>JAKSZU010000002.1:96293646-99021146 GCA_026018925.1 Tupaia tana | reverse complement strand
GTCACCGGGTCCGGGATGCGAACCGCGGTCGACTACATGCGAGTCCAGCGACATAGCCATTATGCTAACTGCTGGTCCCTGACTTTAATAATTTATCTGTGGTTTTGGGGGGGCATTTTAAGCATAAAATTATACAATTTATGCCAATTCTTGGCATTAGCAATATTTTCTTTACTTTTCTGTTCTTTCACTGATAACTAGAAAGTTTTGGGGTTTCTTTTGCTGTTTTCTAGTAGTTAGCTCTTTGATTGCTCTACAACTTTTATTTTTTAATTGTTTTGCTATAGGATATGTGCACTCTTCTTGTCACAGAGAGAGAAGGAAAAATAAATTTAAAACAGCACCCAGGTGGGATAGTCATATTACATTCTTTTCTCCTCCATTCTTCTCTCATGATTTTAGGCATGCATGTACACACTCCTAGCATGTCAGAATGTTTTCCAAGGCACCAGTACTGGGACTTAAACCGTGCAGTCGGCCATGTGGGATACAGCCACCTGAACCTTCATGCCACCAGCAGGGCCTCTATAGCTTGTTATTATACGGTAGTTGAATAAACTTCACTTAAGTCATAAAGATTGGTGAGATAAATAAGGACTTTCTTTTTTAGCAAGTTATATGTTTTTAATCGAAAAACACAAATACAGACCAGCTGGTGGTGTGCACACGTGTTTTCAAGATACTAGGAGAAGAATGTAGCAGAAGAGAATTCATCATGGCCATACATCCTGTGGGGTGATTTCTCATTTTACCTCTGTCTCTCTTTCTTTCTCTAGTAAGTGCACATACCCTGTAGCAAAACAAAAAGATTTGATATTTGCAAGCATACGTTTATATCAAAGCGTGTTGTATGTGTCGTTTGTATAGTCATATGCATGAATGCACATTCATCACTTTGAAAAGATATTCTTTTATTTACTGGGAAAAAAATCAGCACTGTTATCAATTAGGTATCTTATTCTTTTCTATTTTTATGTTTTTTCTTTGTTTTTTTTTTTAGATACATTTTTGATAGAGGGTACATAACTTGACAGAGTGAGATACAGACAGAAAGTGAGAAATCACCCTTCAGTGGGGATGGCCATGCTGCAATCCCTTCTCCTCCATTCTCCAGGATTTGGGGCATGCATGCACACATGCCCAGTGTGAATTTTAAGCCATCAGGACTCCAACTGCAGCCAACTACTTGGCAGACCGGCGACATAATCATTACACTATCTACTGGTCCCTCTATATTTAAATTTAACCATATGTGGAAGAAATAATGCTGAACAAATATTTATAGGATGAAGCAATTATTATTATACTTGTTCATGTGTTTTATACCGATCATAACCTATAATTTATTGTGAACAAATTAAAACTAAACTTTACATATTATATTCATAAAATAAGATATACTTTTGTTGTTTAGGTTGTATCTGCTGTTTAACTATATTTATCAATAGGAGCTATAACCTGGAAAATCATATTACTAGAATGTCCTAATTTGAGATAGCACCAGACTATAATCACCTATATTTTTCTTGGAAATTGTGCATTATGGAAAATAATACACATGTATGAGTGTACCTCAAAATTTTGTGTGCTATTATAAACTTGAACTTTAATTTATATGCATTTTTGAAGTCCCCTCATATTTTATATTTCATTGGGCACCCACTAGCTCTTAATAACTGCAGGGGATATACATGTATAAAGCAATTTCAATCTCAGTGTACGTAATTGCTCATCTTTTATTAGTTGAGAAAAAAACTCGAAATATGAAAAATTTATCCACACGGGTAAATTCTGCGTTTGTATCTGGAGACCTTCCTGAGCTTGGCCATGAGGCAGGACTGGCTGAAGCTGGTGTGGATCATGGTGATAAGACCCTGAGGTCTTCATCATTGTGAAGCGATAAGACTGTTGAGGGTTTTGTTCTCTCTTACTCATAAATAAACTAAATATTTTACAATTATTTTTAGAAAATGTTGAATTTTTATTTACTTTCTAGAGAGCTATTTGTCTCCTAGTAGTATGAATCATCCAAAGAATAAATCTCTTTGCTTGCTATTGCGGTTTAAAATGAATCTTTACAGCTCACTTGCAATTACTTTATGATTAATGATCATTTTTATTTGATTTGATAATTTATTATTTTCACTAGTTATTTAGAAAAAGATAATAAAATTTTGCTGAAAATGTATAAGTATATTACTGAATCTTTAATTGACAAGCATTATGAATCTGAGTAATTCCATTATCTGTTTTAAAACCTCAGCTTATCCCTCCATAAACTGAAATTGAAAATGGGAACGCAATGACATTTCTTAATGCCTGATGAAACTTAAGTGTACTTGATTCCTTTGAAAGTTAAATTCAATTTTAAGAAAATGTGTTATAAATTCCTTCTTTGTTCTCTAAATGATCAATTTGAATCAACTTCCATAAACTTTAAATGTTTTATGAACACTGTAAAATATGATATATGGGCCTCATAAAATAAATACAAATACGCTAATCATATTTAAAGTATTTACATACTCTAATGTTATCATTAAAAAGGGAAAGTCATTCCAATTTAATGAATATAAAAAACTACTCAAATAAAATGTTTGTATTTTCTAGTGATTAGTAGTCATAATTGATAACTGTAAAATCTGTTAATATTGTGTTTGAATCTACAGCACAAAATCTCATTTAGAGAATCAATGAACACAGAGAATGTTCTATTCCTCAAGTCAAAAACATATAATGAACATGCCCTCCACAATACTTTTGTATAAATAATATTTCTTCCATACTTTATATTACTTCAATTAGTTCACTAATGAATACAGCATGATTTAATTAACTAATTATCTATTGTGCATATGCATAAATATTTACACTATATATAAATACCACCGTGTTGAATATTTTTTATTTATGTCTATATTTATGCTTAGGACTTTTCCTAAGACAACTCATGAGAAAGAGATTTTTGCTTAAATACATACATATATGTGGCTTTTGAGACACATTTTGGAGTGTCTTGAGAAATGTGCAATCGATGTACTCTTTCCAGACCTACAAATCTTGTCTAAACTGCTCTGAGTTTACTTCTCCATATCTTTTCTTTGCCTCATGCATATTTCTGGCCTCTTCTCATTCTTTTGACATATTATGTTCTTGTTTCCTTCAGAAAAAAATGCACACATGCCATTCTATCTACATGGAGTGCCACTAATCACTCAGTGCCTACTCCCTACTTTTTATGCAGATATCTCTTTAAATGTGCATTCCTATGAAAATCGTTGCTGATCCCTCAAGTCCAGATTACATGGTATTATCAAAATCAACAGCATTTGGCTGATTTTTAAATATAAGTATATATAAATAACAAGTTTTGATAACATTAGGTGTTTGTGTCTAAAATTGCCAAACATCTTTTCAGAGTCTATGTGGATATTTTATAATTTTTATACATAGAGCTAGTCATAGATTAAATTACATTAAGGAATTTGCTAATACTGAAATTTTTTTACATTTGGGGAATAAATATTGCTAGATTAATTGCAGATGTTAAAAATCATAATCAAAATAGATGGCTTTTGTTTGAAACCACTGAGTTTGAGGATGTTATTATGTAGCAATAGAAAATGGATACAGAATATTTGATTTATTTCATTCACTGTCTGTTCAAGTTTTAGTTTATAAATATAGTAGCTAGGCTATTCAACATGTAGATGTTTATAACTGTTATGTATGCATTACAAATTTCAACTTTTTAATGTCAAATAAGGTTTATTAAACACACAGTGAGACTCCAAAAGCACACATGTCTTTTTAGACCATACATAACAAATAGAAAAATTAAAAAGGAGGGAGAGAGGTCGAACAGTGGCAGAGTGGTAAAACATGACACTCTGAGGCCAACCTATATGGGAAGGTTGGGGTTTATCCAGACCTTTGATCTGGAGCTGGCTGAAGTAGGGGTGGATCACAGCATCAAGACTTGGCTTGGGACATAGTCTCTCTCGCTCTCTCTGTCTCTGTCTCTTTTGCTCATGAAATAAATAGATTTTCAAGGGAAAAATATAAAATTGAAAGAAACCTCTTCTTTGTCAAATTCTACTTCACTCATAACATTTTTAAGTTATTTTCTTTTACAAGGCTGATTTTCCCAATAGCATCTTGTTTGAATAAGAATGTTAGGAAAAAACTGCTTAGAACATGTTTGTGAATATTGACATAATTATTTTAAATAAATTTCTGTCAAATTTTAAAATAAAATAAAAATATATCAATTATAGGTCCTGGTAACAGCACTAAAATGGATTACTATTTTTATTTATTTATTTATTTTAATTAATTAATTAATTTTCATTTCATTTTCTTTTATACATTCAATCACATTATTATTTGTCTTGCAAAATGGATATTTCAACAGGTGAACATCTCTTCCCAACACAGTTGACAAAACCACAAAATATCCTCAACAGACAATACCACATCTCCCTGTGACATCAATACTTTGCCTCCCTATTTATCTTCTACATGTCCTTCCTCAGACCCTCCTCTTGCACAAATACTATATCTGGTATTTACATCTATATACTGTGCTTCTATGTCCTTTAGTGAATTAGTTTCAGTCATAGAGTGTGGACACTCTTAGCACACAAAATGTCCGTTATGCAAGATGATAGATGTTGATTTTTTTGGCTAATAATCAATCAATTCACTATATATGTATATATGAACATATTGTATACCTTTAATATATGCCAAAAAAAAAAGAAGAAAGGAAGACGGAAAGGAGGAGAGAAAGAAATCAATCTCACAAGCAGCAGCCACTAAAGCTAAATATACACCATGAGAAATAATTCCACTCAAAGGCTTAGGAACCCACAGAAAGGCCTTTGCATCTACCAAAAATGATAGGAAGGGAACATGCATAGCAGCTCAACTTTATGATAGCAGATGCATTCGTAGTATGGGTATGGAAGAATAACCATTGGTGAAAACAACCAGCTGCTATTTCGGCACTATTCATTCCTCTGGTTTCCCAGGGAATCTTCGGGATGGTACAAGGACAAATTCCCCAACAAATTCAGTAAGGTCTTAGGATCAGAGTTATTCTAAACCACAAACCATCACCCTCCCTCCAGTCATGGGAGAGAGAAAGAGCCCTAAAATGTGTTATGAGGGTGAGAGAAGCCCTGTGGAGTCAGAAAAAATACACGGTCTTACCAAAAGTGCATGTCTCAGGGCCTGAGGCCAAGCTTAGGGTAGGCTAGAGCAACCGTAGTACCCTGCTGGGGCCCTATACAGTCTCCACTGTCTGCACCTCCCCTCCTCCACCACACACATACCTCCCTCTCTGGCCATGACTGGAAATGGTAGACCATGATACTTGAAAGAGTCATAATCAGATGGCAAAAAAGTACAGAAATTTGACTCCCTCTGCCAGCGTGGGATCTACAGGAGCCGGAGCTCCAGGGCACCAGCCCTGCACACTTGCAGGCTCCTTGCTCTCACAGCCCTGGAATCCCTGGAGTTAATTTGATGCGTGCTGCCTGGAGTACTTGCCCCAGCTGTATACAATGCATACAATGCTGTTCATGTTCTGGGTCTGGAAGGTCAGTACTCAGCCTGACACTTGTTTTTCTCTAACTATTTCTCCAGAGGCCTGATTGAGGCACAGTGATAAAATTTGCTGTGAAGCTCTACAAGGCAGACCTACATGAGAAGGTCCCTGGTTTGCAACAGCAGACCTCCCTGAATATGTTTGGTAGTATGTGTCCATGATCTGGGCTGGCTGAAGCTGAGAGCAGATCACAGAGTCAGTACACCTGTGAGTATCTATCTCTTTCTCATAGACTAAATAAATGATTTTTTTTTAAATACGCATGTATACTTCTCCAGGTTCTGCTGCTTTTCCTTGCTGTAGACTATGTAATTCCCATTGCCACATCCTTGGGGATCCTGGGGATGGAAAAGGAGATGCTGAAGTATTTAGTTCCTTGCATCCTTCCCCTGCTCTGTTCTTTGCATATAAGGCTCTGCTCATAAGGCCTGTGTTGATTCCTACCATCTAAACTGTGCCCATGTTGGCTCAACCTGCTGTTGCTAAGACCCTCCCTCTCTCGCTATTAATGATGTTTTGAATACACTGCTAGTGCTGACTCATACATAGTAGTCAAATGACAAAGTCTGAATATAAGTAGAGAGTTTAAATATTGTATGTAAAGTTTATAAAGACATGTGTCTTAAATATAACTTGATAAAGGTTTGATTCAACCTCCTACTTATGCTATGGAACTGCTATGATGGATAAGCTGAAAATATAAAGCAGGAGGGAATGTGTTCATAAGTGGATGTTTAACTCCATATTTTATCAGTCAGCTTTGCAACTGTCTGAAACTTTTTCTTGCCATCACATTGAGAACATGACTTTTTAATACATCACTTATTTTGACATGAGATGATTTGGCAGTGCTTTTGGATCTTTAGAAAGAAAGATTTCTAAAATTGTAACATTATTAATTCTCTTAACTCATGCATCAATCCCATTTGGTTGACATAATGACAAGGAAAATGCTCTGAGGACACAGGAATAATAATAGAGAACTGTCTTTGAAACTGACAAAATGCCTAATGTTAGCATGCAAAATGCTGAGGACACACAAGATTTCTACTGCCCGGTGTATACAGCCTTGATAATCATCTTACCTTGAGTATTAGTGGGACATGAGAGTATGATGAAATAACACTTCCATAAATATGATATATTATATCACAACAGTTAAGTGATTTCAGATGCAATTAAATTTCCTAATCAGTTGACTTTAAGTTAATCAAACGTAAATTATTCTGGGTGGGCCTGAACTAATTATCTGAGCCTTTAAAAATTCTCCAGAGGTAGGAAAAAGAAAAAGTCAGAAAAATTCAAAGAAGCAGAGAATCTTTCCTTTTGGCTTAAAGAATCAAACTACCATGTTGTGAATTGGATCATAAGGCATTGAAGGGATTAGGAACTTAAAACCACTATCACATAGCTGCAAAAAAACTGAATTCTGTCAAGTAGTGAATTTATTAGAGGACTTGGATTCTCAAGTTAGATCATAGACTCAACGCATCAATTTCAGGGACAAGCAATTGGTGTAATGGCTATGTCATTGGGCTCCCATGGAGTTGACCACAGTTGAAGTCCTGGATCCGGTGGCTTAAAGTCATGCAAGGAGCATGTGTGTGCGTGCCCAAGATCCTGAGAAGAGAAAGGAGGAGAAGGGATTGAGGCATGGCCATCCTTCCTTGGGATGATTTCTCTCTTTCTGTCTCTCTGTCTCTGTCTTTCTGGCGACTGCATGCACCCTATAGCAAAAACCTTTCCAAAAAAGAAAAAAAAAAAAAAAAAACAAACTTCAATTTCAGCTTGGCAAGAATGAGCAAACATGAAAATTATGATATAACAGAATTGTATATTTTAAATTGGTATGTTTGCTATATATAGCAATAGAAAACAAATAAATTGACATATTTGAAGTTATCTAAGTATATTATAGAGTAACACCCATATTATATTTCCCCAAGATCATATATAAGATGGTGGAGAAATTAGGGCCCAACATTTTCTAATAAAAATATTAATCAATTACCTTAATAAAAATTAGTTATTTGAAGTTAAAGACTCAGTATTTTCAAGAAATATCTCAAGTATTATTTCTTTTTTTAAAAAAATAATTTTATTTATTTATTATATTCTTCAATTTGACCAGTGAAAGACAGAGAGAGAAAGAGAGAGAGTGTGGAAAGGCAAGCTGCCTGGTCTGGGACTTGAACCATGGTTGGTCATGTGGGAGTCCAGCACCTTAACCATCATGCCACCTGCCAGTCCCTCAAGAGTATTATTTCTAAGGAATGTATCCATCCACTTCTATCTGTCTGTTTGTCTATTGATAGTATAGTTAATCAGCAGCTTTATTTTAGTTTCTCTGACAAATACCTGACACCGAGAAGATATACTAATGAAAGATATAAATTTTACTCTATTGGAGTGTGGTAGAGATTTAAAAAGCTGCACAATGACTGAATAGAAGTTTTCAAGGGAACCAGCAGTTTGTGTAATGACTATGTCGCTGGACTCCCACGTAGTCGACCGTAGTTCGCGTCCCAGACCCAGTGACTTAAAACTCACGCTGGGCACGTGTGTGTGCGTGCCCAAGGTCCTGAGAGGAGAATGGAGGAGAAGGGATTGCGGCATCACCATCCCCCGGGGGTGATTTCTCGCTTTCTGTCTCTCTGTCTCTCTGTCTGTCTGGCGAGCGCACGCGCCCTATAGCGAAAACCTCTCCAAAAAAAAAAAAAGTAGAAGTTTTCAAAAACAATGTATTCATATGCATATTATAAGCTATATATAAATATAAATACAGAAAAATTATAAAAAAGCCTTAAGATAAAAAAGAAATCATGTTTGGAGTATAAAAATATAAATAAGTCTTTTGTCTGAAGAAAAAATATTTTCTTTCTTCATTTATATTAGCATGTTTATTAATTTAGCATTTCTTAGAGAATTATACATTTATTATTTCATGAAAATCATATATTTTATTGTAGTTCTAGCTGTTGCAATGTGACACACTTCTCATGAGCAAACAAGTAACAAACACACAAGAACATCAATAAGAATCATGAAAGGAACATTATTATTGATCATACAATATAAACTGCTAAAATATAAATCACATTAAATAAACAAAATGCTAATCAAGTAATGACAGAAATATAAAAGCATCCAATCAGTTTCATACACATTCACTGATTCAGATATTCTATTTTGTATAATTTGGTACCAATTGCAATGGACAAGTTGATATCTCAATAATCCTCATTAATGGTGGAAATGGCCAAAACTATTCCCTTGCTTATTCCTAAACACGTGAGAAATACTCATGCAAGCTGCCACTTCAGGTTTAGAAAAGCTGCTGTGTAAGGTAGAAAACTTTAAAAAACTGTAAAAATAGGGGACCAGCAGTTAGCCTAATGGCTATGTCGCTGGACTCCCACGTAGTCGACCGCGGTTCGCATCTCGAACCCAGTGGCTTAAAACTCATGCCGGGTGCATGTGCGTGCGTGCCCAAGATCCCGAGAGGAGAATGGAGGAGAAGGGATTGCGGTGTGACCATCCCCCCAGGGGGTGATTTCTCGCTTTCTGTCTCTATGTCTCTCTGTCTGGTGAGCGCACGCGCCCTATAGCGAAAACCTCTCCAAAAAAAAAAAACTGTAAAAATAACCATAAAAAATAAAAAGTTTAGCTGGATTTGTAGTCCATCAGTAAGTTTTTCCAATATGAATAATATTGAAAATTTTCTGCAAAAATAATCAGTCAATGAAGTGCAGGAATACGGATGGCAGATTGTTGAAATGATGCAATATTGTGGGAAAGGAATTGGAAAATGGGTCATGACCATGAAATTGCTGTGAGGGGGCCAGCAGTTAGCGTAATGGCTATGTTGCTGGACTCCCACGTAGTCGACGCGGTTCGAGTCCCGGACCCGGTGGCTTAAACACACACTGGGCACGTGTGCGTGCGTGCCAAAGATCCTGAGAGGAGAATGGAGGAGAAGCAATTGCGGTATGGCCATCCTCCCTGGGGGGTGATTTCCTGCTTTCTGTCTCTCTGTCTCTCTCTGTCTGTCTGGCGAGCGCACATGCCCTATAACAAAAACCTCTCCAAAAAAAAAAAAAAAAAAAAGAAGAAAAAGAAATTGCTATGAGAAACTTTGGAGTGATTCACCACATTATCTGGCCTGTGTTGGTAGAAAAACAATGTCATACAAAGGTGATGGGATAAGAGAGAAGTAAGGTTTGAGACAATGATCTGTAACATTTGACCAAGAAGCAAGTGCAACTGAACTAAGAGATTCAAGAACTAGTTAAATTAAAGATACATGCATTAAATCATAGATGGATATATTGAATTATATACTTACCCAGGTGAGTGCAATATCAAACTACATATTCTCTTTTAGGGTGCTAAGTGAAAATTTAGTGAGAGCCAAAAGTCTTAAACATTGTTTGTTGAAGAATTCTACCCAGTCATTCAAATAATTAATAATGAAGACAACAAAGGAGTCAAGAAGAAACCCATGAGTCATAATTCAAAGTCCTCATTCTATAAAAACAAAACACATAATTGTTAGAAAACCACAAAGAAAATAATTTGAAGGTAGTTAATATAGGTTACTTGAGACAAAATAAAGAAATACGTTTTTTTCTCATGACTTTAAAAGAATAAATAGAACTTAGAAGTTGTAATGAAGTAGTTAAATATAAAAGTATATAAATTCCTAAAGGTAAAGATTTATTATCAATACATCAGAATTCTATTTTTTTTTTTTTTCTTTGAGAGGCTTCTGCTATAGGGTGCATATGCTTGCCAGAAAGACCGAGAGAGACAGAGAGAAAGAAAGCGAGAAATCACCTCCCAGGGGGGTTGACCACACAGCAATGCCTTTTCCTCCATTCTACTCTTGGGATCTTGGGCAGACACGCATATGAGTCCAGTGTGAGTTCAAGCCACTGAGTCTGGAACTGAAATCGCAGTCAACTACATGGGAGTCCAGTGACATAGTCATTACGCCAACTACTGACTCCTAGAATTCTAAAATTCTATATAACAACATGATATCAAATTTAAAGGGAGAAAATTCTGCACCAATAAATGGCAAATATTAGTATTCAAAAGACTCTAAGAGGGGCCAGCCTGTGGCATGGTGGTAAGCATGACTGGATTCTACATGGCCAGTAGCACGATTCTGTCTTGGGCTTGTGTGTGCGTGTCCAAAATCCCAAAGAAGAGAGAAATAGAGGTGAAGATATTGGGATGTGACCATTTCCCATGGGAGGTGTTTCTCACTTTCTCTCTCTCTGCCAACCACATACACCCTATGGCAAAAAACAAAACAAAACAAAACAAAACAAAAAAAAAAAAGCAGCAGAGACCTACCGTTAATATTTATTTAGAAATGATAGTAATGTAAATAAACTAAGAAAAAATCTTTAATAAGTTTATACTGAAATATTTAAAGTGAAACCATATAATTTGCTTTAAATAAAGATTTCTTGGGGTTGAGTGGACTTTTAGATGATACAAAGTTGTCCATAATTGAGAAATTGTTAAAGTTGTATAACAGGTGTGTAAGGAGGTCAAATTATTATTCTCTCTACATTTATGTTAATTTTGAATTTTATTTAATAAAATTTTAATTAATTAAAGCTTTTGAATTAATTGACTAAATGTGCCTAAGGTAAATAAGATACCCAGGATAGTAATGTTAAACTCATTCTACTCCCAGAAGTTATCAGATGTTTTAATATACCTAAGTCACAGACCTTTTAACTAGTACTATTCCAAAGTGAATAACTGAAATCTTCTTATATTAGTATAAAATTTCCTAAAAAAAAATGCTTTATCTTCATTTGTAAGTGTTCGGAGTAATCACAAGAATTTTATTTGAATAATCTTTATGACTCCAAGGTGTTCATGGTAAAGGCAATTTGAATATATTTATTGTACTATTTATTTTTAAATTTCTTTTGAATTGTGTGTTATATTGTCAAAATTACATGCTTTATAAGGTACTGGCATCTAGAATGTATAAATAATACTGAGAAACCAATAAGGAAAAGACAAATAACTAAAATATGGCAAGTTATCTGAATGAATATTTCTCCAGTGAAGATATTCTAATGGTTCTTAAACAAATGAACAAACAGCATTATTAGTCAGGAACATTTGAAACTACAATGACATGGCACTTCACAAACACTAGAATTAAAAATTCAGTAAGTGTTGGCGACACTGTGCAGACGGTCCAGCACACTCATACACTGAAGGTGGGAATGTAAAGTCCTACAGATTGAGAAACAGTCTAACAGCTCCACAAATGATTAAACATTAGGTTTCCTTATAACCCAGTGGGTCCATGTTCCGTATTTGTTCTGGCCCAAGGGCTCCTCCAAGCTCTTGTTTCACAGTTTTCTAAAATCTAACTGGTCTTCTCTCTAGGCCACATTCACCTTCATTAGGTTCACAAATCTCAAATGGCTTTGAGTACATTTTCCATATTTCTTTAGGTTGTTCTAAAGTTTGAAATTCTTCATCCTCTGTTGCAAATAAAGCCAATTTTCATTTCTCATCGATTTTCTTAAACTGGTGTTTCTTGATTTACTGTTTGTTCTTAGGATAATTTTCAAAGATTGTAATGCTTTTTATAACATATAATTTTTATAAGCCAGTCAGTGGTATGGTGCTTAAGGTGACTGGATCCCAAATAGTCAATTGCATGGTTTGAGTCCCAGAGCTAGAGGTTTGAAAAAAATGTAGGAACATGTGTGTGTGCCCAAAAACCTACAAGGAGAAGAAATTATGTCATAGTTATCCCCTTATGGACACTTTCTCATTTTCCTCTCTCTGTACTCTGTCTGTCTCCAGAGAGTATACATGCCTTACAGCAATTTTTTTTTTTCTTTTTTTTGGAGAGGTTTTTTCGCTATAGGGTGTGTGCGCTCACCAGACAGAAAGAGAGAGACATAGAGACAGAAAGCGAGAAATCACCCCCCAGGGGGGATGGTCATGCCGCAATCCCTTCTCCTCCATTCTCCTCTCGGGATCTTGGGCACGCACGCACACGCGCCCGGCGTGAGTTGTAAGCCACCGGGTCCGAGACGCGAACCGCGGTCGACTACGTGGGAGTCCAGCGACATAGCCATTACGCTAACTGCTGGTTCCCCCTTACAGCAAATTTAACAGAAAAAAATAAAAGGGGTCAGCAGCTGGCTGAACTCCTATATGGTCCACTACGTTTGAGTCCCGGACCTGGCAGTTTGCTTTCTCACTTTCTTTATTCTCTGATGAGTGTGCAGGCCCTGTAGCAAATTTAAAATAATATTAATTATTATAAATTAAATTAAATAAATTTTCTTTAAAAAAACAGGAAATAAAGAAAAAATAAATTGTTTCTTTAGTGAGCAGGTTGGCAGAGCTCCTCATACTGTCATGCTATTTGATCAATCCTAGGTAAGTATATTTTTAACATTGTCTCTTTAATATAGAGACTTAATTGAGAGACGAAAACTGGTTTATAATCCCAATCTAGTTCTAACTGATTTGACTTTTAAAGATTATTAAACGTAGTCAGCAGAAATTACAAAAGTGTGTGTGTGTGTGTGTGTGTGTGTCGATGGCGGCACCCATAAAAAAATCTATCGTGTAAGCTAATATTTTCAGAAATGAATATTTAAAAATAGAGGAGAAAAAAATTTTGTCAAGTAAAATAAGCAAATGACTCAGAAGGAGCCCAGAGAATCTTGCTCCCACTTGTTCTCTTGAACATTATACATGCAGCTGTATCATATTAATATTTTGGCCTAGTATCACATTCACTGCTGAATTTTAAAGGTAACATCAGAGAAGTAAGTGACTATTCACTTTGTCATCAGGATACCATCTTCTGAAAGTGTTAAATGAAGAAGAAAATAAGAGGTAGTAAGAGAGTTGAAAATGGATATTAGGAACTAAATCACATATTAAGAGTATACATTTATATCGTGCATACAGTCTCAGTGAAATCCTCCAAAATTATACGAGAATATAAGAAGTCATAAGACTCTTTAGCTTCTCCTTTGACTATATTAATCTTGTGACAATGTATCTGGACTTGGGTAGGACAAGAGGGGCCGAAACACTAGAGCTCGCTTATGCCAAAGATCGGTCTCTCCCTACATTGCCACAAGTTATTCTGACTTTCTCTTTGTTCAGACACTACATAATTCCATTAGACATAAAGAATTTATAGTAGGCTCCCTAAATATTTCTATAGATCAATTCCATTTTACTCTCCTTCCTTTTAAACGATAGATAGAATGACAGTTCTGCTATATAAATTCTTACTTCTTTCAATGTGTATGTTGGACTATCATCAATAATATCACAGCCTTAATCAGAGAGATTTAATGTGCTGCGATCTATTTCCAAAATAGAAGTGACAGTTTAGAAGCAAAGCAACAAAGGATTTAATGTGAAACATTCTATTTAAATTGGTTTTGAAGAATATAATTATTTTCCAGATGAGATATAGATGTCATCCTATAAGTAGAAAAAAATATTCACGAAGAGTTACAGTTATAAATGTCTTAACATATTCTAAAAAAGTTGGAGGTATGAATAATTTGAATGACATTATGGTTAGAGATGAGGTTGGGAAAATCATTGGGGAGGAGATTTCAAATAAAAGGAAGTTAAAGAAGTAACTGTGTCCTAGGTCCAATGATTAGACAGTGTTTAACAATTTGGGTAAATGTTAAATTAATAAAGATATATAGGGATAGAATGATAGGTGGATTAATAAGAAACAAATGGATAGAGCAATGATAACATAAACAATAGTCAAGCATTGTAGTAGTTCAGACTCTTTCATGTACAATGATTCTTTTTTCACTTAACAGAAATCTTTGGTTCTCCTTGATGTTTCTGTATTTTTTTTTCATTTTCTTTTCATTCCTCAATTAACCAGAGAAGATGTGTGCTCACTGAAGAGACATAGAGAAAGGGAAAGTAAGAAAGCCTCCCCTATTTGGGATGGCCATTGCACAAACCCCTCTCCTTCCCCACTTCCTCCCTTCAGGATTTTGGGCACATGTGCACAAGTGGCTGGCATGTGCCTTAAGCCACTGAGCCAGGACTCAGCACAGTTGGTCACATAGGATGTAGCCACTCCAACCATCTTGCCGCTAGCTGGCCCAAGCTCTATGTTTGAAGTAAATCAGTTTCCCTATATTTGTATTTTTTAAAGATACAATAATGAAAATAATCTATAATAAATGAATCATGCTATTTTAGCTCACATTCCCAAGGTGCTCTGTTCATTTCCTTCATATGTATCCATGGCCTTATAATTAAAAACGTAATTTTATAATGTAAGTTTTCATCAAAATTTAATAAAACTTCACACCAGTTATCTACTCTCTGTAAAGTTTGGGTTTATGTATTTGTGTATTTTTTTGTTTGTTTGTTTTTGCTAAGTTTATTTCTTTTTTTCTTCCATGAGAGAAAGAGGCTGAGGAAGAAAGAGAGAGGCTCCTCCCACAGAGCCCTCATTCTGCAACCCACTCTGAGTCTCAGCCAACCCAAGCAGGGCGCAGGTGCATGCCTGGCAAGTTCAGGGCGGTCCAAGGATGTGAACACAGGGCCTTTACCACATAGATCCAGTTGTGTTACTGCCACAACACACCCGGCCCCTTATGTTTAGTTTCTTTTAGGTCTTAAGGTCTCTTTGGTAAAAACAGCTCCTTTGTTAAGGGAAGTTTTCTCCCCTTAAATTTATGTAAATTTTTAAAGGAGAAATCATCCTGCTATAATTGACTAGTATGGGGGTAGTTTCCCTTGCCTTTTTCTTAAGCGTTATCACAGTTTTTGTGTTTTACCAGTCTTGCTCTTCCCACGGCACCACACATTTTGTGAACTAATGCTGGCATTCTCGGTCTTCCACAGAAGAGACATATGGCAGAAGTAAAGGTGACTGCAGAGAAGTAGTTCTTGATTAAATGTGTACATGTACACTATTTACACCTGAAGATACGATCACAGAGTCAACAGAACCCCACTGGATAAAGTATAATTTACCTTATTCTTCTATGACCAAGTTTAGGATCGAAATGATTACATGCTCCATTTCTTTACTCAGTATAAAGTATATTGGAGGCAGCATAGGACAAAATGAAATTAAGCTTTTCTGCTGATGTGTCATACAAATAGTTTGGGAATTCCATTTAAGGTCTATAAATTTAATTTTCTTCATAAAATACTTGAAACTAAATGGAACTTATATAATTGAAATATGTTAACAAAATTCTTAAATGTTATCTATATTAACATAAACTTTTTTTTTTACATATTTATGCTTTACGATGCTTGCACTTGCATGAGAGACAGAGAAAGTGAGAAAGAGAAACAGAAAGTGAGAAATCACCCCCCGCCCCCCGAGTGAGTATAGGCATGCTGCAATCCCTTCTCCTCTATTCTCCTCTTGGGTTTTTGGGGCACGTACACCCATGTGCCTAGTATGAGTTTTCAGCCACTGAGTTTGGAACTGGAACCCAGGTCTACTACATGGGAGTCCAGGTCCTTAACCACTACACTACCTGCTGGCCCTTAGCTAAATCATACTTTAAAAACTAGAAATATCAATAAATGATCGAAGGAAGGTATTGATAAAGTAACAATGTAAGTAATTAAAAATATATAAAATTTGTATTTAAGTGATAAGGTTTCCCCTAAATGTGATGTTTCATAGAAAACATTTAAAAGGTCAAAACAGTTTTAAAAGTGTATTTTAAGGCTGAATCAGTGGCCCAATGATAACGTACAGCTCAAGACAAGTCAGTTCTCGCATGGTGACTTCATTTCAAATTTCCAGCCAGTCATACTGAAATACAGCAGACACGCTTGTAAATGCCCCAAATCTGATGGGTTAGAGAGCTGGAGAAACGGGACCCAGCAGTGACCAGACCCTGTGGAAGGTGCTTGTGTCTCTTACTGTCTCTCACTTTCACATGTGCACATGTACATACTCTGTCATGAATAAAAGAAAATATTCAAAAATAAATAAGTTTTAAAAGTCTTATAAAGCAGTAGCATTGAAATATTGTTTTCTTGAATTACATACATATATTTGAATATAACTGATTTTGAAATAAGTGAACATTTTGTGGTGTCATTGAAAAGGCATGCCCAGCTGACTAATGGTCTAGTGGTTAAGGAAAGCATGTGGTTCAAATTCCAATCCCACTGGCTTGAAAAATACATAAAGCACATGCACACACGTGCCAGAAATCCTGACAGGATGAAGTGGAAGAAAAGGGACTGTAGTGGACTAAAACCATTTAGGTTGCTTTCTTCTTCTCCCTCTGTCTGTTGCTCTACAAAGTAGATAAACCATCTATCAAGATAAAAAAGAAAAGAAAAAAAATCAGTGTGATATATCAATTAATGTATAATTATTTATATTTAATTGACTAAATTAGTATTTACTAACCTTAACTTTTAACTAAACATAACCTAACTTAAATTAAAATGATTTATTTACTTATTTATTTTTTTAGAGAAATTTTTGCTATAAGACATGAATGCTTGCGGGAGAGACAGAGAGATACAGAAAGCGAGAAATCACTCCCAGGGGAATAACCACGCCACAATCCCCTCTCCTTCATTCTCCACTTGGGATTTTGGGCATGCATGCACATGTGCCCGGAGTAACTTTTAAGCCATCAAGTCTGGGAATCAAACCACAGTCAACTACGTGGGAGTACAGCAGTGTAACCATTATATCATCTGGTGGTTCCTATCTGATTTATTTTTTGAAATTATTGAAAATTACTAATTGACATAAATTTTTCCGAGTTGCACACTTTAGATGCATTTATCAATAATTGACGTAAATGAGAGATACAAGAATATGAGTAATTTTGATGCAAATATAAAAACAAATGTTATTCTATCTCATTTTTTAAAATTTTTGTTTATTTCAATTTGACCAGAGATGGACAGACTGAGAGAGAAAAAGAAAGAGAGGGAAAGTGAAAAGGCAAGCTAAGTCCGGGACTCAAACCATGGTTGGCCATATGGGAATCTAGCACCCTTAACCACCACACCACCTGCCAGGCCCTCCATTTCATTTCTTAACAAAAATTTACCAGCTATCATGCATTAGAAAAAGGCAATTATAGACATACCTCCTATTAAAGAAAAGAATAGTAGATGAAATACTAAGAAGATGAATATGCGTTTTTTGAAAATATATACATTAAATGTATTTTACATGACACTACTATTTACATACACCCTATAAAATACATATTTTCGGGACCAGCAGTTAGCGTAATGGCTATGTCACTGGACTCCCACGTAGTCGACCGCGGTTCAAGTCTCAGACCTGGTGGCTTAAATTCACGCCGGGCGCGTGTGTGTGCGTGCCCAAGATCCCAAGAGGAGAAGGGATTGTGGCGTGGCCATCCCCCCGGGGGTGATTTCTTGCTTTCTGTCTCTCTGTCTCTGTCTGTCTGGTGAGCGCACATATCACTTCAAATACATTTCATTTGTGTATTCAAGAAGTATAGAGAACTAAAATGATTGTAACATAGAACTTATTTATTCAAATGTGCACTACTAATTTTGTGTATAATTCCTTGTTAAAATGTTAGGGTTTTTTTTATTATTAATTGAAAACTTTTCATTGTTATTCCTAAAACCTTTTGCAGATTAAAAAACTCTCTTTTTGAAGTCGCGGTGTTGTTAGACGGTCACCATGAAGTTCATCCCCTTTGTGACCTCAAACTACAGCAAGAACCGTAAACAACACTTCAATGCCTCTTCGCACGGGTGCAGGAAGATCATGTAGTCTCCGCTGTCCAAGGAGCTGCGGCAAATATACAACGTCTGCTCCATGCCGGTCCGCAAGGACAACGAGGTCCAGGTGGTTCGAGGACACTACAAAGGTCAACAAATCGGCAAGGTAGTCCAGGTGTACAGGAAGAAATACGTCGTCTACATCGAGCAGTGCAGCATGAGAAGGCTATCGGCACAGCCATCCGCGTGGGCATCCACCGAGCAAGGCAGTTATCACCAGGCTAAAACTGGACAAAGACCAAAAAAAATTCTTGAACGCAAAGCCAAGTCTCGACAAGTTGGAAAAGAGAAAGGCAAATACAAGGAAGAACTACTTGAGAAAATGCAGGAATGAGCAGAGCCTGTGGTGCAACCCCGGTTTAACTGAAGACTTTGCCTGGTGTGTGTTTCTGTGGAAATTTTAAAGATATTTCTAAAGCAATTTATACGCTATTCCTTATTTTGTTACTGGCTATAAATTACTTTTACAATTTTGAGTTATACTTTTATTAATAAAAACCAGAAATTTTCCAAAACTCAAAATATATTTGCATTGCTTTATTTCTGGCCTTACTTTCAGAAATATGTGATGTATATAGAATTGGATGTTTATTAAAAGTTTGATACATGAAGAAGTCTTTATGAAGAGCAAATTGTCTAAATTTGAACAGTTAATGCCAGCCTGTGGCTTGGTGGTTAAGGAGACTGAATCCCACATCACTGACCACATGGCTTGAGTCCGGAACATGGTGGTTTGGGAAACACACCTGGGTGTGCGTGCGTGTGTGCCCAGGATCCCAAGAGGAGAACGGAGAAGGGATTGTAGCATGGCGATCCTCCTTTATCCCCCATGGGGAGGGGCTTTCTCACTTTATCTGTCTCTATGTAGGGTTCTTGTGCCTTGAGGCAATAATAAATTCATTCATTTTAACATAAATAGCATTTTATGGAAAATAGTGATGTTTTCCACAACAAATAAAAAAGTGAGAAAAGTGAAAAAAACTATTTTTTCTCTTATTTTAATAAATAAAGATGAATTTAAGTTTTAGTCGTTATTAATCGAAGCATAATTAAAATTTAAACATACAGGCATATATAGATGGAAAAACCCTATCTAAAATGTCACTACTCTGAGATCAGTTTTATGTGTACTATTTGACATACTTGATACTATAGGAGCCAGCAGGTGGCATGGTGGATAAAGCAACTGGGTCCCACATGGCCAAGGCCAAGGTTTGAGTCCTGAACCAGGGAGTTGAAACCATGCCAGGCATGGGTGCATGCATTCTCAAAATCCTGAAAGGAGGGGAAAATGGAGAAAAAGACATTGCTGCATGATCATTCTCCATGGTGGGGAGGGTACTTTTCCACTTTTCCTCTCTCTCTCTGTCTCGCTGGCGAGCACATGAAAAAAAGGAAGAAAGGAAAAGATAAAGAGAAAGAAAGAAAGAAGAAAGAAAGAAAGAAAGAAAGAAAGAAAGAAAGAAAGAAAGAAAGAAAGAAAGAAAGAAAGATTTTAAAAATACTTTTTAAATAAACCGCTACTGAGTTAAATATTTAAGATGTTCGCCAATTAATTATCTAAAGACATACCGTATTAGGCAATCTTTTATTTTTTTCCCTCAGAAATGAATTTGAACTTAGCTGAATAGTTCTGTTTAACTTGCCTGTGCTTGATAACGTTGTAGTCATCTGATACTTTGGTAGATGTGGGTGGTTAAGAATTTTTAATTGTGAAATGGTTAGTAGCAGACCTTGTTCTGTACCAGTTGCTGGTGGGTATGATGAAGAGGACAGGACCATGTATCTGCCATAGTCCAGATGAGAGCTTTCCCACATGAGAGCAGTAGCAGTGTTCCAAAGAAACATTGCTCAATGCACAGGTAGTGCAGAAACGTCTCGCTTCATCTTTACCAATGCCCCATTGTTCAAGGCAGCTTGCTTGGCCAATGCCATATTCATGGGGAGAACTAACTTTCACCACTTGAGGACACTTGTAAGTCAAAGAAATAATAAGTACACATGGGACAGTCCAGCGATTTATTGGTTAAGGGATGCAGATCCCACATAGCCAACCAGGCAGTTCAAGCCCTGTCACAAGGGCTTGAAAAACACACAGTATGTGTGTGCATGCGTGCCCAATATCTCCTTGGGATGGAGAAATAGAGAATGATTTGTGGTATGACCATTGAGGGGTACTCTTTCCCTCTTCCTCCCTTTTTCTCTGGTGAGCACATACATCTTCTGGCTTATAAAAAAACAAGCAAGCAAGCAAACAAACAAACAATAAATAAATAAAAACAAGAAATGTACATACATGAATTGAAAGGTTCTTTTTTACAATATTTTTACAACACAAAGAAGATATTTTTACAATTTCCCAAAGTTTGACATGTTTATTGAAAAAATTCTATATAATTTCATAACTTGTCTATTTATTTTTATGTTACCTTTTAACATTGCTATTATTATTATTATTATTTTAGAGGTTTTTGTCTTAGTGTGTGTGAGCTTGCTAGAGAGAGAGAGAGAGAGAGAGAGAGAGAGAGAGAGAGGAACAGTGAGAGGGAAAGTGAGAAATCACCCCTCAAGGGAGATGGCCATGCTACAATACTTTGTCCTCCATTCTCCTCCTGGGACCTTAGGCACACACACCTACACACACCCACATACACACATGTGCCTAACATGCATTTCAAACCAATGGGTTTGGGACTCGAACTTCCATTGGCCATGTGGAAGTCCAGCAAGGTAAGCACTATGCCATCAGCTGGCCCCTGACTTAATTAATTTTAATCACCTTCTCTAGAAGTATTTAATTTTTATTTGTTTTGGGTTTTGTTTCTTTTACTTTAAAAGTTGGTGCATTGTTAGTCTTGTCTTAGCTATCACTGAGTTCATGAAGGTATCTTCACATGTTGTCTACAAGAGTATTATCACATGTTTCATATTTATAGGTATATGTCTTTGAACTTTATGTGAAGTGTAGAAAAAGATTTATTATCATTTTTATAAATATTGACATCTAATAGGCCCTGGATAATTTAATTAAAAGGCTCAGTCCCTGAAATTTAGGGTATAACGCTTTTATAAATCATGTGAATACAAATGTGTGGATTTATTTACACAATTTCTACTCTGTACCATTTGTCATTTGTCATACTTGTATTCTTTTTATTCTTTTTGTATTTTCATGATAGTATCTGATATCCTTTTCCTGAAGAGCTTTGTTTACATATTTTCCTCTGTTGCTTTGTATTTTACAAAAAATTTTAGTGCTATTCTGCAAAGAAAAGATCTTTATTTTTTTCTTGCCTAAAATGTTTTTGTAGATTTTACTTTGAAAATATTTCATTAAATTTAGAATTCCAGATTGACAGTTATTTTCACTCAGTCTTTTAAAGTATCACTCTATGACATTCTGCTTTCATCCTTTATTCTGAACAATTCATTGTCAGTTTTAAGTTTTCTCCTTTGAAGCTAAGCTGTGGGCACACTGGTGCCAACTGCTTTTAATATTTATTCATTTCATTTTCGGTATTTTTACTACAATATTCTTACATTTACTTTGCCTTTTATAGAGCAGATTTTTATTTCATACATATTTTGGAAACTCTGGCTTGATGTATTTTCTGTTTTGGGAAACTCTCAATAAGTATCTCTTCAAATTTTCCTTCCAAGATTCTTCTTTTTTCTCTTCCTAATATTCAAGACTTGTGTATATTAAGTTTTTGTGTCATGTCCCACATTTCTTTTATACCCTTGTCTGTATTTCTTATTCATTTATTCTTTGAATCAATCTAAATACAGTCTCTAAACTCATACTCCAGCTCACTAATCTGTATTCTGCTTGAATCTATTAAATACATCCATTGAATTTTTTTTAAACAATTACATTCTGGAGTTCTAATTAATATAAATTAAATTTGTTGGTAAAATTTACTTTCATTTCTCTATTCTCTGGCACATTTTAATCATAATTATTTTTGTTGGCTTCTGGATGGATCATGGAACTGTATCTGTTGTCTTCTTTTTCCTGGATCATACTTTTTTTTAAATTCAGCTTATGGCATATATTATTTAATGAGAGTGAGAGATAAGGAGAGAGAGCGAGGTGGAGAGAAAGAGAGAGAGAGAGAGAGAGAGAGAGAGAGAGAGAGAGAGAGAGAGAGAGAGAGAAAGAGAGAAAGAGAGAAATGCACTCTTAGTAGGGACTCAGGCTGCAAGGTTCTCCACTCCAGATTTCCTGGTTTAATGGATCATAGTTTTAGGTGCCTGGTGTGTACAATTTGACTCTCTCCCACTTGGATCCAACATTACTTGAGCAGTGTGTTAGTGTAATGCCATGGAACTGACCCAAGTTTTAGATTTTAGTAGAAATCATTTATTTCTAGTTTGTCCTTTCTACCATAATAGCATGAGTGTTGATCAACTTTTCTTCATATTGTCATGTGCTGAGGTTCAACACCTGTCTCCCTAATCTAAAAAAAAGTGTTAAAATATGTGCATGTTAATTCAGCCTCTCAGCATTTAATTTTCAATTGTTTTTTCACCATTTTTTCTCATGCACATACAATTTATGATTAGGATTCTGCAAAAGAGTCAAGAACACATCAGTTTAAGAAGGACGGACATTTCCTTTCTATATATGCTGGCTTTTTCACGATGAGGTTCTTTGGGAGCCCTAAATTCTGACTTCTGTCACATTAGATTACTGAGGCTACTCTAAACCTGAAGCTGCTTCTTTAGCCTCTATTCCTCTCCAGCAAGTCAGCAAATGATTCATAGGGCAAACACGGAGGTAAATGTGAGGTTCACTGAATGTCTGTCTTTCTTCAAAAATATTCTGTTGTGTTACTAGTGTAAATACAAATTTGAACTTATTTGAGATAAAAAATTTTAAAGATAGAAAATCACTAGAAAAGTCTTCAGGAAAAAAAAAAATGCACTAGAGAAATCTATTTCCAGGATTACCTTGGGTATAAATGTGGCCAAGAAGGCATTTTCCAGTAAAAGGAAAATTTTCCCAAACTCATATATATCCATCAGTAGGGAAAAGGATAAATAATAGGAGCTATAATAATCCAATAGAATATTTACTGCAGGATACACACTTTCAGAATGGCAGCAAGAGGATCTCTGAGGGTGTCATTTGCAGCAAAACAGGGATAAATGGTATATATATATATATATATATATATATATATATATATACTTTTTAAAAATTTATTTACTGAGAGAGAGAGAGTCTTGTCATGCTACAATACCTACCCCAGCCTTCCAGCCATGCCTGGTAATGTTCAGGCTAGCTAGTGATCTGACCCTGAGACCCTCATTTATGTTTATGTCCAGTATTGTGTAGTGGAGCTCTACTGCCTATGCTACTGCAAATGTGCACTGCACTTGTGCCACAGCAGCTGGGGAATCCAAGTGTCATAAGCATAATTATGAAATACAAAATTGGAATACTGCTTGCACATCGATGTTTATTGCAGCACTATTCACGATCACTAAGACATAGAACCAACCCAAATGCCCCCGTATGGATGAATGGATTGAAAAACTGTGGCACATATACTCTATGGAATATACTATTCAACCATGAGAACCAACAAAACCCTGGCTTTTGACAGAAAGTGGAAGAATATAGAAGATTTACTGCTGAGTGAAGCAAGCCAAGCTATGAAGGAGAGATATTGTATGTCCACATTTAATATATACCGAGTGTCCGCACTCTATGACCGAAACTGTTTGACTAAAAGATACACAAACACAAGAGATGGGTGTGAATGCCAGATGTGGGGTGTGTGGAGGAGTGGGGCCTGGGGAAAGACATTTGGAGGAGGGATACAGAGGCAGAACATTGATGGGATGGGGAGGTGTGGTGTTTTCTGTTGAAGATATTTTGATCAACTAGACTGGGGAGAAATGTTCACATATTGAAATGTTCACTTCATAAGCTAAACAATGTCATTGAATGCTTTCCAAAGAGGAAGTGAAGTTCATAAGAGTGAGATTAGTAGCTCTTCCCAAGTAGATTGATTTTATTTGAAACAGAGCTCAGAGAAGTTTAACTCCAAAAATCTTGTTGAAAGTAATGAAAATTTTCATTGTAAACAATTAGAGGAAGCAGGGATAGCAGAAAAACGAAGTGCAGAGCATCAATTTAACAGAGAATACTGGGCAATAGAAAGCCAAGAAGAATCCATCTGAGATCAGAATAAGACTTCAAATGTTGAAATCAAAGACTAATTGCTATGCACTGAATTTTAGTGCCCTACTCCACCTCAAATTTATATGCTGAAGTCTAATCTCCAGTGTGATGACAGTTGGAGATGTGGTCTTTGGGAAATAATTACGTCACGAGGATAGAACTCTTTACCATATGATGTTACAAGATGACCATCTGCCAACTCGAAAATAGTACCTTATCAGACACTAGATCTGAGGACACATTGAATTTTTTTTTTTCCCCCGGACACATTGATCTTGAACTTCCCAACCTACAGAACTATGAGAAATAAATGTTTGTTGCTTAAGCTATCCAGCTTGTGATAATTAGAGTATACCGTTTCAGTCCGTTATTGTGTTCCTAACAGAAACACTTGAGACTAGGTAATTTATAAAGACATAGGGGTTTATTGACTTTACAGTTCTGGTGGCTGGAAAGTTCAAAGACATCACAAAATGATAGAAGGTAGACCTCTGAGCAGAATGGAACATGGTACTATCCGCATGGCCTTTTTTATCTGCCATTCTAGTTTCATTCCTCCTGCTTATAAACCCACCAGAACTCAATAATGGATGCTCCACCCTAGCTACACAGTCACTAATCTCGCTCCAAAGTGCTCAGCTTTTCGTTACAGTAATCAGATTATGTTTTAGCCTTCTTAATCCAGTTAGAAGCTAAACACATAAATCTTGAGGGAAGATATTCAAAATATGGCCCAGCCCAAGCTGCATCACTCCTCCAGCAAAGGGATCTATATTCAGTGAGTTCAGACTATGAGACAATTTATGTCTTAGGACATTGTCAAAACACTAGAGTATAAAATGACTACTACAGGTGAGTTTCAGGTAAATATCAGGTGGTATAACATATCTGTATCAATATAGACATACAACAAAGATAAATAATGTGTATTTTTAAATCCTAAGAAGTCACTTTTTTAAAGTAAAGTTTTGCAAAAACTTAAATAGGAAAGACAAACAAACAGAGGAGAACAATCAGCTGACAATTACTGGAGTCTAAGAGCTGAGTGCAATGCCTGTAGATGCAGATCAGCTAAAAATTTAACAGGGAGATCAGAGCAAATGACACAGTGGACCCTGAAAAGAAAAATCACTACCCTCCTATACTGCAACAATTTATTAGACATGAAATGGCTAAAGAATCCAAGGTTGTTGTTTGACATACATATATATATATATATATATATACACACACATATACATATATATATATATATATACATATATATATATATGTATATATATATATATATATATATATATGATAAAATATTTGGGATAGTTTTTTTATTTTAAATATGAAGTCCATCTTTTTTTTTTTTTTTTTTTTTTTTTTTTTTTTTTAATTGTATATAAGGGCAAACATACGCCAAAGAAGAACCGAACCCATTTGAAGCCCAGCCTCAGTGGTTCAGGCAGTAGCATACTGACCTGAGATGTTGGAAACATATGGCTAACTTTGGGTTCAGATCCTGAGTCAACCTAAAACACACGAGCATACAAACCTAAGGTCCTGACGAGGTGAGGGCTGGATAAAGGGTACGTGGCCCGACAAGGCCTGGTTGAGGGTGCCTATCTCTGTATCTGTCCCTCTGACTCTCTTTTTCTCATACCCATGAACACTGTCTTTCATAAAATGAATGAATAAAGATTTTTTTTTAAAGAAGTGGCATTTGAAAATACAAATTTCAGTCTTAAAATATTGTTACAATAAACAAAATTATACAAGATGGAATAAGCTTCTTATCAGAATGTACAAGAAAAGACTGATAGACAAGCTGCCACAGATATTGTAGAGGGTGTATTTATATGTGATAAAAATCTGCACTAAGTCTTCATGTTTCTCCTAGTATAAATTTCTAAGATTTTATCATTCAAGTACGTTTTTAAAGCTATATCTATACTGATGAATGAGGGCTTTGAACTAATGTAATACTAGAATATTGTAAAAATGTATTTATTTGTTCTTCCAATTTAGTAGATATTTATTGCATGGATAATGCTGAGGTTTTTTGATTAAATAATTAGACATGTCCATATTTTTATATATTTTGAAGTATAAATATATGTGTGTGTGTGTGTGTGTGTGTGTGTATATATATGTAAGTTGTTCTACTTTCAGTTGAATGATTGCCATTCTTAATAGAGAACATAAATCTTTACCTCTCCAACATTGCTCTAAGACAATTTTGCAGAAAGGTCACATTTACCTGATACATTGAATTTCTTTCATTAAATAACAATATTTTGCATAATAAGGAATCCTGAGGTGGAAAATTGTATATATCATGCTTAACTAATAATAAGGAACTTTAACCAACTCATTTTCCAAATAAGAAGAAGCCTTTACAGAAGAGTAACTTGGTAAGTTCAAAATCACCAGTGTAGGAAAACTCTAAGACTAGAAACATTTGGTTATCTTGCTCACTCTTATCTTTTTTAAAGATAATTTTATTTTTACTTTTTTTTTTTTCACAGCTTAGGCTTTTCTGAATGACATCTGATTTATAAATATGCTGTTTAATTATGCCTCTATTTTTCATGCCAAAGCACAATGAGTGCATACTTAGAGTAAAAGAGCACTTAGAAAGAAACATATATGTTCCATTTTTACTTCGTTTTGTTGCACTGACTTTTAGAGATAAAGAAAAACACAGTTATGAAATAGCAATGAAAAGTATAACAAAAGGCTACTTATCTTCCTATTATTTTCAGGTAGATACACCCTACTGATTCTAATTGTGGCATAAAAAAAATTCTTTGTGACAGAAGAAATAGTTGTCTTTTTGATAGCCTTGGCAGTTTGAAATGAGGTAAAAATGTATCTTGTCACGGCAAGACCTGGACTTGATTGCAAATGCTTATTTAAATACATGTTCCAATAGGCCCCCTACCTTCACTATCAGCATGAAAGTTAGCAAAAAGAATAAAGAAGAGAAAACTATTTAACCCAATCCTCTCTAAGCCATTCATATAAAGTGATATAATTAAAAACTGTTAAGGTTCATAATGAAAATTATACACATATGATGTGCTGGACAAAAGGGGGTACAGATATCAATCATCTTATTAATTTCCAAATATTTTATTCAAAATGTTGTAAGTATCTCCTTTAGCAATCTTGTGGGCAGTGAAAGAGATTGCATTTAGGATTCTGAACATGGTATGATGGATACTTAGCTCCATATAACGATACTTGTTCACGAGGAGAAAGTCACAATGGCATGCATGACCTTAGTGAGCTATTAGAGGAGACAGGATAACCTCTTGACAAGGTGCATTAAAGAACTGCAAAATATCAGAAGAAGAAACTTACTCTTGACCAAGTTTATGTTATATGTTTAAATTAAGCAACAATAACTAAACTTCTGTTTCTGGAAATTGTAGATACCAAAGTGCTGAACGGTTGCTTTTTTATTTAATGGATTCAGAACAATATAACATTTTTAGAGTCCACATTAATTATTTTGTACCAACTTATTGTGTGTGAAACATATTTATGCTTTTAATATATTAAGGCTTAATTTTGTGGGAAAAAATATTATTTTTGGATTTGGCTTCCAAGAAGGGAGATGTGTTTTGAACATTTCTGATAAATTTTCATAGAGAGAAATTGCACAGCAGCTAATCAAAATCTTTTTTTTAATTAATGATCTCTGTCACTTGGTTTTTAATTATCTTAAGCCTAATAATGATGTAATTTTCTAATCTATGCTAAATGGTATATCTCCTCTACTTTAATCCTTCTAATAAACCAGCAAAAGAACCATTACCAATCAGATATATAAAGTAATTCTACATTTCTTATGTGGTTTGAACAGTTGTCTAACAGCAATCCTGAAATACAAATTAGTCTGACTTAGACAATAAAGAATTCAAAGGTAAAGTTTAAGTTGTTACTAAATCTTGTCACACCGACTTTTAATAATGATATCATCTTAATTTATATAAGTTTAATAGGAAGGCCCAATCTGATGTTTATAGCATTTGAACCATTTTGGATAAACCTAATTAGTAGAAATGTTGCCAGTATTATATGATCCGTTTGTTGAAATACTGTAAAAAACATATCTCATTGAGGCTCACTTGATAACTTTTACTAGCATTATCATTGTTAACTTTATGCTGATGGGTATGGAATTACCCATTAAATCTACATATATATTTAAGACCAATGCTCATTCTTTTTTTAATTTCCAGAGGGAGCATGTGTTCATGAGAGAGAGAGAGAAAGAGAGAGAGGAGAGAGAGGAGAGAGATCGATCACATTCCCCAACTAAGAATGATCACATAACGATCCTTTTTCCTCCATTTTTTTTTTATCTCATTAGAATTTGGGGCATTCATGCACATTTGCTAGGATTCTAACCACGATCAGCCATATGGGATATGAATCTCTACACTCAAAGATTTAACTTCTGTTCTGTGGGACTAGTTAAGACCAATATTTTTAGGAAAATACAGATCAATCCCTAGAGTGTTCACTTTGTTGGTGTGGCTGATTTTTCACCCGAGTTTATTTCACTGGGAGCAGGAGCTTAGTTCCCTGCTTTCTCACTGATAAGAATAAACATTAGTAAAACAGGAACTTATTATTCTATTAATATTATCGATGATGAATTCAATTTCATTATAGCTTTGTTTTTTAAACTCGAGTTTAAAAGATGAACTACATTTTCTGGGGCCAGCAGGTGGCACGGTGGTTAAAGGTGTTGGACTCCCACATGGCTGGCAATAGTTCAATACCTAGCACTGGCGGCTTGCTTTCTCACTTTTTCTCTCGCTCTCTCTCATTTTGTCCCTCTCTGGTAAAGTTTAAATAAATAAATAAATAAAGGTAAATAAAACAATTATTTTTTATAAAAAGAGTTGAACTATACTTTTATATCTGAGGTAGTAAGAAATTTTCTCTAGTGCAGAGTTCTTGGTGCTGAACGTGAATTATACTGGGTAACTGGAAGACATAGTTTTCAGTAGGTATCCAGTAAACATAAAGAAAACAGAAAAATAAATAAACCACTGAAGCATAATTCATCATTTCTGTGTATCTTTTGAACAAATAGCATGGATTTGAGCTGATAACATTCTCATGTGGACATCGCCTTGAACATATTTTTCCATTTTACTGCCGCAGTTGTATCTGGCGCCATATTTTGCCCTTCTGTGGCTTTAAAATTTGTATTTTTGTTTTTATTTTTATTTATTTTTTTGGATAGATTTTACCAGAGAGACAGAAAGTGAGAAATCACCCCTGGGGGGCGGGGGGGGGGGGTTGGCCACACTGCAATCCCTTATCCTCCATTCTTCTTTTACAATTTTGGGTACACATGCACACATACCTGGTACCAATTTTAAGCCCTCAGGTCCCGGATTATCTATGTGGGAGTCCATTATACCATCTGCTGGTCTCTTAAAATTTCTATTTTAATAAATAAAATTTACATAACTTTTTTCCAGCAGAGAAATTTACAATCTTTGGCTTGTTAAATATTTCTTCGCTTTACCCTTTTCTTCCACCTTCTACCATGCACTCTCTATCACTCCCCTCCCTTACAGTCCCTGGTATCGACGCTCATCCTCTCTTCTATCATATCTTCAGATATTTCCATTTCTGCCATAGAGTGCAGACATTTAGTGCATACTGAGTGGTCTATACAGAATGTATCCTTTAAAAATTGTATGATAAACAAAATTATACACTCAATATTAAGTACTCTATACTCATCCGCTTTGAATTAAATAATAGGCCTTGGGTCTATTGTTTCTTATGGCTGAGTAATATCCCAAGATTTATATGTGCTACAGTTTTTTCCAACCCAGTCATCAGTTTTTGGACATTTAAGTTGCTCTCATGTTTTAGCAGTTGTGATTATTGCTGCAATAAACATGGATGTACAGGTATTGTTTCAACTGCATGTTTTTTTTACTCTTTGGTAACAAAGAGTATGATTACTGGATCATACGGTAGTTCTTTTTATAGGTTTCTGAGGAGACTCCATATTGTTTTCCACGGGGTTTGTAATAATTTAAATTCCCACCAGCTGTATAAGAGGGTTCTCTCTTCACCACAGCCTCACCAACACTTTTTTTGCTCTTTATGATTATTATTTTTTATCCTAGCCATTCTAACTGGGGTTAAACATCTCATGATGATTTTAATTTGCATTTCCTATATGACAAGAGACTGAACATTTTTTTCATAAGCCTTTTGGCCATTGTAAATCTTCCTCTCAGCATTGTCTGTTTAATTCATTTGCCCGTTTTCTAACTGGGTTACTTTTTTTTTTTTTTTTTTTTTAATCACTGAGCTTCTTGAGTTCCCTATATATTCTGGTTATCAATCTGTTGTCTGAGAAATAATGTGAAAAGTATTTCCTCCCATTCTGAGGGTTGTATTTTCATTTTAATTGTTGTTTCCTTTGCTGTGAAGAAGCTTTTTAGCTTGATGCAATCTCACTTGTGTATTTTGGCAATTATTTTCTATGCTTTAGGGATCTTATTTAAGAAATCTTAGCCTGCTCCAATATTTTCAAGAATTTTCCCCTAAGTTTTATCCCAGTGGTTTTATAGATTGAGGGTATACATGTAGATCTTTGATTCTTTTGAGTTGATTCTAAAGAATGAAAACACGAATCCTTCTCTTGATTTCACCTTTTACTGGTTTCTGCAAAGCTTTGACTCCTCAAAATTTGAGAAAAGTTAGTTTTAATAGTTTCTGTTTATTTTATTTTTTAATCTCTTTTTTAAATTCTGATTTCTGATTTACACATAACTGTTGTAACTGTTGTACATCTTTTTGAGATACAATGTGACACTACCATTTTTCAAAGCATGTATACAGTGTATAATAGTGAAGTAAAAAACATAGACATATTCATCTTATTTGAAAGTGAACATTACGTTATGCTATGCACATTCAATAACAGCTGTATTCTTTCTTTTTTTTTTTCTTGAGAGGATAAGTATTGAACTGCCAATATCATTTTTTACATTGATGTGCTTTTTTATTCCCTGTGTCTGTGAATCGAAGGGCTTTTGGAGCTCTCTACTGCACTATTTGCTAATGTCATCCCCTCTTTCAATATTGTTTTATTTCACTCTTTCTATTTGTCATGTATGAATGTGTTTGTATATGTGTGTGTGCATGTGTACAAATATATGTACTGATGTATTATACATGCATATACATATACACTACTGTCGCTCCATATTTAATGATAGTAACAATTTTATTTATTTATTTATTTATTTACTTAAGATTCTTACCAGAGAGAGCATGTGCTTGCCAAGAAGAGAGAGAGAAAAAGAGGGAAAGTGAAACATCACCCCCTCCCCCATGGGGTATGGCCATGCCACAGTCCCCTCTTCTCCATTCTTCTCTTGGATTTCTTGGCACGTGCACATCTGTGCCTGGCATATTTTTCATGTCACCAGTCCAAGGCATGAATCATGAATTTAGCTATATAGGATACAGCTGCCTTAACCACCACAGCATGTGGCTAGTCCAGCATTTTATTTTTTTAATTTACAGAAGTGTGTATGCTTGCCAGAGAGAAATGGAGACAGAGGGAGAAAACACTCCCTCCCTAAAAGAACATAGTCATTCTGGAATTCATCTCTTCTATTTCTTGACCTTGTCATGATTGTGGACACGTATCTGCACCCAGTGCATTTTTCAAGCCTCTTGTCCAGTGCTTAAACCAGTCATCTCTGTGGGATCCACCTTCCTGAGCCATGAGGATGGACATGAATCCAGCCCAACAATTTTACTTTTTTAATTGATTAAAATTACTTACCAATATAACTTTTAACATTGTTTTCTGCATCACAGCATGTCACCTCACTAAATGTGCAGAAGCACCATTTTGAAGATCAGTAACAAAGAATATTGCAAACTTCTTTGTTCAAACAAATTACTGCAATATAAATTGCTTTTTATTTTGTGACTCTCAAATTTTGCCAGTATGAAAAAAAAATGCTGAAATACTTAAAATATTGTACATGGCCCAAGCAGGAAAAAGAAATTTTTTGGCTAACAAATTCTGATGTGATGTTGGTTATACTTAAAACTATGTCTTATCTTAAGGAATTTCTTTGAAATGTAATAGAGTATATGTAAAAACTATAACAGTATTATTATTAGTCATTATATGAAGTTTCAGAACTGTAAAACCTCATGCCATAACAGCTAGTTAGGGAAAATCTCTGGGAGGAAAATTTGGCTCTGAAATATACATGTAAAGTTTCATAATTATACAGGTAGAACCTGTGAGTATGTAAGAATTATAATAAAAGAGATAGGAAAAGAAAGATAAAGCACTGGCAGTCCAGTGAGTGTATAGACAATGAACTGAAACACTCAGCTATATTCTGGTATAGGCCAATCAAATTAATCTACATTTTATTGCATGTTAGATTTCATAAAAATAAAACATGTACAATTGTAAATTCCCCAAACTTGCTAACATGACAAACATCAAATAAAATGTTAACATTAATTTAATATTTTAAAATTTTCCCCTTCCTTTGCTTGTATTGAAATTTATCAGATACAATGAAGGCTAATTTGGATAATAATTTAGTATCTAAAATAGAGTTACCAAGATAGATAGAAATCAATACATTAAAAGAAAACAATCTGGATTTTTAACATTTTGGTAAAACATAAACAACTGCAATAGCAAAATCCTAGGTAATAATAGTTTTTATGTAATACAACCTTTTATCCTTTTTATCCTTTTTTGTTTTTGTAATTTTTTTTTTTTTTTTTTAACTATAGGGCATGTGCACTTGCCAGAGAGACAGAAAGAGAGAGAAAAAGGGACCCTCCATGGAGGATGGTCAAACATCATTCCCATTTCTTCCATTCTAATCCTGGGATTTGGAGCATGCACGCACATGTACCCTGTGTGTTTCTCAAGCTGTTAGAACCAGGACTCCAACAGCATATTTGGCCATGAGGTATGCAAACACCTTAACCAGCATGCCACTAACTGACCCAACTCCTTTTATCCATTTATAATCCTAGAATCATTTTCTTAATTTTGTCTATGATTATGGAAATAATATATTGAATGGAGAAAAAAACTAATGTAGATAATATGATTTGAAAACTTTACCATCTAAAAATAATCCCAATTTATTGGATAGCTTAATATTTTCTTTTTCTTTTTCTTTTTCTTTTTCTTTTTCTTTTTCTTTTTCTTTTTCTTTTTCTTTTTTTCTTTTTCTTTTTAAGAATTATTTTATTTAACTTTATTTATAATTATCATTGTTATTTTCCAGTTTGATCAGAGACAGAGAGAGAGAGAGGAAGTGAGAAAGCAAGCCACCAGGTCCGAGACTTGAACCATGGTCGGCCATGTGGGAGTCCAGCGCCCTTAACCACCATGCCACTTGCCAGCCCCAATATTTTATTTTTCAATATACATTGACATGTAAGTGCTTTTATCTTTTTCATCTTTTTTTTTTTTAGATTTATTGTTGTAAGGTGTGTGTGCTTTGTGGAGAGAGACAAAGGCAGAAAAGAGAGGGGAAGTTAGGAAAAAGCACCTCCCCCAGGGTGATGGCCACACTGGAATCCCTTCTCCTCCATTCTCTCTGGATTTGGGGCATGCATGCACACGGGCTCAGCATGAATTTCAAGTTGCTGGGTCCGAAACTTGAACTGTGGAGTCAGTCATATGGGAAGCCAATACCCTAACCACCACACCATCTGCTGATGCCTTTTTTTGTTTTTTATTTTTTTTAAAAAGTTAGAATCATAATAAAATATACAGTTTTGTAACTGCTCTTTTGCCCTACCTGTACTTGGCTTTCTATTTTAATAAGTTGCAAGTGGCAATCTAAATGGTCCACCAATGTCCTGGAATGGTTGGACATTTATGTATTTCTCATGGTTTTGTTACTATTAATATAACAATACTGAAAGGTCTTGCTCTTGACTAGCCTTGAAGAATGTGCTTTCAGGCCTCTGTAGTGAGGCTGTCCAGTGAACTTTATAAATCAGAGAGATCACCATGTATGTTGGACCTGGGTCACTTCTGATTCTGGTTGTTAAGAGATATCTGAATTCCCTGGATGTAATAACTTGTGTCTTATAAATGAGGCAGTGTTCTTTGAGAAAAATGAGATTAGTTTTGCAGGCAGCTTGCAAATTTGCATATTTTGCTTACTACCTGCTTGCTTCAAGTCCTGTTTGTCCTGAAGAACTTGGAAACCCTTTTATATTATGTATGTAGTTCTTACTTTTTCTACAGAAGTATTTCACTTTCCAAAAATGTCAAGTACCTATTTCTTGAAATATGTATTATGATGCATCTTCTGCTTGCTTTATTGTGTGTGTATGTGAATGTATATATGTTATGTATAATACCTAATTTTAATGGTTACATGAATATATGGAATGCACTGTGATTTCTTACACATGCATGTCATGTGCAATGATCACACCAGGGTCATAAACATTCCCTTTATAGTAAACATTTATCATTTGTTTGTGTTGTGAGCATTCACTAGTTATTTTGAAATATAAATCAAACTACGAACTATCATTACTCTACTATACTTTGGTACACTAGAATTTATTTCCCTTTTTAACTGTAATTTTGTACCTGTTAAGCAAATCTTCCTATCTGCCATACCTCCCTCCTTTCCCCATTTTCTAGTGTCCACTATTCCACTCTCCACTCCTATGGGATCGAATCTCTTAGCATTCACAAATGAGTAAAAAAAAACTCTCAAAAAAAAAAAAAAAAAAGAGGGGCCAGCAGTTAGTGTAATGGCTATATCGCTGGACTCCCACGTAGTCGACCGCGGTTCGAGTCCCGGACCTGGTGGCTTAAACTCATGCCGGGCGCGTGTGCGTGCGTGCCCAAGATCCCGAGAGGAGACTGGAAGAGAAGGGATTGCGGCGTGGTCATCCCATCTGTGGGTGATTTCTTGTTTTCTATCTCTATGTCTCTCTCTGTCTGTCTGGCGAGCGCACACGCCCTATAGCAAAAACCTCTCCAAAAAAACACAAAAGAGTGAGAACAAATAGTATGTACCTTTTAGTACCTCAGCCTAATTTTGTCCAGCCTAGTTTCGTCCAGATGCATCCATGTTGCCTCAAATGACAGGATTGCATCAGTTCCTATGGTTCCATTTTGTATGTATACCGCATTTTCTTTATTCAGTCAGCCAAGATAGATACTTAGGTTGGTTCCATCTCTTCACCATTGTGATTAATACTACAGTGAACATAAGTGTGAAGTTATTTGTTCAACATTCTGATTTTCTTTCCTTTTAATATATACATAATATATTAAATATCTATCTATCTACCTATCTATCCAATAATGGGATTACTTGATCACAAAGTAAATTTCATTGATTTATTTATTTATTTTTTGGAGAGGTTTTTGCTATAGGGCGCCTGCGCTTGCCAGAAAGACAGAGAGACACAGAGAGATAGAAAGAGAGAAATCATCCCCCAGGGAAGATGGCCATGCTGCAGTCCCTTCTCCTCCATTCCCCTCTCAGGATCTTGTGCATGCAAGTACACGTGCCTGGCATGAGTTCAAGCCACCGGGTCTGGGACTCGAACTGCAGTCGACTTCATGGGCGTTCAGTGACACAGCCATTACACTAATTGCTGGTCCCCACAAAGTAATTTTCTATTTTTAATGTTTGAGTAACTTCAATACTGTTTTAAATAATCGCTGTACTGCTTCACATTCCCACCAACAGAGCCCCAGAGTTTCCCTTTGTCCACATCCACACTAGCGATTGCCGTTCCTTGTTTATGTGACATTACCCATTCTGATTAGGCTGTAGTGATACCTCATTATAGTTTTGATTTGCATTTCCCTGATGGATAGTGATGTTGAACATTTTATTTTTTATACATGTGTTTTCTTTTTCTATGTCTTCTTTCGAATCAAGACAAAACATGGTCAAAAATAGTACTCATAATTTTTATTTGGATTATTTGTGTTTCTCATGGTGAGTGGTTTCAGTTCCTTGTATATTCTAGTCATTAACTCCCTGTAAGACACATAACTTACAGTTATTTTCTCCCATTCTGAAGCTTGTCTCTTCGCTCTGCTGATTGTTTCCTTTCCTGTACCTAAATTATTAGTGTGATGTAATTCTATTTGTATATTCATGCTTTTGTTTTCTGTGCTTTTGAAATTTTTTGTTCTTTTTTTTTTTTTTTTTCCAAAAACATGTTGCATTTGCCAGAGAGAGAGTGAAAGCACCCCATTAATGGTACTTGGTCACCTCACAATTCTTTTGTCTCTATTCCTACTTCCTATCAGGATTTTGGGCATGCACACACATATGCCCAGTGGATAACTTTTTTTTTTTTCTGGTGGCTGGAATTTTAACAATGGTTGCCCATATAGGATTCAGTTCCTAATGCACAATACTTAAGTACTTATTTATGGAACATACAATGCAATATTATATATATATATATATATATATATATATATATATATATATATATTAAAGTTACTGTAGAGCAAGTTAACACTATCCATAATCTGGGACCAGCAGATGGCATAATAATTATGTTGCTGGACTCCCTCGTGGTCGGCCAGTTTGAGTCCTGTACCTGGTGACTTGAAGCTCACGCTGGGCGCTTGTGCATGTGTTTTCATGATCCTGAGAGAAGACTTGGAGGAGAAGGGATTACAGTATGGGTATCCTTCTTGGGGGGAGGGGGGGTGAATTCTCACTTTCTGTCTCACTGGAGAGTGCATAGGCTGTATAGAAAAAAATCTTTCTAAAAAATTTTTTTAAAATAAAAATCCATAATCTCACAGGTAATCAATTTTCATTATTGTTTTTGGCAAGAGCTAAAATTTATCAATTTAGCATGAATCCTATATACTGTATGATTCTATTACCAACAGTCCTCATGTTGTACATTAAGTCTCTAGACTTGTTTATCCTATGGTTCAATCTTATGTTTTAAAAAGTAATTGTAGACTTCACCAGCAAAGTATCTAGCATACTATGAGATTTTGGTTCTATGATTGTTGAATTTGAATGCTGTCATAATACTCCCCATATTACCATATATCAGGAAGGATAAAGTCAGTTCCATTTGATGGTCTACAGACTTACATACATTTTGTAACCTTTTCTCATTTAAATGTATTTCCTTTTTGTTATTATCTGGTGTAACACTTTACTCATATAACCTTAGACTTTATTCTGCAAATCATTTGGCTATGTCTAAATTTGTAGTCACAGCTTATCAAGACACCAAGTACATTAATTTATGATTAATATAGCCCTATGTTTCTGTAACAGTGCCTTGGGTGCTTAATCCAATATCTGGTTTACGGCCCATCATACAAGTCCAAATAATGAAGCTGAAAAAATTGAAAGAAAGAATGAATGAATAACTGAACGTCTTATTTGAATTTTCCTTTTTTTTTTTTTGTATATAGCTACTTTAAAAATTTTGCTTTTTTATGGATGATTATTCTACTTCCACTTTTTTTTTCTCCAATAGGGTATGCGCACTCACCAGAGACTGAAACAGAAAGACAAAGTGAGAAATCACCCCCGTAAAGAGGATGGCCATTGGGACCAGCAGTTAGTGTAATGGCTATGTCACTGGACTCCCATGTAGCCGACCACGGTTCGAGTCCCAGATCCAGTGGCTTAAACTCACACCGGGCATGTGTGCGTGCGTGTCCAAGATCCTAAGAGGAGAATAGAGGAGAAGGGATTGCGGCCTGGCCATCTCCCTTGGGGTGTGTGTGTGTGTGTGTGATTTCTCACTTTCCATGTCTCTGTCTCTCTCTTCTCACTTTCCATGTCTCTGTCTCTCTCAGTCTTTCCGGCGAGTGCACATGCCCTATAGAAAATACGTCTCAAAAAAAAGGATGGCCATACTGTAATTCTTTCTCCTCCATTCTCCTCTCAGGATTTTGGGCATGCAAGCACACATGTCTGACATGTTTTTCAAGCTGCTGGGTTTGGGACTCAAAACACAGCCTAGGTCATGTGGGATCACCTGCTTTAACTACCACGCCCTCTAGCTAGCCCCTATTCAATACATTTTTAAAGAATAATTCTCCAGCAGAATGTAATCTAATTCTCAGATATAAAAAGAACAACTGTAACATTTTATTTAGTTTATTATGTCACAAATAATTCAAAGAAAAATTCACAGATCCAACTCCTCTTAAAGATTAGAATATTAAAATGAATTTGCAAAAAAAGGAAAATAAATTTGCAAAACCGACCTTTCCAAAGTGGAGAAGGCTGTCATTTACTTGTTTCTGCACAATTATATGTTCTAAACAATGCATTGTTCTATCAGTTTACAAAGTTGGAAACTTGTGTTCTTTCTAGAGAGATTTTTACTGTCAGACATGTGGGCTTGCCTGAGAGAAGACAAAAAAACAACAAATCACCCCCCAGAAGGCTGGCCGTGCCATAATCCCTTCTCCTCCAGTCTCCTCTTGGGATTTTGGGCATGCATGCACTGGCACCCAATGTGTTAAACTGCCAGGTCCAGAATTCGAGCCATGGTCGAGAACGTGGGAGTCCAGTGACATAACCATTACACCATCTGCTGGTCCCAAAAGTGTAAAATAATTTAAAAGTGATAAAAGTCCAACATTTGATAACCCATAATTTTTCTATCTAAACAATGCATATTTTTCCGCTAGATATTCCAATAAATTTTTTTTCCTACATTCAACCTTATTTAAGACATTATTCTGGGATTAGAATAATTATACTGAACTTTATAGCAAGAACATGTGAAAAGAATCACAGAAATGATGTTACAATAACTGAATTTAACTCATGTCACTTTAATTAAATACAAAAAAAATCATGAAAATCAAAGTATTATTGTAGGATATATTTAATATAGCTTTTTAAGTTTAATTTTGTATTGAAATAATTGTAGATTCACATACACTTATAAAAAATAGTAATATAGATAACATGCAGTGCCAAAGGTAACATTTTACAAAGCTACAGTATAATATAGCAACCAGGATATTCACAATGTCATAATCTACCCATAATGCTTATTTCCAATTTCTCTAAATTATCTGTTTAATTTATGTATATCTAGATGATGTTCCATATTGTAGAGGAAAATGCTTAAAATCATGATATTGGGTTTAGAAAATATAAAAGAAAAAATTAATTTTTTTTTTATTTTAGAGAGAGATTTTTGTTATAGGGCACATGTGCTAGCTGAAAAGACAGAGAAAGAGAGAGGGAAAGTGAGAAATCACCTCTTAAGCGGATGGTCGTACTGCAATCCTTTCTTCTCAATTATCCTCTAGAGATTTAGTGCTCACACACACACACACACACACACACACACACACGCCTGGCATGTGTTTCAAGTCTCCAGGTCTGAGACTCAAACTGCAGTCAGGGACCAGCAGTTAGCGTAATGGCTATGTCGCTGGACTCTCATGTAGTCAACCGTGGATCGAGTCCCAGACCCGGTGGCTTAAACGCATGCCAGGCGTATGTGCGTGCATGCCCAAGATCCCAAGAAGAGAATGGAGGAGAAGGGATTGTGGTGTGGCCATATCCCTGGGGGGTGATTTCTTGCTTTCTGTCTCTCTGTCTCTCTCTGTCTGTCTGGTGAGTGCACGCGCCCTATAGCAAAAACCTCTCCAAAAAAAAAAGAAAAAACTAAACAAAAAACTGCAGTCAGCCATGTGGGAGTTCAGTAATGTAACCATTATACCATCTGCTTTCCTAACATATATGAATATGTGTGTGTGTGTGTGTGTGTGTATATATATATATATATATATATATATATATATATATGTATGTATATATGTGTGTGTGTGTATATATATACATATATATACATATATATACACACACACATACATACATATATATACATATACGTGTGTGTGTGTGTGTGTGTATATATATATATATATATATATATATATATATATATATGTATTTTTTTTAATGTGACCAGAGATAGAGGAAAAGTGACCCGCCCCACTCTGGGACTTAAACCATGGTGGGTCATGTGGGAGTCTAGCACCTTAACCACCACACACCTGCCAATCCCAGTACATGATCCTTTTAAAAAATTATTTCTATTATTAGGCCAGCAGGTGATGTGATGGTTAAGAGAGATGGATTCCACATGACCAACAGCATAGTTTGAGTACTGAACCTGAGGACTTGAAAAACATGCCAAGCATGTGTGCATGATTGCCCCAAAACCTGAGAGAATATGAGAAAGGTTTGCAGCCTGGCTATCTCGTCTGGGGAGTGACTTCTCACTCACTCTCTCTTTTTGTGTCTCTTTCTCTCTGGCAAGTGCACATGCTCTATAGTAAAAAATGGAAAAAAAAAAAACTAAAAAGGTATTGTTTATATTATTACTTATTTATTTTTAGCTTTCTGCCGTAGGATGTGTTTCCTCACTGGAGAGAGACAGAGACAGAGACAGAGAGATGGAAATGAAAAATCATCCCCTACTCCCCAGATGGGCACAGTGCAATCCCTTCTCCTTCATTCTCTTGTCTGGATTTTGGACATACATGCACACACATCCACTGTAATTTTCAGGTCACTGTGTTCAGGACTTGAAATGCTGTCAGCCAAGTGTCAAGTCACTGTTTTCAGGAATGCGGTCAGTTCAGAGCCTTAAGCACCACGCCACCTGCTGACGCCAGTACAGTCATATTTTAAGGTACTGGTGATTTTGTAGGGTGGCACAATTTAGACAACAACAGCAAATCACCGTAAGGATAAACACTAATGAGGGTAAAGACGATGTCTGTGCTGTTCATCACTTTATCTCTAGCATGTCGAATGGGGTCTGGCACAAAGAAGGCAATTAAATATTTGCTAAAAGAGAATCATCCTGCATATCCTTGACCTAAAAAGTTCTTTAACAGCAAAGGAGAGCCATACCTACTGATACCACAGGCAATGACTTTTCTTCCAGGTCTTTGACTTATGGTAACACTGCTATAATGAAGGACACGAACATGAACTTGAGTTGATTTCCAACCATATGCTTGACCTATGTCATGTGAAATTTAAATTTCTAAGACCTGGTTTAACAATTTTTTTTTATTTCATGTAATTTAGAATACATTAAAAATCAGAAAATTATAACCAATAAGACCTTGGTGAGAACACTAAATAATATCCTAATTTTATCATTGAAGGAAAAAAATAATATTACTCAAGATTCAACAGGTACTTTGTAACATGTTGGAGTTAAATTGTATGTGTATATATATATATATATATATATATATATATATATATATATATTACTAACTCTCTCCAAATACTTGTGAAATAATGTTGCTGAGATTTCCAAACTTGGGCTATTCGAAGTATAAGCCAATTCTCTCTACAAGATCCTAATTTAAAGCAAATGTTTTGTCAGGAAGATGGGAGAATAAAAAAGGAACAAGCATTACTAATAAAACTTTAGGCAATGACGTCATTATAAGAGCAGAATAAGTAGCTAAGAAAAGATTTTTGTGGGTAAGTATGATGTTTGAATTACAAAAGTAATTTTTTAAAAGATAACTTCTTAAGAAAAGCTTCAGAAACAACTTCCTATAGTATATCATTTTAAGTACCCAAAGGAAAATATAAATAAGTGAATGAGTGAACACTACAATTGAATTGCCATCTTCATGATATGTACATCAAATTAAAGAAAAATGAAGCATTTAGGCTATTTGCTGTCTGTTATCGCTATGTGAATCTGGATTCCAAATGCAAGCAGTAATTATCTAACCAAGGTGAGGTTAAAAGGGGATGCAAATAATTGACATTTTGAACCATTAAACTTTATTTAAAATCTGTACTTAAGAACATATTTTTTATGTAAGAATATTGTAAGCATTTTTTTAGATAGGATAATATACAGAAATTTTTTTTCTAAACATGGTATTGAGATTACCATAAAGTTTTTTCGTTCATGCTTGCTTTTCTTCTTCTTCTTTTTTTTTTTTTTTTTTTTTTTTTTTTATTGGAGAGGTTTTTGCTATAGGGCGTGTGCGCTCGCCAGACAGACAGAGAGAGACAGAGAGACAGAAAGTGAGGAATCACCCCCCAGAGGGGATGGCCAGGCCACAATCCCTTCTCCTCCATTCTCCTCTTGGGATCTTGGGCACGCACACACACGCCCCCAGCGTGAGTTTAAGTCACCAGGGACGCGAACCACGGTCGACTATGTGGGAGTCCATCGACATAGCTATTCATGCTTTCTCAGTGCAATATTTTTTTTTTTTTCCCATGAATTACTCCATTTTAGCCCTTACTGCTTAGACTCAGGAAATAAACCTGGACACATATACAAATATTCCAGAACCTGGAAACCCCATCGATATGGACTACAGGATCTAAAAGTAAAATTATTTAGAGGCACAGAAAAAAAAAGTAATGAAAACACCCTTAGTACTTATTAAAAATATGTTAAATATTTTATCTCAACTCATTCTAAGTATCCTGAATAATCACGTATTTTAAAACAGAAGACACCCTGGTGTTCATAAATAACTAAAGTACATTTCAGCAACATTTTTTGTATATACACTCCACAATTATTTTACTTTTTATATTAGAAGAAGTAGATAAAATAGAGATGTCACAAAAAAAATATCTGTTTGGACCACTTCACTTGGTGATATATGGAAATTGGACATTGTATTACAGCAACACCATTTTGTATAAATAAAAAAATAATAAAATATGTTTTTGTGTACACTAGTATCATTTTTCCTCCATTATTTTAAGTGGTCTTTTAGTCAGTAAATGATTCACTCATTCAATATTAATATTAAATAACTATGGGCAAAAATTAGTTTCAAGAAACATCAAGATGGATAAGAAATAAAAAGTTAGCATTTCATTAGTCTTTAATATAATTCATTTATAGTATTCTTTAATATAATTCATATTTTCATATTGCTTAAAAGGTTCTCCTCAGAGGAAAGTAATATTTTGTTATTCTAAAAAAATCCAAGAATGCTTCTTCATGCATAGTTCACCACGGGGAGTGATAAAGGATAAGTACCCTGGCTAGATGGTAATGGGGTGGCTATGTTAAAATGTCCTTTCATTCCCATAATGCATCAGTAAACTGACTATTATAAAAGAAGATACACAAATGCAGAATGAAAAACTACTTCTTTCAGTGACCTTTCAATCTAAGATTCTACAAGAAATTTATTGCAAAATAACACAAAAGTATATAACTTGATATATGATGAAATGTATTACAGAATCACAACAGCACTAAAACATATGCTAAGGGGCCTGCCCATGGTATAGTGGTAAAGATGCTGGAATCCCACATGGCCTACCACAGTTGATGTCCTGGGCATGGTGCCTTCAAAATCTTTCCAGGCACGTGTCCACATGTGCCCAAAATTCCAAAAGGATAATGGAGAAGGGATTGCAGTGTGGACCTCCTTATGGGGAGTGATTTCTCACTTTTCTCTTTCTGTCTCTGCCTCTTTCTCTACTGAGCACACAAGCATTATGGCAAGAACCTTAAAAATATGCTAACGTTACTTCTTGGTTGGGTAGAATAATTACTAATGAGAAAAATGGTAATAAGATTAGGCATAAATCAGTGGAGTAAAAACAAAGTGTTTATTTTTATTTTCAAATTGTCAGGATTGTATTGCTTATGTATTTACCACAAAGACAACTCAGATGATAAGAGTGTCATATAGTATGCAAACAGTTAAATTTAGAAGGCTGCAACCCATTAATATCACCTGTAGTCCAGAGATCGCGTACCGGGCATGAAGAGCACACCCCATAGAAAAGCTATAAAGCCCCATAGAAAAACACGGTTATTTAATTTAAGGGGCAATATATGAGCTGAGACACAGACTGCAAACTGTGATTCTTCGTAAACCAAGGTAAATTCCTCAATATTAAATGTGAATTACTTGTATTAGTGTGTGTAATATACATATAAATAAATGCACAGATTTATAAAGTGTTTATATATATATTGTGAATATTAATCTATAGCCCCTGAGGCAGTGGTATGTTTTCTTTAGTAGTTGGTTTATGGAAAAATTTTATATTATTCATGAAACTCTGAATATATTTGCACGTAATGTGGGAGGGATATGTGAGATGACATTTTCATAATATTCAAAAGTTACTTAAGAGTATATTTTCTGATACATTAATTTTTAAGAACATTAGGGGAAATAACAATAAAAAATCATTGTTTGAGCTGATAATATAATATTGATATTCTGTGTCATTTGATGGCTCTAAAATGCATATAATATACACTTATTTCTTAATATTTGATATTTCTTTCCCATATTTTCTTACTGATCAAAATGTCTAGAATATGTTACTTAATTTTTGAATCTGGAATATAGAGTTGGATATATTTTTTAACAGATATAATTTTGCTTCCAAAAACTTTAGCTTTTTATATTTAAGTCAAAATGAATAAATTTGGGACCAGCAGTTAGTGTAATGGCTGTGTCGCTGGACTCCCATATTGTCGACCGCGGTTCAAGTCCTGGACCTGGCAGCTTAAATTCACACTGGAGCATCTGCGTGCATGCCCAAGATCCCAAGAGGAGAGTGGAGGAGAAGGAATTGCATCATGGCCATCCCCCCTGGGGGGTGATTTCTTGTTTTCTATCTCTCTGTCTCTCTCTGTCTTTCTGGCGAGTGTGCGTGCCCTATAGCAAAAACATCTCCAGAAAAAAAAATGAATAAATTTGAAAATTATGTTAATTTTTTATTATTACAGCTGCTATTGTATATACTAAAATTTGATAATTTATTTAATTTTTCAAATAAGTAGAAGTTATGTCAGGATTTAATATGTCAACACGTTTATTAAATTTATTTTTTTAACTTTATTTATTATTATTTTTAAATTTGCAATAGAGAACATGTGGTCTCCAGAGAGAGACAAGAAAAAATGAGAAAGGTAGCCAGGACTTGAACCATGGTCAGCCATGAGGAAAACCGGCACCTTAACCACCATGTTACCTGCTAACCACAATATAACAACTCTTCACGCAGATTCTTTAGAAGAGTTCAGTGACCAGCTGCAACTTACAACTTTCTTGTTAAAAGGTTCCATCATCTAATAAAATATTACAACCCTATATATTTACAAGCAAAAGCCCAACATAAGACAATAAAGGAGAATATAATGCGTTGTGAGTGTGTATGTGTGTTTGCATATACTGAGGCTTAGCAATCATAGTGCCTGGTGAAAATATAATGTGAAATAATATCATATCATACCAGAACACAGTATATAGTCCCATCTCTAAAGCAAAAAATTTAATATATTATACTTCATATTTAAAAACTGTTAATTAGCTCTTTAAACATTTGCTTTTATTAATTTATTTATTTTTCTTTTTTTGGAGAAGTTTTTGCTATAGGGCGCGTGTGCTCGCCAGACAGACAGAGAGAGACAGAGAGACAGAAAGCAGGAAATCACCACCCAAGGGGGATGGCCACACAGCAATCCCTTCTCCTCCATTCTCCTCTCGGGATCTTGGGCATGCACGCACACGCGCCCGGCGTGAGTTTAAGCCACCGGGTCCGGGACTCGAACCGCGGTTGATTACGTGGGAGTCCAGTGATATAGCCATTACGCTAACTGCTGGTCCCGTATTAATTTATTTTTAATAAAATTAATTAATTACTTTTAAGAATGATTTAATTAAATTAATTAATTTATTTTTTAAATTTGACCAGAGATGTACAGAGTGAGTGAGAGAGAGAGAGAGGGAAAATGAGAAAGCGAGCCACCAAGTCTGGGACTCAAACCACAGTTAGCCATGTGGAAGTCCAGCACCCTTAACCACCAAGCCACCTGCCGGCCCGATAATTTATTTATTTTAGAGAAGTGCTTAGAGAAGTCTTTATACTTAGAATATTTTTTTCTAAGACATTAAAAATTATAGATACATGGGACCAGCAGTTAGCGTAATGGCTATGTCACTGGACTCCCACATAGTCGACTGCGGTTCACATCCCAGACCCGGTAGCTTAAAACTCATGCCGGGCACGTGTGCGTGCGTGCCCAAGATCCCAGGAGGAGAATGGAGGAGAAGGGATTGTGGCGTGACCATCCCCCCTTGGGGGGGGGGTGATTTCTTGCTGTCTATCTCTCTGTCTCTCTCTGTCTGACGAGCACACGTGCCCTATAGCAAAAACTTGTCCAAAAATAAAAATTATAGATACAACTCTTCAACAGTAGAATATTTAAAATTCTAATCGAGAGGACTTTAATAAAATGTTGTATATTTGATACTGTAGATCTAAGAGTCAGCAACAAAAATTGAAAAAAGGGGAGCATTAAAGAAATTATGTTGTCAGTTGGTTCATTCTGAGTATTCTGGGCTTTACCCTTTTTGGAGCTAATAGAGTCTTCCATTGCATCCTTTCCCTTACTATAAGGTGGAAACCATGTATTCTAACAATTCAAAAAGAGTTAAAATATATTAAATGTTCCACCTTGCTGATTTCTATCTGTGGAATAGGTATTAGAGTCTCTCTCTCTCTCTCTCATACATACAAACACCCCCCCACACACAGAAACTGTATAATATAAAGTTCAATTTTTTTAATAAAAGTTACTATTTTAAATCATTAAGCTTACAGATTGTAAAACTGATTAAGAACTTTCTGTTACTAGGACTGATTTAGTTAAAACATACACTAGAAAATGTTTTAACCTGAGTAGAATGCTAACTTGATATTAATTAAGCTTTTCTTTCTTTTTTTTTTTTTTGAGAGGTTTTTGCTATAGGGCACGTGCGCTCGCCAGACAGACAGAGACAGAGAGAGAGAAAGCGAGGAAACAACCCCCCCGGGGGGATGGTCAGGCCACAAGCCCTTCTCCTCCATTCTCCTCTCGTGATCTTGGGCACGCACGCACACGCGCCGCGTGTGAGTTTTAAGCCACCGGGTCCATGACACGAACCACGGTCAACTACATGGGAGTCCAGTGACATAGCCATTACGCTAACTGCTGGTCCCAAGCTTTTCTGACTATTCAGAATGTCAAATGCCAAGCTTCTTTCCACATCTAATAAAAAGGAGGACTATTTGCCTTCACATCCAAAAGAAAAAAAAAAGTCATGTAGAGATTCAATAAAAATATAAAATCTGAACTAAGTGACCAAAAGTAGAATAATCAATAGATAGCACAATCTGATGGGATTCTCAGTAAACTTCAGTTTGAAACAATGAAAAAGTACTATTCACCAAAACATAAGAAACAAAAAAATTCAGGAAATTATCATTGAAATTGAAAAATAAAAAATATAGCTCATTACGAATAAGAAAAATATAAATCATATACTGAGCAGAGGGAATGAAAAGGCAATCCACCTTTAATTAAGCAAATATGAACTGGAGCCAGCACGTAGTGTGGTGAAGGGTGCTGGATTCCTGCACGGCTGATTGCAGTTTGAGTCCCGGACCTGATGGTTTGCCTTCTCGCTTTCTCTCTCTGTCTCTCTCTCTATCATTTTCTCTTGGATCAAATTAAAATAATCAGAGAAAGAAAGTTAAATAAAAAATAATTCTTAAAAAAAGATATGGACTTAAAAAACATCCCACATCAGTAGATATACAGCATTATCTGCATTATCATGTGTAGAAAACTATAATTAGAGGTATTTTTTATTTATTACATAATCTAAAACTATGAGGAAATTTTTAGATTTAGAGTACATTTCTATAGCATGCAATGTGGTTTTTCAGTATATGCATGAAATACACGACACTCAAATCAAGGATGTTTCCATATACATAATTTTCAACAGAGAAATTTACTTTTTTTTTTCTTTAAGTGTTTAATCCCTTTTCCCTATCCTACCCACCCTCTACTATCTACTCCCCTTCCTTACAATATCTGGTATCTACACTTATCCTCCCTATTATCATATCTTCATATCTTTCCATTTCTGCCATAGAATGCAGATTTTGATATATATTGAATAGGGATATACACTGTGTATCTTTTAGAATCAAGACAATATGAAGGGGAAAAAAAGTTTTTCAACAAATGGTGATAGAAGAATAGGATATTCATTTGCAGAAAAAATGAAACTAAATGTCTATTTCTCACCATTAGCAAAAATCAACTCCAAATGGATCAAAGACTTAAATGTAAAGCCTCAAACTACAAAATTATTAGTAGAAAAATAGGGGAAACATAAAGCTATTGGAGTCAGCAAAGATTTCTTAAATAAGACTGCTAAAGCACAGGCAATAATCCCCAAAATAGTTAGGTAAGTGGGATTACATCAAGCTGAAAAGCTTCTGCACAGCTAAGGAAACAACAATTAGAGAGAAGGTAACCCTCAGGATAGGAGAAAATATTTGCTAATATACTTCAGATAAGAGATTGATAACCAGAATATGCAGAGAATTCAAGGAGCTCATCCTTAACACACTAACAATCCAATTACCAAAGGGGCAAATGAATTGAACAGACAATTCTCCAAGGAAAACCTACAAAGCCAAAATGCATATGAAAAAAATATTCAATCTTCTTTATCATAAGAGAAATGCAAATCAAACCCACATGAGATACCCTCTAATCCTAGTCAGAATGACTTTGATCAAAAACAAACAAACAAACAAACAAACGAAAAAAACAAAGAATGACAAGTTTCAGCAAGGCTGTGGTGAAAAGGGAACGCTCTCCTTACAGTTGGTAGGAATGTAAATTAGTACAGTGTGGAAAACAACATGGAAATTCCTCAAAAGCCTACAAATAGAATTACCTTAGGACTCTCTAATCCCACTCCTTGGTATTTACTTGAAGGACAAGAAAATACTCAGTTGGATAGACCTGTGTGTCCATGTTTATTACAACATCACTCACAATTGCCAAGACATAGAACCAACCTACATGCTTAAGAACTATTGACTGGATTGAAAAACTGTGGCACATACGTACTGTGGAGGACTATTCAGCCCTAAGGGACAATGAGATCCTAACATTTGATTCAAAGTGGATAAATATAAAAGACTTAATACTAAATGAAATAAGTCATTTTTTTAATAGATAGTAAAAATCTGAACTAAGAAACATTTCGTTAACAATGTTATATATTCACAGTTAGGAAGATCACAAACAATAATCCACTTTTCCTTTGAACCTTACTTTATTTATTGCTCCTAATTATAATAGTCTCATAACTGACGAAGTTCAGATGCTAGAGAGCCAGCTGGTGTCAGAATGGTTAAGGCTACTGGATCCCACATGGCCAATGGCAGTTTGAGTCTCAGACCAGAGACTTGGAAAACACACTGGTGTTATGTGATCATGCCCAAAATTTCCAAATGAAAAATGGATAAGGGAATATAGGGTGGCCATTCCTTGTGTGGAGGGATGCTTTCACACTTTTCCTCTCTCTCTCAGCTTCTCAACCTCTCTCTCTCTCAGTCTTTCTCTGGAAGCACATATGCCTTAAATATATATATGTATATTTACACACACACACACACACACTAGCAGCATCTAGTTAGTCCTTTACGTTTTAATATAAGTATAAATAATATAAATATCTCACAGAACAGGTTTGGCATTATTAATTTTTTATACTGTTAAAGAAATATCAATTTAAACACACATACACATTCTCGGAGTGTTTTTCAAGCTCTCAGGTCCATTGTTCAAAAAATTCCATATCTTGTACCAATGAGAAAAGGAATATAAATGCCAACAAATGTGTAGCAATCTGTGAACAAAATAAGGTGAATTGACAATAAAGTTATAAGTTCTAAACATCCATGGGCCAAATTCTCACCAAAATATGGCCACGCCGTAATCCCTTCTCCATTTTCTTCTTGAGATCTTGGGCACACACACGCACCCAGAGTGAGTTTAATCCACTGGGTCCGGGACTCAACCTGTGGTCAACTACATGGGCATCTAGCAACGTAGCTATTACACCAACTGCTGGTCACAATATATGATATATTTATAATATGTTAGATTAATATGTAGAAAAATAAAACTTTGTGCTTCCAAGGTAAATAAAATATGACAAAACAGCAGAATGGATTTGATATTAAGTTCAAAGTAAAACTTAACTGAACTCAAAGAGATCATCCTTTAATTAAAATTTTCCTATTCAGTGACAGATACTATTGCCATTGACTGCTCTATTATCTAATAAAAATGAGTAGCTCTCTGATTGCAACCTGTATTTCCTACTATATGTAAGATATTCAGCTCATCACCAGAAGAAATTCCAAGATAAAACAAAACTCTTCATTGGAAGGAGCTTTACAATTTATTTAGAATGATAAATTAGGACATGTTATTGGATAACAGAGTGTAAAATGTATGTTTCTTTGAAATACATATAAGTGAAATATAGATTTTTTTATAAAAATTCAGTTAAAATATAATATGCATTTCAGACTTTGCACTATACTATTTTTTTCTAAAATATTTGACAAATTTTAAGAATTTATTTTGCTAATTTGTCATTAATGATCACAGATTGTACTAAAAGACTTGAAGAAAATTCCACAAAATTTAACCTACACTGACACTAAAAATTTCAGGGAAAGTCCTAATCAATTTGATACAATTATTTTATGCTGACAGTTCTAGTAGTTAGTGGTTAATCTGAAACTCATGACACATTTGATTAAACCAAAATTGGTCATGAAAAGCTCTTTCAAATTGTGATAACTCATTAAAACCTGTGCCTGTGCAGCAGAAGAATATAGGTCTATCAGAGGGTATGGAAGGGATAAAAAGCACTTTCTTTTAAAAGAAGTAAGTGCATTTTAATTAGAATAAATGTAAGAATAATGGGTCAAATATATTTTATCATTTTTGTTACACAGATACTGTTGAGTCTTAAAAATGAATATATACTTAATTAACTTAATTAAGTCAAAGCCTTAAAAGATATAGCAAATATTTCTAGGGATAATGAACAATGTAATATAGAATGACCTGTTTAATCAGTAAAAGGAGAAACTATTATAGTGAACTGTCTGTAAGTAACTGAAACTTTATTTCAAAGATTCAGCACTCAGATCAAAAGATTAAAACAAACAAAAAAGAAATCCACATATTTTATTTAATGAGGTGCTCCAGAATTAGAAGTAATTAATTTCATTCCCATTATTCATCATATAATTTAGGGTCTTTCATCCATTGAAAAATGAGGATAAGGTTAAATTTAAAACTATAAATTTCCATTTGCCTTGAAAACTTTTGGATATATTTCAATTAGCTCCCATTATTTTATTCACTTATGTTTCAATCATTCAGCAATTAGAAGGGCAGTTTAATAACTATTCAGGGACTAAACAAAAATTCTTTCCTTAACACACATTTTTTTATTTCTTTTTATTTGTCAAAATATATTAACTTAAAGCTCACTTTGAAATATTAGTTAATGGAAAAGTGGAAGGTGTATTTTTGAGATAAAATGCAATTATATTTATGTATGTATGTATGTATGTATGTATGTATGTATTGGAGAGGTTTTTGCTATAGGAACATGTGCACTCACCAGAAAGACAGAGAGACAGAAAGATAGAAATCATCTCCCAGGGGGATGGCCACACTGCAATTCCTTCTCCATTCTCCTCTCGAGATCTTGGCCATGCAGACACACATACCCAGCGTGAGTTTAAGCCACCGGGTTCAGGACGTGAACCGCGGTAGACTACATGGGAGTCCAGCGACATAACCAATAACCATTACGCCAACTGCTGGTCCCTAAAATGCAATTATTTAAGTAATTATGAAAGAGGAACATAAACCAAGTAACATTTTAGCTTATAATCTTTTTTTTTTTTTTTTAATTTTGAGAGAGATTTTTGCTATAGGGTGCAGGCGTTCGCTGGAGAGACAGAGAAAAACAGGGAGTCAGAAAGCAAGAACTCACCACCAAAGGGGGATGAACACACCACAATCCCTTTCCCTCCATTCTCCTCTCAGGATTTTGGGCACACACACACATGCACCTGGTGTGAGTTTCAAGCCTCTAGGTCCAGAAATAACCCACAGTCAACCATGTGGGAGGCCGGCACGTTAAACACTATGCCCCCTACTGATACCAGGCCTGTTATCTTTATAGTTCAGTCTAGGTCTGTATACATCTCTGAATATAAATGTAAATATGCTTAAAAATACAAATAATAGGTACATATATGTATATATATATATATGCATATTTGTATATATACTATATGTATATGTGTGTGTATCCTTCATAAACTATTACATTGTGTGAAATTATTTAAAGCTAATTTTCTTTTAATGATAGATAGACCATACACATCTTTACCGATACGATTTTAGGGATCATATATAGATATAGATATGTGTTCATATCTTTGTTCCTCTCCTTACCCACCATATTATGTAGAGTTACATTACCTGTGAAGTGGAAATAATAATTTTATTTGCTTACACTGATGTTATAAGAATCAAATGAAGAAATCTACAATAGTGCTTCACACCATTTCTGCATGCTTATCGTATTCACCCTTGTCTTTCTCCTTAATTCTCTATTTCTTCTTTCAGAAATATAAACATTCCTAATTATTTAGTTATCTTTTTAAATCAAGTTATTCAAGATTTGATACTGGTTATTGCAATGTGCTACATATTAAAACATATGGAAATCTTTGAACATATGTTAAAGGAAGAAATCAATAGCACGTAAGGATCACTTTTTTTATAATTGCTTTTGTAAAGATCCGATTGAAGTTTCACAGAACTTTATATTTGCCTATGTTATGATATCATGTAAATTGAAGGTAGATATTTTTTTTTCCTTTTTTAGAGAGAGATTTTTTGCTATAGCGCTTGCATGTTCTCCAGAAAGATAGAAAGCGAGAAATTGCCCCTGGGGGAGAGGATGTCAACACCGCAATACCTTCTCCTCCTTTTTCCTCTCAGGATTTTGGTCATGCATGCATATGTTTTCATTTTTTAGTTAATGTCCTCCTCACCATAAAACTTTCAAGCCAGTCATCATTTCATATAGTTTCTTGAGATATTTCCAGATCATCTTGGGAGGCCTCTCTACCTTTCAGAAAAAGTTTCATTTTCCAATAAAGCTCTTTGTATTTTCTTAATATATGTATGTGGTCATGAGTATTCATATCCAATCCAAGCTTGAAGGTATGTGAGTTCATCCTATTCAGACTAGCTATAACAAATATCAATGTGATGGTACTTTTATGAGTAAACTCTCAATATCTCATAAAAACCTTAGAAAAGAGCTCTTAATTTAACTATAAGAGCACAAAACCAGATCTACTTCACAGTTTAGGCATCCATACTGATTTTACTTATATTTTGTGAGGTTAATAAGATAGTGTATTTACATACATGGTTATAGATATGTAAATAAATTTCCTATCTTACTTTTTTTTCTTATTCCAAATTTATTCTATAAAGGCCCTGCTGAATTTGCATACTTTTACAGATGTTTGTCTTTCTGAGACATAAAGATTACTCACCTTTTGTAGATCAATTTAAGAAGTTCTTACCTCTCCAGACACTCATTTCTAGCCAATCAAAAAGCAAAAGAGCACTTAAAAATGATGCATACAAAGAAAACATGGGCAGGACCAGCAGTTTGTGTAATGGCTATGTCACTGAACTCCCATGTAGTTGAACGTGGTTCGCGTCCCAGACCCGGAGGCTTAAAACTCATGAAGGGCGCATGTGTGTGCGTGCACAAGATCCTGAGAGGAGAATGGAGGAGAAGGGATTGCGGCATGGCCATCCCCCTGGGGGATGATTTCTTGCTTTCTGTCTCTCTGTCTCTCTCTGTCTGTCTGATGAGCACATGCGCCCTATAGCAAAAAAAAAAAAAAAAAAAAAAAAACTTTCAAAAATATAAACATGGGCTAACTAAAATGTAGGTGTCTGTATAGATAGAATTCTGTCTCTAAAAGAAAGAGTAAGTTCAAAAAGAAAGAGTAAGTTCAAAATAATATTCTACTTATGCTATTTGCATAAACAACATGACTTTCAAGTCTATTTTTTTTTCCATTCCCATCAACGGTTAGTAGAAAACAAATCTTACTTGGGGCATTCAACTTTCATGTTAAAAGCCCCTCTCTTTTCTGTTTGTTTATTTACTTTTCTCTTTCTCTCTCTTTTATTTCCCTTAGTTTGTTATTTCTAAGAGAGAGAAGGAGACAGTACTCTCAACAGGGTCTCGGTGTCATGATCCACCCTCAGTCCTGCATTACAGGCACAGGCAAACCCAGCATGCTCAGAAAGGATTCCAGACTCGATAGGAATCTTCCCATTTGGGATTGCCTTTCAGAGTGCTGCATTGGCATGGAACACTGTGTTACTTCCAGGTCACTGAGATGTCCCCGAAGTCACAGCTTCTTTATTCAGCCTGGGCTTTTCCATGTTGTCTATGGCACTGGTGTCTGAGGAAGCCTTTGGCACAACCCCAAGAGTACTTACCTGTAAGGGCAAGATTTGTGAACGTAGAAGCACTTGACTTACGTGCTTCAGCCACTGAATCAGGGCCTTCCTTTATATCCTCTTCTACAAAGTAGAAGTGAAAGATTTGAAGGTTTTGCTGCTTATTTCTGCCTTTATTTCTAAAATTTCAGTCTCGCTTAGACAGATAAGTAATGTATTTTGGACTTTCTTTTTCATATGCCCATAATGCCTCACCAAATGCATCTTTATCTCTTTCTTACATGTACCAGCCTTGGAGATATAAAAAGAATTTAATTTTGATGAACCAGCAGGTGGTGAGATAGTTAAGGTACCTGGATCCCACAGGGTCAACTGAACAGTTTGAGTAATGGACCCAGTGACTTGAAAAACACACCAGGCGTGTGCACACGCATATCCAAATTCCAAGAGGAGAATGGAGGAAAAGGGATGGCAGCATGACCATTCACTTAGGAGGGAGGGGGTGATTTCTCACTTTTCCTCTCTTTCTCTTTCTCTCTCTCTCTCTCCAGTGAACACATGCACACTATAGTAAAAAAAAAAAAAACTGCACACACACACACACACACACACACACGCATACATAAATTTGAGTTGCCCACATTTGCCATGTGGATATTAACTAGTAAATTAACATACATGGAAGAATACAAAATAAAAAATTGAGACAGCAACGTTATATCTCAGGCTACTATTTGAAATTCTTCATTCAGTAGTGCTCTAATCTATCAATCATTATAAATATCAACTAGAAATGTAAATGTAGGGACCAGCAGTTGGCATAATGGCTGTGATGCTGGCCTCCCTTGTAGTCGACCAAGGTTCGCGTCCCGGACCTGGTGGCTTAAAACTCATGCCGAGCGTGTGTGCGTGCATGCCCAAGATCCTGAGAGGAGAATGGAGGAGAAGGAATCATGGTGTGATTTCTCGTTTTCTGTCTCTCTGTCTCTGTCTTTCAGCAAGCACATGCACCCTATAGCAGAAATCTCTCCAAAAAAAAAAAAAAAAAGAAAGAAAGAAAAGAAAAGAAAAAAAGAAAGACATGTAAATGTAGGTGCAAAGTTTCTTCACCTCTTTACTAAGCCTGTGTTGGCTTACAGGTCTGCACTTTAGTATTAGTGTTTTATCTTGGGGTACTTATGCACAGAAGAATAATACAAATATTATTTCTGCTTAGTGTTTTTATTTATAAAGCCTATACGTAGGTATATGTATCTTTCCTACTTATACAGATGAATAAAGCATGCAATATAAAAAAAAAGAAATGCTGAAAAATTGTCTCAGTTTTAAAGTAAAATTTTCCCAAAAGAATCAAAGTCTCAAATTCACCTTATTTTACAGACTGCTTCTTTCACTTATATGAAAATATGTCTTACATAAAACCAGCAATATGTCCTTAAAATACATTTTAAGATTGGACTGCATAGAAGCATGGAAAGCAACTGTGGATACCGGAGACAGTGTGGGAGGAAGGTGGGAAATGGGATGAAAAGGGAGATGGAGGGAATCAAGGAAAAAAATATTCAATGGACAAAAAAATGGAAAGCTCTCTATTGGTGACAATGTGTATGGTAATTTCTTTGAACTAACATACAGGATATTCATGCTATGAAAATTATTTTTCAATGGCAAAACATATATATAAATGAATGTAAAAAATAAGAAAAATATAATATAATAAATAAATATATAAAAGAGGAATACTTTTCTAACCCATTCTATGAGAGTACCATTACTCTGAAAACAAAAACCAGTAAAAATTCACAGGAAAACAACATCATGATAAATATTTATTTCAGAAACTGATAAAGAAATCCTCTACAAAATATTAGCAAAGCCAAATCCTACAGCATATTAAAAGAATTGTTTGCTACTAAAAAATGAGATTTATCCAAGTAACACAATGCTGATTAAATATAATCATGTTAATAAAATGAAATAGACAAGCAAACATTCATGTTCATTGATACAAAAAAGAAAATTTGAAAATAAAAACATGATAACAACCTTTATGAAAAATACAGTACTAACATCATTTTAAAAAAATCCATTTATAGTAGCACACAAAAGAAAAAGAGCAATAAGCTTAACCAAGAAGATTTTTAAAAAACCTTGTAATACAACCATACTGAACATAAAGAAAATATAAGTAAGTGAAGAAGCTGCAGAAGGTGGACTGGACCTGTAACCTATTGGATAAGGCAGTCAGATACCATGTGGCTGCCTGTGGTTAGGGACCCTGTCCTAGAGGCCTGAAAAGCATGTGAGGCATGTGTGCATACCTGCCCCAAATGGCAGAACGGAGAAATGCAAGAAAGGATTTTAGCATGATCAAGTCTCACTGCAGCGTGTCTCCTTCCTCTCCTTTTATCTCGCTGCATGTCTCTCTTTCTTGCTCTCACAAGCATGAGCTCCCTTTTACAATTTAAAATAAGTATAAAAGATTGATGCTGATGAACTCTGGTGCCTGAAACACTGTTGTGAATGACACACCCATGAGAAGCTGTAATTCTGTGCATTTCCCACACCAGTGTTAGACCTAAAAGCTTTTCTGTTACTGTCATTTGGGAGAAGGGGGAAGAAGCTTTCTATGTTCTATATTCAAAAATATCATACCAGGATCCTATAGACAAGAGATTGTAGACATTAGGTATCAGCTGCCTCTCTTGTTTAGCAGACAACAGTGTCTAAGGGGATGAGGATGATTTCAACGTGAAAAAAAAGCAAGCTGACAGTTTATCACCTTGTCAATTGAACATCTAAGTACACATTTCTGCCAAAATTTATTCTTCAAATAAAAATAACAGCACCCACATCATACTTGTTCCTAATATGTAACAATTATCCTTTGATTAATGGCACTCCTCGCCTTCCCAGAAGAGGAACCAATGGCTCATCATTTCCTTCTTTATCAATCCCAATCTATGTTTTGACATCTTTTAACTGAATGTTTAAATGATAAAGATCGCATTGTCACACCACGTTTAAAATAATAAATGAAGAAGAAACAATATTATTGGTTAATTTTTTCTTGAGTAAATCTATCACATATTTTTTCCTACAGTTTATTTTTTGTAGCTTTATTTTTCCTTCAAAAGTAAAAGCCTAAAGAGGCCAGCAGGTGGCAGGGTAGTTAGACACTGTACACCCACATGGTCAACCAGGATTTGAGTCCTGAATCTGTTGGCTTGAAAATTATGCCAGGCTCTTATGCCTGGGTGCCTAAAATCTCAAGAGGAGAGTGGAGGAGTGTGGCCATTCTCTTTGGTGGATGGTCTCTCACTTTCTTTCTCTCTTCCTCTGCCCAGCACACACACTGTCTTGCAAAAGCCTTAAACTAAACAAATCTAAGACAAAATAAAATAAAAGCCAAAACAAGATAAGTATAGTCATTATATTTCTTATTCCATAGTCTTTCATGGAGCAATATCTGAAATTTATAACCTACTTTTTAAATAATCATGCCAGACTTGTTGTAACTGAGCTAACATCTCAGCAAGCACCTTAGTCATCGAGATTTATTTAATAGGGTGAACTAAATATTAATTTCTGAAGGTTTAGACTTCTTGTTGATCCTGCTGACTCTGAGTTTTATTTATTACTTATTCACTTTTACACCAAACCTAAAAATATTGAAAACAATTTTCCCTGACTCCCGAGAATTCACTGGTTTCTTAATATATACCTCTTGGTCTCTACTGTTTAGTCTCAATCAAATTTGCCATTGAATAATGTCTGTATAGTTAGTTACCCTAATGTTTTTTATAAAAGAAGATCCCAATATAGCCAAGCAGGGTTTCAATAGAAACATGGTTGCATGCTCTGGAAAGGCATTCTTGTCTTTAGAATTAAGAAACCACTGAGGTGTAAGCTCTTCGTTATAGGAGACAATTTGCATGCATACATGTTCAGTCTCTTAGAAATAATAGAGACCAGTACCGCGTTCTCTTCCATCTCTGGTTTTCTTGAAGCATGTGCTGGGAAAATGGCACCATTTATTAATTCTTCTGTCTGACTACCTTCCATTTCTTGTTGAACTGTGTGAAAGCTTTTTTAGAATCAAAATAAAGTCATTTATGTCAACTGTGATTCAATTGAGCCAGAGAAGCCATGGAGGAGGTGTTTTCTCTTGCTAGCATGCCTGCTGACAAGAACTGTTATTCAGAGAACTCTGCCAGAATCACGACCTTGCACAAAGACCACTGCAATCTGACACAAGGACGAATACTGTGAAAACACCCACCCAGATACTGCCTGTCCAACTGATAACAACTGATGCCAACATCGACACCAATAATAGAGTGCCATACATTAACCCATTACTGATCCCAAAGCAGTGATGAAACCCCTCTCACCCTCCACTCCCTTCTTGTGGTCTTTGCCTTTAAAACTTGCTTATTGATTTAAAAATCTCAGTGAATATCTTTGGGACTACCAGAAAAATGCTTATCTGAGCTGTACCCTGGTACAGTCCACAAATTACTCCCAAATAAAGTTATTTTCATTTCATGTGTTTTGTCTTAGCTTACCTTTTTAAGTTAACAACAGAACAGCAATTTCCCCAGACATTGCCGTAAGTGAGTTTTCATCAGGCTGGCCAGTCTGCCTAGTCAGCTTTCCGGGATGATGATACACGACACTTCTTTTTTTCGGTATTTGCCACAGTACTCATGAGCTAGCTGTGATGGGGACAGTGAATCTCAAGGGTATGAACTTGTCTTAGTTTCTCACTACTTTTGCTGTAAACTAGGTTAAAAAGACATAAGTAATGCTGTTTAGAATATAAGAATGGCGACTATGGCATTTAGTAATTTCCTAGATGGCTGTGACAGCACAACTGTTGCTGGCAGGAGAAGCAAATCTGTTTGTGGACTAAGTGTACGTCCTAGTGAAGACCAAGTATTAACTCTATATCTCCAGTGTACTCAACCTGCTGCCAGGGGGCTAGACAGTCTTTTGGGAATGGTTTCACATTAGTGAGGTCCCTTCCTTTTGGTCTTTGCCACTGGCAGAGAGAAGTCATTCACAGTAGGCCAGATCAAACCGAGTGAGGTGAAGTACGTATCTTTAAACCTATGCATAAACATCATCTTCCTTGAGTCCATTGAGCATTCATAAGGATCACCGAGGAAAAAATCTGGCAGACATCAACAGAAAGAGTTAGCTTGTCTACCTAATTATTAAAAACCTCTTCTGCTACTGTACTGAGTATTCAACCAAATTACCCATGTACTCACTGGGCCTATTAATTCACATGATTCTTCTCTACATATTCCTTTTTTTCTTCATTTATTTATTTATTTGCCATAGGGCTTATATACTCACAAGAGAGAAACAGAGAGACAGTGGGAGGGAAAGGGAAATCCCCCAAGAGGGATGGCCATGCCACCATTCATTCCCCTCCATCCTTCTCTTGGGGATATTTGGGCATACACGTACTTGTGCCTAGTGTGATTTTTCAAGTTGCTGGGTCTGGGACTTGAACTGTGCTCAGACATATGGAAATCCAGTACCTTAACTTCCCAGGCCACCTGCTAGCTCAATCTATACCTTCTTACTAGCAATCTTTCCATCCTTTTTCCAAGTGTTTTTTCATGACGTCAAAGCATTATCAAATGATTATGAATAACATTTTCTAACCAGATCTTCTTCTAAGCAAATTTGATGAGCAGATTCACTGCCCAACAGCACATTTATCAGAGTATTTCTGACTCTGACTGTTCTTTAGGCCAACCCATGTTATAGATATATAGATAGATATAGATATATAGATATAGATATATAGCTATAGATATAGATAGATATAGACTGCAAGGTAGCAATCATCCATTTCTACCTGCTGCCAATATACTGGAGGAAATTAACTGTAAAGCAGGCTACATGGTTCCATTTCTTGTCAATATTTTTCTTTTTTTTTTTTGAGAGAGAGTTTTGCTATAGGGTGTATGTACTTGCTGGAGAGACAGAGAGAGACAAAAAGTGAGAAACCACTCCCCAGAGAGGATGGCCTCACTGCAATCCCTTCTCCATTCTTCTCTCAGGATTTTGGGCATGCATGCAAACATGCCCAATGTGAGTTTTAAGCTACTGGGTCCAAGATTCAAACCACAGTTGACTATGTGGGAGTCAAGCAATGTAAACATTATGCCATCTGCTGGTCCCTCTTGTCAATTCTTAATAAGAAAACTGTATGAAACTTTTTTTGTGTGTATATGGATACACATATCTAGATGCATAAATATGTTTATTTCATTGAAGTTTTAGACTTGAGTCCTTTGGTCTGTAATAAAACTAATTGTGTTTCCAAAGCCCAAGAACAATGCCAACAACTCTGTATATGATTGCAAATACGTGGGCAGAAGGTCACATATCCTCCTTCCAGAGCATTAGAGAAAAAATAAAATCTGACTAAGGTTGGAAGTATATACTTTACTCTTCTTCTTTACTTCAGTAAATAAACAAATAAATAAAAGAGAATGTAAGAACTGAAAGAGAAAAGGAAATAAAGAAACAATAAGGAAATGGAAGAGAGAGAAAGAAAGAAAAGTCATAACTTTCCTTTACAATATTTAATTTTGTCTATGTTTGTCAGGGTGAAGCCTGTAGAATTTAATAAGTCAAAATTGGTACTTTTAATATTACCTCACAATTGATAGAGATTGTGCAATTTAAAATACATGTTGAAAGTAAGAGTGTGATGTTATTCTTTCCCAAGTGAGAAAGATTGAGTTAATTAATTCTGAAAATTTGCTACATATAGATCACATTTCCAGAGCAAAATAATTCTGTCACACATTTTAACTTAAAATATTCTTCTTTTGAGAAACAGACAATGGTAGGGGAAGAGCAGGGTTTTTTAAAGTTTGCATTAATTTTCTCCAAATTTTAGGCCTTTTCTTTTTTTTTCAAGAAGTTTTTGCTATAGGACGCGTGTGCTCGCCAGAGAGATGGAGAGAGACAGAGACAGAAAGCGAGAAATCACCCCCAGGGGGAATGGTCATGCTGCAATCCCTTCTCCATTCTCCTCTTGGGATCTTGGGCATGCATGCACACATGCCTGGCCTGTGTTTAAGCCACCAGGTCCTGGACTCAAACTGTGGTCGACTAGATGGGAGTTCAGCAACATAGCTATTACACTAACTGCTGGACCCTTAGACCTCTTTAATATTGCAAAATCTGACTATTTTTGGTCTTCTGTAACATGGTCATGTGAAAACATGTTTAATTCCTTGAGCTCCCATAGCTATGGGTCAAGCTAAATATTTCCACCTAGATTCAAAGCATTGCCAGCCCTCAGATTAGATATGTACTGGCTTTGTAAAAGTTCTCCTTAGAATAGGATTAGAGTAAACCATTTTCTCAAATGGCTAGAAAAGTTTAAATAATGCTAACAATTTTACTGTGAGAATGAGAATTTTAGTTTACTTTATGTTTGATTGTTGTTCCAACCAAAATTGATTTCTATCAGGAAAACCTGTGAGGTGGTAAAAGGCAATGAATGAGGGTATGAACTTAGGGTCCAGGCTGCCTGGGTTAGACATTTCAGATATTCCACATACTTGCAATGGGATATTTGACCCTTTTACCTCATCTACCAAATGAGGGAATGATATTCATATGCCTAAAGGTTGTTTTGAGTATTAAGTATTTTAACAAATATTAATAAATTGAAAATTTCTGGTATGAATCAAAACTTAATAAATGCTAGATCATGTCATTATGAGAATTTTTGTTAGATTGAATATAATTGCTTACATAGATATAAAATATTAGTCTTAGTAAAAAATTAGAATCTATGTATTAGACATTTTATTTTTTCATCAACTATATCAATAAAAAATAGGCAATAGTCCATTAAAATGAAGCTGGAAAAAAGTCCTTCTTTAGAGGTGCATTTGTATGCAAAATCTGTGCCTTTAGTGAGATTTTTTTCTGTGATAGATCAAAACAAGTATGGTTAAACTAGATAAATGACATTTTATGAAATCACAAAATGTGCCTTTAAACAGCATAATGGCTTTAACGCATTTTAATTAGCTATGTGGCAAATCAACAGATGTATACAACCAAGCTTGCATAATTTATCTACTAACAATCGTGTTGGTCCTTTTTTTAGAGCTCGTAATACTGCTTACATTAATGGTCTTAATACATCATTGATTGCTGAACTAAGGTTTCCCAATAGAGTTTTTTAAATTGTTGTTTTGAAAATTTCAACAAAAGATATGTTTTGCTTAATCAGTGCAGATTTTACAATTTATACAAGTAAATTCTCAGAGCTGATGCTAGAGTCTGTTAAAAGATATTTCACAATTTAGGGTTTTCACATATGCATGATTCACAAGCCTTACCAGAGTTTAAATATCCAATTTATTTTGTCTTTTCTTATGGAAGGATTTTTATTCAAGACGCTGTGTAGCGTAGTGGTTTCAGAGTCCTACTCTGGAGGCAGTCTGATTGGAATTAAATCCCACGTATAGCACATCTTAGCTGTTTGGATAGTTTATTTTACATCATTAAGTCACTGATTCTTTATGTGTAATGTTTGATAAAACATAATTTCATCACTGAATTGTTGTAAGACAAAAAAAAAAAAAAAACATATAGTCACGTATGAGTTCTTCAATTAAGAAGTCGTTTGATATCCACACTTGCTCTCCCTATTATAACGCCTTCCGCTCATTCAGCTGCTGCCATAGAGAGCAGACATTTGATATATAGTGAAAAGGGGCCGGGGAGTGGGCAGGAAGGGAGAGTCTCAGGAAAATTAAAATTTAGCAGACACAAGAATCGACATTTATGTGTTAATGAAGATGTGTATGGTAAGATATTTGACTTGATTGCCATGCATGGCATGCACGCTGGGAAAACCCATGTTGTAAGCTGTAAAGATGTACAATGAGTAAATGTAAACAAAAAAACAAATTTTAAAAAATTATAAAACAACTTTGATTAAAAAAGAAGAGCATGCAGTAAGTATGCTTGTAAAGATTCTGCATTTGGAAAGAATAGTGAATAAGTTTTGGAAGAAAATAAATGAGCTATTTTTAGCAACTAGCTGCAGAAGTCCTTATTAAATTTCTAGGAAATAAAGTCATTTTGTTTTAAATTTGTGTAGTCAATAACATCTGAAAGCAAACATGTTAATCTTAATTTGCCAAACAAAACAAAAGATTTTTTTTCTTAACAAGTCTATTTAATTATTCTATTATTGCAGCTTGGAGATATCTCTTGCTGCATAGTTGTGCATATACACTGGAAATCATTCTAACATGAACTATGGTACCAAGCATGCATGTAGCTCTGCATGAGACACCTGATGTGTCTGGGCCACAACCAATAGCATTTTGTCTATTCCCTATATTTCTTGCTATTTGCCTCCAACCAGGCTTTATAATGGTACAAAGATGCTGCAGGATGCCCTAGCTAATAATGCATATCCTTGAGAGAGGGTGAGGTAATAGAGGACAGACATTCGGCAAATGGTAGTAGAGCTATTCCCTTACTTTCCTCTTTTCTTTTCCCTGAATAGAATGTACATAATAGAAATGGAAATTATGAGGTTAGGAAAGGATAGAAAAGAAAGAAATTTCAGTAAGACCTGATAACTGGCGATGCCACCTGCTGAAGTGCCTTTGCACTTAATTCACAATATTTCAGATTTCATTCTGGACAAAGAAGATACTCTACCATAGAAGGATTCTTCCTAGATACCATTAATGTATAAAGCTCAAATTAATTTTTACTGGGATATTTTTCCTGATTGAAATTACTGTTTTAGGAGATGGAGTGTGGACAATGACCAACTGGCATTCTGTCAAGAGTGATGTTGAGCTCTTTATTGACACTACTGTACTGAGATACCAATCATTTCTTTATTCATCTTAGAAAAATACATTGTACAATAGGAAAAATAATTAGGTTGGACCTTCTAAAAGACTACAGATTGCCTTGCTCTCTAAGAGCATCAGGTGAACAGAATGTAGAGACACTGCTGTGTTTTCTAGTTACCTGTAGTATGGGTTCTAAATGAAGGATGTTATAGACATGGCAATAAAAGTCACCTCTGGAGAACCCAAAGCATATATATTCACACACCTAGGGGTCAACATTGAAGAAATTGCAACTCTATCCTGGAAGAGAAAACCCCTAGAGTTAACACTGAACAAATGTGTTTTTTGTTTTGTTTTGTTTTAATTACAAAATTGTATTACTGCTTTAAATAAAATAGGGCAAATAACAAAAAATATAATTTATGGCCTGAAATTATAGAAACTTATTTCATTCAAGTTGCAAACAACTTAAATTTCTAGTATATGCTGTACTGACAGAAATTCTGATATCAATTTTGTTCGATACACACTCACGCATTACATATGTATATGGCATTGCTTTGGTAAAAATAAAAAGTGTCTTCTATATATAGTCTTATTTTTAAACTACATTTTTAAGATTCAAAATATAAATGGAAGTATATTTTTGTTTTGATTTTTAGGTATTTGCCTTAGAGCCAATGTGCACTTACTGGAAAGAAACAGAGAGAGGGAAAGTGAGAACCACCCCCCCCCAAGAGGGATAGCCATGTCATAATCCCTTCTCCCGACTTCTCTCAGTATTTGGCCATACATGCACATGCACTTGGTGTGATTTTCAAGCCAGTGAGTCCTGGACTTGAACTGCAGTTGGCTGTGTGGGAATACAGTGTCTTAACCACCATGCCACCTGCTTGACTTCTGAACAGAATGATTTTAAAAATTTTGTCAGAGGGTCTATATACTCAACAGAAGCAGGCAAAGAGACACAGAGGGAGAGAGGAAAGCACCCCCATAACGGAGCATGGTCACACAAGAATCCCTTATCCTCAATCTCTCCCTCCTATCAGGATTTGGGGCAGGCACACTCATGCAACCATTGTATTTTCAAACCGCAAGGTCTGAGATTTAAACCATACAATTTGCCATGTGGGATCTGGCTCCTTTACTAACTAGGCTATGGGGGATAGCTCATACACATCAGAATTAAAATAACAAATAAATGAAAAAAAGATTCCATCAATTCTTTTGGAAAATCTTTGTTTTGTTTTTTGGTTTGTTTTAGTTTTTGTTTTGTTTTAGTTTTAGATTTTTTTTTTATTTTTTTATTTTTTGGTTGTGTTTCTGAGAGAGAAAGAGACAAAGGGAGAGAGAGAGGAAGCAGACTCCCCAGCAAGGGGCCTGGCCAGACTTCCAGTATTTTTTCTCCAGCTCTCTATCCTGCCAGAATCTGGGGCACATGAGTGCACCGGACATGTTTTTCAAGCCAACAGGATTAGTTCTTGAACACTGGTCAGTCATGAAAGATCTGGTTTCTGCTGTGTAATGCCTAGCTGCTACATTACAAGGCTGGGCTGTGTACTGTCTTTTAACTCCTTCGGTCTCTAAAGTTTGACTTGCAAAAGAAATTAATTGGAGGATTTAAATTTCCCCTTAGTAATTTTATAATGAAATGTAAGAAAATATGAGCAACCTTATGCTCTTTGCATTTTATTTTATTTTTAAATTTATGAGAGGCCATGAGCACTCACTGGTGACAAAGAGAAAGAGAGAAAGCAAGAAAGCATCCCTCCTCCACCATAAGGCATGGGTATGCTCCATCTCCCTCCTTTCAGGATTTTGGTCACACATATAAACATGCTCAGTTTGTTTTCCAAGCTGCCAGGTTGGGACACAAAAGCATGGCCAGCATTGTGGGATCTGGTGACATCAATGACCTGTCCACTGGCTGGTACATATTTTAATGTATTTTCAACATCTGATTATTGGAGTATGTTTATGATTATATGTTATTTCATTGTAGATAAGACACTTGATTTGCTATATTGAAAAGTTCAGATAGACATCTTTTTTGTGAACTTGATCTGCCTTTCAGTGGGTCATTTCAAGGTCTATGCTGGAGGAGGTGGTTAGCAAATTAAGATAAATTATCTGAGTATCTCAGTGAAGCTCAGTGAAAGTCCAGAGACATAAAGTAAGCGAGATGACATCTTTGCAAGTTATTTTCTAACTGTGGAAATCCAGAAGTTGCTGTAATTCTGCTTCTACATAAAACAAACAAACAAAACTGATGTTCAGGGTTTACCTTTTTTTTTTTTTTTAAGATTTTTGCTGTAGGGCACCTGTGCACACCAGACAGTGAGAGGAAAAGCAAGAAATCACCAGTGAGAGGAAAAGTAAGAATTCACCTCCCAGAGGGGATAGCCACACTGTAATCCTTTCTCTTGGGATTTTGGGTAGGCAGGCACACAGGCATCTGGCATGATTTTCAAGTCACCAGGTTTGGGACTCAAACTGCAACTGGTAATGTGGGAGTCCAGTGTCTCAACCACCATGCCATCTGCTGGCCCCAGTAACTTTTTAATTGTTAAAATTATTACTATTATTATCCACAATTTGTTTCTATTGATTTCTAAAGTTATAAAGATAGTAATTAAGGAATTTATCACAGGGAGCAGAAAATAGGAAAATGTAAGATACTTTGAATTTGTTATTATATTGAGCTGTGATAAAGCATAGTGAAATAAACATTCATAGTCTGGAGCAGGAAAAAAATAAAAGGATGTGATTTTAGGAAGAAAAGTATAGATGCAAGCCATGTCCTCCAGTCCCCAAGGGCTTATGCTGGCTAAGATTAATACTGCAAGGCCAACATACTTCCAACCATACATGAGTTAACAGAAGATTAGGTGAATCAGTTTTAAAAAACTGGAATTCTGAACTGAATATGACATAAATAATTTTCTCATGGGATCTAAAACCTCCCCTTTCCTCATGCAATAAAAGCTAAATTGGTAGAGAGATCAGAACATGGCAGGGATTGGGGCCTAGACTCCCATGTGGTTGACTACAGTTCTGGTCAGACCCAGCAGGCTTGAGACTTGTGCTGGGTGCATGTGCACGCATGCCCAGAATCCCAGGAGGAGAATAGAGGAGGGGATTGCGGTGTGGCCATCCCCCCAGGAGGTAATTTTTCACTTTCTGTCTTTGTCTCTCCAGCAAGTACATGCACCCTATAGCAAAAATCTCTCAGAAAAGAATTCTCCCACACACACGCCCCCCCCACACACACACACGCCCCCCTCCACACACACACACATACACCCAAGTTGGAAATAAAGGAGTGAAATACTGGTTTCACAAAGAATCTGTAGTAGTAGAAAAATGAAAAATACTGACACACTGGAGTTCACTTACTTTAACTAATGAGTGAAAATGTGTTTAAGATTATCATAACTCAAAGTAGAATAGGAGTGTTAAGCAGAATTCATCAAGTGGTATTACGCTGTGAACTTTGGCAGTTGCTAATTAAGAAGGTCTTCAGAAAGAAATCAACAGGCAGCTCACTCACACGGGCATCACTGAATTTGTATAAACAGAAAAGTATAATCTACCCATAGCTTTGGAACAAGAATCTGCCTTATCAACCACCATAGATGGTTGTCGCCTCTGACCCAGGTCCTGTGAAAGTAAAGTGAAGTGTTGACAATGATGTGAAGAAAGGAACTTTTGTATATTGTTGGTAGGAAGTCTCTTCTTGAATGTTACATGTAATTATGGTTGTTATTTACAGTGTTCACACACTGTCATCAGATTCTGAAGTAAATATCAATCAGAAAGGTGAAATATTAAAATACCTTGGTGGTTATTAAACACCGGAACCAACAACAATTTCTGGGATCATAAACAGTCTGGCCATGTGTTCGCCCTGAGATGGTGTTCAGGTGTATCATACAATTATTGAAGTTACAATCAATTTCCATGTCATGACAGAATGAGTGAAACTCTAAACATAGTCTTTGCTTTTTATTTAAGAAATTGCATAGAATTGTTATTACATCTTTCTTAAAGGCCTTTTATACTTCATTAAACAATTTCAGAATTATTGGTTAGGAGCGTTAAAAAATACTCCCATTTGGAATTTGCTTGATATTTTCCTCATGATTAAATTGAGATAATGCATTTTGAAGAAGACTGCAGAGTGAAGTGCCATTCTCATTGTATCAGTTATACTACTATTAACATGACTTATCATTGCTAGGTTCATACTGATTACCTGGTTGACATGGAGTGTTTCAGGTTTATCTACTGTAAAATTACCTTGATCTCCCCTTCATTCATTATCCTCTTTGGAAAGAAATTACTGTGTATCATTTCTACTTAACCAGTGGAATGTTAGAAGTCCCTCTTTGAGGGTGGAATATGTATAAAATTATGTGTAGTTCTTCGGCATACAGATTTATCTATTTGCACCTCTCATTTATTTTTCAATCATTTGTGTCAGAATGGACTCATTTATATTTATTTCATACTTTCACTTATTTTGTTTCTCAAATTATTCCAGCTTTTTAACCTTTGGCAGATCTTTCATTGGGTTCTTTCATTCCTTTGACATATTCCTCACTGTGAGTTTTGTTGTAGTTGTCTTGCACACATCTTGCTTCCTGTCACTGTAAAAATTGCTGGGCATATCTTGCATGTCTCTTGCCCCAGCCCCAAAGTCGACCATTTCTCCAAGAATCACTATTAACAACAACAAAAATTTGGAGGCTAGGTGTGCTCCTTGTTACTGAGATACTGAGATGCAGTTGCTTCTGGGATACCTTTATTAACAACAAGAATATATATGTGTGTGTACTAACCCATGCATATACATACACTTAAAATATTTTTGTATATCAACATTTATATCTATAATAAATTAAAGTTACTTTCATAGAGGAGGATGTCATAGCAATTCGATTGTAACTTTTCATCTATGAGATAAATGAAGTGGAGAAACATCAAAACTAAAAAGATAATACATAGAAATTGTAGTGTTGATAGTAAGAATCTCCTCTATACACATACATGTTTTTTTTTAATGTGTGTGAATATAGATAGTAAAAGAGGAACTAGGAAAGATATTCTCCATTTTTCTATCTTGTATAACTGGATTGGAGAAAACTTCAGAACATAGGAAACACAAAATATTAAAATGAAGATTTCTATTTATTTCTTAAATAACAACTGGAAAAATCGTCCTGTTACTGAGATGACTATATTCAAGAGAGTGGACATATCAGAAATGTGTGTAGAGAGAGAGTCACTTTTGATTCACTTAATTATATATAACATTATGTAAGGAAGGATAGAAACCTGAAAAAGGGAGAAATGAGAAACAACATGAAAACCAAATTATTCAGTTTCCATCATTTAACTTTGTTTAGAAGGAGACTGTAGAGATGCAGAAGAAGAAATAATATTGTCATATAATTACTTTGAAAATAAATTTATTCAAAGTCTTTTCCACATGTTTTACTAAGGCATAATTCACAAAATATTTATATGTCAAGGAGTACCATATGATATTTCAACATAAACATACCATAGTCAAACTAATTCACAAAATCACAAATCCGTCATCTCACATAATTAAAACTGTGTGTTTTGTGGTAAGAATGCTTTTAAGCTCAACTCTCCTCTCAAATTTTAAGTATACAACAGAGTTTGTTGACTATAGATACTCTGCTGTACATAAGATTTCCAGAAATTATTCAAATTTTGACAGATATTACTCATTTTTTCACCTCTTTCACGAGCAACCATTCTAGTGGTCGCTATTAGGCTTTTATTAATTTAACTTTTTTAGATTCAATATATAATTACATAATGAAATATTTATCTTTCTATGCCTCATTTATTTTAGCATAAATCTTCCAGGTTCATATATGTTGTTATAAAAGAAAAAAATTAAATTAATAGTGACATTTTCTTTATTAATTCATTCATTTATGAATTAATTTCATTTTAGGTTGTTTTCATATCTTGATTATTATGAATAATGCTACCTTGAACATGAGGGCACAGATATCTTTATGAAACACTAAATCTCATTCCAATTGGGAATGTACACAAAAGAGCGATTACTGGATTATATGGTTCTTCTATTTTTAAGTTTTTGAGGAACCTCTATATTGTTTTCCAAATAGCAGTAACTTCTCACTAACAGTATAAGAGTAATTCTTTCTCTCCACATCATTGTCAGCACTTAGCATATTTTGTCTCTTTTTATTATAGTCTTTTGGTCAAGTTTTTTTTTTATATATTTTTTCTTTCTTTGGAGAGGTTTTTGCTATAGGGTGTGTGTGCTCACCAGACAGAGAGAGACAGAGAGATAGAAAGCGAGAAATCATCCCCCAGAGGGGATGGCCACGCCGCAATCCCTTCTCCTCCATTCTCCTCTCAGGATCTTGGGCATGCATGCACACGTGCCTGGCGTGAGTTTAATCCACCGGGTCCGGGACTCGAACCACGGTCGACTACATGGGAGTCCAGCAACATAGCCATTACACTAACTGCTGGTCCCCTTTTGGTCAAGTTTTGAGAGCAAAAGCAGAACTCAAAGGTCAACTGATGTCTCCTTGATCCTTGATATTCAAATGACTTTGGATTTGTCATTACTCATTGTCATGTAGACATTTAATTCCAGTTCAAGACCACTGCATTACAAGTCTTCGTCTTAAATTGATTTAACTTAAGTAAATTTTAATTTAAACTCAGTACTACATGGTAGCCTAATGTGTGGAAAATTTCTCTTTGCTGGCTCACCTCTAAATTTAATAGCTATTTTTAAAATTTTTATTATTTATTATTATTTATACATTCTATAGCTATACATCATTTAGATTTTAAAGAGGTTTTACCCAACATGATATATGCCACACACCAGGTGAGTTGAGAGTACTGTACACGACATTATCAACAGGCAACAAACCATACCTGTGTCTTAAACTTGACTGAATATGTTGTGGGATTACATGAGAAAAAAGTATATTTTAGGGACCAGCAGATGACCTAATATTTATGTCACTGGACTCCCAAATAATCGACTGTGGTTCACATCTTGGACCTGGCGGACCAAAATCCCAAGAAGTGACTGAAGGAGAAGGGATTGCAACATGGCCATCACCTTGGGGGGATGATTTCCTGCTTTCTGTCTCTCTCTGGTGAGTGCACACACCCTGTAACAAAATATCTCTCTCTCTCTCTCTCTTAAAAAAAAAAAGTATATTTAAACATTGGAAGTAACTTTTTGAGGGAGAGATTTTTGCTCTAGGGTGCATGCACACACAAGAGAGACAGAGAGAGAGAAAGTAAGAAATAGTTCCCTCTGGATAGCCACACTGCAATCCCTTTTTCTCCATTCTCTTCTTGGGATTTTGGGCATATACTCACACACATCTGATATGAGTTGTAAGCCACTAGCTCTGGAACTTGAACTGTAGTCAATTATGTGGAAGTCCAGCGATGTAAACATTATGCCATCTGCTGGTCCCAGAAGTAATTCTGAATCATAAATATGTCAGCATTTCTACACCTATATAGATATTACAAAATTATTTTAAATTATTATCAAATTCACTCATGCAATGTGCCCTCTTGATAGATTTAATTATATATGTGTCCAAATTATATATGTGCCCAAAATCCTAGACTCTCACATATGGCAAAACACAATTCAATGGGTTTGAAGCATACTACGTTTATCTTTGTTGAGCTATAAATCTATCATTGGACTATTTGGCACCATCTTCATCTTTTCAGAAGTAACATCTCTTCATGACATCTCTAAATGCTTTTTCAGATGTTTCCAAAAGGTGATAAATGACGACAATGATAACATAAATTCTCAGTTGTCTTCTTGCTTTCACGATGCTGGATCAATGACAGTTCAAATAGAGAAAGGTTAGAAGTTTTTTAGAACTTTTTGTTTTCTGTAGGGTGGAGAGTGTGCTTGGTCATTGTAAGTTAGTTTTCAGGAACAAGATACGATAAAGAAGTTTAACCTCCTTTTAAAACATGAAAATACTAAAGATAATAGGAACTACAAGGGGAAAAGTAAGATTTATTGGGTAATTTGGGAGACATGTGAAAGAAGTACCTCTCTTAAGTCACTCATTCTAGGAAAAAATTTGGTTTTGTCAAAATACGATATCCTAGTAAGATCAGAGGAGCTGAACTCTTAGTAGGCAGGATAGAATAATGCTGAAGAATCCAGACTTGCAATCCAGAGCACTCAATTTTAATTCCTGTACCAACATTTATTGGTTTGCCACCTTTGAAAAGTTGTTTAGTTTCTTTCTGCTTCAGTTTTGTAATCTATAAAAATGTGATTATAGTATCTACCTCATAGATTCTGTTTTAAACATATAATGTGCTGACGTAAAAGTGTTAATGATCAATACTTCTGGCAAATTTGACAATAGCACAAATCCAGCTCTCAGTTTGGCTTCTCCAAAAATATATTAGAGTCAAGTACTTGTACAAGCCATTATTCTCTCCTCTTTCTCCTCCTCCTTCTTTTCCTTCTTCTTATCTTCCTTCTTGTGAAACCTAGATTACATACCAGTGAGAATTGACATTAGTTCTACTTTACCTTTTTTAAAAAATAATTATTTTATTTAACTTTATTTATTATTATTATTTTTAATCTTGATCAGAGAGAGAGAGAGATAGAGAGAAAGTGAGAAAGCAAGTTATGAGGTCTAGGCCATGGACCGCAGTTGGCTATGTGGGAGTTCAACATCTTTATTCATTTTTTAAATTTATTTATCATAATCTTGTTTATATTACATTGAATCACACATATATTTACAGTGTAATACATTCATTTTTCCAGAACTAATATCATGCATATCAGTCAATACAAAGATATTAAAATTGTCATCATTATTATCCAATAGCTTTTTTTTCTAACCAATAGCTTTTTTTTTTTTTTTTTTTGGAGAGGTTTTTGCTATAGGGCGCGTGTGCTCGCCAGACAGACAGAGAGAGACATAGAGACAGAAAGCGAGAAATCACCCCCCAGGGGGGATGATCACGCCACAATCCCTTCTCCTCCATTCTCCTCTCGGGACCTTGGGCACGCACGCACACGCGCCCGGCATGAGTTTTAAGCCACCGGGTCCGGGACGCGAACTACGGTCGACTATGTGGGAGTCCAGCGACATAGCCATTACACTAACTGCTGGTTCCCTAACCAATAGCTTTTCATTATTTTTTCCAGATTAGGGTTATTCCAATTATTTTTTAAAAATCCAACCAATATTTATCATTTTGCTTGTAGAAAGACTTTACCCAACATGAAATACTTCTCAGACCAGTCCAGTTGAGAATACAATATATGTCATCATCAACAGGTAATAAACTGTATCTGTGACCCACTAATGTCATGCCTCTCTACTTGTTCTCTTGCTATCTTTCTCCATACTCTCCTCTTCTCCCGCACCATTCCATATTGTCTTATCATCGCTATTTTCACTGCTTTTATGTCCTCCAATATTTCTATCTCTTCCATAAAGTGTGGATACTCGGTATACATTAAGTGGATACATACAATATCTTTCTTTCATATCCTGGCTTACTTCATTCAGCAATAGATCCTCCATATCCAACCACTTTCTATCAAATGCTAGGGTCTTGCTGGTTTTTATGGCTCAGTAATATTCCATAAAGTATATGCGCCACACTTTTTCAATCCATTCATCTGTTTGTGGGCATTTGAGTTGGTTCCATTTCTTAGCAATTGTAAATAAAGCTGCAATAAACATTGATGTGCAAGTGCTTTTCCAACTGAGCATTCCCTGTCCTTTGGGTAGATACCCAGAAGTGAGATTACAGGATCAAATGCTAGTTCTATTTGTAGATCTTCCATATTGTTCTCCACAGTGGCTGAACCAGTTTATATTCCCACCAACAGTGAAGGAGAGTTCCCTTTTCACCAAATCCCCACCAGCATTTACCACATTTTATATTTTTAATCTTTGCCATTCTGACAGGGGTTAGGTGGTATCTCATTGTGGTTTTAATCTGCATCTCCCTTATGATGAGGGATGCTGAGCATTTACTCATATGCTTTTTGGCTGTTTGTATGTCTTCCTTAGAGAGATTTTTGCTCAGCTCATTTTCCCATCTTTTATTTGGGTTAATCATTTTTTTTTTCATGTAAGGTGCTTGAGTTTCCTGTGTATTCTAGTTATCAGTCTTGTGTCTGAACGTATTTTATAAAAATATTATCCCATTCAGAGGTTTGTCAATCCACACTTGTTACTGTGTCCTTTGCTGTGCAGAAACTTCTTAGTCTGATATAGTCCCACTTGTCTATTTTAGGGATTATTGCCTGTGCCTTGGGAGTCTTATTATAAGAAGTCTTTGCCTACTCCAATGTCTGCCAGTGTTTCTCCAGCATGTTCTACCAGCAGTTTTATAGTTTGAGGTCTTAGCTTCAGATTTTTTATCCATTTTGAGTTGACTTTACTTAATGGTGAAAGATGGGGTTTCAGTTTCATCTTTCTGCAGATGGATACCCAGTTTTTCCAGCACCATTTACTAAAGAGGTTTTCCCTTTTCCAATGGATTGACTGCTAACCTTTGTCAAAAATCAGTTGGCTGTAATCATTAGGGATTATTTCTGAGATCTCTATTCTATTCCATCGGTCCATGTGTCTGTTTTTGTGCCAATACCATGCTGTTTTGATGATCATGGCTTTGTAATACATTTTGGGTCCAGGGAGTGATATGCCTCCAACTCCATTCTTCTTGTGCAGGATTGCTTTGGTAATTTGAGTTCTTTTATGATTCCAGACAAATTCTATGATTGTCTTTTCTAGATCAGTGAAGAATATCTCTGGTATTTTGATTGGAACCACATTAAATACATAGATTAATTTGGGTAGAATTGTCATTTTGATTATGTTAATTCTTCCAATCCAGAAACATGGGATGTCCTTCCACTTTTTTATGTCACTTTCAATATCTTTTTTTAAGATTTTCATTGTTTTCTTTATAAAGATCTTTGACTCCCTTAGTTAGGTTTATCCCTAGGTGTCTCATACTAAACATCTTGTGGATATGCTGAAAGGGATTCCTTTCTTCAGCTCTACTTCATTAAACTTGTTGGTTATATATAAAAATGCTATAGATTTTAGGATGTTGATTTTCTATCCTGCCACTTTACTGTATTCACTTATTACTCCAAGAAGTTTTTTCATGGATACCTTTGGGTCTTCTAATTATGCCATCATGTCATCTGCAAATAAAGATATTTTCAACTTTTCTTTGCCTATTCAAATGCCTTTTATATTGCTCTCTTTTCTGATTGCACTGGCCTAGATTTACAGCACTATATTAAAGAGCAGGAGAGAAAGGGGGCAGCCACGCCTAGTACCAGCTTTATTGGAAAATATTTTAGCTTTTCTCAATTCAGTATAATGTTAGCTGTAGATTTTTTTGTAGATAGCTTTTATTGTATTGAAAAATTACACTTCTATACTAATCTTACTGAGGATTTTAATCAAGAAAGGATGTTGTATTTTATCAAATGCTTTTTCTGCATCAATTGAAATAATCATAAATTTTTTATCATTCTTTCTGTTAATATGGTCTGTTACATTTATGGTTTTGTGTATACTGAACCACCCTTGAATCCCTGGGGTAAAGCCGACCTGATCGTGGTGAATAATCTTTGTTATATGTTGTTGGATATAACTTGCGAGTACCTTGTCGAGAGTTTTTGCGTCTATATTCATCAACGATATTGGTCTGTAGTTTTTCTTTCTTGTCATGTCTTTATCTGTTTTGGGAATGAGGATGATGGAGGCTTCATAAGATGAATTTGAAGGACTAGCAGTTAGCATAATGGTTATGTCGCTGGACTCCCTTATAGTCGACAGCAGTTCAAGTCCCAGACCCGGTGGTTTAAAACTCAAGCTGGGCACGTGTGCGTGTGTGCCCAAGATCCCGAGAGGAGAATGGAGCAGAAGGGATTGCAGTGTGGCCATCCACCCTGGGAGGTGATTTCTGACTTTCTATCTCTCTGTCTCTATCTGTCTTTCTAGCGAGTGCACGTGCCCTATAGCAAAACCTCTCCAAAAAGAAAATAAAAAAAGAATTTGAAAGGTTTCCTTCCTTTTGAATCTTTAGAAATACTTTGAGTAGAATAGGGATTAACTCTTCCTTAAAAGTTTTGTAGAGTTCAGGGAACAACAGTTAGCATAATGGCTATGTCGTTGGACTCCCATGTAGTCAACCACAGTTTGAGTCTCTGACCTGGTGGCTTAAACTCACGCTGGGCGCATGTGCGTGCGTGCCATGATCCCGTGAGGAAAATGGAGGAGAAACGATTGTAGCATGGTCATACCCCCTGGGGGGTGATCTCTCACTTTCTGTGAACAATTTTGTAGAATTCAGAAGTGAAGCCATCTGCTTTTCTTTGTCAAAAGATTATTTAGGACTGATTCAATCTCATGGCTTGTTATGGCTATATTCCAGTTTTCTATGTCCTCCTGATTCAATCTTGGCAGATTACATGCATACAGGAATTTGTCCATCTCCTCCAAGTTATCTTGCTTATTGGCATATAGTTGCTCCTAGTACCCTCTAATTATATTTCGTATTTCTATTATGTCTGTTGTAATGTTGCCTGTTTCATCACATATTTGATTTATCTGGTTTCTTTCTTCTTTGTCAATCTAGCCTATGGTGTGTTGATCTTGTTAATGTTTTCAAAGAACCAGATTTTGCTTTCATTTATTTTATGTATGTTTGCTTATTTTCTTTTTCATTTATTTCTGCTCAAACCTTTCTTATTTCTTTTTGCCTGGGATTTTTTTGGCTATGAATTTCCCTGTTATGACTGCTTTTGTCATGTTCCATAGATTATGAAAACTTGTGTACTTATTATCATTTGTTTCCATATTTTTTTTTTATTTCAGACTTACTTTCTTCAGAAGTTAAGAAGTCATTCAGAAATAGGTTTTTCAGTTTCCCACGTTTGTGTATTTCTTAGGGTGTTTCTTAAAATTAATCTTGAGTTTAATTCCATCATAGTCAGAGAAGATGCTGGATATAGTTTTTATGCCTTTGAATCTGTAAAGGCTTGATTTTTATCCTAACATATGGTCAATCTTTGAAAAGGTTTCATGCCATGATGAGAAAAATGCATATTTTTGTGGACATAGGGTGGAAAGTTCTATAGATATCAAGCCCATTCAATTTATAGTATATCTTAGGACCTGTATTTCTCTATTTATCTTTTGCCTAGATGAACTGCCTAAAGGAGATAACGGGGTGTTGAGATTCCCAACAATTGTAATGTTTCTCCCTCTCTCTCGTTTTAGCTCTAGCAGTCTTTTCTTCACATATTTAGGTGCTCCTGAGTTGAGTGCATAGATATTTATAAGCGTTATATCTTCTTGCTTGATTACTCCATTTACTATTATATAATGCCCTACTTTGTCTCTTCTTACAATCTTTGATTTGAAACCTATTTAATCTGAAATCAATGTCACAATTCCAGTCCTTTTTGATTTCCATTTGCATGGAATATCTTTTTCCAGCCCTTCACTTTTAGTCTATGTATGTCTTTATCCATAAGGTATGTTTCTTGTAGGCAAGAGAAACGTTTGGTCAGTCTGTATTTTTTAGTTGGAGAATTTAATCTATTGACATTCAATGCTATTTTCTATATTTATGAACCCATTCCTATCATTAAGTGAGCCATTTTCTTGGTTGATTTTCATTCTCTTATAACTGTCCATCTGACTTTTTAGTTTTCATGGTGTAGCACTGTCTTCAGAACCTTTTGAAGAACCGGTCTGGAATGGAAAATTACTTCAGATTTTGTTTATCCGAGAATGCTTTTATCTTTTTTTCCCCATATGAAAGATAATCTTGTTGGGTATAGTATTCTTGGTTGAAATTTTTTTGAATTCAATATTTGACTATATTTCCCCATTCTTTCCTTGTCTGCATTGTTTCCCGAAAAAGGTCTGATATTAGCCTGATGGGGTGACCTTTGTAAGTAACTTCACGTATCTCTCTTGCCAACTTTAGTATCTTGTCTTTGTCTGTTGTTTTTGCCAGTCTGGCTATGATGTGCCTTGGAGAGGATCTTCTTTGGTTGATTCTACTCGGAGTCCTTTGTATTTCTTGGGTCTGGATATTTGAATGCCTTTCTTGGTTTGGAAAATTTTCTCCCAGGATTTCATAGAATAAAGTATCAATACGCTTATTATTTTCTTCCTCTTCTGGGACGGCAGTTATCTGGATGTTGGGGCACTTGATGGCATCCAGTATTCCTCATATATTATCCTAATTTTTCCTGGTTGTTTTCTCAATTGTCTTGATACTTTTTTCTAGGTCAGATGTTTTGTCTTCTACATTCGAGATTTGATCTTCTGCCTCATCTAATCTACTTTTAATACTTTCAAGGGAGGTTTTGATTTCCTGCATCACATTCTTCAACCCTAGAATTTTCATTTGGTTCTTTTTAAAGTGTTTATTTCCTCTTTCAAACCATGAAAGGACTTCCTCATCTCCTGGAGCTCATTGTCTCTTTTCTCTTCCATCTCAGTTAGTTTGGTCACTACAAATATTCTGAACTGCTTATCCTACATGTCCACAACATCCATTGTATCGACTGTGGGTGATGTGCACTTGACAATTTCCCTTGGGGGAGAGGCATTTTGTTGGTAGCTCATATTTCTTGAAACTCTGTGATAGTTCCTTGTTATCTGTTGATCTATACATTCCTTCCTAAGTTATTAAAGGTATCCCTGAGTGTTAAAAGGTGTATAGAATTAGAAAATTTGCAATCTCTCTTCTAGTCAGCCTACCTGTTGCTCACCAGTACCATGCACTGTTGTCACTGGTCCTGGGTGACTCAAAGATCTCCCTGTTTCTAAGGAGTAGCGAGCCTCCAACTAACCTAATAAGCTTCACCTCAGGAGCAAAGAAAACATTTTGCATTGTGCAATGCGTGCCATGCTCTATCCAAAACACTGGAATTCTGAGAATCCAAAGGCAAGTAGGGAAGGGATGGAAGATGAGCGAAGGGTCCTGGCTGTTAGGGCCTGCAGTCACAGGCAGCCTACTGTCGGGCAATGCCGCTGAATTGAACCAGTGTCCAGATGGGGTAAGGAGGGGTGCAAGTTTGACTTAAAGTCCCAAGAAACAAACCTGAAGTCCAGAGATGAGTAGGAACGGAGATGAATGATGGGTCCTGGCCGTTAGGGCCTGCAGCCATAGGCAACTAGTGTCTGGCAATGCCGCTGGCTTGAACTGGTCTCCAGATTGGGACTCCAACACCTTTAACCACCACACCACCTGTTGGCCCCAGTTCTACTTTACCTTTTATGAAACAAAAAGACTCTACAAAGATGTCTCATTATTTCTAAAATTAATGCTATTTTAGATCATTAATTGATAATCATTAAGAAGGATAGCTGATAAAATTGCTATGAAGGTATAATTTTTTTTTATTGTAGTAATTTTAAACTGATATAGCTGTAGGTATTGTGTGTAAATATATAATGTCTGGGAAAGATTTATTAACTTTGTAATGTTTTTCTACAAACCAATACATTAAAAGAGAATATTTAAAACCCACCGTAATTTAACTTATATCTAAAGGAAATGTGACTCACCATGGTTTAATAATTATTTCGTAATTCAAAACTTGCTACAGTTTTCTTTTATCAAAAGTATGTTCAAGGGACCAGCAGTTAGCGTAATGGCTATGTCGCTGGACTCCCATGTAGTCGACCGCGGTTCGAGTCCCGGACCCCGCGGCTTAAACTCACGCCGGGCGCGTGTGCGTGCGTGCCCAAGATCCCGAGAGGAGAATGGAGGAGAAGGGATTGCGGCGTGGCCATCCCCCCTGGGGGGTAATTTCCTGCTTTCTATCTCTCTGTCTCTCTCTGTCTGTCTGGCGAATGCACGCGCCCTATAGCAAAAACCTCTCCAAAAAAAGAAAGAAAAAAAAAAAAAAAGTATGTTCAAAGTGAAAATATAAAAATGGGTAAATGCATATGTGTATTAAATATTTAAGTTTAAAATATCATGTTATTATTAGCAAATTAGATCCCGTACCATAGAATGACCTATGTGCTGATATCCTTTTTAAAGTATATTCAGTTTTATGCCTCATTAAGCACCATATTTTCAGTGATTGATTATTTTATTTCAAGGACAAAATCAATCACTATCTTAAAAAGAGAAGTGATGTTAATTTTTATTGATTGCTTTTCCAAAGTTTCCACATGTTGAAACCTATTTTTATAAGATATATTCTTCCAGAAAAGTTAAGTATCTCAAGTTAGTAGGAGAAATATACCTGATACACTAATATTCCTCCTTAAAGTAGATATGGAACGTAATGTTATAATACAAGTTAGAGGTTATGTTTCCGTATTATAAAGGACTGTATGTATGTTACATTTTGAAGGTACATCATCCATACTTTTTTTCTTCCAATAAGAGAGAGAGAGATAGCCCCAGCATAGTCTTCACACTGTGATCCATCTCAAATCTCAATGAGCCTGAAGCAGAGGAATGTGCACTCCAAGCATGCAGAGTAAAGCATTGGGATGTTCACCAGGTTCCTTCTCATGGGGGCCTACTATGCCACAATCTCAGTTTGCATCACTAAGAATTCTAGAAACTGCTGTAAGGGAAAAATAAGTTGTTTGAACCTTTGATGTAGTCACTACAAGAATTTTCCATTATAGTTTTTTTCCTACATTTAATGGCAGATTTATATGTATTATTTATATGAATTACATATTTAGATGGTATATTTATATGGAAAATATTTTTGGGTGGATGTAAATGATGAGAACAAGAAGATGTGAGATAATATATATATTACCCATACTCTTTCTCTTAAATATTGATTTTATAGAACAGTGAAACACTACAATATTCACAGTGCTATATTATTAAAGGAAAGCTTCTTCTAGACATTTATAGAACATTTCACCTAAATGCTACAAAGTATACTACTTTCTCACCCTCACATGGAACATTTTCAAAGACTGACCACATAGCATGGTAAACAAACCTTTACAAATTTAAAACTGCAGAAACTATATACAGCAGCTTTTCTGATCACGATGGAATTAAACTTGAAACCAATGACAAAGAGAATCGTCAAAAATATACAAAAATATGGAAACTACAGAACCTACAGCTATTTCTAAATGGCTTCCAAACTACTGAAGAAATTAAGACCAATGTAGAGAGATTTATTAAAACCTGTGATAATGAATACATTACTCTTCACCATCTTTGGGACACAGAAAAAACAGTCATTAGAGGGAAGTTCATGGCAATTAGTGCTCTGAAGAAAAAAAAAATAGAAATAAATAACAGCATGGCATATTTCAAAGTACTGAAAAAGTGACAAAAAAAAGCTCCAAAAATACCAAAGAAAGAAATAATAAACATTTGAATGGAAATAAATAGAGAATAAAAAGAACTATATTATAAATTAATGAAACACAATGTGGGTTTTTTTTTTTAATGAGATAAAAAGAAATTGAAAAACCATTAACTGAACTAAAGAAAAATACAAAAAAGAATCAGGTAAATAAGATCAGGAATAAAGCTTTTAATATTACAACAGACAAATCAGAAATACAAATAATTAAGAAAAAATATCGTGAATGACCAAAGGCCAAAAAGCTAGAAAACCTAAATGATATGGAGAAATTTCTGGACACATACAAGCTACCTAGATAGAATCAGAAAAAAATAGAAAGTCTGAACAGACAAATAAAAAACAAAGAGGTTCAGTTGGTGATAAATAATCTCCTGAAAAAGAAAAGCCTAGGTCTCCATAGTTCCCCTTCTGAATTACATAAAACTTTCAAAGAAGAGTTCAATCCAACTCTCCACAAACTGTTTGTAATTATTCAAAAAGAAGATATTCTGATATTCTTCCAAATTCATTCTGTGAAGTCACAATCACCTTGATCCCAAAAGCAGACAAGGACATGAAAAAAAGAAAGAAAGAAAGAAAGAAAGAAAGAAAGAAAGAAAGAAAGAAAGAAAGAACACATAAAACAATAAAACATAAAACAATAAGTGTAATAGATCGCATTAACAGAAGAAACTGTAAGAACTATATTATATCGACTGATGCTGAAAAAGCATTTGATTAAATATTACACTCTTTCATGATTAAGATTCTCAGAAAAATAGGTCTAGAAGGAACATTCTCAACACTACAAAAAAAAAAAAAAAAGGCAGACCAATTGCCAATATTATACTGATTCTCTCACCAAAAAATGGAAAAGATAATGGTGCCCACTTTCTCCACACATTGTTAACACAGTGCTGGAAGTTTTAGTCATTTTAGACAAAAGAGTAAAATAAAAAGCATTCAGATAGGAAAAAAGTATGCTATATTGTGTCTCTATTTACAAATGCTGATTATATACATAGAATTCCCAAAAGAATTCACAAAAATATTCCTAGAAGTGATAAATTAATACAGTAAAGTGGCAGGATACAAAATCCACATACAAAAACGTATATCATTTGTAGACACCAATACTGGACAGACTGAGGCAGAAATGAAGAAAGCAATCCCATTTACATTTTACCTAACCAAAAAGGTAAAAGACCTCTACAAACAAAACTAGGAAAAACTGAAGAAAAGAAATGTAAAAATTATACAAAAATATGAAAAGACATTCTATTTTCCTAGATTGGAAGACTTCATATAATCAAATTGTCATATAATTCAAATATCAAAAAAATGTTCACAACTCATCTAGACAACAGATGTTTCACTATATTTAAAGAGTTGTTTAGGAATGTCATAACTTTTTGAAATATTGAATCATTTTCTAAGAACTGGTGACATCTAAGCTATTACAATCTATTTTTGTCTTTTATATATAAGTGAAAATGGAAAGTATCAAAAATAACATTTCCTTTATAAAGGAAGATTTGTTTTTGTCCTTTTATTTTTTACTTGTTTTTATAATAAACTGTCTTTGTCTGAATGATAGCAGGTATTTCATTTTGCAAAGAAATCTAAGTGAACTGTCCTGATCCTTACAAAATTCCAAATAATGAAAAATTGCTTATAGCAATATTTTTATAAACACCTCTAGCCACTATGCATACTATATGAATAAAATAATACTTTAAAATAATGCATATATGGGCATTTGTATGTATCCCTGTCAGTAGATCTAGAAGAAATTATTTTTTAGAAAACAAATTTAATTCTGGAAATTTTCCATTAAAATGTTGAGATATGATTGCATCTTTGAATCTTTGTAGTGAACACATACAGTTTTTTTTTTTCATTTTTAAGAAAATTTTGTACAAATGATACCATTCCCAACCATGGTTGCATTTTCAGTGCTTGCTTTGTATTCTAGATAATATTAAAACTGAACTATTTGGATAGCTACAGCTATACGAAAGACTAAGGAAGCATTAAGATATTTCTTTTCCCCTTAAGGTTTGAAAATAATAAAATATTAAGTACTGCCATGTACCTGAATTGGGATAATCAAGCCTTTCATAATAAAACATGCATGATTTGTTATGAATTACAAATATTGTTAAGTTTCTGAATGACAGGATATTTTACTCCCAAGAAACCCTGCACAAAAATTCTCAGAATAGGAGTGACCAAACTATACTAACTAGTAAGTCTTTAATCTAAATATTCATAATAAAAGTTATATTCTGAAAGCATAGTTGTTATTTTTATGTTTTAAATTTTGAAAACAATTGATGTTGAATCTTATCAGTAACATCATTAGTAACCACTGTTATTCCACTTAAAATAATACAAAGGAAGAAATCAGAATTTAACTATACTATTTTTGTTTTTCATTTTTGCTAAAGAGTATGTGTACTCACCAGTGTGAGCCAGAGAGAACGAGAAAGAAAGTGAGAAATCAGCCCCCAACAGAGTGGCAACACCACCAAATTCCTTCTCTTCTGGTCAGCTATCAGGATTTGGGGCATGCATGCATACATGACAAATGTGATTTTCAAACCATGAGGTCCAAGTCTTAAATTGTGCAGTTGGCCATGTGGAATCCAGTGCTTTAACATTCATGTCACCTGTTGACCTAGAGTTAACTACTTTATTTTTTATCTTTTTTTGTTTGTTTGTTTGTTTAAGTTTTTACCATAGGAAGTGCACACAAGGAAGAGAAGAGAGCAAGACAGTGAGAGGGAATGTGAAAAGTCATTCCCCAGTGGGAATGGCCACACCACAATCTCCTCTTCTCCTGAGATTTTGGATATGCACACATACTAGCCCGGCATGATTTTCAAGCTGCCTGTCTAGATCAGAACCACTCTTGGCCATATGGGAGTCCAGTGCTTTAACCACTATCCCATGTGCTAGCCCCAGATTTAACTATTTTAAGGCTAATCTTATAGTAATAACCATTGGATTTAGAGATGATACACCTAGAGCTTTAAATATATCTACTAAAGGGACTACGTGAAATCATTTTCACTACAATTACCCTTAAATAACACAAGGACTAATCAAATACGTGTAATTTTTAAAAATGTGTTTTGGGTCTAACTTTCAAAATTGTGAACCAAAGAGCAAAAGAAAAAAAAACTGAATTAATTCACAATATAAGTATATACTTCCGTAGACCATCAACATAACTATTAAGTTGCTGATTGAGAAAACTAAAATTATTTTTAATTTTGAATGTGATGGTCAATAATGGATCTAAATATAAAGATATGAAAATAAGTAGAAAGATAAGTATAGATTTAAATGGAGATAGATATTCAAGTACATAGAAAAGAAAACAGAATTAGAAACTCAAAGTTCTGTATTTGAGTCCACATGGAAAAGATGAATGTTTATCCACATTGATATTTAGCAAAATAAAACTTCCTCTGAAGGGTTTCTTATAGGAGAAGAGCGAGATGACTAAGAGATTATTGCTCTATGATAATACAGTAAAACATAGAAAAAGCCAAAAACAAAAAGATCACTATGTTCATGAAAAAAAATAAGGAAGAAGCCTTCTCAAATAGATTTATTGTTTAGTGGAAGAGATAAGCACTTGAATTATAATAGTGTTCTAATTAATCTGCAAAATATCCATGGTGTTCAAACAACAGAATGAGCAGGGTATATGGAGTCAGAAAGAAAGGGATTGGCGTTGAACTGGGCTCTGCTAATTACTGGTTATATGTATGCTGACAAATTGCTTTGAGTTTGGTCTCAGGCTTCTTATGACTATATTAGGTTCTTATGGCTGTCATCACAAATTAGCACAAAGCTGTTTGTTTATCACAACTTTTGTTTAGCCTGCTATGTTAAACAACAAAAATGAATTATCTCACAGTTCTGGAGACCAAAAATCTTAAATCAAGGTATCAACAGTGCTACACTCTCTTCCAAAGATCTATGGGGGAAAATTTCTCGCTGCTTCCAGCTTCTGGTGTTCCCAGGAATTCCTTGGCTTATGGTCACAAATCCACATGACCTTCTCTTCTTTATTAATGTATTTTCTTTTTCTCTCTATAAATACACTCCCCCCCCCCCCCAATTAGTTGCTAGAAGACACATTTACTTTCAGAGAGACGCTGAGAGAGAGAAAAGCAACTTTGTAATGGTATGGTCATGTCATCATCTCTTCTCTTTAATTTCTACATTCTATCACGATCTGGGGTGTACATGTTTATATTACACGCATGTTTTTCAAGCCACTGAGATCAAGATTAAAACTGCAGTTGCCCGTGAAGGATCTAACTCCCTTAATTATCGTGCTATGGGGCTACCCTATAAAGAGACATTACTGGACATAAGGCCAGTAGGATCTCATCTCAGAATCGTTACCTAGATTAGCTCTTTAAAGGGCATTTTTCGAAATTTAGTCACAGTCAAAGAGTTTGAGAGGTTACAACACAATTTTGGGCACACCTTCATTCAACATACTATATTGACGTATTAGAAATAATAACAGTGTAAAGACACAATGTTATTCTGCCTCACAACTCTGTGTGTTTCCATACCTCTTTTTTTGAGATTTTGTATTTTATATAACCTTTTTCTCAATTACTTATTGATTCAGCTGGAAATAGGTTAAATAACAGTCTATTCAGTATCTTCTTTGGACATTCATGGGAAGGTCAAACTCTCTAAGGATATGACTAACCTTTAGGACAAGGAAATTCTAAAGTTGCAAGTGACCATTACTTTTATGGTTCCCGATTAAAGGCCTGACTCAAAATCAGGCCACAGGGGGAAAAAGCCAGTAAAGCACATCTGAGAAACGTTTAAGGCAGCACATATTCCTGAGACCATCACCACGATCCTGAACCTGCCTCGTTTTCTATCACTCACTCACTTTTATTTGTCTGGTATAGAAGCAAATAGATATCTCTCTCTGCCTCAGATAATTTTGTTAGGACTCGAACTTCTATCAGATATTACATAAAGTCTTTGTAAATGTTAAACAAGATAATTATATATAAAACAGCACAGTGCAGTTCTTAAATATTACCTGTCACTCCTTAATAAAGTATGTTCATTTCCATGTCACATATTTTAGTCTTCTACATTTTATCCTAAGAATAAAAGGGGAGAATATTTTTGTGATAGCTGCTATCAATTCAATTAAATAATTGATAGGCTTGAATACTTTTTGGTAGAGGATTTTTGTTTAGTTTTATAGATCCTAAAACATTATTTGGTCCCCCCCAAAAAAAAGCAATTGCATTTGAAAATGTCAAATACAGATCTGATACATGTGGAGCCTTTTGGGTAAAAGTGGAAATATGAGCCTACCAGCAAATCTATTTGTTCCTTTTATTAAACACCTGCCTGTAAAAGCCACTGACATGCCTTACAGGATCCTTTAGTGCACTTGAAACAAAGTAGATTTTGTTTGAATGATCTATAGAACTGATGAGTGTATATGTCTGTGTTCTACACAGCAAAATATATCTGGAGAGAGGAAGATTTGTTGCAAAAACACCCACTTTTGAAGCACCATTATCATGCAAAGTTTATCTAACATTCTCTACCTTTTCTCTTAATTCTGTCGAAACCTAAAATAAGGCTAGTATAGAACTTAAGGCTTATCTTGGTCATCTGAATGAACTGAACATGACATGAAAATATATTTCAACATATATTTCATTTAAAATGCTTTTTACTTTCATGAACTTTAAAGTGAATAGTCTTTGTAGTCTACTTATAGAAGATGGCATAACCATGTACGAAATTGATTATATAGCACAATTAGAACCATGCATTATATAAATCCACTCTACACAGAAGCCTTTAACCTAAAATGAAGGTACATAGACCTTCTACCTAATGGTCTACAAAATATTTGTCTATAAAAATTTATTAGTACATGACCTGATGTAGAAAAAAAACGCAGATAAAACTTAATTAACCTCATAAAGTACATGCAAATCTTATTACATGAGTTCCAATTAGACATTGATCTAATAGTTATAACATACAAAAGTCCCTTGCAGCTAATAGATTTAGTTTAAAAAAAAAAAAAAAACTTATCTGTAATCCTTAAACAAACATATAACTTTTATGAATCTTGGGGCTTGCAATCGAAACAAGTTAATTAAGAATTCAAGATATGAATGTTGCTGTGCAGAGAAGATAAACTTAGCCACTTAATGTCATCTTTTGAGTACTTCACATATAAAAATTCTTAATTATTTCTAATCAAATAAGTCATCACTAAGGATATAAAATAGGCATTTTAACATTTTATACCATTTTTCTTGATCAGTTACACTGCATATGCAGCCTGCAATAAAAATATAGCTAACTGGTGTATTTTCACGGCATAAAACTAAGACATAATTTCATCTAAACTTTTAAAGAATTCTGCTGAGACAGTTGTCATATCTTACTCTGTTAGAATTTGACTTATTTACTAAAACCAAGAAAGAAAAGGGTGAGTCCTTGGTTTCTACGGCAATAAGACTGATGACTAAAATATAGACTCAAGATTTGTTTCTTTCTTTTTTCTTTTTGCTCTAGGCTGTGTGCTCACCAGAGAGATATAGACAGAAAGAGACAGAGGGAAAGTGAGAAATCACTCTCCTGCCCCAGGAGGATGGCCATGACACAATTCCTTTTCCTCCGTTCTCCTCTTGTGACGTGGGGCACACACACACATGTGCGTGCAGTTCCTTCTCCTTCATTCCCCTACTGGGATTTTGGGCATGCACCTAGCATATATTCTAAGCTCTTGGATCCAGGACGTGAATAACACACTTGGCCATGTGGCATTCAACCATCTCAACCACTATGTCACTGGGCTGGCTTGGAATCAGGATTTTGTTTGTTTGTTTTTTAATTAACTTACTGTGAAAAAAAAAAACAACAAATCATTCAGAAAATTATTGTTTGAATAAATACGCTTTACCTTTTAAGGCAGATATATAATAAGAGAAAAAAATGAGCACAATAGAATTTCTGCACACCTCTCACCATGTATACCTCTATATCCTCATTTTTATTAATTTGTTTTATCTTTTTGAAATTGTATTCTTAATGGACAAATAATACTTGCATAATTATGGGTATATGGGGGAAATGTGATGTGTTTATGTAATAGAATGATTAAATGAACCTAAATAAAAAATTCACCACTTGATATATTTACTGCTTTTTTGTGGTATAAACATTTACGATGTACTCTGAGTTATTTAAAATAGAGTATTCTGTATAAAAGAAATGGGGAGGCATCATACTATCTGACTTAAAACCTATCATAAAGATATAGTAATCAAAACTATATAGTACTGGAATAAAAACAGACACATTGACACATTGACCCTTGGAAAATAATAGAGAACTCAGAAATAAACTCACATATTTATGGTCAATTTTTTTTTTTGCCTTAGGGCATGTGCATTCATCAGAGAGAGAGAGAGAGAGAGATAAACAGTGAGAGGGACAGTGTGAAATCAACCTCCATGGAGGCCGCGCTGCAATACCTTCTCTATTCTCCTCCTAGGGTCTTGGGCATGCATGCACATGCATCCAGTGTGATTTTCTTTCTTTTTAAAAATTATTATTTATTTAATTTTTATTTATTCCTTCATTTATTTTAAATTGATCAGAGAGAGACAGAGAGAGAGAGAGGGAAAGGGAGAAAGGAAGTCGCCAGTTCCAGGACTCGAACCGTGGTCGGCCATGTGGGAGTGTCCAGCACATTAACCACCATGCCACCTGCTGGTCCCCCCCAGTGTGATTTTCAAGCCACCAGATCTGGGACTTGTCCCATGGTTGGCCATATGGGAGTCCAGCAACATAACTGCTAAGCTATCTACTAGCTCTTGGTCAACTGATTTTTGAAAAGGTGACAAGAACACAAAATGGGAAATAACAGTCTCTTCCATAAATAGTGTTGGGAAGACTGCATATCCACATGCAGCATAAAACTGAAGCTTTATTTCATACCATATACAAAATTCAACTCAAAATATATTAAAGACTTAAACATGACACATTTAACCGTAAAAGTACTAGTTTAAAGCAATGCTCTGTGGGTCTGGGCAAAGATTTCTGGGGTATGACCCACAAAGCCACGCAACAAAAGCAAGCTAAACAAGCAGGTTCACAACTCTGGTAAATAACTTGCATTAGTGTGATATTGGTTAAAATGATTGATCCAATGGTGCAGACATAGTTTACATTAAGTTTCACTCTTCATAATGTATAGGTTATTCATTTTTAAAAAATGTATAATTACATGTACCAGCCATTATATATCATAAACAATAATAGTTTCATTGACCTACAAATTTCCTGTTCTATATCTGTTATTTCTCATTTCTCCACAAACCTCCTATAACCAGTAATTATTTCCATGTGACCATCGTTTTGTGTTTTCAGAATGTCAAATTTTGGAATTATTAATAGATACTATATATTGTTTACAGATTTGCTTTCATCACTTAACAATATACAGTTGAGGTTTCTTTGTGACTTTTCATGGCTTCATAGCCATGAATTTTCATAGCTCAATAATATTCCATATAAATCACCAATTTACCCATTAACCTGTTGCAGGATATCTTGTTTTGTTTCAAAGTTTTAAAACTACAAATAAAGCTGCCATAAACATTCTTTATGTAGGTGTAAATATTCAACACATTCAGATAAATAGCAGAAGAATGTGATTGCTGAATCATATGTAAGTGTATGTTAAGTTTTATAAGAAACTGATAAACTGTTTTACAAAGTAGCTGCAACATTTTGCATTCCCAGGAACCATGAATGGGTGTTTCCTTTGTACCACATCCTTGCCAGCATTTGGTGTAAGGAATGATTTTCATTCTATTAAATATAAAACAAATATTAAACTTAGTTTCCTATAGGTTGGTTACAATAATGAGGTACTAGTCTGAATAAGAAAGTGAAAAATGAAACTCAAGTATTTTGAAGTTGCTCTTGCTACCCCTCATTATGATATTTAATTCTTTTAAATTTGAAGCACTATCATTATTTGATGTCCTAATGTCAGTCATTATCCTCTACTGAAAGGTCAGATTTCTTGATATATATATATATATATATATATATATATATATATATATATATATATATAATCTTGAAATTTTTTTGTCCCTATTACTATTCCAATATTTGATATTCAAGGTAAATATTTATTAAAACTGAAAAACTAGATTTTATTCACTTAATGCAGTAATAACTATAGTTTTGAATTATATTTCTGTAGGGTTTTTTTTGGAGAGGTTTTGCTATAGGGCACGTGCGCTTGCCAGAAAGACAGAGAGAGACAGAGATACAGAAAGTGAGAAATCACCCCCCAGGGGGGATGGCCACACCGCCATCCCTTCTCCTCCATTCTCCTCTCAGGATCTTGGGCACACACACACATGCACCCGGAGTGAGTTTAAGCCACTGGGTCCAGAACTCGAACTGCAGTCGACTACATGGGAGTCCAGCGACATAGCCATTACTCTAACTGCTGGTCCCAGTTTCTATAGTTTTTATATTCCTGTCCTATTCACTGAAAATATAGTTGTCAACAAGAAAAGTTGTTAGTCATACAGTTTATAGAGTCTAGAGAATGGAGACAAAAAAATAGACATTAATATAAATTATAAAGTCAAATAATGGGTAATTAAGTGCTATTTTAAGAGGATTGTTCAGAAACGATTTCTTGGTAATTTAATAGTTGAATGGAAATCTAAATGAAGTCAAGGAATGTATACTAGGATATCAGAATTGAGATAATTCTGAGCAAGAGGAACAAGTTTAAAGATCCCACAGAGGAGATTTTCAATCCACTCTCTGGACTTGAACCTGTATAATTTGTTGCCTGGTAAAACTGGACAGAGAACAGAGACAAGAGTAGGAAGAAAGACTGGTCTATGGCTGAGTGGAAAGATGGAGGTGAGCAGGAAGCACCTGCTGAAGTCCAGGTAAGGAAAAGAAAAAAAAAAAGAAAAAGAAGGGAAGGGGAGGGGAGGGGAGGGGAGGGGAGGGGAGGGGAGGGGAGAGGGGGGAGGGGAGAGGGGGGAGGGGAGGGGAGGGGAGGGGAGGGGAGAGGAGAGGAGAGGAGAGGAGAGGAGAGGAGAGGAGAGGAGAGGAGAGGAGAGGAGAGGAGAGGAAAGGGGAAAGGAAAGGAAAGAAAAAGGAAAAAAAAAAAAAGAAAAGAAAAAATAATCACTTGGATTAGAGTGTACCTCTAATTTGGTGAAAGTGTGGAAGGTTGTTAGTAAGCCATGAGCGGGCAGCCCTAAGAGAAAAACGAAAGGCTCACTTAACCCAGGGTGCCAGGAGGGCGAGGTAATTTGCCATATTAATTCCTAAAGGTTTGAGAGAAGCATACAGGGATAGTTCATAGATTTTTCTTTTATCAAAAGGACCCAAGCAAACATTTTGGTCATCAATACGATACACTAATTGGGCGATCTAATTGAAGCAACCTGACTTGCACTGGGCGTAGGCAATTAGGTGATCAAATTCCTCACTTTACCTGTGAGGAAGGCGCGCAGGGGCAGGAGAGAACATGTGGAATCAAGTTTAAAGGAAGAACACAGGCAGCGTAAGGGGGACCGCCCACTAATGAATATTCATGACCTCTAGTAATAAGAATAACGGGTTAACCAGTATCAAGCGCGGCTGCCACTTGGCAATCCGCCTGCCCAACAACCTTTTTGGGTGTACTTTCTTTCTTTCCTTTCTTTTCTTTCTATTAAATCTTCTTTTCTATCTACTTCATTCGTGGTTGCGGTTTTATTTTGCGCCTAGGGACAGATCTCTAATTTTAGTGATCTGGACCCAAAGAACCAAGGATTTCGCAACGCAGCTCAACACTTTTCCATCTGTTAACAAAAGGTTCATAGTTGGAAGATAAAGCCTCCATATATATATATATATATATATATATATATATATATATATATAATCGGTTGCTTACAGGGAATAGTTAAAAGAGGCTTCAAGAGCGACTCTAAGTTTTTCACTTTGAGCTGATGTCTGTATAAGAGCATGTTTTGCTGAAGATGGGAACTGTAGGTAGGCCAATGATTGTCTCTGAAAACCACGAATTTAGAAACATTAAGACACAGATGTCTTTTGGACATTTAGGTTGAAAACTCTAACAAATACTTGGATTCATTATTAAATTATTCAGGGGCTATAATTTGAAAGCCGTCATTTGGACTTAATGATATGACCAGAGCTACGCTGCCCCTACATTAGTTCCTATGGCTAAAACATCTAAATTTAAGAAAACCAAAAATAAAAGAAATTAAAAATCAGTTCCCCAGTCATACCTCACATTTCAAATGTTTAATAGTCACAGATGGCTAGTGGCTGCCCTATTGGCTGGTGCAGAAAATCTCCATCTTCACTGTTTGAAATCTGTACTAGGATATATATCATTTGATGAAAATGTTTTATTTTTAATTTTGATCCTCTGTATTTTTGTTTAACATTCAATTTAAACACAAAACTTTATTTCAGATTTAAAAAGAGTTCATAGCCTAATACAATCTATACACAGATCAATTTAGTTCTATGAACGAGCTAAAGAAGGAAAACAAATGTTGATCTCCATGCTCTACCTCCAAAAGACAGATGAAAACAATTCCATTTACTAATCCAGCTTATCAGAATTTGTAAATGCTTTCAATTTCTTTGCAACAAAATAAAAGCGTGTGTGTGTGGGTACGTGTAGAAGAAAATTATTTCTGAGATATCTTATCTACCTTTAAATCCCAGTTTTGCCTTTCCCCAGATGTGTATACTTGATCAAATTATCTAAACATTCTAAGTCTTATTTCTCTCATGGGAAAAGTGGGAATAATAACATCTATTTCAAAGTTTTATTATGTGGAATAAAATAGCTGATAATGGCTATAAAGTGCTTAGTATAGGAGCTGACACGTCATAAACACAAACAAATATTAGTTTGAAAGACATCAACAGCAATAACATTATAAATTATATAAAAATAATTATACATATTTTGAAAATTTCATAACTTTATTAAATTTTAAGAGAAAGGCAATATTATACGTATATTCACCAATTTGTACATAACTTCTGTCTGTAGCATTAATAAAAATTTTCAATTTTTTAGAGTCATTTGATAAGTGTAGATGGAATTAATAAAAACCTTGATTTTTATAAGCCCCTGTAATGATGCATATAAAAGTTATCTATTCTGTATGGTCAAATCTGTTTTAGGCTATGTCCCTATTTTTTAAAATGATAATATCAATTTTCATGACCAGTAAATGCTTCAGCATACTTTTACCTCACAAAAATGGTAGAAGTCCTTCAGCACAAAAGGTTACAGCCTAAATAATAAATAATGCTAAAAAATGCAGGTTAATAAATAGTAATTAATTATTTGAATCTTTAAATATTTCTGAATTAAGTGTCATACATGTCCCACAGCTACATAGATACATAAGTAATCTAATGAAAGTTGAACTTTCTTCACATGTATTTAGTAGAAACCTAAATAATTCAGAATATTTTCTTATTTTTTGAGTTATCTGATTGGTGAAGATTTTTGGTATTATTTATTTGTTTGCTCTGATTACTGTTTGCAATTTAGGTGGAATGCTGATAAATTTTAGAAGAAAGTGGTAAAATATTTCAGTAGATGTCTTCAAGATCTAAAATAGGTTATTCACCAATAGTCAAGACATGGAGGGAACCAGCAGTTAGCGTAATGGCTATGTCGCTGGACTCCCACGTAGTCGACCATGGTTCGCGTCCCGGACCCAGTGGCTTAAAACTCACACCGGGCGCGTGTGCGTGCGTGCCCAAGATCCCGAGAGGAGAATGGAGGAGAAGGGATTGCGGCGTGACCATCCCCCCTGGGGGGTGATTTCTCGCTTTCTGTCTCTACGTCTCTGTCTGTCTGTCTGTCTGGCGAGCGCACAAGCCCTATAGTGAAAAACCTCTCCAGAAAAAAAAAAAAAAAAAAGATTTAAGACATGGAAACAACTCATGTGTCCATTGAAAAACAAATGGGTAATGAAACTGTTATACACATAAACTCTCTCTCTCTCTCTCTCACACACACATACACACACACACACACACACACAGTGGCATATTATTCAGCTTTAATTAAAAAAGTGTTTCTACCATTTGCCACTACCTGAATGAACCATGGGAACATTGTGCTAAGTAAAATAAGCCAGACACAAAAAGAAAAATATGGCATGATATAACTCTATGTGGAATCTAGAGAAAAAGTCAAATATATGGAGATAAGGGAATAAAATAATGGTTACCAGTGGCAAGGGTGAGAATTAAAGTAAAGGGGGAGACGCGGATCAGGGATAGAAAGTACTTGAAATGTGGGATGTACAAGTCTAGAGATCTAATATACAACATAAAAACTACAGGGAATAAAATTATTTGGATCCCTGCTATATGAATAGCTTTTAACTATTTTAATTTTTGTCTTAAACTATTCAGTAACTATGTGAAACAAATTTATTAAACTTCTTCATTACAGTAATTATTTTATTATCTATGTGGTGTTATAGAAGCATAAAATATATACAAATATAAAAAAACAAAAAACCTTTTAGAAAAAAAGATGAGAAAAATCTTGATATGTTATCTGTACAATTACTTTTTTTTTGGGGGGGGGAGAGAGGTTTTTCGCTATAGGGCGCGTGCGCTTGCCAGACAGACAGAGAGAAACATAGAGACAGAAAGCGAGAAATCACCCCCTAGGGAGTATGGCCACGCTGCAATCCCTTCTCCTCCATTCTCCTCCTGGGATCTTGGGCATGCACGCACACACGCCCGGCGTGAGTTTTAAGTCACCAGGTCCGGGACATGAACCGCGGTCGACTACGTGGGAGTCCAGTGACATAAGAATTATGCTAACTGCTGGTTCCCTGTACAATTACTTTTTCTGTAGTTAGAGAAGCTGATCTAAATGCTTCTACATAATAGTCATCTAAGATAAATATACTTCCCTCTAATTCGTTGGCACACGATTCTATTATTGTCACTGCTAGTTTTCCCATTTCTCTTGTAAGTCTACCATGATCATAGATATTTAATATAATATAGTAATATAGAAGATATGCCAAGTTATTATAATTTTCTTTTTTTTTTTTTTTTTTTTTGGAGAGGCTTTGCGCTATAGGGCGCGTGCGCTCGCCAGACAGACAGAGAGAGACAGAGAGACAGAAAGCGAGAAATCACCCCCCAGGGGGGATGGTCACGCCGCAATCCCTTCTCCTCCATTCTCCTCTCGGGATCTTGGGCACACACGCACACGCGCCCGGCGTGAGTTGTAAGCCACCGGGTCCGAGACGCGAACCGCGGTCGACTACGTGGGAGTCCAGCGACATAGCCATTACGCTAACTGCTGGTTCCCCCAAGTTATTATAATTTATAATGCTTCTAATAAACAGCCCAAATCCTCTGTCCAATAAAAACAAACTTGTTTTGTCTTTGAACTGAAAGCCAGTAAAAAGATACGCGTTATAAATGGGATAAACTTTACACAAGAGAACTTTAGAAAGTTCATGGAAATGTACTCAAAGTATAAGTTAGATTTAATGCAAAAAAATGTTTGAAATTCAGGCATAGTTATTCACACCACTTATTTTCCTTGAATTTTTTTTCCTTAGTCTTTTTTTATTCATTTTTGTCATCAGGCACGTGTGCTCACTGCAAAGAGACATAGAAAGGGAAAGAGAGAAATCACCCTGCAGAGGGAATGGCCATGACACAATCCTTTCTCCTTCATTTTCCTTTCAAGGTTTTGGGCACACATGGACACAAATACACGCATCTGGTGTGATTCAAATACCACAAGGTCCAAGACTCTAACCACAGTTTGCTATGTGGGGGTCTAGCACTTTAACCACTACACCACCTGCTAGTCCTTTTCTTTGAACTTCTTGAATATTCTCTTGCATGTAATTTAAAATAAGAAAACTGGGATAAAAATGGCAAAGATAGATGACGATACAGGGCCAGCCGGTGGCACGGTGGTTAAGGTGGCTGGATCCTGTGCAGCTAGAGTCCCAGACCCAGTGGCTTCTAAAACACACCAGGCATGTGTGTATGTCTGCTCAAAATCCCAAAAGAGTGGAGGAGAAGAGATTGAGGCTTAGTTATTGCCCCCTGTGGTCATTGTCCCTTGGAAGATGATTTCTCGATTTCCCTCTCTCTCCCTCTCCTTCTCTCTCTCTCAATTTCTTTTTCTCCATCCAGTGAGTGTACCTAGCCTATAGCAAAATTTAAAAACAAAAACCAAAAAGAAATATTGATCAGAATAGCATAAGTTATATATTAAAATTTCAGCACTCTACGCCAACAAAGTGTATAATTTTCCAATACAATATACTCAGTGTAGATCAGTGAGATTATATAGATTCCTCGAAATTATTTTTTCCCAACCAAAATATTATTGAGGAAGGAGACTTTAATTAAAATAGCATTCCAATGTGTGCCTGGAATCTGTCATATGTTAGCTAGTTAGTGAATGTTTGTAAGAAAGGTAGATTATGTAGTTATTTAAAATGGAAGACAATAATAGAAATGGACTCAACAGTATGGAAATCTTATTGTAATTAAAAGGATCAAGAAGGGATAGATATTCTATTAGAACTTTTCTATGGTTTGAATATGTCCTCCAGAAGTTCCTGTGTAGAGCTATTTTAATGGAAATAAGAGGGTAAAACTTGATACAGGGGCTGGAAGGTGGTGTGGTGGTAAAAGGCACCGGACTCCCACATGGCCAACCACAATTCAAGTCTCACTTTTCCTCTCTCTCTCTCTCTCTCTCTCTCTCTCTCTCTCTCTCTCTCTCCCTCCCTCTCTCTTTCTCACTTTGTCCCTCTCTGGTCAAAAATATATAAGTAAGTAAGAATTTACAAAAAAACAGAGAACAAAACAATAAAACACATCTTGATACAATTATTGTGTTGAAGACTGAGGTTTTAGGGAGGAGATTAGCAATTGGCAGTTAAGGCAGGGTCACCATGATTAAATCCTGATTTCATAAAGAGAGAAAATGAGACAGATGGGGGCACACACACAATACAGAATACGACCTTCTTTCCTCTGCTTTGTTGTGAAGGAGACAGTGGAACTCCATCAGGGAAGAGCCCTAGACTTTGGACTTCAGAGCAGGAACTGAATAAACCTCTAGTTCTATTGATCATTCAGTTTCAAGTATTTCGAGTCATTAAGCAATGGAGCAGACTAGAATGAGTTAAAAACACTAAAATGTTTTATGTTAAAAAAATTTACATGTAAAAATTTTTCGGACTGATCATGAACATTTGAAAATATTTAAAATCATAAAGAAGATATTAACTGCAGAATTTGATTGAAAAATAATTCAAAATATAAATAAAGCATCCCTTTATCAGAAATGGAGCATAACAATGAATTGGAATTTAAAGACAAATAAACTATAAAGATATTCAGAATGTGTGACATGATACATTTGGAGAAAGATTTTGTATCTTGAACTTCAGTAAAACAAGTATTTTTGAAATTAATAATTTATGTATTAAAACATTGAAAAAAATGTCACTAGAAAATGCATCTAGTCAACATATATTATCTACATGCTTTCTATGTGCTTAGCCATGATTACTTCCTCTCATGAGATTTATGTTCTAGAGGATCTTAATAAAATAAATAACCAGGCCAGCAGATGGCATAGCAGTTATGTCGCTGAACTTCCACATGGCCGGCTGCATTTGAGTTTCAAACCAGGTGGCTTGAAACTCATGCCATGTGTGTGTGCTTGCATGCCCAAGATACTGGGAGGAGAATAGAGAAGGGAATTGAGATGTGTCATTCTCCCTGGGTGACTGTTTTCTCATTTTCCCTCTCCCTATCTCTCTCTTACTCTCTCTAGAGTGCATGTGTATAATTTAAAAAAAAGTGTTGTAATATTTATTCATGGCATAATTTTAAATGTATATATATTTATAATTAAATTTTGATAGATCACACTATTTAGTTTGTTGATATAGTTCCTAATGAAAAAATTTTATCCAAAATTTCCTTTAGGTGAGAAATTCTTTAAAAATGATAATCTTTTCTTTTTTTCTTTCAGTTTTGTAATTTTTCTATAGGACATGTGTGCTTTCTAGAGAGAGAGAGAGAGAGAGATAAACAGAAAGTTAGAAATCGCCTCCAGAGAGGAATGGTAATTCCACAATCTTTTCTCTTCCATTCTCCTCACAGGAGTTTGGGACACTCAAATACTCACCTAGCATGATTTTCAAGCCACGGGGTACAGAATTCCAGCCCAATCTGCCATGTAGGATCCAGAACCATAACTTCTCTACCACCTACCAGCCCAATAACCTTTCTTTCTAAGAGTAGCACCAGTTAAGATACCAAACCAACATCTCAAGCTGTTACTGGGTAGAAAAACTTATAGTCCAGAAGAAAAAAGTCAAAAATCTGAATTTGAGTATGAAGAAATTCAGATTTATGTTTAGTTTGTTTTGGAAGAACTCAGGTGGCAACACATTCCTGAGCATTTTCTATAACATAGCATGTACAATAAATCTTTACTGACTTTTGTGGATTTATCATTCATATTTCTTTCTAATATTATTATAATGTAACCAGGGTGGCTACAGGACTCAACTGGTGACTGAACCCAAGTTTGGCTGTTCACTGCGTGAAGACCAATACTTGAGAGGCAGTGTTGGCAGAAAGGAAAGGGAGCTTTTTGTGGAAACCAGTGGTCTGGTAAGATAGTGAACTACAGTTCAAAGCTCATCTCCAAAGTCATAGGCCAGCATGAAGGGTATTTTAAAGGAGAGACAGGGAAGTGGGAAAGAAAACTACAGGGAAGCTATGTGCTCTTCTGCACAGCAATCAGTAATTTTCTTGGCCATGTGGAAACTTTTTGGCACCAACATTACTACTCTCAGATGCGGTCATCCAGTAGCTCTTAACGCCAACATTGTTTCTGTTCTTCCTTTTTTTAGACCCATGTTTTCTCTGGTCATGTTTCCAAAGCATAGTTGCCATGAAGTCCCGGCAAAGCCATAATTAGCCTTTGTAAGCTAAAGAGCTAAACAAAATTAACCAGAAGGAAGTGAGCCATCTTTAAGAGCTAGTCTATTATGCCAAATCTAATGTGGAGTTGCTTTGGTTATTTTTGTAGCTCAGCTACAATAATTCATAAATGTTGAGTCATTTGATTATGAATTAATGTTGCGCTTACTATGTTTTTAGATAAGAAACAATGTACTATTTACCTCAATGATTGATGACAATGATTGATGACAAAATATAATTTACTGGATATATAACTTAATCCCACACCCCATTTCAGTTAAAATATTATCTGTTTCCCCAATATAGAGGGGAAAAAAAAGCTCAGAAATCTGGGATATGATCCTGGGATGCATCATTTAATTATCTACTACTTCTGCCAATGAGTTCTTCCTTTCCTGTGTCATGCACAGGATCCCTCAGGCCTCATCATTTTACTGTATCTGTTCATCCTTAGGTGATTGAAAAATGCCGATGAGTCCTGTGTGAATCCACAAATGTTTTTTAAACTATAAAATTATGCCATAAATGTTATTATTGTACAACAATAATAGTTTGCCTTCAATTTCTAATTGGCTAAAATGCAATTTCACAAACCCTTTGAAATCCTCATTCACTAAACAATCATGAATTAAGCACCCAGGACAAGCCCAGCACCATAGTTATTTCTACAAATTGTGATGTTCATTACACAAAATGGAAATAACACGATTTATTCCTCAGGGGAAAATATTTGCATTACAAAACTGTTATTGGTTATTATGAGCACGATGGAAGTAGAACAAAAGCTGCAACTCACAAAGCATAGCAGCTCTGTGCTGCATTGAAGTCATTGACTGCTCTGGTGAAAATAGAATCTTCTGTTTCTTTTGTGCTCTTTTTATTCACATTACAGTTATGAACTGTGGTGCAAAGTCAATGCAAGGCTAGCATCAAAGATGGTGGAAGAAGCTGAGATACATCTGAGTACAGAACAAAGATCAAATGAAAATCATTTAAACTTTTCCAGTTTCCCTCAACTGATTTATTATTTTATATTCAACAAATAACAAATAAAAGATTGCTATAAAATTATCAACATTTTCACAGATAAAAATCATTGTTGTTATGAAATGAATACAATATGTTGCAACAGCTTTTATGTTATCATTATTATTAACAACATTATCACTAGTATTAACATTATCATTACTACTTTTCATTAAAACAATCACTTAAAAATTTTTGACAGAACAATGTCTCTTATGAAGACTGGTGGTCAATTTCTTGTAGAATAAAAAATAGAAAATTTTAGGATATAAATCTAAATAAAAAATTGCAGATGTCTAGTGGAATGTGCACTACATAATGTCCAATGTTGAAAGTGATGAATATGTTATATCCTTGATTAGATTATTACATACTGTATGCATGCTTTAAAAAAATGTTGTATCCTACAAAGATGCACAATGTTTGTATGTCGATTAGAAATTATAATTTTTAAAAGTAAAATATTTAAAAAGGATTATAAGATGTCAAAGAGTGGGTTATTGATTCTTCTTTGGGAAGATAGAGGAGACTGCGAAAGAGCTTATCTTTGGATTCGAGCTTGAATGATTAAAAACAATTAGCTAGAACTTTATTTCTGGTAATAGGACTCTAAATATCTCTTTAAGAAATACAAGCAAAAATGTTCCAGTGTGGGAACAACCAAAATGCACCAGTGACCAATGATAAATATTTCTGTTACTAAACGCTGAGGTGAGGAGAGTAGCTATAGAAACTTAAGAACAATAGAGTTTACAGGCTGCTGGCATTTGTTCATTTTCATGAAATTGAGTTTTATATATTCATTGCCTCATAGAACCTAGAATACAAAATTCAGGGCATGTTCCAGAAACAAAGAATCATCAGAGACCCTCTATATTCTACAGGTATTAAGAGTTAACCAAATATAAACCTCTTCACCTTCAGTCAGCCAGAAGATCCAAGGAAAATGACTTTCTTGGACCTTCAAAAAGAAAAAGTAAATACAATTGTGAATGTGTTTCCTCGCTAAAAAAGAATATTTTAAAACATTAAGCTTTCCTTCCTCCTTTTTTTTCTGGAACTGATTATGCTCCTATTTGATTCAAATATTTAAAGGCAGAGGCCTGGACAATGCACAGCCGCCGTGATTTCTGAGGCCGTTGCCAGGTCAAAAGTTAACACCGACTGTATGAAAGCTTGGCCTTTCTCTGCATTTTCTAATCAACCAGACAATGAGGGACACCCGAACAATCTAGAAGTAGCCATCAGATTGTCCAAAGGACAGGAATTAGTGTGTATATGGGTCCTGTTAAGATTTATTTATTTCATAGACACTCATTTTTGGTGAGCACATACTATAGATCTAGCCCTGAACTCAAGTCACTGCTTGTCACAAAATAACACACAAACTTGATTCATGTTAAAATAAATATAAAGTGAGACTGTTTAATTTTTCACGGTAAATAAAATTTCATAGGGTCTGTAGTGCAACAGGACTATATCAAGTCTCATTGTCCCTAAATTCAACAATAAACATTTGTCTATCAATCATCTCTTCATTTATTTATTTGGAAATTTATTTAGACTCACTCATATGTGCTGCACAAAGCAATTTAAAAATACTTATTAAAAGTACTTAAAATGGGGCTGGCAGGTGGCGTGGTGGGTAAAGGTGCTGGACTCCCACATGGCCAACCATGGTTCAAGTCCTGGACATGGCAGCTTGCTCTCTCTCTCTCTCTTTCTGTCCCTATCTGGTCAAATTAAAATAAAATAAATAAAGTTAAATAATTTAAAAAAAATACTTAAAATATAACTTTAAAATATTGTAGAGTTAGAAAATGATAAGATTTTAGATTAACCACAACCAGCTTAAAATAAACAGTGGAAAGTCATAAGGCATTATACAATTATAAATGTTGAGCAATGATTTTACTGTAAGCTTTCTATTGTTTAGTAGTTAAAGGAAATGTTCAGGACCAGCAGATGGCATAGTGGTTACATTTCTGGATTCCCATGTGGCCAGTGGTTTGAGTCCTGGACCCAGTGGCTTTGAAATAACTCTGGGCATGTGTTCATGGAGAAGAAAGGATTGCAGCATGGCCACCTCCCTCCCCCCATGTAATTTCTCACTTTCCCTCTCATTTTATGTCTCTCTCTCTCTTCCCAGTGAGCATATGTGCCCTAAGGCAAAAACCTCTTAAAAATAAATAGAGACCCTCCCCACCTCTTGTTTCTGGACCCCAGATCCCCTTTGGGTGTGTGTGTGTGTGTGCGTGTGTGTGTGTTTTAATTTTCTTTATGGAAAAATGGACAAAAAAAAAATAGAGAGAGAGGTATTTAACTGCAATAAATTGGTCCCATGTGGCCCCGCCTTGTCTGTCAAAAATAAATAAATAAATAAATAAATAAATAAATAAATAGAAAGAAAGAAAAACGAAAGAAAGAGAAAGAAAGAAGAAAGAAAACTTTCACCTCAAGACAGAGAGAAACAAATGCTTATTTAACTTTTTGGTTCAATGTCTTTGTTTTGGGTTCCAAAAGGTGAGCTCCTTGACACGTTGACCTCTGATGCACTTTTCAAGGTAAAGTCTATCAAATCGAATCCTCTTTTCTGAAATTAGGACATAGTTATCAATCCTTTTATTTTTATATATTTTATGTATTTCCCGCAAGATTTTTCATAAGAATTCACGTTTCAAAATGTCTAAGACTGAATCATTGCCCTGCCTTCTCCTTCTACAGTCTTCCTTTACTATATGTTAATGTCCAGTCCTTGCTGAAAAACTTGCTGGATTGAATCTTTCCTCCATGCCACCACTTCAAAGCAAACACTTTCTGATTGTTTTTCTTTTTTAATTCTTTATCAGTTTTATATTTTTAAAGACAGAGTCTCTTCATGTCCCATCCTCTTGCCTCAGCATCCCCAATTCTCCAAGATTACAGTTACATGCCACTGTGCCTGTAGATTTAAATAAGCATACTGTGTTTTCTCCCAAGTGCCTTAATTCGTATCATTCCTTTGATACTAGTAAAGTGATCTATGGAAACTTGCTTCACCCTTTAATATTCTCTAATGAACCATAGCACTTACTGGATAAAGCTACTTAACATCTTAACATTAACCACACCTGGTGCTGGAATAAATCTTCAGACTAATATTTCCCATACCTTTCAATCTAAGAAAGTTACATTACTCTTAGAGATTCCCACCCTCATAAATAAGATGCAGTTTTTACATACATACCTTTGATTTTACTTTTGCCTCTGCTTAGAATCCTCTTTCTCTTCCTCCCTTTTAAATCTCTTGTATTTAACCAAAGGAAAGCCCCTTCATCCCTATAGGTCGCTATACAAGTAATTACTTTTCCAAAAATCGATTCAAGAGAAGTGAGCACCTCTCTACTACTAATTGTATTTATCTTTTATTGACTTTAACTTTGTAAACATATGTTTATCTAACTCACCAATTTGGTCATGGATAGTAATTAAGTCATATTTTTTTCTGTCTTTGTTTTTAATAGCTTCAGCCATCAGCACAATTTTAGAACACAGAGACACCAAAGGGAAATATATGTCTTGAATTACTGAATGAGGAGTGATATCCTTAGGTACTTACAGCAATATGGCTAAATTTTATATGAAATTGAGTTTATAGCATATTTGAAACAAACATAGCACAAATTATAAAGTATATTCTACTCACATGCTTTTATTTTGCATAAACATTTCCCAAAATAGCATTTTTTGCTCTCATTAATTCTGTTCACTTTACTAGCATGTGATTTAACTAAATTATGAGTGCCTCAAATATTGTAAACACTTTCTCCTTTCAAACTTGTAATCATTGAACATTCACACCAATCCTGATCTTTTAAAGTTTCCTTTTAATGTAGCTCACAAATCTGTATATTATTATAACTACTCTACCTCTTCACAATGGAATTAGTGAGAGTTTCGTGACCTTTGAGATTCTGTATGTTTGTTCTTAAGGGAAAAATAATGAATCTATATTACAGTGAGAATGAGCCTGATTCATAGCATAAGCAAAGAGATATAAGCCAGATCCAGTGATGAGGTCAGTGCCATGGGGAAAATGTTGGCTGCAATGACTCAGCAGTTCCTTGAAGACCCAGATCTTCGACTGTAAAGAAAATAAGTACAAGTACATTTTTTTTTTCCTTTGAAATAGTAATGGGACTATTTTAAAATAGTACAGAAGGTTCTTATATACCTTTTGCTTAATTTTTTTTGAAGTTGATATTTTACATAACCAGAGTATATCTATCAAGATTAAAAAATAAATATTATAATTCTATTAACTAAACTATTGACTTTATTCAGATTTCATGAGGTTTGTTTGTTAAATTGTTTGTTCTGTCAGTTTTCTGTACCACAATCCAGTTGAGGACCTCATGTTAGACTTAGTTGTCATAACTTTTTAGTTTTCCTATAGCTATGGTAGTTCCTCAGTCTTTGTAGCTATGGTAGTTCCTCAGTCTTTGTTTGCTTTTTTTTTTTTTTTTTTTTTTGAGATGTTTTTCGCTATAGGGTGCATGCGCTCGCCAGACAGACAGAGAAAGACATACAGACAGAAAGCGAGAAATCACCCCCCAGGGGGCATGGTCATGCTGCAATCCCTTCTCCTCCATTCTCCTCTTGGGATCTTGGGCACGCACGCACACGCGCCCGGCGTGAGTTTTAAGCCACCAGGTCAGGGACGTGAACCGCGGTCAACTACGTGGGAGTCCAGCAACATAGCCATTACGCTAACTGCTGTTTCCCAGTCTTTGTTTGCTTTTTTGACCTTGATACCTTTGAAAAGTACAGGTCAGTTATTTTGTAAATGTTTCTCTAGTTGTCTGATACTTTCCCATGATCATATTGAGGTGACATGGGTTTAGACTGCATACTGAAGTCTTTTTAGTGTATCTTGTCACAAGATACATGGCATTGATATATCTTATTGTTCATGTGACCCTTGATCACATGGATAAGTCAGTGTTGCCAGACTTTTCCAACATAATGATGTAACATTTTTTCCTGGATAATTCACCTTTTATCGTGAGATATTTATTGTCTATCTAAGGAATGCTTTATTCTCTTTCAATGTGTGTTCAATAATATCATCTGCTGTATCTAACATGGCCTACTCTGCTGTACAAGTTCCAGGCCCAGTTGCTTGAAAAACACACTGGATGCATGTGCATGCATGCCCAAAATCCCAAGAAAAGAACTGAGGAAAAGGGATTGCGCTGTGACCATCCCACCTAGGGGGAGATTTCTCACTTTCCTTCTTTTTTTCTTTGTCTCTCTCTGGTGAGAGCACATACCTTATGGCAGAAAGGTAAACATTAAAACAAAGTAATGTTAACTCTTTGTGGGTCTTGGTTGTGTCAATTATTACAATACTTTTCTAGTGATGATTTTATAATTTAGTCTGCAGTTATTAATTAGACACTTTTGCAGGTTAGCTGGTATTTTACATAGTTTGCATTTTAATTCTTTAGTTCTTTGCTGCTTCTACTAACCCAAAGCATTATTTTAATGGGTGTTATATCAACTTAAAAAAATGAATATGAAATTTCTGGAAAAACATCTAGCCTGGAAAATGTAACTAATAGAGTATTTTTATCTAATCAACAAACAAAGCCATAGTCCTGAAGTATAGTATAATAATTAATTTCTACTACATATTATATTGACTTTTAGTAGAAATCTCTTTTTCTTTTTTTTATTGCCAGAGGGGGCATCTGCTAGCCAAAGAGAGAAAAAGAGAAGAGAAAGATAAAGCAACACCCTGCTCCCAGCAGTGGGGCATGATCATACCACAATACCTTTCCTCCATTAGAATTCTGGGCACAGATGTTCATGTGCCCTGTGTGCTTTTTATGCCACTAGTGCTGAGATTTAAACTGTGGTTGGGATTTGAGCTGTGGTCAGCCATGTGGGATCCAGTTCCCTTCACACAGGGTTTAGTCACTTGGTACACAATGGGGCTGGACCAAAATCTCTTTTTCTAAACTTAATTTATTTTTCTCTCTTATGGGATACAGAGGTAGAGAGATTTAGTGACTGAGCAAGAGCACCCCCATTAGGGTCTTGACACTGCTGTCTACCCTCACCTTCAGCCAGCCCCAGATCATAGACACACATGTGCCTGGCTTCTTCAGGGAGGTCTCTGGAAGCAAATTGTGTGGTTCAGCTTCATCGAACATCATGTTTTACTGCTCTGCTGTTTCGAGCCACAGAACTCTCTTCTGTCTCCCAGCACATCCAAGATTATTAGTCACAGAGGAAAAAATGTTCAGGTAAATAATATATGGATAATTATTTCAAGCTCTTATTTATACTGTAGAAGCTGTAATGTTGAAATACAGAATAACAATCTTTTATTCTCTTTTTATGCCCAATGTATTGAAATTGCACAGTACTTTCCTAGAGTTTTTCAGTTTTTTAAGAATTTGCTGTATACTCAGCTCTTTCAATATTTGCTTTGTTATTTGATAAATTCCTCTGCTACTTTTATCTATAAACTCTAATACTTTACTATTCACCTCTTAGAAAGACTTCTATTTTTATTGTTTTTATATTGTTTTCTATTTTGCTTTGCTCTTTTCTCTGCCTTTTTCATTATTTTTAGAGGATAGTCCCCAGTTTTACCATTAATTGCTATATAATTTTCTTATTATCTTTTTTTTTTTCTTTTTTGGAGAGGTTTTTGCTATAGGGTGCATGTGTTCACCAGACAGACAGAGAGAGGCAGAGAGACAGAAAGCGAGAAATCACCCCCCAGGGGGGATGGCCATGCTGCAATCCCTTCTCCTCCATTCTCCTCTTGGGATCTTGGGCATGCATGCACACATGCCCGGCATGAGTTTTAAGCCACCGGGTCTGGGACACGAACCGTGGTCGACTACGTGGGAGGCCAGCGACATTGCCATTACTCTAACTGCTGGTCCCTTATTATCTTTTAACACATTATATTAACTTAATTTTAGTATTATACATATTTAATTTTTATTTTCAATATTTTTTCTCTGTTGCATTTGTGTTTTATTTTCCAAGATATCCTGCTCCTGTTTAATGGATACAATCATATTTCTTACGTTTAAAGGTATTATTACTTATATTACATAAATGTCTCATGTTCTCTTGCTTTCTGTCTTTCATTATTATGTATTTGATTCTTTGTATTTTTGTTCTGTATGATGGAGAATAATTTGAAATGCTCAGTTATTCTTGAATAGTTGTAATTGTTTAGAGAGAGTCTTTGCGTAGATGTGGTTTGACAACAAGTGTTTCATATCAAGGTAGCCAACTACTAAGGTAGTTGACTATTTTTTGTTGAAGAATTCACAAATACAAGAGTTGATAGTATGTATCTCTTAGACTTGCCTTTTTTTTCTTTCAAAAAGAAAATCTCTTATTTATTGAGAAAGATAGAGAGAGGGGGAGATAGAGAGTCCCTTGGCAAGGTTTTGTTTTGAGAGATTTTTGGTATAGGGCACATGCTTCCACCAGAGAGACAGAGAGGTACGAAGCAAGAAATCAGCCCCTGGAGGGATGGCCACATCACAATATTTCTCCTCCAGACTCCTCTTGGGATTTTGGGCACACATAGACACGTGTCTGATGTGAATTTTAAGCTACCAGGTCTGGGACTCGAACCCGGGTGACTACGTGGGAGTCTAGCAACATAACCATTACATCATCTGCTGAGTTCTATATGCCCTAATGCCCCTGCAACTTTCTAGCCAGTCAGAGTCTGCACCATGACTGGGCCAGTAATTCTCTTTTATTACTAGGGGGGTTTAAGGATGATAGAGAACATTCTGAAATTTAAAACTTACAAACAAAGAAACTATTGGATTCTTATTCTTCACTATACAGACTTAACACTTATTCTTTCCAACTTTGATCAAGGTATGCTTTCCAAAAGAAACCCATGATCTCTTTTGTTCAAATTCCATTAACAATAAAATATTGTCTTCCATCATTGCAGAGTAGAGTGACTGAACTCTGTGAGCTAGAGATATATACTGGGTTGTTGGAAAATTCATGACATATTTTTACTTAGAAAAATGCTCATAACTTTTAGACAGCCCAATACTTGGAATTCATATATAATTTAAATAATCTTTACACCAGTTCTCTTCTTATTTTTTTTCATTCAATAACACATTTTCAAAGGTACTGTGCTCCCTTACATTTTATGACAATCTCAGATTTAGTAACCGAAACAAGTTGGCATATTGGTAGCTTTCTCTACTGGAAGATTGTATGATTTAAAAAAAAGCCTTAATCCTAAATTAATTATCATTCTTCCATCCTGAGATCATTTTATGCAAATAATTTGACATTCCTCATATGCTTTGGTCACCTCTAAATTTCTATTATCCAGTCTAGTTCTACTGTTTTTATGGCATTATAATCATGTAAGTAGAAGATGAATATGGAGTAGAAATAAACATATGTAAACATATGTTGTTTGAGCTACCCTATTTCTTTTCTTTTTTTTTTTTGAGAGATTTTTGCCACAGGGCATATGCACTCCCTGGAATCATAGAGAGAGTCAGACAGAAAGTGATGCAGATGGCCACGCCACACCACAGTCTCCTTTCTTTCATTCTCTTCCTGGGATTTTTGGCATTCATGCCCACATGCCCAGAGTATTTCAAGTCAATGGGTCTGGACCCGAAACAAAGTTGACTATGTGGGAGTCCAGAGATATAACCATTACATCATCTGCTGGTCCCAAGCTACCTGATTTTTTTAAAGTTTACTTATTTTATTTCTTTCATGAGAGAGAGTGAATATAAGTGCACATGAGAAAGAGGATGAGAGAGAGAAAGAGAGGTACCATTGATAGGATCTTATTTTAGTGTGATTCCCTTTCTGCAGTCCTCCAGCTAGTGAGGATTTTGAGTATGTGCCTGGCATGTTTCATGTCAACTGATAATTCAAACCATGGTTGGTTTTGTGACTTCCATGACTTCAGAGCAGTACACTGTCACCTCTATCACTGTATTTGCACCTTATCCACCAGCTTTCACTGAAATTTGGAACAGATATGATTTTCTTTCTTATATATTTTTTTCTATCAGTCCTATATAAATCATCACTGAAGGCAATGTAGTTTTAATCTCAGTGAAAAAATACAGTATTTCTTAATGTTTGTGTATTTCTAAGTCCTAGTTATACAAGATAAGTAGGTCAAAATAAATTCCATAATTTTATTTATAAAAGTGCATGTAAGAGATCTTCACAAAATTTATATAAAATGCATATCATGAAAAAACTCTATGACCAGGGCCAGCGATAGCATAGTGGTAACATCCTTGGATTCCCACTGTGATTCAACTCCTGGGCCCAGTGGCTTGAAAATCATGCTGGGTGCATGTGCATGTGTGCCCAAGATCCTGGGAGGCGAACGGAGGAGAAGGGATTGAAGCATGGCCAACCCATTTGTGGGGTGACTTCTCAATACCTGTCTCACTGTCTCTGAGTTTCTCTTTCTCTCCCCAGTGAGCACATGCACCCTAAGGCAAAAGCCTCTAAAGAAAAAAAAAAGGTAGCTTAAAAACATTTTTGTACCAAATTAAGCTCATACTTTATTTCCATTTCCACAATATGTTTGAAGTCCATTTCATTGGATTTATAACTATGCCTGTCATCTAAGGATTAATAGAATTCCTGACTGTGAAAGAAAAAGAAGACAATAGTAACAGGAAGAGCAAATGAAGGTGCTATTGTGATCTTTGAGAAAGGTGTCACTGCTAGTCTTGTTTAAACATTAATGTCAGTGCAGTAAGGCTATGATACGACCTCCAGCAAAACGTGGTGAAATCTGACATCGGTGAGCTTTTATTTCTTGATTTCCTACTAATAGCCTCGAAGTGTGAACTTCATAGAATTTCCTAACACCAGTTCAGTGTGACAACATTGATGTAATATGGGCATGTGTGTAATAGAAAGAGAAAGGGCTAGAGACAGATTTACAAAAACTTTTGTTGTCCTACGGTTGGATGAAGGGAGAGCTAAATATTTCTCTGCCATTGAGAAATATAAATAGTCTAATAAAGGGGAAAGCTAACAGTTTTGAAGGGGCCTCAGATTCTGTCCATAAAAACTGATTGGGACAACAGCCATCTTAACAGATGCTGATATGGATAGAAGAGAACGCAACAGTGTCTAGACCTCAGCCAGATTCTTGGTGGGCAGGCCCTACTGATGGCCAGATGGCATCCCTGATGCCATGACAGAATATAAATTTTCAGGAACTTAAACACCATCCTTGAAAGGAAAAGTAACTGAAAATACCCTCAAACAACTAAGTTTAAGCTAGTACAAGGCAAGAAAAGAAAATTAAGCAAGTTTGTTTATCTTGAGTTGACTAGATTGAGTTTTTGGCTGTTTATAACAATGATGGAGGGGCTAACAGATGGCATGGTAGTTAAGGTGCTGGATTCCAAAGTGGCAAACCATGACTTGAGTTCCTGACCCAGCAGCTTGAACATTACGCCAGGTGCATGTGCACACATGCACACATGCCTGGTGTGTTTTTAGACACATACCGAGTCTGGGACTCAAACCATGCAGTTGACATGTGGAATCCAACTGCCTTAACCACCTAACTACCAGCTGGCTCACAATTAAATTGACTTCTGTGATGACATAATAAAATTACTTAAGTGATTTACATCAGCTTTTTTACTTCACGCTAAAATGTTTGTTCTTTTCTACAGAAAGTCCAAAATCCCAGGAGGAGAATAGGGAGGGAGAATTGTGAAGTGACCATTTCCCCTGGGAGATGATTCTCCTCTTTCCCTCTCTGTTTCTGTCTCTCTGCCTCATTCTGCTGGGTACGGGTGCCCTCTGGCAAAAACTTAAAAAGAGAGAGAGAGAGAGATTGAGATTAGGTATTCTAAAAGTAGTCATGCTTTTTTTTCCGTTCAACTCTTGTTCCCCATTTTTGAAATATCTTACCTGATAGATGTCACATGAGAGAAATGATGGTACTAGGAGAATGATCAAGATGAGCATAAGATAAAAAGCAATAATATTGAACACAAGAGTGTTCTCAAACTGCTAATATATGTGACAGCAATATCAATAAGGTGTAATGGTTACTTTTGTGTGTCAACTTGGAGGGTATTTTTAATGTGATTAAGATTTAAGTCAGTGAATTGTGAGTAAAGCAGACTGCTCTCCATAATGTGCATGGGTCTCATATAGTCAGTTGCTGATCTGAACAGAATGACAAGATCAGCTTCCCCAAGCAAAGGGATCTCTCCAGCTCACTGCCTTCATACCGGAACTATAACACTGGTTCTCCTGAGTACCTAGGCTGCCAAACTAGAACTACACCATTGGATCTTGCCAGCCAGGATTGCAAATTTTGGACTTGTCAGCTTCCATAATCACATGAGTCAATTCCTTACATAAATTGTATTCTATATAAACATTCTATTGGTTCTGTTTCTCTGGAGAGTACTAACAAACAGAAACTACTTTAATTGTATTCATTTATCAACTAACATGTTATCATTACTTGATATTTGCATTGTTATGCTAAGATGTCATATGGTTAAAATACAGACAAATTCAAACTGATTGTATAAATTTATATGAAATTTGTATAACAAGTTGATAACAAGAAATTATGTGTTCAATGTATCTTAAACAGATATTCCTTGAAAACGTGTAGTACGACCTTATCTTCCCATAAAGCGGCCCTAAAAATCTCTGTCAAAAACAAATTGAGGATTAGAAGGATCACCTGCATAACCTAATATGGCATTTTGTGTGTTCTCTGAGAGATGATTTTATTTGGCAAGAAGATTTATGCTGCTTCTAAGAATACATGGCAGATGACAGGTGCTGACCATAACTGATATGGTCACTACTCAGCTAGCTCGCCAGGACTCAGAAGAGGTTTTCCAGTTACCTGTCAGTCTCTGCTCCACAGAGCAATAGAACAATAGACGAATACAATCTATTTAGCCTCACATCCAAATAATTTGTAGAAAAAAAAATCATATAATTTGTATTTTATTAAAATATTGACAAAATCAATGAGTTTAAAAATTGTTTGTGCTAATGCTAACATGTAAGATAATTTTTTACACTGTGAAGCATAACAAATGTTGAAAAGTCATTCTTCTGAAGCATAAAAAAAATTTTAAAATAATAATCATTTGGGTGTATTAACAAAATGACAATGCAACCTAGTAATATAATTTGACATTACCAAGAACATCAGATGTTAGAAGTTTTACACATGAGGTAAATGATTCATTTTTATAAACACGCATTTTTACATCAGTAAAACTAAAGTTCTCTCTGAAGATATGTACAAAATATATGTAAAATTATATTCAAAAAAATATGTAAGAAAAAATTAAAATTATTCCTGTTAGAATTCTTTTGCATCTTACATACTGACATACAATTTCAACAAACACAATGAAACACTTTAAAACAAAATTTTTTGTTGAAATTGGTCATATTTTCACCAACTGAATCAATAAGCTGTAAAATATAAACTTGTACCATATAACTCTCAATCCATCCTTATAAATATTGCACTGTGTTATTTCACTTTTGCTTCTTTTCTGATCCACTTTCATTTTCCCTTTTTAGTAACCCCTCACTGAAGGTGATTCCTAAATATCATTAAAATATTTCAAAGCCAATTAATAAAGAATATTCTTAAATTATGTTTCCTTCCTACAATTTTTTATCTCTTTGAAGATTAATCAATTAAATTGACTTTTTAAATTCATATAATATTCTTATACACATATAAGAATATACAAATTCAGTAAACATATTATCACAACACTCAATCAAATGTATTGTTTTTACTTTTCTTATCTATCATTGTTTTATATTCTTATGTTTGTGAAAACACAGAGCATATCTGACATTTTCATAAATGTATATCCAGCATGAGGCCCAGTTCTTGTCACAGGAGGCTATGGATTAATGTTTATTGATTTACTAATTGAGTGGTAATCCACTCTCTCTTACACAAATTAAATATATTCAATCTTTTAATTTATCTTGCTCCTTTCCCAAAATTATTTGTGTTGTAAACTGACAACATGTTTTCTTTTTTAAAAAGAATTATTTTATTTAACTTTATTTATTTTATTTTGACCAGAGAGGGACAGAGCAAGAGAGAGAGACAGGGAAAGTAAGAAAGCAAGCCACCAGGTCCAGGTGCACCACCTGTCGGCCCCATGACAACACATTTCTGATGAGATTATTTAACTGATAATAAAGATAAAATATAAAATAATATTTGTCTTATTTTTCATTACCATTGAATTTCTGCTATGCCATGCATTCAATGATGAATCCAACAATAACGAATAAGTTATGCACTAGTTCTAAGAAGCTGTAATACAGAGATACAAAAATGTATAGCCCTTGGTAAAGTTTGCATAAAAAGTCTAAAGTCGGGGCTGAGGGTGGCATGGTGGTTAAGGGCGCTGGTCTCCCACATGACCAACCATGGTTTGAGTCCCGCACCTGGCTACTTGCTTTCTCACTTTCTCTCTATATATAACTCTGTTCCTCTCTGGTCAAATTAAAATTATTAAAAAGAATAGATGTTTAAGAAAAAAAGTCTAACATAGCTGACATAACAATATTTAAAGAACTGAAAAAATCCTATGAAAAGTAATATATTTAAGTAATGGTTCAAAACAATGACAGAAAATTATAAATATATAAGATCAATATGTTCAGGATGAAATTCAAGTAAAAAATTAACTGCTGTATAAATTTGAAAAAAATAAGTATTTTAATGTTTGATAATTAGGAAAATCATTATAGATAAAGGGTACTCTAATCTGTCTTTAAGAATGACTAAGAATTGTGCAGGGGAACCAGCAGTTGGCGTAATGGCTATGTCGCTGAACTCCCATGTTGTCGACCGCGGTTTGAGTCTCAGACCCGGTGGCTTAAACTCACGCCAGGCACGTGTGCATGCACCCCAAGATCCCGAGAGGAGAATGGAGGAAAAGGGATTGCCGCATGGCCATCCCACCTGGGGGGATAATTTCTCACTTTATGTCTCTAGGTCTCTCTCTGTCTTTCTGGTGAGCACATGCGCCCTATAGCAAAAAAACCTCTCCAAAAAAAAAAATAAATAAAAGAATTGTGTAGGAACACAGAACAACATATTTAATATTCAGAACTTGAATTTTCCCCATCTATTTATCTTATTTAAGTTTTTATTGTATACAATAGACTTCAGATACAACTTAGAAAAAAAACAAACAAACAAAAAAACAAAAAACAAAACAAAAAAAAAAACTTTTGATCTCGGAAGAGGCTTTATAATGGCCTTCTTTGCTCATCATATATTATTTCATTTTCTTGGGACCCATTCTATAAGTCATACCTGTGTGAAAACTGCAAAATAACTAGGTCGATTCTTTCTCTAAATAGCCATCACAGTATCATTCTTTATTTTTTTGTTAATATTTGTGGTATAAAAGAAGTGAAGTTGTTTTCACTGCCCAAGGTCGGACAGAACTTAGAAATAGATATAGAGAGTGAGACCCACAGTCACATGTCATGCCCCCATATAAATAGACTTCCCTTCAAGTCTTGGCTCAACAATTTTTCACTCAATATTTTAAAATGGCATGCTTTCCTTGAGAAATTTTAATTTGGACAACATTTCAGCTTAGTGTCTTCAATACACTGTGTTTGTATGCTTACTAAATGTCTTCGAAGCATGGAGCTAATTTAAATATGTGATTATATTTGATATGTTTTACTTTGTGACCATAGTGAATATTATTTCCTAGAAGATTATAAATAAGGTTGAGATTATTGTAAATGCTAGGCTATATATCATATCCATATCACAAATTTCTCTTGCCCACATATGCTCTTTATATTGATAAAAGCCCTAAGTGTATTATGTTAGATGCATCACAAAATTTTGAGGCACAGAGTAGATAGTACTTTCTTGCTTCCCATTTGAAGCTAGATATGTCTTGTCTTAGCTAATAAACTGTAAACAGAAGTGACAGGAATAATTTCCTTGCAGAAACTTCAAGAGCCAGTGCAGGACTTCTCAATAACTGGCCTCATGATGCAGTAGTGGTAGGGTTGGGATAAACCACCATCAACCTGCACTCCTGATTAAGACAATTTGCAGAGCTGCAAATATCTACTTTCACACACGAAATGAGTATAAATAAACTTTTGTTGCTTTTAAACTGCTCTCAGTATTTGTACATTTGTTCTTGAGATATAACCTATACCATCCTAATACAGTATATAGTGTCCTTCATGATTAGATTTTAGTTCCATCTCTTCCCCACACTGTATTTCTCCACATGCTATCTTATACTTCCTTCATTTATTAGATCACTCAACAATGATTTTGTATACCTATGCTAGGTGTTATAGTTTACAACATTTAAAAAAGGCACTTTCGATCTTAAAAAGGAGAAAGCAGATAAATACAAAGGTAAAAGAGTACACAAAAGACAACTCACAGAGTGGGAGAATATATTTTCAAAGTATACCTCAGATAAGGGACTGAAAACCAGAATACATAAGGAACTCAAGCAGCTTACCCCCTTACACACACATACACAAAAAAACAATTAAAAGATGGAAAAATGAGCTGAACAGATAATTCTATGAAGAAGACATATGAAAACAGGCTCAATATCTCTTATCATAAGGGAAATGCAAGTAAAAAACACAATGAGATATCACTTAACCCCAGTCAAAATGGCTAAAATTAAATAAATAAACAATGGTAAGTGCTGGTGAGGCCGTGGTGATAAGAGAACTCCCTTACACTGTTGGTGGGAAGATGAATTAAGATAACCACTTTGGAGAATAATATGGAGATTCCTCAGAAATCCACAGGTATAACTACCATATGACCCAGTAATTTCACTCTTAGATATTTATCCAAAAGATAGAAAAGCTCTCAGTAAGTAAAACACTTAAACACCCATGTTTATTGCACCATTATTTACAATTACCAGAACATGGAATCACACAAATTCTCCAAAATAGAAGATTGGAGAAATGTGGCATATGTACTCTAAACCTCAGCCACAACATTTTTAAGGAATAGTTAACCCCCATTCTACTCAAACTTTTTCTAAAGATCCAGAAAAAAGAAAGCCTCCCAAATTCATTCTATGAAGACTCCATCACCCTCATCCCTAAAACAGAAAAGGACATGACAAAAAGGGAAATCTACAGACCTATATCTCTGATAAATATAGATGCAAAAATTACCAATAGATACTAGCAAATTGTAAACTTAAAAAAAGATTATAAATCACAAATAAATAGGATTTACTCTAGGAATACAAGTGTGGTTTGACATATGCAAAACCATGTACAATATGAACAGACAAAAAGATAAGAACTAAATGATAATATCACTCAGTACAGAAAAAGCATTTGATAAAATACAGTGCCCCTTCATGATAAAGAATCTCAGCAAAATTAGGGACCAGCAGTTAGCGTAATGGCTATGTCGCTGGACTCCCACGTAGTCGACCGCGGTTCAAGTCCCGGACCCGGTGGCTTAAACTCACGCCGGGCGCGTGTGCGTGCGTGCCCAGGATCCCGAGAGGAGAATGGAGGAGAAGGGATTGCGGCGTGGCCATCCCCCCTGGGGGGTGATTTCCTGCTTTCTATCTCTCTGTCTCTCTCTGTCTGTCTGGCGAGCGCACGCGCCCTATAGCAAAAACCTCTCAAAAAAAAAAAAAAAAAAAAAGAATCTCAGCAAAATCAGCATAGAAAGGACATTTCTCAACACAATAAATGCCATATATGAAAAACTCATAGCTAACATCATTCTGAATGGGGAAAGGCTGAAAACTTTTCCACGAAAAACTGGCTCAAGACAAGGCTGCCAATGTTCTCCACTCCTTTTCAACATAGTACTGGAAGTCCCAGCCAATGCAATCAGAAAAAAAATAAAATAAAAGGCATTTAAATAGGGAAAGAGGAGGTAAAATTATCTCTATTCACAGATGACATAATTGTACACATAAAGACCAAAAAACCTTGTGTAAATGATAAATGAAAACAGTAAAGGGACAGGATACAAAATCAACATACAAAAATCTATAGCATTTCTATATACGAATAAGCATACTGAGGTATAACTAAAGAAAGTAGTCCCATTTTACGTAACTATTAAAAGTAGAATATATCGGGAACCAGCAGTTAGCGTAATGGCTATGTCGCTGGACTCCCACGTAGTCGACCGCGGTTCACGTCTCGGACCCGGTGGCTTACAACTCACGCCGGGCGCGTGTGCGTGCGTGCCCAAGATCCCGAGAGGAGAATGGAGGAGAAGGGATTGCGGCGTGACCATCCCCCCTGGGGGGTGATTTCTCGCTTTCTGTCTCTATGTCTCTCTCTGTCTGTCTGGCGAGCGCACGCGCCCTATAGCGAAAAACCTCTCCAAAAAAAAAAAAAAAAAAAAAAAAAAAAAAAAAAAAAAAGTAGAATATATCCAGGAATCAATCTAACCAAAGTCCAAGACCTCTACAAGGAAAACTAAGAAAAACTAAATAAATAAATAGAAATGAAAAATGACACAAAAAATGGAAGGATATCCCATGTTCCTAGATTGGAAGAATTAATATGATCAAGATGACAAATCTACACAAATTTGTCTACATATTTGTCTACACAATCCCAATCAAATTAGCAGAGGCATTCTTCACATATCTAGAAAAGACAATCATAGAACTTGTATAGAATCATATAAAAACCCATATTGTCAAAGCAATCTTGTGCAAGAAGAGTGGAGTAGGAGGCATTTCACACCCTGACCCCAAACTATATTACAAATCTGTGATAATCAAAACAGTATGATATTGACTCAAAAGCAGACATGTGGACCAACAGAGCACAAAAGAACTCCATAAATAAACCCCAAAACATATAGCTAACTGATCTTTGAAAAAAGTCACCTGTCAATTCAGTGAGGAAAAGGAAACCTCTTTAGCAAATGGTCCTGGAAAAACTGGGTATCCACTAGCAGAAAGATAAATCTAGACCCTCTATCTGTCACCATTAAAAAAAAATAACTCAAAGTTGATGAAAGATATCAATCTTAGACCTTGAACTATAAAACTACTGCTAGAAAACCCTGGGGAATTCTGGTAGACATTAGAGTTGGCCAAGATTTCTTTTTTTTTTTTTTTCTTTTACTTTTTTTGGAGAGGTTTTTGCTATAGGGCGTGTGCGCTCGCCAGACAGACAGAGACAGAGAGACAGAAAGCAGGAAATCACCCCCAGGGGGTTGGCCACGCCGCAATCCCTTCTCCTCCATTCTCCTTCGGGATCTTGGGCACGCACTCACACGCGCCCGGCGTGAGTTTAAGCCACCGAGTCCGGGACTTGAACCGCGGTCGACTATGTGGGAGTCCAACGACATAGCCATTACGCTAACTGCTGGTCCCCAGACCAAGACTTCTTAAATAAGGTTGCAAAAGCACAGACAATAATCCCCAAAATAGACAAGTGGGATTACACCAGATTAAAAAGTTTCTGCACAGCAAAGGGCACGGTAATTAGTGAGAACAGAAGTCCTCAGAATGAGAGAATATTTTTGTAAACTATGGCTCAGATAAGGGACTGATACCCAGAATATACAGGGAACTCAAGCAGTTTATTCCCTTCCCTTCCCCCCCATAAAAAAGATCAATTCAATTGAAAGATGGGAAAATGAGCTCAGCAAACAACTGTCTAAAGAAGACATAAAACAGCCAAAAAGTATATGAGAAGATGCTCAACATCTCTCTTCATAAGAAAGATGCAAATGAAAACCACAAGTAACTACTAACAGCAGTCAGAATGGCTAAGATTAAAAGTAAACAAAGAATGGTAAGTGCTGACAAGGTTGTGGTGAATAGAGAACTCTCCTGCATTGTTGCTGAGACTATAAATTATTCCATCCACTGTAGAGATCAATATGGAAGCTCCTCAAAGATCTACGAATAGACCTACCATATGATACAGGAATTCCTCTCCTGGCTATCTACACAAATGATAGGAAAATGCTCAGAAAACTTGCACATGTTTGCTTATTGTGTCATTCTTCATAATTGCTAAGACATGGAACCAACCCAAATATCCACAAACAGATGAATGGATTAAAAAAGTGTGGCACATATACACTATCAAATACTACTCGGCCATAATAAAGCAACAAGACCCTGGCATTTGATGACAAGTGGACAAATATAGATTTACAGCTGAGTGAAGCAAACCAGACTATAAAATAGAGATATTGTATGTCTCCACTTAGTATATACTGACTGTCCATACTCTATGGCAGTAAGTGAAGGATTAGGGTACATAGAAGCTTAGAAAACGATTATGAATATTGGAGACGGTGTCAGAAGAGGGCAGGTGAAGGTGTGGAGTGAGAGGAAGGGAATCAAGGAGAAAAATAGAGAGGCAAGACATATTTAGTACACAGAAATGGATGATTATCTGTTGATAATGTGTATGGGATCTTCAACTGGACTGGTATGACATGTATTCATGTTCGGTAAATTCACTTTACAAGTTGTAGTGTTGTATAGTGATCGAATGTACAAAATAAATGAAAAAAAACTTCAAATGTAAATTAAATTAAATTAAAAATCTGGCATCTGTACTCTATGGAAAGCTACTCAGCCATAATAAACAATGAGACCCTGACATTTGATACAAAGTGAATGAATATGAAAGACTTAATGCTAAGCAAAGCAAGCCAGACTGTGAAAGATGGACCTTATTTCCCCATTCAGTATATAATGATTATCAGGGCTTTAGGGCAGAAACTGAAAGTTTGGAAGGTATATAGTAGCAGGGAGGGCAACTGTAGAAACTAGAGATAGAAAGGATAGGAGTAACATGGGGGTGGGTAACGGAGGGAGAGAGGGAGGGAACAGAGGAAGGAAAACAAGTAGTTTTAATTGACAAAAATGAAAAACTATTTGCTAATAATAATGCATATATTAATGTCTTTGTCATGAATGATAAGCATGATATTCATGCTGGAAAAAGTGATGTGCACTGGAAACATATAAGTGATTAAATGTAATTTAGAATTTTTATAAATGGAAAGTATATAAGAGACTCAGTCACAGTAACATGTACTGGATATTCCTGTTTGTCAGGCTGAAGCTACATGGAAGATTTGAGTTTGATTTACAGATGTCCCTAAAAATCAGAAGGTGATGATGCATGCCTATTGTCCCAGCTACTTGGGAGACTGAGGAGGAGGATTGTAACACAGAAAAAACCTTCCTAAAACACACACATACACACACAGGCACAACAAGAAAGAAAGAGAGAGAAAAAAGGAAGAAAGATAGAAGATAGAGTGAATGTTTACTAAATTTTAATATTCTGCCCATATTCCTGCCTCTACATACATTTCTCAAACTGTTCAACCCCTACCACTCAAACCCTTTAAGAGTTTAAGGTGCTCTTGAAGATTTTGACCTTCTTCAACTTTAGGCAGAATTTTCATCGCATTAAATTCCTTACATTCCCTTGGAAACACTGTTGATTCAGGGAGAGACACAAGAGATAATTCCCTGAGACTTTTCTGGGAATGTTGCTTCCATATATTTTCATCAAAGCTAATTATTATGTAGTACTTTTTCAAATTAGATATACCTTGAAACATAAATGGCTTGGAGCTAAACTCTATCAGGTGATACGCGTAAGTATTGATTTAGGAGTAATTAGATGCAAACAAATTCAAAGAAAAGGAAGAAAAAGAAATGGTAATTTTTGAATTGGAGATGAATAGCTTAATCTAGCACTACTCTTCCTCCTGATATTTGATTATTAGAGTCAATTAATTCAAAGGCATGTGTGTGTGTGTTAAAAAGAGGGGGTTTAAGTAGATTTTCTTTGTGATTAAAAGATAGTCTCTAGAGATATGACATGGGCTAAATGGTTACAATGAGTCAATGTGAATTGTGGAAAGAGATATCTAATATAAAAGATACTGGAAGATATAGAATGTTTGGCTTTAACAAGAAACTAAATAGGATAATGGTAGGATTGAATTACACTAAATCAGAATAGGAATAATGAGTAAAGATGTAAAATTAGACAGAATAAAAGTAGCCGGTCTTCACATTGACCCATAAAATGACTCTGTAGAAACTAAAGTTTTAGTGAGAGTGATACTGTTTTCAAATTTATTCTTTTGGATATTTTAATGCCTTCTGTCAGCACCATTTTAATGATGAGACTTGAATGATAAGTAAGAGTTACCCCAGTGGGAAAGTTCTTAAGCCCATGGAATACGAATATAAGACTACATTAAGGAAGTAAGAATGTTATATATAATTAATTCAGTTAGTTTGATTTTTACCCACTTTGACCAAATGAGTATTTAGGAGGTTTCAAAGCATAAACAATTAAAAAAAAAAATAAAGCAACCTCATTCTCTAACTTTATATACTTTGGGTGATTATCTTTTTTACAAAAGTCTGATTAGATCCTAACCAATCTGAACAGGTGTGTGACAGAGACAAGGCAGGTGGAGTGGCAGGTATGTGAGGAACACGACAACATAATAATCGGTAAATGGGCAGCCTCTCAGTAGGCATCATACTCAGTGGGCACTGGCCTGTTTAATGACAGACACTGTGGGTTTAACAAGAATTTTCTCCCCAGCAGACTCTTCTATACATGCCCCTCCCATGTACCCATATTAAAAAAAAAATAATTGAAATAATCCCCTTGCAGCACAAAAGAAGAGTATTACTATATTTCCCTAAAAAGCCACATTTTAGGCTCTGTAGGAGAACAAGATGGAAAACATTTTAGATCACAAAAATTATTTGGTATCTTCACTTCAGCATAACAAATTATGATGCTTTTAATGTTAACACTGATAAACGTTTTTTAACATTTGATTACTTTACAGCATCTTTAAACTGATACATCTTTATGGTATACAAAATGAACTTTCACAGCATGAATATGTTGCATATCAGTCAAGTCAAAGACATTACCATACACATTATCAACAGAAAATTTCCCATTTTTGTGTTTGTTAAATATTTTTCTATTTTTCTTTTTCCTTTGATCCCTTCCTTTCAATCCCAAATTGTCCACCCTCCTCTTACACTGTCTCTAATATTCACAGTTGTTCTGCACGCCTTCCAGTCTTTCAGTTTCTGCCATAGAGTGCAGGCATTTGGTATATATTATCAAGTGGGGATATACAATGCCTCTCTTTCATAGTCTGAGTCACTTCACCTTCATTTAGAATTAAATATTGCATATCGTCCACTCTTTAACAAATGCCAGGGTTCATTTTTTTTTTATGGTTGCGCAATAGTCCTTAGAGTATTTGTACAACACTTCTTCAATTCATTCATCTGTTCTTGGACATTTGGGTTGATTCCATGACTTAGCAATTGTGATTAATGCTACAATAAACATGGATGTGCAACTGTTTTCCTAACTACTTTTTTTTTAATCTTTTAGGTAGATGTCCAGGAGTAGAGGTGCTGGATTGTATGGTTGTTCTATTTGGAAGCTTCGGAGGAACCTCCATATTGTTCTCCAAAGTGGTTGTATTAATTTGGCATTCCCACCAACAATGTTGGAGAGATCCCTTTTCACTGCAGCCATGCCACCACTTCTCATTCTTTATTTTTTAATCTTAGTCATTCTGACTGGAGTTAAATGGTATCACACTGCGGTTTTAATTTGCATCTGCCTTATATGGGATGTTAAGCATTTTACTTAATAATTCAAAGAAAGTAAAGTCCTTGTGAGCTAAGGTGAGTTTCACCAACAGATTGAAAGACAATCTATAGAACAATTCTATATGAATAAGATATTTTCCTGTTCAAGTCATGAATATGTAACATCAAAACTAAAATAATAAAATTATATATAAGATATGTTTTATCTTATATATGTTTTCTAGAAGAAATAATAATATAAACTCTCTTTGCTAACTCTCTTCAAAACTATTACTTTAATTGAACTTAGGAAAATCTACCTCTGTTTTTTTAAGATGATATGAGTATGTACTGAAGCTACCTTTATTTTTCTACTAATCATAGGTAATACATTTAATGATATTGAATATTGTATAGATCAAATAGTTTAAGAGCCTTTATGACATGGTTATTTATGCAGAGTTGTTTTTTTTTAATAACATTTAACTATTTGAAGAGTATATATATGTAACAAAGAATTAACACAAAAATTTGCTCTGAAGAATTACTAAGTATACTGATAGCTTATTTATTTGTTTATTTTTAGCACAATAGTTTTAGGATTCATAATATTTTCAACATTTAGTAAGTTCATTTATTTGCTTATGTATTATTAACTTCATTTTCATTCAAAATTACATAATGTATTCTCAAAAAGAGAAATTTAAGGTTATGCAATTATTAGTAAAATGAACAAAAACAAAATTAAATGTATCATTACTTCACTCTACATCTTACAAGCAAAATGCACTTCATATTAACTAATATTTTAGTAAGAGTATGATAAACAAATTTTAGTCTGTCAAATAAAGAGAAAACTGCAAAATTAAATGATTAAATGCAAATTTAAAAATATTACAGGGTGCACCCCCCTCCTTCTGGGTTCCTCTTTAGAACTTCCAGCATTCTGGCATGCATAGTGCAGCACATGGCCTGATCCTCTTGACTAAATTATATCTCCTTAGATTGCTCTCACCTCATCAGGAGCTGAGAGTTTAGTAGAGGAGGTGACCACCTGAAGTTACCTGCATAGACTTTATCTACTCTGATCTGGGAGACACAGCTCTCTGATAATAACACACCTGGGACCTAAGGGTGATATTTTCCCTCCAATATTACAGAATCTATTCTAATAAATAGAAAAAGTGAACATTGTTTCAGATTAACAAAAAACAGTGCAGAGATCAAAGAAACATGAGACAACGGAAGGGTAATTCTCCCCCAGGTGAGAACAGTAGCACCTCAACAAAGATGGACAGCACAGCACGAAGGAATTCACAGAAATGCCAGAAAGGAATTCTTAACATTCATAGTGACAAGACTCAATGAGATACAAGAGAAAACAGATAATCAATTCCAAGAAATAAGAAAATTATTTCAGGACATGAAAGTAAAATTCCAAGAAGAGATAGACACCCCCAAAAAAGAATCAAGCAGAACTTCTGGAAATAAAGAATACAATAAAGAAATTAAAATTTCTCTTGAAAGCATTAACAGCAGATTGGACCATACAGAAGAAAGAATTCCTGACCCTGAATATGAAGTCTCCAACATAGACCAAATCACCAAAACAGAATGAAAAAATAACAACAATAAAAATTAAGAATAATGGAACCAGCAGTTGGCATAACGGTTATGTCACTGGACTCCCACGTGGTCAACCGCAGTTCGGGTCCCAGACCCGGTGGCTTAAACTCACTCCGGGCACATGTGCGTGCATGCCCAACATCTCGAGAGGAGAGTGGAGGAGAAGGGATTGTGAAGCAGCCATCCCCCCTGAGGGATGATTTCTCGCTTTCTGTCTCTCTGTCTCTCTCTGTCTTTCTGGCAAGTGCAAAATCCTCAAAAAAATAAAAAAAAAATAAATAAAAATAAGAATAAGAATAATGGGGCCAGCAAATAGTATGGTGGTTAGGGGTACTGGAATCTCACATGACCCACCACAGTTTGAATTCCAAACCTGGCAGCTTTCTTTCTCTCTCTCTCTCTTTCTCTCTCTCTCTCTCATTCTGCCTTTCTCTGCTCAAATTAAAATAAATAATTATTTTAAAAAATGATAATAACATAGGGATAATTCTAGACATAGTTAAATGTCCAAATATATGTATTAATGGGTCTTTCAGAAGGTGAAGAAGCTGATAAGGTATAGAAAACATCTTTTATGAAATATTATCTGAAAAATTTTCTAAATTTAGCAAGACATGAAGAAATTTAGACCCAAGAATTAAAAGAACTCCAAATGGAATCAATATAAAAATGTCCTCCCCATCACGTTATAACCAGATTGATAAAAGTCATAGAAAATTTTGAAAAATAGCAAGAGAGAAATTATAAATTACTTATAAAGTTTATCTTATTAGGCTAACATCAGATCTCTCAACTGAAACAACTCAGGCAAGGAAAGAATGAGAAGAGAAAACATTAGAAGAAAACCAATTTCACCCAAGAACACTATACCCAGCAATATTACAAAGTGTGAAGAATAAATAAAATACTAATTAGATAAACAAAAAGTGAAAAAATTCACCAACACTAGACTAGCTCTACAAGAAGTATTGAAGGGAATATTATATTAGGAACACTAAAGAGAGAGAAATATAAATAAGAGAACAACAACAACAAAAAAAACTAACAAAATTAACAAAGGTAAGTCTGTAAATAATGATAATAATATTGTATGCTCATGAACTGAATTCTCTTATTAGAAGAAATAGATTGGTTGAATGGTTAAAAACTGAAGCCATCTATATACTGTTTACAAGAAACACACCTCCCTGACATATCTAGACTAAAAATAAAGGGCAAGAAAAAGATTTTCTACGCAAATGAAAACCAAAAAAAGGCTAGAGTTGTGATACTGATATCAGGCAAAATATACTTTTTTTTGAGAGGTTTTTGCTAAAGGGTGCGTGCACTCGCCAGACAGAGAGAGACAGAGAGACAGAAAGCGAAAAATCACCCCTCAGGGGGAATGGTCACGCTGCAATCCCTTCTCCTCTGTTCTCCTCTCGGGATCATGGGCATGCACGCACACGCGCCTGGCATGCATTTTAAGCCACCGGGTCCGGAACACGAAGCACGGTCGACTACATGGGAGTCCAGTGACATAGCCATTAAGCTAACTGCTAGTCCCCAGGCAAAATATACTTTAAGAGTAGTGTAAAAAAGAGACAAGAAAGGGCACTATATATGCTACTAGAAGTACTTGTTCACCAAGAAGATATAACATTTATAAATATCTATACACCCCACACTGGAGCACCCAAATACATGAGAGACTGCTATATCTAAAGGGAGAGATAAACTGCAACACAATAATTGTTGGGGATCATATCACCCCACTGTCTCCTCTGGACAGATCATCCAGACAAAAAATAAACAAAGAAATACAAGATCTATTGATACCATAAATGAAATGGACTTGAGAGACATCTATAGAATATTTCACCCAATAACTGCAAAATTTACATTTTTCTCATTTCCATGTGGAATATTTTCAAAGATCAACCCTATCATAGGACACAAAACAAGCCTTGACAAATTAAAATGTATAGAAACTATACCCAGCAACTTTCCTTACCACTATGGAATCAAACTTGAAATCAGCTACAGAAAGAGCTTTCCCAAATACGCAAACATGTGGAAACTAAACAACTAACTCCTGAATGACTTCACGACCACTGAAGAAATTAAGGCTGAAATCAAAAGGTTAATAGAGATCAAAGATAAAAAACAAACACGTTTTTATAACCTGTGGGACACAGCAAAAGCAGGCAAATGCAATTTTCTTCAATTGCACTGTAAAAATTGTAAACATATATCATGTATATGTCACTGAAGAAACTGATGAAGAAACAAAATTTCAAGAAAATCTCTCATTAAAGGGACCAGCAGTTAGGGTAATGGCTATGTCGCTGGACTCCCATGTAGTTGACCGCGGTTCGAGTCCCGGACCTGGTGGCTTAAACTCACTCCGGGCGCGTGTGCGTGCGTGCCCAAGATCCCGAGAGGAGAATGGGAGAAGGGATTGTGGCGTGGCCATCCCCCCTGGGGAGTGATTTCTCGCTTTTCTGTCTCTCTGTCTCTCTCTGTCTGGTGAGCGCACGCGCCCTATAGCAAAAAAAAAAAAAAAACCTAATTAAATTTTCCAATAAAACAGGGAGTGGATGTGAGTAAAAGAATACAAATATGTCATTGTGTCATTGTCAAAGAGGTTCTTAATTTAGCAAGGAGATTTTTTTTTTTTTAGTTGTTTTTGCTATAGGTCTCACACACTCACCAGAGAGACAGAGAGACAGAAAGCAAGAAATCACACCTCAGGGTGGATGGCCACTCTGCAATCCCTGCTCCTCCATTCTCCTCCCGAGATCTTGGGCATGCACACACACACGCCCGTGAGTTGTAGCCACTGGGTCCAGGACTTGAATCACGGTCGACTACATGGGAGTCCAGTGACATAGCCATTATGCCAACTTCTGGCCCCACAAGAAGATTATGTTTTAAAATGTATTTTAATAAAGCATATCTTAAATTTCTATATAATAAGAAGTATTGAATTATTGATGTATAACTGATAAATAAAATTGCATGTATTTATGGTTTACAATGTGAAGATTTGATATATATGTACCTTTTCAAATAATGACCATACTCAAACCAATTAAATCATTTATTACCTCACATAGTTTGGTGGTGAAACTTAAGTTCTACCATCTTAGCAAATTTAAGTACACAAAACAGTGTTAATACAATAGATGTAGTCACTATGCTGTACGTGAGATTGCCAGAATTTTCCTGATTTACAAATGAAAGTTTGTACCTTTTGTTCAACATTTTCCCATTGTCTTCACCGTTCAGTTTCTGGAAATCATCCTTTCATTCTCTGCTTTTGTGATTTCTACTCTTTCAGTTTCTCCATACAAGTGAGATCATGCATTATGTCTTTCTTTGCCTGGCTTATTTCACTTAGTATGATCTCTTCATTGAGTATCATTAACAGCTAAATATAGTAATACAGATAATCCCTAGTCTCAAATCTAGTCATGGAAAAAAGAATCCCAAAGGCATTAACTATTTTATTTTTACAAATATATTTCATAATAGTATTCAGAGGTGCAAAAAATTAAACAGAAATAGATTTCATCACATTATGTTTATTAAATGGAATAACTTACTTCAATAAAAATATCTGGTTTTATGAAAGGTAATTCACAATATAAGTCATTGCATTTTCAAGATTTAGAATGCAGAATACAAAAGAAAATTGAAATATTAATAGGTATGTGACCTGAAAATAAGTTTTAGTATTAATTGCATAGGTTGACTTTAAAAAGAAACTAGTGTATTAATATTAGAATGAATAAAGCAGCTATTTTTCACACTTCAGATATGTTCTAAGATATTAAACTTAAATTAATTTCCCTTCTAAATGTAAAGATTACTATAATCTTCATATATTAAATGAAATATAAGTAGATTTTTGTCACAAAGAAGTAATAATGAAATGAAACACATATGGAAAGTTTAAAAAGACTGAGAAAAATTTTAACTAATACTTGAAAAAATAAAAATTAGTATTGAGAGGAAATAAATCTTAAAGTGCAATTTAATTTTCTTGATATTTATTTTCTTTAACCAATCCTTTCAATATTTTTTAGAGAGATTTTTGTGCTTGCTGGAGACTCACAGAGAAAGAGAGGGACAGAAAATGAGAAATCACCCCCCAAGGGGTATGACCATACTGCAATATCATCTCCTCCAATTTCCTCTCGGGATTTTGGGCACGCACACATACATGCCCAGCATGAGTTTTAAGTTGCCAGGTCCAGGATTCTAACCGTGTTTGACTACGTGATGACAGTCCAGTGAAGTAACCATTATGCAGCAGCTGATCCCTCAATCCTTTCAATATTACAAATTATTAAATTAGAAAATTATAGCCAGAGAAGGTAAAATACAAATTAATTGCTGTGCTTTTTATTTGTTTTTGGTTTTGGCTTTTGGTTACTTTCATAGTTACAGTTTATTCTATATGCATTTCTTTGGAGAAATTAAGATATCAGAACAATAGTCAAGTCAAATAGAACTTTGGGAAATATGTTACATTTTAAATAATAGAAAATAGACAAAAAACTCATATTTTTATTATTGTACATAAGAAAATAGTTTTATCTATTAGTTATCTATTAGGTAATTTTTTTCATTTTCCTACTCACTGGAGCCACTTTTGAATCTATTGGGAGCCAGCTCTACTTCCACAAAAGCCTAATTAAATGAGCAACAAAACTTTTCATTTCCTCTTTGTGTATGTAGGGCGATATCAATCTGAATATCCAAAATAAATTTGACTTGTGGCATTTATACCACTTCTACAAGAGGACTATAGCACCTCTAATTGTTAGGAACGACAGTGTTATGTGTATAGTCTTTCTAGCACCAAGTTATTCACAGAAGAATGACCCTGAAGCCTTGAATATTTCCTTAGTAAGAGATGAACTATCCACAGAGTGAGTGCCAGCCTTACTGCTTAGTGTACGATTTTCTTTTCCTATTTCAACTCAATGAGTGTTTCTTTCTTCTACTTATTAAGTATGTCAGTGGTCCTCAGGTATCCTCTACCTACCTCTTAAATAAGGATTTTAAAGTCTACAGAAAGAGTGTCAAGAGTCATTCCTCTGCCGCAGGAAAGTGATGCTTACAGGCAAACTGCCCTGCATTATCTGCCGAAGGACGCTCACCAGCCATGACAGACCAACACACATGGCAGAAGATGATCTTGTTATGTTTGTTCTCCATATAAGAAAAGACATTTAGTGCTTGACTGCATTGTGTTTTTCTTCTTTTCTCTTATTTCTTCATTCATGTGTGTGTGTGTGTGTGTGTGTGTGTGTGTGTGTGTGTGTTGTTATTGTTGTTATTTCAGTATTAAGATGCATGGACAGAATCGTTTATGGTCTTTGCCTGGGTTTGCGAACATTGTGTTCTACTGGCAATAACTGGTTGTATAAATATAATTTTATAATAATAATTTCTCGTCCATTCAGTTTTAAAGAGTCTTACCATGAATAGTCTCAAAATAGAAATGTAGCTTTCTAACAGAACTAAGGACTTAATTCAGTTAAGTTTATTTATTCTTAATTCAATTAAGTTTATTTATTCTTATGACTGTATGGTTATGGTGAATGGATCATGAATCTTTTTTTTTTTAGCTGATAAAATATTTTGCTCTAATTATTCAAGAGACAACACTCCCCCCCCCCCCCCATACAGTACATGAACTGGCCAGGGAGAGACAGGGAGAAGATAGTGACAAAGAAAGCAAAAAATCACCCCGCAGAGGGTAAGGCCATGGCTCACGGCCGAATCCTTATCCATTCTCCACCTGGAATTTTGTGCCCAGTGTAATTTTTTTTTTTTTTTTTTTTTTTTTTCTCTTTTTTTTTATTATTATCCATTTTTTGTTACATTGAATTACATATAACTTTACAGTGTATTACATTGCTTTTTCAAAAGGGAATGCCATGCATGTCAGTCAGTACAGAGACATTAATCTCCCCACTTCAACATTCAATATCTTTCCTATGTATCCCCCAATCATTATTATTATTATTCTAATTATTTTTTATGATAAACATGATTTTTTTTTTCTCCAATTATCAGATCATAAAGTTCCCAACAAGAGGGAACGTAGACTCCACTCAGGGCTGGACCAAGGGTGGGTCTCGTGCAGCCCCGCAAATGTAGGTGAATCTCCATGGAACACAGTTTCAGGAACGCGGCTCAGGGAAGCAGAGACGGCCATCAGCTGATGCAGCACGCGAGGCAGACCCCGGCCACGGCTCGCGGGGCAGACCCCGGCCACGGCTCGCGGGGCAGGCCCGGGCCACGGCTCGCAGGACAGACCCCGGCCACGGCTCGCGGGGCAGACCCCGGCCACGGCACGCGGGGCAGGCCCAGGCCACGGCTCGCGGGGCAGACCCCGGCCACGGCACGCGGGGCAGACCCCGGCCACGGCTCGCGGGGCAGACCCCGGCCACGGCACGCAGGGGCAGACCCCGGCCACGGCACGCAGGGTCAGAGCCCCGGCCACGGCACGCAGGGCTGGCCCTGGCCACGGCTCGCGGGGCAGACCCCGGCCACGGCACGCAGGGTCAGAGCCCCGGCCACGGCACGCGGGGCAGGCCCCGGCCACGGCTCGTGGGGCAGGCCCCGGCCACGGCTCGCGGGGGGCAGACCCCGGCCACGGCTCGCGGGGCAGACCCCGGCCACGGCACGCAGGGGCAGACCCCGGCCATGGCACGCAGGGTCAGAGCCCCGGCCACGGCACGCGGCGGCAGGCCCCGGCCACGGCTCGCGGGGCAGACCCCGGCCACGGCTCGCGGGGGGCAGACCCTGGCCACGGCACGCAGGGTCAGAGCCCCGGCCACGGCTCGCGGGGCAGGCTCCGGCCACGGCACGCAGGGTCAGAGCCCCGGCCACGGCTCGCGGGGCAGGCCCCGGCCACGGCACGCAGGGTCAGAGCCCCGGCCACGGCACGCAGGGTCAGAGCCCCGGCCACGGCACGAGGGGGCAAGCCCAGGCCACGGCTCGTGGGGCAGACCCCGGCCACGGCTCGCGGGGCAGACCCTGGCCACGGCACGCAGGGTCAGAGCCCCGGCCACGGCTCGCGGGGGCAGACCCCGGCCACGGCACGCGGGGTCAGAGCCCCGGCCACGGCACGCGGGGCAGGCCCCGGCCACGGCTCGCAGGGCAGACCGAAGCCACCAGGCCCATCCATGTGTGAGTCCAGTGCCTTAACCACTGCGCCACCTGCTGGCCCCCAAAACACATCTTTTAAAATGTGCTTATAGTGCAGATTTTCTTAGTGTTGCAGTACAAATTTTCCTAATTTCAATTTTATAACCTTAGTAAAAATACAGTTAGTGCTATATTCTGATAACTCTTTCTCTAATGTAGGAAGCTTACAAAATATATTAAAGGATGACCTAATGTCTGAAATAAGGATAGAAGTTCAAATTGCATAAACATTAATTTTATAGTAAATAGAAACCTTAATAAAATCATAAAATGTCTGATTTGGAGAGCATGTCAAGTTCATATTATATCAGTCAACATTGTTCAGTATTTAAGGTATTTCCAGATATAGAAGAAAGAAATTTCTGCTAGAACGTTTATAAAAAGAAAAGTTTAGTTCATTCGAGGAGCTACGCTTAGAGCTTGACTTTTAATTTTGGCACAATAAATGTCTTTATTTCTCTCTCCATCCAGATGCAAGTTCCTTGTGAGGCCTCAAACAGAAAGAGGAGCAGTAAGAAGCTGGTCAAAGCAGGGAGAAGCAACAGCAAATACCCTTTGAATTGTTTTCATTGTTTATGTGAGAATAATCAATTGACCACCTGGAGTAATCAGATAGTCAGCAGGGACTCTCTCCACCCTGGACAAATCAGTTAAGATACAATCCTGGCTTGTGTGGCGTTGTCTGTGGCTGTCAGTGGTTGGTGGGAGACTGCAATTCACTTCTGTCATTCTGACCCACTTGATTCCAGCCAACGCCAAGAAGCCAAGTCTCATAACTCATCTTGGATTCTATGAATTCCCTCATAAAGCTGTAAGTTCAAATCCCATAAAATTGCCATCTTAAAGGTCAAAAAGTCAAAAATCAGCAATTATTGAAATAGATCATTAATATATTTTCTTCTGATGCAATAAAAGTAATTGGCATCTTTTAGGTGTCAATTGATTAAATGGCTTCATTATAAACTTAACTCTGCAGATCAAAGCCTGTGCCACTAGAATTATTTTTCTAATATTAATAAAGATTTTTGTATAATATACAGTCCTAATAAATAATCAAAAGAATCAATAACAACAATTATAAAAATTTCCTTAATTTATTAAAGCTTGTAATAGTCACAAGAAGGTTTATGGGTGACTAAGTCTTACTTAAATTCTAGAGACTCAAAAGTAGACATTAAATACTAACTGTAATTTTCTAAATGGTGTTATTAAATATATTCTTGGTTAGTACTTTATGTCAGAAAATTACTACTGAGTTAAATTTAAATCAAAATTACTTAAAGAGCAGCAACAAATATAAAATGGCATCTCAAAAAAACATATGGAAAGATAGTTGGAAAAATCTTAGTATTTTATGGCAAGTTGAAAAAAATCACACTTTCTAAAATGATATGACAGGAACTTTGATACTAGATTAATCATGCAGTTTGGGGCTTAGAAGGAGGTAATAAAAATAATAATAATAATAAACTAATACTTTATTAGGAATAATACTTTATTAGAAATGAAGTATTAGTTTATTATTGGTTGGAGACAGTAAATTCCTTTAAATTCTACAGAGTTAAATTATCCATATATATGAATTTTTGCTTATATTCAGTTATCAGAAAAGTCATGACGTCTTTTTTACGTTTTTTTATGCAAATATGCATCATGACTTTTCAGACAACCCAATGGTATTCAGCAATGTAATATAATATTACAATAAACATGTTTTTTTTTCTCAGATTTGACTGAGTTTTCAAAAGCCAGGGAGGTACCTCCATATCCCTAAATTAGATGTCAGTCCGCCACCATAGGGAAATCTGCAACCATAAGCTGACACTAGCCTTACTTGTCTGTGGGGAAAAGACTGAGGTAGGCCCGGCCGTGTTGGTCTGCGTGGTATTGGAGACGCGTGGAAGGCTGGATTCTGATCCTGAGTCAGCCTAGACATGTGCCTGTGACCTTGAATGACTTGGAGCACATGGCTAAAGGGACTCTCTCTCTCTCTCTCTCGCTCTCTCTGTCACATGAAAAAGTAAGCAAGAAAACAAATTTTTAAAAAAATCGAGGTAAAACGTTTTGGACAGGACTGTTAAGTTGGTATGTTGTCACAATGCACAGAGTTGCTAGCTTTCTTTTCATCTTGAGTAAATTGGGAACTCAAGGGAACCATTTAGACACCTTGATGTGTCTGTTGCCATTGTGGGGATGCAGGATGTGGTGTTCATATTTGTGAGATGCAGTTCTGAGGTACAAGTTAATGGCTGGCTTTGTAACAAACAAGTAATGGATCTCATAGAGAAAAGCTTCACTTGATGCTTGGGCAGGAGAGCAAATAGATTGCCCGCTTTTCTGTGGCCTTACTCAGTAGCAATGCGATTTTTAAAGGAGCCTAAACAGTAAGAGAGGAAGAACCAAAATCAGCATGTAAAATACAGCCAGTTTCCCATTATTTTCATATATGTGACCCCTGTTACAGCTTTACAGAAACCTCACATGAAGTAAATATTTAGCATTTCTGTCAGGCTTATATATATAATCAGAATAAAATGGTACAGTTTTGACTTAGAAAAAAAAAAGTAATGACTCCCTTTTTGTTTGGAACTATGTAAATAAAGTAGAAATATACGACTGAAAAACACCTAACAACCACAGACACACCAACTGCAGCTGTGCATGACAGCCCACGAAGAGTCATTTAAAATCAGAAAGCTGATTTTTTTAAAATTTATTCTAACTCATTTTTAAAGAAATCTTTCTATTTCCCTCTAGTTATGAAAATGGTGCCTTTGTTTCCTTCTTCAGAGGACATATGACTCCCTGAAACTGTTGTAGTCTTCATAAAAGGGGAAATAAGCAAACCTGATTTCCTACCCCAAGATTGGAAAAACATTGGAACTTGGAATTTGGTCAAGACATTTTGGAATTTGGTCAAGACATTTTGGAAAGATAGAGTATATTGCCTCTTTGGCAATTTTTGATTGTTTATTTTCTTCCTAACTATTTCTTGGGGTGGTTTGTTCTTATACCAGAAATGACTTTGACTTTTCCTCTTTCTGTCAATTTGTGATGCCAATAAAAAATAAATCATAATCTTAACCATGGGTATAAGAGAGATGTTAAGCAAGTCAATGTATTTTAGAAAGGTGTAAAATTATAGCAAAATGGTATTTTTCTTGCTATTTTGACAAGAAGAAGTTAGAATAAGCTCTGTATCCCTTCTTCCTCCTGTTCCTTCTCCTCCTCCTCCTCCTCCTCCTCCTCCTCCTCGTCCTCTTCCTCTTCATCTTAAGGTTTTTGCCATAGGGCACATGCATCACCAGAGAGAGACAGTGGGAGGGAAAGTGAGAAATCACCCCCTGGGGGCATGGCCACGCTGCAGTCCCCTCTCCTGCATTCTCCTGGTATTTCAGGCACATATACACTTGGGCCTGGTGAGAGTCTTAAGATGCTAGATATGGGACTTTAACAACGGTTGGCCATGTAGGAGTCTAGTGCCTTAGTCACTATACTACCTGATGGCCCTGCCCTCCTTTCTGTGTTCTCACAACTCATTAGGAATCACTTGTGGCAAAGTTTATGATTTAACTATCATCCTGTTGGAAGTAAATGAAGGGTCAACATAAAAACTGTTCACAATGTACCTGTAAGATAGTCAAAGTTTCTTTGTTTTCCAGTAACTTCCTAAAGGTTCATCCTGCTTGGAGCTCTTGTTGCTCTAAGTTTGGAAGATTTCCATTGATTTTTCGGGAAATTGAAAGCAGTAGTCAAATTGAAACTCTTTGCCTAAATTGAAAAAAATGAGATGGCTCTTAACTTGAACCCATCCACTCTACAGATCCTAGCAAGTGCTTAAGCTTTCCAAATTGATGGCATTACCCTTTGGCTTTTCAGTGCTCCTACAAATTTCATTTTATTTCCATTTACTCTTAGACATCTCAAAGGAATTAAAGTAGTGAGATGTCAAGGCAGGGACTCGAGTTGTCATATTATACATCTCCTCACTGTCTCTTCTGAACATTTTCCAACAGCTAAAATGTCTATACAATAAAGATTCCAGAGGTGGGTAAAGCCATAAGACTAAAAATGATCACATATATTTATACTATGAGTAGCACCTAGGGAAAAAAATCTGCAGCCTACAGGTTCAAAATTAAAAAAATCACACATTTATTTGATATAATTTGGTCACTGAAAAAAATATCATTTATTTAAATCAACACATGTTTATGTAGTATTATATACATGACACATGATATGACTTCAAAAAGTTTATGGAAAAAATGAAATTAAAGTATGAGTTTATTTTGGAGCAAAAATTTTTGAAACCCATGCATAATATCTTCATGATATGCATTTTTATAAAATTTTTGAATAAATTATTATGTATAATTATAATATTTACTCACTGAATATGTATCAATATTTAAAAAGCAATTAGCAGAATTCATAATGGGGTTCTAGCAACACAGAATTGTGCAACATTCTAATCTTCATATTCTCCATCTTTGGAAGACAGTGATGGTGAAAAAATATGAACCAACTTAAGACATTAAAAAATACAGCAAAAAATGCACATACCAAATTCTGAAATATATTCTTAAAACATCAAGTGATGGAGGACCAGTGGGTGGTATAGTGGTTAAGAACAGGACTTCCACATGGCTGATCGCAGTTTGGGTTCTGGGTCTGGAAACATGAAATTCACTTTCACCTGTGCATATGTGCCCAGAGTTCCAAAAGGAGAAGGGAGTAGAAGAGATTGCAGTGTGACCATCCCCCTTGAGGGGTGATTTCTCACTCTCTCTCTCAGTGTCTCTGGTAAGCATATGCATCTTATAACAAATATCTCTCTCTGAAAAAAAAGAAAGTTGATTGATGACTCATAGAAATATATCTTGGGTCCAGCCTGGTGGCATATTGAAGCTGCAGTGCTGGAAGTCACATGACTGACAGTGGTTTTGGATTCCTTGGTTGACCTGAAAACACATGGAGTGCGTGTGCAAATGCCCAGAGTTCTGATGGGCTGGAGCACTGAAAAGAGGTCTGAGTGTTAGGAGGCCCTGTGGAGCCTGCTTCTTTTCGCTATCACTGTCTTGCTCATGAGCATTCACATGTTCTCTATCACTAATGAACAAACAGAAAAGAGAGGTCTTTGGGGCTTTGTAAATAGCACAGACAACTAATTGGCTTTGCCTTATTCTTTATACATTATTTTAAGAATGTTGAAATTAAGAATGGGTGGCATTTGCAAAACCAGTTAGTTTGCTTATTGTAAACTAAAATAAACCTTTTGGGAAATAACTTCATGGGGACTATTTTATAACCAAGGTACTAGCTGATACTTCTCATGAGAATCTTACATACTACTCTGAACTTCTTTTCTTTGACACACCATTGTAGAAAAAGGTAAAGGAAGTCAGAAAAAGGAACCATCATGGAATTTATTTCCAACTCTTTATAAGGGTGTAAGCTCTGATATTGGCTGAACTTTATATTGCTTCATTTATCCATCCATAAAATAGGAACCCTAATATGTTCTATTTGCATCACTAGAATGTTAACAAGGATTAGTGGATCGATATATAAGTCAAGTACTCTTGGGAAACAGTTTGGTTATAAAGAATCACTGCAGAGTAGAGCTCAGAGAGTTATATGATGTAGAACAGGCCTTATTGAAAATGGACTATGTTTCAGTGAACGTGTAAATTGCCCCATTAAGTATCAGATTTTCACTTTTTCTAGTTTATTGACATTAACTAATCTTCAAAAGTGGAAAAGAGACATTTGTCAATGTCTATTTGTATCTTGCAGTTGTAACTAAGTACTCATGACAAATGCATTTCAGTCAACTGGGCATTTTGTATGTTAGCTACTGCAGTGGAATATGAGACACAGGGAGAAAATGGGCTTTTATGACAAATTCAGTTGACTAAATTCTACACGAATGGACTCTACAGTTGAAATTCATCTCTTTCCCATATCCCAAGTCATTTACTAAGACTGATTTAACTGCTTTCAAAACAGTTACAAGTGTAACCATTACCCTTCATACGCTTAAGTGGACATGCCAATTTATAATAGAAGAAAGAAGCTAGGTGTTATTTTTACTGCTTTTTAATCTTTTTTTTTTTTCTTTAATTGCCAGCGAAGGCGTGTGCTGACCAGAAAGAAAGTGAGAAGGTGAAAGCACCCTCCTAAGAGGGTGTGATCATAACATGATCTCTTGTTCTTTATTTCTCTGGACTTTGTGATTTCTGGGCATGCACACGCACACATGAACTTGGCGTGTTTTTCAGGCCACTATGGTCAGAATGTGAATGGTTCAGCCGATCATGTGGAATTCAGCTCCCTTAATCACAAGGCTGGCCCAGCTATATATTATTAACACTATTGTTTGTCCCCTTAATAGGAAAGAAAATATTCAAAGCATTGTTGTACCTTTATCTTACCTCTGCAAGGTGTAATTTGTTTTGCAAAATGTTATTGGAACTGTTTCTGAGTTTTATTAAAGACATTGGATATTTTTTATTTTATGAAGATATTTTTTCACTGAAAATAAAATAAGCAAATCAGAGCAGTATATACTATTTTTTTCTCTGGGGTTAAAGTAATCCAATATATTATATAAAATGTTGTCCTAGGCTCCTCTCTTGTTCTGGTCAGATTTTTTTTTTTTTTTTTTTTATTAATGAGTAGTTCAAAAGTAGATTCTACTTTACAGATTCATCTTATCTTGAAAGCTATTGCTCTAGAAATGCCAAGTTTATTCTCCAATTTAGGCTGAAGCACTCATACCTTGATAGGAATTAGGTAAAGTAAAAAAAAAAAAAAAAAAAAAAAAAAAAAAAGATACAAAACCTCAAATCTTATCCCCTCCAGAATTCTGTTCTGAGTTGGAGTTTTCTTTTATACCAAGAGGTGGGTGTTTGTCCTTTCTTTGATAGGAGGACAAATTTTGTGGCTAGAAGCTTTGCCACTTCTGAGTACACTTAGATAACATGCAGAGTTTCCATCCTTCCCTGAGGACACAGGCCCTGGCAGCTGATATGAACTGAGCCTCTGCTTTATTCCTGTAAACAAGGAAAACACTCCCAGATCCTCATGAAATAATAAGCTTTCCCTCTGTGATTCACATCCCATTGCCTGATTTAATGGTCTTCAACTGGGAAGACTGTCATTTAGCTTGTGTAAGTCTACATTGCTATTTATCTTAAGAACTAGACATTTTACATGAACATATCTATACATGTTGCACATATTTTACATAAATATTTATTTTTTTAATGAAAAAAGTACTTCATATGGGAACCAGCAGTTAGCGTAATGGCTATGTCGCTGGACTCCCACGTAGTCGACCGCGGTTCGCGTCTCGGACCCGGTGGCTTACAACTCACGCCGGGCGCGTGTGCGTGCGTGCCCAAGATCCTGAGAGGAGAATGGAGGAGAAGGGATTGCGGCGTGACCATCCCCCCTGGGGGGTGATTTCTCGCTTTCTGTCTCTATGTCTCTCTCTGTCTGTCTGGCGAGCGCACGCGCCCTATAGCGAAAAACCTCTCCAAAAAAAACAAAAAAAACAAAAAAAAAAAAAAAAAAAAAGTACTTCATATTACTTAAATTGCATTTTTCATTGCCCATAGTTCAAATCTATATAATCAAGTGAATGTTACTGATGGCTGTTATGATGCAGCATAATCTGTTAAATTCCTAGAATTTGGCAGATCAAAAATACTTTTTTTTTTTTTTTTTTTGAGAGGTTTTCGCTATAGAGGGCACGTGCGCTCGCCAGACAGACAGAGAGAGACATAGAGACAGAAAGCAAGAAATCACCCCCCAGAGGGGATGGTCACGCCGCAATCCCTTCTCCTCCATTCTCCTCTCGGGATCTTGGGCACGCACGCACACACGCCCGGCGTGAGTTTTAAGCCACCAGGTCCGGGACGCGAACCGCGGTCGACTACGTGGGAGTCCAGCGACATAGCCATTACGCTAACTGCTGGTTCCCTCAAAAATACTTTTAAGATCCAGGCTGTTGGAGATATTATGTTCATATGCTGATGCATTTTTATTTGAAAATGTGTTGATTAGGTGGTAGAATCATGAGTAAATAAAAATTCTGGATTAGAATAATTTAAATAGGGTCATTGATAGGTCTGCATATTTTCTTTACATATTTTTTTCTGTTAGTAAGTCATCTTGAATTAATATCATGTAAGTATTCTTTCACAAAAAGAATCTGTAGTTTAGTTTGCGTTGATTTTTTTTTCAGCATTTTACTCTGAGATAACATACTATCTTAGTCACCCTTGTAGAATTAACTTTTTTTTTTCTTCTGTAGAGTTTGTGTGCTTGCCAGAGAGAGACAGAGAGGAAAAGTGAGAAAGTAGCCCCGGGGAAGATGGCCACATTGCGATCCCTTCTCCTCCATTCTCCTCTTGGGATTTCAGGTACACACATATATACATGCCCAGGGACAGGTTGTTCAAGCCATCAGGTCTGGGATGTGAACCATAATGTTGTCCATGTGAGAGCCAGCTACTTAAACTGCCACTCCACCTGTTAACCCCTAAAATTGACTTCTAATCAATAAATTATATCTAAATAATTGACCTATGCTGTATAAAAACTGACACTACCTTACTATAATTTGAAAATTTCTATTTATCAAATGAATGATAACACATAAATCTTAGCAGGACAATTTCATTCCTTGATGCTAATTTGCAGACACTATAGTTTTTTTAATCACAATTGCTTGATACAACTATGGTATAGATGTTATTTTTTATTGTCAGAGGCATGAGCACTCACAAAAAAAGAAGGCAGAGACAGAGAGAAAGCATACCCCAGTGGGGCTTTGGGGCATGGTCACACTACAATCCTTTTTCTTCCATCTCTCTCTCTTTCATCAGAATTTGGGGCACGTGTGTTCAGGTGCCCAGCATAATTTTCAAGCCACCAGGGTCAAGACTTCAACAGGGGCTGGCCATGTGATATCTGACTCCTTATACATAGTGCTTAACCTCTATGCATGGGGCCAGCCCTCACACTTAAAATTCAGGTTAGTCATATATATCATAAAATTCATCTGTTTAAGTGTTGTAGTCTATGAATTTTCAAACACATATCATTGCCATAACGATCAAAATATAAAACAACACTAATACCCCGAAATTTAATAGTGCCACTTTGCAACCAGTCCCATGACTGAAACTGCCATAGTAACCACTGATCTGTTTTCTGTACTAAGAGTTTTACTGTTCCAGAAGATCATAAAAATAGAATAAAATATATGCAGCTTTAAAAACTGCTGTCTTGGGAACAGCAGATGTATAATGGTTACAATGCTGGACTTCCATACAGTCAACCGGGGTTCAAGTCCCAGACCCGGCAGCTTGAACTCATGCCTGGCATGTGTACTTGCATGTCCCAAAGAATGAAGAATTACAGCATGGTTATCCCCTCTGGGGATAATTTCTAGCTTTCTATTTCTCTATTTCTCTGTCTTTCTGGCAAGTACACGTGCTTTCTTAGTAAATAAATAAATAAATAAATAAATAAATAAATAAATAAATTCCAGGGCAGGTAGGTGGCATGGTGGATAAAGGCTCTGGATTCCCACATATACAAATGTCGTTCAACTCCCCAATATGGTGGTTTGCTTTCTCACTTTCTCTCTCTCTCTCTCTGTCACTCTCTGGTCAAATTGAAATAAACAAATGAATAAATTAAAAAAAAGTTAAATAAAATAATTCTTTAAAAAATTGCCTATCTTAACTGAGCACAACACATTTGAAATTAATCCAGGTATTAGTAATTTGTTCCTTTGTATTGCTATATAGTATTTATTTTGGAGAGTTTTTTGCTGTAGGGTGCATGCGCTTGCCAGAAAGACAGAGACAGAGAGACAGAAAGTGAGAAATCACCCCTCGGGGGAGATGGTCACTCCCCAATCCCTTTTCCTCCATTCTCCTCTGAGGATCTTGGGTACACACACACATGCACCCAGAGTGAGTTTAAGTCACGGGCCCAGGACTTGAACCAGTCAACTACATGGGAGTCCAGCAACATAGCCATTACACTAACTGCTTGTCCCTGGGAGAGTATTGTACATAGCCATGTCTTATGGGGACTAGAAGAGACATTTTTCTCTTTGTTATTTTTTTTCATAAGAGTGAGAGACACGAATAGAGAAAAAGAAAGATAAGTACTATCAACCGCGTTTCATGCCATATCTCTCTCCAAACCTGCGGTCTTCATGGCCATTCAGGATCATGGGCATGTGTGAACTGCATATAGAGGTCAACCAAGGAACTAAAACTGTGATTGTCGGTCTGGGTCCAGCATCACTGAGCAGTGCGTTACCATGCTACTGCTAGCCAGTCAAAGCAGGCTTGCTTCTTACTGTGCCATCAGTATGTGTTCTACTCCTTTTTCTTTTCTTTTTTCCCCCATGGTACAATAGGTACAAACTTCATACAATGTTGAATAGCAATGATAAAAGTAGATATACCTGACTTTGTTTTTGATATTACAAGGAAAGCATTTACATCATTAAGCGTGCTATCAAATGATGTTGACTTATTTTAGCTATCCTTGAGGTTGTGAAGCTTCAGTTTGATTCCTATTTTGCCTGGAATTTTCCTTTAATAACTGTATATTAAATTTTGTCAAATGTTCCTGTTGTATCTCATAATTATATGTGTTTCCCTTTTTTAGTCTACTCACAGAATAGAAAAAATTTGCTCTTTGAATATTGAACCAGTAATGCATTTTGAAGATAAAATACACATAATCATAATGCATTATATTTTATTGCATTTCTGTGCTTAATTTCTTATATTTTGTGTATGTCTGTGTTCATGAAGAGTATAGTTTATGTCTAATTTTCTTTTGTTTTTGGTATTAATATAATACCAGCCTTTTAAAATGATTGTACTCTCTCTAAAAATTAAAAAATGTTGTTTATATTGGTAAAATTGCTCCCATAAATATTTGACTAAATTCAATACTAAATCCATTTTGCCATACGGTTTCTTTACAAAAATATTTTTAATTGAAAATGCAAATTTTAATAAACATAAAATTAAGTTTACTTTTGAGAGAACATTGCTGATTTTGTCTTGTAAAGGATCTGTTCATTTTGTTCAAGTTGTCCAACTTATCGGCATACAATTTGGTTCAGCAGACTCTTAATATCCTTAGTATCTATGGTCACATCTCCTCTTCTCTTGCTAACTGATGATTTCTGTCTTCTCTCTTTCCTTTTCATCAAATTAATCATATGTTTGGCAATGTTTTTAATGTTTTTAGATAATGAGTTTTGTTTATATCGATTTTCCGTTTTTGATTTCATCAATTTCCACTCTAATCAGTTTTATTTCTATTATTTTTCTTGTCTTTGGGTTTAATATGCTCTTCTCTTTCTAGTTTTTCATGATGTTTAGTTTCTTCTGTGTCATTAATTAGCAATCTTCTTTCTTTTTTAACATAAACATTTAATCTTACATTTCACCTCACATATACTCTTATTCTGACCTTACCCACTTAAGAGTATTATTTCTTACCATCTTTGGTACAGTTTTTTCAGTATTACTGTCGCGTTTGTCAATGAAGAAAAATTGTCTCGTAACAATGTGCAGGAAATATTTCCTGCCCCCCTCCAAAAGAAAGAGACTTGCAATGGTAAATATAGCAGGCCCTGAGGTCTCCTCTTTGTTTGTTTGTTTGTTTTTGCAGGTTCTATAGTTTGGATGATGTTTTTTTTTTTTCCCCCAAAGTTACCTGTGTTGAAATTTGGTTTCTAATGTACTAAGATTGGGAGAGGGCGAGACTCTTAAGAGCTGAAGCCTAGTGGATGGCTTATAGATGCATCATCTTCAGGAATGCGTTAGTGCTTTCTTACCAGAATGAGTTGTTAGTCGTACAGGAAGGGCAGAGTTCCCATAAGAGCATATTGTGTAAAAATATGAACTGCCTTCTGCTTTCTCTTTTAGCATCTTGCCTGTCAAATGCTGGATACTCAATAGGTTATGAATATGCCAATTTGTTTGGGATGCATATATGGTGTTTGTGTGCGTGTGTGTGCCTGTGTGTACATGATGTATACAGTTGTTTGCCACATAATGATGTTTTGGGACCGCAAATGTGATGTGGTGTCAAAAAATGTGGTAGGCTATAATATATAGCCTAAGTATGTGATAAGTACCATTCAGGTTTCTGCAAATACCTATCTGATGTTAGTACATTGACAAATCCATCTAAGGATGCCTTTCTCAAAATGTCTCCCTGTTGTTAAGTGACACATGACTGTATATGTTTGTATGATTTTATGTATATTTTTACATAAACACCATAATATTTTAAATTACACAGCTTGCATATATACATATGAATATATATAAATTTTACTATAAATATATTCATGCAATACAACTTTGATAAACATTTTAAAGCGGAAACATTCTAATTTATGAGTGTTTTAAATCTGAAAAATTAGTCAGATAGACACAGAAATGGGAAAACCAAGCCTGGAAAACACACACACACACACACACACACACACACACACACACAGAAAATCGAATCCAAAGATAAAGCATGACCAGAGCAGGGATTCTTGCTTAAGCACTGACTTTAAGTAATTAGGTCATAGAGAGCAATAAAAAGATGCAAAGACGTCAGCAGGATATCGCTAGTGTAAGGTAATATGAGTCATGTTAAAAATTCAGTATTTATCGATAATTCATGATAAGTCAATGGGAGAATTTCATAAGTGAAAAAGAATGTCAATTTGGAAGAAGATCTCTAAAAATATTGTACATGCCATAATCCATGAAAAAATAATATCTTCTTTCAAATTAGCAAAGTTAATATTTATAAAATCATTTTAAATTTTGAAACCACTTCCAAAGTTGTACTGGGTTTGGGTTTTAATGGTGTATGACTTCATTTGTATAAGAGAATCTATGTAATATTAAAATTTAAAAGGAAGGTTAAAAAGTAAGGTGCTGGGACCAGCAGGTGGCGTGGTGGTTAAGGCGCTGGACACTCCCACATGGCCGATCCGGGTTCGAGTCCTGAATCTGGTGGCTTGCTTTCTGACTTCCTCTCTCTCTCACTCTCACCCTCTGTCTCTCTCTGGTCAAACTAAAAAATAAATGATTGAATGAATAAAATAAAATAAATAATTATTAAAAAAGTAAGGTGCTGAAATTTAAGTTTCTATCACACATTTTTATTTTCAAGAGAACTTAGATCCTTGCATCACGTATTTTTTTTTATATTTGTAAAACTAGGCCACTTTAATGTTTTTGTACAATTTAATAAATAATCTTTTGATTACTGCAGACATGTAAGACCAGCTATATTCAGAAACATCAGTCATGATGGTTTTCTAAATGGTGTATCATCTTCAAAAATTACAAGGAGTTATTTGTATGCAACTGCTATCAACCAATAAAACAGCATTTATGCATCCATCATTTTTAGGATTGTTGGTAACTTGGACATATTTCCCTCAAATAACCTTGCCTCCTTGTGTCACAAGGCCCAACTCGCTCACGTTCTTTGCCTCAAAGACAATACCTTTGGTGATAACACCCAAAGTTGTATACAGTGGGGATGAGGGATTCTTCTTTACACTGAGTATTGGCATGCAAAAGGTGGCTTTTAGTTCAGGATGTGGGCCTTCTTGAAACATAAACCCACTAGCCTAATGAATCTTTCATATTTACATGGTTTTCTAGTAAAGCCATCTCCAACAAAGCAAACTTTTCTAACCATCCTCTTCCATGCCTTTTTCTTTCTCTTTCCTGTTAGATTAACTTTTAACACTTCTGTTTCTCCCTGGGCTCGAACTTTGGGTAGAGGGACTTCCCATTTTCCTGCTTTCTCTTTCCGTTTCTGTTTAATCATATTAGAAAGTACTTTAGCTTGGGACTGTCCTTCTCTGTCCAACAGATAGGCAGGTACTGCTCCTTGTGGAGTCTTTTCATTAGTCTTCTCTTTGGTGTTCCTCTTGTCATGCATCTTTTTTTGTGGAGAGATTTTTGCTATAGGGTGCGTGCCCTCACCAGAAAGACAGAGAGAGACAGAGAGACAGAAAGCAAGAAATGACCCCCCCAGTGGGGATGGCCACACTGCAATCCCTTCTCCTCCATTCTCCTCTCGGGATCTTGGGCTTGCACGCACACAGGTCGAGCATGAGTTTAAGCCACCAGGTCCGGGACTTGAACTGCTATAGACTACATGGGAGTTCAGAGACATAGCCATTATGCTAACTGTTGGTCCCATTTCATGCATCTTGATAGTCTTTTTCATTTGTATTTTCTTAGCATGGTGCTGTTTATGACAGAGCTTAGCTTTCAGACCAATCATCTTTTTGCCTTCTTTGAACGTTCATGAGCCTCCCGATTTTCTTTCTTTCTTTTTCTCTCATGGTAATCCAAATGGTATCCTTAGTGTTTACAATGTACTTCAATATATTCGTCTGTGGCATGATGACGGCTGCAGAGTCGCTGGGAGTAGCCTTCCAGATGCAAAGTTGGCAAACTTTCAGATCACAGAGACCAACAAGCCCCATCGTGTATTTTATAGAACCATTCCCTCACAATTGGGGAAAATCAAACGATTCACCATTTGAAATTTAGAATATTTAGTAAGTATGGATTTAGAGAAGGATACTAAAAAGTTAAAAGTCTTTTAGGTGGTAGTTCTCATTCAACTATTTAATAGAAAATAAAGGTTTTCATTTTAGGTAGTTCCAAATGGTTTTGGCAGTAATTTGTGGTCACATCTTTAGAAATTTTGCTCATCTTTTATGTTTTAGAGAAGGACCTTCTGAGTTAGTTAAGATTCTACAGAGATGAAGCTGGCTCATACAGCTGGCACATTCAATACTATTCCTACTTTCTTGTCCTGTAGGTCACATTAAGTGGACAATATATAGTGGAAATTTTCTCAGAAAATGATGAAATTTCTCATTCTCTATGTGATTATAAAATCCTCATCTGTAATTGGATAATACATGCTTCAAAAGTTATTTGACAATGACAAGCTCAAATGGAGTTGCTTAGCACTAATGCGGGCACAGAAATGTCCCTCTTCCCATACTATGAATAGTAATTTCAGTTGGTCAAAATATCACTTTATGTAGAACAAGGAAGTGTCATAACTGATTGCTTAATATCTCATTCTATTACCCAATTAATAAATAATACTTTTAAAATAACTAAAGACAGAAATAACTAAATATGAATAAAAAAGCATTGCACTGCCAAAGTAAAGAGAATAAATTACAAATGTTAAAAAACTAAAATTCCAGATATTCAAGAAATGTCTATTGTTAATAAGAAATTAAGTAAACTAGTCTTAAAATTATCGATCATAATAAACTGAAGTTTATTATGGAAGAGATTTTTAAAGTACCATTCTGCAATTCTTGGAACTTGAGTCTAAAAACTACAAATGGAGGGTGATTTCAACTATTAAATCTTATGTAGGACAGAAACATGAATGTTAATGACAGCATGATATGAATTAAATTGGTTTTTATGACTTCTAAGTTTTGGCACCACTCAAATCTCCTGACCCCAAGCTCAGCAGTTAAAGCCCTTTTCTCAGTTTGGTGACTCTTCAGAGATTCTGCTAAAATTGTAAAAAATTAGCTTGGGTTTCATAAATTCCACATGTCTATTTATAGGTTACCTTAAAATAAGAGTAAGGAAATTAATAGTGGGTCTATGGAAACTAATTTAATTCACTGAGATTTTCTGGAAAATAATGAGTCTTTAACAACTTTATGCAATTTTAAGTTTATTTTAAATTAAAAAAATATGAAAAATTGATGATTTTAGATTTTACACAAATGATCTGTACTACTGATAACTTATAAACTATTGCATATAGTCACAATTATTTTATAAGTTTGTGTTCTTTTTAATAATTGAACATCTCAGTTAATTTACTACAACTCTCTTGTGATAATACTGCTTTTCAACAGGTTTTCAGTGAAGGCACACAAAATATACTTCAGTTGTCAAAGAGAATATCATCCTTTAATATTTAGAAGGCAAATTTTTGCAAGATAATAACATTATGAAAAATATAATATTGTGATTAAGATATTTGAAAAGTGGCATTAAAAATGTGTTCAATGTGGGACCAGCAGTTGGCGTAACGGCTATGTCGCTGGACTCCCATGTAGTCAACCGTGGGAGTCCTGGACCAGGTGGCTTAAACTCACGCTGGGCGCATGTACCTGAGTGCCCAAGATCCCAAGATGGGATTGGAGAAGAAGGGATCGTGGAGTGGCCATCCCCCTGGGGGATGATTTCTCTATTTATGTCTCTCTGTCTGTCTCTGTCTTTCTGGAGGGCGCACACGACCTATAGCAAAAACCTCTCCAAAAAAAAAAAAAAAAAGAAAGGGAAAAAAAATGTGTCCAATGTATTATGTATTCTGCTGGAGAACTAATTTTTTAATTGTCAGAAGCAGACAGGCACTCATTAGAGAGAAATAGACAGATGAGAGAGAGAGAGAGAGAGAGAGAGAGAGAGAGAGAGGAAAGAGAAATTTCTCTCGGGTGGGCATGATCACACCACAATCCTTTCTGATTTCTCCACTTTGTCAGGATTTTGGGTACACATCCACATATGCCTGGCAAAGATTTTAAGCTTTGGGGCTAGGATTTAGCTGGAATACATCATGTGGGACACAGCTTCTTTAACCACTAGGCTAAGGACCAGTCTGACCAACTAAAATTTTTGTAGAAATAAATTTAATGATGCTAATGTATATTTTAAGTATCTTAGTACATAAATAAGGTGACAGTATTTTGGGAGGGAACCTCAGAAATAAAAGATACCATAACTACAAAATCGGCAAATAAGTTTACAGATTATTAGTGAATATTTTAAAATAGAAATATCACAAATCTAGTGACCGTTTGTCTTTTTTGGAAGAAAGGAAGTAGTGTATTCATTGTCTAAATCCAATCCCCAACTCACATGTACATAAACTAAAATACTCTATTTACTAAGCAACCTGGCAACCTCAGCAAATTTTAGAGAAGGAATTGTAGTGTGGTCATCCCCACGGGAGGTGATTTCTCACTCTCTCTCTTTCTCTTTCACTTTCTCTGGTGAGGATACATGCTCTATAGCAAAAATCTCTCTATAAGTAAACACTTAAAAATTATAAAGTTTGAATTTTTTCTAAAAACAAATTCCTGTATTAATAACTGGTTACTATTTTGATAATATTAAGAAGGTGGAGGGTTAGCGGGTGGCTGCAGAAGTTGAGGCAGCTGGATCCCACACATCCAATTCTGAAATTTGAGTCACAGATACAGGGGCTTGAAATTCACTCTGGGTGCATGTGCATTCATGCTCACAATTCCAAGAGGAGAAAGGAGAAGAAAACACTGCTGCATGCACATCCTCTCGAGTGTGTTTTCTCACTTTTCCTCTCTGTATCTGTCTCTGTCTCTCTGGTAAGCACACATGCTCTATAGCAAACTGTGTATTCAAACAAAAAAAAAAGTCAAAAATAAGGTGGATACCTATTATGGTATTAAGAGGAAGTTTTCAGGAGGTGATCATAGTAGAAAAGGCCTTCAGGGTAGGCCCTTCATGAATGAATATTGGTAACAATATAAGAAGAGAGAAAGACCAGAGCTGACATATGCCTTTGCCCTCTTGCCATGTGATGGCCTATACCACCTCGGGTCTCTACAAAAAGTCCTCAGCAACAAGAAGGTTCTTATTAGATATGGTCCCTTTTTCTAGAAGCTCATGTCAAATATGTGCTAAATAAACTTCAATTCTTTATAAATTACACAGCCTGTGTTATTCAGTTATAGCAACAGAACAGCAGATAAAATATATTGTTTATATGTTTTGCAAATATTTTAAAATATTTCATTTGACATTATCTAAAAAACAAATATTGTTTTGTTCTATGGTAGTTCTAGTGTTTTCTGAATGTCCACATATTATTTTCTGTTTTTATTAAATTAATCATAGCAGTCTGGAGATTGCCATTAGAAATAATATATTATCAAGTATATGGTTCTTTCACCTATTACATTATTTCATGCAGTTGCATTTTAAAAAGTTAAGGCATTTACTTATGTTTACTTAATCTGTTTAATAGAACACATGTGCTTAAACACATACACCTATTACCTCTTATGCTAATCACATATTTTATTCATTCTTATGTGCATTAAGAGAATATTAGAATATCTCAGAGCTATGGTGGATTCAGTTCAAGACTACCACAATGATACAAATATCACAATAAAGACAATCACAATAAAATTTTTGTTTCCCAGTGCATATAAAACTTATGTTTTTGAGACCAGCAGAGTAAAAATAAAATAGTAGAAAAAATTGATAAAACTAAGAGTTGAGTGCATAAATATAAAGGACTAGAAAAGGCTATTATAAATAATTATCAAAAAATACATAATCTAGAAGAAACTGATAAATTTTTAGAAATATACAATCTACTAAAACTAAATATTAAAGAAAAAAGAACATATGGCCAGACCCATAGCGAGTAAGTAGAATGAATCAAAGAAGCTACCCATTAAAGAAAATTGGTGAATTCTATCAAATATTTAAAGAATATCAATCATTTTCAAATTCTTTCAAAAATTAAAGTGTAAACATTTTAAAATTCATCTTGCAAGGCCACATTACCTTAATACCAAAGCCAGAGCTAGGTACCACAAAAAAAAAAAAAAAAAAACCAATATCCTTACTGAATAAATGCAAAAATTCTCAAGAAAATTCAACAAACTGAATTAATACAGCATTAAAATACATCTATCAAGACAGAGTTGAAGTTCTCCCTGTGATGCATGGATATTTCAATACATACAAATAATAAATTTAATTAGAGGGCGATCTTAAAAAGCTTATGGAAAATGCTTTAAAAAACTATGAAGAACCAGCAAATGGTGTAATGGTTATGTCACTGGACGCTCACATAATAGACCATGGTTTGAGTCTGAGACTCAGGGGCTTAAGAATCATGCCAGGTGTGTGTGCATGCATGCCCAAAATCCCCAGAGGAGAATGAAGAAGAAGGAATTGCAACATAGACAGTCTCCCCTCCTTGGGGGTGATTTCTCACTTTCTGTCTCTCTTGTGTCTCTTTCTGCCTCTCCTATGAGTGCATGTACCCTATGGCAAAAAATTTTCAAAAAAAGAAAGAAAGAAAGAAAAGAATGAATGGGTTTTTCTTTTCCACCATAGCTTATACTTTAATTCCATATTTCCACAAACTTTTAGAAATCTCTTCATATACCACAAAAACAAAATGAAGGATATAAATGATATCATCATAATTTGTTAAATACAGTAACTGTATAAAACACAAAATTTGCAGCTATACCTAAAGTACACATTCCTCAGTGACTAATCATGTCACTTTAAAATTCTCTTGAGAATGATTGCTTTGCATATGTTTTTCAGTTCATATACAACAGAAAAGCATGAAGTTGCATTGCCTCCTTGTCTCTGTAATAAATACATTGAAACTTTATAGAAAGTAGATTTTCAAGAGAAGAAATTGACTAACAAAAGCAAAAACATACAAAAATATGATAATGCTGAAAATAAAATTAAAAGTGATCAGATTTTAAAATGGTAACAGCAAAGTAAAAATAGGACTTTACTTAGGCCTTCAAGAAGTAAAAGTATAAACTCTATTGAAAATTTTGAAGACTATAAAGATAAAAAATAGAATAAGGTCACTTTAATGTCTTTTAGTTTAAACCACATTAAGAACATAAAGCCACTTATGGTTGAAATGGATTTGTTTACTTATGTTTTAGATTAAATAGTTCCATATCAAAAAAGAAAAGAAAAATTATCCCAAACTTTTTGGTCAAAGCAATAAGATTAGCTGGCACATCAAATGAAAATGATAATTCCAGAGAGACTGCAGAGAACCTTTTACTTCTAATAAACTTTGTCTCAGTATTTCAAAAAGTAGTGTTGATTGAGTAATGTTATATGATTAACCTACTACTCCAGGTAAAGATGCTGATGTATTTTAGAATTTATGGCCAGAATTCAAGGAATAGTTAAAGCAAGCATTTGTCACCAAAGGAAGACTGTCTGAGAGAGGGGACAAAGAAGGAAAAATCCTTACCTTAAGGAAACTCTCAGAAATATTTTCTGTCATTAAAAACACAAAAGATAAAATTAGTTTTTAAAACCTAATTTAAAAAGCAGTATAACAATTTGCCAAGCAAGACATAGATATGAAACTCTGCCTATATAGAAATTTATATAATGAAAACACAAGCACCGTTTATAAATAATGTCCGAAGTTTTTTTTACAGAGAAACAAAACACTTAATTCTGTCTCTTTCTTACTTCTTAAATTACACCGAACTAGTCCCGAGAGTAGCGTGGTGGTTAAGGCAGCTGACTCCCACATGACTGACTGTGCAGTTTGAGGTCCTGACCCAGCTTTGAGAAACATGCCAGGTGTGTGTGCACACACCCAAAATACCAAAAAGCGGGAGAAATGGAGGACAAGGGATTGCAGCCCAATCTTTCCTCTGGAGGTGTTTTCTCACTTTCTCTTTCTCTCTCTCTCTGGTGAACACACATGTCTTCTGACAAAAATTTAGAATAATAATAACAACAGTGCACTAACTATTAGTTTTACTTTCTTTTTTAATTCTCTTAAGAATTCATGATCTTGAGAAATAAAATGTATACTACTTTTCACAAATTTTAAAGGTCACAGTGTTACTGAGGTGTCTCAACCCATGAGGGGGTCTTCACCTGAAGTAGAAGAGTCCTTGGTTTCATGTAAGAAATCATTCAAGAGAGGGACAAGCAGATGGTATAATGGATATATCCCTGGACTCACATATTGTCAACTGCAGTTCAAGTCCTGAACCCAGCAGTTTAAAGCTCAATCCCAAGAGAAGACAGGAGAAGGGATTGTGGTATGGCACACCCACACTACACACCTGGTGGTGGTAGGAGGGTGATTTCTTTCCTTTTGCCTCTGTCTCTCTGGTGAGTGCATGAACCCAGTACTAATAAATCTGTCTAGAAAAAAAAAAATCAAGAGAGCATGAAAGCTAGTTTGTTAAGGAAAGTGTACTGGGCAGATTATTCAGGGAGAGTACCTCCTTGAGGGGAGATGGGTGAAGAGTTTCATTCCTTCCAAGGTAGACGAGATCAAAGAGTAAGTCCAGTCAAGTTGTCACTGCCCACTGCAACCCTGGATGCCAGTGTCCAGAGAAAGGGAGAACTGTTATCCGAAGGGTAAGTTAGAAAGGCAAGCAAACCCTTCAGTGGATGTGTGGCTGTCTTGCTAATGCCAGGCAAAGTAAGGGGCAGTTAATTCATTGTGTCTCCCTGAAAGAGGCAGTGGTTTTCCTGGTACCTGGGTTTCTCCTCTTTTCTTGCAATACTGAGTTGCTTCCAGTGGTTGTCACATATTTCATGGCACAGATGGGAGTGTCATTTAACATGCTAATGCAGCTAATCTGTATTTTTTTTTAATCTTAGCCATTCTGACCAGGATTAGGTGGTATCTCACTGTGGTTCTGATTTACATCTCCGTTATGATAAGGGGTGTTGAGCATTTTTTCATGTGTTTTTTGGTTGTTTGTATGTCTTCCTTAGAGAATTGTCTGTTCAGTTCATTAGCTCATCTTTTAATTGGGTTGATCATTTCTTTTTTAGGTCAGCTGCTGGGAAAATTTATTTAGTGTGCTGTAATGATATACAGTAATGAACGTAAAATAAATACAAAATAAATTCAGGTTTTTCTTTTTTTCCTATTAATGTTAGAAATTCTTCAGATGTATGAGCACTTTTTCTGTTGTTGAATATCCTCTTTTTTTTTTTTTTTTTTTTTTTTTTGAGAGAGATTTTCGCTATAGGGCGTGTGTGCTCGCCAGACAGACAGAGAGAGACAGAGAGACAGAAAGCGAGAAACCACCCCCCCATGGGGGACGGTCACACAGCAATCCCTTCTCCTCCATTCTCCTCTCCGGATCTTGGGTACACACACACACACGCACCCGGCGTGAGTTTTAAGCCACCGGGTCCGGGACACGAACCGGGGTCGACTACGTGGGAGTCCAGCGACATAGCCATTATGCTAACTGCTGGTTCCCTGTTGTTGAATATCCTCTTAAATGCTCAATTTATAGGAAAGAGGGAAAACATCACCTTGTTGGAAATAGCTTGAGGTTAAAATTTTAAATATAAATTCTAATTTTTAGAATATGTTCAATGCATAATAATAAAATGCAAAATTTAATTAAGCTAAAAAATGGAGGCTTAATTTTTTTTTGAGAGAGAGATGTTTGCTATAAGGCACATTCACTCACTGGAGAGACAGAGAGAGACAGGAAGCAAGAAATTGCCCCCCAAAAGGGAAGGTCACACTGCAATCCCTTCTCCTCCATTCTCCTCCTGAGATATTGGATACGCACACACATACGCCCAATGTGAGTTTGAAGCTAGTGGGTCTGGAACTCAAATTATGGTCGACTACATGGGAGCCTAACAATGTAACCAGTTGGTCCCTCCAAAAAGATGTACAATTAAATGTAAGTAGGAAATTATAAAATTAAAAAATATTTAAAGCTAAATATATTTTATTACATATGTATATAATATGTATATAAGATACATATAATATATTCATGAATGCAATATTAAAAAGTTTATTATATTTATTAGCATTCTTAAAGTAATAAAACCCTAAACAAAGATTCACTTAGGATTCAAAAATAGTATTTGATTTGTGTAGTATACCGTACCTGATTACTGCTTTATTGTGTGCTGATGAATAAATACATCCCTCTCTTATATTTCTTAAGATTCGGAACATGATTAAGAGATTATATTTTAAATTTGGTTTGATTCTTTTGAATACATGTTAGTTGTAGTAAAGAATAATTTTTTAGAAGAGGCGGGTTTTGAGATCAAGACTGATCATAAAGTTTAACTTTCAGAACACTTATAAAAAATTTAATAAAAAAGCAGAGTTTCAAAGTTTACATAGATACATAGATTGATTGTTGTTTTCTCTGGGAGGAAGAACTTAGCTTGTTCCTGAAGGAAAATAATGAGAAAGTATGTCTCTTGAAAAACGAGATCTGAAGACGTAAAAAGTACAAATGTGGATTACGAATACATTCATAATAACCCGATATCTTGCTTTCTCCTCCTGCTTCGGGATCAAAAGAAGGAAACAGACTCCATGGGGCAGTGAAGAGGATGGGGTGGGATGGTGGCGAAGGAAGGCAGTCGGTTTGTGCTGTTTATTTGCTTCACTTGGTTAGCTAACTGCCATTTCGGAATCTCTAGTCAGTAGGAATATATATCTAAGTTTTATCTCCAATCTTTAATACAATAGTGGCATTATAGGATTTAATAGTCATTTTAAAAACATATACACAGATACAATAGAGAAATAAAACAACTTGAGTGGTTGTCAAGATAGGCTATTTTTATGAGTACTCTATGATTTTATCAGTTCTCCACTATGCATAGGCATAAAATCACAGGCAGAGAAAGGTATTTTATCCACATCAGCTGACAGAGTTAAGCATCAAGGGGGCAAGATTTGTATTAAAATGACTCACTCTGCAATATAACATTTTAGCAATAGTCATTTCAGCACACACTCTTCATTTATGGTCCATGACGTCTACCACTCCTTCCTGAATGAATGCCTCGGTACAAGAAGAGGCTACTGCGCTCTACAGGGGTTTGTGCATCCATCCTTCCTATTTCCTCCTTAGCCTTGTTTGGCAAGTTCACTTTTTACTGAAAAAAAAGTTTTTATAAAGAAAATTTAAAAATCCGAACCCACAAGCAAAAGAAATGACAAATCTGCCATGTTCCACTCTTCAAGGTAAATTCAAGGTCTTATACTGACTCATCTACAGGAGATTAAGCTTTCACCACATTGTAGTCTAATGCTATATAATAGAGACAGAAAATAGTTTTTCCTCTTAATTTAGTTACATTTTGGATCTCAAAATCACTTGGCATTGGGAACCAGCAGTTAGCGTAATGGCTATGTCTCCAGACTCCCACGTAGTCGACCGCAGTTCGCATCCCGGACCCGGTGGCTTACAACTCACGCCGGGCGCGTGTGCGTGCGTGCGTGCCCAAGATCCCAAGAGAAGAATGGAGGAGAAGGGATTGCGGCATGACCATCCCCCCTGGGGGGTGATTTCTCGCTTTCTGTCTCTATGTCTCTGTCTGTCTGGCGAGCGCACGTGCTCTATAGCGAAAACCTCTCAAAAAAAAAAAAAAAAATCACTTGGCATCTATTCCTTGTGCTTAGATTTTCCTTAAACTTGGAAAAAAGTAAAATGGATTATATTTTAAAAGATTGACTTTAAAGTGTTTTGCAATTATATTTCGATACAATAGAAAACATAACTTTCTGGGGATGTAAGTACTTGAAAGATCACAAAACACTCGAGTTCAACATAAAATCTGAACACTTCTGCATGAATTTCTGAGTTATGTAAATCTAATCCTACTATTATTCTACTTATTCTACTATTATTTAAGATAAATTTTAATTCGATGGAGACATCTGTCCTTCCATTATTCTTGATCCCATAATGGTTGCTTTCTCCTTGCATGAGTGGTTTTCCCAAAGCCTTCCCTAACTTCTAGCCTACATAAGAGTAGGTGGTGGAATTGTCTCGGCAAGTTGGCCATGTTCTATTTCCTGGTATTTGTGGTGGCTATACAGATGTACTTTATGAAGTGCAAAGATCTGTGCATTCTTTTTGTGCATTTTATTATGTTTAAATTTTAAACTACTTAAAAAATAAAGCATTTGGGGTCAGCAGGTGGTATGGTGATTAAAGCACTGGATTCCCCTATACTGATTGCAGTTCAAGTCTCAGACAGTGTGACCTGAAAATCATGCTCGGTGTGTGTGCATGCGTGCCCAAAGTCCCAAGAGGAGAATGGAGGAGAAGGGATTGTGGTGTGGCCATGCCCCCTGGGGGGTGATTTCTCACTTTCCCTGTCTTTGTTTCTCTGTCTTTCTCTGGTGAGCTCATGTGTCCCATGGCAAAAACCTAAAACACAAATAAACAAAGCATTTGTTGGAAAGAAATTTGTTATATTTAATTATTTAATGTTGGAAAAGTAATCTGGGATAGAAATAAATACTTTAAAAAAATTGTGGATGATGGGAAAGTTTATGACCTCTATAATGTAAAACTACTGTTTCAAAGATCTGAACCTGTGCTCATACCAAACATGATGAAATCTTTCAATAAACTAATTTGTATATAAAATAATACTTAAATAATAATATATTATTATATAATATGCTATATATGTACTATACAAACAAATATTGTTTGTATAATAAATACTTACCTGTTTTAGCATTGACAGCTGCTGCTAAATAATCCGTAGTATACAAGAGAGATAAATGTTAAATGTGTATTTATATATAAACTGCAACATGTCTATTTTATTCACTTTGCTTTACTTTTGCCTACAAGCATACTTTTCATGTACACATAAATTATAGCGATACATTTTTTGTCCTTTCTTGAAATTTTAATTTAAATGACCATCTGTGAGTAGTATGCCTAGTTCTCAGAACTAACTCATTCTGGGAATTCCTAGCAACTCACATAGTTGGTGTACTGGGAGAAGTTACACTCAGAAAAATGCCAGTTTAAACTGGAAGTCCAGAATGAATTTTGAGACATAGATTTTATATTTATATAAGAATTGCATGTACCAAACTTTTGAGATTAGCATTCCAAGGGCATTCTTCACATGATAACAAGAAATCAGTAATGGACACATCGGCCCATGTCATTGGTCTCAGTAATAACCTTGCATTTCAGTGTTGTCTTTGATGGTCAAGTGCTGAGTGACAGTGTCTAAATTTTTTATATGGAAGCAGTGCAGGTGAAAGCACTCCAGCCTCCTGTACTAGCCCCCTCCCTCATTTATGTAACTGCCCAATCTACCCCAATAGTCACAGCTGTCAAAGAAGCACACATATGTACACACACAGGGGTGTGATGAGTAAATGTAATATATGGAAAGGGAATCTTTTCATTTGTGTCTATAGAAGCTGGCTGTAGTGGCTTTTGTTATTTAAGGTCTTTTTTATTTAATTCTCTGACAACTCTGCACACAAGGAACCTCCATAGGTCTAATGATATACGAACAGGATTTGTTTTTCTGTCACTGTCGATCAGAGACTGTAATTTGTTGCATTAGTTTTCTCTACGGGGTTTTCTGTTTCTTCTGTCTCCATGTTTTTCTTGCCTTCTTTTTTCTCTTTTCTTTTTCACCTGCAAACAAAATATACATGTTTGTGATAATTTCATACCCCATACTCTGTCATAACTTTTCTTTTCCTTTTTTATTCTTTCTGACTTTTATTTTTTTCTATCTGAAAACAGAGTCTCCATTTAGGCATGCTGTCTTTCTTCATGTTCTACATACATCCTGTAAATATGATTCTATTTTAATAAGCAACATTTTAATGTCAAAAAGACACAGTCTTTCCAGACCTGATTTTGAGAGTTGACGCGGTGAATAGTAAATAAGGACAAAAACTTGCCCACTTGAAGCGAGGGTCTGCTGCCTTACAGATGTCTACAATTGTTTGTTTGAATTTTTAAATCTTCTTTGTTTATTATTATGATGTGTACATTCAATTGCTATATATCATTTAGATTGTAAAGGGACTTTACCCAGCATGATACACACCTCAGACTAGCCCAGTGGAAAATACTATACACATCGTTCTCAAAAGGTAGTAAAACATATCTGTGTCCCACTGATGGCTTACCTCTTTATTTTTTCCCCCAAATTTCCCTTCCTACACTTCCTTCTCCCACTCTCCTTCCACTTTGTCCCTAGCACCCATAACAATTCTCAATACTTTTATGTCCTTCAGTGGTTTTAGTTGTTGTTGTTGTTTTTTGTTTGTTTATTTTGTTTTCTTTTTTAGGGTGTGTGCACTAGCCAGAAAGAGACAGAAAGAGAGAGAGAGAGAGAGAGCGAGGGAAATTGAGAAATCACCCCCTCAAGGGAATGCCTAAACTGCCTTTCCTCCTCCATTCTCCTCTTGGGATTATGGGTATGTACTCACTCACACTAGGCATGATTTTTAAGCCTCCAGGTTCAGGATTTGAACTGTAGTTGGCTATGTGGGAGTCCTGTGCCTCAGTCACCACACTACCTGCTGGCCCCAGATGTCTATAGATTTTAACAGCTCTGTAACTTTTGCTTTCATCTGGCAGATGTTATAAAGCCTTACTTTTTGAAGACTCCAGTAAACATACCCATTTTAATTCCCTTAACTATATTTTGTAATGTAGTTGTTTATTTTTCTAAATAGCAGTCAGGTAGGTAGGATAATTCAATGATAAATTTATTTCAGAATAGTTAGTTAATATTTCAAACACTTCATGGTAGTCAAGATGAAGTCTAAAACACAGCTTCCATACGCTTTTTCCTTTGGTCAGTTTTCAAGTATAAATATCAGAATAAGGGTTTCTTGCTGTGTTTCTCATGACTTTTCAATAATATCTCCAACCTATAAATTGAGTATTTCCCAAAATACTAAAGACAAATCTAAATCCACCCTCTATCTGTTTGTGGTAAGTTCAGACCCAACACTCTGGTATAATTTTTTTTAAATCAGGAAATAAATATAAGTAGCAGCATATGTTGTTAGATATGCCCACATTTAAGATTTTTATGTCTTGGGACCAGCAGTTGGCGTAATGGCTATGTCGCTGGACTCCCACGTATCGACTGCTGTTCGAGTCCCAGATCCAGTGGCTTAAACTCACGTTGAGTGCGTGTGCATGCATGCCCAAGATCCTGAAAGGAGAATGGAGGAGAAGGGATTGTGGCATGGCCATCCCCCCGGGGGGGGGGGGGGATTTCTCGCTTTCTGTCTCTCTGTCTCTCTCTGTCTTTTTGGCGAGAACACACACGCTATAGCAAAAACCTCCCAAAAAAAAAAAAAAAAAAAAAAGGATTTCTAAGTCTGTGAATTATGTAATAATCCTTTTAATTCTTAAAAACATTCATTTTTTTCCTAAACTCTACATGTTCTGATGTTATTACTGCCATTCTAGCCTTATTTTTTTGTTATCATTGTACACCATTGCTTTTCCCATCCTTTTACTTTGATTTTAAGTATGTCCTTGTATTTCATATGTTTTTATCATTGACAGTACATAGTTTGTGCATATCAATTTTTCATCTTTAATTGTTGTTTACATTATCTACATTTTTGTAGTGCTATAATCAGAACCATAAATTTTACCAAAATTGTCCAATTGTACAATTCAGGGTTCTTTAGTGTATTTACAAAGCTAGGCAATCATTATCACCCTGCAATTAGAGAACATTTCAATCACTCTGAAGTAAACATGTCTACTACCTGTCACTCCTGTTTTTAGTTTTCATTTTTTGTGTTTTTGGTTTTTTTGCCATAGAATATGGGTACTCCCCACAGATAAACAGAAAAGGAAAGTGAAAAATCATCTCCCCAGGAGTGGAAGTTGGCCACACTGCAATCCCTCCACCTTCATTCTACCCTCAGGACTCTGGGTAAACAGGCAAACAAAATTGATGTGCTTTTCAAACTACCAGGTCCAGGAATTGAAGTGTTGCAGGCCATGCCACCTGTTGACCCAAATGTCACTCCAGCTAACTTGTATCCAAGTCCTTGGGAAACACTGTCTATACGTATTTGCATACTCTGGCATTTTATATATATATAAATAGAATCACACAACCTGTGAACTTTCATGGCTGCCTGTTAGCTTAGCATAATACTCTCAGTGTTCATCCATGTTGTAGCCTGCACCAATATTTCATATTTTTAAAGAGTAAAATGACTTCAGTATATGGGTATCCCACCTTCTCTTTATTCGTTCACCTATTGATGGCATTTGGGTTGTTTTAACTTTTTGGCTAGTATTGTTGATGCTGTTTGAACATGCATTAACACGTTTTTGTGAAGACAAATGCTTTCTATTTTCCTGGTTATCTACCTTGGAGCTGGATTGCTGGGTCATTTGGTAACTTTATGTTTAGCTTTCTGAGAAACTGTCCAAACTGTTTTCTAGAGAGAATGGATCAGTTTACATTTTCAGCAGCAATGCCTAAGAGTTCCAATTTATCCAGTCTTGCTAAAAATTGTTATTGTGCGTATCTTGGTGACAGCCAGCCAAGTGTGTAAGTGATTACTCATTGGCACTTTGATTTCCATTTCCCCTGTAACAAATGGTGTTGTGATTATCTTCATGTGCTTATTGGCCACTTGTTTTCCACTTTGGAGAAATATGTACTCAATGGCTTTGCCCATTTTTAAACAGGTTACTTGTGTTTTAATGAGTTGTATGAGTTCCCTATGTAACCTGTATACTCAAGTGTAGTCAGATGTATAGTTTAAAAACATTTTATTCCATTGTTTTTAAATTTTCTTGAGGTTCTGAAACAAAAATCATTTTAAAAATTGTATTACAACCAAATATGTATATTCTGTATTTGCTTTGATATAGTGCCTTTCATTAAAAAAAATGCTAAGATAACTAAAATATAGGCTATGCTTTCTTCTAAGAGTTGTATAGTTAGTTTCAGCTATAATTTTTAAGTATTTGATCCATTTTAAGTTTTTTTTTTTCTTTTTTTGGAGAGGTTTTCGCTATAGGGCGCGTGCGCTCACCAGAAAGACAGACAGAGACAGAGAGATAGAAAGCGAGAAATCACCCCCCCCAGGGGGGTGGCCATGCCACAATCCCTTCTCCTCCATTCTCCTCTCGGGATCTTGGGCACACGCACACACACACCCGGCATGAGTTTAAGCCACCGGGTCTGGGACTCAAAACGCAGTGGACTACATGGGAGTCCAGCGACATAGCCATTACGCTAACTGCTGGTCCCTATTTTTTTTTTTTTTTGTAGATAGATGACATACAGGTTTAAGTTCATTATTCTTCACATGAATAACCAATTAATTGTTCCATCACCATTTGTTGAAAGGACTATTTCTTGTCCACTGACTTGTCAAATACATGCTTAGTTTTACCATTTGGTTATTTTTTTTAATATATAACCTATTTTTTGTTTTTTCTGTTTCCTTATTTTCACTTCCTTTGAAATTATTTGAATATTTTATTATTTCATTTTAGTTTTCTATCACTCATTTATTATTAAACGTGTTTACTTTAAGGACCATAAATATACAATTAAGTTTTCATAATCTACATTGAGACATTACTCTTCTATCTCAGCTAAAATGTGGAAGCCTTGCAGCAACATAAGTTTCTTTACCACCACGCTCTGCCCTCAAAAAGACTGAGATGACATGGTAGTTGTCATATTTATGTATAAATGAATAAACATTGGTATACCTATGCACACTTTGAAAAATACCTTGTTGGGACCTGCAGATATGTAATGGTTATGTCACTGGACTCCCACATAGTTGATCATGGTTCGAGTCCTGGACTCAGTGACTTAAGACTCACACCAGGCACGTGTGCATGCATGTCCAGAATCCCGAGAGGAGAATGAAGGAGAAGAGCTTATGTCATGGTCATCCCCTCAGGGAGTGATTTTTTGCTTTCTGTCTCTGTCTCTCTCTGTCTCTCTGGCAAGTGCACGCACCTTATGGCAAAAATCTCTCTAAAAAATAACAAAAACAAAAACAAAAAAAAACCTTGCATTTTTTCAAAGTTATATATAAGAACTTTAAAATGTCTTAAATTTCTGAAGTGTTTTTCCCTTTATTTTGTGTAACACTGTCTTTGATGCTTTTACTTATTTCCAACAGTCAAGCTTTTCAGTTATTATTTTCTTGCAGTTAAATTGTCTTTTTTACCACTTTATATAGAACAAATCTTCAGGCAACAAGTTTTCCTTAGTTGTCTTTTAGCTGAAAATGCATTTTTCTATTATTCCTGAAAGGTATTTTTCCTAGTATAGAATTTGGTGTTCACATTTATTTTCCTTCAGAACATTAAAGATGCTTTATAGTTCGTTGCTTACATTTTTTTTCGGATGTTTGAATTGTTGTTTCCCTATATATAAAGGTTAATTTCTCCAGTTATTTTGAAGATTTCTTTTGTTGTTGTTATCTTTAAGCTATTTCATCAAATGGATGTAAGTATGGACTTTTTTGAGTTTACTTTTATTTAAGTCTGATTAACTTCTTTACTGTTTTTTTTTTTTTTTTTTGGAGAGTTTTTTTTGCTATGGGGTGCATGTGCTCACCAGACAGACAGAGAGAGACAGAGAGACAGAAAGTGAGAAATCACCACCCAGGGAGGATGGCCACGCCGCAATCTCTTCTCCTCCATTCTCCTCTCGGGTTCTTGGGCACGCACTCACACACACCCGGTGTGAGTTTTAAGCCACTGGGTCCAAGACGCGAACCGCGTTCGACTACGTGGGAGTCCAGCAACATACTCATTATGCTAACTGCTGGTCCCATTAACTTCTTTACTTTGAAAATTTATACCGTTCATTTTTTTTTTTTTTTTTGCCATTATTTCTCCAATATATTTTAATGCCTTCATTTTTATCTCTCTTTTTCTTGAATTTCACGACATTCAATTCCTACATTATCTTAGAGGTTCACAACGTTGTGTTCATTTAATTTTCGTCTTCTTTTCTCTTCCTATCTCTGTGTCAAATTGCACAATTTTATTTGTCTATTTTAAATTTCTCTTACTTTATCATTTGGCTACTGAGTTCTTCTAAAGTATATTTTATTTTGAATAATGAATTTTTTTAGCTCCATTATTTCCACATACATACAGAAATACACACACACATTTTTTTTCTTCACAGAGAGTGTTTAAGTTTTTATTTAAGTATTTTTTTTTTTTTTGAGAGGTTTTTCGCTATAGGGCACGTGCACTCACCAGACAGAGAGAGAGAGACATAGAGACAGAAAGCGAGAAATCACCCCCCAGGGGGGATGATCACGCCGCAATCCCTTCTCCTCCATTCTCCTCTCGGGATCTTGGGCACGCACGCACACGCGCCCGGCGTGAGTTGTAAGCCACCGGGTCCGAGATGCGAACCGCGGTCGACTACGTGGGAGTCCAGCGACATAGCCATTACGCTAACTGCTGGTTCCCAGTTTTTATTTAAGTATTTTGACACTTCTATAATGGAATTTGGTTAGAATAGGTATTTTAGCATGTTTTATTAGTTATTTTAACATCTTAATCATTCTGAGGTTGACACCTGTTGACTGTCTTTTCCTTTTAGAAATTAGTATTTGCTAGGTTCTTTGTATATCAAGTAATTTTGTTTACATCTGTGATATACATGATGTTACATTGTAGAGACTTAATTACAATCCTTTTTGTTTCTGTGTTTCAATATTTTTTAAATGTTTTAGCAGGAATCTACCTATTTATTATTGATTTTCATGACTCATCTTCCCCAAGTGGAAGTTCTAGCAGCTTAGTTTCTAATGATTGTGCTAGATTGCTTTTTGTGTTTTCTGTACATTTTGTACTCAATCATTAGTCCAAAAATAAATGATGGCATGTATATCAATACTATTCTTAAACTGGCGTTGAATTAGTTTGCTATGTGTGCCAGTTGGGAAATGAATCCTCTACTTGGGCTTCTTTAATTTTCAGTTCAGTTTTCAATGCCTTTGCTCTGCTGCTTTGACTCCACAACTACAGTCTTTCTTCTCTGTTTCCCCCCCACACACTGGACTACTGGCATCTTTTTCCCGATTCCATGAGCAGAAAAACGGATTTTCACCATTTGAGCATGTGTTCTTTTCTGCATCTGCAAGACTAGGTACTCTCTTTAGGATAAATCATCCAGAGATAAAAAAAGAAAAAGAGATAAATGTATGCTTTGGTCATTTTTCCAAGTTTTGAGCACCATCCACTATTCAATTCTTCAATAGCTACTTTTAAAATATATTTATTGCATGAAATGTTTAGTTGTAATTTCTGGAGAATATAGACTCTAAAAGGTTTATTCCTTTTTAGGGCAACAGTGAAATCTGTTCTAGATGCTTCTAAAATTGTGAATGATTTAAACTCTAAATGTAAAGACATATTTTCGTCAATAACAGTATTCGTTCCCCACTTTTTGGACTGATAATATTATTTCAGTTTGAAGTTCAGAATTCTCATTCCTGTAGATGTTTATGTGGAATAATTTCATGAGAATTTTCTGATAATTCATTTAGATAAACAACTATTCAGAGATGCAGCATCATACGTTTTTTTGCTATTCTGGTGTTTTTATTATTAGTTGTAAAAATATTAACATTTTTTGAGAGAATTTTGCTATAGGGCACGTGTGTTCCCCAGAGAGACAGAAAACAAGAAATCGCCTCCCCAGGGAGAATGACCATGCCACAATCCCTTCTTCTCTATTTGCCTCTCAGAATCTTTTGCACCCATGCGCATGCGTCTAGTGTGAGTTTTAAGCCGATGGTCCACAACTCGAATCACAGTCGACTATGTGGTCATCCAATGAAGTAACCATTACACTATCTGCTGGTCCCTATATTATAATTACGTTAAAATTCATTTTAGAATTTTGCATATTCTTACATGTCATGTTGTGATATACATTATTATGTACAATAATTAATTGCAAGTTTAATTAAAAATTAACTTATTTGTAGAAATGAAGGAAAATAGTCACAAACTTAAATTTAAATAGTGTTATATTTCTTAAAATAAATATTACATTTATATTATTATTATAAAATAAACTTAAATTTATATTTAAATAGAATTTCAAATATTGAAGAAATTGCTTATTTGGAGTGATTAGAAATAGTATATCTAGGTCTTACTCAGATTTTGATTATATCTACTTGTTTGTGGAGAAAGAGTATCTTTCTACATGAATGCATTATCTTATTTACTGTATCCAAAAATTGTTTATAGAAGATTTTATTGCCATATCTTTTTATATTTCATATGAATAAACTATTAAAGTTCTGTGAAGTAATAACCAATATAAGGATAAAATGCTGTCGTTCATGTATACTGTCTCTAAAATTAAAATGTGATATCAGCTTTATATTAAATATTCCTATAAGATTTTTATCTTTTCAGGTGGTCAATTTTACCTTTAACAACAATCTTTATTTTCACATATTTTTAAATTAATTAACATGAGTATTTACGTAATGTGAATAAAAACATGGTATTATTGGTTGCAGTTTCCTATTATGTAATTTTGTCTATATTACTAAGTCTTGCTATTTATTTATTTATTTTGGAGAGGTTTCTGCTATAGGGTGCGTGTGCTCACCAGAAAGACAGAGAGAGACAGAGAGACAGAAAGCAAGAAATCACCACCCAGGGGAAACGACCACGTTGCAATCCCTTCGCCTCCATTCTCCTCTCGGGATCTTGGGCACGGATGCACATGCACCTGGCATGAGTTTAAATCACTGGGTTCAGGACTCCAACTGTTGTCGACTACATGGGAGCCCAGCAATACAGCCATTATGTCATCTGCTGCTCCCCAGTCTTGCAATTTATTTATGATTAAATGTTTTTTGCATATTTTTGCAATTTTTGAGAATATTATGTTTTCAGAAATCAAGCTATTATATTTCCTAAGGATATTGTATTCATCCTTTAATTTACAAATTCTCAAATACAAGGGTTATGAGTAGCTAGGTACTAATATAGGGAGCTGTAAGAGAGACATACAGTCCACAATATTATATCTGGAGATTGTAGTTTTACAGCATATGCTTTTCTTGTCACCATAGTCTATTATTCTCATGTCTTAACCATCTGTTATCTCTTGCTTTATTGAAGTCAAAGAAACTTCCTTATATCTTTATGCAACCTAAAAGCATCAGACAGTAAGTGTGTTATAAAAGACTCTTCACATTCTTCAGTGATTAATTAGATCTACGCAAATAATTACATAACACTCTGCTGTCTGTGAGATATGTTTTCTGTTTATATTAGAGAAATTCATTATCTAATTTGTATTTCAATGTAGCATCTGTAAAACTAATATTGTGAATGCTCATCTGAACTAATATTCTACAGAGAAAATTTGTATTTTTAAGGTAAAGCATCTGTTAGCTGTCCATAGATTATTCTTAATCATTGTCTGTTGTTAAAAAAAAAAAAAGTGTACTTTGAAAGCAAATAATATGCTGTTGGTTAATAATGTCACCCAAAATAGAAAAACCAGTCAGCAACTCTGCAATCACCGAATGAGAAGATCAATTTTTTCCTTTCTATTGAAATTGCCTTTTCCCAGGTGGTCAATTGCACTTGTCATCTGTTATTTTGGAAAACGTACAAGATTTAATAGATGAGGTATATCAAACTAACTACATTAAGAATGTACCAGCTGTCAATATGGCTTCAGCCCAATATCATCTTTTGGGAAAAAGCAAATTCCAAAATGCAGACAGTATACTATTAGTCTAATAGAATGATTATAAGTTCTACCATCTGTTGCATATTTTACAACTAATTGTAACTTGTTTTCTTTAAAAATTCACATTTTCTTTGTTATAGGAAACAAGGTATCAGATATCATGGCACATTTGTTGTCTATTAGTGACACACCAAACTATTAGTAAATTATCCTACATATCTGCACAATGATTATCCTGGAAGCTAATTTCAGATATGTATGTTCAAAAATAGTAAGCCTAGGGACCAGCAGTTAGCGTAATGGCTATGTTGCTGGACTCCCACATAGTCGACCATGGTTCGCGTCCCAGACCTGGTGTCTTAAACTCACGCCGGGCGCATGTGCGTGCGTGCCCAAGATCCCGAGAGGAGAAAGGAGGAGAAGGGATTGTGGCATGGCCATCCCCCTTGGGGGATGGTTTCTCGCTTTCTGTCTCTCTGCCTGTCTGGAGAGCACACACGCCCTATAGCAAAAACCTCTCCAAAACAAAACAAAACAAAACAAAAAAATAGTAAGCCCATAGTATGCCCATGCCAATTAATTCAATGTGAATTTAATGTGGATTAAAAATACTTCTTGGAGCCAACAGTTGCTTAGTGGGTAAGATGCTAGGTTCCCACATGGCCTACCTCAGTTTGAGTCCCAGATCCAGTGGCTTAACAATCATGCCCAGTGTGTGGTGTGTGAGTGCCCAAAGTCCTGACAGGAAAATGGAGGAAAAGGGATTAGGGCATAGCTACCTCCCTTGGGGAACGGTTTCTCAGTTTTCCTCTCATTCTTTCTGGAGAGCATATGCATCCTATGCCAAAAACCTCAAAAAAAAAAAAGAAAAAGGAAAGAATAATTCTTAATATTCTTTTAAAGCATTACTCTAGTGTAAATAACAAAAAAAAACTGAATCCATAGACAAATAGATATAAAATCCTCCTCTATAATTTTTAGTTTCTATAGTTTATTTTGTGACAAGAGTGCTAAGATTTATCATTTAATTTTAACTGGTTAACTTCTTTACATGATATATGATGCTAAATTGCATATCTAAATAACTTTTGGAAATTATTTTATAAGTTTGGAAAAGTTCTATGAAATTGCCAAATTGCATAAAAATTAATCACTTAAAAATTCTGTTCTCTGGGACTAGCAATTGGCGTAATGGCTATGTCGCTGGACTCCCATGTAGTCAACCGTAGTTTGAATCCTAGGCCCGGTGTCTTAAACTCACGCTGGGCGCGTGTGCGTGCGTGCCCAAGATCCCAAGAGGAGAGTGGAAGAGAAGGGATTGCAGTATGGCTGTACCCCCAGGGGGTGATTTCTCGCTTTCTGTCTCTCTGTCTCTCTTTCTTTCTCACAAGCACACGTGCCCTATAGCAAAAACCTCTCAAAAAAAAAAAAAAAATCTGTACTTTAATTATCTTCCTGTGTTATTTTTTTTTTTAATTTTAAATGTGCTATAGGAATGTATGCTTGCCAGAGACAGAGACAGAGAAATAGAGAGAAGATAGGAAAGCATACGCCCAAAACAGGCTGTAATTCCTTCTCCATTCTTCTCTTAGGATTTTAGACGTGCATGCACATGTACCTAGCATGCTTTTGAACAGCAGAGTCCAAGACTCGAACCACATTGTTGGCTATTTAGGAGTCCACTGTATTAATCACCACACTACTGGCTGGCTTTCTTTACTTGTTTTGATAGCCTTAATAATTTTCACTTTGTGACACGAAAAACATACCCACCGTGTACATGTGGGTGTGTGTCCAAAAGACTGACAGTAGAATAGAAGAGAAAGAATTGTGGTTTGGCAATCTTCCATGGGGGGTTCTTTCTAGCTTTACCTTTCTCTCTCTCTCTGTCTCTTTATATCGAGTACCTTCATCCTATTTTAAATATATATTTTATATAAATATATATATATACATATATATATGTGTGTGTATATATATATATACACACACACACATATATTATTTAAACTATATCTCTATTCTCTTTTTCACTTCAGTGAAGAGATAATCTATGTTATTGGTGCAGTGATAACATTGGTAATTTTCTATTTTAAGTTCAATATTTTCAACACAGTTCAGGCAATTTCCAAAAGAGATTATCTAAATCTGAATTGTCTCTATCTACACACATAATAAATGCAAATTTGTTCTTGAATATAATTAATTTGAATACTGTGTTAAATTATAAAAGTAAATATTTTAAATAAAGTTCCAGAACAATAAAATGAAAATTCTGTGAAGAACTCCACGTTCAGTAATGTTAAATAAATCCCTCTATATTACGGTTAGTAACCAAAAGTGTTAGTTTTACATTTCAGAAGTGTCATAAAAATTAAGTGAAATCATTTATATAATCATTTATATAAAAGCAACCTAAGTCTGAAAAGCATCGTTTTTGTGAAGATCTTAGCAATCTTGAACACAACCCTTATCTGGGAATTTTGAAGGAATTGAGACTTTACCTTATTTTCTATATGACAAATTAGCTTCTCAGTTTCATAGATATTGGCATAAAGTGGAAGACTTTTGGGTTAGAGACAAAGAACATCCCATTGTTTGCAGAAATAGCAATAGCCAGAGGACTACCATTTGCTGATTCCCCAAACCCTGATTTTCATAGAATCATGCCATAACTACCAGGAGATGTCTACACAGTCAGTAGAATATGTTATAGGGAAGGCATTCTGTAGTTAGGAAACCCTGATTGTATACATAGGACTACCAGCAAAAATGGCCAAATTTCCTTAAAAGGAGATAGTATTTTATTTTCCTGGACATTAAACAAATCTTTTTTATAGAGATACTAACTCTATCTTTTATTAATATTGCTATATGGCATTCTTAAAAATGATAGTCCAAAGTATAAAGGGTGATAATGTGTTTGTACAGAAATACATATCATTTTGAGCAAGAAAAGTCTCCAGACACCTATATCTGCATTTATGTTTGAAATATAGCAATTAATGCATCTACACTTATTAGTTTTATTCCAAAGGTAGTAGCAAGAGAATCAAATAATGAAATAAATAGCATTAAATATGATCATTGTGTAATACAATGAAGTAGTAACTTGTATGACAGAGACAGTATTTTAAATATTTGTACAGTTACATAAAATTATTTCAATGATAAAGTGTTAAATTTAGACTTGAGTTATTAGAGATTAATATTCTGTAAGGCCTGACTCAAGATAGCCTTCATGTATAATGTGAAGGATAATAGAATGAGGTCAACTTTGATATCAGTAGGGCCCTATACAAAGAACTATAAAAAGATATATGTAATTGTAGGGCTTCAGGAAAAGAGCTTAGTTCTTTCTCCTGAGAGAATACCAGTAGAAATGTCAGCAAGAACAAGTCAAGGTAATTTTTTTTTACTTCATAAATGGGGGAGGTGCCTTAGATACAACGGTGTAGGTTTATTATTAGTTAATAACTGAGTGGAGCGGAATAGTCAAATAGCAGAACTTTATACCAGCAGTGTGGTAGGAAATGAGCTAGCAGACACTGATCTAAGAAGTATTATATCCCTCAAATCAAATCATAAAATAAGTTAAAGAGAAAAAGCAATTTTTGGCTTATTTCCATTTACTTTTCTTATTGCCCTATAGGCAAGATGTTTTACTTTATATAAATAATTATTTTCTGCCTTGCACTATAGCAAATATTTGATTTAAAATTATTTTTTTAAAGAATTGTTCCACTTAACTTTATTTATTTATTTAAATTTGACTGGAGAGGGACAAAGTGAGAGAGAGAGAGAGAGAAAAAAAAAATGAGAAAGCAAGCTACCTGGTCTGGGACTTGAGCCACAGTCAGCCATGTGGGAGTCCAGCGCCTTTAACCACCACATGACCTGTCGGCCCCGAAAGTCATATTTATTAAAGAGAGATGGTACTACAGTGAGAACACAATGCTATGCAAGGTTGACTCACATGGGAAGGTTTTAGGTTTGCATTCAGGGATCTCCTTTAGTAGGTCAGGCACATACTTGGCCATGATTTGGAGCTGGCTGATGCTAGAGGTGTTTTGCAATGTGAGAACCCTCCTGGGGTGCTTTTCTCTCTCTCTTTTTCTCTGCATCACTCATGAAAAAAAAGAAAAAGAGAAAAAGAAAGAAAGAAAAAGGAAGAGAGAAAGAAAGAAAAGAGAGAGGAAGAAAGGGAGGTACAGAGGAAGGAAGGAAGGGACAAAAGGAAGAAGGGGGAAAGGGAGGAAGTGACAGAATGAAAGGGAAGGAAGGGAAGGACAGAAGAAAAGGAAGGAGAGAAGGGAGGAAAGAAGAAAGAAAAGGAGAAAAAACTTCTTAAAGTGTTCTTTTGTATAAGAGAATTAGAGTGAGGTAGAAACAATTTTTTTAGATATGAAATCATGCAAAATTGCTTCTCCACATAGTGATGACTTTATATATCAAGGACATGCTAGTTTTTGTTTACTTAGATTTGAAGACTTTCAACTGAAAATATTTAGAGGAAATAATATTCAGGGTAATAACATAATGAAGCAAACCACACTTAATATTCTTAATCAACAATGCAATAATGGAATCTGTAAATAAAATACGTGCATTTTAACAGAAAAATAAGGATAGAAGAACTAACAATTGACAGAAAAGAAATTAAAAATATTAAAAGTAAAGTAAATTTAATCTCACTATTACAATAAAAATCAAAATATAATTTCAAAGTTAAAAGTTAAAATCATTTTTTTGTGAGAGTGCAATAAAAATTATATTATTGTACACCTCTGGTGAAAATGCACACTCATGCCAACTTTCTGGAAGTTAATTTGTCAAATCAATGCATATTTAATGTTTTACACATGCTCGTATCCTGTGACTAAGTACTCCTCCAGGATTTTTTTTTCTTTAGTTATACATATTTATAGGGTGCAGTGGAATTTTTTTTCAATATGTGAATAACGATAGTGATGTATAATGATTGAATCAGGGCAACAAACTTATCGCAAACATTTACTTTATGTTCTGAACATTAGAAATTTTCTCTTCTAGCTATTTTGAAATATACATTAAATTGTTATTAACTTTGCTATACTGTGTTTTAGTACTCTAGGAAGCATTTCTTTTTATCTAAGGGCAATTTCTTATCTATATCAATGAAACTTCCCATATTCTTCTCTTCTTCCTCTCCTATTGTCAGCTTCTGGTACCCACCATTCCACCACCATACTCGCTTTAATGCAATCAAATTGTTTACGAATCTTTCACATTTGAGTGAGAACATGTAGCATTCATTTATCGGTGCCCGGCTTTTTCACACAGCATAATTTCCTCCGGGCTCATCTGTGTCTCTACAAATAACAGAATTTCATCCTTTTGATGCCTGAATAATATTTTCTCATGTATATGAATCCTTTTTTCTTTATTCACTCATTTGCTAATGGACACTTGAGTTAACTCCATATCTTGGCCATAGTGAGTAGGGCTGCAATAAACAGGAGTGCTGGTAACTCTTTGGCATACTGTTTTCTTTCCTTTGGTTATACACACAGTAGTGGCATTATCTCACCATAAGGTAGCTTGATCATTAAATTTTTGAGGAATCTCCGTGCTGTTTTTCATGGCTATACTTTACTCTACAAAGGTAGACTTGTACACTTTGCAAAGAGTGTACAAGGGTCTACCTTTCTTTGCATCCTCGCCAATACTTATTTTTATTTTTGTGCTATAATAGCCATTTTAGCAAGACTGAGGTGATACCTTATGGTGATCTTGATAAGTATCTTCCTAATAAGTAATGTGTCTTTTTCATACATTTGTTGGCCATTTTTCTTTGTCCTTGTAGAACTGTCTTTTCAGATCAATTGCCTATGTTTTTTTTTTTTTTTTTGGAGGGGTTTTCACTATAGGGAGTGTGCGCTCGCCAGACAGACAGACAGAGAGAGACAGAGAGACAGAAAGCGAGAAATCACCCCCCAGGGGGGATGGTCACGCCGCAATCCCTTCTCCTCCATTCTCCTCTTGGGATCTTGGGCATGCACGCACACGCGCCTGGCGTGAGTTTTAAGCCACCGGGTCCAGGACGCGAACCGCGGTCGACTATGTGGGAGTCCAGCGACATAGCCATTACGCTAACTGCTGGTTCCCAATTGCCTATGTTTTAATCAGGTTATTTGTTTTTTGCTGCTGAGTTGTTTGTGTTCTTTGTATGTTCTGAATATTAATCTCTTGTAGGATGTATACCTTGTAAATATTTTGTCTAGTTCACTCTCTTGATTGTTTCCTTTGCTAGGCAGATTTTAAGTCTGATACAATTCCATCTGTATACTTTTTCTTTTGTTTCTTGTGCATTAGAGATCTTAATCTTCGCCTGTGGGAGGCTGCGCACCAGCGAATATCGACAGTTTCTCAGAGAGCAAACAATTACACAATGCCAAAAGCCATGATTGGCTCCCCTTCAAGGCCTCACCTTCAAAACCATACTCTGATTGGCCACTTCCCATAAAGGCCATGATTGGCTCCCCTTCAAAACCTCACCTTCAAAACCATACTCTGATTGGCCACTTCCCATAGCAAATTGGTGAGCTTAGAATCCCTCAGATTTGCATATCCTGCACCTCATGATTGGTCCACAAAAGCATCCAATCATAACCCATCTTTTACAATCTTTCATTCAACCAATCACTGCCCACCAACATGTATATAACCATGATCCCTGGCCCACAATCGTCAGACACGACCATGAAGACCCTGAAGACCTGTGACACTGAATCACCTCTGGATGACCCTGCGGAGTTGTAATGCTGTGTCATCTCCATGCTGCCCACAATAAAGGGAAGACCCTGAAGAGTTGTAACACTGTGTCGTCTCCATGTTGTAACACTGCGCCGTTTGTCCTGTCTCTCACTCCTTCCCTCAGGAAATCTGTTTGACTGTCCCCCGGGTCAGGACATTTGCCATATAAACATCCTAAGGTATTATCTCTGTATTTTTCCCTAGAAATTTTATAATTTTGCATCTTACATTTTAGCTTTTGATCTATATAATCTACATCATTTGTGGAGTCTGTATTTCTTATTTACTTGCTTACTAAAATTTATTTGTAATACCAAAATTAATACTTGTGATACATTCATGGTCACTAATAGACATGAGGAGAGTTATAAATAGTTTAATCGATCACGCAGGTTTCCAGGTGAAGCTGAACAAAATGATTTCTGCTTTTTACACCCAGCTTCTCAGACTTTTTACAAAAGTTCTCTTTGCAATCTATTTGTCACATATTTGTAATTTTCATTGGTACTTTTGCTATTTTAATATGTTTAAGCATATTTTTGATGTGTTTTATTTTGATCTTAAGCATGAGAATACGTACATTTTGCTGAGAAGATACAATTAAAAGTTTTTACTAAGACAGGAGATGTATGCTGCTGGTATTGAGTAAGCTAAGTGTTCATAAATCAACAATATATTCATAAGCTGTCTTTAAATAAAGACACACAAAAAATGAAGCTTTAAATTGATCAACTGATGAAAATACTGTAATCTCTGAATGTAATTATCCCTAGGAGCAATGGTTAAGCATTCGTTATTTCAATGTTGGCTGTAACTTTATATAGCATAACTACAGTGAAAACAAAAATAGACTATATGGATAGATAGAAAGATAGAAACAAAGATGTATATGGAATCATTTGCCATTTATATTTATAAAAATGTTCTGTCTCTCTAGTGCTCTCTCTCACTCTCAAATACACAAACATACACAGAAACATAGACATGCACTTGCATGCAACAAGTATTATATATAAAACATTTAATAAATATTAGGTGGCCAGATTTTAAGTAATTTACTTCATTATTTCAACAATTTCCAAGTATTCTATAGTCATTATTGCTATTACATGTCTCACAAATAAACATTATTTCAATAATTTAATTTATCAGTATTTAGTCAAATTCTTAATATGTTTTGACTTTTTAAAAGAGGTTTTTGCCTAGGGTGCTGTACTCATCAGAGAAAGACAGTGAGAGAAAAAGTGAGAAATCACCACCACCACCACCACCACCACCACCACCCCCCCCCCCGAGGGATGAGCATGCCATAATCCCTGCTCCTCCACTCTCCTCCTGGGACCTTGGGCACACATACAGATGCATCCAGCATGAGTTTCAAGTCACTAAGTCTGGGACTTGAACTGTAGTCAGCCATGTGTAGTCCGGGAACAAAATTATGCTGCCATTTGCTGGCCACAAAATGTTTAGACTCTTTGACCTAAATGACTAACTTTAGGAAATTTTGCTTGAGAAACAATACAAAGAGGCATAAAAAGTTGTGAACACGCATATGCCCTGAAATGACACATATAATAGTAGTATAATATTGGAAGTAATTGCCAAGACATAGAAACTATTATGTAATATATGGAGCTATATAGGATTAAGTAATTTTCTCAGATAACATTTCACAATATGGAAAAAGTGCAAGTATATATTGACAATTATATAAAGAAGCTAACAATGTAGTATTTATTAAAGAATGTAATCAGGACCAGGAGGGGGCATTATGATTAAGATGCTGGATTCCCACCTACCTGACCATTATTCAAGTCCCAGACTTGGTGTCTTAACAATTGCAACAAATAAATACATAAGTAAATAAATATTTTTAAAACTACAATCACTGCTAGAAAATAATATAATATTAACATGTTGCTATACACATTTTTTCATTTATTTCTTTCTTTAAGAAAAGGGAGATGGGAGAGAAGGCAGAGACACAAGCATCCTCAACAGGGGCACATGCTGCAATATTCCAACCTCCCACATGCATGCCTGGAATATACAGGTTGACCTGGGAACTGACCCCCAGTATTTCTTACAGCTTCCATAATTGCAATGTTGCACTACTGCTGTATGCTATAAATGAGCCACATGTTACAGTAATTATTATATGATATATAATGGCTGTGTTTAAAATATATCTTACAATGTGTATGTTAAACAATATTATTTAAATTAATATTAATTATCTTTGTACACAGAATTTGAATTCTTTAATGTTTACATTGGCATGTGTGTGTGTGTGTGTGTGTGTATATTTATTTATTCAAAGTGATATGTGTTTTTTCTACAATACGAAATAAGGTAAATTCTGTGTGACACAATAGCTCTTTAAATGCTATAGTAGTCAATTTTATATTGACTCTGAAATATGCTGTACTATGCATTTAGCAATTGTGAAGTATTAATATGTTTACGTTTTTAGATGCCAATAAAATATAAATGGTTTAATCAGCAAGTTAATTAAAGTTGTGGTTCTGTTAATCCAGACAGTGCAACTAAAAAGAGGATATATATTGTGGCTATGATTTAAACATTCCCTCTAAAACTCATGTCAAAATTTAAATGACTTTGCTAATATTAAAAAGTGGGTGTTTAGGGACCAGCAGTTAGAGTAATGGCTATGTCTCCGAACTCCCAAGTAATTGACCGCGGTTTGAGTCCTGGATCTGGTGGCTTAAACTCACGCCAGGCGCGTGTGCGTGCGTGCCCAGAGAGAAGAATGGAGGAGAAGGGATTGCAGTGTGGCCATACCTCCTGGGGGGTGATTTTTTGCTTTCTATCTCTCTGTCTCTTTCTATCTTTCTGGCTAGCGCACGTGCCCTATAGCAAAAAAAATAAATAAATAAAATAAAATAAAAAAATAAACTAAATAAAAAGTGGATGTTTGGGAGGTAATAAAACCCTAAAAGCACTGCCCTCATGAATAAATTAATGCCATTATTAAGGGAGTGAATCCCTATAAAATAGTTTCTTCCCCTTTTTTCCCTCTTTCTCTCTCTTCCCAGTTCTCTCCTGCCCTTCTGCCTTACAGCAGGATGCAGGCAAAAAGGAGATGCTCACCTCACACTGGACCCATGATCTCAGAATTCCCAGCCCCCAGAATCATGAACCAATCTATTTCTCCTCATATTGAATGATGTAGTCTGTGGTATTCTGTTATAGCAGCACAAGGGACCAAGAAGATTATACAACATAAATGCTATGAGACAATATGTAAAGCAATAAAGTTTAAAGCTCCTATCCATAATGTAAAAATTTAAAAGTACAATAATTGCGAAGAAAAAGAGTATAACTATATAATTTTGATGTTATGGACTGCTTCTTCTTATTTTCTAAATGTTTACTAATATGGCTTTTGAGAGAAAAATGAGAAACATATGGGTCTCTTTTATAAGATATATAATTTTTCCAGGACATTCTAAAAAGTTAAAATCATTGTTCATTACGGGTTAAGACAGCATCAAGTCCTATCATCAAGAAGAAAACAGGTAGAATTAAAAGAATTGCCTTTAGCCAAGAAATGTGAAAAGAAAGACTAGAGCTTTCAATTTAAGATTCACATGCTTGAGTCATCTTTGAAGTTAGAAAATATTGAAGAGACTGAGATTATGTGCTTTTTTTTTTTTTTTTTTTTTTTTTTTTTTTTTTTTTTTTTTTCCTGAGAGAGGTTTTTTCTATAAGGTGCATGTGCTCATCAGAAAGACAGAGAATAACAGACAGAAAGCAAGATATCACCCCCCGGGGGGATGGCCACACTGCAATTCCTTCTCCTCCATTCTCATTTTCCTCTTGTGATCTTGGGCACACACGCACACCCTCCGGGTGTGAGTTTAAGCCACCGGGTCTGGGACTCAAACCGCAGGTGACTACATGGGAGTCCAGTGACACAGCCATCATGCCAACTGCTGGTCCCAAGAGACTGAGACTATGTTAAAAGCAGTGACTCCAGGCCACCAAATGGTGTGGAGGGTAAGGCCCTAGATACCACACGGCGAGCTTCATGTTTCAAGTTCCAAACCATGCAACCTGAGAACCACACAAGGCACATGTGAGTGAGTGCCCAAAATACCTAGAGGAAAATGGAAAAGGGATTATTGAGGCATGGCAAAGGGGGCAATTCCTCACTATTTCTCTCTCTCTCTCTCTTTCTCTCTCTCTCTCTCTCTCTCTCTCTCTCTCTCTTTCTGACTGGTACGTGAACATGTCCTATAGAAAAAACTAAAAACAAAGAACAAACAAAATTGCAGTGACTCCAATCTGGGCCAACCTCACAGCCTAGAAGTTCAGAGAGTCAGATCCTACATGGCTGATGGCTGACTGCAGTTGAAATCCTTGTCCCAGGAGCTTGAAGAAACATACCTGGTGTGCATGCATTTGTGTCCAAAAATCTTTACAGAATGGAAAAATTGAGGAGAAGGGATTGTGGCGTGACCATTCCCCGTTAGTGGAGATGCTGCATCCCTCTTCTTCTCTGTCTCTCTGTCTCCCCCCCCCCCCCTTTCTCTCCTCTCTCTCAGATAAGTGCATGTAAACTCTGGCACTTGGGGTGGAAACAAAAAAAGCAGTAACTCAGATGTGGGAGAAGTTTACACTCAGGTAAAATGGAAATAGTAATATTGCATTGAGTTTGGTACTATGGTAGAAGTGTATCTAAAATTTAATGTAGAAATACTTCTTTGGCTTTGATTAGTTGTGTCTCCCTGGGCCCCTTTAATTATCTATGCATAAAAGTATATTTTTACAAAAGTGCATCCCTCCAAATTGAAAATGTCACCTCAGAACTTTTTCTATCAAAACGAACTAAATTCAAAGATATTTTTATGTCCAATATTTAAAAAGTCCCTCTCTCTTTTATTATTTATGAACTAACATGTATTATTTACCACGTGCCAGGAACTATAAATGTTTTGTATGCATTAACTCTTTTAATAATTACTATTTACAAATAAGTACCTCTTTATTTCAAGGTTTACCAAATCTTGTGCCATAATAATATCTCAACACAATTTTAGAAGGCTAACAAATGTCTGAGCAACTCTGGCTTCAGAGTCACCTTAGTGAGGCCCTGATATAGAAGGCATAGCAAATTGAATACCTCACAAAAATGTGTTTTATTGTATTCACTTTACTATATTTGGTAATTCTAAATATTCTCCTATCTAAAAAATAAAAATGTTATTCAAGTTTTTATTGTTCAAAATAGTCCAAAAAAATAGCTGTAGTATCATGCAAGAAAATGATCAACAATATTTTATTATCTGAAAACAATGATAAAATTAATCCAACAAACACATCATATGTCTAAGAAAGTGTTCTTGGGATCTTAAAATGTAAAATTATTTTAAAAATAAGGAGACCAGCAAATGATGTAGTAGTTATGTCGCTGGACTCCCACATGGCTGACCACAGTTCAAGTCCCAGACTCAGTGGCTAGAAAATCAGTCCGGATATGTGTGCGTGTGTGCCCAAGATCCCAGGAGGATGATGGAGGAGAAAGGATGGCCGCATGGTCATCCCCCCAGGGGCTGATTTCTCACTTTCCCTCTCCATGTCTCTATCTCTTTCTCTTTCTCTGGTGAGTACATGCACCCTATGGCAAAAATACTCTAAAAAAAAATGACACTTTGATTAGTGTTAATAGTAAAAACTAACCCTACATATATCATGCTGTAAAAACACATAGATTTGTCTATTCTATAGCTCATTTACAACATCACCATGCATTGTGGATCCAATTCCAAGTCAAATTATATTCTGAAAATTAAGTTTAAAAAATTACATGTATTTACTATGCAGTATGCATAATTCATAGAAGAATACAGTCAAGTAATCATTTTCTGACTCTTATAGAACCAATGACATTTTCAACAAATGTTGATAATATTTTCATTAAATTATTAGGAATGTTATGGCAGAAACAATACTCCAAATATGTGAGTGCATCTGTGTTTGTATATGTTTGATAGGCATGTGTGTATATATATATATATATAAACAGACATAAGCACAATAATATACAGGCATATGTGTATGTGCATATATCTATATCTATCTATATATATGTGTGTGCGTGTGTGTGTGTATGTTTTTGGTCTCACAATACGATATAATTCAAATAAAACGGTGTAACTTTCTTCCCTGAAGTCTTATCATATAAGTTCAGTAATCTATTCAAATTTCTAGAAGATATTTTCATAGATATTAATATAAGGAGTTTATAAATTTTGATACTTAACCTTGCTACAGTCTACCAATCCCAGTGTTTGCATGGACTACTTTTATGCTTACAACAGCCCTGCTCGTTTTCATCTTGTCTAGGGAAATTCAAGGCTATTTAAATATTTTCAAGACAATATCTTTGTCCATAATGCAGTTTGTAAAATTATTATTATTTTCATTAGAACACACAACAGAGTGCTAATTCAAAGTTTTACCAAAATTTTTACTCTTGTTTCTAAAAAAAAAAAAAAATTTTTTTTAAAAGTAGACCTTAAATGACCAGTGAAAAATGGGAAAGTGTAAGTGACAAACAATGTCCCCAGTCAATGTTATATCTTATGACGTATTAAACACTATTGTTGCTCTGAGCTGGATGAATTGGAAGTAGGATGGTATTTATAGAAGATTTTGCCTGTATCCTAAGAGTAGGCAAGTTTTATATTTTATGTTTTATATTTTCAGTTTTCTGTTGATTGCAGTAATTCTGAGTACCCCTACATTATACTCTATTGTTGTTTAATCTGCTTCTGCCTCCCAGTTAGAACAGTTCTTGAAGCTAGGGATCTTGTTCCTATTATTTAATCTTGTCTCCCTCACATTGATTATGTTGCTTAGCCAATTTTTAAAAATAATTATTTTATTTTATTTATTATTATTGTTATTATAATTCAGTTTGACCAGAGAGAGAGAGAGAGAGAGAGAGAGAGAGAGTGAGAAAGCAGGCCACCAGGTCTAAGACTCAATCCATGATCAGCCATGTGGGAGTCTATCACCTTATCCACCATGCCACCTGCCTGCCCCATTATATTGCTTGAAATGTAGTAAAATAATCCATTCAATACAGAAAGCAGTGAATGCATAAGGTATCATATTTACTTTCCCCAATATTTGTTTATATTACAGAATAGTGCCAAATAAACCTTTGTATCAAATGTAATTAACAAATAGAAACATGTATGAAAAGGTCACAAAGCATATAATGGCAAAATATTCTAATCTTTAATATGCTTGTTCCAGTATTTTTTTAAATAAAGTGTTAATAAGAAATAAATGATCTACTCAAAAACTGAAAAAGTAGAAGGTACAATATTGTAGGGAGGGCAAATGTAGATACCAGATCTCCTCAGATGGGAGTGGGTGGTGGGCTGAGGGAGGGGCTCAGGAAAACAAAAGCATACATTCTGGGAAAAATCATGTTGCAAGCTATAAAGGTGTGTGATGATTAACAAAATAAATATAGAATTGTATTGTGATTAATTTTTAACAAGACAATGCGTTTTAATGAAAGCTAGAAATATTCATGAAAACATATTTTGTGCCAGTATCATAAGAGGTTTGTTCGTTTGTTTTTGCCGGAGGGTACATGTGTTCATCACAGAGAGACAGAGACACAGAGAGAGGAAAAGGAGAAAGAAGCATCAGCTAATAATGTGTGCTCATTTCACAATTTCTTTATCTTACCAGGATTTTGGTCATTCACAAGCATGCACTGGTGTATTTTTTAAACCACTGAGGCTGGTATGTGAATTCCAATTGACCATGTGATATTAGGTTTTCTTAACCACTTGAACACAGGGCAGGCCTTCATATGATTTCAATGTCTACACCATTTTTTTAAAAAAGATTTTTTTGCCAAAATATGTGTGTGTGTTCACCAGAGAGCGATCGAGAAGAAGCGGAATAGACAGAGAGAAGGAAAGTGAGAAATTACTCCTAAGAGGAAACAGCCATGCTGTCATCCCTTCTTCTCCATTCTCCTTTGGAAAAATACACACACACACACACACACTCACACAGCATGATTTTCAAGCTGCTGGGCCTGGGACTCGAGCCATAGTTGACCATGTGGAAGTCCAGCACTTTAAACACCTTTCTGGCCCTTGTTTGCACCATTTAACAGTGGCATGGTGGCATAAACAAATTATCATCTAAGTGTGTCAAATTGCAATTAGGTTTACTTCTGGATAAAATCTCTCTATATATTTTTTAAATTTTGTCAAAAATAAAATAATTTACTGAGGTAGGAGTTAGACTCAACTTGTAGGTAAATAGAGAGGGGTTACTGGTAATGGAGTTACTGTGGTTTTGCTTTCTATGATTTGGGAAATGTTCACTTGTAATGTTCACTCCATTACAAGTCTCAGAGGAATTTATGACTTTCTATTGCTGGGCTAAAATCAGACCAGTCACTGTCTAGAGCACAAAGATAAGGACATTTCCATCATTCACTAAAATACAGAGCCATCTGGCCCCCTCCAGATACAAAGAGTATAAGAACTAGTTGTCTTGAGTTCAGGACCCAGGTTGATAACCGTTTCAAGAAGAAACAGCTGTTTATTCATTGTCGGAATTCTATATGACTAGGCCATTTAGGCCTACCTGTGACATCCCACTCAGGCCCTCTTTCCTCCACTGCATTGGAAACTTGCCTCCTTCAATAAGACAGAGAGACAGAAAGTGAGAAATCACCCCTCAGGATCTTGGGCAAACACGCACACACGTCTGACTTGAGTTTAAGCCACCGGGTCCGGTTCTCAAACCGTAGTCAACTGCATGGGAGCCCAGCGACATAGCCATTATGCCAATTGCTGGTCCCCACATTTACAATGCCTTGTGAACATTGGACAAGAACAAGTATGGGCATTGGGCATGATCATCCCTGCACCCCCATGTTGCTACTATGATTTTTGATGAAAATATATTTTCAACTATTTGACAGTTATCGCCATCCAAGAGTCTAGTATGTATTCCAGATAAATTTCACAAATGTTAAACTCTACAAATTAATTAAAAATTTACAACAAACAAATAAAAAATATTAATTCAAGAAAAACTACAGAATCTCAATAAGAGCTGTGGGTTTTGTGGCATTTTAATTTAGGACTGTTCCCAAAATGAACCTGAAGCTATGAGGTACAGTAACCTCAACAATCAGTAGTCACACAGCTGTTATAAACTGACGTCCTATGTGAGCTCTGCTTAAAGCCCCATCACCAATATATTGTCACTATTTGACCCAACATGAAGCACTCAGGAAAAGTCTCATTTCCAGGGTATTATGGCTATTTGACCTGACTCAGAGTTCAGTTCAATAGGAAAAAGCCTATCATCAGACACTGAAAACAATCAGCTGCGGTGGTTAAATATGAAATGTCCTGCAGCTATGATACTAGTTGGGACAAACAAAGGCACAACCAAAAATTAATGGTAATATATAGGGAATAAGAAATCAATAGGGGGCCTTGAAAGGCTCTGTGATACACTTGGTGATCCAGAAAGCAGCAAAGGAAAGACTGCAGCTCAGGAAAAACTGAAAAGGGCTGCACGTATTCACTTAGGCTGACCCTGAAGCTCTGCACAACAGACAACTGATGCCCAAGGTGGAATGAAACAAACACACACACATTCTCTATTAAGATGTATTGTCTCAGGAATTTGAGAAAAGTATTGGCTGACACCAAAGTATGCTGACCACTGACCCAACAACTTAGAGGAAGTAAGAATTTAAAAATAAACCTAAAAATAACAAAGTAGGAGCCAGATGGTAGCACAGTGGTAAGACATGACACTCTGCAAGGCAACACCACATAGAAGATCTCCAGCTCATGTCTGGAGAACTCTCTGAATATACCACGTACTTGCTTGCCTATGATCTAGTGCTGGCTTTACGCTATGAGTGGATTGTGACATCAAGATCATGTAGGTGCAATAAAATAAATAAAGCAATGTTAAGAAAAGTTAAGAAAATAATAAGCAAGACAAAACAAAGCAACCATGACATTGGTGTTATCGGTACTGCACATGATAGGAAATACAGACAGCAAAGAATTAGTCTAAAAGAAAAACAAAGGTAAGAAAATAAAAAAGACAAATAAGGAACTGAAACTCTTTGGAGTAATGCTTGTTCTAGGGACAGGACAAAGAAAATACAAGATAAACCTGGGAATCTAATAGTAAAAGATGTTAAAAAAAAAAAAAAAAAAACTGCTGGGGGCCAGCAGTTAGCGTAATGGCTATGTCGCTGGACTCCCATGTAGTCGACCGCGGTTTGAATCCCGGACCCGGTGGCTTAAACTCATGCCGGGCACGTGTGCATGTGTGCCCAAGATCCCAAGAGGAGATTGGAGGAGAAGGGATTGCGGCGTGGCCATCCCCTCTGGGGGGTGATTTCTCGCTTTCTATCTCTCTGTCTCTCTCTGTCTGTCTGGCGAGCTCACGCGCCCTATAGCAAAAACCTCTCCAAAAAAAAAAAAAAAAAAAAAAACTGCTTAAAAAATAAATGCATTGGTCATGTCAAATAAACCCCACAAGATTCAAACTAGAAGTACTCTCAATAGCCAAAGTTGTAATATAATAACAGTAGTATTTCATTATAACTCAAATAATAAAATCCTTAAACCTATGAACTCAAATTATTAAAGGAGAAAAAACAAATCTTTGTACCACCTCCAAAAGTCTAAGTAATATATTTATCAGGCTCATAGAATATGAAATTACCATCAGAACACTACACTAATAGTTGTTATAAATAAGTTACTCAAGAAAGTGAAAATCATATGAGAAACAGGATGTTTGATATACCTTGCTCTAAAAATGGAGATGAATTCCCCTCCACTGGATTTTGGACTCAATTTGTTCTTTCTTTTCTCTTGAGCAGAGTACTAAAAGTGATAGTACAATATTACTGATAGTGTTTATATTACTGATAGTGTAATACAAAGAACATATACCTCTGTAGTATTCTTCACACAAATCCATAGATTCAATGCAATCATGAGAATACATCAAACAAAAACAGATTGAGGGACATTCTAAAAATTCTTTATCATTATTCTTCAAAATTGGCAAGTTTGTCATAGGAAATTTTAAGATACTGTCATACATAGTGCTGTATACTAATTTGATATGCCACTAAATGCAGTAGGATGTCCTGGATTAGATTCAATAGTACAATAGAAATTTCAAAAGGACAACAGTGATAAAATAGGAAAAAACAAAAATACATTTACAGTTTATACTGTTGCATCAATGTTAATTTCTCAATTTTGCTAAATGTATCATAATTATACATAATATTAAAATTAAGGGAAATAATGTGAATGGCATATGGAAACACTCATATATTTGCACTTTTATGTAAACTAAAAAAGTTTAAAATTAATAGATTAAAATATTTAAAAAGTAAAATCGCAACTTTAAAATATCTAAAATGTTTAAAAATTAGGGTAAGAGACTTCCATCTTCAGACCCCTGGCCTCAGGGACACTGAGGCAGGGTCCCCCACCCCCGCTCCAGCACAGAGACCCCCAAGCCAGAGACCCCTATTTCTGTCAGCCAGGTAGGCTTTATTTTTTCCCCTCTTCTTTCATTTGTAAATTTCTCACTTCTCCTTACCACACAGGAATACCCTCAGCTCTATAGCCACCCCACTTCCATCTTCAGACCCCTGGCCTAAGGGACACTTAGGATGTCCCCCCCCCCCCCAACCCCAACTCAACCCCGGGACCTCCAAACCAGAGACCCCCTATCTCTGTCAGCCAGAATACTCCTCCTCGGATCACATTGCTAAACACAACAGAAGAGAGACTTCAGCAGTTTTCAGTCCACAGCAAAAGGGAAACACACTTGCTCCTATTCAAGGAAACATTCTCTTAAAAGGTATTCCAAAGTGAACACATCTCCCAATGGCTAGAAGTAGAAGAACCTCAGGTCTGAATAAAGCAGGAAATATGTCTCCATCAAAAGAACTCAGTGAATCCCTTCTATTTCTTAAAAAAACATAGGACATTACCAAAATGTCTGAGAAATAATTTAGAACATTCATGGTGACAAAATTCTATGAGTTGGAAAAGGAAAGAGACAATGAACTTCAGGAGATTAGAAAGTCCTTCCACAATATGAAAGAAGAAATGGACACACTAAGAAAGAATCAGATGGAACTATTAGAGATGAAGTCTGTAATACAGGAAATTAAAAATTCTCTCAAAAGTATTAAAAGTCAGTTAGACCATGCTGAAGATTGAATCTCTGATGTAGAAGGTAAAACCTCTGACCTAGAGAAAACCACTAAAAAGATAGAGAAAATAACAGAAAAACATGAGGATAACATACAAGAAATACTAGATTCCATTAGATGCCCTACCATCTGAATAATTGGTATCCCAGAAGATGAAGAAACTAATAAGGGCATGGAAAATCTATTCCATGAAATCTTGGAAGAAAATTTCCCAAGTCTAGAGAGGCACTCAAACATCCAGACCCAAGAAATACAAAGGACCCCAAATAGAATCAACCCAAGAAGATCTTCCCCAAGGCACATCTTAGCCAGACTGGCAAAGACCACAGATAAAGATAAGATACTAAAACTGGCAAGAGAGAAATGACAAGTGACTTAAAAAGTTCACCCCATCAGGCTAACACTGGACTTCTCAACAGAAACAATGTAAGCAAGGAAAGAAAGGGAAGATGTATTGAAAGTGTTAAGAAAGAAACAATTTCAACCAAGATTATTATAACCTGCAAGATTATCCTTCATATGGGAAAAAAAAGATTAAAATCTTCTCAAACAAAACCTGAAAGAATCTGCCAACACTAGGTCAGCTCTTCAAGAAACCCTGAAGAAAGTACTGTTCCAGGCAAACTAAAGAAATAACAGCCAGAAACAAAGGAATAAAAGGCAACTAAGACAATGGCCAACTTAAATATCGGGACAGGTCCAGTAACATCGATAATAACATTGAATGTTAATAGATTAAGTTCTCCAATCAAGAGACACAGACTGGCTGAATGGATTAAAAAACAGAAACCCTCTATCTGTTTCCTACAGGAAACCCACTTCATGGATAAAGACATACATAGACTGAAAGTGAAGGGTTGGAAAAATGTTTTCCATGCAAATGGGAATCAAAAAAGAGTCGCAGTAAAAACTTCTGACAAAATATGCTTTAAAACAAAAACTGTTCGAAGAGACAAAGAAGGGCACTATATGGTAGTAAAAGGTCAATCGATCAAGAAGATATAATATTATTAATATCTATGCACCTAACACAGGAGCACCCAAATATGTGAAGGAAAGACTGTTATATCTAAAAGGGGAGATAGACTGCAACAGACTAATTGCTGAACCTCAACACCGCACTATCCCCTCTGGACAGATCATCGAGACAAAAAAAATAGGTAAAGAGATAAAGGATCTAAATGATACCATAAATCAAGTGGACTTAACAGACATCTATAGAACTTTCTATTCAAAAACCACAAGATACACTTTTTCTCACCCCCACATGGAACTTTCTCGAAGATTGACCACATCATAGGGCACAAACCAAGCCCCTACAGACTCAAAGGCATAGAAACTATACCCAGCATCTTCTCTGACCATGATGGAATTAAACTTGAGTTTAATTGCAAGAGAAATTCTCAAAAATGCTCAAATACATGGAAACTAAATAACCTACTCCTGAATGACTCTACAACTACTGAAGAAATAAAGACCAAAATCAAAAGATTCATGGAAGCCAATGACAATGAGGACACGAGTTTCCATAATCTTTTGGACACTGCTAAAGCAGTCATAAGAGGGAAGTTCATAGAAATTAGTGCACATAAGAGGAAGATGGAAAGGAGGCAAATGGATCACCTAACATCATGCCTCAGAGAATTGGAAAAGCAAAAGCAAAAAGATCCAAAACTCCAGGAGAAAGGAAATAATAAAGATCTCAGCAGAAAGAAATGAAATAGAAAATAAACAAACTATACAGAAAATAAATGAAAGTAAAAGCTGGTTCTTTAAAAGATAAACAAAATTGATACAACACTAGCAAGACTTATTAAGAAGAAGAGAGAAAGGAACCAGGTGAATCAGATCTGCAATGAAGCAGGCAAAATAACAATAGACATAGCAGAAATACAAAACATTATTAGAGGATACTATGAACAACTATATGCCAAGAAAAAAGACAATCCGGATGAGATAGATAAATTTCTGGGCACATATAATCTACCAAGATTAAGCCAGGAGGATATAGAAAGTCTGAACAGGCCCATAACAAGCCTGGGCATTGAATCAGTAATAAATAACCTCCCAACAAAGAAAAGTCCTGGCCCTGATGGATTCACCTCTGAGTTCTACAAAACTTTCAAAGAAGAGCTAACCTCCCCCATTCTGCTCAAGTTATTTATAAAGATCCAAAAGGGTGAATCTCCCTAATTCATTCTATGAAGCCTCTATCACCCTTACCCTTAAAACAGATAAGGGTAGGACAAGGAAGGAAAACTATAGACCAATATCCCTGATGAATATAAATGCAAAGATTCTCAACAAGATACTAGCAAATAGTATCCAACAACTTATTAAAAAGATTATACATCATGATCATTGTAAGAGTTGCTTGCTAGGGCTAGCAGGTGGTGTAGTGGTTATGCATCGGACTCCCACATGACCAACTGTGGTTTGAGTACCAGATCTGGCAACTTGAAAAGTATGCTGGGTACAATTATGTCATGGCCATCACTCCTAGGGGATGATTTCTCACCTTCCCCCTCTCTGTCTCTGCCTGGGGCAAGTACATGTGTCCTATAGCAAACCCCCCCCCCCCAAAAAAAAAAGAAAAAAAAAACAAGTATCTTGATTTGCATATTTTTCTGCATTTAACCTACTGTGCTATCACATTTAGTTAAAGAACATAAAGAAAAATTACTCTCATGGCCACATGTAACTGGATTATAAAGGGATATTTTTATTTTGTTGCCAGAGAGTGCATGGACTTACAGAGAGACAGACACACAGAGACAGAGAAAACACTTCTCAAAGGAATGAACATAGTCATGGCACAATCCTCCATGCATTCTTCCCTCCCAGTAGGATTTTAGGCACACATACTCATGTGGCATGCACATGCACCCTGCACGTCTTCCAAGCCATGGGGCAAAACTAAAATAGTAGTTAGTCATGTGGAACCCAGCTCCCTTAACCACTGCACAACAGGGCCAAGCCCCTAAAAGGGAATTTTAATAGCTTTTCTTAGGTAATTGTGTATATTCTCCTGTGATATTTCATCAAAATCTGACACAGGATAGTATCTTAAAAGTTGGCGGCCATTTGGTATACAAAATAGCCAAACTTTTTTCTATTTTACTTATATTAAAACCCAATGTATTGGGGCCAGCAGGTGGCATGGTGATTAAGCATGGACTCCCACATTGTTGACCACAGTTCAAGTCCTGGACCAGGAGCTTTCTCACTCTCTCTCTCTCTTTCTCTCTGTCTCTTTCTGGTGAGCATGTGTGCTGTGTAGCAAATTTTTAAAAAATAATACAAATGATAAAATTTAGTAAGTAACTTTAAAAAAATCTAATGTCCTAATTAATTTATTTTTTTAATTATATATATATATATATATATATATATATATATATATACACATATATATATATTGGTGTCTTGAAGAAAGAAGGGAAAAACTTAGTTTTTTCAGTCTTGGCTCTTGAGTGCATCTTTTTACTATTCTATGTAATGTTGGAGAAGTATACACAGTGCATTGTGTTACATATAAATTACATTAGTTGCCTCAGTTGTTCTTGTTGTTAATTAAAATATGCATTTTTTTTACAGAACATCATTTTTATGTGAAACATGTACATTTCTTTATTGATAATTAATGGTTATTCAGGCTTTAATATTTGGTAGCTATTTTCTAAAAAAGAGTCAGTGAGATTATCACTTCTAGAAAAGAAACTGGTTTTACTTTTGTCAGAAAATAATATCTGAACTTTCAAACAGATGCCATAATTTTGGAAAATTGTATCTATGCTATAAATTTTCCAATTTCTTTGTACTATAAGACATTTATGATAAAATTAGTGGAAATGCTTGTGTATGTAGTTTTTTGATGACATGTAATAAAAAGTGTCATAGCTTGGGAAATATGTGTAACAGTTTTTCCTAATAATCAATGCTTGAGATTAGATCAGTCATCAGTAATGTTGCCATTTAAGTTCATTTGGACAGGGACCAGCAATTGGCATAATGGCTATGTCACTGGACTCCCATGTAGTCAATTGAGGTTTGAGTCTTGGGCCCGGTGGCTCAAACTCTCACCAGGCCTGTGTGCGTGCGCAAGTTCCTGAGAGGAGAATGGAGGAGAAGGGATTGCGCGGTGTGGCCATTCTCCCTGGGGGGTGATTTCTTGCTTTCTGTCTCTCTGTCTCTCTCTGTCTTTCTGGCTAATGCACATGCCCTATAGCAAAAACCTCTAAAAATAAAAATTAAACAAAAATAAATTCATTATGACATTATGCAATCTTTTTTTTTTTCTTTTTTTGGAGAGGTTTTTGCTATAGGGCGCGTGCACTCGCCAGACAGACAGAGAGAGACAGAGAGATAGAAAGCAGGAAATCACCCCCCAGGGGGGATGGCCACGCCGCAATCCCTTCTCCATTCTCCTCTCGGGATCTTGGGCACGCACGCACACGCGCCCGGCGTGAGTTTAAGCCACCGGGTCCGGGACTCGAACCGCGGTTGACTACATGGGAGTCCAGTGACATAGCCATTATGCTAACTGCTGGTCCCGACATTATGCAATCTTAACAACAATTTGTGGCCAGAAGTAATATAAAAGAAGTATGGGAGAGGAATTTGAATCTTGAACATCTTGAGAGAAGAAAATCTTCCTTTTTTAGTAAGGTTTTTGAGGGGATGTGCTCTTGCCAAAGATCCAGAGGAAGACAAAGCAAGAAGTCACCCCCCTCCCCAGGAAGGATAGTCATGCTGTAGTCCATTCTTCTCCTGAGATTTTGGGCACACATGCACATGCACCTGGCATTAGTTTTTAGCCACCATGTCCAGGACTTGAATTACAGTCAACCAAATGAGGGTTCAGTGGAAAATGTGACTGTTTAAAAAAATGTGTCCATCAGAACAGCCACATGGACTAATGGTTAAGGGTGCCAGGTCCCACATCACAATCACTGTTCTAATTCCTGCCCTGGTGTTTTGAAAAATATGCTGTGTGTGTGTGCATCCATATGTGCCCAGCATCTAAACAGAATAGGAAGTGGAAGAGGGGGAGTTGCAGCATAACTATACTCCTTTGGGGAGTGCTTTCTCTCTCACTCTGTCTCTGTGAGTCTCTTTGGAGAGCACATGTTGGCACTGGCAATTTAAAAAATAATATTTCCTCCATAAACAAATTTTGTCATACTATTGATAGAATCATGTGGATAATTTCTTTGCAGGCTTATTTTTAAACTATCTTAATTGACACATAATAATTACATATATTTATGGAATACAGAATGATTTTTAATTACAATAGGTAATGATCAAATCAAAGTAATAAGTGTATCTTTCATCTGAAACATTTATTATTACTTTTGCAGAGAATGAATCAAATCTTATCTTTTATCTATTTAAAAGTATACATTACACAATTGTTAATTATATTTATCCCACTGTCCTATGAAACACTAAAACTTATTCCTCTTATTTAATTGTAATTTATCGGTCTCCCTAGCCTCTCTCCTCTTGCTAGTATCTACAAAGTAACTGCTGTTCCTCTCATACAAGCTCCTAGATGAAGCGGATTCACAAATTTTTACCTAATTTTTCCATGTTCTAAATTCTACAAGAGATAGATCAACATTAATATTGTTATATTTGCTAAATCATTATTTTTATGACCTAAAGATCAAGTAAGTTTACCACTGAATACAGAAGCCAGCCTAAGTCATAGACTTACAAAATAACATCAGAGCTAATTATTTTAAGAAAGAGATAACAGAAACGTTGTATATTAAGTTCACACATAACATTCCATTGCTCTTAGTATTTGGTAGATTTGTGGTAAATATCCACAAATCTTTATCTTTTTGCCTATCATTTCTTCTGAAATATAATGTTGCAGCTCTTTCCATCATGAGATGGAGTACCGGCTTTGTGACTTGCTTTTAAAAAGAATGCAGCAGAAGTGACAGTGCTGTTAATTTTCTTTTTTTTTGAGAGTTTTTTTTTTTTTTTTTTTTTTTTTTTTTTTTTGCTATAGGGCGCGTGCGCTCTCCAGACAGAGAGAGACAGCAGAGAGACAGCAATTGAGAAATCACCCCCCAGGGGGGATGGTCACGCCACAATCCCTTCTCCTCCATTCTCCTCTCGGGATCTTGGGCACACACGCACGCACACGCGCCGGCATGAGTTTTAAGCCACCGGGTCCGGGACGTGAACCACAGTCGACTACATGGGAGTCCAGCAACATAGCCATTACGCTAACTGCTGGTCCCATAGTGCTGTTAGTTTTGAAACTTGATGTTTACTGGTTTTATGTGGGGATGGCCAAAAGGTCTAATGGTTTAGGGAGCCAGATCCTGCATGATTGACTGTGGTTTGTATTTCAGTCCCAGTGGCTTGAAAAATATTCAAAACACATCTGCATGAGTCTCCTCAATCTTGACAGGATGGAGAAAGGGAAGAAAAAGGATTGCAGCATGAACATGCCTCACTGTGGGTAGGAAGTAGGGCATCCTTTCTTCTTCTCCTTCTCACTGTCTGTCTTTTTCTGGCAAGTACATGCACTCTAGTGGACAATGTATGTGTGTGTGTGTGTGTGTGTGTGTGTGTATGTGAGTATTTACATACATATTTTGTTCTTTTGTTTTGAACCCTGCCACTACTATGTAAATAACCCCACAGTATTGCCTTATGGAAAATGAGCAATGAAAGACCCACCAGTCAGGCCACTGCTAGTGTGAGAGAGTCCACCAGTTTACATCAAACTAACCAATCATCTGGCTGTAGAACACAAATGAGCCTAGCTGAGACCACACAAACCTGGTTTGGGAAAAAAAATGAGCAAAATGAATGCTTCATTGTTTTGTTTTGTTTTTCTGCTAAGTTTTCTTTTATTTATTTTTAAAATTATTTTTTATTTGTTACTGGTATTATTTTTGTAATTTGACAAAAGTGAGACAGAGATAGAGAACGGAAAAATGAGAAAGTAAGACACAAAGTCAGAAACTCAAATTCAAACCGTGGATGGCCATGTGGGAGTCCAGCGCTTTAACCACCATGCCCCTGCTGGCCCCTGGGATAATTTCTTACTCAACTATAACTAAATGAAGTATAGTTCTTTTCTATATTTTCTAATACTGAAAAAACACATTTGGCTTAATGTAATTCAAACTTGACTCTACTAGATTTGGTTAAATATACTGAAAAATAGTTTCTGGAACTATAATTCAAACTAAAAGATTCTTTCTAATCCTAGCAGTTGGCAAGAACAGATAATAGTACCATCATTATCATCTACAAAGATCTGTTTGTGTTTAATCTGAAAGGTGCTAATGATTAATTTGGGAAAACACTTCGATTACTATAATTGGCATCTTACAATTAAGTCATGTGATGAACAACTTGAGTTTTTAAGAAAAGAACAATTCTTTTACGTACACAGCCATAAAACCTTATCATTCTTTTTGTCCAAAATCTCATACTGGTACTACAAATTAATTTCCTTCTCTAAATAACATTCTTTCAAATATTTGAAGTATGCTCTACATTCTTTTCACTTCATTTCTTGAATAGTCTACTATTTTTCATTTTTATCTTTTAAGCATAGATGTACTAAATCATTAAGCTTTTACTTTTTTTCTTCTCATCAATAAAATAATGTTATTGGTTGTGTCAAAGTCTAGCTATCAAACAAATCAACAAAAAAGGCATGACTCCTGTCTTTTTAAAAATAATTTCTGCTTCAATCTTGTAATTAATATTCATTTAACCCATAGTGTTGTGAGTATTTTAGCCTTGTTGAGATCTGAACAACAAGAAACTAACTGAAATAATACTATCCATATCTTGGTCCTATATTTTTAAAAATAAACTTTGTATTATCTGTCTCTATAAAGCTCAAGCTTCCAGGGAAATGTATCCTATTCTCATTTCTTCCCCCGATTTTTTTAGACATTTTACTATATGAGTGGAACTACACACATGCTTGGACTTTGAGAACCTATCAAAGACAAAAAAACCACCAATATACACTTTCAAATTCAGACACTAGCAATTTTAATTATCTATAAAATAACCAATTATAAAATATGATAAGATACTTTTAAAAACAGTAAAAATCTCCATATATATTCACTAAAATATGTACAAAATATTCACTGTAAAAATACAAAATATATTTTGGAAAGCATAAACAAAGATCCAAATATACAGACATGTATAATTTTATAAAGATGGCACTATACACAATTTGTTTACTTAATCTATAATTTAATCTATATAAATTTAATGGAATTCTGTTAATAATCATAATAAAATAGATCATTAAATAATCCATTCTGCAGTCCATCAGGTACCATAGAGGTTAAGGTGCTGGATCCTACATGGCTGACTGGATGGTTGGAATCCAAGACTCAGTGACTTGAATCTAATTGCTTGAAAATCATGCTCAGCATTTGTGTGTGCATGTCCAAGATGCTGAGAGACTTGAGAAGGAATTGTATTAGGGCACCCTTTCTTGTAGAGGGAATTTCTAACTTTCTCTCTCTAGCTCTTTCTCTCTCTCTGGTGAGAACATGCACACTACATCAAGAAAAGGTAATTCTACATTTTCTAAAAGAATCCTCAAAAAAAGTTAAGATAGTTTTGAATGAAATCAAATAAAATGTTATGCCCAGAAAAGTTGACATGAACAAACATAAATTTAAAAACTGTAAGACTATTTGAGGATTTTTATTTAATTATTTTTTTCCAAAACAAGACATACTTTTTTTCTTTGAAACCAGCTGGTAGAAGCAGACCATCTTGATATGATCCAAGAGTGAGTTTACTCAAGGCTAATCTTCAGTTTTTATAATGATGTCTTTATTTCCAGTTTGCCACTACTATAATAACTTAATAATATTCACGTGTACTAACTGAAAGCTGCAATTTTACTTCTTGGTTTTCCCTGAACTCCAATTTCTGTCCAGTCTTTTTAAATTTAGACTGAGTTCCCAGTAATATCAGCCAGGATTTGTTTATAGATATGTAACTACTAATAGTGATATAGAACAATCGTGTAGGGGGATTGACATTATGCTATTAATTTAATTGAGGGCTCTTAAATGTATTAACCAAAACTCAATTTGAAATGTATAATTACTAAATGTGATCTGGAATAATTTGTGAATGATTTGATGTTCCGTGATTTACTGGTTTATGTAGAGCTATTGGTCTCATCTGGTGCTGGGTCTGTAGGCAGTAGGCTGTCAGGAATACAGATGAATGTGAAGTGAGAAATAGAACTTGTGAGGGTCAGCTGGAGTTCACAAATATAAACTTGAACCCACATTGGTCTCTCACTGCTGCCACACCACCAACTTCAATGACTGAGTGACTCACAGGTCAAGTTGGCAACTTTCCTCATGAACTAAACACACATCAGGCCCAGTAACTTGGGAAGCCGAGGTAGGATGGATATTCAGCAGCATCTGAAGGAGCCGTGGGCCAGTTTGCTCCTTCACAGGAAAAATTCAAGCCAACAGATCCAAAGTAAAGTTCATTAGCAGCAGCAGTATCTAGGGTCACCTCTCAGGTCACCCTATTTTCCTGATAATTTTAAATCTTGAAATTATACTATAAACTCAGTCCAAGCTATAGCTACCTTTTTCTTACATCACTGCAATAGACTGCTGATTGTTCACTCTTCACCCAGCTCTTCAGCTGTCCCTCTTACATTCTACTTCTTCCAAATAAACATTGTGATTTTAAATCTAATTCTGTCATTTTCTAGGGGTCACAGTTTCTCAGCTTTGGCTCTATTGATCTCTTGGTCAAATAATTTTTGTGTGTGGAGGCTGTGCCCTGTGCATTGCAGGAATTTAGCAACATCTCTGTCCTCTGTCTCAGAGGCCAGCAGCACTCTGCCCCCATATAAACCCACCAGAAATGTCTTCAGTCACTGCCAAATGTCTATTGGGGAAAAACTATCACCATTGAGAGCTACTTTTTGTAGGTCAAAATAACTCAATGTTTTTCCCCCTTCCTCCTTGTCCTCCTCTTCCCCTACTCCTCCTCCTCTCCTGTCTCATTTTCCTTCTCCTTCTTATATAATTATTTGTCAGAGGTAGCACATGCATGTCTCAGAGAAAAACAGTAAGCACCTCTCAATGGGGCCTGGTCACACTGCAAACAATTTTCATCCAATTCTCCATTTTATCAGGACCCTACGAAGGCATGCAGAAACCTATATGTTTTTTACTCTACTAGGCACAGCCTTAAACCCTGACCAGCCATGAGGAAACTAGGTTCCTCCACATAGTGTTTAACTGCTGCACTACGAGACCAATACTTTAATGATTTTGGTATCCTTAGGAAAAATATGACATTCTTAACATTCCTTAGCATTTTTATTATAAGCTCTCGCCAGTCATCATTTTCCTCTTTCACAGTATTTAGACTCTAGGGTTAACTATAATTTCGTCATACTGATCTTTAGGTTGCCAGACTATACCAAGAGCTTTCCTTTCTCAGGGACTTGAACATGCTAAAAGGTGTTAATTAAATGATCTTGGTGTGTTACTCAGAATTCAGTTAGAAATGTGTAATTACTAAATGTGGTCTGGCATTATTTTGTGAGTGATTTGATGTTACAGTTTGGTGAGTTGGTTGACAGTTTATAAGAAACTACTCTTTTGTTTTGCTTTTCACTTTCATGAGAAGTATACTCTTGCCAGAGAGAGACAGAGAGAGTGAGAAAGCACTCCTCAGAAGAGAAGGCCATGCTGCAATCCCTCTCCTCCAGGTTCCTCTTGAGATGTTGGACATACATGCACACACACTTGGCATGTTTTTCAAGCTACTAGTTCTGGAACTCAGATCATGTAATCAGTCATGGGGGAATCCAGCCACTTTTTCACGTAACTGGCTGGCCCTTCTTTTGCTTTTTTAACCCAAACTTAACTCTAACCCTTCCCTAGAATATTCTGTGTCCTAAACATCTATCTCTTTACCTCAGCAAATAACCATACTTAAGGTTCCAGCTTAGATGTCATACCTGGGGGGAATATTTCTAGAAACACATAGATTAGAAAAAGCCTTTTCCTGCAGCTTTTCATTCATTTTATACCTCTGTTTGGGATCATTATTCACATTTATACTCATTAGAACTACATGTCTAATTATTTTCTTCTCTTATAATCTACTGACATGAAATCCTAAAATAGAGGAATGGGGGATTCCTTCTATTCTTAAAGCCTGATACATTATTGGGACTTAGTGAGAAAGTCAAGCAAATGAAAGGAAAAAAAATACAACTGAGAAAACATCTTGATTATTTTTAGAAACAGGTAAAAGTATCAAGTGTCTTCTTTCCCACTGCAAATAAAACATATTTATGTCTAGATCCTTGATAGTATGAATTATCCCTAGGCCATTGAGGTAATTAACTGAAAGGTTCTCAGTTGAGTAAGTGTACCAAGTTCAACAACTCTCGAATATTTGAGAAATATCCTATGGCAGAAAGACCACAGGCCATCTAAAAAACAAAACATAAACCCCAAACCAAATAAACAAAAAAACCCCTAAACTATTCAGTATTTTAAATGCTTTTTGTCAATTTAAAATTTTGATCCTACATATCTTCATCTCAGGCTTCCATATATTTTGAGTATGTCTGTAGGTGGTGTCTAATTCTATACCGTGCAGTGATCCCATTATACTTTTCTTATTTTTCCTTATATTTTTAAGCCCATAAGAAATTATCCATTTTATTTCAGTCCCTAGACAGCTCATAGTCTCTTGATTTCTTCTGAGAATTGATGTCTTAATTTTGGAGCACCTGTTACTTTAGAGCTGAAAACATATAGTGCATCTGCATAGATTACTCCCGCCCCCCCCCCCCCCGCCCTCCGCATGGTACCCTACAGCCTGAGTAACTACATGGCAGTGGAAGTGCAGCTTAGCATGAAAAACACCTGTTTGTGTTCTTTTTAACCAAAGCAACTAAGCTACTCAGCCAAACAGCAAAAACTGCTTCTAGTACTCTAACAGCAATTATTCCGGCACATGCTGATAGAGCAGCATGGAGCAAAGTCAAGTCAGGTTCCTGGGCTTCATTTGGATCTGTTTATAGGTTTCCAGGAGAGACAACCTGGGATCATGGATGTGCACATGAGCTTCACTAATTAAAGTCTCTGCAGAATCATGGAGAAATTCAGAATTATCATTTGTGCTCTACGTTTAGTTTTCACTAAATATGTCTGTTTCTTGTTCAAAAAGGTACAGTTATTTTATTCTACAAAAATGTGTATAAACAAGTTAAACCTACTATCTATCTCAATAGGGGAACATAAAAATGTTATTTTTCTTTATTTTTAGAAAGAAATGACTGTTATTGTGAAATAATGGTTATAAAGTGATTATATACATAGTGGTAGACAATACATTGAACGTTTAATGTGGAATCCTAACGAGCACTCTGTGAATGTGTTTTCAAATATAAATGAATGATACTACAAAGTCAGTGAGTTTATTTTATCTTTATTTCTTAACCTTTTGTTTATTGCCAGAGGGCACATGCACTTGCCAGCAAGAGAGAAAGAGAAAGAAACCACCCCCAAATTAAACGCAGTTGCACCACAAACCCTTGACTCCATTTCTGCATCCTGTAAGGATTTGGGGCACACACACACAAACACCCAGCATGTTTTCCAAGTCGTGGATTGTGGTTCAAATTACTGTTGACCATGTGGGATCTGGTTTTTTTACACAGCACTTTACCATTGTGCTACAAGGCCAGCCCCAGTCAATGGACTTATAATGGCATATTTCATTTTCCCTGCACCTTGCCTCCAACATCTTTCTGAACTGCATCTCTGATGAAGGCACTACCATTCTGTCATATATCAACTCATGAATCTATTCAACAAATAGTTCTTAAGTAGTTGATGCTGTGTTCCATTAATAAACAATCTTACCAGTTAAATCTGTTCTATGATTCACTTCATTAGTTGTATGATTCAAATCTTAGTCTTTTTCTTGGTAGCTATAGTCTAGCAGTCTTTTGCAAAAAAATTGTGGAATTTTCCCCCACCCTTTGGAGAGGTTTTTGCTATAGGATGCATACGATCACCAGAAAGACAGAGAGAGAAACAGAGAGACAGAAAACAAGAAATCACTCCCCAGGGGGTATGGCCATGCTACGATCCCTTCTCCCCTATTCTCCTCTTGCAATCTTGGGTATGCATGCACACGTGCCTGGCGTGAGTTTAAGCCACCAGGTCCAGGATTCGAACCATAGTCGACTACCTGGGAGTTCAGCAATGGAGCCATTATGCCATCTGCCAGTCGCCAAATTGTGGAATTCTTAAAATTGAGAAATAGAGGCCACTGTCCTTCCTACCACTCTTTAATATATCTCAAAATATTTGGAAGGAATTTGAAGGAACTCTCACCTAAAGTGGCACTATTGTGTGGTCAGCTTTTCAAAACTCATCATAGGGACCAGCAGTTAGCGTAATGGCTATGTCACTGGACTCCCACGTAGTTGACCGCGGTTTGAGTCCCAGATCCGGTGGCTTAAACTCACGCTGGGCGCGTGTGCGTGCGTGCCCAAGATCCCAAGAGGAGAATGGAGGAGAAGGGATTGCGGCATGGCCATACCCTCTGGGGGGTGATTTCTCGCTTTCTATCTCTCTGTCTCTCTCTGTCTGGCGAGCGCACTCGCCCTATAGCACAAACCTCTCCAAAAAAAGAAAAAAAAAACTCATCATTGATTTTGGAAGAAATTATCAATATGTGCACATATATCCTTTCGATTTTACGGAATCAGTGCACACCAGCTCCCCTTCTTATCAAGCCTTCATTTCTTTGAGAGTTTTTTTCTGCTGCTAAAATCACTATCTCACGCCATAAAGAAGCTTGAAATGGAATTAATGTTTAGATTCAGCCTTTCATGTTTAGAAGGAGCTGTTGTTTAAATATGCCAGCCCTGTTGTCCATCGGGTCATATCTCCATGGCAGATTTTTCCCAGTAGTATTAACCTTCAATAACTCTCCATGTTATTGGCTTGATAATGAATAATACATCTACATCAGTCTTTAATTGTTTCAATTTCTCACAACCTGATCAGCATATCTTTCAACTTCCAAATAAATTACACTTAGTGGAATCATTGTCTTAGGACTTTTTCTGGAGAATTCAAACCAAGACAATAGCAATATTATTTTTTCTAATTGGAAATTTAGAAATTGAAATCATTCAGAGCTTAAACAGATTGAAAAAGAAAGGAAATAATTTAATATCTAAGAAGAGGAAGTGTCTCTGCTCACACTGTTACTTTTCACTTACTTAGGGATGGAAACAGGTTCACCTCTAGCTGTTTTAAATATGAATTACAATAACTCATATCTAAATCTCTCTATATCAGTAATGTTACAGTATCAATTGTTTGATCACAGGTCTTTAATGCTATTCTTTGGACTTTTATTAAAGAAGTATGATAATATTTTACTCTTTCTATAGAATGAAATGGTGGAAGATAAAAAATATTTATTTTTGGATTGTCAATAGCTAATATTGAGCTTGGCTTTTCAGTTTATCATAAGAGATACTAAGATACAATCACTCCAGGAAGTTTATGACCAAGACTGAGGTAATAGTTATTTCCTAACTGGAGGCTTATACGTTATAATGTGTTGAAACTTACTTAACTTAGAAAAAAATAATGCAAGATTTCAAGAACTGTTTTACTATGGCAAATGCAATTTTTTTTGGCTAAAATTGTCTGTGTGTGTATTTAGAAGTTTCATAACTTTTAATCTATAGGAACAGGAGTGTGGACATGAATTTTCCACTCCCGTAATCTACATTTAACAGAGAAAGAAATTAATCCATTGAATTTAAATAAACATCCCAAAGGATACAGCACCCAGTTCCCAAACTATTAAGACGATTCTGGCATATCCTTAATCTCAATATTCTATTTGGTTTCATTCACAACTTTCTTATTGCCTACTTTCTCTTTTTTGACTTCTTCAATTTTCCTTCCAATCTTTCTATTTCTCAGTTATCTTTCATCTGATTTTCTCACAGCTTTGTAAATGTGCCTAAATTCAACTATTTATTGTTTGAAGAATAACTATTCATTAACATTCACTGAATTCATTCTTACTTTTCCCTTTCTTCTTTCTTCTTTTCCCTTCCTTCTTCTCTTTTTTAATACACACTCTCTCTCTCTCTCTCACACACACACACACACACATTTTTCTGCACAGTCCTTGTTGAGTTCTCAACAATGATCATTTAAATTAAAATCTGGCCCAGCACAGTGGTATATGTTGTTACGATGTCGTGCTCTGCAGTCTGGGACCACATAAGAGGCCTGGGTTCTCTTCCTCATCCAGTACCATGTACCTGTAATTACAGTGCCATGTACCTGTAATCCCAGCAAACGATGGACAGAAGGAACAAGAGCTAATGACCCTTGATGACAGTGAGATATCTGAAAGAGCCTGGTGTAGAGATGAATAGCAGTTTCATCATCTACTGTGGAGTCTGAAACAGGAGGGTTATGGCAAAGCAAGACTGTTTTTGAAAAAAATCTGTCCCATTTATCAAGGGTTCTTAATCAATTATTAATTTTGAGTATGACACACTTGCCTTGTGTTATTTGGAACATATTCCACTAATACTAATAAACTATTTTTTTTTGCAGAAGTTTTTGCTATAGGGCTTGTGCGCTCGCCAGAAAGACAGAGAGAGATAGAGAGACAGAAAGTGAGAAATCACCCCCTCCCCGGGGGGTGATGACCATGCCACAATCCCTTTTCCTCCAATCTCCTATCGGAATCCTGGGCACGCACATACATGCGCCCGGTGTGAGTTTAAGCCACGGAGTCCGGGACTCAAACTGCAGTCGACTACATGGGAGTTCAGTGACATAGCCATTATGCTAACTGCTGGTCCCCTAATAAACTATTGAAACTAACAAATTGTTGAAACTAAAAATTATCTTTGATTATATCTTTCTGAAATTCCTTGACCTCTTTATATTATTTATTAGTAAGAATCCTAACACATTATGCTTAAATGCAATTTCAGATGTGAGAGAGAAAGAAAGTGAGAAAGCAAGCCATCAGATGCAGAACTTGAACTGTTAGCTGCTGACCCTCATCCCTTTTATATATATACAAAATACAAATACTAGGATTGTTGGTCATATGGTAGACCTTTTGTTAATTTTTTGAGGAAAATTCATACTGTTTTCCACAATGGCTACTTTAATTTGCATTGCCACTAGGAATGTATACAAGTTCCCCTTTATCCACATTCCCAGCAGCACTTACTATTATTTGGCTTTTCGATAATAACCACTCAATTTGGAATGAGGCAAAACCTCATCTTGGTTTTATTTCCATTTCCCTGATGATTATTGAGGAAGAGAAGTTTTTTATTTGTTTGTTCGTTTGTTTCCTTTTTTAGTTGTTTTTTCATGGGATACATGCATCACTGGAAAGAATCGGGGGGAGACAGTGAGAGGGAAAGTGAGAAATCACTCCCCAGAGGGATGGTCACACACAATCTCTTCTGCTCCATTCTCCTCTTGGGATTTTTGGTGCATATGCACCCAGTGTAATTTTCAAACTGCCATGTCTGGGATTAAAACTGTGGTCAGCCATGTGGGAGTCCAGCCTTGTAACCAATACACCACCTGCTAGCCCCATGGGGGTGAACAGTTTTAAATATCTGCTGGGTCCAGCAGGTGTCTTGGAGGTTGAGGCACTGGACTCCCACATGGCTGACCAAGGTTCAAGTACTGAACCCAGTGGCCCAAAATTACAACAAAAAAATATATAAGTAAATAAATGTTTAAAAATAAATAAATAGATAAATAATGTGCTGGGCACTTACATTTTCTTAAGAATGTGTATTTAAGCCTTTTGTTCATTTTTCAATTAGTGTTTATTTTGTTTTACTATTATTGAATTGTTTGTGTTCATTATATATACTGGATATAAATCTCTGGTTAAATGTATAATTTGCAAATACTTTTCTCATTCTGTAGGTTGTCTCTTTTATACTATAAATTGTTTACTTTGCTGGGTTTTTTTTAGTTTGATTCAATACTATTTTTTAAAATTTCTTTTTATTTTTGTTTTTTGTGCTGTTGAGGTCTTATCTAAAAAAACCTAATTACTATGACTTTATCATATATAATGTATATGTGTATTGAAACATTACATTGTACTGCATAAACATATAAAACTACTATGTGACAATACACAACAAAGGAGAGAAAAGATTTTGACCTATTTTATGGTATGACATTTTTCCAAAAAATTATTTTTAAACCTTTAATTTTCATTTTTATATCTAAAACATTACTTTGATAATAAAACAATTGTAAAATAAATAAAAATAATAAAACTACAGTGAGTCAAGTTTTAATTTTATTGAGTTTAAATTTTGCAAATGAGGGGGACCAGCAGTTAGCATAATGGCTATGTCGCTGGACTCCCACGTAGTTGACCGCGGTTTGAGTCCCGGACCCGGCGGCTTAAACTCACGCCGGGCGCGTGTGCGTGCGTGCCCAAGATCCCGAGAGGAGAATGGAGGAGAAGGGATTTCAGCGTGGCCATCCCCCCTGGGGGGTGATTTCCTGCTTTCTATCTCTCTGTCTGTCTCTGTCTGTCTGGCGAGCTCACATGCCCTATAGCAAAAACCTCTCCAAAAAAAAAGAAAAAAAAAATTTGCAAATGAGTTGCTTTGAAAAGCTTACCACTTGACAAAAGTATCATCTTTGTCACATTTACATTTTCAAATATATATTTTCTCTAAATCAATAACTGTTTTGATACCACTGTATTTTCTTTGCCTTTAACAACTTGTTGAATTTTTAATGCTAATTTTCACAGTAAATACCTATTTTGAGTATTAAAAAATAACCCTCCATGGGACTAGCATATGATGTAATAGTTAGTTACATCACTGGATTCCCACGGGGCTGACTGCAGTTTGAGTCCTGGATCCAGAAGCTTGAAACTCACACCAGGCACATGTATGTGCATGCCCATAATTCCAAGAGAAAAATGAAGGAAAAGGGATTGTGGCATGCCTGTCTCCCTGAGGGTGTGAGTTCTTGATTTCTTTCTGTCTCTCTTTCTGTATCTCTGGCAAGTGCATGCACCCAATAGCAAAAGTCTCTCCAAAAAAGTAAATTAATAAAACTAACTCCCCAAACAAAACTGTCATTAATTTATGGGACAACTAGTTTTGTTTTTCATTTGAGGGAAATGTGAGAACATATTTTTTGGAAGAATGGTGGTATGAAAGTTGAGAAACACAATTTAGGTTGCTATTTTGTGTGACTGTTGAGGAATTGCATGTCCCAGTTCTTCCTGCATAAAATTTCTGTTTATTTTTGTTTGCATTTCTTGTTAACCTATTGCTCTTCAATATCTGGATCAGTAGCTATATTACAACGTTTCAGCCCAATAAACCCATTTTGAAAGTGAGATTTAGAGAATCCAAACTGTCCATCATCACTACAAACATGGTTATGTACCCTTATACAGCAGCAGCGATCATCTCACTATATTGATTTCGCAGAAGGTTTATCAGTCTTATTTCCTGTTTTCTTCTGAGATGCCACAAATGCAATGTAAACATGAGTGCACATATTGAAGTTTGTCTCAAACCTAAAGATAATTTTTTATGCAGTACTTATGAAAAGCCCTGATTTGGGGTGAGAAACATTTTTGTTGTTGGAAACTATTAATTCAATTTAGATAATTTTTATATTGTGGTCCCCCAGGGAAAAAAAAATGTTTTCAGCTCTCCTATTTTCTTCCAAGGAGATTTGATCACAACAGACAGACTGATGTGTGTGTATAAATTTATGTATATTATATATAACATACATTAAGTATATATATATATAAATTTTATATATATTATTTGATATATAACATGTATAACACTGTATATAAAACAATGTAATATATATAACAATACCAAATTTGAACCACTTTTCAACATTAGAATAGATATTAAATAACGTATTAAATAATGGAATATTTCATGATGTTTTCACATGATGAGTCTCAGACGTGATACAAAAAAAGACAAGATGGGACAAAAACTTTATTTTATATGATGACTTTTATATCAATTATGCAAATAAATAAAATAGTTCATGGTGAAAAAGAAATAAACATTGATAATCTTTGGAAGGTATTATATGAAAAGAACACAAAACTGTTTTGCAGATGCTGTAAATGTCCTATATTTTAATTTTGTTGGTGATTGTATATTGATTTGCACTAAAAATGAATTCTATAGTTTCTTATTAGTGCACATTACAGGATGTCAGATATACCTCATCAATATTTCTTTTTTAAATCTATTTGTGGGGCTGGTGTGTGGTATGATGATTAAGATGCTGGACTACCACATGGCCGACTGCAGTTCAAGTACTAGGACTGGCAACTTGCTTTCTTACTTTCTCTTTCTCTCTCCCTCTCTCTTTCTCTGGTCAAAGTAAAAAATAAATAATAGCAAACAAAATTATACAAATAAGTAGTTATTAAAAAAACTACTTGCTCTGTAACTCATAATACAACTACTCACTGAACACATGCTATGTGACAAGTACTGTGCTAAGTATAATTTCTCCTCTCTAAGCGCTTAGAGACTGTAAGGATATAGTTATTGATCACTTTCTTTGTTCTACCAAATGAATAAAAAAGGACAAACATTATCTCACTAGAACTTAGATGTAGGGAGAGTTTATCAGTCACATTTTTAAACTTGGGAATAAATGCTCAGAAATGTCAAGTAACTTACACAAAATATTGGGGCTGGTTTAACAATTTAGAGTCTACTTACTCAAAATATCCTGTATTTTTTTATCATTATGCTTTATTGTTTTATTGCTTTCAACATTTATCATTATAATTAGAAAAGTTATATGGGTTCTTTTGCCAATATAAAAGTTATAGAAGTTCTGCTGGACTCGTCTTTGATTTCTATTGCTGTGTATCATGAACAGTCCTGAGTAATCACATCACCTGATGAATAAATGAATAAATACAACCTGTCAAACAGTTCATAAATGAAAGTTGTGTGTTTCTTAAAATTGGCACTATGTTGTTATTTCTTGAATTTCAGTGTATTTTTTAATAAAAATTTTATTTTAATATTTGTCTCCCATCTCATGCTGAAAAATATTTAAATAAATATGATTTAATATTATTAAATACATATCAAGACTTATATTAGAGCTGTATGTGCTAAACAAATAATTTCATGAAAAGAGCTATTGTCTTAAAAAATTAGTTATATCTGTTGCTTAAACATATTTATCCGGTTGTTTAAATCATCACATTTTTAAATAATCATATACTTGGAAATCACATGTCTAAATAATTTCTTTTTTGAATTGATTATGGCAGCTGGAATCAAGCTGTCAAAAATGATTCAATTACTTAATGAAAGGGAGAAGTATACTTTATTTTTTAAAAATAATTATTTTTAAAAATTTAACTGTATTTATTTATTTATTTATTTATTTATTTAAATTTGACCAGAGAGGGATGGAGTGAGAGAGGGAAAGTGAGAGAGCAAGCCCACTAGGTCAGGTACTGGAACTTCAGTTGCCCATGTGGGAGTCCAGGGTTCTTAACCACCACACCACCTGCCAGCCCCAGGAGAACTATACTTAAAATAGAAGATAAACTTTCCTCTTCAGTGAAGAACAAATGATAATTGCTCAATTAATAATCATTTGGCAGTGGGCCAGTAGATAACATGGTGGTTAAGGTACTGGATTTCCACATAGCTGACCAAGATTCGAGTCCCAGACCCTCCAGCTTGAAATCCATGCCTGGTACATGTGCATGTGTGCCAAGAACCATTTGGCAGTAACAAGATTTTCAGATTAGGGCATCCAGTATAGGCATCCAGTATGTGGAAGTACGTACCTAATGCAAACTCTTCATATTGGATCATAAATACTTATTATCACAATCATACATTATCACTAATAGTGGATAATACATATAGTATCACTAACAATAGTTTCTCCTCAACTTTGTTTATTTTTATTTTTTTTTATTTTTCCAGAGAGCATGTGTGCCTGAAAGAAAGAAACAGAGAGACAGGAGAAGGAGAAAACACCTCCATGAGGGATGGTCACACTAAAACATATCTCCATTTCTCCTTTTAGAATATTGGGCATGCAGGGACATGTGTCTGGAATATCTTTCAAGCTGTGGGTCCAGGAATCAAACTACACAGTTAGCCATGTGAAATCCAGCATCTTTAATCAAAATGGTATCAGCTAGCTGCCAAATTTTATTTTAATTTAGGAGTTTTCTAACTAAACTCCAAGAGAATGAATGATTTTCCCAGTTGAGTTTATCTATTTGTTTCCAATTTTATTGAAGAATAACTTGTGTACAATGTTATACATGTTTAAATTTTTCCGTCAGAAGAATTTTGACATATGTGTATACCCGTGGACCCAAAATACAATCAAGATTAATTTTCATCATATTCAAAATATAACTATTTCTCATGCCTTTTTATTTTGACTCCAGGCAACTACTAATTGACTTTCTGTCATTTTGAATTTGTTTCTAATTTTTTATATAAATGAAATTACACTTTTATGTATTTATATGTATTTATATAAATGAAATTACACATTATATGTACTTCTTGTCTTGATATTTTACTTATCTTAATGATTTAATTGTAATTATATTGTTACATAAATCAATAATTCATTGTTTTAATTAGTTAAGGTTTATTATATAAATATCAAATAATTTATTTATTAACTTCCTGATGGAAATTTAATCTGTTTCCATTTTTGATTGCTGTAAGTAAAATTGCCATGTACATTCATAAACAGGTTTTTGGTGTGGGTATATAATTTTATTTCTTTCAATATACCCAAGGAAGAAGTGACTGATTGGTATGATAATTGGTGTATGATTAAATACTTTAGAATAAAAACTGTTAAACTATATTCTAAAATGATTTATAAATTTACTCCACCAAATCAGATATAGAATGAAGCTTCATAATTTAACTTTTGCTACTAATACTATCCTATAAGATACTTGATAATGATTGTAATTTATTAAGATGAAATAATATTGTTATATTTTTATTATACTAAGTTTCAAGTTTTAAAAATAATTTATGATGATGGCACCAGCAGTTGGCATAATTGCTATGTCGCCGGACTCCCATGTAGTCTACCACAGTTCGAGTCCCGGACCTGGTGGCTTAAACTCGAACCGGGCACATGTGCATGTGGGTCCAAGATCCTGAGAGGAGAAGGGATTGTGGCATGGCCATTCCCCCTGGGGGACAATTTCTCGCTTTCTGTCTCTCTGTCTCTTTCTGTCCTTCTGGTGAGTGTATAAGCCCTATAGCAAAAACCTCTCCAAAAAAAACCCAAAACTTAAGATGCTCCCAATAAAATATTTGTTAAAGAAACATATATATTATCACAGTACTTACTAAACATTTATAAATTTATGCTGATTGCATTTATATTTTATCCATTTATCTTTTAAAAATAATTAATTATTTATTTAATTCCATTTGTTATTACTATTTTTTAATTTGACCAGAGAGAGAGAGAAACTGAGAAAGCAAGCTGCCAGGTCCGTGACGCAAACTGCAGTCGGCGCTGTGGGAATCCAGCTCCTTAACACCACCTTCCAGCTTCCCATTGATCTTTTAATTAACATTATCAGAGCATCTGCACTTATGAGAAAGTGTTCTAGAAAACACTTTCTAGAAAAGCTGAGTAAATGAAGGTACAATATTAACATAAGGGCTTAGGAAGAAATGAAAAATAAGCAAGCATCAGGGAATTAATAAAATAGGAAGATTTGAACAGGTTATCTGATAATGTGACTAGGAAAGTTCTCTCATATCTCATCTTTAATATGAGACATAATTGAGAGAGAATCAGTTATGGGAGAGACCAGTAAAAAGGCTCTGGAGCACAGGCCATAGCACATAATGTGTTCTGGAAGAGTGTTCTTTTAGTAATGGAGTATATTCAAAAACAGAAAGTGTTAAGGGGACAATTAAGAGATGTAAGTTAGACACGGACATGTTTTGGTCACGAAGGTGCTGGGAATGATTTCAGTTTTATATTTTTAATTGTCTTGAAACAAAGGAATAAAATATCTGATTTATAATTTATAAATGGCATTTTAGCTGCTGAGTAGATAATAAGGGAAAAAATAGAATCAAGAATTAGAGGTAGGATGCTACTATAGTAGTCTGAGTAAAAGTTAAAGTGTCCAAAGAAATCGGAGACAGAGAAAAGTAAAGGAATTTAGAATATGTTATGGTACTCATTATTGCATGGAATGGTGATTGTTGAAAAAGTTGAATAAAGAACTACCCATAAGTCTTTGACCTCACTATGATCTGAGACCCCTTGACAGAGGGATGGAAAAGAACAGGCTTAGGCAAAGGGAAATGGTTCACACTGGATTAGATTAAGAATGAAAGATTTTTTTGATATTCAAACAGTGTTCTAATTAAGGGTGAATAACAAATATAAAAAGCTTACCATCAAAAGAGTGATTGAGATTACATATGTAAATTTACCATTTATCAGCAAATAGTTATTTTTTAAAGCCATTTGATTGAATGAAATTATCTAAGAAAACAGAAGTAATACATTTATTAGTAGAAAAGCTATGCTTTGAGGAATTTATATATTTTGAGGATTATAAAAGGAAGAAAAAAATCAAATGAGAATATAAAAGACTGATGGTTAAGAAAAATGCACAGCTAAAGACAATGTCATGCAAGATTGGTAACTCCAACAAAGCAATTTCATCTAAGTAGTAGAGTTAAAAGAACTGAAGATTTGAGTAAATGTAATGGAGGTTTACTTTTCAAGATCGTCCTTGGGACCAGCAGTTAGCGTAATGGCTATGTGGCTGGACTCCCACGTAGTCGAAACGGTTCGAGTCCCGGACCCGGTGGCTTAAACTCATGCCGGGCGCATGTGCGTGTGCCCAAGATCCCGAGAGGAGAATGGAGGAGAAAGTATTGCGGCGTGGCCATCCCCTCTGGGGGGGTGACTTCTCACTTTCTATCTCTCTGTCTGTCTCTGTCTGTCTGGCGAGCGCACATGCCCTATAGCAAAAACCTCTCAAAAAAAAAAAAAAAATATCGTTCTTGGAAAGTATACTCCTGTGCTGACTGACGTGAACCAGAAGAAATGAAGAGTCAACCCTGGAGGTAATAGAGGTGATAACTGTAGGAAAGCACTCTTTGAGAAGGCAAGATTAGATGGGATACAGAACACAAGCAGAGAGAGTTTATCTTTAGTAGGAACAAGGTCACATTTCCATCATAATAGAAGCCATGGAATATTATATAACTTATCATTTATTTCTGTTTTTACTTTTATAATTATCACGTCATAGAATTTTATCCATGCCTTCCATACTGAAGATCATTTATTAACTCTGGTCTTAATTGTAATTGACTTTCAATTCCCAAGGGGAAAATCAATTTGGAAAGTTCGAGGAATAAAAAATGTAGCTGTTATTAAAAACGATGAAGAGTATAAGTTTCATCTGCACATTTCCTTAGTACGTTCCAGGGTCTTCTGGATGATATTTTGGTCACAGTTAAATAACCTATTTAAATTTTCCTTAGTGGTATATTGACTGAAATAGAAAAATATTAGAGTCAGCTATCTTGCTCTAATGATATGTCTGCAGTGGCCTTATCTGACAAGATTAGTGAAAATCAGAACTTTCCTTCTATCTTTTCCCCTATATTTCTCTCAGGTTCATACAGTCCTTGCTCAGTTTCCCTTTGCTGTCGATAGTACAGTCAGTTGACTGCTCCTAGGATACTACAATAGAATGCTATAAGCATGATTTACCTCAACTCTGGTTTTCACTCTTCTTCCTCAAACCCTAGTATAGGCAGGTGCACACTTGTGTGTATGCTCATGCACACATACACACACACTCATTTCTTGGATTGATTCACACTACCTGCAAGTGTCAATAATAGATGTCACACATATGATTTATTTAAAAACATTTCCAAGAACTCTAGTACTAGTCTATTTGCTTTTGTAAAGTTTTTGTGTATATGTCATTATCATCTCTTTAGTTAAGAAAATAAAGACTAAGATTGTCCAGTTTCATAGCATATATCTCAAACCCTGCTATTTATACATAATTAAGCTAGTATATGTATATTAAGACATCATTAGCACAAAAGATTTAGTCCAGTAATGCACTGTATCAGCTCCAATTTAAGTGCTATTGGGAAGTTGTAAGACTATTACTTTCAAAGTTTGCTAGCTTAACTAGCAAAATTATTAGTAATTATTATTGGTAGTAATTATTATTAATAGTGGTAGTAATTATTATTGGTAGTAATTATGATTAGGAGTAGTAATTATTATTTTCATTGTCAAATGTACTTCCATATTTGATATATAATTTATTATGCTACTAGAGTTGTATGATGTTATATAGCCTGCCCTCCATATCTACAAGTTCTTCATATGAGAATTCCACAACCAATGCTTAAAAATGTTCCCTTGCCAATGAGGTGAATATGTAGTTAGCTCTATGGTGGTTTCATCTTATCTAAACATGTACAGACTTTTTCTTCATCATTGTTTCTTAAAATAATATAGTATATTGAGAATTTACATAGCATTTGCATTGTATTAGATATTAAAATAATCTAGAGGTGATTTAAAATATATGAAGAATCTGTATAGGCTATACAAAAATACTATTTTTTAAAAAGGTTTTTGACATAAGGTGCATCTGCTCACTGGGAAGAGAGAGATAGACAATGAAACGGAAGGTGAGAAATTCCTCCCCACCCAGGGTAGATGGTCACTCTACAATCCATTCTCCATTCTCCTCTTGGAAGTTTAGGCATGCAGGCAAACACATCCCACATAGTTTTCAAGCTGCCATGTCCGGGACTCAATCTTCAATCGTCCATGTGAGAGTCTAGCACCATAACCATTACGCTACCTACTGGCCCCAATACTATGATTTTTTGTTTCATTTTCTTTTTTTCTCTCTTTTTTTAGAGAGATTTTTGCTATGAGGCTTATGCACTCACTGGAGAGACAGAGAGACATAGAGAAACAGAGAGAAAAGGGATGATGGCCATGTAATTTCTTCATTCACCTTGGGATTTTGAGCATGAATTGGCATTGGCAAGCACCCAGCATGAGTTTCAAACTGCTGGGTCCAGGACTCGAAAAACAGTTGGCCATATGGGCCTCCAACACCTTAGTCCCTATGCCACCTGCTAGACACAGTATTATTATATTTTTCAATAGATCTTGAGCATCAGTTTATTGCAGTATTATCTGTGGAAATTTCTGAAAATAATCCATATTCAATAATCCCAGATTTGCTAAATAATTAGTCTAACTGTACATGGAATTTTCTACATTTTTCTATACTTTTGTATGAAAATATCTTCATTGGTGTTTATGAAGAAAATTTTTATTTTTGGAAAAAATACCTTGACTTTTTTTTTTTCCCCCTAAAGAGTGCATACAGTTACCAGAGAGAAAGAGACAGAGAAGGAGAAGAAAAAGCAACCACCATGGGGAATGAGCACATCACAATTCCATCTCCTCCATCTCTCTTTCTCTCCTTGAGGAATCTGAGCATACGCATACATACACCTGGCATTTTTCTCACACTACCAAGTCTGAGTTCTCACTCCAAAGTAGAGCTTGTGGGATTCAGCTACCTTGACACCAGGTAAGGAAACCAGCCCCAGTTTGAATTTTTTAAGGTTGATCAAAATGAAGCTATTTGTTATATATATATATATATATATATGTATATATATATACACACATATATATATATATACATATATATATATATATATATGTGTGTATATATATATACACACACACACACACAGTGTTCATTCTTAGAGCAGTGGTTGACTTAAAAACTACAAACTAAATTTAGCAATATACAGCCAGATTTTTAAGGCTGGTTATATTATTTCCTGTTTAAAAACATAACTTGTTATTATATTCTTTTGATCTGTATTTTTATGTTTCAGAACACAAAGTTGTTGAAGATATAATCTTACATTATTATACTCACCATTCACTTAAATTTTCTTTTCCTTAATAATCATGAATTTCCGATCAGAATTAACTATGAAAATAAAAGTAACTAATCATTCATTTAGTGCATTTGCTACATATTTTAAATTTTAATTTATCTTTTCTAGATTTGTGAACAATGATTTATTTCTATGCTAGCAATTAATTTCTGTTTAAAAAAATAAACACTTTTGTCTTTCATGATCATTTCCCCAATGAGAAAGAATCTTTGATAACCAATATGGAAATTACTCCACATTGGATTTCTTTTTATGCAATTGCCAGAGAGTGTGTGCACTCACTAGAAAGAGACAGAGAGAGAGGGACAACATTCCCAAATAGGGTACGGTGGAACTTCAATCCTTTTCCTCCATTTCTTCATCATGTCAGGACTTAGGACACACATACTCATGTGCCCTGTGCATTTTTTAAGCCACAAGGGCTGGGATTTGGAATTGTGGCGAGATATGTGGAATGTAGTTTTCTCAAGCACTAGGTTTTGGAGACAGCCCCACATTTTATTTCTTGAGTTGGTAAATGTCACTCTTACTAAACAGTTATAGAAAATTAATATTTTTAATACCTGGAACATATTTTAATGTAAATTTACAAAAATAATACTTTATAGTATACATAATTTTTTTCTAGTTGTGTCATATTGATTACATTGCAAATTATTTGTACAGATATTTTTGGTTGTGGATTTATACGTTTTTTTTCTTTTTATTTTTTTTTAGAAGTTTTTGCCTTAGAGTGTGTGTATTATGCTGGAGAGGAAAAAAGACAGAAACGGTGAGAAGGAAAGTGAGAAATCACCCCCTGAGGGGATGGCCACAGTGCAATCCTTTCTCTTACAATCTCCTTCCAGGATCTTGGGCATGCATGCTTACACGCCTGGCATAATTTTCAAGTCAGCAGTTCTGGTACTCAAGCCACGCCAGTCATGTGGCAGTCCAGTGATGTAACTGCTATGCCATCTGCTGGCTCCTTATTTTCTATGTCCTTCAAGTCATGGCACTTATACATATCACATTCCATCATTCTACATATGGAAAAAGCCATATTTATTAATTAGAGTCTGGTGGTTAATTAATAGCATAGACACCAGCATATATACTAAAATAAATATGTATTTTAGTATAATTATATATGCAAATTTTTATATATCAACTGATAATACACACATATACCCACACACATACATGCATGAGCAATAGTTGAGAACATTACTTCAATTCAGAAAGAACTTTGATTTCACCACTTCTGACTTTGATCATTGTAGTGAAGATAATAACTAACAACTGAAAAGATAATCAAGGCAATATAAAATCTCTAGAATAATTGTCACTCTGTTAAAAGAACTAAGCACATTAATTTTCATGTGTTCTTTCTCCTTCCTTTTTCTTCCTCTCTTTCCTTTATTTTCTTTTAAAACTCCAAAAGATTTATGGAAAATAGATTAAAGCATGAGTTTATTTTGGTATAGAAGATTTTGAAATCCATGCATAATTTTTTCATATTACTATTTTCCACAAACTTTCTGAAAGTCCCTTATATTTTTGTTTTTGGTATCTTCATACAGATGTGTTTGCATATATATATATATATATATATATATATATATATATATACACACACACACACACACACACATATACTATATATATAAATACACATATATACACACATATATAAATATACATATATACACACATATGTATATATATTTGCATATATATATATACAAGTGTATATGTATATATATTTAATTTGCTGTAGAATGCACACACTCAACATTGAAAGAGATAGAAAGTAAGAAAACATCCCCCAGGCAGGATGGCTTCCCCACAATCCTCTCTCCATTCTTTCTTCGGATCTTTGGACACACATGCATACATTCCTGGCATGTTTATTCAGGTCTCTGGATCCATTCTCAAACTGTTTTGTTGGGCCTGTGGGATCTAGCCACTTCAACCACCATGCCACCAGCTGGCCCTGTATCATTTTTTTCAAAATGGGATAAAAAATTAAACTGATCAGATGTTCCCTAAATTTTATTTTTATTCTTTTGATTTGTATCAATAGTTACCTCTCTGTGTGTAATATTTTCTGCCCCCTTTATTTTGGGCAGTTCCCTGTGATTCATCTTTATGAATCCAACTCAGACATGTGCCTCTTATAAATCATTGTCTCACTAACACATTCCACATTCTGACCCAGGCAGAATTATTCCCATCTTTGGACTTCTATAGTACTTAGTTCATAGCAATGGAGAGTACCAACTACTTGCTCAGATCTGTCTCTTTTAATAGACCAAGTTCATTTAAAGCAGGGAACATGTGTTCCTTCTAATTATTCCCAGGTCTCTGTCAATGTTTATTGACTATGCATGAATACTAAATTGTTAGCAACAGTAACTGAAAGGGGCATGGCAATTTTCAAACTTAATTATAGCTAATTCTCACTATAAAGATAAGCAGATTTACACAAATTCACAAAATCAATTGTACTGTTTTCTAGAATGTTACTAGTAGCCACATAAAAGCCTTGAAAAATCTCCGGATAAGATGCCAAAATAGCAAAATTTATTATGCCATTTATTGCATAATATGTAAAGGATTATTAGTAAATATGAATACATGTGTCTGTCTTATTTCATCATTTTAAATGAACTATCACTTTGCATTTCAAATCTCTGTTCTCATGTAATGCAATAATGATGAGTACTTGAAATTTTAGCATGAGTACTAATCAGTAGATATTTTTCATTAAAGGAAGATCTTTTTAATTTGCCACATTTCAACATGTGCAATAGAAAAGACAATGTCTAATAATTAAACAAAATTGACATGCATAATGCTTAATTGCTACAATTCTTTGTCAGAAGTCAAAAGAAGTTCTGAAAAGACCATAATCTAATAATGTTAAAAAGAACATTCAAATTTGCTATTCATTTTTTTGACAGTTTGTAAATATTTTGCAAAGCTTTTGAACTGAATGTTTTATATGTTGATTCAGAAGTATGTATTACATGTAGAAGCATGTTAGTATTCAGATATGCTTTGCTCATATTCACATATTATATATGCATTTAAGATGGAATATATTAAATGTTATATAATAAATATGGAAAACCTTTCCTCAGATGAATTGCAGAGAATTGTTTTCACAGAATTATAATAACCCCAACTAATACTGATGAAACTAGGAAACAATGCTGGTCTGTGAACCATTACTGCTTAGAGGAAACTCTTTTTTTTTCATGGAGAGGTTTTTGCTAAAGGGTGCATGCGCTCACCAGAAAGACAGAGAGAGACAGAGACCGAGAGATAGAAAGCAAGAAATCACCCCCCAGGGGGATGACCATGCTGCAATCCCTTCTCCTCCATTCTCCTCTCAGGATCTTGGGCATGCATGCACATGCACCCGGCGTGAGTTTAAGCTGCCGGGTCTGGGTCTCAAAAACCACAGTCGACTACATGGGAGTCCAGCGACATAGCCATTACACTAACTGCTGGTCCCCTTAGTGGAAACTCTTGAAGAACCGGACGTAGGTGAGTTTTCTTGAATAAGAACCCTGCAGATGTCCTCATAGTAAAGGAAGAAACAATTAGAGTGAAAAGACAACCTTCAGAATGGGAGAAAATATTTGCAAATTATTCCTTAGACAAGGGATTAATAACCAGAAAATATAGGGAATTCAAGTAGCATAGTTCCCCCCTAAAAAAAAAGAATAATTCAAGGTGAAAAAAGGTAAAACTATGATTGAAAAGAGTACTGTCTAAGGATAATAGGAAGTCATACACAATTATCCCTACTCAATATGTGCCAAATGTATTGATAGACTAGTCTTCAAGAAACACTTACAAATGACCAAAAGGCATATGAAAAATATGTTAAAAGTCTCTCATCATTAGGGATGAAAATTAAAGCCACAGTGAGGTACCCTATATCCCAGTTATAATGGGGAAAAAATGCTGATGAGGCTGTTGTGAAAAAGGAAAATTCCCTTACACTCTTGGTGGGAATATAAATTGCCCCAATCTCTATGGAAAACAATGTGGAGGTTCCTCAAAAACCTACAAATAGAACTACCATATGGCCCTTGGTGTTTATCCAAAGAGGGAAACAAAAAACATTCACTTGGACATTCATGTTTCTTGCAGAATTATTCACAATTACTAAGATATGGAATCAACCTAAGTATCTAAAGACTGATGACCAGGTTGAAAAATTCTGGCACCTGTATACATGATCTACCACTGAATATTACTGAGCCAGAAGAAACAATGAGATTCTATTATTTGACTAGAGGACATAAAAGCATTGAAAATTGTTATGAACATTGGGAACAAAGTGGAAGGAGAGAAGGAGAGAGGAAGAGTGCAGAAAGGGAAATTTGGAAAAATATGGAGAAGCAAGATACTTGTGTTAATAGATGTTTTGTTGCCTGTTGGTGATGTTGTGTCTAGTAGTCTCAATTACTCTGCTGTGTGGCGTATATCATGTTGGGTAAAATCTCTTTACAAACTAAATGATGCATAAGGACTGAATGCATAAAATAATAAATAATACTAATAAAAAAAGAAACAATGAGACCGTATTATCTGATTCAAGTGAATGAATATAGAAGATGTAACGTTCAGTGAAGTGAGCCAGACTTTGAAAGATACACACTGTACATCCCTACTCAAGATGAGCCAAATGTCAGCATGCTCTGGGAGAAATTGAAAGATCCAAATATATGGTAGAAGAGGGGATAAGTGTAGATACCAGACACTATAAGGGAAGGGAGTGAGTGGTACACAGTGGGTGGTAGAGGATAGCTGAAAGGGGCAAGGTGGATAAAAATTTAACAGAAAATAAAAACAATGTAAAGTTCTTTGTTAAAAAAATGTATAATTTTTGTATTAAAAATAAAAAATAATAAAATCATCCTTCTTCTGCCATCTTTATCTGTATTTTCAGGCATGAGTAACTTTATTACAATATTGGTCTTAATAAAGTGTCTCCATTGCCTTATTCCATTAACTACACATTCTGTTGTATTCTTCCTTTGTTCATTAAGATTCTATTGGAGTCTCCTGCATTACGGACATCCTAATATCCTTATCTAGTACTCTTTTCAATCATCATTTATTTTGGTTAATCTTTTTGATGTTCCAGCTCTATTTGTCAATCCCTTTAGTTGAAACAGTCAAAAAATGAATACTAATGTGAATATTATGTGAATAATAATGCTATGACAACTTTGGGCTATCATTTTATGAATGTGACAGTCTTTCTCTTTCTGTTCCTTAGACTGGAGAATCAGTAAAAGTTCCTCAATAAGACACAGGCATTGTATTTTTTCTGGTGTCATAACTGTAAGGGTTGACAAATTTACAAGTCATAAAATAATCAGAGACCAAATATGATTATGTAAAGAAGCAAATACTAAATAGAAAAGTTAAGATTTCATAATGAAAGAAATTATTTTGGCATTTTTCTTTTAAAAGTTGATTTAGAAAAGCAACTTGGGGTCAGCAAATGTAATGATTTTGTTACTGGACTCTTACATGGCCAACCGCCATTTGAGTCCTAGACCCAGTGGCTTGAAACTCATTCTAGGTACATGTGCATATGTATGTGTGCCCAAAATCCCAAGAGGAGAATGGAGGAGAAGGAATTGCAGTGTGATCATCCTCCTTGGGGCAGGGGTGATTTCTCACTTTCTGTCTCCTCAGCAAGTGCATGTGTCCTATAGCAAAAATCTCTAAAAAAATAATAATAAAGAAAGAAAAAAAAACAAAAGCAATTTAAAAGAAGTATATTTTTAAAAATATATTTATTTAATTTTATTTATCATTATTATTATTATTTTAATTTGCTACAGGGCATGTGTGCTCACCAGAGAGGGTGTGTGTGAGAGAGAGAGAGGGAAAGTAAGAAAGCAAAATACCAGGTCTGGGACTTGAACCATGGTTAGTTATGTGAGGGCTCAGCACCTTAACCACAACACGACCTGCTGGCATCTAAAGGAAGTATCTTAAAAGTAGGGTTATAATCTCTTTGTTAAATCAAACTGGAAAATTAGCAATTACCGAGAAATAAGTAACTTCCTGGACAAAATTTTGCATTTCATACTATGCGACAATGGGACATGATGCTAATTTTCTACAGAGCTTATGCTGCCAGTTAATGTTTTCATTTTAAGCACTCTGCAGCACAAGTTTATGGATATTCCCCTCCTTTTTTATTTTTTTTATTTTGCTAAAGGGCACGTAGAGAGACATAGAAAGACAGAAAAAGAGAAGGAAACAGAGAAATTTTCCCCCATGGGAAATGATCACACCATAATACCTTTGCCTCCATCTCTCTATCGTCCAGGCTTTGGGGTACTCACACACTTGGCTGGAATGTTTCTCAAGGTACCAAGTTGAGGATTCCAGCTGTGCAGACAGCCACATGGAATACAACTCTCTTTACCACGAGGCTCCAGGCAATACCAGATACCCTGAATTTTAATAGAACAAATATACTAATAAAAATTAGACAGATATCATTAGCCCAGATGTCAGTAACAGAGTCATATATCCAATTACCCATCAGACTTGTCTCCTTAGATAGCAAAGGTATTTTAACTTATGAGTCCCTCCCTTAAGCACAGTGGTTAAGAACTGGCGAAAACATCTAGATCCCACTGTGGGGCAAATCCTGGCTTCAGTGGATTAAAAACATGCAACTCTGCATGTTTTTATGTGCCACAACTCCTGATGGGATAGAGAAGTTGGATCTTAAAGGATTGCAGTATGACTATGATCATGTGCTCTCTAGCAATTAATATGGGGTTGAGTAACGGAGGGTAGGAGGGAGGGGAACAAGGGAAGAAAAAAAAATGAAAAGCTATTTGTTGATAAAGATATATATAGTAATGTCTTTGTCTTGACTGATATGCATGGAAATCAAGTTGGAAAAAGAAATATTATACATTGTAAAGGTTATATGTGATTTCATGTAACATAAAATAAAATATAAAATAAAATCTTAATATGGCTGACTAAACTCCACAAACATGATTATATCATTCCTGATATAAATTAAATTTCTTCACATATTTTGTACTTAAACATGCAGGATAAATGCAAACCTTAGAATAATACATGTGTATTTAATGTCCAATTTCTACATACATTTTTAGTTTTATATTAACACTCACAGACAAGCTCCTATGTATTCTGGATGTTCTGCACTCTCACTCTTTATCTCATCTGCCTTACTGGCACTTCTGTTTCTAACTTAGGTAGCCCTCTTTTTCAGGTTTTCTCCATTTAAGTTTCAGCTTGTCTAATATTTACATATGATTTTCTTGAAAAAAATGTCTCCGTATCTCTTCATCTAATGCTTCTAATGCAAAGGGAATTTAGGTAGGTTCCCATTGTCTATGATGGCTTAGTTCACAGAGCATCAATAAATATATCTGACTCTCCCTTGCATTTGTTCTTTATTTCTCCAGCATGTTCTAGCTATCTTCTTTTATAATTTATTTAAACTGACCTAGTCTTTAAGCTACTTCTTTTGTTTTCTATTAGATCATTGGTTATATAATCTACTAATTTGTATTTATTAATCTAGAAACTGTAATATGCATATTTATTGTATTTTAATACAATTTAATACATATAATTTAATATAAATCAATACATTCTCCACTTCTTTTCCAAAAAGTAAACTTTAGAAAACTAATTTAACCTAGCTCCCTTTGGATTTATGTATTTTATGCCTGAGTATGTTAGATAATATCTCCAGACATTATTATTGCATTTTATGCAATCTTCAATTAGCTTTACTCATTCTGTTTATTTTTATTTTTTCTGCATCTCAGAGTATCTTTCTATGATTATTTTCCTTTTTGTTTTAATAATATCCTTTAGCATTTCTATTTTTAAGAAATAAATAACTTGTAATAAACAACATATATTTTGAAAAAAAAAGAATAAACAACATATATTTAAATAGAACAATTTGATGAGCTTTGAAACAGTCACCACACTTAGGACATCTTTTATCCCTATTGGTAATCCCTCTTTTTATCCTACCGCCACTCCATTCCCAGGAAACAACTGATCTATTTCCTGTCACTACAGATAATTTACATTTTTCTAGAATTTCATGTAAATGACATCATACAATATACACTTTTCAACTGGTTTCTTTTACAAGACATAACTAGTTTTGGGTACACCCATATTGTATTGCCCTAAGTTGTTCATTCATTCAGTTATTCATTTAGCTATTGATAAATATATGAGTTTTTTCCAGTTTGAGACTATTACCAATAATGTGGCTGTGAAGTTCTGTGAAAATTGAAAGAAAAAGCACACCCTCTCTATTTTTTAAATTCTTTGTTTTCTAAGTAAACATTTAAAATAGTATGTAAAACCTTTGAAGGAAGGAACTGTTCATTTCTCCTATTTTCCTGATGCTTTTTACACAATACTAAACAGATTATACATTAAATATATTTTAGTGAATTATCTAAAATTTAGAATTTAAAACAGAAACATCAAAATAAGTTTTCAAAGTGAAAATAAAGCAAAAGACAAATTAATTGAAAACACAAGATGTGGCAAAATTCAATCAAAAAGAAGAAACATGATTAGATGAAAAGCCTGAGCAGTGCATGTCAGTGGGACAGTTGCATTGGTTACTTGCTATGTGGAGAGTGGAATTCGCACTGCTAGTCAATGAAGGAATACAGTGAAGCAGAGAGACCAACACAGATATTCTGAATACAGAGAAGGGATGCATCAAAGGTATAACTTTATTAATAGTGTAGATGTGCAGTAACGTACCAAATGTACTCTTCTGTAGCCCTGCACTTTCTAGCATAAACAACAATGAGAACCAATCAACACTGGTGCTTCATCCAGCAACATTCACAACTGGGGAGACATTGTGAAGTGAATGTTTTTATCCCCCTCAAACTCACATGTTGAGGCGCTAACTCCCAATATGAAGGTTTTGGAAATGGGATTATTGGAGAGAATCAGGTTTGGATAAATTCTTGAAGGTATTTCAGATTAGATTTGTGTCTTAGAAGAGGAAGAGAGACCAAAATTCTAGCTCTCTTTCTGCCCTGTGAGGGTACAGCAGAAGATGGCCAGCTCCAAGTCAGGAAGAGGGCCTCCCTTGAACTCAAATCTGTTATTAACTAAATCTTGAACTTCTCAGCTCCTAGAAACATGAGAAATTAGCTCCTGTTCTTGAAGCCACTTAGTCTACAGTATTTTTTCCAGCAATTTGAACTGATGATTACAGAAGGTTTACTACACACAATGTTACTGTGACAATCAAAGCTTTTGACTCTCTGGTGGAACATTTTATTTATTTTATATATTTGTCTGTGAAGTGGAATTGAGAATTTTTAGCCAGAACTTCAAAAGTGGATTAACCTAGTACTTAACTAATGTTACATAGCACTATCTGCAGATGTAAGGAATCAGTGCAAGATCCTACTCATGTTTCTGTTTTTCTTGTAATAAGTGGCCTGAATCTCAAAATTACTAATTCAGGAGTGCTATATCCTTCAGTTCACACACACACACACACACACATATATATATATATATATATATATATATATATATATATATGTATATATATATATATACATATTGCTAATTGCTAATTCCAGAGAGAGTTATATCCTTCAGTTCATATATATATATATGTATACACACACACACACACACACACATGTGTGTGTGTATGTGTGTATATATATCATATTTATATGATAAGTCAATGCATTAGCTTATAAATAGGTTATAATGTCAGATCCTTCATGGTTTCCTCTTTCAGTGAATGTTCATGATCTCCATGTACAGGAACTGTCTCTTTTTTTCTTTTTCTCTTTTTTTTTTTTTTTTGAGAGGTTTTTTGCTATAGGGCACGTGCGCTCGCCAGACACACAGAGAGGCATAGAGACAGAAAGCGAGAAATCACTCCCCAGGGGAGATGGTCATGCCACAATCCCTTCTCCTCCATTCTCCTCTCAGGATCTTGGGCACACACGCACACGCGCCCGGCATGAGTTTTAAGCCACCGGGTCCGGGACGTGAACTGCAGTCGACTACGTGGGAGACCAGCGACATAGCCATTATGCTAACTGCTGGTTCCCTTTTTCTCTTTTTAATATAGGGCACATGTGCTAAGTGGAGAGACAGTGAGAGATAGAGAGACAGAGAGACAGAGAGATAAGAAGTAAGAAATCACCCCCCCTGGGAGAATGGCCACTCCACAATCCCTTCTCCTCCATTCTCCTCTTGGGATTTTGGGCATGCATGTACACATGCTTGGTGTCAGTTTTAAGTCACCATTCTGGGATATAAACTGCAGTTGACTATGTGGGACTCCAGTGACATAACCATTATGCCTTCTGCTGGTCCTGCCTATGTATTTCTTAATACAATATTATCTAACAAGTTGTTCATTTATTCATTCATTCAGGAGGTATCTTTAAGTTCTATTATGTAAAAAAGTGCAAATATTAATTAGATTCTGGTCCTCTAGGATCTAGAAAAGCTAAATAATAATATATACATGTTTAAAATATAACAGAATTGAGTAATATTATAGGAACAGCACTGGCTAATTACTATTGGGTGTTCAAAATGCAATGATTATTTCCAGCTAGAGTCAAAGAATATTGTGTGAATAAAATAGTGAGTTGACCCCTGGTGAACGTATACATGTGGCAAAAGGAGACAAAGGATTCTTAAGTAAAGATAAGAAGTGCACGGAAGGTGCAAAGTGGTACAGTGCCTACCCATGGGACGTCCTGAAGTACAACATGACTTGCATGTACAGAACAGTGAGCCGTAGCTTTTCTATGTAAATAGTAGTCATGCTGCCATTCTGAGAGTTGGGTTTCTTTGAAAGGCTAATCATTGAGGAACATTCAAAAGTATTTTTAATTAAATATATGGAAATGAGCCAGACAAGGACAGTATTAAAACATAATGCCCTATGAGGATGAACCACATGGGAAGGTGCCAGTTCATATCTGGAGTTCTCTGTGAGCACACAGGACATGGACATGTCTATGATCCAGGCTGGCTGAAACTGGGGGTGGATCATGGTGTTGGGACCCTGTTTGGTTTGCTCTCTCTCTCTCTCTCTCTCTCTCTCTCTGCTTCTCACTAATGGAAGAAATAAATAAACTTTAAATACAACATGGAGAAAATCCTTGATTATGAAAGACCTGTAAGGACGCTTTTACAATAGAATGGAGACAATTTCAAAAGGACTTGAAGAGAAGTAGTAGAAATTGAATAAACTGGCCAATAGGTAAAATGTGTTAAGAGAAGAGTACGTAACAGTCAATGTCTTACAGGACAAACGAGTATAGCTAGTAGAAGCAGCAGCCAGAAATAGCACTGAAATAAAGACAAATTTTGATGAATGTTATGAATTGGGTTACTTGACTTCCCTTTCAAGCACTTAGTGTGGTTTTCTCTAAAAATTGTTCCCAGAAAACTATAAACTACTTATCTCACCTTCTCTTTGAGTTGAATTTCTGAGTATAATTTAAGTACTACCAATTAGATTTACTCCTGGAAGACTGACACTCAGAACTAGATTAAGTGGGGAGAAAGAATAAAGGTAAGTACATTACATACCTATTTCACTGATGTAGCTATTGGCAGAGGCTATGCGGTTCTGTGGTTCCTGGCTTCAGAATGTTATACTTTCCCACATCACCAGTGGTAACATTAATATTTCTTTGCTAAGCCAATATGGTCAAGTTTTGACTGATGTTTTTTATACAATGATGAGCAGTTACTGTAATCACAGCAGAACTATGTAAGTTGGGGGCAAGAGATCTAATTTAGAAAATTTGTCTAAAACCTTTTAAACCCTTCCAACTACATTGTAAGAAAATTAGTGTCAGGTAAGAACTTTCTTTTCTAGTCAAACTAGCTCTTGTTTGTAACTAGACCTTAATTAATACAGTGATTGAAAGTATTTTCCTGCCAGGCTAGCCTGTGGCCTAGTGGTTAAGGCAGCCTGATCCCAATGACTGACTTTACGTTTCCTTCCTGGACCTGTGGGTTCATGTAGACCCAAAATTCCACAGGATGGAAAAGTGAAGGAAAAGAAATTGAAGCATGAGTATGTCCCTTGGAGGGTGTTTTCTCCCTCTCCCTCTCTGCCTTACTGGCTCTATCTGATGAGTGGACACACCCTCTAGCAAATTAGGGGGAAAGATGTATTTTGGTACCAGTAACAAAAAAAGATTGACTCTAGAGGACTAAATGTTTAAAAAAGGTTAAACAAGACCAGCAGGTGGCATGGTAGTTAAGGTACTGGATCCCATATGGCTGACTGTGTGGTTTGAGTCCTGGACCCAGTATTTTGAGAATCATGCTGGAGTGCATGTACGTGTGTGCCTAAAATTCAGAGAGGAGAAAGGATTGTGGTGTGGCCATCCTCCCTGGGTAGGAAGATGGGGGTGGATTTCTCACTTTCCCTCTCTTCCTCTCTGTGTCTCTCTCTGGCAAGTGCAAGTGTGTATAGCAAAACAAACAAAAACAAAGAGGGTAAAGACAAGTTTGTCCAGGTAAGGTATCAAGATTTAAGAGCCAGCAGATGCTTAGGTGGTCAAAGTGCTGGTCCCACATGGTTGACTGCATGGTTTGAAGATACCTCGGAACAGTGTCTTAAAAACCCTGCCTGGAATGTGTATGTGCATGCCAAAAATCTCAAGGAGAGAATGGAGTGCGGTTGTGGGGGTAATTTCTCACTTTTTTTTTCTCTCTCTGTCTCTCAGGCAAGTATGTGTCTCTCAGGTGAGTGTACATGCCCTATAGCACAATTCTAAAAAAAGTCTCTTGGTGGGGAATAAAAGTATTATGATTTTCATAATGCCTCTATGTTCATTTGAGGAGTTATTACTTTCCTTTATCAGTTATATTAATAATATAATTACTGAGTATAGCAAATGGGGTGGTGGTTAAGGCACTGGACTCCCATATGGCTAACCACAACTGGAGTCCCAGACCCAGGGGATTACTTTCTTTTTCACTCTCTCTCCTCTCTGGTGAGCCCCATGTCCTATACCAAATTAAAAAAAAATAATAATGATGATTGGGAACCAGCAGGTGGCATGGTAATTAAGGTGCTGTGCACTCCCACATGGCCAACCACAGTTTGAATCCTGTACTTATTGGTTCTCTCTCTCTCTCTCTCTCTCTCTCTCTCTCTCTCTCTCTCGTGTCTGGTCAAATTTAAAGCAAAACAAAACAAACAAACAAACAAAAACCGAAATGAAAGACTAAATAAATAAATAATTCTTAAAAACATAATAATTACCTTGCATAAACACTATTAAAGAAGCATTACACATATAAAATAATTTTAAAATTACAGATGATCTTTTCTCTTTAATACTATAATTGCAAACTGATTTTGAGCTAACCATTTAACCTTTATAGGCCACAGTCACATTTCTCAGCTTTAAACAAAAAGAGTTGTTAAGCTGGTGGTAGTGTGGTAGTTAAGGGAGTAGGATTCCAAATGGTTGACTGTGACTCAAAAACATGCAGGGAGCACGTGCATGCCTGTCCCAAATCCTGGTGGGAAGTAGGTAGAAGAAAAGAGTTTGCAGTGTGAATGCACTTCATTGGTAGTGTTTTCTCTCTTTCTCTCTTTCTCTCTCTTTTTGGAATGCCTTTGTACCCTGTGGTCCAAAAATAAAATGTGTCTAAAATGAATAGGCATTTAATTTTAATTTATAACTTTTTTTGTGATACTTGGAGGAACTGGAGAAAATCGTTTACACTGTGAAGTTATATAGACATTCATTTCTCCCTGGCTGTGAAATGTCTAGTTATGTGTCTTTGGTAACGTATTTCACGTTATTTCATCACTCATGTATAAAAGGAAAATTATAACTCTGACTGCATAGTATTGTGAAAATTAAATTAAATGATATTCTGAACACAGTTATATCTACATTTATTTTTGCACCCAACTGGCACAAAAGAGTAATTTTTAAGAGAAGTTTTTGCTATATGGCACATGCCTTTGCTGGAGAGACAGAGAGACAACATGAGAGAAATCACCCCCAGGGAAGAGGGCCACAACACAATCCCTTCTCCCCCATTCTCCTTTTTGGGACTTGGGGCATGTACCACACATGCACCCAGTGTGGTATGCTGAGGGTTGCAGTTTTGTTCTGGGGGTTCTGTGGGTTACAGTGTTGTGTGCCGTGGTCACAATGATGTGTGCTGTGGGTCCTAGCGGCTTTTTTCTGGCTAAAAGTGGGGTGTGTTCTGGGTATCAGTACATCCAATTGCCGGTCTCAATGAATATTTGTCAGAGTCTCTTTGCAATTTTTTTTTTGGAAGTACCAGCAGATGGAGTAATGGTTATGTTGCTGAACTCCCATATAGCCGACCATGGTTCATGTACCGGACCTGGAGGCGTAAAACTCATGCTGGGCATGTGTGGGTATCTGCCCTAAATCCCAAGAGGAGAATGGAGGAGAAGGGACTGTGGTGTGGCCACCCCCTCTCAGGTCTTGATTTCTCTCTTTCTGTCTCTGTCTTTCTCTGTCTCTCTGGTGAGTACACATATCCTATAACAAAAATCTCTCAAAAGAAAAAAAAAGTTTTTTTTTTAGTATATTTCTTCTGTGCTTTTAAGTGCCACTCAGTCTAACATAAGCTGCCAAGTATGCCTTCAAAATATTCACAGTATAAATGTATAGCATTTTTAAAACAATTATATAAATACAGACATTTAATTATATTGTCCATAGTTTTCTTCTCAGAGGCTAATTATTTAATCACTGCTTTTGTACAATTTTATTCCATTAGTCCTCAATGGAAATCTACTCTGTTGCTAAATATAACTAAATACATTATTTTTATAAACATTGGTTTGCTAATAGCTGTGAACATATATTGTAAATAGCTACTTTGCGGGACCAGCAGTTGGTGTAATGGCTATGTCACTGGACTCCCAAGTAGTCGACTGTGGTTCAAGTCCCAGATGCAGTGGCTTAAACTCACGCCAGGCACGTGTATGTCCATGCCTAAGATCCTGAGAGGAGAATGGAGGAGAAAGGATTGTGTTGTGACCATCCCGCCAGGAGGTGATTTCTCACTTTCTGTCTCTCTGTCTCTCTCTGTCTTTCTGGCGAGTGCACATGCCCTATAACAAAAACCTCTCCAAGATCTAGACAAATTTTAAATAACACAATTGTCTGTGTCATTTGGAAAAACTTAAGTATCTGAGAAAGTACTTAACTTAGAAGACTAAACTCCAGAACGTAAATGAGTTCTTTGTAGGCAGCAGAAAGGATAATAGCTTCCATGTCAGAGGATGATTTCTTCATCTGTATAAAAGAATTTATTGGGGTGGGCTCAAATCAGGTAAAATTATTCACTCAAATGTCTGTACTCTATGGCAGAAGCTAAAAGATGGAAAGATAGCAGAGAGAATAAGTGTAAATATCAGAGACTGTAAGAAAGGGGAGTGGGTGAGAGTGTTGGTGGTGGAGAGTGGGTGGCAGGGGAAGGGAAGAAACATTAAATGACCAAAGAATGTAAAGTTCTCTGTGGGGGAAAAAAACAATTCTGTAATTTTTGCTTTACTGATTATTTTTAAAGTAAAAAAAAATTATTATTTGAATTGGTGGAGAAAAGAAATCATCCAAGTAGCAGATGATATGACAAATTAGAATCTGGAAAACCTTTACAAGAAAAAAAGAAAAATCTCGTGTTCCCATTTTTTCCATCGTGGTCTGTAGTCTTAAATTTTGTTATAGAGGCATTTGTTAAATAGAGGTTTACAAACAAAGAGAAATAAAATGTGAACCACTTTCCTTTTATTGATATTAGTAAACAAGCAGTAATTCTAGAATTTGGGAGTTTGATTCATTTCATCTCAATTAAATATAAGTAAAGGTGTCCCAACCAGAGCTCAAATCAACTTGGAAAAAATTTATATAAGTAGGCCAATCACCCAGAGAGAACAGAACTTGCACTCATTAACATATAACCAAAGTGGCCTGCTCTGACACCTGGTAGTTGAGGCTGCCTAATACCCCATGGCTAACAGTGGTTCGAGTCCCAGATTGGTGGCTTGAGAAACAAACATGCCAGGCACGTGTGCATGCATGCTCAAAATCCTGAAAGGAGACAGAGATGGAGGAGAAGGGGTTGTGATGTGACCATTCTGCATGGGCAATACTTTCTCCTCTCACTCTCTGTCTCTCTCTAGAAAACACATGCACACTTTAGCAAAAGAAAAAAGGAAAAAGCTTAAGACACCAGAAAAAAATTTTTAAATAAATAACACACTTCAGTCATAACTGTTCTTTAAAAATTTACCTGAAATAATAAAAATATTAAAAAATATCTAAAGAATAAAGAGTGCATAAATAAAAATAAAGAAAAATACACCAAATAGAATAATAACTACAGTTGATCCACTTATTATAGAAGGCACAGTAAAACAACTATCATCAATGAATTTAAAATTTTCAGAAAAATTTGACAATAACAGGTGAAGATAAATATTTCAGGGGAAAAAGAAACTGAAAATAATAGAATAAAGTAAGTGAAATTACAATAAAATTTATAATTCACTCAATCAAAATTTGTGCCCCTGGTTAAGTTTATACAATGACAGAAAAAAGAGGATGGGGAAAATAACAAAGAAAAGGATTAAACATGAAAAACATTTAAATTGGAAATAAATGCATAAAATTGTTAAGAAATATTTGATGATAAAGCAAAAAATAAAGAAAAAAGAAAAAGAAACCTAAATCAAACCAAAATCACATTTATCTAAAGAACTTTGATAAAAATCTATAGATGATTATGCTTTTTCTCTAAAATGATTATAAGAAAAAAATTTTTTTCTTACTATTATTATTCAACAAGTAACTCAAGGTCCAAAAAGTGTAATGTTAATAAAATTAATCATAGATTTAAAATTAAGGTGTTAAGCTGTTTTGTTTGGAAAGAACATGATTATTCATGCAGAAAACCACAATGAATTCACACAGAAGTTAATAAAAGTAATAAATGAGTTTATAAGTACCCAGAGTAAGAGATAAATATACAAAAAGCCAATGGGAGGGACCAGCAGTCAGCGTAATGGCTATGTCGCTGGACTCCCACGTAGTCGACCGCGGTTCGTTTCCCAGACCTGGTGGCTTAAAACGCTAGGCGTGTGTGTGTGCGTGCCCAAGATCCCGAGAGGAGAATGGAGGAGAAGGGATTGTGACGTGGCCATCCCCCCTGGGGGGTGATTTCTCACGTTCTGTCTCTCTGTCTCTCTCTGTCTGTCTGGCGCGCACACCTGCCCTATAGCGAAAACCTCTCTAGAAAAAAAGAAAAAGCCATTTGGATACCTCTATAATGGTAAAATATATAAAACATATTTTTAAAATATCAATTATAAACATCAAAATTATAATTAAGGAGGAACTCAAAATTTAATCTGTAAATTTATTCTGCACTGAAAACCATACAGCAACCCCAAAAGAAATCAGAGAAACCTTAGATAAAGATTTATTAAGTTAATTGATTAAAAGACATATTTCTTGTAAGAATGGCCCTACATTCAAAATAGTCTATAGATTGAATGTAATCCCAAACTAAATTTGTGGGAGAAATTTTTATGTACATATTCAAACCAATTTTAACATTTGTACATCCTAGAATAGCAACCATTTTTTTAAAGACAATATTTAAAGAAACTAGCCTGGTTGACATTACTATAACTCAAAAAGTGATTTAAATCAAAATACTCTTTTTTTTCTGGCAAAAGCAAAACAATGGAGATCAATAGAAAATAATAGAGAGTTAAAAATAGAATCTTACATGTATAGTCAAATGATGCTGACAAAAGTACTAACTAACACAATAGGTAGAGGATAATCCTTTCAACAATAGATGCAAGAACAGTCAAATATCTAGACGTACATAAAATAATAATTATTATAATAACCCTTAATTCACCTCTTACAAAACACTTTATTCAAAATGCATCACATACTTAAGTGTAAGAGCCAAAAAAAATACATATATTTTAATAAGAAAATAATACCTGTCCCCTTAGAGGTTAGCCAGGTGGAAAGGATAGGATATTGCTCTTATCTCTGTAACAATAGTACAACAACAACAGATATTTTGAAAATTCACAACTTTCCTGAAATCTATGATGTATCTGTGATCACATGATAACCAGACAAACTGAAATGTAAGGAAAGGCCAGCATCTCCAATGAAAAGATTTATTTTTGTCATATGCTGCTAGATATCAGCAAGAAATTGCCTAAATACTGTAAGAATTGCTAATAGCACACTGCTAATGTGGGATGTGCCTTCTTTTGAACATTGCATCACTGCTGTGCCTCAGAACCATCTCAATATACTAAGATTAAGTATTAAACAGAAACCCTCTATCTGCTGCCTACAAGAAACTCACCTCATGGATAAAGACATACATAGACTAAAAGTGAAGGGCTGGAAAAAGATATTTCATGCAAATGGAAATCAAAAAAGAGCTGGAGTTGCGATACTGATTTCAGCAAAATAGGCTTCAAGTCAAAGATTGTAAAAAGAGACAAAGTAAGGCATTATATAGTAGTAAATGAGGTAATCCAGAAAGAAGACATAACACTTATAAATTATGCACCAAACTCAGAAGCACCTAAATATGTGAAAGAAAAACTGCCAGAGCTGAAAGGAGAGATAGGAAGTAACACTATAATTGTTGGGGACCTCAACACCCCATTATCTCCTTTATACAGATCTTCTATGCAAAAAAAATAAATAGAGAGATTCAGGACCTAAATGATACTATAAATCAAATGGGTTTGACAGATATCTATAGAACTTTATCCCTAAGTCCACAAAATATACATTTTTCTCACCCCAGCAGGGAACGTTTTCAAAGATTGACCATAAGTTAGGACACAAAACAAGCCTTTACAGATTCAAAGGCATAGAAACTATATCCAGCATCTTCTCTGACCATGATGGACTTAAACTCAAGATTAATTTAAAAGAAACACCCTCCAAAATACACAAACACATGGAAACTGAACAACGTACTTCTGAATGACTTCTTCACTACTGAAAAAGTTAAGTCTGAAATTAAAAAAATTTATGGAAACAAATGATAATGAGTATGTGAGTTTTCATAATCAATAGGCCCCAGCAAAAGCAGTCATAAGAGGGAAATTCATAGCAATTAGTGTGCATAAGAAAAAGATGAAAAGGTGGCAAATAGATAACATCATGCCTCAGGGAATTGGAAAAACAACAACAAAAAAGACCTAAAAATGTCAGACAAAAAGAAATAATAAAGGTTCGAGCAGAAATAAATGAAATTGAAAATAAACAAACCATGCAGAAAATAAATGAAAGCAAAAGCTGTTTCTTTGAAAAGATTAACAAGATCGACACACCATTAGCTAGACTGATCAAGAAGAAGAAAGAAAGAAACCAAATAAATGAAATATGTGATGAAACAGGCAACATTACAACAGACATAATACAAATACAAATTATCATTAGAGATACTATGAACAACTATATGCCAGCAAACAAGATAACTTGGAGTAGATGGACAAATTCTTGGATGCATATAATCTAACAAGATTGACTCAGGAAGACATAGAAACCCTGAATACACACATAACAAGCCAGGAGATTGAATCAGTAATAAATAACCTCCCGACGAAGAATAGCCCAGGTCCAGATGGCTTCACTTCTGAATTCTACAAAACCTTTAAGGAAGAGTTAATCCCTATCCTACTCAAAGTATTTCTAAAGATTCAAAAGGTATAAAACCTTTCAAATTCATTTTGTGTAGCTTCCATCATCCTCATTTCCAAAACAGATAAAGACATGACAAAAAAGAAAAACTATAGACCAATCTCATTCATGAATGTAGATACAAAAACTCTCAATGAGACACTTGCAAATCATATCCAACAGCATATAACAAAGATTATTCATCACGATCAGGTAGGCTTTATCCTAGGGATGCAAGGGTGGTTCAAGCTAAGCAAAATCATAAATGAAATACACCATATTAATAGAAAAAAATATAAAAACCATATGATCATTTTGATTGATGCAGAGATATTCTTCACAGATCTAGAAAAAACAATCATAGAATTTGTCTGGAATCACAAAAGACCTTGTATTGGCAAAGCAATCCTGGAAAAGAAGAATAGAGTGGGAAGCTTATTACTGTCTGATCCCGAGTTATATTGTAAAGCTGTGATCATCAAAACAGCATGGTATTGGCACAAAAACAGACATGTGGACCAATGGAATAGAATAGAGAACCCAGAAATAACCCCCCAAATCTTACAACCAACTGATTTTTGACAAGGGATATCAGTCCATCTACTGGGAAAAGGAAAATGGTGCTGGAAAAACGGATATCTGCCTGCAGAAAGATGAAACTGAACCCTCATCTTTCACCATGAACAAAAGTCAACTGAAAATGGATAAAACATCTGAACCTAAGACCTTAAACTATAAAACTACTGGTGGAAAACACTGGGGAAACTCTGGGAGACATTGGCATAGGCAAAGGCTTCTTAAATAAGACTCCCAAAGCACAGGCAATAATCCCTAAAATAGACAAGTGGGACTATATCAGACTAAGAAGTTTCTGCACAGCAAAAGACACAGTAACAAGTGTGAATTGATAACACTTAGAATGGGAGAATATTTTTGTAAAATATGTCTCAGACAAGGGACTGATAACCAGAATACACAGGGAACTCAAGCACCTTACATGAAAAAAAAAAAAAATAAAAAATAAAAAATAACCCTTTTAAAAGATGGGAAAGTGAGCCGAACAAAAATCTCTCTAAGGAAGACATACAAACAGCCAAAAAGCATATGAGTAAATGTTCAACATCCCTCATCATAAGGGAGTTGCAGATTAAAGCCACAATAAGATATCAACCCCTATCAGAATGGCAAAGATTAAAAATATAAAAAGTGTTAAGTGTTGGCAGGGATGTGGTGAAAAGGGAACTCTCCTACACTGGTGGTGGGAATGTAAACTGGTTCAGCCACTGTGGAGAACAATATGGAGGTTCCTCAAAATCTACAAATAGAAGTACCATTTGATCCAGTAATCCCACTTCTGGGTATCTACCCAAATGGTAGGAGAACACTCAGTCAGAAAAGCGCTTGAACATCAATGTTTATTGCAGCTTTATTTATGATCGCTAAGAAATGGAACCAACCCAAATGCCCACAAACAGATGAATGGATTGATAACATAGGGCACATATACTCTATGGAGTACTACTCAGCCATTAAAAACAAAACGCTGGAATTTGATAGAAAGTGTTCGGATATGGAGGATCTATTGCTGAGTGAAGTAAGTCAGGATATGAAAGAAAGATATTTTATGTTTCCACTTAATATATATCGACTATCCACACTTATTGGTAGAGATCAAAATATTCGAGGGCATAAAAGCACTGAAAATAGCAATTAAAAGACAGTGTGAAAAGGGTAGGAGAAGAGAAGAGTATGGAGAAGAATAGCAAGAGAACAAATAGGCATGACATTAGTGGGATTCAGATGTTGTTTATTTCCAGTTAATGATGATGTGTATAGTATTCTCAACTGGATAGGTCTGAGAAGAATTTCATGTGGGGCAAAGTCTTCTTACAAGCAAAATGATAAATAGTGATTGAATGTTTAAAAAAATGGAATGATAATAATAATCTGGAAAAAAGTTAAAAACTATTGGATGATGATGATGAGGATTTTAATGTCTTTGTATTGACTGATATGAATGGTATTCCTTCTGGAAAAAGAAATGTAATACACTCTAAAGTTATATGTGATTCAATGAAATCTATACAAGTTTATGCTAATAATAAAAAAATAAACAAAACAGAACATAAGAAGAAGCAGTGTGCCCACATAATTTTAAAATCATCTATTATCTAAGAATACTTTTTTTTGAGAAAATTTTGCTATAGAGTACAAAAAGACAGAGAGACCAAAAGTAAGAAATCACCCCCCACCCCCCAAAACACAAGGAGCTAAAGATATCCTGCAGTCCCTTTGTTCTCAAAGTCTCTTTTTCTCCATTCTCCTCTCAGGATCTTGAGCATGCATGCACACACTCCCAGTATGAGTTTTAAGCCACCAGGTCCAGTACTCAAACCGCAGTTGACTATGTGGAAGTTCAGTTTCATAAACATTAAACATTCTGCTGGTCCCTAGATGTTTAAAAAAAAAAAATTATACTTAACCTATTTACTTAATAAGGGTAAATACAATCTTTTTTTTTTTTTTTTTTTTTGGAGAGGTTTTTGCTATAGGGCGTGTGCACTCGCCAGACAGACAGAGAGAGACATAGAGACAGAAAGCGAGAAATCACCCCCCAGGGGGCATGGTCAGGCCGCAATCCCTTCTCCTCCATTCTCCTCTTGGGATCTTGGGCACGCACGCACACGCGCCCGGCGTGAGTTGTAAGTCACCGGGTCCGAGACGCGAACCGCGGTCGACTATGTGGGAGTCCAGCGACATAGCCATTACGCTAACTGCTGATTCCCAAGGCAAATACAATCTTAAGCATATTTTACTATGATTATTTTTCTGAACCTTACAATAAATCTTTGGTATTTGGTAGCATTATTGCAAATAGATAAACACTCACAAAATGGTTTTTATAGGTATGTAGGATAATAGTCACAGAAGGTCAAAATAATTTGTCCAATGCTCTGAGCTACAAGTGCCAGAATGCACATTTAGGTGCATTATGCATGACCTGATTAGATAAAGTGAGTAATGCTTGTAATACAAAGACTGCAAAGAGAGTTTTTAATACAATTTTATTCTCATCATTATTTCTGATTTGATAGCTATAAAATGGCAGACTTTTCCTGAAAGCTATAGTCTAAGTTTTTAAATTATTCTCACATAAGTTGTTGTTTTCTAATATAAGATTCCAGGAGTGATAAGCCTGATTCTCATGTTTATTGAAACTTTGGGTTGTGTATATCTCTGTGTATAAGCATGTGTGTATTTACAACACATAATAAGGCAATAATAAATGGTATGTTCTTATGTCTTATGTATGCACTACACATAAACATAAATACAAATTTCATCCATTGCATCAACTGTAAAGTCTTCCCAAAAATCTTCAAAAAATACACTTTCCAAGAACTTTGGAAGACCACCTTAAAGATAGAGATTGAGAAGAAGTTTTAGTATTCTTGATCTTCGAAAACCTCTAAAGAATGACCATATGTTTCCTGTGGTAACTTATGATGGTAGAGATTTATACTTATTGGGATATTCTTACTGATAATCCTCCACATTCAACTGCTAACCAAGACATAAGTGTTTCACATGTTGCAAAATTTAACTTCCCTCTCCACACGTACACCCCTCTCACACACACACAGACACACTGATGCAGAATGACCTAAAATATTCTGTTAAAAAAAAAAAAAAAAAAAAAAATAACTATGGCTTCAACAGTCTTGAGGTAAGTGCATCACCAATCACTCATGCTCCTGCGCTGAAACAAGGTTAAAAACTAGCCATGCTAGGCAGTGGTGGGTAGAGGCTAATAGCAATATTTTTAGTCAAATGAGCCTAGCTATTAGCTAGAGTTACTTATCCTCTCTTAGTCTATTTTTCCAGTTTTTTTTTTTTTTTTTTTTTTTTTTTTTTTTTTATGATAACATTGGGTTACATTGAGGCTTAAATAACACAATGTAAGTAAAATGCTAAGCAGACTGTGCCTGACCACAAGGAGGGCCCAATAAAGGACAGCTATTATTACTTTTATTGAGATGACAAAGCAGCCTTGCTGATGGTTTTGAAGATCATTAATAGCTGAAGAGCTATGCGCACAGTTAACAATCAGGTGGCTCTGAAGATCAAATGAGACAAATGCATATGACATGTTCTACTCAAAATCTGGCCCATTGAGTAGTCCTTTCTCTCTACTTCCCCATGACCTCGAGCTAAGGGAGAATTTGGAGTAATATTTCACTATATCCAAATCTGGGGCGGGGGTGGAAATGGGCACATTATTTTTATTACAATTATTTTATAGCTGGTATGTCACAAGAAACAGAAAAAAAGGTACTATTCTGAGTTATCATATTTCCTGGATTCAATAGGGGTAATTAAATGATTTTCATAGGCCATTTGAATGATTTTTTTAAAAGGCACAAAAGCATTTTTTTTGTTTGCTTGTTGGTTTTGAAGAGGTTTTTGCTATAGGGCGCATTCACTTGCCAGAAAGACAGAGATAGAAAGCAAGAAATCTCCTCCCAGGGGGATGGCTTCGCCAATCCTTTCTCTTCCATTCTCCTCTCAGGATCTTGGGCACACACGCACATGTGCCTTGCGTGAGTTTAAGCCACTGGGTCTGGGACTCAAACCGCGGTTGACTACATGGGAGTCCAGCAACGCTGCCATCACGCCAACTGCTGGTCTCCATATATAATCCTTTTTTTTTTTTTTTTTTCCTAAGTGGTTTTTGCTATAGGGCACATGCGCTCACCAGAAAGACAGAGAGACAGAAAGCGAGAAATCACCCACCAGGGGGGATGGTCACGCCGCAATCCCTTCTCCTCCATTCTCCTCTCGGGATCTTGGGCACGCACGCACACGCGCCCGGCGTGAGTTGTAAGCCACCGGGTCCGAGACGCGAACCGCGGTCGACTACGTGGGAGTCCAGCGACATAGCCATTACGCTAACTGCCGGTTCCCAACCCAGCATGAGTTTTAAGCCACTAGGTCTGAGACTCGAACTGTGGTCAACTACATGGGAGTCCAGTGACATAACCATTATGCCATCTGCTGGTACCCCCAGTCCCTCTTAATTTCAAAACCTGTCTCAATTCCTGATAGGAATGCTGCTTCTGGTGCTTGCTGCAGAACTGGTTCCTTTAGCTTAACTTTGTTTCCTCTGTAGTGAGACTTCAGCACCTTTCCTTCTGATTCCCTAGCCAGCCCCAATCTCTGGAACGCCATAAATCACAGCAGTTGCATTGTAGTAAAAACTGTGTATTTGAGGTTCTTCTGGCATCCAATATGTTCCACCAGCTGTCTATAAACACCACAAACCCTGTTGGTTTCTCTCCCACAAGCAGAGTGCTTCCGACTGGGTCAAGCCTGATCACCAGCCTATGCTCAAAACCAATCAAATACTACAGAAGAGAAAATGGCTTAAAATCATGACTCAATGAGGAAGGACTTTCTCTGGATAGAAATCACTTCTCTGTTCCCTGCTGTCTTTACAAATATAATTTTTGCAGGGCCAGCAGATGGCACTGATAATCATGGTACTGCATTCCCATAAGACTGACCACAGTTCAAGTACTGAAACTTGAAAATCATGCTGGGTGTGTGTGCATTTTTGCCTGAAATCCCAGTGTGGCCATCCCACCCAGGTGGTAATTTGTCACTTTCCCTTTGTCTCTCTCTGGAGAGTGCATGTGCCCTATGGAAAAACCTAAGAAAAAAATAAATATGTGTGTGTGTGTATATATATATATATATATATATATATATATATATATATATATATATAATTTTTGCAGTTTTCTCCTTCCTTCCTGTTTTTTCAAAAAATACTGTATAGCCTACTCTCAACTACCACATTCTACTCTAAATTAATTTATCAATTAAAACAATCCATACATATATTTATATTATACATCAAGACATTAAATAATTTACTTTTAATTTTATGGAAAAAAATCTGTCATATTAAGATTTTTCTAGAGACCAGCAGTTGGTATAATGGTGTAGTTGACTGCAGTTCGAGTCCCAGACCCGGTGGCTTAAACTCATGCCAGATGTGTGTGTATGCTTGCCCAAGATCCCGAGAGAAGAATGGAGGAGAAGGGATTGCAGCATTGCCATCCCCCCGGGGGATGATTTCTCACTTTCTCTTTCTCTGTCTCCCTCTGTCTTTTTGGCGAGCGCATGCACCCTAGAAACTTCTCAAAAAAAAAAAAAAAAAAAAAAGATTTTTCTGAATTTAGAATAAGGTCCCTTATAACAAAAGTTGTCAAGATTTATAATCTTGATCTTCAGACATATTATTTTTTCTTTTTAAAATAAATTCATGAACTAGGTTTTCTCAAATCAAAGATAAATGCTGAACTATGTTTTCTCAAATCAAAGATAAATGCCTTAGAAAACAATCATACTAATAATTTACATTATTATTTACATTATTAATACATTACTAGTGTGGTCAAAAAACTAAACTGACCATAGTGTGTGTACTTTTACTATGTCAACTTGACATTAGAGTTATGAGAAAACACATTTAAAGAATAATTAATGAATGATAATTTAATAAAAATGGTAAGCATTGAAAAATGCTTTATTTGGGACCAGCAGTTGGTGTAATGGCTATGACGCTGGACTCCCACGTAGTCGACCGCGGTTCGAGTCACAGACCCGGTGGCTTAAACTCATGTCGGGCGCGTGTGCGTGTGTGCCCAAGATCCCAAGAGGAGAATGGAGGAGAAGGGATTGAGGCATCACCATCCCCCCTGGGGGGGGGTGATTTCCTGCTTTCTGTCTCTCTGTCTCTCTCTGTCTGTCTGGCGAGCTCACGCGCCCTATAGCAAAAACCTCTCAAAAAAAAAAAAAAAAAAAGAAAAATGCTTTATTCTGTGCAGGTATGAAAAAATATTTTTAATTAACCCTCTAAACACATACTCATTCATTATGTCATTATTCTGTTTTAAGATTTTAGGAGGTATCTCTCTTCTTTTGTTCCCTTTAGTAAGCAATACAGTGCTCTATGTTCCTATAAACACCACTTGTAACTCTTTAATTGTATTTTCTCTTTTTAAAAGAATTATTTTGTTTAACTTTATTTATTCATTCTATTTTGACCAGAAAGGGAAAGAGAGAGAGAGAGTGAGAGAAGAAAAGTAGGAAAGCAAACCTCCAGGTCTGGGATCCGAACCATGGTTGGCCATGCAGGAGTCCAGAGATTGTAACCACCACACACCTGCCAGCCCGTTCAACTGTTATTTCTTTGTTAACATACCAGCAGGAAGAATTAAGCAAGTAATAATATCTTAGACCAAAAAGGCCGTATATTTTTAAGTCTGCTTCTTGCTCCTCTTTCTTACATATGAAAATATGAGTCAATTTTGTAGATTTACAGAAAGTTTTATTTCTTGTGGGGTAAGTTAAGTTCAACCATATACTTTATTGTTCCATCTTATTTATCTTTTTGAGTCAATAATAACTAAATATTTATTACTAGTGGAAAAAAGACTATGATTAATGAATACTTGAAAAGTTTAGATTCTTAGGCCAGCAGGTGGTGTGAATGTTAGGGTGCTGGATCCCACTTGACCGATTCCATAGTTCGAGTACCAGACCTGATAGATTGAAAAACAGGCTTGGTGCATGCACATGTGCACTCAAATTCAAGACTAGAATGGAGGAAAAGGGATTGAGGCATGACCGTCCCCCTTCCTCACTGTTTCTCTCTGGAGAGCACATGTGCCCCAGGAAAAAAAAAAAAAAAAATTAAGAAATTAAAAAATCTTAAAAAAAATGGACTCTGGCACATTATAATTTTCTATTTCATTAGCAGAAAATCAGCCAGATACATCAAAAATTATAGAGAAGTTAAAAGAAACAGTAAAAGTAAAATTCATAAAAGGACATATGAAAAATAAAATAACATTTATGTTAATATTAGACTCCTAGTATGTCCAGCTAATTGAGCTGCTTCTATTAGGCTGCCTCTAGGGTAAGTGGATTCATTTTGTGGTGTAATATCCTTATAATGAAATTATATTTTCAAGCATTTTCAAAAATTAATCTTAACTCCTATTTTTTTGTGGTAATCTGCTTGTTATAATTCTTAGTACAATTTTTAGAATCTGAATCACTATCAACAAAATGGGCTTTTTTGGGACTGTTTATATGAATATCCTATTTCTTTCTTCCTTATTTTTTTAACTTTTCTTTTTAAATGTAGCCTAAGGCATGGGTGCTCACAAGAAGGAGAAAGAAAAAAAAAAGAAGAAAGCATCCCTTAATTAGGTGTGGTTGCACGACAATCCCTTTTTCACCATTACGCCATTCTATCAGGATTTGGAGCATGCGTGCACACACACTAATGTGTTTTTCAACCAGCTGGGGCCAGGATTTTAATCGTGGCCATCCATAAGGGATCCAGTACTTTTAACAACTAGGCACAGAACTGGCCCAATTCTATTCATTTTCTACACTAAGTGAAACACAGCGTGATCTCCTGGTGCTGTAATGATAAAAAAGGAGACACAAGATTTTTTAAAAATCGCTTTCATTGTCTTCATATTTCCTATAAATTGGACTAGTGCGACTCGTCACCCTAAACCTCATTGATGACCATTAGCAGTTTTATATGGAGCAAACTAAAGGAAGGGTAAAGGTGAGCAGGTAATTTTCCCACAGAACTTTGACTCATGTATAAAATATATCTTTTGCTCTTTTAGAAGCTGCAGCCAACTTCAAATAATCAATGCACATCATGAAGAATAGATCTGTTTTCAAAAATTATAACAATTTGAAGAACTGGAAATCAATCTACTAAGGAAATGAAATGATAAATGAGCTAATGAGTAATTCAAATGATAAAATATAGTGTTATATTTTCTTAGCAGGATATTCATATAAAAGCATTTAGTAAAATATCTACCCAAAATAGAAAAGTTGCATGGAAAGATAAATTCAATTCATATACTAAAGAAAAAATGAATTTTTCCATTAATAACATCCTAATCTTCTATTTAATATAACAGGATTATGAAATTCTATTTTTCAAATATAATTCTATCATAATATTTTTGTGAAATTATATATTCTCATTATATGTACTAAATTTAATGAATTTTTAAATATTTTTATTAAAAATTTGTATTATCTCACTATATCTACTAATGTTATAGTGCCTTCTCACTATCTGTGCTAAATTTAATGAAGTCTAAGGACTATAAAGCAAAGCATAAGTTTTCTAAAAAATAATACTGGATTACCATTGATTTTATCAGAGAAGATGTCAGAATAAAACATGCAGCAGTAATAAAATACACAAAATATTCCAGAGATGGAACAAATTTCATCTTTCTTAGTTCTCTTTTGTCAGAGGGCAAATGTGCTTATGAGAGAGAGAGAGAGAGGGAGAGAGAGAAGAGAGGGAGAGAGAGAGAAAGCATCCCATGGGGAATGGCAACACAATAACCCCTTCATCTCTCCACCTTTTTGGGATTTTGAGCACACATGCATACACCTTATGTTTTTTTTCAAGCTGCCAGTTTCAGGACTTGAACTGTGCAGCTGCCCAGGTGGAATCCAACTTTCTTAACCTCCATATCATGAGCTGGCCCATTAATCATATCTTATAAAACATTTTGTACTCACACACGGTTCAACTCTGGCTTCACCACTTGTGTCTCGCTTCAGAAATGTGCTGTGATTTAAAACATCTTTGTTTTTTGATTTGTCTTCTCTACACTTAGGCCTTGCCAGGATCAGCTTTTGGCAGCTGGCTCTAACCACTTACAGTTGTTCCTAACAAGTGCTCTAACCAATATAGCCTGGTGTCTTGGACCCACACCCTGCAGCAGTAGATCTCCTATGAGCCAGTGCAGCTGCTCCTGAGAATTCTCCATAGTTTGGAATCACATTTGCGTCACCATCCCTAAACCATTGACTTCTCTATAGTATCTTTAGGGAATGGCCTCTGGTGGTGCTGGACTGAAGGCTCTGGGAGCAAATAAATTGCTTCCATGAGCTCTCAAGGAATAGTTGCGGAAAGAGAATGGATAAAGATTCTCTGCAGAAGCCACAGGAAGTATTCTTCTGGGGATCCAGAAATTATTTTATAATTAATCCCCTTTTCAGTCTTCTTTATATAGAGCTATTCTAAGAGGCTCTCAGATATGAAAATAATAACACAACCACATGTAATACTAAGTTTTAACAATACAGAACTACAAAATAAATGCTAGAGATTTTTTTTAACTTCTGATTTTTTCTGAGAATACTTTATTAATATAAGTTAAATATTTTTTAAGTAAGTTTTGAATATCCTTTCTATTGTCTCTTGACATATGTGCTACCTCTTAAACATTCAGGGATGGTTTCCATATATTCCTGAAGCAGTGTTATTTCCAGTGATTTTTCTCAAGTTACATATGAGCTCTCACAATTCCTACAGGTGACTTTTAAAATTTAGTTTTGTGACCAGCAGATAATGTAGTGGTTACATCACTGGATTCCCACATAGCCAACTGAAGTTCAAGTCCCAGACCCAGCAGTTTAAAACTCACTCCAGGCACAGGTGTGCGTGTGGACAAAATCCCAAGAAGAGAATGGAGGAAAAGGAATTGAAATGTGGCCAAACCCACTGGGGGGTGGAGGGGGTGGTAATTTCTTGCTTTCTGTCTCTGCTGTTCTGTGTCTCTCTGGTGAGTACATGAACCCTAAAGCAAAAAATCTTTCTAAAATAATTAGTTAAATTTTATTTATTTATTTATTTATTTTTTACCATAGAGAGCATTTGCTCTCTAGAGAGACAGTGAGAAGGAAAGAATTTATTTCCAAATTGGAGCAAATTCACTTCAATCCTTCCACTGTTTTATCAGCTAAATTTATGTAATATCCTTAATTCTTTGCTATTATTTTGACAATATTCACAAAGTCTTCAACAAGAGTAGATTCCATCTCAAAAAGCCATTTTTATTTGTTCATCCTTAAGTAGTAATTCCTCATTCTTAAAGTTTTATCATAAGATCACAGTAGTGCAGTCATGTCTTTAAATTTTGCTTCTTTTTTAAGAGATTTTGCAATAGGGTGTGTGTGCTTGCCGAAGAGACAAAGAGAGATAGAGAGACAGAAAGTGAGACACCCTCTAGGGGGATGGCCGCACCAAAATCCCTTCTTGCACACATGTCTGGCATGAGTTTGAAGCCACTGGATCTGGGTCTTGAACCCCCGACAGTCATTGACAGTCATGTGGGAGTCCAGTGACATAATCATTATATAATCTGCTCATTCCGAGTTTGCTTCTTTTTAAAAAAAAGGAATTATTTTTATTTAGGTTTATTTATCATTATTACTAATTTTTAATTTGCTATAGGGCACATGCATCCACCAATGAGAGAAAGAGAGAGAGAGAGAGAGAGAGAGAGAGAGAGAGAGAGAGAGAGAGAGAGAGAGAGAGAGAGAGAGAGAGAGAATGAGAAAGCAAGTCAACAGGTCTGGAACTCGAACTACATTTGGTCGTATGGGAGTCCAGTACCTTAACCACCATGTAACCTGCTGGCTCTAGATTTTGCATCTAATTCTATAATAGCTTTCTTTCTTTCGACAATGACTTCATCCACTAAAGACTCGAACTACTAAAAATCATCCATAAAGACTGGAACCAAATCCTTCCAAATTTCTAACATTGATATTTTGACTTCCTCCCATAAATCATAAATGTTTTAATGGCAATAGATGGTGGATTCTTTCCAGAAAGTTTTCAATTTGCTTTGCACAGATGCATGAGCGAAAACACTGTCTATGGCAACTGTAGTCTTACAAAATATATTTCTTAAATAAAGACTTTTCAAACTTACTCCATAATTAATGAACTGCAGAATGAATGGGTTAGCAGACATGAAAACAACACTTACCTCTTTCCATATCTCCATCAGAGTGCTTGGATACATTCTCCAAGAACAGTATTATTTGTAAAGGAATCTTTTTGTCTAATAGTGAGTCTCAGTAGTGCTTAAGACAGGAAATCATACGGTCAACAGATGTGCTGTTGACCAGGCTATGTTATTCCATGTATGGAGCACTAGCAGAGAAGATTTAAAATAGTTCTTAAGCAAGATCTCAATTCCTAAGATTTTGCATGACTTATTCCTCCAAAAGGCCTCAGGATTTTCAGAATGGCAAATAAGCAGTGGCTTCTCACCAGATGCCATAGCCCCTCACAAGAGAGCTAACCTGGATTTTGAAGCTTCAAAGCCAAGCATTGACTTTTCCTCTATAGCTATGGATGTCTTGCTGGCATCGTCATCTAATACAAGGCTGTTTAGTCTACACTGTGAGTCTGTTATTGACGCAGTGACTTTCACCAGTCATCTTAGCTAAATTTGCAGGATAACTTGCTGCAGCTTCTGTATAAGTACTTGCCATTTCATCTTCCACTTTCACATCACAGAGACAGTATTTTATATAAACTTTATGTATCAACCTTGCCTAGTTTAAAACTTTTCTTCTTCAGTGTCTTCATCTATTCCAGCCTTTATTGACTTCATAAGAGCAGGAGTTTTGCTCTGAATCAAGTTTGGCTTTAAGAATTGTTGTATCTGGTTTGCTCTTTGATTCTGATCATTAAAACTTTCTCCATATCAATAATATGGCAGTCTGAGGGGCTGGCAGCTGGCATATCAAGGGTGCTGGACTCCCACATGGCTGACTGTGGTTCGAGTCCCAGGCCTTGCAGCTTGCTCTCTCATTTTCTCTCTCTGTCTCTCTCTGTCTCACTGTCTCTCTCTCTCTCTCTCTCTCTCTATATATATATATATATATATATATATTCAAATTAAAAATAGTAATAAATAAAATAATTCTAAAAGAATTATTTTAAAACAGCAGCTTTTCTTTCTTTTAATCACTTGTGTGTTCCTTTCAGTAGTACTTCTAGTTCTTTTTTAAAAAATTTTGTTAGAGTGCATGCACTTACGAGAGAGAGAGGCAGAGACAGAGACAGGGGAGGAGAGAGTGATAAAGCACATCCCATGGGAAATTATCATGCCATCATCTTCCTCCTTCATTTCTCCCTCATTTCAGGATTTGGGTATGGTATGTGTGCACATATGCCTGGTGCGTTTTTAAAGCTGCTATATCCTGGACTCGTACCATGCACTTGGCCAGGTGAGATCCAATCATAATAAACACCATACAACTGGCTGACTGACACTTTTAATTTTCTTCCACAATTATTATTTTGCATTCACAAACTGGCATTTTGGCTCACGACTAGTTTTCTGCCTATCACAGCTTTCAACATGCTTTCCTCACCAAGCTCACTCATTTCTAGCTTTTAATTTCACATGAGAAATGTGAGACTTTTCCTGTTGCTTGAACACTTAGACAGTATTCTAGGATTATTAGTTGGCCTAGTTGCAATATTTTTATGTCTCAGTGAATAGGGAGGCCTGAGGACAGGGAGAGAGAGAGGTCAAACAACCAAAACACGTACAACATTTATCAGTTAAGATTGTGTGGTTTGTGACGCTCTAAAAAATTGCAATCATAACACCAAAGAGCACTGATCACATATCACAGTAGCAGAGGCAATAATAATGACAAAGTTCTAAATACTGTTAGAATTGGACAAATGTGACATATATACACCAAGTATGAATATGCTGTTGGAAAAATGTCACCAATAGACTTGCTTGATGAAGGGTTACCACAATCTTTTTAAATGGAAACAAACAAGCAAAAAAAAGAAGTATCTGTGAAGTGCAATAAAATGAATCAAAATAAAATGCACATGTAATATTTAAAATATTTTAAAGTAAGGCTATGATAACTGAATAGATTATGTTCACTTATATGCACTACTGATTATTTAAAAAAACAGATTACAATGAATTTAAATATGATACTGTCACATTTGGCAGTAAACTGTAGTTAATAAGAAAAACAGATTGTCACTAGGTTTGTAACAGGTTATAAAGAAACAAATAAGAGGAAGCTAAATTTCAGATTGCAGAAATGGGAAACTACACTTTAATTTAATTGAAATCTAAATATAACAGAAAATAAAAATAAGCTTATGTAGATGCATGTGGTGACAAAAAAAATTGTCCTATAAGTTAAGATCTTAATACATCATTGGAAAGTGTGCCATCTGAGGAAAGAAACCAGAAATACCTAAGTACTTAAAAAAGTTTGCTGTGCAAATAAAAAGAAAAATTGCCTCTACATTTATTCAACATATTTGCTTAATGCCTAATATGTGTCAAATAACATTTTTAAAAATTGAGTGAGAAAAGCAAAGATCTTCTGCCTTACAGAGTTAATATTCTACAGAACTTAGTCTGTTTATAATTTGCAACTCCTACTCATGTCACTGACAAAATCTTCTTGCCATCCTGTATCATATTTCAAAATTTATAAGTGTATATACACATGTAAAAGCACACATACACACATGTATAAGAAAGTGAGATTACTATTTCTGGTTCTATTATTTTACATAGAAGTGCAGAAGTGTTTGAGAATAGAGATCTGTTTGTTTAAATCATTCTATAACTCAATTGGCTAGAAAAAAACAAGAAAACACCAGTGATTCATAATCATTTAGCTTTAGGTAAATAAGAACCCAAGAGCACATTTTGAATGTATTTTGCCCTCTTAAGGGTTTATGATGAATTATTATTATTATTATTATTATTGAGAGAGTTTTGCTATAGGCTGCATGAGCTCACTGGAGAGACAGATAGACAGAAAGCAAGAAATCACTCCCTGGGTGAATGGCTACACTGCAACCCTTTCTCCTCCCTCTTGTGATTTTGGGCACATATGCACACATGCCCAGTGTGAGGATTTTAAGACACGGGTCTAGGACTTGAACCACGGTTGACCTTATGGGACTCCAGCTACATAACCCAATTTTTAAAAAACGTTTTGTTAGAGGATCAGAGTCACAATCAAAGAATATAATAAATACCAAGAAAATCTGCACTGAAGTTCCTTGTTCGACTATTTTTAACCTCAATTTTGTTCTAAAACTAATCACACTTCAATCTAATTTACTAGCATTTCTCAAAGCTAATGTTCTTAAAACTGTTATCACATCATATTTTTATTATCCCTTATTTATATATCATTCTGAATTGAGTGTATAATCTAGCAGAAGTGTGTTAAATGTTTCAAGGAGTTCAGAGATAACCACTGTAGAATACACTCTGTGTACATAATTGTCCTGATGTGCAGCACATAGAATGTATCCATTTGTCAAATGCATGCTGAGGAAACTCTTGAATGAACAGTGGCCTAACATGTACTTAATAAGATAAAGACTTCCTTTGTCCTATGTCGTGTAACAAAATGTATAAATACACCCACAACCCCACACACAAACCCACATCAAAAAGTGAGATAATTATTTCTGGCTCTATTATTTCATACAGGATTATAAGAAGATTTGAGAAAACAGGTTTGTTTGTTAAGAACACTATCTTCCCAAAGTAGAATTATCCTAGATAATTTTAAGTTATAGATATAAAATAGTAAAACAAGCATCAAATTTAAAAAATAACCCAGTCTTATTAAAAAAAATAATTAAGTGCTTACTATGTTTTACGCATTAATACAATGATAGTGAGAAAAAAAATGCCATAAATTTCAGAGACTTCTTTTTTTTTCTTTCTTTTTTTTCTTTTTCTTTTATTTTTATTTTTATTTATTTTTATTTTTTATTATCATCATATTCTTCTTTATATTACATTGAATTACATATAACTTTACAGTGTATTACATTGCTTTTTCAAAAGGGAATGCCATGCATATCAGTCAGTACAGAGACATTAATCTCCCCACTTTAACATTCAATATCTTTTCTATGTTTTCCCCAATCATTATTATTATTATTCTAATTATTTTTTAAAACAGTCAATTGCTATTTCTCATTTTGCTTGTACAAATACTTTGCCCATCATGAAATACTTCTCAGACAAATCCAGTTGAGAATACTATACATGTCAACATCAACAGTTAATAAGCCATATCTGTTTCTCACTAATGTCCTGCCTATCTATTGTTCACTTGTTATCTTTCTCTATTCTCTTCTCTTCGCTTCCCCCATTCCACACTGTCCTATTCTCGTTAAGTACCTTCACTGCTTTTATGTCCTCCAATTTTTTGCTCTCTATTATAGAGTGCTGATAGTCGGTATATATTGAGTGGATACATACAATATCTTTCTTTCATAGCCTGGCTTACTTCACTCAGCAATATACCCTCCGTATCTGACCACTTTCTATCAAATTCCAGGGTCTTGTTATTTTTTATGGCTGAGTAGTATTCCATAGAGTATATATACCACACTTTTCCAATCCATTCATCAGTTTGTGGACATTTAGGTTGGTTCCATGTCTTGGCAATTGTGAATAATGCTGCAATAAACATTGATGTGCAAGCACTTTTCTGACTGAGCGTTCTCCTGTCTTTTGGGTAAATACCCAGAAGTGGGATTGCTGGATCAAATGGTAGTTCTATTTGTAGATCTTTGAAGAACCTCCATATTGTTCTCCACAGTGGTTGAACTAGTTTACATTCCCACCAACAGTGTAGGAGGGTTCCGTTTTCACCACATCCCCGCCAACACTTATCACTTTTGATATTCTTAATCTTTGCCATTCTGACAGGGGTTAGGTGGTATCTCATTGTAGTTTTTATCTGCATCTTCCTTATGATGAGGGATGTTGAGCATTTTCTCATATGCTTTTTGGCTGTTCAAATGTCTTCCTTAGAGAGACTTTTGTTCAGCTCATTTTCCCATCTTTTAATTGGGTTCATCATTTTTTTTTCGCATAAGGCGCTTGAGTTCCCTATGTATTCTGGTTATCAGTCCCTTGTCTGAGGCATATTTAACAAAAATATTTTCCCATTCTGAGGGTTGTCAGTTCACACTTGTTACTGTGTCCTTTGCTGTGCAGAAACTTCTTAGTCTAATATAGTCTCACTTGTCTATTTTAGGGATTATTGCCTGTGCTTTGGGAGTCTTATTTAAGAAGTCTTTGCCTACTCCAATGTCTCCCAGAGTTTCCCCAGCATTTTCCACCAGTAGTTTCATTGTTTGAGGTCTTAGGTTCAGATCTTTGATCCATTTTGAGTTGACTGTTGTTAATGGTGAAAGATGGGGGTTCAGTTTCATCTTTCTGCAGGTGGATACCCAGTTTTTCCAGCACCATTTACTAAAGATGTTTTCCTTTTCCCAATGGATTGACTGATATCCTTTGTCAAAGATCAGTTGGCTGTAAGCTTTGGGGGTTATTTCTGGGGTCTCTATTCTCTTCCATTGGTCCATAATGTGGAAGGACATCCCATGCTCCTGGATTGGAAGAATTAACATAATCAAAATGGCAATTCTACCCAAATTAATCTACATGTTTAATGCAATTCCAATCAAAATACCAGAGATATTCTTCAGAGATCTAGAAAAGGCAATCATAGAATTTGTCTGGAACCATAAAAGACCTCGTATTGCAAAAGCAATCCTGTGCAAGAAGAATGGAGTAGGAGGCATATCACTCCCTGATCCCAAGATATACTATAAAGCTGTGGTCATCAAAACAGCATGGTATTTGCATAAAAACAGAGACTTCTAAATAGACTGAAAAACAGAATTAACTTATGTTTTATATTTCTACAAAATATGTGCTGTGAACTGAATTATGTCTCCTCAGAATTCATATTTTGAAGCCCAAATCCCCAGTGTGATTGTATTTATAGATGGGGCCTTTGGAAGGTAATTATACTTAGAAGAGATTGTGAGGATGATATATTTATGATAACATTAGTACCTGCATAGAAAGAGATCAGACAGCTCTCTCTTTTTTTCTCGCTTTATCTCTCTCTCTTTCTTTTCCCTTGCTCTTTTCCACTGCTATGTAATGATACAGCTGGAAAGAGACTGTGGGCAAGCCAGGAAGAAAGCCGTCACTGAGAATGGGGTCTGTGAGCATCTTCTCTGTTGTTAGGTAGTCAGCCAATTTTGTTTTAGCAGCCCAAGCAAACTAATACAATCCATTTTCATTTTCAGAAGTGTTTTCTTTACTAAACTATGTAAATTCCTACTTTCATGATGGGCTCCAGCATTACCAGAGTAAGGTTATTGCCTTGGGCCTGGCTTAGACTACTATTGTCCCCATAGATTTCACCAAATTATTGCTTTCCTTTGAAATGACTACTATACCAAGTACCTCGATTATCATTTGCAACAAAAATAATCTATCATTCTCAATAATGAATTTTATCAGTATGTATTGTGGTTTGCCATAGCAACTTAATGATTAAATGCTATAAGGTATTTTAGCACTAGTAACATTTATAATATGTACTATTTATTAAGGATTCTTAGTATCAAATTTGGTGACAATGTAAGATGAAATAAAAACCTACATTAGAAAAGGTGAACATGTGCCAGCCCATATATGGTTATTGGAGTGTCTGGACCCCACATGGCTGACCAAGTGCTTTGATTCCTGGGCCTGATGTCTAAGGAGACACACCAGGACACGTGTGTGTGGGTGTCCAGGGTCCAGAGGGGAGGGAGAGATGGATGAGAATAGATTTTCGTACAGCCATTCTCCGCGGGTGGCGGGAGCATTTATTATCTTTCTCTCTCTCTCGATCTGTATCTTTCCAGTGAGCATTGAGTGAATACATCTTCTGGAAAATAAGTAAAACTGAAATGCACTTATCAATGTAAATCTAATGTCACTAGTGTGTTTCATATTAGTGATGTTAATATGAAGGATATTTATCCTGCAAGAACATTATCCAATTTCCTGAGGATTAGCGAAGAAGATTACATTATTTTAATGATTTTAATACCTTTAAGATGTTTCAAATTGCAAATTAAAAATATACTGATTACAGAAATGTAGATATCAAAAGTAATTAATCTGTTGTAGAAGTAGGTATGGCTAAGATGACAGAGGACTCTCCAGTTTAAGCTCACAGTTTGTTCCTTATGAAGTAATCAAGGGAAGCCCTTGAAGGGTTTAGGGAAATAATGGGAAGGTCAGATTTCTGTTTGAAAAGACTAAGCTGACGGAAGCATGGAGAAGAGCTCAGAATAGTATTTTGCCAGATAGCTTTTCATATAGTAAGAGTTGAGGGATAATACATTATGTAAAAAGAAAGATTTTTTATTATCAAGTAAATTTATGGAAAATGATTTAAACACTTAAAAAGCATACAGGTACGTATCACCTAGTGATAAAAAAATTGTGTAATGTGTCACTAGCAATTTTAGTATTGTGCAAACCTCACACTTTGTACTAACACAAACCTAGACTGTATAGTCTTCTACAAACCAAGGCTATTTGGGGTAGCCTATTGCTCCTACACTACAAACCTGCACATCATGCTACTCTACTGCATCGTAGGCAATGATAAAACAATGGTTAAGTATTTGTGTATCAAAACACACCTAAGACATAACAAGGTGTAGTTAATATAAAGTATAAAATATTTTTTAAATGTTACAATCATATAGGGCACTTTGTTAGAATGTAATATGTGGCTAACTGAAAGACCTGAGGTTGGGTGAATTCATAAATAAGTAGAAGTTTATTTATAAACTTAGGATTCTGATAGCTCGACATCCTTAGGCCTAGACCTATAACAAGGTCAATAGAAGCACAAAGGATGGCAGGAATGTGTCCCTCTCTTATAGCAACAAGCACTTGTGAGGAATAACCCCTTCTCATGATCTTTAGAAACAATGCACTGGATCTCAAGAGACATCATTAAGTGATTTGTGAGAGTGTCCCCCCCCCCACCCCACCCCCGTGATGCAGTCACCATGAACCAATCACTGCCCATGGCCATGGTACCTCACCAATTCCCAACATCAAATTCCATAACATGAAACTTTGGGGACCAAACTATCACAAAAACTGTAAAAGACACTTGAAATCAATGGAGTTTGCAGAGTGAGTGAGTACGTGAGTAGGGAAGAAATATGAAGGTCTTGAGCATTATTATATATACTGCTCTAGACTCCCTGAGGACTGTACATTGGAGATATATTATTTACAATTCTTTTGTTCAATAAATAACAAAGTTACTTAGCTTACTATAGCCTTTTTACATTATAAACTTTTCCTTCCTTTTTTTTTCTAGCTTTGACTCACAATAAAAGTAGATTAAGACACATCATACAATTATACAAAAATATTTTCATTGTATATTTATTCCGTAATTTTTTTCTATTTTTAAGTTAATTATTTCTTCATTTTTACATTTTAGACTCTTTTTTTTTTTTTTGTTAAAGTTGAGATGGAAACTTACACATTAGCCTGACTACACTGAGCCAGGATCACAAATACTGCCTTATACTTCCACATCTTGTCCCATTAGAAAAGCTGTAGAACAAAGCAGTATGAGGTTAAATAAAGCATAAAGAAAATGATGCAATCAAAGGACTCTATAAACATAAAATGTATGAGACTGCAACTTGTTCAACATGGTATACTACAGGAGTACACTCTACAATAACCAAAAAACATACTACAGTAAACACATGAACCAGTAACATATTTATTTATTATGGTCATCAAGTATTATGTACTGTGCATAATTACATGTATTATTCTTTTACATGAGTGATAGTGCACTAGGTTTGTTTACACCCACATCCCCACAAACACGTGACTAACATGTTGTACTACAATGTTATGGTGGCTAAACCACCACTAGGCTATGTGACTTTTTCAGCTCCTTTATAATCTTATGGGACCACCTTCCTACTATGATTTTTCATTCTTGAGGGAAAGGTTGCTATGTGACACATGGCTAGTTAAATCTGATAGAATATTATGTTGAAGACACTGATAGGCTTTTGGGTTTTCTTACTTATTTGCCTCAGAACACAGTGTTGGATAAATTATAGTAATGTTGCATGTCCGTTCTTAGTTCCAGGTAGCTTCCCTTCTTGGTAGCATCTTCTCATACTGACTCTGGGCTTGACTGCATAAATTTTTGGCTAAGGGCACAATAACAAAGTTATAAAAACCAAGACAAGAAAATAACTTGCATATTGGGTCTTGGTCTCTTGCTACTCTTAGAAGCATACTTCCTGCTGCCCTGAGAATAAGCCCAGGCAGCCTACTGAGTATGAGATACGTGGTCCAGTCACCATACCAACTCTTTGCCACCAGAGCTCACCAAGAGCAAGCTGCCAGACTATCCATATCCAGGCCCTAGAGGACAAGAGCTCATCTGAGTTGAGTACAAGCTGGTCTATGTCAACAGGGTCACTCGGCTGAGCCATAGACATGTGAACAATGAATAAATTATTCCTAGATCAGCTTCTGTGGTGCAATGGTAATGTAAGTGTCTTAAAAGCCTAGAAATCATCCAGATGGCCAACCACAGGTTGGGACACTTGAGTTATCCCAGACACAAACAAGGTAGAAATGGTGGTGTGCAGCCTCCGGAGGGGATGGAGGCTGGAGAAAGGGAACCGTGGAGTGTCAAAACCCTGTTGAGTGTTCTCCCTCTCTTTTATGAACTATCATTAAAAGAAAAAGAAGAAATGATTATCGCCAGCAGGTGACTAGCCCTGGACTCCCACATGGTCAACTACAGTTTGAGTTCCAGGTCCTGCAGCTTAAAAGTCACACTGGGCACGTATCTGTGTGTGTGTGCCTAAAATCCAGAGAGAATGGAGGAGAAGAAATTGCAGCATGTTTAACCTCCTTGGTGGGTGGGGGGTAACTTCTCACTTTCTATCTCTCTATCTCTCTCTTTCTCTCTCTCTGGTAAGCATATACACTCTATCGGAAAAAAAAAAAAAAAAAAAAAAAAAAACTGAAAGGAAAGAAAGAAAGAAAGAAAGAAAGAAAGACAAGAAAGGAAAAAGAAAAAGACAAGATTATTGCTAAAACTGCAAAAAACCTGTTTTCATTTACTAGTGAAAGCTGACATGCCAATTTATTGGGTTATCGGAAAAGTCATGACACGTCTTTATATAGAAAAACACAGAAAAAAATACATCATGACTTTTTGGACAGCCCAATACTTCTATTCTCTCCTACCGTGCTAAGAGAACCAAAACTTTGATGCAAAATGTCAATATGCACAGTTTAAAAAAATGAATATTCCCCTTGATTTATTGTAGCTGGGCATAGTTATGGGTCCTAAGTGAGGACAGTGAGAACAAGCAGAGGTTAATTAGTGAGGCATCCAGGAAGATTATTGTTTTTCTGGTAAAATGGGATATGTCTTTTTACCTTTATTCAACAATGATTTCTTTCTTTCTGGAATATAGATGAGATGCCAGAAGATATACCAAGATCTCATGAAAAATGTGATGACACACATATTGAAGAACAAGGAAGTAGAAGAAGCTTTTGTTTATGATGAGTTCGTTTCATCCAGTCACAAAATGTCTCCTTCTAGAATGAATTTTTATATGATGTAATAACTTATCTCTACTTTTTAATCTGTCTTGATTAGTTTCTGAAAAGGCAGCAGTATGCTTTTTGTTGTAGGCACTATTATTAACCACTATTCTAATATTTAAAAATGAGGCCTAAAAAGTTTAACTGACTTTTCTGTAGTATTTACCTATTAAATTGATTTTAGTTTCAACTCCACAAATACATATCGAGCACACAGTATGTACAATATTCACTGGGGTCACCACAGTTAGAACTCAGGCAGTCTGATTATAGAGGTAGCCTGTTCTGTAACAGAATTCTATAGTTCTACTCTCAACTTCACCGTAGCTCATCTCAGAGTCTTTGATACACTGAAGTGTATGACAAGCTCCTAGAGTGCAGTACTGAGAGCATTTTCTCGGACCATAGCTCAGAAAAGTTCAATTGGGAAATGCTTATGCAGAGGTCTGTAGGACAGTGAGTGGGGAGACTAGGCAGAATAGTATTGCCTTGCTCCAGGTGATAGGGAATGAGTGCCCAAATTAATGAGAAAGCAGTGGGAGGCAAGGGGGGCCATAAAGAGAAGTGTTTTAAGAGGATAGAATTTACAGTACTATTCATGTGTGAGAGGCTTGAAAAGAGTAGATTCCTGCAGTGCTATTATTTGAGATTGTAAACCAAAGGAGATTATTGGTGAGACTATGAAGAGCTCTGCTAGGGTATATTAACTTTGATTTGCCTCTGTACACCTCCATTTGGTAAAAGAGGTTGAGTAGACAGAGGAGGAATGCAATAATGATTTAACTGGTCTAGCTTAGGCTCTGATCAATTAGGATTGAGTCTGGTTAGTGTACTCTCCAGGTGAGTGAGAGCTTCATCTCAGTACTAGGTTCACAGGAGAGAGGCCAGGAAACTATGACAAACTGAATTGAAAGCAAGTTTAAAAGTTAACAGAGGTGAAGGAAGGAAGAAGTAAGGATAGAAGGAATAGCTAAATTAACGTGAGAATGAAAGAGCAAAGCGAGGAGGGAATGAAGGAGGGACAGAAGGACCATGGGAAAGAAAGAAAGAAAGGAAATAGAGAAAAAATAAGAAAAAATATTTACGAGCATTTAAGGTAGAGAATATTCCTTTTCATATGTAGCAAACTTAAGACTCTCTGCCAGAAACACAGAAAAACAGCTAACCATTATTGAATAAATATTAATTAACCCCTACTTTATGCTGAACATATTTATAGGTATAATGAATAAAATGATGAGCAGGATAAATACGGACATTGTTCAAGGTATATTTGTTTTCCATTTGCAAAAGGCAGATGCAGAATAAGTGCACAAATCCAAAGCCTACATATTTTATACACACTAATACGTGTTCTGAAAAAGTAAAACAAGGAGTGAATGTAAACTTTCCATAGTATTTTCCAATCTAATATGCAGCGATGTTTTCTTGGGGATATTTTACGCCACACAAATATACCACTTCGTGTGGATACCAAGTTCCTGAAAAACAGTAACAGGCTTTAGAGACTGGCAGTAATGGAGAGGAGAGATTGTGAGCAACTTTCCATGTGCTATTTCCTCCTATATTTTCTCTGGAGTTGTAATACTGACTCACACTGAAATAAATATAAGTTGTAGTGTTAAAGCTGGCACTTAAAAAAATTAGAACAATAATTTGATCCACTTTCTCCATAGCAGTTATAGTAAAACAGAATTGACAGCCCTGAGAAAAATATCTGAAGTTTTACTATCCACAAAGTATGTGACTAATGGTAATGGACTCTGAGATATGTTCTCATAACCCTGGTTCCTGGATCTACTAGAATCAAGACTCAGACATCCCGGCGCTGTAGGAAGAATGGCTGGTGAGCCATCCCTTGTGTTAGACGGTACTGGAAGCCAGTTTGTTTTTTATTTAATTGATTCCTTAGATAAAACAAGAAAGCCAAAATGTCTACATGCTTTCTACAATATCTAAGGAAATCCATCAAGTCTATCACATGGGATAATTTATGTGCAAAATTATAGAAAATTCTCCATCAGTTCAGAGGTACTTACCTGAATTTCCTCATAATTGCGTTGTGAGAGTCTACTCAAGTGATAAGTCTCAGAGGGTGTATGTGTTTGTGTGTGTGTGTGTATGTGTGTGTGTGTGTGACTTATTACCAACTTTCTGGAAGCTCTGTGTCTTTCCAAGACATGTAAAGTGTCTATTACTTCCTGGTCTGTATAAACTGTCAGCATGATTTCATCAATGCAGTGAACTAACATGATGTTCTATTAAGAACACCGAGGTCCTTGAAGCTCATCTTGTACATAACAAACCAGAGATCTGATATGCCTCTGAGGTAAGACAGAATTGTCTCTGATGAAAGACAGTCAACTTTTGGTTCTTGTTGTTTTCAGCCTGAACACAGGGCAAAATTAATAGCAGCAGTGTTTCTAAAAGGACTGAGTGACTGTAGTGAGGAACTGAGAACTGGCTCTGTACTTGTCAGGACAAGCTAATATAACAAACAACCGCCAAATTCCTGTGACTGTACATGATATTTACTTCTAGCTTACACATGAACTATGCAGATGACCTTGCTTTGGTGGCTTTCTTGGGTGGCTATTCCAATTGACATACTCAAGGATCTGATATTCTCCTGTTATGTGCCCCACCACCTTGGAGTATGACACTCCCAGCCATGGGAATAGAGAAAAAAAAGTGGAAGATTGTGATTGTGATGACCAGTGTACATTCAGGACCACGTATATTATGCTTCATTTCTGCCCATATTTGACCACATAGTCCTGCCTAAATGCAAGGGATTCTGGGCAAAATGATATTCCTATGTGGTTAGTAAGGTAAAATATTTTGATGAAATATATTATTTTTTTCTGTCACATGATCCAATTTGGGTTAAAACTTTTTTAAACATGATAAACACATGTAAAATCACCAAAGTTCTCAGAAAATTTATTCAAATCTGGTTTTGGTGATGAGGTGATAGTTTTGGATTGAGAAGATACATGATAGATATCAATCTGGTCGTTGACTAACTGGGCAATTCTTTCAGGAATAAGATATGGCTATGGATATGTTAGCTATTTTTTTAAAAAATAGGAAATATCAATGAATACCATTGGACTCATCCTATAAATGTGTCTCATTAATAGTAAGAAGCCACATTAAATTCTGCCACTTGAGAGTATATCAACTTTAACTTTGAATTTAGGGTTTGGAAAAGTGACCAACAAATAGTTTGAGTTCACTTGTTCCTAACCCTGAGAAGTCACGTAAACTCTAGCTCTCTGACAACACTCACAAACACCTGCATGCTATTAGGATCCCCAAAGAATGTAGCTATCATATATCCAGTATCTAACAGTCCTCAAAAATTCTGTATTTTTTACCTTTCTCCGAAGCTTTATTATGTAGGTTGATGCATAGAGGATCACTAGTTATTTGGGAAAGCTGTTAAGAAAAGATATGGAGCCAGCAGGGGCATAGTGGTTAAGGTGATGGACTCCAACTTGGTTGATCGTGGTTCAAGTCCTGGATCCAACAAGCTGAAACTAATGTTGGGTGCATGTGCACGTGTGCCTAGAATCCTAAGAGGAGAATGGAGAAGGGACTGTGGTGTGGCCATCCCTGCTGGGGGAATGATTTCTCACTTTCTGTCTCTATGGGGAATGTACATGCCCTATAACAAAAATCTCTCTCTAAAGAGAGAGAGAGAGAGAGAGAGAGAGAGAGAGAGAGAGAGAGAATTACAATATAAATAAAAAAACATTTTAGAGTAGTAACTTCTTTTCATTTCAGTTCTTAGAAATATGTGGCTCAGATAATGTGAACTGGATTTCAGGAGCATGGTGACTGTAATATATCAAGTCAGATCTTTGTTAACTACATTATATAATAAAATATAATAAAATTAATGTAGTCATTTCTTTCATTAATAAAGCAAATAATATTTTGAGGGTGATCTAAGAATTATTTTCCTATGGACCTATGGAATAATTTTATTTTCTCAGAAATTTCCATGTTTAGGCCATTCTTGGAGTTTGTATTACTGTGCTTTTTCTTGTATACATTTTGTTAATAACATCAACTTGGCCTCTCTTTAAAACTTGCTGTGTTTTTTATGCTTGGACTCTGATATTTGTTTTTCCTTTTTTTTTTTAACTTCTTTTTTGAGACAGATTATTTATTTATTTATTTATTTTGTTATAGGGCTCATGTGCTCACTGGAGAGACAGAGACAGAGAGACATAAAGCTAAAAAATCACCCTCTCAGGGGAGTGGGCCATGCCACTGTCCCTTCTCCTCCATTTTCCTTTCAGGATTTGGGGCAAACACATAAATGCACCCAGTGTAAGTTTTAAGCTGCTAGGTCCAGGACTTAAACTATGGTCAACTACATGGGAATTCAGCAACATAACCATTACGCCATTTGCTGGCTCCTAGGCTCTGATATTTGAAAAACAGCCCACTACAATTAAAGTAGAAAGCCTACTTAAGTCCGAACTGTTGACTACATCATTCATGGCTACAGTTTTGGTGCTCTGTGTGTTCTTCCTGCTCTCTTCCTTAAAATCTTGGTGAAGAAAGTACATTCTAGAATCTCTCAGAGAAGAAAATAGGCAAGATTTTTAAATCTGTTCGGTAAACTATTCCAGTATTTTAAAATCTTTCTGAATCCAGAATTCAATATTTTCAATACCATGTGATTTCAGACTGGACACCAAATTTTGGCACCAATTTTATACAGGTTTACATTAGAACAGGGTTTCCCAATTGTTGGAGCAGTACAGGTCCATGGCCTGTTAGGAACTGGGATGTACAGCAGGTAGTTAGTGGTGATGAGTGAGTGAAGCTTCATTTATGTTTACAGCAGCTCCTCATCGTTGGCATTGTCATCAAAGCTCCACCATCTATTCGATCAGTGGGGTGGTGGGGCACTAGAGTCTCTTAGGAGGTCCCAGATAGGACCATCTTTTTACAGAAAATGAGCTCAGGGCTTCCACTGATTCTACAATATGGTAAGATGCATAATTTCTCATTATATATTACTATGTAACAATTAGAGAAATAAAGTTCATAATGAATGTAATGTGCTTGAATCATCCCCAGCAACCCTTTTGTCACCAGTCCATGGAAAAACTGTCTTCCACAAAACCGGTCCCTGCTACCCAAAATGTTGGGGACTGCTGCATTAGAAATCTAAGTCAACTAAAGATTGTAAAATTTCTAGTAAGTGCCCAGTTTAATCTAATGTTGATTTGTTTATTTAGTCAGTATTTATTGCCAAATGCAGTTCTTAAGATGTTAATATACATTAATAAGTTTCTGCTCTGTTTTATAAATAAAAATTCTTATTTTTCTATATTTTGATTTTATATCTTCTTTTTTAAAGAATTATTTAACTTTACTTATTTACTTTTTGTGTCTTTATTTTATTTTATTTTATTTTATTTTATTTTATTTTATTTTATTTTGACAAGAGAAAGAGAGAGAAAGCAAGCCTCCGGTTCTGGGACTCCAACTACAGTTGGTCATGTGGGAGTCCAGTACCCTTAACCACCATGTGACCAACCGGTCCATTTTACATCCCACTTCTGATCAAGGTGAATTTAGATTTTGTTTACCTTTGCAATTTTTTGATGGAAGTGTTCTCTGTATTCAAAAACCTGAGACATTAGTTGGTTTTCTTATGTAGTAATCATTACCACTCTTTCTTGCTAAAAGATAGAAACAAATGTGTAGTTACCTCACAGTTTAAATACAGAAGTCGAGATATACTATAATTTTTAATTTGAAAGATTGCCAAAGACACTAATAAAATATTTACAAAGCAGTGGAATTCTGAATAAACTTAGCCAATTCTAGAATGGCTTCTCGTTATTTCCACACATTATATTGTCTAAATATAAGCAAGTAAAGTAAGAGCAAGACATCTTCAGAAATCAGAATTATGTTCTTCCTTCTTCTGCCTAATATCCTTCTAATTTACAGATTATTTGTCTTGCATCTGAATGTGTCTAAGCCAAATAAAAAAAAAAGAGTATAATAGAGAAAAGCAGAAGAAATTTTGGATGGAGGAAGCAATATATTTCTCATTTAATGTAGCAAAGTTACATGAATTCATACAGATTGAAAAGAATCTGTAGAAGGTAGCCAGTACTCCAATTGCCATTTCAAGTTCTCAAAAAGACCATCTACTAGAGGAGGGGGAAAAGAATTCCTGCTACTCTCTGTTATGAGAGATGGATTACATTCTGAATTCAGTTCAGGACAGAACTGCAGATTACCTGTATTCTTCATCTGGAATCAGCATGGACATGGAATCTTTGGAGTTCCTTCAATACCTAGCTTATATACCCTCATGATATTGAAAGCATTTGGGTGCAAATAGCATAAGTAGTATTGGCAGACCGAGAATGTCAGAAACAAATGCAATTACTAAGATAGGTAAGGAGAGAAAACAAATACTTTATTTTTTCCTTGTTCCCACAAGTTACTATTAATACTCCAACAGAATCAAAAGGATAGAATACAAACTCAAAGAGAAATATCAAAGAAGGGAGTTAAATAAATATTCTCTCCCATCTGCTAGTAGTTTAGTGAATTCAGTTCTTAAAAAGAAAAGGATGACTGCAGGGCACAAGGAAATGTTGAGCTGCCACAGAATGGCAACTGGACATTCTTCAGTGCCTCATGCCTATGCCAGTCCAATGCATTTCGCAGAGAGTTTTCAAAAGGCAAATCTGAATAAGAATTATTTGCAAATGAAGTCATGGCTGAGTTCAAGCTACTCAAATATATTTTATGTGTAATAGTAACACATGAGTTTAGTTTTTGACTCTGAGTACATGTCCTCATTTTAATTATTTGGGTTCCTTTGTCATGTCAAAAAACTGGAAGGGAGCTGAATTCAATTGATATTCTAGTCTAAGAACCAAAAATGTTAACACTGACTTTTCAGTGATTTCAATCCAGTGGCTTTAAGAATTTTGATATTATTTTAAGACAATAATTCTGAAATCTAAGATTGGTGGTGACAACTTTAGGATTTTAGCTTTCTGTTCTCTTGATTTATTTAAATTTGCACATAGCCTTCTTTTTCCCAATATTTAGGGAATTTATCATCTTCTTTGAATGACTGTATCTCATATTTGGCTAATCAGGACCCTAAAATTTTTTTCTTTTTTTTTTTTTTTTTTTGAGAGATTTTCGCTATAGGGCGCGTGCGCTCACCAGACAGGCAGAGAGAGATATAGAGACAGAAAGCGAGAAATCTCCCCCCAGGGGGGATGGTCACGCCGCAATCCCTTCTCCTCCATTCTCCTGTCAGGATCTTGGGCACTCACACACACGCGCCTGGCGTGAGTTTTAAGCCACGGGTCCGGGACACGAACCGCGGTCGACTATGTGGGAGTCCAGCGACATAGCCATTATGCTAACTGCTGGTTCCCCAAATTTTTTCTTAAAGTAAGCACTGTGTGACCACAGAGATAATTTGTTACCACAGACATTCATATTTTTGTTTTGGTTTGGTTTGGTTTTTGCCATAGGACAAACACACTTACCAGAGAGAGACAGAAATACAGAGAGAGGGAAAGTGAGAAATCACCTAGTCAAAGGGGATGGCCATGCCACAAGCACTTCTCCATTCTCTTCTCAAGATTTTGGGCATGTACACAATTTCCCAGTGTAATTTTAAAGCTGCCGTGTCCTATACTCAAACCGTGGCCAACCATGTGGGAATCCAGCACCTTAATTGCCACACCAACTGCTGGCCCTTGGACATTGCTTTTTAATTATAGAAATACAATAGATTTTCCACTAAATTTTGTCCCATATCTGATTGATAACAAACTAAAAATTGTTATCACCAATGCTTGGGTTTAACTTTTTTTTTCCCCCCTGTGTAATGGTTGTTGACAACACCAATTGAATTTAGTTGACAATTTTTTTTGAATTTAATAAGTCTGTTGGGCAGCTGACATAATGAAAGCAAAACTTAAAGAGTTCTGTCTCACAAAGAGCAAGAACTAGTGGAGTTTCAGGAATGCAGTAGTTAGTGTACTCTTTCTTCAAGTGTTCTACTCAAAACTCAAATTCGTATAAGAGATTGGCATAGTGTATAGGAGGAAGGGAACATTAATTGACTCTCAAGCTAAAACCAAAAGCAAAGGAAATAGCAATAGTTTTCATGGAAAATTTGGGAGTCATTATACAAGAATGGATAAATAGGTCCTAGGCAGGCAAAAACAACTAATGTCACTATTTTGTACAATAGTTTACAAATTTAAAAGAGAACTGGAAGAATTGATGAAAATTTAAATAATATTCTCAAAGAACTAAATCAGTAATAAAAAATAAAATAAAAATTAGAACTTTAGAACTGATGAGGGCCATATCTGTCGACTGGTGATTAGAGCAGCTGAATTCTGCTTGGCCACCTGCATAATTTGTGTACCTGACCTGGTGGTTTAACAAGCATGCCAAGCACGTCAGCGGAGATTAGTAATTCACAGAATCAGTGACAAAATAAGTTAAATCTGAAGTACCTGTAATACCCCCAAATATATATTAAAAAAAAAAAATCTATAAGGTCCCATGAACTTTTTAAAATTTGCCCATACTATCTGAAGTTATTTGAGCCAAATGTATTTTGAAATTTAGACTTTTAAAATATTTGAACCACAAAATATCATTCACTTTAAGTGTTTCCTTCTTTTAGCTTTCCACTACATTGGAAAAGTGATTTGGAAACAGAATTGTTTATGTGATACAGACCAAATGGCAAGGCCTCGGTACAATGTGAACACTGTAAATAGAAATGTTGTGATTTTTTTCTTATATATACACAAGAAATAATGACACAGAAGTAGGAATTTTCATATTGACTATTAAAAACTAAACTTTAAAGTCAGATCATGGTGGAGCCCTGAGGAGCACACATTTCTATGAGAGAGTGAGGAAAGAAGAATCAGAGACAATAAATCCTAATTAAAGAGCAAACTCTGGGACCAGCAGTTAGCGTAATGGCTATGTCGCTGGACTCCCACGTAGTCGACCACGGTTCGAGTCCCGGACCCGGTGGCTTAAACTCACGCCGGGTGCGTGTGCATGCGTGCCCAAGATCCTGAGAGGAGAATGGAGGAGAAGGGATTGCAGCGTGGCCATCCCCATCCCCACTGGGGGGGGTGATTTCCTGCTTTCTGTCTCTCTCTGTCTGTCTGGCGAGCGCACGCGCCCTATAGCGAAAACCTCTCCAAAAAAAGAAAAGAAAAAAAAAAGAGCAAACTCAATGAATCTTGATTATAATAGGAAAAAAAATACAAGAGACAGAAAGTTGTATTAGATTTCTTCAGATAAACGAAACTAATATGGTGTGGAGAAAGAGAGAGAAAATTTATTTACAGAATTGACTCATGTGCTTATGCACATTGGCTAGTCAAAATCTACAGCTGTCATCCACTGGCCATTTGCTAGAGAATTCTTTCCTACAAGAGAGGTCAGGTTTTTAATATAGTCAGGCCTTCATTTGATTAGATGAGGCCCATTCACATTGTGGAGGGTAATCTACTATATTCAAAAATCAGAAATTTAAATTTTTTTAGAATTATTTTATTTAACTTTATTTTTATGTATGTATGTATGTGTGTATGTATGTATTTTTAATTTGACCAGAGAGGGGCAGAGAGAGAGAGAAAATGAGAAAGCAAACTGCCAGGTCCAGGACTCAACTGGGGTTGACCATGTGGGAGTTCAGCCCCTTAACCACCACACCACCTGCTAGCCCTTCACAAATTTAAATCTTAAACACATTCAAAAACACCCTTACAGAAATATATATAGACTAGTGTTTGGCCACATATCTGGACATGGTGACCCAGCCAAGTTGATACACAAAATTACCTATCAGAATAATTAAACATATAAATAAATGTAGAGTAGATAAAGAATAAAACTTTCCTACTGGATTTAGTAGTCTCTTCTCACTGGTTCTATACACTGACTCACATAGGCATAAACATACACACGAATCTTATTTAATTACTCAGGTCCACCATGATACCTTTTAAGCTGCTTTCTCCTCTTCTCTAAGGGCCTTCTATTCTCTTGGTCTTCATTAGAGCTTGTATCTCTATCATTCTTTAATTTAGCTAATTACATTTAAATCATCCAGGGAGAGCATTTGAATTCTGCATTACATAACCAAAAAGTTGTTAATATTCTACCTTGATGTTGTTTCTCATATTTATTTATATTCTCCTCTTCATTTCTAATTGTCATTAATTATTTCCCTACAGGACCTTATTATTTCTAATCTAGAGTATGGAAATAGCATAATAAGCAAAGGCACCAGCTACCCTGTCTTTTTTTTGCAATGTTTGTATATAGCTCCATAGATTAACTTTTTTATAGGAGCGTTCTAGTCACGTTGTTTCCCTAATAAGCAATTTTGCACCACTGTTACCTGTAGTATAAGCTCCTTTGTGAGCAGTAAAGAAACTCTGAGACCTCACAGAAACTTATCAATGATTCTATGCAATATATAGTTTCATTGTTATTGTCCATCAATTTATAATTTTACTATTCTTAAGAAGCACTATTTTTTAATATTAAACTGTTTCTTGATGTTGAAATTGTCTTTTAATTATTTTATGCTATTTGTAGATTCCTTTGCATTTGCTAAAGAAACAATCATATATTCTGCTGGTAAGGTTTGCTTAATTTTTTTCACTTTTTTTTTACAACTCTGGATATAAGACTAGTTGTAAGATATTAAATGAAATGTTGATAAAATTATGATATTTTTAGCTTGCCTTGTGCCTCACTTTAATAAGACTTTATCTACATAGTTAATACTGAATATAGAAATGTTTGGTAGTTATCACATGAAGTTGAGGTTGATAAATTTGTTCATACTTTTAAAATTATCTTTATAATAAATAATTGCTAAATTATATAAAGCTCTTTTATTTTCCTTTGAAATAAGTATTACTCTTTTCTCCTTTAACCTTAAATATTTTTATTCTGAACAAAATTAATGCTCCTGATATGTTAAGTTTTTATACATTTATTTATTATTTTATAATATTTTATTTAAAATTTTATTCATTTCTTGGGAAACATTTTATTATTGAGAAACATAATATTTTTCTAAAATGTTAGTGAATTTAGTTTCATTATTTAAGATCTTTATATTAGGTTAAATGTTCTCATAATTTTATACACCATAAAATGATATTCCTTGACCTAAACTTCCCATGTCTTAAAAAGTATCACTGATGTGCATTTCTTTTATACTCTTTCAAAGTTGTTTTACTATTTATACTATCAAAAATGAAAATATGTATCCCCCCTCTTTTACATGAGTGACAGGAGCTATATACATTGTTGTGCAACTTGATTTTTAGTTATTTTTTTCTACTTCATACTGTAACTTAGAAGTCTCTAAACCTAAGTATACAGAAAACAGTCTCATTTTTTGTTTGTTTGTTTTAAGAAGCAGATTTACTTATTTATTATTTTACTTTTTAAAATAAAGGACCAGCAGATAGTGTAATGCTTAGCTTCACTGGACTCCCACGTGGCCAACTGCAATTTGAGTACCAGATCTAGTGCCTTGAACCTCAGGCTTGAAGCATGTGTGTAGGTGCCCAAAATCCCAAGAGAAGAATGGAGGATAAGGGATTGAAGTGTGGCCATTCCCCCTAGGGGAGGACGATTTCTCTTTTTCTGTCTCTGTTTCTCTCTCTGTCTCTCCGGGAAGTGCATGTGCCCTATAGCAAAAATTTCTCTAAAAAAATATTGTACATTCACTGAAGTCATAAAGAATAATATCAGGAGATCCCATATACTCTTCTTTCTTGTCTTGATGTTTTTGTTTGTTTGTTTTTGCTATAAGAGGGTGTGTGCTTGCCAAAGAGACAGAAAGAGAAAGAGATGGAGAGGTTGAAAGTGAGAAATCACCTCTTATTTGAGTATTTTTTTTTATTTTTTAGAATTCCAGTTTGGTTTATTCCAACTTAATAACTTATTTAGGCAATAGATAGGGCAGAAGTGATTTCCTGGGATTCAACACTGAAATGGAGAAGCATCTCAACTTTCACCCGCCTGAGGCTCTGAATGCTGACTCCTGGAATACTTACTGTGGGGGAAACCCATTGCTGCTAGAAATGCAAATTGGTACAGCCCTGTAAGATGAACATTTATTTTATAGCCATAAAACTCAGAGCCTTTATCTAAAATAAACAAATGCATAGTTCTACTAAGAGATGTAAAGATGAATGTTTATAGAAACATTTCAATAATTAAAAAATTTAAAACAAAACTATCGTGTGTTACTTCATGAATAAACGGTTTAATATGCAAACACAATGAGCTTTATAAAGGAGCCAAGAGTTGATACATGCAACAATATTGATTAATTTCAGAAATTAATTAAGTTTTATTAAGTAAAAGAAATCAAGCACAAAATATCATATCTCTTTACACGGATTTCTAGAAATACAAAATCTGTTATTATAGTAAATAACTCAGCAATTGTGTGGATTCATTGATTGGGAAAGAAGTTTAACTACAGAGACCATGAAGAAACATTTCAGAATAAGGATTATTTTCTAAATATTTATTGTAATAGTAACAAAATTTATCAAAACGTATATTTAAAATGGGAGCATGTCAGTGCTTTAATCATCTTTGTTTTCTCTCCTTTATACCCAATGTTTGAATTTACTATGGTCTGAATATTTATGTCTATCTCTCCACCAGAATTTCTATTTCGAAATTCTAAGCCTAAAAGTGATTCAGAGGTGAGAACTTGGGAGGTGACTAGAGCATAAAGATTCTACCCTCTTGGGATTAATGCCCTTATGATAGAGACCACATTTAGCTTGCCCCATTGACTCTGTGAGAACTCTGTGAGAAGTTGCCATCCATGAAACAGAAAGGGACCCACTCCCAGATGCTGAGTCTCTAAAGGCCTTGGACTTAGACTTCCCAGTCTTCAGAACTATGAGAAATAAATATTTTTTTTATAAGTCACCCAGTTTGTGGTATCTAGTTATAGCAGCCTGAATGGAATGAGAGGGCTGATTCTCTAGCCAGGTGTGGCTAAGAAACCAGATGTCAGAAGCCCACATTCGTAAAGACAACATGGGTATAGGGCCAGAACCCCAGACCGGTTTGGCTGATATGACAATGGCAGGGGTAGGGTCCTAATTGTCCTTCCTAACTTTTCTGTTAACAGCTATTATGTACACTCCTTAATCTTATCCAACTGTCCACTCAGACGAAGAAATGGACAATTAAATAAGAGTTGTGAAATATTCCTAAAATTGAAAAATGATGTGTACATACGTATACACATAACACACACACATGCACACGCACATGTAAATGCACATGTGTGTGCATTTTATTTTTTGGAGAGGTTTTCGCTATAGGGCACGTGCGCTCACCAGACAGACAGAGAGAGACTTAGAGACAGAAAGCGAGAAATCACCCCCCAGTGGGGATGGTCACGCCACAATCCCTTCTCCTCCATTCTCCTCTTGGGATCTTGGGCACGCACGCACACGCGCCCGGCGTGAGTTTTAAGCCACTGGATCCAGGACACGAACCGCGGTCGACTACGTGGGAGTCCAATGACATAGCCATTTCGCTAACTGCTGGTTCCCCACACACACATTTTAATTTGAAATAGTTTATTTATTCCAAAGTTAAAACTGAGTGGTAGCCACTGACATGTACAGACCAAATTTTGGGTTAGGGTGCCCAGTAAGTGTCACACTCATGGCCACATTTTTAAATGTGTCTTTCTTCCATTCTATTTCCTTTCTCATCTTTCTATTCCTTTGTTGTCTGCCCATTCATCCTCTCAACTCACCTTCCTACATCTTCCTTTATCTTCCTTCATTTCCTTTTACATTCAAAATCCTTTTTCCTTTAGTACTGGTAAAAGTCACCCCACTTAATAGAATTTAGTTTTGAAGTGGGCACATGTATATGTAAAACTTTTGACTACTGTGATCAGAAGTTTGGTTAAATAAAAAGATGGGTCAAATCATTAGATATGTTGAAAACAACAGAATTCAGTTTTCTAATTGTCAGAGAAAAAGTTACAATTATTAAAAAAAATGGGAATGATTAGCATAAGTCCAGTGTTGCTGAAATGGAATTAGAGTGGACACTCAGATACACATAGTGATAAACAGAGGGAGAGAGAGAGACAGATGCGGAGAGAGAGATGCATTTGCAGTGTGTCTGTGTGTATCTAAGTGCGTGTGCACACACAGTATCAGAAAACCTAGAGCACAACCTCAGTTTCTAAATGTAATTATTCACTAAGTGGAAAGAAGACTCTATGCAGAAATAAATAAAATGGCTATTTCATCCTCACCTCTTTGAATGGAGTCTTCCTCAGAGAGAAGAGGAAAAACTGTGGATTGTCCTCACCCTCCACCACCACCACTGTTTTAACTGTAGGCATCCTTTTCTCTTTCTATCTCTCTAGAAAGAGAAAATGTCTATTGGAGTTTTAACTGCTACCATCAGCACTGATAATGGCTCAGCTTAAGAGACAGCAGTCTTTGAGATAATGCCACAAGCAATGAGAGAGTATGTGCAAGAGAGAACACTGATATTCACAACTAACCACGCTGGCCACTTCTCCAACCCTTTTGGCTCCCTGTCTCCATCTGCTTTCTTCGGTTTTACTGCTGGAGACCTCAGGTAGTTGTCCATAACTAAGTAGTACTCAGCAGCAGAGAGAGGGAGCACTGGGCTTTCTCCCTCTTGGTTAGATGACTTGTAGTCATGTGAATATACACACATTAACTTAACATTTGAGAACCTAGTTTATAAAAATGTCTTTTGTATTATATAAGAGTATTGATTTTATAAAGTAATACAACATGAAAATAAATCTCGGGCTGCCATTTACTGCCTAAATTATACACACACATAGACAGGAACATCATATATATAGTTATACATGTATAATGCATAATGGAACACATATAGACTATATAATGCATATTTGTAGTATTGTTCTATTACATATTACAGATAGTATTATATGTAATACTCATTTTATTTCTAGCTCTGTCATTTTAAAAACCATAAATCTGTCAATGAGCTTAAAACAGCTGCAGTAAGTAATTTTTCATAATAAGGTAATAACATAAAAATTATAAACATGAAGTTTTACATGACTACATTGAATATTCTTTTTCTTTTTCATCAAATCCTACATGCTCCAGTAAGTTTATGAAATACAATCTAAATGCTCCATTTAATAATTTTAAAATTCAACTTTAGTGTGTCTTTGTTTTGGGGTTGCCTCATCTGCCTTTTTAATTTAATGAGATTTGATGCTTACAGTAGCTTCATTGTAATCACATGGCTGATAGAGCATGAATAAATTATATGATTGTGAGCACAAGTTGAAATTGTTCTTTTAAAACATGCAGACATATTTGATTATCATTACTTCCAGCTCTATTTTTGTTAATGTAAAGCTTAACTTAAAATGTAAATTTTTTTCTTAGTTAATCCCAAATTCTAAGGTCTTTTCTTAATATGCTGAAAAATATTGCTTAAGAAGATTTTATTTTAAAAATGTAATAAAGCTTCTGAACAGAAACATTTTCTATTCCTGGAAAATTCCTACTAGAAATAAGGCAACCTATAAAATCCAGCATGCACATTGAGAAACAAATTTGTATTTTTAAAATAGTATTAAAACAAATTATATTGATATAGTTAACTATCATGTGAGATTTTGTGCTAAAAATTCCATGAATGAAGAAAAATGCCATTATGCCATATAATTATCTTAAATCATATGAAATCATTCAAATAATAAATTATTTTTTAAAAAATACCATTAAAAGGCTTATCTGGTGTCCTTTATTGTATTAAATGAAGAAAGGGAAATGCTGGTTATGTCATTGCTGTATATGTTTGGAAAAAGTATATAGATACAGATATCAATGATCAAATTATGTATTACTCTTTTTAAGTATTTCTTTTATAACTTGTCCATTAGAAAATATTTATTTCACTGAATATACCTAAGTAAATGGTTATCCATTTTTAAAGCTATATTGTACACTGATTTCAAACTCAGGATATTCTAACTGTAGAGACAAATTTTCTGTCTTCATAAACTTTAGGAGAAGTTTTTAAAAACTCTCTAATTGAGTTCAAACTAACTTTCCTGTCACACCAAATTACTGAAGAAGAAAATCTCTATTTCTTGTCTAGACTCTAGAAGGATAACTCTTTTCATGATTCATGGGTTATTTGCATTTTACCCTCTTGGAAAATAAGTTTTTGAGTGTTGTCTTCACACCAATGTTCTATATTCTCAGTATATGCAGGCTTTGTAAGGATCCGTGTTCTGAGATAATTTTTCAGATTCTTGACTTTCACACGAACTTTCTCTCTTTTTTACGTTTTGACAGAGGATATGCAGAGTTGCCAGAGAGAGGAGAGAAAGAAAGCACTTCCAAAATGAGGTGTGGTCGCATTGTAATCCCATCTTCATTTCTCCATTCTGTCAGAATTTTGGGCCCAGATGCATACATGCACACATGTGTAGTGTGTTTTTCAAGCCACTGGGTATGAGAGTCCAATCACAAGGGGTCAATCATATGGGATCTGGTTCCCTTAACCACTAGTCCATGAGTTAGCCTTGCATGAACTCTTTATTTAAAAGAGATTTCCCGAAGAGCCTATCAGTGGCGGAGAAGCAACACTTCACCTTCCACAGCCTTCATTTCCTACTTAAAGATATAACTCTCACTTAGACCTACCTTAGTACAGCGAATTAATAATCTTAAGGGGTAAAATTTCCAGATCAGCCAATTAAGATATAATTAGAACAGTTGGGATCAGCAGACCGTGTAATGGTTATGTTGCTGGATTCCCACGTAATCAACCATGGTTCGAGTCCTGGAAACAGTGGCTTAAAACATGCCTGGCATGTGTGCATGCATGCCCAAAATCCAGAGCGGAGAATGAAAGAGAAAGGACTGTGGCTTGGCCATCCCCTCTGTAGGATGATTTCTTGCTTTCTGTCTCTATAACAAGCACAAGGTGCCCTATAGCAAAAACCTCTTTCTCAATAAATAAATAAATAAATAAATGCTATTGTCCCAGGTGTTGATAAAGTGAATTACATATTTCTGTAGTTAAATGGTTTCCATCATTATGCTTTCAACAAAACTGAAAACTACCAATACCCAACAGTGCATTTCTTTTTTCTCAAAGACAGGGTCACTTTATGTGATTCAGGTTGACCTGAAACACAATCTTCCTGCCTCAGCCTCCTGTGTAGCTATGATTACAAGTGTGTGACACTGTACCCTGCTTCCCAACCATGCATTCTGAGCAGCAGGTTAGCAAGAATAACTGACTTTTTTGTTTTTAAAAGGTGTTTTACTATAGGGTGTGAGATGGCCAGAGTGACAGGGAGAGACAGAGAGAGACAGAAACCAAGAAATCATTCCCCAGGGGGATTGCCACACCACAATCCCTTTCTCCTTTATTTTCCTCTTGGGATTTTGGCACATGTGCACACATGCCCAGTGTGAGTTTTAAGCTGCTGGGTCTGGGACTTGAACCATGGTCAACTATGAGAGAGTCCAGCAATGTAAACATTATATCATTTGCTGGGCCCAAGAATAAGTGACTTCCATACCAAGAATTTTTAATGAAAGTTTAGTCTAATATCACACTTTATGTTCTGAAGTATTTGGGAGTAAATTACAGATAAGATTAGAAATCTTATTGAAAAGATCTATAATATCAATATGTAACCATTATATATCAATGCTCTAATTTGTAACAGTTTTTGAGACATACCACAAAATTAAAATGTGTTTTAAAAATGTCCGATATTTCATGCTATTCAATAAATTTTATATTACAAAATGCAAATGTTTTAGTAATTCAGAAAAGATATATTCAAACAAAATGACTCAAAATTTTTTGTAAGATAAATTAGATTTTTCTATGTTTACTTTTATATTACAACCATATTTACATTGATATCAATTAAAACACTTTATTTTCTTTTTCTGAAGACGTATACCTATTATTTCTCATTCATGTCTTAAAAAAAACGTGAACTTTCCAATATTTCAAGCCTGCTTTAAATTTAGATTATTAGTTTAAATTTGCTAGGTTTCGATAGTCTTGATCGTATCTTAAAATTACCTCCTCTTATTATTTTACTTAATTTGTAATGAATGAGTATTGAATTTTATCAGAATCATTTTTCATAATCATCGATATGACCATGTATTTCTACATTCTTTTTTGATAAATTGAATGGAGATAATAACTTTCCAAATGATGCATGCTTCTTGCATTCTAAGTCTGTGCTTTACCTGTGCTAAAAGATAATTCTCTGTTATGCTGCCATTGTCAAACTCCATTTTTTTTGTATTTTATATTTCTTCATCTACATTACTCATCAGTTTCTTGTCAGACTATCTTTATCCTTCTCAATATTGATAGTATGCTGGTACCATAAGATATATTAGATAATGCTCTTTCTTTTATCTAAATAGCAGTCAGAATCATCTTAAGAACTTTCAGTACGAATTTACTCAGAAAAGTTCCCATTAAGAGTGGAGAGACATTTATCTTTGCAGATCCTTGAGCAAATAATTATCTCTAGTTTTTATTTACTGTTTTTTTTTTTCCCCCCTACAACATTGGGCTCTCCCTGAGGGCACAGAAAATGTTCTCCTTTGCTTATTAGTTCAAATTGCTCATGGAAGTTTGCACCTTCCAAGAAGTTTGGCTGCTACAATAAGGACTGGAATCTAAGACTTGGGTCGAGTCCATGTATGCAACTTGTCAAGTGACATTTTCTAAGCCACATCTTCTAAACACATCGAGAATCTTTTGGCTGGAACTGAGAAAGTAATAAAAAAAAATCTGTAAAATAATAATAATAATAAATGCAGTTAAAAATCTTTAAGGAAAAAAATCTTTAGAATTTCTAGAAGAAAGTAGAAAAGAAGGTACTTAAGTTTGACAACAGCTGTTTGTTATTTGTAATTACATAATTATTCATATAAATGGTACAAAAAAGTCCATTTTCAATAAAATACATTCTAAATTGTTCAAACAGATTTGAAGGGTGCAATGGTAGGTAAGATCAATGATCTATTCTGAAACATTCTGCTTACTCTGTTATCTATGCCACAATAAAACTATTTTGCAATCGAGATGCATTAAAATTTTTTTCATGAAATTGGGTCTTGATTAGAGTAAAACTTAATACTCTTTATTAGAAGACATACATGTACAATTCATAACTGTATTTTTTAATTTGTTCAATCACTGACTTAAATCATCTGGAAAATGATACTCAGAAAATATCACACAGGAACATCAATCTCATATTTAATAAATCGGATTGAATACAATTTGTTTGATGTAAATATTCTCTTTCTGCAATTATGAAAAATCTGATAATTGTAGTAGAAAGGGCTGTATATCTACTTGTCCTTTGCAAACTGAAACCCTTTATGGGATCTCTAATAGCTTCCAGTGTCAGAGCAATCAAGAGAGTAGTGATTGCTTTTAACTACTCAAATATTTCAGATATTATGTTAAATGTTTCACCAATTCATTGGTTTAGCTAGTTGAACTAATGAGGCAGGTCAAAACACAGGAGATTTAATTCTGTCATGCAGCTGACCAAAAATTTAATCAGTTCAGAAATGATGAACTATATTTGTTATATCTAGGAAAGTAACTTACAATATGCATGAGATAATGAATTTGAAGTAGGAAACTTTATTTCCAGAACTTCTTTTTGGCTTGTTCCATCCAGCCAAGGCAGCATTTACTTAGACCCATATGAAATGGCCCACTACGAGAACAAACAAGCTTCTTAAATTATAATATAGCAACAGAGCAAGCTCCTGCACAGTGTCTTCGCTCTTTCTCTCCAAGTGGAATGTTCTTCTCTCAAATACATGTATAATAACTCCCTCATATCATTTAAATTTTGCTCATATATTACCTTCAGAAACAAAGTCTCTGTTATATCTGTTTTGTTCAATTTGGTAGCCACTATCTCCATACGGCTATTGTACTTTTAATTTTAAATTAAAATTTTTTGAATTCAATTTTTATGTCTTACTAACATTTGAAATGCTCATTATGAAATGTAACTGCTAGCTACTATATTGGATAGGACAGATACGAAATTTTTCTACCATTTAAAATAACTACTGGAAAGTCCTTCTACGCATTCCTAACCTACTTTATTCTTATGCAAATTTGTATTATTATCTAATAGTATATTATACATAATTTTATTTCTAATCTTGTTTTCTATAATCAAGAAAATTGGCTTAGTTACTACTCTCTCTAGTATCTAAACTAATGCCTAGCACAGGGAAGTTGTTCAATAAACATCTGCAGCAAAGACAAAAATTCTTCATTTCCTTTTAATTTTGTAACACCACCTTGTTATCTTTATGTGGTTCTTTAACATGCATGAACTATGTGCTTTGCTAATCTAGCCCATAACATGGAGAAGTGGGCTTTCTTCTGACTGCTATTTTGAGGTGAAGGTTACTCTATTTTGCATTTGGACTTCTAAATGTAAGGCACAGCATAAGTAAAAAGCAAAACACAATAAACAATAAAAACCAAAACCACATTACCAATGCAAATTTCATACAAAGTATACAAAATTAATAATCTATTTTATAGATTTAAGAGTTTTATTTTCCTTGTTGTTTTATTTTAGATATTTTTGCTATAGGGCATGTGCATTCTCTGAGGGACAGAGAGAAGGAAAGTAAGAAATCACTCCCTAGGGAGGATGGCCACACCACAATCCTTTCTCCTCCATTATCCTGTCAGAATTTTGGACACACATGCATACATGCCCAGCATGAGTTTCAAGCTGCTGGGTCCAGGACTCAAACTGTAGTCTGCCATATGAGAATCCAACACCTTAACTGCTCGGCAACCTGCTGGTCTCTAGATTTCAAAGTTTTGAAACTATTATCTCTTTCTACAGATCAGGCTAAATCATGTGTTGATGACAAACATTTGCATTTCTATGATAAATGTGATTAATAGGAAAGGTAAAAAGGAAAGCAGCCCTTAAGCTTACTTGGTATTAGAGTACATACAAATATTTACATTCTATTGCAGAATTTAGGTCTAGTTAAGAAGAGTTTTTTTAAAGAGAAATGAAATAAGGAGAATGAGTAGCAAGATTCACAACATCAAAAAATAATATTTAGGAAAAATAATTTGTTTGTTATTTATACTTCATCATTTAAAACATTATAGCTAATTTGCCCAAATAGAATGATTAAAAATGGAGTCAAATCAGAAACTGCATTATCTGAGTATTTCAAATACAAAATGAAGACTAACATGACTATATTACTCAGGACTTTGCCATCCTTTTGGTCTAGAAGACCTGGTTTTAAATAGGAGGAAGTAAATAACCCTTACATATAGCCATATTTGTTTTGAGTAGAATTTTTTCATAAATGAATTACTTTATAAAAAACAGTTAGCCACAATGGAAAATATTCTTTCCAAGACCAGATTCAATCAAAGAGAAAAATTAAGTACATTTTTCTTTTAAATTAATATATTCAATGAAGGATATAAGAACTTCTTTCAGATTGCAGAAGAAAAATATGCTAGTGAGAAAAAATTTCCTCTTTCTTCTCTTGAAAACTTACACAGTAGTCTTTATTTTTATTTATTTATTTATTTAGGAGAGATTTTTGTTATAGGGCATGTGGGCTTGCCAGTGAGACAGAGAAAGAAAAAGTGAGAAATCACACGCACGCCCTGCCCGGGGTGTGGCCACACCACAATATCTTCTCATCCATTCTCCTCTCTGAATTTTGGACATGCATGCATATGCACCTGGCATGAGTTTGAGATAGTCAGGACTGGGACTCTACCACATTTGACCACATGGGAGTCCAGTGCCTTAACCACTAACCCACCTGCTGGCCTCCAGAAAATTTTTTTATAGAATTATTTATTTAAATTTCTTTATCTTTATTATTATTTTTAAATTTGCTGCAGAGCACATGTACTCACCAGAGAGAGACAGAGAGAGAAACATACAAAGAGAGGGAAAGTGATAAAGCAAGCCACCAGGTCCAAGACTTGAACCACTATTGGCCATGTGGAAGTCTAACACCCCAACCACCACACCACCTGCTGGCCCCAACACAGAGATCTGAATATGTCAACTTGTTCCAGTGGAAACAGTACAGATTTTCAAATTAGACAAATCTGGAGTAATACTTTGCTACATATCTTAGAAGAAGTAAATGAATTGAGTAATCTTTCTGAGCATGAATTTAGGAAGGAATTTCTGAAGCAAATATTCATTGAAAATCTTTATTTGCTGACCTTTTATTCATGTATAGGATTTGCTGGTGAGAAAGTACATAAAATTCTGATTGGACCAAGTTTATAGCCTCATTAATGCATAAATACATATAAATTTTTACTTTTATCCGGTGGAACTAGAAGATTCAGACTTAACCTCTCATTACAAATAACTAGGAAGCACTGAAAAATATATGAAATAATAATTTTGTATTGTTATACTAAAGCACAGGAATGTAGGTACTAATAGAAGGGAAACAAATGAAGTAAACCTTAAATTAACCCCTTTTATTTTCCCTCCTGAGATAATTTTCAGAATACATACAGAGGCAATATAAAATAAATCAGAGATGAGTAGACCTTCTAACTTGAGATGTCATAGTACTTCTAATGTGAGATATCATAGTACTTTTCACAAATCTAAATGAGGTTATCTTTATTTTCTGAGTACAACAGCCCTCTTCTATGGAGGAAAACTTCACAAGACAGGTCAAATAATGACACCACTTTGGTATCTTGGGAAAATTTACTGGATACTCCAGAGAGTATGTGTTAATAAAAGGGCCCTTAAACTTAACACTAGAACTTCCCCAGAAAAACTAAATTCTAAATCTCGAATGGATCAAAATAATCTGCATGTAAAGCTCAGACCACAGTAACACTGCAAATTTAACAAGAAGGATTACATGAGGCTGAACTGGTGAGATAGAATTCTATGACTTTTCTAGAACATTTCTGATTTTCTTCTATGCTTTGTCTTCCAGATTTAAGGATTTTTGCTTTCTCTTGAGATGTTGATAGATTCAGCAATTTGTTAAAGAAAGAATATATTTAATTGAAATATAAACTTTTCTCCCTTCCTGACCCCTTTGCAATTGGAAAATATCTGTGGAGCATTCTTATTTTGTGGCAGAATGGTTATTTGCATAAGTTCAATAATACGATAGTATCTGTTGCCTGGCATCAGAAATTGAATTCTTATGGCACTTTGCGCAAATAATAGACCAAATTGTGATTAATCTAATTTTTTTTTCAAATAAGTTAGTTTATGATAAAGAGTCATATGTGCACACAAGAAAGAGAAAAGAGAGAGAGAAAGAGAAAAGCACTCAACAGGATTTCATCACCCCATGACTCCCTTTCCCCAGCTCTTAAGCTTGTCAGGATTCTAGGTACATGTGCATGTACCTACTGTGTTTTCAGGTTGCCCTGGGTATCCAGACCTGCAGTGGGCCATATGACTTCCAGCACCACAGTTCACAATTGGTACCAACTATATGACCAGGCTGGACTTGTTCTATAATCTTACGACATACTATGCTGCAACTTATTTTATAGTTAAAATTCTAAAGTCCAGAGGTCTCTAAACACCAATTGTGTGAACTTAATTATTACGCCCAGATCTATTTTTTTAATCTACACTCAAATTCAGTTTTATGTTGAACGGATAGAGGTTGATTAGCAGTTGACTCCAAATAAACATATCCAAGTATTATTTATCAGATGTTTTTGTTCCAGGTAATCTACTATAGGTTTCTCTTTAGTGAATAAAATATTCTATCAGACTAAACATATTTTTGCTTTTTTAGTTTATACGACAAATTTATATTCTCACAGTTGTAGAAGTATAGGTTGAAGGGCCATCTGATCGATATTAAGTGAGGGTTCCATTCTTGTCTTGCAAATGGTCTCTTCACGAGTATAGAAAGGGATAGTGAGCTTTCCAGTGACTCTTCTTATAAGGAAGGATACATCCATTAAATCAGGGCCCCAAATTATGACCTTATTTAAACTTAATTCTTCCCTTGTAGGCTCTATTTCCAAATGAATTTATACTGGATGGGGATAGAGCTTCAACATATGAATTCTGAGGGAACAAATTCAGTCCATAGTAAAGTGGAAGTTAAAAGCAGTGAATACACCTCCCAGGAAAAATGTGGGATTATGAGATAAAAACCCATTAGGCTGGCCCAGTTCCTTCATATTCTGTAGGGAGAACCCCCCCACACCCATATTTGTGATATGAAAGGAAGGGAAGGGCAGAATGAAAATGCTGCTTTTTTTTTCAACTAAAAAATATGAGTGTGCATAATAGTATATTACATATAAGTGCATAGTGATAACTCTTCAGAGACATATATTATAAATACATACATAATAAATTCTAATAATATAAAATAGTTTGGGGTAAAATTTATAGGCATTCTGTTCTATAAAATAGCATTTAACAAATCAACAAATTATTCTAAATTATTTTGTATGTGTTAGCTTCAAATTAAAATTTATATTTAAACTTTTATATTTAGTGCATGTGAACAATTTATAGGATATTACTTTCATATAAAGATAATGTCTTTTTTTCTGGCAATCCTACCATCAAATGTTTGAACAAAAAAAAAAATGGTCAATTCTGTTTGATTCTCTAGCCCTAGAATAAATAATGTGTAGTTTCCTAATAAAGCTTTTTAATTAAGCTTTATAAATTACAGATGTTCTTTTCTTTGTTGTAATCAACATTACTCTCTTCTCTTTGTCTGATTCGATTTCATGGTTTTGTTTTTTCTTTCCTTTCTTTCTTTCTTTTTTTTTTTTTTTTTTTTATGGGAACCCTTATTTAACTCACTTTGTAAGTTAAACAAAGCTAACAGAGAGAATACACAATAAATCAGGTTTGTTTCCTTTAATGTGTAAATTTTTTAGTGAATAGATGGCAGTTCACAGAATACAAATATATTCTGACACTTTAAAGCAATTGCTGTTTAAAGCAAAAAAATATATAGCAAAGACACTAAGTACTTTTTAAGTGTTTTATAAACTAATAAACTGTTATCCTATAAATGTAATTTTAAAGTTTAGATGCCTATCATTTTCCTATCTACCTTATCTAAAAGTAAAATGAATTTTTTTCGTATATTTTGCCTTTTAAAACTATGTTTCATTATTAAAGAAAATCCTATTTCAAAGCAACGTACTTTTATTTCTGAATTTTCACTTGGGTTTCATTGGACTCTAGAGAGTTTTGAGATTTAGATATTTAATTGCTTGACCACCTGTCTTTTCTGAACTTTTAGTTCTTCTTTTGCTCTTGGGAATTTAAGTAAGTTCCTAACATCTGTCCTTAACCTGTTTGGTAAATGTGAGAGAAAAATCTTAATCTAATTGCTGAAAGGTTATCTCTACCTCAAAAATAATAGTGGAAAATAATATCACTTTCTATGTTAATATGCCTCCTATATGTTTTATAATCCATTCATATGCAAATACTTTTATAGTTTTATGTAAAATAATTTCTACTTTTAGTTTTTATTTACTAATGAGCACTGAGTTATCCAACTATTCATTTTAAAAAGTTAGCGTTGGAGTTTCATATATGATAAATTTAGCTTTTCTCCTCCATACTTATTTTCATTTGGTTCCAAAGTAACTTATGACTTGGTCTGAATTCCCTTCTTTAAAAATTTCAGAACTTTGTTTCTTCAATGAATACTGAGTTGGTCTAATTATCTTCATCATAGTAAAAACTACATCTATATCCCTCTTTAATTTCCTTTTTAAAATTTATATAAAACCAAATGACACATATAAATTATTTTCATTCTACATGCAAGAAAATTAAAATAAATCATGTAAAGATTTAGCTTACAGTCATGCAGCTGCCAAGTTATAAAACAGAAATTCAAATCAAAGCTGGGCAAATGAGCTGAACAGACAACACTCTAAGAAAGGCATAGGAATAGACAAAAAGTATACGAAAAAAAGACTAATTGCTATCCTAGTTAATAAACCAGATTCAGCAGCTGATAGATTACACTCTATTTTGTTTCCAATCTAATCTAAATAGTTAACTTTCTAATCAGAAAGAAATATCAAATTATAAAACACAATTTACAAACTAATACTGGATAACTATTACAGAATGCAATTCCTTATGTCTCTACATTCTCATGATACCCAAGACAAAACCACTACGTTGTGTGCATTTGCTTTTAATGCAGAATAGTTACTTCATTTCAAGCACAGGAGATACATTTTTGTACTCATTTAAATATATCTAAGATATCACTACTTTAGTCAGAAAAAAGTATATCTGTATTTATATATATATACACATATGGATTATGTGTATATATACATGTGTGTATATATATGAGTTAATTAGGAGACAACTATTATTAACATAACAGGAACAACTAGTAGTTGTAGCTCAATAGACACAACCATTTCGTAAGTTTAATTTACTTCCTTAGCAGGATGACAGGGAACAAAGAATAGGAAGACACAGGGCTCTGTGGAAAGGAAAGCATGAGTTGTATTTGAAGAAAATTACTTTAGCAGAATTAAAACAAAACTTAAGTAGGTGCAAAAATAAACTGTACACTTGGACATGACAACTTATTATTACAAATATATATATATATATATATATATATATATATATATATTATATATATTTATAATTTATATTTAAATCAATTTAAATCAAATCTATACTGTAATGTATTTTAGAAAATGTTGAAAGAATCTATGTAATTATGAGAGAATATATGGAAAATAGAGTTCACAAGGTCCTTGGTACCTGGTATTAAAGAATAGGATTATAAGCCAAACCTTGTGACATTATGCCTGTTTCTATTGGGGTATCACTTTTTTTTTTAAGGATTCTTCTCCTGACAGCAAGGAAAAAGATGTGTATATTCTACTCATGAATATACGCATTTTAAAGTAAGGTTTTTGCCACAGGGTGTGTGCACTTTCTGGGGAGAGAGAGAAATAGAGAGACAGGAGAGGGAAAGTAAGAAATGCCCCTGTCCCCACTCCATCCTGGAGGGCATGACCACACTCTAGTCCTTTCTCCTCCATTTTCCTTTCAAGATTTTGGGCACACACACACATGTTCCTGGCATGATTTTCAAGCTGCCAGATCCAGGACTTGAACTGCAGTTGACTATGTGGGAATCTAGTGCCTTTGCCACTATGCCACCTCCTCGCTCTCAATATATACATTGCATTTTAAGGTAATTATGAGTTCATACTAATATATCCAGCTCTAATCACTTACCACATGGATTATTCTAGATTGCCTTCTTGTTCATTTGTAAAATCAAATTCAAACAATAAGAAACTTGATTTCTAATATCTACCATCTATTTTTTTTAAATCCCATTATGCTCAAGTAGTATATCAGAATTGCTAAATTAAATCCCAGGGAAAATAACTTTCTCAAATACCAAACATTGTTTATATGCGGTTCTTATTATCTGAAAGGCATCACACATATTCAACGTTATTTAGGCCAGCAACTATTCTCACCACCTTCCTATATAATTTTTTCATAAATTTGTAATACAGATTCATTTGTCAGTCTGTATTTCATTGTGGCATTTCCCAACCTCTGTAAATTGTTTCATGTTGAATTGAATATGTTAAGATACCATGTAGGGCCAGCAGGTGACATGGAGGTTAAGGCGTCTGGATCCCATATAGCCAACTGAACTGTTTATGTGTACCTGGTGGCTTGAAAATCATGCAGTGGGCATTTGTAAATCCCAAGAGAAAAATGGAGGAGAGGGATTGTGGTATGTCCTCCCAGTCCTCCCACCCATGAGTTCTCATTTTCCCGCTTTATCTCTGTCTCCCTTCAACAAGTGCAAAGTAAACCAAAAAAAAGAAAGAAGAAAGAAAGAAAGAAAAGAAAGAAGAAAGAAAGGAAGAGAAAGAAAAGAAAGAAAGAAAGAAAGAAAGAAAGAAAGAAAGAAAGAAAGAAAGAAAAAAAAAAAGAAAGAAAGATTGATTCATTGTTTATGATTTAACGTTCTGTGTGTCTATCATTACAATATCATATGGCATTGTCTCACGATCCTAACTCTACCATGTTTGACCCACTGTACATGTTCCCATTCGCCTGAATCCACAAGAATAAATTATCTTTTTACTGTCTATAGAGTTTAGCTTTTTACAGAATGTCCTACAAAGGAACTTTAAAAATTTCATAGAAATATTTAAAGTGCAATTTTCATTTGCTGAAAAAAGTTGAACTCCATTCATATTTTTCATAATACACATTTCCATGAGCTTTGTGAAGTCTCCTCATATAACTGGATATAACTGGAATCTTACAGTTCATACACTTTCAGTCTGCCTTCTTTAGAAATATGCACTCAAGGTCCACTAATTTTGTTGTTTGATCTTTTAGTTGTTTTTTTCATATTGTTGAATTTTAAGAATTCACATTTGAACATAATCCCTTTCCTAGACGTTTGTTTACAAATAACTTCCACAAGTTCATAACATACATGTTAACTGCCTTTACAAAAACAGAAAATTAATTTTTAACGGTTTCAATTTTTATTTTTTCTTTCATAGATTAAATTTTTAATATTGTTATCTAAAAAGTAATTGCTAAACACAAGGTCATCTTGACTTTTACATATTAGAAATTATGTCATTTTGTGTTTGACATTTGGGGTTTTATTCTATTTTGTGATCATTTCTATGGAAGAGGTAGAGTTTGCCTATGTTTTCTTTTTTTTTTTGCATAAAAATATCCAACTGTTATACAACTATCTGTTGAAAAGACTATTGAAGTACTTTGTTCCCCTTTCAAGGGTCAGTTGATTATACCTGTACAGTTCTATTCCCGGGCTCTGTATTCTGTTCAGTTAATTAATACAGCCATTCTCTCACCAATACTAAGTTGTCTTGATTACTTTATCTTCATAACAAGTCAAAATAGAGTATTACAAGTCTTCTGAGTTTTGCTGCTTTAAGATTATTTTGGCTACTCTCGGTCTTGTCTGCTCCCTTGTGGCAGAGATATTTTTCTCCATGGGACGAGACCTCAGTCTTTTGTTCTTTGTTCTTTTTACTGACAGGACAAGGCCTGCCTTCATTGTGAAGAGTAGTCCGTTTTACTCAAGGTCTATTTATTTGATTGTTAATGAGATCTAAAATCCATCTTTTCATCAACATCTAAAACAGTGATCAATATCTGGGCACCATAGCCTAACCACACTGATACATAAATGTAATCGTCACAATATCCCACATTTCTCTGATACTCTGTACGTTTCTTTTTCTAAAAAAATTTTTGAAATAATTATTTAATTTTATTTATTTATTTATCTTAATTTGACCAGAGAAGGACAGAGAGAGAGTGAGAGAGAGAGAAAGTGAGAAAGCAAGCTGTCAGGCCTGGGACTTGAACTGTGGTTGGCCTTGTGACAGTCCAGTGTCCTTAACCACCATGCCACCTACCAGCCCCATGTGCCTTTCTTAATATGTTTTTTTTCCTGTTTTTCTATTGTATAATATCAATTCATTACTAATGGATCGAGATCACTAATTCCATTTTCTGCCAGTTCAAATTAAAGTTCTAGTAGTTTTCAACTCTGTAATTTCCACGTTTTACTTTCATAGTTTTTATCTACTAACATTTTATATTTAATATAATATTGCTGTCGTAGCTACACACACACACACACACACACACACACACGTATATATACATGTGTATAGCACTTCCACTCACCAGAGAGAGAGAGAGAAAGTGGAGTAAGTCAGAAACCATCCCCCAGGGGAGATGGCCACCACAGTCCCTTCCCTTCCATTCTCCTGGGATTTGAGGCACATGTGCACTAAGCTCGACATGCTTTTCGAGCCTCCAGGAAGTCCAGGACTCAAACTGTACAGTGGGCTATATGGAATCCACCTGCCTTCATAATCAAACCGCCAGCTGGCCCAGCTTCCTTTACTTACCTTGGTATGGGTTTTTGTTCTTTGTTTGTTTTTAAAATATATTCATAATAGTTACCTTTAGAACTTTGTTAAATTGGACATTTGGTCTTTCTTACTAGCAATTCATTTCGCCTGCCTTTTTTTCTGGTGTATGAGTTGCACGTCTCAGTAGTTTTTGCATTTCTGATCATTTCAAATTTTAAAACTGGAGACCAGCCCAGAGCATGGTAGTTAAGAGACTGGATTCCACATAACTGACTGTGCAGTTCAAGTCCTGGGCCCAGCAACTTGAGAAATATGCCAGGCATGTGCCTGCAGGTCCCTAAAATGCAGAAAGGAAAGAAAGATGAAGGAATCATGGTATGACCATCCCCCCCGGATGGGGGATGCGTTCTCACTTTCTATCTCTCTCTGTCTATGTCTCTGTTCAGCAAGTACATGCCCTCTTTTTTTTTTTTTTTTTTTTTTCTTTTTCTATAGGACACATGTGCTTGTCAGAGAGACAGAGCCAGAAAGTGAGAAATCATCCCCAGAAGAGATGGTCATGCCGCAATCTCTTCTCTTCCATTCTCTTCTCAGGATCTTGGGCATGCACACAAACAGGTCTGGCATGAGTTTTAAGCCGCCAGATCCCAGACTAGAACCTAACAATGTAATTATTATGCCATCTGCTGGTCTGACAAAATTATTTAAATATTTAAAATTGGAAATACTTGATATATTATGATAGTTCAGAATAATAAATATCAATCCCTCCAGTGATGGTTTTGTTTTCTTATTTAGTAATTGGTGAAGTGCTTTTACCCCACATTGAGAAGATTCTGTTGTTGCTGTTTAGAGGGTAAAACCCTGAGTGTGCACAGTGATCCTTACAAACAGTGGTGTAACAAGGCTCATTCTGGTAGCCTCTTTCTCCAACAAAATCCAGCCATTAGACTTCACCAGTTCCTAGATTGTCTCTCTGAGGTTTTCAACAATGCCCTATACCATGTTTCCTCACACTCGATGCAATTAAATCCAAGGTCCTTTTAGAAGCTGACTTTTGAGGAAACGTTTGAGGATTCATCTTACTTGTGTCTCTCTGTTTCTGATGAATCAGCCGGATGGTACTTTAAGTTTTATTCCTTGTGATGTCACCAATGTGTTTATTACTGAACCTGTATGATTTCTGACATCACCATCTTAAACTTCCCTTCATCCTGTTTCAATAAATGTATTATTTTGGGGGGAGACGTTTAGATTCTTTGTTTTATGACCTTTCTCTGAACATAGATCTGAGCTCTAGTGCTGGTGATGGGAACATTAGCATACTTCCCTCTGAGTGACTCCCGTCTTTTGGAGCAGAATGGGAGATGAAGATATTCTTTTTTGTTTGCATGCATGCATGCCTCCCCCAACATAAAATTTCTGTTCCACAAGTGAATTGGAGCTAGGCTGTTCAGACCCTCTGTGCTGCACCTGAGGACAACCTTGCCTTTAGGGTTGGGCTGGTAGGAGAAGGAAGCCCCTTATCTTTTGCTTATACTCAGTAACATATGGTTGTGGAGAATGAAAAATTCTAAGAGTTTGTCCCTCCTGAGAAGCTGCTATGTTTCTAGAATATGATATTATGGGTGGGGGCTTCTGTATTTTGTCTCTCTGCGCCTGGAATGAAACTTCTATCTTCCTGATGTGGTAGGGAAAAGGAAGAGTGTGGTTCATGTTTCATTTTCCAAGAATTGTCATTGTTATAGTAGATTTTTCTAGATTATGTATTTGTTCTATCTCCCTAGAACAATTTCAAGATAATTTTGTTCTTTTAATGATTTTTTTTTTCCCAGTAATGCTCACTTCACGGGGGAATCTAGTCCACAAAGATTTTTGTGCTGCCATCCCAGGAGTCCATCTTCAATGTTAAATTAAGCTAAGTATGGCCCTGGAATGTAGTTTGTCTGTAGCAAACTTCAATCTAACATAATGTGTAAACAAATTGCAATAACGCGTAAGAGTATTTACTTGTAGCAAGTAGTTGAATCTCATCCAATTAGAGCAGCCCAACTTTAGCCAATCATGGGCTGCCAAGTGATCAGAACAGGTTCTGAAAAGGCACGTGGACATGCTTGTTACAACAGCATGTCCACATGAGGCAAAGGCCGAGCCATAACTAATCAAGCAGTTTCCATACGTCACTTACTTTTTCTGTTCTTTGATGTTCTGCCCACATTTCTGGGTAAAGCTGCCTGGATTTCTCCTCATTCTGCTTGTTGCCTGATTCAGAAATTATTCTTTGCTCAAACAAACTCTGCTAAATATAATTTGTTTAAGGTTTTTCTTTCTACACTATATTCATAATATCATTTGAATTCATTTATTCTATCTGGTAGTTACTATTCCCACCCAAGTCATCATCTTCCACAGGATATTTGAAAGTATTCTTATCTCTTCTTCATCAATCATCTTGTTCCTCCCAAACTAATATGTAATAGCATTTTAAAATGTAGTAATGTAGAGCAACAAAAATTCTAATTCATCACAGGTGGAAATGGAAAACGGTAGAGTCACTTTGGAAGACATAGTTTGGTGGTTTCTTACAAAACTAAACATGTGCTTACCCTTTGACTCAGCATTCATGTTCCATAGTGTTTACACAAAGGGACTGAAAACCTCCACCTGCACCTGAGTTTTTAGAGCAGTTTTATTAGTAATTGCTAAAATATGAAAGCAATTTAGATGTCCTTGGTAGGCAAATAATAAACACACTGCGGCACAACCAGTAAATTGAATATATTTGGCACTGAAAAGAAAAAAAGAATGCGGTACCATGCCTTAAAAAAAGGAGAAATTTTAAATGTATATTACTAAATAAGGAAGACAACCTGGAAAGACTGTGTACTATACGATTACAATGCTATGCTATCTTGGAAAAGGCAAAACAATGGAGACAGTGAATGGATTATTGGTTGGGGGTAGGGAAGGATAGTTGACAGCACAGAAGCATTCTAGGGCAGTGAAATTACTCTCTGTAATAGGGAGTGCATGTCACTATAACTTTTTTTTTCTTTTTGGATTATTGCCATAGGATGTGTGCACTTGCCAGAGACAGAGAGAGGGAAAGTGAGAAATCACACTCCGGGGGGGGATAGCTACACTGAAATCCCTTTCTTTCATTATTCTCTTCTGGTTTTAGTCATGCACACGCATGTGCTCAATGTGATTTTCTTTTTTAAATTATGTATTTATTTATCTTCGGAGAGGTTTTTTACTATAGTGTGCGTGCGCTCACCTGAAAGACAGAGAGAGACAGAGAGGCAGAAAGGGAGAAATCAACCCCCAGGGGGTTGGCCACGCTGCAGTCCCTTCTCCTCCATTCTTCTCTCGGGATCTTAGGTATGCATGCACACATGCCCGGTATGAATTTAAGCCACTGGGTCCAGGACTTGAACCGTGGTTGACTACATGGGAGTCCAGTGATACAGCAGTTATGCCAACTGCTGGTCCCATCCCAGCGTGATTTTCAAGTCATCAGGTCCGGGACTCAAACTACAGTAGACTAAGTAGGAGTCCAGCACCTTAACCACCACACCACCTGCTGGCTCCTGCCATCGTGCTTTTGTCTAAATCCTTAGCATGTTCAACATGAAGCATGAACCCCCTATGTATATAATGGAATCTGGGCAATTGTGAAGCATTAGCATAGATTCATCAGTTGTAGGGAAGGCAAGGAATATCTAAAAAATCTGGGTACCTCCTGCTCAATTTTTTAAATTATTTGTAGATTCAATTGTTATACATCATTTAGTTTGTAAAGAGATTTTACCCAACATAATATGCACCACACAGCAGACCAGTTAAGACTACTAGACAAGACATCACCAAGAGACAACAAACCATATCTGTATTTCACAAATGTCTTACTTCTCCATTTTTTCCCAAATTTCCCTTCCTGCACTCTTCCTCTCTCCCACGTTCCTTCCACTTTGTCTCCAGTATCCATAACAATTTCCAATGCTTTTAAGACCTCCAGTATTTCAGTCTCTACTATAGAATGCAGACAGTTGGTAAATGTTAAGTGGAGACATACAATGTCTCTGTTTCCTGCTCAATTTTGCTGTGAATCTAAAATTGCTCTAAAAATAAAGTCTATTATTAAATTAATCTTTATCTTTTCCTTTTTGTCACATATCACACATAATTTGCCTCCAAAGACTTGATGTATTAGATTAGATTGTGTGCTATAAACTATAAAAAAAGTATTAGCATTCAAATCACTTTACTCACCCGCTAAAAAGCAAGATATTTAGTAAATTCCTGTTTTTATTTTTTTCTTGAGATAAACCAAAATATTCTTAAAACAGAACATGTGAAACAACTAATGAATAGTTGTTATCTGTATAGTTGTGACAATTCATCTTTTACCATATTGATCTCCTTTCATTTTCCCTAGTGTGTAATGATCACATTTACTTGGAATTCCTACATAATGTAATCTCTACTTGAAAAACTTCTATAGCAATTTTCTTGCAAACTCATTATAACTTGATCTCTTAGCTCTAGGTGCTTATCTTCATGTGATCTGAGAACATTGTGTCCTTTCATTATGCAGTATTTATTTGGGGCTTTTACATTTTAACTGATGGGAAAATGAGAAAATAAGTTTCATGAAGTACAGTTTAAGTATTGCCTATCGTTACTGTGAAACTAACATCTAAAGTAATGTTGGGCATAGAGAAGGAATCCAAAAAAGAGGAGAATTTTCACCAGTATTTAATCTCTACAGACAGTGACTTCTCAGTATATCCCAGAAGACAAATGCAGTTGAATTTCCATCTATAATTTTATTAAGTCACCTAAACCACTTTCAGAATTTACCAGCTCGGTGATCTGAATAATTCTCATTTTGTTTTTCATTTGTTTTTGAAAGAATTATGTCATTTAACTTTATTTATTTATTTATTTATTTATTTGAAAAGAGAGGGACAGAGTGAGAGAGAGAGAGAGACAGAGAGGGAAGTGAGAAAACCAGCCTCCAAGTCCCGGACTTGAACTGTAGTCAGCCATGTGGGGGTCCGGCCACCTACCAAGCCACTGTTTGTTTTTAAAGGTTGTTATGTTTACAAATAAAACTCAAATAACGGCATTATTAAAATGAACACAAATTTTAAAGCACCAATAAGTTCTCCTCTCAGCTTTCCAAATTTAGAATACTCAAGATAGTTTAGTTGACCTTGACTGAATCCCCATAGGAATATATTTAGAACTAAACTATGACTGGGACTGTCTTGATTATGAATTAATGTTTATGATAATAATACTTTTCTCTGAAGAGTTAGTTCAGGCAATGAACAGTGTGACAAGATGTACTCTGCAATCTTCTATTGCTTAATGTAATAATATGTTTAAGTGGATCATTGGAAGACTTGTGATTTTTTTTTTCACAGATTTTTTTGCCTTAGGACACCTGTGCTCGCTGCAGAAAGAGGGAGACAGACACAGTGAAAGGAAAGTGAGAAATAAGTCCCCCCCTCAGCGGGGCAGGGAGGATGACCTCACCACAATCCCTCCTCCTCCATTCTCCTCTGGGGATCTTGAGCACACATGCACATGTGCCTGCCTTGAGTTTGAATCTACTATGTCCAGGACTCGAACCATGGTCAGCCATGTGGGAGTGTCCAGCATCTTAACCACCACACAATCTGCTGGTCCCCATTCAGAAAATGATTAAACTAAAATTCTCAACTTAAATTTAATTAAACACAGTTTAACATCACCAATTAAATAAAAGAAAGAAAGAAAAAGAATAGAGTTAAAAAAGATAAGTTCTATGGAAATTTTATTCTTCATCTTGAGTTTCAGGAGTAACTACAAATATTGGGAACCATCAGTTAGCGTAATGGCTATGTCGCTAGACTCCCACGTAGTCGACCGGCGGTTCACGTCCCGGACCCGGTGGCTTAGAACTCACGCCGGGCGCGTGTGCATGTGTGTGCCCAAGATCCCAAGAGGAGAATGGAGGAGAAGGGATTGCAGTGTGACCATCCCTTCTGGGGGGTGATTTCTCGCTTTCTGTCTCTATGTCTCTCTCTGTCTGTCTGGCGAGCGCAGGCGCCCTATAGCGAAAAACCTCGCAAAAAAAAAGAAAAAAAAAAAAGAGTAACTGCAAATATAGTAAAACTACCAAAATTAGCTTTAAATATTTCTGAGAGGTTGGCTTCCCATTGTGATAACATTTTCAATGTAATCTCACTATTTTAAGTAAATTATATATTTGATAGAACAAATTCTATTCTAAACATAGTACGTTAAGATAGCTCTATTTTTTGGTTGCACAATAATAAGTTAAAGAATAATAGCCTTTTTTTTTTTTTTTTTTTTTTTTTGGAGAGGTTTTCGCTATAGGGTGCGTGCACTCGCCAGACAGACAGAGAGAGACATAGAGACAGAAAGCGAGAAATCACCCCCCAAGGGGGATGGTCACGCCGCAATCCCTTCTCCTCCATTCTCCTCTTGGGATCTTGGGCACGCACACACACGTGCCCGGCGTGAGTTTTAAGCCACTGGGTCCAGGACGCGAACTGCGGTCGACTACGTGGGAGTCCAGCAACATAGCCATTACGCTAATTGCTGGTTCTCTAGAATAATAGCTTTTCATCATAGCTAGAACAGTTACACCAAATTCATTGATCAACCAAAACAGCGATTCAATAAAAAATTAGTTTAAATCTCTAGACACAACCTTAAAAACTAATATATAACTTTATTATTGCAGTTCTCTGCTGGATAGACTTCGCATGTGTCCAATCCATTTGACTTAAACTCCAGATGTCAAGTTCCTCATTGCAGAACTATATTATTTGTATCCTTTGCTCCAACTGCACATGTTTTTAAAATTCTTTGTTTCTGATATACTTTTGAAATGGTTCTGAGAAAAATTACATTTGTTATTGTATTAGTGTTATTCTTAAATACTGTTATTATGTTAAGTGTTTAATAAAATATATGTTGGTCTTTAACAAATAAATAGAAACTTACTGGTCCTTTCTTGCAAGGGATGGTATAAGTGATCACTTGTCAGTGGGGGGAAAAATATTTATAATGTTTGTGGTTGTTTTTGCTAAGTTTTTAAATAAAATAGAACTTATTGAAAACACTTTATCTTGCTTTGTATGGAATTAACTTATTAAAATAGTTGTGGGATTACTGCTCATACTCTTAGTGGCAATAGCTAATTATGCAGTGAGGCAAGGATAAATACAATTATTTGTTGAATAAAATTCACACTTCAAAATCCAGCCTGATTGCTTCAGGCTCAGAGAACTCCCTAAACCTAAAGAACATTTCTCAATAACAGAAAATGAAATATACTAAATCTCTTCAAGAGTTTCGAGAATGGACACTTCATTCATGAGCATTTCCGTAATTTATATCCATGCAAATTTCACCTCTTGACCTTCTATTTTTTGCAAGGCAGGAATTTAAACAGAGACTAATATCTTGACTATATTGTTTTGATAAAATCCACAATTATTCTATTACTTGAACAGTCTATTTTCTTCTTTATTTAAAATAGTCCAGCTATTCACTATTGAAAATTAGAAATATTCGGAGCCAGCAGATGGTAGTGGTTAAAGTGCTGGACTCCTTCCCACACGACCAACCACTATTCAAGTCCCGGGTCCAGCTGCTTGAGAGACATAAGGCATGTGTGTGTGCATCCCCAGAATCACAGGAGGAAAATGGAGGAGACGGGATACTGGTGTGGTCATCCCCTCGTGGCATGATTTCTCACTTTCTGTCTCTCTGTCTCTCCAGTGGGTGCATTAGCCCTATAGCAAAAAGTCTCAAATGAAAATTAGGAATATTTATTTTCACTGAGGGCAATTTTAAGAACAAAATAAATTTCATAATTTCAGGCATTTTCAATGTGTGACTGGCTGATCAGGAATTTTTTTTTTTTTTTTCCCAGAAAAAACTGCTAGAAGAAATATATGGTATAGATAGATTTATGAAAGAGTTATAATAGTTTGGAGTGCTGTTTGAAATTCCAACCCCTGTATATCAAGCTAGGAATTAAAAGACGTTTGCTTTGCTGTATTTGTTCATGCCTAAAACCATCGCCGACTATTCACCTTTTACAAAGTAATGACAATAGTAACAATAAAAACTTTTCTTTTATAATTTACTACTCTCTTTTTTTAAATGTTATTTATTCTTATTTACATTGTCATTTTTCATAGCTGTGTTTTCCGAACTGCTTAGTCATCTCAGTATACCTAGAATTTTTTCCAACGTTGCACATCTTTTTCCTGTCTCCCCTAAATTTCCCCGCTTTTTATGGCCAAACTATTAAAATAGTAGATTAAAATTAGAGACAAATTTCATAAACAATCTTGAATTTACTGCCAGTATGTTGCTATGTCTTCAACAATGTTTTGGCAAAGTGGTAAAGAATAGAGGTTCTAGGTCAAATTGCTTTGGTTTGAAATCTGATTCACTTAAAAGCTGTGAGATCCGGAGCAAATCACTTATGTTTAAGCTTCAGTTCTCTCATCTTGGAAATGAGGGTAATAATATTTAATTGGAAGGATTTTTGAAGCTTAAGTGCAATAATGCATGAAAAGTATTCTGTACAGTGCAAGACTAATATGTAAGTATTTAACAATTGTAAGCAATTATTGTAATTAATTATTATTCAATACACATTTGCAATGACTAAAACACTGAAAACAGTTTTTTCCATTCCTATAATCCTTAGGTAATTTTATGTTCCTCATGTCTATGGATTTATTGACCAGAATACTTTCAAAATGTTCAATTTTTGTCTGTATGAATCACACAAAGAACATTAGTTATGTAGCCAACTTTTAATTTTTTTCTTTTTTCTCTCCATTGGTCATAGTTTTAACTCTATGATAGAACTTTATGAATGCAAACATTTTAGAAAGTCTTTTTTTTTTTTTTTTTTTTTGGAGAGATTTTTGCTATAGGGCGTGTGCGCTCGCCAGACAGACAGAGAGAGACATAGAGATAGAAAGTGAGAAATCACCCCCCAGGGGGGATGGTCACACCGCAATCCCTTCTCCTCCATTCTCCTCTCGGGATCTTGGGCACGCACGCACACGTGCCTGGCGTGAGTTTTAAGCCACCGGGTCCGGGATGCGAACCACGGTCGACTACGTGGGAGTCCAGCGACATAGCCATTACGCTAACTGCTGGTTCCCGAAAGTCTTTTTGAATATAAATATGATGAGCAAATGGGTGTATTTAACTACACATGTTAATGAAAATATGCCATGTGGGGATTCATTTATCTAACTATTACTTATCATCATAAAGTAATATTTCAAACCCTGAAGACAAAAAAAAATAATAAAGAGGACAAAAACCTTACTCATTAGCAGTTATACATTTGCTGAAGTATCTCTTCAGATATTTTGGCCATCTTTTAAGTTAGGTTATTGTTTTCTTATTGTTGAGTTTAGAAAGTTTTTAATATAATCCATATGTAAGTTCTTTGTCAGATATTGATTTGAAAATAAATCCTCTCAGTCTGTTCCTTGCATTTTTTTCCCTCTGTAGTGTCTTTCTCAGAGTCAAGAGTGTTAATTTCAATTAAGTCCAACTATCAGATCTCTGTTCTCTGGATTGTGCTTTTAGTGTATCCAAGCACTCTTTCTCCAGTTCAATGTCACAATTTAATAAAACAAATGCAATTATGTTATTTTATTCATACTTATTTGCATTGTAAAAAAAGGTGCTACTTTTGTTTACTCCTGTTAGCAAAACTCTTGTTTTTAGAGTTGTATTATCTCTGTAATTTAAACAAATACATCAAATGAATCAGTGGAAAATGGAGGACACCAAGCTGGCATCACTGGGCTCCTTACCATGAGTGATTTATCGTGTGGTCTTTCGTCTATATTATTATCGTAAACTCCCAGGTATCACCAGGGACTGATTTCTCTCCCACCTTCTACCGAAGGAGAAAATGAGGCTTGAATGAGTAGTTCTCTGACAGTCACAAGCTGGACCACACTGCATAAGATGACAAATATTCGCTCTTTGAATATTGCAACACAGTTGAAACTCACAAAATAGTATAAAGGTTTTTGTAATCTTTATATTCAGGGCGTGAAAATGGTATGGTATCAAAATGTAAATATATAGTGATTGTATAAACTTTTGTAAAATAATTGAGCATTGAATGTAGCTTATTTGCTATCCTAGAAAAAGGTTAGCCTTTGTTGTTGTTGTTTTTTGGTATAAATAGTAGATATCTGATGCTTCTCAGGCCATGCAGTTATGTTTTATGGTCTTCAAATTTTTGTTTCACTTTTGTTTTCTCAATGCTTTAAATATGTAAAAAAAAAATATATATATATATATATATATATATATATATATATATATATATTCTTGATTTTTAGGCCAGAGGAAAGAAAGTGACTTCTAGGTTTACCCTGTGGAACATGTTTACTGGCATTTAGTATAGAACAAAAATAATTGTTAACCTTTTATTGCTATGCAGATATCTTGATAAATAAGCACAATCTCACATTTACTGCCAGTATGCTGCTAACTCTGCAATGTTTTGACACAGTGGCAAATACAGGTTCTAGGTCAAATGAATGACGAAGACTAGAATAGGAGGGTAAAGAAATAGTTACTGGATTATAACAATACTTTAGTATTAAATTAAGTTTGGAGGCCAGCCAGCAGCATGTAGTTAAGGCTGACTATGTGGTCCACGTCATAGACCAGGCAGTTTGCAAAACAGCCAGCACATGGGTGTGAGTGCCCCAAATCCCAAAAGGAGAAATAAATTAGAAGGAATTGTGGAGTAACCACTCCCATAGGGGGTGCCTTCTTGTCTCTCTCTCTCTCTCTCTCTCTCTCTCTCTCTCCTAGAGAACATGTGCTTTCTAGCAAAACATTGTTAAAAAATAGTTTGAGGGGACCAGCAGTTGACGTAATGTCTATGTCACTGGACTCCTCTGTAATCGACCCCAGTTCCAGTCCCGGACCTGGTGACTTAAACTCTTGCCAGGCGGGTGTGCGTGCGTGCCCAAGATCCTGAGGGGAGAATGGAGGAGAAGGGATTGTGGCATGGCCATCCCCCTGGGGGGTGATTTCTCACTCTCTATTTCTCTATCTCTCTCTGTCTTTCTCTCTCTGGTAAACACAAACACCCTATAGCAAAAACAGAAGGGAAAAAAAGTAAGTTTGGACATACATTATGTACATTGTTTTATATAAAGCAAATAACTTTTAAAAATGGTTTATATTATGCTCTATACATTGGAGATTGTCCTTTTTGATATTTGTCTGTGGAGTGGAGAATCACATAAGGTTGGCTATTGACGCCAAGGTATCAGAACAATCTTGTCTTGATTTTCTGTCATATTTCTTTTGCAAAATGATCTTTTGCTTTAATTGTCACTATAAATTAGAGGTAAACAAAAATGTTTAGCTATACTAGAGATGATATTGACAATATTGTCCTTCATATGCTCCTGTGTTAGCAAATAATTTAAAGAGAAATTTAATAAATTACTTATTCTATTTATGTCTTAAAAGGTCTACAGAAATCTGGCATGTTTCTTTCTTGGAAAGATTCCAAATTTGTCATTGATAATATTATCATTTTTTATCCAACAGGAAGCTCAAAGTCAGAATGGCAGAACTCTACTAGTTACTTTACTGCTCATGTACGCATCTTATACATTCAGCAATAGCCATTGAGCAAATACGGCACGTTAGACTCTGCGCCCATCACTGTGCAAAGCAATGATGATACTGTAGTATTGTGAGGAGATAAGCAATTAAATGAATGCAGTATGTTGCAGTATTAAAAGAGAATGCAAGAATTGTTTTAATGTTATATATGTTGAGCTTGAAGTGTCTGTGCACCGTACAGGTGAGAAGGCCCAAAAGGCAGTCATGATCATGATGATGCTCATGACAGAAATATTTCAAGAAGGAAGCCTGTTTGGGAACATTCGGCACATGACATCAACTAATGTAGCACGGTTGATGACCTATGATTTGGTTCTAGAAGGGACCCTATGATTAAACCCTGAGAATCAGCAACACCCTACGTAAGGATCTTACATATTTACCATATGTGTATTTTAAGCATTATCTTTTAAATATACTTTATACTGTGTTGTATAAATTTTGGTAAGTTTATGTATATTTTCAGATACTTTATAAAATACAAATAACCATTATTAAAGTGTATGCCAAATACTCAATAATTAGGAAGTTTCATAAGCTGCTTGGAGAGTAGTATTAACACCTGACCTAAGGACTGAAGATCTATGTAGAAGAACCTGTAAGACTTTACTAAACTGAAATGATCATACATTGAAATAGTCTTTGGTTTTCGCAACCAGAAAATTCATAAAATTTAAGCTGTATTTATAAAACAGCCATTGCTATTTTGAATAAAAGTCAAAATAAATAACAGTACAGGACTTTAAAATAATCATAGCTGAAGTAGAAAAATAAATGCCAATAATTTAATGAGCCTTATGCCATAGCAAATGATATGAAAAAAGCCAGAATGAAATCATTGTGAAGAAAATGTCATGTTAAATGAGATTTTCTTTTATATCCCAACTCTTGAAATTAGCTTATATGAGCCAATCATTGAAAGACAAAATCTTAATGGAAAAAGAATCTTGTCCAATTTCCAAATAAGATCCAATGTTTTAATTATATGCAAGTTTTGGTCATTTACAATTTAGCATTTGATCCAAAAATGTACCCATTATTTTTCAATTTTTTTATATATTTGACTTATAAAATTGTTTTATCAGCTTAAATAATAGACAAGTCCATTTCCAAAGTTAATTTCTGATCATTATTAGCATGTATCCATGAGATGTGATCATCACTACAAGTGATATACAAATAGTTCTGTAGTGTTTTTTGTGAACCTACCCTCATGCAGGTTTGAATTTATTTTATTTCTTCTGATTGTCTTATGCTTTTATAAAATCATTACTTGGACTACTTACACCAGTATATTTCTTTAATGTGTTTTTAATGTAAGAATGCCACTTTAAATGACTATAATTAAAGGTCTATTAATAATTATTCTATTAAATGGAGTAATATTTTAAAGTATGCATAATCCATAATTGATGGAACTCTTTCCTATTGACAAAATTGTTCCCTTTCAAAAATACTAAAGCAATCACTGACAAAAATAAATACTAGTAAGTATTTCTTATGTATGGTACATTTACTTACATAAAAATGGTCCAAAAAGTTAACTTTTTGATCATAGGTTAATACAATAAAATAATATCCCATATGCTGTCAATAAATAATCCTCCAAGCAACATATGAAAGTGATTGATTCTACATGTTCTCACCAGCTTTAAATATTTACTGACTTAAAGATATTTGAATACATTACTACATTTTATACATTTTTTTTTATTAAAATGACTTTACATGAAAATAGCACATGTCCAAAATGCCCGGATTCAGCTTTGATGAAATGTAATTGAAAATCGAATTGAAACTAAACAAACTGAAATGAATGATTCCTGAAATATTTTTAAAGTTGCTGACAAAAAACACTTGGTGAAATAAATTTAATATAGAATTATTGCACTAGTTGCCTAAAAGCACTTGCCATTGGATAATAGTTCTTTTTAAATTTTACCTACATACATTAAATCGTTCATCAGAAATTTAGATTCCTGGATCATTTGTTTGCAAGATAGCCTGTGAACTTTAACAGTAAAGACTTATTATAGGGGACCGGCAAGTGACGTGGTGAATAAGGGCGCTGGATTCCCTCATGGCCAACCACGGTTCGAGTCTCAGACCTGGTGGCTTGCTTTCTCACTTTCCCTCTCTCACTCTCTTTCTCTGTGTCTTTCTGGTCAAATTTAAATAAATAAAATAAATGAATAAATAAAATTAAATAAATAATTCTTAAAAAAAAAAAAAAGACTTATTATAAGACCAGCAGTTAGCGTAATAGCTGTTGCTGGACTCCCATGTAGTTGACCGCAGTTCAAGTCCCAGACCTGGTGGCTTAAACTCATGCCAGGCGCGTGTGCATGCATGCCCAAGATCCAGAGAGGAGAATGGAGGACAAGGGATTGGGGCATGGCCAACGCCCCTGGGGGTGAGTTCTCACTTTCTGGCTCTCTGTCTCTCTCTGTCTTCCTGGTAAACGCACGTACCCAATAGCAAAAACCTCTCTCTCAAAAAAAAAAAAAAAAAAAAAAAAAAAAGAAAGACTTATTATAATCTATGTAATATGATTCCTACTTTGTATTTACATGTTTGTTGTGTAAAATTACATGCATGAATGATTTTAGAGAAAAATGAGAAATTCATGAACTGTTCTAACAGGGACTAGCACTTGGTGTAATGGCTATGTCGCTGGACTCCCATGTAGTCGACTGTGGTTTGAGTCCCAGACTCATGCCAGACGCATGTTCGTATGTGCCTAAGATACCAAGAGGAAAATTGAGGAGAAGGGATTATAGCATGGCCACCCCCCCTGGGGGGTGATTTCTTGCTTTCTATCCCTCTCTGTCTTTCTGGCAAGTGTGCATGCCCTACAGCACAACCTCTCCAAAAAAAAAAAAAAAAAAAAAAAAAATCTACTAATGATGACTTTACTTATCTTTTAAAATAGTTGATTCAATCAATATACAAATTACAAAATACTTTTAGGACAAGAAAAGTGATTTGCAAGCTTTTATTTATTATATTGATTACTGTGAAATGTAAGTATGATGGGAGTGAAATAACTTTTGAAACACAAAGTAGAATATCATTTTTGTAAAGTTAATTTACTTATTTCTCCCACATTTGAGAGAGACAATAGAGGGCAACCCTAACAGGATCCTTAAGCTATAGTCTCCCCAAGCTTCAGCCCGTCCCTGATCATGGACATGCACAAGTCTGGTGTGTTCAGGGAGGTCTCTGGTGCTGAACCCAGAATCTTCTCATGTGGATCAGACTGACAGGATTGTGTTACTATAGTGCCACCATCTGGCCCTCCACTTTTTAAAAAATATATATGAGGTAATGTTTTTCTGTTACATTTTTTTTGCATATTTTCATTTAGTTATAAAAAGAATTATTTATTAAACATAGCGCTTCAGTTTTATTTAAGACTTTATATGTGGTGGACTTTTTGTACTGTGATAGTAACACTTTTCCTGTTATATATTTTCTTTGAAGCATATTTTTTCTTATTTCAGTTTGATCTTCTTTCAGACAGAAAAAAAAAAAAATATATATATATATATATATATATATATATATATATATATATTCTTTTATGGCTTATGTGTTTCTTGCCTCCCTTCATTAGGCTTTCATTGAAAGTAGTTCCATAAATATTTTCAAATTTTTCAAATACTTTATAATTTGATTTTTAACAACTATATCTAAAATTGAAGAGAATTCATATATTATTTAAACATGTGCTTGGGAGTACACCTTTGATTTCTGTCATAGCTTTCTATTTCTAAATCAATTAACTATTATTTTTCACTAATATTTCATCTTTTCTCGATTCTATTTGCTTATTCTAATAGTAATTAAATTCACTATAATAGCTTTATTTTTGAGTCTGAACACCTCATTTTTCTCAAAACTCAATTAAAATTTTAGGAAATGTGCTATTTATTTTAAACCTACAAGTAATTTTTAACAATTCCAAGAAAGCACTTGCTAATTATAATTCCAATTTCAATAAATTTTGGTATTTATTTAACAGGAGTGATATTATTATTTTATTTCATAAAAAGAAAAATTGCATGTTTCTCCATGTAATTCAGAGATATTTAGATATTTTATATGTATAAGCCTTTAACATTTTATTCATGATTTTTATAGGTATTTTATATTTTTGCCAATATCATAAGTGGGATTTTAAAATTATTTTTAATTTCTATTACTGGCATAAAATAGAATGCCCTATATAATTTTCTTATTTCTCAGAATTGCCTACTAGGACATAAAACTAAGGTCAAGACAGATAATTCTGGACATTCTGAAGAGAGCCCATTTGTATGAGAACCACCCTCTTCAGGAATTATTAAAAATATTAGAACTGGCTCTGTTACACCATCTGCATCCTTTTAGATTTTAGTTAAATAATGGATGGCCAAAATAATGAGCATATCTTTATCTTTTCGAATTTTAATCGTGACTTCATGATTTTTTCAGTTAATAATTGATATTAGATAGTATTGGTAGAATGTATTTTATCATATTCAGTTTGTTTTTATTCATTCCAAATTCACTTAAAATTAAATTAAGAATGGTCACTAAATTTTCTTTTATGTGATTTGTTGATGCACTGTAGTATACAGTTTTCTACATATTTTAATTTGTTCATTTAAAACCATGTTGAGGTCACAGCCATGGTGGTGACCTTACTCCTGACAGACTGGAGTCACACAAAATGCAAGATTTAATTCTGAGCCATGAGTCAGGCATGATGGTGTGTGTCTGTGATCCTGGTTACTTCAAAGGCTGAGGTGGAAGCTTCTCAAGTTTGTGGCCCACCAGAATAGGCAACATAGTACAACCCAGTTCAGAGCCCCAGGTATATGATGCATGCCTGCGGTCCCAGATGCTTAGAGGCTGAGGCAAAAGAATCATGACACTCTATTATCATGTCTAGAAACACACACACACACACACACACACACACACACAGATACACACAAAATGAAAAAGAAAAATTATTTTGATATGTTTCCTGAACTGAATCTTACTCTGTTAGAATGAACATTACGTGGGACCAGCAACTGGTGTAATGGTTACATCACTGGACTCCCATATAGTCTACCATGGTTTGAGTTCTGGACCTGGGGGTCTAAAACTCATGGTGAGCATGTGTACACTATAGGGCCAAAATCTCAAGAAGAGAATGAAGAATGGATTGCAGTATGGCTAACCCCCTGGGGGATGATTTCTCACTTTCTGACTCTTTGTCTCTGTCTCTCCAGTGAGCAAATGTACCCTATAGCAAGTCTCCCTCTCTCAAAAATAAATTTAAAAAAAATGAACATTACTTAATCAAAACATATATTCTAAAAAAAAAAAAAATGGGTGTTTCTTAATGTTTATCTCTTTTTTCCATGGAGGGAGCATCCCCAACGAAGTCTTCATCACATTGCAATCCTTCCCCAACCTTAGCCAGATTGGATCATGGGCATGAATACGCATGGCCAGCATGCTCTGGGCATCCTTGGGAACTTAATCCAGAACCTTCTCATGTGAGTCCAGCATCCAGCATCACAGCATGTGTACCACCACTGCACCACATTGAATTTGATTTAATCGTTTGTTCTTCAAGATTATTGCAGCCAACAAAATTCTGATTACCGTATCTTGTTTGGATGTATTGTCGCAAAATACAATAATTGCCTTTGATTTTGATATGTTGAAAAATAGTTTCTAATTAAGTAGATGAATAACAAAAGTATTAAAATTACAGAAAGTATTTTTATGTTAGGTATAAAGAAAGGCATCATGAGGAAAAAGCTAATCTACAGAAGATAGGTATTTCCTTATGTGATGGTCTGATTCGTGCCTTGCCCCAAAAAATCATATTGGGAAGTATTAACTCTTAGTAACTCAGAATGTAAGTTTATTTGAATATAGAATCTTTAATGAGGTAATTAAATAAAAATTAGGTCATTAGAGTATTTTCTAACACCATGTAATTTATAAGAGACTAGGGACGAGGTCTTTAGTGACAGTGGTTATACTTGGTGCATAGAGTAAAATTCCACGTGACCTTCTGCAGTTCAAAATCTGGCTCCAGTAGATTGAAAAACATGCCAGGTACATTTACATCTTACCCAGAATCCTAATGGGATGGAAAAGTGAAGGAAAAGGATGATGGCATGATCATGCACCATTGGGAAGTGTGCACATGGTTCTCCCCTCTCTGTCACAATACCACATGCACAAGTCCACACACATGCATGAACATACATCTTTGGCAATTAAAAAAGAAAAGAAAGAAGTATTAGGACACAAGAACATCCACAGGAAAGATCATCTGAATTCAGAAAAAGGACAAAGTTCTACAAGTCAAGGAGAAAGGCCTCAGAGAAACCAATCACGATAACCTGCGGTTCAGCAGGTGGCATGATACTTAAGGCACTAGACTCCCGCATGGCTGACTGAGGTTCAAGTCCCAAATCTAGTGACTTGAAAATCATGGTGTGTGTGTCCAATTCCAAGGAGAGAATGGAGGAAAAGAAATGGTGGCATGGTCAACCTCCATGGGGGGGTGGGAGGTGGTGATTTCTCACCTTCTGTCTCTCTGTTTCTCTGTCTCTCTCTTTCTCCTCTCTGGCAAGATCATGTGTCCTATGCGGGGATGGAGAGGAGGGATAATGACAACTTGATTTCTGACTTTTAGCCACCAGAACTGTAAAAAAGTTAACTCTGTCATTTAAGCCACCCAGTCTGTTTTACTTTATTATGAGAACATTAGTAAACCATTTTAAAATGAGATGTATAGCTCATCAGGTTTCCTGGAATTTTTTTGTTGGTTGAAGATAGTGTTTTACATTAGAATAAATATCAGTTATATAAAAAAATCAAGGTAGCACAGGAAACCCTAGTGAATTATCAGTAGCATTAATTTTTATACTAATTTGATTTTTAATGTTACTGTTTTAAATTATTTGTGTATTTTAACTAAATAAAAATCGATAACAATTATACCCAATACATAGGTCATGATAATGAATCTTCTATTGTGCTGAAATTGCCAAGACACAATACTAGAAATACATAAATTTATGAATTAAGGAATTTCAATATTTTTACCACACTTTGTTAGAGAGGGAAAACAAAAAGATATTCTCCTTCTTCTTCTTCCTCTCCTTCCTCTCCTTCCTCTCCTTCCTCTTCTTCCTCTTCTTCTTCTTTTTGGAGAGGTTTTTCGCTATAGGGCACGTGCGCTCGCCAGACAGAAAGTGAGAGACAGAGAGACAGAAAGAGAGAAATCACTCCCCAAGGGGGATGGCCATGCCGTAATCCCTTCTCCTCCATTTTCCTCTCGGGATCTTGGGCACGCACGCACTCGCACCCGGCGTGAGTTTTAAGCCACTGGTTCCGGGATGCGAACCTCAGTCGACTATGTGGGAGTCCAGCGACACAGCCATTACGCTAACTGCTGGTCCCTGTTCTTTTATAATTTGCTAGAGTACATTTGTACTTGCTGGAGAGACAGAGAGAAAGAGAGGGAGAAAGTGAGAAGGCACGCTTCATGGGGGATTGGCCACACCAAGCCACAATCTCTCTCCTTCATTTCTCCTTTCTTGTTGCACACTGTGTACACACCTGGCGTGTTTTCCAAACCACCGGGTCTGGACTAGAACTGCACAATCAGCCCATAGAATCCAGCCACCTTAACTATGATGTCACCAGTTGACCCAAGGACATTCATCTTTTGTGTAAGATTTCTGTTATTTCTCTACCACTTTTCTCTTTTTTATCATTTAAATTGGCATCAATCTTCTTTTCCCTCTCAAAATGGCCATAATAAGCTGACCCTCTCCAATTATCCCTAGGTAGTTAGTTTTCCACACATTTTCTCTATACTGCTAAGACAATTACTTTTCATTTCTCAAACCAGTAATGTAGAAGAAAAGAATATGTGAAATGGAGAGTATGGAAAAATAAGTGAGCATCCTTGGCTTCTAGAATTCGCTTTTTTCTATAACTGTTCTCTCAAATTTATGTCCTTTAGGAAAAAAAAATAACTCATTAAACCTGTTCCTATGAATTACTTCCTTAGGGAGACAAAAGATAATCACAGTTTTGAAATTATGGCTTATATCTTGAAAACTATAATAGTAATTCAAGAAAGATGTCTATAGCTAATTCTGAAGATAACAACTACAAGCTCATATAGTTGCTTATATTTTCTTACAGAATATAGGGCAAAGATCTTGTCTTCTTTATCTTTTCTTAACTGAGTCTAACGCAGTAGATTGCACATTGTAATTGCCCAATAAATATTTGCAGAATTAAATTGAATTTTTTATCACTTTAAATGGCTCTTTCTGACATGCTCTGTCCAGTGGTAAGTTTAATAAACTGAACATTATCTCAAATATAAATGTTTGACATGGTGTTTCAAACCTTAAAATATATTTGACATATTCAGATATTCTTTCTCAACTTGTGTTAACAGCATTAAAACCTTTTTATAAACAATTCATTGTTCAGCCTTTATTACAGAATATGTTAATTACTAAATACATCTGAAATGTGAATACCCTAGTATAGTATTAAACTGGTTCACAGAATGGTCAAGCAGTTGAGACCAGCAGTTGGCATAATGGCTATGTCGCTGGACTCCCACGTAGTTGACCGTGGTTCTAGTCCCGGACCCGGTGGCTTAAACTCACGCCGGGCGCATGTGCGTGCGTGCCCAAGATCCCGAGAGGAGAATGGAGGAGAAGGGGTTGCAGCGTGGCCAACCCCCCTGGGGGGGTGATTTCTCGCTTTCTATCTCTCTGTCTCTTTCTGTCTATCTGGCAAGCGCATGCGCCCGATAGCAAAAACCTCTCAAAAAAAAAAAAAAAAAAAAAAAAAAAAAGAATGGTCAAGCAGTTAGTTGTTATTATGCTGTCAAGAAAAATATAATAATTATATTCTTTTAAAAAGCACATAGAAAGTTAATGGATCTTATGTTTTTAATTTGAAGTGCTCAGAGTTCAAATTGCACTTCCAAAACTACTCAAAGAAAGGGTGATGATGTGGTTGTTCAGACATAAGTAGAACTATACAATAGTAATAAATTAGCAAGTTGTGTGATTCTGTCCATGTAGATTTATTTTGATTTTCCTTATTGAACAAACTTCTGAAGTTTACTAAATTAGGTATATATATATATATATATATATATATATATAGAGAGAGAGAGAGAGAGAGATTGGGTTTAATGTCATCTTTATCAATCTTGTTTTTTAGGGAGTTATTTTGCTATAGGGCACGTGCACTTGCCAGAGAGAGAGAAACAGAGAAACAGAAAGCAAGAAATCATTCCCCAGGAGGATGGCCACACCGCAATCCCTTTCCCTCTTATCTTCTTTCAGAATTTTGGGCACACATGCACACATGCCCAATGTGAGTTTTAAACCACCTGGTTCAGGACTCAAACCATGGTCAATTAAGGGAGAGTCCAGTGACGTAACCATTATGCCATCTGCTGCTCCTCATGTTTATCAACCTTAAATAGAAAGACAAAGGAAATATTTGGATATGTCTCTTTTGAACTTCTTTATCTTTTATTTTCTTTTTTTCTTTCCTTTTGTTTTTCTTTTTTTCTTTTTTTTTTTAACTAAGGAAGAAAGCTACCCTACCTTATTTATCCTTTCTCATGAGCTAAATAATGAGATACAGGAAATGACAATAATTTTTGTCTAGCCCAATAATGATTCTGAAATAGTAGGAGGGCTTAATATTATTAAATCACCTAAAGGGCTTTTTTATTCTAATAAAACAAAGACTTTTCTACCCATTCTCTATGCTAACAGGCAAAAAAAAATTAAACATAGTCATGTGTTTTAAACTAAATCTTATCTCAAAGATTTCCAGTACCTAAGACATAGCATTTCTTTGGAGCTTCCTGCTCTTTAATACCTGCTTCACCTTCTTTTCCCCCCAACAAGCTTCCTGTGCTTAAGGATTTCACTTTTGGCTTGATAAGGCACCAGCCCTAATTCTTCATTATGACCTGCCTAGTCCATTCTCAGCTCAACCTTGACAATAAGCCTCTCTGTGTTGCTTAGTGTAAATTCTCAATAGATACATTCTGATGAGCCTGTCTGCTTACCTGTCATAGGTTATCAGAATGTTGTGGGTCTCTTGCATCATGGCTAGATCCTTGCTTAGAGAGAGGTTCATGTGGTACATGGACTGCCTTTTGCAGGGTACATGACAAAGACCACCTCTACCACAACTGAAGCATACTGTGTTCAGTCAGCAAACTGAGTGAGTATTTTATACAACATCCTCTGTGAGAAAATGTGTAAACAAAGGGTAAGCATGAAAGGACTGTACTGTGAGGTGAGATTGAATGGGAAGACCTAATATATCCGTAAAAATACAGGTCAAGGGGTTAGCAGATCATGTGGTAGTTAAGATGCAGAACTCCCACCTGGGCAATTATAGTTTGAGTCCCGAACTTGACAGCTTGCTTTCTGTCTCTCTCTGGTCAAATTGAATAATAATAATAGTAATAATCACAATTAAATAAATAATTATTTAAAAACACATATCATTATAGAAAATGCTATATGCACATTATGTATAATTATACATAACTATGATATTGTGTCATCAGAAAAGTCATGATATATTTTTCTGTTTTTCTATGCAAAAATGCATCATGACTTTTCTTTTTTTAATTTAATTTATCATAATTTTTATGTTACATTTAATCACATGTATCTTTACAGTGTATTACATTTCTTATTCCAGCATGATTACCATGCACATCTGTCAAGACAAAGGCATTACTGTCCACCTTATTATCATCATCAAATAGCTTTTTATCATTTTTTCCAGATTATTATTATTTATTCTTATTATTTTTAAAATATTCAATCACTATATATCATTTGGCTTATAAAGAGAATTTTCCCAACATGAAAAACTTCTCAGACCAGTCCAGTTGAGAATACTATGCCTGCTACCTTCAACAGGTAATAAACCATTTCTGTGTCCCACTAATGTCATGCCTATTTGTTCTCTCACTATCCTTCTCTATACTCTTCCCTTATTCCCCTGCATCATGACTTTTCTGATGACCCAATATAATACAAACAGCAAATACATAATGTGCACATCAAATTATATGTGTTCAGAAAGCAATGTCATTGTGAACAATTTGTGGTCAGAGAAGACGTATTGAGCAGATATAATACAAGGCTTAACTCAATTAGAAGTTGTTGAGCTAATTTAATTCATTGCTTGATGGAGCAAAGGCTCTGAACTATCTTTAAAATGCATACCATAATTATAATACTTTCATTTGTATGTTTCATATGACAAAAATTCTCATGAATTGTTCACTTCAATACAATTTTACTTCTACTTACATTTTCCCCCCTTTTCTATCAACATCACTTACTCTTTTGTTTTGCTTTGTTTTTGTCTTCATCATAGGAGGTGTACACTTACTGGAAAGAGACAGAGAGAGGGAAAGTGAGAAATCATCGCCCAGATGGAGGAAGTGCAATCCCTTCTCCATTCACCTCTTAGGATTTGGGGCACATATGCACATACACCCAGCATGATTTTCAAACCTCTGTAGCCAGGGCCCAAAGAGCAGTCAGCCATGTGGGACGTCAGCACGGTAGCCACCATGCCACCTGCTGGCTTCTCATTTACTCCTTAATAAGGAATCAATTTTGCGCTTCTTTTTAGATTCCATGGGAAAAAGCACAATGCCAAGAATAGAATATCTACCTATAGTCAATACTGAAGGGTTTTCTGACTTGTTAAATTCACCACAGATACAAAAAAGCCCTGAAAGTATGTAACACTTAAAAACATGTTTTTTTCCATCGTCAGGCTTTGTTTACCTATATAATTCATATAAAACACTAACATGCAAGTTAATTACCTATAAGGAATCTAATACCCTGTAGGGAATAAGCCTAGTAGTTTTCTCTGCCGGTTATGTGAACTAAGCAGTAGTGCATTTCCTGCCACCTCAGCCACATTTGTTGCAAAAGCACTCAACAGAGGAAATGTCCTCAGATTGTAAATGTAAAGCATTTTACTTAAATATGAGTGTCACTTAATTTTTCTAATGACAAGTCACATTGGAAGGATGAGCAGCAGCCACATGCATATTTTCTAGCTTGAGAGAAGCTTTTTCCTATGCTACCAATTTTATACACTCGATTTGATTAATAAAGCCATCTTTTTTCATTTGTTTCTGGATTCCACAATTTTAAAAGGATATAAAGTATATATAGATGCTTTTGTTATTCCTACAACATTGCCAATTTAGTGATATCATTGTTTATTTAGCTATGAAAATTACTTTTTCCTTAGAATAAATATTGAAATATAAAATGCTGATGTCACTATATAGGGAAAAATGAGGCACAGCAGATCTGGGAAGCAGTCCAAAGTACTTCAAAGTGACTTTTGTGCCAAGCAGAGGCTTTTTACCTGAAGCCATCAGTTTCTGGAAAAGAAAAAAAAAATCATCTTTGAAGATAATTCAGGTGCATTATGAAATTATTAAACTGTTATGTGTACAATTGAATATGCCACTGCGGTTTTATCACCACCAAAATAAATAAATAAACAAACCATTGTGCCCCTCCCAAGGATGGGCAGGGATTCAGGGCATCTTGTGGATGATTTGCAAATTCTCACAACGCATGCCCTGTCCTTCCTGGTAACTGGGAGCACACCAAAACAGGAGCATAAAAATTAAGGCAAGAGGATTTAAAATTAGAAAGTCTTGATTGTTAGTCAATTTGAGAGAATTAACTGGCAAAGGTTAAGAAATGAAATTATGGACTGAAAGTTAATCATCTTTAAATTAAGACCAGCAGAGTAAAGACCAGGCGACAGCTATCACTGGCATTGCATATTTAATTTGATTATACTAAAAAAAATGAAAAAGATTAAAGTGTGGCACAGATTTCAGACTGAAAGACAGGAATTACAGGAAAATATAGATTAACTGTACCTGTGAACATACACACGTACATACATACATACATAAATCGGATTGTGTGCACAACATATTAGGGAGTTTTAGCTTTTGTGTCTATTTAGTTCTTCCCCATTCACATTACATTTTCTTTCAGAAGAGGTATTTTCCTTCATTTCACAAATCAAACATATATTTTAACAATTTTCTTAGCAAATTTCTCATTTTGAGGTCCTGCTGTCCCTTAGGAACCCTAGAGCTGTCTATAGTGGTCTCTGTTAATTTTCTGTATAACTATCTTTCCACCTGCAAGCTCTTTTGAGCATTTTAGCTCTCTAGTGAAAACTGAAATGCTCAGTAATTCTTGACTTCCAGATAGGATTAGGAATGTCTTTCAACATTGGCACCAAATCTTATAATTGTGCATTGGCAACTAAAACCCAATAAAGTCAAATCATGCCTTAAGGATTTGCTAAGTGAATTGAGCACTTACAAAAATTATGTAAAATTATGTTTCCTAACCTTGCCACTAAAATTAGGTGCCCCTAGATAGATGCTGTTTTGGCAAATATCAAGTCTCAGGACATTGCTGAACAGACTAATTAATTTTATTTATACAGGATAGGTCTTCTGAGAGTGGTGCATTCAATACCACTGAACAGTTTCAGCTTGAAGGACAGTGATTAACTTGCACAAAATATCAACCAGAAATGGACGACACCAAGTTTCTGTGGCCAAAGGCAATTGGTAACATTTTACATAGAAAACTATAGAAAGAATCTGAGTCTGGGCAGAGACAACAATAATGCAAAAATTGTGACGTGGAGTACAAAATCAAGAATGTAAACTAGAGTAAGCAAATTTGGTGCTAGCAAAATAAGAATTAAGACAGTATTGTTTGACATATAGGTAAAGGGTAGACCTTCCCTGTAAAGATAATGACTTATAAGAAGTCTGTGTTGCCAAGGGAATGAGTCTGGCATAATGTTGGCAGCTTAAAACAAACGTATAGTATTCTGCTGAAGTGCTAAAAACTGAAGGGAAAACCAGGAGTAAATGAGATCTTATAAAATAATCCTTATGGGATCATCCAGATTAAAGAAATAAAGGCAGAGGAAAATTCTGCAGAGATAAGTAAGATTCTTTATAGGGGAGTGATGAAGATATATTAAATGAAGCCTCATTTATTACAAAGAAAGCAGAACTTGGACATTAAAACATAGAGTAATTCATCAAGGGACTGAATTTCAATTTAATAGATCTCGAAATTCAATTTAATAGATCTGGTGATGCAGCCAGACTAGGTCTTTAAAAATACTACACTGCCAGGGTTATAGAGTTTCTGCTTTAAAGGAGAATAAGAAAAAAAAAAATTAAAAAAATAAAATCTTGTAGCTATCCAAATCAACTAGAGCATGTATTACTTGTAAACATAAATGGGCAATCAAGAAATAGTAGATATTTAAAGAAATCGAAAACTAAAAAGGAAGTTCAACATGAAGCAATAAAACAACTGGATTTGATACCCACAAAACAAGATCAGTATCTATAAAAATGAAGCAATTAAAGGGGGGTGGCAGATGGCATGGTGGACTTCCACGTGGCCAACTATGGTTCAAGTCTAGGACCTGGTGTCTTAACTTCTCACTTTCCCTTTCTCTCTCTGTCTCTCTTTGGTAAAATTGGAAAATAATAATAAATAAAGGTAAATAAAATAATTATTTAAAAAATGAAGCAATTAGAAACTCTGTCCATGGAAATTAATAAAAAGATACATAATTCGCAAATGAGCTAAATAATATAATAGGAAAAAGATGAGAAAAGAATGTAAGTCTTGTTAAAATAGAAAATTCTGGGAGAGAAAGTCCAAAAAATTTCACAGTAAGTACTTAGAATGATCGAGGACAAAAAAGAGAGTGCAATACCAGAATCTATTCAATATTTCCAATATGAGTGGTATCCAGTTTATTTCTAGTTTGCCTTTTTTTCTTATTTTTACCTTCACAAATGAATCTGTCATGAATATTCTTGAGTGAGCATTAATTATCTTGGTCCTTGCATTTCTGTTGCTATCAGAGAGATTTCCACTATTCCTAATATTAAAACAAATAAACAGAACCAGCAGGTGGTGTAGTGGTTAAGGTGATGGACTATCACATGTTTAATTGTGGCTCCAGTCCTAAAACTGGCAGTTTATAACTCATGCTGTGCCCATATGAGCGTGTGTCCAAAATTCCAGCAGGAGACCAAGGGATTATGGTGGGCCATCTACCCGGGAGATGATTTTTCACTTTCTGTCTCTATGTCTCTGTTTCTCTAACAAGTGCATGTGCTCTGTAGCAAAAATCTCTCTCAAAAAATTTCTTTTAAATACTAGTTTTTTTTTTTTTTTTTTTTTTTTGCCCTAAAGGCCAATAATACTCCTTAATCTTCTGTGCGTTTGAATTGTTAAACACCTAAAATTCATTTTTTACACATAAATGAAAGGGATAATTATAAAACAAATTAAGCCTTCACTTTACTTAAAATATTCCTGTGGCTTTGAATTTCTTTTAAAAATCAAATTCTATAAGTTTGTATGATTATGCCGCTGCTTACCTTTCATATAATTTTCTTTTTTTTACATTTTTTTATTTCATTTTCCTTTTTACATTTAATCACATTATTTAGCTTACAAAGTGAATATTTCAACACGTGGACACTTCTTCCTAGTCCAGTTGATAAAACTGTAAAATATCTTCAACAGAAAATACCACATTTCTTTGTCCCATTAATGCTTTGCCTCCCTATTTTTCTTCTAAATGTCCTTCCTCAGACTCTAGTCCTTTCATATAATTTTCTAATACTCTCCTGGCACACATACCTTTCTGTTCCTCTGGCTTTTCAATTATTTGCACATCCTTCCTGCTCAGGCTCTTTTCTTTAGTTTCTTTCCCCCCGGCTAAATTTTTCCCCCAGGATTTTATCATAGCATATTCCTCGGTTGATTCTCAGCACAAGTTTTACCTCCTCAAGTGGTTCTTGACTTATCTTACTGATAATTATTCTTGCTTCCTAAATTGCTTTATGATAGCCCCTGATGAAATTATCTTACTTATAGATTTGTTGTTTGTAGCCTATATAAATTAGGAATTACATTTTGTTTAAAGTAATGGTGGCTGAAAATAATGGCTTAAATGAGACATAGGTTTATATTTCTCACATATAACAAGAAGTCCAGTCAAATTGACACATAATAGGGGAACCAGCAGTTAGCATAAAGGCTATGTCGCTGGACTGCCACGTAGTCGACCATGGTTCACGTCCCGGACCTGGTGGCTTAAAACTCATGCTGGGCGCGTGTGTGTGCGTGCCCAAGATCCCGAGAGGAGAATGGAGGAGAAGGGATTGTGGCATGACCATCCCCCCTGGGGGGTGATTTCTCGCTTTCTGTTGTCTATGTCTCTGCCTGTCTGGCGAGCACACATGCCCTATAGAGAAAACCTCTCCAAAAAAAAAAAAAAATTGACACATAATAATTGTACATATTTGTAAGGTAAAATGCATTTTTTTTTCTCAAAGTATATTGACTAAATGGAGATACTTAGCATATATACCATCTGAATCATTTGTTATTACATTTATGATGTTAATATTTGAAATTCTCTGTTTTAGTTACTCTGAGATGTACAGTAAATGGCAGTACTATTATGATAACCAAGATATGGAATTAACTCTGGCCAGCAGGTAGTGTGGAGGTTAATCCCCCATGGGTGGCAGAATCATTTGAGTCCTGGACACGGCGGCTTGAAAAAAGCTCTGGGCACATGTTTTTGTGCGCCCAAGATCCCAAGAGGAGAATAGAGGAGGATTGTGTGGTGGTCGTCACCCCCGGAAAGGAATTTCTCAACTTGCTTCTCTCTTCATGTCTCCAGAGTGCACACACCCTATAGAAAACTCAGAGAAAATAGTGAATAAAATAAAGATATGGAATTAACTTCAGTGTCCATCAACTAATACATAAAGAAAATGTACTATATAAATGTGCCATATACATATGTGTGCCACACACACACACACACACACACAAACACACACACACACACACACACACACACACACACACACATATATATATATACACACACACACACACACACACACACACACGCATATGCATATATACGTGATATCAGATTTTGGATTTCATTCTCAGGGTCAAAAAGTTTGATGCCGCATTTTGGGAAACATTTATATATGGGGAAAGAGGAAGGAGGAAAGGAGAAGAGTTTATAAGGACTCACTATCCAGCTGATCCAGTGCCTGTTGATAAGCTTTCTCAGAATTTCCACGCTTAGCATTTCCTTTTGCACATTATTGATCAGGCCATAGTCACATTCCCACACCAAACAGTGAAAAATATTACCTTACAGACAGGTGAATTTCTACTCTGTATACAAGCAATGTTATATATTAAAGACTAGAAAGTAAATAAATACTGGCAGTCTCACTGTGATTTTTTTTTTTTTTTTTTTTTTTTTTTCCCCTAAGAGTCCACCTCTTTGGCTTTTCAAAAACCTATTCCCACTTTTTTTTTTTCCCCTAAGCTTAATACCCACTCACCAGCACTACAAAAGAGATCATGTTATTTTTCTATCAACTTAGGGATTTAACTTTCCTAATTCAAAGTCAAGGGGAGACAAATGATGTTCAATCTTTCCAAACAACTTCAAATCTAAGGTCTGCTGCTCTTGCAACTAAAAAAATAATCTCTTGACATACACTATATGTCATATGTAATCTGTAATAGAATACTCAGGATTAAATGTCTAATTCAGAAAAGAGAAAACTTCTTAAGCAATGTTTTTTTTTTTTTTTTAATTTATTTAGGTAACATTTCAGCCCCTTGCCCTTACAGAATATAGTGGTTGATTAGTTTCCCTAGCAGCTTGCTAGATTTGAAATGTTCCCTTCAACCCTGGATTTTATGTCTAGTAGGCTCCTTTTCACTCATTGCTTTTGGTGCCTATGAGATGGGTAGAAAGAATATGGCCTTCTTAGAGTCCGCACAGCTTTAGCTGCAGATACCACAATCCTTCCCAGTCCACTGGCTCTCACATGGGCACACACAAGAGCACACCCAATGGGCTCGGTGAGGTCCTCCATGCAAATATTCCCTGTGTGGTTTCAGTTGTGTCACTACTGCGCTATCTCCTGATCCCTAGTAAAAGATTTTTCAAGATGAAATTTGGGTATTACAGGCATTTAAAAAAGATTTGAATATGCACAGATAGTCCGGAGTCAGGGTTTGGGTTTCTTGAGTAATACAGTCCTGTCAAAAACAGAAAGCTTCCAGTTTGTTTTCTTTTAGACAATTCCATAGTAAAAAAGTTGCTATTACATAATTTCTAAGTCTGAAGATAATAATAATTCCTTGCAGGCCTCTAAGGCTCCCACTCTATCACATTTCTCAGTTTATGATTACTACACTGAGGCCATATTAAATAATAAACCTGCGTATGAAAGCAACCTAGTTAAATTCTCTGTTCCAGTAGACTCATGGCCTTTGTCAACAGGTTGATTGTATTTGTATGGCAGATACTAGGTTCACCTTTTGCTTATGCCGTAACTTCCAGTCCATCTCAGTTTGCATGTATAAGCTAATGGATTTTTTCCCATTTATATCTCTTAATTTGGAACTTGGAAATTGTATCTATTAACTAAACTATATTTCCTCCCATCTTTGCTTTCAGGTTAGTTCAGTAAGTTTATTTTCTCTAATTGGATTTTGTTAAAAGTGATGAGATAGAGCCAACAATTACCAACGTTTGACTTTCCCTGTAATTTCTTTCATTGCTATACCACAGCTTTATATGTCAAGATATAGGGTACAGTTGGATCAAATGGGTTGCCACTAGTTTACCAAATCAAGGAGTTGAGTTCTTATTAAAATTCATCCCCCTTTCCACTAGACTATGGCCATCTTATGTTCAACATAAGAGTGTTGATTCTAGTTCAACACTCCACATCTAGAACCATTAGAATACTGACTGGTATTTTCAAAGATAAATAGTGGAACCCACTGTAGAAATTTTAAACAGAGTGGAAAAAACATCTCTCTTTGGAACCAGCAGTTGGCATAATGCATATGTTGCTGGACTCCCATGTAGTTGACCACGGTTCAAGTCCCTGACCCAGTGGCCTAAACTCATGCCAGGCGTGTGTGCCCAAGACACCGAGAGTAGAATGGAGGAGAGGAGATTGTGGCGTGGCCATCTCCCCTAGGGGGTGATTTCTCACTTTCTGTCTCTCTGTCTCTCTCTGTCTTTCTGTCACAAAAACCTCTCAAAAAAAAAAAAAAAAAAGAAATACGGAAAGAAAAAACATCTCTCTACATCTTTCTTTAACTATATATACCTAAATATGTATTCTGTATCTAGATAACCAGCTATCACAGATATTGGGAACTGAACAGAGCCTAGCCTGTCTTTTGGTCTAAGAATCAAAATAACACTACAGAATTAATCCATCCAACGAGCTGCTGCCAATCAGGAAAATGTGATTATAGTTGCAAGCTCATGGAATATTCTGACTCTGCTTTTACTGATCTTTGACATTGAAGCAAATATTTTGTATCTTGCATTTTTCTCATTTTAATACAGTCACAAACCAAGTCTATTGTGGGTAAAATTTTTAGAGCTAAATGTGTCTTTTATCTAGAAGTGATAAAGGTTACATAAATAGATGAACTATAGATATATTGATGGAAGCAAATATACCCAAATACATATATGTATAAATACAGATATATACATACAATGAAAATACTTATAAACACTGCCAAGTATGAAATTACCAAGCATGAAATTGTGACCACTGAGTAGCTGTGAATGAAAAATTCTACTAAAAGGATGTTCTAAATGTAACATAATATACATGCTGGAATATAAAGAAACTTATCTGTTACTGATTTATTCCCAATGGTTATGAGAATGTTCAGCACGAAGTATGCTCTGAATAAATATTTGCTGAATGAGTCCATGTAGTAGTGATGAGTAATTATTTGACTCCAATGTTCACTGTGTTATTCTTGTGGATCCTCTGCAATGGGAATAACTTGAGATTTGACTTGGGATTTTAAATGAGTTTTATTTATAAAGCTGTTGTACAATTGATAATTAATGAAAATAGAGGCTTCAACACAGATAAACAAGTTTATATGAATAAAACATTGTTAACAATGTGGCTATCTATGTCTACTAGCATGTGCACACTACAGGATATAGAAATGTGTTTATTCACTTATTTATACTTATGGCTAAACTAATGAGGTCCTAATGAGACAGTCTTATATAAGTACAAGCTTAGGACAATAAGTTATTTTGGCATTATATCTAGACATTGTTTGTAAGTCAATAAACACTAGTGTTTAATTTATTAGAATTATTATTAAATTCAATGCTCAAGCAAGGTCAGCATATTATAAGTAATATTGTTAATAACTAAATAATTTGTATAAAGAGGAGTGCCATAGTCTATTTTGTATTGTTGTAACAAAATACCTGAGGTAGGACTGTTTATTGAAAAATGAAATTTATAAAAGTTGGCCTGCTTATGATTTTGTGGTTAAGGGACCTGAATCTGTCATGGCCAACTGAGATTTAAATCCTAGTCACATGGTTGGAAAAACACTCCAGGAATATATGCATATGTGCCCAGAATCCTGACTGGATGGAGAAATGGAGACCAAACTACAGTATAATTGTGCTCCATTAGGAGATACCTTTACTCTCTCCCTCTCTGTCTCTTAGTCTCTCTTGAACATGCATGCTCTGGCAATCAGAAAAAAGATTTATTTATTTCACAATTCTAGAGACTAAAAAGTCAAAATTCAGCATCCATATTCATTGCTTCTGTTGAAGGCCTCATCCTACTTTCACATTGTGGAGGAAACTGAGAGGTGAGCAAGTGTGCATAGAACACACTAACATCTGGGTGTATTTTATATCAATCTTATCTTGAGATTATCAATCTGGTCCCACCAAAGTGGGAATTCACTTTTTCCTGTAAAATGATATTAATCTGTTTATAATGAATTCACCCCAGGGCTAGCAGGTGGTACAGTGGTTAAAGCACTGGACTCTCACATAGTTGACGGCTATTGAAGACCCAGACCTGGTAGATTGTAACTCACACTGGGCCAGTGTGTGTGCATGCCCAAAATCCTGAGGGGAGGATGGAGAGAAGGTGCTGCTGTATGTTCATCCCTGCTGGGGGGTGGCTTCTCGCTTTTTGTCTCTCTGCTGTGTGCACACACACTATAAGCAAAAATCTCTCCAAAAAAATAAAATCTACCCCCATTCCCCAGTCCCCTTCTACTAGCCCTACCTCTCAATACTACCATATTAGGAAATCAAACTTCAATTTCAATGAGTTTTGGGGAACATGCTTAAACTGTAACAAGTAAATAATCAATTGAAACTAAGATGTATTTATTTTTTAAATTTATTTTCAGTTTAACTTGATGTGCTCTAAATGATTTTGCCTTTTGTTCTACACAGTACTTTGTTTTGGATAACAACATTTTTTTTTTCTCCTTTCAAAAGTAAAGAAGAAGATATTTGTTTTATGGAGAATGAGTTAAAACACTAAGAAAGCAAATGCACTGTTGAAATTATGAAATACAGAGCAATGAAGTATAATCTGTTCTGTATCTTTCTCGTATTAAATATCCTGCCTTCTTTAGCCAACAGGTGTCCTGGAATTTGAGGTGCTATATTCCACATGGCCGACTGAATGGTTTGAGTCCTGGACTAGGTGACTTGAAAAACATGCCAAGTGTTGGGAACCAGCAGTTAGCGTAATGGCTATGTCGCTGGACTCCCACGTAGTCGACCGCGGTTCGCGTCTCGGACCCGGTGGCTTACAACTCACGCCGGGCGCGTGTGCGTGCGTGCCCAAGATCCCGAGAGGAGAATGGAGGAGAAGGGATTGCGGCGTGACCATCCCCCCTGGGGGGTGATTTCTCGCTTTCTGTCTCTATGTCTCTCTCTGTCTGTCTGGCGAGCGCACGCGCCCTATAGCGAAAAACCTCTCCAAAAAAAAAAAAAAAAAAAAAAACATGCCAAGTGTTTGTGCAAGCTCATACCAAAAATTCTGAGAGGAAGATGGAGAAGAGATTGTGGCATGGCCATACACCGTGGGGGGTAATTTCTAACTTTCTTTTTTTTTTGTCTCTGTCTAGTAAGCACATATGCCCTATGGAAAAGTACTAAAAACAAAGCAAACAAAAAACAAACTTGCCTTCCTTTTTCTGTTACCTATTGTAGCAATGTAAAACAAAGTTCTTTAAAATCATAAGTGAATAGTTCAATTCAATGAAAAAACTATACTTATAATTTATAATTTTTTATAATTTCATTAAACAAGCTTAAAATTCTTAATATGCTTATTCAACAGGAAGAAGAAAATTAAATATATTAATTTCACATTTATTCTTTGACATATTTTCTTATCTTTAATGGATAAGTTTATGTTAAATAAAAATTCAATAATACCACAGTTCTCATTAAAAATAATGGAAAACCATCAACTAGTTTACCATTGACCACATAGAAAATTTTTTCCCCACAAGGATCCTGAAAGGTATAAAATTTACTCTGTGAGTTGAAGTCTTCTAATAGGCTGTCTTTCTAGCATTTTGGCACTTTCAAGTGTCTCAACAGAGAAAAGTAATATTTTGAAATCATTTAACTTATAAATACCCATGATATTATTCAATAAAATGTTAGATAAAAAAGCAGAATATTAACCAAAGAACAATGTAGAAAAAGAGAAAAATAAATTGTCAAGCATAAGGAGTGACAAGAAATGTGAAATTGCTTAGACAAACAAAAATAATTTTTTCCAGGCAAAAGAAACAATAAAATATCTAGAATTAAAATACTGCAAAGCATTTTCCACACAAATAAGGACTGAGGTATTTATGAAAATTAAACGCCGCAGCACATCAATTGTATTAGCGGAGTATTGTCCTTATTCCATGTGCAGTTTGAGTACAGATTACAAACTTATGGCTGAGCTTCTTCCAGCAGGATAGAGTGTTTCTTTTTTCTTTGCTCTGAATAAAACTGAACTGTGGGTTCTCTAAATAAAGTGGCATTTCGGGCTTTTCCTCTTCTTATAAAGCCGTTTCTGCATAGTTGATTGCCCATTTAACTTTGGTGACCTTTTAAAAGTTGTTATTGTAAATAAAGCAACTTGGAAAACGTTTTCTGAAATAGAAAAAAAATACTTCAATTTTATCTAAACATACTATATAACACTAATACAGTTGCAATTGTTTTATAGATTTAATTTTTAAATTCATCTATCTCAAAAAATGAACATTTTATGTTTTATATTATGTAATATTAAAATGATAAAAAACAGAATTTTAATTAGTTTATTGCCATTGAAGTATGAGTTAAAATTTAAAGCAAATAGAGCCAACATTCTCTTTAAACTTCTCTTAATTATCCTTATCCCCTTCTAACTTTTCTTCAGAAATAGAATTCAATATGTTTGGATCAGATGTGTATGTATTCTAGCTCACATCACGCATATTATAGCATCAAACATCTATAGAAAGTAAGATTTGCTCCAGTTGTCATAAATTTCCTTCTACATTCTTAAACTTAGTATGATGTAGTCATATAGGAAATAGGGGTTAGACTGAACGATTCTTGTTTGTGTTGAAATAAAAAAAGTTAAAAGTATAGTAGTCTTAATTACATGAAAAAATTAGACTTATTTTAATATGATGAATCATCATTTCTGTCTCACTTTTTAAATTTAGGATAAAAATATAGAAATAATGAATTTGAAAATAGTCATGATTAAAATGTACATCAGTTTGGGCATTCTAATAAATAGAGGTAATTCCAGGTGCTAGATTTTCAGTTCAGGTATTTTCACTATTGCCCTTCTATCTTTTCTATGTATTTATAAGAAAAGAATCATTTTATAGTTTTTTAAAATATTAAAATGATCACTTTTTGGTCATAAGAATTTCTACAAAATGTATGCATTATATATGTTCATATATTATTGTAATCAAAATACTGTCTTATCTAAGCAGCTCTATTTTGTAACTTATTGTTTGTTTCATCTTTAATATCATAAATAGTGGATAAATAAGCTTTAAAATCTTAGTGTCTTAGACATAGGACTAAAGAATCACTCTTCATAAGAAATGGTAAAAAAATTAGAAACCAAAATGAATTAACTGGAAGAAATCATCTCCCAAGATATCATCTCATTGTCAAATTAAATAAGCCTATTTTAAAATGCTATCTATTTTTAGTCATTATTATTGATTTTCATTGCTAGTGTTGATAGCGTCATCTATTCTCAATTATTTAGCTTTTTTTGGTCTCCTCAAATTTCTAAATGAGTAGTGTCATTTGACTAACTCTTCTTTACACCCTTATTTACAGTAACTTACTCCAGATACTTGTCTTGTCTTGCCTATTGTAACAAGCTTATTAACATATCTCCTGTCTCCTTTTCTTTTGTTTTGTTTTTCCACTCATCTTTTCTCTCACAATAACATTTCTTTTCCTTTATGAAAAGGGAGGTAAAGTGAGAGAAGAAGAGAGAGGAAAAAGGAGGGAGTCAGAAATATATTTTTTGAGAGGTATTTTTGGAGCTGGCTGGTGAGTGGTGGTTAAGGGCACTGGACTCCCATATGGCCGACCATGGTTTGAGTCTCAGACATGGAAGCTTTGTTTTTCACTTTCTCTCTCACTCTCTCTCTCTCACTCTGTCCCTCTTGGTCAAATTTAAATAAATAAAGTTAAATAAAATAATAAATATTTATTTATTTATTTTGCCTGGGGTGTGTGTGCTTGCTGGAGAAATAGAGAGAGAGAGAGAGAGAGAGAGACAGTGAGAGGGAAAGTGAGAAATCACTCCTGAGCGAGGACGGTCATGCTGCAATCTTTTCTCCTCACAGAATCTTGGGCACACACACACTCTTGCCTGGTGCAATTTTAAAGCTACCGGGTCTATATTTGAACTGTGGTTGGCCATATGGGAGTCCAGTGATATAACAGTTATGCCATCTGCTGTTCCCAGAAATAGATTCCCAGACAGAGTCTCACCATGTCACAATCTTCCCATCCCAGCTTCCCAACTAGTTAAGATTACACGTATATGTATCTGGGCCCTTTATGTGCAGGTTAGTCTGAGAACCAAACCCAGATCTCTCATGTAGATTGCAGCCTCCCAGATATTGGGCACTGGCCCACATGCCTAGCATGTTTTTAGGCTGACCTGGCGGGGATTCAAATCTGGGTTGCCATGTAAGACCCAGCTTTTCTTGAGCATTGCCTTACCTCTACATTATGAAGCTGGTCTGTAATTAGAGGTTTTTACTTCCTCATGTATTCTTAAGACATGCAACTATTTTAATACAAAGTGGAACTGACAAATGAAGAATCAAAGTTAGTTGAATTGATCAACTTAATTGTGTTGACTTTATTAGCTGATACAATGGAATTATCATCAAAAAGGAATTTTATCCTAAACACAAGGTAACTAAACTATACCATTAGTTCCATACATATATTCTTTGAAAATAAGTGAAGATGTTTGGCATTCTTTAATTACATAATAAACTAGTTTTCAGTGAATGGTAGGTGGTACCCCACAGGGTTGGTAGGTGGCGTGGTGGTTAAGGCACTGGACTCCCACATGGCCAGTCATGGTTTGAGGCTCGGACCTTGGACCTTGTTTTCTCTCTCTTTAGTTAGCACATGTGCCCTATAGCAAATTGAAAATAATAATAATTTTAAAAATTACATAATTCATTAAAATTAAATAAATAAAAATGATGAGCCAGAGGGAAATGAGAAGATATTCTGTGTAAGAAAAATGATTTTTCTGTCAGCATAAGAAACTATGTCACATTAAAAGAACTCATATTCTCTCCTAGCTTACTATCAATGCATTTCATGTAATATTAAAAATTTTCCTTGTATATATAAGGTTTTAAAAGTATTCACCAGGAATCTATCTTCAAATTGTTGTAATAATATAATATTTTAATATCAGTGAACAAAGTGAATTATAATAAACATCATTATATTTACATGCATTGATATATTTAATAAATATTTTATAAATACATAATGATAGTATAATAATTATTAAAATTTATAAATAACGTATTAGTTCTAAAATTTACTTTTTTTCATTGAAAAGTAATTCTTTTTTTTGAGAGGGTTTTGCTATAGGGTGCATGCACTCACCAGGAAGAGAGAGACAGAGAGATAAAAAGCGAGAAATCACCCCTGGGGGGATGGCCACGCCGCAATCCCTTGCAATCCCTTCTCCTCCATTCTCCTCTCGGGATCTTGGGCACACATGCACATGCACCTGGTGTGAGTTTAAGCCACTGGGTCTGGGACTTGAACCACGGTTGACAACGCGGGAGTCCAGCGACATAGCCATTACACCAACTGCGGGTCCCGAAAAGTAATTCTTTAAAAATAAACATGTTTTTATATGTTGCATTTTATTCTAACAGAAGTAAAGGCAACTTCATTCACTATTTTTTGTCTCTGAAAGGAATTCTTTATTATCTAGTTCCAGTATCAGCTATAGCTTCTTGAGATATTGGAGATCATTATTAAAATAAATACTACTTTACCCTGAGGTTATGTATTCTCTGCACTGCCTTCATCTTGAGAACAACAACAAAAAAATTTATTCAAAATCCTGTGATGGGTTATCTTGTTACCTAAATGACAATATTGATGCCTCAGCATTCCTCTGGTCCCCTGAGTATTTTACTCAGCTTCATGGTAGGAAGCAGAATAAAGGGAGAACTACTTTTGCAGCATTTGATACCATATTTCTTATACTGAGCTGCAATGAAGAGTCTCTTAGATTTCCTGAGTATTTAACATAGAGTAAGTTTTCATAAAAAATACTTATTTATATTTAGAGAGAGAGTTTTTTGCTATATGGTGCTTGTGCTTGCTGAAGTGACAGAAAGCAAGAAACCACGCCGGCAGAGGATGGCCATCCCTCCTCCTCCATTCTCCTCTCAGAATCTTGAGCATACACGCACAGGTACGTAACCTGTTTTAAGCCACAGGGTCTGGAATCCCAACTGCGATTGGCTACGTGAGAGGCCAGCAATGTAACCACTATGCCATCTGCTGGTCCCAATAAATAATTTATTAATTGTTCTCAAATTCTAAAATTTTCCCATTTATTTGAATTATTTTGACATTTAAAATTATATGATGGTGGGACCAGCAGTTAGCGTAATGGCTATGTCGCTGGACTCCCATGTAGTCAACTGCGGTTCGCATCTCAGACCTGATGGCTTAAAACTCATGCCGGGCGTGTGTGCGTGCATGCCCGAGGTCCCGAGAGGAGAATGGAGAAGAAGGGATTGTGGCATGGCCATCCTCCCTGGGGGGTGATTTCCTGCTTTCTGTCTCTCTGTCTCTCTCTGTCTGTCTGACGAGCGCATGCGCCCTATAGCAAAAACCTCTCAAAAAAAAATATATATATATGATGACTTCTATTATCCAATACCATAACCACTAGCCACATTTAGCCATTTAATTTAAAATAAAATTTAAAAATTAGCTTCTTAATCATATTAGCCAAACGTGAGATTCTGAGTAGTCACATGTGGCTAATGGGTACAGGTATTAATGGACAACAAGATTATACAGCTGTTATCTCCTAGCAGACAGTTTTATTGAACAGAGCTGACCCCAGATAAATGGGAATGTGGAGTGCAAACATTCTCTTTAGCATCTCTCTGCACCAATATAATTCATACCTAATTTGAAAAAACACCATCCTTTTTGGTCAGTTAAAACAAACAAACAAACAAACAAAACCATTTTTTCAAAATGGGTAAAACAAAGTTGATGGTAACAATAACAACTAAAAACTTCCATGTGCAAGGAGAATCATTCGTCTAGGTTCCTTTTTCCCCATTACTTACAAAGTCAGTAAGTAAATACTTATGCTCTTCCAGACACTTTTCAGAATGTTCTGCCAGACCCCCAGTGTTTTTTTTTTTTTTTTAACTAAAGCTGTTATGATTGACTTGCACATCATTCATAGAATTTCTTTGCTATGCTCTTCCGTTTGCCATCAATGTGCTTCTGCAGAAAGCAAGAATGAAAAGGCAGTTCTCATTTATTTCCCTTTTACCTTCCATGTGCTTCAAGGTCAGACACTGGTAAATATCACAAGGATGTCCTTGTGAAAAAAAAATGAGATAAATCAGAGTATCTTTGTAACAATTTGTGGTTTTAGTCATTTTACTTTTCCGCCAAATGGTATAGTGTGAGTTTGAAGCAGTTTTTGTGTTGCTCGGTGTCAGTCTGTCAACTGTTACTTCTCAATACTGTCAGAATATGTTTAGTTACCACCCCTTCCTACTCCTCCTAAATCTAATCTGTTGTGTCTAATCTGCCATAAAATGGAAATGAAATAAATCAACTTTTGAAGATCAATAGTCCAACAAGAGAGCAGAATGAGAGCTTGAGGGTCTCACCATTTCAGAGACTCTGTGACTCCCATTAAGTCGTTCTGATGTTGGGAACGCTCCCACCTGTACTGCTGTCTTTCAGAGTGTTTAAGATGATGCATATCTGACCTGGAGTCCAAACCATGCTTCATATTACATCATACCCAAGCAAGTACCTTAAAAAATAAAAATTTCTTAAAGTCAGCAAGCTTACTAAATCTTAAATGTTTCAAAATTTACTCTAGAATCTCAAATGCTCATAATTACCAAAAAAATAAAAAGATCTGGCACAAATATCAGTAATATTCCTGTATCATATGTGACTTACCTTTCAGTTTCACATCCCTGTTTGATCTGCAGTGAAACCTAATTATGTAAGTAAAACTGACATTTACAGATGAGCACACTCAACCTCAAAGAGGCTCCTTGCCCAAACACTCACACTTCACGAGAGAATGAAATTTGAATTCCAAGTCAGATATTTGGTAGATAAGAACTTGTATTTTTTTTTACAATCTCAATGTGTTTCAAGATAAAATCCTAGGAACAGAGTTTTTATTTTTAAAAAGGCATACACTTTATGTTAAGTGAATATTCTAGATAAGCAGTTTGTCTCATCAGTGCCAAATGATTCATTTGGGCTTTTTTTTTAAAAGAAATTTTTCCAAAAGCACAGAGTACATTTCACTTCCTTCCGTAACAGAGGACACAGCACATAATGCAGTCGTTTTCTTGATGACTCATCACCATCATTATGTATCTCTATTCCTATTCTGTGCTCAAACACACAGCACATTGCTGCGTATGCCTGGTGTTCTTGCATCCCTCAATGTCAGGCTGTCAGCTGTAACTTCCCATGCTGTCAGGACGCCTTTAACCACCACCTCTCACTGCCTCCTCCCACTTCCTGTTTACTGCTTCTTATCTAACAGCGATTTCTAATCTGTACCAAGAGGAAAACAGATAACGGAACTTCTTAATATTTGCAGGTTAAATACAGCTCAGAATGGAAGCTGGATGACCGGTCTTAATTTGAGGGACTCTACAGTTCCTTCGATCTTCAAATGCTTTATACACTTTAATGTGTTTCACGGTCTTCCAGTGGGTTTAGGATGATGTGATTCTGAGGTCTTATAGAGGTAATATAAAACACTCTTCTCATGCTATATATCCGTTGGTATACCACACACAATCTTTATAAGAATATTTTACATTTGTTATGTTGGTTATTAACTTGAACATTGTAAGAGGAAGAATTTTGCTTAATCTACCAGTAAACTAGTTAAAAGACCATGATTTCATTAACCTCATCTCCTGAAATTTAAAGTGAATAAAATACCTCTCAGGAGTAATGTACTTATTCTGTAATTTAAATTATCTTACAGATGACTAAATTTTCTAAGTGAATCAACTCTTAAAAGCAAATGCACTTTAGGAATGACCTATGGGGCCTAACTCTAGCGTCACAGGCAAAATTGACTGTGGGGCCCAGCCATGGTGGCACAGGCAGTAGACCATGATGCTGTAAGCCATGTGGGAAGGCTCCAGGTTCAGTTGCAAGGTCTATCTGAACATGCTGGCACGCTCAGTGGTTCACTGGTGGCTCTGGCTGGCCACCAGCCTAGAGAAGAATTGTACCGTGAAGACTCTATCATGGGTGCCTCTCTCTCTCTCTCCTCTCTCTTATGTTTTGATTAATCACCACAGTACATGTGTTGTCATCAAGCAATTTAAGTGCTTATATGGCTAGGTTAGCTAAATCAATGTTGAAACAAATACTTAGCAGTTTCTTAAAGTTAGTCTGACTTCAGTGAAACTTCTCTCCCATTCCTTTAACATATTAGAGCCCAGCTTTGGTTAATTGTTGTTACATCACACGTGTGGTGGGGTCTTCTTTCTAGGAGCAGCATAACTGCACACTTTTGAAAAAATTGTAATAATATCAGGTCATCAACTTAAGTTCAAGTCATTAAAAATCTCGCTGCAACTGAGGAGAAAGTGATATTTGAGTTCTAGTTACAGCAACTTGAAAGGCATAAGAGATGTGTTTATGTGTCTGCCCCAAATCCCTACAAATTGGAGGAATGAAAGAAAAGGAATTGGGATGTGATCATGCACCACTGGGGGTGCTTTCTCCCTCTCCTTTTTTCTGTCTGTCCACCAGTTTGGTGAGCACATACGCCCTCTGCCAATTGGAAAAAAATGTATTTGGGCAGGATATATGAAGATACTACCCATGCCCCAAGTTCACATCCTTTAGGCTATATTTTTGTAATGACAGGACAGAAGCCTAGGGACAGAGATGTGTCCATTCTGTGGAACTGGCCCCGGACAACACAACTTGCTGGGAAGGCACAAATGTCTTTGCATACCTGGCCAGAAAGTAGAAATGGTAATGCTTCAAAAAAGAAAAAAAATATGCAGTACAATTTTTTTATTATTCAATATTCTTTCTTCTTTTTAGCAGTTAGGGTCTCAAATTTATGTCTGATATTTGAAATTTTGCTTCGGTTTTTAAAACAGAGGTAAGAGTTTTCTTAACCTGTACTTTGTGATTCATTCAAAAGTCAATGCTTTTCATGGCTGTCAGGAAATGTTTCTCTCTTATACATTATATTTTACTTTCTGAGCTGCTATTTTGTTTTTCTAAATTGTCAGTTCTTTTCCATTCTGTAGGTAATGTTCATTTTGGCCTGTCAATTTGTTATTCTTCAAAGTTTTAGAGCATAAAAGTAACTGGATGATGTTCAGATTGGGGATTAACATTAGGGAAACAAATTTTAAATATTAAAGAAATGCTAAAATAAATATAACTGAATAGATTCCACAAGAACCTTTCCAAATATTTCTTCATTAATCAACAACTGATTGAACTTTTGATATCAAATATAACAAAAACATACAGGTAAATAATTCTATATTTAGAGATAAATGTGACTTACCCTGATTTTTATTCTGATTTGTGATCAGGATGATTTTTAGAGACATTATGGTAAATTTTAATTTAAAAATAAAACAATACAAAGCCAATAAAGCCACTAAAACTGTCTAATTTACTGCCATTTAGTTTTTGTCTGGGAAGAATGTGCTTAGGTATTCAATCAGTTATTGAGTGTTTGTGGTGCACATTGAACTTTCTCAGGCATTTTGTACCATCGAACAAGAGGATGGGAGATAAAAAACAGACATTACGAGTGGTTAGATAAAACAAACTAGGTAACGTTAAGTCTTTAATGAAACGGACACAAATTTAACAGAATACAATGTAAGAAGAGAGTACTGCTATGTAAAATTGTGAGGGAAGATATCATGTGGCAGCATCTTTTTGATCTACTCCCCAAAAGGCAAAGGGGTATGAACACATATGTGTCAGGTTAAAGCAGGCAAAATTCTGGGCTGAGTAAATAGCATGAAAAATGGTACAGAGACACGAAAGTTTATGGAAGCATAAAGAAACGATGGTGGGGTATGAATGGATGACTACAGGAATATAATGATATAACAATTCCCTATTTCTCAAGCCAAAGGGCTTGGGGAGGATGTCACAATTAGCTAAAGTCGGGAACAAAGGAGGGGAACAAGTTTCAGAAGGAGGGGAATGACTCACACCTTGTCCTAAGCTGAATAAGGTGATATTTTCACTTTCTTTTCAGTCTTAGTCAGTTTATGCACATATGCATGACTATATGGCTATATCTACAATGTACGTTTATGATGAATGTCATTGTTTTCATCTTATAAAACAGCAAATGAAATAGTCAAAACAAACTCCCAGAACTTTCTTTTCTCTTTACCTTTGGTGTCTGAATAGAGCATTATAATCTTTTATTGAGAATATTAAAGTTTTTACTTTTTCACTCATATTCTAATAATCTGTCAACCAGTGTGCAAAAACAGAACCTGATATGAAGAGCTAACCATCTTTTGCACAATATGTAAGTGAAATTCTGCCATTTCATTATCACTTATATTATCATTAAATACAAAAAGATCATGCTACTTACCTTTTTTTAAAAAAAAATGAATATTGTAAATTAAAAGTAGGTAAATAAATGTCTTTTGTTGAAAGTGCTACTTTTAAAATTTTTCCCACTCCTTCCTTGCTCACAATTTATTCCTATGAGAGGTCTGATGTTAGTTGAATGCCTCTCTAAGTTTGGAAAGTTTTCTGTCTATCTCTGTCTCTCTGGCAAGTGCATGCATCATATAGCAATAAAAATCTCTCTAAAGAAATAAAAAAAAATACATATATGCAATTATGGAGTAATCTTTTAGAATATAAACATGAGATGTGTATATGGTTAGAAACTTCTTTTTAAAGAATGAGTTTTCTAGAGAGGTGAGACAGACCATTTTTCTCTTTATTATTTAATTCACTAGTGATTTAAATGGAACAATCCTTTGAATCATGCTTCTTGTTCTTCTTCTTATTGTTATTAGTGTAACAGGAATTACTAGGAATCAAACAAAAACAGGGATATTTGAGTTCCACAGTCCCAGGCATGGTTGCACAGGGATAATGTGATGCTGGAGCCAGATGGGAGGTCTGGGTTCGGTTCTTATCAACCTAAACAGGCTGAGTTCAGTGGCAGGAAACTATGGTCTTACTTAACTAGGAGGCAAAAGCAGAAGAATAGAATGATAACATGATGACACCCTGTCAAAAATGTCTATGTGGGCCAGTTTTGAGGCATAGCAGTGTGTACTGCTAAGAGAAGCCAGATTCCACAGGGTGAACCCAGTTTGAATCCCTAGCCTGGTCATCCTGCAACACACCAGGCATGTGTGTGAGTGCCCAGGATCCACTGGGCTGGCAGACTAAGAGAAGGGGTTTGGGCACTACTAGTTTCTGTGGGGCTCCTTCTCTCTCTCACTGTCATTGTCAATCCCATGGACATGCACACACACTCTATCATGAAAAAAGAAAAAAAAAATTAAATACTTACCTCTCTCTCATTCATTAAAGAAAAAGAAAAGAAAGGAAACACATGAATTTCACCAAGAAAAATTAGACCCCACCCAATAGATACTGAATGTTGCACTCCATAGCAGAAATGGAAAGACGAAGTTGTAATACTAAGGAGGACAAGTAAAGACTCCAGAGAGTGTATGGGACAGGAGTGGATGATAAGATGGGTAGTAGGGCCTCAGAAAAAAATAAAAAAAATAATAAATAAAATAAATAAAAACCAAAACTCTTGTCAGATACCACATTGTAAAGTTCTCTGTTGTAAATGATGTCTGCGGTAATATCTTTGATTTGATTATCATGTATTGTATGCATACCTTGGAAAACATATTGTGTGCTATATCAGTGTACAATGATTGAATGTAAATAAAAAGATCATAAAGAATGAAAAGTAAACATAAATAAGAGTCCAAAACATGGAGAAACATCTAAAACAGGATGAGAAAAAGTAGCTTACATGGAATTGACTTAAATTCTTCCAACCTCACTCTATGTGAAATGTGCAAATTTGAGAGAATATGTAAACATTTCCATATTTTATTGTCTTATATATTAAATGGAATAATAATATCTATATCACAATATGATTTTGAAAGCAGAGATAATACGTGTAAAACATTTGCTTTTAGTACATAAATCAAGAGCTAATTTTTAGCCGCTGATCCTAGAGTGACAGAAAATCAATGCTTTAATCTCATGAATGTTTTGAGCAATAATCATTAAGATGGAAAAGCAAGACAAACAAAAAAGTGGCTACTTTAGAACTAATGTGGACAATACTTCTAAAACTTCCTTTCTAGAGATGCCTTTCATTATTAATGTCTTTTTGCCAACTTAAAAATAGATAATCTATTATTTATGTCAACAATTTGGTTCCACTTTCCAAAAAGTGCTAACTCTGCTGCCCAAAAGTTTAGTCAGGTAAGTCTGATTAAGATTACCTCTGTTTTCCTAAAACATCATGCCATTTCTTGACTAAAAGTATTTATTCAAGTTATTTGTAATTTGGAATGCATACTCTTATCACTATCTTCACTTGTATTTCCAAGACAAAAACATGACTACTACTAAAGATGAATTTCTGAATATTTCTGTTTACATTTTTACCTGGTCTGAAACTCTAAACCATTATCTTAGTCTTTTTCTAGTAACTATGTAGGTAGTTTCCATTCACATGTTTTCTTACATTACTGATTAATTCATCTTAAACAATTCATCTATACCAATTTTCTCTTTACTGGTTCAAAGGTCAGTTTAACAAATCCCAACTAACAGGTGACTTTAGGCAAATTATTCCATATTGGGCAAATTACTTATAACTATATATCAAATTTTATAAATTAAAAAACTGAGAGCCAGAAAACTAAATGACTCACTCAAGGTCATGCAATTGTTATATTGGGATTCAAGTCATACCTCTGTCTAAATATATTTGCCTAAATTTATACATTTCTAATGCATTGATTTTTAATAAAAGTTAGAGGAAATTTTGAAAGTGAGTATTTCCATTTAAATGATCTACTCCTTAGAAATTTCTTGAAAACAAAGCGTTTGCATGGATAATCACACTACGAGAAACTTCTCAAAGCATGTGATGACTGGTCAGGAATATTTCACATGAAGAACTGCTTTCCAGTCATATAGGGTAGGAGAGAATAAAACACCTGTGCAGCACACACTAATGCGAGGTGCATGACCATACTGAAAAAAGGATCGTGCATCATTTTGCTTATGGATATGTGGAAAGGAATTGGGGATATGAGAAAACAGCATAGTATGATCTTTTTCAATATAAATAAAGGAAGAGATTATTTCTACATATATTTCATTATATTGAGAAAAGTACACACCCCTTAATCTATTCAGTGTGGAAGCTACTAGCCTTGAGCCCTTGAAATATAGTGAGTCTGAACTGAGGTATATTTTTACATGTCATACGAGAAAAACTTACTAAAAATACATGCAAAATGATTTATCGGTAATTTTTAAAATATTGGTTATATGTAAGAATGATAATAGTTTGGATATTTTGAATTAAATAAAATATTAGGTTGTCTGAAAAGTCAACGTATTTTTTCTAAGTGTGTCTATGCAAAAATATGTCATGACTTTTCCTACAATACAACATATTAGTAAAAATCATTTAATATTTTCATATATTTTTACTTTTTTTAAGAAAAGACATGGTCTCCTTATGTTAGATAATCTTGTCCCAGCATCCCGAGTCACTGGAACTACAGGTGCACACCATCACACTTGATTTTTAGGGTGGGCCAAGAATTGAACCCGGGTCTCCTCTGTGGCCTCAGTCTGTTGAGCAGGAGCCTCAACCAGTGAATGCTATTGCAGCTGGGACTTTTATTTATTTATTTTTTGGAAAGTATTGCCTTATAGATTTTTCAAAATTTCCTTTGTTCCATCATAGACACATTTGTTGATTTTTTCTGTCATAAGTGCTGCTATAATTAATAATTTGCAGCAATATATTACAAATGTATTTTAAAGTGCTAAAAAATACCTTTGAAGTCATTAGTTTAGAAATTATCTGAATAATCATTTTTATGTATTCTAAAAGAACTGCATTATTTCTGAAATATCTATGTTTATCATTATTATCTCTTGATTATTATTTACATTGTTATTCCATGTTCAGAAAGATTGCTAAATAAGAGTGTCCACAAGATTTGCACTTCCCGGGCCACATTGCAGAGGGTCAAGTGACAATTCGGTTAGTTTTGGCTGCTGGATCTTCAGATAAGACTTCAACTTTGGTATGCAGAGGTCTTAAAAAAGGGTGATGGCACCAGGGGTCAGTAGGTGGCCTAGTGGTAAAGGCACTGGATTCTTGCATGGATTATTGTGCTATGGGTACTGGACATGAAGGCTTGAAAATCAGGCTGAGCACATGTGCAAGCATACCCAAAATCCCAAGAGGAAAATGGAGGAGAAGGAATTGCTGTGGGGCTAGCCCCCTGGGAGATAATTTTTCACTTTACCTCTCTCTGTGTCTGCCTCTCTCTTTGGCAAGCACATGCACCCTATGGCAAAAACTACAAAAACAAAACAAAACAAAAAACAAAAGGTTGATTTGTGAAATTTCCCCTGGAAGTAACAAGTATGTGACATACAGGAGCTTAAAACATAATTTCCTGAGTGAGTTTTCTACCTAAATAATAATAAATTAAATAATAATAAATTCTGACCAATAACCCACATTTAGCATTAGGTTGCAAACAACCCACATTTAACATTAGATTGCAAACTTGCAAAAGAAACCTATCAAAACTATGTTCCACAACTTGCAGTCAAACATATATATTAAATATATAATATGTTTATATATATATATATATATATATATATATGTGTGTGTGTGTGTGTGTGTGTGTGTGTGTGTGCATACACACACACACACACACACACATACATAAAACCAGAGGGCAGGGTGCATGCATCTGCCAAGAGAGACAGAGAGACTTCCAGTGGGGTGTAGTCACCTCACAAACCTCCTCCTCCACTTCTCCATCCCATCAGGTACAGAGACACAGTGTGTACTTTGAGCTGCCAGAGTCCAGACTTGAACTTTTCAGAAAAGTTGGATCCAACTCCTACAGCACAGTAAGGCCAGCCATGTAATCATTACGCCATCTGCTGGTCCCAAACCAATGATTTTTGTTTGTTTGTTTGTTTTTAAATAAATTACTCAAGCCCTCTACAGAGAAAATGTGTTTAGATAAATATAGTAGGAAGGAAAAATAAGAACATGTTTATTCTCTGAAGAGTTAAAGCAAAAAGGGTAACGGCTTGGGAGAAAATCCTAAAGAAATCAAACAGCAATCTTCCAATCCTAGAGAGACAAGTGCTGCACAAGCAGGGAGCAAGGCAATGCATTAGATGTTTTTCAACGGTTTCCAAGCAGGAATCAAAGGTAGGCTAGCTGTACATGGTTTCAAGACTGGTTTTTACTTCTTGCAGAGATGCTTTTAACAAACACTGTACCGTAATTTTTTAATTATTTTTAAAAGTTTATATTGGAGTTTCTAATAATACGGTATTTACATTTTTATTATTTTTTATTGTATTACAGCATTGATTTTTTAAATGGAATAAAATGATCACATTCTGTGGAAAACATGAACATAATCAAATTCAAGTCACAAAGCAATCAGAAATTAAATTCTAAGTTGTAGAAATTTCAAGCATACCTTAACCAAATAATTTGTTTTATTTTGTTTTTGTTCTTAAATTTCGTTGGTATTTTTTTTCTGTATGTGGTATATATGATACAAACAATCCCTGGCTTATTAAGTATAAACATTAATCAGTATGTATCATATAAAACGTTATTATAAAAAAGCATTGTGTCATTATACAGTTTTTTATTTCAAAAATACATAAAAGTGCGGGCTGTATTAACAATGAATAAAATTTTCAACTTGAGTAAATGTGGACTATCATGTACACACACAGACACACAGCTTTTTTCTGCAAACGAAAACAGGCGTTTCTGTAGTAAGTACTATTTTATACATGATTGCTAAATGAAGAATGTTTTGTTACGTGGTAATTGCTTTGGTTCATAGACCACATTTATGAAACAGTTCATATTGGGGCCACCAGGAAACAATTGAAAATAATGAACACTAGGACAAAATAGAAAATGGCCTTGATTCCACATTCTTTCCTTTTTTAACATTTCCACCATTAACTATTTCTCCTGTAACTTCATTTAAGTTTGATTTTATTTCCAAGTTTTACTTTATTTCCAAAGTTTTAATGTCGCGTATCTTTGCTCCATGCTCAACTTTGTTGGGCAGTTCCATTTTTCAATGACCTAATTTTGTAAAATGTCATGATGCTGTATCAATGGGAGACAAGAGGTCAACGTAACTGCTAGCTTTGCTGCCTATGTGTAACCTGAATAACTGATGAGCAATGACCAAGCATTGATGTACTTAGAATGGAGTGATGTCAGTAGCCACTGATCATGGAAGGCTGCTGCTATTCACATAGTGGTTAATGGACTGATGAGTTAGCAGCCAAGGCTGTAATTTATGTAGCTTTCTAAAAGTTAATATGCTGTGATTTCTGAAATTTAAGTCAAGTATTTAGAGGGCTAGTGTTTTATATAATGAAATCATGAAATAAATTTACAACTATCTAAAGTAGTGAGGACTACCTGTGTTGCACTGCAGCAGAATTTCCTTTGTCATCTGAAAAAAAGCATATTAATTATCTTACTTCTGCCTATAAAAATATCCATTTAGAAGGCACAGGTTGGGGGCCAACAGGTGGTGTGATATAGTTTAAGTGATGAATTCCCACATGGTAGACCAAGGTTCAAGTCCCAGACCTGCCAGCTTGAAAATCACTCTGGGCATGTGTATGAGAATGACCAAAATCCCAAGAGTAACTGGAGGATGAGGGATTGCAGCACAGCCATCACTCCTAGGAGGTGATTTCTCGCTTGCCTCTCTCTGTCTCTATTTGTCTCTCTCCAGCATGTGCACGTGCCGTATGGCAAAAACCTTAATAATTTTTTTTTTTTTAAAAAAAGAATACATAATTGAATTAGGAGGAAAACATAAGCAGATAATACCAGCTAGTGTCCCTCATGTAAGAAAAAGCTTTGAATGAAGTGCTAAAGATCCTGAATAAGCATGAGATAACATTCTAGTGTGGAGTGTTTAGTTCAATCCATGTACTAATTTTATCATTCCCTTCTCTTTCTTTTTATTTTAAAGCAGTTATCTAAAGCTATTTTTCAGCAAATTACGAAAAGTATGAATGTCCCAAACTTAAATATATATATATATATATATATATATATATATATATATATATATATTTAAATATATATATATACACCTTTTGGTGTGATTAATTATGACTGCACATACCATCTGAAGAAGTATATATGATGGCTAGTTCCATAGTTACAAAAGAGTCTTCAGAAAATTAATTGAGAGAAAACTACCTATGGATTTCAAAGATTTTTTTGCACCAAAATAAACTAGTATTTTCATTCCAATTTCCTAGAACTTTTTGAGGCATCCTCATATTACTGATATTATAATATTAGTTTTATTATTTGCCAGTGTGTTTCCTATAAAATATATTAAATAAGTTAAAATGCTCATGGATATTAATTAAAAGATTACATTTATATTATAAAAATAAGATATTGGTCTCAACTCAGAGGCAACTAACAAGCAGAGCTACATAGAACCTATGTGGATAAGCATTTCTTAACATTTCATGCTAATTGTATACATGAGTTATGCAAACCCAAAGGACAATAGATGTAGAAGAGGAACAAAAGAGAATTTGGTAGTCTATTTAGAGTATCAGGTCTGTTACCAATGAGATATATTCAATAAATCACAAATTTCTGATGTTAATAAGAGTCAGTTTAATTACTCTTACTAGGATATCTTTTAAATCTTATTATTAGGTAAAACAGATTTTTCTACGATTGGCCAAGTTGATCAAATGAGTAATGCTATCACTAGCAACCCCTAATAATACTTCTAGAATGCTTAACAAGTACCTGTACCAATATAAGAACTTTATGTACAGAAAGTCATTGCTCTGTACAAAATCCCTAAAGAGTCAGTGTAATATTGGCAACAGCTGGCCAATGAAGAGTTCTGAAGAGGAACCTAAGCAATTTAAAAGCAACAGAGCAAGTAAGTTGAAAGAGACAAAACTTGAATCCAGGACTGTAGTTTCAAGTCTGGGCTCCTAAACTTGTGTCCATAAAGACATTCTAAATTTGTACTTCTCCCTTTACTGCTGGCATTTAAACTAGATCAATAACAAAGTTACATTTATGTCTAGTTCTCAGTTTCCGTTTCCCAAACTCTTTAGGACTGCCAGCCGACTGCAATGTCTAGTGCTGAGTAGAACTGTGTTCTGTATAGATAAACAAAAGAATAAAAATCTTTAAAAAAAATGCTGATATTGATTAGAGAAAAGTGGAAATCAATATGGTGAAAATGGACCATTGCTTTTGTAAATCATTGCTGGAGGTATTTTCATTCGCTTTTTTATTTATTTTATTGGTTCTTAATCAGGTTTAAAGTGTTTGGGTTATATCAGAGATTTATAGTCAATCTCTATCACTCTTGAGTTGATTTTGTTTTGCATCTAGCAATTGGTTTGTCCTCAGTTTCTTTTCTTTTGTTGTGTTTGTGTGAAAAATTTCCCCCTGCTGGGAGAATGGCCATGCCATAGTCTCTTTTCCATTCTCCTCTTGGGATTCTGGGCATGCATGCACACATGACTGCATGATTTTGTTTGTTTGTTTGTTTGCTTGTAGTAGGGAGTATGCACTTGCTGGAGAGACACACAGAGAGGGAAAGTGTGAAAAATCACCTCCTGGGAGGGAAAACCATACCAGAATCCCTTTTCCTCCATTCCCTTGGGATTTACGGCTTGCACGCACATACACCCAGTGTGATTTTCAAGCTACTAGGCCAGAGACTCAACCCATGATCAACCACGTGGGAGTCCAACACCTTAACCACCATGCCACCTATTAGACCTACCAGGAGTGATTTTAAAGTCACATTGTCTGGGATTTCAACTAGGCAGATGATCATGTGAGATCTAGCCAAGTTGGTCCCTGTGCTCAATTTCTTTTTTTCTTTCTCTTTTTCGCTTTCTTTCTTTTTTTCTTTCTTTCTTTCTTCCTTTCTTCCTTCCTTTCTTTCTTTTAGAGTTTTTTGCTATAGGGCGTGTGCACTCACTAGACAGACAAGAGAGAGACAGAGAGACAGAAAGCGAGAAATCACCCCCCGGGTGGATAGTCACCCCGCAATCCCTTCTCCTCCATTCTCCTCTTGGGATCTTGGGCACGCACGCACACGTGCCTGGCATGAGTTTTAAGCCACCGGGTCTGGGACGCGAACCGCGGTCGACTACGTGGGAGTCCAGCGACATAGCCATTATGCTAACTGCTGATCCCTGTGCTCAATTTCTTAACATTGAGTCTTTCACACGTTCCTGTCCAAGTAAGGTTACCAGGTTTAGACAAACCAACCAATCAAAGGAAAAGCAGAATGTTAAATACTCACTTCATATAAACACAGAACTTTATTTTTGTACATTTGCCTCATGCTGTATTTAGAGCATATGTATATTTAAGTAAATAAATATATATTAAGCTCAAACTTAATTTTAACAGAGTTTCTTATGTTTTACCTTGCAACTGTACTGTCCAATCCACCATAGATTTGATGGGGTATCAAGAAAAATTCAACCTGAATCAAAACATGGGGAAAAATGCCTTTCGTTTATTTCAAACTTTATAATTTACTACCCATGTACCCTTGGTTGATTTTGCAAGTCTGACCCTTTGTCTCAATGGTATAAAGGGAATCATGTAATGTACCCCACCTCTAAATCCCAGGAACTGAATGAAATAAACTAAAGTAATATTTAAAGGATAATTAAAGTTTCATAACTAATAACACAGAAGTCTTATAATTTCATTTCATCTCATACACAGATTAATTCTCAGTGAAGGTGACATGCTTATCTATTATACATGTTATACTATTATTGACAGTGATTTTTAACCACATGCTACATATTATACCCATGAACTCAGCAGTGGCTAGTGAGTAATAAATACAGAGATTCAAGGCAATGACTTTCACACAGCCAGGGTGACCAGCACTAAATTACCTCTACATAATTGCCATTATTACACTCTTTACAAAGCTAGATATTAATACTCCCATTTCCATTGTGATCGACAGATAATATCTTATTGTTTTCCTGAAAAGAGCCTTTTCTGACCCAAAAGTATAACTGCATAATTAGTAAAGAAATCTATACCAGAAAAGATATACTAATTGTCAAATTATAATAAATTATAGTATCTTTGATAAAGGATAATTTTCCTGACTGCAAAATATATTTTTACCATTAAAATAATTTCTGACTTTTACCCTAATAGTATAAATTCATGAAAATTACTTGTTCTGCCAGACGTCCACAAAGTAGCAAATGAGAATCCCATGGGAAGTGATGTTTAAATTAAGACTCTCTCAATATGTTCCAAGTTTTATTTAAAGGCTTGGGAATTTCTTTGTAAATGGTGATAAAAGGAACCATAAATATTTTGGAATGTTCGGATTGGTTTAACACTATTAAATGTGAGAAATATGTAACTAAGTATATATCCTTTAGTTACAGTTACCATATTTTTAATCAATTCTTTCAACAAATATCTGTTCAGATGCTCCCATGTGACAATCACCATGCCAGGTGCTGTAGAAACAAAAAGAAAATTGAGTCTGTGCATTTAAAGGCATTAAAATCCAGTGGGGGACTCATACCATGAGCCTGCAAATATTAGATAGCTAATAATGACTTTTTCATGAAAATAAAATTTAAACGGATGGATATTGTGTTTTTAGCTGAAAAGCAAAGATGTAATAAATCCTTAAGTAACTGATGATAAATCATTTATCTCATTTTTATTTCATCACAAATGACTAGTAACACAATAAAAAAAATGTACGTTAAAATTATGAAAAAAATCAGATGGTTTCCTTGCCCTGTCTTTATTAAAATAGATGTTTAGTATACTTACTCATTATACTCTAGGTCTAACTCTTATTTATTTATTTAATTTTTAGAGAGTGATTTTTGCTATATAGCACATGTGCTTGCCATAGAAACAGAAAGAGACAGAGCGACAGAAAATGAGAAATCCCCCCCAAACACACACCCGGGAAATGATTATGCTGCACTCCCATCTCCTCCACTCTTTTCTCAGGATCTTGGGCATGCACACACATCTCACATGAGTTTTAAATCACCAAGTCTGAGACGCGAATGCAGTCAACTAAATGGGAGTACAGTGATGGAATCGTGACACATTCTACTGGTCCTTTTCTAATGCCTTTTTGTTCTTTTTTTTTTTTTTTTTTTCTTTTGAGAGAGTTTTTTGCAATAGGACACCAGAGAGACAGAAAGAAGAGAAAAATCACCCCCCAGAAGGGATGGCTGTGCTACATCCCTCCTCTTCTAGTCTCCTCTCAGGAGTTCGGTCATTCCTATACATATGCCCAAAATGCGTTTCAAGCCAGAAGACTCAGGACTCAAATCATAGTCTGCCACGTGGGAGTCTGCACTTCAACCACCATGCTGTTTGCTGGCCTCTTGCCTTTTAGTTCTTAAAACAAATATGTACTTCCTTTATTTTCTACACTGGACGTCACACGATTGCGTTTTTGTTCATGCATATGTGTGCATCTTTGAATACATATTTCTAAGGGCATGCCTACAAGAACCATAAAGAGACAAATTATACCATCCATATGCCCCATGTATATATTATTGGGTCATCACAAAATTTATACATATATTTTTATGTTTGTCTATGCAAAAATGTGTCATGACTTTTCTGACAAACCAATAGTAATAAAAAGCTCAAAAGGCTATGTTTGTGGACACCTAGTATAATGATACTGAAGAAATTGCTAAGAGATTAAGTCTTCTAGTTTCACTAAATTTGGAACTGTTTATCATAACCAATATTTGATATAAAAAATTGGTTCAGTTTTAAACTTAGCAGGAACATTTGGAAAAATAATATGATAAGATTCAACTTTTTGTCATAAAGGAGTTTTTTGGTCATTTTCAATTTTAAAAAATGGAGGTAAAAGTAGAAATATTTTTATCATGAAGTCAAATAACTTTAAGCAAGAAGAGTATTTTCCCATGTTCTTTTTTTTTTTTTTGGGGGGGGGAGGAGGAGAGGTTTGTTTGTTATACGGCATGTGCATTCTCCAGAAAGACAGAGAGAGACAGAGAGACAGAACGTGAGAAATCACCCCCCAGGGGGTATAGCCACACCACAATCCCTTCTCCGCCATTCTCCTCCTAGGATCTTGGGTATTCATGCACACACATGCATGCGTGAATTTAAGCCACTGGGTCCAGGACTTGAACGGCGGTCGACTACATGCGAGTCCAGCAACATAGCCATTACACCAACAGCTGCTACCCCATGTTCTTAATTCATAACCTAAAAGCAAAGAAAAATATCCATCAGGATTATCTCAAGTGGGTGACTACAACTTTATGTACTAAAGTGCTTGAAAAGCAGATAAAAACATTTTTTTTTTAAAGTTCATTTGTTTATTATTTTAATGAGTGAGAGAAACAGAAGAGTCAGACTGAGATGCAGCACCGTCACCTGGGTGGAGCCCAGGGGTCCAGCCCCACTCTCAACCAGCCCCAGATCATGAGCTTGTGCATGCACAGAGATCTCAAGTAGTTCTCTGGGTATGAACCTGGAACTGTCCAGTTCGGGTCAGCCTCTCAGAGCACCATGCTTCACTGCTATGTCACTATTTGCCTCCACAGAACAGATTTTAATATGCTTGCGATTTCCAATTACTTATGTAAGTCTTGATGTAAGGACTTCTCTCACAGAAAAGAAATTAAAGTAATGGGATTTGATTTATTATTTATTAAAATTCTCATTATTATCTAACAATCTAAATTTTTTCTTTTTTTTGGAGAGGTTTTCGCTATAGGGCGCGTGCGCTCGCCAGACAGGCAAAGAGAGACAGAGAGACAGAAAGCGAGAAATCACCCCCCAGGGGGGATGGTCATGCCGCAATCCCTTCTCCTCCATTCTCCTCTCGGGATCTTGGGCACGCACGCACACGCGCCCGGCGTGAGTTTTAAGCCACCGGGTCCGGGACACGAACCGCGGTCGACTACGTGGGAGTCCAGCGACATAGCCATTACGCTAACTGCTGGTTCCCACAATCTGAAATTTTATATAAACATTTTATGGTTTGATTATTAAATTTGATCATTAGATAACTATACTACATTATAGTATATAATATCATATATATTTCTTAAATGAGATATACATTTCTAATATTAGTATTAAATAAAATGTGAGAGTGACCAAACTATTTTTAAAAAGCTAGATAATTAAGTGAATATATGTGGCTTTCTATTTAATCCTTGTCAAAATCTTCATGATGGGTCAGCTGGTGGCATGGTGGTTAAACTGACTAGATCCCACGTGGCTGACTGCACAGTTCAAGTCCTGGACCTGGCAGCTTAAAAAGCACAGTGTGTGTGTGTGTGTGTGTGTGTGTGTGTGTGTATGTGTGTGTGCATGCCAAAAATCCCAAGAAGAGATTGAAGGAAAAGGGATATGTTATGGCTATCTCCCCAGGGAGTGGGGCGGGGTTTAGATCTCACTTTCCCTCTTTTTCTGTGTCTCTCTTTGGCAAGTGCACACACCCTATGTCAAATTAAGAAAAAAAAAATCATTGCATATAAAATACTAATTTTTGTTACATGTACTCATTTTTCAAGTTTTTTTCATACCTAATTAAGGTGCAATATAAATGGATGGTAGATAAGATAGATGAAAGAATAGGAAAAACAAGAGAGAAAGAAAGAAAGAAAAAGAGAGAAAGATAAAACATATCTCTACGGTTTCAGAGAACTTCAAACATATTAATTTTACATTTCGTTGACCAACAGATTGAGCACATGTTACTCACTTTTTCATCTAATATGGCTTTATGGCAAAAACTACTAGTGCTCATACATGTCTAGTTCATCTTCCCTTCCTGCACAAATGGATTTTTATGTTACAGCTCATTTACAAAGAATATGAAAAAGTACATAGAAAAATGCACATTATGAAAAAAGTATTCATGAATTTCAGAATATTTTTCCTATCAAAATAAACTTGTACTAACTTGTTATGACAGGTCAGAATAGGAGCTAGTGTGAGGCATTAGCAAAGATAAGGCATCGTTTTAAAAAGAACCCTTTCAGAGCAACATGAGTTATGCAAAATTGAAGGAAGAACAAACATCAACTATATGGTAAAGCTTGGACGGAATAGTAAAATAATTGATCCTGCACAGAAAGTTTATATGGACAATGCCACAAGTTCAGAGTTTACCATTGAAAACTCATTTTAAGAAGGGAGGCAATGATGTTGAAGATGATACATTCTGTGCAGACCATCCTCATCAATTTTCAAGGACAAAAATTAATCCTATCCATGATCTAATTAAAAGCCTAGCCAACACTACAGATATCTCAATTAGTTCAGTTTACACACTTCTGAGTGGAAAAATTAAAGTCGAGCAAACTTTCTGGTCAACAGGTGCCAAAGTTGTCAGGGCCAGATCCTCTAATGATGAGAGCAAAACTTTCACTGGAGATGTTGAACAATTGAGATCAAGATCCTGAAGCATTTCTCCAAAGAACTGTGGCAGAAAATGACACATAGCTTTACCAATATGTTCCTGAAGATAAAGCACAAAGTAATCGGTACCAAGAGATGGAAGTGGTGGCGTCAAAGCAAAAGTGAGCCGATCAAGAGTAAATACTGTGGTACGGTTTGAGAGGATGCTCAAGACATTTTACTTATTATTTTCTGAAAGGACACAAAAAACATAACATACGCATGTTATGAAAATGTTTGGAGACAGCTGAAACTTTAGCAGAAAAACATTGGAAAGATTCATGAGAGTCCATCTCCATAACGACAGTGTCCTGACTCATTTTCTTTTTTTAATCGAACAAAGGCAATTTTGCAAGAGTTTCAGTGGGAAATCATTAAGTATCCACCTTCCAGTCCTGATTTGGCTCTTTCTGATTTCTTGTTTGTTTCCTAATTATAAAAATTCATAATAGAGAAACCCGTAGATGGCCTGATGATAAAGGTTCTGGGTTTTCACATGGCTGGCCACAAATACAATCCCGGCACCCATGGCTTGAAAATCATGCTGGGTGCATGTGCATGTGTGTCCAAAATCTCAAGAGAAAAATGGAGGAGAAGGGATCGTGGGTGGCTATTTCCCCTAGGAGGGGGGTGATTTCTCACATTTCCTCTGTCAGTCTCTCTCCAGGGAGTACATGGCAAAAACCTAAGAAAAAAGTCTTAATAGAACACTTAATTTTTCTTAGTGAATAATGGACAAAAGACTGTATTGGTATGTTTAAATTTCCAGGTACCTGTGATCCTTAGGGGTGCACTAAATGGCTAATATGATTACTTACAAAAGTGTCCTGAATTTGGTGGAGATTATGCTGAGAAATAAAGTTTGTTTTTATTTTTCATCTGTTAATTTATTTTACTACAGACCTTTTGAATTTGCCTGATAAATAGTGGCAGCAGAAGCACATGACTAGTTCTAATAAGTGGAAAAGGCATGTTTCACTGATGAGTAGAGGGAGTAAAATGCCTGCCATGACACTATTCCGTCTCTATATCTGCAATTATGATTTTGAATTCTACCAAGTAAAATGAGAGAACCCAAAGTGGAAATGTCTTTCAGGAATGTGTCCAAATAAGTAATTGAGCTTAGCTGTGTTTTGTTTTGTTTTGTTGTTGTTATTGTTATCTTTGAGATGCCACAGTTTTCAAAATCTTGTAGCTGCTGGATGCTACTGCCTTGAGTTTAGGATGGAACTTAGAATATTGAATGATTCTTAGTCTATATACTTAAAGCTCAGTTTTCAGTCATTCCTGCTTGCCTGAATCAAGGAGGGGGGATTTCTCCCAACAGCTTTCTCTGTCTCACAGAAGTAGACATCTATTGCTTTTAACTCATACCTGTAATGGGAATTTTTCTCTTGACTTCCTCTAGCATCTGCTAAAGCTTTCTTGACTATCCTATTTAATATTCTATTCCTTATATGATTTATTCCTTCCTATATTCTTTTAGGCTTTCTTTTATCTCTTGCATTTACTACAATAAAATACAACACATAGTATATTATTTTACTGCTCATCTCGCTTCCCCATAATTTTATCTCTTTATTTATTTATTTATTTATTTAATCTCTTTATTTATTTATTCAGACTCTAAAGTAACATCTGGCACATAGTAGGTATTCTGAAATTCTTATTAAGTTAATTATAGAGGCTTATGTAATTTAAAAACACCATGGGTTTCTATACATAAAGACTTTAGGGGCCAGCAGGTGGTGTAGTGGTTAAGGTGCCAGACTTGCTTCCATGTGGCCAACCAAGTTCAAGTCCTAGACCCAGGAGCTTAAATCTCACATTGGGCATGTTTGAGTGCATGCCTGAAATCCTGAAAGGAGAATGGAGAAGGAAGGATTGCGGGATAGCCACCCACCCTAGAAGGTGATTTCTCACTTCTTGTCTCTCTTTTTCTGGCAAGTGCACATGCCCTATAGCAAAAATCTCTCTCTCAAAAAACAAACAAAAAAAAGACTTAAAAATATTTCTATTTATGTGATTATAATATATACTAAAAGAGTATAAGCAATTAAAGCTTGGCTTTTACTTTTTTGTTGTTAACTAGTTTTCTTAACAAAATTTACTTTAATTTTGTAATTAATTTCTGTGAGTTCTATGTGTATACTTTCATATGATAAGGCCCATTAACAATGGTTTAACTTTCAAGGAGCCACAAGTAAATATAGTCACCTTCCCAGCTAACACAAAGATTCCTTGGGAAATTATATTTAATGAAACAGTATTTTTACAAGTAATTGTTATTAGAAGGTAAAATTGTACTTGGGACCAGCAGTTGGTGTAATGGCTGTGTCACTAGACTCCCATGGAGTCGACCGCAGTTCGAGTCCCAGACCCGGTGACTTCAACTCATGCCAAGTGCATGTGTGTGTGTGTGCCCAAGATCCCGAGAGGAGAATGGAGGCGAAGGGATTGTGGTGTGGCCATCCCCCTTGGGAGGGTGATTTATCTCTTTCTGTCTCTCCATCTCTTTTTCTGGCGAGCACACATATCCCATAGCAAAACCTCTCAAGAGAAAAAAAAAAAAAGAGGGTAAAATTGTACTATCGCCTCCTTTTTTATTGTTATATTTATATACAAAAGCTACAGAAGACTATTGAAGGCAGTTACAGTATAGAGAAGAAAAAGGAAGTAAACTAAGGGTAGAAGGTACATCTGATGTGACTCATTCTCTGGATCCCCAATCCTCCAGAACATGCTGCTTAATTCCCATGCATTCTGTGAGTGACATGCTTGCTGGTGATAGTGGTGTGAGAGATGGTGGTAGTGGAATGGCAGGAAAGATGAGGAAAAGTTTATAATTGAAGAAACAGGACCAACCACTGAAAAATACTAGATGACGGTAAAGAAACAACTCAGAGACTAGCAAACACCTGAGAACTGGCAAATATCTTTGAAGGGTGTCAGAAATCTAGAGGTCCTTGAATAGGGGTTATATACAATTTCATTAAGATCTTAGAGGCCAGTGAGCTTCCCAAATGACATTTGGCTTATCTTAAACAGGACATGGTTGAAAGACCAAGAAGCTGCAACCACCCCTCAGCAGCCATTTTAGGAAATACAATATAAATACAGTTGTGGAGAGAAACCTAATTTTCTGCAGTTAGAAAATAATTTTAAAAATTGTATAAAATCATGGTATCAAGCTTCTGATTCCTCAATACAATATTTCTAAAGTGAAGTTTAAAGATTCAGCTTTGCAGCTGCTGTTGAAAGAAAAAAAAAATATAATATGTGCTATGGAGAATAGTCCTGACCCTGCATAGAATATAATGGTATGCCATTTAACATATTTCAGGGAAAAAACAAGTTAAGCTACAGTCAGCCTATCTTTCTGAGTCCCTTTCTTAAGATGTGATGGCTTTATGATGGCTCTCTGACAGAATGCTCTCAGATAAAACCAAGTGAATTAGAAAAATTGCTTTTTGTAAACGCTCATGTATATTCATTTCTATTAGTAATAATCATGCTGGGGCAGTTTATACTGAGAGTGTATATTTCACGTTTTTATTTAATTTAAAAATTAAGGTGCAAATATCATAAATAAGAATACAAAATTACCTGAAGAAACAGCAGGAAATACACTTAAATGGATGTGTTCTTTTCTCTCTCCTCTGTTTACATTGTGCTGCATATAGATATAGCTTCTTAGTCAGAGAATCATTCTTTTTCTAGTATTTTTACATTAAATTTATGGCTATAATTTCTCTCTACTGTGGGTTTCAGAAGAGCATTAACTTCTTGCAGGCTATTATTCAGTAATATCAGGGAGCCAAATCATTCTCAGTTAAATTTCCAGTAGAGGTATTCCTCCCTCATTTATCTGACTACTAAATTGGAAAGAAAAAAAATCCTATAGCCTACCAGCATGAAGATTAAGTGTAATGAAAATTTGCCAGACATTTGTATAAAATGACAAATGTTGGTTTTCAGATATGTGGTTCCCATTAACTTTAATATAAATTACTTGAGACAAATGGCAACATTTGGAATGTTTATCATTGCAAATCGAGGAGTTTTCTGTGCCCTTACTCTATAATATTTCATAAACTTTGAGTAGAACAAAACTAGCTTCTGATTATGTCTATACTAGATTCTATAACTTCAATTGTTTGGAGTGAAAAGATCAAGCCCTTTTGCTCAATAACTTTTTATTTCTTTGTAATACTTGTTTGTGTAGGCTACTTATAAAATATTATATTAATTTTGAGGTTTAGGAGAAAAATATTAAGATCTAATTATTGTGTGTCCAGTATGTAATTTTTGTTTAACAAGGGGAGCAAGAGAAACTTACAAATAATTTATAACCAGTTATGCTCTATGGTCTGTGACATGCAACATGAAACATATTATATTGCCTTGTATATTACAATTTCTGTGCTTTCATGTGCTCAAAAGTATTCTAATATTCATGTGCCAATTTTCAGAAAATACAAGTAAAAATAGCCATATACCCCAGTGACATATATATTAAACAAAATCTTATGACTATAGAATCATACAAGTAAACATTTAAGGAAATTTCTTATTAGATTATACACTAGATTATGTATATTAAATTATGCTTTTGTAATATAAAATTCAGAACAGAATCCTGTTTAGAAGTTGTCTATAAAATACATTTGTGCCTAGGCCAGCCCTGTGGCCTGGGGAGCCAGACGCCTGATGGCTTACTGTGATTTGAGTCCCAGCTCTGGCAGCCTGTAAAGCATGATGGGCATGTGTGCTTGGGTGCCAAAAACTCTGAAGGGCTAAAGAAATGAAGGCGGGAGTGCGGCTGACCACACCTCGTATGGGTGTTGGCTGTTTGCTCCCTCTTTCTGTCTCTATTGGACTAGTGCATAAACCTTCTGACAATTAAAATAATTAAAAAATAAATAAAACTGTACAAATATTTTTTCTAATGAGATCTGAGAAATTCCATTTAATAACTTATATTTTAATTAATTAATTTATTTTTAACTGGCAAAAAACTACTTATTTATGATGTATAACATGATGTTTTATATATATATATATATATATATATATATATATATATATATTAGAATGCATAAACCAAGCTAGCCAACATGTGCATTACTTCACATAAACTTTTTTCTTTTCCCTTGCTGCAGAGAGCCTGAGAGAGACAGAGAGAGTGAAAGTGAAAAATCACCCCAGGTGGATGGCCATGCCACAGTCACTTCTCTGCCATTCTCCTTTTCAGATTTCGGGCATGTGCACATATGCACCCTGCATGATTTTCAAGGCAACAGATCTGGGCTCTAACCATGGTTGGCCATATGGGAATCCAGCATTGGAATATATCTTAGTGTAAGCAAGTGAATTATACTGTTTATCATATTTTGACCATCATGAAAAACAGCTAGTAATTAGAAGCTATAATAACTATATAGCTAGACATCTCTTCAAAACTTAATTTTAGGGTCAGCCAGTACATGATAGCTAAGGTTGTTAGATCGCACATGGTTGATTGCATGGTTCAAGTCTCAACGCAGCAGCTTGAAAAATATTTCAGGCTTGTGTGTGTGTTTGCCCAAAATCCCAAGAGGAGAAAGGATTATGGTATGGCCATTCCTCCTGGTGGTGATTTCACACTTTCCTTCTCTCTTTCTCCCTCTCTCTGGTGAGCACATACACCACATAGCAAAAAACTAAAATAAATAAATACATATTCAAAATTATAGATTATGAAGCATAAAAAGCAAAAAAACTGAAGTTCAGAAAACTATGGTATAGTAAACTATATAACACTCAGATGCCGCAAAATTATGCACTTCAAAAAATGTGGGAGATGCAAATTTAAGGTTTGTGTTTAAATTAATTGTACAGTGTTAAAGCTGAAAAAAAGAATTTCTTTATAATTCACAGTCTACAGAAATTTCTGCATGGAAGATCTGATTTTATAGTAGAGAATTAGAGTTATGAAAGTTCTGAAAACAAGAATAAAATGAAAGAAGGGAAAATTGTATATTTGAGACTGCAACTCTCTTCTGACATAATGCTGCTGGCATGTTACAATGCTAAGAATGTCAAGAGACCAGGCCTGGTCTTAACACCTTCTTCAGGAAAGGTGCCATTGCTTTGTATTTTGTACAAATACATCTCCGATTATATAATAGAAGCCAGTGGGAAGATAAGATGTTCCTTACAGCTAACTTTTTCTGAAAGCCTCTGTTCATTAAAGACAAGATTAAAAAGCCACACTGGGTACAAAGTGTACAGGCGTGCTTGCAAGTGGCAGCTGCAGCCCTTAAAGATGGCAGCCTCCACAAGAAACTTCAGTTTGAAAGGCAGGGCTGGTCACAAATCACACTTACTTTCACATATGAAGTAAGTAACCCTATCTGCAGCAGTGCCCACAGATCCTCGAACATCAAGGACCCTCATCGAGATTGTGATGAACAGTCAGGCAGCGTAATCTCTTTTCATGTTGAAAACCGGCATATTTCAGCTCTACCATATTTGTAGGGGTTTTGGCATCTGTGCAGAATCCCTTTCAGAACACTAAGAGCTCTCTTCATTTCTTCTTCCATTAGAGTTCTTTCATCAAACAAGCCTACATAGCAGAAGCCCAAAGGAATCTGAGTCCTTATATGAAGATTAACGTGTGCTTTTCCAGAAAGTGGTACTGCGCGGCAGGCTTTGAAATAGTCATCCAGGAGTTATTACATGCTGACACTGGTGCCCTGGAGGCACGCGCTCAGGAGGAAATGCAGCTGGTGTTTGATTGTTTTACAAGGGACACTGAGCTCTGATTTGAATCAGGCAGAGGTCACATATCAACTCACTGTAGGCACATCAGAGGTGTTGCCATGAACCTGCCACAATAACCCTCAGCAAAATGGTGAAGAGGGCCTTTTGACCCCTCAGCAGTGCTTTGCTAACATACATTGTGTTGCAGGAGAAGATCATCCAAACGCTGCTAGGAATGTTGGAATCACTAGGAGCCCTCTACCTCCACTCCCATTTAACAGGTATGGCAGAACCATTTTCTAGTTAGTTCCTACAATAAAAGCCCTCTGACTGGTAAAGATGTATCCCAGGACAGAGAGCTTGGAAGGGCGGGAGACATGACACCATTAAAGTACACCACAAATATTTTTTTGTAGTCTACAAGGTTTTCAGATGAAAGGCTTTGAGTTAAAGCCCTGTTAAGGCAGAGCTTGGTAACAGCATTAGCTGAGAGAACCGTTTAGATGCTGTGATCTGCAATGGTACAGCAGAGTTCAATTTGAGCAGAAGAAATGTACTCTCTGCAGGGTGAGCCAGCCCCAAGCTGGGCTGGGTTGTTATAGCAGAGGCAACAGGCTTGGCTGAAGGATGGACTTAATGTGCAAAGTGGGTGGTGTGCTGATCAGAGATGGAACTGTTTAGCCAGCTCATTCCTCGGGAGAGTAATACAGTCTTGGAAGAAGCATCACTTCAATTTGGAATGGAACTGAAAGTGTTAGTGTTTGCTGTGTTCCCACACAGTTGGTGTTGAGTCTCCCTACGTCTCTCTCATTCAATTCTTTTTCTAAGGGTCCTCATCGGGAATAACTGAAACTTAATAAAAGCAATCCTGTGTGTGATTTATCATGGTTATGGATGTTTTTAGCACTTGTGATATGCAAAATTATATTTTAGTTCATTGTAAATAAACAAATGAATAACAAATACATAAGGTCATGAGTGAATAAGGAAATGAAATGTTCCACATTAGTGCCCTAAGTCCCAAAGACTGACCTAAAAGGCATGAGATGGATGTCCTCCCATTTCTTTTGAATGGCATCCAGAAAAGGGATGTTTTCATACAGTAAATGTTACATCAATAAGCTCTAACTCGCATCTTTATTGTCCCAGTTTATGCATTCCATTTTTGGTTGTATCCTTTAATTTAGACAAAGTTATAGGGAATTTTTCGTCTAAATTCCTACAAGAACATCCTATTACCCTTTACCACTTCATTACTATTGGGTTGTCAAGAAAGTCACGATGCATTTTTGCATAGAAAAACATAGAAAAATACATCATGAATTTCCTGACAATTTCCTCAAAGTGCTGTAAATATGTGTTTCCTTATTCTTCTTTCCACCTGGATAAAAGGATTCAGAGGTCAGAGATTATTTATCATTGTATTCCAACCAACTTGCATTTTATGTCACAGAGACATTGTCCAATGAACGTTTGCTGAATGAAAGTTGAATGACAAATCTAAGCACAAATAGATAATAGCTTGACTGAGAACTAGGAATTTCAGAGTGGATTTTTTTTTTTCTCATTGACAAGAACAATGGGCAGCACCACTTAATCAATCAGTATAGATTTATCACTGTGTTTGCTCTACAGGGACTAGCACCAGGCTGAGCTCCAGGTGCAGGGCAATGACTTGGCAGATTTCCTCCTGCTCCCATGTTAGCCCATCATCCTTCTTATCCAAAGAGGGAGACTAATGAATGATGATGGTAGTGACAGCTACTTCTGCTCACTGCTAAGCATGTCATAAGTTGTTACATTATAGCTATATTGAAGAAAAGAACTCCATAGATTTCAAATCTTATAAAATATGAATCAACACACACTGTCTTTTTGTGCACAAGCAAAGCTGCTTTTACTGTGAAAAAGAATGTGATTTGAGTGACTCCAAAACAAAACTTAGTATTAAATGGCTCCCCTATTGACCCTGTCAAAATGCCATCTGAATATTCAACTTGAATTAGGAAAACGAATTTTGAGTGTAAGTAATGCAGGAAAGGACTAATGATTTAGGACATTATCGGTTCCTTCTATTTAAGCTTAAATTAGATAAAAAGAAATGAAGATAGAAATGTTAGTGATGACAAAACTGCAGTACACAGACAGGTTGAGGATTGTTTTTGTTTTGTTTTGTTTTTACTCACATATTATTGAGGGAAAGGCAAGATCAGAATCCAAACATATTGGTACCTAATAAAAAAATCTCACCAATCTAAGCTAAGTCAAGTAGAATAGGATAAGAAAATGTACGTGGATAAAGGATGATAATGTACTAGCGTCTTCAGGCTGGGAGACTCACTTATCACCTGTATGATATGAAATTTCTGAGGCAATTTTCTCACCTATGGCACGAAAATGTAGCCAACTTCAAAAATTGTAAATATTAAATGAGATAATATATTTATATATTGTTGGGAAAGTCATGACACATTTTTGCATAGAGAAGTGGAAAAAAATACATCATAACTTTTCTGACAACCTAATATATAAATGTAATTTATATATAAAAAAGCACATGTACACACACACGATAATTTTTTTAATCAAGATGATATAAAACTTAATTATTTTCTTCTTCAATGGATATTTGCAATGCTATTGTCTCTTAAGAATACACATTCTAGGGAACCAGCAGGTGGCATGGTGGTTGAGATGCTGGACATTCCCACATGAACAACCACGGTTCGAATCCCCAAACTGGTGGCTTGCTTTCTTGCTTTCCTTTTCTCTCTCTCTCTCTCTCTCTCTCTCTCTCTCTCTCTCTGGTCAAATTAAAATATGTGAATGAATAAATAAAATTAAATAAATAATTCTTTAAAAAATATACATTCTATATATTTATTTGAGGATTTTTTTCATAAACATGAATTGAGTTGACTTGGTAAGTTATTTAACATTACTGAGTTCCCCAACTCTTCTGTAAAAAAAATAAATAAATAAAAATAATCATTTTTACTACCTTTCAGGATCCTTGTAAAAGTTAAATAATGCCATATGGAAAAAAAAAAAATGCCTAGTAATGTCTCATGCACAGGTAGAACCAGACACGTTAGTCTTCTTTTTATTTTCTTTCTCTTTTTTTTTGCACTTATGACTGCTGATTTTCATAGTTATGGCCTCATGTTCTTTCTGACTTTTCAGAGTGACTGTGCACACCTCCAATCGGAAAGCATTGCTCCCACTTTGTAGGTACTTGGTGTCTAGGGTAACATTGCTCCAACTTAGTGGATACTTGGCGTCTAAGGTGTAACTCCATATGCAGAAAATAGTAATCAATCAGAAATGTCATGAGTAGCAAAGAAATGTCAGTAAGGTAGGTTACTATGGAAATAAAAGAGTACAATATACCATCTGAACCCTTAGGATGATTAAGGATGGACATGAGACTAAAGCTTAAACACCAAACAGACAAAACAAACAAAAAGCAGGCCAGGGAATAGCAAAAGATAAAGCTTGGATCTCATCTAGTGTACAATTTGACCTAAGTATTGCCCTTCTCATACCTGTGAATTTAGGAACTCTCACGAATCAGTATCTGTAATCCGTTTTTATTGGGTGCCCACAGGAATGTAAAATTGAGACTAATACAAGACAAATAGCTTATACGAGTACTTGAAACTAAAAATAAATCATTGAATCTCTGTAATATAGCATGACATTTGTTTCCTTTTCACACACAGTCCAGTGTTGGTATTTTTGATTAGGCAGCTTTCCAGAAACTGGTGACCCAAAAATATGGGCCCTTGGTTTTGCAAATGAAAAAGTGTGTGCATTCATGTAGGTGCGTGCATGTGCGCGCGCGCACACACACGCGCGCGCGTGCACATAGTAAACACTGCTCTCTCTGACGAGAGAACCAAATGAAGCAAAGAGTAACATGAGAGGCTCGCAGCGCAAGCTGAGAACGACTGCACTTTTTGTGACCATTGACCCACCTATATGCAAGAGAGCCGCAAAATGTCTTCCTGTGTGTCCATTGGGACAAACTATAAAGGAAACCATAACACTGTGCCTTCTAGAGACTGGATTTCCTGGGACCAAAATTTCTCTCATAGTACTAGAAGGTATGCCTAGTTGCAAGAGCTCTAAGATGAAATTTTCCAATGTAGCCAAAAGAAAGAAGAATTAGTTAATGAGCAGGTATTATTTGTGTCTGCCAGAGTGGTAGACATGGCAAGGCCCCTTCTCTTTCTGAGAAACTAGCTACTTATGAAGAGAACATCAGGGGGAAAAATAAAACAAGCATAAGGAAATATAGTCTGCCAGCTCTAAGGCTGGAGAGATAAGGATAGCCAACCAGTAGTGTTCGACAATAAAAATAATATTAAATTATGTGGTATTCCTTAATAAACTATGTTATTTAATTTCTACTGCATTTGATATACATCATGTAATTTTCCTAGAATATCCTTCCCTACTTTGGTTGACTGGCAAATCCCTGAACATTCTTAAAAATCTAGTTCATATGTCAAAACCCCTATTAAGACCCACTAATATCTTCCTTTCTGAAATATGCAGTATATCAACAATCTTACTTTTCACGTCATACTGAATGTTATTACTTTGTATGTTTCTCATTATCAGCTTTGGGCAAACAAATTGCATAGAGGTTTCTTTCTTCTGTGAAATTCAGAACTAGCATGAAATAGATGGACAATAAATATCTATGTCCCGTGAATTTCACTTGATATTAGTAACCAGATTATTGACCAACTTTGTATTTTAATCAACTGATTCAAAAGAAGCCTAAAAGAACATTTTATGAAAGGACTATAAATAATTTCCAGAAAACAAGTCTCTGCCACATGAATTAAGATGATTAGATGATATGTTGTATTTAGAGAAGAAAAGAGAACATTATAGTGGGAAATAAATGGTTGGAAGATTAGGGAGTGACTGAGCCAAGGTGAATTTAGAAAATATCATTTTCAACTGAGCTGTAAATTTAGATACCATATCTACAAAAGCAGAAAAGACAGAAATATTCATTGTGATACATCCGATAAGCCTGCTTAAAATAATATGCTACAATTTGCAACAAACTCTATTTATTATGCCAAGTTTTGACTTTTTGTCCTTAAACCATTAATTATTTAGATTTATTTTTTATATTAAGCCCTTTTGGTGATACCTAAAGTCTCAATATCCTCATAATGTATGCGTAAGTTCCTGCAATTTAAAAGCCTACTGGAAAAAAAATTGAATTCCAAATACCACTTTTAATACCTAACTACCTATTCACAATTTGATACTGTGAAGGTTATGAAAAATTGGTCTCTTAAAATAATTACACTTATTTGCTCTGTCATAGTTAAAAACACTGATTTTTTTTTATAAAACATCACCATTTGCTTATTTCTTGGCCTAAAGTGTCACCCACATTGTTCAAATTAATTCTGAATACTGCCTTGTGTGTTTTGTTATAATTTGAGGTTGAAAAATAAAGACTTAATTTTTTTTTCTTACTGGAAATATGAAATAGTGAAAATTAGTAATCAGTTATATAATAATTAAGGTGAAATATACTAGTGATAATGTGCAATTTCTTTCTCTGGTTTCCAAAAACCAACTGTAAGGAAATTAAGTCACTTCTCATTGCCTTTCTGCCCCTCAGATTCTTACATGAGATTCGCAGAGTCCTCCAAAGGTCGAATTGTTAGTATCTGTCTCTGAATCGAACCCTATTAAGAAGGAAATATAACCAAAAATATCCCACTAAACTAAAAATATAATAGTTTGATCTGGTAATTTTGAGAATCCTGGCTATTTTACCAGAACATGTTGCTGTTTATTCTCATCTTGTTACGTGAAATACAGACTATTGTAATGTTTTCTATGTAAATAATATCAACATGTCATTCTAAACCTCTTTCATCCTTAGTCTTCACCACAACACTGTTCCTTATTTCAACTCTCCTTCTTAATCCTTTGTGCTTCCTGACTCGTCATTTATCAGTTTCCTTTAACACTGTTCATCCTTCCAAATCCAAGAGCCCATTTCCTTAGGACTAGTCCCTGGTTCTCATTACTGCTTTTTGAATCAATTACTTATATCTTACTTTTTCTAGGTCCAGTGGTTTTGGTTGTGTAAGCTCTTTGCCAGAATATTATAAGTCTGTTCTTGAACTTTAGTATAGTGATAGTGCTTGGACCCTTCAATCATAGACCTCCCAAGCAAATGATGAAAAGCCATCTTGCTTTCTGAACTTGTATAAGGATACAGTTTTAAAACTCATCCACTTACTACAAAATGTAACTGCTATTGCTTTAGTAATCTTGATTATTTTCTTAGAATAAGATCATAGAGGTAAGAATACATAATTCAGGAGCAAGTAATGAATGTCAGGCAATTATTTAGAATGATTATGTTCACCTATTTATTTATATGTTCTTTCTTTTCTGTTTTGACTTTGCTGTTTAAGCATATTTGTATAATATTCTATATTTCTTTAAAAAGAATACATGTATCATAACAAATGGATGCAGCTATCTTACTGAAGTTCAAAGTGTATTAGGGAAAAATAATTATTTGGCATAATATTTAAATACAATGGCCTTGATTTTTAGGAACGATGCAACAATTATATAATTGTATTGGGAGGAGGGCCTGAGAAAAACTAAATAAACAAGAAAGGATGTTTGCACTGCCACTATCACAAATGGTATAACTGAATGGAAAAACACTAGAAGTTCTAATAAAGAACAGAAACTTGGACCACTAGATGTCATAATAGTTATGTCACTGGACTCCCACATAGTCAACTATGGTTCAAGTTCTAGACCTCGTAGCTTGAAACTCATACAGGGTTTGTGTGCGTGCATGCTTAAGATTTCGAGAGGAGACTGGAGAATGGAAAAAAAGGGATTACAGTGTGGCCACTCACCCTGGGGGTGATTTCTCACTTTCTGTCTGTCTTTCTTTGTTTCTCTGGAAAGCACATGTGTCCTTAAGCAAAAATCTCTCCCTAAAAAATTTAATAAAATAAAAGGAGAAGAAGGATATAAACCCAGAGTCGACTGTGTGGCAAGCTTCAGTACTAAACGTCCAATAATCAGCTTCTTCTGTAGATCCTTACACTCTCTTGAGCCATTGCTAATACCCAGCTCTGAACCAACAAATGATAGCAAGGAGTCCTATCCAAAGTTGTCCCTTTTGAGGTAATGAACTCTGGGAATTCTGGTCTAACAGATATCCAAAATATAATATAAATCAAGATCACACATTTTCCACACATATTAAGGTCACAATACAAGCATTTATTAAGACACTTCTGTCCTCTTTTGAATTCTAGACATTTTCATAGTGATTAAGGAACACAGTTCATGTCTTGGGACCAGCAGTTAGCGTAATGGCTATGTCGCTGTACTCCCACATACTCGACTGCGGTTCGTGTCCCTGACCCGGTGGCTTAAAACTCCCACCAGGCGCATGTGCGTGCGTGTCCAAGATCCCGAGAGGAGAATGGAGGAGAAGGGATTGAGGCATGGCCATCCCCACTGGGGGTGATTTCTCGCTTTCTGTCTCTCTGTCTCTCTCTGTCTGTTTGGCGAGCGCACACACCCTATAGCAAAAACCTCTCAAAAAAAAAAAAAAAAAAGAAAGAAAGAAAGAAAAAGAAACACAGTTCATGTCTCAAAATATAAAAGCCCAGACTCTTGAATTAGAAACTTGATAGAGCTTTTACATCCCTTACTGATTGGCTAATGGTCTTATAAATTCTATAAATCTTACTTGAACAAGTTCAAATTTAGTTAATGAAATATAACTCATTATATTTAATGAATACTAAGGAAAAATTATAACAAACAAGCTCCATTTTTTTCTTTTTTTTTTTAGATTTTTTACTATAGGGCAAATGTGCTCGCCCAAGAGAGACAGAGACAGAGAAGGAGAGAGTGAGAAATCACCTCCCGAGGGGTATGGCCACACCACATTCCCGTCTCCATTTTCGTCTCAGGATTTGGAGCATACACACATATGCGCCCAGCATGACTTTCTAGTCACTGGGTTCAGGGCTCAAACCATGGTTGGATATGAGGGAATCCAATGCCTTAACCACCATGCCACCTGCTGGCCTCAAACTCCATTTTTGATAGCTTAAGTGATAACATCTTCAAAGAAGCACACTCCTTCCTACTCACACACATCTAAGCAAGCTTATAACCCATGCTACGGTTAGTTATAAACACAGAAACTCTAGCCAGCTCACATGGGGTCCTTATCCAGTTCCACTCTCCAATTGTAATAAAACTGAACCCTCACAGTTAACATCCCACTTAATATTGTAGCCTGCCTGCCTAAAACATTAATTTCCTTTTGCCTAATCTACTTATGAGAGCGAGGTCTTATTTCTTATGTATGCTCTCTCTTTGGTCATTTTTGTTCAATGTCAAGGTCCACTGTTCCAAAGTGACATTTTATTCTGCTTTGTGTTGTTCATGGTGATGTTCCAATCACAAAAACTTGCCTGGAATTATATTGAGCATAGTAGGTGATCAACAAATATCTAATGAGTGGACATAGCAGGTGCTCAACAAAAGTCTGCTGCATCATCCTCATTATGGTAATTTTGTAATTCAGATCAACTTATCTACTATCCACATAATCAGCGTGGAAGCTGGTACCAAATGGGGCTGTGATTTGTACCATTCATCCTTTCTCTCCTAACAATGGTATCCTAGGCTTGTCAGTTTTCTGTACTGAAAATTATAAGTTAGTTATTCACATATTTAATTAGATCACTTCCATTTTTTCCAGCCTGAATCTTCTTCACAACTTTGTTTTGGTTATAAAAATATTACCTTGCTCTTATTGAAGTTCTTGGTGTTTATTACCTCATTATTTTTTTTTTTGTATTTCTTTGCAAAATTCGATGACATTTCTGGAGGGTCTGAAATTAAGTAACATGTAAAATATCTTAAACAAATATTACTTCTTTATTCTGAAATTACTTTTTTGATAAGTATGATTATTAAAATTAATAAAATTCAAGAACCGTTATTATATGCCATTATGACAATTCAAAATAAGTTCATATTTAATCATTCCATAATATATATTATTATTGTAAATTTCTTTTCAAATAGAGAAAAACATTTTAAAGTTGCAACTTCATACAAATGGATTCAAGTGTTTTCACTGTGATTAGGGCTTTGTTTAAATATAGTACTTTGTGGTATACAAAAATTGTAAAAATCAACCAATAAATTGATTTCTGAGAATGGAGATCAAAAAACATGCTGCAAATTTTTATCTGTTGGCTTCAAGAATATATTTTTATTTTGCCGAGTTCTGAAATGTATTACCGTTCCCTGTCTTGATTCTATTTTTTTTTTTTTTTTTTTTTTTTTGGAGAGGTTTTTGCTATAGGGTGCATGTGTTCGCCAGAAAGACAGAGAGAGACAGAGAGATACAAAGCGAGACATCACCCCCCAGGGAGAATGGGCATGCTGCAATCCCTTTTCCTCCATTCTCCTCTCGGGATCTTGGCCACACACACACATGCGCCCAGTGTGAATTTAGGCCACCAGGTCCGGGACTAAAACCATGGTTGTCTACATTGGAATTCAGCGACATAGCCATTATACTAACTGTTGGTCCCTTGATTCTATTTTTGAAGCAGTATTAAGTCTTGTTTAGAGATTTGTAATGGCATCTCATCTATATAAACTATGAATGTAATATACCTCAACAATAAAAGTCATTCTATTCTTTTCTATAATGTCTTCTTTAGTCTTCTATTTCCATTTTTTTAGTTAATAGAACACTCTATTATCTATAATAAACCAGTGATTTCCAAAGGACATTTATTTTATACTACCAATCCCAATGAAATCTCATCTTATTAAAATCAAAAAAAATTTTACCCTATAATTGTTACTGTTACTGAGTACTTTCTATTTGCAGTCACTGCAATTACAACTTTGAATACCTCGTCAGTATTACATTACACAAATATAATAGATGCATTTAATATATTCTCAAGTAATTATATAATACAAAGCAATAAGGATGTATTTACATAGTTCTTGCCTTAAGCCTCTGATTTCCAAAAAAAAAAAAATTATCCAACGCGAACATGCACATTGGTGTGAAGAGTAGAGATGGACAAAGGGTATAGGCTATAGAACAATGGTTCTTAAAATGTGATTCCAAAAATTAGTAGGAAAAACATCATTTGGAGAATTGTTAGAAATGCAAATTTGGACAGTAACTTAAGTTAACTGTCAGAATCTGTAAGTGTGGAAATCAGTTTCTCTGTTTCAACAGATCTAGGTGATTTTCTTATGTGCATATTATTTGGAGAATCGATGGTCAGGGAAAGACAGATCTGAATTAGAATCATATCTCTTTCACTTCTACTTATAAAATTCTTAAGATATAAGGACATGGAACCCATGTGACTTCTGTAAACCTTCAGTATCCTTATCTGTACAGTGAATTTAATTCTGTCTATACTAAAGTAAGTGAAGACATTGTGAGTATGCACATTTATGTATATGTGTGTGAGTGAGTAAGAATGACAGAGAGAAAGAAAGAGATATTTTTACTAGGAAACACACTACACTGTCACAATAACTTCCTATTAAACACCAGATAAGTTTTTCTATGCCATGACTACACAATCATTTCAATAAACCTTGCAGTTCAAAAAATTATGACTATTTGAAATGCTATCACCATCAGCAACAGTGATATTAGAAAAACATTCTAAATTAGGGGGACCAGCAGTTGGCATAATGGTTATGTCACTGGACTCCCACATAGTCTACCGCAGTTCAAATCCCAGATCCAGTGGCTTAAACTCACACCAGGTGTATGTGCATGCCCAAGATCCCAAGAGAATGGAGGAGAAGGAGGGATTGTGACATGGCCATCCCATTTCTAGCTTTCTGTCTCTCTGTCTCTCTGTCTCTGTCTTTCTGGTGAGCACACGTACCCTATAGCAAAAAACTCTCCAAAAAAAAAAAAATTATAAATTGTTCATTAGATTTCATAGATCTCTTATCCTGTGAGTTATCCAGTGTGTATACAAAACAGAAGCAGCATTTGAGCATAGTGTCATATTCCTATTTGTATTTATGAGAGGTATCACCCTTAGACTGGGGAGCAAGGCCCTGATTAGGAACACCAGTCACAGGGCTTTCGGTGCTTCAGTGTATCTTCTTCCAGATTGTCTTGGCTCTCCTCTGGCAGCGTGGACAGACAGGATCTGGAAGTGCCATGAGACCTAAGTGCCCTAAGATCAGAATCTAGACCTGTTCAGTCCCGGTAGACAGCACTGCTTCTATGATTTAAGTATTTCTCCCCCAAATTCGTGTTGAGGAACTTGGTCGAATTGTGGAAGTATTAAGACAAGTCTTAATCTGATCACAGTGATGAAATGTGCACTCTTTGGGAGGAGATTGGGATTAAGTCCTCAGAGTAGGCCCTTTGAGTCCCAGCAGGCTTTTACAGTGGGAATGAGACAGGCAGGGACACCTCTACACCAACACGCTCTGTTCAAGCTGTCTCATCATATGCTATCCCATGCCAGAAAAAAGGCCATCATCAAATGCTGCCCCTTGATCTTGAAACTCCGAAGGAAGTTTGAATCTCCAAAACCATGAGCTAAGTAAACCTCTATTGTTCTATAAATCACCCAGACTCAAGTACCTATATTATTATCAACACAAATGACTAGAAAGAATGCATTCTACAAAATTTCGAAAATGCTCTCAAATGTCAGTACCAACCTGGATCCCTATGTAACCTAAAGGTTAATCTTTGTATCAGAGCCATCATAGCATTAAAGCACCAGTAAATCTTCATCCAGCCTGGATCACAGGTATACGGACACATTCAGTGTGCACAGGCAGCTCCCCAGGACAAAAACTGAGAAGCTACCCATGTGGTTTCAGTTGCAGTTCCATTATGCCATTGTCTTTATCCCAAATGTGTAGCTTTGAAAGGCAAATCCAAGGCCAGGAAGTGGTGTGATTTTTAAGGCACTAGACTCCCACATTGCCAACCATGATTCAAGTCCCAGACCTGGTGCCTTGAAAATCACTCTGGGCATATGTGTGCACATGCCCAAAGCCCCAGGAAAAGAATAGAGAAGAGTCTGCAGTGTAGCCATCACCTCTGGGGAGGGGAGTAGTGATTTCTCATTTTCTCTCTCACTGTCTCTTTGGCAAGCACACACACCTTATGGCAAAAACCTAAAAACAAATAATAATAATAATTACGTAAAAGCAATGCTACCCAGAGTCTCACCATTTACTATTTTTCATTAGCATCTGATTACATTGTATTATTTAAAACTGAAGCTTTATAGACAAATTAGAAAATAAATATAACATAAAAGTAAAATCATAAGCACATGGTTTTTAAGTTTTACATAATTCTACCACTTATGAACATTTTGACTGGTCAGTATATGGAGATCTATATATTTTATGTGAATAATTTTTTGTGCATATTTTGTTCTACAATTTATTTAGTAACTCCCTCACTGGGTATTTTTCCTTGCTTCCAAAGAAAGTAACATGTTGATAGACAATAAAGTGCATTTGGATTTTTTTTTTTTTTGATTCAGTTTGGCAATAATACTCAGTGCTGTTTCAGAAGAGATACAGTTATATAGTTACTGATAGAAGTTTAAATTGGCATAAATATTTTGAATAAAAATTTAGAAATATATATCCAGACTTGAAAATTAAACCTCCCACCTTGGAATCAGCAAATGCTTTTCTAACAAATTAATTCTGTAGAAAAAATAATAAAAGAGTAAAGAAGGCAAATAAAAACATCTTTTAGAGAATTATGTATATTGCTCTGCTATTAGCTAGAGTACATTTCATTACATTTGAAAGTACTTGTAATAAAAGTAAATTTCCTGAATGAATCCTTAAATTTTCTGCCTGTACTTCAGATTTATACAGTAATAATTTATCAGTTCCTTATGAAGAATATGTATCTAATTAATGTTAACTTTTTATAGGCTCCAACAAAATAATATGAAAAACATTAATATATGTCTAAAGTAGTACAATCAAAATAAAACAGAAAACAGTAAAATATTACATTTTTGAAATGGCAGTTATCCCTGAAGTATCAATTACATATGAAGTGTGCTTTTAAATCAATAAATAGCAGTGAAATAGGACAAATTGCTGGGCTTCTTTTTTTTTTTTTTATCCTATATTGAAAAATTATTTGATCTGACCAAAAAAAAAGAAGAATTCAATAAAATTATCAAATCTAACTTCTAACATAAGTTTAACGTGGAAGAGGACATTCTAAGCAAGATAAGAAACCTAAAACATGGAAAAGAAAAATAATTTTTAAAAAGCAGTGTTGGAGCCAGTAGATAGCATGGTGGTTAATGTGCTGGATTCCCATATGGCCTACCACAGTTCGAGTCTTGGACCCTGTGTCTTGAAAACCAGAATATACAGGGAATTAATTCAAGCAGCTTACCCACAAAAATGTAAACAACCCAGTTAAAAATGGGCAAATAAGTTAAACTGATTACTCACCAAGGATGACATATGAATGGCCAAAAAGCATATAAAAATGCTCAGCATTACTTATCATAAGGGAAATGCAAAGCAAAACCACAATAGTACTTAACCCCAGTCAGAATGGCTAAGATTAAAATAATAACAGAATTATAAATGCTGGCACGGCTTCACTGAAAGGGAACTCTCCTACACTGTTGATAGTGGAGTGCAGCCACTATGGAGAATAATACGGAGGTGCTTCAAAAACCTACAAATAGAATTACTGAATGACCCAGCAATTCTACTCCTGAGTATCTACCCAAATGAAATGAAAACATTTAATCCAAGAAACACTTGCACACCCATATTTATTTCAATATTATTCACAATGGCTAAGACATGGAATCAGCCCAAATATCCAAGAGCAGATGAGTGGATTGAAAAATCAGACACATATACATGATGGAATACTTTCCAGCAATTAAAGATGCTGATACTTTATACAAAGTGGACAAACGTGGAAAAGTTAATGTTAAGCAAAGCAAGCCAGGCTATGAAAGAGAGGCATTGATGTCCTTGCTTAATGCATGCCAAATGTCTGTACTCTATGAGAGCAACTAAAGGACGGGGAGGTATAAAAATAAGGGTGGGGACACCTGTAGACACTAAAGACAACATATCAGGGAGTAGGCAATGGGAAGTTGAGGGGAGGGAATTAGGGGAAGTAAAAACATTTAACAGATGCAAAATGAAAGTGAATCTGTTGATAATAATGTGAAAGGTAATGTCTTGGATTAGACTAAAATGCACTGTATTCATGCTGGGAAAAATCATTATGTACACAGTAAGAATGTACCATAATTAAATGTAAAGAAATGATAATAATAACAACAATAATAATGAAGAAAAGAAATCACACCAGGCCTGCATGCTTGTGTGCCCAAAGTTCCAGGAGGAGAATGGAAGAGAAGGGATTGCAGCATGGTCATCTCCCTGGCGGGGGGGAGGGGGGGCGGGGAGGGTGTTATTTCTCAGTTTCCTGTTTCTCTCTCTGTCTCTACCTAAAAAATGTATATGCCCTATGGCAAAAATCTAAAAAAGAAAAAAAAGCAATATGTAATTCAGACAAATGTGACTATTAATAATAATTACTAATATTGACAATAAATGCTTTATAATAAAAAGATACAAAAAGAGTCAAGTCATTTTAGAAATTCTAAGGTCCCGTTAACATATTAAGACATGGTTGATTTTTTATTATTTATATAAGTGTAAGTGTTAGCTACACCAAAAAATTATATTTTCATCCACTTAACTGGCAAACTAAGCACCATCCAAACTTTCCAAATCTCAGAAAAGTTAGTTCAAAATGAATCACAGACATAAATATAAAACATGAAACTATTAAATTCCTAGCAAATAAAATGAGAAAAACACCTAGATGACTTTGGGTACAGTGATAACATTTCACATACACCAGTTATAATTTATGAAAAAAATACTTGATAAGTAGGACCTTATCAAATTAAAACGTCTTGTTCTGTAAAATGTAATATTAAAAAATTCAAAGAAAAAACAGACGGGGAGAAAATATTTGCAAAAGATACACTCGATAAAGTATCATTATTGAACATATACACAGTCTTAAAACTTAACAGTCAGAAAACAAACCACCCAATTTAAAAAATGAACCAGACTTTTAATACATGTCATCAAAGAATATATACAGATGGCAAATAAGCAAATGGATAGATGCTCCACATCATACGTCATCAGGGAACTGCAAACAGAAACAAGATCCCACCCTGCATATAATAAAATGGTCAAAACCCAAACACTGATAGCACCAAATACTGGCTGTGATGTCAAGCAACAGAAATTCTTTCTTCTTTGCTGGTGTGAATACAAAATGATATTGCAGATTTTTAAGGCATTTTGGTGATTTCTCACAAAATGAAACATACTCTTACTATATGATCTATCAATCATATTCTTTGATGTTTACCCAGAGAAGTTGAAAACTTATGTCAACCCATAAGGCTTCACGTGGATATTTATGGCCACATTACTCATAATTGCCAAACCTTGGAAGTAACCAAGGTGTCCTTCAGTAGATGAATGGAAAAGTAAACTGTGGAACATCCAAACAGTGAAATAGCTATTATTCAGCACTAAAAAAAAATAAGCTTAGACCAATCTGGTAACCTATTGGTTAAGGGAGTCAGACCCACATGGCCAACTGCACTTAGGACCCCAACCAAGCACCTGGAAAAACACAAAAGGTCATGTTATGTGTCTGTGTGTCCCAAATCCTGACAAGACAGATAAATAGAGGAGACAGGAATGCTGTACCCCACTGTAGGAGATGTTTTCTTCCTTTCTCTCTCTCTCTCTCTGTTGTTTCTCTCTCTCTCTCTCTCTCTCTCTCTCTCTCTCTGTGTGTGTGTGTGTGTGTGTGTGTGTCTGTGTGTCTGTGTGTCTCTTTCTGTAAATGACATGTGGCCAGTGGCAAATAAAAAAAAAGGATATTAATGAACTATCAAGCCATGAAGAGAGATGGAGGAAATGTCAATGTACATTACTAAATGAAAGAACCAATCTGAAAAGGCTACAGGCAGTGTGAATTGAAATACATGAAATTTCTAAAAAGGTAAACTATGAAGACAGGAAAAAGATTTGTGGTTGCCAGGGAGTTTTCAGAAGATCAGAATTTTTACAAGAGAAAAATAAATGCTCTGTAGAATACTATAATGATGGATATCTGTCATAAATTGCTGAAACCCATAGAATGTACACCAACAGTGAACCCTAATGTGTACTATGGATTATGGGAGATTATGAAGTGGCAATGTAGATTCATTGGTTGTAACAAATTTACTACTCTGATGGAAGATATTGCTAATGGTAGGGACAGGTGAAATATGGGAAATCATTGTACTTAATTTTGTTGCGAATCTACAACTGCTCTAGAAGAAAAAGACTGTATCTGTAGAGGTGAAAACGAATTCTGTTTAGGAAGAAGGGAATGAATAAGCCATTTCTGAACATGTACATTATGTGATATCAAGCAGGTATGAAAAAAATTGAGTTTGACCAGCAGTTAGCGTAATGGCTATGTTGCTGGACTCCCACGTAGTCGACCGCGGTTTGAGTCCTGGACCCAGTGGCTTAAACTCACGCCGGGCGCGTGTGCGTGCTTGCCCAAGATCCCGAGAGGAGAATGAAGGAGAAGGGATTGTGACATGACCATCCCCCCTGGGGGGTGATTTCCTGTTTTCTGTCTCTCTGTCTCTCTCTGTCTGTCTGGCGAGCGCACGCGCCCTAAAGCAAAAACCTCTCAAAAAAAAAAAAAAAAAAAGAAATGTATCTATTGAGTTGCATAGTTGTCTAGGATATATTTTTACAAAAGGAAATCAAAGCAGAGAATAAATGTTATGTAATACCAATTTTAAGAGAAACAAGATATAAAAGTACTGTTAAAAAGATCATTTTATGTATAGGGATGTTTAAATTATCATGGGGTATGATGAGGGTGGATGTGTATGGTTAAAAATATAATCATATTTTCTTTCTAAAATGTATCCAGGAGGAGCCAGCAGGTGACTTAGTGGTTATGGTGCTGGACACTCCCATAAGGCAAACCATGGTCTGAGTCCCAGACCTAGCTGCTTGAAAATCATGCCGGGTGGATGTGCATGCATACCCAAAATCCCAAGAGGAGATTGGAGGAGGAGGGACTGCATCATAGCCATCTCCCTTGGAGGGGTCATTTCTCACTTTCCTTCTCACTGTATACAAAAAAAATCTCCAAACAATGATTCAAAAAAAGTTGAGACTCTACTTGCATTATAATATACATTATGACTTGGGTCAAATTATTTCAATCTTCTTGCTACAAAACTCCTACAAATCTGGTCAGTAGCGAATTAGGATAGAACAGAGTAGAGTATCAATAAAATTAAAGAAGGTTAACAGTGAAGAGGAGATGAAAACTAGACATGTCATTGTAAACTGACACTCCCGTGACTGACCTGAGAGTATATTAATTACCAAATGTAGACCACAGAAATAATGTTGAAACTTAACTAATCACATAAAACTTTGTTGTTAAAGGGTACACAGTGGTGAAAAACAGGGCTAGGGAAAGAAAAAGAAAACTCTCTCCCATACAGATACCTATGAAAAAAAATCATGTTTATTTCTGCTGGGTTATTCTGGGTAGTTGCTCCACTGCAGCATCTTAATACAGGTTTGAGATGAAAATATGTCTGATGTTCATTATCACAAAATCTGCAAGCCAAGCAATTAATGGAAAAAGAGGACTTTTACAAATAACTCTTGTCAACTCAACTAAAGCAAATGTAAATTTGAATTCTAATTTCTAAAGATGAAGATTCCATTCTTCTTGATAGGATAATAACACAAATTAATTTATCAAAAAGTAGGAAAGTTTTCAGAACTACTTTAATGATAAACAAAGTTCTGTTGAATAGTAATAAATTTTATAAAAACAAGATAAAATAATAGTACTAAAGGGGAGAAAATCTATTTCTCATTTTAGATGCCAGGAAATAAATGTTAGGCAATTTTTTAAAAAACAATAATCTTTTAAAAAGTCCCTACTATCTCATTTTTATCATCTGAAATTACCAAGAGTTAGAGGAAAGGGAGAACATTAGACATGAATGCACTCAATGCTGTATTTCTTTACTTCCTATTGTATTTATCTCTGATTCAAAGAAAGAACTATTTCCTCTCTTTCTATAGACTTCTCACCTGCACAATTTGCATTTTCCTCCCGAAATATCTTCATAAATCATTTCCTTCATTGCATTCATGCCCTTACAGTTAGCAATATGCCACCTCCAACCTGGCTCTCAATAGCCTTCTATTGAACTGAGTTTAGTTGATTTTCAAAAATATGTGGTTAGACCAGTGGAGATGCACCGGAGCCAAAGGCAGAGCATCAAATCAGAATATGATAAATCAGCAAAATATTACTTATGGGTAAAAAAGGTTAAAAATTATCTGTTAACTGATAAATTTTAAGAGTCATCTAGAAAATCTTGAAATCACATTAAGATACAATTGTGTCAAAGGGACTATATCACACAAAATATTACTTTGCCATTAATAATTTACCAGGGATTAATGAATATAATCCACATTAATAGGAAAGATCAAATCAGATGTTAAAAAATAATAAATATATTCAGTTATAACACTGATATACATCAGAGGAATTTTTTTTTATCTTCATGATAGAAGTTAAATAATAGTTGCCAACATGTGGCAAAATTTTGCAATTTAAAACTGCCCAGGCAAGCTCTGTGGCCTAGTGGTTAGGGAAGTATCCCTTATGGCAAACAAATGGTTCAAATCCCAACCCTAGAAGCTTGAAAACATGTTGGTGCCTGTGTGCCCCAAATCTTGACAGAATGAAGAAGTGCAGAAAGCATTGTAGTGTGACCATACCCCATTAAGGAGTGTTTTCACTTTCATCTCTCTGGTAAGTTCACATGCCCTTTGGCAAAAGAAAAAAAAAAAATTGTGCCTAGTGTGCCAACATTAAAGATCAATGATCAAGTACTAGGGACCTTGGGACCAGCAGTTAGCGTAATAGCTATGTCGCTGGACTCCCATGTGCTCGACCACGGTTCGCGTCTCGGACCCGGTGGCTTAAAACTCACGCCGGGGGCATGTGCTTGCATGCCCAAGATCCCGAGAGGAGAACGAAGGAGAAGGGATTGCGGCGTGACCATCCCCCCTGGGGGGGTGATTTCTCGCTTTCTGTCTCTCTGTCTCTCTGTCTGTCTGGCGATCGCACGCGCCACATAGCGAAAACCTCTAAAAAAAAAAAAAAGTACTAGGGACCTCTATTCCCCCCTCATTGACCTTTTTTCTGGTCAGTGAGATACACATACCCTTGGATTTGGGCACATAAAGTGCAGGCCTCACCACTGAACTGTTAGCTTTCCTGGTGGGCTAAATTTTGGGAATATGGTTGGGTAAAGTGAGTCCTATGACAAGTGAATAGTCAGAGATACATCCAGTGTAGACTTCACTCTTAATAGGCCTGGACTACCAATGCCTCAGTAACACTGGCCCCTAGATGCTGTTTTCTACAGCATGGTTTGAGCAGGACATGAACAGCTCATTTTCCAGATATTAAGGTCATTTTTGTTATTGAGGATAATTTGTTTTACAGACTAATGATGGTATAGTTTCCAACCCAACAAAGGTAGTTATTAATAAGAAAATAGTAATGATTGCAATATCATGAATTCCATGAGGGTTGATGTTTTGTACACTCTGATGTCAATAGTGTCCCACTACTGAAATGATGATTTTTTTGTTCCTTTCCCAGGTTTTAAAACAAAAGAATAAGGCATTTGTAACTCTTTCATATGATTTCATTGCCGGTTATATGACTATGACAATTATGGAAATAGCAGTTTTAAATAAAGTTTCTTGTATTTTTAATCCATACAGACATTTAGTGAAATGTGCTTTTGCTGACTGTAGTAGTATGGCTTTGGAATACTTTCAAATGTGAATTTTGCATCAGTTTAGTTGAAATATTTACCTTGTTCTTCCCTAATTACCTGTATATCATGTTAATTTCGACTTGTTGCTTGCTTTGTAATTCTATGCAATAGGCCTACAGTGCAATAAAATTATGTGTATAGAGTAAATTTATTCAAATTCCTCATACAATTTGTATATATATATTTAAAGTATTTCAAAAACACCAATATCTGCTGGTACTTTCAAAAAGAATAGTGTCTTAAGCTTATTCCATGGGTGTCTGAAGTCCCCAGTGGACAATGGAGGAGTGGGGACTGAGGCTGTGGCGATAATTTCTCACTCCCCCCACCTATGTCTCTCTCTCTGGCAAGTACACATGCCCTATAGTAAAAACTAAAATAAACTGAATAAACTGAAATAAGATAAAAAACCCACAGGTTCATTTCCAGCAATGTAATAACTGTTTTATGCTTAGTAGATCATTCCCACATATAAAGAATTGATGATTTCTTACTGTATTCCAGAAATATTTATTAGTATAAATTAACCTCAATTTGGAAACACTTTAAAATATTTTGACATGTCATTACCATTTTCCCTGAGTGTTCCTTACGATATAAAATATTTGTTACATGCGATGTATATGCCAAAATGGGCGAATCTTTCATTATGTAAGAATCTTCCATAACAGTTTTGGATGTCTTTATAATCTTTTGAAAACCAAAATAGACAATATATATGAATGTGATGAGAAAAGTGTAAATTTTCTAAAAAATTATTTTATTAGGAAAAGGAGCAAAAAATATATTTTTTTTTCCTAAAACAAAAGCTCTTCTATTTCAATAGAAACACTATAAAATTGAAATGGAGCACTTAGAAATTCTGCATGATAGTGCCCAGGTTTAATGATACTGACTCTATCAATTTCTATTTACTTGAGTGTTTATTTTTTATTCAAATTGCAAATGTAAATACTTTATAATTTTCCCTTGTTTTTCACTGACAAAATTTTGAAAATCCGTACTTTTTGGGTTTTTTTTTGGAGAGGTTTTTTTTTTTTTTGCTATAGGGCGCATGCACTCACCAGACAGACAGAGAGAGACAGAGAGACAGAAAGCGAGAAATCACCCCCCAGGGGGGATGGTCACGCCGCAATCCCTTCTCCTCCATTCTCCTCTCAGAATCTTGGGCACACATGCACACTCGCCCGGTGTGAGTTTAAGCCACCGGGTCCGGGACTTGAACTGCAGTCGACTACGTGGGAGTCCAGTGAAATAGCCATTATGCTAACTGCTGGTCCCAAAATCCATACTTGTTGTATGTGTGCTATCCAACTCCTGCCCTGTGAGATAACTTTAGACAATAAAGGACTATGCTCGAATAAGTTTAAAGTTTGTATCTTAACTTTATATTAAAGTTTATATTCAAAGTATATATTGTCATATTGAAAGTTCTGATGAGCCCTATGGGATGGTATGTTTAAACTGAGAACATTCACTCTTACTTCTTAAAAAAGAAAACGCTCCTCAAAATTTTGGAACTTCCTCCCTTAAAGCATTATAATACCAGCAAACAGGCTATGAACAATGAATAAGGATGTGTCCAGTGTTTGTGTATAGTAAGCTTTCAGAACACCAGACTCAGAATCAGAAATGAAATGGTTCATTCTCCCTTCATCACTGACTGAGGAGGGTAAATAAATTCCATCTTGAATTTCTACATCCCTCATGCTAATAAGTCTTATTAAAAGTGTTGAAAGATATGAGCAGAATGTGCTTAAGGCTCTTAGCACATGCCTTACACTGTAGTGACTACTTAACACATAGAAACTATTCTGGATTTATTTACTTTATGATTTTGAAGGAATAGATTATCTTCCTTACCATTATCCCTGATTTCTAAATGATAAAAATTACCTGTAAAAGTCTAAAAAGATTGAATGAAAGACAGAAATCCCTATGAGAAAGTCATCTGGCTTTCAAGAGTTCAATGATAGTTCTACCCCCAGGGCATTTGCCATAATCAAGCATTACTCGGTCTAAAACCTGACTTTTCCAAAGGACAAGAACAGATCCATCTAAAAAGGACAGAGTATGTCATCTAAGCTCATGAGACTGGTGATAAAGCCAACAATCTAATGCAAATCAACATACAAAAAGAAATATAACTATAGAGTTATATTTGAACACTCAAGTTGGAATACATACTTTATTCTCTCCATTTTTTTCTCATAAATCTTTTGGTAAATGAGAGTATAAGGGTACATTTCCTAAATAAGCATAAATTCAGAACAGATAACTTGTTTAATCAAATATATGCCAGAAAATATACTAGGTGCTCGTTATTTGATCCAATACTACAATGACTTTAGACTGAGTTAAATTTTTTCTTTCTTTCTTCCCCCCACCCCAGTGCATGTGGAATCTCCATAGATACAAGAGAGAGAGACAGACAGACAGACAGAGACAGCAGGAAAGTAACAAAACACCCTCCTCCCAGGGGATATGGCCGTACTGCAATTTCTTTTTCTACATTTTCCTCTTCGGATTTTTGGACACACACATACACATGCTGGGTGTGTTTTTTACTGGGTCTGAGACTCAGGCTACATGATAGGTCATATGCGATTTGCCATCTTTAAGCAAGGTCAACCACGTGGAAGTCCAGTGCCTTAATCACTAGGTCACCTGCTGATACTATGATCTGCCATCTTAATCACCAAACCAGTGGCTGGTCCCAAGATTGAGTTTATTTTCTGTAGATATTTTTCTGTTTTTTCTTTTATTCTTTCTTCCTTTTGTATTTTTTTGGCATTTTATAATTTTACATTTAATCATTGTACACCGTTAAAATGTACAAAATTTTTTAATAGCATAAATGCAGTGCATATCAATACAGTAAAAGATATTACTATATGCACTGTCATCATCAGCAGGTATCTTTTCACTTACATGTTGTTTTTTTTTTGATCTCCTTTCTTCCACCCCATGCTAGTCACCTGTTTCTGCATTGTCTCTGATATCCACAGTAGTGGTCCCTACCATTGTACCTTCCTTCCCATCTTTCAGTATCATTCATGGGGTGCAAACATTTGGTATTTGCTGAACAGAGACCAATAGTGTCGGTCTTTCATAGACTGTCTTGCTTCTCTTAGCATTAAATCTTCCACATTCACCCACTTTGTATCAAATATCAGTGTCTCTCTTTTTTTCTTTCTTTTTTTTTTTTTTTTGAGAGGTTTTCACTATAGGGCGCGTGCACTCGCCAGACAGAGACAGAGACAGAAAGCGAGAAATCACACCCCATAGGGGATGGTCATGCCACAGTCCCTTCTCCTCCATTCTCCTCTCGGGATCTTGGGGTACACACGCACACGTGCCCGGCATGAGTTTTAAGCCACTGGGTCTGGGACACGAACCGCGGTCAACTACGTGGGAGTCCAGCGACATAGCCATTACGCTAACTGCTGGTTCCCTCTCTTTTTTTAAGAATGTAAAAGACTTCACAAAAAAATAAGGCTTCAGGGAATGACAAATGAATACAATAAAGCAGCAGGATATGAAATTAACATACACAAATTTATAGCATTTTTATACACCAATAATGAACAGACAGAGGTAAGATTAAAGAAAGTGCTCTCATTTACAATAGCCACAAAAAAAAAAGAAAAACAAACAAGAAATAAAGCTACCTACAAGAAAAACTGTAGTTGTCTCTCCCAATGTAAATTATCTTCTCAATGATGGCAAAAAACTTTTATCTCATTGAACATGATTGTTTCTCTAATGTGCATAATTTAGTTGGATAGCTCAAATATTTGTCTTTTAATTTTTTATTTATTTGTTTCTTCCAGGAAAGAGAAAATGTGTGTGAGAAAGAGAAAGGCAGTCCTAACAGGGCCGTCGTATTTCAATCCATCCCCCAGCTCAGCCAGGCCGGATCACAGGAGGTTGCACTTATGTGCGGCACATAGAGGGAGCCTCAGATGTGAACCCAGGGCTTCCCCATGTAAGTTCAGCATCACAGAGCATTGTGTTACTACTGCACCTCCAGGTGGCCCCAAAGATTTATTGTCAATACTTTCATTTTTATAATTTCTGAAGCTACCTAATTCCTCTGTGGCCTGAAGCTTTTCATATTTTTCTCTTAGGAATGTATACTTGCAGTCAAGTCCTTCTCTACCATAATATATCAGTAATGTTGGTGTACTTTTGCCTTCATTTCTCACACATTAAGACCATTGGTCCAACCTTATAAAAACACATTATCATTATTATTATTATTATTAATTATTTAGGTTAAAGGAGGTATCTCACTGTAGCCCCATTGAGCACATTTCATTGTCATCAAAAGAAAAATAACTAAAGGCTTTCCAAAATGCAAGAAAAATGAAATATTTTTGTTTACTAAAAAAAAGCATATAGATTAAAGAGAAAAATGAGATAGAAAGAGAAGATATTATTTCAGCTAAACTAGGAAAAAAAGAAGATCCATCTGATTATCTTAGAATGCCTAAAATTGATGCAAAATTAGATTTTACACAGTGTAAAGGCATTTGGGGTGGAATGAAGTAGTGTAGTGTGTTTACATCTGTGGGGTACTAAGATTTGGCTACTTATTTTCCATTTATTATGGAAAGATTTCAGGTAGTATACAGAAATCCAAATTATCCTTTGGTTCATACTCCAACATTCCTAGTTTTATTTGAAATAACAATTATACAATTCTTGTTTATGGTAGCAGAAAGAACATCTTCCATCTTTTAAAGAACAATTCCATTCCAATGTTCCCATGTAAAATATACTCGCGGCAGTAAGAGTTTTATATAAAAGTTTCTACACAGCTGATCACCCATTTCCCCTGGAGTCAATTATTTTTAAATTTTCAATCTGGGCTTAGGCCTAGTCATTGTGCCAAAGGGAGTTTCAATAGGGTTTGTAATGACTTGTTACTTGTACTGAGCTTTCTCGGGCAACTTTGATTCTGCTTGATCTATTGTTGCATTTGATTTTATAGATCACTGAGGACTGCACAACGACTTCTAGCACCATGTGTAACTTTTGAAGTCTAATCTTACTTGCCTTCACCCAACAATTGTGCTGGACATACACATTAGCAAGGCATTTGTTCCTCTTAGGATATGCCAATGCCAAACGCCAATCCTCTTCAGCATATAGAATGAAAGCTACCTTGTGTAAATAAATATATTTGGAATGAGTTGGATTAGTAATGTTTACAGGATAGAATTGTTGTTCCTTGCCTATAATCTCCTTGCCAGGTGTTGGACTACTGCCTGCATTTTTCTTGGTTGATGAATCAATTGCTGTTGTTTTCACAGTAAAATCCTAGAGGTTATGTTACATTACACTTTTATGATTCACCTTTACGCGAAACAGCTGTTTCATAATCTTCTCTCAGTCACCAGAAGAATAACGAATATGGTTAAGTTTTTGTTTCCAGCTATTCGACTATTGATAGGAGTAGTTAGGTATTGTTGTAAGTAATGCCTTAAAATGAGAAATACACCACTGAAGGCAGTGCAAGTAATGAAAACAACTAACAAACAAAAGACCTGGTTTGACAATAGCCTTTTTGTGCTTTATTTCAGTAACTTCTCTTTTGGCTTACTAGTATACACTCACAGCCCTTAACGAACTGCCCTCCTTCCATTTATCTTCTCTTCTGTGTACCCTCTGGGGTAACAGTCATTCATCACTTCTTGCATGATGATGCTTTTGGTAATGTAAACAAAATAATGGCGCTCTTAGGCAAAGACAATGCTCCACACTTTCTTTTTTTTTTTTTTTTTTTGAGAGTTTTTTTTTGGTATAGGGCGCATGCGCTCGCCAGACAGAGAAAGACAGAGAGAAAGAAAGCGAGAAATCACCCCCAGGGAGGATGGCCACGCTGCAATCCCTTCTCCTCCGTTCTCCTCTCGGGATCTTGGGCACGCACGCACACACGCCCGGCGTGAGTTTTAAGCCACCAGGTCTGGGACGCGAACCGCGGTCGACTACGTGGGAGTACAGCGACATAGCCATTACGCTAACTGCTGGTCCCAATGCTCCACACTTTCGAATCTTAGCCTCTCTCTATTGATAATTTCTAGGATTTTTCTGATGACATTCTGAGCTTAGGAACTCTTTGGGTTTTTATAAGCCAGTGTCCAACTTTAAAGTATGGCTTAGGGAGCTCACCACAACCTGGTACCTGACTAGGCTCCAACTCCATCCTCTGCTACGTCTCATTACTCCCTGCATGTTGTGATAAAACTAAACCAATGGCAATTTCAAGAACATGTGTAATTGCTTATCTTTATGCTGTTTCTTAAACCTTTAACACTGAGGCCTCTTAATAAGATCCTCAGATATGCTTTACTGGGACCAGCAGTTAGCGTAATGGCTATGTCGCTGGACTCCCACGTAGTTGACCGCGGTTCGAGTCCCGGACCCGGTGACTTAAACTCACGTCGGGCGTGTGTGCATGAGTGCCCAAGATCCTGAGAGGAGAATGGAGGAGAAGGGATTGCAGCGTGGCCATCCCCCCTGGGGGGGTGATTTTTCGCTTTCTGTCTCTCTGTCTGTCTGGCGAGCGCACATGCCCTATAGCAAAGACCTCTCCAAAAAAAAAAAAAAAAAGAAAAGATACGCTTTACTAGTCCTAGCACATGTGATATTCATTCTACTGAAATCTGCATATTCACCTGTCTCTTCTGCTACTCTAAGAACTCTTCAAAGGAATGAGGCCCATTTGGTATGTGTAATTCCAACATCTGGCTTTATAACATAATCAATAAACGGTGTTCTCCCTTTTCTATTCTAATTAAAACTTGCAGTTGAGATGTCCATCCTTCAAGTAAAGTAAAATCATTGACAATGTATAACTTTGTTTTAAATAAGTTATATTCAAATATTTTTATTTAAACAAATTTAACTTTTTAAATTGATATGTAAGGTTGTGTATGTTTATGGGATAAGGTATCAATACTGTATATAGCATGTACTAATCTTATCAGGACAATAAACATATCCATAATTTATAATATTTATCATTTATAATATAATATTTATCTTTTCTTTGTGCTATTAGGATTCAGTATCGGAACCAGTAGTTGGCGTAGTGGCTATGTCGCTGAACTCCCGTGTAGTTGACCATGCTTCAAGTCCCGGACCCGGTGGCTTAAACTCATGCCAAGCGTGTATGCATGTGTGCCCAAGATCCCGAGAGGAACATGGAGGAGAAGATATTGTGGTGTGGCCATCGCCCCGGGAGAGTGATTTCTCACTTTCTGTCTCTTTCTCTCTGTCTGTCTTTCCGGCAAGCACACACACCCTATAGCAGTAACCTCTCAAAAAAAAAAAAAAAAAAAAAAAAAAAAAAGATTCAGTACCTTTTCTTCTAGCTATTTTGAATTATACACTAAATTACTATTAACTCTAGTTACTCCACTGTGCTTAGTACTTTAGAACTCATTCCTCCTATCTTACTGTAATTTTCTATCTCTTTACAGAATTCTCCTATCCTCTTCCCTGTTCCTCTTTCCAGATTTTAGTATCCACCATCCCAGTCTACATTTCTGGGCTATAAATATTTATCTTCCACAATTAGCATTTATGTCTCATTGCTGGCTTATTTCATTTAGCCTATTTTTCTTTAGGATCACTCATGTTGTGGCAAATGATAGGATCTCATTTTATGACTTAATGTGTCATTGTGTGTATCTATTACATTTTCTTTATCCATTCACTCCTGCATAAGTTGATTCCATATCTTAGTTCTGTGAATAGTGTTGCAATAAACATGGGGGTGCAAATATCTGTTTAACATTCAGATTTCTTTTCCTTTGGTTTTATATCAAGTAGTGGGATAAATATGTGGCATTCATTCATTAACTGTTCATCCATTGTTTTATTTTAAACAGCATTTTAGGTGTAGCTAATAAAAATGACTATTTTTTGCCCTTGAAAAGTAATTAAAAATCTATCACCTCCAAACAAAACCCTGACTTTATAGTTGTAATTTTAACCTCTTTACTTGTATTTTGCCTTTTTTCTTTGTTGCTTTATCAAGGACATTGCCTCTGAAATCATTCCCTTTTTCTCTAGAAACATTAATTTTCCTTCCTCTACTGGATTATTCTCATGAATAAATATGCTCTAGTGATTCATATTAATTTTTTTAAAAATTTAAATCCGTTCATTCTACATCCACTTACATCAACAGACTTATTTCTCCATGACTCTCCACAGGAAATTTATGCACTGTCATTTTATTTTCTTTGTGTGTTTTTTTTTTTTTTTTTTTTCCTCCCCCCACTAGTAACAACTCATTCAAGCCACTATTATCTTTTGGCAAGAAACTTGAATTTGTTTACAATTTATACAGAATCACTCACGCCATTTCCATTTTCCACTCACCATTTAAATAAAATTTGTAAAAAATATAAGCCAGATAACAACACTATTACCTTTTCAAAACCCTAGAAAGTTTCTATTACTATTAGAATAAAATTTAAATTATTTACTCTGATTTAAGGCTGTGTGTGATTTTTGACCTAATTTCTTCCTGAACTGTCCCCTCCAAACATAATCGAGGGTGTGATACCCCACCCAGATTCTTTGTTTTCAAGGCTGTGTACCTCCCTCAAGCTCATGGAAGCCTTGACTGCTTTGTTTACAGTTCGGCTCTCTTCCTTTAAATTGCCCTCAGTTAACAGGAGCTTATTGGCAGCAAAGTTAGATTCTCTTGCTGTGTGGTTCTTGATATATGAACAACTGAAAGGACATGGTAGACCCGACCCATTGCTTCATTGTGATCTGAGACTGTGCTGTGCAGTTTATGCTCCCAATACCATCACCTTGCTTAGATTTCCCTTTCCTATTATACTTTACCATCTTCCTTGAAGGAGATTTTTATTTTCCTTCTGTTAAATATTTCCTCAAAAATATCATGCAAAACACTGCTTACACCTTCTGGAGAGGGTGAAAAATGGCAGAGGATGAGAGACAGGGAATCAAGGGGTGAAAAATTACGTAAAACAGTTAAGAAACACAAAATGGAAAATTATCTGTTGAAGATAAAAGCTATAGTATTATCTTTCTTGGGCCAATATTCAGTGTATTCTGGATGGGAAAGTTCATCTTCTATGTTGTAATGAAATACAGTGGATTAATGCAAAATAACATTTTTCTTAATTAAAAGAAAAAGAAACTATTACAGGGAACCAATCTAGTATATATATTCATGTTCACTTTATTTGTAACATCTTTTTTCTGATGCAAGTAAGTTTTCATCCCACATAATGATCTTTCAGCTGCTCCTTCATCAGTATATACTATTTTTAAAAATTAGAATTATTCTTTAATTTAATTTATTCATTTATTTATTTGAATTTGACCAGAAGAAGAGATACAGAGAGAGAGAGAAGGAAAGTGAGAAAGCAAGCCACTAGGTCTGGGACCTGAACTGTGGTCAGCCATGTGGAAGTGCCCAGCATCTTAACTACCATGCCACCTGCTAGTTCCCATTAGGATATACTCTTAATTCATTATGTTTCACAAGATCAACGTGCTGTATTTTTATAATTGTCTATGGTTACATTTTATTTTTAGATGCTTCTTTTTTATTGACAATGTTCCTTTATGAAACACAATTTGTATAAAAACAGGAATTTTTGTCCTTTATTCTTGCCAGTTTATCTATAAAATTTAGAAGGATGCCTGGAACATAATAAATGTTTAACAGATATCTGCTCTTTGAACAGTTGCCTGTAAGGCAAAGACAGTGTATCCACAGACTTTATAGATATGGTTGTTTCTATTCATCCCTTTTCAAAATATTCTCCTAATAGTTCTGGAGACATCATACTCTCATGGTTTACCCCTAACTTGTTGGCTGCTGTTCTTACACTCATTTAAGTAGACCAATGAACCTGAGACTTTAGTGAAAAAAATTGTATGCCCATTTCATAGACTGAAGTTATTGTGTGTGTGTGTGTGGTTTTTTTTTTTAAAGTCACTTTTCTATTCTATTCTGGCTTGAAAAGCTTTTAAGTAGAAGTGACATGGTCCAATCAGTATTATGTACATAATGGATGAGCCTGGTATACTTTTTACTATCTTGAGAACGCTTATGAGAAGTAAAAATTTTTCAACACCTCTTCGTACTAGAAGGAAATCTGTAGTGATAAATCTGGTCTGCAAGTCTGTATACTGTATTAATAAGGATTACTAAGAAACAAAACTAAGAGAATACACACACATACATGCATGCATCCACACATATATACATTTATGATCTGTATACTACATAGCATATACTATAAGTTATTGAAGTATATAATTAGGAAGGCTAAGAAGTCTCAAGATCTGCAGCAGACAAGCTGGAGACACAGCAGACAGAATGTCAGTTTCAAGATGCAGGAGTTGCTGATGTTTTAACTGGAGTCCAAAGGCAGGAAGAGGCCAGTGTCCTCACTAGAGCAAACAGGCAGAAATTCTCTTTTATTCATGGGAAAGTTGACCTTTAGTTTTAGTTAGTCCTTTAACTTTGTTTTTGATTGTTTGTTTTGTTGTTTTTTAGTTTTTGCCATTGGGACATATTTACTCCCTGTAGAGACAGTAGGAGGGGTAAGTGAGAAATAACCGTCCCAAGGGGGGGATGACCGCACCAGCAATCCCTTCTCTTCCATTCTCCTCCTGGGATTCTGGGCACCCACACACACCCGGCATGATATTTAAGCCACGAGGTCCAAGATTCAAACTATTGTCAGCCAAGTGAGACCAGCACCTTAACCACCATGCACCTCCTGGCTCTAGTTCTTCAACAGGATACACACATACACGCACTTTGAATAAGAAAGAAGATTCAGTTTCTCAGTCTATTGATTAGTATATTAGTCTCATCTAAACACCCTTGCAGTTACAACCAGAAAAACATTTGAACAAATTTCTCGGCAACTTATGGTCCAGTGAAATGGACACGTAAAATGAATCCCCACAAATACTAATTAATTTTTATTCATAAAATAATTTTTGTTCTTGTCACACTTCTGGAAGTTTCTGATTTAAAGACAGCATGAGCATTTTATAATTTTATGTTAGCGGAACTATATGCGTTTGTGACTGTGTGTATACACATGCATATTTATTTATTTATTAATATACACACAAAAAATCCTACTTCTCATATCTTATTTTTTGGATAGAGTAGGAAAAATTCCAACCTTTGGAAAACTTTCAACCCTAAACTGAATAAGCAAATTTGGATAAATTTCCTAATTAAGATATTCAGAAATATTAGTACATAAGTTATATCGACCTGTGTTTATTGTATGTTAATTTCCCCTTGACTGTTGCTTGTTTATTCTGTTAGCTATTATTGAATACACCTAACATTTGAATGGTCAGTGTGCTTTATTTTGTCTAGTTAGAAAATATATCTGCTAAGAATTTGGAAAACTATGGGACCAACAGTCGGTGTAATGGCTGTCGCTGGACTCCCATGTAGTCGAACATGGTTTGAGTCCTAGACCCGGTAGCTTAAACTCATGCCAGGCACATGCGTGTGTGTGCCCAAGATCCCAAGAGGAGAACAGAGGAGAAGGGATTGCTGCATGGCCATCCCCCCTGGGGGGGTGATTTCTCACTTTCTGTCTCTCGGTCTTTGTGGTGAGCACACATGCCCTATAGCAAAAACCTCTCAAAAAAAAAAAAAAAAAAAAAAAAAGGATTTGGAAAACTAGACATGTTGAATTATTAATGTTGAAACTAAATAAATTATTCTTTAAATTTCTTTATAACTCATATCTTGTTCAGAGACATAAAGTAAGCCATTTAAACAACATTATACATTATATGATATATTTTATATATTGAACTCATTTTACTGCACTTTTTTCCATAGAAAAGCATTCATACTACACCTTATTTCTTATAGACAAAAGATGTTTTGATTTTAATAAGATGCTATAGTCTCCATCAACGCACACTTCGTTATACAAAACATGTCTGCATTCTATGTTCAAACATAATTTCACATGGGAAAGTCACCATGCTGCTCTACCCACACTTAAGAACATTACACACAGCATGCTATTTCTATATATCTAAAATCAGTGTGCTATGAAGCATTTAAGTAAAAAGAGCAGGATATAGCTATCTTATAAAAGTAGCCATACCAAAAAAAGAAAAAAATATATATAGGGATTTTATCACCTGGTAATCAGAGTACTTTCCTTTCTTCAGTAATCTGGGAATCTGAAGTGACATTCTTTTAAGCAGTTCTAATTTGCTGTGAAACGCATACCTTACATGAACTTATATACTTCCTTACATTTTCTGTAGAAATATTACCATTTTCACCTAATCATCACTGAGGCAATAAATCTTCCAAAGTTACAGAGCTAAGAACAGGATGGAAATAGGCTTGGTGAAATAATGCCACACACCAATATGACAAATTCTACTTTCTATGAAATACAACTTTTTTTTCTCAAAAGCAGACATATTTTAAATTATAACTACTTATATTGATGAATACCTTGTGAAGGTTTGGGTGATTATATCAATTTAACATTTCACGTATTAATGAGTTAATTCTAATATATTAAATGGCAAGATTGAGATTATGTGACTCTTAAGTACTACTACTCATAGAGAATTTTCTTGATAAGAGATCATCGGTTTTATCCCAACTGTCTGACAGTTATGAATAATTTTCAGGCCAGAGTGACTAAAATGACTCTAATCCATTTTAAAGTTAATGAATTCCATTCTATTATATCGGTACAAGAGATTTACACTCAGCGCAGAACTAATGTAAGATGAAAAGATTTTATTAACAAAAATCTAAGTAGCAGAAAAATCAAAAGACAGGTCTATTGTTAGGCAGTGTTTGGGCAGATCTGAAACAAGAATACCAACTTCCAATGAATTTTGGGTAAAATCTGAAAATAGGAATTTTTGGTAACCTAGGTGAGCCAGGTTTTACATTCCATTTGTCCCCATGCCCGTGTTTCACTGGGAATCAGAGAGACAGTGATGATTGAGAAGTCTTTCAACAAACCTCTCAAAGAGTATTATCTGGGAAACAAATTACATTGCCTTACAAAATACCTCCATGCCTGTGGGTCATTCATGTAACCTTCCTTGACTGTATCAGGTCCTGTAGTCTTTTATTTTAAAGTTAGGTTAAAGGGAATTACCTAACAAATTTAAATTATGAAGATGATTCTAACAAATCTCTTTAAAATGCAGTGCGTTCTCAGAATCCTTACAGTTTCAGAAATGCTGGTCAATTTTCACTTTCTTCTTTCAGTTAGGCTGTATTAGTGTTCATCAATCCTTCTAGTCAGAAAATTCTTATTTACCATTATACTTTGTTGCATCTAAGATTGTGATGGATAAAGTGGGAATGTTTTTCTTAAAGTACCAGTTTGACTCTATCAAAAATCAGACTTGGGACCAACAGTTAGCATAATGGCACAGTTAGTGTAATGGCTATGTCGCTGGACTCCCACATAGTCGACCTCGACTGTGGTTTGAGTCCCAGAACTGGTGGCTTAAACTCACACCGGACACGTGTGCGTGCATGACCAAGATCCCGAGAGGAGAATGGAGGAGAAGGGATTGCGGCATGTCCATCCCCCCTGGGGGATGATTTCTCGCTTTCTGTGGCTCTGTCTCTGTCTGTCCGGCAAGTGCACACGCCCTATAGCAAAACCTCTTCAAAAAAAAAAAAAAAAAAAAAAAATCAGACTTAAAAAAATTGTTTAATATTGTGTTAACTTTAAGTCAGTAATACTTTATATCACAGAAATAATGACATAAATCTGCAAAATGGTTTAGTTGTAAATTGAAAACTATTAACATTGAATCTAAATATTATATCACTCAACCAAAGGAAAAAGGTGAAAAAAGTTTACTCTAAATTATTTCACAAGCTATATGAATTTTATTATTTTTAGTATTCGGTAGGGAACCCCTTGGACTATCTTAAGAAAAGGGTATTTCTAGATAAACTTACACTGGGTTATGTTTAGAATAAATAGATCCTACACAGTGAGTTTGCCTGTACACTAAAACCAATAGCGAAGTCGTGAGCTGCATTGACTTATCCTGTCTCTTCCTAATGCTCCTTTTTTAATGTCTCTCTAAATACATCAGCTTTAGTCTTGTTCACAGCATAAATAACAACTCACACATATTTTTTCTCCTTTAAACCTCTGACCTAAATCATCAGGGGTCCTACATAAGCCTATTATTTAAGTCTGAAATAAAACACCCCTTCAGAATGAAGCCCTTTCTGTCAAAATCAGATCACTTCCATTACAAGGGAAGAGGAACTTAAAAGAATTCTACCCATGGACCAGCAGTTAGTGTAATTGCTATGTCACTGGACTCCCACATAGTCGACCGCGGTTTGAGTCCCTGACCTGGTGGCTTAAAACTCACACCGGGCGCGTGTGCGTGCATGCCCAAGATCACGAGAGGAGAATGGAGGAGAAGGGATTGTGGCGTGGCCATCCCCCATGGGGGGATGATTTCTTGCTTTCTGTCTCTCTGTCTCTCTCTGTCTGTCTGGCGAGCATACACGCCCTATAGCAAAAAAAAAAAAAAAAAGAATTCTACCCAAATTAATCTCCATATTTAATGCAATGCCAATCAAAGTACCAGACACATTCTTCACAGATCTAGAAAAGATAATCATACAATTTGTCTGGAATCATAAAAGACCCTGTATTTCCAAAGCAATTCTGCACAAGAAGAGTAGAGGTGGGTGGCATCTCACTTACTGACCCAAAAATATACTACAAAGTTGTGGTAATCAAAACAGCATGGTACTGGCACAGAAACAGACATATGGATGAATGGAACAGAATAGAGTCCCCAGAAATAAATTCCCAAACATAAGAGTCAACTGATTTTTGACAAGGGGTACCAGTCAATCCAGTGAGAAAAGGAAAACCTCTTCAGCAGATGTTGCTGGAAAAACTGGATTTCCACCTGCAGGAAGATGAATCTGAACCCATACCTTTCACCTGTGACAAAAACCAACTCTAGGTGGATCAAAGATCTAAACCTAAGACCTCAAACTATAAAACTGCTCCTGGAAAACACTGGAGAAGTTCTGGGAGACATTGGAGTAGGCAAAGACTTCTTAAATAAGACCTCCAAAGTACAGTCTATAATCCCCAATATAGACAAGTGGGATTACATCAGACTAAGAAATTTATGCATGGCAAAAGACATAGCAATTACTGTGAATTGACAGCCCTCAGAATGGGAAAATATTTTTTGTAAACTATGAATCAGGTAAGGGACTGATAACCAGAATACACAAGGAACTCAAGCAGCTGTTCTGTAAAAAGATGATCAACCTTATTAAAAGATGGGAGAAGGAGCTGAAAAAAAACACTCTCTAAAGATGACACATGAATAGCCAAAAAGCATATGAAAAAATGCTCAACATCCCTCCTTGTAAGGGAAATACAGATCAAAACAACAATGAAGGGACCAGGAGTTAGCATAATGGCTATGTCACTGGACTCCTACATAGTCGACCGTGGTTCGGGACCCGGACCCGGTGGCTTAAACTCATGCCGGGGGAATGTCCGTGCATGCTCAAGATCCCAAAAAGAGAATGGAGGAGAAGGGGTTGCAGTGTGGTCATCCCCCCGGGGGTGATTTCTTGCTTTCTATCTTCTCTCTGTCAATCTCTGTCTTTATGGTGAGCACATGCGTCGTATAGCAAAAACCTCTCCAAAAAAAAAAAAAAAAGACAAAAATGAGATATCACCTAACCCCAGTCAGAATGACTAAGATAAAAAAAAAAAAAAAAAAAAAAAAAAAAAAAAAAAAAAAAAAAAAAAAGTAAGTGCTGGCTGGGGTGTGGTGAAAGGGGAACTCTCTTACTCTGCTGGCAGGAATGTAAATTGGTCCAGCCACTGTGGAGAACAATTTGAAGATTCCTCAAAAATCTACAAATATAACTACCATATGATCCAGCAATCCCACTCCTTGGTATCTATCTAAAGGACAAAAGAATTCTTCATCAGAAAAGTGCTTGCACATCGATATTTATTGCAGCACTATTCACAATTGCTCAGACATGGAACCAACCCAAAAGCCCTCGAACAGATGAGGATAGATAGAAAAACTGTGGCACATATACTCAATGGAATACTATTCAGCCATAAAAAAAAACCTGGATTTTGACAGAAAGTGGAAGAATATGGAAGATTTACTGCTGAGTGAAGCAAGCCAGGTTATGAAGGAGAGACATTGTATGTCCCCACTTAATATATACTGAGTGTCCACACTCTATGACTGAAACTGATTGACTAAAGGATATAGAAACACAGTAATTGGATGTAAATACTAGATATAGTGTGTGTGAAAGAGTAGAGTCTGAAGAAGGACATTTAGAAGAAAAATAGACAGGCAAAGCATTAATGGGACAAAGAAATGTGGTATTATCCATTGAATATAATTTTACAGTTTTATCAACTGGACTAGAGAGAAATGTTCACATGTTGAAATATTCATTTTGTAAGCTAAATAACGTGATTGAATGCATAAAAGAAAATGAAATAGAAAATAATGTTAAAAAAGAAAAAGAATTGTCACCAAGTCCAGCAGATAGTGTAGCGGTTATGTCATTGGACTCCTACATGGTCAACTGTGGTATGAGTCCAGGACTCCATGGCTTGAAAATCACCATGGTTGCATGTGTATCTGTGCCCAAGATTCCAGGAGGAGAATGGAAGAGAAGGGATTGTGGTGCAGGCATCCTCCCAGGAGTTGATTTCTCATTTTCCCTCTCATTGTCTCTATCTCTCTCTCAATGTCCAGTGAGTGCCATGTGCCCTAAGACACAAACCTCAAAAAAAAAAAAGAAAAGAAAGAAAGAAAGAAGGAAAGAAAGAATTAAGAGAGAAAAAATTATCACCAAGATTCCAAAAGAAATGATGTGAAGAGGAAACACCAAATACCCTTCCTCTATGTACCACAGGCTTACCCCTTTTAAATGAGACAAATGCAAAACAAGAGAACAGCATTTTCAAAACTTAATCTGGAGTATCAGAAGGCAAGTATGTATTTGCAAATATATTAAATGCAAAATTCTTATGAGTAGATAAAATTCACATTGAGCCTACTTCTCCTTGAGGAATGGTTATATAAATTATGTTGCCTCTATAATTTGAACTGCTAACTTTTCTTGAAATAATGAAGTATAATTCTAGATATTAACCTAGAGTAATTTTCATGATATATTACTCAGTAAAATAATAATAATATTGTTTAATTTTTCTAAACAAATACTAAAATTGTTTTTGTGTATGTATACATCTATATATACTCAAATATGTGTAATATAAATGTATATTTTAACATATATACTTCTATATGTGTATGTTGTATAAAGGGGTATTCTGAACGGTCATGAAAAATACATATTACGAAGTAACTATGTGTAGATTCCAACATTTTTACTTTTTTCTTTCACCAAAATAAGCTGGTACTTTAGTTTCCCACAAACTTTAAAAAAATATTTATTTGTTGTAACTTTTCAAGCCACTGGGTCTAGGTCTTGAACCATGGTTGACCACATGGGAATCTAATACCTTAGCACCCATGCCACAAACTTTCCAAGTCACCCCATTTATGCTTAAATATAAGTGCAGATAAGTATAAACATGAGCAAATAACCATATGTATATAAATAAGCATATGTATATATGAATGTATATAAACACACATACATATAAGCATTCACACTCATATATATACATATGTATGTGTGTGTGTGTGTGTATATATATATTTATATATATATATATATATATATATATATATATATATATATACTTTTAAAAATTTGCCATAGGACAGAGCACTAGTAAGAAAGATGCAGAGAGAAGGAGTGACACCCCCATGGGGGATGGTCATGCCACAATCCCTTCTCCTCCATCTCTCCCTATTTTCAGGATTCTGGACATGAATGCACATGCACCCAGCATGTTTCTCAAGCCCCCAGTCCAAAACTGGAAGGGTGTAATAGCCATGTGGCATTTGGCTACCTCAACCACCATGCCACTGGCTGATCCTACATTGTTTTTGTAAGAACAAAATCTCTCATTCTCTATAGGAAATTGCTATCATTTTTAGCTATTTAAGATAGCATTGGGAAATGGAAGTGTTAACTATAATCTTAGAAAAACAGATGCCTGTACTTAATTTGTAACAATGCTAATATGATTTTGAAAGTAAAACAGAGAATGAAATAAAATTTGAATATTTATTCTTTCCACTATTTGGGTGTAAAATAAAAGAAGCACCCTTGACTTGCATCCTTAATAAATATTCTTTTACCTTTTCTAGGATTTCACACTTGTTTTTGTACTTGCTCTTCCCAGGGATGGTCTGGACACAGGCACACGTGGGACACTAACAGAAATAAAATTAACCCATGACCAATATGACATTCCAAAATGTTCACCTGACTGTTAATTAGAAAGGAGAATGATATCATTTTCTTCTATAATTTGGATAAAAAAATGTAAAGAGTATTAGCCTAGTAATGAGGAAATAGGCACCAAAACCCACTCATTTGGAACTCTAAGTGAATATACCTGTGAATATCTGAACATAAAACTTTACTTCTATCAGTTACACACAATGCATTTGTCATAGTGGTTTTTCCCAAAATATAAACCAGTACTTTATCCTTATCTTAAACTGTTTCAAGGTGATTTTTATGTTGTTATTCGCAATCTCCAGACTTCCACCCTGATTAGCTCATACTTCATTTATTGTGGCTATTTTAACTCCAACCATTTTGATTATATTTTAGTTATGGTACTTTACAAGTTCTTTCATTTGGATTACCATAACATCTCCAGTGCTTAACACAATGCTTGGCTTGTGGTATGTGCTCAATTTGTTATTGAAAATAAGTAACAATAAATATAATATTTAAATGTTCAACTACACACACACATACACACACAACACGCACACACACACAATTTGATTTTTGCCACAGGGTGTGTGTGTGTGCACCTGAGAAAGAGAGAGATAGGGAAAGTGAGAAATTACCTCTTGGGGGGTAGAGGATGGCCACAAAACCACTATCCCTTCTCCTTCATTCTCCTATCAGGAATTTGGGCACATACACACATGTATCTGGTGTGATTTTCAAGTCACAAGGTCTGGGATTTGAACCATGCTCAACCATGTGGGAATCCAACACCTTCACCTCCACACTATCTGCTGCCCCCATGTTCAGATATGTTAAACATATTTATTGCAGTATTATTTATACTAGCTTAAAAGTCATACAAAGAGGATTAATCTTACACATATGGACACTTTATGAAATTATTTATTATAGTGATGATATAGATATTGATGTACAATATATACATACACACAGTTACTGTTTCCATGTGTGGATCATTCTTCAACCTTTAATTATATCTAATATTCACCTAAATTCTTTTTCTTCAAATAAAATTAGATTCTTGACTGGCATTCTCTTTCCAGATGGTCCTGTGCTTGGCGGATTTGATGTGCCATGTCACATGAAGAGCTTAGGAAACTGAAGTGGCGTTGGACACATATAATGCTTTTATAATCAGCATAGACACAGCACATGGCACCAAGCATCTCTGCCAACAAATTAGTACCTGACATTTCTGACATCCAAGTTTAGTGCAGCAATTTAACTCTGTAATGCTCCATCACTCATGCTTCTGCCTGACTCAATGTGAGTGTAGTCACACACACACACACACACACACACACACACATATGCACACACGTATACAAACAAAGAAAACAAAAACAAGCGAGCCAAATCAAAAACAAAACCCATAGCTGGGCTTCTTGGTACAGCGACAACATGCTGCCCAAACAAAGCTGGTTCCACATGGACGATAATGGGTTTGGTTTCCCAGTTGACCATGCAGCCATCTTGGTAGCTGGAAAGGCCTTCTGAGGGGAGGATTCTCAGTGTGAGAACGTATTAAGGGCACTTGTCTCTTCATCTCTCTCTTAAGCTCTTATTTTCATTAAAGATAGAAAGAAACTTAAAATGCAAAAAATATAATAATGCACATAGTTAGAATGCAAATAAACACCTTACATATACACATGAAGTAGTATCTTGAGTAAAATGAATGTGCTCCTTTAAAATAAAACTAATTAGGAAAAGATATGCAGTATTTTAAAGGGTGTGAAATGTAGCTAATACACTCGGCTGCTTATTTTAAAAGCTTTGAGGACATTTGTAAGATAGCCACATTTTAGTAACCCATATCTTTTGTGAGATTAAATCTGTCTGCTGGGAATATTCCTGCATGGATGGAATAAAGAGTACTGCAAACTTTGGTCAGGAACAAGCTATCTTTATTAAAGTATTTATCATTTTTACAGCTGGAATTGGTATTAATATTTCAACAAACAATACCAGTAAGCCTTATCTTTTCTTTGTTGACTTTAGTTAAGCACTGTCAGCAGTAGGCTGTTTAGAACAGCTTGGCCTGTTCAAGCAGAATAATTCATTTTAGGATTAAAAAAAAATAAGCTCACTTTTAATATGCAATAGAAGCACACCAAAGTAGAAACACAAACTTAAATTTAAAGGATATAAAACTCAAGAAACTCAAGAAATATGATTGACAGATTTCTTTTCCTGCTTTTATAAAAACATTCAAAATTGAAGAAAATATGTTAAATCTATCAATGAATTTTAGAAAATGAGCTTATATATTTTTCTTTCAATTATCACATAGATCACTGTACATAATTAAAGCATAAATTTTACATTTCTATCTTCTTGAACATGACAAGAGAAAGATTTAAACAAGGAAACAATCAGAGACCAATATATTGAATTCATTAAATACTGCAGTATTTTATGATACCAATCCAAATTTGAAGCTATGAATAAACCCAGAGACCAAGCTTCACAAATGAAAAATCAGATTATGACATAAAATGGGTTGAAATAAACTATTGTATGTGAATTTAACATGTTACTATAGGTCTATTATGGAGCCAGGAGAGTTATCATACAATTGTGTGTAGTTACATGGCTGATTACAGAGCTGAATGGATCATTCAAGTCAAATTCATATAAAAGAAACAATATTTAAAATTTAATCAATATTCCAAAATTACTTTCTTTTTTTTTTTTTTTTTTTGGAGAGGTTTTTTTGCCTTCAGGCGCGTGCGCTCACCAGACAGACAGAGAGAGACAGAGAGACAGAAAGCAAGAAATCACCCCCCAGGGAGGATGGCCACACCCCAATCCCTTCTCCCCCATTCTCCTCTCAGGATCTTGGGCACGCACGCACACGTGCCCGGCGTGAGTTTTAAGCCACCGGGGCCGGGACGCAAACCGCGGTCGACTACATGGGAGTCCAGCGACATAGCCATTATGCTAACTGCTGGTCCCCAAAATTACTTTCTTGATTCATACTGATAATAACAATGGAAAATGGGAGACTCAGAATATTTTAAGTAAAGTCAAAAGTACTAAATATTAGTCATTCACGTAAATCAATAAATTATTCTTATATTCTACAAGAAATACTCTATCTCATTAGTTTCTAATAGAAAGTGCACAATGTATAAAATTGTACATTATGAGGCTATACAGGTTTATTTAGTTCTGATAATGTTCTTTTTGGTGATTCTGTGGTTTGAGGGTAATTTCTAGCACTGCTAATTGTACAAGATGCTCACAAGAGCGAACTCTAGAGAGCATCTGTTATACCAGTTGGCTCCAAAGACTTCCATGATCTTGGCTCACTCACAAGTCAAGCCAATGATCAGAGATGAAGGCAAGGCAGAAAATACCTCACTTTGAAAGAATGCATAGCTACCTTCTTTACATTACTTTCAACACTTTAATGAGTATTTAAATTAATATATAAAATGTTCCAGAAAAAAATTAACCAATTAGAAGTGAACAACACTATAAGTTTCCAAAAAGAGAAACCCACCAAAGTCAAGAAACATAATACTACACAAATCCCAGAAGCTCAGATACGCCCTTAGCAATTATCTCTTTTGCTTCATTACAATTGTTATCCTGATTTCTTACATTATAGCTGTTTTTTAACTTAATATAAAAGGAAATTTGTGATTTGTGTCTGGTTTAACTATGTTTGTGAAATCTGTCCAATTGTTTTCTATCAATTAGCAATTGTTTTCATTTTAAATATTAAATAGTATTATAATAATAGATGTCGATATCCCCCATTTTTGTTAATATAAATAACTAGTTTACAGTATTAATGAGACTATGCATCTATTTATGTAGGCTGTCTCCTAGTAATAGAACTGCTCCATCATACAGAAGACATCTATTCAATTTTAGTAAATACTGCAAAGCTGTTCCTCCAAATCATTATATCATTTACTCATCCAGTAATGTATTAGAGCTTGATTTCCCAAGTTCTTTCATGTTGTTTAGCAGTGTATGTTTTGTCATCACATAGTGGATGTACTTAGCTCTCACAGTTGTTCTATTTCATGTGTCCTTGATGACTAATAATTTTTAGTATAATTTAATATTTATTGGCCAATTGGACATTGTTGAGAAGGACTATTGGACAATCTTTGGCCTGTTTTTCTACTGAGTTCTTTAATGTTTTTAACTGGTTAGTGGGAATTCCTTAAACCTCCTATGTCTGGACAGAAGATTTTCACTTATGATATGTATTGGAAATGCCCTCACCATTGTATTTTGTCCTCATACTTTTAATAATATCTATTAATAAATAAAAATCTCTAAATTTGAGTTCAATGTTTTGGTTTATTTTCTATATTTAGCCATTCTTATATCCTGTTTAACAGATTCTCGCTGATTCCCAAGAAATAGGCATAAAAAAGTAATATTGTGGGGATCAGCAGGTGGCATGGTGGTTAAGGCGCTGGAAACTCCCACATGGCCGACCACAGTTCAAGTCCTGGACCTGGTGGTTTGCTTTCTCAGTTTCTCTCTGTATCTCTCTTTCTCTCTCTCTCTCTTGCTCTCTCCCTTTCTCTGTCTCTATCTGGTCAAAACAAAATAAATGAATGAATGAATGAAATGAAAAAAAAAATAGTTTTAAAAAAAGTAATATTGCATTTTGACAAGGAATTATTTTTTACCTTACTTTTTTCTCATCTCAGAAAGCACAGTTAATAGTGAACACTTAAGGACCAGCAGTTAGCGTAATGGCTATGTCACTGGACTCCCACGTAGTTGACCGCGGTTCGCGTCCCGGACCTGGTGGCTTAAAACTCACGCCGGGCGCGTGTACGTGCGTGCCCAAGATCCCGAGAAGAGAATGGAGGAGAAGGGATTGCGGCGTGCCCATCCCCCCTGGGGGGTGATTTCTCGTTTTCTATCTCTCTGTCTCTTTCTGTCTGTCTGGCGAGCGCACGCACCCTATAGCAAAAACCTCTCCAAAAAAAGAAAAAAAAAATAGTGAACACTTACACACACCAGTTTCAAATGTTTTTTCTTTCTACTTCTACATATAAACACAAGCATCCTTGCTGCTCAAAATAGCAGGTTAAAACAGCTAATATTGTTAGAAGTTTTTTCTGCACTGGGTATTTTAGTAAACATGTAGAAGTTGTCTATAGGATATTAATCAACATGTGTTTGTTTTGATATGAGATATAAGAAAATACAGTAAATACTTACCAAAAATGAAATACATTTGAGAGGGCAAGAGTCGTGAGTATAGTAGTTCTCATCCTGGAAAATCCTGAGAGAGAACAGAAACTAAATAACAAATTTGGGTATCTAGGTCTTCAGGCAGCTCTCTTGATGCATCTATTATGTTGTATAGTAGTAAAGCAATGAGAAGATGCCTCTGCACTTGAACATAGCGAGCAAGGCAACAGCAGGCCTGGCCACCGAACAAGAAGCATATGTTTGTGAGAAGTATTTTAGGGGTGACCTAGTAAAATCAAAAAGTAGGAGTAGATGCAAAATATATACAGAATTTTAGGTCACCTGAAGACTCTGATCATTTTCTTTTTTCAACTTTCTTAAAGATTAATGAAATAAGAATCAGATTCTTGAGAACTTCTAGAAATCTATTTGATTGGATTAGAACCTGCAGTCCCTCCCAAGAAACAGTTCAAGTGAATATGTAAATAAGTTCTGTGACAGAATTCTCAAGGGATTTGTCTCAAGAATGTCTCTAGATACATATTCAAGTTGAGCATACATGAATTCTACCAAACATCTAAAAAAAAATCAATGCCAAACCTTCTCAAATACTTACAAAAAACAGTGAAGAGGCAGAAATACTCTACCACATTCTATGAGACAAGTTTTGACATTACAAAGTATGAGATCTACAATTTTGTCCTCTTTCAATATCATATTGGTCATCCTTGTCCCCTTGCAATTTCATATGAATTTGAGGATTGCATTTTCAAAACTGAAATTTTGGTAGAGATTGTATTGCCACCATGGATTACTTAGCGTAGCCTTCCTATTTTAGCAATATTAACTTTCGTCCCATGAACACATGCCATATTTCCATTTGTTTATTTTTTTTCTTTCAATGATGTTTAATATTCAGTGCACAGTTCATTTATCTCATGGCTCAATTTATTTCTAGATATTTTTGTCTTAAAATTTTATTGTTAAGAATTTTCTTAATTTTATTTTTGGGTTCTTCATTGCTAACGAACAACAAAATATTTTTTTCATAATTTTCTTGTCAGAGGGCCTGTGTGCTTGCCAGAGAGAGAAACAGGCAGAGAGACACAGAGAGGGAGAAATAGCCCTCCCATAATGAGGTGTAGTCACACTGAAATCCTTCTTCATTTCTCTACCGTATCAGGACATTGGACCCATAGGTGCATGTACTCAGATACTTTTCCAAGATCCCAGGACCAAGATTTGAACCACAGTTGACTATTTGGAATCTGACACTCTCAACTACCAGCCTGGGGCTAGCCCAACCGTAACTAGTTTTTATGTGAAGATCTTGTATCTCACAACTCTGTTGAATGCATTTATCTACAAAAGTTGTGGAATTTGTTCATTTAATCTAGATTATCTGATTTACGAAATAACAATTATTCAGTATCTTCTTATGAATCTTTTTATTTCTGCAATAGCAGCTGTGATAACCCCACATTAATTTTTTTCTTTTGTTTTCTCATTTTTTTTATTTTTATAGCATAAGGCATGTAAGCTCACTGAAGAGAGACAAAGAGAGATAGTGAGAGTGAAAATGAGAAATCATCCCCCAGGGGGATGGCTATGCTGCAATCCCTTCTCCTTTATTCTCTTCTTGGGATTTTGGGTGCACATGCTCCTAGCATGAATTTCAAGCCTTCTTGTCCAGGACTTGAACCACAGACAACCATAGAGGAGCCCAGCGCCTTAACCACTATACCACTTGCTGCCTCCCCTCACATTAATTTCTGACTATAACAATTGGAATCCTTCTTTTTTCCAAGTCATTCCAGCTAATTAAAAAGAAATTATGCTGATCTTATCAAAGAACTAGATTTTGTTTTTTTTTTAAATTATTTTTCTCCATTGCTTTATATTCTCTTTCTTCTTCTAGCTTTGGACTTATTTTTTTCCTAGTTTTCTAAGACATAAAATTAGATTAGTGATTTGCAGTTTTTCTTCTTTTTATTTTATTTTTTTGTATTTTAATTTGTCAGAAGTTCATGCACTTGCCAGAAAGAGACAGAGACAAAGAGATAGAAAGTGACCCCCCCCCCCAGTGGGGAATGGTCCAGCCACAATCCCTTCCCTAGTTGTCTCTCCTTTCAGAATTTTGAACACACATACACAGACATCTGATTTTTTTTTTTTTTTTTTTTTTTTTTTTTTTAGACATCTGATGTATTTTTCAAGCTACCGGGTCATGTACTCAAATTGCAGAGTCAAACATGTGATTTGGATTGCCTTCACCACCACACCACTGACTGGCTCCTCTTCTTTTTTAAGATAGATATTTACCGCAATAAATTTCTCTCAAGCACTGCTTTTGCTATAGCTTGTCAGTTTTGGCATATTCTGTTTTCATTTTTATTTGTTTAAATTCACCTCATAATTTATGTTGAAGTTTCTTCTTTTACCCACTGCTTGGTTAAGAGTGTGTTATTTCATTTCTACATATTTTTCAATTTTATCATTTTTGTTCTGGTCTTTTCCAAGTTTTATTCCATAATGGCTAAAGAGGATACTTTTGATAACTTCTGTTCTTCAAAATATATGACACATTTTGTGGTTTACCATACAGTCTATCCTGGAGAATGTTGCTTGTGAAATTGAGAAAAAATTGTATCTAGTTCTCTTTTTATAGTGTACTGTATAGGCTTTTAGGTTTAGTCTAATTTATACTGCCTCAAACCTTTATTTCCATTTGGATCTTCAGTCTAAATAGTGTGTCCATTTTTGACATTGAATAGTCATTAAAATCTCCAACAAGGGAGGTTTCAAAAAGTTCATGCAAAATTGGAATTAAAGGGACCAGCAGTTAGCGTAATGGCTACATCGCTGGACTCCCATGTAGTCGACTGCGGTTTGCTTCCTGGACCCGGTGGCTTAAAACTCACGCCGGGCACGTGTGCATACATGCCCAAGATTCCGAGAGGAAAATGGAGGAGAAGGGACTGCGGTGTGGCCATCCCCTCTGGGGGGTGATTTCTCGCTTTCTATCTCTCTATCTCTCTCTGTCTGTCTGGTGAGCGCACATGCCCTACAGAAAAACCTCTCGAAAAAAAAAAATTGGAATTAAAGTACAAGCTTATATTGGTGGAAAAAATGTAAAATCAGTGAATAGTTCTTCTGTACACATTTTTAATGAACTTTTTTGAAGAACACTGCTGTTATTGTAGAATTCTTTGTTTTTCCCCCAGTTCTGTGTTTGCTTTACATAGTTTGAAACTCTCTAACTCTCTCATTAGGTGTGTATATGTTCACAGTTTTTATATCTTCAATATATTAGGTCTTTTTTTAACGCTTCCATCATATACAGTATCTATGTTTGTCTCTTGTGCCAGTTTTTGACCTAATGTTCATTTTTTTTCTGATATTAGTAGATCCACCCTAGCTCTCATTTGCTTACATAGTAGTATAAAATATCTTTTTCATCCTTTTACTTTTAAACTATTTATGCCTTTGTACCTAAAGTCAGTCTTTGTGTGTAGCATAGACTCAGATTTATAGACAGCTTTTCTTTCTTTTTTTTTTTCTTTTTTTTTTTTTTTTTTTTGGCCATTCTGCTAATTGTTGCTTGTTAATTAAATAATTTAATCCATTTACATTTAAATTAATTGCTGATAAAGAAGACTTAATGTCTGCCATGTTACTATTTCCTTTGTGTCTTTTATTTTTTTTTTAATTTGTGTTCAATGCCTCTCTAACTGTATTTTTGTGTGCAATTAATTATTTTTGTAGTTTATAATTTTCATTTATTTCTCATTTCTTTTCTAGACATTTTTTTAGTTATTTTCTCAGTATTTACCCTGGGGATTATAAATAACTGCCTACACTCTATACTTGTAACAATGAATCTGGATTATACCACTTTTACATTAATAATGTATGAAAATAGTATATAAAAATAGCTTCTATGCAGCTCCATCTTCCTCCTTCAAGTTACCGTCATTACAAATTATACCTAGACATCTTTAGACATTGTTCAGTCATTACCATATAGCTATAACTATAAATTTTTACTGGAAAAAAAAAAGAGTTAGAAGCTAAAAAATAAGTAATATCCACTTTTGTGTTTTCTTATGTAGATTCTTTTACAAATATTCAATTTCTTCATATTCCTTCAAAGTTTCTATTTAATGTTTTTGTGTTGCTGCTTGATTGACTCCCTTACATTTTTCATAGGGCATATTTTCTAGTAATGAATACTTTCGATGTTTGTCTTTCAATGTTTGTGTTTTTCAGAATGTCTTCTTTTTTGATTAATAGATTTTTTGTTTTTGTTTTTGCTAGTTATTTTTTTTTCTTTCTAGCACTTTAAAATGTTAACCTACTTCTTTATGGACTCTGACATGTTTTACTATTTTTTTCTGATTTTTATATAAGCTTTATGTATTCATCATGAGCAATTGAAAAGGAATAAAGTCATAAATAACAACATAAAAATAACCCATAATCCACTTTCCAGAGGTAGCTACTATAATATTTTGTGTGATTTCCTTTTTTTAAAAAATTTGTTTCATGATAAATGGAGAAAGACACAGAGAGAGAAAGAGATAAGTACCTGCAGAAGGGAATGCGGGGAGGAGGATCTGACCTGCATTTTGATGATTAATCTGTTCTTTATAACTGAGGACGTTTTGTATATGACAAGTTTCTTTTCCCTTGCTGCTTTCAAGATTCCCTCTTTCTTTAGCTGTTAACATTTTGATTAACATGTCTTAACATGAACTTTGTTTCTATCCTTCTTAGATTTTGTTAGAATTCTCATGTATACACTCATAATCTCATCAGATTTACATTTTTTTGTTATCTCTCTCCTTTCAGGATTTGGGGCATGCACCCACATGTGCAGCATGATTTTCATTCCATTTTTGGGCGAGGTTTTTGCTATAGGGTGCGTGTGCTCGCCAGAAAGCGAGAAATCACTCCCCAGAGGGGATGGCTATGCCACAATCCCTTCTCCTCCATTCCCCTCTCAGGATCTTGGGCATGCATGCACACGCACCCGGCATGAGTTTAAGCCACCAGGTCTGGAACTCGAACCACGGTTGACTACATGGGAGTCCAGTGACATAGCCATTACGCTAACTGCTGGCCCCTGTAGCATGATTTTCCAGCCAAAGTGTTCAAGACATGAATCATACAGTCAGCCATGTGAGATCCAGCAGCCTTAACCCACACCCTGGGTCCTATTTATGCTTCCTTTTTCTTTCTACACTCAGATTAAATAATCTCAATTGAAGAATATTCCCATTTACTTGTTCTTTCTTTTACCCAGAGCTGCTTAAATCTGCTACTGAAATCCATCTATTTATTTTTCCAGTTAAGATACTGTATGTCACGGCTTCGACTTTTTTTTTCAGTTTACTTTTATCTTCATTGATATTTCTTGCTAATTGAAACATCATATCCACATTTATTTTAGGGTTAAGAGCATATTTAAGAAGTCATTTAAAGTCTTTATTAGTAAGTACAATACCTCTGCTTCTTCAGAGACACTATTGATTTTACTTATAATCAGATCATACTTCCCTTTTTTATGCTCTGTAATTACTTGTTGAAACCTAGAATTTTTGGATATTACAATGTAGTAACTATGGAAATCAGATCTTCCCCTCTTAAAGTGCCATTTTTTATTTTATTTTAATTTTTTTTTTGGTATTCTTGTAGGTAGAAGTCATTTGTTTGTTTAGTGAATTTTTGAAATTTTTGTAGAAATTGTATTTTTTGTCATGGGTGACCACTGAAATTTCTGTTTCTTTAGCCTGTAGTTCAGGTACAGTTTTGACGATTCCTTTCGATGCCGATTTTAGGTTGCTTTCTTCTTGATTTAGCATTTGCTTAGTTGCTATTTCCAGACTTGGAGTATCTTCCCATGTTCCAAAAAGTTAATTCGAACTTTTTTTTTCTTCTTTCTCCATACCTCTACTTTAATCTATCCTTGTTTGATATGTAAGTGGGACTTTTTTGTACAATGAAAGTTGGGCTTTAGTCCACTCTGAAATGATCTCTTAATTCATGTATTTATTCACATTTATGGTGATTATCAATACAGTTGTTTTAGTATTTGAAAGATTTGTAACTACTTTCTATTTGTTTCAGTTGTATGTGGTTTCTCTTTTTGTCTTCCACTCATTCCCTTCTTTTATTTATTTAATTATTTATTTATTTATATATTTAGTTAGGTAGTTTTAGGTTTTTGCCATAGGAAATGTATACTTGCTAGAGAGAGAAAGAGAGAAGAAAAGTGAGAAATTTTTCCCAGGGAGTGTGGCCATGTCACATCCCTTCTCATTCAATCTCCATTTGGGATTTCGGGTGCATGGACACAAGTGCCCAGCCACCTTAACTACCATGTCAAAGGCTGGACTCGAAGAATTGTGTCCATCTAGAAAAGTCGTAATAATTTCTTCATTTAAAAAAGTTTATGTACTGGGGACCCGCAGTTAGCGTAATGGCTATGTCGCTGGACTCCCACGTAGTCGACTACGGTTCGAGTCCCAGACCGGTGGCTTGAAGTCACGCCGGGCGCATGTGCGTGCGTGCCCAAGATCCCAAGAGGAGAATGGAGGAGAAGGGATAGCGGTGTGGCCACCCCCTTGGGGGGTGATTTCTCGCTTTCTATCTCTCTGTCTCTCTCTGTCTGTCTGGCGAGCGCATGTGATCTATAGCAAAAACCTCTCAAAAAAAAAAAAAGTTTATGTATTGATTTATTTATTTTTTACATATTGAGGAGAAGAGAGAAAGAGAGAAACTTTTGACAGGATTCCATCATGCTGTGATCCTTCCTCCCTTCTTGCAGGCAGTCAGGGTCACAAGCACACAAGTGTGTTCAGGTCAACTAGGATCCAAATCTAAGTTTCTCATATGACTCTAGAATAATGGAGTGGAGCCTTTACCATCTGTGTCCTGGGACTGCTGTCTCCATAACTGAAGGATAATTTTTATAGATATTGAACTGTAGGTTGGTGTTTGTTTTAAATTTTAACGTTTTAACTATCTCACTCCATTATTTTGTTTTAAATAAATTTTACTGGGACCAGCAGATGGCATAGTGATTTTGTTGCTGGCCTCCCACATGGCTGACCAAAAGTTCTGGACCCAGTGTCTTGAAACTAACACTGGTCACGTGTGCATTTGTGCCCAAGATCCTGGGAGGAGAATGGAGAAGAGATTTCAACATGGTCAACCCCCCTTGGGGGTGTGGCCACCCCAACTCTGGAGTGATTTCTCACTTTCCCTCTCTCTGTCTGTCTCTGTATGATGAGTGCATATGCCCTAGACAAAAAACGTCTAAAAAAGTACATTTTACCATTTATATTTAAAAGATATGACATGATGTTTTTAGATATATACATACAGTAAAATTGTTACTACAGTGAAACAAATTAACATATTCATCATCTCACATAGTTCCCAACTTTTCTACTATGCAAGAGTAGTTGTAATACACTCATTTAGCACAAGTCATAGTTAAAATAAACTATCATTACCTATAATCTTCAAGTTGTACAGTAGGTCTTTAGACTTGTTTATCAGACATATCTGTTACTTTGAATCCTTTGACCTGTATCTCCCTATTTTCTCTCCCCCTGTCCAGTCCCTGTTTACACTGTTTCCTTTTCTATCTCTGCATATTTAACCTTTTTTGTTCTTTAGATTACATGGATAAGTAAGATCATGAAATGTTATGCTTTCTGAGTCTGGTTTATTTTACTTAGTATAAAGTCCTTCATCAATATTGTGGTAAATGATAAGATTTCCTCTTTTTTTAAGGCTGAATTTTATACACACACACACACACACACACACACACACATCAAGGTTTTTTTTTTTTTTTTTTTTTTGTTTTCTTTTTTTTGGAGAGGTTTTTGCTATAGGGCGCGTGCGCTCGCCAGTCAGACAGAGACAGAGAGATAGAAAGCAGGAAATCACCCCCCAGGGGGGATGGCCATGCCGCAATCCCTTCTCCTCCATTCTCCTCTCGGGATCTTGGGCACGCACGCACACGCGCCCGGCGTGAGTTTAAGCCGCCGGGTCCGGGACTTGAACCGCGGTCGACTACGTGGGAGTCCAGCGACATAGCCATTACGCTAACTGCTGGTCCCACACATCAAGGTTTTTTTAGCCATAAATGAACACCTCAGTCAATTCTGTATCTTGCTTATTGTGAATAATGTTGCAGTGAATATGGGAATGTAAATATCTTCATGAGGTGATTATTTTATTGCCTCTGGATATTTAACCAGAAAAAGGATTGCTGAGTCCTATGGAAATCTGTTTTTTTAATTTTCTTAGAAATATGAATAGTCCTAGTCCTACATTCACACTCTTCTCTACAATGGATGTACCAGTCTATATTTCCACCAATTATGTGTAAAGTTTCTTTTCTCTACATGTTTGTCAACATTTGTTTTATCTAATATTTCTGGTAACATCCATTTTAATAAGTCTTTAAAACTAAAACTCTTAGAATAAAACATAGGGAATAAAATCCTTAACATTGACCTTGGGAATAATTCAGGTACTATATGAAAAAATCATGTTTTAAAAACGAAAATAAATTGGAGGTCAGCAGGTGGCATGGTTGTTAAGGCAGTGGATCCCCACATAGAACCTGGTTCGATTCCCAGAACTGGCAGCTTGAAAATCACAGGAGCATGTGCATACATGCCCAGAATCTCAAAAAGAGAATAGAGGAAAGGGGTTGCAGTGTGGTCATCCTCCCTGGGAGGGTGACTTCACACTTTCCTTCTCTCTGTCTCTCTCTGGCAAGCACATGCACCCTATGACAAAAAACTAAAAATAATAGTAATTTAAAATTAAAAATAAAAACAAAATAAGAAATATGTAAATGGAATTACACAAAACTAAGCCTCTTGACAACAAATTAAGCAACTAAAACATAAAAATAAAAAATATTTGGAAAAATATATTTGCAAACCATGTATCTAATATATGAAATATACAAAGAACACAGTGACAAAAATGCAATCTGGTTAAAATATTAAAAAAGTATCTGAGTAGACAATTCTCTAAAGATGATAGTAAGATAGCCAATAGATACACAAAAAGATTTTCCATATTACTAGTGATGGCGGAATTGTACACTGAAAACACTATGCGGTGCCACTAGCTTTTCTTCTTGCTTTGATAGTTTTTGAAGAGAATGGCAATGAAGCTGTTCCTTTATGGATAAGGCCTTTTTATTCTTACATAACTTATTCGAAGAGTTTTCCCGTTACCTTTGATTATGCATTTTTAAAATTATTTAATTATTTCATTCAATTTTATTTATTTTAATTTGACTAGACAAGGACAGAGTGAGAACAAGAGTGAGAGCGAGAGAGCGAGAGAGAGCGAGAGAGAGAGAGAGAGAGAGAGAGAAAGTGAAAAAGCAAGCTGCCAGATCCGGGACTCAAACCCTGATCAGCCATATGGGAGTCCAATGCCCTTAACCACCATACCACCTGCCTGCTCCAACGTATTATGCATTTTAAAAAAAAGTTAGTTTATTTCTTCCATGAGAGAGAGAAATAAGTGACAGGCACTCCCAGGACCAGCAGTTAGCATAATGGCTATGTCACTCGGTTCCCATGTGGTCGACCGCGATTCAAGTCCCGGAACCCGGTGGCTTAGATTCACTCCGGGGGCATGTGCGTGCATGCCCAAGATCCCAAGAAGAGAATGAAGGAGAAGGTTGCCATCTCCTCTGGCAAGTGACTTCTCCCTTTCTGTCTCTCTGTCTCTGTCTTTCTGGCAAGTGCACGTGCCCTATAACAAACCCCTCCACAACCCATCCCCCCAAAAAAAGAGACAGGCTCTCCCAACAAGGTCTTCACACTGTGACGTAGCCCCAGTCTCAGCTGACCTGGTGTGCTCAGGGAAATCCCAGGATGCAAACCCAGGCTCTTCCTCACGTGGATTCAGTTGCATTACACTGTGCCACCACCTGGCTCCTCGCTATTCTTATTTTTCAGAAGTACCACATAACTATGGGTGAATACTCTTGAATATTGAGCATTATGTGTCCATTTTGCTTCTTACTCTTTCCAAACATGAAGTAGTAAAACAAAAATTAAAGAATTGCCTATTGCCCCATATCAATTTCTACACTGTTCAGAATTCAACCAAAAGGTCTCCAGGTATTATGTGTTTCAATATGATATCTTTACATAGAGAGATCTTTTATTTATATATATATATATATATATATATATATATATATATATATATATAACTTATTTATTTACTTTTTTGCTATTTAACCTGCTTAATATTCTTTGAGTTTCCCATGCCTGTGGTTTAATTCTTGCCATTAATTATGAAAATTTATTTATTTATTTATTTATTTATTTATTTATTTATTTAGGGGGGAGAGGATTTTGCTATAGAGCACGTGCACTCAGCAGACAGAGAGACAGAGAGTTAGAAAGAAAGAAATCACCCCCTCAGCGGGGATGACCACAATGCAATCCCTTTTCCTTCACTCTCCTCTTGGGATCTTGGGCACACACGCACATGCACCCAGCATGAGTTTTAAGCCAACGGGTCCGGGATGTGAACCGCAGTCGATTACATGGGAGTCCAGTGATATAGGCATTATGCTAACTGCTGGTCCCACTACTTCTGTTCTTTATCATTTTCTTTTTTTTATATTCCAATAATAGGTAAACATGTCTACAGTTATTAAATATTCTGCTATTTTGTTAAATTCACTTTTCTGGGACCAGCAGATAGCATAATGGTTATGTCACTGGACTCTCCACATGGTCAACCATGCTTCGAGTCCAAGAGCCCCAAAGAACTCTTAATGTATTATTCAAAATTATTATAAATTCCTATTCTTATAATTCCAAAATCTCTGTCACATCAGAGTCAGGTTTTTATGCTTGCTTAGTCAATTCAGGTTGTGTGTGTGTGTGTGTGTGTGGTTTTTCTCTTGCCGTTTGAAATGCTTTCCATTAGAAGTCATGCATCATGCATCAGCTAATAGAAACTATGGTGATTAGGCTTAGTGTGAGGTTTTCTGTTCATCTGCTGGCAACTGGGCTACATTCAGTGTTACTTTGGTGCTATTCTCAAGGGCTTTGATTTCCTCTAGGGTTGCGTGAGTGTGTAGATATGATAGTATATATTCTGTACTAAGTACTATGTTCAGGTAGCAACATTTCCATACATTATGTAATAAACCTGTAAGTGTTTTCATTTTATTTTTACCAGTGTGGAAACAAGATTCAAAGAAATATAATGAAATACTCAAGTTCTCTTGCCTGCTACTAATATAACAAAAGACATTGGAACATGCAAATAAAGTTTTCAGATTTCCTTTACAATGCTTGTAAGATGCTTTAGAAAAAAAAGCATCAAATAGAGTTTCCTAAAAGTACACTATTAGGTAATTTGGAAATTAAATACTACTTACTAAAATTATAATTTTTATAAATGTAGTCAGTCAATATTCTCTGCTTCATTTCTGTCCCTTTCCTTTGATACCAGTCTGTAAATTGAAATCAAACATGACTCATTTAAATTTTTATTTAATATGCAAATTATATATGACTGTACCCATTCCTAAATTATTCATTATACTGAAGTTCTATACCTTATGAATTTGTAAGATTATGGAATCTTAAAGTCTAATGAAACTTAAAAATGATCTAGTTCAACTCTTAATAATAAAGGAAATAACTATAGAAGAAGTAATTATCCCTAAAGCAAGGATCTTGTATGCATATTTGGATACATAGCACCGTGGTTTTATTTATTTATTTACCAGTTTTGAAGAATAAAGTCACCACTCGTTTATAAAGAACAAAATAAAAATAAAAGCAATGTCAAACTTATTAAGTGAAAGCAAGGATCATCAGGTATAGTCTCTCGAAGCAGAATGGGTTTCTGATATTGCACTGAGATTAAGAATGTAAGGGTTGGCAGACTTTCAGAGATGTAAACAGGTTGACATCATCTATGAAAACGCAGTTATGTGTCTAATTCCACTGCTGATTAATTAACACTTTGAAGTATGTGCACTGGAATGGATGTGTTCCTGGTCGGCTGACGTTCAGGAATAGGAGTTGATACAGAATGTTTGGCTTGTAAAGCATTTTCACTGAGGCAAATTTTAGTTGATTGGTTTCATAAAGTTAAAGCAGTCTGGTGATATTTGTTACCATGGCTACAAAAAATAATGTTTTTTTTTTCCTTTGAGCGCTAGATTTATTATTTTATAATTACTAGTTCCTCTTCTTGGTTTTCACTGAACGAGTGCTTCAGCAAACATTTTCAAGGATTGTCCAGATGCCCTTTAACATAAGGTTTTATATGTGAAGATCTAATTTTTTGTTTGCATGTCCATCAGAATTATTCAATTTTATTTTTGTTGTTTAATTTTTTTATTATCAAGATGTGACTGCAGAAATATTTAAAATCTTGATTCACAGATTATGGTAAATTATTATTGGCAGTAGAGTCAGAAAACCCTGAGGGACCAGAGAGTTTATCAGCACTAAAACGAGACATTGTGAGGCTGACCCAGATGGGAAGATGGCTCACGTCTGGAGACCTCCTGAGTGCTCCAAGCACACAGACGTCTCTGCTCTGGGGCTGGCTAAAGCTAAGGCTGAATTGTGGTGCTCAGACCCTGTTGAAGGTGCTTGTCTCTCTTTCCCTCACTCCCTTTCTCTTTAATTCATAGAAAAAAAATAGAAAATTTAAAAAGAAGAAGAAGAGATTGGACAAAATTCTCAAACCGGAACCAGTGTTTCCTAGGTTTGAGTAAGTAGAAGTCCCAAAGACTCTGTGCCTTCATCTAAGTGAACAATTTGCTTTTTCTTTGAGATTAATACAAATTGTTACATTATAATCATAGTGGTAATACAAAAAAATTATATTGTCAACAATATGAATGAAGCTGTTAGTGATATGAAGTGTTTTTATTATAAGAATTATTTTATTTTATTTATTTATTTCAATTTGACCAGAGAGGGACAAAGTGAGAGAGAAAGAAGGGGAAAGTGAGAAAGCAAGCCACCATGTTCAAGACCCGGACCGCAATAAGCCATGTGGGAGTCCAGCACTCTTAATCACCACGCCACCTGCCGGCACTATATCACCAGTTTTCCAAAAGAAAACGTAAGACTAATACATTTTCTATAACTAATTGAGCTAAAGAATTTATTTTGCTCCTAGGATCCAGGGTATACACTGTTATACATCAGACAAAGTGAGGGACACATTTTTCTTGCCAGCCAAACTTCTCAAACATATAGTGATTGTATTATTGAGCTTAGAGTCAATTCTATCAGCATGCATGCCTCCAGAAAGAGGGTTATTCACTCATATACTTCAAAAGTAGTAATTATCTTTGTGTGTTTCATACTCTTTAAATGGTGTCCAACTAATTTCCCCACAGAACAATTAGCCCTTTGTAGACTTACAAGAATCTGGTTCTTGTAAAAGAAAACAACACAAAATCATAGGAAATGTGATCAGTCAGACTTAGTGGAGCTGGATGTTATCTCTGGGAGTTGTAGTAACAAATGGCCACTTGAACATTCCAAATGCACGTATTGCTTTAGCTGGAGAAATAAATCATAGCTTTAAATATTTAATTATTTTGGTATTTGATTTAAATTGTTACTAAAAAGAAAGCAAATAAAGTATATGGAAATTATGGGCAGAGGATAAAACAATGATCTTAGGATCATGTTGACTTATGGTCATTAATGGTTAGAGGAGTTGTATCACCCTTATTTTAAATGTTCAGTAATGAATATTGTTCTTTTTATTTTTTCCTTTTTTTTTTTTTTTAAGAAAGATTTTTGGCATAGGGTGCATGCACTTGCCAGAGATACAGAGACAGATGGAGAAACAGAAAGCAAGAAATCACCCTCAGGGGAGATGGCCACACTGCGAGCCCTTCTCCTCCATTCACCTTTCGTGATTTTGGGCATGTAAGCACACATGTCTGATGTGAATTTTCAGCCTCTGGGTCCTGGATTTAAACCATAGTCGACTATGTGGGAGTCCAGTGATGTAACCATTATGCCATCTGCTAGTCCCAATGAATATCAATCTTATACTACAAAGTTATTCACTCATCAGAATATCCATGACCAAATTCATGTCAGTAGCATTAATTTCAGGTACAGCTATTATATGTATTTTCCCATGATCTGGTAAGGCATGATCTATGCAACAACATTCTCAAATTGGCTGCATTTAATAACTGAGACAACTCAATCAAAGAAGTAAAGTGATGATTAACACTATGAAGTCTTAAATCAAGTAACAATTGTAAGTGTTAACAGACTAAGGTCACAGACGAAGTCAAGAGCATGTAAGGTGAAACCAGTAAAGACAAAAAGTCAAATCAAGAGGATAACAAAGAATTAGGTAAAGAAGATTGAAACACATAAAACAATTTTGCTCTAACCTTGAGTGCAAACTGTCTATGTCTACGATTGTCAGTTTGCTCTAAAGTTCCAGGTAAGCAGTGAAACTTCATGGACCATTCAGATGTCTGTAAACCTTGAATTTGAGATCTTTATCTTTCTAATTTTTTTTCAATTCTTATTGGATAAATGAATCCTTAGAAAACAGGGACACAGGATTAAGACGTTAGAATTGAATTGGTGTATCTGTAGCTTAAAATATCTGATAAGGTACCTTATAGCAAGATTTAAAAAGATTCTGATGTATTTTCTATTCCACTTGATCATTCACTTTCAAATCAAGGTGTAAGCCAATTACTAAAAATTAATAAAGCAATATATCTCTGTTACTCACACCTCTGTCTATTTATCTAACTATACACTTACATATCCTATTGATTTTGTTTCTTCAAAAGTGCATGATTACTACAGAGTTTGGAACCAAAAGTCTTCTGGAGGTTCAAAGCCTAACAGTGACTTTTCTGAATTGGTTCTACATCCAATTCAATTTACATACATCGATGACTCTATTTCTAGTAGCAAAGAGAGAAGGTGATCTATCTCTACGTGTGATAATAGAGATGTACAAAATAACACTATTAGATACTCCTAATCCAATACATATATGTACACACATACACACACACACACACACACACACACACAGTGTTATTTCTCCTGTAGGCAGGATTCTCAGGTTTAGGAATCAGTGAGTGAAGTAGAATGGCATCAATTCCACCTCTAGTTATCCACTAGCAAAATATTTGTTTTCTGAACCTATTACCTTATCTTCTGGTGGTCTACAGATTTTAGTTCCAAAGTGAGAAGTGATTCCTCCAGAAGACACAACAATGATTACATTAAACTGGAAGTTAAGACAGTAACATGCCACTTTGAGCTCCTTGTGTCTCCAAGTCAACAGGCAAAGAAGGGAATTACTGTGCTGACATGCGTGATTGGTACTGATACTGTGAGAGAAACTGGACTTGCACTCCTCAGAGGAAGTAAGGAAGAGTATGTTTACAAAGCAGGAGATTCCGTGAGTCTCTTATTATCTCCATGCCCTGTGAAGAAAGTCAATGGAAGGCCAGCATGTGACATGATGGTTGAAAAGGCTGAATCCCACATGGCCAATTGTGCGACTTGAGTCCCAGACCTGACAGCTTGAGAAACAACACACCTGGAGCATGTGCATGTATGCCCAAAATCCTGAAAGGAGAGGGGGAGAGAGAGAAGGGATTGTGTCATGAACATTTCCCACGGAGAGTGCTTTCTTACTTTTCCTCTTTCTCTCTCTGAAAAATACGTAAACACTCTGACTAAAAAAGAAGAAAAAAAGGAAAAAGGAAAAGAGAGAAAAAAAAGAAAGAAAGTCAATGGAAAACTACAAGTTTCTTTCATCAATGCTACTTGCATCTCAGAACTTTAAGAATAGAAGTTGGTAAAGAAGTATGAACAAGTGGGCCAGCAGATGGCATGGTAATTAAGGACACTGCACTCCCACGTGGCCGACCATGGTTCAAGTGCCAGACCTGGTGGCTTGCTTTCTCTCTCTCTGTTCCTCTGTGAGCAAATACAAATAAATAAATAAAAACAAATGTTAAAGAAATAAAACAATTCTTAAAAAATAAAGTATGAACAAGTTAGGTACTTACTGAGGGCAAAGAAAATATGAAATGAGCAGTAGGGGAAGGTAGTGATGACAGCAGCTGCAAGAGCATCACAAGTTATAGAAATGAGGGCTCTTATTGAATATATCTTCCATATTTTGTTTCAATGTGTGCATCAAGCATCTTTATTTTATTCTCTTCTTCTCATCACATAAAAAATATTCATTGATGGTTCCCACAGGTGGCATGATGGTTAAGGACACTGGACTCCCACATGACTGACCACGATTCAAGTCCTTGACCTGGTGGCTTGCTTTCTCACTTTCCCTCTCTCTCTCTTTTTCTTTTTCTTTTTTTGGAGAGGTTTTTCACTATAGGGCGTGTGAGCTCGCCAGACAGAGAGAGAGAGACATAGAGACAGAAAGCGAGAAATCACCCCCCAGGGAGGACGGTCACGCCGCAATCCCTTCTCCTTCATTCTCCTCTCAGGATCTTGGGCACGCACGCACATGCGCCCGGCGTGAGTTTTAAGCCACCGGGTCCGGGACGTGAACCGCGGTTGACTACATGGTAGTCCAGCGACATAGCCATTACGCTAACTGCTGGTTCCCTCTCTCTCTTTTTCTATCACTCTGTTCTTTCTGGTCAAATTAGAATAAATAAATAAATAAAGTTAAATAAAATAATTTTTTAAAAGAAATTTCATTGACTTCCCATCAGAGTACCTAAGTATTATTAATTTTGTGTCATATTATTTAAGTTACAACCTATCAAGAAAATCATCCAAGTTCTTTGCATCCTCTTTTAGAGAAACAGTGTATTTTGCATTTAGCATGGGATTGTTTGATTTTGAGAGAGATTTTTCCTATAGGGCAGATTTTTCCTATGTGCTCTCACAAAAAAAAAGGCAGAGAGAACAGAGAAACAGAAAGCAAGAAATAACTCCCTAGAGGGGATGACCGTGCCACAATCCCTTCTCCATTCTCAGCTCAGGATCTTGGGCATGCATGCATATGCATCTAGCATGAATTTTAAGCCTACAGTCCAGGCCTTACACCACGGTCAAATATGTGGTACTCCAGTGACATAACCATTTTGCTATCTGCTGGTCCCAATGTGAGATAGTTTTAACATGTTAAGTGAAAGTATGATCCCATTATGGGCTTTCTTTGAGATTAAGAATGATTTAAAGGGATAAGTTGGTACCTCATTTACAAAAGTTTAATTTGCAGCAGTTAAGTTTACATGTCAATTTGGGTAGGCTATGGTGCAGATACTTCCTTGAATTCCAGTCTGGATGTACTGTAGAGCTATTTTGGTAGATGTGATTAGAATTTGATCAGTATACAGTTAGTAGAGGATTTCATCCCCATAATGTGTGGACTTCATCTGATCCCTTGAATGTCTTAAGAAAAAGAGGGGGGAACAGGTGGCAGAGTAGTTAAAGTGATGGACTCCCACTTGGTCAATCATAGTTCAAGTCCTGGAATGGACAGCTTGAAACTTACACAAGGCATGTGTGTGTGCATGTCCAAAATCCCAAGAAGAGAATGGAGAAGGGATTGTAGCTTGGCCTTCCCTCCCTGGGGGGTGAGTTTTCTCTCTCTGTCACTCTGTGTCTGTCCCTCTGACTAGTGCATGAACTCCACAGCAAAAAAAAAAAAAAAAAAAAAAGTAGGATTTCTTCACAGGGCATGAAGTTTTGCCTCTAAACAGCCTTTGCATGAAGTTTTGCCTCTAAACAGCCTTTGCATAGACTTAAGACTGCGTAAACTCTTCTGTGAGTCTCCTATGCCAGCCTTCCCTTACCATGTAATCACATGCGCCAATTCCTTAAAGTAAATCTTTCTCCCTCTCTCTCTAACTCTTTCTTTCTTTCTTGGTCTCTCTTGTTCTCCCATTTCTTGATATCTTTTGCTCTCCTACACACACACACACACACACACACACACACACATACACACCCTCTTTACCCTCTTTATTTTCTCCAGACTTCTGAAAAATGAAATATGTAGGCTCATTTTTTTTTCCTGTGAATAGATTAGAAGTGGATTACATTACTATTATTTATTTTTATTTTAAAGAAAATATAATATAATCATTTAATAATGATATCTAGACACCTTTATTTTCACTTAAACACATGTATAATTTATTGTTAACAAATTATTTATTTTATAACAATCTATAGGTAAATAAAAAGTTAAAACTAAAATAAATGAACAATGCAGCAGCTCTGTTGATAGAATATGTTTTACTTTAGGTTATATAATTTACCCAATTTTGTGATTATCTTTCTCTAAAGTTCAAGCTATAAGACTCAAATTATACTGATAAATTAGGTGGAAAAATCCGAATGTAGAAGAAATAAAGTCTGGAAAAAATATTATAATAAGAAACTGAGGAGGAGAAGATAAGAAAAAAAGAAAAGCAAGGTAAGATGAATAGCGAAGTAATAAAAGAGTCAATATAAAATGAAGAAGAAAAATATTTCAGAGCACTGTGCCTGTCCCATGTTTTAAATTTCTCCAATCCTTACTTTGAATTTGTGCTCCTCTGACTCAATGCCTCAGAAATCTTTTGCAATACTCTATTATCAGTGTTCATTCTCACATTAACTAACCTGGGGATAAATTAGAAACAGGTACCAATCATTGCAGTACTGTCATATGACTTCATCAAAAGGGAATGAAATACCATGATAAAAATCTGTAGTGTTTAAAATAGTTCTGTCCAGATTTCACTCCAACAACCTATACACACATGCACAAATACACACGTGCACAGTTCTCTTATGTAAATGCTAGCCTTCTTGCATTCTACATCTTAAACACTCTTAAGTATTATATTCCAGAGTGTATAGTCAGCTGAGCTGGTTGTGTCCTCTGCCTTCAGCATTACTACTCATAAGGAAGTTTTCTACTAGGTTATGATGAATGAGATACCTCAGCTCTTCTCTCATCTTTCTTCCATATATTCCCAGATACATCTCTCTCAAACTGCTGGTGTCAAAAGTATTGGAGAAAATATAGTGCTGGAAATGTTGAGTAAGGGCAGTGATGCTCAAGCAAATGCACATGACAAAGATGAGGTTATTATTTACACCATGGTCTATAAATTCACATCTTTTTGCTAAAAATAAAGTTGAGACAAAGAAATCTGTCTTTCTGTCTCTCTCTGTTTTTCTGGTGAGCACACGTGCCCTATAACAACAACAACAACAACAACAAACCTCTCCAGAAAAAAAGAGTTTTTTTGTCTTAAGGTGCATGTGCTCACTGGAGAGAGAGAGAGAGAGACAGAGACAGAGACAGAGAGAGACGGAGACAGTGAGAAAGAAAGTGAGAAATCACCCCCATGGAAGATGGCCATGCCACAATCCCATCTCCTTCATTCTCCTCCCAGGATCTTGGACATGTATGCATATGTGTGCCTGATGTTAAGATTTTTTGCTTTTTTTTTTTTTTTTTTTTAAGAATTTTTTGCTATAGGGCGTGCACTCGGCAGAAAGAGAGAAAGAAAGTGAGAAATCACCCACAAGAGGGGATAGCCATACCACAATCCCTTCTCCTCCATTCTCCTCTCAGGATCTTGGGCATGCTTGCACACATGCCCAGCATGAGTTTAAACCACCAGATCTGGGATTCAAACCGCAGTTGACTACATGGGAGCCTAGAGACATAACCATTACGCCATCTGCTGATCTCTATAAGTTTTAAGCCACCAGGGTCAGGGATAAAACCACAGTAAACTATGTGGGAGTCCAATATTGTAGCCATTACAGCATCTGCTGATCCCCCTTGTTTAAATGTTTGAATTATGGGACTATACTCTCTCTTTCATATATCAAGAATTAGGTAAGTAGAATAGTGCTCACTCATTTAGGTACCCTACCTGCTTTCCAATTCACTACAGGGTCCATAACATTTCAAATGCCTTTATCAGATATAATTGGATCTGCCTAGGTCCTGCAGGCATATACATTATTCATTTTGGGATCCTGTATTAGGTTATGTGGCCTTCAGGAAACTAACCTCAAGGCTTAGTTTTGTCTCTTTCCTTTACCATTTTCTGTCTTTAGAATTCTCCTGATGTGCAGGAAATAGCCTGGGAGAATCACATTCAAAAACCATGGGTCACAGAGAGCAAGACTTTTAAGGGACATAGAAATGGAGGATTGTTTGTGGAGGATAATGGGTATCATATCTTTAACAGGACTGGTGTGCAGTGTCTTTGTGTGGAGTAAATTCATGTTACAAGCTTTAGTGATGTACAGTGATTGAATGTATAAAATACATTAAAATAATAATTTTAAAAAGAAAAAGATTGATTCACTTGGGTCTGTCTCTGCTATTCATTATGTTTATTGCACTAGACCATCTTTTTCTGTATAGTCTATGTGAATATTCCACTCTAAAATGACCCATCTCTTCTGAAGTTCAAAACAGTTACTTCAGATTTTATTCATTTTCACTCATGCTTGTTATAAACGTAAATGCATTTTACGCTGTTAGTATATTTTATAAATGATTTACTTCTTAAATAACTCAAGTGAAATCCCTTTGGCCTATATATTTGCATCCATAATAGGATTTTATTTAGGGCTCATAATTTACATCACACAAAACTCAAGTCCCATAGCCCCCAGAAAATAGGCCGTGAGGAATTGCTTCAGTCAAGTTAGTCTTTTTCATGTCCAATTCTGTCGTTTATGAGACAAACTTGATCATTGGGCCATTATAAAAGATAAGCATATTCTCATCATTTTTTTTTCTTTTTCTTTTCTTTTCTTTTCTTTTTTTTTTTTTTTTTTTTTGGAGAGGTTTTTGCTATAGGGCGTGTGTGCTCGCCAGACAGACAGAGAGAGACAGAGAGACAGAAAGTGAGAAATCACCCCCTAGGGGGGATGGGCACGCTGCAATCCCTTCTCCTCCATTCTCCTCTCGGGATCTTGGGAATGCACGCACACGTGCCCGGTGTGAGTTTAAGCCACCAGGTCCGGGACTCGAACCCGGTCGACTACGTGGGAGTCCAGCGACATAGACATTATGCTAACTGCTGGTCCCATCAGTTTTTAAAAATAATACGGATTCTCTCCTGAATGATAAACTGATAGAGAATGTGCTAGGAATTTTTGATGAGAAAATCTCTATGTAATAAGCAAAATGGGGCTTTGGACAGTATATCTAAATTATGGTTGAGGCAGCAAAGCAATTAACCAGTCAAGAGCAAGCCCACTTTCTTTGCACTGTAAAATAGAGAGATTAAAGTAGTAAGAATTTTAAACAGAAATGACAAATTATAAATTATATGTCCCAGAAGAGAAAACACAATGACAATCTTTATATTTTCTTTGGTAATTTTCACTCTCACTGCCTCTTCTGGCTTTTAGGTTCTATTACTCTTTAATCTTGATAAAACAAACTATCTAGGTAAGTAAATTTTTCTTCCCTATCAAGTTCCATATCTGTATCTGGTGAGTCAGTAAGTAGGTCAATTTCACCAATTCTGTTTCTGATTCAATTGAAAGCCCAGAGGCTCACTTTCAGCCTCATAAAATGATAAAGTCCAGATCTCTTAGAAAGCACATTGCCAAACCTCTAAGATTTTAAAGACCAAATATGTGACCATATGTGACCCAGTGCCTAAAATAGTCTACCTTTCCTGAACTTTTAAATATCTACTTCTTTGCCTCCTTAAGACATGGATGCCTTGATCACCATGTCCCCCAGTTTTAGCCCCAGTTCCCAGATTACCTTCTATTTCTATTCACTGTGGACCCTGAATGCTGTAGCCTCAATTCTACCCCAAAAGCAGTGATATCTTCTCACCCTTCAAACACGCTGACTTTCAAACTACTATCTCTGTCTCCTCAGTTCAGTTATGGATCTTCTTACCTCCTACCCTACTGCATTAGTCCAATGTGTTGCTAATAACAGAAATGCCTGAGTCTGGATAATTTATTTGGCTCACAATCTTGGAGTTCCAAGGTCAAAAGATTGCCACACTTCACATCTAATTCATTTTTTATTACTTTTTAATCTTAAATGATGCATGTGCTTGCTAGAGGAAGACAGAGAAGCAGGAAAAAGCAAGAAAGTGCCCACCATGGGAAATAGTCATGCCACCATCTTTTCTCCTCCATTTTTCTCTTCTGTCAGGATGTTGGGCATGCATATACATGCACCTTACGTGTTTTTCAAGCATCCAGATCTGGAACTCAGTTGGTCATGTGAGATCTAGCTCATGTAACTACTGGGCCCACAGGCTGACACATCTAAATCCTCTTGTTGGCTCCCTGTTTTAATTTTAAACATGTATGTGGATATGTGTGTCTGCACACACAGCCACAAGCATGCAGTATATGTTTTTAAGGATTTGTCAGAATAATAGAGAATATAAGCAGAGAATCTATTTTTCATTATAAGCTGTTAATACATTTTAGAATTAATTTCAGAATATTTAATGCAAGTCTACACAAGAAATAAACTCTAAAATATTGTGTGAGATTTGATTCTGTGAAAAATATGTATGTCTCCTCACTCTTTCATAGTAAATATTAATTTGTTGAGGCAGCTCAAAATTTTAGTTCATTAGTTTTGATTACATTCTTTCCACTATATTTTATTATGCATGCCTGGCTATAAAACTTTAGTAGATATGTAGAAGGAGCTCATGGAGCCTGGGGATCACTAGACTACAAAGGCATCATTTTGGACTATGTGAGTTTTTAAAAATGAAATGCATTGAGTTTAACTTGTATACACTAAAATAAAGTTTGAGAGCTGGCCCCACAGACCAGTGATTAAGTGCACTGCAGATGGACCCTGAATGGCTTGAAAACCATAGGGGGTACATGTCCCAAATCCTGACCAAATGGAGATATAGAAGAAAAAAAACTTGTGACTTGACTATCTTGACTATGCTCCATTAAGGAGTATATATACATATATAATTTTAAATGAGTTTAATTTTTTAAATGTACATTTGTAATTATTGGAAATCAGGAAAGTTCTGATGTATTTTTGCACAGAAAAATACGTCCTAACTTCCCAACTACTTAATACAATCATGGTCAACACATAGAACAACTTTACACTCCAGGCAGTTTTCTTTATCTTGATGCAATCATCTCAGTGCCTAGCCTCAGGTAACCACTGATCATTTTATTTAGTTTCCCCTGATACATAGAAGTGGAATCTTACAATATGTATTATTTTGTGTCTAGTTCCTTTACTGAGCATAATATTTTTGAGATTCATTTGTACTGCTGTACCAATAACGCCTTCATTTTTATTGTTGATTAGTACTCTCCTATATGGATATATGTATTTGTGACTTCAATAGAGATGAAGTTTGTAGGTGTTTTCTTAGACCCTTAGAAAGGTATGCTATTTCAAAATATAACAATCACTACTTTACATAAAATTCACAGATCCTTGCCCTTGTGTCATCCTTAGGAAAAGACCTCTGTTGTGTATTCATTACAAAGTGATACTCTGCAAAGAACAGATAACCTGCTGTCCTTGGTACTGGAGTTTTAATTAGCAAAATGGTGTGTAAAAACAACTAACGGGATAAGTATTTTGTCCCATGGTCCTTTTCTCTTATATGTCTCTAATCTTATATCTAGCTTAGGATACAGACACTTATTTCCCCCCTGCAAGCTTCAGAAAATCAGTTAAAATAAAAGTAAAGGCATAGGCCAGGTTTACAGAGTGGAGCAACTTTATAATTATTTATTAAGCCATTATAATAAAATATGAGACTCATTCTTGTTCAGTGTAGCACATTAGTAAAGAATAGTTTAAAAATATTAAAGCCAAGTGTTTAATTTTCTATCAAAATATATCAGACTAGTGTATTTTCTGCAAAAAAACACATTCATTGAAATACAAAGCAATGAGAAAACTATTCATTGTCACAGAAGTGACACTTTGAAAGGACTTAGCAATCATGACTAAGGCCATGCATTGATATAACTAGAAATATAGAGATTGGAGTATTTCATGTTGGATAAAGTCTTTTTACAAGCAAAATGAGAAATAGCAATTGACTGTTTAAAAAAATAATTGTAATAATAATAATAATAATAATAATAATAAGGATCAGGAAAAAACAATGAAAATATATTGGATGATGTAATGAGGATTTTGATGTCTCTGTATTGACTGATATGCATGGTATTCCTTCTGGAAAAAGAAATGTAATATGCTGTAAAGTTATGTGATTCAATGTAATATAAACAAGATTATGATGACAATAAATAAATTAAAAAATATAGAGAGATTGGAAATACTCTGAGGTCCTCAAGTCAAAAGTCTTCTTTTAAACCCATAAGAAATGACATCATTCTATTCACATAAAAATATATATGTAAGAAACAACCACAAATCAAAATTAGCATTTCTTCTGAATCATTAAAAATATGTTTAAATATTTTATCTCTTTTTGTTCCCTTTAATTTGGAAATTAAGTCTAAAGGAAATTACCTGACTTCTAAAAGGCAGCCTAAGAATTTTGTTATTTACTCTTCATAATAATGGATGATTTTATAAAAGATCAGTGAGGTCATCTGTAGCTGAAAATAAAATAAAATGAAAATAAATAAATAAATAAAATAAAACAAAACATAACAAGCCATCAACTGTTTCAGTCTTGCCTGTTTATATCAATATAAAGAATGCTTCTTTGTACAAATAATTCTGCATTTCTGTTCATATTCTTCCAAAGATTTATTGTTCATCTTATATGTGACAAAGTGTTAAGGAATGCATAAGTATAATATATATTTTAAAGAATTATTTGATTTAACTCAATTTTTGTTATTACTATTTTTTAAAATTTGACTAGAGAGAAAGAGAGAAAGAAAGTTAGAAAGCAAGTCATCAGGTCCAGGACTCAAACTGCAGTCTGCCATGTGAGAGTCCAGCACCTTTAACTACTATGCCAAGTATAACATATGTAAAGAGAAAACTTAAATGCAGTCTTGGATTTTTTTTCCTAGATATCTAGAAACAGCTATCTAATATCTTTTCTTCTAAGTCTTCACTGCTATTATTCCATGGCCTTTGGTCTGTACTAGTTGTTTATCCCCAGATTTCTTTTTATTTAACTTCTGATATTGACATGCTTGCTGATTACTATTTCTATCTTTTACTCTAAATTGGGTAATCTAGACTTAAAGCTAAAATAGAACATTACCCAGTGCCAAAAGCTTCCCGAGACATATTTGTACACAGCAAAATAAATTAGATACTTAGATCTTTCCTGAATAGTCTTTGCAGTGATGGAGTGATGTTGTGCAACTTCTAAAGTATCAAGCTGTGAATATTATTGGATATCAGAAATACAACATCTAACAACCAGTGTTTCTGGTTGTTAAATGCCTGTGTTCTCCTAACTTGGAAAGAGTGCATTAAATTCCAGCATACAAAGGCCATGGTAATTAAAATCATTGCTTCACATAGTTTTTAAATTATACCTCTTAATTACCACTAAGAAGTTTAATGATATTAATATCTAATATTTGAATAATATATATTGCTACTTCATTAAAGAAATATTAATAATCTTAACATTAGTAGCCAGGGTAATACAAAATATTGAGCAATAATATCCAAAATTAATTATTTATTGAAAATTTAAAATATCCTTCATGTTTTTATTAATTTTAATTTATGAAGTACTTTTTAAAAGTTTCTTTATTTCTTCTGTGAGAAAGACAAGAGAGTCAGACAAACCCAAAAGGGTCCCACACTGAGATCCAATCCCAGCATCATCCAGCTTGGATCATGGGTACATATGCCTGTGTCCATTGTTCACAAGGAGATCCCAGAGCATGAACCTGGGATCTCCTTTCATCTGGGTCCAGTAGCATTAATACTGCACCACTGTAAGTTTAGCATTAAGCACTTTTATTCAGACAAATGAAATGAAATAATTCCCTAACTATTCTTGTGATCTTTCAGTAACAAAATCATTTAATTTTACCTCCAAACAAAAATCCTTCAATATTCTCTATGACTGAGTGGATGAATATAGAAAACTCAATGTTCTTCTTGAAGACACAGCTTCATGGATTCTGCAAACTAGCCATTTTGGGGGAACAGAAATCAAGACTTCCCACTGATAATTTGGCCTCCGGCACACAAAACTCGCATGGTAGGAAGACCCCTTCCAGGCCTCCTGTCTCTGTACCTGTCTGTCTCTACCTCTGTCTCAGACTCTGTCTCCTCTCTTGTTTTTTAATTTTTGCTTTTTAGAATTTTTTAAGGTAAAGTATTTTCTGTGCATTCTGGTCCCTCCTACCGCCTTATTTTGTTAAAATAATACCTTCTCCCAACCCAGGAGAGGCAAAGGGAAGAGGCCTTCTTGAAGACACAGCCTCATGGATTCTGCAAACTAGCCATTTTGGGGGAACAGAAATCAAGACTTCCCACTGATAATTTGGCCTCCGGCACACAAAACTTGTGTGGTAGGAAGACCCCTTCCAGGCCTCCTGTCTCTGTACCTGTCTGTCTCTACCTCTGTCTCGGTCTCTGTCTTCTCGTATTGAGAAGTTTTATCTTCATTTTTTTTCTTCTCTTTTTCTGTTTCTTGTTTGTTTGTTTGTTTTTTTTTTTTTTTTTTTTTTTTTTGCTGTTGTTGCTGTTGTTTCTTTCTTCCTGTTTCTGTTTCTGCACACTCCTCAACGCTCAGATTGAATTTCCAAGTTTGGGAAGAAACTGACCATCAACCATCAACTAGAAATGCTGCAGGACCACAAGAAATATGGGAAAGCAGGAAAATACCTCTCCTCCAAGGGAAAAGGATAACTCATCTTCATCCACACACAGTTCAAGGGAATTCATGGAAATGTCTGATGAAGAATTCAGAACATTCATAATGGTAAAACTAACAGAGGTGGAGGAGAAGAGAGAAAATGAACTGCTGAAGAGGAAGGAGAAAGAAGTTGTCGAGTTCCAGGAGGTGAGGAAATTCATGCAAGATCTAAAAGAGGAATTTCACACTTTAGAAAAGAATCAGATGGAACTGTTAGAGATGAAAGCTATAATACAGGAAGTCAAAATCTCCCTTGAAAGTATTAAAAGCAGACTAGATTGTACAGAAAATAGAATCTCAGACATAGAAAAGAAAATTGCTAGCCTAGAAAAATCCACCACGAAGACTGAGAAAATGGCACAAAAATTTGAGACTAATATACGAGAAATACTAGATACCATCAAATGTCCAAACATCGGGATAATAGGCATCCCAGAAGGCAAAGAGACTCATAAGGGCATTGATAATCTATTCCATGAGATCCTGCAAGAAAACTTTCCAAACCTAGAGAGGCACTCAAAGATTCAGTCCCAAGAAATACAGAGGACCCCAAATAGAATCAACCCAAGAAGATCTTCTCCAAGACACATTATAGCCAGACTGACCAAAACAACAGACAAAGACAAGATACTAAGATTGGCAAGAGAAAAAGGGCAAGTTACCTACAAGGGGTATCCCATCAGACTAACAGCAGATCTCTCATTGGAAACAATGCGAGTGAGGAAAGAATGGGAAAATATCTTCAACGTGTTAAGGGAAAAGCAATTTCAACCAAGAATTCTGTACCCAGCAAGATTATCTTTCATTTGGGAAGAAAAGACACGAACATTCCCAGATAAACAAAACCTGAAAGAATTTACCAGCACCAGACAAGATCTCCAAGAAGTTCTTAAGGGAGTGCTATGTCAGTAAAATTAAATGCAGACACACAGAAATAAGAGTTCAAAAACTAAGAAAATGGGCAACTTAATTGTAGGGACAATGTTTGGAGATGAATATTACATCCCAGAATTCAATCTGGAAGATCGAACCTTAACAGAAGAAAGATTAAGTACATGAGACTGAACCGATTAAAGAACATTCTGTGACTTGACTAGAATATTGCTGCTTTTCTCCTAAACTTTGTTTTCCAGTTTTAAAGGATTTTTGTCCTGTCTTGAGCTGTTGATAGGCGCATGTACCTACTATTTGAACAGAATACTAACCTGTTTCTAGGCTTTAAGTTTCAAGGAAATATCATTACCAGTTCAAAACTGCTCTTCTTGAAATTACCTGCTGAACTTGCTATTGAAAGTAGTTAGATTACTTATGATATTCTGTGATCAACAAAATGTTGGGGAAAAAGGAATGGAAGACAACTGCATATAGCAGAGATAGTGTAATAAGAGAGTGGGAAAGGACAGAGGGTCAAACATGGGGTAAAAACCATATATATATATATGTATACATATGTATGAAAGTAGAAATGGAATATTATTGATGATAACATGCATGATTTAGCCACTATGCAGTTTATTCTAGATGGGAAACCACATTTAGTACGTTGTGATGATGCTCAGGAGATGAATGTTAAGTAATTAAAAAAAAAGTTGCAGGAGAAAAAAAACGGTAAAACTGTTCATATCGAAATGTTAAAAAAATGCATATTTGATGACTGCAGTAAGTTATATAGCCCCAGCTGGGTACTACTTTATAATATGTTCATTCTACTCGCTGAGGTTTTTGTCTAAAGTCAGACTTGGGTTCATGTATAGGTATATATCAGCTGTGCTAGCTATTGGATATATTTAGACTAATTAAGTTCATTAGCAAATCAATTAAATGAAGGGGGGAAGGCATAGAAAGCAACCATGGATACCAGAGACAATGTGGGAGGAGGGTGGAACATGGCAGAGGGTGAGGGATAGGAAATCAAGGATGGCAAAACAGAAAACAAAGTATACAAAACATAAGAAATGGAAAATTATTTGCTGAAAACATGTATGTTGATGTGCTTGATTGAGCCAATACACAGTGTATTTTGGATGGAAAATTCATTTGTATGCTGTAATGATGTATAGTGAAGTATTTTAAAAAATAAATAAATTTAAAGAGAAAAAAAAGAAAGAAAGAAAACTCAATGTTAAATAAAATTAAGCCAAACTATGAAAGACAAATGTATGTCCCTGCTCAACATATACCAAATGTGTACATTCTATGGCAGAATTAAAGGGTTCAAAGCACAATAGTAGAGCAAACAAGTGTAGAAACTAGAGTCTGTGTAGAAGGGCCAGTGGGAGAGTAGATAGGAGGAGCTCAGGAAAGAAGCATTTTACAGTAAAGAATATAAAGTTCTTTGTTGAAAACAATTTATACAATAATATCCTTGATTTCATTATAATACACTGCATATATACTTTGAAAAAGCATATTGTGTACCATAGATGTATAATTAAATTGAAATAATAAATTATAAAATAAAACAAAAACAATTCCCTTATCTGGCTTCACTCTATATCACACTTTTCATTCAGTCATGAGTTTTTGCACAGTATCCCTTTTAAATAAGTCCTAATTTTATCACAATCACCTTTTACTAATTCAAACAATTAAGAAACGATTCTTAAATATATTGTAGTGTGTTAAGTAAAAGCTTTTCTATGGTCTCAATTGGGTAAGAATGCAAACCTGGGAACAACAAGTGGAAAGTTTCCCCCCAATTTCAAGTCATGAGCTTGTTAAAGGAATGAATATTTACCTCATTCCCATCCCAGAGGATGCATAGGAGAAAGCAGGAGACCAACTTAAGGAGAGAATTAGAAGTGAGTTAGCTGTGTTCCCTCCAACCATCTTGCCTACTGTCATTTCAAGTCTATGACTTCATCAGGTCTAGTCAGTTGTTTATTTGTACCTCTTGGCTTTTAAATAATGCAGGGACTGCTGTCTATTACACTTTAGTGAAACTCAAAGGCAAGAAGAGAGTTGCGTATGTCTCTGATGTAAGTTTTGATCCATAAGCTTTTCAAGACTTGAGTACACTAAGTACATGACAGGGAGAAGAGTTGAAGAGTCATTTTGAAGGGAACATGGCCAAAACTGCCATGCTGAATGAGGTGATTCCAATAACAAAGGTTTTGGCAGAATGTCCCATTGGATGGAAGCTTCAAAGAGGAAATCCTAAATCATGAGCCATCATTTACTTAGGGAACAATGTAATATTGAAAGTCATTCATCTACAAAGTAGAAACCAACGTAGCTTGTGTATTTTGAGGCAACATATGAAACTCTGCCAAGAAGAGGATCCAGAAATTAGAAAGTCACCAACTATGTAGAACTTGCCATATTTCTTTCATATCCACTCCACAGTACGTACATTTTTTTTTTTTTGAGAGGTTTTTGCTATAGGGCGCATGCGCTCGCCAGACAGACAGAGAGAGAGACATAGAGACAGAAAGCGAGAAATCACCCCCCAGGGGGGATGGTCACGCCGCAATCCCTTCTCCTCCATTCTCCTCTCGGGATCCTGGGCACGCACGCACACGCGCCCGGCGTGAGTTGTAAGCCACCGGGTCCGAGACGCGAACCGCGGTCGACTACGTGGGAGTCCAGCGACATAGCCATTACGCTAACTGCTGGTTCCCCAGTACGTACATTTTTCAGCCAAGTATTGGTCATGCCTATCTGAGCTTGGATGGAGAAAAATATTAAGTTGGATGAGTGGTGTAATTGGTGAAATTGTATAAAAATTGAGATTGTTTCCTAATACATAAAAGTGAACAAAAATGCTCTGGCACAAAGAAGAAATAATACCCACATATTGATCAGAGATATGACAACATCTTTTAAAGTCATTAACAAAAAAATAAATAAATAGGGACCAGCAGGTGGCATAGTAATTAAGGTACTGGCTCCCACATGGCTGACCACAGTTCAAGTCCCAAACCTGGTAGTTTGCTTTCTCACTTCCCATCTAACATTCTCTCTCTGGTGAGCACATGTGCCTTACAGCAAATGAAATAGTAATAATTATTATAATAAATAAAATTAAACAAGTATTTCTAAAATAAATAAATAAAACTTTTCTGAATTATGTCCTATAAAGTTCAATTTATTCAATGTGATTATGAATAGAGGTAGACCAGTAGACTACTTGAAGCTTACCTTAAAATTATAAGCAGCTCAATCACAAAGGTGCCCACCCATTATAGAACATGTTGTAACACAAATTCTTAAAGTTTTATGAAGTAGAGAAGAATTTGAAACAAAGATTTAAAATGTGTGTATCTCAATATGCATTGAAGCACAAACTATACAATTTATGGAATTCATGGTGAAAAGTTGTAAGAACACAAACATGGATATCTTGTAGCTGATTTTGAAAAGGAGCTGAGAGGCCCTCTAAATGTTAGTAAGAATATCTGCTCATTCTCACTGACTTTTACTTTTATGTGCAGATAAAGGACTAAACAGGGTGGAGTTAAAAGTCTTCTACATTACTTGTGCATGTTGGACTTGAGAAGCATGTGAAAAGGAAAGAACAGAAGATCCCATTAGCTCATAGTCACTTGGGGATATATGTTAGTGTTAATTCTAAAAATTGAGGTCAGTAAAATTGAACTAGGAATCTGGTAGCTGGGAGTTGTCATTGGTTTTCTAAGATCTAACTCTAAATCTGAGTCATAAAATTTCTTTTAGATTTAGAATATCTTTTATTGCACTTTTATCTATTTCTACTACTCCCCCAAATAATTCATCAGTAATATTTAAAGTTTGCTGTCATTTATGTGTATATTCCTGCATTATCAGAAAGTAGAAGTTTCACAGCGTACTCACATTCAGCTCAAGCCAGTGCTCCAGCTTCTCACTATTTACGCTTGTCTTCTAACTAGCAAGGATCCATTTTTGTCCATATTGGTTCTGTTCTTCTCAGCAGTACTACCTATCTTTGAATTGTTGCATAAGTCTCTCAGAAGTTCCTGAGGGTGGGACCAGCAGATGGTGTAATGGTTGCATCAGTAGACTCCCACATGATTGACCGTGGTTTGAGTCCTGGACCCTAACGACTTGAAACACACCGGGCATGATTGTGTCTGTGCCCATGATCCTGAGAGGAGAATGGATTTCTTGCTTTCTGTCTCTATGTCTCTCTCTGTCTTTCTGGCTACTATACGTGCCTATAGAAAAAAAAAAATTCTCTCTAAAGACAAAGAAAAAAAAAAAAAAGTACCTGATTGCTTCTCTGTATTCCTTTCAGATTCCATGTATCATTGTCCATCAGGTATAGGTGTCATTCTTTTTTGGCATATCTTTTGGGCTTTTTAAATATATATATAATTCTTTCTAAAAGTTATTCAGTGCCCTTTTACTAAAGGCACAGAGTTAGTATGTTTACATGGGTCCCTAATAGCTCACATATGCATTATTTATCATTTTGTAAAAAGAGATTAAAGGGTTTGAAAAAAGACCCACAATACGCTAATTAATCTTGTACTAAAAAGTGCACACACACACACATATGAGGAGTAGAAGACTAAGTGTGAACATTTAAAGCCCTGAACATCTCAATGTCGATGAATTTATGAAAATGTTAATGTATGATTGATATTTTACAATGTTGTTTTAGTTTTGATTTAAATTATTAGAAGTAATCTTGTGGTAGTGTAAGAGAAGAAAATGATAATTAAGAGTATTTGAACTGTCAGATTATCTATTTATTTGGTTACTATCACCCATTTTCCTGCTTTTCTCTAGACACCCCTTTTCTATTTCATTTAAAGATCATGGTTATGAAAAGGTAGAGTTCTTCCAGCTTAGTCCTAAACTCTATTTTTTCACTGCATCTCTTCTCCATGTATAATCTCACTCACAAGCAGGCCTTCAATAACTAACCATGCTCAGATAATTAGCATTTATAATATCATTAGTTCACATGCTGCCTCTGACATCTAACCACTTTTCTCAAAGGAATCTGAAACTTAATTTAACATATTCTGCTGCAATGTGTGGTTCTTTACTGCGAATTGACTCAAACCAAAGTGTCATAGGAAAAGTGATGTTTTACTATGAAAGTCACGTCGCTTCATATGTGATGTACCCCAGCATGATATGCTGTAAAGTAATCAGTAAGAATTTATTTTACAAAAAAAAAAAAAAGAAAAAAAAAAGCCTTAGTAACATGAAGATTTTCAAAAAAGCTGAAAATTCCACACAAGTATGAGTAATGGCTGGCTTAGTAGTTTTAAGATACACTGAACTTTTCACAGCATTAAGTTGTCAGTGTAGCTGAGAACAGCTTAAGAAGATTCAAAGGCATTTCCCCCTGTTTTAAAAAAGAATAGAAGGTTACCACCTGGATAAAATTATTAATTTTTAAAGAATTTTCTTCAATAATCTTTTGAAATAAGAAACACAAGTCCCCATATTTAAGACTATAAGAAATGTACTAAGAACCTAAGTACTAATGCCCGTGGATTTTTAAATGCATTAGTGATTATATTAGAATTGTTATTGAGATTTATATATATATTATATAAGTAAAATATATAAAAATACAATATATAAAATATAGCATATAAAGGTGTATATATATATATATATATATATAGTGTATGCATTATATGTGTGTGTGTATATATATATGTATATATATATATACATTTGTTTTTACTACTTTTCTGTGGGAGACTGCGCACCAGTGAGTCTGCCAAGGTTTCTCAGAGAGCAAACAATTGCCCTGATCGATTCCCTTCAAAAAAACCTGATCTTCGAAACCTTGCTCTGATTGGCCACTAAAATCCCTCAGATTTGCATATCTGGCACCTCATGATTGGTCCAAAAGCAACCAATCATAACCCACCTTTTACAACCAATCACGGCCCACCATTTACAACCAATCACGGCCCTCCATTTACAACCAATCACGGCCCACCAGCGTGTATATAACCATGATGCCTGGCCCACAGTAGCCAGATGATGACCCTGGAGAGCCTGAAGAGCTGAAACACTGCACAGTCTCCTGACGACCTGAAGACCCTGAAGAGTTGTAACACTACATTGTCTCCAGACGACCCTGAAGAGCTGTGACACTGCGTCATCTCCATGCTGCTCACAACAGATGACGTGACCCTGAAGAGTTGTAGCACTTCATCGTCTCGGTGCTGTACCGTGCTGCCCACAATAAACAGATGGCACTGAATACACTGTGTCGTCTCCGTGCTGTGACACTACGCCGCTTGTCCCGGCTCTCACTCCTTCCCTCCGGAAACCTATTTGACTGTCCCCCCGGGTCGGGACACGTGGTGCCTGAACAGGGATGGGACACGTGGCACCTGAACAGGGACGGGACACTTTTCTTATATATTTTATAGGTGTCGAATGTTCCTTTTTTAAGAATTATTATTTTATTTAACTTTATTTACTTATTTATTTATTCACTTATTTAATTTGACCAGAGGGACAGAGTGAGAAAGAGAGACAGAGAGTGAGAGAGGGAAAGTGAGAAAACAAGCCACCAGGACCTGGACTCAAACCATGATGGGCCATGTGGGTGTCCAACACCCTTAACCACCATGCCACCTGCTGGCCTTTAATGTTCTCTTTTAACTTTATATTTTCCTATATCCTCATGTTCCTGTGAATTTTTTTTATTATGCCTGAAAAGTAAAGGCTTTAAGAAAAGGGAAATAAAAGCACTATTAATTCCATTTTTGATTCTACAGAATGTAAAATATTTCAGGAATGTTGTTTCATTGTAACAGAAACATCAATGCATGTGTCAAAGCTAAAAGTGTTATCTAAAGCATTCTTTTTTTTTTTTTTTTTTTTTCTTTTTTTGGAGAGGTTTTTGCTATAGGGCGCGTGCGCTCGCCAGACAGACAGAGAGAGACAGAGAGATAGAAAGCAGGAAATCACCCCCCAGGGGGGATTGGCCACGTCGCAATCCCTTCTCCTCTCGGGATCTTGGGCACGCACGCACACGCGCCCGGCGTGAGTTTAAGCCGCCGGGTCCAGGACTCGAACCGCGGTCGACTACATGGGAGTCCAGCGACATAGCCATTACGCTAACTGCTGGTCCCATAAAGCATCCTTTACCCAAATGGTTCTCTTCTAGAGTTCTCTATTTCAGTAGATAGCATTTAAATAACTTCTACCCATTCTTTTAAAATGACTAGAAGCATCAATTTAAGAAGTAATCTTTCTCTACCTTTCTCACTGTGTCAACTCCTAGGTGTATATACTCCTAAGTATATTCACTTATTCACTGTATACATCTTTTTCTCTACATTTGACCTTGTTAAATATTGTTTCTGTGAGTGTATATATGTGGAGGTTGTGTGTGTTTATCTGACTGTTTGTCCTCGGCAGACAGACAGAGACAGAGAGACAGAAAGCAAGAAATCATCCCCCAGGAGGGATGGCCATGCCGCAATCCCTTCTCCTCCATTCTCCTCTCAGGATCTTGGGCACGCACGCACACGCGCCCAGCATGAGTTTTAAGCCACCAGGTCCTGGACGAGAACCGCGGTCGACTACATGGGAGTCCAGCGACATAGCCATTACACTAACTGCTGGTCCCTGTTTGACCTTTTTTGAAAGGTAATAAATACCATTAGTGAAAGAATTTTTTTTTTTTGGTGGTTGGTTTTTTTGTTTGTTTGTTATAGGATGCAGCACTCACCAGAGAGAGGGGAAGTAAGAAATTACCCCCCAGGGGTGCCAGGTCACAATGGCTTCTTTTATTCTCCTCCTGGGATTTTGGGCGCCATGACGCTGGGCATGAGACTCCAGCAGCAGTTGTCTATGTGAGTGTCCAGCTCCTTAACCACTACACCACCTGCTGGCCCAAGGATGGTGCTTTCTATTTGCTGCTGTTGTTTGTTTGTTTATTTTTATTATTTGTGTTCAGAGAATGTAATTTAATATAGGTCTAAATCAGTATTTGTTGAAACTATGTTGAATGAATAGAGACTATGAGTAAGAAGAATTAGAGGGAGGATGATTTCATGTAGGATGATTTAAAGACACTGAGTTGCTGAATTCTGTATAAAAAATAAAACAAACATAAATAACATTATCAGTTTATAAAGCAAAGTATTTTCAGGTAACGTAATTAATACCACCATATTAATTTTCTTAATATTATTTGCTCTGCAATTTTCTTGTTTTACATTTTATTTATCATTATTATTTTTTAAAGTTTTGTTACAGGGCATGTGCAAATCACCAGACAAGGACAGAGAGAAAAAGAGGGAAAGTCAGAAAGCAAGTTAGTTACCAGGTCTGGGACTTGAACTACAGTCAGCCATGTCAGAGTTCAGCTTCTCAACCACCATACCAACTGCTGGTCCTGCTCTGCAATTTTCATTTCTCAGTGAAAATGGGGTAAAAATTAAATAATATATTCAAATATGAGACAGCACTAATAAAACAAAAAACAAAAATATATATAGTTTAGAGATAAAAAGTACTTTAAAACATTTAGACTGTGATGTATTAGAAAAAGACAGACCAAGGGACCAGCAGTTGGCATAATGACTATGTCACTGGACACCTATGTAGTCGACCGTAGTTTGATTCCCAGACCCAGTGGCTTAAACTCACGCCAGGTGGTGTGAGTGTGTGCCCTAGATCCCAAGAGGAAAATGGAGTAGAAGGGATTGTGGCGTGGCCATCCCCCCAGGGGGTGACTTCTGGCTTTCTGTCTTTCTGGTGAGCACACGCGCCCATGCAACCTCTAGCAAAAACCTCTTAAAAAAAAAAAAAAAAAAAAAGAAGGAAAGAAAGAAAGAAAGAGAAAGAAAGAAACAAGAAAGAAAAGAACAGCCCAGATTTCAGAACAAATTTTACCAGAAGTCAATCAGTCAGTAGCTACTCTCAAATTCAGTTTCATGTACTGTAAAGCTGTAAAGTGAGCAACTCAGATACATGATTGTTAAGTATTTATACTTTCAAAAACCATCCTAGGTCAGCAGCTTGTGAGAAATGGCAAAGGAAATAAAATAATTTTTTGCCAGACTTCTTTGGAAAGTACTTAGCGTACTTTCAAACAAATCGAAAAACTGTTCCAGACTAAACAAGACAGTAAATAATTTCATTGAATCAGTGAGCACAAAATTAATGCTGAGATATTTCAAGAGAAAATCGTACAAAAATATCCTGAGCTATTGTAGGAAGATGTGATGGAATACTAAAGATAGGTAAGATTTTGAAAGAGCAGGCCCAGAAGAAAAAGCAAAGAAAGAGGTGACAGTAAAGTCTATGTTGTGGTTAATAAAAACCCAAACTGTTCACATTAAAATAATGATCATGTATTAAAGGTTTCTAGAGATAGTCATAGACATTTATACTTGATTTTAAAACAAATACAAATAAACACAGGAAATTTGAGTTAAAAGTAGTATTTGTCATATAATATACTTATGCTGCAGGTTAGCTTGAGCTTCAGACAGTCTAAACTTATATTATTTTCTTCAATATTGAAAAAATATATTTTAGGCTTTAGATAACTAGCTTCATCTCTGAATTAACAATTTCTACTAAATATGTGTACATTTCTACTTAGTTCTTATTACTGTCTTGAGTGTTTTATCAGATAAATTAATGAAACTTTTCCCCCTAGTGTCCTTGAGTTTATAACACACATGTGAATTTGTTAGTATTAATGGCATTTGGGAGATAAGCAGAATGTGTTTGTTGATGAAGGAGTGAATATCTTTAAAAACCACAGAAATAGTGAGCATATGACTATTAGCCATTAATTAAAGAATATTCGTCCTTTTGTTCCGGTAGAAAACATTCTAGATTATGGACATTTTACAGCTCATATGAACACAGATACCATCATACGAGCAAGTCCTTGAAATTTTCTACAAAGATATTCTAAGAACAGTAAATATTTACTGCCATAGCAAATTTACAGCATGGAGATATGATTCACTAAAAGAAAAATGGAGAGCATAGTCCTGCACTAGCTCATCTATAGTCATTTCTGCCACATTGTGGAATATTACTTCTTTTCCTCTACGAATCTCCCTATAAAAAACAGGATCTGTCAGGAAAAATCTATCCCTATGCCTGTTATACCCTTTTGGTTATTAGACTATTTATATAACAATACGCTTTATGAAAATGTCAGGATGTAATTTTTGTCATGGTGACACACACATTTCTATTATGGCATAATAATGGAAACCTCTGCCTAAACTTTAGACTCTGAATTAAAGACAGTATGTTCTGGTCCTAAAGACATCACAGGCATTCAAAATCCCTTAACATTATTGAGCAGAGAAAAAAAGCTTTTGAGGAAATGAATGTATGGCAACCTATGAGTTATTAGTTAACACAATTAGCTTATTTTTCATCTTAATAATAATTTTCTAGATATATTAAAAATGCCCATTCAGTTTGATGATCCCAAAACACATACAAGAAAATTAACCCTTTTTATCTCAAGGAAAAAGTAAAGTAGCCATTTATACAGCTAGTTTCACACTTAATCATGTGTTATGTTTTTATTCTCTTACAAATAGTTACAATAAAAGTTACTTAGGAATAATCTTAAAGAAAAATGTTAATGAACTATAATTAGAAAGTATAAAAATAAACAAAGAAACAAATCAGGCCCAGCTGTGATACCGCAGGAAGCACAACATTCCATGAAGCTGGAAGCCATATGGAAGATGAGAGTTCAGTTCTCAGATGGACTTTTACATGCTGGGTCAGCTCATACATGTCCATGATCCAGGCTGGCTGAGAGGGTAGAGGGGAGGATACTCATAAGTCCCTGTTGAAGGTGATGAACTCTCTTGCGCTCTTCTCTCTTTCATTCTTTCTCTTTATCTCTGTCTCTAGCTCATGAAAAAAACTAAAAATATAAAACTGAGACTTTAAAAGTAAGTTAAAAATACATAGAAATATACTATGTAATACTAAGGAAAAATACTGAATACTATTTAGAAATATGATGCAAATTAATACATCATTATTTTCCAATTGGAATGAAAAAATGATGCTAATGGTCATTGATAAGTTAATAGAAAATAAATGATATATATACATATGTGTGTGTGTGTGTGTATAAATATTTGAAAAATAGTGAGAAGGAACTTGTATAAATTGTGAATTGGGCCCTACTTTGGTGATGGTGTGGTGAAACAATGCTCTGCAATGCTGGAAGCCACATAAAAGACTAGATTTCATTTCCCGGGCTAACCATACATTCTGGGTGCTTTCACACATACCCATGGTCCTGGCTGACTGAAATATAAGGGGTGGGGCTAGTGGAATGAGTCCCTGTTGAGGGTGTTTGTCTCTCTATCTTTGTTCTCATTCTCTTTTTCTCAGTTTCTCTCTCATAAGAAAATGAAATAAAATGTGAAAAAAAGGGAACTTACATAAAGAAAACATGTACCCAGGGATGAATGAATGAGAACATGAAATAATCTTGGTTCTAGAATACCTTCTGGAAGAAGTCCTGCATGTAACCTGTATCAGAGTTGCTAGAAAATATCACAGTGGCCTGAGGAGTGACCAAATGAAGAAGTGATCAAAATAAAATAGATGGGGCCAGCAGGTGGCATGGTGGTTAAGGCACTGTGCTCACATGAATTAAATAATAAAATACTGGAACCAACAATTGGCATACTGGCTATGTTGCTGGATTCCCATGTAGTCAATCACAGTTCGAATCGCGGACCCAGTGGATTGCACTCTCGCTGGGTGCGTGAGCGTGCATATCCAAGATCCAGAGAGGAGAATGGAGGAGAAGGGATTGAGGCATGGCTAGCCCCTCCCAGGGTGTGATTTCTCGCTCCCTGTCTCTCTGTCTCTGTCTTTCTGGTGAGCACACACAAGCCCTATAGCAAAAAAAATAATAAAATAATAAATTACAGAAAAGGAAAAATGTTTAATAGAAAATATGAGTGATAATAAGAAATCACTGCCGGATCACAAGAAATATGGGAAAGCGAGAAAATACCTCTCCTCCAAGGAAAAAGAGTAACTCTTCTTCATGCACAAGCAGTACGGTGAAAATCATGGAAATGTCTAATAAGGAATTTAGAGCATTCATAATGTCAAAGCTAACAGAGATGGAAGAGAAGACAGACAACGAACTGCTAAAGAGAAAGGAGAAAGAAGTTGACGAGTTCCAGGAGATGAGGAAATTGTTGCAAGATCTAAAAGAGAAATTACACACTTTACAAAAGAATCAAATGGAACTGTTAGAAATGAAGTCTATAGTACAGGAAGTCAAAATCTCCCCTGAAAGTATTAAAAGCAGACTAGATCATACACAAAATAGAATCTCAGTGCTTGCTTCGGCAGCACATATACTAAAATTGGAACGATACAGAGAAGATTAGCATGGCCCCTGCACAAGGATGACATGCAAATTCGTGAAGCGTTCCATATTTTGACAAGCGTCTGTAAGAAGAGACAAAGACAGGCATTATATAATAGTAAATGGGGTAATCCAACAAGAAGACATAACCCTTATAAATATCTACACACCCAACTCAGATGCACCTAAATATGTGAAGGAAAGACTGCTGGAGCTAAAAGGTGAGATAGGGAGAAATACTATAATTGTTGGAGATCTCAACACCCCATTATCTCCTATAGACAGATCTTCTAGACAGAAAATAAATAGAGAGATACAGGACTTAAATGATACTATAAATCAAATGGGCTTGACAGATATCTATAGAACTTTCCAACCTACGTCCACAACATACACATTTTTCTCACCCCATTATGGAACCTTTTCAAAGATAGATCATATGTTAGGACACAAATCAAGCCTTTACAGATTCAAGGGCATAGAAACTGTATCCAGCATCTTCTCTGACCATGATGAAATTAAACTCAAGAATAATTTAAAGAAACAACCCCGAAAATGCACGAACACATGGAAACTGAACAACCTACTTCTGAATGACTTCTTCACTACTGAAGAAATTAAGGCTGAAATAAAAATATTCATGGAAACAAATGATAATGAGTACACAAGTGTCCAGAATCTATGGGACACAGCAAAAGCAGTCGTAAGAGGGAAATTCATAAATATTAGTGCGCATGAGAAAAGGATGGAAAGATGGCAAATAAATAATTTATCATCATGCCTCAGAGAATTGGAAAAACAACAACAAACAAACCCCAAAATGCCAAGTGAAAAGAAATAATAAAGGTACGAGCAGAAATAAATGAAATAGATAATAAACGAACCATACAGAAAATAAATGAAAGCAAAAGCTGGTTCTTTGAAAAGATTAACAAGATTGACACACCATTGGCTAGACTGATCAAGAAGAAGAAAGAAAGAAACCAGATTAATCAAATATGTGATGAAACAGGCAATATTACTACAGACATAGCAGAAATACAAAATATCATTAGAGGATACTATGAGCGACTATACGCCAACAAACAAGATAACTTGGAGAAGATGGACAAATTCCTGGATGCATATAATCTACCAAGATTGGATCAGGAGGACGTAGAGAACCTGAATAGACCTATAACAAGCCAGGAGATTGAATCAGTAATAAATAACCTCCCAACAAAGAAAAGCCCAGGTCCAGATGGCTTCTCTTCTGAATTCTACAAAACTTTTTAGGAAGAGTTAACCCCCATCCGACTAAAATTATTTCTAAAGATTCAAAAGGAAGGAAACCTTCCAAATTCATTTTATGAAGCATCCATCATCCTCATCACCAAAACAGATAAGGACATGACAAAAAAGGAAAACTACAGACCAATATCATTGATGAATATAAATGCGAAAATTCTCAACAAGATACTCGCAAACTGTATCCAACAACATATAAAAGAGATCATTCCTCAAGACCAGGTAGGCCTTATACCAGGGATGCAAGGGTGGTACAATATACGCAAGACCATAAAAGTAATACACCACATTAACAAAAAGAAAGATAAAAACCATATGATCATCTCAATTGATGCGGAGAAATCATTTTATAAAATACAACATCCTTTTATGATTAAGACTCTCAGTAAGATTGGTATGGAAGAGTCACTTCTGAACACAGTAAAAGCAATCTATGAAAAACCTACAGCTAACATTATACTGAATGGGGAAAAGTTGAAAGCTTTTCCTCTGAAAACAGGTACTAGACAAGGCTGCCCACTTTCTACACTGCTCTTTAAAATAGTACTGGAAGTCATAGCTATTACAATCAGAGAGGAGAACAATATTAAAGGCATTCTAATAGGCAAAGAAGAGTTGAAAATATCTTTATTTGCAGATGACATGGTGGTATACTTAGAAGACCCAAAGGTATCCATAAAAAACTTCTTGAAGTAATAAGTGAATACAGTAAGGTGGCAGGATACAAAATCAATATCCAAAAATCTATAGCATTTCTATTTATGAACAACAAGTCGAATGAAGCAGAGCTGAAGAAAGGAATCCCTTTCACCATAGCCACAAGGTGTATAAGATACCTAGGGATAAACCTAACTAAGGAAGTCAAAGACCTTTATAAAGAAAACTACAAAAAACTTAAAAAAGATATCGAAAGTGACATAAAAAAGTGGAAGGACATCCCATGCTCCTGGATTAGAAGAATTAACATAATCAAAATGGCAATTCTACCCAAATTAATCTACATGTTTAATGCAATTCCAATCAAAATACCAGAAATATTATTTACAGATCTAGAAAAGACAATCATAGAATTTGTCTGGAATCATAAAAGACCTTGTATTGCAAAAGCAATCCTGTGCAAGAAGAATGGAGTAGGAGGCATATCACTCCCTGTTCCCTAGATATACTATAAAGCTGTGGTCATCAAAACAGCATGGTATTGGCATAAAAACAAAGAAGTGGACCAATGGAATAGAATAGAGACCCCAGAAATAATCCCCAAAGCTTACAGCCAACTGATCTTTGACAAAGGATATCAGTCAATCCATTGGGAAAAGGAAAACCTCTTTAGTAAATGGTGCTGGAAAAACTGGGTATCCACCTGCAGAAAGATGAAACTGAACCCCCATCTTTCACCATTAACAACAATCAACTCAAAATGCATCAAAGATTTGAACCTAAGACCTCAAACAATAAAACTACTGGTGGAAAATGCTGGGGAAACTCTGGGAGACATTGGAGTAGGCAAAGACTTCTTAAATAAGACTCCCAAAGCACAGGCAATAATCCTTAAAATAGACAAGTGGGACTATATTAGACTAAGAAGTTTCTGCACAGTAAAGGACACAGTAATAAGTGTGAACCGACAACCCTCAGAATGGGAAAATATTTTTGTTAAATATGCCTCAGACAAGGGACTGATAACCAGAATACACAGGGAACTCAAGTGCCTTATACGAAAAACAATGATGAACCCAATTACAAGATGGGAAAATGAGCTGAACAAAAATCTCTCTAAGGAAGACATATGAACAGCCAAAAAGCATATGAGAAAATGCTCAACATCCCTCATCATAAGGGAGATGCAGATAAAAACCACAATGAGATACCACCTAACACCTGTCAGAATGGCAAAGATTAAGAATATAAAAAGTGATAAGTGTTGGCGGGGATGTAGTGAATAGGGAACCCTCCTACACTGTTGGTGGGAATGTAAACTAGTTCAACCACTGTGGAGAACAATATGGAGGTTCCTCAAGATCTGCAAATAGAACTACCATTTGACCCAGCAATCCCACTTATGGGTATTCACCCGAAAGACAGGAGAACGCTCAGTCAGAAAAGTGCTTGCACATCAATGTTTATTGCAGCATTATTCACAATTGCCAAGACATGGAACCAACCTAAATGTCCACAAACTGATGAATGGATTGGAAAAGTGTGGTATATATACTCTATGGAATACTACTCCGCCATAAAAAATAACAAACCCTGGCATTTGATAGATAGTGGTCAGATATGGAGGATCTATTGCTGAGTGAAGTAAGCCAGGCTATGAAAGAAAGATATTGTATGTATCCACTCAATATATACCAACTATCCACACTCTATGGTAGAGAGTGAAAAATTGGAGGACATAAGAGCAGTGATGGTACTTAACGAGAATAGAACAGTGTGGAATGGGGGGGTGAGGAGAAGTGGATAAAGAAAGATAGCAAGAGAACAATAGAGAGGTAAGACGTTAATGAGAAATAGATATGGCTTATTACCCCTTGGTGATGACTTGTATAGTATTCTCAACTGGAATGGTCTGAGAAGTATTTCATGATGGGTAAAGTCTTTTTACAAGCAAAATGAGAAATAGTGATTGACTGTTTTAAAAAATAGTTATAATAATAATAATAATGACTGGAAAAAACAATGAAAAGATATTGAATGATGAAGTGGGGAGATTAATATCTCTGTATTGACTGACATGCATGGCATTTCCTTTTGAAAAAGCAATGTAATACACTATAAAATTATATGTAACCCAATGTAATATAAAGAAGATTATGATGATAATAAAAAAGCAATTAACAATTAAACAGTCATAAATTTGAAAAAAAAATAAAACCTGAAAAAGATAGAAATTGAAATATACTTAATAAACAAACATGGGTGAAAAAGAATACATGAAAATCAGTACTCTATATATAAAAAAAAATAATAATCAGAGACACTGTACAGAAACTCCATATACATTAGCAACAAAAGATTAAATAGTTAGAAATAAATGTGCACATTCTACAAGGAATATTCTTTGTTGTTGTCATTCTTTTTAAAAATACATTATGGGGGGACCAGCAGTTAGCGTAATGGCTATGTCTCTGGACTCCCACGTAGTCGACCTCGACTGCAGTTCGAGTCCCAGACCCGGTGGCTTAAACTCATGCTGGATGCTTGTGCGTGCATGACCAAGATCCAGAGAGGAGAATGGAGGAGAAGGGACTGCGGTGTGGCCATCCCCCTTTGGGGGTGATTTCTTGCTTTCTGTCTCTCTGTCTCTGTCTGTCTGGCGAGTGCACGTGTCCTATAGCAAAAACCTCTCAAAAAAAAAAAAAATACGCTATGGGGTGAGTACATTCACCAAAAAGTGTCTGAGAGAGAGAGAGAGGAAAAGTGAAAAATCCCCAGGAGGGAAGAGAAAACCATAGTCCCTTTTCCTCTGTTCTCCTCCATTCTTGTCTCAGGATTTTGGACACACACACACACACACACACACACACACACACCCCTGATGTGCTTTTTAAGCCTCTGAGTCTGGGTCTCAAAATTGCACAGTTGGCTATGTGGGATCCATTCTCTTTAATCACTATGCTATGGCTGGTTCTCTACAAGGAATATTTTAAAACATTTCTGGAACACACAAAAGTAGTCAGGGACAAATAGTAAGATAAACCTGCTATTGAGAGGTTAATTTAACATTTTAAACAAGTCAATTCTTGCAAAGCTAATTTATAGATTCAATTCTATCTCCCCCAAATGCCAAAGAATTATATTATAGAGTTAAATGATTTTATTAGTGATTAATATAGAGACATATATGCAAGAATAGGAAAGAAAGCCATGTGGGAACAAAGGAAACAAAAATCTATGAGGCAGCCTGGCGCTATCATACAGTACTGGCATCTTAATTAGTAAATAGGTCAGTAAAATGAGAATGAAATAAAAGTTGGATAAATCTGACTACATAAAACTTTTTTAAAAAATAGATGAAAATTGTCATAAATAAACTCAATTTTTAACTGATAAGCTGTATATATTTTCATAACATATGACACTGAAAAAAGGCTCATATTAAAATATAAAGGTTCAAAAACTGAGGGGCAAAGTGCAAATATCTGACAGAAAAATAGGAAAAAAATAAATAAAATCATAGCAACGGACCCAGCCTAGTGATGCCATTAATAACAAACTGAACTACAGTGTCGGAAAACAGATGGCCAACCATGGGTTTAGATCCCTGGCTTGGCTTGAAACTTCACTGGACACATGTGAGTGTGCCCAAGATCCTAAAGAACTGGAGGGCCTTGTCAGGGCAGTTCTGTCTGTGAAGGGCATGTACTTACTCTCTGTCATGAATAAATTAAGCAAACTTAAAAACAACAATAACTACCAAAGAGGTAAAAGTTTCCCTCAAACATATTGAAAAAAGTTCAGACTTATTCAAAAGTAGTAAATGTACATTTTTTTTATCATCTATTAGAGGGTGAGTACATTCACCAGCGACAGAGAGTGAGAGAGAGGGAGAGACAGAAAGCACACCCTGTGGGAGACAGTCCCTGCAATTCCTCCATTTCTTCTTTGAAGATTTTAAACAGCAGACACATGCTCCCAACGTATTGTTCAGGCTGTTTGGTCTGAGAATCAATCTGTACAGTCACCATGTGGGATCTAGCCAACTTAACCACCATGGTACTGTCTGGCCTACTGAATGCAAATTGAAACGAAATTGAGGTATTTTTACTTACTGATATAATGGAGTAATAGGGTGGATATACTCTCCCACTCGAAACAAGGGGGGAAATGTATGTGTTCAACTAAATGTATTCAATGTATTCAACTAAAGTTTGAAAGTCTCTGGATATCATGTCATGAAGGATAAGAATTCTTGAGTGACAAAAAAACAAATAATACTATTTCTGTGTTTTCCTTAGATAATTGTCTTAAGAAAAATTTGAGGTGTTTAAGAAACCTAGGTAAGCCCCATGGTACTCCTTCTGTTGGGGAGATTGGGCTAAGATCTTCGAAATCAAGGCTGTTAGAATTTGCAGAATAGAGTACAAAGCAAGTTTTTAAGAAAGATGGAAAAAGATAATGTCTTGTTAATGCAATTTGAAGGATGTTAGAATGGCTATGCTATTATCAGACAATATAGATTTCAAAGCAAACAATATTACAAGGAATGGAGAAGCTTATTTAAATTAGGATAGAGGTAAATTTCTCTAGAGGACAAGCTTAAGCATTTATACACATAATAAAAAAGCTTTAAAACATATAGAGCAAAAACTGAGAACTACAAGGAGAACTAGACCAGTCCACGTTAGAATACAGAAATATAAATAACCTCTCAAAAATTCACAGAATAAGCAAAAATCAACAAGGAAATAGTAGAATTAATATCATGCTGGGTAAAGTTTCTTTACAATCTAAATGATGTGTAGCAATTGAATGTATAAATAATAATAATAATAATAATAATAATAAAATTCCATCAACCAAATGTAATGCATTGACATTTAAAGAAGGCTGCACCCAACAGCAGCAGAATATGCCTTCTAAAATGCAACTATTTACTCAAATAGACCACATTCTACTATAAAATAATTCGTAAACATTTAAAAAGTATTGAGTTATATAAAATATGTTCTGACCACAATGGAATTAAACTTTAAAGAATCAAAACCAAAAGATAATCTGAAGAAATCTCAAAGTATGAAGAAACAACCACCCTACATAAAGTGAAAGAAAATCCTAATTTCTGCAAAACATTATAGAGAAGCAAGGGCAGATGTTAATTCTTTCCTTTTGATTCTCTAAAAGTCCAGACTTCAGCAGACTTCAGGGTCTGAAAATTTCAAGAAAAGGACACAGTAGAACAAAGGCAGTTTTTAGGAGTGGTCCCTAGAAATGAAGTTTAAGAACACAGGTTGTGGAATCTCGCCTTTGGCAGATTGTGCTATAGAAACCAAGAAGACTTTCTCCTGTTTTCTCTGAAAGCTTTTTGCCAAAATAATATTATTAATTATTTACTTGGTCCTATGACTTACAAATGTAAGGAATTATATTTATCTGGGAAATATGACTCAATTTGATAGAGGGAAGGTAGGTAAGTCAAATGTGTTAAGACTTTCTAGAATCTGCTGAATAATTGAGCTTTGGGAAGTTTACCCTTACAGGAACATCTTGTTCTATCTGGTAAGGTCTTATGAGAGGGGATAACTTTCCTTTTCTAGTTAATGGGCAGGTGCATAAGTGAACTGGGCCATTATAGGTTTATGTAAAAGAAGGAGGTCTCAACCTTCTAGACTGAATTCAGTACTCTGAATTATTTTAACTTGAGTTCAACTGTGTGTGTGCGTATTTGTATGTTGGTAGATGGGAGTAATTTGGGAAATATAACACATCCATCCAGGTAGTCATAGAGGATAACTATTCCATTCAACTAGTATTTCAAGAGTACCTGGAGTTACTACATTGTCAGGAAAGTCATGACGTATTTTTCTAAGCAAAAATTTGTCATGTCTTTCCTGATGATCCAATAGTTACCAAACCTCCACTCAGAATGCATACACACTAGGTAACCAGCAGATAGCATAATGACTATGTCACTGGACTCCCACGTAGTCGACCGTAGTTCGCGTCCCGGACCCAGTGGCTTAAAACTCACTCTGGGCACATGTGCGTGCGTGCCCAAGATCCTGAGAGGAGAATGGAGGAGAAGGGATTGCGGCGTGACCATCCCCCCTGGGGGGTGATTTCTCGCTTTCTGTCTCTATGTCTCTCTCTGTCTGTCTGGCGAGCGCACACGCCCTATAGTGAAAAAACCTCTCCAAAAAAAAAAAAAAAAAAAAAGAATGCATACACACTAAATAGATCACTAATAATAATGATGATGATACATAAAAGGCATCAACAATGGTATTTCCTATCAAATTTTCAAATTTGTTATCAAAATAATTAAATTTCTCTCTCTGTCTCTATATGTCTTTTAGAATATCCTCATTAAAAATTAATTTCAGTATAATATCAGTCATCAGTTTGTTTTTTAATTTCAAGTAGAAATGTTTGTCTTGCTTTTTCAGTTGTCATTTCCAAATATCAAATATAAATATCCTTGGTTTTAATACTATAAAACATAATCTTAAAGAAAAGTATCTAGAACTAGTTACATATATATGACATATTCCAAGAACACTTTTTATTTATTTTTTTAGATATTTTTGCTAAAAGGCATGTGTGCTCACTGGAGAGAAAGAGAGACAGACAGAAAGCAAGAAATCACCCCCCTGGGGTCCTTCTCCTCTATTCTCCTCTTGGGATTTTCGAGCATGCATGCATGGACCTGGTATGTTTCAAGCTACCAGGTCCAGGACTCGAACCTCAGTTGAGTAGGTGAGAGTTCAGCAAAATAACCATTATGCTCTTTGCTGATCCTTCAAGGCACTTTTAAAGTTTCTTTCTTTTATGAGAGATAGTTAGAGAGAGAAAGACAGGAGAAAGATATGGGGTCTCACACCTTGACCTTTCCAGACCAGCCTTTCGACAAACCTGAATCACAGGCACTTCTTTTTCTTCCATTTGAGTCTATTCTTTTGCAGTTTAAGAAACTAGAAATTAGGCAACACTAAGTAATTTTAAAATGAACACATATAGTAATGAAAAAGTTAAGGAAAAAATAAAGAATTCTCCTCTTCAGATCTTGAGCATACACATACACGTGTCCAGAGTGATTTTTCAAGCCACCCTATTTGGGACTCAAATCCTGATCAGTCAAAATTTGACAGTTCAATAGTCAAACTTTGACAGCTTTGCATGTGTTTATATATATACAAAATAAAATAGTAACACCTGATATATTTTTAAAAGTCATGAATTCATTAAATGAGGTATCATCTAAGCTCATGTTTTAAATTTCTACAGGTTACTTCCAAACATTGTCACAATGAATTTGCTCTGAAACACACCATCACCCTCACTTTTATCATAAATTAACAGAAATAGACAAACATTGGTGAGGCAAATCATGTTATTGAACTGGTGGTTTACAGAGAAGAGTATCATAATGATGGCGTAGACCAGATCTGTCAGTAGGCAAACTACATCATAATTAGATTCTACGTCTCACAGGAGAATTTAGAAAGTGTCCACAGGAGAGTCATTTTTTTTTTTCCATCTTCTCTTCTGCCAAAGAATAAAAAGAGACTGTTAAAAGAAGAAAGATTTGTCACATATGTAAGTTCTTTTTAATTTTTTAACTTTTAGAATATTTGCATCTAATTATTATATGACCTATAATATCTAAATGCAACATTGACAGATGTATAAACACAGAATTTAAAAATATAAATTCTAAGTAGAAAGAAACCACAAATGCTTCTCTTTTAGTGTATCAGCCCTATAAATCTATTAGACGATGGCCGTTGCTAGCCAAAACATTTGATTCATATAGACACTACTACTATCTTTAAAATTATAGTGTCTTCTTGGACCAGCAGATGGCATAATGACTACGTCACTGGACTCCCATTTAGTTGATCAGGGTTCGAGTCCTGGACCTGGTGGCTTAGACTCACACTGGGCGTGTGTGCTCAAAATCCCGAGAGGAGAATGGAGGAGAAGGGATTGCAGCATGGACATCCCCCCCGGGGGTGATTTCTCGCTTTCTGTCTCTCTGTCTGTCTCTGTCTTTCTGGCGAGCATATGTGCCCTCTAGCAAAAACCTCTCTATTACATAAATAAATAAATAAAAATTATAGTGTTTTCTTGAAAAATTAGGAACAGTATTCTGCCTTTTTTCTTTTAGAAGAGATTTTTGCTATAGGGTGCGTAAACTTGCCAGAGGAACAGAGAGATGAAAATTAAGAAATCTATACTCCCCCCCACCCCAGGGCCCAGGGGATGGCCATGTAGCAATCCCTTCTTCTTCATTCCTCTCTCAGGATTTTGAGCACACATGCACATGAGTCTGGCGTAAGTTTTAAGCCCCCCGGCTCTGGGACTCAAACCATGGTTGACTATGTCAGAGTCCAGCGATGTAACCATTATACTATCTGCTGATCCTGAGGAATAGTGCATTGAATTTTGGCCTCCATATCAACATATTGCATGAAAAGTTTTAAATTTTAATTTTCTCATTTATTTTCACTTATACTTCTTTCTAATCACAATCTTCAGTAATAACTGGACTTAGGACAGTTGTAACTGTTGTTAGAGTGAGTTTTCTGTATTAACTTTGCCAACTGCATTTTTAAGCAGTACCAGATGACACAAGAGAATTATTTTAAACGCTTTGATCCACAATTCTTTGTCTTTTTACATGTGGAATAAATACCTTGAGAAATAGCACAAAATTCATATCAAAATGACTTGCAGCTCTGAAAAATATATATTCATTTATGTAGTCATCTATAGTTAATATTCTGGTGATATTTATTTTATTAAGTGAAATTTAAACTTATATTTTTGGAAATCTTGTCATTGTTATTAATAGCAAAAGAGCTCCTTAATCTTAAACATGTGTCTCTTATCTCTGCACAGTCATGTTCCTCATTATGAAGTCGTATAGAAGATAAAACAGATTCTACAAACAGAGGAAGTGTTTTTGAACAATTTACTTGTGTTAACTGTTTCTTCAACAAATTGCTTTGTTATGATATATATAACAAATATATATGTATATATATTTAGTTTGCCATTGGGAGCATGTACTCTTTAGAGAGAGACAGAGAGAGATAGAAGGAGAGAGAAAGTGAGAAATCACCCCCTGGGGTGATGACCATGCTACATCCCTTTCCCTCCAATATCCTCTTGGGATTTTGGGCATGCATGCACATGCACCTGGCGTGAATTTCAAGCTGCTGGGTCCAGAACTTGAATGGCAAAGTCATGTGTGATCCAATTGCCTTAACCTCTATGTTACCTATTGGCTCCAAATTTTCTATAATTTTATTATTCAGGCTAAAATTAAATAAATTACACAACTTTCCATCAAAGATAAAGCCACTTAGAAATAAGTGTGCTGAATATACTAATTTGAAGTAATTTACTAGACTCTGTATACAAATTACCATTTGAATAAGTGTATCAAATTAGTATAATTTAAAATGATTAATTTTACTTTCCAAAATAAAGGTATGCTAGTGTGTGTGTGTGTGTGTGTGTGTGTGTATGTGTTACTTCATTTAATAAAGGTAGTAAACACATACTGATTATGGGTAATAACTGTATTAATGTAATACAACAAATGTCAATGCTAATCTGCTATTTATTGGGAAAATAACACATGGCAAGAAATTGATATGTATTGGTTTTAATGATTTATGCAAGTTAGATATTTTTACCTTCATTTTGCAGTATAGGAAATACATGGCTCAAGAAATTTTCTCTAGTACAAAACGACATTTACACGAGTACTTGAACAGTTGAGGTCAAGAACCAAAACCGTCTGCTCAGTCTCCAAAGTGTTTTCTAATACATCACACTACTACTAGTAAGGGTTTTACTGTAAATTTTTTTGTTTGTCTATTTTAGATTTTTGCCATAAGGGATGTGTACTCAGCTGGGAGAAACAGTGAGAGGAAAAGAGAAAAATACTCGCCCCCGCAAGCGGGGGTTGGTGATACAGCAATCCCTTCTCTATTCTCCTCTCAAAAGAATGGAGGCTATAGTGGTTAAGGAGCTGGATGCCCACATGGCCAAGAGTGGTTGGAGTCCAGGACCTGGTGGCTTGAAAAATCATGCTGGGCACATGAACTTGCATGCCAAACACACACACACACACACACACACACACACACACACACACACATATTTCTCTCTCTTAACTGGACCCTTTCTCAAACTTTGTCAACATGGTGGAATTGTCTGTGTATATATAAGATGTTTCTATTGTATGTTTCATCCAAGATGTTTCATGTAGTTAACCACATGAAATTCAATTCATAGAGTAGATTTATTATTAAACTGGGGTACAAAATTACAGAATGATGATATTGAGAATATTCTAATAGACTTAAAATTTACCTTTTAGCTGTTGTAATGACTATAGTTCATTTTTCTAGTTTGATTATGCTTTGTTAAATGATTATTCTTCCTAGGTCCTTAGGAAAAAACTTAGTCATAATTTAAATATGACTTTTGCTTTTCTACCTACATTCTACAATTTTCTTTTCATTATGTAAATGTATGCTTTCCTAATGCTTCTTTTAGAATGGTAAATAACATGTAAATAATATAATACAGTTTCTTATTTTAAATTTTTGAATATAACACAAAGCAATCACATGAGTAAATACATATGTATGTATAAACTTTTTATATGCTGGATTGTTCCACATATATTTTAAGCATTCCATAATATGAACTAGCAATGAAAGCACATGAGTGTTTTAAGACAACATATGCATATCCGGTAGATGAAACAAATGTCCCTCATGGATGGTAACTTGCAAATATACATGTGTGAACTATTCTCCTCTGATTATGTATTTACAGTGTGGTAGCTTTGAGCTACGCCATTTCCCTGTTTCAGTAAATATTTGATTATCACTAAATTCAAGCAGATTGGCTTAATTTAATTTTAAAGTTTATATGCACACTATTGAAAGATAAAAACAATAATACCTTAAGTTTAGGATATTAGTACAGGAGCTAAGATTATATTAACAATTTAAAGCAACCTGTCAGAATGCACATAAGTCAAATGTAGAACTGAAAACTCAATTGTATGATAGTAGCTGCATTAGCAGCATTGCCACTCCTGAAAGATAAGAAAGCAAAATATCACTCCCTAGGGGCTATGGCCACGCCACAATCCCTTCTTCTCCATTCTCCTTTGGGATTTTGGACACATATGCACATATTCCCAGCATTAGTTTTAAGCCTCGAGGTTCAGGATACGAACCAAGGTTGACTACATGGGATTCCAGGGACATAACCATCACACCATCTGCTGGTCCCATAAACATTTCTATAAACATTTTTATTTAGCTTCAAACCTTATTTAAGGTGTTTGCTTTTCCTAGAATTGAATTACAGTTATTATCTTTATAGTTCGTTTGGCAGTTCAGATGCCCTAGAAGACTGGAACATAAGAAAAGCAATAATCGTTTGGGTAGCTTGACAATGTGACATAAATTGCAAAACCTTGGGATTGGGGGCATGCATGCAAATGGACCTGGCTGTTTTAAGCTGCCAGGTCTGGGATTCGAATGGTGGTCAACTATGAGGAAGTCCAGAGATGTAACCATATGACCTCTGCTGGTCCCAAAGAAAATCTATTTCTAGTTAGGTCATCATGTGCCATCTCCAAAGAAGGTGAGAATTTTTACTGAAGAAATATTTGTCGTGTTACAGCTCAGCTAACACTCCTTGGAATTTTGTTTGTTTGTTTGTTTCTGCTACTATTTGATTCACTATTTCCCAAATTTGGCCCATCATAGAGCTGCTCTTTTATGTGATGCAGAACACATTATTACACAGCAGAAGTAGCAATCAACAGGAAAAAAATTCAGGAAGTATTGACTCAGAAAATAAAACCTGGGGCAAATTTTTAAAAAATCAAGTCTGTCTTTTGAATTTATTGATAAATGCACGTAGGCATAAATCTTGGCTAACAAATTCATGAAACACCAAATGTTTTAGTTTCATTTTATTTTTTTATATATTTTATCATTTATTTATACACTCAATAACTGTGTATCATTACATCATGCAAAATTAATTTCCCTAGCATGAATACACTACATATCAGTCCAGTTAAGATTATTGTCATACATGTTATCATCAACAGATAATTTTCCATTTTTGTGTACCTTAAATGTGTTGCTTCTTTTTAAATTTTTTCTTCTTGATTCCTTTCCTCTAGCTTCTCATTCAGATTAAGATCTGAGATTGAATTTCAGGCAGTGTAAACTGAGGAGTAAGGCAAAAATACAATGGAGATAGGTAGGCTTTAACAGTTGGGCATATTTATTATTTCCAACAGCTTTTCTACATGATTTTTATCAAATCTTCATCCACTCATGAACTGATTATTTTCTCTACATTCACTCAGTTTCACTATGTTTGCTATAAAAGCAGTCTCTAAGGGTGTTGGACTCCCACATGGCTAACCATGGTTCAAGTCCTGGACCTGGCTGCATTCTCTCTCTCTCTCTCTCTCTCACTCTGTCTCTCTTTGATCAAATTAAAATAAATAAATAAAGTTAAGGTAATAAAAAACATTATTTTAAAAAATTTAAATTAAAAAATGGTCTCTTTAATGTTCCAAACTGTGTGAGAAGTAGTTGGAGGAGACCTTTGGTAAAAATCTTATTTACATAGCTCTTTCAGCTTTAAAAAACAAAACCAATCTATCTTACTTCAATGGATTGAGTATCATTAGGAATACAGCAAGTCCACAGACCTCAAGATCATTGATGTCAGGGATATTGAGGTATTTGGTGAGCAGGTACTCTGTCCTTATGCCTGTTTCTTCTTAGTCAAATAATTTCTTAACTATGCTTCATACTCTCACTATAGACTTGACTCTACCGACAACTATTAGTTTATGTATCGTCACCGTTCTTAGCTTTCAGCTCAGCTTTCTTTAATCACAATTTCACATTTTCTGTATTTCTCCATTACAAATTTCAAAAGAGAATATAATTAGTTATGGATCTTTAGGTACTGTAGGACAATTTTTACATGCATTATAATTGTAAATATCATATATATTAAAAGATGTATATTCTAGTAAGGCTAATTTTAGTGGCCTTTCATCACCTGGTCATAACAGACTTGGTACTTTTGTTGTTAGGTCATTTGTAAATTGTGCCTGCCTACTTGTTTTATGGTTATCAAAACACCAACAAAAGTGGAAACAAGAACTAGCACATGTTGTGGTAGTTAAGGAGCTAGACTCCCATGTGACTGGCTGTGGCTCAAGTCCTGTACCTGGCAGCTTGGAAATTATGCTGAACGTATATGCATGCATCCCCAAAATCCTAGGAGGAAAATGGAGAAGAAAAGACTACAGTGTGGCCATCCCCCTGGGGTGTCATTTTTCACTTTTTCTCTCATTGTCTCTCTCTGTCCCTGGTAAATGCGTACACCCTATGGCAAAAAAAATCTAAAAAAAAAAAAAAAAAAAGTTAAAACAAATACTAAATTTTTCTTTATCTTATGAAATTAATAACCTATTTTTAAAACTTCATTGTAAAATTAAGGAATTAAAGGGAAGTGAATAAGAAAAAAAAATTAATGTATTGATTTAAACCTCTAAAATGCCTAATTTTAAAATGGAGATAAACCCAAAATTTTTAGGTTATGTTTAAAAAAATAAATTATGTAGGCATATAAAATTCAGACATTCTTTAAGCAGAGTATGACTATTAGGTAATTTTTTTGAACTTATGACAACAATAACACTAAACCCATGAAGTTTTTTCCAGAAATACATCTTAAATGAAAATTTCTCCAAATATATATTTAATTTTTTCATATACACTGACAGTCATTACTTGAACTATATACATGATATAGAAAAACGTTTTATGTCTATTTTTTTGTTTATGTATTCTATAGTGCAGTGTTCATTTATTTTGTCAAAAAATAGATTTTACATAAAATGCCTTTATATGAAAAGAGAGCATATACTTTACTTCATGCTTGTAAATGAACTAAACTAATTTAGGCTATGTCTAGAGAAGAAAAGCAAGACTCTGAAGAAAGTCAATCACATTAGTAATTTAGGTAAAATATCTTGCTACTTTGAAAAATGCATTTTTTGGAGAGGTTTTTGCAATAGGGCACATGTGCTCGCCAGACAGAGAGAGACAGAGAGACAGAAAGCGAGAAATCACCCCCCAAGGGGGATGGCCATGCCGCAATCCCTTCTCCTCCGTTCTCCTCTCGGGATCTTAGGCACACACGCACACGCGCCCGGCGTGAGTTTTAAGCCACCGGGTCCAGGACACGAACCACGGTTGACTACATGGGAGTCCAATGACATAGCCATTACGCTAATTGCTGGTCCTGAAAAATGCATTTTTATTTAATTTTCCAAAATGATTATAGATCTATCTCTGAATAAGAACCAGCTTAAAATAACTGCCTTCTATAATTTCCTATGGTAAAATTTAAGGTTGAGGTTATTTTTTCTTTATACTTTGTTTTAACTACAATGTCAGGTATTATATTTTACACGTTCTGCTTGATAGATTAATACTGACAAAAGGAATGCATATTTTTACCATAAAGTTCCCAGAGTTAAAAAGTACAGTTTATAAGGCAATTTATATGATATAAAAAAATTAACAGTTTCTGGAACTATTTTTCTTGCTCCTTTTTTTTTTTTAATTTGAAGAGGCAGCATGCACTCACTAAACTGAGACAGAGATGCAAAGAGAGAAAGAGATAGAGATAATACTTCCCAATGGGGTGTGCTCATGTTGCAATCCCTTTTCCTCCATTGTCCCATCCATCAGGATTTTGGGCATATATGCACATGCATCCAGAATGCTTTTTTCAAGCCACCTGGTTTCAAACCCATGGTTGGCCATGTCGGAACTGACTCCCTCAATCACTGTGCTCTGTGGCTGTCCAAGAACATTTTAGAAATATAAAAATTTGGAGAAAGGTGACAGGTGTCTGAATTTTTCAAGACAAAAGTGCCAGAATCAAGCCTCTCAGGGAGAAGATGAGGCAGGAGAAAGCTAACAAATGGAAGCAGGTGGAAGCAGGTAAGGGGGCTGGAGTCTCTGCCCATGTGGCTAGATAGAAAAACCAATCAAGGGACCAGTAGTTAGTGCAATGGCTATATCACAGGACTCCAACGTAGTTGACCGCAGTTTGAGTCCTGGACCCATGGCTTAAACTCATGCTGAGTGCGTGTGCGTGCATGCCCAAGATCCCGAGAGGAGAATGGAGGAGAAGGGATTGCGGCATGGCCATCTGCCCTGGGGGGGGGGTGATTTCTCGCTTCCTGTCTCTCTGTCTCTCTCTTTCTGGTGAGCACATGCGCCCTATAGCGAAAACCTCTCCAAAAAAAAATTTAAAAAAACAGAAAAACAAACAAACAAAAAACAACAATCAAGACAGAAAACTTCACCCAAGGTAGTGTAGGCAAGAGATTAGTGTGAGAGGTTTAGCTATTCAAGCCACAGTTAATATAACCAATGAGATTAATCAGTCGACCCAGGCACACATGAAATGTCCAATGTGAAATCAGTGGCCCAGCCACATTTCAAAGAGCCAATGAGATGAGAGTAATCAGTGGGCCCAACCAATGATCAACCCACATAGCCTACATTAAAAATGACTAAAACCACAGGAAGCAATTGCTGGGACCTTTTGAGGCACTTTGTCTGCCCAAGTCCACTCCTCTCTCTCAGGAGTATACTTTCACTATTACTTAGTAAATTACTTTTCCTTTACACTTAAAATAATTGGGCCAGAAGCTATGGTATTACAAATACTATATATATAAAAATAACTATATATAAATAAATAAATAAATAAATGTGTGTATGTGTATATATATATAAATATACATATATATTTATATATATAAATATATATATATATATATAAATATATATATATATATTTATATATATATAACTAGTAGGTAAAATAGTAATTTGACTTTATGAAAATGTTTTAATTAGTTTAAGGTTGTTAAATAAATATTTATGAGATAGCTATTATATATTGACTATTATATATTATATATGACCACCATGCCACCTGCTGGTCCCAAAATTCTACAGGTGTACGTAGCTTGTTGGATGCTGAATCACCAATGCCCACTCTTATTCCACCTCAGAATAACTTGGTGAAGAATACCAACTTTATTAACCTACTGCAGAGAGGGAGAGTTTCAGAATGAGGAGGGAGAGTTTCAGAATGAGGAGAGCCCCAGAAGTAAGGACCAAGATGGTGACCAGATCCAAAAGTAAACCCAGCTGAGTCTTGCACAACTTCTCAGAAAAGGCATGGCCAAACTACCAACTCTCAGAATTATGAGTTAGATACATGGTGTGTGTCTTTTTTTTTTTTTTTTTTAAGTTTTAGGGTACTTATTATGCAATGTTAGATAACTGGTACAAAACTTAAAAAGGTTATTTACTGATGACCAAATGAATAAAACTGCACTACACAGGTCAACCTTTTTTAGCATTTCATCTTTATCTATTTTCATGATTTAATATTCAAATCATCATATACCCATGGAACCATCTCCTTTTCAATTCTTTTTCATTAGACCTTTTTAACCTTTATTTCATTTCAGTTATCAGTATACCAAAGTCATATTGAAAGATCTTAATTAAAAAAAAAGATTAGGTCAAATTACGGCTAATTAATATATAAGTGTATGTATAATTTGATAATTTAATGTACATAGAATAATATTAAAATATAAATTTTGTATATAGTTTTTCTATAAACACTAGTATATATATCATTAATAAAACAAAAGTTAAAATGACTTGGTCTTAAATCAATTTTGAAAAGAATGCAGACATACCATTTTCAGTGTATCTAACTTTATGTGTTGATTACAAGGTTCCAGTGAGTAAATTATTCAAGAATTGGAAGCATTCCAGGACTCAGACATGAAGGCTAAGGGAGATATAACTTAAAACAGAATTTATCTAGGTTGGTTTGTTTAGATAAGAAAAATGTACATTGCTACACATATCAAGAATCTGAGCTAACTCTGTTTAATAACTATTTGGATTTTGTTTATGAGGTACTTAAATATTCCCAAATAGGCTACTGTATTTGTTATTCAATGTATAGAAAACTTCTCTTTAATTAAATAGCAATTAGAAGTAAAAATATGACTAGAAGGAGGGTTGAGATTTTGCAGATGATAATGAGGCGTAAGCTAATTAAGGCACTAAGATTCCTTTTGGAAGGCAGGAAAATGATAGATTCAGTTGAAAAAAATAGGTCAGTTGTGCATTTTCCAACTGTTCGGTTCTAAATGATTTTGGCTAATTAAATACTTTAAACACTTTCTATTTTTTTTCTCTCTTTTATTCTGTTACAGTTTTCTCCTTTTGGCCCTTCAACATGTTGTTTCTGTTCTCTCTCTATTTTTTTTTAAAGAATTTGATGGACACACACACACACACACACACACACACACAAAACCTATAAAATATTCAATGAAAATTGAAGAAAGGAAATCGATGCAATCACCTGTTCTGTTATTTATTAAGCTTCTACCGAGGTTTCAGGAAATATATTGACCAGTATAGTAGGTATTTGTTGGCTCCTATAGTTGAAAAATCTAGCAAATGTTGACAACTATAAAGTTAATTTTATAAGTTGTTCACTTATTTTGATCACCCACAAATGTTTTATTGTTTAGAACACTAAACAAATGGAAAATGTATTTGCTGTTCTATTTATGAATTTCAGGAAAACAAATGCAAAATTGAAAGTAAAAGGGAATGAAAGGCTATGGTCAGAAGTACATCAGTGATTTAAAGAAAGAAGATTGGTACTGGCCCCTTGGCACAGCAGGGATTCACCGCTCAAGAGAAGCCTGATCCATGTGGAGACCGTGGTTCAGGCCTGATTGGCCTAACATTAGAACACCCACGGCAAATGGCCCCAAAGTTGAGCTGGTCTTGGAGTACTGGAGGGAAGGAATTGTGATGTGACCAGATCCTGAGGGTACAAGCACATTTTAGTGACACAAAGAATGAAACCAACTCTCTAGTTAGATTAGATATTATCAGTATACAATTGTTATTTTTGTTTTATGAACATAACTAAACTTAAACAACTGTGATCTCTGTAGATCCTTTTTTATTCATCCTTAAAATGAAGTTAAAGGAAGTAACAATTTTAGAGACTTGTTATATACTTCAGAATGAATTTATGGAAGTCAAAAACTGCCTTGGTTTCTCTAAATATTAGTATTAGCATGATGTTATTATTATTATTTTTAAATTTAAATTTATTTATTTGCATTCATTCACTGTACATCATTACAGCATACAAAATGAGATTTTCCATCCAGAGTACACTGTGTATTGTCTCAATCAAGCATATCAACAAACATGTTATTGACAGCAAATAATTTTCCATTTCTTGTTTTCCGTATGTTTTGCTTTTTTCCCCCCATCCTTGATTCCCTATCTCTTACCCTCTGCATCTCCCACTTTCCTCCCACACTGTCTCTGGTATCTATGTTTGCTTTCTATACTGTTCACCCCCCACACACACACACATTTTATTGAATTACTAAAGACCTTAATTAATCTAAATATTTTCATAGCAAACATAGCTGATATATACATTTCCATGAACAGAAGTCTGACTTTAGGCATCCTATAAAGTAGCACCTAGCTGGGGCTATATATCTTACTGCAGTCATTGAATAGATATTTTTTTCTGAAACTTTCTTTTTTTTTGATAACTTAATTTACGTTCTTTCCCTAAGCATCATCACAGCATACAAAATGTGATTTCCCATCCAGAATATATTGCATAGTGACTTAATCATGCATATTATTATCAAAAATATTCCATTTCTAGATCCTAGAAATTTTTTTACCCCTCTTTCTGACCCTTTGTCCTTTCCCACCCTCTTCTCACACTATCTCTGGTGTCTACAATTGACTTCCATTCCTTTCCCACCCATGTTGAATTGATCACACAATTTCTTACATAATCTAACTACTTTCAAAGGTGAGTTCACTCGTTACTGTTAAGAAAACCAGTTTTAACTTAAATCAAAGAAATGCCAAGGAACTTTTCTTAAAGCCAGGAAACAGGTTAGGATTCTGTTCAAATGGTAGGTGCATGAACCTATCAGTCTCATGTACTTTTACCTTCTGTTCTGGTTCAATTTTCCTGATTAAATTCTGGGATATAATATTCAACTCCAGACTTGTCCCTACAATTAAGTTGGCCACTTTCTTAGTTTTTGAACTCTTATTTCCATGTGTCTATATTTGATTTTCCTGATATAACACACCCTTGAGAACCTCTTGGAGATCTGGTCTGGTGCTGGTAAATTCTTTCAGGTGTTTTTTATCTGAGAATGTACTTGTGTTTTCTTCCCACATGAAAGATAATCTTGCCGGGTACAATATTCTTGGCTGAAAGTGCTTCTCTCTTAACACTTTGAATATATTTCCTATTCTTTCCTCGCTCTCATTGTTTCCGATGAGAGATCTGCTGTTACCCTGATGGGATGTCCTTTGTAGGTAACTTGCCGTTTTTCTCTTGCCAATCTTAGTATCTTGTCTTTATCTGTGGTTTTGGTCAACCTGGCTATAATGTGTCTTGGAGAAGATCTTCTTGGGTTGATTCTATCTGGGGTCCTTTGTATTTCTTGGGACTGGATCTTCGAATGCCTCTCTAGGTTTGGAAAGTTTTCTTGCAGGATTTCATGGAATAGATTATCAATGCCCTTATGGGTCTCTTCACCTTCTGGAATGCCAATTATCTGGATGTTTGATGGTATCTAGTACTTCTCATATATTATTCTCAAGTTTTTGGGCCATTTTCTCAGTCTTCATGGTGGATTTTTCTAGGCCAGCAATTTTCTATTCTACGTCTGAGATTCTATTTTCTTTTTTTTTTCATTTTTAACTCTTTATTTAATAGTCTGTCTCCCCTAGTTTATCCAGAAGTTCTTTAAGACAAATGCCATATCTGCACAGATGGTGCCCAGCATAATCAATACTTACTAGTAAATGAATTTTTAAAAAACAAACAAATGAATAAATACATATATGCAAGCAGTATTAAATATTGTCTTGAGGTTTTAGGAGGACTGACAGGATATTTGTTTTGGAGAGAGGAAGATATTGAGAATGCTACTTCAGATCAATTTTTTTATGGCATTTTAAAATTTATAATTAATTTATTTATATTAATTTATTTATATTGCATACTTTAACTGAACATTATCACAGTATACCAATGTGATTTTCCAGCCAGAAAACACTGTAAAGTGGCTTAATAATACATGTTATCATCAACAAATAATTTTCCATTTCTTATTTCTGGTGTATGTATATATATATATATATGTATATATATATATACACATACACATATATACATGCACATACATATATATTTCCCCCTATTTTATTTTTTATTTTTATTTTTATTATCATCATAATCTTTTTTATATTACATTGGATTACATATAACTTTACAGCGTATTACATTGCCTTTTCAAAAGGGAATGCCATGCATGTCAGTCAATACAGAGACATTAATCTCCCCACTTCAACATTCAATATCTTTTCTATGTTTTTCCCAATCATTATTATTATTATTCTAATTATTTTTTAAAACAGTCAATCACTATTTCTCATTTTGCTTGTAAAAGGACTTTACCCGTCATGAAATACTTCTCAGACCAATCCAGTTGAGAATACTATACATGTCATCATCAACAGGTAATAAGCCATATCTGTTTCTCTCTAACGTCCTGCCTCTCTATTGTTCTCTTACTATCTTTCTCTATCCTCTTCTCCTCACCCCCCCCCCATTACACACTGTCCTATTCTCGTTAAGTACCTTCACTTCTTTTATGTCCTCCAATTTTTCACTTTCTACCATAGAGTGTGGATAGTCGGTATATATTGAGTGGGTACATACAATATCTTTCTTTCATAGCCTGACTTACTTCACTCAGCAATAGATCCTCCATATCTGACCACTATCTATCAAGTGCCAGGGTCTTGTTATTTTTTATGCCTGAGTAGTATTCCATAGAGTATATATACCACACTTTTCCAATCCATTCATCAGTTTGTGGATATTTAGGTTGGTTCCATGTCTTGGTAATTGTGAATAATGCTGCAATAAACATTGATGTGCAAGCACTTTTCTGACTGAGCGTTCTCCTGACTTTCAGGTAAATACCCAGAAGTGGGATTGCTGGATCAAATGGTAGTCCTATTTGTAAATCTTTGAGGAACCTCCATATTGTTCTCCACAGTGGTTGAACTAGTTTACATTCCCACCAACAGTGTAGGAGGGTTCCCTTTTCACCACATCCCTGCCAACACTTATCACTTTTTATATTCTTAATCTTTGCCATTCTGACAGGGGTTAGGTGGTATCTCATTGTGGTTTTTATCTGCATCTCCCTTATGATGAGGAATGTTGAACACTTCCTCATATGCTTTTTGGCTGTTTATATGTCTTCCTTAGAGAGGTTTTTGTTCAGCTCATTTTCCCATATTTTAATTGGGTTCATCATTGTTTTTTGCATAAGGCACTTGAGTTCCCTTTGTATTCTGGTTATCAGTCCCTTGTCTGAGGCATATTTTACAAAAATATTTTCTCATTCTGAGGGTTGTCGGTTCACACTTGTTACTGTGTCCTTTACTGTGCAGAAACTTCTTAGTCTAATATAGTCCCACTTGGCTATTTTAGGGATTATTGCCTGTGCATTGCGAGTCTTATTTAAGAAGTCTTTGCCTACTCCAATGTCTCCCAGAGTTTCCCCAGCATTTTCCACCAGTAGTTTTATTGTTTGAGGTCTTAGGTTCAGATCTTTGATCCATTTTGAGTTGATTGTTGTTAATGGTGAAAGATGGGGGTTCAGTTTCATCTTTCTGCAGGTGGTTACCCAGTTTTTCCAGCACCATTTACTAAAGAGGTTTTCCTTTTCCCAATGGATTGATATCCTTTGTCAAAGATCAGTTGGCTGTAAGCTTTGGGGGTTATTTCTGGGGTCTCTATTCTATTCCATTGGTCCACTTCTTTGTTTTTATGCCAATACCATGCTGTTTTGATGACCACAGCTTTATAATATATCTAGGGAACAGGGAGTGATATGCCTCCTACTCCATTCTTCTTGCACAGGATTGCTTTTGCAATACAAGGTCCTTTATGATTCCAGACAAATTCTATGATTGTCTTTTCTAGATCTGTAAATAATATTTCTGGTATTTTGATTGGAATTGCATTAAACATGTAGATTAATTTGGGTAGAATTGCCATTTTGATTATGTTAATTCTTCCAATCCAGGAGCATGGGATGTCCTTCCACTTTTTTATGTCACTTTCTATATCTTTTTTAAGTTTTTTGTAGTTTTCTTTATAAAGGTCTTTGACTTTCTTAGTTAAGTTTATCCCTAGGTATCTTATACACCTTGTGGCTACGGTGAAAGGGATTCCTTGCTTCAGCTCTGCTTCATTCGACTTGTTGTTCATAAATAGAAATGCTATAGCTTTTTGGATATTGATTTTGTATCCTGCCACCTTACTGTATTCACTTATTACTTCAAGAAATTTTTTTTATGGATACCTTTGGGTCTTCTAAGTATACCATCATGTCTTCTGCAAATAAAGATATTTTCAACTCTTCTTTGCCTATTTGAATGCCTTTAATATTGTTCTCCTCTCTGATTGCAATAGCTAAGACTTCCAGTACTATATTAAAGAGCAGTGGAGAAAGTGGGCAGCCTTGCCTAGTACCTGTTTCAGAGGAAAAGCTTTCAGCTTTTCCCCATTCAGTATAATGTTAGCTGTAGGTTTTTCATAGATTGCTTTTATTGTGTTCAGAAGTGACGCTTCTATACCAATCTTACTGAGAGTCTTAATCATAAAAGGATGTTGTATTTTATCAAATGATTTCTCCACATCAATTGAGATGATCATATGGTTTTTATCTTTCTCTCTGATAATGCGGTGTATTACATTTATGGTCTTGCATATATTGAACCACCCTTGCATCCCTGGTATAAAGCCTACCTGATCATGATGAATGATCTTTGTTGTATGTTGTTGGATACAGTTTGCGAGTATCTTGTTGAGAATATTCACATCTATATTCATCTATGATATTGGTCTGTAGTTTTCCTTTTTTGTCATGTCCTTATCTGTTTTGGGGATGAGGATGATGGATGCTTCATAAAATGAATTTGGAAGGTTTCCTTCCTTTTGAATCTTTAGAAATAATTTTAGTAAGATGAGGGTTAACTCTTCCTAAAAAGTTTTGTAGAATTCAGAAGTGAAGCCATCTGGACCTGGGCTTTTTTTGGGGGGGAGGTTATTTATTACTGATTCAATCTCCTGGCTTGTTATAGGTCTATTCAGGTTCTCTACGTCCTCCTGATCCAATCTTGGTATATTATATGCATCCAGAAATTTGTCCATCTCCTCCAAGTTATCTTGTTTGTTGGCTTATAGTCGCTCATAGTATCCTCTAATGATATTTTGTATTTCTGCTATGTCTGTAGTAATATTGCCTGTTTCATCACATACTTGATTAATCTGGTTTCTTTCTTTCTTCTTCTTGATCAGTCTAGCCAATGGTGTGTTGATCTTGTTAATCTTTTCAAAGAACCAGCTTTTGCTTTCATTTATTTTCTGTATGGTTCATTTATTTTATATTTCATTTATTTCTGCTCGAACCGTCATCATTTCTTTTCACCTGGCATTTTGGGGGTTTGTTTGTTGTTGTTTTTCCACTTCTCTGAGGCATGATGATAAGTTATCTATTTGCCATCTTTCCATCCTTTTCTCATGTGCACTAATTGCTATGAATTTCCCTCTTATGACTGCTTTTGCTGTGTCCAAAAAATTCTGGACACTTGTATACTCATTATCATTTGTTTCCATAATATTTTTTTATTTCAGCCTTAATTTCTTCAGTAGTGAAGAAGTCAATCAGAAGTAGGTTGTTCAGTTTCCATGTGTTCGTGTATTTTCGAGGTTGTTTCTTGAAATTAATCTTGAGTTTAATTCCTTCATGGTCAGAGAAGATGCTGGATACAGTTTCTATGCCTTTGAATCTGTAAAGGCTTGATTTGTATCCTAACATATGATCAATCTTTGAAAAGGTTCCATGTCGGGGTGAGAAAAATGTATATGTTGTGGATGTAGGGTGGAAAGTTCTATAGATATCTGTCAAGCCCATTTGATTTATAGTATCATTTAAGTCCTGTATCTCTCTATTTATTTTCTGTCTAGAAGATCTATCTAAAGGAGATAAAGGGATGTTGAGATCTCCAACAATTATAGTATTTCTCCCTATCTCTGCTTAGCTCCAGCAGTCTTTCCTTTACATATTTAGGTACACCTGAGTTGGGTACGTAGATATTTATAAGGGTTATGTCTTCTTGTTGGATTACCCCATTTATTATTATATAATGCCCTCCTTTGTCTCTTCTTACAGTCTTTGTCTTGAAATCTATTTTGTCTGAGATCAATATCACTACTCCAGCCCTTTTTTGATTTCCATTTGCATGGAGTATCTTTTTCCAGCCCTTTACTTTTAGTCTATGTCTGTCTTTATCCATAAGTGAGTTTCTTGTAGGCAACAGATAGAGGGTTTCTGTTTTCTTATCCAGTCAGCCAGTCTATATCTCTTAACTGGAGAATTTAATCCATTGACATTCAATGTAATTATCGATATTTCCGTACCTGATCCTATCATTAAGTGAGCCATTTTCTTCATTGCTTTTTGTTCTAGTATAACTGTCTGTCTGATTCTTTAGTTTTCCTGGTATAGTCTTACCTTCAGAAACTCTTGAAAAGCTGGTCTGGAGTTGGTAGATTCCTTCAAATTTTGTTTGTTCGAAAATGTTTTTATCTTTTTTTCCCGTATGAAAGATAATTTTGCCGGGTATAGTATTCTTGGTTGAAATTGTTTTTCACTCAACACTGACTATGCTTCCCCATTCTTTCCTTGCCTTCATTGTTTCCGCCGAGAGATCCAATGTTAGCCTGATGGGGTGACCTTTGTAATAACTTGACATTTCCCTCTTGCCAACTTTAGTATCTTGTCTTTGTCTGTTGTTCTTGCCAATCTGGCTATGATGTGTCTTGGAGAGGATCGTTAATTGCTTTTTCAACCTCTCTGTTGATAATTATATAATTTTGCCCTTAATTTAATTAATAAGATATATGATATTGATGGTTTTCTTTATAATAAGTCTACTTTGCATATTTCAAATAAATACTACTTGACAAAGTCTACTATTTTCTAATGTTGTGCTAAGTTCTGTTACTCTCTGAATTACATCGGTGAATGTTTTTTTTTTTCTCTTTAAATTTATTTATTTTTTACATTAATTCACTATACATCATTACAGCATACAAATGAATTTTCCATCCAAAATTCACTGTGTATTGGCTCAATCAAGCACATCAACATACATGTTTTCACCAAATAATTTTCCAATTCTTATGTCTTATATACTTTGGTTTTTGTTTTGCCATCCATGATTCCCTATCCCTCACCCTCTGCCATGTCCCACCCTCCTCCCACATTGTCTCTTGTATCCATGGTTGCTTTCTATGTCTTTCCCCCCTCCATTTAATTGATTTGCTAATGAACTTAATTAGTCTAAATATATCCAATAGCTAGCACAGCTGATATATACCTATACATGAACCCAAGTCTGACTTTAGGCATAAACCCCAGTGAGTAGAATGAACATATTATAAAGTAGTACCCAGCTGGGGCTATATAGCTTACTGCAGTCAGCAAATATGCATTTTTTTTTAAAATTTCGATATGAACAGTTTTACCTTTTTTTTCCTCTTGCAACTTTTTTTTTTTAATTACTTAACATTCATTCCCTGAGCATCATCACAACGTACTAAATATGGTTTCCCATCTAGAATAAACTGCATAGTGGCTTAATCATGCATGTTATCATCAATAATATTCCATTTCTACTTTCATACACATGTATACATGTATATTTTTTTACCCTATGTTTGACCCTCTGCCCTTTCCCACTCTCTTATTACACTATCTCTGCTATATACAGTTGTCTTCCATTCCTTTTTCCCCAACATTTTGTTGATCACACAATATCATAAGTAATCTAACTACTTTCAGCAGGTAATTTCGAGAAGAATAGTTTTGAACTGGTAATGATATTTCCTTGAAACTTAAAGCCTAGAAACAGGTTAGTATTCTGTTCAAATAGTAGGTACATGCACCTATCAACAGCTCAAGATAGGACAAAAATCCTTTAAAACCAGAAAACAAAGCTTAGGAGAAAAGCAGCAATAATTTAGTCAAGTCACAGAATGTTGTTTCATCAGTTCAGTCTCATGTACTTAATCTTTCTTTTGTTAAGGTTCGATCTTCCAGATTGAATTCTTGGATATGATATTCATCTCCAAACATTGTCCCTACAATTAAGTTGTCCATTTTCTTAGTTTTTGAACTCTTATTTCTGTGTGTCTGCATTTAATTTTACTGACATAGCACTCCCTTAAGAACTTCTTGGAGATCTGGTCTGGTGCTGGTAAATTCTTTCAGGTTTTGTTTATCTGGGAAAGTTCGTGTCTTTTCTTCCCAAATGAATGATAATCTTGCTGGGTACAGAATTCTCGGTTGAAATTGCTTTTCCCTTAATACTTTGAATATATTTTCCCATTCTCTCCTCGCTCGCATTGTTTCCGATGAGAGGTCTGCCGTTAGTCTGATGGGATACCCTTTGTAGGTAACTTGCCTTTTTTCTCTAGCCAGTCTTAGTACCTTGTCTTTGTCTGTGGTTTTGGACAATCTGGCTATGATGTGTCTTGGAGAAGATCTTCTTGGGTTGATTCTACTTGGGGTCCTCTGTATTTCTTGGTACTGAATCTTTGAGTGCCTCTCCAGGTTTGGAAAGTTTTCTTGCAGGATTTCATGGAATAGATTATCAATGCCCTTATGAGTTTCTTCACCCTCTGGGATGCTTATTATCCGGATGTTTGGACGTTTAATTATATCTAGTACTTCTCGTATATTATTCTCAAATTTTAGGGCCATTTTCTCAGTCTTCATGGTGCATTTTTCTAGGACAGCCATTTTCTCTTCTACATTAGAGATTCTATTTTCTGTATGATCTAGTCTGCTCTTAATACTTTCAAGGGAGATTTTGACTTCTTGTATAATAGCCTTCATCTCTAACAGTTCCATCTGATTCTTTTGTAAAATGAGAAATTCCTCTTTTAGATCTTGCATGAATTTCCTCACCTCCTAGAACTCTTCAACTCCTTTCTCTTTCCTCTTCAGCAGTTCCTTCTCTCTCTTCTCTTCTATCTCTGTTAGCTTTGCCATTATGAATGTTGTGAATTCTTTATCAGACATTTCCATGATTTTCATTGAACTGTGTGTGGATGAAGAGGAGTTATCCGTTTCCCTTGTGGGAGAAGTATTTTCCTGCTTCCCCATATTTCTTGTGGTCCTGCAGTGATTTCTAGTCATCTAGTGGATGGTCGGTTTCTTCCCAAACTTGGAGGTTCAATCTGAGGGTCGAGGAGTGTGTAGAAAAGGAAGCAGAGAGAGGGAAACAATACCAACAACAGCAAAAAACAGACAAGAAGCAGAGAAAAAGAAGAGAAAAACTTTTAAATAAATCTAAAGAAAAATTAATATTCAAAAAATTTCAATAAAACTCAAAAATTATCAAGATCGCAGGAGCCATGGAGCTGACTGTCTCTTGAAGAAGGACTGTTCTGGGAGGAGGAGAGGGAATTATTAACAAGATAAAGGGCTAGCTAGAGGGGCCAAAGGGCCCTGTAAAACTCCTCACCTTAAAAAATTCTAAAAAGCAAAATTTTAAAAAATTGACAGAGAGAGAGAAAGAGGACAGAGACAGAGGTAGAGAGAGACAAGGACTGATACAGAGAGAGGAGATTTGAAAGGGGTCTTCCTACCATGCGGGTTTTGTATGCTGGAGGCCCAGTTAGCAGTGGAACATCTTCCTTTCTCCCAAAATGGCTAGATCGCAGGAGCCATGGAGCTCTTAGTCAATGTTTTTATAAACTATTTTTATATTGCCTAGTTATCACTGTTAAACTTGTACCATTGACAAAGTTATTAATACATTCTTCCTTTTCAATACCCTGAAATAGTTTATAAAGCATTAGAACTGTCTAATATTTGAATATTTTTGTAGACTCTCCTTGTGAAATGTTCTGGGCACCTAGTGTGTAGTGTGTGTGTGTCTGTGTGTGTGTGTGTGTGTGTGTGTTTGTGTGTGTGTGTGTGTGTGTGCATCAAGGAGGGGGTGGATGGAAAATTCTTTAATACTTTTATTCATTTCTTCCCTTGAAATTGGTCTTTTTTATCTTTTATGTCTAACGGAGTGAGAATTAATAATCTGAATTTTCCTAAAATTTTTTTCTCATTTCAGTTAAGTTTTTAATTTTTTTCTTTTGAGAGAATTTTTATATGGGACCTGTGTGCTCACCAGAAAAATGGAGAGACAGAAAGTGAGAAATCACCTCCTGGGGGAAGATCATCCCGCAATCCTTTCTCCTCCATTCCACTCTCCTTTGGGGCACATATGCACATGCGTCTAGCAAAAGCTTTAAGTCACCAGGTCCAGGAGTTGAACCAAGGTTGACTAGATGGGAATCCAGCTATGTAATCATTACTCCATCTGCTGGTCCCTCATTTAAGTTTTTAAATTTATGTGCACAGAATTCTGTGAAGTACTATCTCATAATTTTATTTTCATTTCTTCTGTTTCAATGATATTTCTAACTTGACATTTTTTTAATGTGGTATATTTGTGATTTCTATTTTACTCTTGACCACAATAGCTTGAGTATCTTGCTCCAATTTTTTGGTTCACATGAATTGTGACTGTCTCACAGTGGTAGGGAGGAAGGCAGGTAGGAAGTCATAGCAAGACAGCTACAAAGCAACCTCCCTGTAGAATCCCCATTAGAGAGTGATATAAATACCTCCCACCTTGTTATTTATCTCAGGCTAACACATCTACCACCCATCTTCAAGAAGAAATTAAAAACACAAATATTGCCATTTTCTTTTCCTCTCTCTCTGTCCTCTATCTTCCCACATCATTGCATGTCAAGTAAACTTTATTTTTTCCATTTCGTTACATTCATGAAGAGCCATGGCATCCTACTCAGGTTGATCTTGATGAAAGAGATATTTACATGTTAAAAAGCAAATCTAGGATATGTGCTTTCAGGTTTAGCTTGTGTGTGTGTGTGTGTGTGTGTGTGTGTGTGTGTGTTGTGTTTGTTTAATTTTTGTTAAGGGGCACATGAGCTCTCCAGAGAGAGAGAGAGAGAAGTAAAATGAGAAAGCCCTCTTCTAGGGAATGGTCATGCTGTCATCCTTCCTGCTCCTTTTCTCCCTCCTTTCAGGATTTTGGAAAATTCTGGTATGTTTTTTAAGTCATTGGGTGTGGGACTAGAATCACGTAGTCAATTACATAGGATCCAGCTGTCTTAACGAACATGTCAAAGGCTAGCCCAAAACCTACTTTGTTATTAAGCATAATTCCCAAATGTATTGCCTTTATACAGGATGTGAAATATCTGCTCATCCTGTGTATTCCAAGAACACCCTTCCTCTACTTTGGAGCTAAAAGCATTCAGAGAATCCAATTTAAGGAAAAATTAAATGAATTTGGTTAAATGTTGGAAAATATCATTCCTAATCATATGTTTATCAGTCATCTGCATTTCCTCTTCCCTGAACTTCCTAATCACATGCTTACCTTGTCTTTTATTATTTTTTCTTACCAATGTTTTAAGCTCTTTTTCTATGACATATTTTTTTTGAGAGGTTTTTTCGCTATAGGGTGCGTGTGCTCGCCAGACAGACAGAGAGAGACATAAAGACAGAAAGCGAGAAATCACCCCCCAGGGGGGATGGTCACGCCGCAATCCCTTCTCCATTCTCCTCTCAGGATCTTGGGCACGCACGCACACGTGCCCAGTGTGAGTTTTAAGCCACCGGGTCCGGGACGCGAACCGCGGTCGACTACATGGGAATCCAGCGACACAGCCATTACGCTAACTGCTGGTTCCCTCTATGACATATTTTGAAAATAATTTTCTCCCTATATTCATCAGTATTTACTAATTAAAATTTATAGAGTCTATTCTCCTACTATTTTTCTTTGTACCTTCTTTTTCTTTATTTTTTTAGGGAAATATTTAAATTTCCTCCTTAAGGGGTTTTCATTTTTTTCCCTACAATTTAAACGCTTGAAATTTTTAAATAGAATTTATTCTATAGAGCACTTTTAGGTCAGCAAAACTGAGCAGACAGCACAGCGAGTTTCCATATGCTCCTTTCCTCCACAAGCATATAGTTCAATTTTTATGTAGATAGGCAATCAATCAAATTATCCTTGTATATTGAATTAGATATGAGGTTTTCAGTAATGCAGATAGGTCACATTAATTTGATGTGACTATAGACTGCTATAAACTGTCAATTTATATAATCAAAAGTACAGTGCATAGTAAAACTTGGCTCCTCAAGCAGAAGCAGATGTAAGATATCTTAGAACAGTTTTGCCTCTATTCCTGGCTTACTAAGGGGCAGTATGTTTAGCTGCTCTTAACTTTCCATGTGCAGGGTCCTGTCAGATAAGAAAAAGAACAAAATTCTTGCTTAGTTATCTTTTTATTCTCTGGTTTAAATTACCATTTCAAAGAAATTGGCACTAACAATAATATACATTTCATAAGAAAATATTTATAAACAATGAGTTCTTCTAGCTATATGGCATATTCAGAACATTTATTTATCTTTTGGGGAAAAGTGTAGAATCAATATCCAAGTTTACTTGAATATCAGTTGATCTTGAGCTTTTCACATATGAGAAAGACAATCCCCCCTCAGTTCACCCTAGGATGGTTTTAAGTAATGAAATTGCACCAGGATCCAAGATCACAAATTGGCTTCTCTTTCTGTTGATAACTGATATTGTACCAGTTAACTATGTTTCTTTTTGTAGTTAAACACAAGCAACTGGTTAACATAGTTGATAATGAGTCGATTTTTTTTTTTTTTTTAGATTTTCTCCAAAGGGCACATTCATTCACTGGAGAGATACAGTGAAAGGGAAAGTAAGAAACTATCCCCCAGTGTGCCAGTGTGTATGGACATGCTGAAATTTCTTCTCCATTTTCCTCTCAGAATTTTGAGCATTTGTGCATATGTACCCAAGCATGATTTTCAAGCCACTGGGTCCAGGACTTGAGCTGTGGTCAGCTGTGTGGGATTCCAGCACCTTAATCACTATGACAAGGGTTAAACTTTTGTATCACTTAAAACATTTAAGCAGGACTGAATCTCTACTCTAAATCCCAGCTTCCCAAACCCAAGAAGCTCAGCCAGTTGCAGAAACCTTCTCTAAGCAATTATCCTAAAGTAAAAACACCACCAAATGACTAAAATTCAGAGAAGAGACTGTTGAGTGAGCAGCATGGAAAAGAAGAGTTGCAGACAGCATGGCTCATCTCCTCTCACACACCTCTGAAATCTCAATTAAAATCAGAGAGTTCAGCCCAGGTGCACCTATTTCCAAGGAACTGTGAGGCCTTTGTAATATTCAGTTCCAAGACCAAAAGTGCAGGTTGTTTGATGAGCATCAGGGAAAGAGAACTGCAGAGAGATTGTGGATCACCTTCTCCCACATACCTCTGAACACTTAGAATTAATTCCAAGAAATTAGGAAGAAATTTATAATCCATCATGACCAGAAATCACCACACAGGCACAAGAAATATGAGAAACCAAATAATATCTCTCCCCCTATGGAAAGGAGCAACCCTTCATCATCCACAGAGAGTACAATGGAACTCATGAAAATGTCCAACAAAGAATTCAGAATATTCATAGTGACAAAACTAATGAGATGCAAGAGATGAGAAGCAATCAACTCCAGAGGTGCAAGAGAAAAGAGACAACAAGTTCCAGGAATTGAGAAAGTTCTTTCACAATTTGAAGGAAGAAATACATGTCATAAAAAAGAATCAAACAGCTGTTAGAGATGAAGCCTGTAATATAGAAAATCAAAACCTCCTTGAAAGTATTAAAAGCAGACTAGACCAATCAGAAGATTGAATCTTAGATGTTGAAGGCAAAACCTCTGACCTAGAAAAAAATCACCAAAAAGGCTGAGAAAATAACTCAAAAACATGAACATAATATATGAGAAATACTAGATACCATTAAGCACCCAAACATCCAGATAATCAGTGTCCAAGAAGGTGAAGAAACTGATAAAAGTGCTGACAATCTATTCCATAAAATCCTGGAAGAAAACTTTCCAAACCTAGAGGCATTCAAATATTCAGACCCAGGAAATACAAAGGACCCCAAAGAGAATCAACCCAAAAAGATTTTCTCCAAGGCACATCATAGCCAAAATTGGGCAACTCCACAGACAAAATACTAAAATTGGTGAGAGAATTGTCAGGTTACTTACAAATGTTATCCCATCAGGCTAACATCAGACCTCTCATCAGAAACGTGAGCAAGGGAACAGTGGGAAAATCCGTTGAAAGTGTTAAATGAAAGCAATTTCAACCAAGAATACTATATCCAGCAAGATTATCCTTTATATGGGAAGAAAATATAAAATCATTCTCAGATGAACAAAGCCTGAAAGAATTTACAAACATCAGACCAGCCCTCCAAGAAGTTCTGAAGGGAGTTTTTTACCATGAAAACTAAAGTCACACAGACAGAAATAGGGAAATAAAACGCAACCAAGAAAATGCTAGGGACAAGTCTGGACAAGCCCTTTATCAATAATAACACTGATTGTTAACTTTCAAGATTTAAATGAAAAGATCGGACCATAGTACCACTGAAAATTCAACAGAAGAGACATTAATTTACATGAGACTGAATGGGTTTTGACTAAAAGAGAACTAATTTTTTTTTTTTCCTGTGCTTTCTCTTCCAGATTTAAGGATTTTGCTTTCTATCGACCTTTTGGTCAGTTCGGCAATTTGTTATATGCTTTTTTTTTTTTGCTTGATTGTTTGCTTTTAATTTGAAATATAAACTCTCATCCCTTCCTGACCTCTATTGAATTGGAAAATACTTGTGAGTATTCTTACTTTGTGGCAGAACAGTTATTTCCATAAGCTCAGTAATACCTGTTGCCTTGCTTCAGAAATTGGAAATACTAGTTATTGCCAGAACTTTGACTAGAATGTCATATCTGAAGATATGACCAGAAACAATGGAACTAAGGTAGATTTCAAGAAAGTCAACAGAAGCTCTTGAAAAGATTGCCTGGCACCATAAATAGTTTTGCGTGGCAGAGAGGATTAGAAAAACCATATGAAAGAATTCAGACCATAAAACAACCTGGACTTTTCCAGCCCAGCAGTGTAAACAGCAGAGATTGCAAAAGAGCAGTCACAACTAGAGGATTACCTTGAGGAAGACTTTGAAGGGAGGAAAAGAGGCTGATCTTTGCTTGCAAATGGTATAACACAGAATACTTGGTAGGCAGGGCTCAGTTGGGAAGGTTCATGTGTGAATTGTGTTTTGGGTGTTTGCTTCTCAACAGTTTGAGTAGTTGACATGTAAATATTTTCTCAAAAGTATTTAATACCATACTGCATTATAGAGTCACAAACAAAATTACAACAAATATTTTGAGAGTTATCTTAAAAATTCAGGTATTTTTTTGACATTTTGAAAATTTTTTTTTAATTTTTTTTTAGAGGTTTTTGCTATAAGGCACATGTGCTCACCAGACAGACAGAGAGAGACAGAGAGATAGAAAGCGAGAAATCACCCCCCACGGGGAATGGCCACGCCGCAATCCCTTCTCCTCCATTCTCCTCTCAGGATCTTGGGCACGCATGCACACGCACCCGGCGTGAGTTTAAGCCACCGGGTCCAGGACTTGAACCTCGGTCAACTACGTGGGAATCCAGCGACATAGCCATTACACTAACTGCTGGTCCCTGAAATTTGTTTATTAACAGTCAAGAACTATGGCGTATGGGACCAGCAGTTAGCGTAATGGCTATGTTGCTGGACTCCCACATAGTCGACCGTGGTTTGAGTCCCGGACCCGGTGGCTTAAACTCACGCCGGGCGCGTGTGCGTGTGTGCCCAAGATCCTGAGAGGAGAATGGAGGAGAGGGGATTGCGGCGTGGCCATCCCCGCAAGGGGTGATTTCTTGCTTTCTATCTCTCTGTCTCTCTCTGTCTTTTTGGCAAGTGCACGCGCCCTATAGCAAAAACCTCTTCAAAAAAATAATAGAAAATAAAAACCTTTAAGCATCACAATGACTTCTGTTTTTTTTAAGGAAATTTAGTTTCAATCAATTGTAGTCATTGTGTTCTATTTTAAACTCCCCTTGTGACAAGGCATCAATGGAGACAATTCTGTGTCCTTTGTCATGAACTAAGATTAGAATATTTGGTACTTCTTTTTTGCTTTCTTGAAGCAAGGTTATTTCAGGCACATCTTGAGTCCTCTTATTAAAGCTTTGTCTCCAGTGCGTTCTTGGAGCCTCTTTATGGAGAAAGACAACAGAGACCAAAATCTGGTCATTGTTTCTGATTTTTCTTGATGCACTCTGGAGGTATAGCACAATGACACTGGAGTTGTTAAAGACTTCTGTGGAAAAACAAAATTTATCATTTTTAATCTGCCTTTACTGTTTTTTTTTTCCTTGCTTTAATAAAGCTCTCGGGAGAGACAGTATAAGGGCACAGAATTTGGAACCAGACTACTGTGTTTAACTCTTCATAGATAATAAGCCAAGAAGCTGAGAAAGTTACCAATTTTCTTTAACTTTTATATCTGAGTCTATTCTATATTTTGGGCATTAGTTTCCTTATGTAAAAAATGGGGATCATGGGACCAGCAGTTAGCGTAATGGCTATGTCGCTGGACTCCCACGTAGTCGACCGCGGTTCGAGTCCCGGACCCGGCGGCTTAAACTCACGCCGGGCGCGTGTGCGTGCGTGCCCAAGATCCCGAGAGGAGAATGGAGGAGAAGGGATTGCGGCGTGGCCATCCCCCCTGGGGGGTGATTTCCTGCTTTCTGTCTCTCTGTCTCTGTCTGTCTGGCGAGCGCACACGCCCTATAGCAAAAACCTCTCCAAAAAAAAAAAAAAAAAAAAAATGGGGATCATAATTACCATGAATATGGTTGTCTGAAATATTGAATGCTTAAATATTTGGGGATCACTTTAAAAAGTATCTTGTACATAGAGAAGACTCGGTGCTAGTCAAGAAAATTTTCTAAAAAATTAATCCAATTATCTTCCTCTTTCACTGTTTTGTATATCACTCTATACATATCACAACAAGATATACCTAAATTATACTGTTGCTATGAAAAATATATCTTTCTTTACTTTCTTCCTCTTTCTTTCTCTCTTTCTTTCTTTCTTTCTTTTTTAATCTTTCACTCAGGCTATAAACAGTACAGCTCTTGATCATCTGGCTTATAGCTTACATTTAAACAGCACCTATTTTTTAAAATAATTATTTTTTATTGAACTTTATTTATTTATTTTTTATTTGACCAGAGAGAGACAGAATAAGAGTGAGAGAGAGAGAGAGGGAGAGAAAGTGAGAAAGCGAGCCGCCAGGCCTGGGACTCAAACTGTGGCTGATCATGTGCAACTCCAGTGCCCTTAACCATCACACCACCTGCAGGCTCCTAAAAAGCAACTATTAAAAAAAAATCCAGTCATTCTCTAAAGTAACTGAAACACAGAGTGTATTCGAAATAGAACCCATACTCAATTTTTCTGTGTATGCAGTGATAAAGACAGAAAAGACAATAACAAACCACTAAAATTTTGTGCATAATTACTTCTATAAAAGCTTCTAATTTCAGGAACCAGCAGTTGGTGTAATGGCTATGTCGCTGAACTCCCATGTAGTCGATCACAGTTCAAGTCCCAGACATGGAAGCTTAAACTCATGCCGAGCACATGTGTGTGCATACCTGAGATCCCGAGAGGAGAATGGAGGAGAAAGAATTCGGCATTGCCATCTCGCCTGGGGGCTGATTTCTTGCTATCTGGCTCTCTGTCTTCTCTGTCCTTCTGGTGAATGCATGTACCCTATACCAAAAAAAAAAAAAAAAAAAAAAAAAAAAAAAAAAAACTTTAAATTAAAAAACTAATTATCTATTTAATTTTATTTATTATTATAATTATTTTTAATTTAATATAGTGTATATGTGCTCACCAGAGAGAGAAAGAGAGAGAGAAAGATATAGCAAGCCACCTGTTCTGGAGTTCAAACTGTGGTCTGCCATGCTGCCATGTGAGAATCCAGCACCTTAACCACCACACCATCTGCTGGCCACCAAAACTTCAATTTTTTAAAATATCATTATTTTTCTTTTACCTTTAAAACCACTATAGTTGGATTTAAATTATGTAAGCACCTTTATATAAACATAGATATTTTCTCTTTTTTTCCTGGTCCACTCTGATTAATCTATCAAAACTTCCAATTCTATTGAAGGAAAGTGATCAGTTTGATACACACAAATATTGTAAGTGTGGAGCTTTCTAAGATTCCTCAGACGTCAAAACAGTTTTAGATAACATTGTCCCCTGGAGAGATTTTTATTATTATACTAGTTTGGATAAGGTACAAAGGATATATTTCACAACTAGAATTTTGAAGCCTTGTGGAAATATTTTTACAGTATGCAGTTTCTCTAAGTATAAGGTTTCTAAACTTAAAATTCTTTGTCTTATGCCAGATGGTTTGATGATGAGATGCTTTGTTGTTTCTTTTAAAAGAAATTAATTGTTTACTGAAGCAACATAGGAGATATACTGGAATGGGCAGTATACAATATTCTGAGGGTGAAACAAGCAGGTTTTCCTGTTTTATTATCTGCTTGTACAAAATGATGTCCCTAGTTCTGATTGTTTTCCCAGGAAATATTAGAATACATATGGACCAAAGACAGACGAGCTCTCCCAGGACGAATCTGGACGTCAGCAAGAACGACTGGGTTACAGGTGTCTTCCTGGGGAATCTCATGTACCCATAGTAAATCTAACTTTACCAAAAGGAAGATTGCAATAATACAAAAGCTAGACACATATTTCACCAATTTAGTAGAAATAGCAAGTGAAAAATTTTAATGTTACCATTTTGGTGAACCTATCACATGTTCTAAAGACCAAAAATTATTAAATAATTCCAAGTCTATCTTTCTATTTTATTGATACTTTAAGGGTTATATCTCACTTTTTTGTTGTTTTCTGCTGTTTCCCTGAATTAATTATTTCTCTCCACTCTCTCTCTCTCTTTTTCTCTCTCTCTCTTGGTTTGGTTATTTCTGGAGTAGTTGATTTATAACCTGAGTACTTTTTAAAATTCGATTTAGATTTCCTATAGTGGTTAGGCATATGTCTCTTTGTATAGATATTTTAGTGGTTTCTCTAACCATTGCATATGTATTAGTCTACTGGTGTCAATATTTTAGAAGTTGAGTAATGTATAAGAATCTTAGCACCTTTAGTGTCTTTACTTGCTACCGTTCATAACTGTCTTTACTATAGTAGCTCTACATTAGACCATGTTACAGTTTTTGCTACGACTATCAAACAATTTTTAGGAAACTAAGGACAAAAAATAGTGGCTATTTTATTTGCACATTTAAAAAAAAAGATAAAATAAAAGAAATCTTTCTTCATTTTCCTTCTGGTTAGAGAATTCCCTTTAGTTTGAAAAATTCTGTCCGTTGTTTTCTTGTACAAATGTCTTAATTCCTTCCCTTAGCTTATGAAGTATATTTTTACTGGCTATAGAATTTTTAATTGACCATTTTTAGAAAATTATTTTATTTAACTTTATTTATTCATTCATTTTATTTTTTAAATTTGACCAGAGAGGGACAGAGAGAGAGAGAAAGAGAGAGAGGGAAAGTGAGAGAGCAAGCCTCCAGGTCCAGGACTTAAACCGTGGTTGGCCATGTGGGAGTCCCGTGGTCGGCCATGTGGGAGTCCAGCGTCCTTAACCACCACGCCACCTGCCGGCCCTGACATTTTATTTCTTAGCACTTGAAATTTACCATGCCATTTCTTTGTTATCTGCCTAGGTTCTTGTGGGAAATCTGCTGTTACTCACATGATTACCTCAAATAAATAGGGTTTCCTTTCTTGCTGAAGAGTTTGTATTTGTGTCTGGTTTTCAGAAATTTGACTATGATGTCCTGTTATAGTTTTGTCTGAGTTTATCCTAGTCAGAATTTGTTTATAATGAACATGTAGGTTTATGCCTCTCATAAAATTTAGAGAATCTTTGGTTATTGTTTCTTTGAATATCTTTTCAACCCACATTCTTTTTCTTACTGTATCACTGCTGGGTCATGAGATCTTTAGCTAGTCTGATTTTTCTTTCCACTTTCTGCAATCTCCTGTTTCTTTTATATGTAATTCTGAGAGTTTATGTGTGTACCTAGTGGAAGAAATAGAGAGCACTTGATCTATAACATCTTTTCTAGAAGCAAAAATTGTTTTTGTTTTCCGAAGTTTATATTTCATACTCTTACTTAGAAATTGCCCTTTAGGTTTTGGTATTGAAAATCAACAGAAAATTCACCAGACATCTCTATGCCCCTTAACCTTTGTACTCTTCAGTTTAAAAACAAATAATAAAATAATTCTCGAGAATGCAAGAGGAAGGTGTTAGTCCAGCTGAGTTGAAGGAAGCTGAACCACCAGGGGTGTCAGAGTAGTCAAGACAACAAGCGAAAATGAGAGTAGAGCCATCAAGATATCAGTTATTTATACAACAGCATAAGTAAGAGACTAAAGGAGAGGAAGCATTGGTAGCCCATGTTCTATTTTTCCCATGAAATAATGGCATCTAAGGCTCAGGGAAAGAATGGACCTAAAAGATATAAGTGGAAAAGTACTAAGTACTGAGTTAAATGAAGAAAAGTGTATTTAAATTTTGCCCACCTTCTTCTAGCAAAGGTGTTTGATAAAAGCCTCTCGTGAAGACTTTCAATAAAAAAGCATCAAAATGAAGTCATTAGGTGAGGTAGACAGGTAGGCAGGAATAAATATGGCTAGCCAGGGGACCAGCAGTTAGCATAATGGCTATGTCGCTGGACTCCCATGTAGTCAACCACAGTTCAAGTCCTGGACCAGGTGGCTTAAACTCAAACCGGGCTCGTGTGCATGTGTGCCCAAGATCCCGAGAGGAGAATGGAGGAGAAGGGATTGAGGTATGGCCATCCTCCCTGGGGAGTGATTTCTCGCTTTCTGTCTCTATGTCTCTCTGTCTCTTTCTGTCTTTCTGGCCCTATACAAAACCTCTCAGAAAAAAGAAAAGAAAGAAAGAAAAAAAAAGAACATGGCTAGCCAGAGAAGCCTAAACCCTTGACTGCATTTTTTTAAGAGAATGCAGTGCACAAATCTGGTATAGACAGATTTTTTTTTAGAGCCCTGCCAGACAAATCTCTTGTAATTTCCTATAGTCAAACCTAAAAAAAAAATCACACAGAGGTTTTAGCCAAAAGCTATGCTTTTCAGAAAGTTTTAAGCTTGCAGTAACTTTTGAAAACATTTTTAACACTTGTATGTTTAAAGACATATATGCTCATAATATTAAGTATCATTCAGTATTTTTGTGAAATAACCTACACCAAAAGAAATCACTAATTTATAATACATAAATTTATTCTCAGAACCGAAGATCCTTGAGAAGACTGAGTGTGAATGATATAGGCTTAGCTTGGCATCTTGCGATTAGATGTTATGTCTATTAAATGCATTTTTCATGATAAAGCTTAAGAAGCAGCAGAAATCTATAGGTATGGTCATCTCGTAAATTAACAGACAAAACAGCACATCAAATGACTCAAGCATATTTAAGAACTTTGTTCATGTCTTGCTTGCTGACATTCCTTGGGCCAAAGCAAGCCAAATGCCAAGAAGAAAATTCATGCAGTGTTGTACAAGATACGTATAGTTTGTTTGTGTGCATTCAAATATAAATTGTGAAAAGTAAAAATTATAGATGAATAGGTAGATAAATAGATAGAAGGTTGTCTTAGTCAGCTATTGTGTTGTTAACAAAAGGTCTTGACACTGGGTAATTTTATAATGAAATGTAGGTTTATTCAAGTCATGGTTTGGAGGCCCAGGGTCTGGGGTACAACTTCTGGTGAATTTATAACATAGCAGAGGACAAGATCTTAAACAGAGCAGAGCATGGCCTGTATCAATGTAGCCTCTGCCTGCCTTATTTCCTCTCTTTCCATACACATCAGAACTCAATCATGGAGGCCCCACCCTACTCAATCAATCACTAATCTCTTCCCAAAGGTCCCATTCTTTAAAACCATAATCAATTTATGTTTTCACTCTCTGAATCCCATTTTGATGGCTGAACACGTAAACTTGAGAGAAATATTCAAACCATAACAAAGGTGTAGAATGTTTTAGAGCTTTTCTAAACATCAAACAGCATCTCTTTGAGGATTTTGCAGATTATTAAATATGGACCCACATGAACTGTAGTAGTATCTGTTGTGGATAGCAAATTACTACAGAGCTAGAAGGTAAAATCAACACAAATTTATTTTCTCAGTTTCTGTAGGTTAGAAGTCCCAGCTTGCCTTAAATACAGCGTCTGTTCAGGATCTTCACGGTTGTATTCCAGGTGTTACTGGGCTAAGTACCTGCTTGGAGTTTGTGGTTCTTGTCTAAGATCATGTGGTAGAAGTCAGTCCCTCGTAGAACTGATGCTCCCATTTTCATCCTGGCTACCCTCTGGATACTTTCCTCATTTCTTCACACGGCCTCTCCTAGGATTGTTTATAGCATTATAGCTTATTTCTTCACAGCCTGAAGGAACCAAACCTCAGAAAGTCCCAGTCTCTCCTTTCAGGAATTTAACCCACAGATATCAGTCAGTCCCAACCAGAATTATCTCCAGTTTGATTAACTTAAAATCAATTGATTTATTATTTTACTATCATCTTCATTGTGGAATGTTGCCAGTTTTATGTGTCTAATATTGACTGAGGAAAAAATCAAATGGTGTTTTAATGCAAATAACAATTAATTCAAAACAAGAAAAATATGTGATTTGTCACAGATTGCTCCAGAAACAAGAATGTGAAAGACTTCTGGGTAGGTAATTTTAGATGTTCATATTAAGAAGTAGGAACTGTGATGTATGAACTATGAAATTTATTAGCCACCATTCATAAGGAACTTATCACATGTCTCTCAGTGTGCTTTTTCATGTCATTGTGCCATGCTATTTATGACATAGTAGCAGGCAGTCTCTAGACTGACACACACATTTCGTTGTCATTTTGGTTTTGTTGGTCTGTTGGATTTGGCATTTTCATCTGGTTCATGCCTTTTCCTATGTCTTTTACATCAAATAAAAGCAGGATATACATGTCTGTATTTTTGTTAACTAGGACAGTCTCTCTAGTACATAGAGTATATGTTTAGCAAATACTGATTGAATCAATACATTGATGTTAATGCATTACTTTTAATCTTTCAACAACTTTACTAGAAAACATAAGAAAAATATATTTGAGCAATTTCAAAAAAAATAATTCAAGATCTGTCTTAGTATGCCTCATATATGTTTTGGAAAAACAATAGAAAAAGATAAAAGGACTGTGGATAGTGTATTGTCATCAATCTAAAAAATGGGTTGTTAGATTTAAGTTATTTTTTTAGTTTAAATGAGGTTTTGTTTGCAACAGTTTTAGTTTTACAGAAAAATTATGAAAATAGTACAGAGAATTTCTGCAATGGATTGAATGCTGTGTCACACACAAAATTCACGTGTTGAAACCCTATCTCTTAATTTGTTGGTGTTAGGAAGTGAGGGGGGTGTCTTTGCAATATAATCAGGATTAGATGGGCTGAGGAGGGTAGATGCTGCCCTCGTGAATAGAATTAGTGTCCTTTTAAGAGTTTTGAAATAGCATGCTTTCTCTCTGTCAGGAAGACTGCCATCTATGACGCAGGAAGCATGCTTCACAAAATATCGAATCTGCGGGCTCATGGATCTCGGAGTTCAACTCCCAAGACTGGGAGAAACAAAATGTGTTTTTTAAGTCTCCCAGCTAATGCATTTTGTTATAATAGCCTGACCTGACTAAGGCATTTCCCATATAACCTATACCCAGATTTCCCTGTTATTAACATTTATGATTAGTGTGGTAGAAGTTTATGATAAACGAAGCGATGTTGATATATTATAACCTAAAGTCTGGATTTTACTCAAATTTCTTTAGTTTTTTTAGTTGAAGTCTTTTTTCTACTTCAGAACTCTATCCAGTATATCACTTAGCATTTAGTTTTCATGTCTTCTGTAGTCATTTTACCTGCTATAGTTTCTCAGACTTTTTTGCTTCAGATGACCTTAAAAGTCTGAACTACTGGTCTGATATTTTCTAAATTCCTCAAACTGGGATTTTTTGATGTTTACTCTCTCTCTCTCTCTCTCTCTCTCTCTCTCTCTCTCTCTCTGTCTCTCTTTCAGGATTTTTGCCATAGGGCATGTGGCATGTGTCTCAGAGAGAGACAGTGAGAGGAAAAGAGAAACCACATTCCCCCCACTCCCAGTGGCGACAGCACAAACTCTTCTCCTACATTCTACTTCTAGGATTTTGGGCAACCATGCACATGTACCTGATGTGATTTTCAAGTCTCCAGATCTGGGATTCAAACTGCAGTCGGCCATGTTAGAATCCAGACCCTAAACCATCTTGACATCTGCTGGCCTCTTATGTTTACTCTTGATGAAACAAGGGTTATAAATTCTGGGGATAAAAATCTGAGAAGGTGCCATTCCACACAATATCAAAGAAATATATTCTCTCCTGGTGCTCGTTATGCATATGTTATAGTTTTTGTGATTGTCTCACTGTTCTTGAATATTCGATGCTTTTCCTTCCTTTTTTTTGACTCTTTATTTTAATTTGAAAAGTTTCTCAGGAATTCTTTATTTCTGTGACAGTGTTTTTGATCTTTAGCACGTCTTTATTTCTTCAGGCTTCTATTTCTTGGTTTACATTGCTCATCTCTTAGGGCATGCTGTCCACCGTCTACATTAGACTCTCAACATACGAATTATATTTATGTCATATTCTTATCTGATACATCCAGTGTGTATCATATCTGAGTCTAGTTCCGATGCGTGCTTTTTTTCAAGGCTGTGTTTTTTCTTGTCTGTTAGCATACCTTATAAGTTTTTGTTGCAAGTCAGACATATTGTATTGAGTAATAGGAACTGAAGGTCTTCAATGGGAGGATCTATAGTTCTGGGGCTAACGGTTGGTCTTTTGGTCGAAAATGAATTAAAATTTCTTTAATCCATATATTTTGCCTTCCTTCTTGACATTCAAATTCTGTAAGAAATTCTCCAATGTATTTCCCAGTATTTCCAGCCATAATTTATACTGAAATTATACTGGAGCTTTGTTGATTTAGCAGTATACTATGAGGGATGGAAATCTTTTTTAATTATACGATTGAATTTCAATCTTTAGTGGATACCTAGCTCTAAACCTTAGAACATCATTTTCTGATGGTAGACCTCCCTTCTCTCCAGCACCATCTCCTTAGTTGAAGAAAGAGGCTGGAAGGGAACACATTTGATATGTCTCTGACCCAGTATCTTCTGATAGTGACTGTTGTTATGAGCAATGTCCCGCAAGGATTTCATAATATTATACTTCCCCTCCTGTAGGAAGGGAAAGAAGGAAGGGATTTTTAATGGATCTTCACTATATAAACCTGGTAGAGTTTTTGGACATTAAATCTTTGAAAGTTTTAGGCTTTCCCAAGGCTGTAGCCTCCTTTATTTTCTTACTCTTACACCAAGCTCTCTCAGCTTGTAGCAATTTGTCAAATTCCATTTAAGTGTTCTTACTAGTCAATGCTCTAGTAACTTCTCTTCAAGTGAGCAGCTCTCCACTTTAACTCTGTATGAGTTCTCTACTTTCTTCAGATTCTGAGGTGACAGCTTGCCCAACACTCTCAGTTCTCTGATGGGTCCAAAAAGTTACTGATTTTTAGTATTTTCACCTTTTATGTTTATTTTTGTTTGTAAAATCAGTATTGACTTCTAAGTACTTTATATATCATGGCTGGTATAAGAAGTTACATTTTTTATATGCATTTGATGCAAACAAAAACAATCCCTATGTTCAAATTCATTGAGAAACATTTTATACAATTAAAAATGCTTAAAAAATCCCTATATATTAATTTACAAACATGTTTTTAGTATATAGTATGTTCAAAATACCTTGTTAGGTATTGAGTTAAATAATACAAAATCTCAAAAACAGCAGAGGGCATAATGGTTACATCGTTGCATTCCCACATAGTTGACTTCAGTTCAAGTCCTGGACCTGTCACTTAAAGCTCACACCAGGCACATGTGTGCCCAAAATCCCGAGAGAAGAATAGAGGAAAATGGATTAAGGTTTGGCTTTACCTCCTGAGGGAATGATTTTTCCATCTCTCCTGTATCTCTCCATCTCTCCACTGAGCACATGCATCCTATGGGGGGGGGGGGACCTCTCTCTCTCAAAAAAAAAAAGGTAAAATCTCTGTCTTGCATTTTATGAAAATTTTATTAGATATATTTGAAGGTAAGAATACATTAGAATACATTATATTTATGATATATATGAGTATGTGAATTTCATATTTATTTCCTCCAGTATTCCTAGAATTTGATAAGAAATATCACAGAAATACTTTGAAATGGTAATTTCCTCTTCTGGTATTATAACTTAATACTTTCAGGAAAACAAATTAATAGTACTAAGGAAAATTCATAATTCTCTTCATTCATTTTATTAAAATTTGATTACTTTAAGTTATAATTAGGAAGGCTAATTAGTAAATAAATAACAAGCAGGGTTGTCAAATAAGCAGTGTAAAAGTTAAGCTGAATTGACTTTTTTATTAATTGGAAAATAACTTACATGATTGAAGAATTACACATTCATCATTATGCTGCTTCTGTATTATCTTTTACAAAACAGTGTACTTTATATGCAGTGTCCTTTTTTAACACATTATCAAACCCAGACTTGGTAAAATTTCACACTCAATATTTTTAATTGGTACCTCATATCAGCATGAATGACCTCCTATTGCTTCTTGCACTTCACCAAATCGCATAATAATCCTGGGCCTCTTAAATGAAAGGAAGTTCTTCCAAGATTTATAAGCTCATGACCTGCTATTGTTCTTTTCAAGCCACTGTGACCTTCTTGGCTCATCATTCATTTAATAAAATGAATTCTCTTTTATTGTAGTACTAAGTCTCTGTGTTTAGAAAACTGGTGACCTTTTCTTCATGATAGCAGTGTTTTTACAAGTCTAGAGCTCTTAAACCTAAAATTGGTTGAACGTTTTTCTTGCATCTTTTCTTAGCTAAAGAGCGGGCAATATCAACAACTACTGCTCTCTAGCTTGAAATTCGCCACGTTGAATAAAAACTCAAGGTACAGTTGCATTTAGTTTTGTGGACTGAATTAAATAAAATGCCATTCACTGTGTCAGAAGGCACTGACCATAAACATGTACTTCATATCCCAGGAGTATTTACAGTGACTCTCTCAAAGACAATCGATACTTTCCACATATTATATGCAGACTTGTCATACGGATGCTCACTTTAAAGCATTATTTCTGAGCATGTATGTTTCTTTGTTTTGCTTGTTCTTTATACCTGATAACAACATTTGCAATTTTTTTATGTTTTTATTTTTTAGACCAGAATTTTTATCAATATTATATGTGTTTTAGATAGTAAAAATAATGATGGTATATAAAGTTCTTTGCATACCCCTCTGGCAATATTTCTTCCAGCCCCTAGGTGTACAATAAGGAAGCTATCCTGAAATGCGTCCCTGTCAGTTATAAACATTACAGGTTACAATCCTTTGTCCATTTTGATTGATGTGAGTGCAAGGACTCCCCTGATAATAACACACTGAACTGGTAGCAGCCATTCAAAGTGTTTAGGAATATACAGACATAAAATAAATTGAATGTATTACACTTTCACATAACATATCAGGATTTGTTTAATTATAATATTAGTAATCTTAGTGAAATGTAAAGAGAGAAGCAGTGTCAGGCACACTCAAAAAGGTATAAAAGTTGACTCTTGATGTACATTATATCATCTTGGTCTTAGTAAAGTTAGTCTTCTAATCTTTCTTTTTATTTCCTATTTCAACCCACACTTGTGGGAAAATGATTATGTCCAAGTTATAATTGTTTCTCAATGGAGACTAAACTGGGATTAAAGATTAAAGTTTTGCTTGGACAACATAACAACAAAATATACACAAAGAAAATTAATCAGTAACTCTACATTTGCCTTCTCAAAAAAACGGTATTGACAATAACAATAGCAGTAACAGTGAACCCGTTTGAAGTAAAAGTTTCTCAAAGCTACTCTATGTCATTGGTATGATCATTAGGCTCTATTTTATAGGCAAAGAAACTGAAGTTCAGAGAGTTTTCTGTAACCTTTCCAATGGTTTCAGATGTGCCAAGTACAGAAAAAGGTTTTAAACTCACTTATGTTCACTTGAGAATCTGAAAGTCATACTCCCTGTCTAATTGCTAATGACTGCTATGTGTGAAATATTGTGTTACAGAATTCATTTTCATTACTTTACATGACTTTTTGGACTAAAGCCAACTGGGACATTATTTTTCCAGTTATAGAGACAAGAAAACCAAAGTTCAAGAGTATTAAATAAATCGTGTCAAAAACACCTCTAGTGAATAATACCACATTAAGAATTTGAATGCAGTTTTTAATGTCATAGTCTGCATTCTTAACCACTATAGTAAAAGTCTTTATAAAAGTTGTTCTCTATTCCTCAAAGATAGCTCTTATGTGGGTTTTCGCCTTCCAAAATTGATAATACCTACTTTCTGGTAGTACAGTGGCCTCATTGCACTTTAGTTTTATTTTTTAACTCTCTCTTTGAGTGTTTAAAAATTTACAATTAATTTTTATAAATCATTATGCGCTATTTTATTTTTCTTAACAAGGTAACAAATTATTGCAGTAATACATGTATCAATAGTCCTGTCATTATTTGAATGATGATTTTTGTAACAGAGTTATTACATTAGTATTTATATGTAGTAATTGTTAAGTGATATAAAGTAGAAAAAATCATTGAGTACATTTGAATAAGTCCAGATGTTGACAAGGTTTTTGTAAAAATTAATATATATCTGAAAGCAAAATTGTCCTTTTTTTGTCCTCTAATGTAGTTTCTGGAATAAGTGTTAGTGATTAAAGTAATGAGTCGAGTTCATGGATTTAAGCATGATGGAGTGGCACAAGCTAAGAATAAGCTTGCCATCTGAAAATGCAATATTTTGCAATGTTATTGATTATAGTTTCCAGAGCAAGAACACTTTATACATCATTTATCATTACTAGTAACAATTTTTATTACCTGTGTGTCAAATAAATGGAAAGTTTCATCTAACTGAGAAGTTGTTGACATGAGTATATGCTACAATTGCACAAGATTCCATCACAATTTACATTAAAAATAGCCTCTGAATGTGCGAATTAGGATAAGTCTTAAAGCAGAAGAATGTGCTGACAACAGTGTTACATGATGGAATTTATATTTCATATCTACTTCATGTGCTATTGATTATTTGAAAGATACTCTTTCTAATACAGTCCTGGGATCCCACTTGTCTTCTTCCCATTGCTTTTAAACTAGCTCCATCTCAGGAGGCAAAATACCCTAGAAAAATCAATGAGTAAAACTGAATACTAAAACTTTTTCCACCTTACTGCCTTCCCTGATCACAGGCCACTAATATATTATTCATGTGGATAAAGATATTGAGAGTACTAGCTATAGAGGCTGAGTAATTGCCTCTAATAACCCAGCAAAGTAAAAAGTAGGTGGTTTTCAAAGCCAAATTTGGAGTGTTGCAGAAGTGAAGAATTGTTGTCTTTGACCTAACACACCCACATATTCAAGAAAAAAAAATCTGTAAGAGTTTCATCACTCTTTATGAAAGTGAGATTTTCATAAGATTCATTTTAGTGTAGATATTAGAAATATGATATCCTAGGCCCAGTCTCTTATCTACAGAAAATAAAGCTTAGTCTGATACATCAGAAGATGTATTTTTAAACAATAACTTAGACAATGGTTATGTTGATCTAGGTTTGATAAATAAAGCTATACTGGTTTTGAATCCTACCCATGGGGATTAGAGTGGAGGTTCTGTCAATGACCTCTTTAAGCCCTGTTCAGTTTGTTAAAAATTGTGGAAATAATGATCTTATTCCAAATTATTCTTTTAAAGATTAAAGGAGATAATGAGTAGAAAGAGTAGAGAACTCAGAGTATACAGCCTGTAAATAATCAATAAAGTTAGTTATTATAATTACCACTATTCAGACCTGTGTGAAAGTTGCAAAGATGTTGGTTCTTGATTCAAACAAAAGGCCTGAATGTGTTTACTGAGTGGGGTTATCTCATAAACATCACAAGAACCTCCACCATATCTGCTTCTTAGAAAATAATGATAAATGTTGTTTATGACTCACTTTTTCTATCCAGCCTGTTCATTTGTATCTATTCCTACTGTGCTAGCATTCAAGCCAACTCATCTCTTATCTGAAACAAAGCAATATCTTTCTAAAGAAAAACACTAATAATCTTTAAAATATAAAATAGATCAAGAGAGTCAACTATACAAAAACTTAATGAAACTATTTTCAAAAACAGAAAATTAAAAAAATATATTTCACGAATACACAAAAATAAAAGAACAATAACAAACCTGAATGCTTTTGCAAGTTCTGGCTTTGCCTACTCATCTAGCCCTATCTCAGCATATTTTTCAAGCACACAACATATGTTATCTGTTATCTCTTCCCTCAGGAATGCACAGAAGCCATTTCTTTGGGTTCCAATGCATAGCCCCCTCATGCTTCCTGGCTACCTTCAACTCAGGTCACTTTTTAAAGAAACCTAATCACAATCTAAATTAAATTCTATATTCTATTTATTTTTCTCTTTTCTGGAATCTAAATGCTATTTCTTCCTAACCTATACTACATTTACATATGTATCCCTTTTTATATCATTTGCTAGGAATTTGCTGGGTGAGTTGGCCCATATGCTAGAACAGCTTGTGCCCGGAGCAGGCATACATACCCATGAAAACATTAGACACTCAACAACAGATTCTCACCTGTATAAATGGATGCTTCAAGTAGTCCTTTTAAGCATATGTTTCATGATCACTAACTTGGTAAACTTATATTCAAAATTGAGTGGTTTTTATATGTTTTTAAAAGTTTTGTTTTTGGGAAGAATAGGTACCACAGCACCATTGCTATTATTTTAATAAAAAGCAAGAAAACTTGCAGAATTTTCAGATCCTCAGCTTTTATGCTCTCCTTTGGGCAACACTCTTTTATATGTTGACAGCATAAAATTGGTTCAGCACTCAAGTCTTCTTTCTGCAGATTATTTCTATGGATAAATCAGCAGGCCTGAATAATTCTTTCCTTTAGCAAGTACTTTGGGACAAGTAATCCAATTACTCTAGGGGCTTTTGTGACATTAAGTGAGGCAATTCAAGAAATCGCTAACAATATCCAATTTTAAGATCTCAAACAATCTTATATTTAAACCTGAATGATTTGCTTCTCACTTTTATTTTATTCCTTTCTTTTCTTTGAATTTAAGTACAGATGTTTTTCAAGATAGGGTAAAATTATTACTGCATGCATGTGATTGTGTTCATGAAGGTGTGATAAAATTTAGAACCTCTATAATTTATGTGAAGTAAAAACATTAGACTCCTGACTTCTAAGATAGTTAGACAGAGTGCATGCCAGATAGTTTGCACGTATTATTTTATTCGACCATAAAATATTCCCAAACAAGAAATTCTATATTCACACTTGACAGATGACAAAACTAAAGCTTAGGAGTTGATTATCATATTCAGTGTATTTAACATGTAGTAGCCCCCCTCCCCTTAGCCATGAGGGATAGGTTCCAAAACTTTCAGTGAATATCATGGATAGTGTAGAACCCTATGTATACTATGTTTTGCTTCAGTACATACAGTTTGATGTATAAATTAGGTACAATAAGAGGTTAACAAAAAGAACCCAGCCAGTTATTTGGGGTTGAGCAGCTGGATCCCACATGGCCAACTGCACGGTTTGAGTCCTGGCTCTAGCAGCTTTAAAAACATGCTGGGGTATATGTATGTGTGCCCAAATCAGAATAGAGACTCCAGAAATAAACCTAAAAGCATATAGCCAACTGATTTTTAACAAAGGATAACAGTCAATCCAGTGGGAAAAGGAAAACCCTTTCAGCAAATGGTGCTAGGAAAAAACGGGTATCCACCTGCAAAAAGATGAAACTGGATCCACAAATTTCACCATTAACAAAAAATCAACTCGAAATGGATTAAAGATCTAAACTTAAGACCTCAAACTATAAAACTACTGGTGGAAAACACTGGGGAAACTCTGGGAGACATTGGGGCAGGCAAAGACTTTTTTTTTTTTTCTTTTTCTTTTTCTGGAGAGGTTCTTTTGCTATAGGGCGTGTGCGCTCACCAGACAGACAGAGAGAGACAGAGAGATAGAAAGCGAGAAATCACCCCCCAGGGGGGATGGCCACGCCGCAATCCCTTCTCCTTCATTCTCCTCTCGGGATCTTGGGCACACATGCACACGCGCCCGGCGTGAGTTTAAGCCGCCGGGTCCGGGACTCGAACCGCAGTCGACTACGTGGGAGTCCAGCGACATAGCCATTACGCTAACTGCTGGTCCCAGGCAAAGACTTTTTAAATAAGACCTCTAAAGCACAAGCAATAATTCCCAAAATAAACAAGTGGTATTATATCAGATTAATAAATTTTTGCACATCAAAGGACACAGTAATCTCTATGTCTCTCTCTGTCTGTCTGGCGAGTGCATGCGCCCTATAGCGAAAAACCTCTCCAAAAAAAAAAAAAAAAAAGGACACAGTAATTAGTGTGAATCAACAACCCTCAGAATGGGAAAATATTTTTGTAAAATATGCCTCAGATAAGGGATTGATAACCAGAATCACATGGAACTCAAGCAGCTTACAAAAAAAAAAAAAAAAAAAAAAAAAAAAAAAAGATTAACCCAATTAAAAGATGAGAAAATGAGCTGAATGAAAATTACTCTAAGGAAGATATATGCAATACCAAAAAGCATATGAAAAAATGCCCAATATCCAAGGGAGATGCAGATTAAAATCACAATGAGATAACACCTAACCCCCATCAGAATGGTGAAATTTAAAAAGACAAAAAATGATAAGCACTGGTGGGGGCGGTGGTAAAAAGGAAACTCTCCTGTACTCTTGGTGGGAATGTAAGTTAGTCCAATCACTGTGGATAACAATATGAAGGTCCCTCAGAGATCTACAAATAGAACTACCATATGACCAAGCAATTCCACTCCTGGGTATCTACCCAAAGGACAGGAGAATGCTCGGTCAGAAACCTGCTTGCACATTTATGTTTATTGTGGCATTATTTATGATTGCTAAGACACGGAACCAATCCAAATGTCCATGAAAAGATTAAGTTATTAAAAAATGTGGCATAGAATTTTTAAATAAGTCCTCCAAAGTATATACTCCATAGAATACTATTCAGCCATAAGAAACAACAAGACTCTGGCATTTGATAGAAAGTGGACAAATATGGAAGATTTATTGCTGAGTGAAGCAAGTCAGGGTATGAAAGAGAGAAATTGTATGTCTCCACTTAGTATATACCAATTGTCTGCACTCTATGGTAGGGACTGAAAGACTGGAGGGCATAAAAGCATTGAAAATAGTTATGGGCAATGGAGACAGGGGAAAAGTGTAGGGAAGGAAATTAGGGAGAAAAATAGAGAAGTAAGAAATTTGTGGGACTCAGAAATGGTTTATTACCAATTGATAATAATGTGTATAGTATTTTTGACTGGTTTGAGGTGTGTTTCATGTTGGACAAATTCTCTTTATAAGGTAAATGATGTATAGTGATTGAATGTATAAAATAATAACAAAAACGAATCTGGAGGGAGAAAGGAGGAGAAGGATTGCATCATGGCCATCCCCCCCGGAGGGGAAGGGGGGTGATTTCTCACTTTTCCTCTCTCTCTCTGTCTCTCTCTAGTGAGTACACACACCCAATAGCAAACTAAAACAAGTAAAATGAAATAATGAGAGAAAGATTAGCAATAATAACTAATATGAAAGAGAACAATTAAGTAAAATAATAATTATTTGAACACATTACTATGATATTGTGACAGGCAAGCTAGTAATCTAGATAGCTTCTCAGTGACTACAGATTGGGTAGTGTATACAATGTGAATATGCTGGACACAGGAAGGGCTCAGGTCCTAGGAATGATGGAGCAGGACAACACATTTATCCTGCTGTACAGAATGGCAACAATTTAAACCTTATGAATTGTTTATTTCTGGAATTTTCTGTTCTTTATTTTCAAGCAACAATTAACATCAGGGTTTTACAACTGTGGAAAGTGAAATAGTGGGAAAGGAGGACTATTGCATTCAATTTACTCATTCAGTTTTTTAATTTATTAACTCACAGAAGTATGTTAAAGCCATATCAGTAAACAAAACAGAAGCTTTGTCTCATTCTGTAGGGAAAGACTATAAACATATATAATAAATAAATGTATGTGAAATATAAAGACTTAAGAGTTATAACAAAAGGGAAGTATAAATTATATAAAGTGTGTAGTAATAGCTATTACAGATAATGTGTTCAAAAATATATCTGTTGCATTCAAATAGAGATTTTAGTGAAAAAGAGAGCAAATTGTTAAAGTATTCAGGTTACTGACTTTCCAGGAAGTCACAAAAGCAATTCAACAAAGCAAGATGTCCTGCAAATGAACATAGTAAATAAGGCACAGAATGATAGCAGTTGAGCTTGGAAAACCAGTTCTTTAAATGTTGAACAGCAGGTGGCATGAAGATTAAGGCAGCTGGATCCCACATGTCCAACCATGCAGTACAAGTCCTAGACCTAATGGCTTCAAAACATGCAGGATGCATGTGAGTGTATGCCCCAAGCCCCATGAAAAGAATAGGAAAGAAGGGATTGTGGCTTGTCCACCACCCTTGGGAGATGACTTATGGGGCGATTTTTCAGCTTCCCTCTCTGTCTCTTATGAGCCACAAACCCTACAACACACAAGAAAATAAATGAATAAAAATAAATTTTTTAAAATCCTCAATGACCTTAACTATTCTTCTAAATTTGACAATATCATTAGAGAGAAGGTTTAGAGTCAAAAAGAGGCATACACTTTTTAATGAAAATAACTTTTTGAGATATAATTGAAAACAAAAATTTTAAAAGAGATTTTTGCTGTAGGGTGCAGGCTCTTGCCAGAGAGACAGAGATAGAGAAAGCAAGACATCACTCTTTAGTGGAGGACCATGCCACAATCCCTTCTCCTGCACTCCCCTCTTGTGATGTTGGGCATGCATGCGCACATGACTGGCACGAGTTTTAAGCCGCTGGTCTGGTCTGGGATTCAAACTATGTTTGAGTATGTGGGAGTCCAGCAACATAACAGTTACACCATATGTTGGCCCCAGCCTTTTTTTTTTTTTTTTTTTTTTTTTTGAGAGAGAGATTTTTGCCATAGGATGCATGTGCTCACTAAAGAGACAGACAGATAGAAAGCGAGAAATCTCCAACTGCCTCCAGGGTGGGGTAGGAAATGGCCACACTGCGATCCCTTCTCCATTCTCTTCTCAGGATTTTGGGAACACAAGCACACACACCTGGTGTGTTTCAAGCTGCTAGGTTCAGGACTCAAACCATAGTCAATTGCATGGGAATCCAGTGCTTTAACTACTACACCACCTACTGGTCTCATTAATCATTTTAAGTATATATACACCTGGCTGCTTCCACAGTTGGTTGAATACACAGGTGCAGAATCTGCAGTTACAGAGGGTAAACTGTACTTCTTAAAATTTTACAATTAAATTTTATTCAAAATAAAAACTTATTAGTCCCATTTACCTACCAGTAATGTAGAGCATTTGTGCAGTTTATCATAGCTTATTTAAAAAACAAACAAACAAACAAAACCTTATTTCTAGGGAGAGTTAGATATTTCTTATTCATTATTCTAACATGCAATGGAAAGTGCAATTTCAATTCCACTTAAGTTTTCTCTTTCACTTGATAAACCATTTGCTTCAGCTATAACTTTCATTAGAAATATTATTAAAAAGCTTTTTACATTTATTCCATAAAATGTCTATGGTATTTTCATCATGGCATAATTTAGTCCACTAATGGATATAACATCACATTATTAAAAAACATCACTTTCTAGACATATTATTTCTTATTTTCTATGATGCAACTTAAATTTGGTTTTCTCCATGGCATCATTTTTCAAAGTTAAAAGAAAACAGGTTTTATGTTTACTTTCTTCTTTATTTTTGCCTTTATTTTGCTTGTAATGATAAATTGAAAAAGTTAGCATTAGGTTGGGACAAAGAAAATGGAACTGAGCTACACCCACTATCTAAATTATGACAAAATACTATACACTACTGTACAGCATGCATACAGTTAATTTGGTTCTCAGTAAAGTGATGTATTATTTTGTATCCTAGGACTTGAGATTTGCTTGCAGAAAGTTCAAATCATAAATATTACATAAAAAATATCAAATTTACTGCAGATATGTAAAGCTCAACAACCTACAAAATGGAGTCAGCAGGTTGTGAAGTGGTTAAGGTGCTGCACTCCTACATGCTGACAATGATTTGAGTCCCAGACCTGGACACTTAAAAATTACCCAAAGCACGTGTGTGTGTGTGTTCAAAATCCCAGATAATAGAATAGGTGGGATTGTGTTGTAAGCATCCTTCCTGTGGGGAGGGTTCTCACTTTCCCTTTTTTTCTCTGTCTCTTTCAAGCAAGTGTGTGCATCCTATAGCAAACAAAGTAAATAAATAAAATAAAATATTTAAAAAATGAATAAAGTATCTACGTTTGTGGATCTCATCTTTAAAAAATAAAAAATGCCTACAGAATGCATGAGAGATGTTCGGATTGATATGAAGAGCTGATATGCGTGGTGGACAAGAGATCTATTCCACCTAAATGTAGGAACTATTGCTTTCATGCAGAAATGTGGACCAATATATGTAGAGAATTTTTTTTTAAAGAGAAACTAGTCATTGAGATCTTTAAATGTGATATCGTCCATCTTAAAAGTTAGTCATCAAAAAGCAATGATCAACATCAGATTTCCTAACACACCATGATCCAAACAACATATATCTGGGCCAATTTTCATACCATTGGTGAGTTCTGGTCTACTGTGTTTTATTGAGAATGTTGATATTAAATTTTTTTATTCAGTGGTATAGGAAATGAATCACTCTATGAAGATGGAAAGGGTTGTCTAAGGTAAAATAATACTTCTTTGGGAGAAAGCTCAAAGACCTTTGAATAAAAAGCAAGGGGATCATTAAAAGGAGAAAGCACTTTATATTGCATACATAATTCCTTCCCTTATAATACAGGCAATTCTATCTTTATCTACAGCATTGCTTCCTAAGGCCCCAAGGAAGCTATCTCTGAGCCTCTGTGGGTATTGAACCTTATCATTGGCATGCAAAAGCATTAGCCTTTGGCAAAAAGGGAGGAGTGAGAATTAAATCTTCAAAATTGCTTCAATTATAGCAGCAGGGTTAGTATGTAGTATTTCTCTCTGAGTTCTCACATAGATTTAAGATCTATTGCTTTTTTTTTCCATAAAGTTTTAAAGTCTCTCTTTCCTGAAGAGAACAGCATTATCCTTAATTAAAACTCACATGAGAGCTTTAGAGGTCTGTAGTTCAGACGGTATTGTTTGAGTCATTTTATTTAAGAATATAAGCTCACCCTGGCAAGTTTCTGATTTTGTTTCAAGATTGGTAATTTGAAGGGCATAGGAATAAATTTAGCTCCAAGAACTTGGATAACTCTTTACATGGTTTTTAACAAAACCTTCTAAACAAGCTACACGGAGGTCTAGATTTTATTGTCAGTAACAAGAGCATAACAGTTTAATTTAAAAATTACAGAACTATTTTTTAAAGCATAGTCATTAAATAAACAGCTTACAAAATTGTAGTAAATTACTTGGTCTGGAGTCACGGAGTACCTTGAAAATTACCCCAATACAAATAATGATGTTCAATAGATAAAAGAAAAACTTTGATAAAATATGGACATAAGTATCCCATGTGGTCAACCGGGCACATGGAATTCAGACCACTTGGTTCTAGTTCTGCATCATCCATTGGTTTTGAGTAAATCACTTAAATCTCAACAAACTTGACCTTTACTTTAAAAAAACAAAGTTAAATTTTGGTCAGCAATGGTAAGTTAAGTTTTGTCACAGTGGTAACACAACTTTGCTTCATATTGAGGGCATATGGGGAGGTTCAGATTTGCTTTCCAACATCTCTCTACCAATGCTGGGTGCACATTTTCATGATTATGACTAGCTGAGTATGGGGATGGATCATAGCATGAAGACTCTTTTGGGAGTGTTTACCTCTCTTTCAATGTCTCTCTTTCTCATAGGAAAAATAAAGAAATAAGTTAAAAAAAAAACAAGTATGAGGTCACTGTACATCACAATAGCTTGTAAAATGAATTTTCCCACTACACTGCACATCAGTCCAGTCAAAGACTCTGTCATGTACATTATCATCAACATTCCTCTTCTTCTGTGTCACTTAAATGTCTTGACTCTCTATTTTATTTACTATTTTTCTTTAACTATGAAAGTAGCCAAAATTTCATGTGGTATGAACGCACGTGTATTTCATACATTAATCTTACCTACTAGGCTTGCAAGTGAGAACAAAAAGTCAATAGAGTCTTAGTAATACAGACAAATTGTTATGCGTGTCAGTACCCTCCTTAGGAAAAGTGAAGTCATTCCCCATAGAATCACTACTCTTTGGAGCTTTAAGCTGTGAACATTCTTAGTACAGCACTTTCTGAACTCTTATATGTCTTGCTTAGTCATGTCTCTACCTCCTAGTTCTCTTTGAACTGCACTATTGTATATATTTAGCACAGCTAAAGGTCCTTTTCTCACATCTATACCATATTATTTCCTGTAATTTTTCTTCCAGTAATTCTAAGTCATGCCCAAGAAATATGATTACAGGTACATAATTAACCAGATTCTTTTTTTAACATTTCTTTATTTTTACATTTCCCCGAAACATTTACTTCACATATCAAATAATTTTTTCCTCATACTCCATAGTTTTTTTTCACCATACAAATTAGTTTTGAATGTATGAGATAAGAATTCTTTAAGTCACAGTCATAGCTGAATTCAACATTAAATACAAGGTTCCAAGTAGCTGCTCCGGTTGTCTATACCTTGAGCTACTTTTCCTCCCAATAAGTCCCTATGCTAATTCCATCATAACATTTACTGCATATTGTAATTACTAGTTTGTCAGTCTCCCACTAGCCTACAGGCTCCTTGGGAGCAAGGGTTGTCTTCACACTGCCTTTAGAATACACGGGTACCAAATTATTCACTTAATGAGCAATACATCTATTCAAATAATAAGCATTTGTCCATAGTTACTGAGAATTGCTAAATATTCTAAACTAATCTTAGTTAATTTAAAATCCTCAAATTTAATCAAACTTATGCCATGACTGACTTAGCTTGTGTTAAGTCATTTTTAAAAACTGAAGCTATGAGTCATTTTATTGTAAAAAGTTGATACTCATATACATAAACTAATATGAACTTAAAACCATACATTTAATTCTTTTTTTTTTTTTTTGCTTTACCTTCTAGTAAATATTTAGCTTCATTGATTTTGGCTGCTATATAAGGAGATCCTCCTTTGTCTGGATGATTTAAAAGCATAATTTGTCGATGAGCATCTCTTATTTTTCTTTTATTAGCACTAGGACTTATACTTAATATTAATGCTGCTTCCCATTTTGTTATTTTGGGTTCAAATCCACCTCTGTAATAGCCACCACTGAAGGCAGACTTTGGTAGACTTTGGAAAACTTGCTTTACTCCATATGATTCATAGCTTGCAAACATAACAACCTACAAATCCAGCAGCAGCAGTGGTCAGTCCTACTGCTACCACTGTACTGCCCATGGCTCTGGCTCAGCTTCCCTGTCTCCACCGCAAGTGTGGTTCATCCCAGCCCAGAGCCATACTCCATAGTCCTAGTTAATATACAACTTTCAAAATTTCAAGAAACTGAATTTAAAGATAATTATCAAAATATTTGTTATAATTTTGTTTGTGACTCTATAACAGAGACAGTATGGTTTTAAATATTTTTAAGAAAATATTTACATGTCAACTACTCAGATTGCTGAAAAGCCCCAGCACACAATTCACACATGAACCTTCTGAACTCAGCCCTGCCTTCCGAGTAAGTATTCTGTGATACACCATTTGCTAGCAAAGGTCAGCCTCTTTTTCTTTTTTCAAAGTCTTCCTCAAAATAAACCTCTGTTTGTTGCTGCTCTTTTGCAATGTCTGCTGATTACAATGCAGGACTGGGAAAGTCCAGGTTATTTTATGGTGCAAATTCTTTCATACAGATTCTCTAATCCTCTCTGCCAGGCAGAACTGTTCATGGTGCCAGGCCATCTTTCCAAGAGCTTCCATTGGCATAGTTGAGACTTACCTTACCTCCATAGTTTTCTGGTATAATCTTCAGATATGACATTCTAATCAAAGCCCTGTCCAATAATGAGTATTTCCAATTTCTGATTCAAGGCAACAGATAAATACTGCATAAGTTCAATAATACCTGTCACCAGTTTCTTAATTAGGCCTTAGTTGATATAAAAGAGGTTTGAGAGTAGTTTCTGACACTGACCGTTTCTCTCTTCCCAAAAAGACCTCCAATTTCTTCCAAAGTCAAATGTCTTGCAGTGAGGATTAGAGAAAAAAAAAATTCAACTAGTAAGCGTATGAGACCCTTTTTCCCCTACTTTTTATTTACTTCATTCACATTTTGCCATATAATTCTATTTCTCTCTTTTGAACATGCAGTTCTGAAATGATTATTCTCTGGAGCGGGGGAAATTTAAATTTAGCATGAGTTTTATATTAATAATATCACTCTTTCTTTAGATAATTTAAGAAATACATCAGTTGTACCACATCCCATTTTAGTATGTCATGCCATAACTATAGTATTCAGGAAGCTATGGTGGAATGCTCCACATGCCGCTAAGCCCTATCAAGTAGGTTCAACTCTGCCAGCACCAACCCCACTTTTAATGCTAACAAGGTAATAACTTTCTGGCTTCTGTTGTTCTATTTCAGGCTCAAATCTACAGGAAAAGAACTATACCTTAAAGAAATACAATTATTTTATTTTTATATTAAGAAATATTTTTCAATTACCACTCCTCTCTTTATCTCTTCCATCACATGCATTGTTAATGTTCTCAAACTCCCATTTCTTATATTTTATAGAAAAAAAAAAGTACACACTTTCCTTCCAATGATACCTGTTTTAAGGATAGAAATGGCCTGAAAAATTTAGCTTTGACACTCTGGTCACACTTAATTCTGAAAATCAAATACAGACAGCAAATGATATGCCCTGCAGTGCCCACAACTTGGGAAAGACGTTTGCCTTCATATCTCACCGGTTTACTCTAGAAAATCAATATGTTGTTGAACTCTCCTAATCTCCTCATCCCTGTATAACTTGAGAATCGAAGGGGACAGAAGAGAAGTCTTTGGACTCACACACTTGTCACAATTGGAAAATAAATGGAAAAGAATAGCAAAACACAATCAAATTACTTTGGAAAAATGTTTAAAAATGTTTAGAAATAAATAGGTTAAGGAAGAAGTGAAATTCATTCTTATTATATCTTCATTATTATCAAAGATGCTAGTCACATGTTTGCTTAAACTGTTTGAGGGTCTAGGAACTGTAAGGGTTATATAAATATTGAAGAAAGAGGCAGCCAGAATATACAGTATAAGGTGTGGAACTTGCCCTCAAATATTTTATTATAATATAGAGAGAATTTACATAAACATATGAGAGAATTAATGTGAATGAAGGAGAAATGATAAGTGGGCTTTAGAATGTTGAAATAGCAATATTTAAGTCTAAGGCTTGACTTTATAGGAAAGTATTTATCCTGCTTAAACACTCAGAAATACTCACTAATTACAACAGGAGCTGTCACACTGGTTTTTGCAAAAGGCCAGATTATAAAGATTTTATGCTTTATGGGCCATATGGTTTCTGTTGCAAATACTCCACTCTGCTCTTGTAATTCTGAAGCAGCCATAGAAAATACATAAACAAATTTTCCCAGTTGTACTCCAATAAAATTTTATTATGAACACTGAAATTTCAATTTCAAAATATTTTAAATTGCTGATATTCTTTTGATTTATTTCCAACTATTTAAAAATGTGAAAACCAATGGTGGACTCTATAGGGATCATGTAATTTGTCTTCCTCTGAATTAGAACTTTAGTAAACAGGAATGTTTTTTGAGAATTTCTTCACTCTAAGAAAATCCTCTTGTGTTGGAGGAGGAAAACTGAAGGAGGACCATATTTCTGCTCGATAGAATGACAGATTATTGAGATATATACCAGATGTAAAGACTAAAAATGGTATCTTTTTTACAGCTTTTAATTTGTTTAAATGATTTACCTTTTCTTCATTTTCTGTAATTTTTCCTTTAATGGTATTTTAAATATTCTAAACTCATTTTGCTCTTTTCCCCCTGGCTTCTCCCCACAGTTTCTTGTTGTTTATATACATTGGAGCCAAAGTTTAAATATTACAAAGCTAACTCAACATTAATTAGAAAAATCTATCTAAATGAAAGTTTATAGAAAACAAGCAGATATCGTATAAAGTCTTTTAGAAACGTGTCATTCTGAACTATTAAATAATAGTATTGAACTTTAATAACTTTACATAAGTAATTTTCTATCAAAATTTCTATATTTTTAACTCATGCATCTACAAGTAGTCTAATTGTGCTATATTGATTTTACAAAGCAGGTAGATTTTAAAAAATATTTGTTTTGCTCTTACTAAAGCATAATTCGCCCTTTTTCTGGCTCCTCCCTACTTTATACTTGATTTATTTTGCCCACAGGGTAGATAAGCATTTTATAAGAAGGAAGTCATTTCTAGTTCGTTGAAATCTTTCCAAGTACATCTGTTCTCAAGGAAATTTTACCAGACAAGCCCGTTCCCACACAGGAAATGTAGAGCAAAAAATAACAACTGCTGTCTCGGAAGAAACAAGGAAGTTGCAAGGTTAGCTAAAACAATCAAGGAGATAAACAGCTGAAGACAATTCAAACATGCAAGTCACAGGTTAGGAATCTTGCAGATTTCTCTTGTGAATAAACATGTTTGAAATGTAAGGTAGATGATTGCCTCAATATAATCTTTACTGAAGTGTATTTAAATTGATAGCATTTCTATTTGTCAATACTATGTACCATAGAAGAACTAATACTACCAAAATAATTTTCCTGACATTACCAATATTTCTGGGAAGAAAAAATTACTGTGTTTATATTTATAGAGACTCAATCTTTCTAATGCCTTCATCAGAATGAACAAAAATGGACCATTCAGGAAATTTTATGACGTAAATGAAATAAATTTGTCAGAAACCAATCAATACGGTGACTTTTGCAAAGCAGAGATGATATAAACCTAGTCAATCACAAAACATATTTTGTTTATTAAATAGAAGGACACTGTGGGACCAGCAGGAGATTAAGATGCTGAACTTCCATATGGCCAACCAGGGTTCAAGTCCCAGACCTGGTGACTTGCTGTCTCACTTTCCCTTTCTCTCTCTCACTGGTGAACATATGTGCCCTATAGCAAATTTAAAATAATAATAATAAAGTTTTATAAAGAGAAAGGCACTATTACTGGAGGAATACTTTTCTGTATGTATATCTATAAATGATGAATATGTACATATGTTAAGCAGAGAAAATGAGGTATTTTTCTTTTACTTTTTGGTCACCATAATATTTATATTCTGTGTTTGTATTATGTAAAAAGAATGTCTTAGTCCATTGGAGCTATGAGAAAAAAATAATTCAGAATACCTAGCTTATAGACAGTGACTTATTTCTCAGAATTTTGGATACAGAGAATTTCATGATCAATGTACTGGTGGATTTGGTGTCTAGTGGTGGCCCACTTTGTGCTTCATAGATGGCACCTTGTCACTATGTCCTCACCTGGGGAAGGTAAAGAGAATTTTACTCTTTTCAGCCCCTTAATAGTGCACTAATCCTGAGCCAGCAGATGGTGTGGTGATTAAGGCACTGGACTCCCACATGAATGACTACAGTTAGAGTCCCAGACATGACATCTTGCGTTCTCATTTTCTCTCTCTCCCTCTCTCTCTCTCTCTCCCTCTCTGGTGATTTGTCTTGTCCTATAACAAATATTAAAATACAATAATAATAAATAAAATTAAATAAATATGTTGTTAAAAGTGCACTAATCCCATTCATTTAGGCTCTATTCTCATGATCTAATCCACTCCCAAAGGCCTCTTCTCTTAATATCAAAACTTTGGTAAAATGGAAATTTAAAAATTATTAAAATTATCAAATTTATAATTATATTAATAGTTATTATAAATAAGTTCCATATACACATGTAAGCATAAAAAAAACATGCTCACAATGAGGAGAGTAATGGAACATATAAAATATACCCAGGAAGAACAGGCAGAATTTCTGGAAATAAAAAAATTTACTATAGTCAATGAAAAATGTCCCAAATGGGAGTCACTTAAAATGAGTAGAGACAAAGATCAGAAGATTTTTAAAAATTGCAGTAGTTGGGGCCAGCAGATGGCATGATGGCTTTGTCACTGGACTCCCACATGGCCGACCACAATTGAAGTCCTGGAAATGGCACCTTGAAACTCATGCCGGGTGCATGTGCATGCCCAAGATCCTGAGAGGAGAATGGAGAAGGAATTGTGGCAAGAAATCACTCTCTGGTGATTTCTTTCTTTCTGTCTCCCTGTCTCTCTGGTGACTACACACACCCTATTGCAAAAGCCTTCCAAAAAAAAAAATTGCAGTAGAAACTATATAAAATGAAGCACACACACACACACACACACATGCACACACACAAACACAAAGAGATGAATAGATTAACAATAAATTTTAAGACAATATTTAAGTTTATCAGGTATGTATACTAATAATCCCAGAAAGGGAAGTGGGCAGACAAAATGCTTGTGCATTTGGTTATTTTTTATATTTTTAATATACTAATATAGACATATACAGACTCAAGAGGCTTAATAACTTCCTACTGAGTAATAATAATTACAGCATGTTGTAAGCAATCATTTTGAAAATTAGTGATAATGATAAAAAAAGGATTTTTTATGTTTTTTGCTAAAGGACATGTGTGCTTACCAGAGAGAGATAGAGAGAGAAAGAGAAAAATCACCGTGTAGAGGGGATGATCACCAGCTGCAATCCCTTACACATACACATCCAAGCTGCCGGGTTATGGACTTGAACCACGTTCAGCCATGTGAGAATCCAGCGCCTTAATTGCTATACTATGTGCTAGACATAAAGGTAAAATCTTAAGAGTAACCAGAGGGGAAAAAAAATTACATACAGAAGAATTGAGATAAAAATTGCAATGCTTATTGTCTTATCCATCTGAACTATATTCACTAGAATATAACAGAACTACATCTTTAATGTACCAACTTTTTAAAATGATAACCTAGAATTTTATAACCAATAAAAATTTCTTTCAAAAATTAATGGAGGGACCAGCAGTTAGCGTAATGGCTATGTCACTGGACTCCCATGTAGCCAACCATAATTCGAGTCCCAGAGTCGGTGGCTTAAACTCACTGCGGGCACAGGTGCGTGTGTGCCCAAGATCCTGAGAGGAGAATGTAGAAGAAGGGACTGCGGCGTGGCCATCCTTCCTGGGTGGTGATTTCTCGCTTTCTGTCTCTGTCTCTCTTTCTCTGGTGAGCACACATGACCTATAGCAAAAACCACTCCAAAAAAATTAATGGAAAGTAAAGATTTATGAAACAAACTGATACTGAGAGAAATTATTAACATGTTTTCACTACAGGAAATTCGTTTTATTTTTTTTTTTAGAGAGAGAGATTTTTGCTATAGGGCACGTGCACTCACTGAAGACACAAAGAGACAGGAAGTGAAAAATCCCCCTCCAGGGAGGATGGCCACACTACAATCCCTTCTCCTCAAATCTCCTCTAGGAACTTTGGACATGCATGCACACGTACTTGGCATATGTTTTAAGCCACCGGGTCCAGGACTCGAACCTCCGTTGACTACGTGGGAGTCCAGTGACATAACTTTTATGCCATCCCCTGGTTCCCACTACAGGAAGTTCCAGAAGATTTTGCTCAAGTATGAGAATAATAATACCTGAAATAAAGTGGATTTATCAAAGGAATGAAGGATGGCAGAAACTGTCAATTATGTGTACAAATATAAAGCATTATATATATGTGTGTGTGTGTGTGTGTGTGTGTGTGTGTGTATGTATACACTTTTTTTCAAGATTGTTGCCATAGAGCATGTGCACTCACTAGAAAGAGAGAGAAAGACATAGAGAGAAAGTTCACCCCCACCCTGTGGGGGAAATGACCATGCCTCAATCCCTTCTCCTCCACTTTGAGGGAAATGGCCACACCACGATCACTTCTCCTCCACTCGCTTCCTGGAATTTTGGACACGCATACACTCAGTGTGATTTTTAACCACCTCAAACTGCGATTGACCATGTGGGAATCCAGCACCTTTACCACCACACTACTTACTGGCCCTCTACTCCTCTTTCTTAGGGATTTCTTTGGAGATTGTTTTGGAAAGATATTTATGAAAGGTAGTTTAATAACTGCCCTAGGACAATCCAAAAAGTGGTAATAATTTTCGAAGAATTTTCTGAACAATATAGTGATGCATGTAGTCTATTGCTTAGCATAGAAAGTGGTTCATAGATGATAGTTCTAACTCCCTTCCTATCATTTTTAGAAACTCCAAAAATAGACTAGAATTTTCAGTATATGTAAAATAATACATCACAAACATCAGAGTAGAATACAAAATAAATTTTTAAGAGGATATCTTTAATAATATGAAATGCCAATGGATTAAAGATAAACTATTGGTACCGATGCTATACTTCAACTGTCTTTCTAAAGCTTTAACTAAAAATAGACCCCCAAAAATTGAAAATCTGTTGAATGTGAAACACAGTACTTTTCAATTTCGCAAGTAACCTCATTTTGTCTTATAATATCCCTATAAGCCATTTATATTTGTTCTACATTTGAATGCTTTAATTATTTGTGAAATTTATATAACTAATAAGTGGTAAAACTAAAATTATGAAGGCTTTGCAGCCAAGTCTATTGTCCTTTTCCCTATGTTACTGTTCTTGAACCCTGGTAATCTAAATCTTGCCATATATGGGCAAACTGTAGCAGTGTTTCAGTAGATTGAGCTCTAAATCTCAAATCATTTATGAATTTATACGTCTACTGTGAAAAAAATTCTCTAAACCTCTCTGAGCTTCACTTTTGACATGAATAGTATGAGGTTACATTAGATAACCTCTAAAGTCCCTTCCAGGTTTAAATTTATTTCATAGTACAGACTTACAATAGGAAGAGTGAAGAAAAGTTGAGTGACTATCCTGGATAGGAGAATTAAAAAATAAAGCTTTTACTCATTATTCTAGGTTAAGATAATAGGTTCTTTTTGTTCTTCCACAGTCTTTGGTTCTTGCTCTAATATTAAACTGATTACATTATGTTATAATTAGCTTATGTTCCTGCATCTCTTGTTAGCTCAATTTAGCCATTCCACAATAATACAAAGTTCAAAAACAACATTACAACATAAACATATACAATTTTATTTGTCAATCATTTTTTTTAACTAAGACTACTTAAAAAACAAAATGCATCACATTTCTCAATGACAGAGACTTGTTTTATTAATTACTTATAAAGCCACCATCCAAAACAGTGCCTTACATTCAGCATAAATGCACTTTGTTGAATGGACAATACATTCTGATGTTTGGTCCCCATGCACTACTCTCAGTTGTTCCTAGTGTCAGGTTTCATGCACAACACTAGAAAGGTATAAACATGGTCAGTGGGAACCACTAGAAGTAAAAGATTTTCATCACATATCAATAATTTGTTACTTTTTTATTTCTTTCTTTCATGAAAGAATGAAGCAGACAGAGAAAGTGAGAGAGGCACCTCAGCAGATTCCACGTGCCAAGATCTCACTTCCACACTCAGCCAGCCTGAATCATGGGCACGTCTGTGAACATACCCAGCATGCACAGGGAGATTTCAGGAATCCAACCCAGTGACTTCCCACATGGCCTGAGCCTCATGGAACACAGTATCTCTGTGCCACTGTGGCTAGCTTTTGACTACTATTCTGGTGTCTGTTTCATTGATTTAGCATTATATAATTGTTGGACTAACGATATTTCAAGAAAATAAAAATAATAACTCTTCTTTCAGGCAAAATTATAATTCACATAGATGCTGGATTTTCTCTCTGAATTCATCTGTGAAAAAACCATTGAAGCTAAAGGAGTTTGAGTTTTTAATCGTATGCATTCCAAAACAAGTTAAAATTAAAGAGTAAAATATTAACGTAGTTCTTAGAAGCTTAGTCATTGAGTTCGAAAGTGAATAAGAAACCAAACCTCAAGCAGGTGAAGTCTGCATGACATCTAGGAGCTCAGGCCAAAAAAGAACTTCTATTTTTTGCCTGTTCTTTTTTCTACATTACCCTTTTATATCAGCCCTTAGTTTCACCACTGAAAAGCAAGTAGAGAGCAGTACTACTCAAGTATTAAGCATAATTAGTTAGTGCACATAAAGAAGACAAGTAATTAGCAAGCATGAGGAAGCATACAGAACCTCCAAGGGAACTAGAAAGCCAGGTTTAAAGAACAAACCATCCTCATTATTCATGGATTCCATTTATAAACTTGCCTACTCACTCAAAATTTATTCGTAAACCCAAACCATTGGGTTGTTGGAAAAGTCATGGTGTATTTTTTGTTTTTCTATGCAAAAATGCATCATGACTTTTCCAACAATCCAATAATATTTTCAACACTTTAACAATCATCCATGGACATGCACAGGGCAGCAAATTACTTGAGTCACCTCACATGCAAGGAACCAGCTGATGTCCAGCGAGGTACCTGTGGTGTGGCTTTTGCTAATGGCTGAAAAAGATGAAGTGATTTGAATAGCGGCTCTGTATTATGGTTTTCCAGAGAAATAGAACCAATATGAGATATTCTATATAGTATGTGAGAGAGCAAAGAAAGATATGATTTAGGGAATCAGGTCAAGCAATTATGGAGACTAGCAAGTTCAAAATTTACCTTTCAAGTCTAGAGTCCTTTGGGAAAGAGCCAATGTTGCAGTTCAACTCTGAAGGAGTTCAATCCCTGAGAGGATTCCTGTTGCTCAGAGATTTTCTCTTCCTAAAGTTGTCAACTGACTAGACAAGACCCTCTCACATTATGGATGCCAACTTGCTTTATTCAAAGTGTGCTGATTTAAATGTTCATCTCATCCAAAAACCTCCTCTCAGAAATAACAATAATGCCTGATTATATGTCTGAGCACCATAGTTCAGTCATATTGGAACATAAAATTAGCCATCATAGACTCTCAGTGCCTACAGACTAGATTTTATACTGTGCCTTATCTCATATTAACAATATGAAATAATCTACCATGGAAATGCAAACTAATTGGAATTGGCTACTTCTCTCAGAGAAAAATAAATACATTTTACATAAAATTTTATGTTTCATGTTTGAGTATTTATTTTTAAAGGATTATTTATTTAATTTTATTATTATTATTATTATTATTATTGTTATTATTATTTTATTTGACCAGAGAGAGAGCAAGAGATAAACAGAGGGAGAGTGAGAAAGCAAGTCACCAGATAAGGGACTCGAATCATAGTCTGCCAAGTGGGAGTCCAGTGCCTTAACCACCAGACCACCCGCCAACCTCTTAACAAGTATTTATGAGCTTACATTATTTTAATTAATAACAGATTAATTTAAATTAAAATAATTATTTAATTCAGAACACTGAGGCTTATTTGCACAAGAAATACAAAGACTTTTCTTTTTTTTTTACATTATTCATTTATTTCTTTTAATAGAAAGCAAGAAAGACAAATATATCCAACAAGATTTCATGCTGCAATTCATTCCCAGCCAACCCCAGATCATGGGCTGTGGTCATATGTCAACCAGTGTGTTCAAGGAGGTCTACTAATGCAAATCTGGAACCTTTCTGTCTGGGTCAGCCACACAGAGTTTGACATTACCACTGTACCACCACTTGGTACCAAACACTAATTTCACAAACTATAATCAATAAAAGAGGCTTTATCTGGACTAATTTAAGTGAGAAACTTCTGCAAGCTGGTCTTGGTGGCCCCATTCTACTGCAGGCTTGGCCTCCAGGTGCCCAACCTCATTCTCACAGCTGAGAGCTAAGAAAAGTCACTGGTCAGGCAGGGGATGAGAAAAGCCACCATTTGAAAAACAGAGTTTATTCTCCAGAATAAAAGCTGATTCTTCTGAGAAAAAGGTTCTAACAAAACCTTCTCTCACACAAGTAGGAGAACAAATAACTTAGCTTCATATCACTCTAACCTTCTGTATCAACTAAGTATGTGGTTTTAGGGAGAAAGCTAAAAAGCACTTGGGAGGGCCAGCCAGGCAGTGGGTAGTTGAGGTTCTGGATCCCATACAGCTGGCTAAGCAGTCTGAGTTCTGGATGCAGTGGCTTGAAGAACACTCCAAGCATGTGCATGAGCATGCCCCAGATCCCGAGGAGAGTGTAGGAAAAGAGATTTTAGCATGGTTATCTCCACTGAGGGAGGTGCTTTGTCACTTTCCCTCTCTGTCTCCAGCACACACCTTATAGCTAAAACTAAAACAAAACAAAACAAAACAAAGCAAAACTTGGAAAAAATCACAGCTCAGAGATGCAGGCCTACCAAAAGATTGAAATTTAATCGTAAGATGAAAGGTCTTCAATTTCTTTAAGCGGTTTTATTGAATTGTTTGTGGTAGATATCAGGTATGTACTATGATAAGCATATATATATATATGTGCGTGTGTGTGTGTGTGTGTGTGTGTGTTACATGATTCTGATGTATTATAAATGTTATTTTTTAAAAAAATTTAGGGGACCAGAAATTGGCTTAATGGCTATGTCGCTGGACTCCGACGTAGTCGACTGCAGTTTGAGTCCTGGACCAATTGCTTAAACTCATGCCGGGCACATGTGCGTGCGTGCCCAAGATCCCGAGAAGAGAATGGAGGAGAAGGGATTGTGGCATGGCTATCCCCCCTGGGGGGGGGGGGTGATTTCTCGCTTTCTGTCTCTCTGTCTCGCTATGTCTTTCTGGCAAGCACACACGCCCTATAGCAAAAACCTCTCAAAAACTCAAAAAGAAATTTTTTTTTTTTAAGATATATTTCTTATTGGAGCCAGCAGATGGCATAGACTCCCACATTGCCAATGGCAGTTTGAGTCCTGGAACTAACTGCTGGCTTAAAAAATCATGCCTCATGTGTTCATGCCCAAAATCTCAGGTAAAGAGTGGAGGAGAAGGGATATCGTTGTGACCATACCCCCAGGGGGTGATTTTTCACTTTATGCCTCCCTGCCTGTCTCTCTGTCTCCCCAGTGAGTACACATGCCCTGTGGCAAAAACCTCTAAAAAAACATAAATATGGTTTTTATTATTTTTTTACATTTAATCCCTTCATCTTTGGAACATACAACATGAATTTTCCCAGCATGAATACACTGCATATTAGTCCAGTCAAAGATATTACCATACACATTATAATCAACAGTTAATTTTTCATTTTTGTGTCCCTTAAATGTTTTGTTTTTCTTTTTTCCCTGATTTCTTCTTTGTCATTCCCCCATTTCCTACCCTCCTCTCACACTGTCTGCTGTGCCCACAGTTGCTCTCCCTGCTTTTATATCTTCCAGTCTTTCAGTTTCTGCCATGGAGTGCAGACATTCGGTATATATTGAGTGGGGTTATCCAGTACCTCTCTTTCGTAATCTAACTTGCTTCACTTAGCAGTAAATTTCCCATGTTCATCAGTTTTCTATCAAATGTCTGGTTCTTATGTTTCTGACTGAGTGATATTCCATAGTGTATGTGTGCCAAACCTTTTCCGTCCAGTCATCTCTTCATGGACATTTGGGTGGGTTCCATGTCTTAGTAATTGTAAATAATGCTGTAATAAACATGAAAATGCAGGGGTTTTTTATTTTATTTTTTATTTTTTTTCTGGCTGAGTGTATTCCTATCCTTTGGCTAGATACCCAGAGGTGGAATTGCTGGGTCATAAGGTAATCCTAGTTGTAGGTCTCTTTAGAACTCTCCATATTGTACTCCTCAGTGGCTGTACTAATTTTCTTTTCCAAGTAACAGTGTAAGAGAGTTCTCTTTTCACCACAGCTTTCCCAGACTAATCATTCGTTAGTATTTAAATTTATCCATTCTGAATGGGGTCAGATAGTATAATCATTGTGGTTTTGATTTTTATTTGCATCTTCCTTATGGTAAGGGATGTTGAGCATTTACTTATATGCTTTTTGGCTGTCGTGTATCTTCCTTAGAGAGTTGGAAATTTTGTATTAGTCTTTTTTTTTATCAAGTAGTTTGTTTATAGCATAGATTTATGCATTATTATGTTTCTTGAGATTGTTTAAAAGTTATCTATTAAATCAATAGGTAGTATGGTAGTTAAGGCGCTGGGCTTCCACATGGCTGACTACAGTAAGAGTCCCAGACCTGGCTGGGGCTTGGGCTTGAATATCACATTGGGCGTGTGTGCATTAATGCCCCAAATCAAAGGAGAACAGAAGAGATTCTAAATGGGCCATCCCTCTGGTGGGGGGAGGGTGATTTTTCACTTTCCCTCTCACTGTCTCTCTCTCCATTAAGTGCATGCATTCTATGGGGGAAAAATAAAGTGACCAGAAGATGGTGTATGGTTATGTCATTGGACTTGCATGTGATCAACCATGGTTCAAGTTCCAGACCCATGGCTTAGACTCACATCAGGTGCTTGCATATATCTACTCAAAATCCTGAGAGAAGAATGAAGAAGAAGGGATTGCAGTGTGGCCATCTCCCTGAGGGCTGATTTCTCCCTTTCTGTCTCTCTATGTCTCTGGTGAGCACACGTGCCCTAGAGCATAAATCTCTCTCAAAAAACAACAAAATAACAAAAAAATATTATATATTGATTGTAGTTACTGTTTTTGTAGATTCTTTAGTTATTCATTTTTTTCATGTGAACTACCAGGTTGTCTATGAATAGGCTGTTTAATTTTGTATTTTTCAAAATGTATTAAATACATTTTTCTTGACTTATTTTACTATTTTAAAATTTTTCTTTTTTATTTGATTTATAATTATTATTCTTCAACTTGACCAGGAAGAGACAGAGAGAGATGGAGAGTGAGAAAGCAAGCCACCAGGTCCAAGACTCAAATCACAGTCAGCCATGTGGGGGGTCCATCACCTTAACTACCATGCCACTTGCCAGCCCGATTTATTTTGCTTTTTAGAATCACAAGTACAATGGTGAATAGAAGTGATGAGAATATTGTTTTTCTTCTCTCCATTTATAAAGAAAAACATTCAGTCTTTCCCAGAGAACATGATAATGGTTTAAATTTTCTACAGATTCCTTTTATCAAGCTGAGAATAATTTTTTGTGTCTCCAGGTTTTTAAGAGCTTGTATTTTAACTGGATGTAGAATTTTGTCAAATGATTATTCTATATCTAATGAAATAATCATACAGTTGTTCTTCTTTTTTTAATATTATGATTTACTTTGATTTTTGAGTGCTAAATCAGCCATATATTTTGAATTAATGTACTGTCACTTTATGTAGTGCTGATATAATTTGTTAGTATTTTTTAAATTTTTAAGTTTATGTCTGTAAAATACATTGGTCTCTAAATCACATTTTAAAAATTTTTGTATATGTCTAATGGTTTTGGTATCAGGATAATATGGACCACCGAAAAAAAGATTAGCGACCAACGAGAGGCATGGTGATTAGGCAGCTTGACCCCACATGATGTACTATGCAGTTCGAGTTCCAAAACTGGTGGCTTGATAAACATGCCAAGGATTTGTGCATGCATGCTGCAAATCCCTAAAGGAGACATGGAACATAAGAAATTGTGGCTTGACCTTTCCCCATCGAGGGTGCTTGCTCACTTTGTTTCTCTCTCTCACTTGTCTCTCTCTGGTGAGCACACATACCTTCTGACAAATTAAAAAAGAGAGCAAGAGAAAATGAGATTACTATGCGTTTTAAGACATACTACTAGAAAATATGACTTCTTGGTATTTCGAAAAACAGCAGAATCGGAAAGGCATCTTTGACCTTCGTTTTCTCCTGAAGTAGACGATAAAATAATTCTCTAACTTTTCTCTAAAACAGGTCATAAAATTCTATTTCATTTTCTTTATTCCACAATATTGATATGATGGTCTTAAAATTACACCAGTGCTATTTTAATAATGTAATTATTGAAAACAAGATGCTTGCCTATTTATTTAATATTTAACATTTCTTTTGTTTATTTCCAACTGTACATATGCAGTGAAATACGTTGTTTTAATAGTTCTTTTTTGTACAGGTGTAAACCAAATGCTACATATGCACAAATACTTAGACCACACGCAAACACATTTATCTTTGTGCTTATATTCAAACTCGGTGAGGCTACGCCACATAAACATTAAATAATAAAATTATCATTACCTTAGGAAAAGAGGAAAAAAGGGTTAGAGCAAAATGAAAATAAACACTTCTTGTCGGCGTTACAGACGACCCTGAGACAGTCTTCTCTTCAGCACTTTATTTCCCCAGGTTATCTTTCAGAAGTTCCTCTGCTCCCTGCTTCCTCCCAGGGCCTTTTAAAGGGCCCTTAACCAATCAGCGCATTGTCCACGTGTACGGAAGCCAATCCTCGAATGAGGATTGGTCGCATGTCGTGTTCCCGTGCTCTCCACGCTCTCTGCCGTTCCACTTCCTCAAAGTTGTTCACCCTCTGGGCAGACTTCGGGCTTCCACTGGCGCCATCTTAGGGGCGCGCTCGAGAGGCGATGGGCGGGGGCGCGCCACAGTTCCCCCTTTTTGTTTTTACAAAGCAGGAGAGGGTAGAGGACACAACCCCCAGGAGAATAGGAACCATGTAAGACGCATGGCTCCATGCACTAGGGCATCGAGCCAGGCGGCCACCTGTCCGGCACCGATTTTTTGGGTATGGGAGATGGCGGTGCCAACCCATATGCAGCTGGTCATGCCCTCCTTGGGGTGGCCCTCTCAGGGGCCCTGAGTGCAGTAACAATGCTGTCATCCTGCTGTTAAGGGGTGCCCAAGGCCGCGAGCTACATCAGGGCTGACGCGAGTGGAGTTGATGTTGACAATCTGGACACGTAGAGCTTCTGTGAGTTTGTCAGATTCTAAGGACCAGTTACCCTTAAGGTGGGAGGAAAGCTCTCGAGAAATATTAGCTGCAAGACTCATATTTTCATAGGGTACTCCAGTGACACACAGTGAGGGGGTATGCCACTCGCAGCCTAGCTGGGTGAGGCGCCAAAGAACGTCAACCTGTCCTTGTAAAAGGTCAACCCTCTGATGAGCATTTATATGGCTCTGGGAGCTTAGGGACTGTGCCACACTAGCGGATAGATTATTTAAGGTATCTGCTGCTTGAACTGTGGTATACATAGAAACAGCTGCAGTGGCTGCAGCCCCAGCTGCAAGAGCAACAGCCGTCACCACAGCCAGTGTATCCTCGAAGAGGGAGAGGGTAGAGGGGGCCTCTACCAGGACCGGGACAGCCGTGGGCAAGCAAACCAGGACAGCGCTTGTAAATTGAGTGGCATTCCAACACAGAGAGTAGAAGCAGGTGCCATTGTGACACTGAAGCTGGCCATTTTGCACTGACCCATTTGTTACTAGAAAGAGAAAGGGAGGATGAACACATACGGGGGTAGGGCCAAAAGTGATGTTGTTAGTACCTGCATGGACAGAGGCGGAGCGCTCAAAGGGTTCGGTCTGATTCCAAGAAATTTGTGAGTGACCCACGGCCCCTCCAGTTAGCATAGACATTGGAGCAAGATCTGAACAGTTCCTGTTAATACCACAGAGTAACCACATGTGGAAAGGATTGCTCGAGACGGACTGGGTAGGATTCTGATAGGATCCTCTACAAAAGGGGGCTCAGCGTGACTGTTTTGGGGGTAGGGTGTGATTTTGGGACTGACCAGCAGGCCATCGGCCCCTGATCCAGGTGCCATCGGTCAAATTTCGGTAACCTCGAGGTTTGACTGCCCTCTAGTTTTTAAGAGCGCTTTAAGTGCCTGGAAAAGGGGGTGAGAGGATGAGTTACCCATGTTGGCTAGGACCAGCCTACCGCCAACAAACGGGCTAAAGAAACAAGAAAAAGGAAAAGAGGGAAAAGCGGAGAGGGACTTGCCTCTCTTACTGAGGTCTTGATCCACCTCTTTCCCGAGGTCTTCTACCTGCCTCTTTCCCGAGGTCTTTTACTTACCGCCTCTTTCCCGAGGTCTTCTACCCGCCTCTTTCCCGAGGTCTTTTACTTATCGCCTCTTTCCCGAGGTCTTATACCCGCCTCTTTCCCGAGGTCTTCCCCCCCCCCCCCCCCCCCCCCCCCCCCCCGTACGGGCCACCACTTGTCGGCGTTACAGACGACCCTGAGACGGTCTTCTCTTCAGCACTTTATTTCCCCAGGTTATCTTTCAGAAGTTCCTCTCCTCCCCGCTTCCTCCCAGGGCCTTTTAAAGGGCCCTTAGCCAATCAGCGCATTGTCCACGTGTACGGAAGCCAATCCTCGAATGAGGATTGGTCGCATGTCGTGTTCCCGTGCTCTCCACGCTCTCCGCCGTTCCACTTCCTCAAAGTTGTTCACCCTCTGGGCAGACTTCGGGCTTCCACTGGCGCCATCTTAGGGGCGCGCTCGAGAGGCGATGGGTGGGGGCGCGCCACAACTTCTCCAAATAGATCTTGGTTTACAAGTTTGACTTTAAACTACATGTAAATTGTTTATCTAATTTTAAGGCAAATGCTTTTTTAAAAAAGACCAATGCTTAGCTTCAGAAATGAAATGAAACTTGATCCTCATTACATATTGTTGTATTTTGATTTCCACTTTTCTTAAATAAGCAAAAATGTAATAAGAAGAGTTTTTCCTCCCAACATTGCTGAACAATGTAGCCTAAAGTTCTTCCATAGAAGTAATCAGAGAGATTCTTCATTCTTTTCTTAGCTGAATAATATGATATTCATTGTATAAATGTTCTGTAATATATTCAGTTCATTTCCGGTGGATTCTTTTTCTTTCCATTCTTTGCTCTTACACATTGTACATTTGTCTTTTTGATTTTCTAGTATATGTTGGGGATAGATTTGTAGCAATGAAACAGCTGTATCAAAAAATACACACATGTAATTTTACTAGATATTGCCAAACTTTCCTCTTTTAAATATTTTTTATTCCCTAGCAATGTGTAAACAACTTCTTCCATATTCTCAGCAGCTAATTATATGGTCAGAATTCTGCATTTGTGTGTCTATAAGATGGACCCTCATTCTCCCCAGTGCAATTTTTTATTTAACTTTTTATTTTATTTTATTTTATTTTTGTCTGTTTGTTTGGAGAGGTTTTTTACTGTAGGGTGCGTGCACTCGCCAGAAAGATAGAGACAGAGAGACAGAAAGCAAGAAATCCATTAGACAGAAAGCCACTATGCCAACTGCTGGTCCCTCCCCAGTGTGATTTTAATTTGCATTACTGTAAGGTATAGTCTCTTTTAATATGGTTAAGAAAATTCACATTTTTTTTCATATTTTTTATCTGTTTTTCCATCATGTAGATTTTTCTTTTTCATCTTTAGTATTTTTTATCTATTAAAGATATTTACTGTTCCTAATAAAAATAAAAATATAGTTTGCTTGTGATATTTTAAAATATCCAAAAGTTTGCTTATGATAGAGTTAAATTTATCAACATTGCTGTTGTTGATTATGAATTTTTTATCATTAGAAAAATTTACCCCACTCTCAGGTTATAAATTTTTCCATATTTTATTACTTGAATACTTTAGATTTTTAAATTTAAATTATAGATCCATTCAGAATTATTTTTATGTAGACTGTAAACAGTGGACATAACTATACACTTCATTCTTTAAAATTTATTTAATAAGATTATTTTAATAAGAATTTCAATAAGACAATTTTTCCATGAATTAAAGAAGCGAAATTCATTGCCTGTTATGTTTCCACTTAACATCTTGGTCTGTATATTAGTTTCTTTGCTCTTTTGGTACTGCTGTTTATTTAGGCACCATCATAATATTCTTTCTAACTATAGAGTTTTTAAAATGTATTTGAATATCTGATAAAAGTGTAATTATGTAAGTCCCACTTACTGCTGTTTCATGTATTTTTAAAACTCCTTATTATAATGAATTTGTACAACTCAAAAATCAGACAAATAAAAGCAAAAAATTATTAGTATTCTTACTGATTTTTCCAATTGGTTAATTTGAAAAAGGATGACATCTGTATGTTTTTGAATTTTCTTATTCTAGAACATGATATGTCTTTGTACCTTTTTAAGCTATTTTTGTGTCTTTTGGAAGAATTTTATAAGTCTTTATATATTTAGTCTGTTTTTACTGGGTTTATGGTTAGGCTAATCAGATATACTTTCACTACACTTTATTGATACTGTTATCAGAGATTTGCTCCCTCCTATGTGTGTATTTTGGGGATCATGGAACTAGCTTGTCACTTAGTTTTATTGCTTCAGCTGGCCATGATAATTTATTTTTATGTTATATTTTGTGGACTGATTCAGTGATATTCAAAAACCGCTGTGACTATTACTTTGCTTGGCATGCTCAAAATTTGTTGAATCTACACATTTCCTTATGTAAAATTTTTGTAACTGGATGTGTAAAAAATATATCAGATTAGGTGATTATTATCCCAGAGACACACATCTAATCTCAGAACCAGTGCAATGTATATAATCATGCCCTCTAGTGCTTTCTAATTAAGATGGACAATACAAATAGAGTCTGTGAGGAGCAGAATAATCAAATTGTTATTCCCATTTGCTTTGTCCAGCTGTCCCTCCTGATATGTAATCTTCGACACTATTACAATTCCCTGCTTCAAAGGAGGCAGATATTTCAGTACTCAGTGAAAATTTCTACTTAATCCACAACTTGCATGTGTAGAAAAGATACTGTGAATTATTTTACAACATTCAAGTGGTTAAATTTAATCAGTCATACAATATATTCTCAGACAAGGAAATACTAAACAAACATATGCATTGTTCCTGTACAACTATCAACAAGGAAAAGGTGGGGGGACAGTGAAGGTATAGTAGTTAAAGCTTTGGACTCCCACATGTCCAACCGCAGTTCAAGTCCTGGACCCAGCAGTTTGAAACTCATGCCTGGCACATGTGTATGTGTGCCTAAAATCCCTATAACAGGATGGGAAAGAAGGAATTGTGGCATGGCCATCCTCCTGGGGGAAGTGGTGATTTCTCACTTTCTCTCTCTGTGTTTCTCCAGCGAGTACACCTGCCCTATAATAGAAGTTCTCAGAAGAAAAAAAAATAGGTGAAGGTAGGGAGTGATCATTAATTGGAGCAGGACATGTGGAGACCAGCATGATCTCTTGAGTCATGATTGGTGCTGAGTAATTGCCTGGGTAATTGCTAACTGGAAAATGCCACAACTTCTCCAGAGTAGATATAAGAAAAAAATTATTCCAGAATCTATATTCATCTCATGTAGGAATTAAGGTTTTCTGCTAATAAGATGATCGTCAATTACAAAGACTTACACAGGTTATTATATTTTTCTCTCTCATAAAGAATCCACAGGAAGGCAGTGCTTGGCAGTTTCTCTTTTACTCAGCTATTTCCAGTGTATGACTTTCGTACTTGAAGTCACCTTACTGCCACAAGATGCTTACTGAAGACCCAAACATTCTTTCTGGAATCAAGGAAGTGGGAATAAAGAGGAAGATGAAGAGCATTAGGAACTTGCTAGCTAAACTGAAGTCCCTTCAAGGGTTATCAGAAACTTGAACCAATGGCTTCCACTCTCCTTTCATTCACTCCTAGAGGCAAGAAAAACTGCAAAATTAAGGTTGTGTTTTGTTTGTTGTCGTCGTTGTTGTTTAGCAGGTACATTGCTACATGAAATAAAATTGGTATCTGTTACCAAGGAAGAGGAAGAGAATGGGTACTGAGTAGGCAGCCATCCTTCTCTGCTGTAGGCTTAGACTACATTTGCCATCTGTCTTGTCGCTTCATTTTTAGTTGAAATAGGAAGAACCAGTTATAATACTTGTATGCTAAATTTTGAAGATAACATTTTAACAGCTTTTATTGCCGTTTCTCCCCCATAACTATAGGTATCATTATCATTTAACTGCCTTTAAAAACCCAACACAACAAAATGTAACAAAAGCATTTGTTGTTTGAATGACTGAGTGTTCATTAAAAAGACAAAAGCAGTTATTTCATTTAATTCTTATATAAGAAGTCCTTTGATTGTATTCCAATATGTATACGTACTCTACAGCTTTTTGTTTAGGAAATCAGTTTAGCCACCATGGAAGTTTTAACACTCAGACGGATCAAGATGAATGTGGCCATTTTTGTTAAGTAGGGCATTGTTTGCTCTATGGAAAAAAAGATGTATTACCGACGTAGAATGATATATATATTTCTGCAACATCTTGTAGCCACACTCCATTAGAAATGATTACTACTACAGTGCTGCATGGGCTGAATGGGTTCATATTTCTTTAAGGCACAAGGGCAAAAAAGAGGCCTGCTGCCAGGGCAGACTGACCCAGTCTACTGCTCTGCCTGGCCTGTGTCAAGAGTGATCTCAATCAAAGCCGTAACCACCACCATGTTAGCCAGGGCACTTCTAACATCAGCGACTTGTTGTTATAGCACTGAGTCTAAAAATAACAGCCGTCCATCAGTGTCAGTGCATGAAATATTGAATTTCATGAGAATTTAAAAGAATTGTGGACTAGACTAATGCCATAAAGTAATGTCATTTTTGTGACTGTAATTTGTTCTCTTTATTGCAGCAAGTTGGCAGCCTTCTGGCTACCATTTTACCAATTTCTCTAATCAGTGGGGAAATCACAGAACAATACTTATCAAAAATTCACATGTGTCTGACTATGTCTAAGACTATTTTAATACTATATAAGCTGGAAATGATTCACCACTGACAAATGCCCTCTTGGTATTTAGGATTCAAATAATGAGTATATTCTCTCTTTTATTTTTTAAGAATAATTTTATTCAACTTTACTTATTTATTCTTTTTATTTTAATTTTACTAGAGAAAGTCAGAGTGTGTGTGTGCATGTGTGTGTGTGTGTGTATGTGTGTGAGAGAGAGAGTGAGAGAGAGAGAGAGAGAGAGAGGAACTGAGAAAGCAGGCTGGTTCAGGACTCAAACTGCAGTCAGCCATGAGGGAGTCCAGCACCCTTAACCACCATGCCACCTGCCAGCCCCAAATATATTCTTAAATATGCATATCTTTTTTCGTTTGCAAAGGAAAGTTTTAATAAATACCTAAGTGTAGCCTAAAAATATAATGAAGTTGCTGATTTATTTAGAGATGAATAAATAATCTTTATAAATAGATTCTAATGTTAATCTTACAGTAAGTATAGAAGATTTTACAAATAGGTCCTCAGCAAAATCTAACTTAATCCATACCATGGGGGAGAATTTGGAAGTTCAAAGATCAAAATGAAAATTCCTTTAGAATACCTTTTATTAATTATCTAAGCTGAGATTTTATTAGTAGGCTACTTGGAATGAATTACTAGTAATAAAATTATAAACTAATTAGACCCAACAATAAAAATAATTGACCAGGGTTTGGTCCAGTGGCACAGTGGTAATGTATTGCTCAAGAAAGACTGAATCCCATAGAGTGAGTGTTCAAATCCTTGGTCCAGTCGTCCTGGAACATGCTCAAAAAGCATGGGAGTGTCTAGGATCTGATGGGCTGGAGGGCTGGAGCAAGGGGATTGTGGCATAACTGGGCCCTGTGGAGGACACTCATCTCTTCCTTTCTCTCCCTCACATGGATGCACGTGCATTGTACTATGAGTAAAGATAATAGAGGAGGGCTGGCTGGTTAAGAGAGCTGGAGCACACCTGAGGCAACTTTAAAAGCATCCCAGGTACATGTATGTGCATGCCCAGGATGGAGAAATGGAGGAAAACTGATCATGACATGGCCATGTATGTTGATTTTTATTTTACTGGGGGGTATTTTCTCCCTTTTACTCTCCCTCTTTCTTCCTCTGTCTCTCTGTTTCTTCTTGGTGAGCATGCATGTTCTCTGGAAGTTATTTAAAAAAACAGAGAGATAGAAAGCAATAAAAGCAAAGGAAAGGAATCAAATAATAGATTCAAATAATCAAGTCCAACTCTAAAAGTAGTTTAAATTCATTAAAATAAAATCTGTCCTCCTTACTTGATATGCATTTTTTTCAACTATTTTCTTTGTTTATGATATTTCGAGCTAAAATATTTCATTCAAATTGCCACATTAGAAGCATTAAATATAATTAGTTGATGTAACAGGTTCAGAAAATTCCCTAAAGGTACAAATATCTTGGCTATAGTAAATATATTTTTGTAGAGACAAGAAAGACATGAGGGAGACTAGCAGTTAACATAATGGCTATGTCGCTGGACTCCCACGTAGTCGACCGCAGTTCGCGTCCCGGACCCGGTGGCTTAAACTCATGCCAGATGCGTGTGCATGCGTGTCCAAGATCCGGAGAGGAGAATGGAGGAGAAGGGATTGTGGTGTGGCCATCCCCCCTGGGGGATGATTTCTCGCTTTCTATCTCTCTGTCTATCTCTGTCTGTCTAGCGAGCGCACGCGCCCTATAGCAAAAACCTCTCCAAAAAAAGAAAGAAAAAAAAAAAAGGCATGAGGGAAGACATAGATCTCTAGGAAGATACTCTTCTAAGCAGAAGAAACATCTGTGTAAATGCTTTGAGTCAGGAGAGTGATGGCAATTGGGACAAAGTGCAAGGAAACTTGGAGGGGTGGTGTAACAGCATCCAGGGAGAGAGAGGTAGGAGAGAAGGAAATCAGAGAGGTAACCGCGAATCGATCACTTGGACATTTGGACAAATAGTAAGTACTTCGGATTGTGGATTTAACTCCAGCTTTTTGTATGACTTACAATACAGAAAAGATCACTCTGGTTGATCTTAGTGCAGGCTGCTATTACAGAAGGTCTTAACACCTTAAACACAAATGCGTATTTTTCACATTTCTGGAGGATATCTGAGGTCACAGTGCCAGCATGGCAGGTTCATGCTAAGGGTCCTTTTCCTAGTTTACAGACAGCTCCTTCTTTACTGTGCCCTCACATGGTGCACGCATACCCCTCAGGACAATCAAATATGCATTTCTCTATTTTTAATATTGTTTTACATTTGAAATGTCCACATTTAATTCCTATTTCTTGGGGAGAGAATCTTTCTTTCTTTCTTTCTTTCTTTCTTTCTTTCTTTCTTTCTTTCTTTCTTTCTTTCTTTCTTTCTTTCTTTTTCCAGAGAGAGTTATTTTGCTATAAGGTACATGTGCTTTCCAGAGAGATAGATACAGAGGCAGAAAGTAAGAAATCACCCCCCAAGTGGGATGGTCACTCCACAATCCCTTCTCCATTCTCCTCTCAGGATTTTGGTCATGCACACACATTCACCCAGTGTGAGTTTTAAGGTGCTGGGTTCAGGACTTATTAACCACAGTCAACTACATGACAGGTCCCAAGGGGGTATTTCTTATTCTTGATAGAAACAATTATTGACAAAATGTTGAAATTAAGAAAATAGAGCCAATTGCTGGTGTGGGTCTTAACATGGCAGGATCCCACATGACTGATTGGGTGCTTTGAGTCCCAGACCTGGCAGACAAAAAAACATGCTGGGTATGTGTGGATGTGGGTCCAAATGTCACTAAAAAAAAAACAGAGGAGATAGGATTGTGATGTAGCCATCCCTGCTAGAAGGTACTTTTTTAATTTTCTTTTTTTTCTTTCCTCTCTCTCTCTCATATCTCTCCCTTTGTGTCTCTCTCTGGAGAGTGCACAAGCCCTAATAGTAAATTATGAAAAAGAAGTCTACTTAGTCTGAAAATAATCTTATCTATTGACAACCTCTTATAAATAAGACTATTCATCAAAATTATATGTGTTATTTTATGTGACTACGAGCAGTCTTTAAAAAGATCATAGAAGATATGCATTATGAAAAACATATGCATGGATTTAAAGTTTTTTGGCACCAAAATAAGTTCATATTTTAATTCCCTTTTCCAAAAAATCTTTGATGTCTCTCATATGTGGACTTACATGTATAAAAGGAAATTTAACATTCTTTCAAATGTGAGGAAAATAAACAAAAGTAATGGATTTTATGCATGTAATTTTTTCTTTACAGGCCATAAGTTAATTATTGTTGACTTAATTAAACCCCAATTGCATCCCAAAGGCTCCACCTCCAAATAGTACATCTTTGTGGATTAGGATTTTAAACACATGAATTTGAGGGGTATACAAACATACATTCAGTTCACCACACTAAAGAATATGCTGTGTGAAGGTAGGAAAAGGGGGCAAGTGTCTATGGCAAGAAAACTAGTAAGTAACTAATATTCTAGATTGTAATCAAGAGACGATTGAAGTTCAGGCCACAGTACAGTGGTAGGAATAGAGAAGAAGTAGCCATTTTCTAGATCTGTTCGAAGTGACAGCTCACAGGTTTTGCTAGCTTGTTGAATAAAATAATATGAGACAAGCTTGATATAAAAAATTTTTTTTATGCTTTGTTTTTTTTGAGAGGATTTTTGCTATAGGACGCGTGCGCTCGCCAGAAAGACAGAGAGAGACAGAGAGACAGAAAATGAGAAATCACCCCCCGGGGGGATGGCCACACTGCAATCCCTTCTCCTCCATTCTCCTCTCAGGATCTTGGGCATGCACACACACACGCCCGGCATGAGTTTAAGCCACTGGGTCCAGGACTCGAAGCGCGATCGACCCCATGGGAGTCCAGCGACATAGCCATTACACTAACTGCTGGTCCCGACTTACAGAATAATTTAATGAACTTCTCTAAACGTTCATGTCCTTCAACACAACATAAAGAACTTATTGGCTATAACATTGGGTTGTTGTAAAAATTGTGTCAATGTATGAAAACACTTAAGATAATCATTATATATTTTGACGTTGAAATATATAATAAGACCATGATATCATTCATATTACATTGTGGATAATACGCAGTTTAATTGACCCTGGCACAAAACTGCTTTAAACCCCTCCAATAATAGGCAAACCCAAGTTGCAGAACTAGCTCTTTTTATAACTCGATGGGCATTTTCTATCCCAAACACTTTTGCTTAGATGTCTCTACATGTTGTTCTCCTATTTCTACCGTTTTCATCAATCCGGAGAGTTTTGATTCATGCCATGTTAACCTGTCTTAGAAGTTGCCTAGTTTCAGGACCAGCAGTTAGCATAATGGCTATGTCTCTGGACTCCCATGTAGTCGACCGTGGTTCGAGTCCCGGACCCGGTGGCTTAAACTCACACCAGGCGCATGTGCGTGCATGCCCAAGATCCCAAGAGGAGAATGGAGGAGAAGGGGTTGTGGCATGGCCATCCCCCCTGGGGTGTGATTTCTCACTTCCTATCTCTATGTCTCTCTCTGTGTTTCTGGCGAATGCACGTGCCCTATAGCAAAAAAAAGTAAAAATAAAAATAAAAAATAAATAAAAAAAACAAAACCTCTCCAGAAAAAGAAAAAAAATAAAAAAGAAGTTGCCTCGTTTCTGTTTCTTCTATTGCCATAATTTTGTGTGCTACCTGGGCACCAAGTCACAAAGTCTGCAGAAATATTGATGCAAAATTTAATATTTGCTCATTGGGAAAGTCATGTATTTTTCTGATTTTCTATGCAAAAATGTATCATGATTTTCCTGAGGACCCAATATTTTCATGGGGTGGGATGTAGTCAAAGGCAGAGCCGCAAACAGAACAGGATGGTGGCACTGAAGAAACCCAAAGGTCAGGTCTCAGGGCTCCCTCATGGCTTGGCAGATGGTAGGTCCAGAGCCAGAAGACAGGATGTAGCCGCTGAGAATGGTGCTTCCCACCCTTGCCAGTGGTGGTGCACACAGAAAACTCTAGGTAAAACTTGGTAAAACTCTAGGATACAGTGCATCTTCTCCATGTTTTACAATTATATAAGCAATTCAAAAAGGAAGTAGTGGAAAAATATAAAATATTAAATTTGTATAAAGTTTTAGATAAAATATTTTTGAAATGCTAGAGAGTTGTGCCTACTTCCACAAATATATCTTCATTGATATCTATATCCATATGTATATCAATATGTACTTTGTTATTTTCAATATTATTTTATGCATGAAGTATCTAGATTTAATTCCTATTTACGCTTTATTTCTCAGGGGAAATTTCTTACCTTTTTTTTTTTTTTTTTTTTTTTTTGCAATTTGCTAAAGCACTCTCCTCCCTAGATAACAAGGCCATGACACAATACCTTCTCCTCTTGGCATTTTGAGCATAGACATACAGCTGCCAGGTCTTACCATGCAGTCATGGAACCTAGCCACCTCAGCCATCATGCCACCCAACTGGATCCTTATTCTTGAAGATAACTTCTATGAGACAATGTTAAAAGTGAGAAAATAGTCTGCATAGTCTGAAAATAGTCTATCTATTTGGCAGCCTCTTATAGATAAGAATATTCATGAAAATTATATATATGACTGCATGTGAAAATATGGACCTACATTTATAAAAGGAAATTTAACATTCTTTCAAAATGTGAGGAACATGTATAAAAATAAAACGCCTTATGTATACAACTTTTTATTATAGAAAAAGTTAATAATTGTTGAAATTCTTGTTTTAATTAGATTATTCTTATTTTGAACAACTGCCACTTTAAAAATTTATTATATTAAAGGAAGTGCTATCTACATAAAGTGGAATAGGTTTTCAGTCATAAATGAAAAAGAGCAGGCCAGGAGGATCACTTATATTTAGTTTTAATAAAAAGAGGCTCATAATTATATAATAGCATTTTGTGCTTTAAAAGCACCTTTAATCTTTAAAATTTAAAAAAAAACACAGAATGTAATATAATGACATAGTTCCTTAACCAGGGGTAACTCTTTTAAAGAAACACAATGGTCTAATGATTAAATATTTTAATGAGAACACTACAAAATCATATTCTCTTTATGTGATTCAAAAAAACTCTCAAAATTTAGTATTTGTAGTAGTGCTCATCCACAGGTAACTATGAAACGTTATTTTTCCTTGCAAATGTTTCTCAAACTGGAATTCTTATTTCTGTACAGACTAGCTGTGATTTAAAAAAAAAAAAAAATTGTAATGGTAGTAAGTCAAACAGCTGCCTACTTCAGTGTAAAATCATTATTTCATTCTGTCCAGATTTTAGTGTTACAATATATTGGTGACCAGGAAAAGTAAACTCTGTATATATACATAAATGCTAAAATAACACTTCGGAGCTAATGTCTTTTCTGTCCTTTTCTGTTTAAGGACTCTACCTAGAAAACCACAGTACCTTTCTTAGGTTGGTGCAAAAGCAACTGTGTTCTGGGACTGTGACTTTAAATCGTTATAACTAGACTCAAACCATCTTTTTAAATCAAAATAGGAATCATTAAATCCAGCACGTGTTTGTCAACAAGAAATAAGTTCGTTTATTCCCCTAGCATAAAACCCATTCTTCTGGACTCAACCAACTCTTGGAAAGCATCCTCCATGTCCTGCTGGCTGTGGAAGCATTTTCCACACAAAAAAATTCATTGAAATGCTTGAATATGTGGTAGTCAGTTGGAGAGAGATCAAATAAATATAGTGCATGAGGCACAACTCGGTAGCCCAATTTGTTCAACTTTTGAAGCGTTGATGGTGCAAGGTGGTGAGGCGCTCTGGTGGCGAAGAATTGAGCCCTTCCTGTTGACTAATGCTGTAGATGTTGCCGTTTTCAGTGCATTTCATTGATTTGCTGAGAATACTTTTCAGATGTAATGTTTCACCGGGAAGCAGAAAGCTGTAGTGGATCAGTCCCCATCAAACACTGACCATGACCTTCTCCTGGTGCAAGTTTTGTTTTGGGAAGTGCTTGGGAGTTTCTCTGTCCAACTACGAGCTGGTCATTGCCGATTGTCATATAAAATTCACTTTTGCTGCACATCACAATCCACTGAGAGATGGTTTGTTGCTGCATAAAATAAAAGATGACTCTTCAAAATAACTGTTTTTTAATTTTTGGTCAGCTCATGTGGCACCCACTTATAGAGGTTTTTTGAACCTTTTCAATTTGCTTAAAATGCCAAATGACTATAGAATCATCCACGGTCCTTCAGCAACTTCTCACATTGCTAGAAGAGGATCAGCTTTGATGACTTCTCGCAGTTGGTTTTTGTTAACTTCCGATGGCCAGCAACTACCTTCCTTGTCTTCAAGACTCTGTCTCTTTTGCAAAACTTCTTGAATCAACACTGCACTGTATGTTCACTAGCAGCAGGTCCTGGGCCAAATGTGTTGACGTGAGTTGTCTACACTTTAAGAACCAATGAAACTGGAATAAGAAAATTGCTCAAATGTGCTTTTTGTCCTATATCATTTCCATAGTATAAAATACATAGCAAATAGAAAGTCATTAGCAAAAAAAGGCAAGAAATGTACATTAAGATGATGTATAACAGCCACATTTACTTAAGATATATATATCCTATATCCAACAAATTTCAATAATGCAAAACTACAATTATTTTGGCACCAAAATAATAGTTTATCTTCTGATTTCTCTAGGTTGTGACTGTATCTCAGACTTCCTTGTTTTTGATGACCTTAATAGTTTGAAGACATTTTAATCAGAGATACTTAAGACTTTTGAAATTTCTCATATGTTTTCCTCATGATTAGCCTGCAATTATGAGTATTTGAGAAGAAAGTCAGAGAGAGAAAGTGCCATTTTCATTGCATTCCATCAAGGGTACATATTAACGTTATTCATGACTATTATATTGACCTTGATCACTGCCTAAAATGATGATTCTCAGGGCCAGCAAATGGCATGTTGCTAAGAGCTGGGCCCCATGACTCAAGTCCCAAACCCAGCAGCTTAAAAAGCATGCTGGCCGTGTATGCATGTGAGCCCAAATCTTAAGAGGAGAAGGGAGGAGAAGGGATTATAGTGTGACCATCTTCCCCAGGTTGATTTCTCACTTTCCCTCTCTCTGTGTCTCACTCTGGCAAGCACACATACCCTACTGCAAAACAAACAAACAAACAAACAAAAAAATGATTTTCAGATTTCTCCACTTTGAAGTTTCTTTTATTTTCCTGTTTTCATACTATGCTTTTTAGAAGAATGTAACTATGCACATCAAGTATTTAAAACATTCAGATAGGGTCAGCTAGTAGCAAGGTAGTTAAGGCAAATGTATTCCTCATGGCCAACTGACCTAGGAGCTTAAAAAAACATGCCTCACATGTGTATACACATGACCAAAATCCTGAAGGGAGAAGGTATTGTGGCATGGCCATCACCTCTGGGAGCTGATTTCTCACTTTCTTTCTCTGGAAAAATGTATGCACCCTATAACAAATTTGAAAAGAAAACAAACCAAAAAAAAAAAAAAGTGTTTTGATATATACCCACTTTGTGGTGAAGACATTACATCTATGTAAATTATTTGGCATTCTTCTACATGAGAGATTGGTATCTTCCATTTGTTAATTTATTTAACCATTTATTTGTATCCATATGGACTTGCGGATATTTAATTTAATTTACACTTGATTTTATAATCCAATATTACTTTATTTTATGATGAAATTGTTTCAATTTTGCCTAAGGGGAGTTCTTTCTCTTGGCTCCTGTGTGTCTTTGACATACTCCCATTACTGACATTTCCTTTTTTAAAGTACTTCTTTGTTTTCTAGCATGCTATATATTTCCTGCCCCAGTCCTAAAAAGTAGCAGTTTCTTTTAAGGGTATCAATTTGTTTTCTGTGGAGAATGGTATTAGAGTAAGAGCTAGGTTCCGGTTTTGCTCTTTGCTACTGGGGTGTTAAGCACTTCCAGACTCTCTCAAATAAGAGTGCAAAGGAATATCTAACCCATCTATATACACATACCTAATTACTCCTGTAAGTAAACATCTGCATTTAGTATGTAAACATGAGTTTAAACTAAGGTCTCAACTCTATTAAACACATAGGTCATTCCAGTCTGCCCTAAAGTTCTCATCTTTTCCACTTGGTTCCCACCATCTGCCATGTAATTACATAGTTGTTAATGCCAGCATACATGTCAAATTGTATCGAAATTGTTTATACCTACTCCCATGATAAATAACTTGACTAACTTCATCACACAAAGTATCAATAGGACTTGTATTTATGTAACTCTTTTCTAACTTGTGTGCATTTAGTTTTTCCTCTAGTCTTACAGCTTTACTCACTTATAAAATTAAGTCAGCACTTTCTTTCCTTCTACAATGAAACTATTTCACACATTGGTAATACAACTAATTTTTCTTATGACAGTCTGTTCTCTTACCTGGGAACCCTCAACCTACCAAATAAACTTCTTTCCATTGGAATACATTAAGATTCAATCTTTGTTCTGTAAAGAAGTATGGGTTTTGATAAATACAAAGTGTCATGAATACAACATCATGTCATACATACATAGATGGCATACATATATCATCTTTTCATTACCCTCCCTCACTCCCCTAGTCCAAGAAATCACTTATTTAATTTGTTTCTGCATATTTGCCTATTCTGGATATTTAAAAAAATATATTGCTTCCGTCTAACTGTAATATACCCTTTACAATTAACCTCTCATTCCCTTCTCCACTGTACCCACTCTGGCACCTCACTAAATTTCAATGACTCCTAATTTAACAGTTTTTTTTTTTTTATTTCCTGGTAATAGTTTCCATATTGTTTCTAGTACTCATTACCAAACCCAAGTCATCCACATTTTCTTTAATTTTTTCTCAAAATTTTATAACTTCAATTATAACATTTGGATCTAGGATGCATTTTGAGTTCATTTGTGTGAAGGGTTTAAGAGCTGTATATAAATTTTTTTTGCACTTAAATGTTCAATTATTTGCATATTATTTGAGGAAAACTATCATCTAATTGCTTTTGTTTGGGTCTTTTTTAGTGGCAAAATCTATTGACTCTTTTTGTTATTCTATTTCTGTTCTTTCAGCTTTGTTCCATATATCTGTGTATCTATCCTTTCATTCAGTACTGTGAATGAAAGGAATGAATTCTTTCAATGCTGTGAAGTAATTATTATTTATAATAAACCTGAAAGCAGGCAATGTTAGTTCTCTAATTTTTTTCTTTATTATTGTGTTCACCACTGAGTCTTTGCCTTTGAAAATAAGCTTTACAATAATATTGTTAAAAGCTATAAATGAACTTAAGAAGAAGTGACATCTTAAGAATATTGAGTCTTCCAATCTATAAACCCATAATCTTTCCATTTTCTTAGATATTCTTCAATTGATTTGTTTCTGAAGAGCCTTGTACTTAGATGAACTTTCAGTGTATATTTTTTTTTCTATTTATACATAACTACTTCTTTTGTTTAGTTGCATGTAAGTGATAATGCTCTCTTAATCCAAATGTTTAATTGCAACTATATGAGAAAAATAATTGATTTCATATATTAATCTCATAGCCTGTGAACTTGCTGTAGTTAATTTTTTGGTCAGATCTTTGAGATTTTCTGCCTTAACAATCAAGTCATCTGTCACAAACATAGTTTTATTTATTTATTCTAATGTATATATTTTTCTTGTCTTATTATATTGGGTTTTAGTTGTTATATAATGCTGAATAGGAATGATATAGATTATTATTCTTTTTATTTTGTTTGATGGTAATAAGGACATTTAACACAAGATTTATCCTCTTAATAAATTTTTAAGTGTATGATGCGGTATTATTATCATTACATTGTTTTACAGCAGATATCTAGAACATATTCATCTTGCTTAATTGAAATTTTTGTGACCACTAACTTCCCATTATCCCCCATCCTCAGGCCCTGGCAACTACAATTACTGTTCTGTTTCCATGAGAGTTTGACTATTTGAGATGCCTCATATAAGTGTAACCTTGCAGCATTTGTCTTCATGTGACGGGCTAATTTAACTTAGCTTTCTAGAGCTTCATCTCTCTTTTCACATATTGCAAACATTTTTTAAGACAATAATACCCCATTGTATGTATATACTACATTTTCTTTAAATATTCTCCTGTCGAAGGACATTTAGGGTGTCAGCAGGTGGTGTGGTGGTTAAGGTACTGGACTCCCACATTGCTGACCGTAGTTCAAGTCCCAGACATGGAGTCTTGTTTTTCTAGGTTCTCTTTCTCTCGCTCTCTCTCTCTCTCGCTCTCTCTCTCGTCAAATTCATTAAATCATAATGATGATAAATTAAATAAAATATATTTTTAAAAATGACACTTAGGTTGGTTCCTTAGCTATTATGAATATATTATATTAACAGTAAAAAAGACAAAAACCATAAGATCATCTTGACAGGTTCAGAAAAATTATTTGACAACATTTAATACTATTTCGTGATAAAATTTATAATGACAGTAAGAACATAAGAAAAGTACATAGATAATAAAGGCCATGCATATAATGCCCGTGGCTATTGTAATATCATACTCAATGGTCAAACAATGGAAAGCTGTTTCTCTAGGATCAGCAGCAATATAAAAGAGGTGCACTCTAGCAATTCTACCTAACACAGAATTAGAAGTCTTGGGCCAAATGGTGGCATGGTAGTTATTCTGGCTGGATTTCACAGAGCTGACTTTGTTTTTGAGTCCTGAACCTGGCAGCTTGAAAACCACGTGTGTGTGTGTGCGTGTGTGTGTGTGTGCCCAAAATCCTGAGAGAAGAATAGAGAAAGGTTGTGATATGGCTATTCCTTGTGAGCAGTACATTCTCTCATTCTCTCCCTTTCTCTCCTTCTGTTCATCTCTGGTGAACACATGCACCCTGCAGCAAATTAAAAGAAAGAAAGAGAGAAAAAAGGGAAAAAATAGAATTTCTAACCAGAGTAATTAGTCAAGGAGGAAAAAATGTTATCCTAATCAGAAAAGATAAAGCAAAAGTGTCCCTGTTTGCAGATGGCCTAATCTCCATATACAGAAAACTCTACAGACTCCATTTAAAAAGTTAGAGCAGGGTTAACTCATAGACTTGTAATGAAAGTGACTGGACTCCACATGGCTGACCATGCTGTTCAAGTCTCAGACTCAGACAACAGGAATAATTATGCCAGAATGTGCGTGCATGCATGCTAAAAATCCCAAAAGGAAAGAGAAGTGGAGAAGAGGAGATTGTGGCATGACCATGCCCCATGAGAATGGTTTCTAGCCATCTGCCTCTTTGCCTCTCTGTTTCTCTTGAGTGAGTACATGAATCTTCTATACAGAACAATGAGCCATCTAAAAAAATTTAGGAAAATAATCTCAATTAGAATAACATCAAAAGTAATAAATCAATTAGAAATGTCTTTAACTAGTGAGATGAAAATTATAAAACACTGGTGAGAAGGGGCCTGCAGATGGCATGGTGGTTGAGGCACTGAACTCCCATATGGCCAACCACGGTTCGAGTCCTGGACCTGGGGATGAGTTTTCTCATTTTATCTCCCTCTGTCTCTGGTCAAATTACAAAATAATAATAATGAATAAAATAATTTTTTAAAAATAGAATGAATAAAACACTGGTGAGAGAAATTAAAGAAATTGTTAAATAAAAATAAGTCCTGTGTTTATGTATTGAAAGGATAATGTTATTAAAATATCCATACAGCTCAGAGCAGTCTTCAGATTCAATAATATCACCAACACAATTCTAATCTGTTTTTTTTTATAGAAAGGGAAAAGAAGAAATTCTCCGTTTCATATAGAATCAGTAGAGACCATGGATAGCTAAATCAGTCTAGAGAATGGAAAACAAAGCTAGAGGTATCATTTTTCTAATTTCAAAATATATTACAAAGCTATATTTTTTCAAAAGAGTAAGAGGTTTATTTTTGCTTTGTTCCTAATCTGAGAAAATTACCTCATCTCTCACAAATATGCTATCAGTTGTTGATTTTTTCGTGATGCTCTTAATCAAGTTGAGGAAGTTCCTCTATACTTGCAGTTTACTAAGAGTTATAGTCAACGGCAGTTACATCCTTTTTCTGCATCAATTGCTACGATTACAAGATTTTTCCCCCTAGGCTGTTGATGTGTTGAATTACATTAAATATTTGTACATATCGAACCAGCCTTGTATTATTATTATTATTATTATTATTATTATTATGTAGAAAAGAATATTTAATAGGCAAGAAAGACGTTAGAAAAGAAGAATTCCCAAAAGACCTTTGGGCGGGCAGGCTGCTAGGTAACAACTGCCACATTATTGAATAAATCCCACTTGATTATGTAATATAATTATTTCAATGCACTTTTCCACCCATCTTGTTAATATTTTGCAGAGGATTATTGCATTTAGGTTAATAAGAAATATTGGTTTGTACTTTCCCTTCATTGTAGCATCCTTTTTTTGTATAATGGTGATTTATACCTCATAGAATGAGTGGAAAGTATCTCATCTGCTTCTACAATAGTTTCTGGAAGAAACTGCAGAGGACGGGCAGCATTCAGTGTTTAGATGTTTGATACAATTCGTCAGTAAAATAATCTTGTACTTTATTTTGGAAAAGATTATTAATAACTGGTTCGATTTATTTAATAGATGTTGATATATTCCTATCATATATCCTGCGTGACTTCTGAAGTTTGCATTATTCAAAGAATTGCTCCATTTTATCCAGACTGTCCAATCTGTGGCCAGTGAACTGTCTTCTCGTCTATGCTCCCCTGAGTGTCTACAGGATCAATGCGATGGCCTCTCTCACTCTTAGTACTGATCAGCTGCGTATTTTCTCTTTTTCTCTCCTGGTTAATCTGGACAGAGGTTTACCAGTTTCATCAATTTACCAATTTTTATCAGTTTACCAATTTATCAATTGCATTGATCTTATCAGAGTATCTTATCTTTTAAAAAGTCTTTGAATTTTCTTGTTGTTGTGTTTTCTTTCACAAGCCTAGGTGGACGTTTGTCCTGAATCATTCATTTTTTTTTCCTGAAACTTTATTTTTTTAATTAATAAATTTAGATTCATCCCTTAATCATTGTCACAGTATACAAACTGTGGCTTCCCATACAGAATATACTGCATAGTGGCTTAACCATGTATGTTATCATTAATAATTTTCCATTTCTAGTTTCATATATATATATTTATTTATATTTACCCCTATGTCTGACCCTCTGCCCTTTCCCCACCCTCTCCTCACACTATCTCTGGTGTCTACAGCTGTCTTCCATTCCTTTTCTCTCCACATTTTATTGATCACACAAGTTCTTTTATATGTTTTGTTTTTTTTTTTTTTGAGAGGTTTTTCGCTATAGGGCGCGTGCGCTCGCCAGACCGAGAGAGACCGAGAGACAGAAAGCGAGAAATCACCCCCTGGGGGGATGGTCACACCACAATCCCTTCTCCATTCTCCTCTCGGGATCTTGGGCACGCACGCACACGCACCTGGCGTGAGTTTTAAGCCACCGGGTCTGGGACATGAACCGCGGTCAACTACGTGGGAGTCCAGCGACATAGCCATTACATCAACTGCTGGTCCAATCACGCAATTTCTTAAATAATCTAACTACTTTCAATAGCAAGTTCAGCTGGTAATTTCAAGAAAAGCAGTTTTGCATTGGTAAGGAAATTTGCTTAAAATGTAAAGCCTAGAAACAGGTTAATATTCTGTTCAAATAGTAGTTACATGAACCTAAGACTGAGCTCAAGACTGGACAAAAACTCTTAAAACCGAACAACAAAACCTAGAAGAAAAGTAGCAATATTTTAGTCAAAAGTCACAGAATGCTATTTCACCAGTTCAGTCTCATGTACTTAATCTATCTTCTGTTGTGGTTCAGTCTTCCCAATTGAACAAGTCTGGAGTTGAATATTATATCCCAGAAACATTAATTTTCTAATGGTTTAATAAAAGTTGTTGCTTTTTGCTTGTTGAGCTTTGTTCCTCTTATGATGTTCATAGTGACAATTTCCATGCTTTTTAGATCAGAATTAAAATGGGAAGTACAAATACCCCTTAATTTAAACACATACAGACACACACAAATAAACACAAACACAAGCAGGCATACACAAAGACTTCAAAAAGTTTTTGAAAAATAAAATTATTTTTGTGCAAAAAAAAATGTTTGAAATCCATGGGGCCAGCAGGTGGCATGGTGGTCAAGGCACTGGATTCTCACATGACCAACTGCAGTTTGAGTCCCAGAACTGGCAGCTTGAAAAATCATGCCAGGCCCATGTGCATGTGTGCCCAAAATCCAAGGAAGAGAATGGAGGACTAAGGACTGTGGCTTGGCTGTCCTCCCTGGGGGATGATTTTTCAGTTTCTTTCTCTCTATTTCCTTCCATCAAGTGCACACGTCCTATGGGAAAACAAACAAACAAACAAAAAAATGAAAAGTAAAAACTAAAATGAGAAGAATTAAAACTAAACACATAATTTTGTGTGTGTCCTTTTACTATTTCCTTTTACTTCTTTATTTTAAATAAAAGAAAAAAAAAGAGGTATTTTTGACAGGTATCACCCATGTTCTTTTCCTCTGCCCAACCCCCAACCATTTCACCTGTCTAGCTCGGTCCAGTATCTAAACCAGGTCCTCCCATGTGGCCCCAACCTTGCATGGTGGTGTCGTACCACTTGCACTACCACAGCACTGTTACACTGTTTTACTAGCACTCTGTTCTTTTTTTATGATATGAATCTCTCCCTGTAGATTGTGAATAACAGCATCTGGCAAAAACAAAACAAAAACTGTCCTTCTCTTGGACTCTTCTTAGTATTTATCTTTATTTTATTTTTATTATTTGCTATAGGGTGTGTGTGTGCTTGCCTGAGTGAGACAGAAATAGAGAGTGAGAGAGAGAAATTTCCCCACCACCAGGTGGAAATGGCAATCCACTAATCTCTTCTCCACCTTCCCCTTGGGATTTCAGGCATGCATGCACATGTTCTTCATGTGTTTTCAAGTCACCGGGTCCAGGACTTAAACTACTCAGTTGGCCATGTAGGATCCAGCCACTTTCACCACCACACCACTTACTGACCCTATCTTCATTTATTTCCTTATTTTCTTAAGAATTATTTATTTATTTTATGCCATTTGTTATTATTATTTTTTAATTTGACCAGAGAGAGACAGAAAGACAGGAAAGGGAAAGTGAGAAAGCTAGCCGTTAGGTCTGGGACTTGAGCCACAGTCGTCCATGTGGAAATCAGCACCTCTTAACCACCATTCCACCTGCCAGCCCCCCATCTTTATTTTTTTAATTAACTTCTAATGATCCAAAGTGAGCCATTTATATTTAAGAAACATCTGATTTTGATTTGGGGAAAGGAATTCTCTATATGTGGACTTAATCTATGCAATTTTATTCTTCATTTTCTGTGCTTGTTTTTGTTGTTTCTTTTATATTTTCTTTTTTTCTTTGTTTTTTGCCAGAAGGTACATGCTTTTGCTAGAGATAAACAGAAAGGAGAAAGGAAAAATAAGAAAGCAATTCGACTTCCCGTTGCGACTTTGGGCATGCACACATATGCACCTAACATGTTTCTCAAGCCAGTGGGTCCAGGACATGAACCACAGAATTGGCCATATGGAATCCAGCTGTCTTAACCATCAAGCCACTGGCTGACCTTGTGCTTGAATTTAGAGCTTCTTGTGTAGCTGGGAACACAGTAGAATTCTTTGCTCTGTTTGTGCTCAATCTCTTAAAAAAAAAAAAATGATTCAAAGTTTCTTGGTATTCTGAATATAAGGAAAAGGAGAGAAATTGGTATTTTAAGTGCTTATTAATTTTTCTGATTTTTCAACCTTAGGACTTATCTCTCTAATTTCTAGTGTTTTAAATCCAAAGCCTTCTAAGCTTACTTTGGGCAGTATCATTGAAAGAAGTAATCTCCAAAGCAAACTGTGTAAGTATTCTAACCTAGAGCTTCTAAACTATTTTATCGGCACTTCTCTTTTTTAATTGACGGTCTAACAATATGCTGAAATCTCTTCTGAGTTTTTTTTTTTTTTCCCTGTCCAATTATTTTCATCAATTTAAGCCCATGTGCTTTCCATTATTGTGAAAGCATTTAATTATATCTTAGAGAACTGGGAGAAATGAAAAATGTGTATACAGCAGACTCTATTGAATGAGACTTTCTTCTGACATGCATGATTAAAATGTATATATCAATTTATTTTGAAGAGTTCTAAAGAGTATCACTTATTGATAATATTTTCATATTTTACTGCTTATAAAACAGAACAGAAAATGTCCCAGAATACCAGATAATTTTTCTAAGTACATCGACTTCCAAAAGAGAAAGAAGAAATGGATTGCTTTTGGGTGTGGGAGTTGCATATTGAGATTCAGTGATAATTTTTTTAAAGTGGTAATCTTAATTTTTTTATGTAAAAAGCTAGAGAAATGTTTACTAGGACTATCCTTTCTGAAATGTGAAAACACTGTGTCATGAATGCAGAAGAAAGATTTAAAGTCCAAAAATGATCAAGAAAGACAGTACAATGTCTTACACATAAATTTGACAACTTTATACTGGGTTTATATAGTTTATCGTCTGGTTTTATAAACTAATTTCTTGGCAGAATTATCAAAAATGATCAAATAACACAGTAGCTTTCAATGAACCCTTTCATTCAGTTTTTTTTTTTTTTTTTTTTTTTTTTTTTAACAGCTCCAGTAACTCTGCTGACAAACATTTAATTATGAACGCTAGATCTATATCAATTGTTATAGTATAATTTACATATTAATGTTGACTAGCCCACTGGCACCTACGCACAACAGCTGGAGGCAGAGAACATATGATTCATATATTATTATTTTTTTTTTGCTCAATATTGATATGTTTATTCACCTTAGGAAATCTGAAAGCACAACTATTAGTTTCAAAGCACCTTTAGGGAATAGATATATTTTCCCTGCACAAAGTCAAGTATTAAAGTCAATACCTATAATGAAGAATATAAGATATTGTAAAGAGACTTCAGAGAAAATAATTAAAATTAAATGAACAACTTTTATGTTGAAATACACTTATTTCATTTCTATATCTATATTTTACAAATGGAACACAAAATCTGAATAAATTTATTCAGCTGCACCATCTTACTGTTTTCATTTAGAATGAAATTCTTTTTTTCTTTCTCTCTTTTTTTTTTTTTTTTTTTTTTTTTTTTGAGAGGTTTTTTTCGCTATAGGGCACATGCGCTCACCAGAAAGACAGAGAGAGACAGAGAGACAGAAAGTAAGAAATCACCCCCCAGGAGGGATGGCCATGCTGCAATCCCTTCTCCTCCAGGCTCCTCTTGGCATCTTGGGCACACACGCACACGCGCCCAGCGTGAATTCAAGCCACCTGGTCCGAGACTCGAACCGTGGTCGACTCCATGGGAGTCCAGCAACATAGCCATTATGCTAACTGCTGGTCCCTTTTTGCTTTTTTTGGTTTGTTTTTTTGTTTGTTTGTTTGTTTTTTTAGATTGAAATTCTAAATTAAAATTGATTTGATGCAAGAAAATTTAAAGGGAAATTGATAAGTATATCTGAAGAATCTCTAAAAAATCAAAATAAGATTTTGAAAAGTAATGAAACTTAAATACTGATTCTCTGCAAAGTTTTCATAAATTTTAAAACATCAATTTGATTTTGAAATATATTTAATTGGGAGCTGGATGGCAGTGAGATAGGAGATAGATAACACACACACTGCTAAGGCATAGGCTCAAAAGGAGACTTATTGTCTTTAAGAATCATTACTGGAAAATGTTTGCACACTAGGTTTCAGCTTCCCTTAGAAATCATTCACCAGGGCCCAGCAGATGGCATAGCAGTTATGTCCCTGAATTCCCACATGGCCAACCATGGTTCAAGTCCTTGAACCAGTGACTTGAAAATCACGCTGGGCACATGTGCATGCATGCCCAAGATCTCAAGAGGAGAACGAAGAAGGGATTGAAGCATGGCCGCATGCCCAAGATCTCAAGAGGAGAACAAAGAAGGGATTGAAGCATGGCCAACCCCCCTACCCCGGGTGTGGTGTATGTGTGTGTGTGTGTGTGTGTGTGTGTGTGTGTGTCTGATTTCTCACTTTCCCTTTCACTCTATCTCTCTCTGATAAGCACACACACTCTATAGCAAAAATCGTTTACAAAATAAAAAAGAAAGAAAGAAGTCATTCACCAAAGATAATTTGCACACAACTTACCCACTCAAGGAACTGCTTATAGATCCGAAAATAGTTCTTTTTCCAGGACCCTTTTGCCTACAATTAAGGCATTTTCCAGATTCCACCACATTCCAAGAGCCAGATAAAGATCTTGGTCTTTATGGCTTTAGGATAAGGAGGGTCTCATGATCTTAGTACCCACACTTACAAGTTAGGAGACAGGTAAGACCCACCTGAGATGTGACCCCCAGCAGGCAGGGAACACATGCACAAGTTCCTTCTACTGCAGGTACAAGCTCTAACCCCGAATGGCAATCCACATTCAGGACACCCCCTGTATAAGAGCTGTTCTTTTCTTCCACAAACCCTGTTTTGCAATTTCCTCTGTTCATCCACATTCTAGTTCTTCAGAGTGTGAGACAAAGATTTGGAATTGCTGCTGTTCTTGCATTGGGTACTGGGCCTGATAGCCTTAATATCCCAAGACAGTAGTATTACAGGGCATTCTGTGAGGATGAACTACGTGGGAATGTTCCAGGTTCATATCCTGAGACCTCTGTGAGTATATCAGGCACATGCACACCTGCCCATGATCTGAGGCTGGCTGAGGCTGAGGATGGATTTTGGTAACAAGACCTGTTGGAGGTACTGTCTCTAAAAAGTACATATATATATATATATATATATATATATATATATATATATATATAAACTTTAAATTAAGAAAATAATTTTTAAAATTGAATCACTATAAAAATAATACAGAATTCAGATGAATTTTCCATGAAATGCTAATGTCTTTTGCAAATGAATTTAAATTCAAGAGGGATACTATGAAAAAATGAATAAAATTTAGTCATGCTTTTTAACTTCAAACATAATTTCAGAGTCTACAAAATTTCTGTCTAAAAATGATTTATAGGATTTTTGCAAGAAGCGACTTTTTTTATTTTAGAAATCCTATGTTATAGATTTAACTTGTAATAGTAATTTCTTTTTCCACCCTGATCTGACAGAGGCAGAGCTCAGGCAGTAATGTGAGTGATGGGGAATGGTTGTAAATACGGATGAAGCTTACTTAACCAACATTCACCTCCTGCTGTGTTGCCTGCTTCTTTTTTTTTCCCCCCAATAAAACTACATTTTATTGTTTAATCACAGGTCTTTCATCAAGCAATTATCAAAAGAACAGACAGATAAAGAAGAAACAGAAGCAAGAATTTAAAATAATAAATTGTATGAGACAATATGTTGCATTTTATATGTGTACATGTTGTTGATATCTTTCTACTAGGAAGAAAATAGAGTGAACTTCTGTGCCAAATAAATGTAGCTTTTTTATTTTTTCCTAAGAAGAAAGGTGGAGGATCAGCAGGTGGTTTGGAGATTAAGCTGGCTAAATCTGTGTGGCCTGGTACTTAACAGGTCATTAACTGCTTTTGGTCTATGGCCCAGGGATTGGCAGCCTCTGGACTAAAGGATGAAAAAACATGTCTTGTTTTAGTTTTTGTTTTTGTTTTCAATTTTGCTACAGGGTGCATGCACTCACTAGAGAGAGAGAATTTTCTTTAACCCAAAGTGTTCAACTAAATTTGGTAAAACAGCATGTCATGTATAACTATATTTTTCAAATAAAGCTATTGAGGAGGCTAAAGATCACATGAAAATTAAACCACTAGTGACAAAATCTCAGCCACTTTATTTAATTTTTTCCCCCTTAAGACTGTCTCTCCCTAATTCTTGATCCTCTGGCCTCAGGCTCCTGAGTAGCTGGGACCACACAAGCACACCACCATGCCTGGCTTTTAGGTTGTGAAAACAGAACCTGAGCCTCCCATGTGTCCCAGCCCATGGAGCACAGCATCTTAGCAGCATGAGCTTCAGGGATTGTATCTCTCAGCCCTTTAAACACCAACCCAGAATTCTTTCCATATTGTTTCAACTATGGATATGGCAAGAGGATGATGAGAGCAGCAGATGACTTTATGGGTAAGGAATAAGGAAGTAATGGGTGACAACTGCCATGAACTTGGCACATGATTTCTGTAGGCATGATGTTTATCATCTCTTCTAAACATATTCTGTATTCTTAGAATTCTGAATGATGAATGATTTTGCAGTAGCTGAACTGTCTATAAATTCTATTGTGCATATTTGCAAATCTTTTAGTTTTTTATGTTTTTTTTTCATTTTTTTTAAGTTTACTTTATCTATTAGGTAAGCGAGACAGAGAGAAAGAAAAGGAGAGTTCCAACACGAGCCCTAATGCTGTAACCCCTACTTCCGCAAGCCCAGATCATGGGCCCATGTGCGCCTTACATACTCAAGGAGGTCCAGACTTAAACCCATGTGGGTCTACCTCATAAAGTATCACATATTACTACTGCACCACCAGCTCCTGTAAATCCTTCAATTTTGTGGGGCTAGCTCCTCATCTGCTACTTTTTTCCTCCTTTCTCATCATGACCTGTCCTGGCCTTTCCTGAAGATCGTAAGAGAGAGAGGTGAATTTCTCACGCTATCAGACTATCATCTAGTGATTAATTCCAGGAGGATTATTTTGTACTCAGGGATCCTCTTCTGAAGTTGGCATGTCAGGAAATGTTTTTTCTAAAGTTAATATTACCCTCGAAAATCATTGAAAAGACTTCATATCACTTACATCTTTTGTGTGTGAGATGGCACGCATGTAATCCAGAATGAAGTAGTGTTAGGAAAGGAACTCTTAAAGCCTGAACATTTATGATGTCAAATATATCTTTTTAATTTATTTTAATTTTTGGAACATATATAGTATTCATATAAAATTTATATAGAGCAATATGAATTCCTTCTAGTATATATTTCTGAATAACAAAGCACACAGTCATGTAACAGTCAACATAATTAAGATGAAGAGCGCATCCTTCACAAACAGCAATTGCTTCAGGCACTGTTGTTCCAAACCTCTCCCCAACAAACGGCCACCAGAAACCATTCTTCTGTTTTCTGTTCCTATAGCTTTTCCTATAACATAATATCGTATAAATAAATTATACTGTATGTTGACTTCTGAGAATGGCTTCATTAATCATAATGCATTTGTTGTCTCCTATTCAGTGCTTCACTCCAAGTTTTTAGTTTCTTTATTCCTTTAGTGAAAGCAGGAAACACGTGGAGAGAAAGACAAATACCTTCGACAGGGACTCACATCTGGCCTTCCCAGTCAGTCAAAGTCACAGACATGCATAGCCAGCATTTGCAGATCTACAGGGAAAATGAACCCACAATCTTTGCCTTGTTTGAGCAGGCCGTTGCTGCTATGCCACTGAGCCAGCCCCCTCACTCCTAATTTTTGCTAAAGAGTATTTTATCGTATGGATATAACATAGTCACTTCAAGTTTTGTTGTTTGTTTTTAAATAGTTCACCAGTTGAATGATATTTGATTTGTTTCTGGTTTGGGGGAATTATTAAGAAAATTATGATAAGCATTGGGATACAGATTTTTATGTGGAAAAATGTTATCATTTCACTTTAAGAAAAAACTTGGAGTGAGGTGACTTGGTCATAAGGTATTTATGAGAGAAAGATGATCTTATTTATAAGTTTTAAGAGTCACTTAGGATTTCCAGTTTCTGGCATGAAAAGGGTTAGGACTCAACACCTGACCTTAGGAAAAAAAAAAACAAAAACAAAAAAAAACACGAAAAACAGAACAGATTAAAATACAAGAAATTTTATTGGACTCAGTGACTTCTTTCCAAAGAACACAGTATGGAAAATGGGGCAGAAAGAGCTACTTTACAATGGAAAAATTGACAAATTCTACCTCTGCCAGGTGTTCAGGTCTACATCAAAGTGTTAAGACATGTTATATGAGATCTTCGTTGTAAGATGTGGTGAAAATGGCACTTTACCTATGTAGTCTTCCACTATGTTCATTACGGGGTATGATATGTGGATTTTGGAGACTTAGAATCATGAGATTTAAGTGCACTGAAATTGTGAGAATTGATGGTTGATCCTCCTGAAAAGTAAAAAGAAAAAAAAAAAAAACAGAGAGGAGAGATTATGAATTAAACTATTAAGAACCAGCAGCAATAAACTTAACCTTTAAGCAGTATAACTAGAGCAATGGTTTCTGAGGTTGCTCACTGCCCCAGTGTCTCCCATACCTTTGGTGATCCAAGTAAATTGTCATGTCCTGTGATGAATAATTGGTTCTTGCTTGAGTTTTCTTATGGATCACTAACATCAAATTTTGTAAATACCTATTTTTTGTTTACCTTTTGTGAATATTTAATGTTTGGGTATTTACTCATTGATCCCAGAGAAAGCTGGACAACGGTACAGATTTTTTTTTTTCAGTGTAAACATACATCATCTTTAGTTTCTGCAGAGATAATGAAAGTTATATTACCTTGTAAGATGTTGACTGTAAAAAAATTCTTTCAAGACTCAGGCTTCTGTAGGAATTCTAAAAAGATAAGAGAACCCACTTTTGAAAAACTTGGAGTGAGGTGACTTGGTCATAAGGTATTTATGAGAGAGACATGATCTGATTTATAATTTTTAAGAGTCACTTAGGATTTCCAGTTTCTGGCATGAAAGGGTTAGGAGTCAACACCTGACCTTAGAACAAAAAAATAAAATAAAATAAAGAAAAACAGAACAGACTAAAATACAAGAAATTTTATTGGACTCAGTGACTTCTTCCCAAAATACTAATATTGAGTAACTTTCAGCACAAAAGCACATGGAGCACTAAATATATATTCAAGAAGAAGTGCCTTTGTTACTATTATACATATTCTCAAGATAAGATCGACTACACGTAGTGAAATTTTGTGCTAATTATTATCTAGGGCACAAATATTATTTATTAAATTATATATTTTAATAATTAAATATTTCAACAGTTTTCATCGTACATGAGCCTTTAAAAACAAAAAAATCTTGGGGTCAGCAGATGGCATAGTGGTTACATCACTAGACTACTACATGGCTGACCACAGTTTGACTTCCAAACCCAGTAGCTTGAAACTCATGCTGGGTGTGTGTGTGTGTGCCCAAGATCTTAGAAGAATGGATTGTAGTGTGGTCATGTGCCCTGGAGGAGTGATTTCTCACTTTCTCTCACTGTTTCTGTGTCTTTCTCTCCAGTGAGTGCATATGCCCTAGGCAAAAACCTCTTTAAAAAAATTCTTATTTTTCCAGTTTCAGAAGCCAGTGCTAAAGGCGCATTCTGTATATGAAGAGCCCTACACCATAGAAGTAGCTTCTCCCTTGGGTGATGTTTTATTCTACATGACAGCTGTTATGGTTTTGAGCTATTCAGTCACCAATGTATGTAATGTATCTATACTAAGTTCTATAGCTTTTAGGTACAAAATGCTTATAACTACTAGGTAAGTGTGAGATTTATTTAAAGAAAGTAGTGCAAGCCCCAGCATAAAATATCCATTTGATATGAATCAATATCACCACAGCAGCAGTGAAATGTGAATTTAGGGTATTAGTTCAGATCCATCTCTTCATTTTCCTTACTAACAATGAAAAAGCAAAAATTACAATATACATTGTTATCATTTATAAAAATAAATGATAAAATTTAAATCCATAAAAAACTTATCATATAAGAGAGTGTTCTATCATTCTTTGTCTAAAACAAATTGTAGTGGAGTTAAGGTAAGGCCCTAAGTAAAATGAAGCCTGCAGCACATACATTAGGTCTAATCAGCTCTTCTTAGGTTCCTAAAAGGCTCTAGTCAAATTATCCCAAATTACTGGTTATTTTTTACCAATGATATGACTGTAAATTACCCATTATATAAACATTAACTGGCATACAAAGATATTCGTGATCTGTCATAATTTCCACCTTCATTAATATGTAGGTCTTCTCGACCATCAGCCCACTTGTTATTTTTCTCCTCTTTTCTCATTTCTTCTACTAATACTGATATTTTGCCTGTATTGTTTTTTAGATTTTTGCCACAGGGTGCATGTACTTGCCAGAGAGAAAGAGAGGGACAGTGTGAAATCATTCCCAGAAGATGACCATAATGCAATAATTTCTCCTCCAATTTCCTCTGAGGATATTGGACATGCACATATGTGTCCTGGTATGATTTTCAAGCTGCCATGTCTGGGATTTGAAGCATGGTTGGCCATGTGGAAATTCAGAGCCTTAACCACTATGCCACCTGCTGGCTCCTCTTTTATGGTCTCATATGGCAAGAAAATTATATCAGATGCAAGTTTCTAAATATGTATTCATTGGAGGTCTATTCTAGGTACTAAGATAGGTTCCATCCTCTCTATGTTTTTGTCTCTGTCTTTTTTCTATTAAAAGTGTAATAAAAAAATCTGAAAAACAAAATATACCAACAAAATTTTTCTGAAAAATTAAGATGTTTTACTTCTGGGATATACCAATTTTAATTTGATTTTCATTTTGCTGAATTAGTAGGTAATTTTAAAAATATGAAATGTAGTCTCTAAGATAATTTTCTTTTACTTTTCCAATGATAACTATGGTAAAAATAGGTACATATACAGATATATAAATATTCATGAAGATTAATCAAATGACTGGACTATAAAATCTGAAAAATCTAAACATTGCTTTAATACCCAAATTCTAATTTCTTAAATAGTTAGAACATTTGATGAAAAAGAAAAAGACAGTAACTCATAAAAGTCATTTTTCCCCTCTTTCCAATTTTTGTTTTTATACTGGGTCTGAACATCCCCTTATACATACTGTCAAAGTGGATTTTGTAGAAGTGTGGGAGAAGGCACAAGACTCTTCCATTATTTAAATGTACGTCTTACGTGACACTTCATTGTACTTTCAAAGACACTGGGAAAACTAGTTCAAAGACATTGGAGAAACTGGTTCAAATAGATGCTGTTTTAAAATTTCAAAAGATAATTTATTTGCTTAAGTTTTTTATCATATACTAGTTAGTAATCCTACACAATTTGGAAAAGTAATAGTTCACTCTCATGAACTATTCCAGTCAAACAAAGCATACACTTCAGGAAATAGAAACAGGTTTAGAATCTAAGTCTCAGTGCCTAAAAGGTTAATTTATTTAAACCCAAACATCATTCAATCACAGATGACACAAAATCAAAATCATTTCAAATATAATTTTATTTTCCTGTGTTTAATAACAATTTCAATATTCAGTTTTGTTACTTTCATATCATTAGTAACATATAACGAACTTGAAGAACACTGTTTCTGCCTCTTGCTCACTTACTTTTTAGGCAGAATAAAAGAGAAAATTACTTTTCAATAGACACTAGAAAAACATGCATGCCTAAGTTAAGTGTTCCTTGGTTTATCTGCATGTTGGTTTTTTAGTTTTGCAACAGCATAAATATTTGAAACAACTTTGTTACTATAATTAAGGAATTAGCATAAACACAGATGTATATCAAAATACTTTAAAAAAATCTTTGAGAGTGATTATGAATTCACAGTATAGCTTTTCTATTAGTGGAGTTTCAATCAATGCATTGGTACTGCACATATCTAAGTTTTTATTAAAAAAGAATGGTAATAAAATAAGATAATTTTAAGTAAAATAAATGGTAAAATATAACATTTTTTATAACTTAGGCAGTTTTGTAGTAGTCTGTGAATAAACATTGTTGATACTGATAGTCACCTCTTTTCATTGAGTTTTTTTTGTCTAGGCGTTAAGAAGTGATTAAGGTAGACTATCGGCAAGATGGAAAGGATGAAGAAATACACTATAAATACTAAATACAGAGGCTAGAGAATTTAAATGGTGAAAAAAATGCTATGGAGAATATCCCTTATGTGATACAAATTAAACTCAAAGCAATGTGATTTATGCATGGTGGTCAAGGAAGAGTTTTTAAAAAATACTGTCTACAGGGCAGAATGCTAGCACAGTGGTAAAGCTCATCACTGTGGCAGATCTACATCAGAAAGTTCTGTGTTCACGTGGAGAGACTCCCTCAATACACTGGGCACATGCATGCCTGTGATATGGAGATGGCTGAAGCTGGGGGAAGACTGCAACCCCAGGACCTTGTTGGGGTTGCTCTATCTTTGTCTCTGTCACTCATGTAAGAAGTAAATAAACTTTAAAAAGAAAGGAGGTACCTCTGAGTCTGACAAACAGACCTTTTAAAAAATGTGTCTGAACAAAACCCAAAATGTGATAATAAAAATGTTCATGATAATATTTTTTAAAATAATAATGGACAATTATCAAATCCTTTCAAGTATTTTTTAAGAGGTTTTTGCCTTAGTGTGCATGCACTTGCCAGACAGACAGAGAGAGACAGAGAAACAGAAAGTGAGAAATCACCCCCCAGGGGGGACGGCCACACTGCAATCCTTTCTCCTCCATTCTCCCCTCCGGATCTTGGGCACGCACGCACACATGCCTGGCGTGAGTTTTAAGCCACTGGGTTCGGGACACAAATCGTGGTCGACTACGTGGGAGTCCAGTGACATAGCCATTACGCTAACTGCTGGTCCCTATAAAGTTGTTTTTATTATCTTCTTCCCTATTATCATATTCTATATTTAAATATGATAACATATTTATCTATTTTTTTGGATTTTCAGAGGGATTTTGGGGAAGGTGGTATTATTTGTTTTCTAGAAATAATATTTTTTGCTTATTGATCCCCTACTATTAGATCTAGTCACTTCTATGGCTAAAAGAGGAGTGTCTGACCTCCCTCTGGGGTCATGAAATGAATGATAATAAAGAAATTAAATGCTCTCCCCAACACAAATCTTTCCCCCAGTTAATATGATCATTAGTATTATATTCTAAGAAAATAACAAAAATGACAGCTCCTTACATACATGCCCATTTTTCACTTGACACTAAATTAAATGTTTGAAATTAAATGATGAATTTTATCTATTGCACTAAAATACTTATTATATCACAGCTAGTTTACTGAAATGACTATCATTCATAAGTTCCCTTTGGAGGTAAACAGTACAGTGGTGAGTACACAATTTTAAAAATGGAAAAAATTTTGCTTTTTACCCCATAATTGAGATTTATGTCACAAGGAAGCTAGTAAGTATTTTTAAGAATTAAATATGTATCAGAAAGTAATAATGTTAAGTGCTAGATATACAAAGATGAGTAAGAGACTTTATCTCCTAATGCCTCCTACATTATAATGTGTTATTTAACCCTCTCTCTTTCTTCTAGCACCTCCAAGAAGAGAGAGAGTTAACTGTACCATCACATAGCACACAACATATGCACTATGAATACAAAGACCTCGTAAGGCAAGCATGTGTGTCTATGTTATGACCTATTCTATTTCCCACTGTGGAAAATACACAAAGTATTGGATAAGTAATTTTCGATGAATGAATCAGAAAATAAATCTTATTTTCAAATTTCATTAGAATGAATGATTGAATGAGTTATAAATTCTGCTTGAAGGAACTCTGATGATAAATCAACTTAAAGATGAGTAAGATTTTCCCTGTAAAAGAAAACATTTAAGGAACAATAAATAAAACAGTAGGGGCAGATATACAGAATTCTGAGACATAAGCATGTGTTCATGTTGGGTAGAAGAACAAAGTCATGTTACAAGACAATATAGTCCCTGGCAAAAGACAGTAAAAATTAAGCTGGAGTAAAGAAACTCAGAACTTGATGATAAAGAATTTGGTATGAAAGGCAATATTTTAAATTTTATTTCATTGGCACTTAAAATATGTAAGTTATTTTATTTTAAATTATTCCCATTTTACCCTGAGATGGGTTTCATACTTTACTAGGTGGTTATGGGTACAGAGTGGAAGAATTCATTTAAATACACTGAAGAAATGTGATATAAATATAGTTTAATTTAAAGCGTTAAATTAAGGAGTTACATTAAGACATCTGTGAACATTAGAGAATAAAATTATATGGTGCTTAAATATTTAAAGGAAGGGCAAAGATTGCATAGAGATATATAGCATGAGAGATTTCTTTTGCTACTTTATTGTTATTTAATACAATGTCTCATATTTGTTGTAAGGCCATACTGCCCAGTCTTTATTCGTCTCAGGTTATTCCTCCAGAATTTTAACTATAAAGAACTACTGGAGATTTCAAAAGTCCATGGAAAAATGGAATTAAAATATAATTTCTTTTGGTGCAAAATAAATTTGAAATTCAAGGATAAATTTTTCATAATATGCATTTTTATAAGAAATTTGACAGCCCCTCATATATGTTTGTATTGCCGGAGGAAAGTTTAAGTACAATGAATTTCCCCCCAATCGTCCATTTCATCAGTATTTAAGTTAATTTGTTAACTGACATTTGTGCTTATTCAAATTTTCTAATTAATGGTATGACAATGTTTTGGAGTGAATCAAATTCCTGGGGTCATGTGGTTTTATTTATACATATAAGGCATTGGAAAGAAAGATATTATCATTTGCTGAGATAAATGAAACTCAAAAACTTAATATTTTTCAGTAAATTCTGAATTCAGTTAATGAGTCCAGTTTATTTTAGATCAAGACTATTTTTACAGTCCTTGCTTATGTAGATTAGATGAAATTTTCAAGAGAATTGGCCAATGATATCATCTTGTTTCATGTGGAACAGATGTTCTTGCCATACAATGCATTAATACTAAAGAGTAAAACTGTCACTTTGGGCTGCACAGTATCACGTTCTTAGAATATTGCTCACAGGACCAGCAGATGGCGAAATGGTTACGCACTGGACTCCCACGTAGTAGACCACATTTTGAGTCCCGGCCCTGGTGGCTTAATAAATCACTCCAGGTGCATATCCGTGCATGCCCAAAAACCCAACAGGAGACTGGAGGAGAATAATTGCTGTGAGGCCATTCTCTGTGTGTGGGGGGATTTCTCGCTGTCTCTATTGTGAGTGCACATGCTCTAGAGCAAAAATCTCTCTAAAAAGAGAAAGAAAGAAAGAAAGAAAGAAAGAAAGAAAGAAAGAAAGAAAGAAAGAAAGAAAGAAAAGAATATTGCTCACAAGGTATTAATAATACATATTACTATGCCAGGCCTTACAGGGTAATGCTTAAGATGACACGTATTAGAGATTTGAGCCAGTAGATGGCATAGTGGTTACATCACTGGACTCCCACATGGCCAACTGAGGTTAGAGTGCCAGACCCAGTGGCTTGAAAATCATGCCAGGCACATGGGCTTGCATACCCAAGATCCCAGGAGGAGAAGGTACTAATTTCTAGCTTTCCCTCTGTCTCTCTCCCATGAACACATATGCCATAAAATAAAAACGTCTAAATAAATAAATAAATAAAAATAAAACAATGACATATATCATAAGACACAACTTGATTTGACACCTGATCATGATGTGTAGTATTTCAGTGAATGGGGCCAGTTATTTTACTATCTGACTCTCATGCTTCCTTTCTGCACAGTTGAGATAACAGTTCCTACCCAGAGTATCATATATTAAATAATATATGCACAACATTGAAAGTTTATGACACATCGTAAGTGCTTATTTAAATGCAGCTATGAAAACATCAGTGTCTTTAATATAAATCTCTTAAAAGATTTCCTTTTTTTTTTTTTTTAATTTTTGCCAGAGGTGTGTGTGCTCAAGAGAGACAAAGAGACAGAAAGAGAGAGAGGGAAAGAGAAAGCACCACCCATGGGAATGGTCATACCTATTCCCTTCTCTATTCCTCCTTCCTTTCAGAATTTTGGGAACACATGCAGATGTGCAGGGTGCATTTCTTAAGCCACTGAGTTGGAACTCTAGCTGTGCAGTAGGCCATTAGGAATCCAACCGCTTTAACCAACATATCGCTGGGCTGGCCCAAAGATTTTTTTTTTTTTAAATATAATAGATGAGATGTGTAAAATGTAATCGTTAGTAAAGTATTTGAGGACTTCAAACAGTATTGTATTCCATATTACATGCATTTTCGGGTAAATGCTTTCTAGAGGAGAAACAGTAGATGTAGATGATTTTGAAGTCTACAAATTACAGAACAGTCTGTGGGAGAGGAGTGAGTGCTTTGATCAAGAATTTTAAGAAACTATGCCTACAATCTCCCCATTCTGGATATTAGTATTTTAAGTGAACTCACAATTTTTTCTATAAAGAAACTTTAAAAAATGTTTATTCCTTCTATGATTGTGAGAGTGAGAGACAGAGAGAGAGCATCTCCAACAGGGTCTTGACACCACAATCGACCTCCAGCTTCAGCCACCCCAGGAATCATGGACACATACATGTCTATTATGCTCAGAGAATTGTCCAAACACAAACCTTCCCATGTGGGTCAGACTCATAGAGCACTGTATTACCATTATGCCATCTAGTCCCCATGAATGCTTTTGTAAGGAAGATTTCTCTAAATTATTTGCCCAACAAACTTCATCCCCCATTGCATTTTTTTCTCTCTGTATGTTTTATAACAGTTACAGCTATTATCATATTATGGAAGTGCTAAAACTTCTAATTATCATGCTCCCCTACTTAAGACATGCAAAGTTTTCCTATCATACCAGAATAAAATTCCGTCTCCCCCATGGTCTACAAAGAACTGCAAGATGGGGCATCAGTAGTACAATATTCTGCAATGCTGGAGGCCATCTGGATGATTAGGGTTAGCTTTCAATTCAATTCATAAATTCTGGGCTCACCTGTAGGTGCCCATGGCCCTGGCTGGCTGGGAAGTCTGAAGGGAGGATTGCTGGGTGACAAGCTGTTGAGTGTAGTTGGACGTGTAGGTCTCTCTCTCTCTCTCTCTCTCTCTCTCTCTCTTGAAATCAATTGATTAATCAAACAAATAAAACTTAGAAGAAGAAAAGAAGAAAGAATTGCAGGAGAGATTTATCAATTTTTCCCTCTTTATTCATCTGCTAGTTTTCCTCAAGTTCACTTCACTTCAACAACATAGAGTACTTCTGCCTTAAAACTAGTTCCCTCTTCTTATCAGTTGCAGTTTCCTCAGATAATTACAGCTTTTTTCAGACTGCTCTTCAGAATTCAGTTTATCATTTTATGTATAATGACAGTCTTGTGAAATTCCCTTTCCCTTTATCTTCTTTTTAACATTAACAACCTACTCCATGAATTATATCTGATATTTATTTGATTTTCTGCCTCCAACCAAAATTAACTCAATTCCAAGAGAACAAGCATTTGTGGCTCCTTGATTTCATTGATACCCATCAGTGCTTAAAATGTGGCCAATACATAACAGACCTCAAATATTTATGAGGTATTTAGCACTTGGCTCATCACAATTCACAACTTGAATACCTTGACCAAAAAAATTCAGAGTTTAGTGAGATTAACATAGAATCAGCATTGAGTTTTATTGAAAAAAAAAAAAAAAAAAAAAACTTCTCTATAAATCAGAGAAACAGACATAAAAGGTAATTTAGTGTTTATATTTAAATTATTTTATTCTAAAGGGCACATACATGTGCATGGAGTCAGGAGAGAGCAAACACCCCTAACACAGCCTTGTCATACTGCAATTCGTTCTTTTCCCTCCAATTTTATATCTTATCAATTTCCTGGTCACCATACATGTGTAGGCATGCTTTTCAAGCCTCCAGGGCCGGAAGTCAAACTCTGGTTGATCAATTGGATTCATATGTAGTGCCCGATTGCTATACTATAGAGCCAGCCTTAATATATTTAATTTGAAGTTATAAAAATCTATCATTTGATGACTCTCTTCCAATAAGAAAGATAAAACTGGGCAAAAGGGACTTACATCTTAACTTATTCATAAAATAATAAAAGAATTGAAAGAAAAATGATACAAGAGTCCTAGGGACATTGTATATACCAATGTCTTTTGATTTAAAGAGTTCAAAGTATGTTTTATTATAATTAGTAGAAATTAAATCTAATTATTCTGATTTGTATCACATTTCTTACTAACAGTAATCATTTTAGCAACTTATACAATCACCCAGCTGTAAATTGCTCTCGTTCCCATTCTAGGTAATTCAAGGTTATAAGAAAAAGAAGAGTTACAAAGCACAATATACTCTAGAGTATAGTTAAAATAAAGCAGATAATTAATCCTTTATTTTTTATCTCCCACATACTGTACTGCAGTTGAAGTGACTGCTGTTAAGTATAAATTTTCAGTGCTAATGCTACACATCTGATGATCTGGGCACTTAAACAGTTATTATTGCAAAATGACATGTTCTTATAAAAAATAGAATTCAAGTCTTTTACCCTCTGTTTACTCAAAGGATAAGTTTTATGACTGTGTTATTACTACCAATTGAAGTTGATTTAAGAGATAGGAGGCTTACAAAAAATTTTAAAAAAGGACATGACTTCCATACTAATTGATGCAAGAGAGACCCCTAGCAGCATCTGCACATGTTGAAATCTTAAATCAATGATACTGGCTTCATTCCCAACTATCAGGTATATCTGCATTGATTAATACATTTTGCCACCAAGGAAAGAAAGTATTACACAAGGGGCACTCTTCCCAACTTTCAAATATTCATGAAATGATGTAATGTTTATAAAAATACAGTGGTGGTGGCCTTACTTATTCACCCTAGCTGCCCAGCTAGCCCAGATGGATGGAGTCATAGGTGTCAATAAAGCACAAAGTGGATGTTAGTCAGGATAAAATACAACTTGGCTGGGAACCACAATGGTAAAATCCAAAATTCCTGACCATTTGCTTATTTCTGCCCCTAATTTGCAAGAGATTTGTAAGAAGGGTAACAACATAAAAAATATCCCCCTATTTTCTTTTTTTAGAATAAAGCATGATAACCCAATCTTGTCCACAAACCCTGAGCTGCCCCTGAACATAATTGGCAGAAGTGGGTTGAGTGTTTTCCAGATACTCTGAATACAGACTGTCTAGTTTTACATGACAAAGATAAGAAAGATAATAACAAGGTAAGAGATATAAGAAAACGGAAGCAATGAGAAGCAGATGTGTCAATTAAATCTACACCCCAAATCTTCCATAATGATGCTTCTTTTTAAGCAGTAAATGGTGGCCTGAAATCCTCTTATCATTTTATTCAAATGGATGATACAGAGGTATTACAAAATCAGGTAAAATAATGATAGATTCCCAGAGAAATGTTGCTCAATATTTACCATTCACTGGAGCTGACCTCTATCTGAGAAGAATAAAAGATAGAAGAAGGAATCTTATAGTCTCCCTAGAAGCAATATTTTCCCCAGAAATACAGCTGAGCTCACAAAGGAATGAGCTTAACACAGTCAAGTATCTGGAAGGTCTTATCTAAACCTTCTTGAGTTTTTGATTACGTTCTTGTTTTCCTCTCTCCTCCCATAGATCTAATAGGCTATATATAAATATATATATACACACACACACACACATATATATATGTGTGTGTGTATATATACATATATGTGTGTATATATGTGTGTATATGTATATATGTGTGTATGTGTGTATATATGTGTGTATATGTATATATGTGTGTATATATGTGTGTACATGTATATATGTGTGTATATGTATATATGTGTGTATATATGTGTGTATATGTATATATGTGTGTATGTGTGTATATATGTGTGTATACATGTGTATATGTATATATATGTGTGTATGTATGTGTATATATATATGTGTGTATACACACATATATATATACACATACATACACACACACACACATATATATATATATATATTACATTACATCACTGTGTATCTTTACCTAGAAAAATAACATAGGTCTTTTAGCCAGAGAGACTACCAAAATTGAACATTATAGGAAAATAATCAAATTTACTTTAAGAATACAAAGTTGTAGAATGAAATTTTAATTTTCCAGTTACCACCTTCATTTATGCCAGGCCATTTGTTTATCCTAGCTCACTGTGTAAAGGTTACAAAACGCGAACCACAAACATCATTATGCAAACGATATGAAGTGCTTCAAACTCGTTCCTACCCCATAAACTCTAACTGTAGCAACTTTTAACATCTTCAAGCGAACCTATTGATTCCACAGTAAAAGTAATGTAATTATTTATATTGCTCCCCACTCAAATTTCTTATTCTGCTTATGTCAGAAAAGTTTCACTCAGGTGCCTCTTTGGTTGGAGTTCACTTCTCTGAATTAGTGACTTCTATTTTTGTTCTATATAAATATGCCTCATGACTTTTCCGATGACCCCCTCCCCATCTCTCTAGAGCTCGTAGCCCTCTCCTTCCTCCACCGCTGGGTTACCTAACTAAAACACACTCATGTTATCCTTTGAGGACCAAGACAAGATGTAAAAATTCAAAGAGAAATTTTACAAAAGGAAAAAGTTGCAGAATTGTTTTTCATGCATTTATATGATTCACATTATTTAACAAAAATGCTTCAAAGTTGTATGTCCTGAATTACAATTTTTCATGACACAGCCCGGAATACTGGAATCAGCTCTTTTGACCCCTGTAATGGCCAGCATGAATGGCTAAAGTTTTAATGTCCACATTCTTCTCAAGGTTGATTAATTTAAAATGCTTTAGTGGAGCCAGCAGATGACATAATGGTTACGTCACTGGCCTCTCACATGGCTGACCATAGTTCGAGTGCCAGACCTGGTGGCTTAAAAATCACCCTGGGAGGGCCTGTGAGCATGCATACCCAAGATCCTGGGAGGAGAATGAAGGAGAAGAGACTAGAATGTGGTCATCCCCCCCGGGGGTTGATTTCTCACTTTCCCTCTCACTGTCTCTGTTTCTCTTTAAGGCAAAAATCTCTTTAATAAATAAATAAATAAGTAGTAATCGTATTTCCTTTCTCATTGGCTTAAGAAAACAAGAAAAATTAGAACATTCCCAATAAACAAAAAAGAAACAAAACAACAACAACAACAAACTGTCATGCAAGAAGAGCCGCCAGCCAGGTAGTCAATTACAATATATTGCTAGCTTCACAACCCAAGGAGAGGAAAGCCTTGTTGTAACCCTTCAGGTAAAGTTTTACATTACTATCACGCTCACTCACTACTCAGGGAGCTGGAATTGAGACCTCTGCATCTCTGTTAATTTGGAGTGTTGTCCTATTGATAAATCATTTTTCTTCTCAAATAAATTCTGTTAAATTTAAAAAAATTAACACTAGCTCTCCATAAAAAAATTAAAAAATGAAACGAATTTTAAAAATCCATACACAGTAAGTTTTATTTTATTTAAAGAATGATTTATTTATTTATTTATTTTTTAAAAATCGCTATTATCATTATTACTAATTTGCTATAGGTCATGTGTGCTCACCAGAGAGAGACAGAAGGAGAGAGAGAGTGGAAGTGAGAAAGCTAGTCACGAGGTCCATGACTCGAACCGTAGCCAGTCATTGGGGAGTACAATACCCTAACAGTCACACCTCCTGTTGGCCCCCACAATAAGTTTTCTATAGTAACTTATTCAATATACTAACCCTGATAACTCCCAAATGATCACCAGAATTTGAAACACTGAATGGGGAAAGGAATTCTCTCTGGGAAGTGTATTTGTCACATATACTGTGATATTTGTTGACTTATTTATGATCATATTTCTGATATTCTTTGGCCAGCTCATACTCTTGTTTGCTCATTATTACCAATTATTTGAACCTATTTACATGTGTCAGTGGAGACAATTATGTTTATGTAAAATTTTCTGTAGGCAAATTCATATTTCTCAGTTGATCTTTTTCCATGGGTATCTCATTGAGAGCTTCAAATAAAATGTCACTAAGTTTCCAAAAATATTTTCTCATCTTATAAATTATCATTGATATAAATCAAGTATTTGACTTAATTCTGTCAGTGAACTTACAAATTCTTTGATATACCATGTAACTGAGACAGAAAGATTAATGTTCTATTTACCACATTTTGTTTAAAATGGCAGTGCTGTTTTTCTGCCTACTAATAATGACATTTTACCATGTACCACACATTCCCTATGACTGGGACAGGGAATAGAGGCACTCTTCAGTGTATTTTGGATTTCCAAAGATTTTTCGACATAATAGTTACACATATCCTAGTGGTTTTAAAGACACTGATTTTCCAAGTACAAAGTTAGATACTCTATACAGTCTATAGAGACCCAGCTTCACCCCACATCGTGGTATCCATGTGTCAAGGAGTCAAATCAACAGCACCATTATTTCAATTAGTCATGTCTCTCTAGTTACCGAAAAGGCTGTCGTAAGTGTACTGCAGGTAGTATTCCTAACCTTAATGAAAATATTGAGCCAGAGGAGGGAAGGTGAGACTGTTTGTTGCATTCTTAGGGTACGTCAGTCCCATCACCACCTTACCCACTGCAGCAGATTATCTGCATCTGCTCAGGAAAACTTGATACCACTTTAGATCCTGTCCTCAACTGAGAGACCTTTTGGCCATTGATTACCAAAAAGGTGGGATAACTAGCTAAAGACCAAATACAGGTGACTATTGAATGCATTTGTTAAATGATTCAGACATTTTTAGAGATGAATTTCCACAAACACTTGTTGAGTCATTACTGTTACAGATTCTTATGTTTAAAAACCAAAACTACATTCTTCTAATTTTAGATACTTTTGAATAAAAAAGATTTTACCAGGGCTTCTATTACAACCACAATAAATAAATATTATTTTTACCACATTTCTCTTTGAAGATGATTTATTGAAATAATTGATATCTATTTCCTCCAAACACTAGCAGTAAGACTTATTCCCTGTAATGTACCTCACATATCTTCTCTCTCCATACTAAAAGTGAATAGCAACCATCTAGGAGTTTCTTCTTACCCTGTGTTTCAATATCATTATTTTTCTTACTGAAGGATTTTGACTTATTGAACTGAAAGACAACCTAGTTCATAGCACAAATCTGATTGGATTCAAATATGTACCATCCAATTACCACACATCTGAAATCTGACCTAATATCAGATTTTATTCAGCAAGGACATGCCAAAATCTGAGACTTCACATGCGTTTATCCCACAGCCTCTTATACCACATTGAATATGTGTCTTCTGGCCAGAGTATTAGGTAAGGTCTCTAATGAGTTTTAATAGTCATCTTATACAGCAGGGAGTATTTAATTTATGAAATAGCACCAGTTTTTGGATTTTTTGTTTGTTTGTTTGTTTGTTTTACCCTAGAGCATATAAGAGCTTATGAAACATTCTCCAAAAAGCTATGCTTCAGTAGTCTATATATTCTATGTATGTTTACCATGTACAATACTGAACCAGAAATATGACATGAAGAGTATCCTACAAAAAAATGAATGTTTTGCTCACAAATATCATTAGGTTACTTAGAATGCATTTGCTAGGTCTAGTCTCAGAACTTTCCTCCTAGTTTCCATAAACATGCATAGGTATATATGCAGCTGTGCATATGTAAACACAAGCATATATGTTGAGGAGTCTTAAATATGATTCTCCATGATATGTGATATATATATATCACATATATATATATACACACACACACACACACACACACACACACACATCTCTTAGATCTTCATATTTAAGGTATGTACCTATCTCACAGATATCTATATGGCGTGCTTAATTGCTCTGTATATATTCTACCTTGGTCTTCATGTTTGCAATCCCAGAACCAAACTGAAAATGCACTTTCCCTCCAACCATCTTCGTTTACGCAGGTCGCTCACATTTGTAACACTCTACTCTCCATGCAAGCATCATGCCTCTACATCTTCCCTACTCTCAATTACCTGCTTTCTTATCAACATTTTTATTCATCTTCAGCTATATCCCAAAGCTGTCTTTCTCGGCCTTCTGCTGAAATTTATTTTCTGGAATCTGGTATTTTTCAGGACTCTAAATCCTACCTCCATGGAGACATGTCTTTGTTCTCAGTTGACCAAGTCTCTTAAGCTGCCTTAAAAGATTTGAAAATTTTTCATTTTCTTGAAGTTCTTCAACCTGTGCTCTCAGGCTCCCAATATGTCTCCCATCATCAGGTCCTCCTTTCTTTGACTGATACTCACCATTCGAGTGATGCAGACACTCCTCTGTTTTCATTTTACAACTCTTGAAACTTCAGTATGGGGATGGATGAACTTAACTTATCTATCTCAGCTGTTAGATTTCATTTCTTCTGCTTTCCCCTTCCCAGACATAAAACATACAGGTCTCCAGGTTTTTCGTTTTGTTTTGTTTTACTTCAGACAGGTCCCCAGGTTTTTTGTTTTGTTTTGCTTCACTTCAGCTTATCTTGGTACTGTCTTAAAATGTAGAACCAGGAGTGAGGCTAATGATAGCAAGTAGGGTTCAGAGTTCTGATTGCCCAAGACTGGGCATTCTAACCTCTACTGAGTATGTTTTGCTTTGGTGTGTTTGTTTTGCTTTGATTTTGTAACCTAGCAGTTTCTTAAGTGTGAGCAGATAAATAGAGAATCCCTGAGATCTGCAAAAATTTTATCTGAAGATAAAAGAATACTTTATCCATTAAAAAGAATTTTACATGTAAAATAAAATACAATTGTTTCATTTCATTCAGACCACATTAAGAGAAGTTTCTTAAACAAGCTGGTTTCAATGTTAAGGTGACGTATATGTAGTGTAAATTTTCCTGGAAAAAAATAACAGTTTTTTTTTTTTTTTTAACAGAGAGATTTTTGCTATAGGGTACATGCGCTTGCCAGAGAGATACAGAGAGACAGAGAGAAAGGAAACAAGAAATTACCCCCCAAAAGGATGGTCATGCCACAATCCATTTTCCTCCATTCTCCCCTTGGGATTTTATGTATGCATGCACATGTGTCCAGCATGAGTTTCAAGTCACCGCCAGTGGTCCAAGATTTGAACTGCAGTTGACTACATGGAAGTCCAGTGATGTTACCATTACACTATTTGCTGGTCCACTTGGAAAAGTTCTTATTAATATATAAAAACAATAAAACCAAACACACTTGTAGATACATATATTCACACCTGTAGACGTGTGTATGTATCTTAATCATCTGTATACTGCTTTAAACATTGCCATTTAGATAGCACAATTAAAAAAACAACATTGTATGTACATGTATTAGAAGATAATTTCCCTCTTCCTTCCTAATGAGAACACACTATGTATAATTAGATATAGGTCCACATATTTGCCAAGCATATTTTTTTAGTTTAGTGTTAATTAATCCATTTCATAGGAGGAGAAAGTGAAGCATAATGTGATAAACTGTTTATCTATCTACTTCAAGAGTAATAGGCATAAACTCGAGAAAACCAAATTTCAAGCTATAATCCTAATGAGAAGATAAAGATGTATCAGCATGATCCAGGAACCTCTGGGCATCCAGCAAATTGGCCATATGCTAATTTCACTCTCAGAGCCTTTTCCAGAAGCTAAAATGTTGCTGGACTGGGAAATACTTATGCTGTACTCCCATGAGCCTGATCTGTCTACATTTTCTAGACATCTGAAGACACCAGAATCAGACCAATAGGAATTTCTATGACTCACAACAAATAGTAAATGCCATTTTATAATTTACAGATTACCAAGGCAAGTAGCTGATATCTGGAACCTCTTTTCTGCTGTCATCCAATTCATTTTACAAAAGACATTGGGAACATAACATGTGTGATCCCCAAATTTATGATTTTTTATATAGAACCTCAAGCTATATGCTTTTCAAAACACATGTCTGCCTATTATCATTTTCCCAAGGGCATAATTTATTATTCACATTTTATAAAGAATGAAGTACACAAAGAAAAGTTTGGTGGGTTAGTTCAAGATACTTTTATTCATATCATACTTACCAAACTTTCCATGAGTACAAAATAAAAAATGCAAGTAAATAAAAATAGACTTCCCTGTTGTTAGGTACCCACAGATAAATATTCAAATAGTATATAACATAAAATAATACAAAAGTCCCAATAAGAGAGCCCAGACCACCAGTCTGGAAATCAAAGGATAACTTTAGAGCCTAAGAAAAGCTTCTCAGGGAAAGTGACTTTAGAGTGAAACTTTACAGATTTTTAAAGAGAAACAGGATAAGAATATTACAGGCAGAGAGAGTAGCACTATTATCTTAAGCACGAAGCTTTTCTTGGGTGTTAGATTTGTTGTCAAATTGCTATCAATGTTTTCATCCACAAAATTTGCATGTTGAAATCCTCACCCTCAATGTAATGATATCAGGAAGTGGGGCTTTGGGAAGGTGATTAAGTCATGAGAGCAAAACCATCCTGAACAGGATTAGGGACTTATAAAAGAGGTCCCAGAGAGCTGCCTTTCCCTTCCACCTTGTGAGGGCAAAGTGAAAAGCCACCAAGAAGTAGAAGACTTCAAATCTGCTAGCACCTTGATCTTGGACTTCTCAGTCTCCAGAACTGTGAGAAATAAATGTATTGTTTATAAGTTATTCAGTTTATAGTATTTTCTTATAGCAGTCTAGACAAAGACAGAAGACATTCCAGGCAGAGGGAGAAGCACTATCCACTGTTAAGCACTAAACTCTTCTATGCCCTAGGAGAAGTATATTGGTGCAGTAGGAGTCTAAATTTGGTTTGGCTCTTCTTACTTTCAACAATTTCAAACTGTTTCTGGGCCCAAAGAAGTTTCTTCAGGTTAGCAGCTATCAAGGAATTAGGCTCAGCACCCCCAGAGTTCACTGAGGGCTCTCCAGGGTGTCTTTGCAAAAGTCTTGAAAAGTCTCAGCATTGATTACATTTAGAGACACATCACTGGGCCTGGAGATTATACTCCAGAGTCATCTGTCAATCACTTTCCATTTCCCAGTGGCTAGCTGCAGAAGAAAGTAATGGGTGCCCCTGGGGCCAACTTTCTGAAACCTCATTGTTGACAAACGTCTAATTTTGATGGTAATAAAAAGAAAAGACAGACTGCAGAAAACCAGAACTGAGTCTTTGAGTAGTATAATATACTCTTCTAGTTGATATTCAGATTTCCAATATTAGGCTTCTTTCTTTCTTTTTTCTTTTTCTTTTTCTTTTTTTTTTTTTTTTTTTTTGAGAGGCTTTTTTTGCTATAGGGCGCGTGCGCTCACCAGACAGAGAGAGACAGAGAGACAGAAAGCGAGAAATCACCTCCCCAGGTGAGATAGCCACGCCGCAATCCCTTCTCCTGCGTTCTCCTCTCAGGATCTTGGCATGCATGCACACGTGCCCGGCGTGAGTTTTAAGCCACCGGGTATGGATCACAAACTGCAGTTGACTATGTGGGAGTCCAGCGACATAGCCGTTACGCTAACTGCTGGTTCATCTTTTCTGATGATCCCCTTCTCTTCATATCTCCTCAGTACCATCTCACATATTTTTCACAGAATCATAACTACATTTGCTTGTTCTTTTTATAAATAAACAGATTTTGAAAATTTTGCTCTCTAGAATAAGTATTTCAATAAGCACTTTTCTACTTGTGAAAATAATTTTCGAGTATGATTAAGCTTTCTTTTTCCATAATTTTTATTTTAAACAAGAACAAATGTTAAATGGCATATCTCCTTTTAAGAACTCATTTCAGTATACAGAAGCTTACCTTGGCTCTATTTTGTAAAAGTATTAGAAAAAAAAATTTAGTAAAATACTAGGAGTTGAAATAAGTCAGTCTTATTTTACTTCTAAAAATATTATAAAATAATGCTAATGGAATCAAAATTTGGCAATTCATGGTGCTGGATTATTTTTTGTCACTGAAAGAAATATAGTTTATTTTTTCTACAGTGAACTTGCATGTTCTCATTTTTCCTTATCTTCTTCTTTCTCTCCCTCCTTTCCTTCCTTCATTTTTTCTTTCTTCTGTTCTGCCTACATTTTAACAAATAACCTTGATTTTTATCATGTTTTGTTTGATTACTTGGATGTGATTTGGGGATCAATTAAGATTTTCTCTAAAATGAGCCTTCTTATAGCCATGGAATGTAAAAGACAAAATACATGTATTTGAGAGACAGATTAAATGACTATATAATTAAAATATTGATGTGATTGAGGCAGTTACATGTTTAAATGATATATTCTCTTTTTAAATCAGTTTATTACTTGAATTTTGAAATCAAATTAATCTTTAGCTATGGGGTAAAACTGTTTTTCTTCAAAAATATGTAAATATCCTTTGTCAGGCACTTATATTTTCTTCTGTGGTCCTAAGAAAACAAATAATTTAAATCAAATTTACATAGTAAATTAAAATTTTCCCTATGGGTTTAATTTTATATACTATATGAAGAAGAAATTTTATTGAGTTGCAGGTAAGACACTCAGAAGCAGTGTGTTTGATTATAATAGGAGCTGACTATTTCTCATAAACAAAGAAATCCAAAAACAAACAGTAAGGGTTTTTAACTTCTGCCATATTTATGCCTTTATTATCCATCTTAGTATCTCAAAAAGATTGCCATATGTGTGGGATCATATCTTTGTTTCATGTAAGATAAGGAGAGTAACAGTTAAAAATGGTGTTGAGGGGGACAAGTAGATGGCATAAGATTACATCGCTGGATTCCCACATAATTGACCATGGTAAGAGTCCTGGATCCGGCAGCTTAAACTCATGCTGGGCACATGTGCATGCGTGTCCAAATTTCCAAGAGGAAAATGAAGGAGAAGGGACTGAGGTGTGGCCATCCCTCTTTTTTTTGGGGGGGGGGTGGGGATTTCCCACTTTCTGTCTCTCTGTCTCACTCTGTCTCTCCAACAAGTATACCCCTCCCATAACAACAATCTCTCTCTAAAAAAGTAAAAAATAATGTTGAGGGTCAGCAGGTGGTATAAAGTTAAGGTGCTAGATCCTACATGTCCAGCTTCACAATTTAAGTTCCAGAAGTGTTGATTTGAGAATCATGTGGAACACATATGCATGTATGCCTAAAATCCAGAGAGAAGAGTGAAGAAGGGATTGTAGGGGTGAATTTTCAGCCCCCTCACCACTCCATTGGTCTCTCTCTCTCTCTCTCTCTAGACAGCACACACCGTATACCAAAAACTAAAAACAAACAACAGTGTTGGAAATACTATAAAATTGTGTGTCCCCTATAAAAAGCCATTCTAGAATCTCACTCAGTTATTTCTGCTTACATCTCAGTGTTAAGATTGTTTCACTGAACCATGACTAGTCACCTGGAAAGCTGTGGAAGATATTTCTTTTAGCTATGCACATTGTCATCCTTAATGAAATCATATTATATTTATAAGCAAGAGGTGAATGTGTACTGGATAAATAATTAATTTATCTATCATTGTTTTTCCCACCTATACTGTGCTTGTCTATGAACTTATCATTCAGAATTGACTTTTAAAATGTAGGAAGAACGGTAGCTTGCATTGCCACTCCAAAAGAACACTCAGTAAGGACAAAATTAAGTAATTATAAAGTATCTTATGAGCTACACTGTAGGAACAAAACGATTAAGAGTTGTATTTTGGTCTGATAGATCTGGATTTTATTCACGCTGGTATCTTTATAAACTGTATAATCTTGACAAGTTATTTGTCTTGTGGTCTCAGTTGCCTCTTCTGCAATATATGGTAATTGTTTGGCTACCACATAAGGTTGTTATAAGCATTATATAAGTTAAACTATGGAAAATAGCAGCATGGACCAAGGATAGAGGAAGATTTATGTATAGCTTAGCTATTAGATAGCAATATAATAAAGAAATTTGAAAATTATGACTGAGTTATATAAAAATGTAGAATATACCTTCTTTGAAAAGATAAACCCTTGCTTCAATAATACCACTGAAATATTTTCATATCATTTGTTTTCTGTAATTTCACAAGTTTTTGTTGATTTTATGTAAGATATCTTATTAAAATGGCAAAGTACATTTTACATCATAATTGAAATGGCATATGTATAATATTTACATAAGGATGACATTTTAGCTACTTCAAACACTAGCAATAATATTTGAAAATGAAAGCTATTGTAGATTTTTTAGAATACATTTAGATCATCCTTAAATTAGAAATAAATAAAAATCCATTTCTAATTCCTTTTTCCAGGTGATAGAAGCAGGTTGGAACATACATATGTGATAAATCTATTTTGAAAAAAAATTTGCCAGACTGTAGATGCACTCCACCAAAGAGACAGACAGAGAGGAAGAAAGAATACCCGAGTGCAACCTGGTTATACCCAAATTCCTTCTAATCTCTTTTTCTTTTCTACCAGGTTTTTAGGCATGCACACACAGATACCTGGCTTGTTTTTAGGTCATCAGGAATGGGATGAGAGCTCTGTGTTCACTCCGGTAGGATTCAGCTCTTTAACCACTGGGTCATGGCGCTGGCCCATAGAGCAAACTGGTAATACTTTAATGGAGGATAAATAATGAATAATGTTTACCTGTGCCCTTATGCAGTATGCGAAATGAAAGCAATGTGTCTAGAATATGAAAGTGGGAAATATCCTGCAGTTTACCCTCAGCAAATCCCTTCTTGATCCAGAAACACCTTTCTATCATCAGTTGTTTTTTTTAAGTTTATTTATTTTTTGCATGAATAAAACAGAGAGGAAGAGTCACTCCTAATGGGGTCTTGACATTGTGATATAAGCCCAGCCCTGGATCATGGGCATGGTTTACTCAGAGAAATCACCAGAGGCCGACTCAGAACTTTCCCATGTGGATCAGCCTCACAGAGAGCTGGATTTTATAGCTGAACCACCATCCAGACTTCTGTCATAGTTTTTGAAAGGCCAAATGAAAATTCATAATTTACAATTTTCATGGTCTCATAATAGCTAGGGAGATTCCATATTGTCAAGGGTGAAAGATATTCTAGAAAACAATTCCCTATTTAAAAAAAATATTTTAATTCTTTCTTACTAAAAATGAAACATTCTGTAATGAATATTAAAAACCAGTATCTTTAACTTACTTTGGACAAATAATTAAAAATGATCTGGATTCCAAGTTTCCCATGTGTGGATAATAGTGTGTTAACTTTTTGACTCAAAAAGTCACTGTTCTAATAAACAAGGAAATGAAATTATTAGTAATTTGAATAACCCCTAATACTCAGTGTGATTTTGAATATCACTAGCAAGACCAGAATTATCACTATAAATACCAGTTTGGCATGCTGCCAAATCAAAAGGAAGTAAGGTGTATACATCTGGGGTGCAGATGGAAAGAATTACCAGTTTTTCTTATGTCTACTTTTTTGCTTGGAAGAAATACATAATTATTTCATGTGAAATTATTAAAAAGTAAATACTTTTGAGTTTATCATAATATGAATTTCAAATTCTAGTTTTTATATCATCTTAATATACTTTTATGTCTTTCAATTTGGGGACTTGCCTTGTGAAGAAAACTTATTCCAGAAGTTAAGAGCTTGAACTTTTCTTTTTATAAATCAGAGTTGTATATAGTTATGCTATCATAAAAAAGGTATTAAACTGGTAAACGGGTTTTACTGGAGCTTATACACATCACTGAAGAATAACAAGACTAATATTTCAGGGCATTTATTTGAAAAGTACACTTGCAGAGAGTTTCTGTTGAAAGTGATAAATTTCTGATGCACAAACTTTACAATGGAAGCTTCATTACTTCTGCCTCTTTGTGATATAAGCATTTTTATAAGTGATGCCCTTATTTATACCATAAACACACTTTTTAAAATTCCTTTACTGACAAAATAATTTCTGATCCAAAGCAGAGAGCCCCTTAAAGTTACTTTAGAATCTGCCATATCCTGGTTCCCTTATTATCAACAGCGGGCTATGCTGTGTTTTAAAATTATGTCTTCATAAATTTGTTGGCATTTCATTAAACTAGTAACTGATTTTCTCTCTTAAACAATGTCAGTGCTTTCCCTCTTCAGGCTATAATATTTCTGCTCTTCAGTTTACTCTAAATATAATTGTCACTCTTACCTCAAAGTTGCCAGCTTCTTCTTGTACTTTACATTTGATTTTAAAGTTAAAAAATCCTAATTTTAGCTTTCCCAATTCTGATTGGTCATACTCCCTTGTTGGAGAGGTCTGACCTCTCTCTCTGTTGGGTTGTGCCTCCTTGGCAAGAACATCAACACTATAGATCTCCATTCTGTGGAGTCTGGAAACAGTTGTTACCCCCGACAGGAAGTTGGCTGCCTTTCTCAGAGAAGGTCGGTTCCAGATGATTCTAAGAGACAACTAGCTCTCTTCCTTAATTTGATTGTTCCTCAAGGTATAAGCTGCTTATATATGAAGTATTACTTTATATCTTTTTGTCTTTTTCTCAAGTAAATTTGAAAAGTAATAATATAGTCTACATTGGGTCAATTAATCTGAATAATTTGAATAATGGGTTCAAAAATAATTTCATGCAGCATGTTCTCATCATATATGGAGGTCAAAAAGGATGACCTCATAGAATTAAGGAAGTGAATGGCTAATAGAGGATGGGAAGGATATGAGGGAGAATGGATAGGTGCTGGTTAAAGGAAAATTGCAGATAAATTAAGAGGAATAATTTCTACTGTTATAAAGTACAGAAAGATGACTATAACAATAGTTAACAATAGTTTGCTGTATTTATCAAGGTAGCTGAGAAAGAGAATTTCAAATATTCCCAATTAAAAATAATTACAATGGTTGAGATGACAGTTATCCCAATTTAATCATTGAACATGTACAGAAAAATGCCATCGTACTCAATGAACATGCATAATTATGTATTAATAAAATAATTTTAAATCAATAGAAGAAAAATCATAAGTTAATGAGTTAAATACTGCCATTTAAAAAGTTAATAGGGGGACCAACAGTTAGCGTAATGGCTGTGTCGCTGGACTCCCATGTAGCTGACCACAGTTCGAGTCCTGGACCTGGTGGCTTATAACTCACACTGGGGCACGTGTGCATGCTTGGTCAAGATCCCAAAAGGAGAAAGGAGAAGGGATTGCAGGAGAAGGGATTGTGGTGCCGTCATTCTCCCTGGGAGGTGATTTCTCGCTTTCTGTCTCTCTGTCTCTGTCTTTCTGGCCAGCGCACGTGCCCTATAGCAAAAACCTCTCCCCCCTCAAAAAAAAAAAAAAAAACATTAATTGGTATATGTATGTCTTATCTTACAAGCAAAAGATCCTTGAGAAAACAGGTTGCTGCTTCTCAAGGGAGAGAGAAATATGATTGAACCATGACATATTTAAGGTTCATAGACCCTTGGTTAATTTTAAATGGTTGACTATTGATCATAATTAGTCCCTTCTTTGTAAGTTATCTGTAATTGTTTCCAATAACTTATTGATTTTCCCAGAGACTCAAATCATGTATATTATTTTCACTCCCTTTTGCTTGGAAGTCACAACAGGTTTGTGGCATGATCACGCATAAGTGTTATGTAAAAACATCCAAAAGATAAAGATATTAATGTATCAGGCAGCAAAACATGTATCAGAACTAACCAAAGTCATCAAATATAAGACAGGATAAATTCAAGAACTGTTTACTACCTGCCTAAATGGTAAATCTCTATAAGAAAAGCTTTAGAAAAATTATAAATGTTGAAAAATCCAGGCAACCAGTAGAAAGGACAGTCAACAAACAAACAAACAAACAAAAACAAACAAAAGACAAAAAAATGCCTAGAGTAAAACAAGGCAAGAAAATCACTAAAATCACTCTCTAAATTATAGTACTATTTAACGGAAAGATATAAATATTTCAACTAAATCCTTTTTCTTATGGTTGTGAGGGTGAGTGCTGAATGATAATTTGGTTTCAATCATTTATACATACCCACCCAATAATTAAAAAAAGATACGCATCCCATAAAAAGATGTTTCTGCCACAGTAGAATGTTCTTTATGAAATCCCATATTTACAGGAATTTTTATAAAAGTTTATTTTAGAAAAAAATCCTGAAATATTTAAAATAGGACCCAGAAAAGAGAAGATGTAGCATATATTATATAATTTCACAGCTGGCTTTGAAGGTTGACCCATTAATAATATCAAATTCTTCCAAAAATTAAGTCTTAATAGTACATTTACATGAGCATGGATCATATCTTTAGTTCATACTGAAAGAACTCTTTGGCTTCAAAAATAATATGGCTTAATTATAGGATAATGGGATGGTACAGCAGGTTCAGTGAGGATAGACATACTTTACGTAAAATTTTGACGGTCTAGCTACCTTGGATATTCTGCTTCCTTTAGTTGTGGAAATCTTGGGGCCACAGAAAGAGTGCACGATAAAACAGGGTCCTTTCTTGCTGCGTGTTTGTCCCCTCCCTGCCCAACATACAAAAGCAGCACACTGGAATGTCTTACTGCTCAACGTCTGGTCTGCAGGTAGCAGCAGTGAGACCCGAGAGGCTCATTAGCCACACATGAGTGCAACCTACAGCACAGCCCTGTTCCATTAGTATCTACATTTCAACAAGATCTGAGAGTGATGCACTTGCTCAGCACTGATAAATGGATTGTGGAGCCAGACTGCCTGGTTTCAAGTGTCTTTCTGCTGACTAAATGGGTAGACCTGGGCCATTTGCCTATTTCTGAGCCTTATTTTCCTCATCTGGAAAATGGACAAAATATTGTAATAATACCAACTTTATTGGAGTTCGTGTGAAGGAGTTACATCATGCAATGCTTTGAGAGTAAACCTGCAACAAAATAAATGTTAGGGTTTGTAATTATTCCTACTATCTCTGTCTAGGTTGGGAGCACATGTTGTTTAATTTTAGGAAAGATAAAAATTGGAATGGCTGAGGTTTAGGTGTACGAGATAGGTGTAAAGGAATGAGGAGTCTATGCTGACTTCCTGGTTTGTCTGGTTTGAAATTTTGATATGTAATTTTGGTATATCAATAAGTCACATAAATAAGTAATTGCATATAACATCTTTCCCATTACCAAACACCTCAGTCATCCTTTAGTATTATTAACTCAGATGATGAAACCATATCAGATAAAATTTTGAAGAAAATAAACCCATAATTTTACCATGATAACAATGATTTATGTGTTGTTGTTGTAGAATTTGACAGTTAGGAACAAGTTTTAAAGCATTTTTTTTTCATATATAAATCAGTGACAACACATCTACCAACTTACAATGGTGCTCAGTTAAGGCAGGATATGTGTGTTGCAATGTTACGGGTGTCCCTTCTGAATGATATGAAGCTTATTGTATGCAGAAAATGTTATACCATATCCTTTGTGTTCACAGTATGTTTATTCATAGACAACTTATCAACAAATGTTAAAAAGAGGCTTTAATCCCTAATCAAGGTAGATAAAATTTTGTGATTTTTGCTTGTGTTTTTGCTTGTGTTGATTATTTTGGATACTATACTCTTAAATTCTTTTATTTATTTTTTTTTGAAGATGTTTTTGTTATAGGGCGTGTGCGCTCGCCAGACACAGAGAGAGACAGAGAGACGGAAAGCGAGAAATCATCCCACAGGGTGGATGGCCACACCACAATTCCTTCTCCATTCTCCTCTTGGGATCTTGGGCACGCACACACATGCACTCGGAGTGAGTTTTAAGCCACCGGGTCCGGGACGCAAACCACGGTCTACTATGTGGGAGTCCAACAACATAGCCATTACGCTAACTGCTGGTCCCTATACTCTTAAATTCTAACATACTTAGTCATTTGCCAAAAATAGTTTGAAAAATAATCCAAATATTTAGAAAAGTTGCATATATGATTTCAGTTTTCAGTTTTCAGAGCTAGTTTTACTAAGGATCTATTAAAGGATATTTGTTTGACACCTGTCTACTCAAGTTCTGCATTAATTGACCTTAGAGTTCTAGAGCTATATCAATGAGTCTTAATATTCAAGAAAACTGTGGTAACATGTTTGAATATAAATCCAGTGTTCATTTTTTAAAAATTATTTTGCCAGAGTGTTCATGCACTCACCAAAGAGAGACAGAGAGAGAGAGACTGTGTGTGAAAGCACCCCCTATGAAGGATGGTCATGCCTCAATCCCTGCTCCTCCATTTCTGCCTCCTTTTGGGATTTGGGGACATACACATGCACACACACACACACACACACACACACACGGTGTGTGTTTCAGGAGTCCAGGTGTGAGACTTAAACCTCCCAGTCAGCTGCGTGGGATCCAGTTACATTAATCACAACACCACTATCCCGGCCCTTTTTGACTTTGGCTTGTTTGCTTTTGTTTTGTTTTGGGTTTTGTTTGTGTTTGTTTCAACAACAAAAAATTAAAAAAAAAAATCATTTACTTCAAAGTGTATTTCACAGTAATTTTCAAGTATGTACATAAATATTAGCATCTTATTTCACTGTAAGTTTTATTTACAGGTATACCGAGTTTTATGATTTGCTATGAGGAAAGTGAAAGTGCTTCTATTTGCATAAACAGAAGATACTCTCATGCGAATTTTCTTAGGTTCAATTTGTTCAGAAAAAAAGTAACTAGGATTATAGTGAGCCAAAACTATATGAAAAATAGCACACGTCATTTGACAAATGAAAAAGATGACTGGATTCATCCATCCTTAAGAAAATGTTAAATTGAGTTGAATTCTGTAATAAAATAAATTCAAATACTGTTTGCACCCTTGAATGCAAAAATGCTATAAGGCAAAGAAAAAAATCTGTGATAAAATTATACCCGAACAATTTGACCTATTCATTTTAAGTAGGTTAGTTAGAACAAATGCACATTAAAATGATAGATTCAAGCAGAAAAATAATCCAAATAGTTAGAAAAAGATGATTTATTTAAAGATTAAAATCCAAAGTTTAAAAATAGTTAGACTATAAATAGTTATTTTTGTTTTTTTTTAGTAACAGCAGAAACATTAGTTATGACTACTGAATGTGTCAAGAAATATGACTAGAAATATAAATGCCCTCGTAGATCAGGTGATATGAATTCCGTCTACAGAGAAAATCACCAAGAGGCTTTGAGTTAGGTAGAATACAGAAGAGTTTTAGATTTTTGTGGATTCAGGTGGAGAGCCCTTTTGTGTTTTTTCATTGAACACAGCTGTATTACAACTGAGATGTAAGAACTACTAAATACGGAGAATAGAATGTGTCATCTTGTTTGGCTGTAGTGATCACTTCACTATGTACAGGTGCATCGCAACAACCTATTTTACACCTTAAACATATACAACGATTTTAAGAATATGGTGAGGAACATCAATCTGAACATTCTCTTTCAATGGCAGTTTATTATAAGAGAACTATGTCTGTCTGTTAGTGGGACCAGTTCTATAGACAGCCATTGACTAGCTATATTTAAACATGTCTTCCATACTGCTTGTACGTATAATGGCTAAAGGAAAAGCATCATTTAGGATTCTTTTTAAAAAGTGAATTGTGAAGGCAAAGAATTTGCTAAAACTTAGAATGAGCATTTGAAGATGTTAATAATCACTCATATTTTCATATAACTGTCTTCTTCCATATTAAGGGTTTAAATATGTAAACAAGGTGTCTAAAATGTACAATAAATACCTTGACAACAAAACAATTTGACTTAATAGCTGTATAGAACTGAAAGCTTGGTTTTGAATCTACTCACTATAAAGCTTATAAACTTTACGATGTTTGAAATATTCATAACTAAATGTATGCCAAGATAAGAAGTTCAATTACTAAAATATCACTACATGCATCATCATTTTATACCAATTTCAAATCTTAAGTAATCACATACTTTAAAACTAATGGCTCTTATTTGTTTTAAAATTATATAATTATGGGAACAGCAGATGGTGTAATGGTACATTGCTGGACTCCTAAGTAATTGATGATGGTTCCAGTCCTGACCTGGTGGCTTGAAACTCACACCAGGTGTGTGTGTATGCTTGCCCAAAATATTGAGAGGAGAATGGAGAAGGGATTACAATATGGCCATCCCCCCCAGGGGTGATTTCCTGCTTTCTTTCTGTCTCTCTGGGGAGCACAAGCACCCTAGAGAAAAAAAGTTCTTTTTTTAAAAAAAATTACATAATTATGACTAATTATTGACATGACTTAATAGCATGATGTTTAAAAATGATTACATGTATTTGTTTTCTTTTGAATTATTTTATTTAACTTTATTTATTTATTTATTCATTTATTTATTTTATTTTGACCAGAGAGGGACAGTGTGTGAGAGAGAGAGAGAAAGTGGGAAAGTAAGCTGCCAGATCCAGGACTTGAACTGTGGTTGGCCATAGGGGAATCCAGTGTCTTTAAGCATCACACTACCTACCAGGTCCAAAAATGATTGTATGTATTCGTAAAAACATATCCTGAATGTCACATTTTATAGACTGTACATACAGAAATTCAGGAATTACTCAACAAATGTATTAGAACATAGAGCAGGTATTTAAGGGTTTTGTTTTGTTTTGTTTTGTTTTTGAGAGAGAGATTTTTGCTATAGGACACATGCAGTTGCTAGAGAGACAGAAAGTGAGAAATCACCTCCCAGGAGGGATGGTCATGTCGCAATCCCTTCTCCTCCAATCTCCTTTCAGGATTTTGTGCATGCATGAATGTATACTTGTCATGAGTTTCAAGCTGCCAGGTCCAAGACTTGAACCATGGTCGACTATGTGGGAGTCCAGCGACATAACCATTATGCTATCTGCTGGACCCAGGTATTTGAGATTATTAATAATATTTTTATTATTTTTAAAAGTTTAGCTAAATTGATTAGATCTAGCTGAGATATTTTTCATTAGTGTTACAGTCATTGGCTGATACTGCAATATAATAAAAATATAAAACACTAAATAAAAATGTTAAACTGCATTCAATAAAAATATTAAGCCATTAGTTAAGACTTTAGTAAAAGCATTAGGAAATAAAGAGGCATATATGTGCCAGTCCTTGGTGTAGTGGTAATGTGTTATTCAAAGAGAAGCCAGATCATGCCTGACAGCAGTAGTTTGAATCCCAGGCCTAGAAACACACTGCTCACCCGTAGGCTTAGTGTTAGAAGGGCTGCACGACTGGAGGAAGCGGGCTGGAGGATTAGGAGAAGAGGACTGCACATGAGCAGACCCTGTAGAGGGTGTTCACCTCTTTCCCTTTTCCTCTCTCTCTCATACATGTAACATACTCCATGAATAAAGGTGGGGTAGGGAGAAGCAAACAAATGTATTGGGGAAGGAACATCTTAGATTTAGAAAACAATGTGTTTGAAAAGTCCTGAGAAAGGAGCTTGCTTTTCCTGCAACAGGAGTGGTGAGAGAAAAATGGTGGGTGATAAGGGAAGAGGTCAAAGGGCTTTTGATTCTACCCTAAGTGACAGGGAAGGCTACATGCTGTACTTGAACTCATATGGTTTGGGGCCAGCCTGTAACCTTTTGGTTAAGGGAGCTAGATCCCACATGGCCGACTGCACGATTCAAGTATTTGGTGGCTTGAAAAAGAAATCCTGGGAGCATGTACCTGTATGGCCAAATCCCAGATGGAAGCCTCCATGGAGGAGAAGGGATTGTGACTTAATCATGCCTCATGGAGATGAGGGTGCTTTCTACCTGTCCCTTTGTCTCTGTCTCTCTCCCTGATGAGTGTTTGTGCCCTTTTATAAATAAATTTTGTCTCTCAGGGCAGGACAAACTTTGAGGTATAACAGTGTTAAGAGAAGGACCAATTTAGAATGATTGCAAAGGTGCAAGAAATGACCCCAGCTGGCTCCTGAGTGGTGGTGATGGAAATGACAAGACAGGGTCAGGTGCTGGATGTGGTTTACGGCAGTGCCAAGAAAATGTACTGATGGATTAGATTTGTTGAGTTTATTGTATTTATAAAATAATAACTTTAAGACTGCAAATCTACTTATTTTTGGTCTTTCTTGACATAGTTTATTTTTTTTCTTATATACAACTGTCTTTTACAACTCTCCTGCTAAAATGACATGATCATTATGATTCAATAACTAAGAAAAAATAGCTTCAGTTCCATGTGACAGTTGCCTCCCAAATAAGAAATTTAGAGATAATCCACAAGCTTATAACCATAAAAGGAGAATATTAGGCAAAATAAATTAAAAACTGGTACACAAGGAGTATAACTTTAAAACTAATTATTGTTATTAAGACAACTAATTTTCTATACTTTCTCTTTCTGTAGCTCATTCTAATTTTACTGTACATTCTATTTTAGACTTCCACTGGGTCTCTCCAGATTCCTTCTGGGGAAGATATAAAGATATTTATTTCTTAAATTTCCTTACTTAATGAGTTTTCTCTTTTTTATGGGTTATACCTGTATACCTATCAGACAAATTATGTTTTAAAATCCCTCTCTCATAATTTTCTTTCATAAAATGGCCCATAGACTAGCAGTTTTTTATTCAACTGCATGAGAAGATCACTTTGCTTTTCTGTTTGTTATTGTTTGATATCTTTTTTTTTTTTTAAAGATTTTTGCTATAGGGCACATGCGCTCACCAGAGAGAAAGAGAGTGAGAAATCACCTCTCAGGGGTAATGACCATGCCATAATCCTTTCTCCTCCAATCTCCTCTCAGGATCTGGGGAATGCACTCACATGCACCTGGCACGAGTTTTAAGCCACTGGGCCCAGGATTCCAAACGAGGTAGACTATGTGGGAGTCCAGTGGCATAACCATTACACTATCTGTTGGTCCTGTTATGGTTTGATATCTAAGAAATTTTTATACAATTTTATATGTTAAATATTTTCAATATGTCCTAATAAATTGTAATTTGACTAGATATATCTATAGTTCCTTCCACATTAACTTTTAGTGTTTTCATGACATCAAGTACTTAAATGTTTATTTCCTACTGCCACTTAAGATCAAGAGCAGGGAACATCTGGGGACCAACAGTTAGCGTAATGGCTATGTCGCTGGACTCCCACGTAGTCGACCGTGGTTCGCGTCCTGGACCCGGTGGCTTAAAACTCACGCCGGGCACGTGTGCGTGCGTGCCCAAGATCTTGAGAGGAGAATGGAGGAAAAGGGATTGCAGCGTGGCCATCCCCTCTGGAGGGTGATTTCTCACTTTCTGTATGTCTGTCTCTCTCTGTCTTTCTGGCGAGCGCACGTGCCCTATAGCAAAAACCTTTCCAAAAAAAAAAAAAAAGTATATCATATATCTGGGGGACCAGCACTTAACATAATGGCTATGTGGCCGGACTCTCATGTAGTCAACCGCTGTTCACATCCCCGACCCGGTGGCTTAAAACTCACGCTGGGCATGTGTGTGTGCATGCCCAAGTTCCTGAGAGGAGAATGGAGGAGAAGGGATTGCAGCGTGGCCACCCCCCCTGGGGGGTGATTTCTCACTTTCTGTCTGTCAGTCTGGCGCGTGCACATGCCCTATGGCAAAAACCTCTCCAAAAAAAAAAAAAAAAAAGTATATCTGGACAGTTTACTGAATACTATGCTATGCTGATTCTAGCCATTCTGTCACTGAGAACATCTCAAAGATTTTTAAAACAGTTGGTGAAACTCAATATTGTCTCATGCCTGGATTGCCTTGGTCTCTGGATTGCCTCCAGGTCTCTAAGTCTCCCATAGTACTTGTATCCATCAAATATCTTAGCTATGTGCTTATTTGTTTATTTTACAGGCCACTGATCATTTTTGAATTTCTTCATCTTATATCAACATCTCCTAACACAGATTTGATGAAATGATCAGAGGGATAAAAAAGATGCAGGTAGTCATGTGCATTAAATTGTACACAAGAAGGACCCCATCAAACAGTGAGAATTTCTCAACCTACCTTTCTCCACCTCTGACTTCTCAGAGCTGCCAGCTGCCTCTTGTGAGTTTCCTCTCATTAAAGCTGACTTCTACACAATCAGGGTCATATGATAAGGAATAATTTCCTGGAGGACCCACCAAAGAAAGCAATTAGGGTTCCATGTGTATACAATACTGTGTGTGTGTGTGTGTGTGTGTGTGTGTGTGTGTGTGTATTAAGTATTAGAAAGGAATTTTACTATTTATTGCCAAAAGCTTATTATAACTCATAAGCAGTCTGACCCCCTAAAGAGATCTGCAGGCACTTTCAAAACCATCATTAACCATGCAAATTCTAAATATCATGCAATTCTACACAAAAAAGAAAGTAAGAGTGCTGACAGCCCCCTTTGGGGCCAGAACATCTCTTAAAACCAAGCGTTCGGTCAGTCTCTAAAGAGGAATTATCTCTGCAACATTAATTTAAATAATTAAAGTTACTACAGAGAACATATTATTCGTGAAAACTCTCTTTTCCTTTTTTTTAAATATACTCACTAGTGTCACAGTATTCAGGGTAGCATTTCCAGTGTGTGGGTAGAAGAGTGGGAAGTGGAGTGGGAAAATACTGCAGACCTTGTAAAAAAAAATGTTTAAAAAAACTATAGTCTTCAAATTATAACTTCTGTTTTCATCAGTACTTGATGGGGTAAAAGTGGCATGATTTATTTATCTTTTTTTTTTTTTTTTTTTTTAAGAGAAATTTTTGCTATAGGGAGCATGCACTCACCAGGGAGACAAAGAGAGAGAATAAAAAGTCACCTCTCAGGGAGGATGGCTATGCTGCAATCCTTTCTCTTCTTTGGATTTTAGATACCCACACACTAATGCCTGACATGAGTTTTAAGTCATCAGTTTTGGGACCTGAACTGCAGTTGACTACATGGGAGTCCAGTGAGGTAACCATTATGCCATCTGCTGATCCCTATTTATCTGTTTTTTTTTTTTTTTAATGTGCACATTTTTTGACACTCTTTAATGTGTTATTAGGTCTGGTTTTGCACTTCTTAGTCAATACAGCGTCAGTGAGACTCCAGTAGCTAAATGATATGCTGAGATGTGTTTATTTCATGGAAAACTCATAACCTGATAATATGGATCACTTAAACATTTCAGCTATCAATATAGGAAAAGTAGCAAGACAATTTGAGAAAGAAAATGAGAAAAATTTAGAAAACTGAGGAAGAGAAAAAATCAAATGATAAAACGTGGGGAAAAGAATACCTGTTTCAAGCTAAAAATAATTAATAAAATGGAAACAGTATATTTATGTCTGAGTACATGGGTCATTTTCTTTTTTTTTTTAAGATGTGTAAGATGCTTGCCCGAGAAGAGAGAAAGACAGAGACAGTGAGAGGGAACATGAGAAGTCAGTCTTTAGGGGCGATGGCCACTCAGCAATAATCCCTTCTCCTCCATTCTCCCCTCAGGATCTTGGGTATGTATGCACACATGACCACAGTGCATTTCAAGCCACTGAGTCTAGGACTTGAACTGAGGTCGACCATGTGGCAGTCTAGTGACATAACAGCTATGCCATCTGCTGGCCCCAACGTGGGTCATTTTCAATGGAATATGTAGATAGATTGCATCTTCAAGGAGAAATTTAGGGACATATGAAAGTCAAAAGGAATTGGTTCACAATATTTCTGAATTCGAAATTGGAATTCTGACTTAAAGTAAATATTAGAAGATTGTCATAGTCAATCTTCAAAACTGGATCATTTGAAATTTTTTTTTTTTTTTTTTTTTTGGAATCACAAGTAATCACTCCTTTGTAGGAGTACCACATTTAAAAAAATTACCTAGATCAATAAAGGATAGCTAAAAATAGATGATTTCTTTTGTAAAAGTTTATTTTATTTTGTTTGCTTCCAAGAAGGAGAGCAACCCCACAGGTCTTCATACTGCAGTCTGCTCTCAGCCTCAGCCAGCCTGGACCCACAGGCACACATGCCTAGTGCCCAGTGTAGACAGGGAGACCTTGGGAAGCAAACCTGGTGTGAGAAAGCATTATGTGACCATGGCATCACTACTGTTGGCTTCAGAAATATATAATTTCTTGATATTGATTAACCTTGGCTTCCGTGAGTGCTGGAATCCGAGTGCTATTATGATCAAAAGTCTTGCTTTAAAAGGGAACAAATGTATATTACTCATAAATCCACTCAGATGGGTGATCTCATCTACAGTGTTGGTAGAATATAGTAAATATGTATTTGCTATTTTGAAGAAATGTATCCTAACAGCAGATGGGATAATGTTGCAAGAAATACTGTGAATAATAATAATAATAATAATATCTGGTTTGTTGTCCTTTCCTGACTATACTGCAAGCATTTGGAAATATGCAAAGATTCAACATTACTACAGAAAGCTAAAAATGCTTTGATTTAAAATGTCATGATCAAGGGAAAAGTCAGAATTATAATCTGTGGATTTGGTGCACATACAGGCTAATCACATTCAGAACTTTCGAGGTCAGGATTCATATCTGAGTCTGAATCAATATTAATATTCTTTCTCAGCACTTGGTAGATGAAAAATGTTTTCTACAAAAGGAAGCTCTTCTATTACTTTTGTTAAATAGTAGTTAGTTGACTGCACTTTCCTTGGATTTAAAAAGATAGTGTAGAAATGACTGTGCTTATAGTTTCATAGTTTGCAAGAAGTGCTTTTGAGAAATGATATTTTAACTTTATGGGATTCTATGACTTTACAATAATAGTATTTTCACTCACTTCAATATGCTTCTTCTTTAGAAGTCTAAAAGTGTTAAAGTATACTATCTCACTGGTCTTCATAACCATCCCATTAGGTCTGAATTGATTTCTATTAGATAAATCTTAGAAAACCTGCTTTGGATGAAACATCCTTATTGTTCTCCAAAGAATAGATTGATTCAGTCCTCAACCAATCTTTTTTATGAGAATGAAACCACATGAATCACTCCTTTTAAATCTAAGTTTAGAGATAAGATTTCCTTCTTAACTTACATAGATTTAGATTTGCCACTTAGCCCAGAAGTAACCATTGCAGGAACCTGAGGCAGCTGGGGTCAAGTAGAGTGAATCGTCCTTCCATTTCCTACACACTCTTCCCCCGATCACCCATCAGCCTGTTTTTTCTCCGTTTAAAAGAAGGAACTATTTTGTTGATAAAAGGAGACAAAAACAGAGAAAAGGAGAAATGGCAAATAAATTATTTTTCTTCTACCCTCTGGAATTAAAGGCAATTTTCAGCTAAAATAATTTCTGCTTATTCAATTGATATAAAATACCTTTACGTATTGTGGGGCACATGTGTGTGTGTGTGTGTGTGTGTGTGTGTGTGTGTGTAATTTTCCAGGGGACATATGTACTCAATGGAAAGAGGTGAGAGAGCGGGGGAGAGAGAAAGCACTTCTCTGGAGGTGATGGTCACACCGAAATCCCTTGTTCTCCATTTCCCTTTCTTCTCAGGATTTGCAGCATACTGGCACATGCACCCAGTGTTTTTCAAACTACTGGGTCCAGGAATTGAACCACATAGCCATTTGAGAATCAGCTGCTTAAAGCACCATAACACCAAGTGGCCCCAATGTGATCTTTCACTACACAAATACAATGTGTAATGATTAACTTGGGGGTAATTAGCATTTCCATCACCTCAACCATTTGTCATTACTTTGTGTTGAAATAACTGAAAATTATGTTTTTTAGTTACTCTGAGATATGCTGTAAATTGCTTGTTAACTATATTTTATTGTATTTTATCATACTAGAAATTACTCCTTTTGTCTACCTGTGATTTTGTCACATCACTCTATTTCCCCTTCCCACTTATTGTTACCAAAGTTTAGTAGTTATTCACCACAATTGTAATTCCACGTTTTTTTGGGTTTTTTTTTTTCAAATTTCCACATGAGTGAGAACATGATTTTTTTTTCACAGTGTCTGGCTTATTTCAAGATAATTTTTAAAACACTATAAATTCAGTACATTAGAAAAATCCAAGAAGCGTATTAGAAGAGACACATATTTTGTATTCTGCATCAGGCAATATAACAGATTAGTTTCATTATTTATGGAAAACGTCTTCAGCTATAACTTGCTCTAGAGCATACAGTTATTTACATGTTATTTATGTTGCTCTGAATGTTCACAACTGTCATCTGAGTCACCCTGTGGCATATAAAATAGCTGGTCCTTGTAAGACAAACCTGGCATAGCTGCTGCTATTTCTAAGAGAATGTAATGAAAATATTACCTTTTTATAAATAAGTGAAACCAAGCCAGTTGTGTAACAGATCTGTATGTTATGGACTAGAACAGTTCAAATGTCATTTATAAAAGACATCTTCAAAAAATGAAATGAAAATTTATTACTCTTTCTTTAAAAACAACCCAACGAAACAATATAGATTATGTAATTATTATTACTATTATTATTATTATTAGATTTTTAAAGCTATCTTTTAAATTGAAAGGGAAACAAAAACCAAGCAAAAAGGGTGGTGTTTGGTCCCTTGGTAAAAACTTTATTATTCATGTCAAAGAGCCTTATTTGTCAAAGCATATTGTGTTCTTATTTGTTTTCTCACCTGTTCTACCCCTCAGGAAATGTTTATAGAAAGAGAGGAGTCAGGAGGCATTTGAGAATTATTCGATTCCATTGCTTATGGCTGAATTTTAGCCATATTTACTTTTTGTTCCCATGGCTTAAAGCTCTACCTCCTGCCCTAGTTTGCCAATTTCCATCTAGTCCCATAATAACAGATCCCTATTACCTAACGTGAGACATTGTCTTTTTGATCGATTCATTAAAGCAACACTTCTACTTTTCACATTAACAATGTGTACTGGGAGCTCAGCATATGTTCTTACCCCATAGAAACTGCACAATCCTAAAACAAATCATTTGAGGCAACATACCTGGGAATTACATCAGCTATACTTTTTACAATACATATTTTTTTCAGGTTTGTTTATGTAATGCAAGAGCAGAAACAAACTAAGTCTATTTAATAGAGCCTCTGAAAGCTCTGTCTTGCTACCATCGAAGACAAGAGCTGTCAGAAAGCAAATACTGAAAAGATGCATGCTGCTCTCTGCCCAGTGATGTAAGTAGAACGATCTTGGATAGAGAGGCCAATATCAGACAATAGAACAGCTAGCATAGACTGCTGAGGCAATTAATTTATCAGATTATAATTCAATGTCACAAAGACAAAAGAAAAGAAAACAATAGAGCCACAGCAATCTTATAAACATTATGTATAGGACGGATTAAAGGAGAAAAATAAAAATATATTTTTAATTCACCTCATGCTAAGTTTGATTAGAAATAGCATAGTATTGCAAATTGCATTTATTTTGTATTTTTACAAATTTTTATAATGTAAGGAAAAGTTGGTATTTCTACACAAATCAATCATTCATCTTCTTTCTCGGCCAACACACTGAGATAAAAAGCATATTTCAGGAATAGAGATTGTTTGAAATTTATATTTCTTTACAAACTAAATCAATAGCTATTCAAATGCTTCTAACTCAACATTGTAAGAAAAAGGGACATTAAATGAAAATGTAAGACCCCTGCAACATGTATCTGAGGGTAATGACTTGGGAAAAAAGAATCACTTTTATTTATTTATTTTTAAATTTACATTTAATCACTATACATCTTTACAGTGGAGAATTGCTTTTCTGCCCTCCGGTGCAGCCAAGAGGTGCACCATATGGCTAGTTTGACATTAGTTGTACCTTTCCCCCTGATTTGCGAGGTCAGGGGGCGGGCGTGGAGAAAGGGGATCCAGATAACTTTACCATTTTGATTTCATGTCAAAATCAGAGGCAACTATTTCCATATTCTAAAGTAGGAATTCAAATTGTCTTGAGATCACATCAATTAAGTCTCAAAAGAAGAGGTCATCTTGCTCCTTTGGAATGGTCACCTGCTCATGCTCTCTGTTACGTTTTAAATGTATCTCCTTCAAAATGCAGATGTTTCAATACCATAGCATGAAGAGGTGAGACGTTTAAGAGCTGATCAGGCAGTACTGATTCCCTCTCTTAGATGGGATTAACGCCCTTAAAAACAAGCTTCATGCATCATTTAGCTAGCTTGTCCTTTGGCCTTCTGCCATATGAAGGCAGAAAAAAGGTCCTCATTTGGAACAAATGCTGGAGCCTTTTATCTTGGCATTCCCAGCCTCCTGAATTGTGAAAAATAAATTTCCATTCTTTATATATTACCAGTCTGTGGTATCTTTGTATCCATGTGTTGTTGTGGTGGATTTTGGGTTTGTTTGTTTGTTTTTGTTTTGTTTTTGAAATTCATTAGCACAAGTGAATTCAACAGAAGAGTCGATGTCTATTTTAGGTTTTCAGAGATTTTGGAGAGAAGGGGGCCAGGAGAGAGGATGACCACACCATAATCCTTTCTCTTCCATTATCCTTTCCATATTGTGGCACTTACCTGTTGTGTTTTTAGGACAGCCACTGGATTCAGTACTTAAACTGTGCGTTTGGCCATGTGGGATCCAGTCACCTTAACCACCATGGCACCAGCTGTGGTATTATAGAATAGCAGTGCGGTGCAGACCAAGACATTCTTTGATTGTTGTCATGTTTAAAGCATGCTTCTCTAGAAGCTTTCATTTTCTCCAGGATCACTAAAATATGAACAGAATTAAGCTTGGGAGGATAATTAGAATCATCACCTGCAGAATTAATGATTTAGCCCATGTTATCTTGTCTGACATGAAAACAAGAAGATGAAGATTAGAAAATGGACCATTTGAAATGGGAATAAGGGAGACACATAAGGTCCAAGCAAATACTGTAATTACTGGATGTAGGGAAAGGCTCTTCTACCCATGTAAATTGAATTTAAAACCCCCACACATGATCAAAGTTCTTTCTTTTCTCTTCTTGAAAGTCTAACTAAAGCTCATTGTAAAAACAGGCTGTGTATCTGAGGTACAAGCTGTTCAATACATAAATCTTATGAACATAACAAGTAGGGGAACAGTAGAAGCAGAAATTCATATTTTTTCTTTATGGCCATTATGGGCAAATAAATGATCATTTTATTAGTCTTTCTGAGACTCCAAACACAGAAAAACACCATTTCAAAAACTGGTTAAATCAAACCAGGAGTCATTCAGTTCATTCAGAGAACCACAGAACATCCTGATATTTTGAACTTAATTTATCCAACAATTTTCATAGTTATTTTGTATAGATGCAGGGAATATCCTTTCCAAGTGTAGAATGTGACTACTAAGTTCTGTAAACTATGCTGCTACTATTATTAATGTCCCTTTTGCTAATATAGTCAAATACTTTCATGGTTTATGTACTTCAGGTAATATGTGTGAGGAGTTAGGACATGATTAAGCCATTCACTTCAATTATAAAAACTAATGTATATTGCCTAATGTTAGGTAAAGCACATGATATGTAATGTTTAGGTTGTCTTGAGGCCATGCCCTCAAATATACATTTTTATTGTCAGATTTGAATTAGCTTCAAGGTTCTAAGGATGTTTTTTAAAGTATGCAAATAAAAATTGATCATGAATCTCTAACTGCAATGAAAAGATTGGTAAGTACCAATATTTATTGTCATATGGAGAAAAGTTTAATATATTTAAATAAAGCTACTCTCATATCCTTGGTTTAAAAATATATTCATAAAGTAAAAATAACAATTTATCATAATACAAATGTGTAATGTCTAATCGTTTCAGTTGATTTCAGAGAACAGATCACATATACTGACATAGTGCAAGGATTTAATAATATCTAGAAGAACATAACATTGTTACTTGGCTTTATTTTACTATCTCATTAATACCTACCTCAGGCAACTGAAACACCTCAGCACTAGATTTATGCATCGTCACTCAAAGGTGTTTATTAAGAGACCGCTAAAATATCTATGTCATGTATATATTAAGAATCTATTTGCAATATATGTGTACTTATCTCCAACAAGTAATCACTTTGGGAAGAGCCATTAATTAAACTGATCCTAAATGATATAAATGCTTTTCAAAAAAATATAACAAGTGAAACCATTTTTTCCACTATATCTGCTTTTTTGCCTATTTATTCCTATTAGTACTTCTAGGCTAATTATTGTGACTGTGCATCCATAATCATTTGCACTTAATATACACTTCTATATTTATTCTTACCTATAGCTGACAGCTAACTAATGTTTTTTGTATAACGTATAGATAGAAATATTCATAATTTAATTCTTATTCATAGATAATTTTATAATATAGACCAATCTCATTCTAATACAAATTACTATTATGCAAATTAGAATAAAATCACAGGTTAAATAAAATTATCTAATACTGTTGGGCTATAAAATTTAAAGTATTATTAGTCTTATTTTAAACATACTGAACCAACACCACTTATAAAAGCATTATCTTAATTTTCTTCCATTGCTGGACATGTTTATTTGAAATTCTTTTTCTCTACTTTCAGAATCACCATTATATAAAGCATTATAATTAATGAAATAATGCAAGGAAGGATTTTATAGTGATATTAATGGGGATTTTTTACAACAGTAGTTGTATGTGTAATATAAATTGATTTTAACATTTGTAAACTATCAACTAAATAGAAGCAATTTTAGTAACATTGTGTGTTATAGAATGCTTTCTCTAAGTAATGAATACAATTCAAAAATAGTCCAATATTATATTACACTTTTAATTAGCTAAATGTATCTGTTTTCCAGATGACCTATTCATTTACTTTATTCTTAATGAGATGAAAAATGCATCCATATAAATTTATCAGTTTTGGAAGCCAGCTTTTGGAGTGGTGTTTAAGGTGCTAGACTTACATGTGACTTACTGCAGTTTGAGTCTTGGACCTAAGGACTTGAAAATTACACCAGGCACATATGCTTGCATGACAGAAATTTTGAGAGAAGAATGGAGGAGATGGGACTGTGGCATGGCCATCCCTCTGAGGTTGATTTGTCATTTTCCTTCTCTCTGTCTTTCTCTCTCTCTCTCTCTCTCTCTCTCTCTCACTCTCTGGTGAGTACATGTACCATATAGCAAAAAAATCTTATAAAAAAATTGTCAGTTTTGTAATTCTAATCATCAATGCAGCCAGTGGGCCCCATGGTCAGTCTCTCTTCTATACCCTTTTCACTACGAAGTTAGTCTCCTGGTCTATTGGTATGACCGGTCTCTGTATCATGTATCCTGTAAGCTTCTAGATAGCAGAGTCTGCTGAAGCTGAGTAGAAAAGGCAAATCTATACCTATGCTAGGTATCTGTCCTTAGGAAGACAAACTGATGGCCCTTTGAGGATGAAAGGAATACATTGTGGTGACTTGCCACCAAATATTCTAAAGGAGATCATATTTCTCTGTTGCTACAAATTTGTATTAAATTGATAAGTAGGTGTCCATGCTATTGAACTCATTCTGGAAACCATCTCTGCCACTGTGGCCAATCCACTCATGCAGCCATCATGCCAATTTTGGGGCGGTCAACGATGAAGTATGACTATTATCAATGAACCCAGTCATCTTGTGTATCTGGTTATTAAGTATATCTACCACAAAAGATGATTTTTGGTTGGTGATAACATTTGAAATAAAAATATTCTTAAGTTATGGTTTCTTCTTCCTCCTCCTTCCTTTTTTTTGGGCACACAAAATTACAAATGAAACTGAAGATAAGAAAAGAGATTTTTATCACTTGTTTACTATTTGTATACACAGAATATATTCATTGTTTGGTTTCTTCCTCTAGAAATATTTATTGTTTTCCATTTTTATATATGATCTATTACACTTAATTGCTATACATTTAATTTTAATAGCATATGGTATGATCTTTCAAATCATGCATGCAATGTGTGAAATTCAAATAAAGAATATTACCATATGTATCATTTTCAACAGAGAACTTTACATTCTTGTATCTGTTAAGTGCTTTTTTCCTCTGAGCCTCTCTATCCCACTCCTTACTAGCCAACCCCTCCTTTACAGTCTTCAGTATCTACACTTGCCCTCTCTATTATTATATCTTTGAATCTTTCAGTTTCTGCCATAGATTGCAGACATTTGGTATATACTGAGCAGGGGTATAGAATGTTTTTCTTTCATAATGTGACTTGCTTCACATGGTATTAAATCTTCTATAATGTGACTTGTTTCACATAGTATTAAATCTTCTATATTCATTTATTTTGTATCAAATGAGAGTCTTACTGTTCTAAATGACTGAGAAGCATTCCATAGTGTATATGAACCATATTTTTTCAGTCCAGTCATCAGTTCTTGGGCATTTAGATTGATTCCACATCTTAGCGATTGTGAATAATGCTGCAATAAACATGGATATACAAGTGTCTGTCCAACAGAGTGTCTTGCTATTTTGGGAGTAAATACCAAGGAGTGGGATTACTGGGTAACCTGGTAGTTCCATGTAGGTTTTTGATGAACCTAAAAAATTGTTTTCTACATGGGTTGTACTAATTTACAATCAACCAACAGTGCAGCAGAGTTCCCTTTTCATTGAACTCTTGAAACTTTCTACCTCTCCCCATTCAATATAGGTAAATTGTATGTGTCTACAAATTTGTTTGTCTAATCTAGGTTTTCTTGTTTGTTGACATATAGTTGGTTGTAGTATTGTCTCATGACATGACCTTTTGCGTTTCTGTTATATCTGTTGTAATATTGCCTGTTTCATTTCTGATTTTATTTACCTGGTTTCTTTTCTCCATTTTTCTTGCTTATTCCAGCTAACATTTTGTCGGTTTTGTTTATCTTTTCAAAAAAAAAAAAAAATGGCTTTGTGTTTATTTTATTTTATTTTCTATCTTTTTAGAGCTTTTTGCCTTAGGGTATGTACACTCTAGAGAGAGGGAGAGAGACAGAGATAGTGAGAGAGAAAGTGAGTATTCACCGTCCGTCCAGAGAGATGACCACACCATAACCTCTTCTCCTCCACTCTCCTCCCAGGATTTTGGGCATATGCACACATATCCCTAATGTAATTTTCAAGCCACCAGGTTTGGGACTTAAACTGTGTCAGCTATGTTGGAGTCCAGTGATGTAATTGCTATGCCATCTGCTGGTCTCATATTTACTTTATTTTTGTATAGTTCTTTCATTTTTTATTTCACTTATTTCTGCTCTAATTTCTGATTTCTTCTTGTCTTTTTTGTTGTTTTTGCTGCTGCTTTTCCAGTTCTTTGAGATGAGTCACTAGGTTATTTATTTACCATCTTTCTATTTTTTTCTTGTACGTACTAAGTGCTATAAACTTCCCTCTTACTCTGTTTTAACTGTATTTCAGAGGTTATGGATTTATCTGTTCATTATCATAAGTTTTACTAAATATTTTGAGTTCAGTCTTAATATCTTTAGTAGTATTAAAGCTATTCAGGAGTTTATTTATTTATTAATTTTTTTATTTTTTTAATTTAAAAAAATTTTTTGCACATATTTATTTATTTATTTATTTATTTATTTATTTATTTTTGGAGAGGTTTTTTCGCTATAGGGCGCGTGCGCTCGCCAGACTGACAGAGAGAGACATAGAGACAGAAAGCAAGAAATCACCCCCCAGGGAGGATGGTCACGCTGCAATCCCTTCTCCATTCTCCTCTCAGGATCTTGGGCACGCACGCACACACACCCGGCGTGAGTTTTAAGCCACTGGGTCCAGGACACGAACCGCAGTCGACTACGTGGGAGTCCAGCGACATAGCCATTACGCTAACTGCTGGTTCCCTACACATATTTATTTTTTAAACAAATTATTTACATGTTTAAATGTTTTTACCTCATAATCATTTTTTTCATTTCATTTTCTTCCATACATTCAGTCACATTATTATTTATCTTACAAAATGGATATTTCAACAGGTGAACATTTCTCCCTAGTACTGTTGATAAAACTACAAAATATCTTCAACAGATAATACCACACCTCTTTGTGCCATTAATGAGTTGCCTCCCTGTCAGTGTTCATATGTTTGTATGTTATTTAAGGGTCTTTCTGTTGCTGATTTCAAGTTTAATTCCATTATGGTCATAAAAGATACTGGATATAGTTTCTATATTTTAAAATTTGTAAAGGTTTAGGACCAGCAGTTAGCATAATGGCTATTATGTAGTTGAAGGCAGTTTGAACCCGGACCCGGTGGCTTAAACTCATGCCGGATACGTGTGCGTGCGTGCCTACGATCTCAAGAGGAGAATGGAGGAGAAGAGATTGCAGCGTGGCCATCCCCCAGGGGGTGATTTCTCGCTTTCTATCTCTCTGTCTCTCTCTGTCTTTCTGGCAAGTGCATGTGCAGGGGCAGCTCACAGTCAGTTGTCATGCCCCAGGTATCAGTGGCTACAGAGGTGGTGGCAGTGAGCTTTTCTCTTAGTCAATGGCCATGTTCCCCTCTATGCCTACTTCTATTTATAAAGTTTTATGTCTTTCCCTTTCTCTTGAATTCTCAGTTCTTCTATTTCCATTTAAAAAATACACACACACACACACACACACATATATATATATATATATATATATATGCATAGTATATGTTACTTTATATATTATATTTATATTATTTATATTTTTTTTCTTATCCTAACATCCGGACATATCTTTCTCTTTAGAAACTGATTAACTTATACTTCCGTAGTAGCTCAACTGGGGAAGATGTTTTTTTCATCTACATGATCTTTTCAAGACCATTCCTGAATAATGTTGTAATATAACAACCATTCATTTTTGGCTTTCACTGAAAAGATATCCAGGCTTAGGCTTTTTCTCCTCCTTCAGCTGGCCATGTGGGATCTCTTCTCTAGCCATGGGTGTGATCTTGGGGTCAGTGCAGTAGCTGTGGAGGTAGCCATAACATGCACGCAGCGAACTTTCCCACAACTGACACCTCCCATACCTTAGGGCCTGCCAGGTATACTGTCCAAGCAACAGTACTTCTCGTACTCAGCCAGTGACTGCTGCAGAGCCCTTTCTCTATGTGACTTCACTCAGAACTAGTAGACTTCTGTGCTGCTCTGTGTGTGTGGGCTAGTGTAACATTTCTAGGAATTTCTAGGATCTCCTGAGACTTTATGTTTCCTTCTTTGTGAAAGAAGACAGAAGATACAACAATTCTCTTTTACTTTGGCAGATATATCCTGACCTTCCTTAAGCATTAGATCCCTACATTGAAATAGATGATCGTAAATCTTCATAGGGTTTATCTTGCACCCTCTGGAGCTATTGCATCTTAATAAGCCCTTTAGTGCACTAAAATCTTCATCCTCTCTAGTTAGCATGATGTCATCAGTGAAATAGATAAGTATGATATTCTATGGTATTTCCAGGCAGTTCAGATATTTTCAGATTATGACAGAGGAAGAGCTCATTTACTTAGACTTACAGTAAAATCATAGTGAATATCTTTTGCATCCCACTTGAATATAAGCTGTTTCTGATACTCTTTTCTTGCAAAATCAATGGCCAGATAGCATGTACCTGAGACACTAATCTGCTCTATAATGATATCATGTTCAGCACACCTGCTGAGCCCAAGGAACTACTGAATTGAGCAGTCTGCAATCATTCTCTAAGGTACGTCTGCTTTTTTTGTTGTTTTTTGTACATCTACTTTCTATAGAGCAGGACTGAAATATTAAATAAAGGTATGATATGACAAGAAAGAAAAAAATATATATGTTTTGAGTTTTGGCAACCTTTTTTTAAAGAGTTTTGTTTTTGTTTCTTTTTTCTCTAGGGTAGATGCTCTTGCTGGAGAGGCAGAGAGAGATAGAGAGACAGAATATGAGAAATCATTCCCTAGCAGGGATGTCCATGCTGCAATCCCTTTTACTCCATTCTCCTCTCAGAATTTTGGGCACACATGCACACATGCCTGACATGAGATTCAAGCTGCCAGGTCCAAGACTTGAATTATGGTTGGCCATGTGGGAGTCCAGTGATATAACCATTATCCCATTGGTTAGTCCGTCTTGCAAACTTTTTACAGTATCATCTATTTTGCGAATAATATTCCTACTTGTGTTATGCTGATATTTAATTCTAGTCTTGAGCCTGATATATAAGAGAAGAGGTTGGAGAAGCACTTGTGATAGTAAGGGTAGACACCTCTTTATTGCTGGGAAGAGATCTTTGTAGTATCTTGAAACATAATAGTCATGCCACTTGTAACTAAGGAAAGATGGGTACATCTCTGTAATGCATAAAGGGTCATAGGAATCTGCATATAAACATGCTCAGAGACATCCATTTAGAAAACCCCATTCTGTATTGTAGGGCTCCAAGTTTCCCTGTCCGACATTGGCTGAACATTCAAACATGACTGAGTTTTACAAATCTGTTTTATTTCTATGTTGCTGCTCAGCAGCGTCAGCTCTTTCCCCTGCAATAGATAAGTCTTCTTTGTAAGTTGCCACTGGAAACCCTTTACTCTCACAAAGTTAAGTATTTAACTTAGGTATTAATGTTTTTAATGACCCTCAGTTCTCATTTTCTAGGCAAAAAGTTATAGAGCTTGGTAATAAGCCAACTCTATGGTCTTTATAGGTATTGTTTACCTCATTATCATTCAAATGTTCAAATAATCACACCTGTAAAAGTATTCCCTTCACCTTCACAGAAACATTTTCCAAGGCACTGTCGGTGTTCACTGGTGAACACCTGTATGGTTCTCTTGCCTGTTGGGTGATGAGTGAGCCAGTCCCAAATTCCCATCTTAATATCTGTTTTCTGAACTCCACTTATGTTTGCCTAGGTCTTTCCAAAATCTGACAAGACAGGATTAGGTACACAGGGCCTTTTGGGGGAAAATACTGCTGAGGAGAAATTGGGAGGTATCTTAAAGATACCGTGAGAGATATTAGTCCCAGCCTTAGTGCTGACCACTGTCAATGGGAGAGAAAAAGAAAAAAAGAAATTGACTGGAAGATTCACACTGCAGTGCAATTGCAAACATGTTCTGCAAGGCCTGTGAGTATTTAAGACAAAGTCTTCCATCACAGGACTTCCATTTCTCACTGGAGCTAGCCTGCCTCCTATGCCATCTCCACTAAGTCACTGACCAAGAGCAGCCCTTAAGAAGATGGCCTCAACATAAATGTGGTGATGAATTTCAGAGCACTTGAGTTGGGGCTATCAGACAATTATGTAACCCTCAGTCAGACACCTACAAGGGATATTTCCATGGGCAACACGTATTTAAACCATTTTATATTGAGTTGTTATTTTCCAGTGATACAGAAAATGTTCTATTTGTATAACAGAGAAAATTTTTCTAAAATTATCTTGGTCTACTGACACAGATAGGGTTAACTCTGGTTAGTAAAGGTGACTGACATTAATAGCAATTATAATAGGCAGTACTGATAAAGGAATAATAATATGAGATCCATGATGAGAACAATAAAATCTAATGACAAAAAATTGATTTTGGGGCCACTTACAGTAGTGCATGGTAAGACACTGTCTGCAGCCTAAACCACATGGGATTTCTGGTTTGATTCTCAGTGTAACCAAAGGCCAGGCAAGGTGGCATCATGCCTGTTGACACTAGCAACTTTAGAGACTTAGGTAGGAGGATCACAACACAGTGAAATCATGTCTTGGAAAAAGAAAAAGAAAAAAATGTGTTTCTGAGATTAAATGAATGAAGTGGGAGAAGTATAGATAAACGCAGAATCTAAAAATGTGGATGGATAGTAAATTTTACTGATAAGGTCTCTGACATCTCTAAATGCAATTTTTCTTATTCAGTAGGTCATGTATCTCAAAAGATAAAAGATGAAAAGAACCCCCAACCAAAAAGCATACTATTTAACAGATTAGTACATCTCTAATTTGAATTATCTTTAGTAATGTAAAATAAACCAAGTAAGCTATAACTCACAAAGTTTTCCTTTCTCAAAATGAGTTCTACTAAATCTGAAAAAAATTTATCATTTCAGTCCTCTAAGTTTCTGTGTCAATTCATATTACATAACGCACAAAGTTTGCATTAACATTATTTTATTTGCAAACAGGGAACAAAATTTGTCCTGAATAAGATTCATTTTCAACTATATGTCCTACCATATACTGCCAAGACAGTATCATTTTGCCCACATAGTTTTCTGTTTTTTAAATGAATGCTGAAGAGCCAATGAGCCCATCTGGCATGTGGGGGGAAAATAGAAATAAATAGCTGCCTAAGTAATACAGAATGAACAAGTACATATTTGTGTAAGAACTCAGGTAGCTCTAAAAAAAGTCTAAAATTGACATTTAGAAATTCATATCATTAGCTGAAATGAAATGGCTGAATTCAATGGAAATTGTCATTTATGAGAAAGTATTCTAATAGTGGTCTTAAGAGGATAGGTTTTATTATACTTCTGGGCATAATGTATCTGCTATTGTAAGGATAATAACTTTGTTCCCTTGTAAGGCATTTTAATAATGAATGAGTTATATATTGTTTATGTGATTTGTTTCAGTAGTGTGTCACAAAAGACTATGACCAGAGAGACTATAGGAGTTGATTTAAATACAGATCATCAGTATCACAGGGAAAGTGAGTTCTGGTGCTGTATATTAAGTGTCTGTGTGATGTTTGGTGTCATGCATATAAATACTCAGTGGGCATGGAGCTCACTGGCTTACACTTAAGGGTCTCTGCCAGGGAAGTCACTTTTCTCCACTGCAGCTGATAAGGAGGAGATGAACCCTGTATTTCACATGTTTATTTTTAGCATTGTTGAAGGAAATGTAAAGAGTTATAGTAAAGAGAAGAGTCTCAAAGTATAAACTTTAAAATAGATACTCAAGAGACCAGCAGAAGGCATAATGGTTGCATGGCTGGACTCTTAGGTAGTCGACCATAGTTGACTCCCAGACCTGGTGTCTTAAAACTTATGCCAGGCACATGTGCGTGTGCACCCAAAATCCCAACAGGAGAATGGAGGAGAAGGGATTGTAGCATGGCCTTCACACTGGGGAGGGGGGCTGGCAGGGAGTGATTTCTAGCTTTCTGTCTCTCTGTCTTTCCCTGTGTTTCTGGCAAACACACATAGACTATTTCAAAAATCTCTCTCTCAAAAAAAAATAATAATACAATTAATTTTTCCAGTTTTTATGTTAATAGCAAGATTGATTGTGATCCCTTAGAAGAAGAGGAATAGGTTCTGTGTCTTAAAATATTCTACAACTTGGGGTCGACAGGTGGCATGCTAGTTAAAGGTGCTGGATTCCTATATGTCCAACTATGGTTCCAGTCCTGGACATGGCAGCATGCTTTGCCACTTTTCCTTTCTCTCTCTCTCTGATCAAATTGAAAAATAATAATAACATGATACCAGAAGTTAGCATAATGGCTATGTCGCTGAACTCCCACGTAGTCGACCGCAGTTCAAGTCCTGGACCTGGTGGCTTAAAACTCACGCCAGGTGCATGTGTGTGCGTGCCCAAGATCCCGAGAGGTGAATGGAGGAGAAGGGATTGCAGTGTGGCCATCCCTGCTGGGGGGCAATTTCTTGCTGTCTGTCTCTCTGTCTCTCTGGCAAGCACACGTGCCCTGCAGCAAAAACCTCTCAAAACACACACACACACACACACACACACAAAGAAAACAAATAATAACAAATGGAATTAAATAAATAAATAATTCTTTTTAAAGATATAATTTTAGCAAGGGAATATTCAAAAGTGCAGTTAGAATTTACTCAAAGATTGGGATCAGCAGTTAGCATAATGGCTATGTCACTGGACTCCCACGTAGTCGACCGCGCTTCACGTCCCGGACCCGGTGGCTTAAAACTCAACACCGGGCGCATATGTGTGCATGCCCAAGATCCCGAGAGGATAATGGAGGAGAAGGGATTGCAGCATGGCCATCACCCCTGGGGGGTGATTTCTCCCTTTCTGTCTCTCTGTCTCTCTCTGTCTGTCTGGCAAGTGCACACGCCCTATAGCAAAAACCTCTCCAAAAAAAAAAAAAAAAGAAAAAAGAATTTACTCAAAGATTAAAAATGTAAATATAAGATATTTTTAGTAGATTTAGTTTGAATTACATTGATCAGTATATACATAACTATAAATATGAATATAGATCCATATCCATTAAGTTTTTGTTTTATATTTTCATAGTAAAATTCCCCCTAGACTGTAACTTGGCTGACAAGATTATAGTCCAGATGGGAAATACATTTTTAAATTATATATAAAAATAAACATTTATTAGAAAAAAGTTGGAAATGATGGGACCAGAAGTTAGCGTAATGTCTATGTCTCTGTACTACCACGTTGTTGACCTCGGTTCGCGTCCTGGACCCGGTGGCTTAAACTCACGCCAGGCACTTGTGTGTGCATGCCCAAGATCCGGAGAGGAGAATAGAGGAGAAGGGATTGCAGCGTGGCCATCCCCCCCTGGAGGGTGATTTCTTGCTTTCTATCTCTCTGTCTCTCTCTGTCTGGAGAGCACACGCACCCTATAGCAAAAAACCTCTCCAAAAAAAAAGAAAAAGTTGGAAATGAAAGGCATTTGTAATATAAGATTCTTTTATCTAATTCTTTCTGAGAATGGTTCAACATCTTGACATCTTAGATTTTAATTCACAATGTGGTTTCGCTACAGGCAAATTTGAATGGGTGGTGAAAAAGTTATTCAGGTAATGAAAATAAATAAACTTGTTCTAAATGAAAATGGTATTGGTTAAAATTATCAAGAGTGGATACATAAATGAATTGAATTAGTTAGAAAATTTTTCAACACTTCACTTTGTATGAGTAGAAATAACTTGAATAATATAATAAGAATTTCTAAATGATATACCACACAAATATGACTCTTTATACAAAGAATCTTTAGAGGGGGAAAATTAAACAAAAATAATATTTAATAAAAGAGTGAGTCTGCAGCTGGTAGGTGGCATGGTAGTTAAGGGGACTGGACTCCCACATGACTGCCTGTGCTTCGATTCCTGGATCAGAGAGGTTGCTTTCTAGCTCTCTCTCTCTCTCTGCCTTCCTCTGTCCCTCTCCTGTAAAATTAAATTAAATTAAGTTAAATAAAATAATTCCTTAATTTTTGAGAGGTTTTTGCTATTGTCTTCAAATCAATTGTCTTCATTTTACCTATGGGTAATATTGATTTACTTACAACCTGTTCCCACTCAATGACATTTCTCATTCAAAGATCTTCTCTGTATCTCAGGTGTCAGAATCTGAGAAATTACACTTCTCAAACTCTTTCAGCAGAATGTATCTGGTTTACATTTTTTTTTTTTTTGAGAGGTTTTTGCTATAGGTTATGTGTGCTTGCCACAAAGACAGAGAGAGACAGAAAGATGAAAAGCAAGAAATCACTCCTCCCCAGGGGGGATGGCCACACAGCAATCCCTTCTCCATTCTCCTCTTGGGATCTTGGGCACGCACACAAATGTGCTCAGTGTGAATTTAAGCCACTGGGTCCGGGACTCGAACTGTGGTCGACTACATGGGAGTCCAGTGACATAGCCATTACGCCCTCTGCTGGTCCCAATTCTTTAAAATATTATAAAAAGAAAATAATAAGTCAAATAAAAATAAACTGATATGTATGTTTATAGTTTATGATCGTAATAATCCACATCAATTGTCACTGAATCTTACCAAAGCTTCACTTATTTTTATTTTTATCGTTTTGTACATTTGCTGGTCAACAAAAGAGAAATAAAAAATGAGAAATAATCACCCCTTTCCCCCAGGAGCGATGGCCATGACACAATCGCTTCTCCTCCACTTTTCTCTTGGGATTTGAGGCATCTTCTGGCCCAGGTATACCTTTCTTTAACTTCTCCCAACTGACACTATAACAAAGTGAATATACCCAAGTCATGTTCAAATGAATATACTTTTTTTTTTTAATTTGCTAGAGCATACATATACGTGGCAAAGGGGGAAAAAGAGAAAAGGGCAAGTGAGAAGGCATTCCTCATGGGAAATTGTTATAGCATAATCTCTTCTCCATTTCTCACTCCTTTTGGGCATGTTTCTCAAATTGTCAGGTCTAGAACTTGAACTGTGCAGTAGGCCATATGAGATCTAGCCACCTTAACCATCATACCATGGGCTGGCTTTATATATGCTTTTAACATTACTAAAAACAGAAGGACAAAAAAGCTCCAATAGGGTTATGTTTTAAATGTAAATATAGTGCTAATTTCTTTGCAACTCTGAAAGCATTTTCTTATACCAACATTGAAAAAGCAAGACTTAACCATGTTTACTGCTAAGCTCTGTCTCCCTGAAGCTGCAAACTGACGCCCATTCTTTTTCAACCATTTGCTATGGTCTGAACTTTTATGTCCTCCCAAAACTCTTATGCTGAATCCTAACTCTGAGGAGAAGGTATTAGAAAATGGGGCTTTGAAGAGGTGATTAGAGTATGAGGTAGCTCCCTGGTGATTAGTATTAGTGCCCTTATGAAAGAGACTCCAGAGTGCTACCTTGTCCCTGTCGCCATGTGAAGATAAAGCTAGAAGTCGGCCATAAATGAACCAAGAAGCAGACCCACTGATACCAGGTCTGCCAGTGTCTTGATCTTAGACTGCCCAGTCTCCAGAACTCTAAGAAATAAATCTGTATTGTTGCTGGGGCCAGCAAATGGAATAGTGGTTAAGGTGCTGATCTCACACTTAGCCGACTGTGGTTCAAGTCCCAGAACTGGTGGCTTGAAAAATCACACTGTGTGTGTGTGTGTGTGTGTGTGCCCAGAACCCCAGGAAGAGAATAGAGGAGAAGGGATTGCTGTATGGCCATCTCCCTCTCCCCCGGAGGGTTTTTTTCTCACTTTTCCTCTCACTGTCTGTCTCTCTCCTATGAGTGCATGCACCCTACAGCAAAAACATATGTGTGTGTGTGTGTGTGTGTGTGTGTGTGTATACACACACGATAACCATAGCAAACATTCTTTTTAAATAAGGCAATAAATCTCAGAAGCAGTATCCATTCAATAAATTGTAAAATATAAAAGTACTTTAAATTTTCTGTTGTCTTATGAAGATATTCTTATTGATACAAGGGATTAAATATATATATAGAAACATAATTCTGAAGCAGAAAATTAAGTTAATAGATATATAAGGTGAATGAAGAATAATACTGTATATTTTGATTTCCTCTACCTATATAAATAAACAGGGACGACTAACGTGTTGAAAATAATTCAACCTAACAGGTAGTGGAAAGAAAACAATGAGAGATAATTATTCGAGGACAATGAGCAACAAAAGTTGATTTAACTGACCATGCACTCTCCTTAGAAATGAGTTAGATTCTGTATACTTACTTAGAAAACCCTGAGGAAATCCATGCAATGGAATAGACATCAGATTCCATTTCAGGACTTCAGACCAAATGTTTCTGGATCTTTCACATCCTTCTCACAAGGCCTCTTGTCTTCCTCATCATTTTCCAGGCAGTTCCTCAGCCTCCATAGGTTTACTTTACAGGACTGTCATTTTTGCATAGGAATAAGGCACATGTTTATAAAACTTCTAGGAAAAGTGCGCATTGTCTTGAGATAAGATATGTAAGTCTGAGGATATAAATAAAGGAGCAGGTTGTTTTGTTTGCATAAAAGGAAAGGACTGATTCAGGACTTATAAGCTATAATCTGGTGATCATGAAGACAACCTTTTTCTCAGCTTGACTAAAGCTTAAACAGTCTGGGTAGGCCTCCCCTAGTATGTCCTTCATTCAGTCAGACCATTTATTTTTGGCTAACATCGAATAGACTGCACTTGCCATTTTAAAGGTATCACACCTCTATTTAGTGCTAAAATGTGTGATCCCTACCACATCATCTCGTGTCAAGATATTTGAACTCTATCAACTCCTTTTTATGACTAGACATCTTAGTTTTTACCAGTTCCTTTAGCACTTGTGTGTTCTCCACCGCAGCTTAATGAGTCTGCCTCCTCGCTTCTATTTACAAATAAACTATGAGAAACTAAAGTCTATATCTCAAGTCCATCTAATTATAGTCCTTGCTTTTCTAATACCTTGCTACTTGCCTCATGTGTGTGTGTGTGGGGGGGGGGAGGGGGAATGACTAATTTGGAAGGAAAAGAGGAGGTGGAATGCCTGAATCTGGTGCGGATTAGATATTCAGGTGGATGGATTCCCAGGTTTCTAGCTTAGGCAAGTGGATATTTTGAAATGACATTCACTAAAATTAGTAACAACAGAGGAAAAGCAAGTTTGGGGAGAAATAAGATTTTAGTTTGAGACTTGCTGACACAGTTTTACTAAAATATATGAAAGAGAAGAAATAGAGTAGATATGGAGGGAATAAATTAGTCTGGAACCAAAAGGAAAATAAGATATTTCAATTTGTATCTCACCAGAATTTTCATGGGAAATAAAATCATAATTAATTGTCAATACATAGTGAGATAAACAAAAATAAAAAGCTAAATTTGTAACTTTGAGAAAATGAATTTTTTAACAGGTTATTGCCTTAGGGTGCATATGCTCACCAGAGAGAGAGAGAGAGAGACAGTGAGAGGGAAAGTGAAAAATCACACAACTCTCCCAGGGACATGACTGCACCTCAATCCCTTCTCCTCCATGGATCTTGGGCAGACATGCACATGCACATGGCATGATTTTCAAGCCACTGTGTCTGAGACTTGAACCACAGTCAGCCATGTTGGAGTCCAGCAAAAAAAAAAATTGCTATGTCATCTGCTGGCCCTAAAAAATGGATATTTTTAAGTGAAGGCTTCCAGTTGCTGCACTGATGTATAAAAAGTTGGGAAATCACTCTTATCCTATGAAAAAACTAGTCAATGTAAAAGTAAAGTTTTCTTAGATGCTTCTGAGAACTAAGTTTACAGGGGAAACCATTATCTTAAAATCGGAAACCAGGTTTCACCTCTGAGAAATGCTTACTCATAACAGGTTTACTTACTCAGAGCAAAGAATTTGTAACCATAAACTGGTAGAAACACTTGAACATTAATTTGGATGATTTTTCAGGGACTATGTATGAGCTGGTATGACAGTAAGAATCTCCTAAAGACTACAATCTTCGCATGTCCCCATAGTTTTCTAGGATCTACTTCCAGAAACTTCACCATGAAAAGTGTGAAATAAAAATTTTACCAGACAGGTTAAACTGGTAAGGAAGACTTTATTCGAGACTATTGTAATGAGAGAGAGAGAGTTCTCTTCTATGAAACAAAGGGTAAGGGCATTTTTAGGTGCTTGTGTGAGCTTGGTAATGGGTAGGATGGTCTAGGATAGTCAATGTAATTAGAAAAGCTATGTTTGGGGACCAGCAGTTAGTGTAATGACTATGTCACTGGAATCTCACGTAGTCGACCGCTATTCAAGTACTGGACCCAGTGGCTTAAACTCATGCTGGGCGCACGTGCGTGTGTGCCCAAGATCCGGAGAGGAGAATGGAGGAGAAGGGATTGCAGCGTGACCATCCCCCCAGAGGGTGATTTCTTGCTTTCTGTCTCTCTGTCTTTCTGGCAAGCGCACATGCTCTAGAGCAAAAACCTCTCAAAAATAAAAAAGAAGAAAGTTATGTTTGCTAAATGTCACTTATTAAAGTTATGCTGCTGCCCTCTTAAAGAAACTAGGAAATAATGACAGTATCTCCTCTTATAATTATATACCAAAAGGATGGCTTCCAGGTTCTTGACAAGTTTGTAGGTTATAAAACTGACAAAACAAGGCCAGCAGGGGGCATGAAGGTTAAGGTGTTGTATCTTACATGGCCCAATTGATGGTTCCAGTCCCAGACCCAGGGGCTTGAAATTAATACTGGGTATGTGTACCTGTGTCCCCCAAATCCCAGGAGGAAAGTGAAGAGGGGATTGCAATGGCACCAACTTCCTGGGGGGTGATTTCTCACTTTCCCTCTCTCTGTGTCTTTCTCCCTATAGCAAAAACAAACAAACAAACAAACAAAAACTGATACAACATTAAGAAGAGATTTACACCGCAAGGAAGCAGAGAAAGAAAGAATTTATAGTTGCAAGCTTTCTAAAGTAAATGCTCTAAAAAAGAGAGGTCAGGAACCTGTAGTGTGATGAAGCCTGTCTAAAGTTTAGTCAAACTCAGGAGATATTAAGAGTTTAGCTGTCTTGGTTAGAAGACATAGAAATCATTCTTTGTTATTTGGATGGGTGTAGACAATGAGAAATCATTGTGAAATACACCCAGAGGCTTCTCCATACCAAAAGCATATTTTCCACAGGGAAAGAATGTAACATGATTTTATCAAGAGCCATTGAAGAAGGACATTCCTTTCAATATAGATACTTTGAATCATCTTGTCATACCTGAAGTGAAAAGAATGAGAGATGTAAAAGAAAAAACTCTGTGAAAAACTAGGACAAATGAAAATTTAATTGGAAAAGTATAGCACAGACCCACTTCTTCACAGTTCACTACCACCACACTAATATGGCTTCATTAAATTATAAGTGAAAGAACTCCATGGCACAAATTCTGTCAGGAGGATAACTTAAAGATGGTAAAAGTTAATGGAGAAAATAAACATACAGACACTAGAATTTGCAGTTTCTTATACACAGAGATGTAGCAAATATTAAATTAAAACCAATGCTTAGGTTAGCATAGCACTTCACACTATAGGCCTCCATGCCTCAGTTTCTATTACTCAATACAAAAGACTTGACTTATAACAAAATAATTACAAGCCTAGTTAAAAGGCAAGAAAAACAAGGGCCAGCAGGTGGCGTGATGGTTAAGGATGCTGGACTCCCACGTGGTCGACCATGGTTCAAGTTCTGGACCTGGAAGCTTGCTTTCTCACTTTCCCTCTCTCTTTCTCCTTCTATCTGTGTGTGTGTGTGTGTGTGTCTATCTTAAAATATTAAAATAATAATACTAATAAAGTTAAATAAAATAATTCTTTAAAAAAGGCAAAAGAAACAAACAGAAACAAATAAAGCAAAACAAACTAACAAAAAGCCTGAAGAGACAAGCTTCAGACCAATATATGACACAAATTTTAGAATTATTGGACCAATTAAAATAACTATGAATAAGAGCTCTACTGAAAAAAAATAAGATAATATGCACAGAAAAAGTTCATGTAAGCAGATATGAGAAACTAAAATAGATCAGACACAAATGCTTCAAGTCAAACCATAACACAAGTAATGAATATCCCTGATGGATTTATCAGCAGACTGGATACAGCCAGGATAATAAGCTTAAGATAGGTCAATAGAAATTTGTGTCTGAAATGTGAAGAGAAAAAGTTGTTAATTAAAAAAGAACATCTAAGAACTGTGTCACAGTTCAATAAATGTAACATATGAATAATTTGACTACATCAAGGAAAACAAAGAAAAAATGAATGGCAAAGAAAAAATATTTGAAATGACAATGACTAAGAAAATGTAAATATTAGTGACACACTTCAAAATAAGAAACCAGGGTACTCAAAAAACAACAAGCAAAATAAGTGCCAAAAAGGCTACACTGAGCTATATAATATTCAAACTGTAGAAAAAGAATATATCATAAGAAGCTGGAAGAGAGAAAAACATTTCATCTGTAGACTAACAAGAATAAAGAATTACAGCACTCTTCTCATCAGTAACCATGGAAGCAAGAAATATTGAGTAAAATATATAAAGTGTTGAACAAAAAACAACAGTAGAGAAGTCTATATTCAGCAAAATTACACCAAAAAGGCAAAGAAAAATAAAAACCTTCTCAGACAAACAAAAAATGAGATAATTCATCACTAAAAGATCTGGAAGAAATGTTAAAAGATTTTCTTCAGGCAGAATAAAAATAACAGTTCAGAAAATTGAATCTATATGAAGAAATGAAAAATATTTATAAGGTACTTGTATTATACATAAAGCAGGATAGTGTTGTTTAAAAATGGGATTAGATTAATTGTAAAGGTGAATTGCAAACTCTATAACAACAATGAAATCTTTTAAGATAAAAAAATATTAGTTTGATAGACCAGGAGAGAAGATAAATTAAAGGAATAAAAAATAGAAACATTCAACAAATACAACATGTATGAAAGAATTACATACCTGGTAGATATCAATCTGAACGTGTGATGATCATTTCAGTTGTGAATGGTCTAAATATTAGGGGACTACAAAAAGTTTTGACACTGGCTCTTGAGAAGTAAAATAAGTTTCCTTTGTTTAGTCTCAAATGCAATATTTACCAGATTGAGAAAAAATCACACCCTAGATAGAGTTCTAGGTAATTCACTTTAAATAATAAGGTGCACTCATGCTTTCTTTATCTCCTAAGTGATACTCTCTGAAAACTCATTAAGATCCTGTAGTGACCACATTGTGATAGCCTTAATTGCTCAACTTTTGCAAGACACAATCACAAGTAGCATATGAAGATTGAACACATCAAGATGTACTAAGAGTTCTTTAACCAGAACTGATCTGATGCTAGCATCTCACTCCGGGCCCTTCTTGAGGCTACCTGGCACCAAGTAAACAGCACCATCAATCTAAAACATCATCATAAAAACTTTTCTGGAAGACACCTGAATGCCTATCCCAAATTCCCACTTTGTCACATTTCTGATCTGTTGAAAAACCTTTCTTGCCTCTCAATCATGGAAACAGTACCTGAAGAATCTTGGACTCTACCACTATACCAGGTGATATCTTCTTTAAGAAAATCTTCTATGCAAACTCTTTTCAAAGAAATTGGGTTAATGTATAACAAGTGGTCAGACTCATTTCATAAATTTATGCAGTAACAGTTTGTGGAAAAATGAAATTAAGAGATAAAGTTAATGCCATTATTCACAATCACTAATACATGGGATCAATCAAAATGTCAATGAACAGATGAATGTATTGAAAATGTGTGGCACATACACACTAAAGAACACTATTTAACCATAAAAAACAGCAAGACAGGACCAACAACTGGCATAATGGCTATGTTGCTGGACTCCCATGTAGTTGACCACGGTTCGAGTCCTGGACCCAGTGGCTTAAATTCACACCGGGCGCATGTGTGTGCATGCCCAAGATCCCGAGAGGAGAATCTCTCTGTCTTTCTGACAAGTGCATGTGCTCCATAGCAAAAAATCCGCTAAAAAGAGAAAAAAGAAAACAAAAACTAAATAAAAACAGCAAGACCCTGGCATTTGATAGAAGGGGGACAAACATGAAAGAGTTACTGCTAAATGAAGCAAGCCAAACTATGAAAGAGAGACACTGTATGTACCCACTTAATATATACTGAATGTCCACACCGTATCATGGGAATTTAAAGATTAGAGGATAGAGAAGCATGGAGAACATCGCAGATAGTGGAGACAGTTTGGGAGGAGGGTGAGAGGTGAGGGAGGGTGAGAGGAAGGGAATCAAGGAGAAAAGTAGAGAGACAAGACATTTAAGGAACACACAAATGGAGGGTTATCCATTGATGATAACAGGTTTGGTAGTATCTTTAACTGGACTGGTGTGTAGTTTATTTATGCCAGGAAAATTTATTTTACAATCTATGGTGATGTGCAGTGATTGAATGTCTAAATAAAAAATAAATTAATTTAAATAAAATAAAAAAGAAATAAAGGTTAAAAAGTAAGATTTTTTACTCAACATTTCTCCATCAAGTTCCAGACACTTTATAAGCAATGATATCACCTATTTAGTCCTTTTCTTAAAAATAAAAAAAAAAAAAAAATCCTGGGAGATCAATGTAGTCATTATTAGCTGAAGAAAAATAGTGCCCTTTATATATTTGTTGATTAGGAAACGAAAAGAAGTCAGAAGAAACCAAGCCAGGATGGAAAATGCTTAATAATGTCCCACTAAGACTCTTTCAAAATTGCCCTTATTTGGTGAGAGGAAGAAGTTGCAAAATTGTCATAGTAGGAAAAGATTCTGGTGAAGCTTTTCCAGGCGTTTTTCTGCTAAAGCTTCAGCTACCTGTCTCAAAGCATTCACATAATAGGCAGATGTTAATGATGTTTTGGTCCTCTGGAAAGTGAAATAAAGTGCCAAATAACTGTTGCCATGGCCTTTTCATTAGACTGATCCATTTTTGCTTTGACTGAACCACTCATGTCTTGGTAGCCATTGCTTTGATGTGCTTTGTCTTCAGGGTTTTACTGATAAAACCACATGTCACCTCTGTTACAATTCTCTAAAGAAGTGTTTCAGAATCTTCATACTCCCTGTTTAAAATTTCCATTGAAATCTCTTCTCTTCTCTGCAAGTCATCTGGGCCTAACAGACTTGGCACCTTTGGACACAAAGTTTGGTTATCTTAAACTTTTCAGTCAAAATTGTGTAAGCTGAACCAATTGATATGTATATGGTATTGGCTATTACTTCTTGCTGTAAATTGTTGATCCCCTTTAATTAGAGCACAAACAAGATTAATTTTTTCCTTTCAAATTGATGTGGATTGTGTGTCACTGAGAGCATCATTTTCAACATTGTCTCATCCCTTCTTAAAATTATTTATTCATTTGTAAATTGTTGATTTGTTTTGGGCATTTTTACCATAAACTACTCATGAAGCAATAGTGATTTCAATATTCTGCCACCCAAGCTTTGCCATAAATTTGATGTTCGTTCTTGCTGTAATTTCATTATAAATAAAATTAATTCACGTTCCTCTGATAGTATGTCTTTTGAAACTGATATTTTTTTCTCTTCTTGTGTCTCATCAAATCCTGTTCAGATAGGTTATATAAAGTTAGTGTGACTCTATTTTGGTAAAAATTGTTGAAGTCTATGCATAGGTTTTTATAATACACATTTTCCATGATATTTTGATGATCATTTACCAATTATAGTGAGAAATTTCTGGAGTGGTTTAAACAAAATATGTAACCATATAATTTTTACAAGAAATAATTTTTGTTTATTTTTCTGTTTGTTTTTAAGAAGTTTTTCCCTTAAGACTCATGTACTTGCTGGAGAGAGAAAGAGGTAGACACACTGAGAGGGAAAGTGAAAAATCACATCCTGGAGGGGATGGTCGCATTGCAATCCCTTCTCTATTCTCCTTCCAGAATCTTGAGCACACACCCATGTGCACCTGGAATGATTTTCAAGCCACTGTATCAAGGACTTGAACCATGGAAAGAAAGAAAGTCATAAATTACCAATGTTACAAATTAAAAAGTACTCATAACTGTTGTTCCTATGAGCATTAAAAGGATAATACATAAATTTAATATACCACTGTGCCTACACAATCTGTAACTTAGATGAAATGAACCAGCTCCTGGAAAGACACAACCAACCAAAACTCACACAAGGAGAAATAGAGAATAAAAACAGCCCTATATCAATTAAAGAGTTCAAATCAATAATGAATGCCCCTTTATAAAAGAACACACCTGACTCAGATGGTTTTATTGCTGAATTCTATAAAATATCTAAGGAAGTGATAATGCCATAATCTTCATAGTCTCTTCCAGAAGTAGATGTGAAGGATAGATGGTGCAACTCATTCTGTGAAGGTAGCATTATTAAAATACCAAGCCCAGTTGAAGGGCTCATGTACAGCACACACTACTAAGACACTGCTACTTGGATCCTGTGGCAGCATGGCATGTGAGGATCCAGTTTCTGGCCCAACCTAAGGAGACTTGGGTATGGTTGCATATATCTGTAATCCTAGCTAATTAGGAGACTGAGGCAGAAGGATCATGAAATTGTAAGATCCTGTCAAAAATCTCTCATAAATAAATAAAAAAATTTTAATAAAAAAATAGAAAGCAGATGAGATCCCATTAAAAAGGAGAAATACAGATCAGTATTTTTCATGAACATAGATGCAGAAACTCTAAGCAAAATACTAGCATATAGAATTCAGCAATGTATAGAAAGAATTACACATCATCACCAAGTAGGAATCATTTCAAGTATATGAGTTTGTTTCAACACTGGAAAATCAACCACTGTAATCATCAATCAACAGATTAAAGAAGAAAAATTACACGATTAATTAAATTGTTGAAGAAAAATAACCTGATGCATTCTAACACCCATTCATGATAAGAACTCAGCAAACAAGAAATGAAGAGGACAATTCTCAACTTGATAAAGGACACCTACAAAACCAAACAAATGAAAACAAAACTAGAGCCAACATCTTATCTAATGATGAGAAAGGAATATTTTCCTCCTAAGGTCAGCAACAAGGCAAGAATATTCTTTCTTACCTTTTTTAATCAACATCACATCGAAAATTCTAGTTAGCACAACAGAGAAAAGGGAAGGAAATAAAACATATTATTTTAGAAAGGAAAATATAGAACTAAGCTCTTCACAGATGTGATGATTATCTATTTAAAAACATCCAAAGATTCAACAAAAAGCAAAAATCTTTAATGAATAAGTATGGTAAGATTGTAGGATAGATATTTTGTACAAAAGTCCATTGGTTTTTAAATAACATCAATTAAAAGGTGGAATTGAAATTTTAAAAATATACAATTTCAAATGACACCCCTAAATACTTAGCTATAAATGTAACAAAATATATTCAGAACATATGTGTAAAAAACCTCTATCTAAAAAAATCAAAGGAAACTTAAATAAATTGAAAGATAGTTCATGTTCACAGAATAAAAAGACTCAGTAATGAGTCTCAGAATTAAAAATACAATTCTTCTCAACTTGATCTACAGACTCCATGCAATCTCTATCAAATCCCAGGTAAGGTATTTTGTAAAAATTGACAGACTCATTCTAAATTTTATATGGAAAATAAAAGGTCCTAGAAAAATCAAGAAAATAGTACAAAATAAGAAAGTGGAAGAACTCACACTCTAATCTACATGCTTACTATAACACTACAGTTTTCAAAATAATGTAAAATTTAAAAACATAGTCACATAAGATGAGAAAATAGAATAGAAAAAATAGATCTATACAAATACAGTCAACAGATATTTAACAAGGGAATAATGCCAATTCAATGAAGAAAAGATAGTATTTTTAAAAAACTGTGCTTGAAAAATTAACATCCATATATTAAAAAAAGAGACCTGGAAAGGTCCTACATAACAAAAAAGTTAACTCAAAATGGATCATAGAATTAAATAAAAATGAAAATTTGTAAAAATTCAATGAAGCAGTATTTTCTGCTATGTGAAAGACGTTTAGTGGAAGGTAAAAACAAACTACAGACTAAGAGAAAATGCTTAGAAAATTTTATCGAAAAGACTTGTATTCAAAATACTCTTAGAACTCTCGGGACCAGCAGTTAGCGTAATGGCTATGTGGCTGGACTCCCACGTAGTCGACCGCGGTTCGAGTCCCGGACCCGGTGGCTTAAACTCACGCCGGGCGCGTGTGCGTGCATGCCCAAGATCCCGAGAGGAGAATGGAGGAGAAGGGATTGCGGCATGGCCATCCCCCCTGGGGGGTGATTTCCTGCTTTCTGTCTCTCTGTCTCTCTCTGTCTGTCTGGCGAGCGCATGCACCCTATAGCAAAAACCTCTCAAAAAAAAAAATACTCTTAGAACTCTTATTTAATTTCATTTTATTTATTATCATTATTTCGTTATTTACTTTTAATTTGACCAGCAAGAGACATACAGAGAGAAATAGGGAAAGTGAGAAAGCAAGCTGCCAGATATGGGACTTGAACCATGGTTGACCAACTGGGAATACGGTGCCTTTAACCACCATTGCCCCTGCCAGCTCCAATACACTTAGAACTCTTGAAACCCATTAATAAAAAAAACAAACCAAATTAAAATGGACCATGAATAAAATAGACACAAAAAAGATACACAGTTAACAAGTAAGCTTATAAAAAGATGCTCAACATCGTGCTCTGTGGTCCGGTGGTTAAAAGAAGTGTATTCCACATGTCTAACTCTGCCAGCTCCTTGAAAACCACACTACTGGGACCAGTAGTTAGCATAATGGCTATGTCGCTGGACTCCCACATAGTCGACTGCGGTTCACGTCCCGGACCCGGTGGCTTAAAACTCACGCCGTGCACATGTGTGTGCATGCCCAAGATCCTGAGAGGAGAACGGAGGAGAAGGGATTGCAGAGTGGCCATCCACCCTGGGGGGTGATTCCTCGCTTCTTATCTTTCTGTCTCTCTCTGTCTGTCTGGGGAGCACACGCGCCCTATAGCAAAAACCTCTCAAAAAAAAAAAAAAAGAAAGAAAAAGAAAGAAAGAAAACCACACTACTGGAGGAAACAGTTTGTATGCCAAAAATTCAGAAAAGAAGTGACCATATCCCATTGGGACATTTGCTATATATATATTTTTTCTCTCTCTCTGGCACACACCCATATTCTCTGGCAAAAACAAAACAACAACCAAAAAAACCCTGACAATGTTGATTGATGGCAAAGGTTCAGAGCAACTGGAATGCTCTCTCTTTCTCTCTCTTGTTTTAGGATTTTTGCATAGGGCAGCATGTCCATTCACTGGAGAGCCACAGACAGTGGAAGGTAAATGGAAAAATCATTCTTCAGGGAATATGGCCATGCTGCAACCCCTTCACTTTGATTCTCCTCCTGAGGTTTGGGCACATACATATGTGCCCAGCATGATTTTTAAGCCATAAGGTCCAGGAGTTTTACTTATTTCTTTTATGAGGATAAAAGAAAGAGCAAGAGAAAGAAACAGTGACAGGAACCCCCAACAGGGTCTTGATGCCGTGATCTACTCCCAGCCAAGTCAGCCCCAGATCAGGGGCATATGTGTGCCTGGCTTACTGAGGGAGTTCTCCGGACGTAAATCCAGACCCTTGCCATGTGTAACAGCCTTGCAAAGCATCACTTTTTATCTCACACCACCATGTATACCCCCACACTCATAATTTTTATTTCCAAATAATACTCAGTTGCATATGTGAACTACAGTTTATTTGTCCATTTATTTAACATTCACTTAATTGGATGAAATTTTGGTTGTTTTTCATTTTTGATGATTATGAGTAGAGCTGTTATAAACCTTCACATCTGGCTTTGTGTCAACATTAAGGTTTTAGTTGTATTAAAAACCTCAGAATGTGATGACTGGATTATATAGCAAAGATGTGTTTAGCTTTGTAAGAAATAGTACTGTGAAGTGTCTGAATCAATTTGCTTTCTCCTCTGCAATAAATAAGTTCTGGTTGTAGGGCTAGTAGGTGGCATAGTGGTTAAGGCACCAAACTTTCAGATGGCTAACCATGGTTTGAACACCACATTGCTGAAGTTTAGCAGAAAATGAAAATAGCACCAACTTTTGATGTTCTGATAGGCTCACCAGATCCCCAACTACAAGGAAAAATAAGAATTACTCTTTTATTTCCTAGTCATGTTGAAGGAAGACAACTTTCAGATATTAACCCTCTCTGGGGATTTTCTCCACAGAAAAAAACTTCTTTGTCCAAGTTCATGTATACTTCCTCAAACAATCGGCATCTAATGACCGGTCAGTGTGGGATGTAATACCCTGGTCTATTTTCTCAACCTGGATAAAGCCTGAAACTATTTCAACATTGATGATTCCCATACTGTTAGCTGAGATCTTTGTCATTGCTCACTTTTTCTTTCCGCCAAATTATACTGTCAGCCCTGCCTGTCACAGGTAGGAATTTCAAGAACACTTTCTCAGAAATATATTATACTCCACCATTTCTTTATGAGTCTACTTTCTCATAGAACTCAACTTATAAAAGTTAGTGCCTGGAATGGTCTGAGAAAGCAGAAAATAAGATGGATTTTGGAAGAGGATAATCTGTTAGTGCTGTAAATTTGGAGTCTTTTATTGATGGTGGGTGGGGGAAAAAGAATCCTTAATATGAGGATAGCAATGAAATTGTTAAAACTTTAACAGGTGGTGGGCTACGAGGTGGCATGGAGGTTAAAGTGGATGAATCGCAAATGGCTGGATGTCCAGTCCCATATCCACTGCTTGAAAATTATGATGAGTGTGTGTGTGTGTGTATGTATGCCCAAGTCCCAAGAAGAGAATGAAGGAGAAGAAATTGTGGTGTGGCCATCTCTCCTTATCAGCCTCCCCGGGGGTATGATTTCTCTCTTTCCCTCTCTCTCCATCTCTGTCTGTCTCTCTCCAGGTAGCACATGAAACCTATAAACAAACATACAAAAAAAAATTAAACAGGTGTAGAATCCGTGATCCCTTTGTATACAAAAAAAAAAAAAAAAAAAAAAAAGGGAAGCATTTGCTGATGTGATGATTCAAGCATTTGGAAAATAAGGAGGAAATAATTACTCCATGGCCAGTGGAATTGAGTGACTCATAATAAATTTACTTGATGCTCTGGAAATAGAACCAAAAGTTGAGTGTTATTAATTCAATTAAAAGCAATGTATAAAAAAAACAGAAAACATATTGTAACATGAAAATAGGCTTTCTTTTTTCTGCAGTGGGAGGATATGTCCCAGGAGATGCAAAGAAAAAGTTAAACTCCCAAGGAAGAGGATGAGCAATGGCCAGGACAGGCCTATTACTTGGTTGAGAAAGAGTGGAAATCTGATATATGTATTTTGGACATGTGGATTGATTCACTCAAATATCATGAAGTTCTATGCTTCTCTGGCCCCTCAGAGTTTTTCAAAGTTTTCAACTATTAGATTGTCAGGAAAGTCATGGCATATTTCTTCTAGGTTTTTCTACACAAAAGTGTGTTATGACTTTTGCAACAACCCAACAACTTCTAATAAAGCTAAAGCCTTTCACTTAAATATTACACAGAGACTTTTTTCCTAAATGACTACACATGCCCCATCTCCCATCCTGGCCACTATATAAATAAGGAAAATAACAAAAGAAGCTAGCCAGGAATTTTCTAAGACTACCAAGAAAGATGGGGGATAACCTTTTTCCAATAGAGCTATAGGACTCTGACATGTACAAGCAGATGCTAGGAGAATAAGGATGGACAGAAGTTAGAGCATATACTTGACTTAATATATTTTCCAATATGGAAGCACTCTTCATGGAGACAGAATTTAATGTCTTGACCAGTGCCCCCAAATATGGTCCAAAATGGTGCTAGCATAGCTCCTAGAAACATGGAAGCAATGCCCAATACAAATGAGATAAAATTGCCAAAAGAAGGGATTAAAAACAGTGGTCATGTCTGATAAGATATATCAAGTTAAACTGAAAACTTCCAGGTGATTTAATTCCACAAAAGTCTTAAAAGTTATATAATTTCTATATTATTTCTATAAACAATAAGAGCACTCTGATGAGGAGAAACTGTCATCAGTGTAGTGGTGGTTTTCCTTTGGTAGTCCAGGCATGACCGTAAGAAAATTCGTTTCAAAATTGAGCTCAGAAATGGGGATTACACTACCCTGAAATAGCAGGGTAATGGGGCAGAAGCATTAGCAGCAAGTGAGTGCAATTATTGTAATGAGCAGTAAAGTCTGAGGAGCTGTCAAGGAGAGCTAACACTTAGAAAGTTAAAGACAGGGGAACCAGCAGTTAGCGTAATGGCTATGTCGCTGGACTCCCACGTAGTTGACCGCGGTTCGCGTCCTGGACCCGGTGGCTTAAAACTCACGCCGGGCACGTGTGCGTGCGTGCCCCAGATCCCGAGAGGAGAATGGAGGAGAAGGGATTGCGGTGTGACCATCCCCCCTGGGGGGTGATTTCTCGCTTTCTGTCTCTATGTCTCTCTCTGTCTGTCTGGCGAGCGCATGTGCCCTATAGCGAAAAATCTCCAAAAAAAAAAAAAAAAAAAAAAAAAGTTAAAGACAGCAGGGCCAGCAGGTGACACGGTGTTTAAGGTGCTGGACTCACATTGACAGACTACGGTTCCAGTCCTGAACCTGGTGTCGTGCTTTGTCTCTTTCTCACTCTCTCTCTCTCTCTCTCTCTGGTCAAACTGAATAATAATAATAAATAAAATAAATAATTCTTTAGAAAAAAAGAGTTAAAGACAGAATATTTAGACTCAGGAGAGCATTGCTCAATCTGTATAATGAGTGATTAAGGATGGGTGAGCAATAAGCTAAGGGTGGTGTTCTCAGTATAAACTCAAAAACCATTGTCGTGCTTCTAGATCTGAGCCAGTTTTATATATGGAAAACATTCAGGGCCCAGGTGTTTAAGAGGAAGGATAAATGTGTGTCAGTATACATGATAATAATTCTCTAATATTTCCCTAAATGGACCTACAAACAATAATAACTGTGAATGGTAAAAAGATTATCTAAGTGTATTGAAACTTTTTGGGCACAGTGTCTGATGTGACATTTATACCTGGAGATCAGAACATCACTATGGGCTCTGTTAAAGTGGGGGTATATGGCAATCCAGTAATGAAGTATACGCCGAGGCCCATCTCACAGTGGGTCTACTGAGCATGTGAGTTAATCTGCTAGTCATTTTCCCAATTTTAAACATATTATTGCAATAGACATATTTAGTAGAGGCCATCGTTACCTATCACAGTGAGTGACAATCTCTGAAAATGTGCTCATGCACTACTAAGGACAAAATACCATATTTCAGAAGAAATGACGAAAAGTGATGCTATGTAAAAACTAAAAAATACTGAAGACATAGTTTATTTTAATTCTGTATTTACTTTACCAGTTTGTCCCCACAGAAATCATATAGCCCCAGAAGTAATAGTGAATGATAGTGATCACTGATTCAACCAAGAAGTAGCATTGACCTCCAAGCTAGATGTAGTATGCTCTTTCAAACAAAGTAGCACTTCTTCAGGTACATGGTATGTGGCTATTGATATGGTGAATACATTCTTTCCTGTTGTGTTAAAAAAAAAAAAGGATCAGAAATCATTCACATTCCCTTGGAATGAATGACAGTATCCTATATATTTATAGATTTTGCCTCTGGCTATGTTAATCTTCCTTCCCCATCTTGTAACAAAATCTGACAAGATCTAGATGTTTGAAACATACCACAGAACATCAAACTGGGCTGCTACATTAATGACATCACACAGAGCAAAAGAGACTAGCACATTAGAACTCTTGGTAAGACATTAGCATTGAAAACAGTTGGCTATCAACTTTACAGAGAGCTGTGGTTTGAATGTGTTGGAAAAGTTCATGTGTTGGAAACATGACCCCCCCCGTGGCAGCACTGGAAGGTGAGTTCTAATAGGAGGTGTTTGAGTCATGGGAGTACCACTCTTGGAATGCATTAGTGCTGTTTTCAAGAGAGTGGCTTTATTGTCTCAGGGAGAAAAAGGATAAATTTAGTCTGCTCTTGCTATACCCCCTTATCTTCTCTGCCCTTTTGGCTTTCACAGTAAGGTGATGCAGCAGGAAACCTTCACAGATGCGACCCCCTCAGCCATGATTTTCCCAACCACCAGAAATATGAGCGACTCAATTTCTGTTCATTATAAATTACCCACTCTGTGGCACTCTATTAAAACAAGACACACATATTCAAAGAACTGGCATAGTAGAAAATGTGGGGAAATTCAGCAATCTGAGGTATTCCCAGACATATTCTTCCCATAATAAACAAATTATTTCATTTTTCATCTCTACCCTAAGGCCCTAAGTGAAGAAAATGGTCTTGAAAAATTCTTTGGGTTATGGAAGCAGCATATAGCATACTTATAAGTACAAGACCAAATGCTATACCAATCCATAATTATGAAAAAAAAGACACCATTTACTAGGCTACATAGCAGGATTTCTGGGATATGTTTTACTCGCCAAGTGTTAAGGTAAGATGGTGCTAGCACCACCAGTTACAGTGATAAAATGGAAGCAGCAAATCCAAGTTCAATGGGTACAACCAAGTTGCAAACCAGTAATCCAAAGCCTTACATCATACACTACTGTTGGACCAATATCGCTGACTCAACTTATACCTGCACTGGGGATCCTCTATGACTCTAAATAAAAAGTACAAACTTGGTTAATGGAGAGGTCAGCTCAGTCAAATATGGACAGCCATTAGCTATAATTTCACTCAGGAAGGTCTTAAAAGACAGTAAAGAAAAATGCATTCAATGGACAGCATTTTGTCTTGTGCACATGTTCATTTACTATTTGTGGAAGAGAAGTTATTCAAAGTTAGAGTATATACAGGGTACTTTAAAAAGTTTTCAAAAAATGAAATTGAAGTTCAAGTTTATTTTGGTGCAAAATGGTTTTGAAATCCATGTGTAGATTTTTTTTTTTTTTGCAATACAAATTTAAGTAAACTTTTTGAAGATCTTGCATTTAAATTCATGAACCATACCTTGATTTGAAAACCAGGGTCAAGGAAATATCAGATGGAGGCATGTGGTTGAACATATGGGAGTCAGTATAATATGTGAGGACCTTTGAGCTACGTGATAGAATGCCATACATACTTTAAACTTAAAAAACAATCATATGATGACATTCCCCCAATAGGTAGGCTATTTTGATCAAGTGCGAAAATGGGAGTGATTTATTACCATCACTACCCATGACGTGGTGGAGCATTTATGCTTCCCATCTAGGTCCTGTGAGTTCATAAATCCTGCTTCTCAAGGGAAGAATGTGTCCACCAACATCACTGGAAGAGTCCCCTTTAACTTTAAATTATAGCTGCCTCTTGAGCATTTGAGATCTTCATGACAGGGATCAGCAGAGAAGAAAAGCCACCATCTCGGTACTGGTATTTGAGTTGACTGAGGGACAATTAGAGATAAGGTTGCTATTACACAGTGGCTATAGAAGGAATGCATTTCTGATATAGATAATTCCCCGTATGCTGCTTGGTGCTTCCTTGCCCAGTTGACAGAAAGTGAACAAGGTTAGGCTTCCAGTTTGAGGGGGATCCTGTGACCAAAGGCACAGGTAGGTCAAGGACAACAATTTGAATCACACTACGAGAAAGGCCATTAAGAACAGACAAGACAGTAGCTGAGGGTGAGTGGTGTCTGCAATAAATACTAAATAACTGGGACTAGTTTATTTTGTGAACTTTTCTTGTCTAAGATTCCCCCAAGAAGCACTCTTGGAATCCAATAGTAGCTATTACTATTTTTTTTTTAACTTAAGACTTGAGATTTTTGGTATAGGGTGCACACACATACCAGAGACACAGAGAAAGATAGAGAGACAGAGCAAGAAATTACTCCCTGGAGAGATAGCCATGCTTCAGTCCCTTCCCCATTGTCCTCTCAGGATTTTGTGCATACACACATGGTGTGAGTGTCAAGCTGCTGGGTCCAGGACTCAACCCACAGTTGATCATGTGGAAGTCCAGCACCATAACCACTACACTACCTGCTTGCCCCCAATAGCAGGTAAATCTAAATTCTATAGAAGGAAGTAGACCTGAACAATACAAGGTAGTCTGTGGTGGAACTTGTATGATGCTCTGTCCTGAAAAGAACCAGGGTCAAAATGAGGCAATGATGCATATATGGCACAAAACCTGAGAATGCACTCCTTCTCAGAGTTATACAAATGAATGGATCCTTAATTTTTTTTTTTTTTTTCCTAGCCACCTCACTCAACTTCCTCCTTGTCTCTGCCCTGGCCTAGACCCTGCTTCAAAAATAGAGGTTATTGGGAACCAGCAGTTAGCGTAATGGCTATGTCGCTGGACTCCCACGTAGTCGACCGTGGTTCGCGTCCCGGACCCGGTGGCTTAAAACTCACGCTGGGCGCGTGTGCGTGCGTGCCCAAGATCCCGAGAGGAGAATGGAGGAGAAGGGATTGCGGCATGGCCATCCCCTCTGGGGGGTGATTTCTCGCTTTCTGTCTCTATGTCTCTCTCTGTCTGTCTGGCGAGCGCACGCGCCCTAAAGCGAAAACCTCTCCAAAAAAAAAAAAATAGAAGTTATTCTGTCAGCTACCAGGAGAGCTGCTAGAATATAATCCCATCAACCATCCTTAGAGATGGCTGACGGTTGAAGAAAAATGATCTCAAAGTCACAGCTTCTAGTGGTAGCAACCACTTACCAAAACAATTGATCAGTTTAACACTGTAAGTTCCTATCGCCTTTCTTTGAGCCAGGATGACTCTGTTGGGCTGTATCAGTCAGAGCTTCCTGTGAGCTGCCTGACACACCAAAACTGCATCATGACCTGACTGCATAGCCTAGAGGTTAAGGAAGCTGGATCCAACATGGGCAGCTGTGGTTCAAATCTTGCCCTGGCAGCATGAAAAACATGTTGTGGGTAAAAAAACATGCTGCGTGAATTGTGCGTATGTCCCAAATCCCAAAGGTGTGGAGAATTGGAGGAGACTGTCTTGTGGTGTGGCCATTTCTCATTGAAGAGGTGTTTTCTCCCCCACCCCTTGCCTCTCTCTGTCTCTGATAAGTGAACATACCTCTGACAATTAAAAAATTAAAAGAAAAGAAGACAGCTTCATAGCTCAACTTTCCACTTTGTCTAATTTTGCTCATTTTCCCTCTCCCAAAAGTGTTAATCCCAGGAGAGCTCCCTAATAACCTTCCCACTCACTAACCTTTGTTTTTCAGTTTGTATCAACCCATGATACTGATAATAAATAATAAACGATTCTCCATTCTGCCTATGGTTTTTCAAGGCTTTTCTCTGAGAAATATTATTACTGGTCAAAGTATTATCCACACTGAATCCACTCCATTTTATTCATTCTACTTTTCCTCTATCAGTCTTGACCTCAGTGTCCCCCATGTAATTTTGCTTCTTTCCCACCCCTAGCTTCCCATTCCCTCCTTTCTTTTCTTCTTTCCTTCCATCTGCTCTTCTCCACTTCTTATGCTTCGTTCTCTATCCCTCCATTGTTTCCTCTTTCTTTCTTCCTTTCTTTTACTGAAGGTGGTCACATAACTTTAGGCAATTTCCAGAGTGGAATTGACACTTCATCAGTCTAATTATCTATGATTCCATAACAACTGCAATCTGCATTGCTCTAATACCTGAATCTACTTCAGGGTAAGACTACATTTAAGAAGTAGTTAATTTGCATGCTTTGATTAACTTGAAAGTATATAATGGCATATATACTTATTCATAGAAATCATTCCTCTTAAAGGCATTCCTCTCTTCTGCTCATATGTATATGCCAATGAGCTCTTGACCTATGTCTTATATAATTTCTGTATTCCTCCCAGGATCCATGCAAAGACAACGTAAATATTAGCGAAAGCAGAATACCTACAATAGATATAATTAAATTGACAGTCTCCTAAGGGCCAAACTAGTTAGACAAAGATTCACCCTGTAGACTGAATACGAAAGTGTTTTAAATCCTTTGGGCTAAATTAGCTTGAAAACATGGTCCTGGCTTGGGGCAGATTTCTTGCTAGACTTCTCATCTTTGGCTGGAATCATTTGTTATAATACTTATAGCAAAGCACCAGAATCTATCCAAGTCCTTTTCTCATGTCTAAGAATTTTTCCTGCAGAGAGCAACTGAGGTTCATTAGGTTATATCTAAGTAATATAATAGGGTTCAGTGCTTTCAGAACCTCCATTAATATTCTACCAAATTGGATCTACATCCTTATTTGTGTGCAACCATAAATATATATTTATATTATGAATTGAAGGTAATTTTTCAAAAAAGCCCATATAAACTGAATACATAAAAATTGTGATGAAAATATGGAGACAATTAATTATTTTAAGAATTATTTTATTTTACTTATCATTATTATTATTTTTAATTTGCTATAGGGCATGTACAGTCAAGAGAGAGAGAGAGAAAGAGAAAGGGAAAGTGAGAGAGCAAGCTGCCGGGTTCTGGGACTTGAACCATAGTCAGCTATGTGGAAGTCGAGTGCCTCAACCATTGCACCATCTGCTGGCACTAATGAGTGAGTATTTAAACAGGTTTGATATTGTACCCCACATGCAAAATACTAATGATGTTTTTTGTTTCTGCTGATTTGATTAAATTGAGATATCAAATTTAATTTTTCCTCAAAGATCGAACAACAGAAAAATCTATTTTGAACATACTGAGTTAATAAGATGAAGACAAAATTTGGGTTAATATATACCTATTCTGTGCTTGGACACAAGTTCTTAGTGATTTGATGAATTCAAATGAAATTTTATCATTAATCTATATTTCATTAAATGAGTATAAAATTTTACTGTAATTATATGAGAAATATTAGATAATGTTTTATCCATAAATAAAACAATTCCATTGCACTAAGATTTAATAAAAAGTTTTAGGGATCATATTCTTTATGACTTACTGAATATTAGAAACATTATTAATTAAATATTTTTTCTAGTACACTGTTTTGATAATCATACTTTTAAAAAGACTAGACTGGGGAACCAGCAGTTAGCATAATGGCTATGTCGCTGGACTCCCACGTAGTTGACCGCGATTCGCCTCCCAGACCCGGTGGCTTAAAACTCATGCCGGGTGCGTGTGCGTGCGTGCCCAAGATCCCGAGAGGAGAATGGAGGAGAAGGGATTGCGGCATGACCATCCCCGCTGGGGGGTGATTTCTCGCTTTCTGTCTCTATGGCTCTCTCTGTCTGTCTGGCGAGTGCACGCACCCTATAGCGAAAAACCTCTCCAAAAAAAAAAAAAAAAAGACTAGACTGAAGTTTAGTGTGATGTAGTTATTATTTTAACTTTTCATGGAAAAAAATGTTGCCCTGTTATATAGAAATCCTCCAGACAAGACTGTAGACAAAAAAAAAGATGCGCTCTGGTGAAAATATAATCACTTAGCTCTGTTAACCATGCAGAAAAAGTGAAAATGTTTCAGTCATGAAGCCCAAGAACAGATCTGTTCATGAAAAAAAATGCAGTCTAGACTCTGGGATTTTTAACTTGAAAGTTACACCATTATTTTAGTTTTCTCCTGCTTTGCAATTAGTGACAGATAGACTTAGAGTTGGAGAGGCTGAAGTTTAGCTTAGTTGACCATGTGAAAAATTGGATATTCACTGGTTGCCACTCTGAATTATCCTGACATTTGAAGTATTTATCCCAACCCAAATTCTTTTTCAGCAGGTGCAGAAACCCTTACTTACCAGATAAATGAGATCTTCCTTTTCCCTTGTCTTTTGTTATCCTTTAGCATGTATCTTTCAGATGCTACCAATTCTTCTAATCAGTGGCTCGAAGAAAGAACAAACTCAGTAGACCTATTTAGATATGGCAGTGTTTAAGTGTTCTGCCTTTGTGTTTTACGGAGAGATTCCTGTCTATATTTCAAACAGATTATGCAAGTCTGGTGGGAGGGGGGACCTTTTATTCAAGAGACTTTATATCATAAGGAAATTAGTTTTAGCTTTGCTCAGGAAATAGGCTTTAAGGAAGTAACACTAATATTCTAAGCTTTGTGAAGGTAGAGGTACTGTTTTTCTTCAGTTATAGTTGTTTACTTATGTATCCCCAGTGTGTTGTACAATGATATATGGAAAGTAGATACTCAGTAAATACATGGGACTAAATAAATATAATGTGTTCTTCAGATTTACCTTCAAAAACTGAGTTCTATTTCAGAGTTAGATTCAGATTCCACTCTTTTTTATTCGGTCTTTTCTGTGCATCATTTTGAGGTGCAATCACATAATTTACTCTTTAAGTCTCCATAAATACTTCAATGGGGGCCAGGAGGTGGTGTAGTGGCTAAGGGCGTTGGATTTCCACATGGCCAACTGTGGTTTGAGTCCCGAACCTGGAAGTTTGCTTTCTCTCTCTCTCCTTTTCTCTCTCTCCTTTTCCCTCTCTTTCTCACTCTCTCCCTCTCTGGTCAACTTGAAATAAATGAAGTTAAGTAAAATAATTCTAGGAACCAGCAGGTGGTGTAGTGGTTACAGTCGTTGAACTCCCATATGGCTGTCTGTGGTTCAAGTCCTGGACCTGGTGGTTTGCTTTCTCACTTTCCCTTTCTCTTTCTCTCTCTCTGTCTGTTCAAACTGAAAAATAATAATAATAGAAATGAACAAAGAACCAGCAGTTAGCGTAATGGCTATGTTGCTGGATTCCCACGTAGTTGACCGCAGTTCACGTCCCAGACCCGGTGGCTTAAAACTCACGCCGGGCGCGTGTGCGTGCGTGCCCAAGATCCCTAGAGGAGAATGGAGGAGAAGGGATTGCGGCGTGACCATCCCCCCTGGGGGGTGATTTCTTGCTTTCTGTCTCTATGTCTCTCTCTGTCTGTCTGGCGAGCGCACGCGCCCTATAGCGAAAAAACCTCTCCAAAAAAAAAAAAAAAAAAAAAGAAATGAACAAATAAAATAATTTTTAAAAAATAAATTATAAAATTCTTTAAAAAATATTTTAGGGAAGCATCATTTTCTGTTTGAGGTTAAAATTTGAAACACAGGGATACTATGTAATTGGCCTCAAGTGATCAAAGTCAGAATACAAACTCAAGTCTTATAAATCAGTGCTCCAGGCAGGCCCGTGGTCTAGTGGTTAAAGGAGATAGATCCACATGGCCAACCACAGTTTGAATTCTAGCCCTGGTGGCTTACAAAACATGCCAAACACCTCTGTCTGCATGCCCCAAGTCTTAAAGGAAAGGAGAAAGTGTGAAGAAAGGATTGTGGAATAACCATGCTCTGTTGGGAGATACTTTCTATCTCTTTAGCAGGCCCATGAGCTCTGGAAGAAAAAAAAAAAAAAAAAGAAAGAAGAAAAAAAAAAGTGGCCCCTCGACTTTCCATCAAACCACAATGTCTTCTATAAAGTACTTTTGAGTCTAGAAAAGGATTGAATCCATTATCTTATTTTTACTTATTTATAAATTATGAAGTAACAAAAAAGGAGAAAACTTTGATTGGGTTAGGTTTGGAAACTGCAACAGGGGTGTAAAGTTATGAATAAAAGACAAAGTTTAAAAGGTGCAAGAAATGATATTTGAATGACATCTGCCACTAGACAAAAGAGTTGAGGAATTATTGAATTTCAAGGTAAAAATAAAAATCTAAAATAAACTGTTAGCAATCTTTAGAAAGGATTCTTAGAATTTTAATTTTAAGAATTTTAATCTTTAGAAAGAATTTAGCATAGGGGGCCAGATGATGGTGCAGTGGTGATGCAATGCTCTGCAAGACTGACTTCCTGGGAAAGTTCTGAGTTCACGTATGGAGACCATTCTGGACCACACTGTATGTGTGTGTGTGTGTGTGTGTGTGTGTGTACATGCACCCATGATCTGGAGGAGATTGAGGCTGGGGGTAGATTGTGGTGTCATGATCCTGTTAGAGTCCATGTCTCTGTGTCTTTCTCATTCATGGAAGAAATAAGCACATTTTAAAAACATAATTTAGTTTAAATGCATTGGAGATGATGTACAATAGAAATACCTAGTCATGGACCAGCAGGTGGTCCAGTGAATAAGGCGCTGGATCCCACATGATCACCTGCATGATTCAAGTTCCAGATTCAGTGGATTAAAAAAACACTGAGCACATGTGTGTTCATGCCCAAAATTCCAGGAGGAGAATAGAGGAGAAGGGATTGCAGTGTGGTCATCTTTTCTGTGAGTTGAGTTTTTTCTCTCTGTCTCTCTCTTTCAAGCAAGCACATTCACTGTAAGGCAAAAATCTTAAAAAACAAAATAAAAAATATCCAGTTGTACTTTTTTATCCTGTCTAACTCACTGCAATAAATGATTTCAAGTTCTTCCTTATTTCCACATGTGAATCTTGGATGGACAGGAAGGGCACGAAGCCCCATAGAGGTATTAAGAAGGATATCTAGTGTGTGTTCTACTTTTTAGTCTCCAGGCCTCTGACTGGGTGAAAAAATAAGCTCTGCTTATTAATAATTATAATTTCTCTCATGCCAGCTACTGTTCTTTACTGTGTATATGATTCCACCAGTCTTACTGAATTCATGGACCTTAAGCTCATCTAAATACATTCTTTTTTTATAGGGAGTTCCATTCTTGTCTCATGTAAGCCCATCACAGGACACACTTAGGGCTCTTCTTCTTTTGATATCCTAACACAAGCTACTCAGCCAATATGGACTCCACGTTAGTATAGCCATGTGCCTCATAACATTTTGCTCAATGACACATGGCATATATGATAGTGGTCCCATAGATTATCAAATGCCATACTATGTAGTCTAGGTGTGTAGTAGACTATACCATCTAGGTTTGTGTAAGTACTCTATGATGTTCACACAAAATCACTGAACAATGAGTTTCTTAGACATAGCCTAGTCATTTAGCAATACATGACTATATCACCCAGTTTGTTAGATTACATGCAGGTAAGAACTTCTCCCATCTAATAGTCTGACAACATTCAGATTTCACATCCTGTCTTTGCTATTACCAAAAGGTTTAAAGAGGTCTTACCTACCCTACCTTCTAAACAAAGTAAAATGAGCACGATGACCGCACTATTTTGTCTTCCAGCAGGGCGTCACACTTGCGGGGTAGTTGCTGGGCACGTATGCTACACCGTCACTGCTAGAGAATGTCCTACATTGTCCACAGCATTCAGGAACAAATCAGAAACTAATACCGAGGTTATAGAAAGGTAAGGGGCTCGGTGGCATGTGAGGTAGTACCAAAAACCCAGAAACTCTACTTTCGGTGGTCACTTAGGGCACTGTAGAATTTGAACCTGATGTACTCCATTTTAAGATCTGGTTCTACTTCAAAGGATTTAAAAGAAAGAAGAAAATGTCTACTTCTAGGAATTGACCAACACCTATTTAGTTTTAAACTTTTATACATCTGGATTCTCCTACAGATAAGGGAACTCAACCATGTTGCAATTTGCAGGGAGGATTCCATTTTATAACTCTTTCCCTGTTACCATATTGTTTAGTGTTTAATTCAGAATTTTTTTTTCTTTTTTTTTTCTTGAGAGTCTTTCACTATAAGGCGCGTGCGCTCGCCAGACAGACAGAGAGAGACACAGAGACAGAAAGCGAGAAATCACCCCCCCGGGGGGGATGGTCACACCGCAATCCCTTCTCCTCCATTCTCCTCTCGGGATCTTGGGCACACATGCACACACACTCGGTGTGAGTTCTAAGCCACCGGGTCCGGGACGCGAACCGTGGTCGGCTACGTGGGAGTCCAGCTACATAGCCATTACGCTAACTGCTGGTTCCCTTAATTCAGAATTTTTATTATAAACAAAGTACTTTTAATTATTAATAGCAGAGTTTTGTAAATTTCCATCTTGCTCTTCCAGTTGTTTTCTTAATTATTCTTTTCTAGTAAGGAGAGACTCAAATATCTTGAAGGTAGTTTTCAGTTTTACAAATCGTAGAAACTAAAAGACAAATTGAGATTACTCATCTCCCTTTTTGTAACCCTTTCTTGACATAACAAAACTAATACCTCTCTTTCAAGAAGAGCATGAAAGATATTCACTCAAAACGTTTTATGCTCAGATGTGAGCAGCTCGGTACTGCTGAGTTCCTTTATTCTCCAGTCTAGTGGAAGAAGTACTGCATGCTGTGGCTACTGCAGAAAATACGTTGAATCAGTCAGTGGGAACAGGGCCCACACCTTCGCCTTTGAAGTACTTTAAGCTGCCAGGCTCACATTCAATACAGTCAATGGGGAAAAAAATGAGGAATTACAAATTAGGTGTATGTGGAATGTATTTGGTAAATAGGGCTTCAGCAGTTTTAAAAACTTATAAAAAATGTTTTTGTTTCTTTATTTTTCTTTCTTTTTTTCCCCCTGAAAAGTGCATTTATTTGCCAGAAAGAAACAGAAAGAGATGACAGAGAGCAAGGGAAAGTGAGAAAACACCCCTAGAGAGATGACCACAAAGCAATCTCTTCTCCCTTTTCCTCTCAGGATTTGGGGCACTCACACACACATGTTTAGGATGCTTTCATAGCTGCTGGGTCTGTGACTCGAACCTCTTAGCCATGAGGGATCCAGGGCCTTAACCACCGAGCTACCAGCTTGGCCCTGAGAAAATATTCTTAGCGTTCTTGCTTCAGGGGTTTTATCTCTTAATGAATTTATTTTTATGATTTAATAACTTTCTTGAAGATGTTCCGATAAATCTTTTAGGTAGTAATGAACTAAAATAACTATAAAAAGGTAAGTTGAATAAAAAATTACACAATTTTTTTTTTAATGTTGAAGATAAGTGAATAACTTTCTTCAGATGGTTGTTTTCTTCTTGAGAGTGGGGGAAGGTTTTGCCATAGGGCACATGCAGTCACCAAAGGAACCTGTTTGCATCTTTAAAACGTTCCTTATTACTGTGTGGAGAATTGACAGGGCAAGATAGGTAGTAGAATGAACTCATGCAAAGTGGTGTACTCCCTCCATCCAGTGATGGAACAAGAATCTGATTTCTCTACAGAAAACCAATCTGAAAGTCCTATTTCAGTATATGTATTTATATTATTATTTTATTTGGACACATGAGTTGTCTGTTATATATGTATATATCTGGTAATATGCTAAAATGGAAAATAATTCACCTTTCATATTTCTACTTATCTATAAAAAGAAATCTTTGTCACAATAGGAACACTAGAATACAAGCTGCTATTTTTCCTATTGCAAAAGCTTTATAATTTAAACACATCTGATTTATATTGATTTTAAATTTAGCACTGAGAGAAAACACTTACATGCTCTATAACATTGTTAAGCATCACAAATAAAATTAGAAGATGAATTGCCATTGCTTTCCTAAGTTGTAAATTAGATGACTCACCATGTAGGGAAAATAACTCCATGATGATTGGTTAGTGTATAATTTGAATTGTAATTTGGGCACTATGATGATGTTTTTCCTGTCACAAAATTCATGGTCTGGCATTAGATTATGAATTCTTATCTTGAGTTCAGTTAAGCAACAGAGACTGAGTTCATTTATTGAATAAAATTCATGAAACAGCAGCTGGCTTTTCTCCAAAATATGGTGGTTGTCAACTGTGTGATGTCTGTGTCATCTATAAAACCTTCTGTTTTCTTTTATAACTTGTTCATCACAAACCATGTAGGTCCAAATTTTCCCATTGCTGAATTCATATTTAAAGGTTCTGCTTTATTCTAGGATGGAAGGTTGATAATAAACATGGGTAGTTAGGAAAATTTGCTTTGCTGAAACAAGTTAGGTTCAGGAAGGTATTTTAAGTGTCATTTTAAAATGCTAATAGCTATCTAAACTTGAATTTTTAAATGAAGTGCCATGCCATGAACATTTCTAATATTTAGATAGTATTAATTATTTTCTCAGAAAATTGTGAGTATATTGAGACCAGTAGTTAGCAAAATGACTATGTCCTGGACTCCCATGTAGTTGACCGCAGTTTGAGTCCTGGACCCGGTGGCTTAAACTCACATCAGGCGCATGTGTGTGCATGCCCAAGGTCCTGAAAGGAGAATGGAGGAGAAGGGATTGTGGCATGGCCATCCTCCCTGGGGGGTGATTTCTCACTTTCTGTCTCTCTGTCTCTACCTGTCTTTCTGGCGAGTGCACATGACCTATGGCAAAAACCTCTCCTAAAAAAAAAAGAAAGAGAAAATAAAAAGAAAATTGTGAATATATTCATGAATTAGTTTTGCATAATAAACGTCTTCCTTTGTGACTAAACATCTCTCATTTATCTCATACTCACAGCGCATTATGGCACTAGATATGATGCTGTTGGGAAAGCTCGAAACAATAGATCTAGCCCTTGACCTCAAATGTTGTCTCTATGGGTACAAATAACTTTTTTTCACATACATGAGTTTTATATACATATATATGTATGTTTGTATATATACGTTAGGGGTTTTGTTTTTCTTTTGCCACAGTGCACGTGCACTTGCTGGAGAGAGGGAAAATGAGAAATCATCCTCCAGGGAGAAGGGCCATGCTGCAGTCCCTTCTCTTTTATTTTCCTTTCAGGATTTTGGGCATGTAAGCACATACACTGCTGGGTTCAGGACTTGAACCATGGTTGGCCATGTGAAAATCTAGTGCCTTAGCTACCATGCCACTGGCTGGCCCTATATTTTTATAGCTTGTTCACAGGGCTCATATTTAAAGTTCTATGTTTACCACTAACATGCACAAGTGAGTGTACCTTTATTCCATAAAAAATAGTACACAGAAGTAGGGACAAGTGCTTTTGGTTAATTTATTTTTGTCATTTGAATATTCAGAAAACCAAGTGACTGACTAAATTCATATCAACCTTCCATGCACTGGACACTGCAACTTCACATGGGTGTTTCTCTTTGCCTGAAACACCTTCTCACCCCAGTCCTGTTTTCCTAGTCAATTCCTACTTTCACTATAGTTATTGTCTCTGTTCCTCAAGAGAGACTTCCATTGTATTCACAATAGATCAATGCCTCTGTTTTATAATCACATAGCAATGCTGTAGTTTTCCTTTATAGCATTTTTTGTGAAAGTTTTTACTGTATGTGATTATTTATTTTTTTTATTTTTCACTGCTCTTTCCCTCACTGGACTATAAGCTCCATAAAAACAGTGTTCATGATTACTTTTACACACCATAGAAACATCAGACCCTAGCATTATGCTCAACACATAATGGGCATTCAATACTTGGATTGAAGGCTGAAGGAAAGTAATGTACAGAACCAGGAGAAAAATAATACATTCAAAGAATACATTTTACAAAGCATGTTGGAGAAACACAGCCTACTTCTGTTATTTAACATCTGAATTAGAATAGGTATAGATAATTTTTTTGTTGTTGCAGGAATAAAGGCTATTACACAGAACCAACATTTCAGATCCAATCATTGCACAGGAACAGAATAAGACACGCAAAAGAATCAAGAAAAACATTGACCAATGCAAGAAGAAATTTTAAAAATAATAGGAAGATATCATGATCAGGATATTAACAGGTCTCCATAAAACCAGCACAAGACTTTATATAGGCTTTTGGAACAGAAAAAGAGAAAATTGCTGCTGTCATCCAAATGTAAAGTATATGTGTTTATTTCAGAAAATTGTATATAGCATACATTCTAGCACCAAATTAAAATATTTATTACTTTTCTTTTGTATGCAGACAATATCTACTTTAGAAATCTCTCCATTAGTCTACCAGAGAGAAATTGAGACTACCTGGAAGTTTGCTTTCATTATTCTTGAACCTAAAGTAAATAACAGTATTTATTTTCAACAGTATCAACAAAATTCCAGACTTCTATTTTAAATGGCCTGCAACCATAGAAGCTCTCCATGGTGCTGAAAGTTATCTTCTGTCTGCTAAGTATACAAGGTAGCAGAGGCAGTGATAGTGGCAGGTAGTCTTGGTTGATGGTTGTGGCACAGCTTCTGAAACACGGGGCTGAGGACCCAGATTGCACATTGCGGGTATGGAATTTTGTGTGCATTCTGTGTAACATAGATCAAGGAGTGGGATGATGAGAAACGTGACTTGAGTTTATTAAGAAGACAAGAAACAATAAAGATGCTGAGTTAGATAAGCCTTGAGTTGCTGTGTAGTCAAATGCCTTTCACCTGGTTTGTCTATTTGAAGAAAGAACATAAAGGATTGTGATAGGCTAAATAATGTCCCCCCCCCCCCGCCCCAGGTATCCATGTCCTAGTATCTCTTAATCCCAGAAACCTCAGGACATGCTACCTTACATAGCAAAAAGAACATTGTAGACATGACTGAACTGAGGATTTCGAAATGGAGATACTGCTGGATAAGACTAATATAATCCCCAGCGTTTTTGTAAGAGACTGGTAGGAAGTTCATAGGAATCAGAGAAGAAAAAGATTTAGGGCATGTATGCACACATGTCTGGACTTTTTTGAAGTCACTGGGTCTCAGACTCAAACCACATGGTCAGCCATTTTATATACAGCTGCCTTAACCACCATGGCATTGACTAGAGTTTCAATGGATCATTAATATTTGCTATATTTCTTTAAAACTCTAGGTTTTATTTGGTGAATCTGCACAAAGACCCATGAGAAGGAAGCGTGACTATAATTCCAGTTTTTTAAGTGAACAAATTGAAGTCCAGAAAAGGTATGTCATTTGTGCATAATCACAAAATGGCATTCTTCTGTCTCATAATAGAATGTAATTTCAAATACAAGGAAAACCAAAAGTTCATGCAAAATGAATTCTATGAAAAACTATGCTTGGGTTTTAATTTTATTTTCCATGAAAACAAACTTGTGCTTGGTTTTCCATATCTTTTTGAAGTTCCCTTATATACTATAGCTCTCTAAAACTATTTTAAACTGTAACATTTTTATAACGCTATAGGTATGTTGCTGATATGTAAGTTTCTAAGGGGTATGAAATGAACTAGTTTAATGGGAATTAGATGGAACAAGTATGAGCTGGGGATGTGTTCTGAATTATTGGCAAGTATGTTCAGAAAAATGACAGTTGACTTTGCTTAGAATAATATCATTAAGTCCATAGTGAAGCATTCAAGATAATCATTGTTTTGATTGCTTATTTGAGTTTTCCCTGATTTAACTGTGAAAATTGTCTCAACAAGGAATTTTGTTTTAGGTTGTACTTCTGCCAGTCTGCAGACCACTCCCTGGAACTTTCATGAATGTCTGAATCCGCCTGGATTCCACCCAGCACATCTGCCTAGAGTCTGATGTGCCAAAGAGCACAAAACATCAAGCTATCCTGTGACACTTGCTCTCAGTATGTGATAAAGAGCAAACCAGTATCTGGTTTCTGAACTGGTTCCAGGACTTGAGGGTCTAAGCTTATTTATCAACATATGAGCAAGAGAAAAGGACCAAAGTAGTTCATTTTCACAACGTGAATCATATTCATTCCAATAATGCAAAAGAAGCTAGCATGTATAAGCTTCTCTTCTACATATAGAAACTGTAAAACTACATTTTTTTATTTAATTAATGCCTAGTTATTGGCCAAACCTAATGTTAAGAGCCTCTACCATATGGAAAACTAAACAGACACAATTCCTAACTATGGTGGTTTGCAGTCCAGTCTTGTTTTCAGTTAATAAACAGATAATGGATAAATAAATATGTAGTTTCCATTAGGTAAATAAGGGAACAGAACTCTAGGAGAAAATTCATGGAAATGGGAATTCAGCTTAGTTTGAGTAAGTCAGAAAGGACTACTCTGAGGATAGACCTTTTAAGCTGAGACTCACGATAAGAAGAAGAAATGTCATACCAAGAAATTTAGAAAGATCTTTAGATACGTTTATTCCCAGGTATTTAATTTATTTTTTCTTTTGTGGTTTCTATAAATGATATTTCTTTCTTCACTTCTGATTCAATTTGCTCATTGTAGGTATATAAAATAACTACAGATTTTTGTATACTGATTTTGTACCCTACAACTTTACTGAATTTTTACCACTTCAAGAACTTTTTTGTGGTTTCTTTTGGATTTCTTTGTATATATAATTATGTCATCTTCAAATAGAAAACTTTCACTTGTTTCTTTCCCATTTAAAAACTTTTGTTTCATTCTATTTTCTGATTGCCTTGGCTAGCATTTCCAATATTATTACAGCATTATTCAAAATTGCCAAGACATGGACTCAACATCAGTGTTCAAGAATGGATGAACTGGTTTTAAAAGTGTGGTACATATACACTACGGAATACTACTAAGCCATAAAGAACAAAGAGACTCTGTCATTTGGAGTGCTGTATTCCAGGATTTTCCAACAGAAGAAGGGAAAAAAATAATAAATATGGGTTACCACTATAAACTGGAAAACAAACAAAGAAAGAAAAGAAACGAGAAGAAAGGAAAGGAAAGGAAAGGAAAGGAAAGGAAAGGAAAGGAAAGGAAAGGAAAGGAAAGGAAAGGAAAGGAAAGGAAAAGAAAAGAAAGAAGAGAAAAGAAAAGAAAAGAAAAGAAAAGAAAAGAAAAGAAAAGAAAAGAAAAGGAAGGAAAAGAAGAGAAAAAAAGAAAAGAAAATAGAGCCTTTTCCAGAACCTCCAGAAGGAATACAAACAATGTTGAACCATTTTGGTATTGTAGCATCATGTCAGCACTCAAAAAGCTTTAGATATTTAAGCATTTCAGATTTTTGGATTAGGGATATTCAATCCATATGAAATGAATACATGGTTAATGAAGTGTTGGGAAGGAGAAAAGAGGGAGTGTGTTACGTCCATCCACAAATTGATGAAAAGCTTTATCATCAAATTAAATTGAAATAAATGTCAAGAAATAAAGCAGTATATCCTAAGGTTTTTACTACCAGAGGAAATGAATGAAAAAGGAAAGAATTGACCTGATAAATATACGCAAGAAAAATTCTTTATTTATAAAAGCATTGCAGAGATTGAATGAAAGATCTATAGGGAAATATTCATGTCTTTGCTTCCCTATTTAATATCCTTTTGATATAAAAGAGAAGATATTTAATCTTGTTGAATATTAGTTTTACTACATAAAATGATGCAAGTCACAATATCTACCTTGTTGAAATTATTTGAATAATAATAAACTATATTTGTTTGTTTCTGTTAGAGGCTTTTGCTACAGGGCACTTACAAGAGAGAAAAAGAGAGACAGAATGTAAGAAATAACGCCTGGGGGAATGGCTATGCCACAATCCTTTCTCCTCCAATTTCCTCTTGGGAATTTGGGCCAGCATGCACACAAACCTGGTATGAGTTTCAAGCTTCCAGGTCTAGGGCTTGAAACGTGGTTGACCATGTAGAAGACCAGCAATGAACCATTACATCATCTGCTGGTTCCTTTTTCCTTCTTCTATTTTTAAAAATAAAGGATAATATTTATAAAATTTTTGAATGTTGTGGTAGGCATATAGAAAACATAATAATGAAGATAGAGAAAAGAATAAAATATGCTAAACAAGATTTAAAAAATACCACTTAGAATTATACACTCAAGAGAAAAAAGATCAGTATGGCAAAGAGACAGTTGCACTGCCATGTTTATTGCAGCACTATTCTCAATACCTATATATAGAATTAAGCTAAGCACCCAACTGATGAGTGGACAGAGAAAAAAAATTAGAGGTTTTAGTCTTAGGGTGTGTGCACTCACCGGAGAGAGAGATTGAGACAGTGAGAGGGAGAGTGAGAAATCATCCCTCAATGGTGATGGTCACTCCACAATCTCTTCTCCATTCTTGGACATGCAAGCACACATGCCCAGCATGAGTTTACATGAATTTAAAGCTACCAGGTCTAGGATTTGAACCACAGTCAATCATGTGAGAGTCAAGCAATGTAACTGCTTTGGCATCTGCTGGCCATGAGAAAATATTATATATTTGCATATATATATATATATATATATATATGCATATATACACCTATCTATATATGCATACACACACACACACAAAGATTTAGATGTGTATGTGCATAAACACATATAGATCTATATACACAGAGAATGCACAATAATACATTATTCCTCCACAAAAAACGAAAAACCAAATCACTCGAAGCAACATGGACAAAGCTAAAGAAAATAATGTTAAGGGAAATGAACCATACACTGAAAAACACATACCATTTCTTCTTACTCATAAGCAGAAGCTAAAAGATTCACTTGCATAGAAGGGAAATATGTAACGGTGGATACAGAGGCATGTAAATGAGGGGGATGAGCAGACGGGGAGAACTTAATAGATCCATCAGTGAAGGTAGGTAAGTGGAAAGAGTTTGGGTTCTATAGCACTGAAATCTAACTATGATTTGTGACAATTAAGGCATATTTCAAATTACTGGGTACCTGAAAGGTCATTATGTATTTTTCTGTTTTTCTATGCAAAAACACGACATGACTTTTGTTACAACACAATGGTTATAAGAGTGGATTTCAAATGTGCATGACATAAAATAACGATAAATGTTTATAATGGTGGAGATATTTATTGCCCTGATTAGATCATTACCTAATGAATACATATTTTGAAAAACCACACTGTACTATAAATATGTACAACTATAATATGTAAATTAGAAATTATAAGTTTATAAAATCCCTTTTTTGTTCACAGAGACATTTTTTACATAGTAAAGGATATTTATATCGTACCTTAAATCTTAAAAATTCCAATAATAATATTAATGTACCATCTTTTATAGCATTCAGGTTCCAATCTTTCAGTAATTCTACAACTATTTACCAGATATTTAGTATTGTTTACTATGTTAGGTATTTCCTGTCTTTAAGAAACTTACAATTTGGGAAAGACACTTAATCATGACTACCTATTACAAGTACAAATTAATGGCATTATGACAATCATTATGGAACTGAAAGAAGTTCAATATGGAAAAAGAATAGGGAAAAAAATGGTCTGGATGTTGAAATGTTGAAGTTAGATCTTATAATCCAGAGTCGCATTTTTCTTTTTACTTAAATAAAATGGAAAGACCATATAAAGGATTTAATAAATGAAGTGACCAAATTGGATTTGTATTTCAAAGGACAACTTTGGCTATGGCAATATTACAATTGTAGGGGAGGGAGTGAGACCGTGATGCCATGGGTACGGTGGTGGTCACAGTTAGTCAATACAAAAGCAAAGAAAAGAAGTACCAAAGGTGTTTTGACTGAGGAGCTCATAGGCTGTTGCTGCATTTCTAAAAGGTTGAAACGTAAATAAATAAACAGGTTAAAAGACCACATGTTTAAATATAGTTTAAGGTGCCCAAAACTTAACCAGAACTGGATATCAAATTCAAAGCACATGTATAGAGTTCAGAATGGATATGTGAATATATAAATATCAAATATAGTTTAGTGATATTCCAACACAAAATAAATGAGGAAAATTTGAAGCCATATTTTGAATTAGATCTGACTTGAGGAGAATGAAGAATTCAATGAAACCAAGGTTAAGAACAGGACCCTTAGATCAACTTGACCTTAGTGTTTTCATAGATGAAGAATTAGAATAGGTGGAATTCTGAAAGCACACTCGGTAGAGCTATTATTAGAGTATGAGAATACGTCAAAGAGTGAAACTTTTTGGAAAGGAAACAAAGACAAATGTGTAAGTCAAAATATATAGTCATAGTTAAATGGGGCCAAGTAAAAAGATAAGGTTATTAATTAATTATTCTCTTCAAATAGAGAAAGAGAGGGAAAGAAATTTCGGAATTTTCTATTAAAAAATAGCATGTATAAAGCAGAATAATGTTTAGTTACTACTACGAGCCATTCTTATGGTTTCAGAATATAGCATAGTGAAACAGAATCAGAGGAAAGAAGAAATGGGAAATGAGCTGTCGATATTACTAGCAGCCCGTGTGCTAATACAATGACTTTTCTAAATTTCCAATATGAAGAAAGTGTGAAAGTTGGGCCATGCCACAATCATACTTGTATTTTAGGAAAATACTCTGGTTACTCTGACAGCACTTTGGAAATTTGTCTAGAGTGAACAAAAGGGAGGCCTGAATGAAGTTCAGTAAATCAGACGAGTAGTTAAAAAGGCACAAGATAAATCACAATTTATAAGAAAATGAGAGGAAGGGTCAAAGGGAAGTCTCCCACTTCCAGACTTAGTGAAGGATTAAATGAGAAGAAAAAGGCACAGAAAGCATGCCTGTCAAGGAAGAATTGTGTATTGTAAATTTGACACAGATGATGACATAGCATTGCCAGTCACCAGTGCTGGAAACCCGGGGGGCATAAGGTTCATCCATTTATTCATTCAGCAAATATTTATTGAACTGCCACAATGTTCAAGGCAATGGGGTTGCAACAGCGTATAAAATAGACAAAATTACTAACCTCATGGTGTTTTCTACGATAGCTAAGTATAGGTCAGTATAGTTGTCTCAAATGGGTAAAATAGCATCACTACTTAGGTTAAAAAACAATCTCAAAATAAATGGCCGTTCAAGAGAAATTTTAGAAATGATGGATGTCCCTTAAAGAGTTCAGTACTTTACCATGTAGTTTTATTTGAAAAAGTTGCAAGCCCATCATCCTTGAATATGTTTTAATGATTGAAAAAATCAGCCAAATATTCTGAAACTAAAAAATAATGCCTTCTTTAAGTTTACATTAGATTCAGACTGCCCTGACCCTACACAAATAGCCAATTTACTAATAATGGTGAGCCAAGTATATTTTTACCTCTTACAGGACACATGGGGTTGGTATTTGTTTTCCTATATTTTGCTACCTCATGTTTTCACTCTTTTATGCTATGCTCCCTATAATTTAAATCAATTTCACTATTCTAACTCTGCTAAAATATGCCAGTTTATACACTTAAGGCAAAACCTCAAAAATTGAAAACATTCACCCATCTCCCTATTCCTTCACAAGGAAGACTTCAGGCAAACAGTGTCTATATAAGCCACAGAGAACATTTTCCTCTTAATCCAGTGGTGGTAAAATATTACCATGGTGGGTTTTATTAAGACATCTCTGAGTCATGAGAAAGAAAATTTGTAAAGAAACAGAAGAGGAGTCACAAAACTGATGAACAATTTGAGAAATGGGCCGGAAGAAGAAAGGCAAAAGGAACGCGGTAGAGTCTGGAGGCGAGAATTTGGAGATGGAGGGCAGAGACTTGAGAACTATAACCAGTGAAAGGCTCTTGACAGTAACAGGGAGCAAGCGTTCTTTATAGGAAGAGTGGGGATGGAGATTATAGCAAGGAATTTGGCCTGGGAAAGGGCATTTTGATTTAATAAATTGTGAGTTTCTTAGTAAGACTATGATCTTTCCTCATTAAGGTTATTTGTCTTTATTGATAATTCTCCTACATGAGTATAATTTAACATAGATAGATTTGAGAATATTTGAAACTTCTGAAAAAAAATTGTACATAGACATTTATGGATGCCTGGATATCTGTGGCTATTCATAATATTTAATTAGTAGAAGTGATTTGACAACTGATAAAAGAGGGGAAAATGCTTCTTTAGAAAAAAAGAATATACAACCATTGGAATTGAAATATTCTGGTCTTCAAATAATCTTGTAGTTATTATATTACTGCAAAGGCCATGAACTTCATGACTTTTAAAATATCTCTTATATATTCTTGATTTTAGGGATATGTTCAGTTATTGTCAAGTAGTGAAATGTTTAGAATAACTTAAATTTAAAATTATCTTTTCCCCTCTACAACATTATGAAAAAATATTCAATACAATTTTTTCTTTGTTCTTTTTTATTTTCTTTGTACAAAGAGGTTTTACTGTATTCAATTTCAACCTTTATAGAAAATATATTGGTGTGTTGGTAATGTCTAGCATGGTCTTAATGGCACAAATTAGAATACCTAAGTGACCATTTCTGCATACTTAAGTAGAGAATATTAAAACCTTTACCTAATGATTTACCCATAGACTACTTTTATATAATATCAACGACACACTGATGCTGTTTCTCAAGCCAAAAATTGTACGTGTTTGTGTTTTAATGGACTGATTAATATTTTTATTTTCCTTATCATGTATTTCTATGGACATCATATTAATATTGTGATATCAGGCTACAGGTTCAGAGGTAACATAAATATACAGTGTTCATATAATTCATACCATGCTCAATTCTACCTTAACTGCATTCCATGGAATAATACTGGAGAAACTACTATGCAAAATTAGCCAGTCACAGAAATCCTGAGTGACACTATTATCACATCTCTTAGCATTACTACTGTCAATAACTGCCTTATAGTGGAGCTAGCAATAACTCATTGAGAATGTCGGTCTAGTTGCACAAACCATGCCAAAGATAGTTGGAAACAAGTATTTGCTGCCTTATAAAGATTATTCAAAAGTGTTTCTAAAATTTGATTCCATATATCTCTGCAGATGCTTAACAATATCAGATCTGGAGAACATTCTCTCAAGTATTACAAAGTCAATTTTATCATAAATTAACTTCAATAGAAAATGACAATACCTGTTGACCTGACTATATGAAGTAAGAGTTGTACAAATTTTTGGTAAACTGGTAAATAGAAGCTTGGTATTCTTACTTTAACCAGGTGGCATGATCCCTGGTTCTTTAGTTATGCTCTCTACATTTAAAAAAAAAATGATTATTTACATATCTCTTCTGAGAGAGAGCTAGAAACAGAGAGTGGGACACACCAAGACCTTCATGTCATGATTGATCTCTGGCCTCATCTGGCTAGGATTACAGGCACTCACATATCTTCCAGTATACACTGGTAGATCTCAGGACATGAACCCCAAATCTTCCTGTGTGATCTCAGAATTGCACTGCATATTACTGGTGCTCCACCACAGCTGGCTCTACTTGTGCTTCTTGATGCTAATATTCAGGTGGTGCATGTACCTCTTTTGTATACTCACAAGGTCTCTGTGCTTTAAACACATTTCCAGTAAAAGAATAGCAAGAAAAAAACATAAAAGTACAGTTAAATCCATTGAATAAAATATGTATCGTGCTTAATATATATTTCTTGTTTCTATGGATTAGAGAAACACACAAAAAAGTGAAATTCTGTCTCTGGCTTTAGAAAAGTGTGCACAAGTTGGAAAATTAAAGCATGCACAAATTAACTAGTTATAAAATAACTATCAGGCTCTGCTAAATACATGACAGAGTGATAGAGACATCACTTCCATTTTTTTGTTGAATCTTTACAGTATTATTTTGAGATATTTATTTTTATTGCCTTTTTTTTCTATAGGGCACATGTGCTTGCCAGAGAGACAGAGAGACAGAAAATGAGAAATCACCCCCCAGACGGGATGGCCACACTGCAATCCCTTCTCATCCAGTCTCCTCCCAGGATTTTAGGTACACACGCACACACATCCAGCATGAGTTTTAAACCGCTGAATCCAGATTTGAACCTCAGTCGGCTACCTGGGAGTCCAGTAGCATCATCATTATGCCATCTACTGGTGCCTTATTGCTATATATATATATTTTTTTTTTTTTTTGAGAGGTTTTCGCTATAGGGCGCGTGCGCTCACTAGACAGAGAGAGACATAGAGACAGAAAGTGAGAAATCACCCCCCAGGGAGGATGGTCACGCTGCAATCCCTTCTCCTCCATTGTCCTCTCGGGATCTTGGGCACGCATGTACACGCGCCCGGCGTGAGTTTTAAGCCACCGGGTTCAGGACGTGAACCGCGGTCGACTACGTGGGAGTCCAGCGACATAGCCATTACACTAACTGCTGGTTCCCCCTTATTGCTATTTTTAAAATAATAAAGTAGAGACTAACTTTTGTAAAATTACATAATGAGATCAATTTTTCTAATACAGATTTGAGTTCAATACCTGAACTTTTCTTAGAAGCCTCCCTTATTAAGTAAGTAATGTAAATCAGCAGAACTTATAGAAAAGATTAGGGCAATCTTCTACTAACTACATGAATTCAAATCATACTTCACTTGAGCTTTATTTTCATATATGTCTATACATAGTGTTATTGCTGGCTTTTCCCAAAGGTTCTTTCCCTCTCTAGAAAATAGTAATTCTACAATTTTATGACATTCTATTGCACTGGGTTGACTGATATATACTGTTTCTGAAAGAATCAAGACTGAGGTTAATACTTAAAAGGTAGAAAATACTAGGAACAGTTGAGGAAACTTTCGATGTATTTTTTGTAGAAAACAGAAATTGAGGTTCAGCAGCAAGAAGGACGAGGAAAGAGGTACACCATGTAATGATGCCCACACATTTGGTTATAGAAGAAAGTGATATTATTAAGTAAGGTACAATCACACTTACAAGAAATTTGAAATTACAAGGAAGAGAAGTCCTGAGATTAAACTAAAATTGTGATTATGGTGGTTGGCATGAACACAGTAATTGACAGATACTGCAAACTTCGGAAACAGTGAATAACATAACGGGAAATATCTGGATATCATTTACCTTGGTAAAAGCATGCTGAATGGCCTTTCCCGTCATGAATAGAGTGCATGATAGTCAAGTCAAAAACATTACCATATACATGCTCCTCAATAGATAACTTCTTATTTTTGCATTTATTAAATGTATTGTTTCAACCAATATTTATTTAAAACTTTCACCAGACCTGACTTGCCCCTTAACCTTTGGCAAGTTTTCACATGGCAAAGAAATTGGAGTGGACCAAGAACACCTCAGTTCCTGTCCACTTTATAAATGATCATTATCTCATGGAAAAGAAGTTTCTCTGCCTCCACCAGATGAAAGCTAAAGCTCTTTCCTCTGAGTCATCAACCCAGTTCCCACCACCACCTCAGGAACCTCGCCTCATCTGTTATTCCCTTTCTTAACTAGGTCCCAAGCTCTCCCTTTTGTTTGCCTTTTCTACTATCCTAGAAAATTTAAATTTCTCCTGTCATACGAAAATTGAAATCAAAACCAAGACCCACCGTGCTACCGCCATGCTGGGGCTACTATCTTGCACTCACCTCCCCAGCTTGACATTCCCCCATTCCCCGCTCAGTCTCTAGCCATATCTGGACCAGAGAGGTTAGGAGAGCATGGCCACAGACTGAGGGGAGGGCCTACCACTGCCACCTCTGGGGAAAAAAAATGCTGAATCAAGAGAAAGAGGGTACCCAAAACAAGGAAGCTAAAGAGGATCTAAGTGCTAGATTACCAGAACTTGGAATAGAACAGAAATTTCAGACAAGACAGGGTTAAGCAGTAGGAACAAGAGAAATAAATATAAAGCCCCAAGGATTCTTGTACACAAAACAGGGATATCTCAAACTTATTCTTCAGAACCACTTTTTCTGTATTCTAATATTATTACTTGACTTTTTATTTCTTTCTCAATTTATATATCCATATGTAGTGTTAATATATATCTGACATTTGTTCATTTTCTATTTCTGATAGCTTTTGTCTAACTTAGATGAAATATCTAACTTCTATTTATTGTTCCTTTCTTTAACTCTTAGTTTCAGATCACTATGGAAATTGCCAAAAGTTGCTTTTACTGCTAATACCACCTTTCCCTCAGCCTATCTCATCCTTCTTTAAGGTGATTTGCAAACTTAATCCATTCTGGTCACTAATAAAAATTTTAACCCCAACTACATTCATAAGTGCCATCTATTAATCATACTTTATCCATATTCCCATTGATGATGATCCCAGAATAAACAGTTATGATTGTAACTCTAATAGTGTATAACTCTAATAACTGAATTGTTTCATAGTAACAAATGGTAATACCATATGAGGCAGTTGAACATTTTCCAAAGCTAAATTCAATAGATATCATGTCTTAACTGTAACACAGATACAGTTATCTCAATTGAAAATACAATTTTTTCGAGAAATACTACCTATTTTAAATTTGACAGTTTGTGATTGTAGTTATGAAAATGTTTAATATGATTTGTGTTTCACATCCATTTTTAAGACATATTTGGTTAGATACTAATATTGAACATATTGTATTGCTTTGCACAGCTGAATTTCATTTAGACTATATTTTTCATTATTTTCCTAGATTATTCAAGGGAGCTCTTAGGATTTTTAGATAATGACAATAGCATGTCACTCTCAATAAACTGCGCTTAAAGGAGATGAGCTTTCTCTTTTCTCTCGGGACATTCACAGCATAATGCAGAAGGTGTCAAAAATAATTAAGATGAATGACTGTCTACCCAATCAAATGAAATTTATCTTTTGGAATTTTGACATTTTTCCTATGCTGTGCTTGTTTCTAATAAGAATAAATCAAGTGTGCATCTTATCAAAAGGAGTGGAAAGAATCTAATATATAGCATTTTGGAGTCATTACTTAGTAGAATAATAAAGGACTTTCAAATCATTAATTGTGCCTGTATTCCAACTATTACACAAACAAGGTCAGAGCTTATTGTCTTAGATATTGGCAATTAGATGATCTTACTAAGTAGAAAGAATTTTTGTGACTTTCAAGAACACAAAACTAAATTTCTTTCAAAAATAATGCTGGTGGGTAATACAAGTTTTATCATTTAAAATATGGGCCCTAGTTATCTCTTTGTAAGGAAATCATAGCTATCTCTAGTAACTTCAGTAAAAATGACCTAGATACTTCTAAGTAATATGCATTTCCATTATGGAATAAGTTTCATTATATTTATTTTACTCATTGATTAGTTTTCTGAAAATAATTCCCTGTCACTCAATTTCCTATAAATTAGTTTTGGGCATATCATTTACTCATTCAATTAAAAAAATGATTTGACATACATAGGAACATTTCTTTAAACTGTGGACATTTGTGTTTAATAGATGCTATTTTGAGGTTACCAAGTTGAGCATTTATTTACACATTTTTGAAATGCATCACTAATGCCCTAGTGCACTGAGAAGTGGATACGATTACATGAACATGCAAGCATTCTAACACTGTGGTATTACACATATTTCATGTTACTCAATTTTCCCCAAAGTCTAGCAATATGCTCACAAACGAAAAGTCTAAACTCTGGGGTAGGCATTCGTTCTAGCCAAGAAGTTAAGGCGGCCAAGTTGTTCTCTGGTTTTCTGAATTTCATTTCAAATGATCTCAGGTGTCATTTGTAAAAATTGATTTTCCACTTTCAAGGAAAAGATGTTATGTTATCAACACAGAAAAAAAAAAAATCATACTCTATCTACCACTTATAGCCAGAATCTGAGAAATGACATAGAACCAACGATGCATTTTCCCCAGATCTGTGGTACTTTTCTAATTAGACACAAGCACTCAGCTCACACCATCAGCCTAATATATGACTGTGGAGCCTAGTCAGAAGAGGCATCTAGCCAAGGCCACAATAGGATGAGAAATGCATATACTCCTGCAGCTTCTTTATGAGATCACACTGAGTCTTCATTTTCAGAACTGTTATCATAGTGTGGGTTTGAGCCACTATGACTACACAGAGAATATGAGAAAAGCCAGCAGCATGACTGATTGTGACAAGTAATTAAACTTCATTTCCGATTTCAGTGTGAAATGATATAAAATATATAGTCAAGTGAAAACCTGTGCCATAAAAACATGTTGGTTTTTCATCATAGCAAGTATTTTAGCAATTACCAATAGTTACACGAAAGGTTTTAATGTCTGCCTTGGGCCTAAGGGCAGCTATTTACTAGCCATGTGCCCTTAGGAAACATAATTATTCTCTCCTCCCACTTCCATGGCTAAATAGCCACTATGTCAGACCAATGTGAGAATTATATGACCTAATGCTTGTAAAGTGCTCTAGGACAAGGTCTGGCACTTGTGAAGCACTCAGCAAATGTTAGTATCATTGTTATATGTATTAGCTCTTCTTCCCGAAACTGCTGTCAAACCCTCCTATCTTTTGGCTTGTAATTCATTCTTGATATGCACTACTTCAAATTTCTGTAGCTTTTAAGGCCAGGATTTTGATCGTATCAACATTCACGTGACTGTTAAAATAAATGTATTTCTGGGCTGTTATTCTGTCCTGTTGGTCTATATGTCTGCCTTCATGCCAACACTATACTGTTTTTATTACTGTAGTTTATATATATATATATATATATATATATATATATATATATATATAAAATATATATAGATAGATTATTTAGATCTATATAATATATAGATATATAGATATAATCAAGGGATCTAGATCTCACATGGCCAACCACCCAGGAACCAAACCTGGGTGCTTAAAAAAACAAGTCAGGCCTGTATGGACATGTGCCCAAAATCCCGAAAGGAGGGATCAATAGAAGATAAGAGGTTGCAGAGTGACCATTTCTCATGGGATGGGGGAGTTTTTTACTTCTCTCACTCTCTCTTTCTCTCTTTGGGCAAGTGCCCTTTGACAAAAAAAAAAAAAAAAAAAAGTAAAAATACATAGAACAAAATACTCTAACAAAGGTTATGAGAGAAAATATTTGCAAACCATATATCTAATAATGGGATAATCTCCAAAATATATACTCTCCTATAATTCAATAGAAAAAATAACTAATAACTTGATTTTGAAAATGGGTTGGGACCAGCAAGTAGCATAGTACTTGAGGCTCTGGACTCACGCATGGCTAACCACGGTTCAAGTCCCAGACTGGCTAGCTTGAAAATTATGCCAGACACTTGAGTGTGCACACTCAAAATCCAAAAAAGAAAATGGAGATGAGGTGTGGCCATCTCCCCTGGGGAATGATTTTTCACTTTCCTTCTCACTGTCTCAATCTATGTTTCTCTGGTGAATACACATATCCTATGACAAAAAAAAAAAAAAAAAAAACTAAACTAAAAAGTGAGAAAATGGGCTAAGGACCAGAATAGGCATTTTTTAAAAGATATTGACAGATATTCAACAGGTATTTAAAAAAGTGTCCAGTGTTACTAATCATCAGCAAAATAAAAATCAAAACCACAATGAGACATCACCTTGCATGCATCAGGATGCATATTATAAAAAATACAGACAACGTTGTAATGATGTGGAATAATCAGAACCTTGGCACACTGCTGGCAGGAATATAAAACAGTTCAGTTGCTACAAAAAGTAGTATGAAAGTCCCTTAAAAAATTAAAAGTGGAACTATCTTATGATCGCACTTCTGGGTATTTATGCAAATAAATTGAAATGGGATCTCAAGGGCCAGCCAGGTGGCATGGTGGCTAAGGTGGTTGGATATGACATGGCCAGTTGCAAAATCTGAGTCACCTCGTAGATTACAAAACACACTGGGTACATATGTCTGCATGCCCAAAATCCCGAGAGATTAATGGAGGAGAAGAGATTGCAGCATGACCATGCCCCTTGGAGGGTGTTTCCTCAATTTATCTCCCTCTCTCTCTTTCTCTCTCTCTCTCATTCTCTCTCTCTCTCACTTTCTCTCTCTCTAGTGAGCACTTGTGTGAAAAAAAGAGAGATAGAGAGAAAAAAAGAAATAGGATCTCAATGAGATATTAATATCCCTGTGTTCATTGCTGCAGTATTCATAATAGTCAGGATGAGAAAACGATCTACGTTTCTATTGAAAAATGAGTGAATAAGGAAAGTGAAATACTATTCAGCCTTTAAAAATGAAGAAAGGTCATGGGACCAGCAGTTGATGTAATGACCATGTCGCTGGGCTCCCACATAGTCGACTGCGGTTCGCGTCCCGGACCCGGTGGCTTAAAACTCACGCCAGGTGCGTGTGCGTGCATGTCCAGGATCCCGAGAGGAGAATGGAGGAGAAGGGATTGCGGCGTGGCCATCCCTCCTGGGGGGTGATTTCTCACTTTATGTCTCTATGTCTCTCTCTGTCTGTCTGACAAGCGCACATACCCTATAGCAAAAAACCTCTCCAAAAAAAAAAAAAAAAAATGAAGAAAGGTCTTCAATAGACAACAACATGAATGAAATTATGCTAAGAAAAATAAACTAGTCACAGAAGGACAAATACCACATCATACCACTTATATGAGTTATATAAAATAGTGAAATTCATAGAACCAATAAGTGGAATGGTGGTAACCAGGAGCTGAGGAGAGGGAGAAATGACAATTACTTTTCAATAGACATAAAGTCTCCATCAAGCAAAATGAATGCATTCAAGAGATGTGTTGTGTGTCATTGTACTGATATACAATAATAATGTATTGTATGCTTAAAAATTTGTTAAAAAGGCAGGCTTCCTACTGAGTGTTTTTACCAAAACAAATTTACAAACACACGTACACACACACAAGGTACTTCAAAAAATTATGGAGAAATATAATTAAAGTACAAGTTTATTTTGGTGCAAACAACATTTGAAATCCGAGCTTAGTTGTATTTTTTTTTTGAGAGAGAGAGACTTTTTTTTTTTTTTTTTTTTTTTTTTTTTTTTTTTTTTTTTTTTTTTTTGCTGTAGGGTGCATGCACTCTTCACAGAGACATAGAAAGACAAAATGACAGAAAGCGAGAAATCACACAATCACACCCCCAGAAGAGATGGCCACACAGTAATCCCTCCTCCTTCAGTCTCCTCTCGGGATCTTGGGCACATAAGCAGATGCACCTAGCGTGAATTTTGAGCCACCAGGTCTGGGACCAGAACAGTGGTTGACTACGTGGAAGTCCAGCACCACAGCAATTAAGTCATCTCCTGGTCCCCATGCATAGCTTTTTTTAAAAAAAAAAAAAAATATAGTACACATTTTCCATGCATTTCTTGAAGACCCTTTGGATGTAAGTATCATATATATAATATATATTGCATATATATATATATATATATATAGAGAGAGAGAGAGAAGGGCAATCAAAATAATTTCTTATACTCTATAGGGATGTACAACACATTAACAAAATTAATTGGTCTAGATCAAGAGTCAGTGTACTAGCTGTGTTAAGTTTCAGAGAGTAAATATTTCCCATTTCAGGGTCCTATCATTTCTGTTCCAACCATGCAACTCTGGAATTGCCATTCAAATGTTGCCAAAGGTAATATATACCAGAATGATCCTGGTCATATTAGATTCATAGACAGTAGTTTAAAGACCCCTGCACTACGACATAACCTGAGTGAAAGATAGAATCAAAGTTTATTGAAAGTGAATAATGAATTCAATCTTGTAAAATGATTCCTGTAATAGTGACCAAAACAAAGCCAGAGAAAAGAGTCTAAATCTTCACATTTTTGAAAGGATTTACTACCAATCAGGGATTTTTAAGAACACAAAATATAGCCTAGATATTTAATATAGAATGGATTTACTACAAGAAATTAGAGAACTGCCAAACAAATGAGAGGACTTGGGAAGTTGATGTCAGGATAAAAGGCTTCTGGCTTTTCAGCAATACAGGGCTGAAGGAGTCAAAGAGGACAACGTCATGGTCTCAGCTTCCTGAAGTATGTAAATAGTGAATCTGCAGGAAGATGTCGGGGACCCAATGTCTCAACCTCTTGTCTGCCTTTGGTCAAAATGCACACACCAGGCACTGGGGAAGCAGCACTTTAATATCTGCGTAGTTGCTGCCTTCCAAATTGTAAGAGAAGCTGTGTAAAATGTAAACCAGGTACCTTCTGCTGAAAGAGTTTGAGAAGTGTAATTTCTCAGATTCTGACATCTGAGATACAGAGAAGATCTTTCAATGATAGAAATGTCACTGAGTAGGAACAGGTTATAAGTAAATCAATATTACCCATAGATAAAATGAAGACAGTGCATTTTGAAGATAAGATACTCTTTGGAACTGATCAGATAATGGCTTGAGAATGGAAAATGAAATGTGTCAATATTAAAAGTAATATCAAGTTAAATAATAAGAGGAAATAGTAGCTGAAGATAATACACTTATTTTTACTACAAGCAAAAAATATATACATCATCAAGTGAAATCAAAACTCTTATTTACATTTAAATACCCAGTTATGAGAAAGATGGACAAAAATCTTCGAAGAAATTACTTTATGTGATATACAATAAAGAAAATTCAAAAGGAAATAAGTAGATTAAATACTGTTTGGGGGGCCTCCCCTGACTACTGGGAAGGATGTAGCTTTAGTAGTTTACTTGGGAGATGATCCCAGTAAGCTAAGGCGAGAACTGAAACTGAGTCAGGGGAGGATGAAAACTCAACACAAGAGTGCATTTTCAATTTCACTGCTGTGGGCAATAGGAGGGACTCTGTCAGAGCAGCCTGAAGTGTACAGTATGCTTTGCATAATTGTCTGCTTGAAAGGCTGATTTATCCCTCAGCTCTCATCTCCCACTGGTGTGGGCAGCCCCAAGAGCATTAACTCCAGCATTAGCAGGCTGAAGTACATATGTGTCAAGTAGGTTCCCAAACCATTGGGGAAGAACCAGAGGCAGAGAAATGCATCTGTGCCTGAGGGGTCAGGCTGTAAGTCTGAGATAAGCATGACATACACAGAGCTAGCTGTTTGCTATTGCTGCCGCCGAGATCGGAGGTTAACCAAGGAGATTTAGCCCAGAGAAATAGAGAAAATTGTTTCCACCTATTCCTTCCACTGCTCAAATTAACTGATGGGAGAACACTGACTATATATTGTGTCCCCAACTTTATTACTTTATTGGAGAATAATTTACTACTAATAATTATATATAGTATAAGATATTATATTTACATACATATGCACTGTGATTATCAAAATTAAACTAATTAACATATATACTACTTCACATAATTACCATGTGTGTGTGTATGATGATACAACCAAGATTTATTGTCTTAGCCAAATTTAAGTATACATTATTATTTACCATACTTAGTTATCACTGTCAGGTATGGCTTCAAGGGTGTTCACTTCTGAACCTAAAAAATAGGCTCGAAAATGAAAACTGACTAACAAATTGCTATTTCTCTTTACCCCTCACTCATTCTCTCTCATATATATATATATATATACACACACATATACACACACACACACATATATGTTTTTTTGTGTGTGTGACATCAGTTAATTTTGTTAGTGTAAGTACTATTTCATATAGTTTAAACTTTATTTTTCTTATAATATCTTCATGTGTAAATGTTAATTTTATATATTTCTGTGATATCTTTGAAAATCGTTCATTATATTTATTTAATTTTTTGAGAGGTTTTAGCTATAGGACACGTGTGCTCACCGGAAAAACAGAGAGAGACAGAGTGTCAGAAAACGAGAAATCACCCCCCTGGTGGGATGGCCACGCAACAATCCCTTCTCCTCCATTCTCCTCGCGGGATCTTGAGCACGCACACACACGTGCCTGGAGTGAGTTTAAGCCAACGGTTTCAGGACTCGAACCACAGTCAACTACATGGGAGTCCAGTGACATAGCCATCACGCCAACTGCTGGTCCCAGTTACTGCATATCTTCACAACATACAAAATGATTTTTCCAAATGTGAATTCAGTGCATATATTAGTCAAGTCATAGATATTACCATGCACATTACATCAACAGATTAACTTACTATTTTTGTTTCTGGTAATTTTTTTTCCATCTGATGACCTCTCTCCCTCTCCTATTACTCACCCCCTCCAACACTGCTTCTAGTATCTTTGGTTGCCTTCCCTGCTATTGTACCTTACAATCTTTCAGTTTCTGCCATAAAGTGCAGACATTGGCTATATTTTAAGCAGGGACATACAATGCCTATCATTTCTTAATTAATGGCATCTGCCCACTTTCCTATTTGGTATTTGACTTACTTTAGCTAACAAATTATTTTTAATAATAATTATTCTTATATTGGAGAGATTACCTTTTTGTCTGTGAGCTACATTGCAAGTCAATATTCCCAGTTTGTTGTTTCTCTTTTGACTTTTGTGTGTGTGGGGGGAAATAAAATTAAAGTACAAATTTATTTATTTTTTTCAATAATGAACTTTGCATTTTTTGTCCATTAAATGTTTTTATTTTTTATTTGCCCCTCCCTCCTACCCTCTACCTCCCAATCTCTTTTCCATTCCCTCTCTTACAGTCGCTGGTATCTACACTAGCCCTCTCTAATAGCATGTCTTCAGATGGGTCCATTTCTACCGCAGAGCACAGACATACAGCACAGAGGGAGTGGGGATATCAGTGCGTATCTCAAAGTCTAGCTCACTTTGCTTAACATTCGCTGTCTTCTGTTTATTCACTTTGAATTTTTATGGTGTTTTTTGATACAATGTTTTTACAAAACGTTTTTCGAAAAAGGTAATTGAATTACTGGCCTCCTTTTTATTGCATTTAAATTTTGAGGTATAGTTCAAAAAATTTTCTAAAGCATTCACTGATATTGTGCATTTGACATATCGCAAACTAGTAGTTCAGATCTATTTTTAATATAGTATGTCAGTATCTCACTATATTTCCTGTAACATCTGTTGGAAGGAATATTTTTAAAAATATGGCCTAGGGCAGGCATACCATAAAATAACCTGGACTTTTTCAACCCAGCATTGTCATCAGTAGAGATTGCAAAAGAGCAGCCACAACCAGAAGACTACCTTGAAGAAGAATTTGAAGGGAGAAAAAGAGACTGATCTTTGCTAGCAGATGGTAAATCACAGAATACTTGGTAGGCAAACATGAGTTGGGAAAGTTCACGTGTGAATTGTGTGGGGTGTTTGCTTCTCAACAGTTTGAGTAGTTAACATGTAAATATTTCCTCAAAAATATTTAAAACCATGCTGTCTCTCTTGTTATAGAGTCATGAACAAAATTATAACAAATATTTTGAAAGTTATCTTTAAAATTTAGTTTCTGAAAAAATTTTAAGTTGTTTATTAACTGTCAAAAACTATGGAGTTATGAGCAAAAATTTTTTGACATGTAAAGTAAATGTGGGGAAAAGTAAGATTAATAAATTAATTAATTAAAAAACATGGCCAATAGATCTTAAAAATGATTTTATATACACTGTATGGTATGACCTTTAACCTTGTAAAGTGTCTTTTTTCTCCTATTTTATTTATTTTGCTTTGATGGTACCTTGTCTAATACTAGGGTAACAATCTATGGTTTTGTTTGGTCTTATTTTAATTGTCCCTGTTTGCTTGTATTCTTTTACCCATAGAACAGTATCTCTGATCTGGTTCCCTGTAATAGTATTCTGGCTGGTCTTTCAGGGACTACATTTTTACAATTTGTTTTCAAAATAGTAGTGTCACCAATCCTTGTAAAAGTTATAACATAGTGTCATTCCTCTCTTTAAAGGTTTGCAATGACACTTGTGTCACTCTAGGTAAAACTCAAATTCCTTGAAACAGTTTGAAATGCCCTGTGTGATCTGGACGCTCAATGCTTCACTGGCATCCTTTGCCCCTTGCTCCTCCTCTGCTACTGCATTGTGACCTTACTGTTCTATGGAACTTTCATTCATGCTCTCTGGTCAGAGCCTTCACACCAGCTGATTTTCACAGTTGGGATAGCTGAGGTCTCTCAAATAGTTGAATACCTAACTTCCTCAGTATCTGCAGATACTACTCAGATATGCAGTTAGAATCCTTCCAAGGTAGCCCTACTTAAAATTGAAACATACTCCTTTTTCCTAGTACTCTGCTTTGCATATACTCATATACTGTGTTTACCATTATTACTATGGTACTATTGGGTTGGTGGAAAAGTCATGACCCTTTTTTTCTACACAAAAAATGATCATAACTTTTCCAATAACCCAATAGAATTGAAGTACCAGGAGGACAAAGATTGAACATAATTTTTTCAATGGTATATCCAAAAATCTATAATGTTTCTGGCACATAATAGGGCCTTGATAAATATATGTTGAAGATTTTTGTCTCCCTCTCTCTAATCTGATATCATATAGATACAGTCTCCTTAATGATGCTAGAGTGATCTTTCAAAGTATCATTGAGCCATACAAAAGTCCTTTGCTTAAAACCTTCTAGTGACATTCCACCACCTTTAAAATTAAATTTAAACTCCCTGAACCTAAGGATCAAGGTTCTTCATGCTTTATTCTGAGATTCTCTAATCTTTCACAATTCCCATATCACATCTTGAATTCTAGCCATAATAAATTGCCTGCATTTCTCCAAATATGCTATGTTTACTCACAATGCTGTGTCCCTGCCCTTAGGTAAGGTGGCCATATAATTTATCATTCAAACCAGGACACTTCTGAGAGTTAAAATGTATGTTATTAATAACTGTACCAGGACATCAGCCATGAAGTGGCACTTTACCAAACAGGACTAAATTAGCCAGTTATGTTATGCTTATGCTTTCTTCCTCAAATGTCCTTTCTAATTCTTTTTTTGCCTTATTCTGTCAAAACATCTTTCATGGTTAAGTATCTGTATTATATCCTCAAATAAGCCTTTTCAGATACCTAGGTTAGACCAACATTCTTCCTTTATACCTGGTAATACCAACAGTGCTTTTATCATAATCACCATTTACTTCTCTGGGTACCCATAAAACTGTGTATGTTCCCTGAAGGCAAGAGTCCCACTATTTATGTCTCTATCTCTTGCTCTAGACACATTGTAAAGTAAATAATAGTCACTATATGGGGATCAGCAGTTGGCATAATGGCTATGCGCTGGACTCCCATGTAGTCGACCAAGGTTTGAGTCCCGGAGGCAGTGGCTTAAACTCACACCGGGCGTGTGTGTGCATGCATGCCCAAGATCCTGAGAGGAGAATGGAGGAGAATGAAATGCGGTGTGGCCATTCCCCATGGGGCGTGATTTCTGGCTTTCTGTCTCTCTGTCTCTGTCTTTCTGGCAAGCACACATGCCCTATAACAAAACTTCTTAAAAAAAATATAAGTAGTCACTATATGATATTGCATGAATGAATGCTTGGGTGTTGAGCTTCTGCACTGTGGAGCCAGAGGAGTGAGTTTAAATTTGTGGTTTGTTTGGAATTGTTGCTCCTGGGCAATTAAAGCGTGCTCATAGAGTAACTGTGGACATCAAATGAGTTAATCCCAAAGTGAATAGCTAACATAAATTAAGAGCTCAGCTAACTTTAAAGAGGTATTATTTTTATTATTATTATTGTTATTTTTTTACATTTATCTACTGTACATCTTCACAGCATACGAATGAATTTTCCCAGCATGAATACACTACATATTAGTCCATTCAAAGATATACACATTATCATCAACAGATAGTTTCCAATTTTGTGTCTGTTAAATGTTTTGCCTTCCCCCCCCCACTTCACTACTTCCCACTCACCATTGCTCACCTTTCTCCCACTGTCTCTCTAGTATTCACAGCTGCTCTCCATACTTCTAACCTTCTAATCTTTCAGTTTCTGCAATTAAATACAGGCATTGAGTATATATTAAGTAGTACTGTGAAAGAGAGACATTGCATAATCTTAAAGATGTTTGTAGTAATTCAGTTTTTAAAAATCACAAAATGGAAAATCATCTTTTGGAGATGACATGTGTGGTAATATCTTTGGTTGAGCCAATATACAATATATTCTGACTGGGGAAATTCATTTTGTAAGTTGCAATGATATGCAGTGAATGAATGTAAAATAAATAAATATAACTAAAAATCATAGAATGAATAACTATTTTACTAAAATAAATATTTATGTAAGTATAACTCATTTTCTTACTGGATTCTAAGACATAGAAACACCCATACACACAGTATTTAACTTGATTCCTCCCTGCAAGAAAGTCACTAGGAAGAATGAGCTAATATATTTTAGTATTCTCAATTTATGGTGAGGAACTCATTCACAGCATTACAGGCTTGCACAGAAACAGGGAGGCTTGGGAATTACATGAGTTATTCAGGGCCCATCCATATGTCTCCACATCTCATCCATGTGAGCTCTCTGACTCAAAGACTCCTTTCCCTTCCCAGACCAAACTTCTCCACAGGCTTTAGGATGAGATTCCACCTCAACTAGAAACACTTACGTGGCTCTGCTCCTGCCCTCTTTCCAGTTAGGGCGAGTGGTGGCCTTCTCTTGGGCAGCAAGGTGCTAGACCATTTTGTCCTCCAGGCAAGGAACTGTGTCTTATTCAGTTTTCCTAGGACGTAGCCCTAGGAACCAACATAGGAACTACCCATTATGCTAGATATATAGCCATTGCTCTTGTAAACAAACACAACTAGAAACCTAGTTACCTTTTAATATTCTAAGCAATGGCTAAAAATTGGTCTTGGAATTTTTTTTTTCTTTTTTTGGAGAGGTTTTTGCTATAGGGCGCATGCGCTCGCCAGACAGACAGAGAGAGACAGAGAGATAGAAAGCGAGAAATCACCCCCCAGGGGGGGATGGCCACGCTGCAATCCCTTCTCCTCCATTCTCCTCTCGGGATCTTGGGCACGCATGCACACACACCCAGCGTGAGTTTAAGCCACCAGGTCCGGGACTCGAACCGCGGTCAAGTACGTGGGAGTCCAGCGACATAGCCATTATGCTAACTGCTGCTCCCGGTCTTGGAAATTTTGAAAATGAAATAAAAACCATGGGACCAACATTTGGCGTAATGGCTATGTCACTGGACTCCCATGTAGTCAACTGTGATTTGAGTCCAGGACCCGGTGGCTTCAACTCATGCCAGGCGCGTATGTGTGCATGCCCAAGATCCCGAAAGGAGAATGTAGGAGAAGGGATTGTGGCGTGGCCATCCCCCCTTTGGGGTGATTTCTCGTTTTCTTTCTCTCTCTGTCTTTCTGACAAGTGCACACACTCGACAACAAAAACCTCTTTAAAAAAAAAAAAAAGAAAGATAAAAAGAATCACAAGTTAAAATAAAAACTGGATATTCATGAGCAAAAATCAACTTGAAAAAAATCATAGTGATATTTATCTAATATTTGCTCTGCTAGGCATATTACATATGTCTTGTCATTTTTCATTTACAGGAACTCTACGAGCTAAACATGGCCTTTAATTTTATAATTAAACTGCAATTATAATTCCCATTTTATGCATGAAGAAAATATATTTGTATCTTTTTTCATGTTTCATAGTGGGTTCCTACAAGACTTTAGATATAAATATAAGAAAATATTTTTTAAAAATTGCAATTCTTACATATTTCACCTTCTCTCAGGAAGTTTCATCTGATGATACATAGGTGGCAAGGGAGAATATTAGCATAAAATACTTTAACTGTGCCATTCTTATTTTCTCATACACATGAGGAAAGGGTACATTTTCTACATAGCACATTACAAAAAATAACTTCAAATTATTATGCGTACATGATCCATTTATACACAATTGTGCCTCAAAATGATATCTTATTAAGAAAAAAACATTATCTCTTATTGTACAGTCCCTTAATAGCTGGTATCCTGTAAAAGCACATATCTACAAAAAAATGAAATAAAATTTGTATTTAATGACTTAAAAATAGTTGGTATTGAATATATCTTATTTTTCATTGAAAAAGAATTATTTTGATCCTTATATGATTCTTAATCTATTCTTCCAATTTCTATTCTACTAAACCTTTTATAAGCCAATGTAGGCCTTCTGTAATTTACAATATAAAACATCTGATTTACTAAAACAAAGGTATTAAAAGTTTATTATTTATTTTCAAAAACATTTCAGAGTCATTTACCCAATATTCTTTTCATATAAATCTATGCAACTATTTGTATCATTTTATAAAATGTGTCAAGTCTTGCCATTTTGCCCCCAGGCCAAATAGAATATTTGAATCTGTTTATACAGTGACATATAGGTTATATAGGTTATTCTATTGCCAATGGATACAGCAGATTAGAGCAATAGCCTTTGCTGAGTTTCATGACCTTTATCACTGGAAAGAACGAAGATTTCTTGCATTAAAGTGTGTTAAAAATGATACTAGAATTTAGTTTGGATTTGACATCTGTCTGCCCCCTTTTATATAGATTCAAATGAACTTGGAGAGTCTACTTTGGGCAACATATCAGACCCATAATTTCCTCCTCGAGGATTTTCAGTGCCTCTGTAGCCTTCCCCTACTCCCACCTCAAATCATATTGGGAGTAAATTTGAGGCTTCCAGGAAAAAATAAATAAAAATCAAACCTGAGCATGACTATGGCCTCTCTCTCTCTCTCTCTGGTGTCCTATGGTTCTTATATTCTAGCAGCTTGACCTTTCACTGATTTTTAGAAAATATAATTTAATCTGCACAATCCAAAACATATTCATTCCTTGATAAATCCTTTATAAGTTCCAGGACTAATGCTACTGCTGGAAATTTTAACAAGCAGACAATTTAAAGGTGAAAGAAAACAAAGAAAGGGAAATAAATCTCCTTACTCCAAAATATGAGAGAAGCGAAGATAGGACACCCTTTAAAACCTATGAGGGTTAGCTAGCTGGCATGCAATAATAAACTCCACAAAAGCATAAAGAGAAACTATGTGCACATTAATGAAATAGCTATGATATGCTTGATTTAGCCTCCAAGAACATGCTTCTTGCTTCAAAAAAATCTTCAACCACTGATTATTGTTATGTAACTAGGTAAGGATCTCTCATTTAGGTTTCAGCTTCCACTACCTAAATTTCAGGGAAGAGAGCTTATAAAAGCACAGTTAAATGTGTACAAAATGCCAAATTGCTATAAAATAAGAGTTATTGTATTTCTATTTGGCAGTAATAATGCTTAAATCATATTGAAACTTTCTAACTGTGTCCACACATGCTATCAGATTAAGTATTTTATTTTCATTCATCTATTAAAGCAAACAATTGTTCAATTCTATTAACTGGCTTTTAATATGTCTTTATAAAAATTGACTAGTGGGGTTATTGAAATGTGCAACTGTTGAAAAAGCATGGTAAAACCATCTTTGTGTTATTATTAAGCAGTATGATATCATGTTACATAATAAACTCAGTAGATGAAACTGAGTTTAATGGATATTTCTACAATTTTTAAAATGAAATGAAAAATGAATTGAACTGGCAAGAAAAATGGCAACTATGGAGAAAAAAATCATGAATGTCTTATGAAATACAAACTACACTGAAGTGAAAGCTTCAAATATTTCTTTTATTCATTAGTTCCAGAAATAGTAGTTAATAATTGTATTTTAATAAATTAACAATAATAATTATATTATTAATAATATATGTTCATAATGCATTACAAATCTACAGGGTTATTTCTTTAATAAAGACATTCAATTAAAAGACCAGTCTATAATCCATGTGAAAGCTGTGATGTCATGACTGAAAGGGGGTCTATAGGTATCCTACATTATAGGAGCATCTTCATTTCCAGACACAATTGAATAGAACTCAATCAGAATTTGAAGTCCACCATATGTGAATCAATGCTATTGACCACTGTGATGATCAATGACAATTTTAATCTTTATAGTCCAAAGATGATTCAATAAAGACTCCCCATAACTTCTTCACAGAAAAAGAAAGAAATATTAAAAACTAAAGTAACATTCTTAATTTCCTCAAGATAAAAAGGCCGGCCCAGTAATGCAGCAGTTAAGGGAGCTGGATCTCACATGGCAAATTATAAATTGAGTATCAACTCTGGCAGCTTGAAAAACATGCCAGACGTATGGGCACACATGCCCAAAATCTGACGAGATGGAGAAATGGTGAAGAGATAGTGGATTGCCAAATAGGGTTTGTTTTCTCTCTCTCTGTCTCTCTCTGGTGAGCACATACTGTCTCTGGCAATAAAAAAAGAAATGGAAATATATATTGATGGGTGTCAGTGGATTACATATCAATTCTTTAAACTTATGCCTAGAAGTATAAATTGAGAAGTCTTTAGAATTTAGAAACTCAATCTGTTGGGACCAGCAGATGGTGTAATGGCTACTTTGCTGGATTCCCATGTAGTCAGCCATGGTTCAAGTCCCAGACCTGGTGGTATAAACTCATGCTGGGCATGTGGGCATGTGTGCCCAAGATCCTGAGAGAAGGGTTTGTGGCATTGCCATCCCCCTGGAGGATGATTTCTTGCTTTCTGTCTTTTCTGGCGAGTGCACGTGCCCTATAGCAAAAACCTCTCCAAAAAAAAAAGAAAAAAAAAAAAAAAAAAAAGAAACTGAATCTGTTGTACACATTTCACTTTAGCTACTGTAGCAAAATTTAGATTATATCCATGTTTTAAAATTTTCAGTTCTCTTTTATTTCATTTGTGGCTTAACCTTATCTTTTCAAAACGTATTGCATTTATACACACATACATTGATATCTGTCTTTTTGGGAGTTTGTGTGTATATATACATATGTATACATATATACACCATGTTAAAAATCATAAGCTTCTATTTATTAATTGCACCATTAAATAGTGGGCAAAGAAACTATACAACAACTTTGAAAAATATTTGCAATGTATATAATTGACAAAGTTTTCTTGTATACATATACTAAAAAATCTTATGTGTTGCTATGGCTTGAATGTGTTTTTTAATTATTATTATTCAGTCACTATGTATCATTTACAAAGTAAAAATACTTTACTCAGCATGATATACACCATAGTCCTGCCCAGTTGAAAATACTATACATGTCATCTTCGATAGGTAATGAACCATATCTGTGTCCCAAAAATGTCTTACCTCTCTATTTTTATCCCCAAATTTCCTTTCCTATACTCTTCCCCTCTTCCACTCTCCTTCCACTTTGTCCATAGTGTCCATACCAATTTTCAATACTTTATGTCCTCCAGTCTCTCAGTCTCTACCATAGAGTGCAGTCAGTTTATGTTAAGTGGAGACATACAATGTGTCTGTTTCTTAGCCTTATTTGCTTCACTCAGCAATAAATCTTCCATATTTACCCACTTTCTATCAAATCCCAGAGACTTGTTGTTTTATATGGCTAAATAGTATTCCATGGAGTATATGTGCCACACTTTTTCAATCCAATTTTTGGTTTGTGGACGTTTGGGTTGGTTCCATGTCTTAGCAATCATGAACAATGCCTCAATAAATACAGATGCACAAACTCTTTTCTGATTGAGCATTCTCCTGTCCTTTGGGTAGATACCCAGGAGTGGAATTTCTGGATCATATGATAGTTCTATTTGAAGGTCTTTGAGGAACCTCCATATTGTTCTCCACAGTGGTTGGACTAATTTACATTCCCACCAACAGTGTAGAATTGTTCTTTCACCACATCCCCACCAGCACTTATTATTTTTCTATAAATCTTCACCATTCTGACTGGAGTTAGATATGAATGTGTTTCCTACAAAATTCAGGCATTGTCAATGCAACAGTATTAGGATGTGAAGTCTTTTATAGTTGATTAAATCTTGAGAGCACCTCTCTAGTGAGTGGGATTAAGTGACCAATAAAAAAACACCCTGGAGTCAGGAGGTGGTGCAGTGTTAAAGTGCTGTGCTCCCACCTGACTGACTGCAGTTCAAGACCTGGACCTGATGGCTTGCTTACCCATATTTCCTTTCTCTCTCTCTCTCTGGTCAAAATTTTAAAATAATAATAAATAAAATTAAACAAATCATTCTTTTTTAAAAAAAAAAACTCAGGTAGCATTCATTTCCCCTTATCATCTGTCTTTTGAGGACACATGATTCCTCCCTTACAGAAGATACAGAGCATCAAGACACCATTTTGGAAGCAGAGAGCAGCCCTTATCAAGCAACCAAACCTGTTACTGGCTTGATCTTGAATTTCTAGCCTTTAGAACTATAACAAAATAAATTGTGTTTCTGTTTTTTTTAAATAAATTATACATTCTATAGTTTTTAGTTATAGTAGTACAAATGGACTTACACTAACATGGAAAAGAGAAAGACAATTATCACAACAGATAGACAGCAAACTAAAAACAGAATAAATATTTTTAATCTATGCATTAGTATTAAATAAACACATGCAGATGTCAACCTAGACCATTATTAGGGACATGTAAATTAAAAGCATAATGAAATATAATTTCAATCCATGAAGACTGGCAATATTTTTTATTGGATAGAATTAGTGTGGATGTAGAAATGTAACAATGAAGATTCTCATACACTGCTAAAGGAAAAATAAATTGAAACAACTTTTGTTTAAAACAGTTTGGTACTATCCTATAAAGCTAAAAATGGGCACATCGAGAAACTACACTTAAACTAATGTATAAATATATATATAGATAGATAGATACAAACACACACATACACACACATATAGACATATATGTATGTATATAATCACTAGATATTTTTAATCAAGTATATTAGAAGCCCTGTAAAACATATTTACATTCATAAGTTTAAAAAATATTTGCGGGCCAGCACCATAGCCTAGTAGTTAGGAGAATTGGATTCCATTAAGCTGATTGAGGTTCGGATTTGTCCTTGAAAGTTTGACAGACACATGGAAAACGTGTGGGTCCCAAAGATGGAAAAAACTGAGGAGAAAGGATTATAGCAAGACATGCCCCACTGGTGAGGTGTTTTTTCCCTTTCCTTTTCTCTCTTTTCCTGTCTCTGTCTCCCTCTGGCAGGGGCACACACTCTCTGGCACTGAAAACGAAGTTTGTGGCCAGCTCTGTGGGATAGTGGTTAAGTCAGCTGGACCCCATAAGGCTCACTGTGCAGTTAAAGTCCCAGACCCAGTGACTTGAGGAACATGCCATGTGCATGTGAGTGTATGCCCCAAATCCCAAAATGAGAGCCCGTAGGAGAAGGGATTGCAGTGCAAGCATTTTCAGAAATGGTCAGTCACTGTTTGCTGTTTGTAATAAATCCAAAGATAAATAGGAATTAATCATAGAATTTATCTACCATAGACTAGAAGAAAGTCATACAAGGAAACTTTATTCCACAGTAAATATAAGTAAAAGATAGGTTTGTGTCTCATCATACATAAAGCTCAAAGCACAATACAAAGGAAAAATAGCAAATTGATACCTTGTAAACGGAAATTGAAAACAAAAAAAATTTACTATAAATTGTGTACACACACATGGGGACTTCAGAAAGTTTGGGGGGAATGGAGTTAAAGTATGTATGTATTTATTTATTTATTTTTTTTTAGAGGTTTTCACTATAGGGCGCGTGCGCTCGCCAGACAGACAGAGAGAGACATAGAGACAGAAAGCGAAAAATCACCCCCCAGGGGGGATGGTCACGCCGCAATCCCTTCTCCTCCATTCTCCTCTCGGGATCTTGGGCACACACACACATGTGCCCGGCGTGAGTTTTAAGCAACCGGGTCCGGAACGCGAACCGCGGTCGACTATGTGGGAGTCCAGTGACATAGCCATTATGCTAACTGCTGGTTCCCAAAGTATATATTTATTTTTGATGCAAAAAAAAGATAGTTGAGAGCCATGCTGACTTTTTCCATGAACTTTTTGAAGATGGTGTATAAACACACACACTAATACTCTATTTGAAAATAAGAAAATGACAAAGATAAAATATAAAGTAGTATTTATACTTTGGGGAGGAGACAAAGGATTATATTTAAAAGGTATTGTTAGAACTTTGTGTCTGGAGACTGGCAGGTTCTCACTTTCTATCTCTCTGTCTCTCTCTGTCTCTCTGACAAGCACACACGTTCCATATCAAAAATCTTTCTGAAAAAAGAAAAACAAAACAAATTAAAAAACCTCTGTATCTGAACTGGCATAGATGTCCACATTCCATTTTTATCACAAAATATTACATATATTATTTTAACGTATGCAATGTTTTACAATAAAATGAATTCTTTTATAAAGCAACTACAGGCTTTGAGGAAGCCTAGGTCAATAGACTAATATGTGTATGTTTTGAGGAATGAAGGATATGGAAAAAGTCAGGCTGTCAAAAGTTAGCCATCAAGGTGCTATTTGAGAGTTTCTGTCCTGGACCAGTCATCAGAATTTCCCAAACAGCTTTATAAAAGGCAGGCATAGACTTTATTGTCGTCTACTACACACCAATCTCTATTACAGGTTCCAGAGCCCGTATTATTTAAGAGCGCCCCTAATTATGTTTATGATTAGACAGATTTGCGAATCACCTTTTGGCTAACAAGGTATTGCCTTCTATCTTTGAGTTTCATGTGTGTGGGTCGGAGATGTGACACAACATTTAATCTAGTTGCTAGAGTAAGAAATACTACAAAGGTTAATAGAGTTGGTTTTGCAGTAGCAACACATAGAAACAAAAAACTCAAGGACAAGTACAAATGTTTCCAGGAGTATTAGGGTAAATAAGCGAGAATAGGACTATTATTTAATTAATAGCTACAAATGAGTTGAGTATTCAACTAAATAATAACATCAGTTATGTCTAGGGAAAAGTCACTGAACCTGCCTGAACCTATCTTTTCTCTTACCTAAATACAGGTATTTTGATCTATGATTTTATTATTCTAAGGTAAAAACCAAAAACCAAAACACTAAATCCACATTATTAAGCAACAGAAATCACATCTAAAGTTTATAGGTTATTGTTTATTTAAGTTCTTTTTTTTTTGCAGGATTTATTTATCTAATTATAACTTTGGTTTAGGATATTTAGTTTGCTTTTGAAACAGGGTGTAAAGACTTTTTTCTTTGTCTTTGATTTTTCTTAAGAAAGACAAATGTTGGGGCCAGTAGGTGGCATGGTGGTTAAGGCACGGGACTAGTACATGGGCTGTAACGGTTTGAGTCCTGGGCCTGGTGGCTTAAAATTACTCATGCATGTATGAGTGTGTGTGTGTGTGTGTGTGTGTGTGCCCCAAATCCCAAGAAAATAGAGTAGTAGGCATTGAGGCAAGGCCATCCCACCCTAGGGATGTGACTTTTCAGTTTTCCTCTCTCTGTCTCTCTCAGTTTAGAGCACATGCTCTATGGCAAAAGAAAACAAAAGAAAGAAAAGAGAGAAAAGGAAGAAAAGAATGGAAAAGGAAAAAGGGCAAAAAAGGTTGACTCTAGGTCATACGTTATTTAAATAATCATGCTATATTAAGCTCAACACCTTATCTTTCTTATTAAGAACCACTGTGATTACTTTTTTCCACAAGAGTTACAGGATATTTAGTTCATTTCCATGACAGCACATTCAGGGAAGGCAAACCAAAGCTCAAGGATTAAATGTAGTTTTTTGGGTTTTTTTTTTGTTTGTTTGTTTTTTGTAAATCAAGTTTTACTGGCATATAACCATACTCATTCTTTGGAATAATGCCTATTATTCCAAACATCTACCTTGGCCTATTTAAGTACTGGTTTGACAATCCATCTGATTACAAAGACTAAAACATTTACCATGGGACACTTTACAGAAAATTTGCTGACTCTGGGTATATTATTGTTCTCATAAACTGACACCTCAAAAGTTGGTCAGGATTCTAAATAAAAACTTGTAATAGTTAATGGAGCCCTAATTTATGAAGGAAAAAACTTTAAAAAAATAAAATAAAACAAAATAGAGCACATTGGCTCTCCTGCAGAATTTTGCTTGAGATTTCCATTCCATCACAAACCCACTACATATATCACTATCAAGACATTGAAGAGGTTACAAAACAGTGTAAATAATTTATTAAAAATATAGAGATTATACAAAATACTTATCTAATATATGCTTCCAGGTGAATAGATTATTTTTAATTTTGTCCAAACTACCATGACTTAATTTTTAAAAAATGGAAAATTTAGAAGTTTGAATATCATTAATAGTTTTAAAAACGTATGTGCATAAAGCAGATATGTCCAGATCCTTGGTAATGATGGGGTTGCGGTCCACATAAATACGGTTCACTGATCTTTGAGAAAGGAACAAAGATTATACAAGGGAGAAAGGATAATCATCTTTCTAACGAGTAATCTTCCTAACAAATGTTACTGAAGCACCTAAACATCCATGTGTAAAAACGAAGAAAAAGACAATGACTCTAGATAAAAATCTTACACCCTTTATAAAATTAATTCCAAGTAGATCACAGAACTAAATGTAAAGCATATAACAATAAAACACCTAGAGGATAAAATATAAAAGGACTCAGATGACCTTGTTGCCAAGGTCATGTTGTTGCGATACAAATTTTTCCATAGGACACCCAAGGAACCGTCAATGAAAGACCTGATATACAGGACTTCATTAAATGTAAAATTTCTGCTCTGTAAAGACACTGCCAAGAGAATAAAAAGACAAACCACAGACTGAGAGACACGACTTCCAAAAGAACTTTCTGACGAAAAACTGTTATCCAAAATGTATTTAAAAATGTCCTAAAACTCAACAAAAAGAAAACAAAGAACCCAATTTGAAAAATGGGCCTAAGACCTTAACAGACACCTCATTGAAGAAAATACAAAGATACCAAATAAGCATATGAATGATACTCCATTCTATATAATATCAAACAAATACAAATAGCAATGAGATAGTATAACATACCAACCATAGTGGCCAAAATCCAGAACAATGTGGAAACCAAATCCTGGGGAAGATGTGGAGCAACAAAACTCTCATTATTTCCTGGTAGTAATGCAATATGGGACAGCCACACTTGAAGTTAGTACAGAAGTTTCTTGCTAAAAGAAATACTCTTACCATAGATGCAGATATATGCATATACATATATATGTATATGTATAGTTTCTCATACACACGCATGCACACACACACACACGCACACAATGGAACTGAAAACTCACGTCCACATAGCAGCTTGTTCATAATTGCTAAAACTTGGGCGCAACCAAGATATCTTCCAACAACTGAATGGACAAACCTATACATTCAGGCAATTGAATGCTATTCAGCAATAAAAGGAAATAAGCTATCAAGCCACGAAAAATTATGGAGGAGAGATAAATGCACATTGAGCTTGCATGTGGAATTCTTTCAGTATACCCTAAGCAACAACATACAGCACCACTTTAATTTTTGCCCTTGCTGATGTCAGTCACTTGAACTTCTATTCCACTGAAATTTCCGTGAATTTCTGTTCATCGAGGGGACCCAAAATGCCCCAGGGTTATATTAAACAAGAAATGAAATCAGACCCAGAGTAAATTTCCAATATGTATAAAAAGTCTGATATTTTTACTGATGAGGATATTTTTAAAACAATCTTACTCTTGTTCAAACATTTATGAGCTTCAATATTAATTTCCATGGGCTTGTTCAGGATAATTGAAAATATCAATGTTTTGCAAATGGAGAAATTCATAACCAAGCAGACAGTACCCAGAATTGGTTTAAGCAAGATAAGACTTGATAGAGGTAACTATTTTTGCAATCATTTTTATGTACTCAAACTCTTGAAAAATCAAACTAAATAAGTACAGGACTAGAGAGACTGGAAACTGTCCAAAATAAGAGTTTTATTTTACAAGAACTAAAGAGAGACAAGGAAGCTAGCTGTTCACTACTCATTCAAATTCTCAAAGGATATTGCTGTCATCTGAGACAAAAGAGATATTCACGTCATATATACTTGGAGAGAATTTTCAGCAAAATTCTGCATTGGAGGTTGCTATCTGGGTTGCAGAGACAGGAAATAAATTGAAAGTTCAGAATATTAAGCTGACTGGCATAAAGAGGTTATCACAAATACATGCTGAAAGCAGTGATATCTCAACTTAGAAGCTTTATTAAAAAAATAAATTATAAAAAAAAACTGCAGAAAAATGTCCTCAGGTGACTGAGTCTCCGCAGTATTACCTTGCCTACTACACAACACGTATGAGTGTGTGCATGCCTGCCTGTGTTCATGTGTGTATGCTTGTGTGTATCCATGTGTGCATGTATGTACATTCTTGCAAACTGATAACATTCCACAAAGGAAATACTTCATATTGTAGGAAATAATAATGTTGATTTAGCAATCTCTTTCACACTTTTAACCTTATGTTTTTTTTTTTTCATCAATTCTCCACACACTTTCTCCGTGCACTGAGTACTATATATTTCTCAACTCCATGTAACTGCTCCTCTGTTGCTGACATCTGCAACAGTAACTTAAAATAACTAGTAAAAGAGGCTAAACTGACCAATAACATATGGATCTTTAATAGGTTTAACTCAAATCAACCTTGGCATGGGAAATGTACCACAGGCCACATCTATGCACATGAGGCCTCATTTACATCCAGCAGCAAAAGTACAATGCTCACTTCAGTGGTGAGCAGGCAGTTAGTGTCACAAGAGAGAACAGCATCATTTCTAGTGAAGTTTTCCTGACCTAACCACTTGTCCTTTTTATCCCTACATTTGCTATAGGTAATGGATCACAATAAAACAATCTGCAAAATAAATAGCACATATGAATATTTGAAGTTGCATCGAAGTCTTAGAATACTAACTACTGGGACCAGCAGTTAGCGTAATGGCTATGTCCCTGGACTCCCATGTAGTCGACTGTGGTTCGAGTCCCTGACGTGGTGGTTTGAACTCACTCCAGGTGCATGTACATGCATGCCCAGGATCCCGAGAGGAGAATGGAGGAGAAGGGATTGCAGTGTGGCCATCACCCCTGGGGGGGGGGGGGGCGATTTCTTGTTTTCTGTCTCTCTGTCTCTTTCTGTCTCTCTGGTGAGCACATAAGCCCTATAGTCACCCCCCCCCCAAAAAAAAAGAAAAAAAGAATGCTAACTATAATTGAAATCAGCCAGTTGTTTTGTTTTGCTGGAGAAAAAAAAAAAAAAAAAAAAGATTTGCTAACATAGATCTCATTAGGCTCTATGCAAATAAAGATCTTGGCTTGGGGTTTTATGTATTGTTTGCTGCATGCAACTTAGTTTAACACACACACTTTCTATGGGAAATGTGCCAGGGCATATTTTTTAAAATCTATTTTTTTTAAAGGCTTTTGCCATAGGGCACATTTGTTCACCAGAGAGACAGAACCAGAGCCAGCAAGAGGGAGAGTGAGTTTCTACAACTTTTGGTGGCTTTGATACCATCACTCCCCAGGATAGCTGGCCGTGCTGCAATCCTTTCTTCTCTATTCTCTTCCTGCGGTCTTGGTCATGCACGCAAATGCGCCCAGTGTGATTTTCAAGTCACTGGGTCTGGGACTTGAACCATGGTTGGCTATGTGTGAGTCCAGCAATGTAACCACTATGACATCTGCTGGCCCTTTAAAAAATAATTTTAAAGACAGAAAAAAGAGGCAACATAAACAGGACAATATGTTTAAAGTCATTTTTTTTAAAGGATAGCTCGTGAAATTTAGCTGTCTATTATGTGAAATAACTATATTATAATTTTTGTGCACTCACCCTGATTTTTAAATGTTAAATTAGTAGACTTTATTTTTCAGAGCAGTTTTAAGCATATGGAAAAATTGAGCAGAACAAATAAGGAGGTTTCAGTATTCCTGAATCTCCACACATAAAATTGCTTTCCCCTGTTATTAACTAAAATCCACAGTTTACATTAGTATTTACTCTTGCAATATGCATAAACACATCATATGTTTCCACTGTTACAGTATCACGCATAATTGTTTCACTGTCTTAAATATATCTTGTGCTCTATTTATTTACCCTTCCTTTTTTCCCTTCAAGTTGCTCCAAGCACTGAACATTTTACTTTTCCTATAATTTTGCTTTTTTCCAGATGCCTGAGTTGCAATTGAGTAGTACGTAGTCTTTACAGGTTGTCTTCTTTGACTTAGCAATATACATTGAATTTTCTTTCACAACTTTTGGTGGCTTTGATATCTCACTTCTTTTTTTTGCTAAATAACTTTCATCATCTGGATGTACCACTGTTTCTTTGTCCATTAGCCTAAATTAAAGAGAAAAATAGAAAGGCAAGACATTTATGGGGCACAGAAACGGACTATTATTTGTTGATGACAACCTGTATAGGATTCTGAACTGCACTACTGTGTAGTGTATTCATGGTGGGTGAATTCACTGTGCAAGCTAAGTGATGTATACTGATTGAATGTATAAATAATGAATTAAAATAAAATAAAAATTAATTAATTAATTAAAGAATGCTTTAAAGTGATTCCAGATTTCATTTAGAGGGGACATCAAATCCAGATACTATTATGAATCAAAGATGGTCTGGAGCTATTGGGTTAGTCTCAGTGTGACATCTCAACACTTGTAGCAGGAAGGTCAGGTACAGAACAGATATTCAAAAAAATACTTTTTTGGGAACCAGCAGTTAGCGTAATGGCTATGTCGCTGGACTCCCACGTAGTCAACTGCGGTTCGCGTCCCGGACCCGACGACTTAAAACTCACACCGGACGCATGTGTGTGCATGCCCAAGATCCCAAGAGAAGAATGGAGGAGAAGGGATTGCGGCGTGACCATCCCCCTGGGGGGTGATTTCTTGCTTTCTGTCTCTATGTCTCTCTCTGTCTGTCTGGCGAGCGCACAAACCCTATAGCGAAAATCTCTCTAAAAAAAATAAATAAAGGGAACCAGCAGTTAGCGTAATGGCTATGTCGCTGGACTCCCACATAATCGACCGCGGTTCGCGTCTCGGACCCGGTGGCTTACAACTCACGCCAGGCGCATGTGCGTGCGTGTCCAAGATCCTGAGAGGAGAATGGAGGAGAAGGGATTGCGGCATGACCATCCCCCCTGGGGGGTGATTTCTCACTTTCTGTCTCTCTGTCTCTCTCTGTCTGTCTGGCGAGCGCACGCGCCCTATAGCGAAAAACCTCTCCAAAAAATAAATAAATAAATAAATAAAATAAAAAATAAATAAATAAATACTTTTTTTTTTTTTTTTTTTTTTTTTTTTTTTTAAGAGAGAGATTTTTGCTATAGGGAACATGCACTCACAGGAAAGACAGGAAGAGACAGAGAGACAGAAAGTGAGAAATCACCCCATAGGGGGTTGGCCACACCTCAATCCCTTCTCCACCTTTCTCCGTGACCAGCAAGAGTTTAAGCAACCAGGTCCATGACTCAACCCATAGCTAACTACATGGGAGTCCAGCGATGTACCCATTATGCCATCTGCCGAACCCAGAAAAGAATTTTAAAAAGATTTTCAATGCATTTACCCTTTAGAGGAGCAATGGTCTTAAGGTTCAAGAAAATTTCCCATTTCAAATAAATCCATACAACAATGGCAAGCTTCCTTGCTATATATTTCATAGCATGGAGAAAACCCTCATCAGAATTTCTTAGTGCAATATGATCAGTGGAGAAATAATAAAACAATGGGGAAAAGTAAAAAAAATAAAATAAAAAAGACATCTTGGTTACTTTTGCCAATTATGAATGATTCATTCTCCTGTAAAGGTTTGGGAGCAGGCATTTGTGTGGACTAATATTTGAACTCCCTTCGGTAAATATTTAGGAGCACAGTCACAGGATTGTGTGATAAGAGTATATTTAGTTTTGTAAGAAATTTCCAGGTTCAGCAGCAGTGACATAGGTGGTAGTTTTCCACTGTGAGAGGCTGAGGCCACAGAGTAGAACAAGTTTGGATCCCAGGCTGAACAGGCTGGGCACAAAGGTGGAAGACTACCAGAAATACCTCTCTCTTGTTCCACCAGGAAGGAAGGAAGAGAAGGATCTGCCAAACTGCATTCTAAGTGACAGTCCCATTTGCATTCCCCCAACAATAAATGAGAGTTCCAGTTACTCCACATTTTTGCCATCATTGAGCATTGTCAGGCTTCTGCATTTTAGCTTATTCTAGTAAGTGTGCAATTGTTTCTGTTTGTTGTCTTAATTTGAAATTCCTTAATGACATATGATATTGACACATTTTTGTATATAGGTTTGTCTTACATATATCTTCTTTGGTGATATGTGTGTTCAGATCTTTGGCCCATTTTTAAATTGGGTTGTTATTTCCTTATCATTGAGTTATAAGAAATCTTTGTATATCCTGGAAAGACAAAGCTTTTTGGTCAGCTTTGTGTTTTCCAAATATTGCTTTGTGTCTCTTAACTGTGTCTTCCACAAAGCTAAATATTTAAATTTCAATGGAGTTTATATACGTGTGTGTGTGTGTGTGTGTGTGTGTGTGTATTTTATAAAGTATGCTTTTGAGTCAAATGGTAACACAGGGGTAAAACACAACACACTGAGAGGTGATTTCACATGGGCACATTCCTGATTCAAACCTGGTGATATTCCTGAGTATGGCTAGCATCACTTCCCCCTAAGCAGGATCTGGCTGAAGCCTGGGATGGACTGGGGCATGCTGACAGTACTGTCCCTCTCTCTCTCTTCCTTTGTGTGTGCCTCTGTCCCACTGAATCTCTCATGGAAAAGATAAATGAATAAGCTTTAAATATTATGCTTTTCACTTTTAATCTGAAAAGTCACTGTCAAACACAAGATTACCAAGATTTTCTCTCATGTTATCTTATAAGAGCTATGTAATTTTATGTTTTAAACTTAGATTTATGACCCATCTTGAATTAATTTTTGTGAAAGGTGTAAAATCTGTATCTAAATTCATTTTTTTTTCAAGTAGAGGCCTAGTTGCAATACTATTTGTTAAAAATACTATCATTTCTTTGTTAAGTTACTATTGTTCCGTTGCAAAGATCAGTTGATTAAATCTATGTGGGTCTATTTTAATTGCCAGGGTTTTTTTGTTTGTTTGTTTTAGTTTTAGCTATTTTTTTTTTTGGGGGGGGGGATTTTTTGTTATAGAACATGTGTACTTGCTGGAGAGACAGAGAGAGACAGAGAGACAGAAAGTGAGAAATCACCTCCCGGGGAGAAGACCATGCCACAATCCTTTCTCTTTCATTCTCCTCTCTGGATTTTGGGCACATACACATATGCACACGCACCCTGTGTGAGTTCGAAGCCAGTGGGTACAGGACTCAAACCACTGTTGGCCACATGGGAATTCAGCCCTGTAACCATTATACCACCTGCTGGTCCTTTAGCTTTTCCTCATTTGTTTTTTGTTTTTTTTTTGTTTTGTTTTGTTTTGTTTTTTTACTTTTGGTTTAATTAATGAGTGCTTCTGTCTTCTGTATAACAAGATGCAAAGGTTTTCTCTTACAGTTATTTAAGAATATTGTCTACATTTTAATGTAATTAGCTAGAAATCTGATGCCTTTCACTTTCTTTTCTTAAGTAAAAAATAATTATTTCTTTAAAAAATATAGTATTTGCCAAATATAAATTAACTTTATAAAAATTCTTAGAATGTATCTAATCAAGTGAGAGATGATTGTAGATTAAGACATTTATTTGTAGATATATGCATTGTGCTATACAATAATTCAGAGCAATGTGGTAAATATTTGCTTAATAATGTTAGGAATAATAAGCAGTTATTGAACTAATATTAGGCATGTTGTGCTTTCCTAAGGTATTTATATGTATGTTTTTCCTTTTGTATTGCTGGAAGACATGTGTACTCACCAGAGGAAAAAAAGAGGAAAATCAAGCACTCATCCCACCAAGACTCAATCCTTTGTCCTCCCTTTCTCCTTCCCTTCAGACTTGGGCATGCACACAACATACGTCCAGTATGTTTTAAAAGCTGCAGGGCTGGGATTTGAACCATGGTCATCCATGTGGGATCTGACACATGATACAGAGGATTTAACCACTGTGCTATGGAGCTGGGACTATATTTTCTTATTTTTTAAGAATCTTTTTAAGTCAATTTTTTTTCTTTTAATTTTTTTGTTTTTAATTAATTAATTTATATTCATTCACTGAGCATTGTCACAGCATACAAAATGAAAAGACTGACAACATACCTTAGATATGGGAATCACCTGAAACTTGGTATAGACTTAAGGCATTGTTGGATGTATTTATCATTTATAGATGTTATCTCATGTAATGTAAGTAATTGCAATAGCTATTTTAGAGTATATCTTTCCAGATCTTCCCAGTTATATATTTCTTTCTTAATGATTTAATCATTATTCAAATAAAGGCTTTTTATTTTACACATAGAAGTGATGAATTTCACTTTTAAATTTGGTAGGTGACTAAAGGCAAGAGGGAGAGAATAAATGAAAACATCTGCTCCTCTCACAGAGTGACAGGATCTGAAATCTCTAAAAGATCTTAGGACAAAACAATTCCACACGTTGTAATTCTCCACAAAAGTCTATGTGTTGTTTTCATTGGACCCCTAATTGTATTATGATTTTAAATATACATGACCATTTTTTTTTCTTTAGAGAGAGATTTTACTATAGGACACGTGTGGTCACCATAGAGAAGAGAAATAACAAGTGAGAAGTCACCCCCCCACCCAGAGGAGATGGCCACACCACAATCCCTTCTCCATTCTCCTTTTGGGATTTTGGGCACGTACGCACATGAGACAAGCATTTTAAAGCCACTGGGTTTGGGACTCAAACTGCTGTCGACTACATGGGAGTCCAGTGATGTAACCATTATGCCATGAGCTGGTCCCTACGTGACTATTTTTTATGAACATTAAATGAGCAATATGAGATAAGCCATCTTATTTATCAATCTAAGAGTTTTTATTTTTTGGAAGATGAAATAAAATAAGATGGAAATAAGAATTCTAATAAGTGTATGGCCAAATAATTTAGATGGTTCTTTTAGAAAGTACCCCAAAACCTAGAAGAAGCAGAGTTCAGTGACTAGGAGTCCAGACTGTGACCGACTATCTGTGTTTAAGTCCTAGTTCTGACACCATTCCCTGATATTGGACAGGTGATTTAAGTTTTTCATGTCTCAGTTTTCTTATTTGTATAGTGTGTATAATGACAGTCCTCCCTTGTTGTTAGGAAGATTAAATAAATTAACAATTAAAGTATATGTACTTTTATAGGAATAAGTCCTAGCACAGGGGCAATTCTTTTTATTTATTTATTTATTTTTTATGCCAGAGAGTATAAAAAGAGAGAGAAAGTACCCTCCAAATGGGGCATGATTACACTGCAATCCTTTTATCCTCCATTTCTTTATACCATCAGAATTTTGGACATGCAACACATGCACACTTGGCGTGTTTTCAAGCTGTAGTTGACAGGATTCACGCCCTGCATAGTCAGCCATGTGGGATCTGGTTTTTCCATGTGCAACACTTAACCACTGCACCACAGGGCTAGCCCAAGAACAGTTCTTACACATATGAACAAATAAACAAAGTAAAGTGACTTGAACTCAGGTCCAGGAGTGGCTACATGTAACCAGATACATAATTTCTCCAGCAATTTGGGTGTCTATTAAATGAAGGGATTGAATTTGTTAAGTCCTGTTTTAATTAACCAACTTAGCATTTTTAAAATTTATATTCAAATGTGTTAAGCAAGCAAGGAATCAGGATGCATAAAAATTCGAAGTGGTTTTTATATGCTAATATTTTAGAAAAACTATTTTATTTAGAAAAAAATAACTCTTCTTACTCCTGAATGAACATAAGAGAGAAACCCTATAAAGAAAATAAATTAGGACTTGATTTGAAAATAACCGAATGTAGACTACAGCTAGTTTATTAAGGAAAGGTGTTAAGAATTACCATGACTTGTATAGATACTACAGACTATGGATATTGAATTTATAGTTATATATTTGTTTAGAAAAACATTCACTTAATATAAATACCTAAGTTACAACACTAAATTTGTTTCATATTAACTGTGACATTATATTAAAATACCTGACCATTAGAAATCAAGATAATAATATCACATATTTATTATATTTCTTTTATCTATTAATAGCACTAATCATTGGAAATCTGATTTGTCATCTTCTCTAATAACCTTGTTCCTTGGTTGCAAAATACGTAAATCAGCTCTGGTTAACAAAAGCAATATAGGAGTTTGTAGACTGTATTTTGAATAGCTCTCAAAATTGATGAGAAAATGACTAGACAACTAGCACAAAGAACCAGTCAATGAATCACAGCAGTAATAGCCAGGATTCTAGGTTCTCACCGCCACTGCCACTCTGGTGGCCACTATAGGCTTTGGACACAAAATGGTGTCCTGGGAAGTAAATTCTGAGCTGCCTTCATTTTGTGACATTCAAGTTGAGAGGTCTAATGGGCCAAATGGTTCTGTCATAAACCAAAATCTAGCTCCCAGGGTTACAGAGATTAGGTTTCCAAGCTCGCCAGCATCTTCTGTAGAAGGCAGGACACAATGATCTATTTTGGAAATGTAAGTTTAAATGCCAGGTGACCACAATCAATCAATAAACATCCACTCATCATTATACTCGCCATGAAGATGTAGTTGAATAGCTATTTTAAAGTTAGGCTGGGCTTACACCCAGTGAAATTGGAATTACTACTTCTATGGTAGTTCACAGCATAATGAAGTCACATGACTATTATTTTCTCACGTGTACATCACATGTAAACTATTGAACATCAAGTGAAAGTTTGTCATGAGAGCTAAATGATATTATCTAACAGTTTGAGATTCATAGATGCTACCTAATGCATTTTAGTTAACATCCCCAATCCTTTTTCTGGGCTCAATTAAAAAAAAAGTGCTTGATATTGAGAATTTTACATCTGCAGCCCATATTGAAACTTTCTGTTTTATATCATTGGCTGACATTAATAAGGCACTTCAAGTTGGTGTGGGTGGATATCCCTTCCTGTTGAAAGAAAACAAAACCCTAGACAAGGAGCAGCTGGAGACAAACATTAGAGAGAGAAAAAGCAGAAAATGTTGCATGGCTTAGTCATTTAAATCACAGATTAAGTTACCATAATAGCAGAGAACTTAAAAACGTGACTACCAGGGCAAACTCGAGGGGTCTTTTCAGTGAGATCAACAGGATGTGAACTAAATGAGTACAATTTCATATTTTCTGAGATATAAATAAAAGGATTTATAAGCAAATACTTTATTTAATACTCTAACTTTGTTGAAAGTTAGTCTTACAGACAAAGTTTTACAGACAAAGCTGTGACCAATAGAATGTAAACATTAAATGCATGAAAAAATAATAAGTAATAATAAGAGCTATTAAACTTTTTTGAGATTTTCGCCATTTATATGTGTGAATGTGTGTGTGTGTGTGTTCAAATTAAATTGATTTTATTATTTTTTTTTCTTGAAATCATTGAAAAGCTTAAATTTGGGGCCCAAAAGTGGTGTAGTGGTTAAAAGGTTGGACATGGCCGACGCCAGTTCAAGTCCCAGACCCAGCACCTTCAAGCTCATGCCAGGCACATACCCAAATTCCAGAGAGGAAAATGGAGAAGGAACTGTGGTATGGCCATCTCCCCAAAGGATGATTTATCACTTTCTCTGTCTCCATCTTTGTCTGTCTCTCTGGTGAGCACATGTGCCCTAAAGCCAAAAAAACTCCCCCCCTCTCAAAAAAAAAAAAAAAATAGAGATAGAGGCCGGCAGGTGGTGTGGTGGTTAAAGGCACTGGAATACCACATGGCTGACTGCAGTTCAAGTCCTTCAAGTCCTAGATCTGGAGGTTTGCCTTCTCACTTTCTCTCTCCCTCGCTTATTAAATTAAAATAAATAAATAAATGGAAAAATAAAGTTAAATAAAATAATTCTTTAAGAAATAGAAAAGCTAAAATCTAAAAAAAAAAAAAAAAAAAAAAAAAAAAAAAGCCAAACCTTCAAGAGATATTAAATCCTCCCTTCCCCACCACATAATAAAATTTTCAATAACCAATCAGGTAACACCATATTACATATCTGAAGAGTGGAGTAAACACAATCTCTTAAAACTAAGTTTTTGAAATGACATGAATTCTTATGTGCAAGAATAATAATAATAATATGCAGTAACTTTAAATTCTTGGCTGCTGCTACCATAGTATAATACTAAAAGTTTACAAGTTAATGGTTCAAAGGATCACAAACCTTCCATCTGTCAGCATGAATTCAAGTTGCATATAATGATGAATATCTGATACTTTGCTGATATAAAAGTTTCATCTGAGACTTTCTCTCCCTGATTAATTAATGTAGAAGGTTATAGATATGTTCTGAAAAAAAACCTTTGCTATCCATTACAGGAGGGCGTTATCTCTACTCCAGGACAAATTAGTCCCTTAGTTTTTTTTAAATTTTTACTTACAAATGTGTGAATGCATACATTTATTCATTATTTCCTCCTTATTCAAGGAATGATTTAGGACCTTTGCCTTACAAGACCATACGGTTAATATTTTATGGAAGACTCTTCATTCTGCCATCGCTAGATATATTTTTAAGAAAAAAATGGTTGTTAGCTTCATAACTTTTATTGGCTAGCAGTCATGGATATTTAAATGACTGGTGATATTTTTTTTAATTTGGGCAAGGAGAGAAGTTGGTTTTGGTTTGTAGTTTTTCAGTTTCAAGTGAAGCAAAACTTCAAAATGCTCATATCCATAAAAGATCTAAAGTGCTAACGTATTTGTAATATCATTAGCAATCTTCCAGACACCTACATCAACCCCCACTCTTTGGTTTGAATGTAAATTCAGACAGTATTTCCTGAAGGAGAAGTAGTTGTGGGATTTTACAGATGCTTCCTGGATGTTAAACTTCAAAGCAGAATGCTCAACTGTGACAAGGGATGTGAGAGAAGCTTTAAATAGTGCCTAGTCAGGGTCTCAGATTATTTGTCCTTTGGCTGACATTTAGAATTGCGGACCTGGTGACTCAGAATGTATATTCCAGATTTTATATTGTTGGATCTTTAAGTCAATAAGCATCATGCTTTTTACTATCTACCCTCTTTCTACCAATGTATCCATGGACTGCCAAGACGGGATTGAAACATACACAAATATTTGCATCTTGACTACAGTGATGTAGTTATTTATTATTCCTCAAATACTTATCATAATCTCATACAGCTATTTTTGAAACTTTCTCATCTACGATCTTATATATCTGGAGTAGATAATACAGCAGTCTGGCAAGACAACATTTACTAATATGATTTTCTAGTAACTGTCTCTGAAGTATGGTATAAGGCATATTTATCCCCATTGAAATTAAACTTCAGAAGAAACACAATTTGTAAATTCATTTGATGAAAGAATATTCAACATCAATATGAAAATATTGCATAAAGTTACAGAAATATAATATTTATTAAAATGTATGGAAATGAAACATCAAGAGTCAGATTTAGTCCATGGAGGGGTATGCAGTTGAATATTAAGCAATCTATTATTATAATGCATTATATTAACAGATATTACCAAAATTAGCAAAATACATCTTAATCAGTACTGAGCATTCACCAATGGTATATGTATTTGTGTATATGTCAGCCCCAAATAATCATACTGCAGAAGAGAATAATGCTAAAGTCATTTCCATTAATGTCAGAAAAAAACACAAGTTTGATCGATGTAATTAGCAATGTATCTTCCAGTGTCATCAGACAAATCAATTACAGGCATTAAAAATCAGAAAAGGAGGAATAGTCTCTCTAAGAAACATAAAACAGGTTTTAGGAAAAAACAATAATTATTTTGATAAAATAATATGACAAAAATTAGCAAAGAAATGAATGCCTTTGTATGTGCAAGTAATAATTAGGTAGGTAAAAAGACCCCACTCAAATAGCAGCAAAAAATCAAAGAAAAATCAAGGGGGGAAAGAGAGAAGCAAAACATTAAGGACACAAAAATGGAAAAGTATCTTTTGATGCTAATGTGTATATCTTTGACTAGACTAATATGCAGTGTATTTATGCTGGGAAAATTCATTTTACATGCTTTAATGATGTACAGTGAATAAAATATAATAAAATTTTAAAAATTTTAAATAAAAAGCCTATACTTAACAGGAATTAAATTTAACAGGAAATGTAAAGTTATATCTTAAAAAAAAAAAACTGCAGATAAAAATGAATGGAAAGACCATATTTATAGATAGCAAATGCAACATTCAAAAATTACTGTAGATTTGTAAGTTAATTTGAAATTAATATTTTTATATTTCTTATTTATTTATTTATATGTAATCACACGTCTTTACAGTGTACATTTCTTTCTTCAGCACAAATACCGTGCATGTCAGTCAAGACAAAGTTATTACTATATACTTTATCATCAGCAAATAGTTTCTCATTTTCTGTCAATCAAGGATACTTTCACTTTTCTTCCTTCTCTCTTTCCCTCCCTCCCTTCCATACTAATTTTTTTCATGTTTTATTGATTGTACTGCAAATAAAAATTTACTTTTTATTCTGTATATTAAAAATGTTATTTTCTCTATAGGAGAAGACATTTATAAAATGTAAGAATAGCTAAATAACCACTGGTATAAAGAAAATTAAAATGTTTTTGTTTTATGTTTTTATTCCTGTATGGCTGTGTGTGTGAAAGAGAGGCAGGGTTGATGGAGCTGGTCTGTAAGATATTAGGGTACTTCCAAAAGTCTCTATAATTAAATGGGTGTGGTATTGAAAGATGGATTGACACACAGACTAATAAAATCAAATAAAAACTGTAGAAATAGATGAGTGTATAATAAAATTCAGTATATAATAAAAAATTACATCTCAAATTTGTAGAGAAAGAATAATCTTATCCAGGAATAAATGAATGGGTATTTGGGGAAAAACAAGTCAAAACAACTGAATAGATATTTGAAATTTTACTTATGAAATAGAGCCCAGTATAAATTTTAAAACTCTCAGTAATCTAAATAGTAAAAGAAAAAAAAAATAGGAAAAAAAACCCTGTATAAACACAAAAGCATTACAAGAAAATCCAGACAAATTTGTTTAAAACCTGAGAGTAGGGAAAACATGCCCTTATTAGTCTTGGTGAAAACCACCACAACAAAGTATCCCAAACTGAGTGGCCTAAACAAAAGAACTATAATATTGTACATTTTTTGAGGCTAGAACTCTAAAATCAAGATGTTGAAAAATTGGTTCCTTCTGTGGGCCGTGAGAGATGAACCCCTTATAGGCCTGCCTTGGCTTATGGATAGCCATCCTACCCCATGCATCTTCACATCATCTTACTTTTATTTGTGTCTATATCCATATTTGCCCTTTTTATGGATATCAGTGACTGGATTATGGCCAACCCTAACGACTTCATTTTAATATGATTATAAAAATTTTGAAAAAACAAAGAGAAACCACATTACAGCCCACAGAGATATACAAACAGTATATGCAAAGTAGAAATTACAATATATCTTAATTATAAAAATTATAATGGCATTGCAGTTACATTTTTTAAAATTTATACACCTCAGATGTTAAAATATCCACGTAGTTCAAAGATATTTGTTGGGGAACAGCAGTTAGCGTAATGGCTATGTCGCTGGACTCCCACGTAGTCGACCGCGGTTCGAGTCCCGGACCCGGCGGCTTAAACTCACGCCGGGTGCGTGTGCGTGCGTGCCCAAGATCCCGAGAGGAGAATGGAGTAGAAGGGATTGCGGCGTGGCCATCCCCCCTGGGGGGTGATTTCCTGCTTTCTATCTCTCTGTCTCTCTCTGTCTGTCTGGCGAGCGTACGCACCCTATAGCAAAAACCTCTCCAAAAAAAGAAAAAAAAAAAAAGATATATGTTGAAATTCATAACCAACAGTTTTATATGTTGGATTTGTTTTAAAATACTTCAAAAACTTAAAAAAAATAATGAAAGGACAAAATAGATTAATCGAGTATCTCAAAATATTGATAATCTTGATATGTGGGCTTTGAGGGATATGTTATAGTGTTTAATTTTGCATTTATTTGAAGACATTCATCACAAAGTAAATTAAAAAGTAAATCACATACCTACTTTTAAAATTTTTTAGGAATTATTTATTTTATTATTGTTATTATTTTTCATTTTGCTATAGAGCATGTTTGCTCATTAGAGACAGAAAGAATAGAGAGAGAAGGCAAGCTGCTAGGTCTTGGTCTTGGAACTGTGGTCAGCCATGTGGGAGTCCAGTGACTTTAACCACCACGCCACCTGCTGGCCCCTGCATGCCTATTTTTAAGAAGATAAAGGATGAGAAGAGCAGATAAGTTGAATGTAAGAAAAGTCCAACATACCAAGAGAGAAGACTCAAGTTTCCAGAAGTAGGAGAGATGTCAAGAATAAAGAAATAAAGAAGCCAAGAGGAGGGCTCTAATGACCTGTGGTCAGCTTAGTACTATGACAGGATAAAATCTGTATGCAGTGAATTGAGAGTGAGAATGTAGATGGTAAACAGTGTATAAAACAAGTTTTATATTGGAACAAAAATGTAATAGGCTGGCTGGTAGCCAGAGGAAAAGGAATGGCCAAAGGAAATAGCCTTTTGAAAAAGTGATAATACCCATTTAATAGTGTTTGGAATATTCAGGATTATATTTATCTTTTTTAAATGCCATAAAATAAACTACAGAAATATCTTAGTCTGAGGCAAATTTATTTATGCTGTTCCTTAGCCATAATTTCCATGAAACAGGGATATCTGTGTTCTGTGGTGAGAAGTACTAGGCTGTGGACTACGAAAACCTACTTGTTTCAACCAACCAAGACCTTAAGCAAATTAATCTCTCAGATCAGAGATTTTATTTGTTTCACTTCCAAAATATGGCTGGTAGGGAAATGCAAGATGTGAAATGTTAAGATGTTTTATCAATTTTACAGAACTTTCTTCTTAATACAGAGAGTATATAAACTAAATATACAAGGTAAACTTCATCTCTACAGAGCGTAACAGTAATAACAAAAGTAGCAACAGAATGAATAGGAACAGGTACAATATTTGAGATACTTTTTACTAATATAAATATTTCAGAATAAGCTATTTTGTTATGATAGAGAGAACTTGTGTTCACCTTAGAAACAATAAGACAGAAAAAGAAAGTGAGAAAGCATCTACCCACCCCATGGAGTATGGCCATGCTGCAATCCCTTCTCCTCCATCTCACTCTCCTTTTGAGATTTTGGGCACACATTCACACAGGCCTAGTATGTTTTTCAGGTCACTTGATCTTAGATTGAAAATATACAGACAGCTATGTGGGATCTAGACATCTTAACCACCATGTTACCAGCTGGTCCAAGTATAGTGTCATATGATGTTTTACAATAACTCACTAAGATGGTACAAAAACTCCAGCAGGAGCTGGCAGGAGATGTGATAGTTAAGGTGCTGGACCTCCCACATGGCTGTCCATGGTCTGAGTCCCGGACCTGGTGGCTTGCTTTCTCTCTCTCTGTTAAAATTTCAAAATAAATAATAATGATAAATAAATCTAGGGGGAAAAAAAAAAACTCAAGTACATTAGTACATTATTACGCCCATAGCATAACTACTCATGCAATAACTTACTAAATCATAATTAAACGGCATCTTGTGCAGGCCAGTTTTGGACATTACTATGCGAACCAGAGAAAATAAGCCACATTGAAACCTATACTACTGAATGTTCAAGGGTGTTTACAATAATGTAAATAGTCCTTTTCTTTCTCTCTCTCTCTCTCTTTTTTTTTTTTTTTTTTTTTTTTTTTTTTTTTTAGAGAGAGAGAGATTTTGGGTATGGGGCTTGCGCACTTGCCAGAGACACAGAGAGAGAAAGAATGATGGAAAGCAAGAACTTACCCCCCAGGGGTGATGGCCATGCTGCAATCCCTTCTCCATTTTTCTCTCTGGGTTTTGGGTGCGTGCACACACACACACACACACACACACACACACACAGTATGAGTTTTAAGGCACCAGGTCTGGGATTCGAACCATGGTTAACTACGATGGAGTCCAGCATCATAACAATTACACAATCTTCTTTTCTGAAGAATGTAGCTAGATAGTCCGTAAACTGTGTCAGACTAATGGGTAATTCTTTAGGGGGGATTTACTACTAGTCTACTGAATTTGAGAGAAGTAAATTTCAAATAAGCACTTTGGGAAATGTTCTTACTTGTTTGCTGTAATAAAAAGAATAAAATGTTAGTCTCTGAAATTTTAATTGTCATATTGAAGAAACTGAATGGGAAATTCTGCTTCCAGGAATTTGTTGTAGAGAATTAATCATTGAAAAATATTCAGGTACAGCATTGTATAGGCTACATTTTTTTTAATATTGGAGTACTTGCAAGCATTAATATCTAATTTTTCCTAAGAGATGAAGAACATAGGTTTGAAGATTAGACCAGTTGTGCTTGCATATTGACTCTGCCAATGGTTGGCAATGATTGCAGGTAATATATGTGATGTCGGCTTCCCTCAGAGTCCTCAATTGTAAAATAAGAAAAAGTGTTTTTTTGTTTTGCTTTTCATTATACAATCTTTGGGACGATTTGTAAAGTGCCTGTATCATAAGAAGTATTCAGGCAGTCTTTCATTATTATTCCTTTCCACATAGGATCATGAAGTGGAAACAATGAAGACATTAATAACAAGTCTGTAATGAAAACTAAATGCAAGGTAGACTGAACAGGGGAACAGAAAAAGAAACATTAGTGGAAAAAAATGATAAAACCTAAATAAAGTTTATGGTGGAGCTTATCATATTTACAAACAGTAACTTATTAAAATCGATAATTTTACAGTGGCTCTATAAGATGCTACCATTAAGAGCAAATTTGAGGAATGAATGTATGAGAATTTTTAAATGATTTTTGCAACTTTTAATTTTAATTGCCAGAGGATATTTGTCCTCATAAAAGAGAGACATAGAGACAGAAAGAGTAAGAAAGCACTTCCCACCTCCAGTAGGTCATGGTCACGCTGCAATTTCTTCTTCATTTCTCCACGCTGGTAGGACTTCGGGCATGCATGCACATGTGCCTGTCTTGCAGCAGCTTTGGCTGAAATTGCAACCACAGTTAGTATTGTGAGTCCCAGCTCCTTGTAGCATTAGACTATGGGGCTGGCCCTATTTTACAACTTTTTTTTTTTTTTTTTTTTTTTTTGAGAGGATTTTAGCTATGGGACGCGTGCGCTCGCCAGACAGACAGAGAGAGACATGGAGACAGAAAGCGAGAAATCACCCCCCAGGGGGAATGGTCACGCCGCAATCCTTTCTCCTCCATTCTCCTCTCGGGATCTTGGGCACGCACGCACACGCGCCCGGAGTGAGTTTTAAGCCACCGGTTCCAGGACGCGAACCTCGGTGGACAACGTGGGAGTCCAGCGACATAGCCATTACGCTACCTGCTGGTTCCCGCTATTTTACAACTTTTAATGAAGTTTAATTTTATTTCAAAATAGAACATTTTAAAAGTCTTACAGAAAAATATATGTAATGATATAGAAGTTCTCATCACTTAAATTATCAAGTGAAAAATACAAGGGGATGGCAGGTGGAATGCTGTTTAGAGCACTCTGTGTCTCTCTGGTCAAATTAAATAATAATAATAATTATAAATAAAATTAAATGAATAATTATTTCCAAATATTTTTAAAAAATAAAAATACAAGTTGTAGAATATGTGTGGGATGATATCATATTTATTTAAAGAATAAACATGTGCATTAAAAAGCCAGAATAATAAATAAAAATAAATAAATGAAGCAATAGTTTCACAATGGTTTTCTTGATGTCATGAGAATATGAATGATTTCTTTTAAATTCCTTTGTCTATATTTCTAAGTTTTCACAAATAATACTTCCTTAATTTTTAATACAATAATATTTTATATCAAAATGTAATTGTTTCTCATACACAATAGACTTCATTCCAATAATTCCATAAATTAGCTTATATGCATAAAATTTGAAGCTAAACCTAAAAATTACTTAATACTATTTTATCACATATTCAATAACTTCAACTCATGTTTTTATTTGAAGAAATGGGATAATTCAAATGATGAAATATTAAAAATCATGTGGATGTCTATAATATGTATGAGTTAGGGTTTTCCTTGTTTTTTTTTTTTTTTTAAGAGGCTTTTGTCTTAGGGAGCATGCACTCAGCAGAGAGAGACAGAGACACTCAACTAAGCCACACTGTGGAATGGTGATTAAGGAGGCTGGATCCCACCTGGGTGATAATGCAGTTTGAGTCTCAAACTGGGGAACTTGAGAAACAAACTAGACTTGTGTGAGTGTGTACCCAAAATCATGGCAAGAGGGACAACTGAAGAAGAGATTGCAGTGTGAAAGTGTACACTTTCTGATGTGTACACACTCTCTCTCACTCTCTCTCCCTTTCTCTCTCCTTTGGAAACTTTAAAGGAAAAGTAAAATAAAAACCTGAACATAATAAAACCAATTAATACCCGATTAAAAATTGGGCAAGGGCCAGGCAGTGGTGCAGAGAAGGGTCCTTAATTTATGTCCCAGGACTTCCTGAGCACACAGTGTGCACACATATGACTGTGATCCTGGCTGACTTAGACCGGGGGACGTATTGTGGTATGAGCACACTGTTGGGGGTGTCTGTCTCTGCCTATCTCTTTGCTGTCTTTCTCTCTCATGAAAGAAACACAAATACAAAGTTTATTTTTTTTTAAATACTAGGCAAAAAATTTTAAAACATACCTTACTATACAGAAAATGTAGATGATTAATGAGCATGTGAAATATATTAATTATAAAATATCTTGTTCCAGCAGATGATGTAGTGGTTATGTCACTGTATTCCCACATGGCCAACCACAGTTCAGGTCCCAGATCCACTGGCTTAAAACTCATGCGCGTGCGTGCCCAAGATCTCAGGAGAATGGAGGAGAAGAGATTGTAGTACGGCCATCTCTCCTGCGGGATGATTTCTCACTTTTCTTCTTATTGTTTGTCTTTCTCTCCTGTGAGTGCACACACCCTAACACCAAAACCTCTTTAAAAAAAGTATCACACAGGTAGTGTGGTGGTTAAGGTACTGGATTTCCACATGGCCACCTGTGGTTTAATCCCACACCCGGCAGCTTAAAAATCACACCAGATCTATGTGTGCACATTCCCAAAATCTCAAGAAGAGAATGGAGGAGAATGGATTGTGAAGATGGTTATCTCCCCTTGGGGTTGATTTTTCAATTTCCCTCTCTCTGTCTCTCTCTGGTGAGTGCATCTGGCCTATGGCCAAAACCTAGAGATAAACAGAAAAATAAATTATAATTATATATAAATAATTAAATAAATTATACACACACACACACACACACACACACACACACACATATATATATATAGAGAGAGAGGGGGGCAAGAGAAATATTTGAAGTAATATATATATATATAAAATATAAATAATTAGGGATTTACAGATTAAAACAAAAATGAAAAACCACTGTATGCCTATGAGCATGGCTCATATACAAATCAGTAACAAAAACAAATGCTTGCAAAGATGTAGAATAGGCACATTCATTTATTTCTCATTGATATTCAAAATGGTACAGCAGTTTTAGAAGACAGCTTGGAATTTTCTTAAAATAACTAAATATACACTTATTATAAAATTTACCAGTCATATTGGTCGTAAGCATACATCTAAACAAAATCTACACACAACTGTTTACAGAAGTGTTATTTATGACTGTAAAAATTTAGCAGCAACCAAGATGTCATTTCTGGTGAAGGGGCAAACACTGTGGTATGTATACCCACTATAATATTATATACCAATAGAAATAATTGAGTTATTGAGCACAAAACCACATGGAGGGACCTCTGATAATATTGGTAAGTGTAAAAAGTCAGTCTGAAAAGACTATATACTGTTTGAATCCTACTACATGACATCTTTTTTTTAAGAGGTTTTTGCTATAGGGCATGTGCGCTCGCCAGACAGAGAGAAACAGAGAGACAGAAAGTGAGAAATCACCCCCCAGGGGATGGCCACGCCACAATCCCTTCTCCTCCATTCTCCTATAGGGATCTTGGGCAGGCACGCACATGCGCCCGGCGTGAGTTTTAAGCCACCGGGTCCGGGATGCGAACCTCGGTCGACTACATGGGAGTCCAGTGACATAGCCATTACGCTAACTGCTGGTCCCCTACATGACATTCTGACAAAAGGAAAAAAGAGAGAAGAGAGTTCAAAGTAGAGTTGTTGCCCAGAGTTTGAGGAGAAAGAAAGATGAATAGATAGAGCTCAGATTTTTCAGGCCGCAAAACTGTTGCAACACTGTAATTGTGGATACATGGCATTAGCATTTGTCAAAACTCCAAACACAGTTTAACACAAAGAGTAAACTCTAATGTACACGATGGCCTTTAGTGAATAAAAATGTGTCAATATTGGTTTGGTGATTATACTTAGATTTGTGTCATGATTATGTGATGTGTTACCCACGGTGGAAACTACAGGGTAAGGGGAAGTAGCTAAAAAGTCTATGTTCTTTTTGTTCAATTCTTTGATAAAATCCAAGAAAGAAAGTTCGCCGATTGAAAAAAAGAAACAAAAAAATGCTTGCAAGATTAAAGGCTCTGAAAATAGTTGGAAATAGTAAAATAAATAACAAAAAATAAGGTACAAACTTGGGCCAATGTAACAGAGTTAGAGAAAGGGGAATACATGAGATACATTCAAGATACACCATCAGTGTCATCTGGGTTAGATCATGTCAGGAAAACAAGAATCAATGAAGGAAAGAGAGTTGAGAATAACTTCGTAATTCTTACTTTAATGCCTGGGTGATACTAGTCATGGTAGGGAAGAGCAGATTACTGCAAAGAACAAATAATGATTTTGAGCTTGTTGAAACATGATAGTGGCAAACAATGATAGAGATGTCCTATAAAATATATCACAACTGAAAACTTTAAAATAAAAGACTTCTCTTGCCAGAGATTTGAGAGGTTTTCTATCTTTAAAATAGGCTTTTCCTCTTTGTTAATCTTCTGTATTTTGTAAACCAGTTTTAGAATGGAGTGAGAAGAAAAGATTTCAAAAGCTGCTTAGACCATGCTAATGAGAGCAAAAGTAAAGGGTACTGATATTCTAATGAATAAAAAGAATCAGACGTTGTGAAATTGCAAGCGCTAAGCATTATTTCCAAATTATTAGGCAATCTGATTTTGCATAACACCTACAGTGGCAGGGAACTGACTTAGATATAAAAGCACTACAAATCCCTTAGCATAAGATGCTTCAATTGTGTCTCTGAAAATATTTTGATTTCTTTATGTAAGTGCTACTGCATATCATTGCCTCTAACTACACACTTACAACACGCTTTGAAAATTGAGCTGGTAATTTAGATAGCATATCACAACAAGCATAGCAAAGCAGGAGAATATTAAATGAATATGCAAATTAATTCATGAATATGAATAGTATCTGAAGTTACAGATACTGTCATAACATCAAAAATTAAAAAGAGGATTTTATTATAAAAAGTCAAGTTCTACAGAATAAAGTAAAAACGACTGACTAGGATTCAAGTTTTGTGAAAGACAATATTCTTCTACTCGAGATTTTAAATGAAAAAATAAAGAGTATACCAACTACTGATTGAGCTATAAGAGAAATAATATAAAATACTTATTTTGTTTAGTAGCAATAGTAAAAATATTTCTTAATATTTTGATAATTGTCTTTTTCTTTTTTTTAACAATGAACTTTGACAGAAATGTGTGATGAGCTACTTGAATCATACAAGAGAATAGGGCAGGTAGTGGACCAGCAGATGGCATAGTGGTTACATCACTGGATCCCCACATCACAAACTGGTTTGAGTACTGGACCCAGTGGCTCCAAACTCACGCCGGGTGAATGTGCCTGTATGCTCAGGATCCCAGGAGGAGAAAGGAATGTGACATGGAATTCTCACTTTCTGTCTCTCTTGCAAATGCATGTGCTCTATGGAAAAACAAAATCTCTCTCTCTCAAAAAAAACATGAAAGGTAATGATATATATATTTACACCTGTAAACGATGTAACTGATTAAGTTACTTCAATCAAATCCTACACTCAGGTCCAACACTGGTGACTAAAACACATGACATTTTATAACATATGAGACTCTTAAAGACTGTCAAAGACTAAATTCAGAGTTGTCATTGCTCTTTTGTTTATTTCGGTTTCCCTCGACTTTAGAAATTCTCACAGATCAGCAGGTAGAGGACAAACCATCTCTGAATCACTAGAGTTGCTTTTTACAGAAGGGAAAGTATAGGTGCCCTTGAAGCATTAAGGAGAGTTACTGTAGGGAGAAATGAGTAGGTACTCTGTGATCCATGAAAAAGTGGGTTACGATTATACAGCTGTGTGAACACATAAAGGGAAAAGCTGTTATAGTTTTCAGTATATGCTGTGAGGGAGCTTGGTGCCAGTCTTGCTTCAGCATTCTGAAACAGGTTTACACAAGCAAGATGACACACATATAATAGGTGAACAGTTTTATTATAAAAATGTTTAAGGGCATCAGCCTATAACTTCCCTAGATCTTCACACACACACAAATAATTTATAACCAGACTAGGTAGCAAAGGGTTATATAGCATTAACTTACTCATTTGAAAATTCATATAGGGGCCAGCAGGTGGTGTGGTGGTTAAGGTGCTGAACTCTCACATGGCTAACCATGGTTGGAGTCCCAGATCTGGTGGCTTACTTTCCCACTTTTCCTCCCTATCTCTGTCTCTCTCTGGTGAGTGTACATATCCTATAGTAAACTTAAAAATAATTATAATAAATAAAATGAATAAGTACTTTTAAAAGGAAATTCATATATTTAAAAGTTAAATATATGTAAATAGTTATACAAAAATCATCCTTTGCTAATCTCAACATTAACCCCATGTGCTCCAATTAAATAACCACCTCTCCATGGTTCTCTCATTTTTATCTTTTCTTATCTTATCCTATGTGTTTTTCCCAGGTAGCTCTATCTATTCTCTTTGCTGTAAATCCTATACATATAGGCCAATAATTTTAATCTCTTTCTTAAAATGGGGATGCAAAGCATACTGCTAACAGGGCATATTCACCACATAATCTCAGACACAAAGGATGATCCAACATTTTTGTGTGTCTTCCTTCCACCATTTCTAGTTGGTCATTATTTTTAACACATCCATAACATTACCATGGTAGCATGTTTGTTAAACAAACGGTATTGAGAACCATTCACTTTGAAAAACCATTTTAGATCTCCTATGACTTAAAGGAAAAATACCTAAACTCTTATAGAGTTGTCAAGGCTTTGTAGCATGTGGTCTTTCCCTCCTTCTCAGTACCATAGCCATATACTGTCTGCTTCCACTATTCGTTTTTGTTTACTTTTTTTCATAATAGTGTTAAGGTTTTTCTTTTTTAATGTTTTAAGACTTTTAATATATTTTTTTAAAAAATGTACATTTAATCTCTGTACATCTTTACAGTATATGACATATTTTTCCCCAGCATGAATACAATGCATATTAGTCAAGTCAAAGACATTAACATATATATTGTATTATCATAAACATCATAACTTTTATTTTTTTGTATCTTTTTTTTCCTTCCACTGACATTTTATTTCAATTTCTTTTTTTATTTTTTCTCTTTTTGGAGAGATTTTTGCTATAGGGTACGTGTGCTCGCCAGACAGACAGAGAGACAGAAAGCGAGAAATCACCCCCCAGGGGGGATGGCCACACCGCAATCCCTTCTCCTCCATTCTCCTCTCGGGATCTTGGGCACCCACGCACACGCTCCTGGCATGAGTTTGAGCCACCAGGTCCGGGACTCGAACCGCGGTCATCTACATGGGAGTCCAGCGACATAGCCATTATGCTAACTGCTGGCCCCTCAATTTCTTTTATACCTTCAATCACATATGCCACTTAGCTTGCAAAGTGAATATTCCAACATGTATACATTTCTCACCAGTCCAGTTCCAGTTGAGAATATTATACATGTTATCTTTAACAGATAATAACCCATTTCTTTGTCCCATAAATGCTCCCACTATTCTACACTCCTTACAGTTGAAGAAGTAAATAGGCTTCTTGTGTTTTGTTCCCTGCTTTACTTTTTTTTTTCCTCTATAGCTTTTGCTTGTAGTAGAAATGTTCTTTTATCCATTGTTCACCAAGGAATTTTCTATTCAACTTTTGAGACTCAATGCAATTTTCACTTTCTATGGAAGGCCTTTCATTTCTACCTTCTTTGGGCTGTAACTGTCCTTTGTATATAACTGTATTGTATGATATCAATTTTATTTGTTTATGTGACTAAACGTGCCTGATTTCATCTAGATAACATCATTGAAAACAATAGCCAAAATATAAGTGTACTCCTTGAGTTAGGATCTTGATACAACTGGTTTAACAAAAAGACATTTAAATCAGTATAAAAGCAATTTTTTTAATCTTTAAAAAATGTTTACATATGTAATTTTTTCCTGACAGATAGAAAGAATGAAATGGAGGGAAATAGGAACTCTTAACATATTCTTGCTATGCCACAATATCCCTTACCCCCCATAACTCCAGTGTTTTAGCCAAACAGGCATGTTTGTGTTGATCCAGGATCCAAACTCTGGACTTTCCATATGGCTCAAGTATTCCACAGCAGTACCCTACTGTCAGTGCCACTGTGGATGGGGGAAAGGAAAAAAAAAAGTTTTACTCTCCTGTTTTTTGTTTTGTTTGGTTTGAGAATTTTTTGCTGTAGGGTGTGTATGCACGCCAGAGAGACAGAGAACCAGAAAGCGAGAAACCATCCCTTCCTCCAGGAGGGATGGTCATGCCACAATCCATTTCCATTCTCCTCTCAGGATTTTGGACGTTCATAAACATGCACCCGGCATGAGTTTGAATATGCCAGGTCCAGGACTTGAACTATGGTAGACTAAGTGAGAGTCCAGAGACAGAACCATTATGCAATTTGCTGGTCCCACTATCCTGTTTTTAATATTGGCATAATGTGTAAAAAATGACATTTAATGTCACTCCTACATCTCATCTCATTCAAGTATTTAGATGGGAGATGGTAAGATGAGTGGAATGGATGGTAAGCAGATCATTTTAATATGACATGTTCTAAAAGCAGAACTTTATGACACAGATTTTGAGAATATTTTTATATAAGAAAGGTCAGAGATGTTAGACCCTACATATCTATGCCTACATAATTAGAAAGGGTAAGTGCTTATGTCAAAAATATGTCTCATATAGATCACATATATGTGTGTGTATATATTTCCTTCTTTGTGGTATCTCTGATATGTTTTCCAATAAGCTTAATATTTTCTCCAGAAGAAAAACAGATAAATTAGAACACCTCATGGAGTGGAATTTTAATGGAATAAAAGGGTTGGAGACTTCCAGAATAGCCAACTGAAGCCACTAAACCTATATGCCAGGGTTTCTCTTTTTGCATTATATCCTGCGAAGACTAGTTAGAGTAATCTTAATCTCTTCCATGAACGATTAATACTAGAGATATACTGTATCTTATGTATCTGTTTTGTACCTAAAATAACAAGATCTTTTTGCCTTTTCCGAGGAGATGGTATCACCTCCATTGAGACTGTATACTTTAGAAAACAAGCAGAAAAAATAATCAGTGTACAATTTTGTTTAACCATGGACTCAGTGTTAACTTCTCCCATTATTTCCTTTAGTATAATAAAATAAACTGAAAAGTTAAATATGGCTAAGGTTGGAGTGCTTTAGTGTGACCATCAATCATCAAAATCTTCTCATGTTCCTATTAACTCTAACAGAATTTCCCTCAAGAATTGGTCTATGCTACTCTTCTATGCAAACTGGAATTTCTTAGGAAAACATGGGCCAAGTGGTAACAGACTTTCTAATAAACTTGAAAGGGGGCAACCTCAGATATCTGTTTTCTATGTATATTCCTGTGGGATTAGAATATTATTAGTGCTTCTTCAAACTGGTGCCGTAGACCTCATTCAGGGAGAGAGCTGTTGTGGTACTAGATAAATATCATATGAAAATGGGATAAAGAAAATATAGCCATACCAAAGTTTTAGATGATTAATAGAGACATGTGAGAACAGTCCCTTTCTTTTCTTTCTTTCTTTTTTTTTTTTTTTAAGAGAAATTTTTGCTATAGGGCTCATGTGCTCACCGGAGAGACAGAGAGAGATAGAGAGACAGAAAGCAAGAAATCACCCCCCCCCCAGGGTAGAGTGGCCACAGTGCAATCCCTTCTCCTCCATTCTCCTGTTGGGAACTTGGGCACACACACACATGCACCGAGCATGAGTTTGAAGTCACCGGGTCCAGGACTTGAACTGATGTCAGCTACGTGGGAGTCTAGCCATGTGACCATTACGCCACCCACTGGTCCTAAGAACTGGCTCTTTTAAACAAGAAACTTTTGAAGGCTTTCCTAGAGCTATCGGAGTCTCAGTCTACATTTCTTACTGATAGACAAAAATAAACAATAACAAACAAACAAATCCTGGCAGTTTCATGCCACAAGGAACCTGTGATTCACCCCAAAACAACTACAAATATGCATTAAGAAATGCTTAAAACTCGGTGCCAGCTGGTGGCATGTTGGTTGAGGTGCTGGACTCACACATGGTCTACCACGGTTCAGGTCTCAGACCTGGCAGCTTATTCTCTCACTTTCTCTCTCTCTCCTTCTCTCATCACATTAAATAATAATAATAACAAATAAAATTAATTATTTAAAAAAAAAGAAATGCTTAGAACTGAAAGCCTGCTATACCTCCCCACACACACACACACACACATACTCACACACATACAATCTTGTAAATCTTTAAGAAGAATTTTTAATTTTTGGGCAGGTTCAAAACTATTTCTGCATTCAGTAGACTCCATTCTAATCATATGTAATGCTTCATTGTCAGGCTCCCAGTTTATTTTACTTTCTCTTTGTATACTACTGTGAAATTATCATAGGTGTATTTGAATTCTAATAATAATTACTTTATTGAATCACACAATCTTTACAGAACTATCAAAGACAATTTTTTGATCCAAATTATTATATATGTGCATATATGTGCATATATATACATACAAAATATATATATGTGTGTATATATATTTATATATATACACACACATATATGTGTATATACATTTATATACACATATATGTGTGTGTATATATATATATATATATATATTCATACACACACACACATATATTACTAGATATAAGTCAGAAAACTTGAAGAAATTCAATTTTCCCATGTATGAACTGGAAATTACCTTGACTATTGCAAAATAACTGTTGAACACATTTTGCTTCAAACAGCTCTTCAAATATTTTCTATTTGTATGGTTCCCTGAAATATATTTAGTAACTTGAGTTTATGGTAATGGGGTATAGGAATAAAAGTGATCAATTTCTTTAAGTATTAATGTTAATAAAACCTACCTGTGAACAGGAATGGAAGGACAAAACTACAATATCCTAAATACCTTAGAGAATGTCCGCCTTTCTGCAGTTCTGATCTGGGAATACTCTAAAAGAATTTTATTCTGTTTATATATGAAACGTGTAATTTACTAAATCAAAATTATTTCCTAATAACTGAATTGAGAAGAGAGATACTTGGAACTCTTTTTTTTTTCTTTTTCTGCTTTTATTGTCAGAGAGTATGTTTGCTCACCATAAAGAGATTGAGAAAAAGAGAGAAGGAGAAGAAGAAAGCACCTCCCCAGTGGAGCATGGTCACACTGCGATATCATCTCCATTTCTCCATATTGTCAGGATTTTAAGTATGCATACATACACCTGTTCTGTTTTCAAGCTTTGGTGACGTTTTAGAACCACATGGTCAGTCATGTGGGATCCACTTCCCTTAACCATTAGGACATGGGGCCAGCCCCAGACTCACTTTTTAAACTCTTAAAAAAGATAATTTTATAACTCAAGGTAGAAGACGTACCATGGTTGGGCTGGAAAGTGTGGTGGGATACCCTCTTCATAGTCAGTAGCATTTGCAGTGAATTTGATTCTGTATTTTGTCACACAAGGATGAATCCTATGAGAGCATTATTTTCTATCTTTCTGCTGGATATCATCAACATTGAAATTCTTTTCAGGATGCTGCTCAGTCCTGGGTGGAAGCTAAGACAACCGAACCTGGAGTTGCTAAGGTGGCGATTGTTAGAGTAACCTTTCTAGTGAGCACAAAGCTTGAAAGTTACTTTTTAAATATTTAAACAGGCATTAAAGTTTGGAGAAGAATACGTTATGTTTTGATGTTGGTGACCTTGCTATGGCAACTCATACAGATGGTAATTAGACTGAAAAATGTGCTCAAATACTTCGATTAGGTTCTGGATGGGGCTATTTTAAGTGGACACCCCATTTAAACTTAACCCAGAGTATGTTTTTTTTCTAAACATCTTTCAGTAATTACAAATTTGAATGGCATTTGGAAGGAAAGTAAGGGTAATTTGAAAATAAAAAAGGGGGGGGGGGGGAATCAAAACCTGGAAAGGGTACAGGGCGATGCCCATGCTCATCATTCTGGTATCTAATGTGGGTGAGCGCAGATTAAATCAACGAAGTTTTAGCAACCTTTACTGGGCTTTGAAAGTGCTGTAGTAGTTCTCCTCTGTAAATATCAAAAAGTCTACTGGGACCAGCAGGTGGAGTAGTGGTTAAGGTGCTGGGCACTCCCACATGGCTGACCACGGTTCAAGTCCTGGACCTGGTAGCTTGCTTTCTCACTTTCCCTCTCTCTCTGTATCTCTCTCTCTGGTCAAATTAAAATAAATGAATGAATAAATAAAATTTAAAAAAAAAAAAGATCAAAAAGTCTAGTATTAAAACTGGGGCCGGGACCAGCAGTTGGCATAATGGCTATGTCGCTGGACCCCCATGTAGTTGACCGCGGTTCAAGTCCCAGACCAGTGGCTTAAACTCACGCCAGGCATGTGTGTGTGCATGCCTAAGATCCAAAGAGGAGAATGGAGGAGAAGTGATTGTGGCATAGAAATCACCCAGAGGGTGATTTCTCGCTTTCTGTCTCTCTCTTTCTGATGAGCACATGCACCCTATAGCGAAAACCTCTCAAAAAAAAAAAACAAAAAACACAACTTGTTGCCTTATGTTGCTCTACTTATGTAAAGTACACAAGGGGAGAACTAGGAACAAAAGAGGAAATAGAAGAAATGTGGTCTGATAATTCTCTCAACATAGTGATTTAGATATATAAATTGTTTAGCTATTGCTATTGGTAAGTGCTTGGTACTGAGTTAGACATGCAACAATTGCTTTTGTGAAAAAATACATATGTCAATTGCACCTTGAAAAGAATGTAAAGACTGTGGCTTAAAAACATTTATTTTCAGGATCTCCCAAAATCAACTCAAAACATAAATAACTTGATCTTTCATCATTTGAGGTACAGAGTAAAAGACTTGCAAGTCCTTTTTTTGTTTGTTTGTTTTTGGAGAGGTTTTTTGCTATACTGCCCTGTGCTTGCCAGAAGGGAAGAGAGAGACGGAGAGATAGAAAGTGAGAAATCACCCCCCAAAGGGGATGGCCTTGCTACAATCCCTTCTCCTCCATTCTTCTCTGGAGATCTTGGGCACGCACGCACACACACTCGGAGTGAGTTTAAGCCACCAGGTTTGGGACTCGAGCCACCGTTGGCAACATGGGAGTCCAGCAACATAGCCATTATGTCAACTGCTAGTCCCAGACTTGCAAGTCCTTTTAAACAAAATTTTGTCATTAATTTTTTCTCAATTTTCATGGGAATTTATCCTCAATTAATTTCTTAATATCTAAGAATATCTTTTTATTTCATTTACATGGCAGTTTGAAACATTTTTGTTCAATTTATTCTTTTCTCTAGGTTCTCTTTAACCTATTATTTATCTCATTGTTCCCCATTACAGTTAAACCTTTTGAAATAATTATCTACACTTGTTATCTCCTTTCTTTACCTCCCATTCTCTGCTTAAACAACTCTAATTAAGATTTGGACTTCACTCTAAAGAAATTCTCCCTCTCCAGCAAGGTTACCATTGTCCTATAATATTGCCAAAGCCAGAGGTCAATTCCCTACACTTAGGTTTCTCATATTTGATTAGAGATATGAATATGAATATTTCTCCTTCTAAAAATGATTTTCTCTTCTAGGGTTTCAGGATCCCTCATGAGCCAGTTATTCTCTCAGCTCACTGATTACTTCTCTGATTTTTTGGTTACCTGCCTCTGTTCTAGAGGAATCCAAGTTTTTGTGAGCCTGTGGCTTTCTGTGGGAATACTTTTCCAGTTACCTTCTCTTGGAAAAGTCCATCCAACCTAGTGGCTGTGATTACCATCTCTATGATGATGATACTAAAGAATTACTTCCAAATCTGTCCTCTTTCATGTTTTCCATAGCTCCACTAGATATCCAATAAGTTTTTCAACTTAAGGTGACAAGAATAAATTCATTTGTCCCCATATCCCAATCTATTCCTCATCACATCTTACTGCTACCTGTGAGTCATGACATTACTAAATTAATATGCTCCCATCAAACAACTTGGAATCACTTTTTATTTCTTCCTTTCCATCAAATTGCACCCTAAATACATCACCAAATACTATAAAGTGTACTTCAAATACATACAAGAGGTCTTTACATAGTTCAGGAAAAAATGTGTATTATGAAAAATAAAAAAACTACGCATGGATTTAAAAAATATTGGCACCGATATAAAATCATATTTTAATTCTATTTTCCACAAACTTTTGAAGTCCCCTATTACTTTTTTTTTTTTTTTTTTTTTTTTTTTTTTTGAGAGAGGTTTTTGCTATAGGGCACGTGCATTCACCAGAAAGACAGAGAAAGACAGAGAGACAGAAAACAAAAAAATCACCCGTCAAGGAGGATGGCCACGCCACAATACCTTTTATTCCATTCTCCTCTTGGGATCTTGGGCACACACACACAAATACCCCATGCGAGTTTAAGCCACCAGGTCCGGGACTTGAACCGCAGTCGACTACAGGAAGTCCAGTGACATAGCCATTACTCCAACTGCTAGGCCTTGCCCTCTATATTACTCTTACAACTAATTCTCAGGAATTGCTCGAAATTTTTCATAGAAGTGCTATAGATACAAATAGCTTCTTAGTTGATTGAATGAGGACCACTGTCACTCCATCCCTAACATTGAGGGTGAGGAATGACCATGTCACAATCCCTTCTCCATTGTCCTTCTCCTCAGAATTAGGGTGTACAAGCGCAGTCTCTGGGAATGTTTTTCAAGTCATCAGATCTGGGACTCAAACCACACGGTTTGCCATGTGATATCCAGCTGCCTTAATTACCACACCACCTATCCAACTTACCTTTCTATTTTATATACATGACTAAATATAGATAAGCATAGATTTGTTTCTTTATAAGACTGTAAGACTGATTTTTTATTTATATCTCCAATTATTTTATAACTTTGACTCAAGTCAAAAAAATCTTTTGATGATTCTGATAAATCTGTTCAAATAGTCATATATTCTAAAAACTCTAGTGTGATGTAAATATTCATTGCTCTGTCCTTTCTTCCACTATCACAGACACTTCATTGAGTATTATGTACAGAAGATATGTATATATGGAAATATATCTATACATGCATGAAAGTAAACTAAATGTCCCTCTGAAAACAACAACAAAACCTATAAAAACAACAACAAAAATAACAATGAAAAACAAATAGCTTCTTAGCTGGTCCCAGTTTTTAGCTGTGTCTCACAATCTATTCTTTTCCCTTCCTCCTGCTTGGAGAACTCTTTTCTCAGTTCTCTTTTTTAATTTTTAAAGAGAGTTGTTTTGCTTTAGGGTGCATGCACTCACTGCAGAGAGACAGTAAGAGAGAAAGTGAGAAACCACCCCCTAGGGCAGGTAGACACACAATAATCCCTTCTCCTTTATTTTCACAGCCAGCATGATTTTCAAGCCACCAAGTCTGGGACTTGAATCTTGGCTGGCCATGTGGGAGTTCAGCAATGTAACTACTGCACCATCTGCTGGACCCTCCCAGTTTTTCACAGGGCAGCTTCTTGTAATTTAATGCCTAATACTAATGTTGCCTTCTGTGAGACCTTTATTGAATGCATGAGTCCCCTTCGCACTTTACCTTTAAGTCGTAATCTTCCTCCCATTCTCAGAAATATTACTAAGGAATTAGTACATATATATTTGTACATATCTATATTTGATACAAAAGAAAAATACATATATATGTACATAAAATGATACTAAAGAATTATTAGAATTTATATTTGTATATATAATATACACACATGCATACACACACACACATACAAACACTGAACATAGAATTTCTAGGTCAAACAAAATATTTTTTAAGCATACATCTCATTAATGCTTCAACCTCAAATGCTAATTGTCAGGTAAATCACCTGCCCCATGCCATATCACACAATCATCATTGACCCTTAATAAGATGCTTTCTTGATTTTTTTTTAATGTATGTATTCAGTACTTTCTCCCTGTAACATGTAAAAATAGATAGATTGGTAGATAGATAGAAAATGATAGATAGATATAGATAGATAGATAGATAGATAGATAGATAGATAGATAGATGATAGATAGATGGTAGATGAAAGATAGATAGATAGATAGATAGATAGATAGATAGATATAGATATAGATAGATGATAAGCAATTTTAGTGTGTTATTATAAAATAGACATAGATTGCTTATACAAATGTTCCTAAGTTTACAAAAATAGAATCATGTTACATACGTTTTAGCTATTCTGCTTTATTCACTAAGCATGCTAAGTTTAAGATCCAAGTTGTGTGTCTATCTTATCTGTTGTACCTATTTCTTATGTCATACTCTAGGATGTATATATTTCAAATATGGTCTTACCAATAATTATCCAATAACGCATCACTACTGTGAATGCAAAGGCAAGCATCTTACATGTCTTGGTATAGACCAGGGGCAGAATGTCCCTGCAGTCTGTCCCCATGAGCATGATTGCTGTGCAATAGAAGATGTGCATGCTTAATTGAACCAGCGCTACATTGCTCTCCAGGATAGCGGTAGCAGCCACCAATATCATTAGCAGTGTACGAGGAACCCTGCATCCCCACATCGTTTCCATGTGTGATTTTAAACAACATTTAATTTTTGTCTACCTAACAGGTATTAAGTAATACACACTGCTTAAGAGTAAATTAATTGCTCAAAATAATTTTGACCATGTTTCAAATGCTTGCTAATTTTGAGAAATTCTAAAAGTAATTAAATAATTACTGCCCTTCTGTAGTTTTCTTGTTGATTTAAGAATTTCTTTTACATGTTCTATATAACTTATAGTTTTACATCAGCACTAGATATTGTAAATATTATCTTCTATTATTTTATCTGTTAGTTAATGATGTCCATGGTAGCATTTATTCAATATAAATTCTTACTTTTAAAATTATTTTCCTAGGAATTGAGCTTTTACAATTTCTTTAAAGGTTCTATTGTTCTTTCCATGTTAAAAAAAAAAATCATATTTTGAGGCCTGTAGATAGTATTGTGCCTAAGGTACTAGATTCTCACATGGTTGGTCCCAGTTCAAACCCAGACCCAACAGCTTGAAAATTACCCCAGCACATGTGCATGCATGCTCAAAATTCAAAGAAGAGAATGGAAGAGAAGGGATTGTGGCATGGCCATCACCCGAGAGATGATTTTTCTCATTCCATATCTCTATATTCCTCTCTGTCTCTCTCTGGCAAGCACACACTATGGAAAAAAAAAGTTTTTGTTTTGCTTTGACTTTATTTTTAGTATTTCAATTTTACATTATATATTTACTTTTATTTCATCTTTGTATATGGATTAGATAGAAAACCATTTTGGGGACCAGCAGATGGCATGGTAGTTAAGGACCCTGGAATCCCACGTGACCAACTATGGTTCAAATCCCAAACCTGGTGGCTTGTTTTCTCATTTTTCCTCTCTCTCTCTCTCTTTCTCTCTCTCTCTCTCACTCTCTCTGTCTCTCTCTGGTCAGATTAAAATATGTCAATAAAAAAATAAAATAATTATTTTAAAAAGAAAGAAAAATGAAAATCATGTTCGTATTTCTTCATTTAGTGTGTCAGGTTTAAAATACTTTTGCTAAACAACCAACCTATTTCTTTCCTGTTGACTTCTGGTGCTATCACTATTATATTAACCTTTTATATATCCATGGAGAAATCTCTATTTTTTCCATTATTTTATTTGTTTTTTTTTCTTGCACCATTACCATAATGTTTGTTTTATCTTTTCACTATTTTGTCTTCATGTTATACTATTAATCTTCTCTTTAAAAATTAACCCATTTATTTATGTCTTCTTCCTACCACTTACATTTTAAATTATGTTAGCAAGTTTTTAACAATTTACATTAGATATTTTTAAGCTCCATTGAATTAATATATAAATTTTAGAATAATGAACATCTCCATCATGTTAATGTCATCTCATCTAAAAGCTTGTTCTAGCTTCCAATAATTCAGAATATCTCCTGTGTTCTTTACTATGTTTTACGTTTTCCTCCATAGATATTTTCTGCCTTCTACAATAGTTTCTGGAAAATTTTTGGTTTTGTTTTTAATTGTCTCTTGTTTTTAATTATATATTCCAGTCAATGTCAATTGGTCAAGCTTCCCCTAAGTTGCAGTCAGTTGCTAGATCAGATTGACACTGTCTCGTAGATTTAGCCAATTGAAACACAGGAGTTTAAAGGGATTTAGATAGTCCATAACTCTGGAGGAGCAGATCACATGTCCTCCATGTTTACATTGGTTCTGCCCTGCTCCTGAGTCCAATGCGTAGAGGCAAAAGGGCCTAGGATGAACACAGTATGTTCACTCTTGTCAAGCTGAGGAATACTGAATTTCCCGAGTCTTGCAGTGGTGGCACCAGAGGTCATGCACATTCTTTTATCCAGGGAGATACACAATTTTATTGCTTTGGAATAAAAGCACGTTCCCTTTAGGGAGTTAAGAGACAGGATTTATCTTTAAGTTCCAAGAATATCCCATTATATAAAAATTCTTAAATTGGGGTAAATGCTTTCACTGAGAAGACCTAACATGAGAGACTCAGGAAGAGTTGCCTCCAAATATTTATTTCAGACATAGGGAAATGCTATTCCTGTAGTTTCATCTAGTAAAGGGTAGTATTGTTGACTTTTCTTATTAAATGTAATTATTAGTTATTTCTATTGATTTTGAATCATTGTCTTCTAAATATAAATGTTGCATAGGGAAAGTTTGAGAATGACTTGAATATTTCTAAAAATAGGTAGATTTTTATCTTTATCTTTTAAAGTAGAGAATCTACGTGGTATTAGCATAACAACAATTCTGATGGAGCCATCCCACTCTATTTGTCAGCCACCAGTAACAGTATTTCATCTTTTTTTTTTCTTTTTTTTTTTATTTCATTTATGTGGCAGGTGTTATTAAGTCCCTTTGCCTGTGAGGAAACTGAGGCTTAGAATAAGGTGGTGAGTTTCCCAATATCTCATGGATCATAAGTAGCAGAATGTGATTTGAATGTAGGCTTGTTGACTCCAAGGTCGTTAACCATTAAAGCAGTCAAGTGAAGTATTGCAATTTACAGAACTGTGTGCTTGTTGATCATTAAACCTTATTAGTTATAACCTTTATCTCACAATATTGATTATTTCTCTGCATCACAATTGGGTTTTTCAATTAGCATGAATATACTTTTCTCCCAATCATAACAGTTTTATTCAATTATGTTTATATTAATTGCACTTATTTTAATTGTTCTTACTTATTTTTTTCTGAGAAATAGAATAATACACTTTCTTCCAAAATACTTATATCATTCTCTTTTTTATTAGCTTTCTCATTATATACCAATTTAGATTTTCTAAAACTTGAATTTTGTTATTAGCTTAATTCTTTAGCATTCTCTCAACTTTATGTTGAATTTTCATTTCACTTTTCTTAAAATTCTTCACTGTCTCACAGTTTTATGAAACTTCTATTTATTTTCTTATTATGCCAGTCTTTATTTTCATCTTCCCTCTTACTTCTTCTTGCTCTTCTTTTTTTGGAATAGAGAATGTTAAGTAGCCTCCTAAACATTTCTATTGGTTAACTATTGCAGTTAATTTTTATATGATTCTCCTCAGTCTACACAATGGCATAACTTTTCCTTGTTCTAAAACATTTCTATTTACTTTTTAGTTGACTTTTTTTGTTATTTATTTTTATACTTGCGAGGAAGAGAGCTCTATGCTGTAGTTGCAAACTAATGGTGTTCTACTTCTCTATTTTTTGTGTGTCAGAGTGGGCTGCCAGCATATGATCATTATTCCTAACACAGTTATTGATCAGAAGGCCTTCATGGGGGAATGATATTTCAGCACTCTGCTGTACTGATATATAATCGCTTTGTGCAACTACTCCCTCGTCATCTGTTTCAGATGGAACCATGAAAAGAAAACAGAAAAATAAACATGTGAATCCGAGAAGATAATGATTTCAAGTTCTATTTGAAACAAATATAATTGTCTCCAAAAATTCTACTCCATGTTTTGTCTAGTTCACCTCATGAAGTTACCATTATATAATTTTACCAACCTCTAGCATCTTGAGGCAGTCACTTTCCATTCTTATTAAAAAATAAATAAAACATAAAAAGTTCCTCATGTATTTAGCGTGACTGCAATTCACTGGGTGACTAAAGATTTATTTATTTGCAAGTGTTCTTTCTCTTCTTATTACTATGTATATGGAGCACTGAAGGGTATAAAAATCAAGATAATTCTAACTATAACATATTTAGAAATATTCTACTCGTACCTTTTCACTTGAAATATTTTTATAAAACTGCCAATGAGAACAGTTTCTTCAGCTTGGTGGGCAATATTCTCACCCCCATAAAGTTATTTTTCTTGCCGTGCAGAGTAGCAAAACTGGTATCATACTGGAATGCAATGCTGGAAGACACATGCCGACTGCGGGAGTGCAATCATGTTTGGGACTGGACATATACTGGGCAGATGTGCTCACGTCTAGCGTTCTGACAAGCTGGAAGGCTGAGAAGAGGGAATAATAGTATGATAAAACCTTGTGGAAGGCTCTCTCTCTGTCTCTCTTTTTCTTTCTTTCTTGCATGCACACTATCTTTACCATAAAAAAGTTTTTCCTTTCTTTTTTATTTTTCAATACAGATGTCCATATCTACAGAACAAAACTCAATAGTAATTAATTCATATGTATATTTTGAAAAATCCTTATAGGTACTTCTGAGATGTACAAAAGTTTGAAGGCAAATACTTTGCATGTATATATTTTTTTAAAAATATAGGTGAAAACTTGTAATCCTATAACAAATATATTTTTTTATCATGGTTGTACTATTTTCTTGGTGTTCAGTCAGTCACCCTGCTTCTGTCTGAAGAGAATACACTCATTATTACTACTCTAAACATCTCTACTTTATATCTCACAGAAATTTAATTTTCTCTCATGAATATGAAAAATTGAAATAATAAAGAACAGAAATGTTATTGTCATTGTGCAAAAGAATGTCTATACTTGATCTCTTTCAAATATTGTGACTCATCTTTCTGTGAAGATTAAAAGAAAAAATCTTAAAATCATCATAATTACAACTGAAAATAAATATTTTCTCATTTAACTCCCCTGTCTCTATCTACTTACAACTTATTTTACAAAGTAATCATAGTTAGAATTATTAAGTGCTATTTGATGAGTTCTCACTTTCTCTCTCTCTCCCTGTCAAGCACCACGAACTCCATAGCAAACTATTTAAAATTAAAAAAAGAAGAAAGAAAAATAGACTAGTGGAACTATTACCAAGTGTGCACAATATGACATAATGTTCAATGTTGAAGAAGATGAATATGCACATACATTTGATTTGATTGATAAACACAATATACATGCCATGTAAATCCATACTGTAGCCCACAAACATATGTATCAATTATATGTCAACCAGAAATCATAACTTAAAAAATTTAAAGAAGCAAAAAATTATGAACATCCCAAAGCCTGGTGTTTCCAGAGATGAAATAGAAAGTATAAAACCTCCACTTTCTTAAAAGCTTTTTCCTTCCTCCAAACTTACTGTAGTAATTTAAAAATATAGGACAGCTATTTTGTTAAGTAACTATGACCCAAACTGAAAGGAGAGGATTGGAACAAAAGACTTGAGAAGAATATCACTTGGTCGTTTTACCAATATTAAATATGCTATTCAGCACTAAAAGATAAAAGAGGGTAAAAGAGAACAAAGTGTTGTATAACTTACATTGAATACAAGAATATCAGACATGAATTGTGGAAATTAACCATTTTGTGCTTATTTGGGGGGAAATAATAGTAGTTGTTGACACAAATGGTTGAAGCAGGCAGTTGTATTTTCTTGTTAGAACTATAGTGACAAAAAAGGAAATTGCTACATTCACATATTTCACTTGTTTCTTCTATGCAGCAAGTAAACTTAGATTTATTTCTCAATTTTCAGTCACCAAAGTGGATAGGATTTACTTCAAGTAGTTGTTTTTGAAATTGTTTTCAATTATCTCAATAAGCTTGTGTCTTCAGGCAGCTGAGAATTTGACTTTCTGGGGGCTTCTATTGGAGACAAATTGGCTCACCAAATTCTAAGCCTGAAGGAAAATATTATATCAATCCAGACACTTTTTCAGGGCTAAGGGGGAAAATGACTAGTGCTTCAACCATCATAGATAATCAACTTGACGATAAACAAACTCCCTTATTCAGCAGTGCTAATTCAATAAACATTGAGTACATAGGGGCCAAGCTCAGTGTTGGATAGATAATGGCAATGAAAAGACTCATGATATAGCATCTGAACACAAATGAAAATATTGACATCCTCTTCAACAAGTACAGAATTCTCTAGTCTAATTCTCCTGGAGAGAACTCATTGATTTATATGGTTGAATTGAGATACAACTGAACATGAAGAGGATTAGAATATTCCCTGTGGCTGAGAGATACTGTAATTATAACAACAAGAGCAATAAAATCTATTACAATCTGCCCCAATTATGTTACTAAAATTGCTTTTGCAATTCATGTTATTAAAGGCAATGCATAGTCTTATTTCCTTATTTTGTCAGATCTCCTTGCAGTATTTAATGTGTTTACCACTTTATATGCCTCAAAACACCCTTTGGCTTTCATACACCAGTGCTTCCATTTACATTTCTCATTGTTTCCTCTCAGAGTAACATAGAGAATCTGCTTCTATCTAATATTGCCCTTAGACCTCAGCAAGTTGATGTATATTGTGGATTCCTCAATTTGAGAACTTAACTCTTGCTCTTCTCCAGTGATACCCCTTTTCACAAGGCAAGAAATGAGAGGGACATGATGGGCATGGCCACCTCAAAGCCAGACCCATAATGGCTCTAGCCTAAATCAAAGAACTCTGTGGATCATTTCAAGGTAAATATGCTCCCAAGAATGGACTCTGCACATTCATGTACACTGATAGGTTTAAGGACTAGCCATGCAGCAGCTGTCTAGTGTAAAGGAAGCCAACATGCAACATTTTTGTGGGCAAAGGTGAGTACCATCACCTACATTATTGATGTATGTTAATATTTGAAAGTCAATAGACTTCCTATACAATAGGAAGAATACAGTGAAAATGAACTTTAAAATTATTTTATTCATATCTTGCCAAAGTGGAAAAATGAAGACTAATAAAAGGAAGAAAAGAAGAATATGATAATTTTATATTTTTGAACAAATTCACTAAGATACCAAAAATACACTAAATCATATTGATTTATAAAATAAATTGAAAGATCTTAGTTAAATCCCAACCAAAATTCTATATCACTTTTCAAATAACTTGATAAGCAAATCCTAAATTCATTAGAAAATACAAGAATAAGAAAGAGTCAAGATAATTCTGAAGAGAACTAAGCAGCGTAACCCAACCTCTCAGATAATGTAGTAGTTAGACTATAGTAAACATATTATTTGAAGCAAATAGAGACATGGAACTGAAAAGAAGACTGTAAATCCAACACGTAAGGGACGTTGATGTGTAACCATTGAAGTCTACATTTTTCTGATTGTGTCATCCTAGGGCACTTACATATATTTCTATGAGGTCTTTGGAATCTAAAAACAGAGGCTTTATGAAATTTAGGCTCAGTGTTTTTTGAAAGACTAATTGGTTGTATGTTCATTTGTCAAGATACATTTATAATGTCTTTCTGTTACTTTTGGAGATGAGCAAATGGTGTTCAATGCTATATACTCATTGTGGGGAGTACAAAATGGTGACATTCTAACTGTATCACTTCATTAACTTTTTTTCTCTATTCATGATATTGCATGTGCATATACATGGGAAAGGGAGAGAAGCACCCTCCAAATGCTCTGGTCTGGGCACAATTTCCTTCCTCCAATCTTCCAGCTTGTTGGGCCTTGGATGCTCACACCCAGCAAATTTCAGGCCAACTTAAGCCAAGACTGGCACTGTGGTCCCCATGTGACTTCAGCACTGCAGCTCAGTCAGCTACTGACTGTGACTCCATAGCTAGGTCCTGTCTGTATCTTCTTTATTCCAGAACAATTGGGTGGAATGAGTGTATGATCTACTTCTCGTCTACTATTCCTATAAGGTTTTGTTTATTAAGAAAGATAGGATAAAGCTCAACATTATCTTGTAGTGTTCTCAATTTTAAAAATAATTTCTTATTTATATTTAATTGTTGTATGTCTTAGTGGGAGTACAATATGGACTTTCAAAGCATGCATATATTGTGCAATAATCAAATCAAGGATATTACAATGTTCATCATTTTCAACAAAGATCACCGCTTTATGATGTGTACATCTATTTTTGTTCTACTAGTATTTTGGGGGGTACATGTATATAAGATTGGTGATATATATATATATATATATATATATATATATGATTATCAATGTTTTCTTTTTTAGCCTGTTGTATAAATTTCCAATTTTTTAATATAATTAAATCATTCTCTTCTGTCTCTGAAAGTTATTAATTATACTTAAGAATGCATATATTTATTATATTAACAATTGATTTTTGTAAGAAATTATATTGCATGACCACTGCAAATATTCTTGCCACTGTTCTAATTGACTCTCAAACATTCCCATAAACAAATACGGGGAAATGCACACACACACACACACACACACACACACATGTATACCTCTTCATAATATATATATATGTGTGTGTGTGTGTGTGTGTGTGTGTGTGTGTGATCATGTATACATATATATATATTATAATATTTGCATGATCATGTACATATGTAATAAATATCATATATATCATGATGTTTAAGCTGATTTCTAATTCAGTACTATGTAGTTTATGTAGTTACTTAAACTTCTCTGTAATAACATTTCTATTTTCTTTCTTCCACAATTTTCAAAAAAAAAGTTATGACAATTTCATGATAGAATAATTTGGAACTCATTATCCTTGATTATGTGTTTACATAATCATATTTTTTACTATGATATTCTTGAAATAATAATACAATTTTATACTATTACCAGTATGAAGGGACAGTAATCTAAAGCAGTCTGTGAAATCAAAGGTTAGTTTAAATCTTACAAACTGCAATAAAGGATAAGCCTGAGATTTTGGTTATGCCTAATTTCCATTAGAGTTATTGCTCAAAGGGTATGTTTTGGTTTGCAGTAAACAATCTATAATGTTGCAAAACATTAATTTTAGAGTGATCCCGACCCTTTATTCTTCCTTGTATTCTTGAGCTCATGAGATTAAAAAGGTACAGACAGATGCCTGCCTTATTTTAAGTGTGTCAATGTGAGCTCTTGACAAACAACTCACAACTTCTCTCCTTCTTACCCTCTTTCTCATATAAACCATTTTTCTTGGTTGCCATTTAAATGAACACATGTCGGCTACACAAGAAATTTACTCATCCAGATGATCCATCTTGAACCCCGACTCAGGTAAATCTCTTGTATTTATTTCTTATATCTAGGACTCTTTTTTAGGTTGACAACACCAATTACTGTAAAGAGTTCACTTTGGTTTGGTTTGGTTTTGGTTTTGCTATAGGGCACGTGAACTCAACAAAGAGAGACAAGGCAGAGGAAAGAGAAAAATCACTGGCTGGGGGGGATGACTACACCACAATCCCTTCTCCTCTGTTCTCTCAGGATTTTAGGCATACACATATACACATACATGACCAGTGTGTTTTACAAGCCACTCAGTGGGCTCTGTGGAATCCAGCTGCCCTAATCACCATGCCACAGGCTGCCTCAAGAGTTAACTTCTTGCATATATTGCACTTGCTCTTCTCTTCTAATTTACTTATATATATACATATATGTATACATATACACTCTTACATATGTATATGAAAATAATATATATTTTTAAATCACATACTGCTACTATATTATCTCTCCTTTTAAATAACCTCTTTTATTATATTATTACATATTCAATAATTCTTTTTTTTTTTTGAGGTTTTTGCTATAGGGCATGTGCTCTCACTAGAAAGACAGAGAGAGACAAAGAGACAGAAAGTGAGAAATCACCCACAGGGGGGATGGCCACGCCACAATCCCTTCTCCTCCATTCTCCTCTCAGGATCTTGGGCTCACACACACATGCGCCCAGAGTGAGTTTAAGCCACCGGGTCCAGAACTCAAACTGCAGTCGAGTACGAGAGTCCAGTGACATAGCCATTACGCCAACGGCAGGTCCCCATATTCAATTATTCTGTAACATATATTTAATGCTCATTTTGGTTGTCAGAGAATTTTTCTCTTGTTTTTGAATGAGCTCATGGGAGGAATATTGCCTGAGAATATTCAGGGAATATGTTTGATGATGTTTGTATCATTAATAAATAAAAGTTTTATTTTTTGGTCTATTGCTACAGAGAAAGATATAGATAAGATAGATAAGTAGGTAGGTAGAAGATAGAGAGATAAAAATTTATTACATAATATTTATGATGGGAGTTTATATTAATCTATTTGTATTTTTAAAAGCTTATGAGATTAGGGGCCAGCAGTAATAATAATTGAAAAATATGTAAATCCTAAAACTGTAAAAAAAAAAAAAAAAAGATACTGCAGTTAACTTTGGTGGAAGAATACACAGATTATAATAGTTAAAATACATTTATATGTGTGAAATATGTTTGAGTGGACTAATACACAGTGTATAATGCTGGGAAAATTCATTTGGTATGCTGTAAAGATGTACAGTTTTTGAATGTAAAAATACATATATATATAATAAAAGTAAAAGACCAAAAATAAAAAAAGGAAGTTTAGCTCTAAAAAAATCCCAAAGTATTTAGAGTTTGTTTTTATTTAATAAGTGTTGCAAAATGTGCACTAGAAGACAAAACTATGAGAACGTAAAATATGCACTTTCTTACTTTAAATTGTTGGGGACAGGAAGGGGTATAGTGGTTAAGGCGGTAGACTCCCATGTGGTTGATCAAGGTTCGAATATTGGACCCAATGGTTTGAAAATCACACCAATTGCATATGTGTCCAAAATTCGGAGAAGAGGATGGAAGAGAAAGGATCGTGGCATGGTCATCCTCTCTGAAGGGTGATTTCCCACTTTCTCTCTCATGGTATGTGTCTCTCTCTCTCTCTGAAAAACACATACGCCCTATGGAAAAATCTAAAGAAAAAAGTTTAAATGATTAAGATCTGGGACCAGCCGTAAGCATAATGGCTATGTTGCTGGACTCCCATATAGTCGATGGTGGTTTGAGTCCTGGACCCTGTGGCTTAAATTCACGCTGGGCACGTTTGCATGCATGCCCAAGATCCCAAGAGGAGCATGGAGGAGAAGGGATTACTGCGTGGCCATTCCCCCTGGGGGGTGATTTCTCGCTTTCTGTCTCTCTGTCTCTCTCTGTCTTTCTGGCAAGCACACGCACCCTATAGTGGAAACTTCTCCAACAAATAAAGATTAATAGTGCATTTCAAAAATTTCTGCATTTATGCATGATATATTACCAAAACATGTGACCTGTTAACAAACAGGTAAGGACACTTTCCTGAGTATACATGTAGTGTCATTAGGTCACTGAAGCCATTAAAATATGTGGACTAATGTTTAAAGCTAAAGCTTTTCTTACTCTTTTTTATGAACTCACCAGATTATTGTGCAGTATTTACTTGTTTTCTTAAAAGACACATCTAACTGTAGGTGTAGGCTAAAAGTAATCATTTCAAGCACCTTAAATTTTTCTTTTTCTCTACAAGTTCACATTTACAAGTTAATACAACTAACTTCTCCTACTTAATACTCTTTATGCCCTGTGACTGACTTTTTGATAAAAATAATCAACACACTATTCTATAAACACACATTCTAATTATCTTTTCTTTTATTCATAAAAATGGAAAATTTATGAAGCTTTTTTTTTTTTTCCTCCAGTGGATGGAGGGGAAGGAACTCAGATTTATCATTCAATTGCCATGAGTTACACACTTACAGCAACCTGGCCTAGGTATTGTTGTTGTTTTAATTCTAAAATGAGAAGGCAAAGATTTGTTTTAGATAAAGGAAATTCCAAATGTAAGCTTTACACTACTGCAATTGTTAATTTGCACATCATATCCATGTGATAAAACAAAAGGTTCAATGTGCATTGATTTAAATAAATTACTCCTTGACTCCAACTTGTTTTCCTAATGTCTTATTCTTTCTCTCATGAAAGTATGCCTGTATATCCTTTTTCTTGGTATTTATTTCTTATATGTATGGCCATCAGTATTAGCTATTTGATCCGGATCTCCTCATCCATATTTATCTCAGTCCATTGACATTTGCATTCTAGTTAAATTCATAGTATCTTTATAATAGACAGTTGAAGCAGAACTTATAGCTACTGCCATTAAATCCTAGCTAGAGATTATGGAAGAGAAGCAGCACCGATCTAAAGGACATCCTAGCCATATGTTTGCATATAAACACACATTTTATTGCACAGCATTCTTGTTATCCTTCCACAAGAGCCCAAAATAAACTAGATATAAAATCACTGAATCAAGTCAGTTTGATACTTCAATCACAATCCACTTTCTTTCTTTCCTTAATTTTTTTTTTGATCTTATAGCCTGGGGTTCTTCAAAAACAGTTTTTACAGTAAAACTTTATTTTCTCTGAACTTAAGGATATAGTTCACATTCATTGCTAGAACAAGAATCATCTTCCATTTCTCTGATCTCATTTCACCAGGGTTTGCATTTTCATCTGTATCAGTCGGCAGAACTATAAATGCAATCCTCTGTTTATGTTCAAGGAATTTTTTTGTTTTGTTTTTGCTTATTTTTTTTTACATTTTTTTTTTTTTTTTGGAAAGGAACGTATGTTTTTTTTTTTGGCCCCATATCCCATGTTCTCTCTCTTTGCTGCAAGGCCATCCGTCTGGGGGTGATCTCTCGCTTTCTGTCTGTCTCTCTCTGTCTTTCTAGTGAGCGTATGTGTCCTACAGCAAAAACCTCTCCAACAAAAAAAAAGAAAAAAAAAGAAGAAAAGATTCTCAACAGAAATATGAAAACTATAAAAAGAGTCAAAAGAAAAATATATATATTTAAAACTCATGTAATTTAAATTTAAGTTCTATCATACACTCTATGTAATATGTCCCAATAAAAAAGAAATAAAAACATCACTTATCATTCTTGTGACTATCTAAATATTGTCTACCACAGAACCATTTGCACACTTCAGTCATATTAACATGATTCTAGCAAAAGGAAATGCACTTATTCTTTATTAACTTGGTCAAAATAATAACATATTTAGTTTGTTTCATGCTTGGTTCATAAATAAATACGTTATTCACCAAACAACCAAGTTTTTGTCAACTTTTATTCTTTAGTTTTGACTAAAGAGGGGCCAGCAGGTGGCATGGTAGTTAAAGGCACTGGACTCCCCCATGGCTGAACATGGTTCAAGCCCCAGCCCTGGTGGCTTGTTTTCTCTCTCTTTCTCTCATCAAATAGAAATAAATAATAATGCTGGTAGTAAATAAAATGAAATAAAATCATTTTTAAAACATTTTTGACTACAGAATAAAACCTCTTCTATTCTTAAAAATATTCTTACCTGAATTTATAATCCTAGCCCAGCTGCAATGGCATGATGATTACATAAGTGCCCGGCAAGTCTGGCAACCATATGGCTTACATTAGGTTTTGATCCCTGGGTCAGCCTAAAAATGCACTAGGCTGGTATGCGGGTATGTAAGATCTTGGGAAGCTGGAGGGATGGAGAAGAGGGATTGTGGTATAGGACTCCTGGCACTGGTACTTCTCTCTGTCTCTTTCTCTTACAGGAACATGTACACATTCTCTATCATAAAAAAAAAAAAAAAAAACCTAGATTTAGACCTGCTAAGCTAGCTGCACAGTGATCATTCTACAACACAACCACCTAAATTGCAACGCATGCCTTCATTTTACTAGAGTATTTCCTCATGAGTCGCTTTAGAGTAAGTGCATTAAAGATCAGTTTGTGTTCAGTGTCAATGATAAACCCAAAGCTATTTCTTTCTAAGTCACCTGTGTTTTTCCTAGCATTCTCCCATCTGAATAATTTTAGTGTCTCATTAATGTGTACATTCAAAAAGTTTGCATTAGGTCTGGGAGTGAATCTTAAAAATGAATTCTGTGTGGCACTCAGAGGCTTTTTAAATGCAGACTTGTGTCTTTCTTTAAGCATTAACTAATTCTTTTTTCTTTTCTTCTACTTGTTCTCCCTTTCTCTCTTTCTTTTTTTTTTAGAGGTTTTCGCTATAGGGCGCGTGCGCTTGCCAGACAGACAGAGAGAGACATAGAGACAGAAAGCGAGAAATCACCCCCCAGGGGGGATGGTCACGCCGCAATCCCTTCTCCTCCATTCTCCTCTCGGGATCTTGGGCACGCACGCACACGCACCCGGTGTGAGTTTTTAAGCCACCAGGTCCGGGACGCGAACCGCAGTCAACTACGTGGGAGTCCAGCAACATAGCCATTATGATAACTGCTGGTTCCCTCCCTTTCTCTTGATCTTCATTTTCTTCGTGATGATTTTGTGCTCTTCAATTATCCCTGCCTGAAATTATTATAGTCAAATGTCACTTATTCTAATCAGTCCTCTTTCATATATTTTTGTTCTTCTGCCCAGCCTGTGTCCTCTATTATTAGACATATTATTATCCTATGAATACTAATTAAACTAAATCTTTTGGCATCTTCCTTGTCTGTTACTTACCATTTCTTAAAATTGATTCTATTTGGGACCAACAGATGGCATAGTGATTATGTCACTGGGCACCCACAAGGCCAACCACTGTTCAAATCTTGGATCCAGTGTCTTGAAAATCACACCGGGCATTTGTGTGCATGCCCAAGATCCTGAAGGGAGAATGGAGGAGAAGGGATTGTGGCCACCCCTATGGGGTGGGGTGGGGATTGATTTTTTCACATTCTCTCTCACTGTCTCTGTCACTTTCTTTCTTTGATAAGTGCATGCACCCTAAGGCAAAAATCTCTTAAAACAAAAAAAAAAAAAGGTTTTTTTGTTTTTTTGTTTTTTTTTTTCCAATCTGTTTTTCCTTATTTACTTGTTGATGTGTACGGCATTTTAAATACTTAAAAGACAAGGAATGAATTGCTTTTTCTCAGTTATTGGGTTGAGTCCTCAGCTATTGCAATGTCTTGCTATGGGATTTCTATCTGAAAGGAAATGGTGACTAGAATTCTGAATGGAATTGGTATGTTTGGTAAGCTTGCTGCATTATACACTTTGCTACAACGTCACCGTATAGGGAATTCTCCATCTGCATAGTGGCCAACAAATTGTCTGACTATTGGAATCCACACACCCGTTAACTAAGATGGTTTTTAAAAAATAAAAAAATGGAGGGACCAGCAGATGACATGATTCCATTGCTGGACTCCCACATAGCCGACCTCAGTTCAAGTCCTGGACCCAAGAACTTAAACTCACAATGAGCGCGTGTGTGTACACGCACAAAATCCCATGAGGAGACAGTAGAAAACGGGATTGCAGCATTACCATCCCCCCTAGACGTGGTGATTTCTCACTTTCTCTCTCTCTCTGTCTCTCTGGTGAGTGCATGCATCCTACAGCAAAAATATCTAAAATGTTTTTTAAAAAGGACTCCAGGTAATTTTGGTTTATTTATTTATTTTTAATATTGAAGTATCAGACAGGTTAGCTCTCTTGATAAAGGGCTGAGAGCCAACTGGTGAAACTTTAATGAAGGTAAACTTTCATATACTTAATTTATTCCCTCATAATTCCTACCTAGCCCCTAACATGTCCACTAGCCTGATTTCATAAGGAAGATCAGCTTCAAATTTTACTGCAGTCCACCCTTGTTACAATATGAGCTAGTAGTCTTCCCTGTATCGGTAGACTTATTTTTCATTATGTTTTCATTTCTAGAAAATTGCCAACTTCTAGAAAATTGCCAACACATATCTATCTCTTGCTATTTACCACCACCATCATCCCAGTGAGGGATATTAAGAGAGACGTATGTTCTCTATCCACAGTCTAAAAAATAAAAATAAATAAATAAATGGAAATCCCAGTCTATAGGACTTAACAAGCTGTATGATTTCACTTACTATCATCAGAGTTCATGTGACAGAAATAGGTTCACAGCTAAAAACAGAAAATATTTTTCTATATAATGAAATTACATCAAAATGTATTGAAATTATACTTTTGAACAAATTATTTCACTTCTCTAAACCAATTTTTATATTTCCTAAAGTAGATAGAAATTGTAGTACTTCATGAGAGCGTGATAGTGTTAGATTAAATGAAGCATATAAAAGAATTTAGCATTCTGCCTCGCACTTACTAAGCTTTCAACAAATTTTAAGCCCACGTGTTATCACCCATTACCTCCCTCATCCATTTGTGAAAATCTGTGGGATACAACACATTTTGAACGTTGCTTGTTTCTTGATATCTTCCTATGCCAATATATGCAGGAGGGCAATAGTTCGCTCATTAATTATGTTGTTTTCTGTTCCCCATTCATTTGTCCTAACTAACCTACAATTCGATCATTCATTTTAATTTTCAATTTGGTTGGAACTCACTATTTTGTACTACTCAGCTTAATTTGCTATTTCTGGCTTATTAAATTTTTAAAAAATTGAAGTGCAATATATTAGTGTATAATATTGAATTCCTCAAATACATCTCATTTGTCCCATCCTTAATCCATCTAAAATCCCCTGCTACATAATAAGAGTGTCTTCCCATGCCATATGCAACATAAAAAGAATAAATTTTTTTTCGATGCTGATGGTTTCTCAATGGACAGTAATAGTTAAGCTAAAATTCAAAACATTTTCCATGCCACAATTTGGTTGATTTGTTTGTTCCTGAGCATAATTTATAATTCTTTGCTCTACTCTGTTCCCGAAATATAATCAAGAGGCAAATCTGTTGCCAGTAACTATAGCAAATGGATAGAATTAAATAAACATTGAATGGCAAGAACTATGCTACTTTGTGTGACTAAAATAGCTCTGATGTCTAAAACACAAAGGTTTGATTTCAGTTTTTTATAATTTAAACTTTGAACTGCTCAAGCTGCTGCCTTCTAAGAATTTGCATAATGCTTGAACTAAGAAATGTTGTAGAGATTTTCTAATGGGACTCTGCTTTTCTTTGTGAATTGAGTACATGCTTTGTAAAGAAAAAGTCGAAGATCAAAGTAAAATCACTCATAATTCATTACTCGAGGACTTATAAAATTTAAACGAATCAGCTAAAAATGGAAATAGAATTAATGAGAGATCAACAAATCTTTTCACTGATAACCAGTAGGAGTCAAGACATTTATGGGACACAGTATGGATGATTATCTGTTGATGAAAACATGTATGGTATCTTCAAATGGACTGTTGTGAAGTGTATTCATATTGGGTAAACTCACCTTACAAGCTGTAGTGATGTATAGTGATTGAACGTATAAAATAAAATAAGATAGTAATATACAAAATGATTCAATTCATGAATATATATATGAAAAGAGAAAATGATTAAATATACTAAATGAAAAAAATAAATAATTTTCAAAATAGACAATATTGACACTTTCATGTCTTTTCAGTCACACATAGAATCACATAAATGTTAAATAATAGGGTAGATGTCCGTGTTCTGCTTTGATTTCAATAAATACTCATCTAATATTTTCCATTTTATGTGTGGTAAAATTTTTTGGAACAAACCTTTTTAAAAAATGTTAAGCAATGTACCCTCTATATCTATTTTGTTGAGAGTTTTACTCATGAAGAGACGTTGTATGGTTTTGTTTTGAGAGGTTTTTTTCTATAGGGTGTATGCACTCACCAGAAAGACAGAGAGACAAAGAGACAGAAAGCAAGAAATCACACCCCAGGGAGAATGGCCACGCCGCAATCCCTTCTCCTCCATTCTCCTCTCAGGATCTTGGACATGAACACACCCGCGTCCAGCGTGAGTTTAAGTCACTGGGTCCAGGACTTGAACCATAGTCGACTACGTGGGAGTTCAGTGACATAGCCATTACACCAACTGCTAGTCCCAAGAGAGGTTGTATTTTTTTTAAAATGCTTCATCTGCATTCCTCAAAACTTTACAGACAAAACTAACACACACTCCAGTAATCGTTGCTCAATATAGCCTGAACTTCTGCATGCTATGGCAGAAATTGAAAGATTTTTTAAGACATGATAATAGAGAGGACAAGTGTAGACATCAGAGACTATGGAGCAGGATGCATGATAGGGAGTAGGCAGGAGGGAAAAAAAGAGGAGGTAACAGACATAAGAATGTAATATTCCTTGTTGGAAATTATATGGCAATATCTTTGATTTGGCTATCATACATTGCATGGATGTTTTTAGAAAAAACATATTGTACACCATGAAGACATGGAACAATTAAGTGTGAATAAGAAAATATAAAATTAAAAAGTTAGGAAAACATTAAAAAATGGTAATAAACATATTCTAAAACTTTGAAAAAGTTTGTTGGTGTTCTTGTTGGTTTCACTTTGTTTCAGAAATAGTTTGGCAGATTATATTATAGTTCCCAGGGATGGTCTCCACTTCACTCCTCCACGTGGAAGATTCATCTAGCCTAGTGCAAATCTTATTCAGTGCATCTCGTGGGAAGAATATATTATATCTCATTAATGATAATAACGAATATACTTCATAAATGTTATCTTAGAAAACACAGCATATGTTATGTGTGAGCAGAAACTTTTAAGAAGCAATGCATATTCCCAACAGTTCTTTTCCTTTTTTCCCCTCTGCTAAGGAAATGGCACACACCAAATATGGTTACTCCCTTCAACCTGCATTCTGGAACATGACTTACGGAGTAAATCCAAGCAACCTGTGGTTGCAGACATGTCACTTGAATGGGACATAAACGCTTGTTCTTGTAATTCCCTAAGATACCTGACTAATTGGCAATTAACAATTCAATCTTGAACTTGATTGCAAGCTTATTAACATTGATTACAAGGAATATAAATTTGTATCTAGGCCCATTCAGTGGCATGGTATTCTTGCACTGCTCAAGAGAAGCCAGATCTCACATGGCATCCACAATTTGAATCTTGGGCCCTATCAGCCGAAAACACACCAGGCATGCATTTGTGTGCCAAGATCTGACGGACTGGAGAACTAGAAGAAAGGGATCACAGTGTGACGAGACCCTGAGGGTGCTCCACTCTCTCTCTCTCTCTCTCTCTCTCTCTCACACTCTCTCTATCATGTGCACATGCAGGTGCTTTGTCATGAATTTATTTTTATTTTTTAAAGTATTTTTTTATACATTCACTTATTTAGCTTACAAAGTGAATATTTCAACATGTGAACATTTCTCCTTAGTCCAGTTGATAAAACTGTAAAATTATCTTCAACAGATAATACCATATTCTTTGTCCCATTAATGCTTTGCCTCTATATTTGTCTTCTAAATGTCCTTCCTCAGACTCTACTCTTTCACACACACTGTATCTGGTATTCACATTCATTTACTGTGTTTCTATATCCTTTAGTCAATCAGTTTCAGTCACAGAGTGCTAACACTCGGTATATATTAAATGGGGACATACAATGTCTCTCCTTTATAGCCTGGCTTGCTTCACTTAGCAGTAAATCTCTCATATTCTCCCACCTTCTGTAAAAAGCCAGGATTTTTTTTATTTTTAGTGGCTGAATAGTATTCCATAGAGTATATGTGCCACAGTTTTTCAATCCATTCATCTATTCATGGGCATTTGGGTTGGTTCCATGTCTTAGCAATTGTAAATAGTGCCACAATAAACATCGATGTGCAAACACTTTTCCGATTAAGAATTCTTCTGTCCTTTGGATACCAAGGAATGGGATTGCTGGATAATATGGTAGTTCTATTTGTAGATTTTTGAGGAATCTTCAAATTGTTCTCCACAGTGGCTGGACCAATTTACATTACCACCAGCAGTGGATAAGTGCTGGCAAGAGTGTGGTGAAAGAGGAACTGTCATGATTTTTTTTTCAATTTTGTATTTTATATGAACAATGATAAGTATGATATATATTATTTCCTAAATCAAACCATATTCAAAGTACAAAATGACAAAAGTATCACAACAAAATAGTCTTATAAATCAATACTATTGACTATAATTTCTTAGTGTCATATTTTAATAAGATTCGCTTCCATTTTTTTCTATGTTCCAAAGGAATTTACACATCTTGGCAGGTATCCATTGAAACTTGAAAGTGATCTCTCTTGAAAATGAGAGATCACTTTGTCTTCACTAAATCCTTTATTTTTCTTAAACCTTTAACAATTCAAAAGATTAAATGCAAAATATGTTTTAACAATAGCTTTTAGTGTAGCGGTATCAAAATTTAGGCAACCTTATATCTAACATTCATTGTTGCTTTCCTATGTGGGCTCCTGGTATTTAACATTCTCTGACCACCATTTCTTCCAGCTGCTTCTCACAGTGCAAAAATATAACTTCCATCTCCAATTGCCCCTCTTCCAATTCTCTTGGATATTTGGGAGGGGAAGGGAGAAGTGTATATTTCTTGTGAGATTAAAAAATGTAGAGCTGGCTCCATGTTGCAGCAGTAATGCTGCCCAACGGAAGTTGGATCCCACATGACAGCCACAGTTTGAATCCCCAGCTTGGTCAGTCTGAAACAGATGAGGGTGAGTGAGAGTGCCCAAGCTCCAATGGGCTTGAAAACTGAAAGAAGTGGACCACAATGTGATCTGACCCTGTGGAGGGTGGTCTTTTCTCTCACTCTCTCTTTCTATCTCTCTCATTCTTAGACTCATGTGTGCCCTGTCTTGAATAAAGAAAAACCAGTAAATATATATATGCAATTTGCCACAGTTCCTAGAATTCATTTGACAAGTTCTTATTCTTTCCTTTTAAGACTCATATTAAGGGGCCAGCAGGTGGTGTGGTGATTAAGGGCGCTGGACTCCTACGTGGCCGACCATGATTCGAGTCCCAGACCTGGTGACTTTCTTTCTCACTTTCCCTCTCTCTCACTCTATCCCTCTTTGGTCAAATTAAAAAATAATGAATATAAAATAAAGTTCAATGAAATAATTTTTAAAAATCTCAGTGCTATTTCTTTCTCCAAATATTACAGGCTTGACTCTTAAAAAAAAAAAAAAGACTCATATTAAATAGTGCTAGATCCCATGAAAATCCAAGGTAGAATAATTACTCCTTTCTCTGTTCTCTCCTAGCACTTGGCTTATCTTTTTGGTATGTAAATTATATTTTAGCTATATTTGGGCATATTTACCTTGATGTGAAAATTGTGTTTTATTTTGTACTATCTTACGTATTATAGAACACCATCTGGCTTATATTAGGTGCTCAGTTAATTTTTGCTGAATTTAAATGGTATTCAAAAAATTGGCGTCCATCACACTCATTCCCCTTAGATATTTTTTCTTTTTCTTTTTCTTTTCTTTTTCTTTTTCTTTTTCTTTTTCTTTTTCTTTTTCTTTTTCTTTTTCTTTTTCTTTTTTCTTTTTATTGAGAGAGATTTTTGCTGTAGGGCACATGTACTCACAGGAGAGACACAGAGAGACAGATCTTCCCTAGATTTTTAAATATGACTTTATGGGTCAACAGGTAGTGTGGTGGTAAAAGCTCTGGATTCCCACATGAATGGCCATAGTTCCAGTCCCAGACCTGGCTTGCTTTCTCACTTTCTCTCTCTTTCTGTCTCTTTCTGGTGAGTGCTCATGCCCTATGTCGAATTTTTAAAAATAAAAATAATAAATAAAATTAAATCAATACATCTTTTTTTTAAAATATTACTTTGTTCAAATTGAAACTCAGATGCATAGAAGGGGTCGGGTTTTTTTTTTTTTAATCAAATTTCTAGAATTTATTTTTCCCATTTCATTAAAGTGAAAACTGTCTTTCTCTGCTAAGAGCAAGTGCAAAGCAAATGTCTTAAAATAGACCAGAGTATATACACATATACATATATATACACACATACATATGTGTGTGTGTATATATATGTGTGTGTGTGTGTGTGTGTGTATATATATATATATATATATATATAAAAGAGTATATATGAACATATATACATATATACATATAGGTGTGTGTGTGTATATATATATAGAGAAAAGAGATAATATATGCATATATACGCACATACACACATATATGTGTGTATATATGTGTGTGTATGTGTTTATACATATATATATATATATATATATATATATATATATATATATGAAATAATTTTACCTATTAAACTAAGAGTTTTTACACTCTGCAGAACTTATATTTCTTAGAATATGATGCAAATATGTGAAGTTGGGGGAAGATAGGAAAATAGTGACAGGATGCAGAAACATTATCAAGGCATTTCTACTGAGATGAAGGTGGTAAAATTGACTTTGGGAACAAGTCACAGACTTAATTACAAAGGGATATTGTGAATATTGTAAATGAACTTATTCTATGTTACTTTTAGAGCAATCTAACCTATTACCTAGAGCATTTTGTTCTTTTTCCCTTTTATACATTGCATTTTTTTTTTGAGAGAGAGATTTTCGCTATAGAGAGCGTGCGCTTGCCAGACAGACAAGAGAGAGACATAGAGACAGAAAGCGAGAAATCACCCCCCAGGGGTGATGGCCACGCCGCAATCTCTTCTCCTCCATTCTCCTCTCGGGATCTTGGGCACACACACACACGCGCCCGGTGTGAGTTTTTAAGCCACTGGGTCCGGGACGCAAACCGTGGTCGACTACGTGGGAGTCCAGCGACATAGCCATTACGCTAACTGCTGGTCCCAACTTTTATACATTGTTAATCCCCTTAGGTTAGTTCCATACCTTCTGTAATATTCATTTTAATCTAAGTAGATGTTGAGAAATTGAAAGATGGTGCTAAGTATGCAACAAGATCACCGGGAAATATGGAGGATTGTAGCAATCTAGTGAAATGGCTATAAAATATCATTCTTAAGCTGGCCCATCACCTAGCAGTTAAGTCAATTAGATCCCACATGGCCAGTTCTGATTAAAGTTCAGTCCCAGCAACTTGAAAAGTATGTTGGGTATGTGTGCATGTGTGCTTAAAATCCCAACAGGATAGAAAAATACAGGAGAAAGTATTCTGGCATGACCCCTCTCATTTGGGGAGCATTTTCTCTCTTCTTTTCTCTTTTCTTCTTTCTCTTTTCTCTTTTCCTGTTCTCACTTCTCTCTCTTCTCTCTTTCTTTTTTCTCTTACTTTTCACTCTCTCTCTTTTCCTGACAAGTGCGTGCATTCTCTGGCAATTAGGCAAGAGTTTATTATTCAGTCAGTCAGTCAAAAAATACTTTTTAAGCATGTATTATGAGTCAGACATTGTGCTAGGGCAATAGGGATAGCGACATTAGCAATATAGATACAGCTCCTATTTAAAATCTACTCTGAGAGAGAGAGGTTAAACACATAGGCTTAATTGCTAATCTTTTTTCCAGTTCTCAAGGTCTCCTTCTAGCAGTTGAACTCATGTACCAATATGATGCTGTTATTGTGATTGCTATGACTTTAACAATGAAAGACAAAGGCAACAGAAATTGTACCATACAAGTCATAAAATATATCATTGAATTTTAAAATAAGGACTCTTGCCAAATGCCTGTAACCACAGATTTATGTACCACTTACAATAAATACCTACCAATAAAACTAATCATTTTACTTCCTTCTGGGACCAGCACTTACACTGGAGTTGTGCACATGGTAGTTATGGCAAACACCTGCTGACTTCACATTCTGAACAGCCATCATCCAGACGAGCCCTGAACAGTCTTGATGCCAGCTCTTTAGAGTTTAAGGAGCTGACCACGTACTAATTACTGAGGCACGACAGATATTATATCTAGCATTTGGAATGAGTCCAAGAATAGAATTTAAAAGATAAATTCCTAAGAAGATATGCAGACTGAGGAATTTTTCATGAGATGTATTATATCATATACAGAAAGTAAAAGAAAAAGTGAGACAGAAAGGGAGAAATAAGAGATAAGAGAGAATAAGTAATATTAATATAACTATAAAATTAAAACTTGGAATCTAAGGAAACTATTGAAAACCAAAAGAAAAAGAAAATAAAAGATTTCTTGCTTTTTTGTTTATTTGTTTTGCATTTCCTTTGTGGAAAACTCCAAATGAGAAACCCTCACAGCATTAGTTTACAATAAATGAGCATCATATTTAAGACTCTTCCTCTACTTTATGGGTAAAACACATATAGCAGAATTGTATTACTTGTTATATTTTTAATCTTAAGCCCTGAAAATATATTCATTTCTCCCTTTAGCTACAGGTTTACCATTGTCTGATTCATCAACATGTTTAAACTTCAAGTTCTTTCTAATGTAATTAAAATGAACACAGTGAGGATATTTCTGTAACCCCATAAAATTACTGATTCAACACCTGGCATCTTGCAACATGTAACAGAGACTAAAATTGAAGGGAATTTAGAAAGACAGAATGACTCAAAGAATGTCTTTCACTGTCATATCAGTAGTTAAAATCCAGTACAAGGCTGGGAACCAGCAGTTAGCGTAATGGCTATGTCGCTGATCTCCCACGTAGTCAACCACGGTTCACGTCCCGGACCTGGTGGCTTAAACTCACACCGGGCGCGTGTGCGTGCGTGCCCAAGATCCCAAGAGGAGAATGGAGAAGGGATTGCAGCGTGACCATCCCCCCTGGGCAGTAATTTCTCGCTTTCTGTCTCTCTGTCTCTCTCTGTCTGTCTGGCGAGCGCACGCGCCCTATAGAGAAAAAACCTCTCCAAAAAAAAAAAAAATCCAGTACAAGGCTATAATGACTAAAGCTGTTCCCAACTGGGTGCTCCACATTAGAACATAAAAAAATGATGCAGTGGAATTTTTGTTGTTTGCCAATCTTGTTGACTGGTAAGCTCCCATGACAGTCCCAGAAAAGGTGGTTGATAATAGGATACTCAGGTGTCGCTGATGAGCCCTTAGAATGTCCTTCCTCCATGTTCTTTTTCTGCAAAGGACTATTTCTGTTTTTATTTTTAATACTACTACTTGATATATAAATTGTATATAATATTTCCTGATATGATTAAAATAATTTTATAATTTTAATGAGAAAGTATTTAAAATATTCTTTGAATATAGTTCAAATAAAGTTTGAAGAAAAAGTTCAATGCATGGTCATTGTGTTTATACTGTTTTCAGCTATAAAACTTCAATAGCAGTGAAATGAGATTCTAGTCTTCTATATTATGAATATTTGAAATACCTTCATAAATAAGACATCTCTTATTTACTGAGATTAAGTGTATAACTCATCATTTTTCTCTTCTATTTATTTGCACAGTTAAAGGTAAATCCGTAAGCCAGTATTTTTCTTTATTAAAAGGCATTGGATAGGTGGAGTGAAAAGGTCTTTGCTACTGTTTTCTATTCTTTTCTTTACTTTTCTTTTTTCATTGAGAGAGATTTTTGCCATAGGGCACATGCACTCACCAGAGAGACAGAAAGAGACAGAGAGACAGAAAGCAAGAAATCACCCCCTAGGGGGATGGCCACCCTGCAACCCTTTCTCGATTCTCATCTTGGGATTTTGTGCACTCACTCACATTATGTGCCAGCATGAGTCTCAAGCCTCTGGGGCCAGGAATCGAACTGCAGTTGACCATGTGCGAGTCCAGTGACATAACTACTTTTCCATCTGCTGACCCCACTAGTCTTATTTTACTTGAATTGTCTTATTTTTAGAGAGATTATTGCTATACAGGGTTAGCACTCACTGGAGAAACCAAGACAGACAAACAGAAAGTAAGAAGTCACCCCCCCCAGGGTGAATGACCATGCTGCAATCCATTCTCTTCCATTCTCCTCTTGGGATTTTGGGCACTCACACACATGCACCTGGCATGAGTTTTAAGCGACCTGGTCCAGGACTAGTACCACAGTCAGCTATGTAGTAGTCCAGCGATTTATCCAGTACCCCATCTGCTGGTCCCTGAATTTTCTAACCTTAGCTGTGAAATTTTTCTTTCAAATTGATTCCTTTCAATTTTCCTAAAATTTTATTAAGGTTAACTTAAATAAGAGGCAAAGGCTACTCCAACCAGTGATATATTTATAAATACATATTTACATGTAACATATCTGTGTATACATACATATACTTCCATGCATATGAAATAATGAGCATAAATAAATAATTATAGTTTCCTAGACCATGTTTTCTCTCCAATAGATAAGTAAACCAGGATTTCTGGGGGTGAGTCTTAGTAATGTCTTTTTCAATAAAATCCTGAAAGAATGTAAAAATAGCCAAGCATGTACTAAAGTTTAGATAAGAAAGTAAGGGTTAGCTGGCATAACTGAAATAACGAATAGACATACAGACATGTAGGTGGTGGTTACCCACAACACACACACACACACATGCACACACACACATACCACACACACAAACACACACCACACACACATACACATGACAGACACACACACACAACACACACACATACACACACAACACACACACCATACACATACACACACAATGCACATAACACCCACATACACACAACACATGCATACATACATACACACAACACACACAACACACACACACACACACACACACACACAGGATATATCTACCAATTTCTGCCTTTATGTAATTTTACCTCACAGAGTATATGTTTCTGTTTGCTAAAGTTCTTATGGTGAATTCTGCTTTGCAAAGTAAGTGAAAAATAAATTTATTGAACATTTCTTTGGGTAGCTCGAAAATTAGAAGTAAAGAAAAACATTCAGATCTTTGCAGAGTCAAGGATACAGAACCGTCCTGAGGTCAAGAGAATAGGTCCTCTGGAACAGATGTGGACCTCGGGAGAAACTCATATGTAGCAATATCCTTTTCAGTAAAAGGAGGTGCTAAAGATCTGGACAGAATTTTGAATCTACAAGAATGGTTCAGAGAGAATAATCTATGTTAGTTAACCAATAGAAAAGATACACCTGTAAGGTTAAGACAGATATCTTAATAGAGCGGACATGATTCACTTAAAAAGAAAGAACCAAATACAAATATCTTTGGACAAGGGCCAAGCTATGAAGTTGAAGTGTGGTCAGATGTCCCACATATCCACAGATCAGGATCTGATTAGAATGTAAATCGAAGAGCAATTATACACGGCATGCAGTTATGGGTTGCTGCCATAGATTGACAGTATTTTCAGTTGCATTTATTAGATGTATTGTTATTGTCCTAGTACCTAGATGGACCCTGATTGTTTAAAGCTGCTCATAGAACCACATTTATTACACTTGGATTGTGAAGATAAGTAAGTTGATAGTGTGAATAATAACTAGAATTTTGGTCCAAGTGAACATTCATGATGCATATTAAAAAAAAAAAAAAAAAACTTATCTCACTCAATCTCACTTCCTACTGAAGCCTCAGATTTTTATTTCCCTTTGCTATCTCATGCCACTTCTGGTTCTAAAAAATCAAAAATTAAAATGTATTCTGTTTTCCCCTTCTTTCTCATAGTCATTAATTTATTAAAAGTATCACATTTTGGGAACAGCAGATGATGTAAGGGTTACATCTTGGGACTCCCACATGGCTGGCGGCAGTTTGAGTCCTGGATACAGTGTCTTGAAAATCATGCCAGGCATATGTGTTTGCATGTCCAAGATCCTAGAAGAAGAATGGAGGAGAAGGGATTGTGGCATGGCCACCTCCTCCATTGGGAAGTGATTTCTCACTTTCTCTCTCACTGTCTCTGTCTCCAATGATCATATGCAACCAAAGCAAAAACCAACTTAAAAAAAAAGTATTAAAGTTTTTTGTTACCTAGGGTCAAATCTAATTGTTAACAATAGTATACATACGTTAGACATTGACTAGATTAGAAATACTTTGACATGTAATTTTATCTTACCAAGAAGCTACAAATAATATTTCTGATTCATTATGTTTTTATAAATAAATTTGTACTTTAATTCCTTTCTTTCTGAGCTCTTTTTCTTTTCTTTTCTTTCTTACTTTCTTTTTTTAATTTTTATTGCCAGAGAGCAAGCATGCTAGCCAGATAGAAAAATCACTCCCCAGTGGTGTGTGATCATGCTGTCATCTTTTTTCTCCATTTCTCAACCCTGTCAGGATTTCAGGCATGAAAGTGCATGCATCTAGTGTGTTTTACAAGGCCCTGGGGGGGAGATTCATAGCGCAGTCAGCCATGTGGGATCCAGATGCAGATGCACTGCACTTGACCATTGGGCTATAGGCCTAGCCCTCATTTACACTTTTTTTTTTTTTTTTTTGCCACAATTCCAGCAAGCAATTCAGGTAGATAAAATCTGTCTTGCTCTTTGACTTTATCTTGATTACTAAACTTTATAGCTATAGGCAAGTTCTCTCCATAGTTAATATTTTCAGCTGTTCTGTTGCCCATTTCATTTTCCCTTGGACTATTGTGTGTTCTTTGGAGTTCTCAGTTTTCTTTTTAAAGAATTATTCATCCAATTTCATTTATCTCTTTATTTTTAATTTGACTAGGGAGACAGAGAGAAAGAGGGAAAGTGAGAAAACAAACTGCCAGGTCTGGGATTCAAAAAATAGTCAGCCATGTGGGAGTCCAGTGCCTAAACCACCACACCACCTGCCAACCCACGAGCTCTCAGTTTAGGTACTCTACTCCAAGGTGTTTCATTTGTAAATATATTTCTGTAAGACAAGTCTAAATGCTCTTTTTGTATCATCATGCTTGATAGTGTGTTCGCAAAGACTATTGGACAAATTATTCTACTCAAATGCATCCTTGTTTTAAGATATATTTTAATCCTTCCAAAAATTCAAAGTTTTATTATATGCAACTGTGGCAAGCAACAAGACTATTTTTTAAAACTTGTTTCTGGATCTTTCAATGAAAATAGCAAGAGACATAGAATTATAAAACTGGAACATCTTTTACAAAATGTTTATCTTTCTTTCTGCAAATGAGAAACCAAGACCCTGAACTGTTCACTTGATTTTCACTTTCAGTTGTTCAATAACACATAGCTAACTGGTGGAAGAAATAGAATGTATTTTCTTTAGGCTTTCAATATATTGATATTTTTGGTGTTCAGATTTCTCACTGTACTGCAGCTTGCATGAATTGATACCATCTCAATAGACACTTAATTGAATTATTAATTGTTGCTCTAACTATTGCATAACTTGCACATATAATGGATTAATGAATCCTTATAACCATCGAATACTGCTACCCTCAAATAAAGTTGGTTGAACAAAAACCTTATTGTGAAGATTATTTTCTCATAAATATATATATATATATATATATATATATATATATATATATATATTAGAGATTTTTTTCCCCTTAGGGAGAGTCCCCTTACAAGTGAGAGAAAGAGACAGTGAGAAGGGAAGTGAGAAGTCACCCTCTGGAGGGGGGATGATCATGCTATAATACCTTCTCTGCCATTATCCTCCTGGAATCTTGGGTATGCACTCACTCCTACCAAGTGTGAGATTTGAACCACTGTACTAGAATAGTGGTCAGGCACATGGGAGTACAACAACATAACTGTTAAATCACCTGCTGGCCCCCTTAAGTTATATTTTGAAATAAGATTGTAAACTGAAATAATACTAGCATCTTGAGATTTGGGGTGGATATTGCCAATTTTTTTCTAAATGTAGTATCAATATGCTCTTGCCTAATAATTTCATTATAAATATATCCTCAGCACACTCCAGTCAACATTTTGATCTTTGCTAATTTTATGAATAAATAATGAGATTTTTATTTTAATGAACACAATATTAATTTTGACAATATAAATGACTCCTTTAAAATCACACTGAGCAATATGTTAGTCACTAGACACTAATCACACAAAGTTCTTGCAGTTAAATTCTGCTTTGGAAAGTGAAAGCAAACTAAATTTATTGGACATTTCAAATTTTTAAAAGAAATATTTATTTAAATTGATTTGTTATTATTATTCTTCAATTTGGCCAGAGAAAGAAACACAGATTATATATATATATATATATATATATATATATATATATATATATATATATAGAGAGAGAGAGAGAGAGAGAGAGAGAGAGAGAGAGAGAGAGAGAGAAGAGAGAGAGAGTTTGAAAGCTAGCTGCCCCAGTTCCGGGACTTGAACCATGATCAGCTATGTAGAAGTCCAGCGCCCAACTACCACACCACCTGCTGGTCTCTAGACATCTCAATTTTACACAACTAAAATTCAGAATTCATTTCTCCAGTAGCACTAGTTACATCTAAAGTGCTCAATAATCACAAAGTGTAGTGGGTACTGTATCAGAGGGAACAGAAATAGAACATGTCCATCACCACAGACAATTCTATTGAAAATGGAGCCAAACAATATGATTGAAAGTATATACAAAAATAAATAAAGTAATTGATAAAAAAAAATGGAGCTCTAAATATTATTATTTCCTATTTACAGAGAAAGGAGCTCACATTTACTGATAAACTCATTCTCATACATGCACTAAGTGGAAAAGTCAGGCTTGAATAACACCAATTAATTTCGTATGTTTCTTAGTATGATTATCTTTTTTTTTTCTGATAATGAAGATAAGCATAGACTTTTAAAGTCATTTGTACTTTCCATGTTTTAAATTCTTTATTCATATGGAATAAATGAGTAATGAATGAATAAGCACCTTTATAAAAATTTTCCATTATTAATTTAATAAACTCTGGTTTTTGTTTTGTTTTGTGTATTTGATTTTTAGGTTTTGCTATAGGACACATGCACTTCTTAGGGAGAGACAGAGAGAATGAAAATGAGAAGAAAGACCTCAGGAAGGATGGCTACCTTGCAATTTCTTCGCCTCCATTCTCCTCTTGGGATTTTGGGCATGGTGTGTGTACACCAGACATGATTATTTTGTTGTTCTTTTTTCAGATTTTTGTCATAAGGACCTGCACTTGCTGGAAAAAGAGAGAGACAGAGAGAGGGAGAGTAAAAAATCACACACACACCCCTTGCACACACACAGTGAGAATGGCCATGCTGCAGTCCCTTCTCCTTCCTTCTCCTCTTGGGATGTTGGGCATGCGCGCACACACACACACACACACACACACACACACACACACACATCCAACATGATTTTCAAGCTGCCCAAGTCCCGGACTCCAACTGTGGTCAGCCAAGTGGGAATCCAGGGCTTTAACCACCATGCCACCTGCTGACACTTTTATTTTATTTTTAAGCTAAAGCTACAACCCAACTTTTATAACTTTAAATTCAGTATTGTATGAAAGGGAATAAAATTATATTAACATGTTATTTGCACTGTTTTATATTTCCACTGAGGATAAGACTGTGTTGACAAGTCAGTTTTTGATCTTCTGGGAGAAAAATGGAGAAGTAATATAGGAGAAGACAATGAAAAAAAAAGGCATTAAGTAAGACTGCATGAAAGGGGTTTAAAGTTCAGAATAAAATATATATCAGAACAGAAAAAAAAGAGTCGTGGTGATAATCAAATACATTTTAATAAGGATAGTACTTGAAGGGTTTGAAGAATTGTTGTAACCTACATGTTTATATTCACAGTGTCCTTTAGGAAATGTATGGTAATAAATTAAGTCATATTGAACTCATGTACCGGATTATGCTTGACAATAATCTGAGACTGGCTCTTGTGAAAAATGGTGCTTTAATTGCTATATATATGTGATGATATACTTCGATGATATCACTTTTTAAAAATATACTGTCACATATATATCACACTTAACCAAAATACTGAAAAATTACTATGTTAAACACTTTATTTAGTTAGTTTTAGTAAATTTCAAACATTTTATCTAGAACCTCTAGAGTCTTTTTTTTGTTCTTTTTTGGGGTAGTCCAAGTATTGTTGATGATTAATATTGGTGAATTTGGTGAAAAAATAACACAAAATAATTATATGTATAGAGAGTAACCATTAGGAAGAAGAAGGGCAGAACTTGATTCTCTCTCTCTTTGTGTGTGTGTGTGTGTGTGTGTGTGTGTGTCTGTGTAAAACCATACTCTTTAAGTTATATGGGGTATTTCATGTTATAAAAGTGACAGCAAATACAAATGAGATTCTTAAAGACTATATTCTTGTTCTAAAGGTCTCATTTTAATATGCAAATTCCCAGTTAATATTTTCATGAGAGAGATTATATCCTTTTGGTTCCTTTTCCATATTTTGATTGGTCATACTTGGAGCATTAGAATAGCCTTTGCCAGAAAATTATCTAGGGAGTAACTTCCAAATGTCATTACCTGTATTAAAATGGCACTCATCAGCTAATTTTCAAACATTAAAAAGTTCTTGAGGTCTTGCTCACTTGTTCACAAATGGAAATGGCATTTCTTTTCTCAGATATTCTATAAAAGTACCTTCTCTTCATGGCATGCCTCTTTTCTATCCCAGACTTTGTGCTTAAATTTATTAGAACAAATTTACAGAAATTTGTAAAGATAGAAGCAGCTCGGAACCTCATTATAGTAAATGTTATTGATAATTTATTTTTAAAACAAAGCCATGTACACTTCTATTTCTATAGCCAGTATAAAAAAAAAGCCATAGTTTTGTTTAAACGAGAGTGGATACATAACACATTACCATCTTACTTTTCAGAAGCTATGTATTGAAAATCTCTTTTTGTCTAGCAAGGTTGATGCAGACTTTAGGCAGGTATGCTTCCATGTTGAAATCCTCCGGAGATTAACAACAACTGCCTCGAGGTGTTCTTGGTTCCATTTCACCACCTCACCATCTGGGTAGACATATGAGGATCAGTTCAGCAGATTTTGGAAATGATTATTATAGAGGTTATTCTTTTTAGCAGATGATTTTTGTTTTGCCACTCCCACATAAATGTAAAACAGCAAATGTGTTCTAAGCAGAGACAACTGTGGAGCCTACATATTTAAAATTTTTTTCTCTAGCAGATCAAACTATTGCAAACTGAGCTTGACAGTGTCCAGTCATAGCATGAAGGGCAAATTTTAAACAGAGTGCACATTAGTGTGATATATTGTTCTCTTTGCCCCCCAAATAAATCACCCTCTTTGAAGATAAATGTAAATATAAGAACAAGCTGTAGTGTTACTTGATAATTTAATTCTCCTTCAATGTGTCCTTGAAACTTCTAACAAAGTAATACAATGTTTCAGAAGGATTTAATGCGTAAAATACTACAAGATTCCAGTAGGTTCTCAAAATTAGACAAGCATTACTTTTAAAATATTTTAAGTTCACATTCTTTATTAGCATTTCCTTTGTGTATAGAAGTAGTTTTATGTAAGGTGCAGATTACTCTAGCCTTTAAAATTCTAATAACAAGTATGGAGTTTACTTTTATATAGTTTATTTACTTCTTTACAGACAATTAATAATTTCATGATGATTACAATCTTCTTGTGAATTTAAGGAAAATTTTCGAAGTAAAAGTAAGTATCTGGTAATAGCTTTGACTTTATCCTTTTATATAGGTTTTACTTAACAAAACATTATATTTCTTAAATTTGACTTCCATCAGAGAGTAAAGTGATTTTTAAAGATATAACAATATATAAAATTCTAATTGCATTATGTATTTACAAAGGAATGGTGTATGCTGAGACAACGTTTTGCAAGTTTCTTTCATTGGATATTTTTCTCTAGGCAGGGCTGATTTTACATACCCTTCCCTACCTTGGTCTTTTGGAAGGATCTAGAGAAATATCTGGTTGTCACAACAAAGGAATTGACTTCTATTGGCACTTACTGGGTGTAGACTTGGATTACTGCTAACATCCTGCAGTGCACAGGACAGCCCAATACCCACAAAAAAGATGTATGCAGCCCACCTGCCAACAATGGCAAAACTGCAAATCCCTGCTCTAAAGCTATATTAACATCTACCAAAACTAAAACTTGACAAATAAATTATGCACAAGTAAATATTTAAGAAACGCAGAATCTTTGGAAATGACATTCTGCTGTATCTTATTTGTGTATGCACATATTCAAATATACATACACACATTTCCATGCATACATTATACATACATACGTATAAGTTTACATATACAAACATACATATGCCAACTGATGCTCAAATTCTTTATATTTGAATCCTTTGAAACAATTTTTTTCCCAGTTACTCTAAATAGAGGCTGTCCTAAATTCTTCACTCTCAAGTAATCAAAACCAGTTTTGAGCTGGCGTATCCTTTCTTCTCAAGGTAATCATGGCAACCAGAGAGAGACAAGACGTCTCTGGAGCGGGGCTCATATTTAGCAAAACATTTTTCTTTGTGGCTATCATATTTCTGGCTTGTTGATCTTCAAGCTATCTGACAGATTCATCTTCTAATTAGATGTTTTCTTCTTCAATGTATAATGTTATTATCTTCAATTGTTTATTGAAATATAATTGTAGCTCTTGATAACTCAATATATGTTCATTCTGATTATATAAACTGTGACTCAGAGACTGAGCCATCTTCATTTTGGAGAATGAAGAAAATGATCATCCCATCTTTCTCTGGACTCCAATTCTCTTAACCACATGGAACAAAAGAAAAAATAGAAAGCTCCTTAGCTCATCTCCTGCATTTGAAAGGAGTAAATATATTCTGAATGCTGGTCTACGAATGAATGTACTGATTTGCTTTCAGTTTCTATGCTGAAAACCTTTTGAAAATTCTCTCTGGAAGGTAGCACCCATGTAAGCAACAAATGTGAGATTCTGCTCCCATCCATGGAATGCAAAGTGGGTTACTCCTCATTCTCCACCATACTTCTTGTTAAGAACTCCTGCAAAATGGAAATTACGCTAAAAGGAAATCTACAGAGTATGTCAATTAGAGATATAGGTTGAGAATCCTTATTCCGAAAATATAAGCTCTGACATGCTCTAAAATGCAAAGCTTTTTCAGCACTGACATAATGACACCATAAGTAGAACATTTCACACTAAACCTCATGTGAGGTATTGCAGTCAATACTGTAGAATAAAAATATTGTATGATATTACCTTCAGGATAATGTATATAAAGTGTATGAGGGATCTTTTAAAAGTTCATGAAAATATGGAATTAAAGAATGAGTTCGTATTGGTTCTAAGAATTTTTGAAATCCATGCACAGATTTTCCGTAAATTTTTTTTTTGAAAAGGTTTTTGCTATAGGGCATGTGCGCTCACCAGAAAGAGACAAAGACAGAAAGCAAGAACTCACCTGCTGGGGGGTGGGGGGGGTTGGCCACGCTGCAATCCCTTCTCCTCCATTCTCCTCTCAGGATCTTGGCCACGCACGCATACGTGCCTGTCAAGAGTTTTAAGCCACCAGGTACAGAACTCAAACTGTGGTCAACTATGTAGGAGTCTAGTGACATAACTATTATCCATCCTCTGGTGTTAGCTGTGGACATTGATATATGATCTTTATATTGAGGTAATTTCCTTCTATTTGTAGTTCAAGCATTTTTATTAATATTATGAATGAGTGCTAAATTTTCTTCAAATGTTTTTGCTGTGTGTGTTATGGCAATCATGAGATTTTTATCTTCCCTTTGTTAATGTTTGATTTATTTGCATCACTGAAACATTTTTACATCCTAGGGATCAATCCCACTTGGTCATAGTATAGTATTATTTAATGTGCTGTTGAATTCAGTTCACTTGTTTCTGTTATTATCATTTCATCTACCTTCATCAGCCTGCATGTACACTCATTTCACAGTGTCTGCTCATTTTCATATTGTCATCACTAAATTTTAGAACTGAATAGGATCATAAATATTATCCAGGTTCATTTCATTATTTTTTGGATGACTAATTTGAGAATCAGGAGAATTACATGGCCAGTCCAGGAAAATCATGTAGCAAATTAAACCATGAGAGTCAAAAAAAAAAAAATCCACAGCTCTTTTCACTTTGTTATTATGTCTACCTTTGTCATTTCTCAACATCATATGAGGTGGGCAGGGATGTTATTTGCTTGGGTTGATGGTCTGAGTTGACAGTAACATGAGTCACTTCCAAGTAAAGTAGAAGAAATAAATAAAGAAAAAAGAAAATCCTCCATCTGTCTCATTTCCAGTTATTTTTTTTATTTTTATTTTATTACTGTTTTTTTGGGGGGAGTGGTTTTTGCTATAGGGCATGTGCACTTGCCAGAAAGACAGAGAGAAACAGAGAGACAGAAAGCAAGAAATCACCCCCCAGGGGGATGGCCACACTGCAATCCCTTCTTAATTCTCCTCTCAGGATCTTGGGCATGCATGCACATGTGCCTGACATGAGTTTACGCCACCAGGTCCAGGACTTGAATCGCAGTAGACTACATTGGAGTCCAGCGACATAGCTATTATGCCAACTGCTGGTCCCCATCTCCAGTTATTTTGACCAGAAAGGCAAAAATTTTCTAAGAAAGGCACTGGGCACAGTATCTTGGGATTCTAATACCTATAGACACTGGTACCTCAGCTGACTGATTTGAGAGAGTAAAAATCTGAAATCACTGAGATTTGGGGGGATTTTCTACAGCAAACTTTGTCTATAACGACCAACATACTATCTCTCAAAGACTATGAATTCTAAATTGATAGATGTTGACAAATGTGAAATGAACTATTATTTTAAGCAAAAAAAGTCTTTCTGTAATATAATTCACTAAAGATATGACTCTATGTAAGACCTTCTTTACTTATACATTTTAATATAGATCATATTACTATGGCAATGTGGTATGTATCTTTTTACGACATGTTTATTCAGATCATAATATATTAAAAAGATCTCGTCAATAAAACACTAACATAAAATAAAAGGAAAATTTGTCATTCGTATCCTGTTTCTTAAATGCAGTCCCTTGTTTTAAACTCCCATTGAAGCAATTATGCAACATAATACTTATAAAACTATTGACATGTTCTGTTCTCAAAAAAAAATAATAATCTCACATTATGAAGCCTTATAGTTAACCTGTGTCTAAACTTTTGTTTTTCTCTTTCATCTTATTTTTTACTTTTATATTTTTGTTTTAATTATTTGGATTTTATGAATTTACAATGCATATTAAGATTTTGTTTTGCACTGCCTAATTTAGAGATTTTTTTAATGATTTATAGATTTTTATAACGGTTTATAGATTTTATTTACCACTAAATTTTATTTTTATTGTCTTTAGACTAAAGACATCATTTTAGGTGAGACTTTATCAGCTTCCTTGTGACTATTTCTATTAACTTTACTATTAGCTTTCCTTTTCTTTATATGCAGCCATGAAGACTGGAATACAAAATAACTGATTATATAAATAGTAAAATAACCCTCACTTTAGAACAAAAACCATAATTTTCACTGCATTTGTGTTATTGATTTTATTTTCTACTAAAATTAAAATTCTATGTCATTTACACATTTTTCTTTCTTGTTTTTGTTTATTTTCCTATTTTAATCTGTTCTTGAGCCAACAGGTAGCTGGATCTCATGTGGTTAACTGTGTGGTGCAACTACCAGACCCAGTGACTTGAAAACCACACCAGGCATATGTGCATGTGTGCCCCAAATTTTGAGGGGGGAATGGAGGAGAAGGACTTGCAGTATGGCCATTAACCTGGGGGATGATTTCTCAAACCCTCCCCATCCCAGCAAGTGCACATGCCCTATAGTAAAAACTTTATGAAAATGAATTTATTCCCAGCAAGTGCACATGTCTTATAGCAAAAGCTTTATGAAAATAAATCTATTTTCTTTTTTTCTGGAGAGGTTTTTGCTATAGGTCTCATGTGCTCACCAGAAAGACAGAGAGAGATAGGGAGACAGAAAGCAAAAAATCAATCTCCAGGGTGGATGGCCATGCCATAATCCCTTCTCCTCCATTCTCCCCTCGGGATCTTGGGCACGCACGCACATGTGCCCGGCATGAGTTTAAGCCACCAGGTCCGGGACTTGAACCACAGTCAACTACATGGGAGTCCAGCGACATAGGCATTATGCCAACTGCTGATCCCAAACTTATTCTCAATTAAGTTTATTATCTCATAGTCTTTATCATTGTGCTCATTGCTTTATATTTATCCCTTATGTTATTTATCTGGATTTAATGTATAAATAATTTGCTTAAATATTTATAAAATTTATAATTATTTGAATTAGTTTTATGAAATTATCGTTAATTATAATTTTTATTTCCCAGCCATTGAGAAAGATTTTAACTGGGTATATATGAATATTTATCAACAGATCTACATTAGATTATGAAGAATAATTCAGAACCTTTATCAATCCTCATTTAATTTGATTATCTTCTACCTGTAACCAAAAGTGATCACACATCAAAGTTTTGCCTCAGAGAGGCCAAATTTACACCTTTTATTTTGGCATTACATTTTCTAACATTCCCTTTTCACTGTCAAAAAATATGTTGGGATTTGCTTATTTAATTCTATGGTCATTCTACCTGTAATCACTTTGCTTATAATTTTCTTCCTAACATAACATACAACAGAATAAATGATAAGACAATCTTGTCTACCTGACATCTCATATTTGAAAAGGGACATAAGAAGAGACAGACGTCAGCCTGCACATGTGAGGAGCCATCATTTCCAGAATTTCCATTACTGTAGAAATATCCTAGAATGGAAGTATTTTAATTTCTATCTCCACTTTCTCAGTGACAGACTTCTTAAATTCACATGACCTTCCATATCTCCACTAAGTGAAAACATAGAGAACATAATAAAAAAGAAGTCTCTGAAAGGTCCTGCAATAGTTGCTATAAGCAGTAAGGACTGATATATTGTCTTTAACTTAAACTACTTCGACATAACAATGAGATACATAGGAATGGAATACATGAACTGAAATCTCTAGCCTAGCAGCAGATAGAGAATATTTAAGTAGTAACAATGATCAGAGTCAATAAACCAAAAGTGTTAGCTAGTATTTCATTTACCTTAATAGAAATCCACCATCCTCAGGGGGATTATACTCCCTTCAATTGTTGGTATCGAAAGCTACACTGTAAGTTTTGTTAGTTGCAATAAAAGGTGACAAGAAAAAAATATTGATGAGGGCTTTCTTGGTAGCCTACTAGTTAAAGAAGCTGGGTCTCACATGGTCAACTATGCAGTTCAAGTCCTGGTCAGGCAGCTTAGAAAACACCCTTGTGCTACATGTCCCAAATCCTGGAAGATGAGGAAATGAAGAAGAGATTGTGGTGTGACCATACCCCATTGGGGTGCTTTCGCTCTCTCCCATTTGTCACTCTCTGCAAATGCACACCCCCTCTGGCAAATTAAAGAAGAAAAGCAGGAGAAAAAAAATGGCAAATTATGTGGCAAAATATGTGGGTTATCTACATATGTAAGATACCTCCAACTTTGTCTGAATGTCAGCTAGTAATCAGATGAGACCCTACATTAGTGCCCTGCCAGCTGATTCCCTGTGCTGGGATTCAGTCTTTTACTGTTTCTTCTCTTTTCTTCAGGGATTCTATTATACAAGAGGCCAGATATTTGACCATTTCTGAATTTACACTATCATTCTATCTGCTTACCATATACTTTGTGTGTACTGAGCTCACAAGAAAAAAAAAAAAAAAGACTTTGCATAACTATTATTTTGCCTGTTTGTGAATAAATGCTTGTGACAAAATTCAGCTACTGTAATTGAAACATAAGTCCTGGCAACAAGGTTGTTGATTTAAACAAACAAAACAAAAAACCCTTAGTCTTCTCCAACATTTAATTATTGGACCTAGCATTAGAAATAACCAGACTGAGTTAGTATGTGAACACAAACCTCTTTGGCCACTGTTCATTTCCATGATCAACAGAAAGATGACTTCCCTTCTCAGAGTTATGCCTCTTATCTCTGGATGGGACTTGAATGCCATGGCAATTGGCAAAGGGCATCAAGTCAGTTGCTCCTTCATTATTTACCTTTGTTTTCACATGCTGACCTCCAAATGCTGGTAAGCCATGCGCTGGACAATCCTGGATAGCCAAAGAAAAACAAGCAAGCTAACTATGATAAAATCAAATCATCAGCTCCTGAGTAATCAGGTTATTGTATACAGATTTCACTCTGAACTGGTACTGTTTCTCCTAATTTTCTCTTTAGTACAAATTTGGACAAGCTCTTTCTTTTTCTGACCTTTTAAAATCCGTTTTTATACTAAATGTTTCTCCTCTCCTTGAAACTAAGTTTAAATGAGTTGCCTGACAGATTATTTAGCATCATGTCCACTGCTTTGAGAACTTTACCTCACTGTGTTTCTGTTCATTGGCTTGTTTGTTTGGTTTTTCTTTTCTTTCTTCCATTTTTTTTTTTTTTTTTTTTGGAGAGGTTTTTGCTATAGGGCACGTGCCCTTGCCAGAAAGACAGAGAGACAGAAAGCAAAGCGAGAAATCACCCCCACAGGGGGGATGGCCACACTGTAATCCTGTAATCCCTTCTCCTCCATTCTCCTTTCGGGATCTTGGCAAGCACGCACACGCACCCGGCGTGAGTTTAAGCCACTGGGTCTGGGACTCGAACGGTGGTCAACTACATGAGAGTCCAGCGATATAGCCATTATGCCAACTGCTGGTCCCTCATTTGTTTTGTTAATTACCAACTCAGCCTCCAACAACTCCAATTTGGACATTACATAGGACTATTCTGATTTTCTTCTATTTATAAATTTTCACTAGATTCACACTCAAAATGAGACAAATTCCATTTGTGTATTTTCATGAGAAACAAAGTAATGGTTATGTAATACAGTTGTTTCTAAGGTTAATTACACCTTAGAAGCACCAAAATATAGGTATCAATGCACCCTAATCCAATTTATATAACAAAGTGCTATAGAATATGACAGAAATAATTCACTGGGGACATAGATCCATTCATAATCACCAGAAAGATATTTTTTGGTTGAAGAAAACCATATAATGAAACTAATTCCCACTCTGTAGATTAATGCAGATGGCAGGCTGTGTGTCCAAATACATGGATCTCAAGCTCCACCTCTCCAGCCTGCTTCATGTGAAAAGAATGTTGTGCTATGGTATATGAGCCAGTTCATATCCATGTTTTCAATTGTCAAGATATGAGCACTCTGAAAAGATTGTGTATTAGCCATGAAACATGCTGAACTCATAGGTTAGCAACTCCATAGGTCAACATTGAAGATTTATTCCGTATCTGTTACATGTTAGACATGTTAAATATATAGAACATTAATTTGTATTTTATTTTATGTGAAGATTATATTGTAATATCTTAATAAGTTTAAGAGATTATATTTATAATATTTATAACTTGATGAGGATATTGATTTTTTTACCACATTTAAAAAATCTTTAAGGTAAATTTACATTTCATAAAATTAAGCATTTTAAAATAAACAAGTCAAGGGACCAGAAGTTAGCGTAATGACTATGTCACTGGACTCCCACGTAGTCAACCGTGGTTCGCTTCCTGGACCCGGTGGCTTAAAACTCACGCTGGGTGCATGTGCGTGCGTGGCCAAGATACCAAGAGGAAAATGGAGGAGAATGGATTGCGGCGTGGCCATCCCCCTGGGAGGTGATTTCTCGCTTTCTGTCTCTCTGTCTCTCTGTCTGTCTGGCAAGCGCACGTACCCTATAGCAAAAACCTCTCCAAAAAAATAAATAAATAAATAAACAAGTCAAGAACACTTAGTACATTCATAATGCACAACTACCACCTCTATTTCTGAGACATTTCCATCACTGCAAAGAAAAACTCTCTACTGGTTAAGCAGTTTCTAGTCATTCGCCATTTCTGTCTGCATGGATTTATTAGGAATATGTGAATATGTGAACTTTCGTTCTTTTGTTTCTGTCTTCTTTTACATAAAATAGCATTTTGGAGATTCATTCATGTTGTACCATGACTCAATACTACATTCTTTTCTTACAGTTGATTAATAATTCATTTTATATTGTAATAAATATTCATTTTATATTATATATATATATGTATATATAATCCAATATAAATTGTGGTATGTGTATATATACATATATACCACCAATATGTAAATACACACACATCACAACTTATATTGGATTGTGAGAACATTCATGATGCATTTTTGCATAGAAAAACAGAAAAATACGTCACAACTTTTCTGATGATCCAACATATATGTTCATAATTTAATGGACAATTAAGCTGTATCAACCTTTTGGTTATTACAAATTGTACAGTGGGAACATAAATGTGCGTGAATAATTTGAGTAATTAGGTTCAATTATTTGGGGTATATATCTAGGAGTGGAATTGCTGAGTTATATGGTAATTTCATGTTCAATTTTTGGAGGAATGGCCAAGCTTTCTCCTACAGCATTTCTTTCTCTCTTGATATTCTAATGGTAGTTTTATATTTCATTTACTCTTATAGTTTTTTTTTAACTGTTTGGAAGTATTTAAGACTGATTATCATTTTAATGTTATTACTTTGTAAATCCAATGTCTGGGTTGTCTCAGAGATGTTTTCTATCTGTTTGTTGATGTTGCCATTGTCAATGTTTTTTGCTGAATGGTTATATGTTCTTATTTCTTTATAGGAGTTGCAACTTTTAGAAAATGAGATAATCTGAATATTGTTTTGAAGTATCTCTGGAAGCAGAATTTTGCCCTTTTTCAGAATTTCCTATTTTTTTTTTTATTGCTGTTGGCAGCAGTTGTTCATTTAATAACTTTTGAAGCTATTTTTGCAAAGACTATTCTCCATGTCATTCTGTGATCACATAATTAAATTAGTTTCTTTAGGTTGTATTTAATGGCTATTTTTAGAGATTTATTTATTTATTTTGGAGAGATTTTTGCTATAGAATGCATACGCTCGCCAGAAAGACAGAGAGACGGAAAGCAAGAAATCACCCCCAAGGGGGGGGATAGGCCCGCCACAATCTCTTCTCCTCCATTCTCCTCTCGGGATCTTGGGTATGCATGCACACGTGCCCGGTGTGAGTTTAAGCTACAGGGTCTGGGACTCGAACCGCAGTTTACTACATAAGAGTCCAGCAACATAGCCATTATGCTAACCGCTGGTCCCTAGAGATTTCTTTGAAGACGAGGAGCTGCTAGTCTATTTTCTCCATTTATTTATTTATTTATAGAGAAAGAGATTTTTACTATAGGGCATGTGCACTCACTGGAGAGACAGAGAAACAGAGACAGAAAGTGAGAAATCACTCCCAAAGGGGAATGACCAAACTGCAAACCCTTCTCCTACAGTCTCTCAGAATTTTGGGCACTCACACACATGCACCTGGCCTGAGTTTTAAGCCACCTGATCCAGGATTCAAAACACGGTCAACAACATGGGAGTTCAAGCAATGTAACCATTATGTCATCCTTACACCAGGAACTCAAAATAAAAGCAAGCAAAAATTCATCATTTCCAGTCTTTGACAATTGACTCTAAGCTGAGATACTCTTTTCTTTCTTTCTTTTTTTTTAAAGAATTTTTTGCTATATGGCTCATGCACAGGCCAGAGAGACAGAGAGACAGAAAGCAAGAAATCACTCCCCTAGGGGGATGGCCATGTGGCAATCCCTTCTCCTCCATTCTCTCCTCAGTACTTTGGGCACACACTCACATGTGCTCAGCATGAGTTTAAGCTGTGGGTTCCAGGACAGGGACCGCCACCGACTACATGGGAGTCTAGTGACGTAACCATTGTGGTATCTGCTGGTCCCTGAGATACGTTTTTAACACTTGACCAAGTAATTTATATCACTCTCTTATTCATCATTTCCTCTTTGCACTGAACCTGAGATAAGCCAGTTGTTAAAGTTTAGTTGATCCTGGGACCCGCAGATGGCGTAATGGTTAACATCATTGGACTCCCACATAGTCCACCCTTGTTCAAGACCTGTACCTCATTACTTAAAACTCGTACCGGGCATGTGTTCCCAAAATTCCAGGAGGATAATGGAGGACGCAGGATGGCAGTGAGGCTGTTCCCCCTTGTGGGTGATTTTTTGCTATCTGTCTCTTTGTCTTTCTGTGTCACTCTGCTGAGTTTATGCATGGTATAGGAAAAATATCTCCAAATTTTTTTTTTTTTAGTTGATTCCCTCTCTCCCCCATAAGGTCTTTCCTGATAACATATTCTGTCCTGGGCATGTGTAAGGCCTTTTAAAGTCTCTAGGATAGATAGATGGTTTTGGAATGCCTTGATTTTTTCAAAGAAACTTTGGGCACAGCTTTTTCTCCCAGACTTCATGTAGTCTGTTGTATATCTCTACAGTAACATACTGCCTCAGGTAGTTATACGTTTTTTATTGCCTTACAATGTTTTCACTTACTACCCACAGATATTCCTAACCTGCATGAAGTCTACATAATATGAAAAAGAGAGAAATATCCCGTATTAATTCTTCTGGTAGGTCCTGAACTCATTAGAAGAGACAAACACAATAAATTGTGAATAAACTCTGGTATCTTCCCTCTAGAACCAGAGACTGGAGTCTCACTCCAGGAGTATGTGCTAGTGTCTAAGACAGATGATCTAGGGAAGCAGGAGGACAAAGGCATGTAAAAGTGCCACGAAGCATGTTTACTAAGTTTATCTTGCCTTTTCTTGATTTAGTATTTGTTTGACTATAAACTTTGGAGTGCTTTCTGTTCTTTTTTTAATTTTCTTTTTTCTCTTTCTTATTTATTTATTTATTTTTAACATATTTAAATTTAATTTTCTCTTTTACATTTAATCACATTACTTAGCTTACAAACTGAATATTTCAACATGTGAACATTTCTCCCTAGTCTAATTGATAAAACTATAAAAGTATCTTCAAAAGATAATACCACATTTCTTTGTCCCATTAATTCTTTGCTTCTCTATTTTTCTTCTGAATGTCCTTCCTCAGACTCTACTCTTACACACACACTATATCTGGTATTTACATCAATTTACTGTGTTTCTATATCTTTCAGTCAATCAGTTTCAGTCATAGAGTGCGGACACTCGGTATATATTAAGTGGATACATACAATGTCTCTCCTTCATAGCCTGACTTGCTTCACTCAGCAGTAAATCTTCCATATTCTTCCACATACTGTCAAAAGCCAGGGATTTGTTGTTTTTTTATGACTGAATAGTATTCCATACAGTGTATGTGTCACAGAAAAAGCATTTGGAGTGCTTTCTGTTATAATGTTAATTCTGATTCTTTGTTCCTTTTCTTCTTTTGTTGTGAACAGAGGGGTATTTGGATCTGCCTAGTTCTTGTCATTTTTCTCTTTCTATAATTTTATTATCTTTTAAACGTGAATCTAGAGTATATCTGACATGGGATATTGGGATGGCCAGAACCAACACCAGTGCCAGATTAAGGACTGCAAGATGTCCAGATTCTTATCCCACATTCATGACGAATTAGAGAAGCAGAAACAGAGAGGAGATAACAAAGCAGAATTTAAGAGAGGGAAGGAAGCACAAAGCTCCCACTCAAGGAGGAGTTCCAGAAATTGATTGTTAGAGAGGGCTTTAGACTGGAATTTATATCTTCTAGTCTGAATAGGGAGAAGGCCTTTTGATAAGTATGGTGGCTTTAGAAAATGGTTACATGGTACTCTGAGTGATTGATTACCCCATTTTTGTGGGATCAGCATACCATAGTGATCTGTACTGCTTGTTAGAATATAGTTAATAAATAGAAACTGCTGCTCTTAGTTATAGTTGCTTTGAGAGGTTGTTTTCTTTTTTGTTTTTTTTGTTTGTTTGTTTTTTTTGTTTTGTTTTGTTTTTGCCATAGGGCACGTGCACTTGCCAGACAGACAGAGAGAAAAAGAGAGACAGAAAGTGAAAAATCACCCCCCAGGGGGGAAGGCCACGCCACAATCCCTTCTCCTCCATTCTCCTCTTGGGATCTTGGGCACGCACGCACACGCACCCGGCATGAGTTTTAAGCCACTGGGTCCGGGACGCAAACCGTGGTCGACTACGTGGGAGTCCAGCGACATAGCCATTACGCTAACTGCTGGTCCCAAGTTATAGTTGCTTTGAGTCCCAATGTAGCCAGCTTCTATCTGTGAAAACTTAGCCATGGTGACTTCACCTTGGGTAATGCCTACTGTGTCTCTGGGACCAGCAGATGGCATAATGGTGATGTCACTGGACTCCCATTTAATCGAGGCCAGGATCTGGGAGCTTGAACTCACACCAGGCACGTGTGCGTGCATGCCCAAAATCACAAAAGAAGATTAGAGGAGAAGGAACTGGGGCATAGCCATTTCCCCTGAAGGGTAGCAGACTCTCACTTTCTGTATTTCTGTCTCTCTGCCAAAAACATGCTCCCTATAGCAAAAATATCTATTAAATAAAAAGCATACTACGTCTCTTCATTGGGCCCTGTCCCTATCTATTGCTAAGTCCCACCTATCTTTTGGCTGAAATCTATATTTTAGCAAGTTGAATTACTATGGATCTTTAAAAACTCTCTATTTCTTTACCACAACATAGTCTTATTATAGCTAATTATGTACACAGAGAGTAGTAGATTAATAGCTCTTTTTATTGATGGTCTCTAATTCTTTTTTTCCTCATATCACCTACATAAGGCAAGAAGATAGTATTTGATGATTATTTAGTTTGCATACCCTAGTATGGGTAAGAGCATAGTTACTTTGACTTCCCATCAACAGTTAAATTTGAACTTTGAATAATCTCAAAAAATGTGATATTTTTTTAAATATGTATCAATGGACTATCCCATCAATATCATGTCTAATCTGATCCATCCCCTCAACAAATGAGTTATGTTTTTTTTATATTAAACTATATTTAATATTTTAATCATTTTATGGTTCACCATTATGCACTATAAAAATATAAAGAATTATTAATTTTTAAAAAGTCATAAGGTCAGCAGATGACACAATGGTTACATTGCTGGACTCCCACATGACTGACTGTGGTTTGAATCCCAGACCCAGTGACTTGAAAATCATGCCAGTCCTCTGTGTGTGCCCAACATCCCAGGAGGAGAATGGAGAAGAAGGGATTGAGGCATGGCCATCCTGGGGAGTGATTTCTCACTTTCCCTCTCATTCTTTCTATCTCTCTCTCTCTGTCTCTTTCTATCTCTCTCTGGTAAGTGCATGCACTCTATGGCAAAAACCTCTTTTTTAAAAAAGAGCCATAAGCATACCTATTAAAATTACTCAGTATATTCTTCATTGTGTTGCTTATTTTGTATATCAATTTTTAAAAATCTGTAGATTCCGGGGCCAGCAGTTGGTGAAATGGCTATGTTGCTGGACTCCCACATAGTCAACCATGGTTCGAGTCCTGGACCCGGTGGCTTAAACTCACGCCGGGCGCGTGTGTGTGCGTGCCCAAGATCCCAAGAGGAGAATGGAGGAGAAGGGATTGTGGTGTGGTCATTCCCCCTGGGGGGGGTGATTTCTCGCTTTCTGTCTCTCTGTCTCTCTCTGTCTAGCTGGTGAATGCATGCGCCCTATAGCAAAACCTCTCCAAAAAAAAAAAGAAAAAAGAAAAAAAAATCAGTAGATTCCATGGATTCAGCCATTATCTTAACTGTTTTATCTCTTACAACTAACCAAGTGTGTCCCAGCTCTGTTATTTTGCACTGTCATTTCTTGCCAATTACATGGTTTTGAACTACTTACCAATTGGTTCAAACTGTAAATCCTCCACTCTTATTCTTACACCTACATTTTCTATAACTTTTCTACAACTACAATGTCAAACTTCCTTTCCATCTGGAAGTCTCTGTAGACTGAATTAGCCACACCCTCATTTAAGCTTCCGTTGCATCTTGATTTTAACTTGGTCAGCCTGTACTTTACTTTTGGTTATTTTATTTATTTATTTATGTAGTTCTCTGGAACATGGACTCTGGTGCCAAACTTCCAGTGTCAGAATTCTGATTTTACAATTCACTATTTGTGAATACATGGGAACCTATTCTCTCAGAGCTTCATTTCTCTCTGCTATAAATGTGCCTCCCTTATAGATTTTTATGAGGATTAAATATGTTAATATATATTAGAGGCTATGTAAATGTTATCTGCATTAAAATAAAAATACCATATATGTAATAAAATAAAATGATGATTATCATGTTAGTTGCATCATAATGATTGTTTAGGAGCTCCTTGAGGATAATTACTGTTTTTTATATCTGTAGGTTTGGAAATGAGCCAGTCACACTAAAATGTTTCTCAATAAATATCATGAAAGGGCTAAATAGCTGAATTTTATACCATAAAATATGACCCTTTACTTGTAGTCCCTGACGCATTTAATGACTCAACCAATCCTTCCCGTTCAATATTGATGAAAATGTAGATGATGGCATTACCTGCCCATTTTCCCTAAGCAGCACATTTAATTAATCCCAAGTCCTGAGATTTCAATTCTTTTTTTTAAATCTGTTTTATTCCTCTTGTCTTAAGTTGAGAGGATATCATTTTTTTCCATCTCATGTGGACCCTTGAAAAGTCTGCTCTGTTTTTCCCTGTCCCATGTCTCACTGCAATTGTCATGTCTTCCACATCTATAATCTCCCTGCACCAAGATCTTCCCAACCTCATTAAGCAATGTGTCCTGCTGCTGCATTTCTGCAGTTCTGTTGGTACTATATCATTACATTTACTGAGCTGCATAATTCTCACTTGTGTATATTTCACTAAGTTTTGAATTCCTTGAGAGCAAGGCATAGATAGATGATATAGGATAAACAGACATTGAAGTACGTATCATTCTTCTCTATTTTCCCAAAATTTAGCATTTGCTTTACTTAAGGTACATACAAAACATGCTTATTGAATTAAATTGCTGCAAAGTGAACTAATACACCTCATATTGAGTGATTTCTGCCTCCTTATTCAACTACGTATTATTGTAGGACTTAAAATTCCATGCTCTCTCTCTAAGAGAGTATTTTTGTATTTATTTTCATTTGGCATTTTGCAAGGAAAATAGAAAGAGGCTACTTATCTCAGTACACTACATTATTTTGAGCTGTTATTGTCTTAGATTTCTGCTTCAATGTACAATTTTCATAAAGTCAGCAATGAAATTTAATAAACAAGATGGATTTAGTTTTTTTGAAAAAATTAGTGTTCCTTTAAATACTGTTTTTGTCTTGCACCAATGGAACATTGCCAGCAAGATAGTTTTTCAAGATACCTCTTCATACAGCATATGTCTCTCGTGAGAATAACAAGCACAATTCTCAAGCATTATAGGATATATATACAAAATGTATGACTATATTTTAAAATGCTATCTTATAATTTTAAAACCTCTGTATTAAATTAAACTAATAAAAAGAGAACAGGCAGTTTACGTCTAAGAGATTCCATCATGTTTTACATTTCATAAGCATAAAAAAAATAAACCTCTAGGATTCTGGAATACTCCTGTTAAATGATTAATTAGACATACTGATAATTGTAAAAAGTTTAAGAATCTAGTACTTAGAAACATATTTAAAGCACTCGTTTCATCTAATCATAAGATATATAATTTCTCATAAGAAACTTACCTTTATTTTCTTACTCATTTTTTTTTTTAACAATAAATCAAATTGGAAGTCCAGCCCTTTAGATCAGTGGTTAAGGGAACAATCCAATGTGGCTGACAGCAGCTGGAAATCTGACCCTGGCAGCTTAAAAAAAAACACACCAGGTTCAGGTTGTGTGCATGCCACAAATCCTGACAGGAAAGAGGCATGGAGGAAAAAAGATGCTATGTGACTACATCCCACTGGGGAGGGAGGGTGCTTCCTCTCTCTCTCTCTCTCTCTCTCTCTCTCTCTCTCTCTCTCTCTCTCTCTCTCTCTCTCCTCTCCAATAAGTACATCCACACTCTGGCAACAAAAATTAATAAGTAAATCTCACTTTCTCTGTCTCTTGCTCATGAAAGAAATAAAGAAATAAACCGAAATTACAGTGAAATCAGAAACCATATAAACAGGAAAAGAGTGAAAAGAAAAAAAAAATAGTTCAAATCCTTCCAACCCAAAATTCTATATTCATTGGAAATATCCATGGAAATAAAATTAGAGATTCCCAGTGTATTAGTTTCCTAGTTCTGTTGTAACAAAGTACCATAATTTTAATAGCTTAAACACAAATCTAGACTCTTTTCAGTTTCTGAAGTTCAGAAGCCTAAAATTGAGGTGTCTACAGAGCTACATTCCTTCTGAAATCTTGTGTGGAAAACCAAACCTTTGATAGCTTCTAGAAACTACCTGTTTTCTTTGGTTCATGGTCTGTTCCTTCATCTCCAAAGCCAGGAATGCAGCATATTTTCTCCTCTCTAACTTTCTGTTTTCCTGTTATAAGGACCCTTGTCATTACATTGTGCTCACTGAGCTAAATCAAGATAATAACCCACTCCCATCTCAGGAACTTAACTTATTCACATCTGCTAAATTACTTTCCAGAGTAAGCCAACATATTCATAAGTTCTGAGAATTAAAATGGGGACATCTTTGGGAGGGACATTTTTCAGCCTACCATACCAGCAAATGAAAAATTAGAGACTTCATGTTGTCAGCTGACTTGACATATAGTAAATGTTAAAAGAAGATCCTTACGCAGATATTCAGGACAGTTCTGTAGGTTGGTGTAGGAATGACCAAATCCTTCCTTTCTCTATTTTGCCATAGAGTGTACTGAGAATTAAAGATCCTGCCATAAGGAAGATCTGCTTAGACCAGTCTGGCCTCTGTTCCAGTTACCCCTAGAAACAGGATGGCCTTCAATACTTTAGCCCAGAGAGTCATATTGTGAGATACAGAAGCCAGGGTGAGGTGCTTCCCAGGGTCCTTCGACTTTGATGCGAGTGGGGAATATGCAGGCAAAATTCCATCAGGCCTGGGTGGATTTTATGAACACTGGGAAACTGACTAGTCCTGAATCCAGACTTTTACTGTTCATTGATGCCTCACTGTAAGCACTAAAGTTGTTTTGCTTAGCTTGTGTGAGTGTTCTGTCTCAAGAGACTCATGCAGGTAATAGAAATTACTATCTAAGATGCAGGAGGCTGACGTGGTGGTTACCACTTCACTGGTGGTTACCCGTTCATTCTAAACCTGCTTCACAGGAAAATAAAAATGTCACATGTTAGAATCATGCCCAACACAAGGCATAGAAGAATATTTTTAAAAAAGAAATAACTTTAGTTCTTATTACATGAGTAATGTATTATCCTTGTTTTTTTTTCTTATTAGTTGCTCTTAAATAACTGAATATTGACAAAATAATAGCAATATATTGGATGTTTATAATATATAAATATGAAATAAGTTATAAGATCATAAAGGATAAGAGGGAGCAATCAGTACTATTCTAAGGTTTCTGTGCTACAAGTGAAATGGTCCAGTAATTATTTTTTTAAGGTTTTTACCATAGGGCATGTGAAATTGCTGGAGAGAGACAGTAAGAGGAAAAGGGGATAATCTCCCTCTAGGGGGGAATGGCCACACCATAATGCCTTTTCCTCCCTTCTCCTCCTAGCATTGTAGGCACACACATACATATGCCTGTAGTGATTTTCAAGCGTCCAGGTCTGGGACTCAAACCATGCTTGACCATGTGGGAATCCAGTGTCTTAACCGCTATGCCACCTGCTGGCCCCATTATAGTATATTTGAAGATACGCTTCTATTACTTAAAAATGTGAATTGTAAATTTGAGGAAATACACCTCAAGACTTTTAAAATGAAGAAAATATAAGGAAAATAAAGAAAGAAATGAAATGAAATTATAAAAGTACTCATTTAATGCCAAAGTAAAAAATAATAATAATAATAATGAACAAATACATAAGTGGAAAACACTCAGAAAGATGTTTGACTTTAGTCCAACTATACCAGTATTTTAAATGTGGATGATCTGAGCGCACTAATTAAAAGGCAGTGATTTTCAGACTGGATTGCACCTTGTGAAATCCCCTTTACTTCTTTGTGGACCGAATTTAATGATTCACTTTTTTTTAGTTATTTTATTTAACATTATTATTATTATTATTATTATTATTATTATTATTATTATTGAATTTGACCAGAGAGAGACAGAGAAAGAATGGGAAAACAAGAAAGCAAGACACCAGGTCTGTACATGGGAGCCTCTAACCACCGCACCACCTGCCTGCCGTCAGTGATTCACTTCTAAAGCTCAAATTGTCACAGAAGAGATAGTATGTCCCTTTTGATATTAAAGTTACAAAACAAATGTTGCTTTTGTCTTGCCTTCTCTCTGGCTCATTTTTTAAAAAAGCCAGCTGCCATATTTGGAGCTTCTTAAATGATATAGACCAGCCTCAATAAACAACCAGTGAGGAACTGAGGCTTAACAGGAATTGAATCCTTAAACAACCACATGACTGAGGAAAAATATCTGTCAGTTGAATCTTCAAATGATACTACAGCCCTGGCTAAAATCTTGAGTGCAACATCAGGACAGACCTGTAGAAAGAAGCACCTAGCTAGTTTCTGACCCACAGAAACTGTGAGATAATGTTATTTTGTTTTAAGTGACTATATTTTGAATTATGTTGCTACATGGCAATAGATAACTCAATAGTATAATGGAATAAGTATAAATAGGAAATCAAATATTAAGTACAAAATTATTAGTGAAAGACCAATAATTTTATCTACCATGGCCAATCATGGAAAGAAACTATCATCTTTAATTTGAGTTTTATAATATATTTTGGAAAATACCAAGAACTGTTCATGACATTAGTACCTAATAATTAATATAATAAAATAAAGAAGATACAATAAGTCTCAATTTTTGAAGTTCATGAAGTACTAGTGACTGACATAGAGAAAAATTTGAAAATTAAAATTTTCAGCAGTGAGTATGATTTAAAATTTTCTCTCTGAATATAAAGTCACCATTTAGTCCCAGGTGGGCAAAACCAGATGTTAACTAAGATCTATCTTTCTATTCAAATGTATAATGCACCTGATTGAAGTTCAGAGCTCCTGCAACAGCCATCTTAATGTACAGAAACCTTGGTCTCAGGATTACCACTAGCTCTATCTCCTCTTTTGAGATCAATCATTGGTCAAGACTCCACTGACTCGGAAATGACTCTCAGACTTTACTTCTATAAAATCTATTTGCACAATGAATTGAGTAAATGAATTAAATAAAAAAATTAGGCAAGAAAATGAAATTTAAAAGTATATAATTGTGTTCAAATAGTGCATATAATTTTAAAACAAAGTCTAGGCAAACTCACTTAGTCACATACCAATGTTCATTGTGATCCTTCATTTCACACTAATGTCACCCATACAGACTCTCTGGGGTTTCACTATTTCTTCCCTTTCTCTCTTAGTCCCACAACCAACAGTGCTTCTTTTCCAAGTCAGATGAAATAATTGAAACTCACTAATGTTAGTTGCTTAAGTTTCAGCTGGCAAGCATTTTTATAAAATTGAAGTCTTTTCCCAAGATAATCCTGCAAGTTTTTACTCAAGGTATCTTTCCACTTTAAGAGTATTTCTAGAGAAGGTTGGTGTGTGTATATATATATATATATATATATATATATATATATATATATTTGTGTGTGTGTGTGTGTGTGTGTGTGTGTGTGTGTAGGCGCGTGTGTGTATATGGAATGAGAGAGACATAGAGATATAGCTATGTATTGATATATATATATATATATATATATATACATATATATATATATCCTCATATGTTTGACTTCTGGAATCATTCATGGTATGCTATACACACACACACACACACACACACACACACACACACGTGTGTATGTATCTGTGTATTTGCATAAGCATATGTATATACATCTATACATTTATACACACATGTATTTGTATGCACTGCCATGATGAATAGTAATGCTCTTTCTCCAACCACATTTCCAAAAGAAAATTAAATTAATAAAATTCCCAACAAATTACTTAGTTACATTTTTATTTATTATTGCTTTCCTTTGAAGCTCAGCCGTTCATTTCAACCTCTTATACCACATGATTATTTTCTACTTATACAAAACAAAAAGAAAAAAGGAGGGTTTTTGTTTTGTCTTGGGTTTTGGTTTTAGTTTTGGTTCAAGAATAAAGTGAAGGAAATGAAAGGGGCAAGAATTAGTAGAAATTTCTAAAGAACACAATATTTAGAAGGATAATAGATCATTCAGTGAGGGACAAGATAGTCTATGATTAAGAATCTGTTGAACATCTTTACCCAAAACTAGGATAAATGCATCAAACAATATTTTACTTTTGTTTTAGATTCAAGGTTAAATGAAACATGTGAAGATGGGCATAGGATGAGGATCTCACAATAGCAACTTAATGAACAACCCCAAAACAGAGCCAAGTCAAGTTTAATCATACAAGGAATTGAAAGGCAAGTCAGTCATGAATGTACAACAGTGATGGTCTGCTAAGTTTAGAACTTCATAAAAGAGTATCAAGAGAGGCAAGTTAGAAGAAAAAGTTGTGATTCTATCATCTAGTTAATAAAAGCCAAATACTTAGAGATTATAAGAATAATTGAACACAAAAATTCAGTATCACATTAGCATCTAGAAACAACAAAAAAGTCATCAAAAATGCATTTAATGGATCCTCTTTATGCTCTCACTAATTCTGTTATTATGTGCGAATCATGGGCAACCAGGGCGTCTACTCTTGGTTTGACATCTATTATAGTTTGCCAAGGGCAAGGATGCTATATGAAAGTCTAGATTTCTGCATTGAGTCTGCTTTGAACTCTTAGGGGCGCAAGTGCAATGCGGATGTGGATAGATGGTGTGCACTCTTCAGCCTTCTCCATGCACTCCCTCCTCCTCCACTGGGCATCAAGCAAGACTGTGTAGAGGCTGGAGATCCTCCTCATTCTTCCAGTTCTCACCAAAGCCCACTGCAGGGGTCGTACCTGGCCACAGTGCTATGGACTGCCTGTGTTTTGGTGTACAGCTCTCCATCTCTATTTTATTGCCTCTTCAGATGCTTAGATTCTGCATATTTATGTGTGTACATATACATATGTATATGTGTACACACACATATTTCTTTTGGGGATTTATAAGTAAATCATACATTTTAAGATTCTTTTATGTCATTTAGGTAAGTACACTGCTTCACAGACTAATAAAACCACTTTAACAGACAGTCTGAAACATTCTAATTTAGAAACATAATTACTATTTTTCTTAACATAAGAAATTGCATTTACTAAATAGAGAACTCTGTTTAATAGCTATCATTTCCTTAAGGCTTGCTGTATCAGAAGCTTAATAATATTTTCTTATCTCCTAAACTGTATAGTGTTAGGACAAAATTGTTTCTATTATTCAACTTCTAAAGATTGAGGAAACTGAGGCTCAGTAATACTATTAGCTAAATTATAAATTTATTTAAAGACACCGAATTTACACCGAGATATTCTCTATCTGAAATATATTAAAAGAAAAACCTCAGACGATTTAATTTAGTGGAGTTTAATTGAGCAAAAATAACAAATGCCATCAAATTGGGATCTAAGAATGACTTCTAAAGGACTTCTGGTGGCCTCATGGTCAAGCAATGTTTATTTTCCAGAAAGGGACAGTGACATATGCATGAATGTGAAAGTGATCTACAAAAATAAAAGTGAGGGAATGCAGCAGAGAAATAATTGGATTGGTTACAGCTCAGATGTTAGTCTTCATGAACAATCTAAGGGGAGGCCTTTCTGTGATTGACTGAAGTGTGGCTACTGCGATTGGCCGTAACTTAGCAACTCACTAAGGAACATGCGACGTTGCAGTTTGCTTATGAAAATAAAGCAAGTAATTCTATTGTAATAAACTGGCAGGTATATTTCTAACTATAAATAGTGCATGGTCCGCCATGTACACTGTAAATAGCCTTTACCAAATGTGTTTGACAAGGACTATAATTGACATCACTTAGTGAATTGTGATAAAGAAAAAAGCCATGGCTTATTTGATGTGATTGGCTTAATTGGTTTTATGTGGCCAAGAATGGAACTTGTTTAACAGCTGTAACCAATGGTACTGATCTATTCATCCAACGTTGTCTTTATTTGATTGTGATTTGATAGTATTGCATTACAGACTAGGAAAGCTAAAGAAACAAAATGGTTTTAGTTTTTCGGGAGACTGGTCTTATTAATGGAGAGCTTTCCTAACAAGTGATTATTAACTATCAGATGTTAACATCTGTTTCAGAAATATGGCAGTCTGTTTACATGTCAGAGGGTTTAATTCTATGGTATTTCTAAATCAATTTATCTAAATAAATGCAGCAAATTAAAAAAAAAAAAAAAACTAGGGACCAGCAGTTAGCGTAATGGCTATGTCACTGGACTCCCATGTAGTAAACCATGGTGGTTCGAGTCCCAAACCCGGTGGCTTCAACTCATGCCGGGCACGTTTGCATGCGTGCCCAAGATCCTGAGAGGAGAAGAGAATGGAGGAGAAGGGATTGGGGCATGGCCATTCCCCCTGGGGGTGATTTCTCACTTTCTGTCTCTCTGTCTCTCTGTCTTTCTGGTGAGCACACGTGTCCAATAGCAAAAACCTCTCCAAAAAAAAAAAAGGAAAAGAAAAAAAAAAAACTAAAGCAGGAGTGCTATCTTGGGCCAATTTATGTTAACAAGTGTGAATTCTTTCACCAATACCACAGAAAACAAAATGGTGTTTAGAGATTCAGTTTATAGTATCAGGATTCATAGTTTCATAGTTCTGCATTAAAACATAAGGATATTTGAAGAATATAGGAGACTGAGTGAAGCTATTTTTTTAGAATATCAGTATTTAACTTAAGAAATTAAGCCAATCTTAATATGTTAGATATTTCCTTTTAGGGGTTGAAATCTCTATGTTTGTAGATAAAAGAATCATCCATGAAGCAAATGGAAACCCCAAAAGGCGTGAAAAACAGGTTTGCATGTGTATTTACCATCTATAGTTCCCTATGGGTGGTAGTTGCCACTTCAGATTGGACTCCCATATCCTTTGGATACTGAATTTGCCTGACCCATTTGATTGGCTATTGTTTAGTAACATGGTCTAATGAATGGAATTTGGTTGTTTTCATCATTGTTGCTGGGAAAGCATTGGGGGCAAGTGGAAATTAGAGTCTTTGCTTAACCTGCATTTGGTTTAAAATTGTATTTGCAAGGAAATTGGCTTTGGCTTCAAAGCAATAAAAATTCAGCAGCATAAAACACAAAATGTACAGTATTTTAATCAATGTATATTATGCTGGTAGAAAAACACGTTTATGGAACACATAATCATAGAATATTTTAGAAAGGTACTCTGAATAAATTTATATAGTCATAATTTAATGAATGAGATTTCAGTGTACTTTTCAAATAAAAAAGGTGAATGATCTATTATTTTTCTAAGCTTTATTTCTTATTTAATTAAATGACAGACATGTTATTTCTTATTTCATCTATTTTTGGAAAATCGTGAAAATACTGCTTTCTAATGTATGCCCTATGAAAAAATTTTCAATCATAATAAGCACTAAAGCTAAATTTTTACTAGCTTTTAAAGTAAATATGTTCATGGAAAAAGAGAAATTATAAACATAAGAAAATTTAACTTTTGATAATGTTATTGTAAGCTATTGTTGATATATGTTAGTTGTTATTTTTTCAATCATTATAATATCAGTCTATCACTTTTTCCTAATTAATACTAATTAGTATGTTTTAATCACAATTTTATCACTGTCACTAATTTTTTCTGAATTAATAATAAAATTTTGAAATGTCATAATTCTGATATGCTTTAATATACTGAAAACAAAACAGCCTAAATTTAGTTCTGATGCTCAATACTCCTAATAGAATTTCCCAAAGAGAGTGGACATTACTTCTACCTAATGAATAGTCTGCAAATGAAAACCTGCTTTCTAAGAGCAGCAAGTAGCATGGTGATTAAGGCACTGGACACTCCCACATGGCCAACCGTGGTTCAAGTCCTGAACCTGTGGCTTGCTTTCTCACTTTCTCTCTCTCTCGTCAAATAAAAATAAATGAATGAATAAATAAAATTAAATAATTGTTTTAAAGAAAGAAGAAAAGCTGCTTTCCATAATTCACTTTGGCAAAAATCACCAGCCTTTTTTTCCCTTTTAATGAGAACTGGACTAAGGTGCTGTTATTCTCTTGATGTTGCTTTCTCAATCTCTATTATACTCATCCCAATCTTACAGGCTCTTGAGCATCCACAGGGAGCTAATGCTAATGTCTAGTTCATGCCATCCCAAAGAAAATGGCCGATAGTTTCTTTCCTACGAGCCAGTCTAATTAAATAGTTACCTTGGAAAACAAAAGTGACATATGTAGCAGAGCATAGAGATGTTTACATAGCAGTTTTCAGGTGTATGACAACAGTGATTAAAGTGCTAGCTTGCTTAGTTACTCATTATAAGCCAGCAGGCTCAGCTCAATGTAAAGAAAAGATAAATTTTTGTTCAAATTACTCTTTTGGGAGTTAAGTATCATTCAATAATGAGCGATGGAAGGAACAACTAAAACAATCCAGTAGCAAATTAAACAATTCAATTATCTTGTACAATGGCCGGGACAAGATCAAATGTTAATGTGATCTAAAGAAGCAGGTGCTTTTTCAGGTATGGCTCATTATGTGTGGATGTGCTTGCATTTTCCCACTCTGTGAGAACAGAATGATGGCACACTTTTTTACATGGCTTCTTTGAAACAAAAGCTCTTATTTTCTGTGGTATATACAGAGGTACTAATATGGGAGGGGCTTTTTTCCTGTGTTTTCCTGAGGTAGATGCATGTTTTCCTGAATATTTCTCTCTTTTCTGTTTGATCTAAACATCACTACACTAGACCAAAGAGATCAAATATGAAAATTGAAAATGTACAAATTAAATAATAATGGAATAATTATAACATTCAGATTAATTGGACTTTGTTTGAAATTTACTGGAGAGGTTGTAAGGCGCATTCACACTGTGTGCACCTATATCTATGTATCAGGGACCTTATGGATGTCCAACAAATATTTCTTCTTAACAAATAAGGAAATCGAGCCATCCATGGAGGAAGAAGCACATGAAAACACTGGCATTGCTATATTATCACATTACTGGGTCATCAATCTCTTTTTATACTATGTTAGCAAAATTTCATGGTCCTGCTTTGTATTTCCTTTTGGATGTAACAAAATACTTGCATTTAAACAGTATACTTTTATGGTCCGAGTACCACCTCTATCCTTTGTACCTCTTTTTGACTTTTGATTCATGCTGACAGATTCTGAATACAAATTTGGAATAAATAGAAAATTTTAAGAACAAGAAATGAACACTGTGACAAACTTTAGACAACACTTAAGTAAAGCCTTACCCATAAAACAATGTCTGAACTGCCAAAGTATGCACATTATTTAATTAATAACAATGCTACTTGCACAGTTCTCATGATGATGTGCTACTGGTGTGGTTGTTTTAAAAAAGCTAAAAAAGAAAAAAGAAGTAGAAGAAGAAATTACAGAGTAAAGATGCATATTTTAAAAAAAGGAGTATGTATTTGTCTTACATAATCTAAATGTGCCCTCCACATTCGTATGTGCCAATGATAACAAGCTTCTGTGTAGCCTATCAGTATTCCTCTCTTAAGCAACCAATCAGACAACCTGTTCATTCTCTGTACCAGATATTCCACTAGACTCTCTGGGAATACAAAGTAACATAATATCCAGTTTCTTCCTCTGAACTGAGGAGCTTAACTATTTAAAGCTGGAAAAAGTACTATCTGTACCAGTAAACATATAACAGAAATGAGAGAGATCTAGAAGACCAATTTTTATCACCTGAATAAATGCCCATGAAAAATGGAAGCAGAGGGAAGCAAACAAGAAATTTAAGACAAATGTTTCTTGCAATGCTTTTATGTGGTTGTAAGAAAACATTTGCCTGGGTGGGGGAGGGGAATAAGTCAAAAGTATGAAGTGGGCAAAATTTAATAGCATTCTATTGACGCACTTGTTTCATTTTCTTTTGTATTCATTAAAAATTCACAGGCAATCCAGGTGTAGCCAAGATGCCTTGAAAAGATTTCTGAGGGAAAGAGACTTTGATAATCAAGTTCAAGAGTATTTCAAGTCTGGAAACAGCCCTTCAGAAATGCTAGAGGTGTAGCTGCTCTTTATTTAGTTGCCCGCAGTATCTGGAATCTTTCCTGTGTCTCCTTGGGCTGCCAGGAAATCAGTAATTCTGTATTGTGCCTTTGGTCTTTCTTTCCCAAGGGTATTGGTATGGATGTAGTATTGTTGAAATAGAAATAGGAAATATATGAAGAGTGTATTCACAACCTGCCCCTTGCACTTCAAGGTTACATGAGTATTTCAGAAAAGCCTTTGTTTTCAGTAAAGCCCTGTCTATTGCCCTGTGCACTAGTCATAATAATCCCATACCTGCCTGGGACTTCACTTAATGGATACCATTGGTTTTCAGATGCCTGGACTGCATAAAATGTATACTTCAGGTGAAAACTTTCTGAGTATTTTTTTTCCATCTGAATTGGTTCAAAAAATAGTCTAGTGTAATACTGTGAAGTGACAAGAAAAGAAAATAGTAAAAGTGATAGATAGGAAATAAATTTAAGGGTGTGCGTGTGTATATAGAGCTGTCCCAGTCTCGGCATTTTGAATGGGACATCTCTTGGTTAAAATTGAGGAAGAACAGCCATTCATCAAAAAGACTCTTTAAACAGTCAAGATAAAATATCAACATGTATAATTAAATGGGAATAAAAATAAGTATATTGACCTTTTGTTTGTTTTATTAGAAGAGATATGTATTTCTTAAGCTTTACATATCTAAAAAGAGTACGATGATACACTAGAAAGATCACTGATTGAGCTTGGAAGACATAGCTGTGAGACATTGGGTTCTATACTTGGTTTCTCTGAGTTTGTATCTTTAGATTTTCTGTGACTTCAAAAATAGTTGATCGCTTTCTATCTCTCTGTCTCTCTCTGTCTTTCTGGCGAGCGCATGCGCCCTATAGCAAAAACCTCTCCAAAAAAATAACATAGTTGAGAGAATTGAAAGAGTAAATATACAAGGAAGTTGCCTTGGATGCAGTGCATGCATGTTAGCTTTGCGTATGCATGTGTGCTTCAGGTCTAAGTATAAATAAAGATCACTGGTCCACATAGAAAGGGAAAATGAGAATACATCAAAGAACAGTCTCTCTTTTTAAGACATTTCTTTCCATTTGATGTCTGTTTTGTTTTGTTTCTCTACTCATTTTTTGGTAAACATGTTTATAATTTATAATCTTTTAAGAACAAGTAATGAACTACACTGTGAGCACTTGAGCTTTCATAATTTGATATAGCATTCATTAAAAACAACCTGAAGACTGGTTTAACAGACAAATAACACATTTTTTTAGAGAGAGAGAGAGAGAGATTTTTTGCTATAGAGTGCATGTGCTCATCAAAGACACAGAGTTAGAAAGCTAGAAATCACTCCCCAGGGGGATGGCCATGCTGCAATCCCTTTTCTTTTCCTCTTGGGATTTTGGGTACGCACACACACACACACACACACACACACACACACACACACATGACCAGCATAAGTATCAAACTGCTGGGTCCAGGATTGAACCATGGCCAGCCAGTGGGAGTCCAGCACCTTAACCACTACATCACCTGCTGGACCCAGACAAATAACACTTTTAAGCAGACATGACTGTTTTACATTTTTTTTCTCACACACACAATCCATTGCCCACTCTCTACCAACCAGTTTCCTTCTTTAGTCTCTAGCATCCACAACCATCCTCTCCAATTCAAATCCTCAGATCTCCCAACCTCTGCCATAAAGTGCAGACACTCAATACAAATTGAGTGGGAATATATAATGTACATCTGTCAAATTCTGACTCCCTTTACATTAAGTCTTCTCTATTCTCCAATTTGAGTCAACTGATAGGATCTCATTTTTTCTTATACCTGTGTAATATTCCACAGTACTTATGTACCACAGTTTTTCCACCCAGTCATCAGTTTCAGACACTTAGATGATTCCGTTCTTTAGCAATTGTGAGGAAGGGTGCATTACACATTGATGTGCAAGTGTCTTTCTGACTGAGTGTTTTCCAACCCTTTGGGTAAATACCAAGGAGTGGATTACTGGGTCATAAAGAAGTTCTACTGGTAGGTTTTCCCACGGAAATTGAACCAATTTACATTCCCACCAACAGAATAAAAGGATTCCCTTTTCACCACAGCCTTGCCAGCACTTCTCTTTTTTTTTTTCTTTTTTTTGTTCTTTCTTTGTTTTTATGATCCTATCCATTTGAACTGAGGTTAAATGCTATGTCATTGAGGTTGTAATTTACATTCTCCTATGAAAATAGACTTTGAACATTTTTTCATATGCCTCTTGACCATTCCTTGGAGAGTTGCCTATTCAATTCACTTGCTCATTTTTTATTTAGGTTATTCACTTCTTTTATGAATGAGCTGCTTGAGTTCCCTATATATTATAGATATTAATTCCTCATCTGAGGAATAATTTCCAAATATTTTCTTCCATTTTGAGGGTTGTCTTTTAACTCCAGTTATTTCCTTTTCTGTAAGGAAACTTTTTAGCTTAATGTAATCTTATTTGTCCATTTTGTGCCTGTGCTTTAGGGCTTTCATTTAAGAAATCTTTGCTTACTCTAATATCTTCAAAAGTTCCCCCCACACTCTACTAGTAATTTTACAGTTTGAGGTTTTATATTTAAATTGCTGATTCATTTTGAGATGACTCTTGTAAGTGGTGGAAAATAGGAATGCTGTTTCATTTTTCTACAGGTAAATATACAGTTCTTAAAGCACCACTTGCTGAAAAACCTTTCTTTTCTCCACTGTCTTGTCTTGTACCCTTTGTCAAAGATGAATTGACTGTATGGTTAGAGATTTTTTTTCCGGATTTTTTATTCTGTTCCATTGATCTATGTGTCTATTTTTGTGTAGTGTCATGCTGTTTTTATTGTCACCTCTTCGTAATATATTTTAGTCAAGTAATGATATGTAGGGTCTTTTATTATTCCAGACAAATTTTATAATTATTTTATCCTATTTTTGTGAAGAATGTCTCAGGTAATTAGATCAGAATTACATTGAATCAGTAAATTATTTTGAATAGAACTGACATTTTAATTGTATTGATTTTTCCAACCCAAGATCATAGCATGTTCTTCCATTCTTCCATTTGCTTGTATTATATTCAATTTAAAAAATTTTCAGTTTTTATTATAGAGGTCTCTTAGCTCTTTGGTTAAGTGAATTCCTGGGTATCATTTTTTGTTTGTTTGTTTTCTGGCTAAGGTAAATGGGATTGCTTTGTTCAATTCTGTCTCATTCTGTTCACTGTAGGTTTATAAAAATGCTATCAATTTTTTTTTTTTTTGAGAGGTTTTCGCTATAGGGCACGTGCGCTCGCCAGGCAGAGAGAGACATAGAGACAGAAAGTGAGAAATCACCCCCCAGGGGCGATGGTCACGTCGCAATCCCTTCTCCTCCATTCTCCTCTCGGGATCTTGGGCACACACGCACACGCGCCCGGGGTGAGTTTTAAGCCACCAGGTCCGGGACGCGAACCGCAGTCAACTACGTGGGAGTCCAGCGACATAGCCATTATGCTAACTGCTGGTTCCCTGTTATCAATTTTTATATCAGCTTTGCATCCTGCTATTTTACTAAATTTACTTATCACTTCCAAGAGATTTTCAATGGATTCCTTTGGATTTTCTAAGTGTATTATCATGTCATCTGGAAATGGGACTATTAAGCTTCCTCTTTTCATATACAATGCCTTCTATCATGCTCTGTTTTCTGATATTATTGGTTAGGACTTCCAGTGCTATGTTGAAAAGTAGTGGAGAAAGTGGGTGGCCTTGCTTGTTCCAGCTTCTTTTTTTAATTTTAATTTACATTGTACATTTAATCAGTATGTCACTAGGCTTGTGAAGTGAGTTTACACAGCATGAATACGCTTCACACCAGTCCAGGTGAAGATACCATACACGTTATCATCAACAGATGATCATCCATTTCTGTGTCCTATAAATGGCTGGCTTCTCTATTTTTCCCCTTGATTCCCTTATTCTTACTCTCCCCCTTCTCCTGCCCTCTTCACACAGTCTCCAGGACCTGTAACCATTTTCTATGTTTCTGTATACACTAATCTTTCAATTTCCACCATAGAGTGTAGACAGTCGGTATATATTAACTGGAGACTTAAACTCTCTCTTTCATAGCCTGGCTTCCTTCACTCAACAATAATTCTTCCATATTTATTCATTTTCTATCAAATGCCAGGATCTTGTTGGATTTTTACAGTGAGTAATATTACATAGAGTATATGTGCCACATTTTTTGAAGCCACTTATCTGTTCATGGTCATTTGGGTTGATTCTATGTCTTAGCAATTGTGAATAATACCACAATAAGACACAGATGTGCAAGCACTTTTCTAACTGAGTGTTCTTCTATCCTTTGGGTAGATACCCAGGAGCAGAATTGCTGCATTATAAGGTAGTTCTACTTGTAGATTGAAGAACCTTCAAATTGTTCTACACTGTGGCTGGACCAATTTACATTCCCACCAACAGTGTAAGAGAGTTCCATTCCCCTTTTACCATGGCCCCACCAGAATTTACCATATTTTGTTTTTTTAAATCTCAGCCATTCTAGCTGGGTTAAGTGGTTTCACATGTCGTATTGATTTGCATCTCCCTTATGAGGAGGGATATTGAGCATTTTTTCATATGCATTTGGCTGTTTGTATATCATCCTTAGAGAATTGTTTGTTCAGCTTGTTTTCTCATATTTTAATTGAGTTGATCTTTTGTTTTGTTTTTTTATTTATTTATTTTGTTTAAGTTCCCTTTGCATTGTGGTTATCAGTTTCTTTCTGAGGGATAGTTTACAAAAATAATCTCCCAATCTGAAGGTTGTCGATTCACACTAATTACTGTGGTTTCTTGCTGTGCAGAAACTTCTTAATCTGATGTAATCTCACTTGTTTATCTTTGGGATTATTGCCTGTGCTTTGTGTCTTATTTAAGCAGTCTTTGCCTACACCAGTGTCTCCCAGAGTTTCTCCAGTGTTTTCCACCAGTAGTTTTATAGTTTGAGGTCTTATGTTTAGATCTGTGATCTACTGTTAGTTGATTTTTTGTTAATAATGAGAGTTAGGGGTCCAGGTTCATTTTTCTGCAGGTGGATACCCGGTTTTACCAGAAAAAAAATTGCTAAAGAAGTTTTCCTTGTGCTTGCTTTGGCAGCACATAATACTAAAGAAGTTTTCCTTTACCCACTGGATTGACTGGTACCCTTTGTCAAAAATCAGTTGGCTGTATGTTTTGGAGTTTATTTCTGGGGTCTCTATTCTGTTCCATTGGTTCATCTGTCTGTTTTTGTGCTAATACCATGCCGTTTTGATTATCACAGTCTTATAATATATTTTGGAGTCATGGAGTAAGATGCTGCCCCCTCCACTCTTCTTGTGCAGGATTTCTTTGACAATATGTAGTCTTTTATGATTCCAGACAAATTCTATGACTTTTTTAAAATATGTAAAAAATGTCTTTTGTAATTTTTTGGTAATTGTATTAAATAGGTAAATTAATTTGGGTAGAATTGCCATTACAATTACATTAAATCTTCCAATCCAGGATCATGAGATGTTCTTTCACTTTTTTGGGTAATTTTTTTATTTCTTCTTTTAAGCATTCATAGTTTTCCTTGTAGAGGTCCCTGACTTCCTTGGTTAGATTTATTTCTAGGTATCTTATACTTTTTGTGTATATTGTAAGTGGGATTTCTTTCTTCAATTCTACCTCAATCTGTTCCTTGATCATGTATAGTAATGACATAGATTTTTGTATGCTGATTTTGTATCCTGCTACTTTACTGTATTCATTTATTACTTCCAGGAGATTTTTCATGGATATTCTCGGGTCTTCTATGCATATAATCATGTCATCTGCAAATAGAGATATTTTCAACTCTTATTTCCCTTTTTGAACATCTTTTATTTTATTCTCTTTTCTGATTGCATTGTCTAGGACTTCCAGCAGTATATTGAAAAGGAGTAGAGAAAAAGTGGACAACCTTGTCTGTACCAGTTTTTCGTAGTCTGTACCCATCCAGTTTGATGTTAGCTATGTTTTTTTTTCATAAATAACTTTTATTGTGTTAAGAAATTACACTTCTATACTGATTTTGCTGAGAGTCCTGATCATAATGGGATGTTGTATTTTATCAAATGCTCTTTCTGCATCAATTCATACAATCATATGGTTTTTATCTTTCTTTCTGTTAATATGGTATATTATATTTATGGTTTTGCATATGTTGAACCACCCTTGCATCCCTTAAATAAAGCCTATGTTGTTGTGATGTATTATCTTTTTATATGTTGTTGGATATGATTTGCTAGTATCTTATTGAGAATTTTTGCATCTATATTCATCAGAGTTATTAGTCTGTAGTTTTTCTTTCTTGTCATGTCCTTGTTTTGTAGATAAGGGCAATGAAGGCTTCATAAAATGAATTTAGGAGGGTTCCTTTTATCTGTTTAAAAGTAACTTGAGTAGAATGGGGTTTAACTCTTATTTAATAGTTTTGTGAAAGTTAGAAGTAAAGTCATCAGGACCAGGACTTTTCTTTGTTGGGAGGTTATTTATTGCTGATTCAATTTCATTGCTCATTATGTGTCTATTCAGGCTTTCTGTGTTCCCCTGATTCAATCTTGGTAGATTTTATGTGTCCAGAAATTTGTCCATCTCATCCAGATTTTCTTTTTTGTTGGCATATAGTTGCTCTATTGTGTCTGTTGTAATATTGCCTGTTTAATTTTAAAATTGGTTTATCTAGTCCCTTTCTCTCTTTTTCTTAATTAGGTGTGTCCATCTTGTTTATCTTTTACAAGAATCAGCTTTTACTTTCATTTATTTTGTGTATAGTTTATTTTCTATTTATTTCTGCTCAAATCTTTATTTCTTTTCTCCTCTCATTTTGTGGATATTTTTTTGTTGTTGTTGTTTTTCAAATTTCTTGAGGCCTTGTGTTATGTTGTTCATTTACCACCTTTCTATCTTTTTCTTATGTGCACTAATTGCTATGAACTTTCTTTTAGGACTGCTTTTGCTGTCTTCCATAGATTATGAAAACCCATATACTCATTATCATTGGTTTCTATAAATCTTTTTGTTTCAGTCTTAATTTCTTCAGTAGTTTTAAAGTCATTCAGGAACAGGTTGTTCAGTTTCCATGTTTTTGCACCTTCATTTTTTTTCCCTGAAAGTAATAGCAAGTTTAATTCTGTAATGGTCAGAGAAGATGCTGGATGTGGTTTCTATGCCTTTCAATCTGTAAAGTTTTGTCTTATGCCCCATCATGTGGTCAGTCTTTGAAAAGATTCCATGTGGGATTGAGAAAAAAAATTTTTTTTTTTTTTTGTGTATTTTGTGGGTTTGGAGTGGAAGGTTCTATATATGTCTGTCAAGTCCATTTCATTTATAATATCATTTAGATCCTGTTATCACTTTGCATATTTTTTGTCTAGATGACCTGTAGTGGAGTGTTGAGAATCCAAACAATTAGCATGTTGCAGCCTATTTCTCCCTCTATATCTAGCAGTCATTACTTCTCATATTTTGTTCCTCTTGGGTTGGGTGCATAGATATTTATAAGCATTATATCTTCTTTATGAATTAGCCCTTTTACTACTATAAAATGCCCTTCTTTGTCTCTTCTTAGAGTTTTTAATCTTAAAGCTTATTTTATCTGAAGTCAGTATCACAACCCCAGCTCTTTTTTTTTTGTTTTCTGTTTGAATAGAATAATTTTCCCAGCCCTTCACTTTAAATCTATATATGTCTTTATCCATGAGATAGAGATCTTGTAGGCAACAGGTAAGTTTCTGTTTTTATGATCCAATCTTCATCTCTTGATTGGAGAACTTAATCTATTAACATTCAATGTCTTTATCAATATTTCTGGACTTGTCCCTAACATTAAGTTAGCCATGTTCTTGTTTTTTTTTTTTTTTTTTTTTTTTTTTTTTTTTTTTTTTTTTTTCTTTTTATTTCTGTCTCTTTTTAGTTTTCCTGTTATCGAACTCCTTTCAGAATTTCTATAAAAGCTGGTCAGGTATTGGTAAATTCTTATAGGCTTTGTTTTTCTGAGAATTTTTTTTTAAATCTTTTCTTCCAATATGGAGGATAATCTTGTTGAGTGTAGTGATCTTGGTTGAAATTGTTTTTTAAACAATTTTCATATTTTCCCCATTCTTTCCTTGCTTGAATTGTTTCCAGTGAGAGGTCTGATGTTAGCCTGATAGAATAACCTTTGTAAGTAACTTGATGTTTCTCTCTTGCCAATTTTAGTATCTTGTCTTTATCTGTGTTTTTGGCCAGTCTCGCTATGATGTGCGGTGGAGAGGATCTTTTTTGGTTAATTCTACTAGGGGTCCTTAGTATTTCTTGGATCTGGATGTTTGAATGCTTCTCTAGTTGGAAAGTTTTCATCCAGGATTTCATGGAAGATATTATCAATGCCCTTATTAGTTTCTTCACCTTCTGGGATATCAATTATTTGGATGTTTGTGTGTTTAATGGTATCTAGTATTTCTTGTATACACACACACAAACATACATATATATAAAATTTTAGGGTAAAAAATATATATATGTATGTATATATATATATATTCTGGGTGAATTTTTCAGTGTTTTAGGTGATTTTTTTCTAGGTCAAAACTTTTGTCTTCTACACCTGAAATTCAGTCTTCTGCATGATTTAATGTGCTTTTAATACTTTCGAGGGAGGTTTTGATTTTCTGTATTATAGCCTTCATCTCTAACAGTTCCTTTATATTCTTATTTTTTAATGGTGTCTGTTTCTTCTTTCAAATATAGGAAAGACTTCCTCATCTCTTGGAGCTCATTGTCTCTTTTCTTTGCATCTTCTGAAGTTTGTTGTCTCTTATCTCTTGCATCTCATTTAGTTTTGTCACCATGAATATTCTGAATTCTTTATCTGACATTTTCCTGAGTTCTATTGTACTGTCTGTAGATGAGGTGTTGTTTGTTTCCCTTGAGGGAGAATTTTTTTTCTTCTTTCCTCATAATTCTTGTGACTCTGTGCTGATTTCTGCTCATCTGATGGATTATATGTTTCTCCTTAATTTCTTGGAGTTAATTCTGTAATGTCAATGGAAGAGATGCACTCTACTTTTCTGGTGTTTCTTTGAAGAGGGTCTCTTATTCCAATCGGAGAATGATTTACATGGCTGGCTTGAAGTTCTTGTCTTCTCCCCAAAGACTTAGGTACTGGTATACCTAGGACTAAGCTAGAAAATGTAGCTAGATGAAGAGTTATAATTTACTGCACATCACACAAGTCCAGAAAAATATGAGGTCTCAAAAGGCACCAAGTACTCCAGAAGTCACTATGGGGGTAGGTGAGCTACAATGTCTCTGCAGTTCTGCCTCTCTGCCGCCTACCCTGCATCCTGATCATCCTGCCTGGAATGGATGTTCTGATGGCAGAGGGGGCAAGGAAAGGTGGAGTTTTCCAGATTCCACTTAACACACCTTAGAGTTCAAAGGCATGTGGGAAGAAATGAGCCATGGTTTCTCTACAGCTTGCTCCCCCTGCGGCTCACCTGGAGCATTTGTTCCTATGGTGTGTGTGTGTGTGTGTGTGTGTGTTTGTGTATGTGTTGGGGGGTGATGGTACTCTCCAGATCCCAGTTAATATGCCAACCCTAATATGTATTATTTCTTTTCTTTTTCTTTTCTTTCTTTCTTTTCTTTTCTTTTTTTTTTTTTGTGAGGAAGGACTTGTTTTCCCAGTCCCTTAAGATGTGATGTTAAATTATTTATTTGTTACCTATTTTTTTTTTCAGTGAGCCATAATGACTACAAACTTGCTTCTTATTACTACTTTCATGGTGTCCCAAAGGTTATGGAGAATAGTGTGTTAATTATCATTAGTTTTAATTCATCTTTTTATTTCGATCTTAATTTCTTCAGTAGTTTAAAAGTCATTTAGGAGTAGATTGTTTAGGTTCTATGTTTTTATGTATTTTTGAGGGCTCATTCTGTGGTTGATTTCAAGTTTAATTTCACTGTGGTCCAAGAAGTTACTAGGTATAGTTTCTATATTTATATTTTATTTATTTATTTATTATTTATTGTGCAGATATTTTTGCTATCGGGCACATGGACTCACCAGATTTAAAGAGAGAGACAGAGAGACGGAAAGTGAGAAAGTACTCCCATCTCCTCCATTCTCCTCTCAAGATTTGGGGTATGCATGCACACATGCCTGACATGAGTTTCAATCCCTGGATCTGGGACTTGAACCATGATCAGCCATATGGAAGTTCAGCAAGATAAGCATTATGTCATCTGGTGGTTCCTCTATACTTTAAAATTGATATAAACTTGTTTTGTGGCCTGTTATGTGGTTAATCTTTGAAAATATTCCTTTGGAAATGAGAAAAAAAGTACATTCTGTAGTTGCTGAATGAACTGCTCTCTGTATGTCTGTCAAGTCCGTCTGGTTTATGATATCAATCAGTTCTTGTGTCCCTTTATTTTTTTGTCTAGATAACCTGTTCAGTGGTGACACTGGGGTGTTGAAATATACAACAATTAGTGTATTGCAGTCTATATCTCTCTTTAGATCTAGTAGTCTTTCTTTTATATATTTGGGTGCCCTAGCATTGGGTGCATACATATTTATGATTATTCTATTTTATTGATGAATTAATTATTTTAGAACTCTATAGTTTCCTTTATTCTTATGCTTTTTATCTCAAAGTTCATTTTTTTATGATAGTAGTATCACAAATATTACTCTTTTTTTCATTTCTGTTTCCATGAAATATTTTCTTCCAACCCTTCACTTTCAGACTATGTATATCTTTGTCATTGAGGTATATTCTTGTAAACAACCTATAAAGAGTTTCAGTTTTATCATCTGTTGAGCCAAACTGTGTCTTTTAGCTGGAGAATTCAATCCATTAACATTAAGGTTATTATCAGTATGTATGAATTTGGCTCTATTACTTATTTATTTATTTTAATTTCCTTCATTTTGCTTTGTGTTCTCTTACTTATTTTTATTTATGTCCCTTTAGTTTATCAGGTGAGTGTTCCCTCTAATATTTCCTGAAACTTTTGATTATCTGGGAATGAATTTTTATTTTTCCTTCCAATTTGAAAGATAATCTTGCTTGCTATAATATTCTTGGCTGAAATGATCTTTTTTAAAGAGTTTTCAATATGTGTTCCTTTTTTACTATTTTTTTATCTGCATTGTTTTAGTTGAGAGGTTTGTTGTTATTTTAATGGGACAAATATAAGTAACCTGGCATTTCTCTTGTCATTTTCAAAATATTGTCTTATATATATATATATATATATATATATATATATATATATATATACACATATATATATTTATATTTTTTTTTTGAGAGAGAGAGAGAGATTTTTGCTAATGGGCACATGCACTCTCCAGAAAGACAGAAAGACAGAGAGACAGAAAGCGAGAAATCACCCCCCAGGGGGGATGGCCACACCACAATCCCTTCTCCTCCATTCTCCTCTTGGGATCTTGGGCATGCACGCACACACGCCCGGTGTGAGTTTAAGCCACCAAGTTTGGGACTCGAACTGCAGTCAACTACATGGGAGTCCAGCGACATAGCCATTACGCTAACTGCTGGTCCCTGTCTCTGATTTTTATCAGTTTGACTATATTGTTTCTAGGAGTGGATCTTCTTATCTTAAATCTATGTGGTGGTCTTCGTACTTCCTTGATTTAGATTTCTATACATCTCTCTAAGTGAGAAAACTTTTCAACTAATATATCATGAAAGAGATTTTGAAGCCTTTACCCATTTCTTTACCTTCTGGAATACCTATAAAATGAGTATTCTTTCTTTTAATGGTGTCCAAGTTTTCCTGTATGTTGTCTTCATTTTTAGTGTTTATTTTTATATTCTTCTTGGTTGCTTGGAGTAAGTCAAAAACTTTGTGTGTAAGTTTAGAGATTCTTCTGTATGGTCTAATCTGTTGTTAACACTTTTAAGGGAAGTTTCAATGTTCTGCATCATATTCTTTCTTTTTTTATCTCTGTTCAGATCTTTATTGTTTCTTTTCTCCTGGAGTGTTTTTTTCTTTTTTTGGGGGGGTGGGAGGGGGACAGGATATTGCTGTTGCTTTTCCAATATTTTTCTTTATTTATTTATTATCATCATAATCTTGTTTAGAGTACATTGAATCGCATATAACTTTACAGTGTATTACATTGCTTTTTCAAAAGGGAATGCCATGCATTTCAGTCAATACGGAGACGATAAACTCCCCACATCATCATTCAATGCCTTTTCATTGTTTTTCCCTATCATTATTATTATTATTCCAATTATTTTTTAAACAGTCAATCACTATTTCTCATTTTGCTTGTAAAAGGACTTTATCCATCATGAAATACTTCTCAGACCAATCCAGTTGAGAATACTATACATGTCATCATCAACAGGTAATAAGCCATATCTGTGTCTCACTAATGTCATGTCTCTATTTGTTCTCTTACAAACTTTCTCTATCCTCTTCCCTTCACCCCCCTCCATTCCACACTGTCTTATTCTCATTAAATATTTTCACTGCTTTTATGTCCTCCAATATTTCACTCTCCTACCACAGAGTGTGGATAGTTGGTATATATTAAGTGGATACGTACAATATCTTTCTTTCATAGCCTGGCTTACTTCACTCAGCAATAGATCCTCCATGTCTGACCACTTTCTATCAAATTCCAAGGTCTTGTTATTTTTTTTGGCTGAGTAGTATTCTATAGAGTATATATGCCACAGTTTTCCAATTCATTCATCAGTTTGTGGACATTTACGCTGGTTCCATGTCTTGACAATGGTGAATAATGCTGCAATAAACATTGATGTGCAAGCACTTTTCTGACTGCGCATTCTCTGTTCCTGTGGGTAGATACCTAGAAGTGGGATTGCTGGATTAGATGGTAGTTCTATTTGTAGATCTTTGAGGAACCTTCATATCATTCTCCAACTGTGGCTGAACCATTTTACATTCCCACCAACAGTGTAGGAGGGTTTCCTTTACACCACATCCCACCAACACTTATCACTTTATATTCTTAATCTTTGCCATTCTGAGAGGGGTTAGGTGTTATATCATTGTGGTTTTTATCTGCATCTCCCTTATGATGAGAGATGTTGAGCATTTCCTCATATGCTTTTTGGCTGTTTGTATGTCTTCCTTAGAGAGATTTTTGTCCAGCTCATTTTCCCATCTTTATGCTGGGTTAATCATTTTTTTTTTTCACATAAGACACTTGAGTTCCCTGTGTGTTCTGGTTATCAGTCCCTTGTCTGAGGCATATTTAACAAAAAATATTTTCCCATTCTGAGGGTTGTTGGTTCACACTCGTCACTGTGTCCTTTGCTGTACAGAAACTTCTTAGTCTGACATAGTCCCACTTGTCTATTTTAGGGATTATTGCCAGTGCTTTGGGAGTCTTATTTAAAAAGTCTTTGCCTACTCCAATGTCTCCCAGAGTTTCCCCAGCATTTTCTACCAGTAGTTTTATTGTTTGAGGTCTTAGGTTTAGATCTTTGATCCATTTTGAGTTGATCTTTGTTAATGGTGAAAGATGGGGGTTCAGTTTCATCTTTCTGCAGGTGGATACCCAGTTTTTCAAGCACCATTTACTAAAGAGGTTTTCCTTTTCCCAATGGATTGACTGATATCCTTTGTCAAAAATCAGTTGGCTGTAAGATTTGGGGGTTATTTCTGGGGTCTCTATTCTATTCCATTGGTCCACATGTCTGTTTTTACTCCAATACCATGTTGTTTTGATGATCACAGCATTATAGTATATCTTGGGAGCAGGGAGTGATATGCCTCCTACTCCATTCTTCTTGTGCAGAATTGATTTTGCAATACGAGGTCTTTTATGGTTCCAGACAAATTCTATGATTGTATTTTCTAGATCTGTGAAGAATATTTCTGATATTTTGATTGGAATTGCATTAAACATATAGATTAACTTGGGTAGAATTGCCATTTGGATCATGTTAATTCTTCCAATCCAGGAACATGGGATGTCCTTCCACATTTTTATGTTGCTTTCAGTATCTTTTTTTAAGATTTTCGTAGGTTTATTTATAAAGGTCTTTGACTTTCTTAGTTAGGTTTATCCCCAGGTAAGGGATAAACTTCTTGTGGCTATGGTGAAAGGGATTCCTTTCTTCAGCTCTGTTTTGTTATTGGACCATATATAGTTCATGATTTCTCACATTGCTCTAATTATTACATTACTCTAAATATATTCCTGGAGATGGTCTTAGCTACTAATTTGATTTTTTACAAGTTTAGACAATAATATGATTTAAATGGTTTTAGATTGTGTAGACACCAATATGATTTAAAATTTTTCTTTGTACTCATATCAATCACAACACATAATCAAATACTGGATTTTCCAGCCTATCAGTCCACAAATTATCTTTACTCACTATTTTTATTTTATATTACCAGAGGGTACTTGTGCTAGCAAGAAAGAGAAAAAGCACCCCAATGGGACGTGGTCACACCACAATTCTTTATCCTCCATTTCTCCATCAGGTGAGGACTTGGGGCATATTTTCAAGCCCCTGAGGCTAGGATTTGAGACACAGTCAGCCAAATGGGATTTGGTCTCCTTAACCACTTGCTAAGAGTAGGCCCTTCCTACTCACTATTTAAAGGAGAGTCAGTTTACATCTTTCAAATAACTTAAGTAAAAACAAACAAAAACTGAAATACTCCTACTGTACCCATGAAAAGAGTTCTAAGAATATTTTCTTCAATCATATTCAATAAACCATATTGCTAGTGACTGTTTTTCCAAAATTGTTGTGTCAGTGGAAGATGAGAGAGGCTGAATTTCACCTAGGCATTTCTTACAGCACTTTTAGGAATTTACAGAAGGACTTGTGATGCCTACTAATTATAGATGCAACCAATCATGATTGCATTCTGTTTCTTCAGCCACAAGTCAAGTCAAAGAGAAGGAAAATAATTTTAAGAACACAATATAAGTTAGAAATTAAGACAAAGGTGCGCTTCACAAAGGAACATTGATTCTCTTTCCTGTAACAAAGGCTGGGGGTTGCAGCCAACCAATATTGCAAACAACCATTTTTTTTTTTTTAGATTTTTGCTGTAGGGTTCATGTCCTCAACATTGAGAGACAAAGACAGAAAGAGAGGGAAAGTGAGAAACCAACCCCCTCTCTCTAAAGAGAATGGCAACATCTCAATACCTTTTCTTCCATTCTTCCCTTGGGATTTTGGAATACACATGCACCAGGCCTGTTTTCCAAGCTATAGGGTCTGAGACTCAAACTGTGGAGTTGGTCATGTGGAATCCAGCACCCCAAACTACCACGTCACCTACTGACCCACAAACAAATTTATATATATATATATATATATATATATATATATATATATATATATATACACACACACACACACACACACACACACATATATATATATACACATGTATATATATATATATAATTACATAAGAGAAAAAAACATACTAACAAAAGAAGAGCAAAAAAGAGAATTTCTACAGTTATTCTCTAATTATATAACAGATAATAAATAAAGAATTGAAGAGAAATTATTGAAGTGGATTAGGTATGAAGTGTGGAAAATTTCAAAGTTGATGTTACTTTATCTGTAAAATCTGCTCAAGCCTTCTGATTTCTGTGTCCCTGTTAACAGAATAAGAACTTAACTTGAAATGCATGTGTTTTCATTATATTCTTACAGTACTTAGCAGATAGAGCAATAGTATTATATAAGTAAAAATTATGTTCTTCAATGTGCATATGAATTTTAAATTGCTTTTATTCTGATGGAGAAATAACTCAAGAGTTACTGAAGCTTAAAATTTTATATTTCAGTGGCAGTTCTATTATTTATATTAATTATGGCAGTCCTCTGTAAGCAACAGGGTATCTAAGAACACAGGATGCAAGTTATTAATGACTAAAAAACACCTCCTTCAATAAATCACTGCCTTCAATCAAATCTCGATTTTGAAGTTTTTTTCTTATTGTTGATGGGCTAACCAAATTACATATTTTGATTCACATCTTAATGGAGACATCTATATCTTCAACTCTTTTTCATCACTTTTAATACCGAATTATATCAGTGAAAAATTCATAGACATTAAACTCTATAATAATTATTTGATACATTTTAAAAACATGAAGGCTGTTATTTGATATTATATGTCATTATTGGAGAAGGCATTCTTATTTGATCTACTTATTATCATCCTTGATGTGATGCAGAGCTTCTTAAATGATGAAGACTTATTCAATACTTTGACTCACTGAAGCTATGCCCAAGAACTTCAGAAGAAATGCAAAACTCGGTTTTATTCACTGTCTCTGGGTCTATGGGAAATTCTTCCAACTTAATAAACTATGATTCTGACTGAATGTTCAGTATTTAGAACTTGTATTTGTCAATAGCAGTCATCCTGAAAATTACAATGTGAGAAAAATTAAATTTAAAAAAAGATCCCGTACCTCTAACTTATTTTATTAATTCATATATTTTGAGCTCACATACTTATATGACTAAGTCAAAAATATGCTTCTCTCCAAGTGAAAAGCAAACAGCAACTGGGACAAAATGACAAGAAATTGTAATCTCTGCGATATCTTTGACCTTAGCTTGAAGGGAATGTTATCATTGAAATCGACAACAGTTATTTATTTATTTATTTACATTCATTCACTGAATGTAAAGATGAGATTTTTCCATCCAAAATACACTGTACATTAGCTCAATCAAGGCTATTACCATATGTGTTATCATCAACAGAACATTTTCCATTTCTTGTTTCTTTTTTTTAATTATGTTCTTTATTTACATTTAATCACATCTTTACAGTGTAAAACATTTTTTTTCCAGCACAAATTACTATGCATTCAGTCAAGCCAAAGATATTACTCTGTAACTTATCAAGAGATATTTCTTAGGTATTTTGCTGATTCTTTTTTTCCCCCCTTGATTCCTTACTACTCACCCTCCCCATTTCCCACCCTCCTGCCACACTGTCTCTGGTATCTCCAATTGCTTTTCATGCCTTTCTTTTTTCACATTTTATTGATTCACAAAACATTTTTATTAATCTAAATACTTTCAATAGCAAATGCAGCTGATATATACACATCTATGAACACATGTCTGACTTTAGCTATAAACCTCAGTGAGTATAATGAACAAACTACATCATTTAATTACAAATAGTGGCAAAGGATCACAATTAATGACTGTTGTGATCATTACGAAAAAGTTGTACATTACATTAAAAGTTTACAAGTCACAAATAGATTTGATTTTATCCTCAATTCATTAGTCATTATTTGGAATTCAAAAAAGTAAAAGACTTTTGGTTACAACATCACATTGTCTTTTTTAGAGGTTTTTACTATAGAGCACATGTGCTCTCCAGAAAGACAGAGAGAGACAGAGAGACGGAAAGCGAGAAATCATCCCCCGGGGAGGATGGCCACGCCACAATCCCTTCTCCTCCATTCTCCTCTCCAGATCTTGGGCATGCATGCACACGTGCCTGGTGTGAGTTTAAGCCACTGGGTCCAGAACTCAAACCCCAGTGAAGTACATGGGAGTCCAGTGACATAGCCATTACACTAACTGCTGGTCCTAACATCACATTGTCTTGGCTAATATTACATCTGTATGGAGCCAAAACTCAAACACAGATTTAACCTTAAATTAATGTAGGGTTTTTATTCTTGTCTGTTTTCTATTCAATGTAAAGATCATGGATATGAGAATCAGTTAACCAGGTTGCAGTTCTGAATTTGGCAGTGTCAGAACAAGCTATTTTAATAGTCTAAGTAATAAAAGGACCAAAGAAACTCATAGATATTTTCTCACTGATATCATTAATTCTTCTTAGTTTATAGTAATTAACTTGTTTGTTGTCAAACAATTTCCTAGGTTAGAGATGAAAAAACATTTTGTTTGATCAATTAGTTCCCTGTTATAGAAAACAGAATGAATAAAAAAAGGCTGCAACAAGGACAAACATAATTCCTTTGTTAGCTACCCATTTTTAGAATAAGACCAATCTGACCAGATGTGAAGAAATCATAAGACATTTTAGAGAAATTATACCAGGAAGATAGAAACTAGTAGAATGTTAACTGCATAAAGCAAGTTTCAAGAGCAATGTGGAACATGGCTGACACTAAACAAATATATGTTGAATACATGAATATCCCAAAAAACTCTTTATGCAGTCTGGAAAAAAATTATTCACTGAATTATAAGCCTTTATTTTTAGTGTTGTCAGTACCAGCTACATGGACATGGATAAACACATATGCACACATTTACAAACATGTCACCCACAAATGCATATGCAAGATATTTTTAAGATATTGAGAGATATGTTAGTACCAGATTGAAAACAAGTAACCAGAAACAGAAAAAAATGAATTATTTTAAGAAGGAGAAATCTTAATTTGTGTTCCTTATTCTATCTCTTGAAGCTTTACTCTAATAGAAATTTTCATTTGACAAGAAAGATTGCATTGTTGAACCCATACTAGGGTTCATAAAATTTGATATAAAGTGTACACAAAGGTAAAACATGTCTTTTCCTCCTATGCTCACAAATTTTGAACTTTACTTTTTGAAAAATGCTTCGTTTCTCCCAGATTTGTACAATGCTAGCTGAGGTCCTGCTGTGTGGAGCATGTCAAAATCCTTTGAGCTAATAACTGCACATGGTTTGATAAACTGTTTTTTTTTTTTTTTTCAGTGAATATCATGCATTTGCCCAATTTGGCTTTTTTAATGAAGTGCCTAAAACCTATTATTACAGGAAAAGGTAAATTCGCTTTCCTATATACCAAAATGTTTTTTTTTTTAATTTTGCAAATCCATCTTTATTCATGGATTCATTATGTAGCATACTGAAAGTCTTACACATACCTAAATACACAAAGGTAATAGCATACAGAAAAAAAAAATTGTTCTTTCAAGTACTGTGTCTTTCATCTGATATAGTTAGCCAATTTGTACAATTACACCTAAATGGATGAAATGCTGATATCATTGCTTAGTTTATTATAATAGGAATGCAAGTACAGTGCTATCTGCCCTGCTTGTTTATAATATTACTCATAAACAATTTTGTGTACACTCTATTTCAATTTCACAGCTTGATTAGCCAACAATCTGCACTAAAACGTTCAAGGTAAAATGGAAAGCTAATTGCACAGAGATTTTTAAGCTCATTTGCACACAACAGGATTTATTAGTGCTAATGAAGGTAGAAAAACAGTATGACTTCTCTTATATCCTTACTAATTCCCTCTGCTAATTCAATATGTCCATCAAGAAACTGGGGAAAAACATAGAAATAGCATTATTTTCTCCTTTCTTATTCTTTTTTTTTTTTTTTTTTGAGAGGTTTTTTCCCACTATAGGGCGCATGCGCTCGCCAGACAGAGAGAGATAGAGAGACAGAAAGCGAGAAATCACCCCCCAGAGGGGATGGTCATGCCGCAATCCCTTCTCCTCCATTCTCCTCTTGGGATCTTGGGCATGCACGCACACGCGCCCGGTGTGAGTATTAAGCCACCGGGTCCGGGACGCGAACCACGGTTGACTACGTGGGAGTCCAGTGACATAGCCGTTACACCAACTGCTGGTTCCCTAGAAATAGCATTTTTGATAAGAACAGTATTTGAAGGAAAGAAAATATTCCTTGGGTCTATATATATATATATATATATATATATTATAAATTACTTTTATTCTGGAATACTGTCCAATTTTTAGAATGCTACATCTAATGCTGTAGAGAATGATAAAGGTTCTTTATATTAAGGGCTGGTTTCCATTCATTGTATTCGCATAAGATTTTATATCAGAAATCTCTTCCTTACTCCTAGTAACTGAATGATACCAATTATGGGATATCAAAAGAAGAACCCAGGTGATAAAAGGCTAAAAGTATGTAATACAGAGAGAGCAGTAGCATAAAAATCTCTTATCTTAAGGTGGAATATAGAAAAGTTTAAACTGAAATTTTCTTAAAGAATATATAACGGGACCAGCAGTTAGCGTAATGGCTATGTCACTGGACTCCCATGTAGTCGACCATGGTTCGAGTCCTGGACCCAGTGACTTAAACTCACGCTGGGCGCGTGTGCGTGCATGCGCAGGATCCCGAGAGGAGAATGGAGGAGAAGTGATTGTGGCATGGCCATCCCCCCTGGAGGGGTGATTTCTTGCTTTCTGTCTCTATCTCTCTCTGTCTTTCTGGTGAGCACACATGCCCTATAGCAAAAAACTCTTAAAAAATAAAGAAAGAAAGAAAGAAAGAAAGAATATATAACCAGGCCAAAATGGAATTTTCTAGAAACTTAGAGGCTTTTTAAAAAACAATTATGAAATATATTTTAGCACAATTAAAAATACTGTTGAATTACAAAAATTGAAAGATAAATGCCACAAATATTTGTGGACTTAGAAATCAATAAATCCAAAGGACACTTTAAAAAAAAAAATTCTGGTAGAAAGTCCATATAAGGGGAACCAGCAGTTAACATAATGGCTATGTCGCTGGACTCCCATGTAGTCGACCGCAGTTCGCGTCCCGGACCCGGTGGCTTAAAACTCACGCCGGGCACATGTGCGTGCGTGCCCAAAATCCCGAGAGGAGAATGGAGGAGCAGGGATTGCAGCGTGACCATCCCCCCTGGTGGGTGATTTCTCGCTTTCTGTCTCTATGTCTCTCTCTGTCTGCCTGGCGAGCGCACGCACCCTATAGCGAAAAACCTCTCCAGAAAAAAAAAAAGAAAACTAAAAAAAGAAAGTCCATATAAGGAGGTCTGAAACTTCAGTTAAAAATCTAGATAACTTTTTTGTTTTTAATATTGATGTTCCTTCTTCTCCTAGAATGAAATGACTAATTTTATTTTTTTAAATGAATATTTTCCATCAGGTTATCAAAACATATGACTTAATTTACCCTGTTTGTTTGATAGGAGCAACCATATTACTTTTCTCCTCATCAATGCCCTTGCAAACCTTCCATCTTTATCCATTTTTACCTGTCACAGGATGAAATTTAAGTCTTTTTATATTTTTAGTAAATAAACAAATTACCTCCTCTGTGTATATCTAAAATGATCCAGTTCACGTCACAGCTGTAGACTTTTCTCCAACTCACGACTTCTCTGGCTGCCAGCTCTTCTCCTCTTCAGTCTTTAATACCTTAGATGTGATGGGTGCTGTGAGCACTTTTCTCTTCTACTTCAATCTCCTTCACTCCAAAGCTGCAAAGCTACAATATTGGGCCCCTTATTGTTGGAGCAATGATTGAAGAAGATAGAGGTAAGAAACAAAAAAACAAAAATAACAAAAAAAGAAAAAAAATCGTACTTGAATTGTAGATATATTATCCACCTTTGCTTTCCTCTCAGTGTGTAACACTTAGTGTTTCATTTCTATCAACTTATAGAAGAAAGGGATGTTTCATAAGAGACCTTTCTTCCTTTCTGGGTTGCTTTTATCTATATTGCTTGGAGGCAAATTATGCCTCCTCTGAGTGCTCATGATTGTTCTCTCTGTTACTTGGTTTCTGAAGTCCTTCTCTGTTTGATTGACCTTGTCTCTTGTACTATCCTCTTGGGCAGAATCCCACTCAAGATCTCCTCATCCAGTTGCCTTCTCAGAAAATGTGTCCCACTCATGTCCTACTTTTTTCTTTGAAAGTGAGGACTTCTGTAAACAACACTTCTTCTTTTGCTATCTCTGGCATTGATTTTGAAGTTCAGACTTTTCAGGAAGTGTCAGATGCCACTAGGGCTCCTGGGGTAAGGAAGAATGACCTGCATGCATACATCACACCCATGATGTGAGGGTTTGGACAGGAAGTCCCAAAATATCTTTCCCCACAGAAAGAACTATTTATTTGGGCTCTTCAACTGCTCAACTAAAATTGTGCTTACTATAATGTAGCTATTTATAAAGTCACTGATGAGATAATATAGTGTAAACTAACTTTAAGGTTCTATGAAGGCCAGACTATGCCTCCTGGTATTTCATATCTGGGTTTGGAGTACCTTGATTCTACTCTCTTCTTTTTGATTTTTGGAAAACAGCCATAAACTCATAAGACTCTAAGAAAGGTTACATTGTTGTATTTCTGTCTCTGTATCTATCTTTCTCACAAATACATACAGGAGTACACTCAATTTATTAATTACTCGGTTCCTCTGCAGATTTAGGTTTATGCTTCTTTATAACGTGATAGGACAAGAATCATTTGCAACCTCTGATTAAGATTTTGGAACCATTGAAATATTTTGCATTTTATCTTAAAATTTCTTATACAGTGACCTTCTTCTGAATTTTTTGTTTTCTAAAATGCTGACATTTCTAGTACCTCTTCATTTATCTTAACCCTATCACACAGAAAATAGGCCTTTTAAATTTTTTTTCAAGGACCAGCAGATGGTGTGATGATTTCATTGCTGGACTCCCACATAGTTGACCACGATTTGAGTCCTGGATGCAGAGACTTGAAACTCACACTGGGCGTGTGTTTGTGCATGCCTCAAATCACAAGAGCAGAATAGAATAGAAGGGATTATGGCATGGTCATCCCCCCTGGAGGGTGATTTCTCATTTTCTGTTTCTGTCTCTCTGGAGAGAACACACACTCTATAGCAAAAATCTCTCTAAAACACACAAAACAATTTATTCATACTAGGCCACCAGTAAGTGTAGGGTTATGTCTCTGGACCTCCACATGGTCCAGTTTGAGTCCCAGAGTTGGTAACCTGAAACATGCCAGGCATGTATGCATGCATGCCCAATATCCTCAGGAGGAGAACAGAGAAGAAGGGATTGCAGTATGGCCATCCTCCCTGCTGGGTAATTTCTCACTTTACTTCTCACTATCTCTGTCTCACTCTGTCTCTTTCTCTGGTGACTGTATATGCTTTTTTGGCAAAAACCACTTAAAAATAAATTTCTCATACTTTAGTAAATTATGCAATCATCTTCTCGGGAAAAGTTGTTAAAAATCTAGTTTTAGAAGCAAAGTTAGATTTCAAAGACATTTGATGATATTACATACATGTCCATGGAATGTACAATTTCAGTCCTGTCAGTTACCTCTTTCAAACACTTGTACCTGTCAAATAGGTTATCTACAAGAAATAAAATCTATTGTAGAAATAGATGCCATATTATCCTAAATGCTACACACAGTAGAGTTGACAATAATATACCCATAGCCGTATTTGCCTTGGGTTCAAGTTTTGCTGGCTCTTAATCTAAATCACAGGAATAATGTTTAGGCATATCTGTGAGACTAGAGGGTAGGAAGATATAAGACCTCACACACACATACACACACAAACACACACACACACACACACAGAGTTCATTAGTTAGTATAGGATCACACAGTTCATTAGTTAGTATAGGATCAGTTATTCTATCATGACAAACATCTACATAATCTCAGTGACTTCTTGCGAGATATTTACTGCCTGTTTATGCTACACTTCCAGTGTGCATCAGCATGCTTGTCGTCAACACTCAAGAATTCCAGGCAGAGAAAACAGAATGTAGCAAACTGCACTGTGTCTCCTAAATTTCCCCAGAAAGTTAACAGACGTTACTCAGGCTCAGTTTTATTAAAGAAAATCATATATCTAGACTTAACTCCAAAGGAGACAGAAGCATATTATTCTACCTGTACCTAAATAGGGAAGAAAATCAGAATATCTATAAATATCGCTAATGACTTCCACAAGAGTACTAACCCAACCAGATGCAACGATGAAGAGACAAACGCATGGAATCATACTTTTAAAGGAAAGTTATCATCAGAGCATGGTCCCATTCAATAGCTCACAAAGGATGATCCATGGACCACTACTCAGTGCCCTCTAAACCTCAAACGCTGTCATCATCATATTGGGATGTTACTGGCCTTTTTGCTCATGTTGTCTCAGGGGTTTACAGTGGAAGTGTTCAGAAGCTACATGACACATCATATCCCAGACTGAATTCAGCCCATTTCTACTGAAACAGGAATTAAAGAAATTTACAATTGTTTTGTTTGGTTTGGTTTTAGAGAGAGAGATTTTTTGCTATAGGGCACATGCACTTGCTGGAGAGACAGAAAGCAAGAAATCAACCCCCCGGGAGGATGACCACACCACAATTCCTTCTCCTTCATTCTCCTTTCAGGATTGTGGGCACTCAAGCACACGTGCCCAGAGTGAATTTTAAGCCATCAGGTCTGGGACTCGAGCCGTGGATGACTACATGGGAGTCCAGCAACATAACCATTATGCCAGCTGCTGGTCCCAAAATTTACCAGAAACTTTTAAATTCCACTTCTCACTAAATTTTTTCCTGAAAACCTAGTTATTTCCATGAAAATATATTGTTTATCTTCACATATAATGGGTTAATTATTATTATTTAAAATGGATTAACAAATACCTGACTGTTGCATTAATTTGAAAAAAGTCTGAGAGAAATTCTAGTGGGAGAGCTCCCTGTGGGTTCACTGAGACCTTTGTTGCTGCTGTATTACTGTTGAATTTCTTCCTCTGGGACCAGCAGATGATGTGAGGATTGTGTCACTGGATTCCCACGTATTCAATCGCAGTTCAATCCCAGACCCAGTGGCTTAAAACTCATGCAGTGTGCATGTGTATGTGTGCCCAAAGTCCCGTAAAAAGAATGGAGAAGGGTTTGTGGTGTGGCATCCTACCCTATGGGGAAGATTTCTCACTTTTTGTCTCTTTCTCTTTCTGTCTCTCCAGTGAACACACATGCCCTAGAGCAAAATCTCTCTTAAATTTTTTAAAATAAATAAGTAAATGTTTTCCTCTGCCCAGTCTTCCTTCCTTCAATCCCCTGTAGATCTTGTTTCCCAGAACACTCTCCAATAAATTTCCTGTATGCAAATATCTCTTAATGCCTGCTATATTTTTGATAATGGTTTGTTCCCTAAAGGTTCATGTTTTGGAATTTAGTCCCCAGTGTAATGGTTCTGGGAATGCTGAGACCTTTAACAAATGAGGTCTAGTGGGCAGTGTTTGGATCAATGAGGTATAGGCCTTGCAAATTGATTAATGCTGTCTCTCAAGATGGAGTGAGTGCTAGCTCTCTTAAGGAAGGGTTAGTTCTGAGACATACTGTAGCCTGCTAATTAAGGAAGTTGAATTCCTAATGGCTGGCCATGCGGTTTGAATCCTGGACTTGGCAGTCTGAAAAATACACCAGGCATATGTGCATTTATGACAAAACCCCCAAAAGCAAGGAGAAATGGAGGAGAGTTGTCACATGACCGTTCCCCATGAGGGATGCTTTCTCCCTCTCTGTCTCTCTTAGTCTTTCTGGCTCTTTCTGACAAGTGTACATCACTGGCAAATGATGAAGGGGATTGTTTTTTTAAGGCTAGGTTATTATAAATGGTCTCTCATTCTGCACACAGGTTCTCAGTATGCACACACCTGCCATCCTCTCTGCTTCTGTAGGCCATGTCGTGACATAGCTAGCTAGCCTGATAATAGCCCCGTGTTTTTATAATTTCCAGCCACTAGAATCATAAACCAAATAAACCTCTATTCTTTGTGAGTTGTCTAGTCTGAAGTATGTCTTTCAGCAACACAATAACAGACTAAAACAGTGCCTGTTTCCCAGAGATTTCATTTAAGATAGCTTGTGCAAGGAGTGATCTAAGAAAGCAGACTCATGGGAACCAGCAGTTAGCGTAATGGCTATGTCGCTGGACTCCCACGTAGTCAACCGCGGTTCGCGTTCCAGACCCGGTGGCTTAAAACTCATGCCGGGCGCGTGTGCGTGTGTGCCCCAGATCCTGAGAGGAGAATGGAGGAGAAGGGATTGCAGCATGACCATCCCCCCTAGGGGGGATGATTTCTCGCTTTCTTTCTCTCTGTCTCTCTCTGTCTGTCTGGCAAGCGTAAGCGCCCTATTGCGAAAACCTCTCAAAAAAAAAAAAAAAAAGAAAGCAGACTCATTAGTTTTTTGAACTCTATTACCTGCTGACTGATGGGGAGTAAGGGTCCCATAACTGTTGGTAAGTGAAAGATTGATAACATCTGATAAGTGGTAATAGTGCATTTATTTTTTTTAATACTTGTGCTAGTGGTAAATTGAGATAGGATGCCAAAAATGCATTGATGGTTACTATGTCAGATATTTGGGATCTGTGGGACAAATAAGAATCTGAGGATTATAGAACTGAGGAGATCTTGCTGGGACAAATGATTAATGTAGAGAAAGATAATAATAATAATAAACTAAGTTTTTGTTTGTTTGCTTGTTTCTTACCAAATAATGGCAAAGGGTAAAAGGAGGAGGACTTGGAGCACACAAAAATGAGAAAATTCTCATATCAGAAATGAAGAAAAAAAACTGATGCTCTGCCCCGGGCAGAATTATTAGAGTAGCAGAACTCAGGAAAAGGTTGAATTTTAGTTAGTAGCCTGTTATCTTAATGTCAGGGCCCCTCAGGGATGACGCGGGATTTTGAAATATGATGCACTTGAAAATATTGAATCCTCTGATGTTCTTGAAGTCTTTTGTAGTGAGCCAGTTGCAGCTGCTGTGCTAAATGTAGTATCTTTGCTAGAGCAAATTAACATTATCTCAGGGACATGGTATGTGGTTGTTGGTCTAACAGAAACATTCTTTTATATTCGTATCAGAAAAGATTAGATAAATTTTACATTAATTTGAAATAAACTACTGCATAAACTATCCTACCCTCTGCCATAATATACTTCCTAATAAACTAGATCCTTGGGACTTTTTGCAGATATCATATTCATGCATGCTACAAATAGGATAGTCTTGTCAAGATGTTGTACAAATCATAAAAGAACAATTTGACAAACTGGAGCTCATCAGAATGAAAATGTCTCAGCCAAAACAGGAACTAGTAATTAAGAGGGCTAGCTCACCACCTGGATGACTGCAGTTCAAGTCCCATCCTGCAGCTTGAGAATCATGCCACTTACATGCTCAAGTAAGCTCAAATTACAAATAAAAGGGAAAAAATGGAGGAGAATGGATTGTAATATGACCATTCTCCATGGAAGGTGATTTCTCCTTCCTCACTCAGTCTCTCTGGCAAAAAAAAAAAAAAAAGAAACTAAAATCAAAAAATGTCTACTCTTCAAAAGTCACTTTTGAGAGACTGGTAAACAATGAGCTGTTTCCAGGTTTTTGCTATAAATAATGAAAAAAATTGCTGTAAACATTTGTGTAAGAGTCTTTGTATGGACATAAACTTTATTTATCTTGAGTAAATACCTAAGACAGGACTGGCTGTATCTTATGGTAAGTCTACATTTAACTTTTTGATTCTGTTGTGGTTGTTGTTGACTTTTGAAGTACAAAAGGCAAGACATCAATTCAGAAAGAAAATGTGCAAATGTATGTCTAATAAAGGGCTTTCATCTAGAACACATAAAGAACTCTCAGTATCAATTGTAAGAAAAGAAATCCCTTTTTAAAAACAGCAAAACATTAAGCCCTTAACAAAAGACAGTCTAAGTTAAAGGAGACAGCACATAAAAATCTATTCAATTTTATTAGTAATTATAAGAAAAGCAAATTAAAACCACAATGAGATATCACTACATACCAAGTACACTTGATCTTAGTCAAAAGACTGAGAAGTGACCTCACTACATATTAATTAGAATGACTAAAATAAAAACACGGTTTATATTAAGTGCTGATAACTGCTGGTGAAGATTTGAAAGGGTACAAGCACTATAGAAATATTTTTTCTGTTTCTTAAAAAGCTAAATATATACCTACCATCTTATACAGTCAGTACCCTTTTGGGTATTATACCTCTCAGTCTCGCTGGTGATTACATGTGCTTTTAGCAAATTAAAAAGAAAGAAGTATATGTCCATACAAAGACTTCTACATAAATATTCACAGCAGCTTTTTCATTCATTGTAGTGAAAAACTGGAACTAGCCTATTGTTTACCAGTAGGAGAATGGGTAATCAAAGTGTAGCACATGCATACAGCGGGATACTAATTATCAATAGAGAAGGGCAAATTATTAACGCATGTATTAAAGTATACTGGCTTGAGCAAAAGTATACTGACTTGAGAAAGCCTTCGTATGCCTGCTTTAGCTTCCATAAGCAAACCAGGACCGCACTTAAAAAACTGCTTCCCTAGTAAAGTTGCTAGGTTACAGTCAGTCATAGCAGCTAGGCTTCAGTAAATCGCAGGCATCCTGCCTTTTAAATTGTGTTAACACAGAGAAACTTCAGAATGTAACCAATCCAATTCCTTCTCTACCTCACTCCTTGACTTTCATTTTTGTACATCACTTTCCTTTTCCTACACACATCATTTTCTCTTTCCAGAACTTAAATACCCATAACTACGAGGCTTCCCAGAGTTGCTCCTGAAGCATTCTGGGAAACAGCTCAATTAAAATAATGTTTATTTTTGCTCAATTAAACTCTACTAAATTAAATTGTCTAAAGTTTTCCTTTTAACACATGCATATCATGAATGAATCCAAACATAATTATACAATATAAAAAATGAAAATTAGATTTTGTATGATTAAAAAAATTTGGAAGCTGAAAACTAATCTATAGTTACAGATCATTGCTTACCTGTAGAATGCCAAGTGGTGGAGACAGAAGGAAGGATGACAAAGAGTAATAAGGAAACTTTTAGAAGTGGTGCACCTGCTTAATATCTTGCTCCTCTGAAGTTCCATGCACATATACATATATGAAAACTTAATTAATTGTACATTTTTACATGTGTAGTTTATAGTATGTCTATTATACCTTAATAAATATGTTAAAATATTCCATTACTCATGTAGTTTCATACTATCTAAAGTAATGCTTAAAAGAAGAAAAAGCCTGTGTCCACATGGAAGGCCTGGGTTCCTGAGGCCTGGTACGGTGGCATGTACCAGCACTGTGGGAGACTGAGGCAGAAGGACTGTGGCTGAGTGAGACACTGCCTTTAAAAAAAATTCTCAGATTACTCATTATGTCTTTTTTCGTGCATCAAAGACAAGTATTCCTTTTATTCAATCTGAGATATTTCTATTCTAGGACAAAATCTTTCCTGAAGGAAATTTTTAACCTTCTGCATTCAATGAAAAATCTATCAAGGAAAAATATAAGCTTATTGTTTATCGAGGACTAACTGTACCAAATGTAGTGTTAAGCACTTGATGAACAACATCTCACAACTCCTTTTAACAACCTAAAGACACAGATACTGTTATCATCTGTAGTTAAAAACATCTGAGGCACAAAGCACTTGCCTGTAGCGTTTCAGTCCTCAACAGAGAGAGAGGGTTCAATGTTTGATCCAAAAACTTAACTCCACCCAATCCATTATGTAATACACCAGAGATAAAAATAATCATTCCACAACCTTCTCATCTTTTGTGGGAGTTGTTTTGGGAATCAGTTAACTGTGGCTTCACACACATTTATACACATAAAATCAATAAACTTCATTCCCACCAACTTTTTAAAAATTCACTGACTTATTAATAGTCTTTCCCTAGTGGGTCTTTAAGTGCTCTTCAGTGTTTATCAGAGCCATGTGCTTCATTTAAAATTATATGAGACTGTATTACATAGTGATAAAGAGTTTGGGAGTTAGTTTTTCAACTATGAGTTGGAATAGATTGATATAAAAAGACCTGAGATTTTTTTTTTTTTAATCTACTCTGGAAGACCCCAACCTCCAAGCACACATCCACTTCATCCCTGACTGTGAATGTAACATTATGTCATAAGTCATATCTTCATCATATCCTGGAAGAAACACATATGTGGTGCCCCATCAGTCTCTGCAAGCTATTTAGCTACTTTATTTTTCTGTTTTAGTCTACCCCTCTAAATTCTATATTTTAACTCTATGCTTAAACCTTCTTCTGGAAATAATGCTGCATAATTCTCTTTATTTCTTTCTTCCTTTCATTAGTCAGAGGTAGAGAGATAACGAGAGAGAGAAAGAGAGAGACGGCACTCACCGTCACCACCACCAAGGCCCAGTGCTGTGATCCCCTCCCAGTCTTCAGCAAGCCTCAGATTATGGGCAATTGTGTGCCCGGCACATCCAGAGAGATCTCTGGACTTGAACTAGAAAGCTTCTTACGTGCAATTATCTCAGTGCCACTATCTGGTCCCCAATCATGTGGACTTCTGATGGGTAAAACATATAATTACTTTTAAATGAAGAACAATAAAAAAATGACTTGAGAAATCTTGGTCACCTGAGAAAAATTCAGTGTTTGGATTTATACTTACAGAACACTTACTAGCTATGAGAGCTAGAGCATATTTTTCAATCTCTCTGAAACTTTTTTTGCTTACTTATTAAACGAGAACACTAATACCTGTATTTCAGAGTCCCATAAATTAAATTAACTCAAGATACTGACATGCAAAACTCTCTTTTTTTAAGGAATTATTTTAATTAACTTTATTTATTATTATTATCATTGTTATTTTCCAGTTTGATCAGAGAGAGAGAGAGGAAGTGAGAAAGCAAGCCACCCAGTCTGAGACTTGAACCATGGTCGGCCATGTGGGAGTCCAGCGTCCTTAACCACCATGCCACTTGCCAACCCCCATGCAAAACTCTTATAATGAAAAAGTGTAAATAGGGGGGCCGGCAAGTGGCATGGTGGTTAAGGCGCTGGACTTCTACGTGGCCAACATGGTTTAAGTCCTTGAACTCGTGGCTTGCTTTCTTGTTTTTTCTTTCTCTCTCTCTCTGTGTCTCTTTCTGGTCAAGTTAAACAATAATAACAACAAGTGGAATTAAATACATGAATAAATCTTTTTAAAACGTGTAAGTAGAATAACTTTTTACATAGCAACAGAAAGCTGTTTTATTTTAAAATAACTTTTCAAGGTATATGGATTCTTTATTTAAAAAATTGAAAGAAAAGCAATTTTGTATCAATTGGGTATTTAAAAAAGATTTAGAATATGCAAATATAGGCTTCTTTGCTGAGTTTAGGAACTGTGGCTAGATGAAGTTGAGTTGTTCTGCAAAAAGTGTAGTCAGGCAGAGAGAAGAGTTTCTTCATTAGATGATGAAAGAAGTACTGGCCAAAAAAATGGGAGTGGGAGTGATGGAGGAAAAAAATAGGTGTAAAGGCCTATCCTGGTTCCCCAAAAGGTGAAAATCTGCCAATGTGAATTATAACCCCAGGGTAATAATAACCAAAAGACTTAAATAAAATTTTTAATTCATTTAAAGAAGTTTGAAACAATTAAAAGAAATGTGTAATATGTATGTGTGTGAGTGCATATGTTTTATTATTTGTTATGAAGATGAGTAGATGTCAGTCTCACCCCATGGTCCTATATCTATAAATATAACTAATGCTCTGATTCCTATTTTAGTCCTACTTTAGAGGTAGTGTGGGACTTTGGGATCTCTATAGGTGAAGAAGCTGTTGATATTGTTGGGGTCACATATAAGGTATAGATAAAAGAGGAGCAATAAATTAGAACAGACTCAAAAGAACGTAGAAAAGCAGAGTCAATGAGCTCAGCGATAGTTTACCTGGACATGTTTTGATAGCTTGAAAAAGGAATGTGAAATTCTGTAAAGGTCCCATTGACCCTAATATTTATAATAATATAGTGAAATTTGTTAGAGTATATACATAAATACACATATATACATTACATATAATATATGTACTTTTTGTGTATATTTGTACTTTATATTTTTTGTCTTGATGGTTTCTTTTCCATTAAAGATTTTAAGAAAGAAAAGAAAACCTAAATCATTTCAAATAAACACCATTATCTAATTCAGAGTAAATAAAGACAAACCCAAAAATTTAGAGTATTTTTTATAAAGATTAGTTAAGTAAAGGACTTCCTGAGCCTCTTATCAAAGACTAGTGTTGTATTTCTTTAAGGTAGTGTTCTTTTATTTAACTAGTGTTGTCAGGAAAGTCATGACACATTTTTGCATAGAAAAACACGTCATGACTTTCCCAACAATATGTTTTTCAAATCCTTTTTAAAAATATTTTTTTTAAATCTCAGTCAGAATGTGTTCTCTAAAGCCTTATAGAATATATTGATTCTTATTCTCCTTCATGACAAATCAAACCTTCGTGGCCATTGCAGCGTGAATTGTATTCACATATTATTCAGGTTTGCTGAAATTGTATTCACATATTATTCAGGTTTGCTGAAAGCAAGCAGTCTTTGTTTCTTTCTACTTTCAGTACAATAGAGATTTTTTTGTGTATCAGTCTTTAAGACGATGCTTTTATTTTCTTGAGTTTCTGCTGGGCTGCAATTGTTTTAATAGTTCTCAGATGATTTATGTATTTTCAATGTACAAGTACCAAGAGAGTAAGATAAATAGAGGCGTTTTATAGTAAAATTTGAAATATAGTTCAAGGTTTGAAAAAGCAAAGCTTATTAGGTGCTCAAAATTAAAATGAATGCTTTCTCGGCCTTGCTATTTTTCCAAGGGACCCAACAATATATGTGTAGAGGGTTCCTGATAAATGTCCTATTTTTTCTCTCTATTCACAAGACATCAATGTCTAATATGAATATTAAGTCATTTACTATAAGATGCTTCTATATTTTAGAGGAGAATAATTTTGAAAGTTATGACTTTCAGCTGGGGTATATGAATTCTGGGATATCTAAGTTGCTACACTTTAGTTTTTGAAAGTTTCTGTCTTCTGAGAGGAGAGAGAGAGAGAAAGATAGAGAGGCAGTTACCCTTGACGGAGTCTGGCCACTCCGTGATCCTCCTCCCAGCCCTGCAGTCAGCCTCTGGATGATTACAGATAAATGCAGGCACACTCACCTGGCATGTAAAAGTTGGCTAGTAATCCAATCCAGGATTCTACATGTGGTCCCAGCACCCTGCAGCAGCAGCCGTCCACCTGCGCCACCTGCACCCTCATGGCTGGGCCTCAGCTTCTACTCTTTAAATGTTACAGTAAAATGCAGTCAACATGCCAATATAGCTAATACAAACTGACTTTCTTATACCTATTCTTCATGTAAAAGGTCATATTTCTGTGACTTATTGATTTGTTAACCATTTTAATATGGTTATTATTGTTTTCTTAAAGCTAAGTCATCATGCTGTGTGTACTTCTGCTTCGATCAATTATACAGGGTTTTTGGGATTGTAATGCTCCAACGAGGCTTATACTGGTTATAGTTAGTGAAAAACACACTTTTATATACCACATATTATCATAAAGAGTAGATGTTTTCCTAACACTCATTTCTGAATACATTATATGATGAACTATTACTTTTACTTCCAAGCATATCTACAATATTAATCTCCCATCAAGCTTAAATAATTGCCAAAAAGTTCCAGAACTGTAGTATGCTCATAGAGATTACTTATTCTTTATGTAATGTTATGTGCAGTCTACTTAAGTGTATATTAATTAGATCTAGGACAGAAATCAAAGTTAGAAAATTAGAAGAATTTGAGAATAAAGAATTCTTACTTGGAAAAGGCTAAAGATAATTACTACACTGTATTGGCTAAGCTGCTAACAGCTGAAGTCTTTGGCAAAATGAGTGCCTTATAGTGCTGAGTAGGAGAGAAGTGTTCTGGAAAGGACTGGGGTCAGACATGAGCAGCTGATGCACCTTATTACTCTCAGTAATAGATACGGCTTCTAATGTTGGTTCATAACCTGTATGAAGGTGATTAACATTAGCATTCAGGCAATCAGCAAGGGTTGTGATGAGGTATGCATGGGCAGTGACTAGAAGGAGGAAAGGACAGGATCATGGTTGGGCCCTGGTAAACATGGATATGAAAAAGGTAAGAAGGAAAAAAAGTCCAATGACAGTTCCTGAATAGAAGCGAGAGATAGAGGAGAAAAACAGAAGATGTAGGAGAAAAATGAACAGGTGATTTTAGAGATGAGAATGCAGAGAGAGCAGTTTCTATGGAACAGTGAGAGCAGAATCAAAAACCTGGTGGGACAAGGTTTAAATAGGAGATGATGAAGTACGTGAGAGCTGATCATTCATTTTAAAAACATGTTTTAGAAAAAACACAGAAATCTCAGGATCAGCGGCTAGCGTAATGGCTATGTCGCTGGACTCCCATGTAGTTGACTGCAGTTCAAGTCCTGGACCCAGCAGCTTAAACTCATGCCGGGTGTGTGTGCGTGCATGCCCAAGATCCCAAGAGAACGGAGGAGAAGGGATTGCAGCATGGCCATCCCCCCTGGGGGCTGATTTCTCACTTTCTATCTCTCTGTCTCTCTCTGTCTTTCTGGAGAGTGCACTCGCCCTATAGCGAAAACCTCTCCAAAAAAAAGAAAAAAAAAAAAAATAGAAATCATGAAACAGAAAGGAAGCTAAGTCCAGAAAAGGTTGCTTTGTTTTAATATTGAACAGACTTTGTTGTACATAAGTCTTGGATTGCTTGATAATTCAGTGATAGTGTAATTGGATTTTTATCCACTAAAAAGATGAACACTGATGATGGAAGAGTGAAAAGTGATTGGAGCAAGACAATAGAGGTGAGAGGGATAGAAACCCAAAGCCCCAGGCGCTGGGGTTTGTGTATTGGAGAAGGCTCACTACTTAAATTACAAAGAGGGAGCTAAAAAGTGAGTGAACAAAAGTTTTCTCATTTGTGAAGATTAGGGAAGACAATAGAGAAACCTATAGGTTTAATTAAGATAGGAAACAAATTTGGCTTGAGGGTGAGAACCTACTTGTAGGGTAGAGTGGAGGCTGAAAGTCATTTGCAAAGTCTGAAAGATCTGCTTAAGGCAATGTGGATGAAATCTTGCTTAGAGATAATTCAGAGGATCTGTGGGTGGTATTGGAATTGCAGGAATTTAGATGGGAGAGGACTTCAGGTTGACTCCAGTTTGCAAGGCTGGAGGGCAGTTTCTCTAGGCACACAGTTACCCAGATGAAGGGACCCTGAAGTTGTGTCTATTCCAAGCAGGTACAATGGAGTAAAACTGAGTTCACAGTGTTTAGAATCCTAGGCAACAAGGATTTTTATGTTTGATACTTGGGTGATGGTGTAATTTATCATCCAAACTAGGACACACTTGAGCATGCAAAAGCCAATGGCCAAACAAGATAGCAAGAAAATAGGAATAAACTGGTCTGTCACAAAGTAAAACCACTGATTATGTTCATAGCAATTCAAACAAATTTAAAAAATACTATATAGATTGGGAGAAAATGTCTAGTGAATGGTCTAAATCTAAGTGAAGTTGAAGAATAACTATTTTATGAGTAAAAGAGTGAAAACGCTGGTAGTACAGAGTACTGTGGCTTTAAAAAAATTGAAATAGGTTGTAGGAGTTTAGGTCTCAGAGTTTAATAGATATTGTAACTCTGGTTAATGAAACAATTTAGTGTTGGTAGAATGGAAAAGGTGAGAAATTCACGGGGGTTCAGAAAGTCAAATGATCTAAGGTTAAAGTGAGGATGTTTATTTTTCCACACACTTTAAAATTGCCCAGGAAGATAGTGGAATTAATGGTGGAGAGAAAGTTTATAAGCCAGAGGCCAAAGTCCTCAAAGAATTTGAAGGAATGAGCTTGAGGAAGGTCATTCAGTAACAAGGATGAGGTCCGGGTGACATGAAGCTCTATGAAGACAGTTTTATAAAAGGGCACAAGAGGTTTGGTAATGGCTATTAAGAAAACGAATACATTTGGCTGTCATTGCTTCATGTCATTAAGTATTTGAATCACCCTTGATCTATGCTCATCTCAAAACTTTAATTATAATTTCACTTCCAGTGCCTACAGGGAGAGAATTCACAGTTTGTGCTAACAACATTATCAAATTCTACATATCTCAGTTATAATCCTCATTTTAAATCACTAGCTTGGACTTCTTCATGTTATCATTTTGATTAAGAAGAGTCCATAAAGGACAATCTATTCTTGCTCTGCCAGTAAAAATAAGATGTAGTGCCTGCAAAAGAATCAGACTTAGACTAGGGAGAATAAAAGTATATAATTGCTAAATTTTGAGACTTTTTTTGAGATCATCATGACATCCTGTTTTCTATATATTCATTGTTTTAAGAATTGCTCATTTAATTTATTAGTAGTGGTAGTTTTTCAGGTCCTGTAAGTACATGCACTCATGAGATAGAGAGAGAGAGACAAGGAAACAGCCAGGTCTGAGATTCAAACTGTGGTTGACCATGTGGAAGTCCTGCGCCCTAACAACCATGCCACCTGTTGGCTTCATATATACTAATTTTAAATATCAGTAGAAGTTCAAAACTGGAAGCAAAATGTGTTCCTGTCTCTTTCATGACATTATAAATAGCTGATGTCTTCATTCTTTTTTTCAGATTTTTTTAGTAGACCGAAACTCAGCTACAGGGCCAGTCAGTAGCAGGGTGATTCAGGGTGTTGGTTCCCACATAGCCAAATGCACTGTTGAAGTCCCAGACCGCATCTTGAAAAACATACCTGGTGCATGTGTGTGTATGTGTGTGTGTGTGTGTGTGTGTGCCCAAAATCCCGAGAGGAAAAGAGGGGAGAGGGGTCTGCAGTGTGACCATTTCCCATGGGGGTGCTTCCTTACTTTTTCTCTCTCAACTGTTACTTAAAAAAAAAAATTTCTTGCATTTATGAACTCTCTTAGGATATCACTAATAAGGTAATATTACTATGAAAAAAGTGAATGTTAAAACACTGCTTTCATCTTTCCATTTATGATGCATTTCTTTATTATATTGAAATTGTAGTATGCAGCAGGCACTGTTTTAGAAATCTTGGAGAATTTTGCTTGCAGCAAAATATCATAACTCAATGACCTGCAAGTAAAGTGAGTAATTATAATTTGTTTACATGGTCAAGATTATAAATTAAATTGACTATATAAGATTGTTGAAGTTATAGCAAGGTACAGTAGATCAAAAGTAATGAAAACATTATATTTGTTAATGAACATATAAATTATTTAAACAATTGCTATAGTAATTGTTGCATTAATAACATATTAATTACATAAAATGTGTCCATACTTAATACGGCAGCAAAGTGACTCCAATTGGCACACACATTTCTCCTGAGGTAGCCTTATTCATGAGAATTTTGGCTTTCTTCTTTTCCTCTTTTCATTCTGAAGCCTCTCAGTAAAGTTGAAAATTAATTTAATTTTTTCAACTCCTCTTCTGGGAATAGCATCAAGCTTCCAAATTTCATCACATTTACATAGTCCCTCTAAGCTCATTTCACAAATCCTGGCAATCTATAAAGCTTCTTCAACTGTAGTTAACCACATGATTAGCAACTTATAAAAATCATATTGTGTAATCTTAAGAAGAAAAGTAAGCTAGCTTTAAATTGCATCTTCACTAAATTTTGCTAATTTTTGTTTCCAGCCATAAGATACAAGTCTGTTATCCAAGGTTTTTACCCATAAAATTGTTACCTTCAAAACATCAAGGAAATGGAGAATAACGACATAGGTTTTATTTGAGAAAGTTCAGTATTTCCTTAATCATGAAAAAATACAGAACCAAAAACATACTTCGAGAATCACAAGATCAAGCCAGTCTGTTCTTTTATGTTAAAGATAAATTGCAGCTGTCTGTTTGCTGATCCTTTAAATTACTATGCTTATTTTAAAAGAAGCAAGCATAACCTTCCCTGTAAAAGCAAGCTTGCTCAATTTTTGAAAGCATAGAGATCTAGAAGACAAGTAGGAAAGATTTTCATAAAAATGGTGGAGCAGAAGATGAACCATTCTAGAGGGAAAGGAAAACTTAGATGTATATTCTACAATGTAATTTAGATACGTGATATTAGATATTCTATTTTATCCTACTTTTTTTTTTCTAGCCTCAGACCTTATGAAGCTTTCAGTCTTAATTTGTTCTTGTTTCTTTTAAACGCTTCTTCCCTTCAATCTCTGGATGACTTTGTGTTGAATTTAAATAATACGTTATGAGTGAAGAAGCAAAGGGCATAGCAGTGTGCATTTTATTATGTCTTTGGTAAATTGTGTTAATTAGGGGTTTTCAAAGTGAGATCTCCAGACTAGCAGCATCAGCATCACCTGGAAAATACAAAAAACTACCATCACAGATGTACTGAATCAGAAATTCTGTGTATAGCATCTAGCAGAGTATGTTTTAACCAACCTTTCAGATGATCCTGGTATATGGAAAATTTGAAAAGAAATGTGTGAACAAAATTACCAAGGCTAGCCCATAGCTCAGTGGCAAGGTTGCATGGCTGAATTCAGTTTAAATCTCAGCCCTGGAAAGACATGCCAGGAGTGTGTGCATGCATGCTCCTAATCTGGGAGAATGGAGAAATGGAGGGGAAAGGACTTCAGTGGGACCATGGTCCACTACAGAGTGATTTTTTTTCTCTTTTTCTCTGGTGAATGTGCATGATCACTGGCAATAGAAAGAAAATTAACCAGTTGTCGTTATTGGTATTTTAGCTAATGACCATTTTTTTCTACCTGAAAGCACAAGAAATTGTCACAAGTCATCTTTTGAGATAGGAATGTGGAAAGAAAATATTCCTTTTCTTTACTGTTGGAATTTTTTTGCAGGGTTCAACTAGTATTTTAATTTTTATTCCACTAGGACTTAGCTATATGGAACAATTGATCATAATCTTGTTTACATTTTTGTAATTGTGTAATATATAAAAATAGAATTAATGAACATGATTTTCTAAATATATTAAATGAATTTAGCTCTTCTTGAAGCATTTGACCATACCACTTACCAATACTACTATATTTGTAAATGCTTACTGTTGTACCGGGAAATGTGCAGAGTCTTTGGATAAAGAAAACAAAAGTTGAATAAGAAATAATTCTTTGTGCCATGATACTCCAAAAGGAGAACTGGTATAATTGTCCAAAGATGACAAACCTAGGCTCTAGTCTCAGGTTCTGTTCCTTAAATATATTCATGAGAATTTAAATTGGTTTAATCCATCATTTTCCCCAGAATGATTTGAGCTAAGTTATGTTAGAAAAAACAATAATAAAGAAGAATGTCAGAACCATAGGAAGGAAGATAAATAAAAATGCTAACCACATAGACTCACCATTTTTATTCTTTCAATAAACATCTCTTAAGCACATACTTTGTGTCCAGCTCTATGGTATGCACTAAAAATTTATAAATTTGTATATAGTATAGGTAGAGAAATTTGTGTCTAGTAGGAAATATGTACATGTAGGCCTTTTTTCTTTTCTTTTTTTAAGAGTTTTTTGCTGTAGGATGCTTGCACTCGCCAGAGAGACAGAGACAGAAAGTGAGAAATCACCCTCGTGGGGGATGGTTACACCTCAGTCCCTTCTCCATTCTCCTCTTGAGATCTTGGGCATGCACATACATGCACCTGGTATGAATTTTAAGCTGCCGGGTCCAGGACTTGAACCACAGTCAATGACATAGGTGTCCAGCTATGTAACTATTATGCCATCAGCTGGTTGCCATGTAGGCCATTTTAAAAATAACAAATCCTTACTATCCTGAGAATGAAACCTAACCATATATAGGATAGTGAGGTTTAGACGACAAAACCAGGGAGTTGCCTGTTTTCCTGGGAATGTATTTTTAAAGTTTATCTAATTATATTTTCTTATTTTTAGAATAATAAAGTTCAGTAAAGATAAAGGATAATTCATACCTACATAATTAATGCATAGCCTCTATTGAACGTTTTTGTATAATTCTTTTGCTCAATTTTTCTATCAATATACCTCTTGTAGTTGAGTTTATGTTTCATCTAGTGTCATAAACTTTTTTCAGTTCATACATAAAATTTTTTCTAATTATTATTTCATAATGTCATTCAAAATGGCTAAATAACATTAAAGTATAACTTCACCACCTCAAAATTCCAACTTCTAACTGCATACTTCATTGATGATATAACACCATTAAAAGTCCTACAATTAGTGTCTCTGGCAGGTATCCACCCATGTATTTATATTTGGTTTTAAGGATTTGTGAGATTTAAAAGCATAACTATTTTTAAGGATCTTGATACACTTGGCTGTATTGCTTCATAAAACAATGCACACTTTCACAGAATCATTTTCAATTCTGCAAATCATGCCAAATAAGTTAAAAAGTGATATATCAACCTTTGCAATTATAAAATAAAACAAGTGAATTAGTTTTTGAGAACAGAAAAATATTTCCCAACCTTAATAGTAGAATGCATTGGGACCAGCAGTTAGTGTATGTCACTGGACTCCCACGTAGCCGAGCGCCATTCGAGTCCCGGACCCGGTGGCTTAAACTCACAGTGGGCACCTGTGCGTGCATGCCCAAGATCCCGAGTGAAGAATGGAGGAGAAGAGATCGTGATGTGGCCATCCCCCCCCGGGGGGGGGGGGTGATTTCTCACTTTCTGTCTCTCTGTCTCTCTCTGTCTTTCTGGCAAGCACACACACCCTGTAGCAAAAACCTCTCCAAAAAACAATAGTAGAATGCATTTCTCATATGGAGATCTATTTAAGAATATCTTTGTAAAAACATGGACAATGTCCCCGACAGCAGGAACTTAAGAATTAGTGTATGTGGCAATTTCAACACGGCACTGTTACTAAGGTGTAAAAACTACAATCAGGATGCCAGGAATTAAGTTCCAGCTTTGCTACTAATATGCTACATCATTTGAGTAATTTATTGGTTTTCTCTAAGCCTCAGTTTCTTATTTTGTAAAGCAAAATTAATATATAACTACATAAAATACAATTTTTGAAAGGTGTCTGGGAGGACTAAATAAAATTACGTGTGTAAGTACTTAGCATTAAGTGCAAGCATATAAAGAACTCAATAAGGGTTAGCTATAATCACTGTTGATGGTCCTATGACAAATGTACTAATACATGTCAGGTTAAATCATTTTTCTGTATCTAAGTTTACTTTTTAATAAAGATAAGTTTACATTAGCATATTTCTTTTTCTTTTTTTTATTCCTGAGGGATTTCTGCTATAGGGTGCATGCGCTTGCCAGAAAGACAGAAAGACAGAGAGACAGAGAGCAAGAAATCACTCCCCAGAGTGGATGGCCACACAATCCTTTCTCCTCCATTCTTCTCTCAGGATCCTGGGCACGCATGCACACACGCCTGGGGTGAGTCCGGGACTCGAACCATGGTCGACTACATGGGAGTTCAGCAACATAGCCATTACGTCAACTGCTAGTCCCACATTAGCATATTTCTAAACCTCTTGTTCTAAGGTGCTTCTGAAATAGTTCCTAATGGTCCTCACTTCCTGGTATTTAGGTCTACGTGCAATCCCATGGCCTGAGTACTCACTGAACCTCAAGATTTGCTTATAAGCTGATACGATATGACGAAATTGAAGGGAAGTTACACAAATTTGTGACTATTGTCTTTTTCATACTCTCATGCCCTCTCAATTTCTCACTCTTTGTAACCAGCTGCCATATTGTGAGCTGTACCTGGGAGAGTTCCACAGGAAGGGGAATCCAGGGAAGCTTCTGAGTAACAAATGCCCCCCATCCAACAACCTGTGAGGAACCGAATCCTGCCAACAACCTCATTCCTGGTCTTGCAGGTCAATCTTTCACAGGAAAGATGTGAGATGACGTCAGCCCTAGCCAATACTTCCACTGCAGCTCTGTGAAACACACTCAACTGAGTCGTACTTGAAATACTGGCATTCAGAAATGGTGAGATAATAAATACTTAAATTTTTTTTATTAATTTATATTTTAGGTCTTTACCATAGGGTGTGTGTACTCACTGGAGAAAGACAAGCAGAGACAAAAAGAAAAAGGAGAAATTGCTCCCAGGGAGGACAACCATGCCACAATCCCTTCTCCATTCTCTTCTCCAGATTTGGGACACACACCCATATGCACCCAGCATGATTTTCTAGCTGCTGGGTTCAGATTTGAACCACTGTCGACCATGTGGGAGTACAGTACCTTAACCGCTGTACCACCTGCTGGCCCACAAGTACTGTTCTAAGCTACTACACTGTAGGATGATTTGTTACACGCAATAGATAGCTAACATAATCTCTTCTACTTTAGATTTCATAAATGCTAATGATTAAGGCAATCCTTTCAGTATTTGTGTTTCCAGATAAGAAATGTTTCCCTAAAAAATTAATTTTTTTGAGTTTATTACCAGGTAATTAGATACATTTCTTAAGAACTTTAGGCCTTACTTTCTTCCAGTATTAACTTGAGGGAGATAGGGTATTTAATTATAAAGAATACTTTCAGTTATTTACTGTAAATTTTTTTTCTTTATTTTGCTCACTAATCTTTGTTAATATCTCATCCCAGTACCCATATTTAATTCTTTTGGGATTAAACCTATTGATTTTAATTTTGCTGAAGCAGTGTTTTGAAATTTTAAGAGAAATTTTAAAATTTAATTCATACCTCAATTATAAAAATAAAGAAAATAAAAACTCAAAGCAAGGGAATATTAATGTATCATTTAAGCATTTCTAAGTTATTCGAGTAATAATTATAAACTCTGGTCATCAGACATTGAAATATATTCTTATTTAATTTAGAAAAAGTTTTAAAAGAATTATTTACTACTTATTATTATTGTTAATATTATTTTTCTCTTGAGTTCAGTCAGAGAAATACAGAGAGAGAGAGTGGGAGAGTGAGAAAGCAAGCTGCCAGATCCGGGACTCAAACCATGGCCAGCTATGTGGGAATTCCAGCACCTTAACCACCATGCCACCTGCTGGCCCTAATTTAGAAAATTTTTAAGCATGTAACTTACTAGTAATTTTAACAATTCATTAATATCTAGTTTGTAAATTATGTTTAATAACAACAACTGCAACGTTATAATGGCTGAAATACATACACACAAATGCTTATTTAATGGGATTTTATTTTAAATTTAGTAAGTTAATAAATATAGCTTTTACACAATAGAAAATAGCCATTCTACATTTTTGGCCCAGGAAAGGATCCTTCCAAAAAATTACAATTTTGGATGAATTTCAACATTATACTAAGTAGAACATATAAATAAACCATTTGGCAATGAGGGAGAAAGAATTCTGTGTTTTACCATGCCGAATATTGCCTCTTTTTGGCTCCCCTAACTTTAGGAAAGAAATTTCAATGGGAATTGTTTAATAATTAATGAGAGAGAGAGATTTTTGAAGTAACACTCAGAAACAGAGCATTTAATGGCTGGTAAGGAACATAAGAATGAGAACAGTGCAGACGGGATACTATAAATAAGAAATAAGAAAGATTTCTGGACTGTCTCTTAAAACTGAATAAACTCAAATCACATAGTGTCAGAATTTACTTGATTTATTTTTTCATGGGAAAATTAGAGTCAAAAATAAATTAGCTTGGTTTCTGCAGTACTGAAACTTTGAGGTAGACAAGAATAAAAGTTACTTTGTTTAAAAACTGTTAGGTGACTACTCCTATTATGGTTGATTTAAAGACATATGCAGGCTGGCAGATGGCATGGTGGTTAAAATGCTAGATTACCACATGGCCCACCACAGTTCAAGTTCCAGACCTCGTGGGTCGCTTTCTCTCTTTCCCTTCTTTTTCTCCTCTCTCTTTCTCTCTTTCTTTGTTCCTTCCTTTCTCTCTCTCTTTCTTTCTTTCCTTTCTTTCTTTCTTTCTCTGGTCAAATTAAAAAATAATAATAACAAGTGGAATTAAATAAATAATACTTTATAAAAAAATTTTTTTTAAATAATGACACATAAACTACTAAGCAACATTTTATGCACAACTGTTTATTCCAGTTGCTAAATTTACCTAATATAAACATCAGAAGCAAGGGAGAACTTGGCTATGTTGTAAACCAATTTAGACCTTTACAAATCGAATAAACTTTGTCACCAGAATTCTGAAATGTGTTTGCTACATTGATCTGATTAATCAGGAAGAAATATCCCCCAAAATGGGAATAGTCCCCTTTCTGTATATTGTGCACTTAGGATAATACTATAATAATTGTCTTAGAGTGTGGGAAGCACCCTCGTGTCTGAGAGAACCCATTCAGTCAGGGTGAGGTGACCACCACAGCCCAAACTTCGGCAGGAGTCCAGGAAAGGAGTCAGAGTTGGTAAGTCTGCTGTAGCACTTCACACCACAGCTGCACTGCATGGGCTTTCCTGAACATTTAAAATGCTTGTTACCTTGCTTATATGAAATGATACAGTTTAGATTCCTAATATTTGAAGAGAGAGAGGGAGAGATATTGGTACATGAACAAACAGGTCTTGGAACAAAATCTGTTTATTAGTTGGGCCCTATCAGTGGTTGCCAAATTATCTTTTGCTTGAGCTCTATGAACACAGACCTAATCACTGCATTGCAGTTCCGCTAGGGCCTGAGAGAGCAAATACTCTTCTCTATTTCCCCATGGCTAAGTAGCCTTGCTGCTAGACAGAGTTTAATTCAACAAAGTCTTAAAATAAGATCATGTATAGGTTGAAATCTATGGTTGCTGGACCCAAAAGGGAATTTTAAGAATTGTTTGAATTTTTAAAAGTTTGTAACTTAAGTATACACTGTGATTTGGTTGTATTCTTAGACAACTGCTTTTTCTCACTCCCAAAGTGTACTTATTTAGAAGATTATGGTCATCTATTATTATTATTTATTTCTTTATTTTTGGAGAGGTTTTCACTATAGGGCGCGTGCGCTTGCCAGACAGACAGAGACATAGAGATAGAAAGCGAGAAATCACCCCCCCCCATCGGGGATGGTCAAACCGCAATCCCTTCTCCTCCATTCTCCTCTTGTGATCTTGGGCGCACACGCACACGCGCCCGACATGAGTTTTAAGCCACCGGGTCCAGGACGCGAACCGCAGTCGACTACGTGGGAGTCCAGCGACATAGCCATTACACTAACTGATGGTTCCCGGTCATTTATTATTTTCCTAAATCTTATTATGTTTAGTTAAGTGTCCCAGAAGCTGTGATGAAAGGTAGAGCAAAATCAAATGGTTATTACTTTCAAGTACAATGCTGCTTTGAACTTAACAATACTCTTATATAAAGCATATAAGTTTACAAAAATATACAATTACTATATCCACATATTTGAATGTATTTTCATGTCTGTATACATGGGCCATCATGTTTTTATTAAAAACAATTAAATTTCTCATAAAATTTAAAGCACAAGAAAAAGAAATCTCTGGTTAGTTTCCAGTATAAAAACAAAGAAAGAAAAGCAACTTGAATTCTGAGACATTGTTTTCTCTACAGTTCAATATCAGCTTTTTTCTATCCTTTGACTATGATCAAGTAAAAATCATATAGTACATTTTCCTCCCATTTTGAACTAATTAAAAGGAAATGTAGGGTAGGTCAGTGACAGCCATGTTCTCTGGAATAAAATGCATGCGTTTAGTTAGCATGTATATGAGGTGACTTAATGTCCCTTGGCATTGTCTATTATAAATAAGTCTTTCCAATGATTTTAGATATATAAAAATACATTACATGAACGATATAGTTAAACTATGTCAAATTTTTATTATTGAGGCCATCAGATGTGGATTTTTGATTAAATTGTCAAGTGAGGAGCTAAACATCTGGCTATATCCTGGATCTCCTCTTTCTTCTACATATTTCTGAATACCTGCACTGACCCTTTTGATCAGAATAAGATAGATGTAGGGCCAGCAGGTGGCATGGTGGTTCCACATGGCTGACTACAGTTTGAGTCCTGAACCAACCTGGCTTGAATATCACACCAGACACAAGTGCTTGCATGCCAAAAAATCCCAGCAGGAGAATGCAGAAGGGATTGGGCATGGCCATCCCTCCTGGGGAGTGATTTCTCTATTTTCCTCTCACTTTCTCTCTCAATCTCTCCCTGGGGAGTTCAAGAACCCTATGAACCTCCCCCCCAAAAAAACACATGAGTTTTTACAACAGATAAGTAGACATTTATGTCACTTACCCTCTTTAATTTTTGTATGTAGAATAAATGGGATCTACTTCATAAGTATCTCTCTCTCTCTCTCTCTCTCTCTCTCTCTCTCTCTATATATATATATATATATATATATATATATATTCTTTATAAAAGGTTTATAGTGAAGACAGTTAGAAATTGACTCTTCTGGGAGCAACAGGTGGTGTAGTGGTTAAGGCACTGGCCAACCACAGTTCAAGTCCCAGACCCGGCAGCTTGAAACTCACACTGGACATGTGTGCATGTGTACCCAAAATCCCTAAAGGAGAATGGAAGAGAAGGGATTGCTGCATGGCACCCCTCTTGAGGAGTAATTTCTTTCTTTCTCTCTCTGTCTCTCTCATATCTCCAGTGAGTAAATGTGCACTATAGCAAAATTCTCTCAAAAAAAAATAAATAAATTGACTTTTCCTGCTCCTGAATGCCAGTAATAATCAATCAAAAACATGCAACTTCTCTATTTTCGAGAGTCAACTTAAAGGTAAAGTTTAGAACGCTTTCTCTGGAATGTTATTTTTTGAATTTCAGCCATATATTAAGTCTATGGTTAAAAAAGTAATGTGAGGGAACCAGCAGTTAGCGTAATGGCTATGTCGCTGGACTCCCACGTAGTCGACCGCGGTTCGCGTCTCGGACCCGGTGGCTTACAACTCACGCCGGGCGCGTGTGCATGCGTGCCCAAGATCCCGAGAGGAGAATGGAGGAGAAGGGATTGCGGCGTTACCACCCCCCCGGGGGGTGATTTCTCACTTTCTATCTCTCTGTCTCTCTCTGTCTGTCTGGCGAGCGCACGCGCCCTATAGCGAAAACCTCTCCAAAAAAAAAAAAGTAATGTGAGTTTTTCATTTACATTCTCTGTTTCAGTAAAGTACCTAATGTATTTTAAGAATACACACATACAAAAAAAAACTATAATTTACTGACAGAAAAGCTTTTTATTGAACAAATTATTTATTATAATGCCTAATTTTTAAAGAATTAGTTCCTTTATTTTACTTATCATCATTGTTATTTTTAATTTGACCATAGCAAGACACAGAGAGATTGAGAGAGAAAGTAAGCAAACAAGCTTCCAGGTCTGGGACTCGAACCATGGTCAGTCATGTGGGAGTCCAGGCCCTTTAACCACCACACCACCTGCTCGACCCATATAACTCCTATTTTTTTAAAACATTTTTACTATGATTCAAAAATTAGGTCTCTCACTTTCTGTCTGTCTTTCTGGCGAGAGCACATACCCTATAGCAAAAACCTCTCAAAAAAAAAAAAAAAAGATAGTCCATCTTTTCCTAAACTATTATATATTTTTTAAAAATACATTGCCATCCAAACTTCACTCTTGATCTCCAGTCCAGGTCTCCAAGACCAGGCATTCACTGATAAGAACATGACCTTTCTGGGAAGAAAGAAGGGAATGGTTGAAAAATAGGTGTATGCTTACTGGAGAGAAAAAATGTTGAATAAAAGAATCATTCCTGGACAATAAAAACAAGCAAAATCTTTCTAACAGGTGATATGGTAGAAAAAAAATGTATGAACTCTCAAGGACTTGACAGTCACAAGGACCACAAACATAAAGCTGCCAGAAATGAGCACACTAAGGGCTTTGGCTGGGAATGTGCAGAAGAGAAAAGGTCATAGGAGCACATTTTACTGAATGCTAAGTCGGAGAAACGTCGCTATACCCCAGGGTGCACTGGCAGCTTCCACAGGGTTCTACCCAATGATCAGAAACCTCACAGGAAGAAAGCGGTGATGAAACAACTTCTATTCATGCCTAAGAACAGCCCTGGGGATTATTTGTGTATTACAGGGATTCCAAGGGAAGAGCCACTACAAACGGAAGGGTATTGTCACTACCACAATCCAGGAGTCAGAAGGAAGGAGATAGAAGCACAGAAACAATGTTAATCTCCCATTATATGTTTCCCTCCCGTGAGAAATGCTGACAAGCAAAAACAAAGAAAATCATTGGGCTATTTATTTATAACCACCTACATAATGAGAAACCTGGCAAAAGGTATACTGAGGATGAGGTATACTTTTGCTTAGTTTATACCCCTTTTTAGTGAGTTCAGCAGATAGGGCGCGTGCGCTCGCCAGACAGAGAGAGATAGAGAGATAGAAAGCGAGAAATCACCCCCCAAGAGGAATGGCCACGCCGCAATCCCTTCTCCTCCATTCTCCTCTCGGGATCTTGGGCACGCACGCACACGCGCCCGGCGTGAGTTTTAAGCCACCGGGTCCGGGACACGAACCACGGTCGACCACGTGGGAGTCCATCGACATAGCCATTACGCTAACTGCTGGTCCCAGTCTTTGGTTTTTTAATACAGCTGGACCCCTTTAGACCTCACCTCGTACAGCACAGGTTACTTCTCAGGGGCCAAGCACCTGCCTTGGGTCTTCACACAGAATTACATTTATCTACTGGAAAGATTCATTGCATGACCTCCTAACTCCACCCTTGTTGCTGAAGTTTATTTGGAGCCTTCTTTGGGAAGGGACATGTTCCAGGTTTCTTCTTCAGTGAAAGTTCTCATTCTTATCCTCTTACCTCTTTGACCATCCCTAGATTTATGTAACAGACACTGCTGTCCGTTACAAAATGTTCCTGACAAGATCTCATTGGTCCCACTGGTCCCTTAATCTCCACCGAGAGTCTTTTCTTTGCCTCAAACATTCTGGTGTCTCAGGTCCTTGAACTCTCTTCTATCAGTCATCCTATCTTCCAGCCCACTCCAGACATACACTCACATAATTATTTTATGTCAGAAACTGACTGAATCTGCATGCAACCTGCCTTTGTACAACACTTGAACTAAGAAAAAATTTCACATTTTTAAATGGTTACATTTAGAAAGAGTATACCAGAATGGCCTCATAGCCAGGATCTGGTAAAGGGAACCAGATCCTGCATGGTTGACCATAGTGGGAATCCTGGCCTGGAGGCTGAAAACCACACTGGGTGCCTGTGCATGCATACCCAAATCCTGACAGGATGGAGACATAGCGACGAATATGATATGACCATACTCTCTATTGAGAGTGCTTTCTCCCTCTCTTTGCCTCTCTCTCATGAGTGCATGTATCCACCTGCAATTTAAAAAGAAATTGTTATATGCCCACATTATATTTTCAACTTTGATTCTTGTTCCACAAAGCCTAAAATAGGTACTACCTGGTACTTTAGGAAAAAGTTGCTGATCTTATTATTATTTCTAATAACTACAGTTTCTCTATAGTCTTAATTTCAAATAAGTCAAACCGTAATCCTCACTTCTGGTATTTCTAACTTACTCCCTCTAGAATCCTGATTTTCCAAATCATTTCATTTTACTGGATAACCAGTACACTGATGTAATCATTATTCTAGAGTACCTCACTGATACGCCATAGGTTATAACTTGATAAAGACAAGGGTCTTCAAAAAGTTTGAGAAAAAAAATGCAATTGAAGTATGAGTTTTATTTTGTTGAAAAAAAAAAGGTTTTTTAAATTTTTTCATAATGTTTTCATAGTACACATTTTTTTCATGAGCACTCATTTACTGGGTAAATGAATTGAAGTTTTATTCTATCTATAAAGTTCTAAGAGAGTTCAGGAATCCTATAGTCTTGTGTCTTTCTGACTAAGCCTTTCACCAATGTGACCTTTCTCATTGCTCCTTCCTTCACTCCTCAGAATCATGCCTGCCCTTATTTGAATTCTGCAGGTACAAGGAATTCATGCCCAGAGTATAAAAACTAAAAAATAAACCTATGTTATAAATAGATGCTATCAATTTTGAATAACTATTATGTCTCAGCCACTTATAACATAATCTTAGTTGATCCTCTCAACAACTCCACAAGATAAGCATTGTTCATATTTTAGAGATGAAGAAACTAAGCCGTTAAGAGGTTAATTGCTGAAATTCACAGAGCATCTGAGTGTCAGAGTTCCAGCTGAGCCTTTATTGCTCCAAAACCCATGTTCTTTCCACTCTGTTCTGTGCTGTAAATGTCAAAGAATGACTCATGGGGAGGACATATTAGTAATGATAGAGACAGAGCTAGAGAGGTCATATCAAGCTTGGGAAGAAGTTTTAAGCAACAGGTAAAAGAGTTAAAAGATCCTGTTCTGTCCCTTGAGTCATAGCACCTAAAAAAACCTATGGATTGGTAAATAATCCAGACTCATCCACCTGGCTTTTCTGTGCTAGAGCCTGAGTTCTTTTAAACACAATAAATGTGCAAGCAGATTCATTTTTTTTTTTTCTTCAAACTATTGCTGTCCATCAAAAAGCTCAGCCGTGTTCCTTAACCCTGTAATTTTATAGCTGAAAAAGCTTGATGGTATGATGTGAAGTTCTTCCCACTGAAGCACAAAGAGGGTATTTCTTATTTTCTTCTTAAAATAGAGAGTTGCTTCTTAGGGTAAAGAAAAGTCACTTAATAAGATAATTGAAATCAGGTTGAAATTGCTTTTCATTAACGGCTTAGTAAATTTTCTCTCCCTCCCCTCATCAAGAGCAATTATCATATTTCTTCTATTTCCTAGCCCAAGATTTATTCATAGGACTAACCAGATCCAATAAAGAAATTCATATCTGAAAGGAAGGAGACAATTTTGATGTGTAGTTATAAAAATACTGAGCGTGACCTATACAATTTATTATTCACACACTGTTTTTTTTTTGTTTGTGTTTTTTTTTTATGTTTTTATTTTTGTTTTTGTTTTCTGTAAAGCCTTATCTTAAAAAAAGGGGAGGAGGTTAATCTTTGTTTCACTGTTCCTACAGCATAGTCTGTCATGACTCAACACTCTCAAAGAGTTCCTAACTTTTCTACGAATGCCTGTACATCTTGTGCCACTAACATTCCCCTGGTTTTTGGAATGTTCAGTGTGTATTTAGATTCAGCAACCCAGTCTCCTCACTGAGTGTCATCTACCAGGCTTTGTGTATTTCTTTGGACATTTGTATTATTTGCACATTTGTCTATAGCTTTAAGCTGGATGGCCCTGAACTAATTTCCATTTTAAAAATAAAGAACTGTTTGTCTATGCCTACTTTCCAATACGTAAACTTATTCAAGGAAGCTTACTCTTGTACAATCAGAACAACAAATTCATTACAAACATGTTAGATACTCTGTACAAGTGAAGGACTAAAAAAATTAGACTGCATGCATGCTTTGATAACCATAGTGTTCCCCACAAAGATGTCCAACAATTAAATCTAATTAAGATGTAAATAGATATTAGAAAATAATTAAAAGGGATTGGCTCCATAGCCTGGTGATTAGGCAACCAATCCAATATGTCTGATTGTGTGGTTCAAGTCCCAGACCTGGAGGCTGAGAAACATGCCAGACATGTGTGTGTATCTGCCAGTCCTGAAAGGTGAGAAATATGGAGGAAAAGGGATTACGGTATGACCATTCTCTAAGAGGGTGATTTATCTTCCCCCTCTCTCTCTGTCTCTCTCTGGTGAGCACACAAGCACACTATCATGAATAAATAAATTTAAAAATATGCATCTGTTTATTTTGGAAATAAACAGATAGAAAACCAGAAGAAAATGAATAAGAATAGCCTCAAAGAAATCTTTTTACACCAAAATTTAATTTCATGCCTATTGTACCAGGCACTGTACTTCCAGTGTATTCATTCATTTAATATTCAAAACAACTCCATTGAATGCCTATTATCATCTCCATCTGTGCAAATAAAGCAACTAACTAGAGGACAAAAAAAACGAGCAAATTGCTTAAGCTCATGCAGCTAATATAACTCAGATCAAATTCGAATTCAACCAATCTGATTCCAAATATTGTTTCACTAGAAAATTAAATTCTCTACTGGAAATATTAATTAGTGCTAGTCTTCTTTTACTTTACTTTCTGGGGGAGAGGGTAGTGAGCACAATGCCTTTATAAGCAGTGGCTTGATTGAAGGATGATTTCTTATTCTTCAGTTTAAGTGATTGTATGTGGAATAATCAAGTGCCTGGAGACAAGTTTTCAAATTCACTAACAACTTTTGTTTCTTCTCAAAGATTTCTCTCCAACCTTCATGCTAATTTTCCCATCTGGCCTTGTTACTTTAACTTATGCCTTTGAAATATGCAAAAATGGAAGCGTGTACTTCTATACCAATATCTTTCCTCGTTATGTCTCCCAACCATCCCTTGAATGATGTCTGGGACATCATAAGCACTAACTAAATATTGTTTTAATATGAGAGAGGCATTTGTGAAGAGATTATTATAGAGGAAAGAAATTAAGAACACTGATATTCTAAGGTTGGTAAGGGAGGCTCTTATCCCAACTTCAACAGAGTGGGTCTAGTGAAAATAACTACAAATATGTATATTTGCAGCATTTGTAAGACATATATTTAAAAATGTATAGTATTAATAAAATTGATTTTGTAATTGGCTTTAAGTCCTTTGTATTTTTATACTATACATTTGTATCAATAATAGCATGTTTCTCATTACATTGAGTCATTTTTGTTGTGTAATATCTTCAGCTCCTTATTACTCAAGAGGATGTTGGGTACAGTGGCAGAATTGAGAGGAATTTCATTTCCCATAGCAAAAGAGAAAAGTTTGTTCACTATGTTGTTCAACATCCCAAGCTGTACATATATTGTCACAAATAATAGAATATGTTCCCTGTGAATTAAAAGTGTTTCAAAATTGTGAAATCATTAATTGACTATAATACAAATCCTGTATCTTTGGAAAGAGGAAGACTTTTATTCAAAAGTAACCAGCTCCAAAGAATGAACAAGGTAATCATCATTTTCTTCCTGTTGTTCAGGTCTCTTAAAGTTCCTCAGCTCTATTGGGTAGAAACTGTCTGCTCCTTCATTCCTCAATTATTGATGAAAAAAGGAAGTGCCGCAAAGAGGGTGTTGCTGTGAATAAGACTGAGTTCAGAGTATACACATATACACAAGAAACCTTAGGGAATTGTTTTTATTTTGTGGAAAACGTACCTAATTGTAATGTTGTTTGTTTTGCTAAGTGTCATGTCTAATCATCCTCAAAGAAATCTTTCCACTTTTCCTGGAAAGACAGCTTGCTTATACAAATAATGCTCTTATTGCTGCTAGCAACAAGTCCAATTTTCCTTTTCAGTACTTGATTCCTGAGCCCATACTTGAAATTTCTTTTTTTTTTTTTTTTTGGAGAGGTTTTTGCTATAGCACACGTGCGCTCGCCAGACAGACAGAGAAAGACAGAGAGACAGAAAGCGAGAAATCACCCCCCAGGGAGGATGGCCACGCCGCAATCCCTTCTCCTCCATTCTTTTCTCGGGATCTTGGGCACGCACGCACACGTGCCCGGCATGAGTTTTAAGCCACCGGGTCTGGGACTCGAACCGCGGTCGACTATGTGGGAGTCCAGCGACATAGCCGTTACACTAACTGCTGGTTCCCAATACTTGAAATTTCTTATGAAAGAGACAGCCTGGTCCCCTGTGTATTTGTGAGTGGTATGTTTGTATTTGTGTGTCTGTGTGTGTGGGTGTGTGTGTGTGTGTGCAGATGTATATTTTCTTGACCTTTAACTCTTAGGAAAATCAACAACCACTTAAAACATCCGCTGAATTTTTCCTCTCCAAGTTTCCTCTTTGAGAGACAAAAATCAGCTACAATTGCTCTTGTTCTGTAGAGCTCTGCTATACTTTTGATTTTATAGTTGAGTAAGTAAATGTGTTCTTAAAAAGAATTTTGAAAAATTTTCTGAAATTTTTTGTGCAATAGTAGATTGAAACCTTTTTCTTTTACTATATGCATAACTATAAGGGAAATAATTTATTTAGAAGTTTCAGTTTTCATAATAATAAAAAATGGATTGTTTTCAAACACAGAGAGAAATGAGGTCCACGATTCCAACATGCTGAGTCTAAGTAATAAAAAATACCTTGATTATTTGGCCTGTTCTTGTAATTCCCAAATCCATAAGCAATTGCTGAAACACTGTTTACCCAGATCTATAGATTTCTCTGAACTTAGAAAATGAAGACAAGTAATTCTGTTACTCAGACAGGTGTTTGGAAACAAAAGATCCAAGCAACCAGACTTAAATAATAGGTGAGTTGATGATAAATCCAGATAAGAAACAACTCATTGGGTACCAGCAGTTAGCATAATGGCTATGTCGCTGGACTCCCACTTAGTAGACCGCAGTTCGCGTCCCAGACCCAGTGGCTTAAAACTCACGCCGGGCGCGTGTGCGTGTGTGCCCAAGATCCCAAGAGGAGAATGGAGGAGAAGGGATTGTGGCGTGACCATCCCCCCTGGGGGGTGATTTCTCGCTTTCTGTCTCTATGTCTCTCTCTGTCTGTCTGGCAAGCACATGTGCCCTATAGTGAAAAACCTTTCCAAAAAAAAAAACAAACATAAAAAAGAAACAACTCACTTTTCAGGATCCTTTAAAGTATCTGAATGTCAGTGAACTTTTTAATTCTTAAATTTTTGTATTTGTTTATTTTCCAGTTTTATGGACATTTTAACTTAAATTTAATTATTATAATGCCTAGTGACAAAATAACTATTAGTCTTATATTTTAAAACAATAGAAGTAGATTAATATGGATTTGAAATACTCCTGTCCATTTGCTTTAACTCATTTGTACTAACCTGAAATGCAAAATTATGTAGCTGTGTATAAATGCATTTGAAGGAACCCATGTCTTAAGCACCTTTCAGAGAAAGGACTGTGTATCATCGCTCCTGTTGGCCATTGCGTATGCTGGGCCTACGTGTCAAATAAATATTTATTAAAGGAAATAAGAAAAAATAAAGAATGGAGGTAGGGGAAAATAGGAAGGAGGATGGAAAGGAGAAAGAGGAAGATATGTGTTAATTATTTTTGTTATTATTGTTAATGACTTACCAGTGATAGTATGGAGTGGGCTACAAATTAAATACTAAAAGTGTCTACTGTAGACAATATAAGGATTTGCAATTTGAGTACTCCAGGAAGCAAACTCCAAGTTAGAGTTGGGTGTGTGATTTTTTTGTTGTTGTTGGAAATACTACAACTGATAGGAAAGGAAAGCAAAGGAAAGAAAACTAATGGTTATAGCTGACAAGTCCTCTATCCCAACAAGGACCTCTGGATGACTCTCATCCCTGTTAGATGAGTCTCACCTCAGTTACAAATGGTCAAGCCCTTGGCCTATCACCTTGCTCTCTCAATGGTTGGCAGCCACACCGAAAAGAACGTCACCTCATCTTGAAATCTCAGGCAGACATTGAAAAAGCAAACAGCTTGTGGCTGTTGGATAGCCACACTCTTGGGCTTTTTTCTTTAAGAAGGACCTATAGACTGCTGGATGTCTTCTTTCTTAAAGAAGGATCTTGAAGTCATATTTTTGCAACTTCTATCAAGATAAGAACTAGTTTATTTTATTCCAGAAAGCACCCTAAGAAATATCTACTTCTAATTTTTTTACAGGGGACCAGTATGTGGCATAGTGGTTAAGATGCTAGACTCCCATGTGGTCAACCATGGTTCGAGTCCCAGACCTGATGACTTGTATTCTCACTTTCCTCTCTCTCTCTTTCTCTCTGTCTCACTTTCCTCTCTTTCTCTTCCTCTCTGTCTCTATCTGGTGAGTACATGTGGTCTATAACAAATTAAATAATAAGAATAATAAATTTTTTTTAAATATCTACTTTTCCCCATCAAATTACCAACTCCAGATAAAAAGAAACTATGTAATTCTTTTTTCTTTTTTAATTAATCACTGTATATCTTTATAGCATATAAAATGACTTTTCCCAGCATGAATACACTGCATATTAGTCCAAAGTTATTACCATACACATTATTATCACCAGGTAATTTTCCATTTTTGTGTCCCTTAAATGTTTTGCCTTTTCCTTTTTCCCTTTGATTCCCTCCCTCTCTTCTGCCCCCAGTTTCCACCACACTGCCTCTAGCGGCCACAGTTGCTCTCCATGTTTTTATGCCTTCCAATCTTTCAGTTTCTGCCATTATTTATAATTGCTGAAAATATATAATTCTTCTGTGGAAAAGGAGTTCCAGAAGAGGAGTTTATACGTCATTAGTCCCTCCATTACATCTTGATATCACTACCTTGCTTACTAGAGGAATCAACAAAAATAATATATTTCTGTTTACTTAAGACTGACAATAATATTGCTCAAAATTAAAGAAAATGGATATGTTTTTCTCATAAAGAATTAAAATAGCATTTAGATGGATGTCAAATAGTGAACCCAGAATGAGTTAATATCTTTGTTTCTCCTTTTGCCTCCCTTTTTTGTGGGTTTCCATGGGAATCTTTGTAGAGAAACTGAATTTATATGTGCTGTAACAGAAACAGTTTCAATTAAAGATCTGCTGCATCTGCTCCTTGTGGCTCATGAAAAAAAATCAACATAAATTTATTGAATGATTAATATGTACCCAAGATTATGCAAAATCTGTGAGATATCCAAAATCCAAGGAAGTTCTTCCGTGAGTATCCTTATGAAAATGAAAAGTGAAGTAAGACACATGTTCACAACGTGATGTAGGGGAGAAAAGATTCCTTCTGTTCCACGGTTCATGGCTGAGGCCCTTATAACAAAAGATTAGTAAGAGAAAAAGCATAACCAAGTTTAATTAATAATGTATTAAGTAAAATGAGAGCTTTTGTAGGTAAAACTCCAAAGACCCAGGGAAAACTGCTTTTATAGATAGTTGTACAGAAGTATAATTGGAACACAAAAGAGTATGATCTAATGGTGGTAAACTGGACTAAGCAAGGTCTGTTTGTTTTGTTTTTTCTTGCTATCTCTGTGTAACACTCCTTCCCTCTTTCTATAGGGTAAGACAACTGTCACATGAGGGTTTTTAGGGGGGAAGAGTAAGAGAGATTTTCTTGCTTTCGTAGCTTTCTTAATTTCTTCCAACTTGAGACACACAGTATATCAAGGCTTTATGTCACAGAGTAGCTTTTCTGCACCCTATCAATGATAAGCACAAGTATCTTAGCTTATCTTTACCTCCATTTACATCATTCATAAGCTGTCTATCACCACTCCAACTAAAATGATTTTCTTCAGTCTCAAGATACTGCTAGACTTGGGGTAGGAAGAAAATGGAAGATAAATGGTAACATTTTAGATATCAGCCTATAAACAATACAGTATCTCATTCAGTCAATTAATATAACAAATTTAGCATTTATAATGTGCTAATCACTATCATAGAATTTCAGGATGAAAAAATTAATAAGATAGGGCATGTCTCCTAATTCTATGAAATTATGTCACTAAAATAATAATAGTAATTTTTACAAATTGTAAGGATTAAGAATGCAATGAAATCTTATAAAGAATAAGTATGACAAAGATGAGGAGCTGGTAGATTTTACCTAAGCTGGTCAAAATAAGGCACTTGGACAATGTAAATTTGAACTGAAATCTAAAAGGTGATAAAACATAAAAACCTGGTGGGAGAATATTCAAAAGAAGATAGCTAGAAAGAAAAATCACAAAGTTGCTGAGATGTAATTAAGTTTAGTCTATAAATATGTCTACTAGAAACGTAATGTAAGATACATGTGTTATTTTAAATTACCAAGGAACCATTTAAGAAGCAAAAATAAAAGTTACATTAACATTTATTTTATTCCATTTTATCTAGTATGTCAAACTATTAGCATTTCTACAAGAAATTGATGAAATATTTAAGACATTTTATATTAATTTTTATACTCAATCTTTCAAATATTGTATACATTTTACACTTAGGGAACAAATACATTTATATTAGAGTATTTGCATATGATTTCTGTTTTAAATGTGTCCCTCAAAAATGTATATGTTAAAATTTAGTAAGCTACTCTGATGATATTAAGAATGTGGGAACTTAATCGAACTATGGGATTAAAAGGCAAATTGATTGGGATTATAAAATGTCAAGTTAAGGGCTCCCATCTGAATAATGGTGGGTTTTTAAGGAGAGAAAGTGAGGCCAGAACAAAAAACACATGGACACAAACATGTTCACTCCTGCTTTTGGCCGTGTTGTGATGTGAAAAGAAGACCCTCACTGGATGCATGCACTATACATGGTCTTGAAATACTCTGTCTTTAAAACCATGAACGGAACAAGCCCATTCTCTTAAATTACCCAGATTCAGTAATTTATGTTATTAGTAATGGAACTGATGAGAACAATGGTGATCATATTTTTACTGATCAGTAGTCATTTATGACTAGCAATTGCCATACTGGATGTGTTCTACAGACTGAAAGGATGCCACTATCTCTGGAAGGTGTCTAATGAAGGAAGTAAACTTTGCAACTAAACACAGTACATTGATCAAACAGAGCCTCCTATGTAGGCAATAAATTTTTACCACATTCAAATTACAATACAAAATCACTAGAAGATTTTAAACAAGAGATGGGTCTAATATGTTCATTGCTTAAAGGGAATCTTTCTGTGTGCTGTATAGTAAATAGGTTGTGGTGCAGTGTTTTGTATTATTATATGTAAGATCATGTCATCAACACAGGCAATTTCACTTCAGCCTGACTTATTTAAGTACCGTTTATTTCTTTTTCTTTTCTAATAGCTCTGGTGAGGACTTCTAATACTATAATGAACAGAACTAATGAGAGAGAGCATCAATGACTTGTTCCTGGTCATGAGGTAAATGCCTTAAAATTTTAATCACAGAATATAATGTTAGGGTTTGTCATATACAGCCTTTAGTGTATTGAGAAATTTTCTTCCTATACATACTTTGTTGACAGTTTTTGTCATGAAAGGATATTGAGTTGATCAAATGAATTTTCTGTTTCTACTAAGATCACCATATAATGTTTGTCTTTTATTCTATTTACATGATCAATCATAATTATTTATTTGTGTATGTTAAACCACTCTTGCATCCAAAGGATAAATCTCACTTGATCATGGTGTGTGATGCTTTTAATGTATTGTGATTACTCTGAGACTTACCTAAAACATTTTATACATATAAGTGGCTATTTTATTCTGATAATAATTTTTTTAAATTGCCAGAGAGCACATGTGCTCCACAGAAAAGGACAAAGATACCAAGAGGGAGAAAGAGAAAGAGTCTCCTTCCATGGGGCATAGTCACACTGCAATCCCTTTTCCTCTGTTTTTCCATCTTATCAGGGTTTGGGGAATGCACACACAATTTCCTGCTGTGTTTTTGAAGTCACTGGGACTAGGTTTCAATTTCAATTAGTCATGTGGATCCAGCTCCCTTATCCACTGGGCCGTGGATCTAGTACTAAGCTGATAACATTTTTTTTTTTTTAATTTGCTGGAGGATGCGTGTGTTCACTGTAGAGAGAGGAGACAGAGAGACAGAGACAGAGAGAAAGCACTCCCCCATGGGGGATGATCATACTCCAATCCCACCATCATCCCTTCTCCTCCATGGATGTTCAGAAAATATGCAAATGTACCCAGTATACTTTTCAAGTTGCTGGATCCAGGACTCCCACTGCACTGTTGACTATGTGGAATCCAGCCACCTACATCACCACACCACCCCCTGGCTCACTTATAACAATTTCAGTTATTTACACAAACTACACTTTTACTTCTTCTCTTCCTGTTTTATGTTTTTGAAGTCACAATGTATACATTTTTATTATTTTTATTTATCAAATTATTTTTGCAAGATTTATATATTTAATTATTATTTGTTATTATTATTATTATTATTATTATTATTATTTGGGACTGAGACTAAAACAGCAGTCAGCCATGTGGGAGTCCAACGTGTTAGTCACCATACGATGTCCTATCCCCATGACCATTGTTTTGAATCTCCTGTCGGGTCGTCACAAATCTTCATTTCACTAGTTTCAATTTTTGGAGATTTTCTTTTCTTTTATTTTGAATGTAGTTTTCTATTTCTTTATTTTTCTTCACTCTGCACATTAGATAAGACAGTTACCTCTGCCAGTCTGGTCAATCTTGCTTTGTGTAGGAGAAAAGAGTTCATCCAGTCAGAGAATGTAAAGTGTCTCTGAAATCTTTGGGTTTATTCAGACACCTGTTTCTTGTTTTGGGCACCCTGACTCCCACCCCACCCTCAGAGATTAGGAATTACCATGCCCTTTCTGTACCATGAGACTGGTAAGGTAAAACCCAGACTCTAAATATAGTTGAAAGTTGAGATATTATATATGTGTTTCAGTTCCTTGTATCTTCACAGTCAAAGTCCTGGCATTTATCTCCCATTCTCTCTCTCTGTCAGAGAGAGGATCTTTGGTGAATGTGCTTACTTTCATTCAGGCTGTACCCAGTGTTCCTGAGGAGATAGCTGCTAAATGACCACCTTTGTGCTATCTGTGGCTTGGAATCATTCAGGAACGCAAAGTCTCATCAGCAGTAAGACCTAAGCTTATAAGGAAGCAATACCTTAGGTAGCAGCATCGGTAATTGTGGCATTTGGTATTTCAACAAGTTCTTTCCAGGAAGAATGAGTAGACCTGTGTTTATCACTGTGGTGAGCTGAAGTAAAGATCTGGGAGTTACTGAGCTCTGGCTTAGTTTGTTAGACGGCTAATGTCTGCCTTAACCATTTGCTCCCAATAGTTTTTTGGACGCAGGCCATCAAGCAGCCATTGGTAGTATATGTTATAAGCCCCCTCTAGAGAGAATATGGGAGCTGCATGTTCTGGCCTTTTTTTACTCATTGCTCCAAGAGGGCGTAGTTCTTGAAAGCAGTTACATTTTTAAAAAGTAAAATGTAAATGTATTTACATTTTTTTAAAGTAACAGTATTTTTTTTCTGTGGTCTAGAGAGACTCATATATTCAAGGTCTTCAATACGTCCATGAAAAATCCTTACTATGCATGTGTTTCAAAAAAATTGTTTGCACCAAAATAAACTTGCACTTTAATTCCATTTTCCATCAACACTTTTTTAAGAGAGAGGTTTTTTTTTTTTAAATTTTTCTGCTGGGTGCATGCACTTGCCAGAGAAACAGAAAGCAAGAGATTACCACCTGGGGGGATGGCCATGCTGTAATCCCTTCTCCACTCTCCTCTTGGGATTTTGGGCATGCATGCATACACACTCAGTGTGCTAGGTCCAGGACTTGGACAGTGGTCAACTATGTGAGAGTCCAGCAACGTAAACATTCTGCTGTCCGTTGGTCCCTCGATTACATTTTTTTTTTTTTTTTTGAGAGGTTTTCACTATAGGGCGCGTGCACTCGCCAGACAGACAGAGAGAGACATAGAGACAGAAAGTGAGAAATCACCCCCCAGGGGGGATGGTCATGCCTCAATCCCTTCTCCTCCATTCTCCTCTCGGGATCTTGGGCACGCACGCACACGCGCCCGGCGTGAGTTTCAAGCCACCGGGTCCGGGATGCAAACCGCAGTCGACTACGTGGGAGTCCAGCGACATAGCCATTACGCTAACTGCTGGTTCCCCCCTTGATTACATTTTGAAGACTCCTCCTGCTTAGTCTCCTTGGCCTCAGGGTTAGGAAGGTTAGGATACAGTTCCTCAGGTGAACACTGTAAAAGTTGTATTGTTTAACGAGTGGACAAACTCCTACCAAGAATGATTAATAGAGATGGAGTTATTGCTGGGGTAAACTAGGAAAGAGGTCTCAGGAGGTGCTAATCTTTGCAGGCTGTAGACAGGCTAATATTTGTCTAAGACTTTCATTCTCTGATGCTTAGAAATCATACTGAGAAGCGACCACTGGGAGAGTATGTCAGAGATCCTTTGGAAGAAGAAACAGGGGTCTCAAATTTTTTATTGTTATATATTAAAGTGACAAATAATAATTGTACATATTTATGGGGGAGAGTGTGAGATTTTGATACATGTATACAATGTGTTATGGTCAGTTCAGGGTAGTAATTATTTCTATCATTGCAAACACTCATTATTTCTTTATGTTGGGGACATTTAAAATATACTCTTCTAGTTTTTAAGAATAAATAATAATTATTGTTACATATAGTCGCTAGTGTTATTGAACTCTAAAATGTATTTCTTCTATTTAGCTATAATTTTATACCTCCTGAAATCTCCCAGTCTACTCTTCTTACTACCTGCTAGTCTCTTCCCATCCTGCGTCTACTTTCGTGAGATCAACTTTTTATATTAGATTCATGAGAGAGAATATGTAGCACTTATTTTTATTTTCTGTGCCTGTCTTATTTACTTAACATGGTATCCTCCAAATTCATCTATGTTCCATGAATAATAGAAATGTATCTTTTTAAAAGTCTATGTATTATTTAATTATGTATATATATGTGTGTGTGTGTGTATATATATATATGTGTGTGTGTGTGTGTGTGTGTGTGTGTATATATATATATATATATATATTTACCACATTTTCCATATCCACTCATCTCTCAATGGGCATTTAGGTTTATTTCATATCTTGGCTATTGTAAATAGTGTTTCAATAAACATGGTGGTGCAGATTATCTGTTCAATACACTAATTTTCTCTCCTTTGGATATATACCCAGTGAGAGAATTGCTAGATCATATGGCAGTTCCATTTTTAGTTTTTCTGAGGAAGCACCATGCTATTTTTCATAGTGGCTGCAGAAATTTGTAATCTCATGAAGAGTGTTTAAGAGTTATGTTTTCTCAGCATCCTTGCCAGTTTTTGTCATTCTTTTTGTTTTATGATAATAGCCATTCTAACTGCAATAAGATGATATTTTATTGTGGTTTTGGTTTGCATTTCTCTGATAATTAATGGTGCCGAGCATATTTTCATGTACTTGTTGGCTACTTTTGTGTCTTCTTTTGAAATATGTCTGTTTAGATCATTTTTCATTTTTAAATTGGATTATTTTCATTTTGCTGTTGAGTTACTTGAGTTCCTTGTATATTATGAATATTAATCCCTTGTCAGAGGAATAATTTGCAAATATTTTCTTTTTCTATTTTTATTTTCACTTTTTAAATGATTTTCTATGATATAGTCACATTTTGTTTTTGTTGTCTGTGTATTTTACCATTATAACTTTTTGTAGAATGTTCCGGTTTTTCTCTATAAATTAATAAGAACATGTTGTCAGCAAACAGGAAAATTTGATTTTTTCTTTCCACTTCAGTGCCCTTTATTTATCTCTCCTGCCTAATTGCTCTGGCTAGATCTTCCAGTATAATGCTGAATAGAAGTGGTAAAAGTGAGAATCTTCTTCTCATTACAGTTTTTGGAGGAAAAGTTTCCTGCTCAACTCCATCAGGTTAATGTTTGCTGTGGATTTTCCAACAGGCCTCTATTGTTTTGAGATATGTTCTTTCTACTCCAAATTTGTTGGGAGTTTTTACCATGAAGAGTAATGAATTTTACCAAATGCTTTTTTTTGTATCTATTGAGACAACAATATTAATTTTTCTTCATTTAGTAAATGTAATCCCCTTGGTTTTATTTGTCGGTGAAAGACTATATTTCTCCTCAATTCTGAAGAACAACTTTACTAGGTATAGTAGTCTTGGTTAGCAGGATGTTTTGTTTTGTTTTGTTTTTTAGTTTTTTGAATATGTATATCTTCCCATTTTTTTCTTGGACTGCATAGTTTCTACTGAAAAATCTGCTTACCATCATGGGTACTTCCTTATATATGATTTGTTGCTTTTCTCTTGCTGCTTTTAAAATTCTCTTTGTCTTTCTCTTTTTAGAGCTTAAATAAACTGTGTTTTGAGAACATCTTGGGCTAACCTGCTTATATTCTTCGAGCTTTTGTATCTGGATATTTGTGCTTCTATATCTGGGAAATCTTCAGAAGTTACATTATTAAAGAAGTACTTTGACCCTGTCTTTGTTCTCTTCTGAAATTCTGTGCTGTGACTATTGTCTGCTTGATACTATCTTATAATTCCTGTAGGCTGTCCATAATCTTTTGCATTCATTTATCCCCCACCTCTCTGACTATGATTTCAAAAGATTTATCTTCAAGATGGTAGATTCATTAGTCTTGGTCTAGTCTACTATTGAAGCTCACTATTGCATTTTTATTTCATTTATTAAGTTCTTCAGTTTGAGAATTTTTATTTGGTTCTTTAATATAATTTTTGTTTCTTCATTGGGTTTTTCATTCTTGTCATAAATTGTTTTCTTATTTTTATTGAATTATCTGTCCTTTTTGGTTTTAGTTTTGTATCTCACTGAGATCCCTCAGGGTCATTACTTCAAATTCCTTTTCAGATATTTCAGAGATTTTCTTTTCTTTATCTATTGCTGGAGAATTGTGTTTCTTTGGATTCTTTGCTTCCTTGCTTTTTTAATGTTTCTTTTTTTATTCCATCCATCATCAATATCTGTGCTTTGGTAAGAGAGTCATCTCTTCCAATGTCATGTAGTAGCATTTTTTTTTTTTTTGAGAGGTTTTTGCTATATGGCGTGTGTGCTCACCAGAAAGACAGAGAAAGACAGAGACAGAACGTGAGAAATCACCCTCCAGGGAGGAGGACCACACCGCAATCCCTTCTCCTCCATTCTCCTCTCGGAATCTTGGGCATGCACGCATACGTGCCCAGTGTGAGTTTAAGTCACCGGTCCGGGACTCAAACTGCAGTCGACTACATGAGAGTTCAGCAGTATAGCCATTATGCCAACTGCTGGTCCCTGGAGTAGCATTTTTTAGGGAAGACTTTCTTGAAGATGTGTCTAATAGTAGTTTCAATTGGGTAGGATGTTTGGTTTTTATTCTGTGTGGGCATCGTGGTATAGTCTCCATGAGAGTTCAACTGTAATCAATATCAGTGTTATTCGTGAGTGCCTTAGTGTTCTACACTATAAGAGTTTAGGTTGGCAATGGTGAAACTTTGCTGGAGATAGGTGTTGCAATGTGGGCTAGTTGGCCATTAGCAGTGGTAGGGGCTAGAGGTGCCAGTATACAGTATTTGGTGAGTGCTCTGGCCCCTTTAGTGAAGAGGAGATGGTCACTGGCAGAAGTCAGAGAACCAGGCCAAAGAACCTAGAGATGAGCACAGGCTCTTGTGGTTGAGGGGGGGTTAGTCACTTAGGGTGGGGGCAGACGTTAAAATGTTATTCTGAGATACCTGAAGGGCTCACAAGAGGTGTGTAGGCCCAGCCAGTAGATGTGAAGTAGTCACTCAGGTTATCAGGACTGGTGTGTTAGCCTGTGAGGCTACATTTCTTTACCTTTTCTTTTTTCTGTTTTCTTTCTTTCTTTCTTTCTTTCTTTCTTTCTTTCTTTCTTTCTTTCTTTCTTTCTTCCTTCCTTCCTTCCTTCCTTCCTTCCTTCCTTCCTTCCTTCCTTCCTTTCTTTCTTTCTTTCTTTCTTTTTTTTAGCTATATAGTGATAGAAGACAAGAAAGAGACAGAAAATGAGAAATCTCCTCCCCCTCGGGGGAATGACCACACCACAATCCTTTCTCTTCCATTTTCCTTGGGATTTTGAGCATGCACTTACACGGACACACACAAGCCTCTGGTACAGGACTCAAACAGTGGTCAGCCATGTAGGAGTCCAGCAAGGTAACCATGATATCATCTACTGGTCCTGGGGGGTACATTTTTAAAGCCCTTTCTTTGCACAGCTCCCAGTGAAAAGAGGCCCCTGGAATTGCCTGCATGTTCATATAAAATTGTTGCTTTTTTTCTTGAAGTCTAGAGAAACACACGTGCTAGTCCTCAGTTCTCTGAGTTAGAAGATTTAGGATACAAACTCTAGGGTAGAAGCTATAAAATTTGAGCAACTCAGTGGATGGACACACTCATTCAAATCAGAACGGTTTCAGAAAAGAATTGTTGCTGGGGGGAGCTGGGAGAGCAGGCTTGGTAAGTGCTGATCTGCTTTTCAGGCTGCAGGAGGACTGTTAGTCTGCCCCTGTTACTCCAGGACACAAGGTGATTAGAAGCCAGACTGGCAAGAAGTCACTGAAAGAATGTATCCTAAACTTGTTTTCTGAGAAGAATTGGAGGGTTGCACTTTCAAAATTCTTTCTCTACACAATCTCAGACTGAAGCCACTGGAAGTGTTTGTGAGTCCATATAAAACTGCTATTTTTTCCTGTGCTCTAGAATAATCATCTCTGCTCCCAGAGTTCATGAATTAAAAGCATAATTGAGGGAACCTTACAGTTAGGGCTGTATATGAGTGATCCAAACCTCTTCACCTTAGGGAGAAAATGAATTTATTTCCTGATTTTATAACATAGTGCCCAGGGTGGGGTCCACACCTCAGTGTGCCTTAGATTTTCCTACTGATTGGATGCAGATTTTTCTCTTACCCATTAATTGGTTGCCTCCCAACTAGTCTCTGCCTTTTTCTCTGACGGAATTGTGTGAAGAAATATTTGTTTGGTGTATATGTGGGTGGAAATAGTCAGGAGCCTCCTATTCCACCATGCTGACATTTAATAATACTTTATTAAAAATTTGTTTATCTGAAAGATTGACAGCATCAAGTTCCACTTTTACCAATGGATGACAGATTACCCAAAAACAAATGACTCCAGATGGAAAGATTGATTACAAGAAGTAAATTTATAAAGAACCTAAGACTAAGCCAGATTGATGGGTTATCTAAGATTCCACAATATGTAGTAAAATCAAAATGCAAACCCAGAAATTCGTAACACCAATGCCAGTCCACATGTATCTATCTTGTACTGCATGTTTTACTGCCTCCTAAGGAGAAAAGCTGAATTTGGAACAGTAATCTCTTTTAGATTCAGTGGAGGCAAATAAGAGTACTTTATTAGTCTATGTGTGAAGTGATAAGAAGTTAACTAATCCCCCCTGGAGGTGCCTTCTCTCTCTTTCTTTTACTTTCTTTTTCTTTTTTTCTCTGATAAGTGCATGCTCCCTATTGCAAAATTAAAAAAAAAAAAAAAAAAAGAAAAAAAAAAAAGCTGAGGTTTTTTGGGAAGGAAAAGGCTAATGGAAAAGGCCTCAACTAAACAAGATCACAGCTAAGGCAGAGCTGGGCCTCATTAATATGGGGATAAGAAAGAGTCACAAGTGACACAGGGCTTATAAATTCTTGCAAACATGTGAATTTGGTGGCCTGCGTCTGATATAAATTTGACTTTTATGTAATGCTCAATTCAATACATCCCATCACCACCTTTCATCTTTGTTGGATCTGAATGTTTTTCACACCTCAGCTGACTAATGATTTTAAGCTATCACTTGGCAACATTGACCCCAGTTGCTTCAATATTTTTATAAAACTATGCTGATGCTCTGATTTTTTTTGAACAAATTATTTTTTAAAACTTACCAGAGGGTGTGTGTGTTCGCAGGAGAGAGAGTAAGAGAAAAAGAGATGGAAAAGTGAGAAAGCAATCCCTGTTGGAGAATGGCCACATGCCAACCCCCTCTCCTGTCAGGATTTTTGGCATGCACGCACATGTGCCCAGCATGATTTTTCAATTCTCTGGATACACAACTCAAACCCTATAGTTGGTCATGTGGAATTTGGCTGCCTTAACCATCTCCCCACAGGTTGGACCTCTGATGTATTTCTTTTAACTTGAAAATCCAGTTTATTTGTTCATGTTGTAGACAGATCCAGTAGGTGTGATAAATTTTTCTGCATGTGTAATAATTTATCAAAATAAGTTTTCCCACAAGACTATTTCATCAACTCTGAAAATCCTGGCCTGACAACATACCCAATGAAGCTCTTGAAAATCACCACTTAAAATTTTAGAAATTCTATATATATATGAAAAAGTATGTTGATGCCTTTAAGTGCAATATTGGCAAAAACAATGAACAGAGAAAATATCAAGTTCAAAAAGAAAGAAAGCCTAGTTTTAGACAATCAGATTCCAATAGTACAGAAAGAGAGTTATTTTGAAATTTATAGACGTCTTCCGGGGACCGTTTTCTACAAAGCACTGCCAGTAATTTCCCTCCTTACCTTTGGAAACCTGAATAATTACTGCAACCTGCTGACTGAGCTAGAAGCCAGTCTCTCCAAGCTTTTCCAAAGTATAATATTTTGAGGGCCTATATGAGGCCAATTATCAACATACTTCTCAGAATATCATAAGTTAATGCAGACATTAGAACTTTAAATTTTTAAAATTTTGATTGGAAAGTTGTAGTGGAAGATACTTGTATCTCATTTCATAACAAAGAGATTAATGTCTCTACAAGCACAACTTGGCCAAGATCTCTTAAAGCTATTAAGTGGCAGAACTGGGTTCAACCAACGGATATTTCACAATGCAATGCACGCACTCTTTAGCAATATCATGGGACCAGCTCCTGAGAAACTCCCTGGGAGGTAGTACCCTGTGATCCCGTGTGTTCCTTTTCCATGGTAGCCGTTGTTGTATCTCTCTGATGTGCAGATTCTTTGCAGGGCACATTACTACTACTTCTTAGTGCCTGAGGAGTGAGACCTTGTGGTAGTTATGATAAAGCAGAAATATAATTAGCCACAATGAAAGAGAGGAAACAGGGTTATTCTCAACAGATGAGTGACATTTGATACAGGCCTCTAGATGCAAATCAAACAAAAGTATGTTCCCTGCAGCAAGAAGGATTGCAACTTAAAACTTTTTTCTCACTGAGTTTAATTATTGTTCATTGCTTTCTTTGTTGTTTGATTTTAGTATTACAATGCTTCTATTTCCTACCAAACCTTTCTTTGTGCTGTTTTTAGATTATATTCTATTGTCTTCAATCTTACTGAATCCAATTATATGACATAATCATATAGTTCATGTATCATGCAAGGACTCAAAAGATGTTCAAAAACCTTTGAACTAGTTAATTTACCAGCCATATTAATGATTACTTTGAGCAAAGTCAATGCAAATTTTGTGTCCCAAATAACTCCGAAGTATCTAATTTTATAAACTATTTTAAGTTTCATTTGGACATAGTAACTCTTCTTTTTCATAAATGTCAGAAAATTATACAACTTTAGATGTCTCACCTTGTACATCTAAAAGATTATAATTTAATTGTTAAATTCTGTTTAAACACAAAGTACCTGCTAGTGTCAACAAAGTCAGCAGTATGTCTGCATTGGAAGTTCAGAATAGATCTGCAGAGATAGGCCATAAATCACATTTGCGATTGAAATACAGCCCCAGTAACTGAAGGTATTCATTCATTCATTCATTCATCCATTTCATAAACAATTACTTTAAACCTGCTGTGGCCTTGACAGAAGATTGAATCCTAAAGATGCAATAATTAGCAGGCATCTAAAGGATTACAGTAAAAAAGAGGGACACATAATCTAACAACCAATAAGAATCACCTTAATATCAACCTTTTTCTGTGACTTATTCTGTTATTAAGGCTCTGGTCACATCTAAGAGAAATTCTAGAAAGATGCATAAAGTGTTAAAAATATGTAAATATACTAGAATCATGGGTTAGAAAAGTGCATAATATACTAACAACATGTAAAATTGTGTACTTGGTTTCCCTCAACAAATATCTATTCTGTGAACTGATATTCTTATGAAGAATAACAAGCCAAAATGATATATTTTTTTGAGAGGTTTTTCACTATAGAACGCGTGCGCTCGCCAGAAAAACAGAGACAGACAGAGAGATAGGAATGCGAGAAATCACCCCCTAGGGAGGATGGCCACGCTGCAATCCCCTCTCCTCCATTCTCCTCTCAGGATCTTGAACATGCACGCATACGCACCTGGAGTGAGTTTAAGCCACTGGGTCCGGTCGACTACATGGGGGTTCAGCGACATAGCCATTATGCTAACTGCTGGTCCCAAAAATGATATTTTATGACATATGAAAAATGTCTTAGTTTCTGTACAAATTATTACAAATAATTTAGAAAATATTACTTTCAAAAAGAGAGCCCTCAGAATTAGAGAATACATTTGCAAACTCTCCCTCAGATGAGAGACTGATAATCAAAATATACAGGGAACTCAAGCAGCTTATGCACAAATATACTCTAAAAGATGGGCAAATAAGCTGAACAGATACCTCTCTAAGGAAGACATACAAACAGTCAACAAGCATAATAAAAAAATGTTCAACATCAGTAATCATAAGGGAAATGTAAATTAAAAACACAATGAGCTACCACCTACCCCCAATCAGAATAGCTAAGATTAAAATAATAAAGAATGGCACATGCAGGTGAGGCTGTGGTGAAAAGGGAACTCTCCTACATTGTTGGTGGGAATGTAAATTAGTACAGCCACTGAACTATAGGAAAAACAGTATGAAGGCTCCACAAAGAACTACAAATAGAACTACTATATGGTCCAGCGATCCCATTCCTGATTATCTCCAAAAGGATATCTACCCAAAGAATAGGAATACACTCAGTTGAAAAAACACTTGCATATCTATGTTTATTGCAGCATTATTCACAATTGCTAAGCTATGGAATCAATGCAAATGTCCATGAACAGATGAATGGATTGAAAAGTGTGGCACATATATTATGAAATATTACTCAGAAAAAAAAAAAAAAAGTGAACTTGGCATTTGCTGGAATGTGGACAAGTATGGAAGCTTTAATGCCAGGTAAAGGAAGCCAAACTGAAAAAGAGGCATTGTATGCCCCCACTTAATGTATAATGAATGTCTGTACTCTTGGGCAGAAAGTAAAAGATTGGAAGCATGGAAACCAACTATGAATACTGAAGACAGTACAGAAGGAATGTGGGAAATGGGGGATGGGGGAAGGAATCAAAGAGAAAACAACATTCAATGGATAAAAAAATGGAAAACTGGGACCATCAGATGGTGTAATGGTTACATTGCTAGACTCACAGATGGCCAACCACAGTTTGAGTGACAGACCTAGTGGCCTGAAACACACCAGGCGTGCGTGTGCGTGTGTGCCCCAAATCCTGAGAACAGTATGGAGGAGACAGGATTGCAGCGTGGCCATCTCCCCTGGGGGTGATTTCTTGTTTTCTGTCTCTCTGTGTATCTCTGTCTCTCAGGCAAGCCCACACACCCTATAGCAAAAATTTCTCTTAAAAAAAAGAAAATTATCTTTTTAAAAAATACCACTTTCCTAGTCTACAGAACAATTCTAAGTACATCTCTAATAGTGATACATATAGCTATCTAGATATAGTACACAGAAAATATCAACCCATTAGCTAAATGTACTGTGTGTGTACCATTTAGAAAATTTTAAAAGAAATAATAAAATATAATTACATATTACCATATTTATATATTATCATTATGTTTAACTAGTGGCACTATGCTACTTATGCTCATACTCTTTATAATTTCACAGATAAAAGGATAAGAAGTATGAACGTGTCTAGAGTATTGAAGATTAGTTTAAAATGATCACGTTCATTGATCTGGGGATATTCATCTGAAATTAAGCAACTTCAGAGACTTTGGAAGCTAGTATTTACTTAAATTAAAAACCATAAAACCACTTGTACATTTTCTAGTAGTGACAAACACAGGTGAAAGTAAAAATATATATATATTGAAGCCTAGCCTTGGTGGCACAGATGTTAATGTACTGAACTGCAGTACTGGAAGCCACATAACTGACCAGAAGTTTGGATGCTGATTTGGCCTGAACCATGCAGGGCACCTGTACCAAGATCCCAACTAGTCAGAGGGCTGGGAAATGGAACCACAGTACGATGCGGCTCTGTCAAGGGTGTCTCCCTTGCTTTGTCTCATGTACTAAACTTACACAAAATTAATAAAACCAGCATAGACGCTGACTAATAAGTATGGTGACCAGCTATAAACAATCAATATTGGTGAACTGATGAGCATTGGTTAAGTTTCAGATACACCAGATCAAATTGTTTTCCTGTGCATATAGTCCCAAAATTATCACATGAATGCTGTACAGTGTAGGGAAATCAGTTTTCCATTATCTATTGAGATGACATCAAATATCAGTTACTGAAAACTTTCTCTCACTTGGGAGTAAACAATACTCTATTTTAAGAGAATTCATTTAAATTTTCCCAAACAATTAAGGCAAGGTCCCATTCACTAGGTTCCCGTGGTAGGCCTTTTTATAATCTAGCATTTATAGTTGTTTTCATAGTATATTTACTATCCTGGGACAAAATTTTACATTTTGGAATTTGTGCAAAGAGTATGAAACATATTTGATTTCATGTATTTTCAATGATTCTATATTTCCCTAATTTAGGTTAATCTTACTTGCCCTATCCACTGAACTCTCTAGGAACTAACACTGTCATTATGTTGAATATCTTATGTCAGAACATTAGTTTAAGGAGTATATTCCAACGTTATGATTTTGTATAGAAAAGAAAAAAATATATATCTTAAACAATTCTCAAATACTTAATTGCAAGTATAAATATCTACGCCTCACTATCTCACATTTTAGTTGTGATAGTAACATAGAAAGCCAGTGGCACTGACAAAAAACAATGCTAAAGAAATGTATGTTTCCTTTGTTTTATCATCAAGCATAGATGAAAAAATGTACTCTTATTATTTTCTTCTCTTTAGGGAATTAAATTTGGAGAACTTGTCTTACCTACCAAATTCCAGAAAATCCCAGCCAGTTGTGAGGCCAATGAGGGAAATAACCAGAGTCTTTATAATTCTCAAAGTATTTTTATATCCATGCATTTGTGGTTTACACCACTCTCCTAACTTAGCTATCTTCCTGAGTAATTGTCCCTGCCCAATCTTGTTAGACATTTCATAGGATATTTTAATCAGAGACAAAAGAAGACAGCTTGAATGCTATTGGGGAAAAAAAAAATCTGAGCGCTCAATTGACAAATTACATTAAATAGTAAACATCGCATAAATAACTGCCTTGTCCTAAGTTATTATAAATTCCATGAAGCTATTAGCAACCTAGATAACATTTTCAGTTTATTTAACCAAAGGAAGTATACTGAAAATCATTGCAGATGTACCATATTGTGCACCAGATTTTACAATGCACATATATAGCTTGTATAGGTAACAGCATTTAATAGGCATGGAAAGACACACCAAACCAAAATTATCTTTCACACACTCACTAGGTCATCTGAAAACTCCCATTAGATTTATGTTTTTAGAGTAAGACATTTAAGGAGTTATGTGTATGTACATGTGTGTGTATACACACATTAAACAGGTGTTGAGTTATAATGGTTTTGTCCAAATAGTCCCATCTTTAGATGTTACCAGAGACTTAAAACAACATAATAAATTATAAATAAAGATAGATATTGGGCAAACACTGAGAGGAGTATTGATCACAAGTGACGTTCTACAATGAAGAGCTTTGAAATAAAAGAAAAGCATAAATACACCAATGGGGGGAAGAAAGAAGAGCACCACTATGAACTGTGCTAGGAATCCTACATATTATCTACCATCACTCCATGTATCAGAGATTACCATATTCCTGTTATAGATAGGACATCAAAGTGTTAAAAAAGTAGTAAGGCAAATATTAGATTATCGGGAAAGTCATGATGCATTTTTGGGTAGAAAAACACAGAAAAATACATCATGACTTTCCTGACAACCTAATAAGCAGTAGAGGTACAAATAGGCATAGTGATGACAAGGTATCTTTGGAAAATCTGCTTGACTACATTAAAGTATGTAAGAATAATCTATTATTTAAAGAATGGAAGAAAGAAAAAGAGAAATAAAGAGGAGGGAAGGAAGGGGAAAGAAAAGGATGGGACCAGCTGGTGGCATGGTGGTTAAAGTGTCTGGACCCCACACGGCTAACTGCACAGTTTAAATCCTAGACCCAGTAGACCTAGTACCTTAAAAATTGTGCTGGACATCTGTGCATTTATGCACAAAATCTCCAAAGGAGAAATAGAGGAGTGATTACAGTGTGACCATTCCTTATGGAGGATGGTTTCTGGAGCTAAATTTTCAAAAGTGAATTTTCATTTTGTTTTCTTTTTTTTGTCAAGGCTCTGGAGCTTGCTTCTTCATTGGAAGTAGTTATAAATGATTGACAAATATGGAAACACTAGGCCAACTCCCACAGAATCATTTCTTTGTATAAGAAATACAATAAGTGCTTATTTATATAGCATGCTTAGGAATTGAAAAGGCTTAGTTAATTGCATGTTCTAGTTAGCAAAGAAACTGTATGACCAGAGAGAATTAACAGACGGTTATAAAAATGTGCTGTGTGCTTTAATCTATTAGTCTGGTCCTTACCACTTCTTTTATTCATTTCAAATACATTCATGAAAGTATTTCTTGATACCGTGTCAGGCATTCAATAATTGTTTATAGAACAGAAAATAAAAGAGGGCTCAACCTATATCTGATTATATTTCTGAGAGTGTGAACTTCTAAAGATTTTCATGTTTATTAAGATGCTATGATTACTGAATTTTACTCATGAAATGAATCAGTTGCTATTGTGCACATTGGTCAAAGCTGTGCTTTATTCAGAAAATTTGAGGCAGTGGCATTCAGGGTTCATCTACAGGAACCACTTTCACTTTCAATAATATCATATTATTTTCTTCACAAATACCACATCTAATCACATTTATAATGAAGCTGTGGACAAATTCTGTCTGTCACTATCTTTATTTCAGCAACAATTATGAAGAAATGCATGTCAAATACAATCAGCATTCTGTGAGGTTTTCATTTCATTATTTGACTGTATAATATACACATCTGTAGAGTGAGTAATGTTCAGTTACCTGGGGTCATTTTCATTCATGGGTATTTCACAGACCAGCCATCTCTAAATGCCTGGGGTCTTTGGAAATGCAAGTATAAACTGTTCATTAAAATTTCAATCATTTCACACCTAGTAGCATATACCATATGCTAGATATCCAGTGAGGAAATTGCATGGCATTCTAAAATTTCAATGTAGTCAGCTCTGCACTCTAAAATCGCAGTGCAGCCAGCTCTGGGCAACCCTTGGAGCAGAGGTTAACCTCAGCTGCCTGTCCTTTTGGGGGTATAGGGAAAATGTAGCTGTGAGTCTTTTCAGTTTCTACTCTTGTAATGAAAGGGAAATACCACAATGTATTTTTTTTTTTTTTTTTTTTTTTTTTGTGGCAGATGAGACTAGAATCTTTTCAACCGTCATATCTTGCCACAGTATTGTACCAAGTATAGTTAGGAGCCTGGAGAGTTGTCACAATTCTGTATTTCTTTATTGAAAGATGGACTCAGTTCTTAGAAAAGTGGAATTAGAGATATGGAGATATCCACTTCCCAATCACAACATTCTGAAGGTAGCATGGAAAGATTAGACTGGAGAGTGCTAGCCTGTGCAGAAATGAAGGCATGGGTTTCTCACATTGTCATGTGATGCCTTAAAGAGTTGGGCCTCAAGCATCTTCCCTGATGTAGTACATAAACATCTTTTCAGGACAGGTTTCCTGTAAATTACTGGTTCTTACCCATTCTTGAATTTGTTCCAGAATGTCATGGAATTGTGCAAACTTTCTCACAACACAAATGAACGTATAAATATATACTTATAATATTGCCTGCATTTCAAAGGGCTCAAGGAGCAACTGAATCTCTTCCATGTGTCCATGAGCTCAGGATTTATAACCACCCAAAGGGAAAAGAAAGTGTTGGCATTAAGAAATTAAACCTACAATCTCTCAGCACAAGAATTATGTACTAAAAAACCCCTAATCTCAAATAAATTCCTTTTCTCTCCCCAGTTTAAGGAAGGACATTCCTGGGGTGTGTTTCTGGAACCCAGAGAAGCAGCATCCTTCATCAGAGTTGTATGGGGGAGTAAGATCCCTTATGTGCCCTTGAGACAGCTTGTTCCCCCCACATACAGGAGAAGAAGAGACCAGCTTATGTAACCACTTCTTAAACATTTGCTTCATTTCTGTACTAAATGTACTCATACATGTAGAAGGAATTTAAAGTACTCAACTGAAATCTGCTAAAGAATATTTATTTAAAACAGTTTTATTCAGTACTTGGCCAGAATTTTCCCTAGCTCATGATTCAAAATTATTGATTTATATTTTTGTACACAAAGTATTCAAACAACAAAAAGATTATGAATTTTAAGGTAATACTAAGGACATACCAGAGATCATGTATTTCATCAATTAAAATTGTGGAGGACAATTTAGTCTGTAGAAACATATCTGTCCAATGCTTTTCACTGTATGCCCTGTCTCCTAATTACTGCACATAAGGGGAGAGAAGCTTCTTTAATGCACCATCCTTCTCACCCTCATCAACACAAATAGCATACATTTTGCACACTCCATTGGGACTGCTTAACTGCAAAAAAGAAAATTGCCATCCTAAAAAAGGAAGTTCTGGCACATCCCTGAGCTGAGCCAACCAAGGTAGTGAAAAGCATGTTCTTACAGATAGTGTCTCTTTTTTTCCTCCTGGGAGGACCAGAACAGTCCCTTGAGACAGTACATCATGAAATGTCAATATTCACACTTATTACTTTATTCGACCGCCTCGCCCTTAGTCCTCCTCCCCCAGAGTTTTTGTTTATTTGTTTGTTTTTTAAGACAGACGCCGGCATTTTTCCTCTGCCTCAATCTCCCAGCTGGGACTACAGGTACATTCCACAACATCCAGCATTAAAAAAAAAAAAAAAAAAAAAAAAAAAAAAAAAAAGTCTTGCTATGTTGGGCAAGCCAGCCTTGACTTATAATCCTCCTGCTTCACCTGCCCAGAGTTGTTAGAATTACAGGTGCACAACACCACGCTCAGCTTTTAGGTTAGACGAAACTCTTGTGCGGTCCCAGCCTGTAGAGCATAGCATCTTACCAGTACACCACCACAGCTTGGCCCTCAGAGCTTAAAGATGTAACCCTACTGCCTTTTCTCTTTCAGAACATATACATCACGTGGGTATTCATTTTCTTCTCTGCCTTCCATCTTTTGAGAAGCCAGTTTTTCACTGCTTCATACAATTCCCATTTATTCTTTGTAATGGGACAATCTCACACCCATAGGCAAGCATGTGACCAACACCTGGCCAATCAGAGTACACTGGTTTCTTGGTCATGCAGTGATCACTTTGGAGAACGGTACATGATCCCAGCCATGCTAGCCAGAGCATTTCCCACCACTTTGTCACTATTGGAAGAAAAGTTTTCTGTTCAATGGGACCAAGATATATACAGATGGTATAAACTACAAGGCTTAGCAATATACCAGCATAGGCTGCTAGTTTTCTGGGAATGTAGTCAATCAGAGACATTTAGAATAAGGGCTACTGAGAAAGGGACTTTATTGGAATGGTTTAAAAATCTGGATGTAACTTTTCCTGAAGAAGTGCCTTTCACCTTCTCTAGGTATGTAAGTAAATTATATTGCTTAAATTAGTTTATATTTACTCTAATTAAAAGGGTTCTAACACAGAAATCAGTATCTGAAAGTGGAATAGTGCATGAAAGTGAACTACATTAATTTAGCTGGGAAGATGAACAATAGGACAGAAATGACTCTTCACCTCTGACTGGGGTGTATATTGGGTCGTCAGAAAGGTCAGGATGCAGTTTGGCAGAAAAACACATCATGACTTTCCTGCTGGCCTAATATAAATCTCTTACTGTGATATTAAAGGATATGGTTAAGTTCTTACCTATCTTGAAAATCAGAGGGTCTGAATAATTTATACAGAGGTTTAGGACATATTAAAAACAAACAAAACAGGCAAACAGAAAAAAATATCTGTTGGGATGCTGGAGCTTGCTGACTGTTTATCCTGCCTTTATTAAGGTAATAGAATAAAAAGATCAACTTTGGCCCAAACAACTTCTCCCAAAGCTGAGAGTGGTAGCCAATAATCCCTTACTAAGGTGACATCCAGAAAGTTAGGGTGACTTAAATTTATGTAAACATGGTTTAAAGGCTGAAAAGGCCATATTATGTATCTACAAGCCAATTAATGAAAGCAAAGTTGGGAAATAAGAAAATCAACAAAATTTAGAATCCAGCAGTCTGAGATGAAAAGCTTCATTCTGCAGGGACAAGATTACTGTCAGTTCCATGTCTTAGCAATCATGAGTAAGGCTGCAATGAATATAGTTGTGCAAGCACATTTCCATCCTGTCCTTTGGGTAGATACCCAGGGGAGAAATTGTTGGATCATATGGTAGTTCTATTTGAAGGTCTTTGAGGAACCTCCATATTGTTCTCCACAGTGGCTGGACCAAGTTACATTCCCACCAACAGTGTAGGAGTGTTCTCCTTTCACCAAATTCCCTCCAGTACTTTTTTTGTTTGTTTGTTTTTTAATTTTCCCCATTCTGAATGGGGTTAGGTGGTTTTGATCTGCATCTCCCTTATGATGAGGAATGTGGAGTATTTTCTCATATGTCTTTTGACTGTTCATATGCCTTCCTTAGAGTTGTTAATTTAGCTCATCTTCCTATCTTTTAAATGAGTTAATCATTTTCATCCAAGTAAGCCACTTGAGTTTCCTGTGTATTCTAGTTATTAGTCCCTTATCTGAAGCACAGTTAACAAAAATTCTCTCCCATTCCAAGAGTTGTCAATTCACACTAATTACGGTATCCTTTGCTGTGCAGAAATTTCTTAATCTAATATAATCACACCTGTCTATTTTGGGGATTATTGCTTGTGCTTTGTGGGTCTTGCTTAAGAAGTCTTTGCCTACCCCAATGTCTCCCAGAGGTTCTGCAGTGTTTTCCACCAATAGCTTTATAGTTTACAGTCTTGGGTTTGGATCTTTGATTCACTTTGAATTGATTTTTGTTAATGGTGACAGATTTTGTTAATAGTTCAGATTAATCTTTCTGCAAGTGGATACCCAGTTTTTTCAGCACCATTTGCTAAAAAGGTTTTCTTTTTTTCATTGGATTGCCTGGTACCCTTTGTCAAAGATCAGTTGGCTGTATGTTTTGGGGTTTATTTCTGGGAACTCTACTCTGTTCCATTCGTCCTCATGTCTGTTTTTGTGCCAATACCATGCTATTCTGATTATCACAGCTTTCTAATATATTTTTGGGTCAGGAAGTGAGATGCCACCCACTCCACTCTTCTTGCACAGGATGACTTTGGCAATATAGGGTCTTTTATGATTCTAGATGAATTATATAATTGTCTTTTCTATATCTGTGAAGAATGTCTCTTATAATTTTATAGGGATTGCATTAAATATCTAGATTAATTGGGGTAGGATTGCCATTTTAATTATATTAATTCTGCCAATCCAGGAACATGGGATATCCTTCTACTTTTTTGTGTCCTTTTCAATTTCCTTTTTAAGGTTTTCATACTTTTCATTATAAGATCTTTGACTTCCTTGGTTATTTTTATTCTGAGGTATCTTGTACTTCTTGTGGCCATGGTATATGGGATTACTTTCTTCAGTTCTGTCTCTGCCTGTTTGTTGTTTGTATACAGAAATGCCATAGATTTTTGTAAGTTAATTTTGTATCCTGACATTTTACTGTATGCATTTATTACTTCAAAAAGTTTTTTCATGGGGAACCAGCAGTTAGCGTACTGGCTATGTCACTGGACTCCCACGTAGTCGACCGCAGTTTGCGTCCCGGACCCGGTGACTTAAAACTCACGCCAGGCGCATGTGTGTGCGTGCCCAAGATCCCGAGAGGAGAATGGAGGAGAAGGGATTGCGGCGTGACCATCCCCCCTGGGGGGTGATTTCTCGCTTTCTGTCTCTATGTCTCTCTCTGTCTGTCTGGCGAGCACACGCGCCCTATAGTGAAAACCTCTCAAAAACAAAAAAAAAGGTTTTTCATGGATACTATTGGGTCTTTTATGTAAAGGATCATGTCATCCCCAAACAGATAATTTCAGCTCTTTTTTCACTATTGGAATGCCTTTTATTTCCTTCTCTTGTCTGATCACATTGGCTAGGACTTCCAATACTATATTGACTTGGAGCAGAGAAAGTGGGCAGTCTTGTCTTGTATCAGTTTTTAGTGAAAAGGCTTTCAACTTTTCCCCCATTCAGTATCATGTTAGCTATAAGTTTTTCATAGATGGTTTTTATTATGCTGAGAAATTATCTTTTTATGCCTATTTTCCTGAGAGTCTTAGTCACAAAGCTATGTTGTATTTTGTCAGCATTATTCACAATTGCTAAGACATGGAACCAACCCAAATGTCCACAAACGATGAATGGATTGAAAAAATGTGGCACATATACTCCTTGGAATGCTATTCAGTCATAAAAAAACATCAAATCCCTGGAATTTGATAGAAAGTGAACAAATATGAAAGATATGTTGCTGAATGAAACAAGTCAGGCTATGAAAGAGAGACATTGTATGTCTCCACTTACCATATACCAATCATCCACACTCTATGGTAGAGACTGAAAGTCTGGAGTACATAAGAGCATTAAAAATTGTCATGGACACTAGAGACAAAGTGGAAGGAAAGTGTGGTAGGGAAAGAGTGTAAGAATGAAAATTTGGAGAAAAAAAGTGGAGAGGTAAGACACTTGTGGGACACAGATTTTGTTTATTATCTGTTGATGAAAATGTGAATATGTACTATTCTCAACTGGGCTGAACTGAGGTGTATATCATGCTGGGTAAAGTCTCTTTAAGATCTAAATGATGTATAGCTATTGAATGTATAAATAATAATAATAATAATAATAAAGAAAAAAGGCTACTGTCAGATAATTGAGGGACTAATTTCAGGCACATAATTTAAGGATATACTAAAATATCTTGCCAACCATGGAAATAATATTTCAAGGAAGTATACTTTAAAAATAAAAATCAGTGCAATAAATATTTGCTAAATAAAATATCACAACTGAAAACAAAACCAAAGCCAAACTCAAACTCCTATTATGCACTGCCTGTCCAAAAAAGAAAATAGTAACCTTATTGTTAAGAATCACATACTCTGGAACCAGCAATTAGTGTAATGGCTATTGCTGGACTCCCATGTAGTCGACTGTGGCCATCTCCCCTGGGGGGGGTGATTTCTCGCTTTCTGTCTCTCTGTCTCTCTCTGTCTTTCTGGCGAGCGCATGTGTACTGTAGCGAAAACCTCTCAAAAAAAAAAAATCACATACTCTAATGCAGTGGGAGTTATAGGACAGATTAGTGGCTTTGCCTCTTTAGGCAGAAACACAGATTAACTGCTAAAAACAGAAACTACCAGAATAAAATTTAAATTTAAGATGAAAATCTTCAAGTTTGGGCACTGGCTACTAGTCCAGGGAGAAGGGAAAGAAACAGTGAAATAATAGTTGGTCGAGGTTTTAAGAGCATATTTTTTTCCAAAGAAATTTCAACCCTGATAACTTTTCGATACCTAAAATATCTTGCACACCTCAGAGTTTCTAGAAAAAGGAAGTTGACTACAAAAGCAGTGCTACTTCAGAAATGGAACCATTCCATGGGTCCAGCAGTTGGCGTAATGACTATGTCACTGGACTCCCATGTAGCCAACCGCTGTTTGAGTTCTGGACCCAGTGGCTTAAATTCACGCTGGACGCCTGTGCGTGCGTGCCCAAGATCCCGAGAGGAGAATGGAGCAGAAGGGATTGTGGCTTGGCCATCTCCCCTGGGGGGTGATTTCTCGCTTTCTATCTCTCTGTCTATCTCTGTCTTTCTGGCAAGTGCATGCGCCCTATAGCAAAACCTCTCCAAAAAGAAAAAGAGAAAGAAATGGAACCATTCCAATAATCTCAGATGCAGCCATGAAAGAAAATGTACAAACAGGCAGGAAGGAGCCAGGTTAACAAAGAAATTGGGCCAACTGCCACAGAACAATGGCCCCTGGGTCCTGTCCTGTAGGGATGATGTGCACTTAGCGTGAAGTCCTCTGTATACTCTTTACTCTCCTTTTTCATATAAACATGTTTATTCTATGTGTCAAACCTACTTACCAAACATCCAACTTGAAATTTTGAGGCTGTTTAGATTCATCTTGTACCTGCAACTTACATTTTTACTTAGTGAAATGTCCAAAATGAACAAGAGTGAAGGTTCATCCAAGGATCTTGATCTGTGAACTAGATGCAAAAGTTGAATAAGATTTAGGGTTATCAAACTTGGAAGAAAAGGTAAATGCATTTTTGTATTATACAGAAGTAGTTTATTCTGTAAGAACTATCATTTTGAAAAAAAGTGTATTATGAAAATGTTTTTAAACTGCTATTGGATGAACTTAATGGACATCTGCTTTTCCTATCCAGAGTGTCTTGTATTGGGAATGAGTTGTGTTCATTGCATAGTAGCATGACTCAATCCAGATGTTTTTGTGAAATCATTTTTTATCTCTATTCTATTCTATTCTATTCTTCTCTCCATAACTGAGCCTGTGATATCCAGGCCTGAACAACAAAATTTTATATATATATATATATATATATATATATATATATATATATATGTGGGTGTGTGTGTATATATATATATATATACATATATATATATGTGTGTGTGTATATATATATATATATGTGTGTGTGTGTGTATATATATATATATATATATATATATATATATATATTTTACTCTTTTCCAAACCTCAGTTTAAACTAACCTAGTCCTAACACACTCCTGATGAGAAAACTGATAGTTTTAAGACATTCAACTCTTTAGCAAAAACAAAACAAAAAAAGAGAGAGAGATGAGCCCTCTGTACCTACTCTATTTCTTTTTTTTTTTTTTTTTTTTTTTTTTTTTTTTTTTTTTTGAGAGGTTTTTGCTACAGGCAGCGTGCTCTCGCCAGACAGACAGAGAGACAGAGAGATAGAAAGTGAGAAATCACACCCTGGGGAGATGGCCATGCCGCAATCCCTTCTCCATTCTCCTCTCGGGATCTTGGGCACACACGCACACGAGCCTGGGGTGAATTTTAAGCAACCGGGTCTGGGACAAGAACCACAGTTGACTATGTGGGAGTCCAGTGACATAGCCATTACGCTAACTGCTGGTCCCTACCTACTCTATTCCTACAAAACAAATCTTCATCTTCACAATGGCCAGGGTAGACAATTCTCTACTTACTTAAAAATAAATAAGTTAATTTATCAGAATCCAAAATAACCATACAATAAATTAGAGAGCAGCCTCAATTGTTCCTATTCGTAGCATAGATTCTCTACGTACTTAGAAAAAAATAAGAAGTTAATTTATCAGAATCCATACTAACCATACACTAATTAGAGGGCAACCTCAATAGTTTCTTATTCATAGGATAAATAGTTCCTAACTATTGAGCACTTACAGTGTTCCAGAAAGTATTAAAAGTGTTTTTACATGTATTTCATAAGTTAATAAGAATGATTATACTCATTATTATTTTATAGATGGTAGCAATCAGAATGGAGTGTCCATGTTTTTTGTGCAACATTATATAATAATTAAATGGCAGAAATGGAATTCAAGCCTGAATAGCCCAAATATAAAGCCCAGGTACCTAACACCTTTACACACATCTTTCACTCATAGAAGTGACAAAAGCACTGCAGAATGGACGAGTGAACTGACTCAAATCTATTTCAGGCCAAAATGAAGACAAAACAGTTCTTAGTGGAAGGTCCTCTTGCAATTTTAAGTCATTCTACAGCAAGAAGCATATTGTTTGCACCTGAGAAAATCCGATTCTTAAATATATGAGTGTGCACTGGCAGGGGCTTAGGTGAGTTCTACATCCAAGAGTATTTCCTATTTCACCTAGTCTTTCTTCTTGCCATTCCCTATCAGAAACACATACACATATAACTGCACTCAGCCTCTGCAGACAAATCGTACCCCCGACCTGCCTCTCCTGTTTCCTGTTACTAAGAATGTTCAACTATGTGCTTATTTTATAGACCTTGTTTTTTTTTTTCTTACTTGCAAATTGAAAGCAACTCACCATAAGTGCTTTATTTTCACTGTGCTTCCAGCTAAATTCTGTGCAGTAAAACAAATTAGCAGATGGCAGACTTAAATGTTAAAGATTGGGGAAAAAATGTATGAAGAAATCCTAGGATAAATCAGAATATAGGATAGGCTATATTGAAGCGAGATGAATCAGAGGTTAAAGTCACAGAGAATTTTAAATCATTTAGCTTCATTGAAGATACATCAATGATTCAGGACAGTAACTGAAAGTGCCCTCCCATGACAAGTGGGCTCCATAATGCTTAATTTCCAAATTAGTCAAATGCCTTATTATGTGGCTTGCTTGCCTCCTGAGAGCATGCACATTGCCACTGCCTTCTTTCTTTCTTTCTGGAGTAAAATGTTCACAGCCTCAATCAGCATGGGCAAGGTACAAAGGACAGAGGCTTCTGTGGTTAATAGTTGTGTTGCCCATGAAGAATCTAGATTAAAAAGAAAATAAATTTTTTTCTGTTCTCATTACTAGTTTCCCCAACTTCAACTACTAGGGAAGATACACACACTGAAAAATTTTGAACTCTGTTGAAATGCAAATTTTTCTGGGAGCATTCAATCTCATGAGTCATTTTCAATTATGAGTAAAATGAAGCCAGTGTATAATTTTCTAAAAACAGATTTAGGTAGAAAGGAATGGAAAGTAAGTACCAGGCTTCCAGCGACCAGGATTAAGGAAGGAAAAGGTTCAAAACTTGAGTTTCTAAAATGAGAGAATTCTAAAGTCGAAGTATGTCTCATAAAAATATGTTTCAAGGGTAGTTCTTAATTATACCTATTTAAAGGTGTTTAATTTAAAGAGAAGTATCACTGTTTTGATTCCATTTTAAAAGAAAAAGATATCAAAGGTGAAAACAATGGAATAAGTATTAATTAAGTGCCTATTATGTATTAGGTATTTTATTATTCCTAACCATTACAACTCACTGAGATATTTTCATGGACCCCCCCCTTTAGGTATGAGGATGAGCCTCAGAAATATTACTTGACTTGATAACATTTACACATGTAATAAGATGTACAGAAGAAAGATTCTGGTTCCAGTTGCTCTGCTAATTTGGATCCTTTCCACATACCAAACACAATGGCTCTCTGTTTTCAAATCCCATGTGTGCTGACATTTTAAAATCATTTCATAAATCATGGCAACCTAATATAGCAATGCCTATAAGATGTAACTAATATCTTTGGTTGTGACCAGAAAGAAGTGAAAAAATAAAAAAGAAAAAAGTGCTTGAAGGAAGAAAAGAGGATACAGATAAGGGGACAAAGAAGACAACTTGAACTAACTTCTAATTGTACCCAGTTGCCATTAGGACCCACTTGAGTGCTCATGCAATGTTCAGAGACCAAACACTCACTTACTTGGGACACAGTATATTAATCTACGCACTTAAAGTGAAGGGGTGGTATAAAAACTTTCAAAACCCTCTCAAGATAATTTAATGGTAAACAGAAAAAAGTAATCCAGTGAAGCACTTTAAGAAAATTATCTGCTAGAAATGTTTTATTTTATAATGTTGAAATTCAGAGATGTCGTACCCAGTCTTTCATTTCTGTAGTTAAAAACTTCCTGACATTCTCTGAACCGGAGCACACAACTCACAATTAGGCTGCTCTTCTTTTTCTGGCTCAGACTTCAGATGGAGCAAGAAGCATTACCTCTGAAGTATAATTTACAAAGAAAGTCTGCATGGGCACCTCAGGTAAATGAAAAGCTACCCTGTAAGTGTTTATATTACAGGCTAAAAAAAAAAAAAAAAGGCTCCGATAGTTTAAATGAACTGTAAAAATGCTTCTAGAAGGTTGAAATAAAAGAAAAGTATTGATAAGAACCAGAATGGAAGAGTCACATGAGTAGTTACATAGAACAGAGACTATTTCCTTAGGGACCTTGTAGAGGAAAATATATTAAATAAATTTATGACAAAAATATAATTCCTTAGTTTATATGAGAATGTTTGAATAACCAAAGTTTTGAACACAAAGGAATCATATCTTATATCTAATGGTACAAAGTAATATAAGAATCCTCTATAGTACTTGGAGTCACGGGCTTATTAAACAGGATTTTTTTTAAGATTATGTATTTTTGATAGTAGTAATACATTTCTTTTTAAAACTTAATTATATTTTTGAGTTTTGTATTTGATAAAATATTAAGCTTTAATTAAAAATTAAATTTTCTTCCCAGAAAGAGCAGTAATATCCCCTCAGGTATGTATTATGAACAATAATATTTTCAGAGCCAGTTGAGAGAAGAAATCCCTCTGTGTACAGTACCTCTGCATATTCTTCAGTTTTTCTAACTCTCCTCATTTCCTCCTTTCCATTCACCCTCATTTGTACAAAGCCATAAAAGTACTCAGGGTAAGTAGAAGTTTGCAGTTAAGACCACCTGTTTTAAAGTCCTCTGACTCTGCCTGCTTACTGTATTTCAAATAAATGTGAGCAGCATTTCTGAGCAGGAAGCAGGAGAGGATGCTACTTATATTGAAGAATGTTCACTTGTTTTTAAAATGTGTCTCAGGACAGAGCTATGAACAGGATCAGGTGAGCTAAGTCAATTGTAAATGGAGAATGAGTGTGTCTCTTGAAACTGGAAAATTCTACTAGAAGCACCATTTTATTATCACATGACTCAGTAATCACACTTCTTGGTATTTACCCAAAGGATAGGAAAACACTCAGTTGCAAAGATATGCACATTCATGTACATTGCAGCATTATTCACAATTGCTAAGACATGAAATCAACTCAAATGCCCAAGAACAGATGAATGGATTGAAAGTTGTAGCACATATATGCTATGAAATATTACTCAACCATAAGGAAAAATGAGACCCTGTCATTTGTTACAGAGTAAATGAGCACAGATTTATATTAAGCAAAGTAAGCCAGACTAGGAAAGACAAACACCATCTATCCCCATTCGATATACATGCCTGTGTGTGTGTGTGTGTGTGTGTGTGTGTGTGTGTCTGTAGTGTCTGCACTCTAGGGCAGAAATTGAAGGGTCTGAAGATAATAGGCAGGACAAGTGTAAATACCAGAAACTACATGGGAAAGGAGTGAATAGTAGAGGTTAGGTAGGAGGGCCTATGGGAAGAAACTTTTAACAAATTTGTAAAGTTCTCTTTTAAAAATGATGTATATGATGATATACATCATTTTGATTGTAACATACTGCATGCATACCTTAAACATATTGCATACTATATATGTACAATGATTGAATGTAAATAATAAATCACAATAAAAAGTATAAAGAAAGTTTAATTGTAGTGTAATACAAATTAAGTATAATGCCCTATGCATTATAACTGTTCAAAAAATTTTTGGCTTCTTCTTGATCATTTTTAGTACTAGACCACGGAGAAAACAGTGAAAGAGCTTCTTCCTTAAACTTAATTCTGAGCATCAATGAGAAATAAGTTGGGAAGTGAAAATAACTAGAAAGTCTTGGGACCAGCAGTTAGCGTAATGGCTATGTCGCTGGACTCCCACGTAGTCGACTGCGGTTCGAGTCCCGGACCCGGCGGCTTAAACTCACGCCAGGCGCGTGTGCGTGCGTGCCCAAGATCCCGAGAGGAGAATGGAGGAGAAGGGATTGCGGCGTGGCCATCCCCCCTGGGGGGTGATTTCCTGCTTTCTATCTCTCTGTCTCTCTCTGTCTGTCTGGCGAGCGCACGCGCCCTATAGCAAAAACCTCTCCAAAAAAAGAAAAAAAAAATAACTAGAAAGTCTAGAGAATATTACATTTCCCTTTCATAATTATGTATATATTTTTCAAAAAATAATTTTAGTTATATATGTATCTACTTTTTGAAGACGACAAAATCTTTAACATAATTTAACTCTTCACTGAGCACTTCATTATCCTCTTTTCTATATTTCTTCTTATTTTTATTTGGAAATTTAGATCCAATTTTTTTATATGAGGAGTAGTTTTCTGATAGGCAATGTTTAATTGCATGTACCAATATTAGTTGCTCACCCACAAGTTTTGTTTTATTTTGTCTCTGTTGTCCTTCTTCTTCTTCCTCTTCCTCTTCCTCTTCCTCTTCTTCTTCTTCTTCTTCTTCTTCTTCTTCTTCTTCTTCTTCTTCTTCCTCTTCTTCCTCTTCTTCCTCCTCCTCTTCCTCCTTCTTTTATAATTTACCAGAGAGCTTGTGCACAAGAGACAGAAAGGGAGTAAAAGGGAGAAAACACTTCCTAGGGGATATGGTCACATTACAATCCTACTCCATTTCTTTATCCTCTCAGGATTTTGAGCCATGCAAGCACATGTGCCCTGCATATTTTACAAGGCACCAGGGCTGAGGTTCAAACTGTGCAGTTAGCCATGCGGGATACAGCTCCCTCACTACTGGGCATCAGAAAAAGCCCCGTTTCATTATTTAACAATCTGTTTTGTTTCTCTTTGTTCACATTTCTTATTAATAATATACATTCATTAAAAATTATGTTTGCAATGATTTGTGAAACATAAACTCTTACTCTTTATGTAAAACTGTCTGTATTTCTCCTAACTCTCTGATGGACTTTTACGTAGGCGAAGAGTTACAGGTTGCTCATTATTGTGCCTCAGCACAATTTAACTCTGAGAATGTATGTCATTCATAAGTTTTTATCAATATAAATTTTATGTGTTCAAAATAAAAATGTGTTTTTTAAAAGATTTTTTTATTTTAGCAATGTTTTAAGTTTTTATAATGTGCATCCTAGTCACCTGTACCATAATGCTTTCCTACACAGAATGTTATATCTAAATTAGAATTTAGTTATAAATTGCATTAAAATCCTATAGCCTTATATCTCACCATTCCAGATCTCTCACTTTATATTCCAGATACATAAACATGCTATTAAGTCATTGAACACTCCATCTTGTTTTAGGTTCTAAGCCTTTATTCATTCTGTTCTCTATGCAAAAAATATTCCTATTCTCATTCCAAATTTTCTTTTTATCTAATTAATTCCATTTTAACACCTCTGACTTAATGGAAGCCTCATCCACAAGATGGCTTCCCCTAACACCTTCAGTGTAAGGTTGGCATTCTTCCTGCATTCCAATGATGTACTTTATTCTTTCAGAGTCTTAGATTCCTTCATATGAAGTGCTATATCCTTCATATATCTAGTCTCCAACAATGCAGTACTTAGCAGATGCTCAGTATATGCTTGCTGAATATTGAAAATAACCATGGAAAAGAGGAAAGAATATATGATGAATAATATTCTAATTCCATTGATACATACATATTGCACTTAACACTTATATTTATTTTTTTTTCCTTCTTTTAAATAATTTACTTACTCTACAGTACTGACAAAAATCTAAACATTTGGTAAGGGCCAATAATACAGGATTAGAAAAAGGAAAAGTCGTGCTCTCCTCTCCTCAGTGCTCATGGGGAGGAGTAGTGTATGAATGTACACATTAGATTTTCTTTATTTCTAGATAGTAAGAGAACCTGCAGTTATTTTCTGCTGAGAATCAAAAATATCAACTACTACTGAAACTCTCAAAACCACAATAATGTCTTTACTTTGAAATTAATTTTTTGAAAATATTTCCACTTTATTATTACTTATTTCTTGACTTCAGACAAAATGGTTCCACTTGATAGAACTCAAAATAAAATTTTTATGAAAGTGAGAAAATATGTATGAAAGAGTAAAAAAATAGGTAAATGACATTAAATTACCATATGAAATTGGCAGCACTACTTTCAAATAAAATAGTCATGTTGATGGTTTTTGAGCATTTTTGTGGCATTGATTATGTGAGCCCCAACATATTAGTGTTTTGAAAATCCAATAGATATGATTCATATAATTCCATAATTAGGAAAATATCAAGATTACCTCTGGTTACTGAAAGACATGACATCCTTTCTGGGGTCAGTTGGTGGTGTAGTGCATAGACAGCTCATTTCCACGTGACTGATGGCACTGATTGCACCAAAACCATTGACTTAAAAAATGTGCTGGGCGCATGTACTTGTGTGTTCAAAATCTCAAAAGGAAGGAGAAATGGAGTGGAAGAAATTGAGGCATTACTATCTCCATGAAGGGTACTTTCTCACTTTCTCTCTGTCTCTCGCTGGTGAATACACGTGTCTTCTGACAAATTAAAACTATAAAGTAAAAGTAAAATAGTACAATTAAAAAAAACATTCTTTAATATACATTTTATTTATTCATTTGCTAATTCACTTACTCAGCTAATACTTAATAAGCACTTATTAAGATCTAAGTTAGGGACTGGCAGGTGGCATGGTGATTAAAGGCACTAGACTCCTTCATGGGCAACCGTGGTTCAAGTCCATGATCTGGCAGCTTACCTTCTCATTTTCCCTCTCTCTCTCTGGGCAAAATTAAAAGATAATAATATTGAACAGAGTTAGATAAAATAATTTTTTTTAGAATTACTTTAGCTATTTTGTTTGTTTACTTATTTATTTTTTAATTTAATGAGAGAGAGAAGAGAGAGGGAAAGTGAGAAAAAAAGCCACCAGGTCTGCGACTTGAACTGTGGTTGGCCATGTGGGAGTTCACCATGCCACCTGTGGGCACCCTAAAATAATTTTTTTTTTTGGAGAGGTTTTTCGCTATAGGACGCGTGCACTCGCCAGACAGACAGAGAGAGACATAGAGACAGAAAGCGAGAAATCACCCCCCAGGGGGGATGGTCACGCCACAATCCTTTCTCCTCTATTCTCTCGGGATCTTGGGCATGCATGCAAATGCGCCCGGCGTGAGTTTTAAGTCACCAGGTCCGGGATGCGAACCGCAGTAGACTACGTGGGAGTCCAGCAACATAGCCATTACACTAACTGCTGGTTCCCACCTAAAATAATTATTTTAACAAAAAAGGACCTAAGTCAATGTTAGGTACTGTGAATATGAGACTAATCCTTCAGGGTATAGCCTAGATATGCAGCAAGTACACCATCAGAATATTGTATAAAAATCTGATAAATGAAGTACAAGGCTATAAGATCAATTCTTCAAGAGGCTTTTAATATTCATCTAAAAAGGGCCAAAAAATACGTTGACACATGAAGAAAACACCAAACATGGTCTAAAAGGCACGATGAATGAATTCCTGGAAAAAAAATCATTAAAAGTTGTGTCTACTGGACTTCCACATGGCTGATCATGTTTTGAGTTCTGGACCTGGCAGCTTAAAAATCACACCAGATGTGTGCTCACACATGCCCAAAACCCCAATAGGAGAATGGAGGAGAAGGATTTGCAGAGTGACATCCTGCTTAAAGGGTGATTTCTCACTCCCCCGCCCCACCCTTTCTCTCTCTCTCTCTCTCTCAGGCAAGCATACACACCCTATGGTAAAATCTTAAAAATTAAAAGTTAAAAAAAAAAATACTTGAACCTAAATGGCCATGTGCATGTGTTGCCGAAAATCTTGACAAGAGGAAGAAACAGCACGAGTATCTCCCATGAGACAGGGATACTTTCTCACCTTTCCTCTTTCTCTCTCTTTGACTCCAGAGAAAGCACATATCAATTAGCAAAGTTAAAAAAAATTCTAATGGACTCAATGTTGACATAGACAATAATAAAGTATTACCCTTAGATATCCAAGTGAGCCTAGATTTTTCCACATTTTGATCAGAATAAGATCCTTGGGAACCAGCAGTTAGCGTAATGGCTATGTCGCTGGACTCCCACGTAGTCGACCGCGGTTCGTGTCTCGGACCCGGTGGCTTACAACTCACGCCGGGCGCGTGTGCGTGTGTGCCCAAGATCCCGAGAGGAGAATGGAGGAGAAGGGATTGCGGCGTGACCATCCCCCCTGGGGGGTGATTTCTCGCTTTCTTTCTCTATGTCTCTCTCTGTCTGTCTGGCGAGCGCACGCGCCCTATAGCGAAAAACCTCTCCAAAAAAAAAAAAAAAAAGAAAAAAAAAAAAAAAAGAAAGAAAAGAATAAGATCCTTGTATGTCCTAATAAAATAATTCAAAGCCCTTACTGTGACCATATACAAAGTCTAGACTTTTCAATCTTTGAGCAAGGTGCTGAGAAAATGTATAAACCCTTTATATGACTTTTTCTATTTTGCATTGAACATGTAAAGAATTCTTTACTTCTACTTTTACTTTGGTAACCTACCTATTATTTTATCCAAAAATGTGAATGATAGTCCTTCTCTTTACTTTTCCAAACAGTATTAACAAGGTATCTTATTTAAAGAAACTTTGGAAAATGGTACAGGGACATTTGATGTTGGATATCATTTACACCATTGTTCATTGACTAGAGTTTCCTGGGGAACCACTTCTATTGGAGCTGTCCCTATTCTGAGCTCAGGGTTGTCACAATGTCACTAAAGAATCTTCTTGGCACAGAAGAAAAAAATAATCCTGTCTCTGTCTCTCGTGCTCTCGCTTCTTTGTCCAGAGGATTCACTTATACCCTCTGTTTTTTTCATTTTTAAAGAGGTTTTTGCTTTAGGGTGCATGCACTTACCAGAGAAAGAGAGACAGAGAGAGACAGAGAGAGGTGAGAAATCACCACCCCCAGGGGGGATGGCCACACTGCAATCGCTTCTCCTCCATTCACCTTTCAGGATCTTGGGCATGCATGCACACACATCCGGCGTGAGTTTAAGCCACCGGGTCCGGGACTCAAACCACGCTCAACTACATGGGAGTTCAGTGACGTAATAACTACACTAACTGTTGGTCTCCACATGACCATCTTCTCAAAATATGCAGACTACTCTATTTCCCCCACTTCCTAACATGGTGGCTAAAGGTTTTCTCACTACAGACCAGTCTACATAGCAAGCATCAAGCTACTGGCAGACCTTGTGCTTCCCACATTAAACCTCCATCACAGAAAGGGATGGTGAAAGATTTCCGTAACTGAATTTTTTTTTAGAGTATTTTTTGTTTTTCTTTTTTTTTTTTTTCTTTTTTTTTTTTTTTTGCTATAGGTCGTGTGTGTTCACCAGAAAGACAGAGAGAAACAGAGAGACAGAAAGCAAGAAATCACCCCCCTGGGGGGATGGCCATGCTGCAATCCCTTCTCTTCCATTCTCCTTTCTGCATCTTGAATATGCTATATACTTGTCCAGTCAAAGATATGCACATTTGCAAAATAGAAATTATAATTTTACTTGCAGGTTTCTTTTGATTTGGAAATAAACTAAAATACTTAAAGCACTTAGAACATTTCCTGGCATATATTTAGCATTTAAAGGAAATAAATACATTCTTTTTAGTTATCAAACCTTATAGGTGTCAAAATGATATCAAGAATTTTTTCTATCCAAGTTACAGATTCCCAACTGTCACACTTTAAAGTTGACTGTAATTCTTCCTTTGTCTTATTTCATTTGATGTTCTTTTTGAAGCATAAATTTAACATGTAAAGTAACAAATCTCTATGCCAATATATATTTGGAGTAGTTTCAGAGCCTGGTAAGTAAAGAATCTCTTGTATATTCTCCCTTCACCTCCTACTAAACGGCCAAGCTTAAAAAAAGTCATAGGCATGAAAATTATTTCCTCATGAGAAACCACTTAGAAATTATTTAAATCATTTACAAACTAGCTGTCTTGAAGTTTGGTATCTTCAGCATCCCTGCATTATGGTAATTCTGATCCCTAGAATGACAAAAAAAAAAAAAAATTACTAATTAAAGCATAATCATCCTAATCAGCAAACACTAAGAATTTGTGTATTTTAAACCACCTTTGCCTAAACATGTAGGAAGGTACTATCAAAGAATATTAGATATAATTTTTACACTTTCCATTGGTTTCTGTTCTCCAGTAAAACATCTTCCTTAAACTGAAGTGACTTATTGTCAGATCATATTGAGCTAAACCAAGGTCAATATCACTTCTCAAGGTTCCTACATAATGATTTATTTAAGTTACATGTTTTCAACCTCCTCTTGCCACAGATATGAAGTTGAAAATCTTTATCAGCATCCTTTATATTCCTGAATGAAATTATCTGCATATAATTTTATGGAATGACTTATTTATCAATGTTTAAACTTATTTCCCTCCCAAATTAAGACTTCTTAGACTTACGTGATAATTAATAGGAAAAATTTTACTTTAGTGTTTTCAAAGTGGTATACAATCAAGTACCCATAATTTTGTTTATATGTCATAGTCAGAGATTTACCTGTACCAACTTCCTGATTTGTTCATCTTGAAGCATCTATGGATATGCTGGTTTCGTAAGACAGAGAAAATAATTTCTCTTAGTCAGGGTTGATACAATAAAGAAGAAATTTAAGAACTTTTATAAAGAGATTTTTATATTGGTTACATTTGTAATAGAATAACTGTAAAATGAAGGATAGTGAAAAAATTTAGAGATTAGCAACAGCAGAAAGCCATTATGAGCCCCAAGGCTAGAGAAGGGAGACAGGAAGTGATTGTGCAACCAAAACCCTCCTTTACTTCTGATTGATCAATTTTACCGGAAGCCAGAGGGCGATGAAGCCTGAGAAATGTGACCCACATGTTATGAAGCAGAGCAGAGGAAAGGAAATGAATGAGTCTGGGAATCGATAGGCCGTCCTCACTGACATAGGGAGTATATGACTGATGGACGCTCTCTAGCTCAACTTTTGTTGCTTGGACTGTTTGCATCAATGTAACCTGGGAATGTTTGAAAAGGTAAATTCTTACAGATGCAGAATATCTGAGGGTGGTTCCATGGAATCTTTGTTTTAGCATTTTAAACATTAACAAGTTGTCAGAGCAGTTTATGGCCAATTAAAGTTCGTTTCCCTTTCCCATTTACCTCACACTGCAACACTGGTATGATAATGTCCAGAGAGGTCAGCATTTGCAAGAATCAGAATAGTCTATTAAACCTTTTAGCTGGTTTACTAACTAGAATGAAAAAAACACATTGTTTCTACTTTTACAGCTCATCAAGAAAACAGCAGATATGTCTGCTTACAGTAAGTGGACACCACCAGAGTTGTCTATATTTTCTGAGATGCCAGTTTAGGGTCAGCCTGAGTCATTGTAGCCAGCTCTGATTGGATGTGTACTAATGATTCTGGGCAGTGACATATACTAAGAGAAGGGTCTGAAGAATCTGGCCGTCTCTCTGTATTGGTGGAAGCGAAAAATAAATTACTTAGCAAATCTACTTTCCCTGATCCGCAAGATACAATTCTGTCACTTTGGAGAGCCAATTTTCTCTTGTCTTCTGTCTGCTATGAATAGATTTGAGGAATACAATGTTATAAGCTGAAATATTCTATTTGGTTTGACACTGTGAATTTACTCTATTATTTTCTTTCTTAACTTGCATTTGCTTACTTTTCCAAATCAGTTTTTTAACTTCCCACAGTCTAGGGGAGCTGTCTAGTATTTACGGTTTGTTTCATTAGCTTCAGTGCTTTGCACATTTTTCCTTGTTAGTTACAACCATAATGGTTTTGAATAATAGTTTCAGTATTCACATGTGTTTAAAATTCCCATTGCTAACATTGATTTTAATATAAACACAGACAATATAGGTTAGCAATTAGCAATTTCCACTGTGGCTGTCCAAAATGTGTGTTATCATAAAAATCAGAAAGATGTTCAGTAAAAAACACTTAATACATTTGCCATCGATAATCTCAAATTTGGATCTCTTTATGGTCTTTGACACTATTATATTTAGTTTATTTTTAAAAGTATGATATGTAAAGAAAGAGGAAATTATGTTTTAGCATTTCTATTTTATACATAACAATATATCATTACAGCAAAATAGTGTGTTTTATATGTTACATTTTTTCCTCTTCATTGATGATCTAATACTGTGCACATATTCCAAAATACATAAAACATTATGTAGTTGACATACAAATAAGGTTTTTTGATGGGAGAAAAGCAAATAAATATATGAATGCATTTACGTACAATGACAAAAAGTTAGTAAAAAATTGAATACATAAATTGGAATAGAAATATCTATAGTCTCTGGCCAGCAGGTGGTGTGCTGGTTAAAGTAATGGATTCCCACATGGTTCAAGTTCCAGACCTGGCTCCTTGAAACAAGGAGTGTGTGTGTGTGTGTGTGTGTGTGTGTGTGTGTGTGTGTGTTTATGCCTTAAATCCTAGAAAAATGGAAGAGAAGGGATTACAGCATATTCATTTCCCTGGGGCAGTGACTTCTCACTTTCACACTCTCTTTATCTCCAATGAGCACATGCACCCTATGGTAAGAACAATAAATGAATGAATAAATAAATAAATGAAAAGATATGTATTCTCATTATGAGAATTCACAATAAATTCTCTGTAGGGTCATGTTTGGAGAAAGGTCCTGAGTGAGGTGTGGGGACAAAAACCACCTGTCCTGAGCAAACACCACCCATCCCTTTGGGCTTTGGCAGAGCTTTGCAACTTGTCCTTTCCTTGACCCTCACTGCAGGCAGAGAAAAGGGAGGAAATTGCTAGGGGCATTCCAACAGAAACATCTGATGGAATTCAGGAAACATCTTGACCCCAGTTAGCAAAGTCCAATACCTGCTCTGTATCTTTAAGATTCTTTAGCTTTCTCTGGACATGGTGGTGCCCACCTTATGGAGAGATTCTTTAGCTTATGTTTCTTTCCCACACCTGCAGCTAGACTTTTCTCCACTAGAAAAGAAGATAATGGGATTTTCTCTTGATGGGATTATCACCAAGGGATGCACCTGGCCTAGTATGTCTAAGCCCTTATAGATTTGTTACCTGCTTCTTATTGTCTGTAACATATCAACGTACCTATGGAATATCATAAAATATACATATATACATACATGTATGTATATATGTATACATGTGTGTATACATGTGTGTGTGTGTGTATATAAATATATATATATATTTATATAGTAGAAGGTGACACTATACACACACACACACACATATGTATAGTGTCACCTTCTACTATAAATAAAGATGCCCAGTTTGTCTAGGTGGCTCAAGTTGCGTCACAAGTTGCCTGGGCTACCTAGGCTCAGGCTGTCTGTGTCCACTTCTCTGTCTCTTTGTCTCATTCTTTCTAATTCCCCGGTCCTCTCAAAATGAATGGCTTCCTCTTTCTCTTCCTCTTTCTCTTCATCAGCATCAGCCCCTTGATCATGATTCAGCTCAAGCCAGGCCCAGGGGCACATGCTGACAATTCTCCCTGGCATCAGTTCTGGTTTTCAGAGAAAGGATACCCAGTAAGAGAAAGTCCAGTGAGGTCAGAGACACCATACCCCTGGACAAAAAAGGTTTTTCAGCTGTTGACCTGAAGTTCTGAGAGAAGAAAAAGAATTATTATGCCATGTCCTTGAGTTGCTTGAAACAAAGCATCACAAAAGCTGCTAAGGCTCAAACTAGAGGCAAAGAGAAGAAAGAAGTAGAAAGAGAGAAATTAGACATGCATCCAGTTGATTTTAAGTCAGGAGCAATGAAATCTAATGACCAGTGAGAAGTAGAATTAAAAATAAGGGTGCTATAGGCCAGCCCATAGTCTGCTGGTTACATGAGCTGGATCCCACATGGCTGAATGCATGGTTCAAGGACCAAAACTGGCAGCTTGAAAAATATGCTAGGCATATGTCCTTGTGTAGCCCAAATCCTGGAAGGGAGAAATGGAGAAAAGGGGATTGCAGTGTCACCATTTTCCAATTTTCCATGGAGTATGAGGACTTGCTCCCTTCCCTACAACCCAGTTTCTTTCTGGCAAGTACATGCTGGGGCTGGCAAGTGGCATAGGATTTAAGGTGCTGGACTCCCACATGGCCATGCATGGTTCAAGTTCTGCCCTGGTAGCTTGATACTCACACTAGGCATGAGTGCGTGTGTACCCCAAACCCCAAGGGGTAATTTCTCACTTTCTGTCTCTCTGCCTCTATGGCAAGCATATATGCTCTATAGCAAAAATTCTCAAAAAAGAAAAAAATAAGGTGCTAAACATTATATGCTGTGTCTCTTCTTTTAAGCTCTTTTTGGTTATAGTGCAAGGATAGGAAAAAGAAAGATAAAACTGAAGATTCAGTAGAGACTAACAGAAGACACATGGGGGAGGTTGTGGGGATGTTGCAGAGAAACAGATTAAGACAAAGGAATGGCGTGGTGAAATTAAAAAGCTTTAAGTTGACTTTTTAAATACATTATATGTTTGCTGTATAGTACTTTGTTCTAGTTAGAATTCAAATTGTTTTAGAAATCAGTTCTGGTCACATCTTTTGTTAATGTTATCTGTTTTAAAGATAGTTTGTAAATCTGCAGCTCACTGAGGACAACTTCCAAATCTAAGGAAGACATTTGAAAATCAACTACCGTAGGCTGGTAGTCACTTAGTAGCGACCCTATTTATCAGATTTAAAAATCAAAGCATGTGTAGGCTCTACTCTCTGTGGTCTCAGATATCTATGGAGGTGTTGGAAAATGTTTCCTGCAGTTAGAGGGGGACTACAGTAATTTACCACATCCTCTACTTATGGTCCAGTGAATATTTCCAAGTATAAATTTTTCACTTCTCACACAAGTGAGATTATTTATGAGATTTATAAGACATATAAGATTTCTAGAAGTAAAATAAAGATATTACCAAATTATCTTATGAGTGATTGTTATATTGAGTTGTTGAAAAACAAATGACACATTTTTTTTCATGGAAAAACAGAAAAATAATTGTATGATGTTTCCAACAACCTAATAGTTTATACTCTCATAAGGAATGTATGGTCATCTTGTGATAATGTTTTGACTACTGTTACAGGAGAAGATGTGATTATAGTTTGTGTGGATATAGTGATAAAGTGGAACATTTTTTTATATTTTAAAATTATTTCTTGGCCCAGCCAGAGTGACATGTGCTGGGTGCTTCTGCTCATCAGCTTGAGGCCACAGAGGAGGCCCACGTTTGTTCCCTGTCCACCTCAAAAAGCAGAGCACAGTGGTTGCCTGTAATCATAGCTTCTTGGAAGATGAGACAGGAGGATCTCTGAGTTCATGATCAGTGTGGAAAACACTATAAGACACTGTTCTAAAGATCCTAGTGTGATAGTATGCACCTATGCTCTAAGCTACTTGGGAGACTAGTGCAGGAGAATCCACACAACAAAATCCTGTCTACAATTATCACTCACACACACATGAATACACACACACACACACACACACACACACACACAAAATATTTCTTTCTTAAAGTGTGTCATATTTTTGCTCATCTTATTATAATTTCATGTTGACCTTTTCTTCCCACAGACTGAATGGTTGTTTTCGTTTGTTTGTTTGTTTGTTTGTTTGCTATAGGATGCATGAGCTTTCCAGAGAGAAAGAGTGAGGAAGCACCCTCAGAGGAGAATGGCCATGCTGCAATCCCTCCTTCTCCAATCTCTTCTTGAATTTTAGGCATGCACTTACATGTACCTAGCGTATTTCTCAGACTTCTGGATATGAAACTCAAACCATGCAGTCAGCCATGTGGGATTCAGCTACCTATCATACCACCAGCTGGATCAGCTTTATCATTTTATAAAAAGGAAATTATATCTTTGAAATATGACTTGCCAATATTTGTTTTTAATTTTTCTTTGGACATGTTTTCAGCATATTTTCCACACAGAATTTTTTTCATGCTAATATATTAAAATATATTATTATTTGTACTTTTAAGGCTTCTACATGTTATATCTTGCCTAGAAAGACTTTCACTAGAGGAACATTAAATGTAAATAAATCCATCAATTCAGAGTCTCTGTACAATTTAAAAGCTTATAGGAGTAAGTAGAAAGAGTGCTTTGTATCTTTTTTTATAAAGAAATTAATAATCATAGAGTTAAGGATTATAAACAAATATATTCCATATTTTTCTAGGTCAGTATTTCTCAAAGACTAATACATAGAATTCTAGCTGGTTTGAGTATAAATAAATGTACTTTAAAGAAAATAATTTTAGGGAACCAGCAGTTAGCGTAATGGCTATGTCGCTGGACTCCCACGTAGTCGACCGCGGTTCATGTCCTGGACCTGGTGGCTTAAAACTCACGCCGGGCGCGTATGCGTGCGTGCCCAAGATCCCGAGAGGAGAATGGAGGAGAAGGGATTGTGGCATGACCATCCCCCCTGGGGGGTGATTTCTCGCTTTCTGTCTCTTTGTCTCTCTCTGTTTGTCTGGTGAGCTCATGTGCCCTATAGCGAAAAACCTCTCCAAAAAAAAAAAAAATAATAATAATTTTATAGTAAATTAAATTTAGATTATGCTGAATAATAGCATATTTTTATTGTAACATTTTAAATAATTTTTAGAGTTTGATCATTTATTTCTTTCATGAGAGAGACAGAAAAGAAAGATGAAAGAGAGAAAGATGGTCCGCCTACTTCTGGTGGGTGACATGTTCCATCCTAGTCTTCCCAGCCAACCTGGATCACAGCCATGTGTACCCAGCATATACAGGTCAACCCTGGGAACAAAACGCGAACCTTCCATATGGCCTCCAGCATTGTAGGTCATTGCACTGCTGTTCTGTCACCAAGGCTAAGACTCAAAGCTTTAAAAAAAGAGGCAACCAGGCAGAGAAGAGCAGTTATGTAATGCTCTGCAAGGCTGACCTACACATGGGAGGCTTCAGGTTCACAACCGGAGACCTCACTGAACACCCTGGGAGCAGGCATGCCCATCTCAGTGTATTTGGGGCTAGAAGTGGGTCACACTGTGGGGACCTTGATGGGGATGCCTGTCCCTTTGTTTTTCTCTCTGTCTGTCTCTCTCTCTCTCATGTAAGAAACAAATATCAAAAAAACCTAAACAAAACTTTTTTTCATAAATGTGCATAATTTATATATATTCACCTTAATTTTTTATTACACTATTCTCTCTCTAGAGTAGAGTCTAAGTCAAGGATTCCAACCACAAGTAGTTTATTTGGCAGACTTTCCTAAGGAGCACCAGTAAGAGAGTCAGGAAGCAACATGCAAAAGAAAAGAAGCAGTACAGATTGTGATAAAGGGGAAGCTATCAATACTGCCAAGTGGGGCTCAATCTCCTGGGGGATTTCTGGGAGGAATGGGTAACATACACCAAAGATCTGTCCCACACAAAAATGAAGAACCTGAGGGATTTCTCCACCAGCCTCTATCCATCATTACTTGAAAGCTGCTCCAGTGATACTGGCTACCCTGGCACTTCCTTAGAAAACTGCTAGCATGATTAGGAATAATGAATGCTGAGGGGATTTGGACAGAGAACCCACAATCTCTGCTAGAGCTTTCATTTTTAAAGGCGATTTACCCAAAAGCCTGTGGAGAGAAAAGGAAAGCTTCCGTTCCAGTCTCTGTTCATTCCTTCCTCCTTTATTCTAAGGGAAAGTTGGTTACTAACTGTACAGTTGATTTACAAAGTATAAAAGTTGTCACACTTATGAGCAGGCAAAACATTGTGCTTGCAGAAACCTTGTGTTTGTTTTGTTTGTTTACAGCTGTCTTTGGGATTTTCTTTCATCTTTGGCATAGGTTCAGCCTCAGAAACAGCTTACTCATGCTGACCTCTCTTTAAATAGTCTTAGTTACACGAATGATTATCTCATGTTTTAAACTAAGCATCTGACCTAAACATGGTAAGTTACCAGGATTCAGAATTTGTGTTAGAGAAAGAAGAGATTGTTGGTTTTATTTGTCCACTTGGAGAGGTTAAAACGTCCAGTTATTTAATCTAACAGGAATACAGGTGTTACTATGAAGGTATTTTGTCAACGAGGTTAACAGTTAAGATCAATAAAGGCAACGATCCTTGATATTGTGGAGGAGCTTCATCCAAACAGTTGAAGGCCTTAAGAGCAAAAACTGAAGTTTCTTGAAAAAGAGATTTTGCCTCAAGATTGAAATAATTCCTATCTGTCTGCCATATAGTTGTTCCTCAGTACCGCCAGGGAATTGGTTTCAGGATCCCCCACAAATACCAAAGTCTATATATATACTCAAGTTCTTTATATAAAATGGCTTAGTATTTACATTTTACCTATGCCTATATCCCCTATACTTTAGATCATTCCTAGATTATTTAAAATACCTAATACAATGAAAGTGCTACATAAATAATTGACATACTGTGTTTCTTAGGAAATAAAAACGAGACAAAAGTCAAGACATCTTTAGTGCAGATGCGTTCAATTTTTATTCTTTCTGAATATTTTTAGTCTGCAATAGGTTGAACCCACAAATGCAGAAGCTAGGGATACGGTGAGCTAATTCCTGTATGTGTGTATTCAGAGACACAAAACACAAGGTAGGCACTTGTTTCTATCTTAAAGGTGCTTACTCTAACTTCAGTTCAACTAAACACACACACACACACACACACACACACACACGCACACAGGTTTATCTACATACATTATTGGTTCTTTTAGATAATCCTGATTTAAATTTACATAAAGACCTAAGAATGCCCAACTTAATCTTTCAGAGTAAGTTATTTGCTCAAACTCAGCCTTATCAAGAGCCCTGCAGTTGGTTATCAGGGATTGCTCCATCTGAGAATAATATGATATTTTCCTCCATTATGCCATTGAACCTTGTTTGTATAGTTCCCTCGGAAATCTCATAGGAAAAGAAGTAATTGTCAGATGAGATTCAGGTAGTTTTTGAATATCCTACATACTCACTAATATTACCAAAATCCTATCTTTGCTCTTAGTAGATTCATGATTTTTGAAACTAAGAAATTCAGTTCCTAACACATGCTGTGTTCTCCAATTTTTCTATTATTTCCTTTGAACGTCACTGTAGTTTATTACATTCATAAGGTGTATTACAAATAGATAAACTGAGTATCATATGGGTTAATACATTATCATAAGAAGTGTCTGTATTCAATGATTATTTAATTATATTATATTGCCTGGATGATGCCTGATACACTTTTAGAATAAATGCAATGCTTTGGGACAGCAGGTAGCATAGAAGTTAAGTCTGTTGGGGCTGCTGGATCCCAGGTGGATGATTGCTTGGTTCAAGTCTTAGACCGAGTGATTTGACATGTTAGGTACGTATGTGTGAGTACCCAAAATCCCAATGGAGTAGAAGGGATTGTGGCACGGCCACTACCCCTGGCAGGGGAGAGTGATTACTCATTTTCCCTTTCTTTCTCTGTCTCTCTATGATGAGCACATTCATCCTGTAGCAAACTAAAATAAATAAATAAATAAATAAATAAATAAATAAATAGTTGTTGTTGTTATTGTTGTGTGTGTGTGTGTGTGTGTGTGTAATAATCTCAGTTATTTGTTACCTTATTTTTCTTTTACTTTTAAAATTCACATTCGATGTATTTTAGTTTTATTCAATTTCGGTATATTTTATATAGGTAACTGCAAACCACAGAAGCAGTCTTCAAATCATAAGTCATAGTATATAATTTTCAAATATATATTGTCATGTGTTTAGCGCCTATTTCAGGGTTTTATTTGTTTTACTTTGTTATGTTGTGATAATATATGACCTTGGTTTTTATTTTATTCTCTATACTACTAATTTGGTAGGGGGCACTTACTCCTCCCTTGAAGATGCTTAATTTTTTTGCTTTTACTTTGGAGAGATATTTTTGCTGTGGGGCATGTGTGCTCACTGAGAGTTAGAGAGACAGAAAGTGAGTAATAACCCCCGGAGGGGGGTGGCCATACCACAATCCCTTCTCCTCCATTCTCCTTTTGGGATTTGGGGCATGAATGTATATGCACCCAGTGTGAGTTTTAAGCTCCTGGGCCTGGTATTTGAACCACAGTCCACTACTAGCGACGTAATCATTACGCCATCTACTGGTCCCATAGATGGTTATTCTAATATTGATTCAACTATATTAATTTGTTGTTTGTTTCATTATGTAAGCAAAATTTAACTGGAATGTCCAATATATAAAATGGAAATAAATACCCATAATTAAAAATGTAGAAGTTAGAAAAATATCTTGAAAGCAAGGTAAGAGAATATATTTGATGGGAATAAAATGAACTTGAATCAGAGAAAATACTAAAATAGAATTTAGGAAACGGGAAAAAAGGTCATGAAATCTGCTTAACTTGATAATATGTAGAGTTCAATTTGTAATAATATCAAAAATGCTGTAGAATAATGACAGATTGGACCATATTAGTTAATAATGTAAATAAGATTAGCTTAAGAAATATTAGCAGAGATACAGGGTTTATTATGTAGATAATTATAGGAGATAGTTTGTATCTATTCAATTCAAAAAAAGAAACTAAAGAGAAATTCTTACTAAATCTTCTCAATGTATATTTGAGAGAGATTTTGCAATAGGGCGCATATACTCACCAGAGAGACAGAGAGAGTCAGAGAAACAGAAAGCAAGAAATCAGTCCCCAGGGATGATGGCCATGCCTCAATCCCTTCACCTTCATTTTTCTCTTGGGATCTTTGTCATACACGCACGCACACACACACACACACACACACACACCCTGCATGAGTTTAAAGCGCCAGTCCAGGACTCAAACCATGGCTGACTACACCGGAGTCCACCAACATAAGCATTACACCATCTTCTAGTCCTCTAAATTTGACTTTCACCAAATGAAATAACTAAAGAGGTTGATACAGATCACACTGATTAAAGTATAACTTCATCTATTAGGGTCAACTACACAGATTTTGGTGTTTTCAAAAAATAATTGTTCTGTCCTCTGGGAACCAGCAGTTAGCGTAATGGCTATGTCACTGGACTCCCACGTAGTCAACCACAGTTCGCGTCTTGGACCCGGTGGCTTACAACTCACGCCGGGCGCATGTGCGTGCGTGCCCAAGATCCCGAGAGGAGAATGGAGGAGAAGAGATTGCGGCGTGACCATCCCCCCTGGGGGGTGATTTCTCACTTTCTGTCTCTATGTCTCTCTCTGTCTGTCTGGCGAGCGCACGCGCCCTGTAGCGAAAAAAACCTCTCCAAAAAAAAAAAAAATTGTTCTGTCCTCAGAAAGTGTGTTTCCAGTTGTCTACTCAATCATATATATTTCTTTAAAAATAAAGTTAAAATATATGTCCATGAAATTTAAATAAGCATCTGACTAATATATTTTAGCTGCATGCAAAAAGAGGACACAATAGATTATGATGTGAAAACATACCATTGAAAAATTCCAAAGCCTGAACAAAAAGTGATTTCTCACTTACCAAAGTCTTCTGTGGGTCTGAGAGTCTTTCCAGGATGACTGTGCCCCATTCTCCAAATGCTAACTTGACAGCAACTCCATCTTACTGCTGCTGGGCTCTCGGCATTAGGTGATACCCTCAGGCAACACAGTGGGAAGGGAGCATTTAGGGCTTCAAACCATAAACTAAATACATAATCCCTCTGTTCAAAACACATTTGCCAGAAAGTCACATGTGTTTACTTAATAACAAAAGAGCATGGAAATGCAGTCCGCCTACTCACCTAGAAGGAGAGGAGAGTCAGATGTGAGAAAATTTCAGAAGTCTTTACTCCAAGCTGCAATACTTTAAATTGAAGCTCCATGCAGAATCCACAATAAAGAGAGAACCAGTAATTCCTCCATGTTGCCTAAGATACAAAATTACTAAATGTTATGTGTTATTGTAAATAAAACTTGGCAAGAATAGATATAGGGTTCTCCGAATCGGAAAGACACGATAGCATGATATATAACAATTTTGGGATTAACATTGGACAATGTAAGAACAACAGCAGTACAACAAAAATGTACATATATCACTGTTATAAAATATTGATATATTATTTTAATGTACAATGTGAAAAATTATTACTTTTAAGATATCTATAAATATCAAGAAAGCAAATAAAACTCTAACTTTTTTCATACATGCACAAAACGATAGAATAGGTTAACATTTCTGTTTAGTGTTAGCCATCGTAATTCTACAGGGCCTTTTCTTTTCCCAAGGTAGTTTCCTCCAGGGAGAAGCACTTGCACTTGCTGCATCTGTTCCTGCTGAATGAGAATGTTATTATATTCGTGGTAACAGATGTTGCACCTGGAGGTTCATCTTTTACTTTTAGGGAAATTTCACCCCTGAACATGAAGTTTTATGAAACATCAATAATTTTTACAAAATAAATGCTCAACCTCCAAGTTAAACTGTTTCATAAAATACTATAAACATACTTTAATTGCATAAAGTTAATGTGATTAATTGAAGTTGGCAATCATTGTAAAATCTTTCAAATATCACTACCAGAAAAAAAAATGAGTAAGCATTTTGACATACTGACTACAAATCTGAAATTATTTGTCTTTTTTTTAAATTAAGAATAGTTTGATCTTGAATTCCAAAGGTAATTACAGGAAGAGTTAATCATGTTTTCATTTTTAATTGTTTTATTCTTGAGTGTGTTTGAGATGATCAAATTTTCCAACTTAATTATAATCAAGGGAAAAAACCCTTAGCCAAACCTTCAAAATAAAAGAGCAGAAATATATTGGTTAAAACTAATCTTGTCACATCAAATTATATTCTGCAGCTGAAATCTTCGATTAACCTTTAGAGAAGACCATGCCACATAGCACTGACATGCGATAAACTTCATCAAGCAACTACTAGTACCCCCTCACGTGATTCACCCTTTGCTCAGTTCTTGATATAAAGTGCTGTTGTACATAGCATCACCAGAAAGCAGACTCTGAGAAGGAGCGAGACTTATAGGCAGGGGCTTGACCTTAATATGTATTGGCCCAGTCATTGGACACAACAGTCCCCTGGGAGAAAGGCATGACCTTGGGCAAGGCACTCAACCACTCTCCAGATGCTAGGGGAATAAGTCCTGCAATGGAGACAAAATCAGCACAGAGTCAACATCACATTCCTTCAGAGAGTGTAAGCATAATTATGTAACTACATAACACACAAGCTTACATGTGGCTGTCATACTCATTTTAAAACTTCTTTTAATGAATGAACTGCTAAAATTCCTGAAAGTTTCCTCACATCTAGTATGGTTTGAATCAACTTTGTTATAAATATTACATTTTCACATATCTATAACTAATATCTTCTCATATTAATTCTGGAAAATATGGATTCAACTATGATGGCCTTTATACGTGTTCTTCAATAGAAAAATAATGTGCAACTATATTTATTGCATCTTACTGGGGTACAGAAAAATTTATGTATATAATAGAGTATTCATAAAATTTTTGAGATGAGAAGTGATATTATGATGCTCCACTTAGAAGCATGTGAATAAAAATGATTTAAATATAATGTCATAAAAATGGTATTACCCCAGGTTATCTGAAGCAGACACTTGATATTAATTGAAGGAGAATCATGCGGATTTTCCTACATTAGTTATTACATGTAATTTTAAATGACCGCTTAACCTTTCTATGGATTCAACTACTTTTAGTCAGGGATGGGATTAAGGGTTGTTCAAATATTATCTAAATGGGAGGTGTTTAAAACTGCTCTGAGTGCATTTGATTCTGCAGTTATCTTACAAAAAGTCACCCTTCAGGGGGCCTGACCTCCAGGATATGTTTTCCATGCTCAAAGGAACAGGAGATAATAGAGGTTTTAATGTTGCTATTCAGAAACTAACAGAGCATTTTAGACCTCAGAAAAAAATGTTTCCTCTGAGAGACATATGTTCAGTGAGATAGCCGAAGAACATGGTTAGCCTGTTGATTGCTTGGTTAGCAGCCTGGGAAGCTAGTCTCATCACATGACTTAAGGGCACAAACGCACACAATGCTATAGAGTCGAATAAATAGTGGGTTCATTTTCTGAGGGTATCCAAGAAGGAGACGAGTCATCTAGGATTTTATGCCACTGGGAGTATATAATTTACTAGGTCAGGAAGCTAGAATATCAGCAAGATTTACATGCACTTTAGTATGTTAAACAAAGCAAAAAAGCCAGGAGGCTCATAAAAATTCTATCAGTAATTTTCGAATTTGAAGTATATTTTATCAGACCTCTGCTATGATTCTGGCAGTAAGTTCAAGGGTATTGGGCACCCAGAAAAACAAAGCGATTCTTACATCTGCAGAAATCTGTTGACATCAGAAGATGTTCACGTTATGTAGTGAATATTTAATATAAAAAATAGGTAAATGCTATTGAACTGAAGTCTCTTTCACAAAGTCAGATGTGAAATCTGAAATTAGAACATCTCTCTAGAGTATAAAAAAATTCACGGTTCTATACAGTGGCAGGGAATGAGATATTTTGTATGATATTTTCTGTTCTTTTTGAAAAAGACTCGAACAAACTAGCCCATAAAGGGTAGAGCCCACAAAAATGACCTTCATGAGTTGTATCTTTATGCAATAAAAGCCATATAAGAACAAACCAAAGATATTCTCATAGCAAAATGTACAATAAACAGATTATACTTCTTAAAAATATAAAGTTAAAGAAAGTTATTGAAGACTTAAGTGTTTTTCTAGCTGCTCTGTAAGAAAATATTTTTAATTAAGATATACAAAATTTAAGACTATGCTATTTTAATTTACCTGAATTATGTGTACCTGGCTTCTTCCCTTGGGTTATTGTCTAATGGCATCAAAACATAAAGAACTCTGAATACCCAAGGAGAACACTTAGTACAGAAGACAAGACAAAGCAACTTTATTATTATTATTATTAGTTTAATTTTTGCCATAGAGCATGTACATTCAACCAGGAAGAGACAGAGAGAGAAGGAAAATGAGGAATCACCCTCCAGGCGGACTAGCCATGCTGGAACGTTCTCCTTCATTCTCCTTTTAAGATTTTGGGTATACATACCCGTTATGCATTTTTCAAGCTGCCAGTTCCAGAGCTCAAACTAAAGAGTCAGCCATGTGGGATCCAGTGCCTTTATCATCTTGCCACCTGTGGCCAAGCATGTTTAAAGATTTAGGGACAAGAGGAGGGTTAACATGCTCTAACATAAAAATAAAATGAGTAGATCCACCACCAGTGTTTCCACATATCAGTTAGTGGGCTGAGAATCTCTGACTTCAACCTGACTCATTCTAAAGGTTACTCTGAGAAAATTGCCCATTGACTGTACTCATATCTCTTCCTAATGAACATCTTCAGGAAATTAGATAGATAACCACACCTCATTTCTTGGAAGAATAGTTGCAACTATAAGACCTTTGGGAATCAAATCCATGTAGCATCTGGAAAACATACATCTATATAAATGATACTCTGTTACATTTTAGCTTTAGTAGACTGTTCAGAAGAATATTAAAACATCTAAAGAAGAATATAGTAGTGGCGTCAAAACAGAAACATAGACCAATAGAACAGAGAGGCCAGAAATAAATCCAAGTGTATATAGTCAACTGATTTTTGACAAAGTCACAATGGGCAAAGGATCATCTCTTTAGTAAATGGTACTGGGATAACCGGAAATACATATGCAATAAAATGAAAGTGTATAGACTTGTCTTATACCATACACAAAATCAACTTAAAATGTTTTAAAGACCTAAACATAATACCAGAAACAATGAAATTCCTAGAAGGAAACATAGAGGAAAGCAGTCTTGCAAGCAAATTTTTGGATCTCATATTAAAAGCTCAGTCAAATGCAAAATTAAACAAGTAGGATGACATCAAACTAAAAATTTTCTGCACAGCAAAGGAAACAATTAAAAAAAAAAAGAAAAGATTTCTGAAGATTGGGTTAAAATATTTGTGAATTAGATATTGAGTTAGGATTAATACCCAAAATAAACAAGAAACATACACTAAAAACCAAAATATACTCCAGTTAAAAAAGAGCCAAGATGGGACCAGCAGTTAGCGTAATGGCTATATCACTGGACTCCCATGTAGTCGACTGCGATTCGAGTCCCGGAACCAGCGGCTTAAACTCATGCCGGTCGTGTGTGCGTGTGTGCCTAAGATCCTGAGAGGAGAATGGAGAAGGGATTGTGACGTGGCCATCCATCCTGGGGGGTGATTTCTCGTTTTCTATCTCTCTCGCTCTCTCTGTCTTCAGGAGAGCGCATGCGACCTATAGCAAAAACGTATCAAAAAAAAAATAGCCAAGATACCTGAGTAGACAGTTTTCCAAAGAGGAGACACAAATGGCCCACAGGTATATTAAAATCTGCTCTACCTCTTTGAAAATTAGGGGAATGCCAATCAAAATAACAATGATATATCACTATATCACCACATATCTGTTAGGATGGCTATGGTCAAAAGAGATGTGTTGGGGGACCAGCAGTTAGCATAATGGCTATGTCACCGGACTCCCGTGTAGTTGACTGCAGTTCGCGTCCCAGACCCGGTGCCTTAAAACATGCCGGGCGCGTGTGCGTGCATGCCTAAGATCCCAAGAGGAGAATGGAGAAGAAAGGATTGCAGCGTGGCCATCCCCCCTGGGGGGTGATTTCTCGCTTTCTGTCTCTCTGTCTCTCTCTGTCTGCCTGGCGAGCGCACACGCCCTATAGCAAAAACCTCTCAAAGAAAAGAGATGTGTAGGCAAGGGTGTATAAATGTGATTGTTCCTTTCAGATACTTCATTGTTAGAGCATTTTAAAAATGTGTAGTTTTAAATGGAATATCTTCTTTTTTAAGGATTATTTATCTATTTCCATTTGTTATTATTACTTTTTTTTTTTAATTTTACCAGAGAGAGATAAAGGGAAAGTGAGAAAGCAAGCTGCCAGTTTTGAGACTTGAACCGTGGTAGAACATATGGGAATCCAGGGCCTTTAACCACCTGCTTGCCCATGGACTATCGTTTTTTGGGTTTTTTGTTTGTTTGTTTGTTTTTTTGTTTTAATGTGTTATAGGGCCAGTGTGTGGCATGGTGGTTAAGGTGGCAAGATCCCACATACCCAACTGCCCAGTTTGAGTTCCAGAACTGGTTATCTGTACAACCTGCCAGGCACAAGTACATGCATGTCCAAAATCCTGAAAGGAGAAACGGAGAAGGGATTATAATGTGACCATTTCCCACGAGTCATGCTTTCTCACTTTTTCTCTCTTTCTCTGGGGTGGACACCAGCACCTCCCTCTAGCAAATTAAAAAAATAAAAAAATAAATTTAAAAAAAGCATTAATATTTTAAGATCCAAGTTGAAGTAATGTAAATTTCATAATTTATCATAATGATTTCAACGTCTTTGCTACAGTAAACAATCACTTGTATTAGTAGGTTAAAAATGATTTAGTGCTTTCTATTTTTATGTGCTTCAATTAAATACATTTTGTGTCCAAAGAAAAACAAATGAGGGAGAAAGAATCCTTGCACACTGTTTGTTGGAAACAATAAATTGGTATAGTCATTATACAAAATTATATAAAGGATTTTCAAAATAATTAAAAGTGGAATTAACAGCAATCCCGTTTTCTGGGTACATACCCAGAGAAAATGAAATTAGCAACTCCTCGAGATGTCTGCTCTACATGTTCACTGCAGCGTTACTCACAATAACCAAGATTTGGGGAAAAATGGAAGTTTACTTTGAAGTATGCACAAATGAATAAATTGTTAGTATTATATGTACACACACACACACACACATACAATGAAATGTTATTCAGCTTTTTAAAAAAGAGGCCCTGACATTTGCAACAGCCTTAATAAATCTGGAGGACATTTTGCTAAATAAAATAAGCCAGACATAGAAAGAAAAATACTGCATAATCCACCTTTCATGTGAAATCTAAAAAAATAAATATCTAGAAACAGAGACTAGAATGGAGATTACCAAGGGAATGGAGGGGCATTTGGAAGGAGATGCTAGTCAAAGGTAGAAATTGGTAGTTACACAGGACGAATAAGTCTATAGATCTAATGTACAGCCCAAAGACTACAGTTGACTGTATTATATTCTTTATTAGAATTTGCTAAGCAGATTTCAGGTATTTTTAAACACATACACACACACAAAGGTAGCTATCAGTGGAGACGGATATGTTAATATGCTGGACTGTAGTAGTCATTTCATCATTATATGTAAACCAAATGATTTACTCCTGAAACAGAGAAAAATTTTTAAAATAAATTATAGACAAGGCTGGCCTGTGACCTAGTGGTTGAGGAAACTGGATTCAACATGACGGACCACAATGTTCAAATCCCAACCCAGGCAGATTAAAGAATATTCCAGGAGTGGGTACCTCTGTGCCCCAAATTCAACAATATGGAATGAGGAAGGAGAAGAGTTTGTGACATGACTGTGCCCTGTTGGGGGGTACTTTATGCCTTCCTTATCTATCTGACTCTTTCTCTCTCAAACGAGTGCACACAGTCTCTGGCATATGAGAGAGAGAGAAAGAGGATACATTTAAATTTAAAAATTAGAACATTTTACTTGAATAAGAAATTGATCAAGCACATTAAATTTAATTACCCATGGTGATTATTTTTGTTTTTGGATTTTTAAATTTAATTAGTTATTTACATTTAGAATTTGGGGAATTTCTAATAATGTTGCATAAAAGTTCAGACTTAGATGTAACAACACTAAGTCAACATCACCACAATCAATTGCAATATTTCCTTTGGGAAGAACATATTTCGTCAGTTTGTCCTGTCTGCTCAACTTTTATTCATATTCACAATAAATTTACCAACTAAGATTCATTAGTATTATCATGAAAATTACCCAATTTTTGGTTGTCATTATCTTCAGTCACTTCCCTCAATTGTTTTCCTGTCTATATCCTGTATGTATTTGAATCAACTCCAGGTCTAGACTAATGGAATCTGGTACAAATCATCCTAATGTTAACTTTGAAATAAACAGAAACAAAAATATCCTTACAGATCAGAACTAATTTAGATTTTGAAGCTCATATTTGGTTAAAAATTGGGATGTTTTCAACTCATGAGATGATAGAATTTCTTGGCTCTTTAAGCAAATTCATGAAACTAAGGGCAACGGTTGACATTTATTCTGGATTCTTCCTATCCCCCAACCACAACAAGAACGCTTTCCTAGGGTAACAAAATATATATGCATATTAAGAATAACTTCCTATAATGTGATTTAGATTTCCATGTTTTTTTATATCAGGCAGTTGGGTAAATGAGACTGTACTATTTTTAAAATTTTTCAATTAGATGAAAATAAAAGTAATTATTAATATTTTTCTTAAATAATACTTTTAGAAAATATACTAAATCTTGTAGTCTTATTGAGCAATTCTCAGAACACTATTGATACAATATAGAATGGATGGATGAAGTCTCATCTAAAATATCAATCTTATATGTTCATAAATTATTTTTTCACTTTGTAAATGATTGGGTGATAAGGTTACAGTTCTTTGTAGTGTTATATGAAGACAGTAGCAAGGTCATTGATTATCCAGCAAGGGCTTATAGAACTTTGCTTTATTCTAGAATATACGTATTCATTTTGTCTCTGATGTTTATCTGATCCATTACATAACCTAGTAACAAAGAACTAGAAAATATATAGATAATATGACAAACAGAGATCTTGACAAAATGAGAATATAGAAACTGTTTTTAGATTCCTTAAGATGAAATACTATCTAAAATGAAATGCATTGTTTTCTTCTCTGTGAAAAGCATTTTATATGTGCATGTTATATATGTGTATATGTATTTATATTTATGGTAATTTTTAGAGAGTTTATTGAGCAACACTTTTTGAGATTTAAAATAGGAATTATTCTAATCCATTTGAAGTTTTTGTGAATGTTTCAAGCTAAAAGCTTTTAGTATAAGATTTTGCTATTTTCTAATAATATGGTAAAAATCATTGAAAACTGACAAATAGAAAGGAAGTTGGAATTAATGTCCTTTTCATCCCAGAGCCACAAATAAATACTATGTCTGAGAGCAAACTTTCCTGAGGATAATAGGCTCATATTAACACATCTCTTCTCATTACAGAGACGAATAACTCACAAACTACAGACCAATTTAAAAGTGGAATTTGTAGGAGAAAGACATGCAAACAAATGTTGGAAGTACAGGAAGGGAAACATTACTATAATCCATTATGGTATCATCTGCAACAACTTGTACAATAAAAAATAACCACAGCCCATGATAGTTTGTGTCTGAAAACTATACTGAGTAACAAAGATATTCTTTAGGCAGTCTCCCAGATCTAGATCTATTCTTAATGCCAAACTTTCCTAAATATCCTCTCTGGACCCAAGATATCACATGTTTCCAATGGTAATCTGGAGAGCCACTCCTCACAAGAACTAAATTCCATGAAATGACCGTCAGAATGAGCTTTCTCACTTCAAAATTGGCCTTTTGCTAATTTCTACCTCTGTATTCACATCTTCATCAGAATATAGTCCTAGTCCTGGAAATATACCCACAAAATCTTGGTAAATTGTTGCTTTAATTTTATTCCATAGATTAAAATTCAGAATGTCTCCATCTCAGCAATAGTTAATAAAGTAAAGCTTCACGTAACGATAAATAGACTGACAAAACTTTGATTTGACCTGATGAACATTTTATCTGTCAAACCACAAAAGGAGCAGGAAGGAGGCTTGATGCCATCTGCTTTTAATTATTATTGATAGAATGGAACCAGTCAAGGGACTGAAGTGATGGGCATTCTAGAGAAGGTAACTTTGGCTTCTTAGAATGACTAATGAGGAGAAAGTGTTAGACTGTAAGAGATAAATGATTTTGGATAAAGAAAGAGGGAGGAAAAACACTGGTAAATTTAAGAACAAACTTTGCTAAAGAGTCGAAAGTCTCAAAAAAAAAAGTTTTTTTCTGGAAGACAATATGAAAAAATGAGGGGATAGCACAGAAAACGGTGTAGCTGACCAGAAAACCCTGTGGGGGCTGGAGAGTACTGGCCCAGGTACTGATTCTTTTTTCCCAAATGTGCTGAGGTATAATTGACAAAATGGTTATGTATTGAAGGTGTACAACATGATGACTGGATGCACATATATACTATGAAATGATTACTATACTCAAGTTCATTAGCATATATTGACCCTCCTACATTCTTATTAGAACTTTAAAAGTTCTAATTTCTTAGCAAATTTCAAGTAAACAATATAGTATTAGTAAATGCCGTCGTCATGCTATACAGAGATCTTCCAGAATTTATTCACCTTACAGCCAAAAGTTTGTACCCTTTGATCAACATCTGCCCTCCAGCCTCAGAAAACCATCAGCCTATTCTGTTTCCTGAGTTCACATCTTTTAGATTCATATTTAGGCAAACTTATTTGTCTTTCTCTGCCCGATTTATTTTGCTTAGCATAATGCTCTTCTATTTTATCCATGTTATAATAAATCAAATGGCAAGATTTCCTTCTTTTTTGTGTATAGAAAAGGGGGTCATTATTCACCGTTGGTGGGAATGTAAATTGGTACAACCATATGGAAAACAGTACGGAGACTCCTCAAAGAACTTAAAAAAAAAAAGAAAAAACTACCTTGTGATTCAGCAATTTGACTTCTAAGTATATATAAAAGGGAAAGAAAATCAGTATCTCAAGGAGATAGCTGCACCGTCATGTTCACTGTAGCATTGCTCATAATAGCCAAGGCATAACTAGTGATTCTCACACCTCTTCATATTCTTGGAGCTTAGTACAACTGGAATGATGTAGGTGCCCAAAATGTGTCCACAGGGAAGTTAGAAACAGGATAATGATCCTCATCATGAATTATATTTGCTGTCTCTTAGGTGTCCTGACTAATTTTCTACTTAGACTTGGCCAGTCTATGACCACTTTTCTTTTCTTTCTTTTCTTTTTTATACTTTTTTTTTTTTTGAGAGGTTTTTTTTTGCTATAGGACACGTGCACTCACCAGAAAGACAGAGTCAGAGAGAGAGAAAATGAGAAATCACCCCCCCAGGGGGAGGGACGTGCCACAATCCCTTCTTCTCCATTCTCCTCCTGGGATCTCGGGCACGCACGCACATGCACCTGGCATGAATTTAAGCCACTAGGTCTGGGAATTGAACCACAGTCAACCACATGAGAGTCCAGCGACATAGCCATTACGCCAACTGCTGGTCCCTGACCATTTTTCAATGCAACAGTTTACCTACCATATAGAAGAGTAGCAAAAAATTACATGCGTCTTAAATCAGTCAATGTAGCCAATGATAATCATTTACCTAACATGTAAATAGAGAATTTTAGAACTAACAAAGATCACAATGTAAGACAAGCAAGTGGTGTAGTCCATTAGGCACTGGACCTTCATATGGCTCACTGTAGTTTGAGTCCCGGACCTGGAAGTTTGAAAATTATGCCAGGTGCATGTGTGTGTGCCCAAAATCCTAAGAGGAGACTGGGGGAGAAGAGATTGTGACATGATCATCCCCCTGGGAGATGATTTCTCACTTTCCCTTTCTCTCTCTAGCAAAGCACATGCAGCCAATGGGAAAAACCTCACAATACCATAATAAATAAATATCAGAATGTACCATGTTACATTGACCTCGGGTTTCAAATGCATGTCATTCCTGTTTCTCCCCACCATACAATGGTAAGGTTCCTGTTAATAATAATCATGATTGACGAAAAACAATAGAGAAGTTTCAAACTGAAGAAACTTTCAGAAATAAAAGAATTCACCCTAATTTATTCCTAGTAACCAATAATCATATTTTTATTAAAAATTATATATTTTTAAATAGATAGTACAATCCCTGCTACTAGCAGGAGCCAATGGAAACACAGTGTAACATGTAAGTTCATGGGAATCATTTTATTTATATAAGGAGGATAATTTAAATAAAATATTTTAATATATAATTCAATTATTTCTAAAGAGCAATTTATGTAAAGGCAAAACTGGATCCTTGCCACTGCATGCTGGGAGATACCAAAAAAGGTAATGTGTTCTCTGCCCCTACAGATAACTCTGATTTGAACCTAGAACCTGTCTGTGTAATAGTAAAACAAGAAAACTAGGAGATTGCAATGAAACATAGAGCAGATTAAATATACATGTCAATACAGAAAGAAATAAAAAGACTAATATTTAAAGAATACTTAGTAAACTGTAAAACTGTTTTGCAGATTGATGGTCAGTATTCTGGCGAGTAGTAAAAAAAACAAAATATCTAAAAAACATTAATTGATATTCCATACCAGATTGCAAATGTTTGGAAAAACAATGGTGTCACATCTGCTTTGCTGATAATGTTCCTCTCCTGAAAGTACTAGAGTTTTTAAAATCATGAATGAACATTTTTAAGAATGAAAGTAAGTAACTTTCAGTGACAAAATTCACAGAGATTAATGCATAGCTGAATGTTAATTTGCCAATTTTTCTATAGGGAATGTTCTTTCTATGACTGGAATTATACGCATCCTCTATTCAAAATGCTCTTTTTGAGATATATTACATAGAACATCAAATTAGCCATTAAAAGTTTCCTTGGTAAATGATATTACCTTATTCAGAAGTCCCCCAAAAAAACCATGAACTTAAGCTTTCATAAAACATAATTTTTCTGCCATGTGATGTTCTAAAATAATCTCACTAATTAAAAATCTGTAAGAGGATACTCCTCAAAGTAGTTTTTTTTTTTTTTAATTAATACATAACTAAAAATAAAAAATGTTTTCTTGGTGAATAGCAAATGAAAGAGAAAGAAAGGACAGAAGAAACAAAAAGTACTAAAAAAGAAAAGTCTCAATTGTTATTTTGTATTGTCTTTTGAACTATCTCTACCTTGAAATAGAGAGCATTTCTTATTGCCTGGATAACTCACATCCCCAGATTATTTTATTGTCTTTCTCAGAATATCTGCTTCATTTGACAAGTTCTGTTTCCATTGGTCCCCATTATATCTATTGTTTTGATTTTCGATGATTGTTGTAACAAATTATTACACATCCACTGGTGCAGCAATACAAATTCATTATTTTGCAGCTCTACAGATTAGAAGTCCAAATTTCACCTCCTCAGACTAAAATTAACATGTTTGTATGGATGCATTCCTTGCCAGAGGCACTGGGGCACAATCTATCTGTCTTTCACAGTTACTGGAAGCTGCCCAGCTTCTCTGGTCATGGTACCATTCCCCGATCTGTTTAAGTAGCGACAGCAGAACCAGCAGTTGGTGTAATGGCTACGTCGATGGACTCCCATGTAGTCGATGGCGGACCCAGTGGCTTAAACTCACGCTGTGCACCGGTGCAGGGGTGCCCAAGATCCTGAGAGAAGAATGGAGGAGAAGGGATTAGGGCGTGGCTATACACCCTGGGGGGCGGGGAGGTGATTTCCCTTCTGTCTCTCTGTCTCTGTCTCCCTAGGGAATTCACGTGCTCTATAGGAAAAACCTCTCAAAAACAAAAACAAAAAGCGACAGCAGTTTGAATCCACAATCTCACCTTGCATACTCTGATTTCCTCTTTTTTCTTCTACTCTTAATGTAGTCATGATTACATTAAGCCCACCCGGTATTCCAGAACACTCTTCCTATTTTAAGGTCAGCTGATTAATTGCAGTCTCAATTTTAATCCCTTTTTGTAGTATAATGTAATATGTTCGTTGGTTGCAGGTGTCCCTGCATTGACGATTATGTTGTTGCTGTTGTTGTCATGGGGCAGTGGAGGGAGGCTATTATTCCGCTTACTCTACTTACCTTTTGTGACATATTCTATTTCATTACATATGGCTCTTCAGCCTAGATGCTTTGCTTATTGGTTTAATAGACATTTAATTTCTCAAATTATGTAACTTAATTAGTAGAATATTTGTATATATTGTTTTTTCTACTGTCAACTTCTATAAGAAGAATTCAGTCAATATCTATTGTTGTAACAATAATTATCAGGATCAATTTCTTATGAAAACTAGCTATTTTATCTTATACTTTAAAAATACAAATAAACAATGATATATAAGAGTAATTCATACTATAAGAAGATTTAGATGGTTTTCAAGACCAGTTATTTGTTAAAAATTATTCAGTTGTATTTGAAAATGCCTAGTTCTGGCTCCATTCAAGTCTTACTACTGAATATTTAGACATGGGCTTCAGATAATTTTTAAAGTGTCCAAAATGCAGTTTTCATATGTAACCAGAAACCTAAGAAACCCACATTATTTTATTCAGATAATTAGATTATCTTTCTTCCACATGTTTTATTGATGTTTTGCTAAAGTTTATTGTGCTTATACTTGGCTTCTGCATAATATGGAGTTCTAAATATTTCCAAATTTGTTGTCTCATATTCTTTTTAAATATTTATTTATTTATTTAATCCACCTGTTATTATTATTATTACTAATTTGACCAGAGAGAGACAAAAAGAAAGGGACAGTGACAAAACAAGCCACCAGGTCCAAGAACACCAACCGTGGTCAGCCATGATGGAATCCAACACCACCAACCACCATGCTACCTGCCAGCCCTGTCTCATATTCTTAATACATATTTCTAGATTTTTGTAAATATGATCAGAATATGTAACTCAAATATCCAAAAATATACAGAAGGATAATTAATCAAAAGTCAATAGACAAAGAAGTCTTAAAATTTCACAATTTACAATTTGATATTAGATGAGGTTGGTATATATTAACAATGAAGATCAAGAGTGTTTTCATTGTTTGCTGAATAGTTTTTCAATACCATGTGGCAGACCTGAATGTAGCAGTTTGGATTAATATCATAGATGGTCATTGTAAAAAGAACTTAATGTTCTCATGACCCAAATTAAATCTATTGTTGGGCAGAATTGAGGAGTACTCTTTCTTTAGGCTGGATTTCTAAAACATGCGTGGTCGTATTATATGTAACCTATATTTTGCAGGAGTGCTGAGCTTCAAAGCTGGATTATGTCAAATGTACTTTCATTTGCAATTATAAAATAAATGGTTTATAGAGCACATTTATTTTTTAAAGGTCAATCAAATAATAGCATTTTAATTCAGAGATGATTTTGAGTTACCAAGGATTATCTTCCTTAACTAATTTCAATACTGTGTTAATATCATATAATTCAAAAGGAAAAAGCAGCAGCAGTGATTACATTCCCTCACATATTCACATGCTAAGTAACCTCTAATAAAGTGCCCACATTTTCTACTTTAATTTCTCAAAAACCAAAAGCATTGTACATTCTACTGTAGTGTCAGAAAAAATATCATTCATGAGTTAGAAAGCTTTTTGAGGGCATAGTTACACTTTACAATTTAAATAGAATGAGGAAGAAATCATGATTTTTATCAATTATTTTATGAGAAAGAAAATGTGGCATTTCTTCATTTGAAATGTTATGCTTTTCCAGTGACTATCACAAAGGAAATGAGAAGAATCGAGAAAACTCAGGGATAGAATAGAAATAAAAGAGAAGAAGTACAAACAGGCTGAGTGTTGATTATAAAATGCCACAAAATTTAAAGAGATGATTCAGAAGTGTGGGTCACTTCAAGGATTGACTCTTAAGACTAAGTTATGATTTGGATCACTTAGTAATGTTTGCTATAGAATTATAGCATTTTTGTGTTTCAGTACTTGTTTTTAACAATAGGTAAGATAATTAGATTTACATGCAAATAGATTAAGTGGGAACTTGGTGTTAGAGTAAACTGATTCAAGGTTTTATAAATAGGTACGCCACTAGTAAAGTGTTTATGTTTAAATCAATATATACTTGAACGAGAATCTGAGCTTGAGGAGCAGAAGAGCCTGAAGTTGAAATAATTGAAATCCCTACATATAAAAAATTTTAGAGATGTCATTTAAAATATAACAATAGAATACAGCAGAAAATATTTAGCAAAATATTACTAGCAAAATAATACTAACAAAATTCTGATATCTGTGGATATGGACTCTAATTATTATATGAACTCCACCTAATAATATTTATACTGTACTTTAAGAAAAGTAACAAGAGAAATGGGAACAATTAAAATGTTACTGTCATAAGAGAGTAACTTCTTATCATCTCTCATGCTACATAAAATTCAACCAGTATACCTGTGCAGGTACTCAAGTACTCCCTTATTATTTTGACCATAATGTAGTGATATAAATGCAAATAATTAAGGCATATATTGGCTTTAAAATATATAGGGAAATATAAAAATGTCTTTTATTATTAAGGGATTCATTTAATACCTGTATTTAACCTAGAATTAATTCTTTAGTATTAAAAATTAGTGTTTAACATTAAAAATATATGATATTTTACAGATAGTTTGTGTTGCCAATAATAAGCCTAGGAAATTCAAATAAACTGGGAAAATAATCCTTATCTGGGAGTTAAAATGTTTTAAAAAGTATATACAGTACCTTCTAAAAAAGGGGTCCCCAATCCTGCATCAAAGTCTGGTGCCCGCCCATCGCCTGTTGGAGACAGGAATGTGGACTAGTGCATTTAGTGTGGACTAAGCTTTAGTCCACACTTTTAGTGTGGACTAAGCTTTTTGATCTGCACAGCTGCCCAAGAGGGGTAAGCAGACCAAAAAGCTTCTGGGGAGCAAAGGAAACAATAAGTAGAGTGAAGACATAACCCTGAGAATTGGAGAAAATATTTGCCAACTCTTCTTCCGATAAGGAATGATAACTAGAATATAGAGGGAATGCAAGAAGCTTTCTCAAAAAATGAACAAACAATCCTATTAAAAATTGGCAAAGCAGCTGAACAGACAACTTTCCAAGAAAAGCATACTAATGCCAAAAAAGCATATGAAAAATGCTCAATATCTCTTATCATAAGGAAAATGCAAATCAGAACCACAGTGACATACCGTTTAGCCCCAGTCAGAATGATTGTGGTTAAAAATATAGAATGATAAGTGATGGTAAGGCTCTGTTGAAATGGTAATCCTCCTACACTATTGGTGGGAATGTAAATTAGTATAGCCACTGTGGAGAACAATATAGAGGCTCCTCAAAAATCTGCACAAAGAACTACCATACAACTCACTGATCCTACTCCTAGGAATTTACACAAAAGATAGGAAAACACTCAGTTGGAAAATCACTTTTACGTACGTCAACCCAAATGTCCAAGAAGAGATGAATGCTTTGAAAAAGTATGGTGCATATACATCATGAACTACTACTCAGCCAAACAACAAAACAAAAAACAACAAACAAACAAACAAACAAAAGGTTAACAAAAACAGTGAAACATTCTGATTTGATAGAAAGTGGATGACTATGGAAAATTTAATTCCAAGTGAAGCAAGCCAGACCGTGAAACACAGATATTGTATGTCCCCACCCGCTATATAGCAAATATCTGCACCCTCTGGCAGAAACTGAGCGTGAAATGTATAATAGCAGGGAGCACAAGCATAGATATCAGAGACTGTCTAAGAGAAGGTGGGTGGTGATGGAAGGAGAAAGGGGCTCAAGGAAAAAATAAAAGCATTTAACAAACACAAAGAAGAAAAGTTATCTGTTGATGATCATGTATGTGGCAAAAATTGACTGACATGCACCTCATGCATCCTGGGAAAAACTTTTGCAAGCTGAAAAGATGTAAGATGATTAAATAAAATTTAAAGAAATATTTCCATAAAAATAATAAACCTAACTGAATCTGAAACAGTATAGTTTAGATCTATAGATAGAGGTACTTAAAAATACTGAGTTTAGGGGCCAGCAGGTGGCATGGCGGTTAATGTGCTAGACTCCCACAGGGCTAATCACAGTTCAAGTCTGAGACCTGGTGGCTTGCATTCTCATGTACTCTCTCTCTCTGGTGAGCTCATGTGCCCCATGGCAAATTAAATAAAAATTATTATTATTATTTATAAAGTAAAATACATAATTCTTTTTTTTGGAGAGGTTTTTCGCTATAGGGCGTGTGCGCTCACCAGACAGACAGAGAGAGACATAGAGACAGAAAGCGAGAAATCACCCCCCAGGGGGGATGGTCACGCCACAATCCCTTCTCCTCTATTCTCCTCTCGGGATCTTGGGCACGCACACACACGCGCCCGGCGTGAGTTTTAAGCCACTGGGTCCAGGACACAAACCACGGTCAACTACGTGGGAGTCCAGCGACATAGCCATTACGCTAACTGCTGGTTCCCCATAATTCTTTTTTAAAAAGTACTGGGTCCTAGATTTAAACAGAATTTTGTGACCAAATACAGCAGCAGATGCCTTGGAAAACGTCTCCACATAAATGGCTTACTTCTGTAAGATTTGCAGCATGGAGAACAATGATTTTGTTGTCTGTGCAGAGCTTCCAAAAGAAAGAAATAAGAGAGAAAGAGATTGATCTAAGCATGCTATATTTTTCCTTCTAAACTCTCCAATCAGAGATCAAGTTCCTCCAGTATAAAAACAGATTAAGACCCAGGAGTATAGAGCATATGAAAAGGCAAGACGAGGAGGGACATACAGAGTTATGTTAATAAATATCCTTCCATGTGGAAACATTAAGAGTAACTAGTAGGCCTATGAAAGATCTTTAAAAAGTTGTGAAAATTTCTTATTATGAAAAAAAATCTATACATAGATTCCAGAAATTTTTCCACCAAAACAAACTTATACTGTTATTTTTCCATAAATGTCTTGACACTCATAGTAGCAGTAACAGTAGTAGTCATAAAAATAATAGAAGTAGTAATAGTAGCAGAGGAATTAGTGTAGGAATACAACTAAGTACCCAGTTAATGAGTTTGATAAAACAAGTTGGTAGAAATAGGTATATAAGCATTTTATAGACAAAATGTAGTAAATATGAATAGTATTATATGATTTCCCTTGATACATTTTATAAGTATTAAGAAACCTTTTGGGGAGACCAGCAGATGGCATAATGATTGTGGCTCTGGATGCCAACATAGTAGATCATGATTCAAGTTCTGGACCAGCGGCTTAAAACTTAGGCTGGGCACATGTGTGTTCCTGCTCAAGATACAGAGGGGAGAAGGGAGGAGAAGGGATTGTGGTATGGCCACCCCCTGGGAGGTGATTTCTCGCTTTATGTCTCCCTGTCTCTGTCTCTCTGGCTAGTGCACGCACCCTATAGTAAAAATTTCTTTCTAAAAAAGAGAAGGAAAGCAGAAAAAGGAACTTTTAGATTGGGGCCAAGAAGTGGCATAGTAGTTACCATGCTGGACTCCCACATGGCCAACTCAGTTTGATCCTATTCCTGGCAGCTTGAAAATCATGTTGGGAATGTGTGTGCACATACCCAAAATCCTGAGAAGAAAATGGAGAAGAAGGGACCGACCATGGTGTGTCCATCCCTTCTGGGGGTGATTTCTCACCTTCCCTCTCACTATCTCTGTTTCTCTCCAGCGAGTATGTGCTCACTAGGGCAAAACCTTTTTTTTTAAAAAAGGTAAAAGAGAAAGAAAGAAATCTTTTGATTGTATTAATAATTTGAATCAGCCTGGAGAGTTGCCTGCAAACAAAATATAATCAATGATCATCAGTTTAATTAATACTTACATAAAATAATTATTAAAATAATAAATTAACATCCTGATTGTTCCATGTCTGATTCTGATTTACACATGTCTTATAACTACAACTGAATGAGTTGCCTCTGGCTGCATGAAGGGAATCAAATTTCTAAGATTAATAGATGTTCATTACAGAAGCAGATCACACTATATAGTGATAATACCAATGTACTGGCATCCCGTGGAGACCTGTCTAAGTAGCCAGCCAGATTTTCCCTGAAACACATCCTCCAAATTGCAATAAATATTGATAAGCCACATAAATCACCTGGATTAGTGTGAGAGTACTTATCAGTGGTTATTGTCATCTTTAATTTATATATTTGCTTTGTTCCACTAAAACCATTTGACTTTACTAGCCTTAAAGTTAAAGAGTAGCTCTAGTAATGGAAAGGAAAATAGAGAGAAATTTCCAGTAAATTAAAATTATATGAGATAAACCATAGCACAGAAAATTAAGGCAATCCAAATACTAGAATATGCATAGAGAACAGTAGCCAAGCAGCTGCAATTAACGACTATGAATAAGAGAATAATTTTTGTTGTGTTCCATAAAAGTCAGCCCCATGTTCACAAATGTGTACACAATCTTTTTACATTCATTATAAGTATGATCACTAATCTTAAAATATTAATTATGAATACTTTCAAAGAAGTCTATAGATATTTACACTTTTGCAGCTTCTGAAATGGAAGTCATTATTAAAGGTGGTTATAGAGATGTAAACAAATTCTTCAATCTATAAAATTTGAAAAAGGCAAAAAATCTCAGGATTTCTAAGTGGATTGTGAATAGTACCATTATAAAATTTTTTGCCATAAAGACGCATTCTCTGATAGTGATCCTTTTCTCTTTTAAAAAATGCAATACAGCTAGTGAATAAATAATAGTTTTTAAATTTCCAAGTTAGAACTGGTAGTTGAAAGAAAATGTAATAACATACAAGGCACACTGTGACAGAGATTCACATTGAGAAATTAATGTTAAATATCCTCATCATCCCACTAAGTAGCTGTGCTCCAGTGTTAGTGAAACATCAGACTGTTTCCTAACGTCGTCTTTCTAGATGGGAATCAGTTCTCCAGATTATGGTAAAATAACATCAAAGAAACCATCATGACCTTTTTTTAAAATTTATTTTTCATTTAGTATACTCTATTATAAGCAAGATAAGGGAAACTGAATAATATATACAAAGGGACCAGCAGACAGTGAAATGGTTACATCACTGGACTCCCACAGAGTTGACTAGGGTTCAAGTCCTGGACTCAGTGGCTTAAAACTCATGCCAGGCACATGTCATGCATGCCCAAAATCCTGAGAGGAGAATGAATGAGAAGGGATTGTGGTGTGGCCATCCCCTCTGGGGAGTGATTTCTTGCTTTCTGTCTCTCTCTATGTCTCTGACAAGCACATACGCCATATGGCAAAAAAATCTCTCTCTTAAAAAAAATATACATAGGGATCAGTAGTTAGTGTAATGGCTATGTTGCTGGACTCCCAAGTGGTCGACCATGGTTTGAGTCCCAGACCCAGTGGCTTAAACTCATGCCAGGCACATGTGCATCTGTACTCAAGGTCCCAAGAAGAGAATGGAGGAGAAGGGATTGTGACATGGCCATCCCCCTGGGGGTGATTTCTTGCTTTCTATCTCTCTGTCTCTGTTGTTCTGACGAATGTACATGCCCTATAGCAAAAACCTCTAAATATATATATATATATATATATTAACGTATACATATATGTATGTATATAGCATACACACACACACATATATACACAAAAAACAGTTCTAAATTAGTCAGAGTTAACAGAGACTGTCTTAAACACTGTATTACTTTTCTCTTGGAGAATTTATAGCAAAAGCTAATCATGTTAATCACATATTTTAAAGAGAATTGCAAGATATTTCTAATAGACTTTAAAGTGAATATTTTATTTAAAGTGCTAAAGAAAACTGATTATATCAAAACTTTCAAACTTTTTTTGATAATACAAAACACAATTAGCTATAAACAATGATATTTATGCTAGAACATAAAACATCATTTGCCTCTGCCAATTAGAAAAAGGATTTCTTTATATGCTCTATGGCAATGCCATTTATAAATAAAGCTGAAAGATTCTTTGGCCACCATTTTCTTGTAGGAATAAATTAATTTTATTCAAAAGTAAATTCTAAAATGTACAATTTATCCATTTAAATGGATAAACATACCTGGGACGAAAGATATCTGGAATGAAACATTCATTAAAATTCAATAGACTAACTTCATTTTAAAACCAAAGAACAGACTGCATTTCAACCTGTTATAATGTTTACAAAGTGTTTCTTTAAAACTCAATAGCATCTGTTAGGTGATTATGGGGCTTTTCAGATCTTCCCTAAGACTCACAGCAGAAAAAAGAAATGCAATATGTTTTATTTGTGGGGAAGTTTTGGCAGTATACATCCCTAGACAAGTATGTAGAAGATACATCATAAGCTTCTGCAAAGATGAATTTGTATGGGTTTTAGTCAATGTGCTTGGTTTCAAACAACAGAAATCAATGTGAGTTACTGAGACCAGAAGAGGAAATGACCAAGAGGCAACAGGAAAGAGCATACAAGGTTTAGAAAACTGAAAACTCTGGTTGTACCAGAACAACCATAGTGTGAATGTAGCTATCACTGCCACCCAGTGTAATACATAAAACTCTGCCACTCGATGCTTGTGTCATATACCAGAGTTAAAATTTTAGGTAGTTGGGAACCAGCAGTTAGCGTAATGGCTATGTTGCTGGACTCCCACGTAGTCGACCGTGGTTCGTGTCCCGGACCCAGTGGCTTAAAACTCACGCCGGGCACGTGTGCGTGCGTGCCCAAGATCTTGAGAGGAGAATGGAGAGTGCAAGCGTCCTATAGCGAAAACCTCTCCAAAAAAAAAAATTTTAGGTAGTTGGATAAATTAGCTAAGTCAGCAAACTTTTCCACATTTTATGGGCCAAAGATTAGAGAGAGCCAAGCAAAGTTAAACCCCTACTCTTCACCAGACTTACAGAACAACTATTTCCCCATCTTAGGACAGGGTCTCTGGTGCTCCACTGCCCCCCCCAAAAAAAAGAAAAACTAATGAGTCTGCTAAATTATCTAGAATATCAATTACAAAAATGTATGTATTGATCTCTTATAAAGAAATGAATATTATTCTTAACAATATCTCTCAATAAATCTGCCTTTAAAAGGCATTTTTTGCAACATATACACAGATTTGTAGTAAAGTATACGAAAACATATGTGTGCCTGTGTCATTTCATATGTTGCGTTGCATTGGCTCTAAATAGAGTAGATAATTTTGGTTCTAGATTCATTTATTAGATAAATTATTATAGTTTCTTTGGGCCTATTATTGTACCTGTGTTTTATTTGAGTAGTTACATGGCTAAAGTAGAAGAATATACAGCAAAATGTTTAACATATTTTTATTTCTGGCAACACTAAATGAAATATTTAAACTTTGAAGCAGAAATAATAAAAAATAAATAAGTAACATTCTTCCTTGAAACTTGATTTTCTGTTAAAATTACCTTCTGAATGATATTCTTTCTTCCAAAGACCTATTTTCTGAGTGAGAAATGTTATGCAGTTTCTTTATAAAAGGACCATTTTATTTTTAAATATTAAACATAATAAAGACATTGTCACAAATTGGCATTGGCATGAAATTTGCCAGTATAACAATGTTATATTACACTAACAAATTAACCCTTGGAATTCCTGTACCTTTTCAATAAAAGCATATATGTTTGCTTAGAATACACGCTAATATCATGATTCTGTGGTTTTATGGGAGATTCCTTCTTTCTATAGTTTACTGAGGACCTAAACTGACAGAAGTACCACCGTTTACAGCTTCATTCTTTGGGATAGGTGACCTCATTGACTGCCACAGTAGAAGAAATGAAGAGGAGAATTGTGTGTGGACTTTTTATAACTTCAGCCTGGAAAGGACTTGCATCATTCTTCACCGTTATTGGTCAACACAGCAACATGACTCTGCAAGAAGGTATGGGAAGTGCCAGAGATTAAATGGGACATTTAGTAAGTATTACTATTTCTGCCACAGACAATTTTATATTTCCTTTATCATGTAAAGTTATCTTACTGACTTTTAAAGTCAATAAATATTATTTCCTCTCAACTGCATGCACTTAAAGCATGTGTTTTATGTCCTCAGAAGAAAGTATTCAGTACTAAAGACTTTAGCTCTCCAGTTATTATTCCATACTGTACCTGGAAAAGTGTTCTTTCAACCTGCTAGTACAATTTAGAGAATTACATCTGATTTCAAAAGCTATAGAACACACACACACAAAAACAGAATCATCTTTTTTCAGATAGCAATTCTATATGTTAAAATTTTCTACTTTTCAAGTGGCACTAAATACAGTACTCTCTTAATTCATTTTAATCTTTTAACATATTTCACTGTGTAAATCTAACTATATATTATCAGAAACAACCATATGATGAAAAAATATATATAATTAAATTAGAATTCATATATATAAACAATTTTAAGACAGAAGACCTTTGGTTGTTGGTTCTTTTTCCTTCCCTCTCATTTTCACACTGTCTGTTCTATTCTAATTATACAGAGTGTATATCAAAATTTAGATACACAGAAAAAGCATGAATTTTTATGGAGAACATAAATGTCTGTTGAAATTGATCAAGATGTATACAAAATAAGGAAAAGAAAGATGCCCAAATAAATAAATCAATTAGGTATGAATAAACTCATTTCAGCCTTAAAAATATCGACAAGTTTAAATATATGATTAGCTAATTTAATTATTTTTATATAGATATTTTACATATATACACAGTATGTATCTCTAAATAATATATATGCATATATATAGACATATAAATGTGTGTACCATATATGGGTGGGGCTTCAAAATTACGTAGGATATACATATTGTGAAACAATTATGTACAAATTAAAAAAAAATTTGGACCAAAATAAAATCATACTTTAATATTATTTTTATACAAATTATTTGAAATCTCCTTGTATAAGGAGCAGATATGTATGTGTGTGTGTGTGTGCATATGTCAAAAAAGAGAAAAAAAAGAAGTTTTTATACTTCATTATCAAAACTTCCAAATACTTTGAAAATGGATCATTCTAAAAAGTAATTCATTTTAAAAACACAGCATGGCTAATGGTTTTAAAAACAACTACTATGCATTGCAGTGAAATATATTCACACACACACCTGCTTGCTAACATGACATAGTTTTCATTTCAAATGACATATAGTCTAACATTATCAATAAGTCAGATTTATAATAATACATACAGAGAAGAATTGAATTTGGCTCCTAAAGCATAAACAAAGTATATGTGAATAATTCTAGTTTATTTTTTTTAATTCCCTTTGATTTTAACATAGATTGCTTAATCAAGGGTTGGTGGGGCAGAAGAGCTATATTAGAAAAATTCAGGTTCCATCTTGGAAAGAACAATCCGCCACTTTAAAGTTCACAAATCTCAGAGAGGTTCATGAGAAAGAAGATACCATGACAGAATACACATAGTAAGATTTATTGGGAGATCAGCGATGGCATAATGGTTACGTTGGCAGACTCCATACGTAATCAACCACAGTTCATGTCCCAGATCCAGTGACAATATATTCACCAGGCACGTGTGCATGCATGACCAAATTCCTGAGAGGAGACTGAAGGAAAAAGGATTGTGGCATGACCAACCCCACTGGGAGGGTGATTTCTCACTTTCTTTCTCTCTGTCTCTCTGGTGAGCACAGAAATCCAGTAGCAAAATTCTCTCTCAAAAAAAAAAAAAAAAAGGGACCAGCAGTTAGCATAATGACTATGTCGTTGGACTCCCATGTAGTCGACCGCGGTTTGAGTCCCGGACCCGGTGGCTTAAAACTCACACCGGGCGCGTGTGCGTGCGTGCCCAAGACCCCGAGAGTAGAATGGAGGAGAAGGGACTGTGGCATGACCATCCCCCCTGGGGGGTGATTTCTCTCTTTCTCTCTCTCTGTCTCTCTCTGTCTGGCGAGTGCACGCGCCCTATGGCAAAAACCTCTCCAAAAAAAAGAAAGAAAGAAAGAAAGGAAGAAAGAAAGAAAGAAAGAAAGAAAGAAAGAAAGAAAGAAAGAAAGAAAGAAAGAAAGGAAAAGAAAAGAATTATTGAACATTCTGTACAAAGACTCAAAATGATCTTGTAATGGGCTCCTGATAACCAGGGCAGCAACAAAAAGGTCTTGATCTGCTTTAGAGCCTTATGAGTAGAAAAGAGAGAATGTTAAACATTAAATAAATAGTAAATTTGAAATGAGATAACTGCAGTGAGAGGAAACACTCTGCAAGACTAATTAGCTGGGAGCATTGTGCACAATTGGGAGCAGCAGGCAAGTAAAGTCCATGGAGTGGGGAAGGGTGGATGGTCTAACAAAGGTCCTAGGAGGGTGGTGTTCAGATTTAAGTTGGTCTTTCTAGTGAAGGCAATTGATGCCAGAGAAGACAGTATTTCCTGGAAACAGAGCCTCATGAAGAGAGAACAGAGAGTGCCTGGGAGCTTGTGAAATAGCACAGCAGGGGAAAGAAGAAAGGAATGATGTCAGTAAAGAAGACACTTAGGAACAGTGGAGTTATAGGATGATAATCTGATGTTTCCAATTACTGTGTTACCTTGGGGAACGTATATAGATTTGCTTATCTGACTAGGGAACAATTTCTAACTTGTAGGTTTGTCACAAAGATTTAATATAATAACGTTGTAGCAATCTAAGCAGAGTCATTAGCACACAATTTATTTTAGGTACTATTTTCATGTGGAAAGGAAAATATAAGGGGGCCTCAAAAAGCTGTGAAAAGTGAAATTAAAGTATCCGTTTATTTTGGTGCAAAAATCCATGTCCAGTTGAAACCCATGTATAGTTTTTTCCATAACACACATTTTCACAAACTTTTTGAATGCCAGTTTTATGTTACAATAGCCAACCAAACATAGGGAATGCTTCAAGAAAGTACAGAGAACCATTTGAATGAGTAAATGCAAAACAATTAATGACCTTGTGAGGAACACTTCACAAAAGAGGTAGAACTGGAAGCCAGACAGAAAGGAATTTAAAAGAAAGTCGTTTCTGAGAGTGAGTGTCTTGAGTATAGATTATTCCTTCAAGTAACTTGGCAGTGAAGGAGTGGATTGGATTGTGCTAAAAGTATAGAAGGATCAAAGTAGCTTTTATTTCCTGTGTTTTTGTCATAGAAGGCAACCACAAGTTTACCTTTAATATAGTTGAGAATGTGAAAATGTGATCAGGAAAAGTAGGATCTGGAGGAAATCGGCCATAGATAGGATTTAGCAGCACAAAGACAGAAAGATGCTTTGCTTTGACTAAAGAGAGGTGTGCTTCCTGGACAGCAGCTTGGACATGGGTATCAGACAGACCTGAGATAGAACTGTACTCTCACTCAGTATGCGTGGTTTTCAACCAGCCACTTGGTTTCTCTTGGCCAGATGTTGTCACTTCACAAAATAAGAAGATGATAGTAATATCCATGTTTGTTTGGGAGTTATTATGAAAGTAATCTTGTGGGCCAGCAGGTGGTATGGTTGTTCAGGTGCTGGGTTCCCACATGGCCAACCGTGGTTTGAGTCCCAGACCTAGCAGCTTGCTTCGTCACTTTCCCTCTCTCTCTCTGTGTCTCTCTCTGATCAACTTACAAAATAATAATAATGGATACAATACAAAATAAAATAAAATAATTCTTAAAAAGAAAAGTAGTCTTTCAACATATGTTAGTTTCTTTTCTTCCTTTCTTAATCCTCCAGAGAAGTAAAATATTTGTGAATTAGGGAAGGTAAGAAATGGCCTTCATTGTTAGTAAAGGTGAGTATAGTTTCAGTAGATAAGTGAGGAGGATTCTGGGTAGCTTTCACAGAGAATGTAGTGGGAATGGAAAAAAAAAAAGTTGAGTAGAGTAAGTGCTTTTGTGAGGGCTCAGTGAGACAGCACACTTGTCAGATCACTGAGACGATAGCTTTCTAAACACAGCCCTGGATGCTGTTTTATTAATGGCATCTCTATCTGATTCCCTAAAGAGTCAATAACTTAGCGTATAAAGCCCAGGAGTGAACCAGACCCCGGAATAAGCCTGTTCAAAGAGGACACACCTGACAATGCATTGCGGTTACAGAGAGGCCTACACTAACCCTTAGAGATCCAAATTTTATTTCAGAACATGAGTTTTAAATCATTCATCATTTCTCAAAAGAGCACTGTGGCTTCTCCATTACCAGTGAGTCACTTACACGCTTATAGCTGGTTGACAGCATTTTGTGCTTGATGTGAGAAATGAATGCTATTTGGGAAGAAACGATGACACTTATTTTCCCTCTTTAATGTTTAAAACGTTTAGATTGCCAGAGAAAAAAAATATTATTTAGGTATCTCTAATTGAATGTGAGATGAAGTTTCCCTATGTTTAATGTGAAGCTGGAGCACAGCCCATGAAGACTCGATTTGCTCCCTGAGATACTTATGCCCCAAATCATGTCATTAATATTAACCAAAGTTTGCAAACCTCCTCAGGCAAGCTATGTAGTAACACAGAGAATAGAAGAACGTAATAACTCACATAGTCTCCAAACTTATCTTTAGAAGGTAGAGAAATAATGCGGGCAGAGAAGCAGTGTTTGGCAGGTAAGAAAAGGCTTTCCTGCCACTGGGAAAATGTTTCTCTTTAGAGGAAAAATGTTGCCTTATTTACAATTGTGTAACACTGACACAGAATTAAATTTGTTGCGTACATTTCTTGCCGTAGGGACTTATTTTTAAATGATAAGCATTGTAACACATAGCATTAGAAATTAGGCAAATAAAAAATTTATTTTAATATTGTTCAATATGTTCTATTTAAATGTTCATGATTTTAAGACAAAAGCAATGTTTAGCTATATGTCCCTAATAAGCTAAGAATCAGACTAATAATAATTCCTAGCATTTATTCTGCTATTTGATTTATTTTACTACTTAGTCTTCATAGCAATTCTATGGGATGGATATGATTATTTCTTTATTTTATTTTATTTTATTTTATTTTATTTTAATCTACCAGAGGGCACATGCACTTGTCAGTGAGTGAGAGAAAATGAAAAAGCTCCGTGGGGAATGAGCACACTGTCATCCTTTCTTCTTCACTTCTTCCTCCTTTAAGGATTTTGGGCATGTGTGCACACACACCTTGCATGCTTTTCAGGCCACTTGGTCTGAAACTTTAACTGAGTTCACCCACATGGGGTCCAGCTGCCTTACCCATCATGCCTTCAATCGGCCCCATTTCTAATATATATATTTTTTAATTTATTCCCATTTCTGATATTTTTAAAATGAGGAGATAGAGGGTTAAGAAGGAAATTTAACTTTCTCATAGCCAAAATCAGAGACAGGGGGTTAGCAGGTGGCATGTTGGTAAAACCACTGGACTTCCACATGGCCCACCATGGTTCAAATCCCAAACCTGGTGGCTTGATTATCAGGCTAAGTACATGTGCTTGTGTGCCCAAAGTCCCAAGAGAAGAATGGAGAATTGATTGAGTTTCTCTCTCTCTCTGTGCTCGCTCCAGTTAGCACATATGCCCTACAGCAAAACTAACAGTAATCAGTGGAGACTAACAAATAATCATACTTCACGCTCTTAACATATATTGAATACCATATATAATATTTACAATAAAAATGTATTTGTATCAAACAGTGAAATAAATGTATGTCAATTTTGTACAATATTGTATGACATAGTATCCATTTACTAATCCATAAATCTTATTTTTCTCTTCCTTAATCATACTTTCTCAAGTGGTGGAATAAAGCAGACATGCTATGAAAAGGAACATCTTGCATTTTTGGCAAGGTAAAGATGAAAGCTATTTTAAATAACAGAATTAAAAGTATTTGTTATGTACAATTTGAATGCTTTGGATTTGTTCCATTCAATTTGAGGAATGTTAAAAGGTAAGCTTGTATTAACTGGAATAGTTTTTATTTATAAGAAATTCCATTTAACTCCGTACTTGTCTCCTCTAAACAAAGTCAGTCTCTCTTCATTTTTCAAGATGTGAGTGTACTAACAAAGGCCTTGAAGTGACCTACTTTATCTATTGAGATGTAGTATATATATTTTAGGTAAACACATCAGCTAGATTCTGAGATTCTCATATAAGCAAACTACAGTCATTTCATATCTAGACTTGTACTGATTTTATTTTTCATGTGTCTATATGTGTGTATATGTATATATGATCACACATATGTGCATCCTGTGCAGACCCTGCGAAGTTTGAACTGGGAGATGAGCCTATAGAGTTCAAAGTCGGAGATCAGATGGTGTGTGCGTGTGTGTTTAAAAACATAACATTTATTTAAAACCATACTTTCTTTGTTGGTATAGAGTCAAAATGAAATTATACAAAATTATAAGAAATATTTTGAGCATTATCTTTAAAATTCAGTATTCTGAAATTTTGAAAGTTAAGTTTATTAATTGCCAAGAACTAAGGAATATGAGCAAAAAATTTTTGATATGTAAAGTAAATGTTTGTAGATGTAAAAATAAATTAATTAATGAAACAAAAAACATAACGTAGCTTTCATTTTAGAAAGGACTTGATTGAGGATGATTAAATGCAGAAATGAGACACAGAATCTCCCATATTTTAGGTCAATAAGTTTAATATATCAGATAATATATCTCATTGTTAAATTGAGGACTAACATACTAACAGCACAGAAATCTAATACACTATCAGACACATAATTTTTTAATATTTTTTTGAGAAGTTTTCTTTTTTTTTTTTTTTTTTTATATTGCCACAGGGCGCGTGCGCCCACCAGACACCAGAAAGACACAGAGAGACAGAAAGCGAGAAATCACCCCCCAGGGGGATGGCCACGCCGCAATCGCAATCCCTTCTCCTCCATTCTCCTCTCAGGATTTTGGGTATGCACACACACACGCCTGGCATGAGTTTTAAGCCACTGGGTCCAGGACTTGAACCTCAGTCAGCTACCTGGGACTCCAGTGACATAGCAATTATGCTAACTGTTGGTCCTGACACATAATTATTTTAGGGTGATATGCACTTTTAACTGAATTGCGATGTTTATGGAACTTTCCTGTGCTATCGCCTGAAAAACTGTGTGGGAAAATTACAACGCTAGTAATTTTATTAAACATTTTATCAATACCTAATATTTAAACGTGATCTGGAAAATGTAAAACTTGATCAAATGAACAGGGTTAGTTTAGTAGAAAATTATTTATTTAACAAATGCTTATTGAGTTCCTACTATGTACTATAAAGTTATATATTTTTCTTATATCTGTTATCTTACTTCATAATATAGGAGATATCTCATTAATTCCACATTTTTAAGTTGCTTTTTTGTTTGCTTGTTTGTTTGCTATAAAGAGTATGTGCTCACCAGAGAGAGACAGAGAGAGAGGGAGAGAGAGAAAAATAGAGGGGGGAAGAGGGATATCGCCATATCTCAGGGGTGACAGCTACACTATTGTACTCTTGTCTCATCCATTCTCCTCTCAATATTTTGAGCACAATCACACATAGCCCTGGCATGTTTTGCAAGCCACCAGGTTCAGGACTCAACTCATACAGTTGGCTATGCAGAATCCAGTCGCCTTAACAACCAGGCCAGTGGCTGACCCTCCATACTTATAAGTTGCTTTTAAAATGTACATTTTTTTTCTGAATATGCTTGATTTAATCTTTTATGACTTCTTTTCCTCTTCAAAATCTTAGGAGAATGTATCCTTTCATTTCAGTCAAGAATTCTGAGCTCATCATTGTGGAACTGTAATGCTATGATTACATGTGTTCAATATTTGTAAATGTGTGTATGTATGCTTCCTTCTCTTCCCATTCTGAGAATCTTAACATCTTCTAATGTCTGTCTGCCAGAGAGGGGATGAGAAATATGTGGTATGTATAAAGAAATGATGGGAAAATCAGTAATGTTAAGTTAACAATGGTAAAATGCATTATCTGTTTCTAAGAAAACATCACAAAGTTTATGGCAGGAGATAGCATAATCTATTTAAAAGATAATTTTTGGACATGTAAAATCGGTCACTGAACAATTCACTTTATCTCCTCCCACCATGTATAATTAAGAAATAATACCTATATCAATTATGGGAATATTTATACAATAGAAGCATGAAAGAGTCTTCTGAACTATGAATGCTTAATATGAGTCAGGCTTTAAAAAACATTCTTTTATAAAGTTCCTACAATAGCCCTTTAAATATACACTATTTTCCCCTATTAAATGTAAGGTAACAGTGGCAGGAAAACATCATTTAGCTTGCTATCATAAGGCTAGTAACTAGCTATGCCTGGATTTGCATATAGATTTATATTTTTCCCTTTGTAACCATGCTACTTCCCAGAAATTTTCATTTTACTGTCATTTTAATTTCTATATTTTCTCAATTCAATGTTTTTATCTCAGCAAGAGCTAGAAAAAAAAGAAAAAATATTTGGGAAATACTAGACAACTTTGAGTGTGTTACCATATAACTGTATCCAGACTTTCTTCAAAATGTATTGGCATAAAATAGTCAATTGTTTATAAACTTCTATGGTCCTCTGCTTCCAGTCATAGCACCTTGCTAACAGAAGAGATTCAACAGATTTTAAACAATAGTAAATTATTGAAAATGTTTTATACATTCAATCACTACACTACTGTATATCACTACAGCTTGAAAAATTAATTTTCCCAGCATGAATACACTGATATTAGTCCAGTTAAAATTATTCTCCTGCACATTACCCTAAACAGATAGCTTTCCATTTTTGTGCCCCTTAAATGTTTTGCTTCTTTTCCCTCCTTAATTCTCTTTCACACTCCCCCATTTTCCACCCTTCACCCACACTGTCTCTAGTATCTACAACTGTTCTCCATGCTTTTATATCTTCCAACATTTTAGTTCCGCATAGAATGCAGACATATTAAGTGCAGACACACAGTGCCTCTCTTTCACAGTCTGGCTTCTTTCCCTTAGCAGAAAATCTTTCATATTCATCCACTTTGTTTTTTGGTTTTTTTGAGAGGTTTTTTGCTATAGGGCGCGTGTGCTCGCCAGACAGAGACAGAGAGACAGAGAGACAGAAAGCGAAAAATCACCCCCCAGGGGGGATGGCCACGCCGCAATCCCTTCTCCTCCATTCTCCTCTCGGGATCTTGGGCACGCACACACACGCACCCGGCGTAAGTTTTAAGCCACCGGGTCCGGGATGTGAACCGTGGTCGACTACGTGGGAGTCCAGCAACATAGCCATTACGCTAACTGCTGGTCCCCATATTCATCCACTTTCTATAAAATTCCAGGGTCTTATTTTTTATGGTTGAGTAGTATTTCATAGTGTAGAAGTGCCAGTGCCACATGTTTTCCAGTCCATTCATCTGTTTGTGGACATGTGGGTACCTTCCTTGTCTTAGCAATTGTGTATAATGTTGCCATAAAAATGGATGGGCAAGTACTTTTCTGACTGAATGTATTCCTATCCTTTGGGCAGATGCCTGGGAATGGAATTTCTGGATCATATGGCAGTTCTATTTGTAGGTCTTTGAGGAACTTCCATATTGTTCACCACAGTGGATGTACTAATTTACATCCCCATCAACAGTGTAGGAGAATCCCCTTTTCACCACAGCCTTCCCAGAACTTCTCTCTCTCTCTCTCTCTCTCTCTCTCTCTCTCTCTCTCTCTCTTTTTCTTTTTAAAATCTTAGCCATTCTGACTGGAGTTAGGTAAAATCTCATTGTGGTTTGATTTGCATCTCTTTTATCATAAGGGACGTTGAACATTATAGTTTTATAGTTTGAGGCATTAGATTTAGGTCTTTGATCCATTTTGAGTTGATTAATGATGAGAGATAGGGCTCCAGTTTCATCATTAAAAATAAAGACCAAAACCAGATAGGCTTTATTTCAGGGATGCAAGGGTGGTTCAATATACACAAAACCATAAATGTAATATGCCACACCAACAGAACGAAAGGTAAAAACATATGATCATATCAATCAATGCAGAAAAAGCATTGATAAAATACAGCATCCCTTCATGATTAAGATTCTCAGCAAAATCAGCTTAGAAGGGTCATTTCTCAATAAAAGCCATATATACTAAAAATCCATAGTTAACATCATACTAAATGGGGAAAAGATGAAAAGCTGAAACTAAACTAGGATGCCCGCTTTTCCACTCCTTTTCAATAGAGTACTGGAAGTCCTAACCAATACAATAAGACAAGAGACTAAAATAAAAGGCATTTGAATAGGAAAAAAAGAAATGAAATTATCTCTATTAGCAGATAACATAATTATTTACATAGAAAATCCAAAAGAAGAACGAGCAGTTAGCATAATGGCTATGTTCCTAGAGTACCATGTAGTTGACCATGGTTCGAGTCCTGGACCCAGTGGCTTAAACTCATGCCGGATGTGTGTGAGTGTGTGCTGAAGATCCCAAGAGGAGAATGGAGGAGAAGGGATTGCAGCATGGCCATCCCCCCAGGGGGGTGATTTCTCACTGTCTCTCTGTCTCTCTCTGTCATTCTGGTGAACGCACATGCACAGTAGCAAAAAAAAAAAAAAAAAAAAAAAAAAAAAAAAAATCCAGAAAAGATTTCACTAAAAACTACTAGAAGTAATAAAAGAATACAGTAAAGTGGCAGTATAAAAAATTTATAGCATTTCTTTACAACAACACTGAAAAGACTGATGTAGATTTGAAGAAAGTAATTTCATTTACAATAGCCACAAAAGAAACAGGAATAAACCTAGCCAAAGAACTCAAATACTTCTACAAGAAAACTATGAAAAACTAAAAGAAGAAAATGAAAACACAGAAAAGTGGAAAGACATCCCATGCTCCTGGATTGGAAGAATTCAAGTCAAAATATCAACTCTACTTAGATTAATCTACAAATTTAATGCAATCCCAATCTGATTACCAGAGATATTCTTCGCAGATTTAGAAAAAAACTGTCACAGAATTCATCTGGAATCATAAAAGACACCATATTGCCAAAGCAATATTGCACAAGAAGAGTGGAGTAGAAGTCATCTCACTCCCTCACCCTAAAATAGTTTAAAAAGCTGTGATAATCAAAACAGCATGGTCTTGGCACAAGAACATGTATGTGATCAATAGAACAGAAGAGCAACCCTCAGATAAACCCTAAAACTTATAGCCAATATATTTTTGACAAAAGGCTCCAGTCAATCCAGTGGGAAAAAAAATATTTCTTTTGCATATGGTTCTGTAATAGCTAGATATCCACCTGTAGAAAGATGTAATCCTACTTTTAACATTTTTATCAATATTTAATTACTTGGTTCACCTATCATATTTTCTTTAAAGAATTATTTATTTATTTTTCTCACTTTCCTTCTCACTCTCTCTTTCTCTCTCTGGCCAGCATACGTGTTCTAAGGCAAAAAACTCTTAAAAGGAAGAAGAAGGAAGGAAGGAAAGAAGGAAGGGAGGGAGGGAGGAAGGAAGGAAGGAAGGAAGGAAGGAAGGAAGGAAGGAAGAAAGAAAGAAAGAAAGAAAGAAAGAAAGAAAGAAAGAAAGGGAAAGAAAAGGAAGAAAGAAGAGAAAAGAAAGAGCTGTAATTTTTGCTTTATAAAAATAAAAATTTAAGAACAAGCAGTTGGCGTAGTTTAAAGGTGCTGTACTCCCACATGACTGACTGTGGTGGACTCACAGACCCAGTGACTTGAAATTCATGCTGGGTACATGTGCATGAATGCCCAAGATCCCCAGGAGAGAATGGAGGAGAAGGGATTTGGGTGTGGCCATACTCCCCAGGGGGATGATTTCTCACTTTCCATTTCTCTCTGTGTGTCTGCCAAATGTAGAGCACTATAGCAAAAAATTTCTCAATTTTTTAATTTAAAAAGTTTATTTTAAAAAACTCATGAGAAATGTATGTGCATTAGAACTATTGTTCATTAGTAAAAAATTGTATATATGTGTACATATTTAATACAGTCAGCTTTCAAGAAAATTAGTGTCATTGTATTGTGCATACGCATGTTCAGTAATATCATTAATATAATGAGAATAATAATAATATTTACTGAGGTTTGATCATGTGTAATATTGTTAGGAGCTCTGCAGTCTGTATGGAACAGACCAAAGGTAGTAGGTTGCAACTACCGTTACTATCTCTTCCACAGCTGTCCATAGCATTCACCATTGATCTACTTAAACCTACTCAAACTGAGACATGATAAATCTTCAAACCCTTTTGAATATAATGCAATTTAAATCACTACACTGTATTAGAGTTGGCAAATGCAAGAGAACATATCAGCCATCCCTGGACAAAACTAACTTGTCATACTTTTTCCCATATAATCACAAAGTCATAGAAATCACAGGAGCTGATAGAATGTGTAGAAATGTCTTAGCAATTTTCTGTGGGAATGATTCATCTCAGTGGTGATAAGAGCCTAGTATCCCCTCCAAGTCTCTTATTCTAATTTTCTTTCATAGATATAGAATGAATTATAAGAATTATATATAGAGAGAAGATACAACCAATGGGAGGCAATTTGATTTGTTTTCATCTATAGTTCTAAACATCTTAGCTTTATCCATATTTTTAATTTAAGATATTTTATGAATCAATAATATGTGAAAAAAAAGTTTAGTATGGAAGGGAGGGAAGGGAAAGGAGAAGGGAAAAATAATATGTTTAATTGATAAAAGATGAAAGCTATTTGCTGATGATAATGTATATAGTAATATCTTTGTCTTGACTGACATGCATGGTTTTGTGATGGAAAAACAAATATACACTGTAAGGACATATGTGACTAAATGTAAATAAATAATAATAATAAAATAAATGTAAATAAATAATAATAATAAACCAAAAAGATTTAATTTTTTTTAAATGTCTTAAAGAGTTTTGAAAAAGGATATAAAATATTCTATAAACAATTTAGTCCACAATTTTCCCCTTGGAGAAAATGACATTTCAAATATCCATTTCATTAATAATCTATTTATGGAATAATCTATTCCATATATTTATGTGTTATCAAACATAATACACAAGAATCACTTTTGTATGTGTATCTCTTGCCACCTTTTACGTATTTTTAATGTAAATACTACTACTGATTTTCAAACACATTAACACAAACTAATATTTTATAACCTGGATATATTCCTTCCTTTTTATTTTTAGGAAGTAAATATCATACCTTAAAATTAAAAATAAATAATGCCAAATAATTTTGATCGAGTTAATGACATAATTGATTTTTATACAAATAATTATTGAACTTTCACTGCAGACATAATTTCTAATGGTAGACAGCTTGCAATGATAGAATTTAAGTAAAATCATTAAAATATGTTAATCAATTCTTCTACCTTTTATGTGAACCCAACAACTGAAAACAGTTGTTTTCTCTGACCTCAATTAAGCAACATGTCAGGGAGTCATAGGATTTCTGTCTAGTACCAAGCTGTACCAATCTGAAGAGTAGACAAATATATGTATAAATGAGAGCTCTGAACATGTTTTTCTTTTTTTCTTTTTCCCATCTAACACAACTGATGCTAAATGTCAATAGGTTTTAATCAACAGAGCAAATTGTTCTTTGGACTGCAATTTACTATCTGAAAGATAAATGTCTATTTCCAATATTTTATTTTGTTTTTAGTTTTGAGGGCATGAAATCTCTTAAGTCAAAGAACTTGCTACAAAAAGGATCCCATTGTTTAGTACCATGTGCCCTCAAGTGCTTAGCTTATGAAATGCATGGCTTGAAGTCATCCAATCAAATGTATGTCATGAGGTCACATTCAAATCCAAAATATTAAAAGACGAAGCCCAAGTATATTTCCTGATGTGTAGGGTATCAGTATATACATATGAGAGAATATATATATATATATATATATGTGTGTGTGTGTGTGTGTGTGATATAGATATGTAGTGTATATATATTATTTTATATGTAAGTATATCTGTGTATGCACACATTTGCAAGTAAACACTTTTAATGCAGTCAGCATAAAGCACAACTGAAAGTTAAAAATAATATTTGAATATACAGTATTCATAATCAAGAACCATCATTTGGATAGTGGTAGACCACCCCACCATTAATTTCTATTTCTTTCTTTTCTTATAGATTTCTTCCATAAAACACGTGCACTCACCAGAGCGTGACAGAGTTATGAAGAGGAAAAGTAAGAAATAACCTCCCCAGGGGGTATGTCCACACTTCAATTCCTCCTCCTCCATTCTCCTGTTGGAATTTTGGGCAAGTACATGCACCTGACTTGATTTTCAAGGGGCCAGGCTGGGACTCCAACTGTGGTCAGTCATGTGGGAATCCAGTGCCTTAACCATCAACCCATCTACTGTTCCCTTGATTTCTATTGTATGAATATGCATAACTAATATTCCAGCCTCAGTGCAAATGACATAGCAAAAATATTTTTTTTTACAAACACCTTAATTATGCTGATGCAATCTTTTTTTTTTTTAATTGTCAGAGGATGTGTTTGCTCACCAGAGAGAAAGCACTCCCCAATGGGAGCATGATCATTCTACAATTCTGTTTCCTCTACTTTTTTATCTCATCAAGGTTTTGAGCATGGACATGTATGTGGCACGTGGCATGTTTTTCCATCTGCCAGGCCAGGATTCCAAATGTAGTCGCCCATGTGTGATCTGGTTTCCAGTACACAGTGCTCAACCATTGTGCTACAGACAGCTCAGAGTCAGTCTTTTTGAACATGATCGTAACCAATTCAAGGATCTTGATAATGAGGTACAGAAATCACTGCAAAGTCACTCTAATTTTGATCCATGAGGCTATAAATTCAAAAATAAAACAATATTTCTTTTCTTCTGTCAGGTAATAGAAAAATCTTCCAGAGTCTGTATTATCTGTTGATGACTTTAATTATCTGTTTTTTGTTAAAATTACCATTAAGTATTGAATGACTTCAGTGAATTTGTGATTTCCATTTTGTTATTTATTCAGGGCAAGTAATGCATCTACATTCTGCTTCATCCTGTGAATTATAACTAGTTTGAGAATAAGAAATTTGTTAATCATTAGTCTACATTGGTGTATTAAACATACCTAGTGCCTATCTTAAAAGGTGGATGTACAAAATTCTAGTTGATGATTGTGATGATGACGTCGGTGATGAGAGTGATGATCGTGGTGGTGGTGGTGATGAAATATGTATATGTTCAAGTCACTCTGTAAACTATTTCCTATGAATTAACTTACTGAGTTTTCTCAGGAAATAGATGTTTGAGATCTTCATTTTACAGATGAAAAATGAGGTTCAGAGAGGTTAAATTACATAGGTTACTGTCAAGAACAGTATTCTGCAGTATTACTCTATTATAGTATTCTGTCAGTGTAAGTGGTATTACTCCAAAGGTTTTTTAAAAATAACAAAAACAAACAAATAAACACAATCTGGCATTTCATTCACTAGCTATATCATATCTTGAAAAAAAAGAAAATGATTATTATCAGTAAATGCTTCTTATGACAACAATATTTTTTTTGGGGGGGCATGCATGCATGAAGACAGAGAGATCAAGATAGAATGTGAGACAGAGAGAGAGAGTTCACTCCACAATGGGGCTTGGTCACACTGCAACCATTTTTCCTTCAGTTCTCCATCCTTTCAGGATCCTATGCACATTCATATACATGACGTTCTCTAAGCCCCTAAAGGAAACTCAAACCCTGGTCAGCCATATGGGATCTAGCTTCTCCTGCACAATGCTCAGCTAGTTCCACATAAAAATTATCTGGTAACTTATATTGAGTTTACATGAGGATATTGTTTTCCTTCAGTTCAGACCCTATAAAGAAATATTATGTTGCTTTTAAATGTATATTCTTATTTGAGTTTAAGTCTCACTTCTACTATTTTTTAACTGTGTGGTCTTAAATCAGTTATTGCCTCTGGTTATCAATATATGAATCTCTAAATTACAGCTCATAAAATCTAACTTATAGTATGTTTAAATTAAATATGGTAAGTGCTTAACATAGTACTAGGAAAATTGTGAGTGTTAGATATTAGCTATTCTTGTTACATTGCTTTGTTTTTAGTATTTTTCTCATCAGTAGACCTTGAATATACACTTACTTTTAGTCAGATTGCTGCCTTTTTTCCTACATCCTAAGACTTTGCTGACACCAATCAATAGCTAGAGGCTAGCATTAGAATAATGAAATAAAGAAACAAATCAATATTACTTTACTTCAAACAGAAAAAAAAAAAAGACCCAATTGCCTGTCATCATTGGCACATACAGAAAGAGAATAATATAAAAGGAAGACTGATATCTGGATCAGTTAGGTTTTGTACTTCATAAATTCTTAACTGTAACATTTGATGATTTGAAGGAAATGATGGAGAGCAATAATTAATTTTCTTACTATTTAGAAAGTACAGATAATCAGACATTATCATTCTAAAAATTAAAGATGAATTCACATGCATTATTCTTAATTAAAACCAATTATAACTCCCAAGTGTCATCTACTCCTTTATCAGGGCAATTCATTTTTTTGAGAGATTTTTCAATTTAGTATTTCATAAAAATGAGATGACTTAAAGGACAAAACAGTCCCTTACCCCTGAAATCTAAATTACTAATGTCATAGATAGAGAAAGAAATTAAAAACACTTTTCCTTACGACAATAATGATCCATATCCTAACAACCATCTTATATTTCACCATAGTTCTCTCTTAACTTCTCTATATATGTTTCAGATCTTATCCCACTAGGGTTACTCGCTTAATTTAACCAAAGAACCTAAACCAAAAGGCAAAAAAAAACCGACTGATGAGTTGTCTACCTTATATATAATTTCATTAGTATATACTGTCTAATTAATTTGGAAAATGAAACTCTTCATACTAGTGTAAAAAAATGATGAGAAATGTTTTTATTTACTTTGGATTAATAATAAAATAGGTAAACTCCTGAGGTATTCATACAGCTTTGATTAACTAAGCTGCATGTCTGCCATGTAATTGTATGCTATGTGGTGTATTTAGTGCATAAGCCGCATGTATATTTTCCCTCTTGCTTTTGAACTTGTTTTCTGAAATTAGAGTAAATCTGAATTCCCTAAACCTATCATTCCTAAATCTAAGAATTATCTAAGTGTTCCTTTCACTTTCTCAATTCTCAGAAAAATGTTTTCTTACTTTCCTTGTCATCCTTCCACATGTGTTCCTGATGTGCGTGTGTGTGTGTGTGTGTGTGTGTGTGTGTGTGTGTGTGTGTATGCCTAAATCCTAAAAGGAAAATGGAAGAAAAAGACTTGTGACATGGCTATCCCCTATGGGGGAGTACTTTCTCAGTTTTATTCCTTTCTCTCTTCTTTCTCTATCTCTCTCTGGCAAACACACACACACACACACACACACACTAGCAAAATTTTTACACAGAAAAATTTATAACAATACATTAAAATTCAAATATTTACAAGTCAAGTGAAAAGAAACACAATTATGTTAGTGGTGCACAGGTTTTAGATAGATTTTTCTCAGGGAAATATTTACAGAAATGTAGAGTGATCATAAACTTATAGCTTATTTGAGTTTTTTATATATCTTATACTTAAAATTATTTTTAAACAAATTCTTATAAGAGCAAGCATTACTTTAAAGTACTGAAAAGATTTAATCTTAACAAAGTTGGATATACTTTGCGAACCAGCAGTTAGCGTAATGGCTATGTCGCTGGACTCCCACGTATTCGACCGCGGTTCGTGTCCCGGACCGGTGGCTTAAAACTCACACCGGGCACGTGTTCGTGCATGCCCAAGATTCCGAGAGAAGAATGGAGGAGAAGGGATTGCGGAGTGACCATTCTCCCTGGGGGGTGATTTCTCGCTTTCTGTCTCTTTGTCTCTCTCTGTCTGTCTGGCGAGCGCACGCGCCCTATAGTGAAAACCTCTCAAAAAAAAAAAAACAAAAAACAAAAAAAAAAAACTTGGATATACTTAAATGTATTATATCTTGTTAAAATTTTTAATAAATCAATTCTATAATGTCCTTTTCCACAATTTTGTTGAAAATCCCCATTGTTTCTACATTGTATGTAAAACAGAATAATTTTATATTAAGGTAAAAACTAAACTACTATGAGTTCAATAGGACCATAACTCTTAAATATAGGAATTACAAATTACTTCAGGAAATTAAAATGCACCTATACTTTTCACCTGTACCTCTGCTTCAGGAATTGAGTCAAAAATTCATGACAAACTTCAAACAAAGTACAAAGTTTGAGGGACAAAATGGTTGACTAGGGACAGTCATAGTAATAGCTCTCTCATAGGATGGTCCAAAAAATGTAGATAAGTAGCTGTACCTGGAGCAGAGAAGTGAAGTAAGACTCAGCAGGATTGTGGGGAATTTTTGAGATGCCAAGTCTCAAGGAAGACAAAAGAGAAAGGTTAATTGTCCAAACTCAGAAAAGAACTAGAGACAACTGAAGCCTTGTAAGATGGAGGTGTCCCTCCAAAACTCCCAGTTTTCAGCTTCCTGCTCCCACCAGGAATCCCAGCACATCCCAGCAGGAGAGTATCAGAAGAGATACAGACTGGGCATACATCCTAAAAAGCTGCAAAGACCTTCCACTCCAGAGAGAATGCAGTTCTCCTTCTGCCTAAACTCCAGCACACAGCACCGCCTTGGGAACTGACGGGACATTGAGCTGACCGACTAACAAGCCTAAGTGCCCACTCCCGTTGCCTTGGCCCCTGGACATCAGGAGACACTCCTTGCTGGTTTTTTTGTTTTTTCTTTGTTCTTTTTTGTTTTGTTTTGTTTTGTTTTGTTTTTCCCACAGAACAGTTTTTCTCAGGTCTCCCCAAAGAGTAAGTGTGAGTGAAAAGTAGGGAATGGTAGCTAAAAAGGAGACGTGTAATAGGGACTTCCTCTTTAGGGAGCAAAACAGACAGGGTGTCTCTCCACATTCCAGTCTCAGGGACCTAATACTACAGGCCTGCAGGCAACTCCCACTAGGCCTCAATTGGTTAGATCTCCAGCCTCTCCCTCCAATGCACAGACTTGGACTGGCTGGCACAATTTTGACCTATCCCCTATCATCCCTGCAAAAAAACTTGGCTGCTCCAGATATACAGGCCAATACAATGTTCACTACTAGGTTCCTGCTACTTGTATCAGTGGTCCCATGTAGTTAGTGCTTCTTTACCTTTTCAGCTTGTGATACACAGTCCCAAGACTACCCTGGAGCGCAGTGGACAGATGAACTCAACTCAATCTCTGCCCCTAGCTGCACAGACTTGCGGAAGCTCAAACACTACTCTCCAGTTCTGCAGTAATGGTATATAATTCCCTCCCAACCTCCTACCCTTAAATTTTGGTATGCCCAGCCTCTTCCTCTGCCAACATTGAACTATCTACAGAGAAGTACCGCATCTATGGAGATAATCAGGCACTGGAGCAGATAGCTTCTTCTATCTTCAGGGATTGCACACAAATGGATAAACAACTAGCCATTGCCTGAGTCACGATTTTTGAACCAACACCAACATCCTTTCTTTGTGCATTTCATTCAAGGATGATGTCCTGGCCAATGCAATAAAACAAAAGTGCTATTAAACACATTCAAAACAGAAAAGAAGAAGTTAAATTCATTATTTATGGATAACATGATTTTATGCATACAAAAGCCTAAGGAATCTACCATAAACCTCTTAGGAGGGATAAATGCTTTGGCAAAGTTGCAGGACACAGAATAAATATACAAAAATATGAAGCATTTTTTTTACTCCAACAATGAACAAATTGAAGCAGAAATGAATTAATCAATTCCATGTATTATAGCCACCAAACAATCAAAATCAAGGAATAAATCTGATCATAGAAGTAAAATCTCTACTTATAAAATTATAAAAAAACTAAATAAAAAAAAATTTAAAAAACACAAAAAGGGAAATACATTCCTCATTCATAGATTGGAAAAATTAATGTAATTAAAATGTTGAGACTATCTAAAGGGATCTACAAATTAAATGAAATTCCTATTAAAATGTCCTACAATATTCTTCACAGTAATAGGAAAAAAATCATAAAATTTGTCTAGAATCATGAGCTAACATATTGCCAAAGCAATACTATATGAAAGTGTAAACATGGAAGTATTTCACTACCTGACTTCAAAGTATATTGCAAAGCTATAATAAGCAAATCAACATTGTACTGGCACAAAAACTCACAGACCAGTGGAAGAGAATAGTGAATCCAGGGCTGGCTTGGTAGCATGGTCATTAAGCAATATTTATAGCAAGCCAGATCCCATATGGCTGACTGAAGTTTGAATCCCAGCCCCAGTGGCTTGAAAGTAATGCCAAACATGTGTATGTTCATGCTTAGCATCCTGATGGGATGGAGAAACAGAGAAAAGAGCTAGCAGCCTGACCATGCTCCTCTGGGAGACGTTCTCTGTCTATCTATCTTTCTATTCCTCTTTATCTCTGTCTGTTTCTTTGGTAAATGTATACGCCCTCTGAAAAAAAGGAATAGTGAACCCAGAAATAAACCCAACATACAATCAATGATTTTTTGAGAGTGGGTACAAAACAAAACTTTGGAAAAAAAGATAATCTTTTCAATAAATAATGCTGGGAAAACTGGATATCCACCTGTAGAAAAAGAAAACTAGACTCGTATCTCTCACCATTGATAAAAATTAACCAAAAATGTATTAAAGACTTAAACATAAAAGCAAAAATTATAAAACTACTGGGGGAAATCAGTGAAAAGACACTTTAAGATACTGTAATAAGCAAAGAATTCTTGAATAGAATCCCCAAAGCAAGGGTAATAATACAAAACTTAGATAAGTGGAGTTAAATCAAGTTAAAAACTTCTACACAACAAAGAAAACAATAAATAGAGTAAGGAGTCAACACAAAGAATGACAGAAAATAATAGCAAACTATACTTCAGATAGTCGAGTGACACCAAGAATATATAAGGAACTCAAGTACTGCATACAACATATAGAAAACTATAAATAAATTATATATACATATATATTTATATATATGAAGTATGAATTTATTTTGGTGAGGAATATTGAAATTCATGAATTTTATAATATGCATTTTCTATTAGACTTTGTATTACTAAAAAAAAATAATTATACAGCTAGGTAAAGTCATCTACATGAGGAATATCTCTCAGCACTTTTTTTTATAACTGACTATACAAAAATAAACTAAATATTTACCAAACCAGAAATATCTGGATAAAATAGAAAAATGATAACCTATTAATCAAAATGAGAATCTATATAGAAAGGCACAACAAAAGTCCATATTATATTTTTGACCTGAATAATAGATTATATGTGCATTTTTTCCACTTAATATTACATGATAACGATTTCCCATGTAATTATTAACCTAAAAATATTTTAATACCATGTAACAAATAATTTTAGTGTATCAATCCAATGAAATTTATTTAACAACTCTCCAGTTATTAGGTGGTTAGGAAAAGGTAAACACACACACACGCACACACACACACACACACACACACACACACAAGTCTCTGTGTGTACAGTTTCCATTAACCCTAGAGTAGATTTACATGTATGAAAAGGGCACTGTATAATTCTTCCATTATTGAAAAAAAAATACATTATTAAACACCAGGAAAAGAAAGCACACATTTGCTACTGGAAATATTAAAATTTTGCAACATGAGACGTCTTCTCAATCATAAAAAGGCTTGATAATTATGCACAAATTCTTTGTTCTAGTCTATCATAGCAAAATACTAGAGCTGGGTGCCTTAAATAATAGAATTTCAATTTCTTAGAGTTCTGGAGCCTGAAAGTCTGAGATCAATGCTATAGCAGGCCAAGTTCTAGTGAAGTTTCTCTTTCTCTCTTATAGATGATTGCCATGTTTTTTGTGCTCATGCGGCTTCTTCCTGGTGAGAGTACTGAGAAGGAAGTAGAGAGCAAGCTCTTACGCCTCTTTTTATAATGGTACTAATCCCATAATGAGAGACCCACTCTTGTGACCTCTTCAAACCTAATTACTTCCTAAACACCCCATCTGCAAACACCACTACAGTGAGTGTTAGGGCTTTAAACATAAGAATTTGGGGAGGAAACAGTTCAATTCATAACAGTTCTAAAATCTGAAATTTTTTTTTCTTCGTATGATTGACTGTCTAGAATATCAGCCCTTCAGGAGCCAGCTGGTGGCATGGTGGTTAAGGGTGCTGGACTCCCATATGGCCGACCACAGTTCAAGTCCCGGACCTGGTGGCTTGCTTTCTCACTTTCTCTCTCTCTCTTATTCTGTCCCTCCCCGCTCAAATTAAAATAAATAAATAAATAAATAAATAAATAAATAAATAAAGTTAAATAAAATAATTCTAAAAAAAAGAATATCAGCTCTTCATTTATGAATTAGCAAAATGTTGTGATATTGAACAAATCAAAGAAAGTATAATTATCGTTTTTAAAAGGTCATTGAAAATATTATGTATTCATTATTTACCAAATATAGTATTCAAAAAATAATATTTGAAGTATGTAAAACCTTTGGTGAATAAACAGTTACATGCGAGGTATGGAATTATATACTAATCATAATTTCATTTAATTATGTAATTTTGACATTAATGCAAATATATGCTTTAATACATGATTATGTAATATTAAGAGTTACAGAGTTTTAATTTATTGGCATGAAATATCATTTAAGAGTGTATTTTATCACCATAAAGGTAAAAGCCAAAATCTGAAAACAGATTTTTTTTCTTATTCTGAGACTAGTATAAACACACTATTTTTCTATAGCATATACAAATGATTAAAAAATATTTTCATTGTTAAATAAGTTTACTACATCTAAAACATTGTCATGATTTTTGTGATTACTATTTATAAATGAGATCTTAGGATGAAAGTAAAGTATCAATGTGATTAACATTTCAAAAATTCAGTTTTTTTTTAATCACTTTCTTGCCAATTACTTAATCCACTATAGGCTTTAAGTATTAGTATGACTCAAGATATAACTGAACAAATTTGAATACTGAAGAGACATCGAACAGTCTCAAATGCATGAAAAAAACTTGTAAACATGAGATTAAAATTACTGATGGAAAAATTCTAAACCCTATTGACTTTATAGATTCCATTTCACATATATTGTTTGATTCTGTCTTATAGCCTGTACTTCGTTATTCTTAAATGTTTAATTTATTTTTTTTAAATAGGACTTCGAATCAGCGGGGGTGGGGGAAGAAACAGTAAGTAAAGAAGGAAAATCCTATTTGCATATATTCTTTCTAAAATCAAATGGAATATATTCATTGTATTACCTCCATGCATTGCAAGTTTCTATTCCCTAGGTGACTTTCATGAAGAATGTTGTCGACTTATACTTTTCCATAAAATAATCTTCTTTTAGGGCACCATTAGTTCCCAAGTAAATGTCAGATTTGTAGATCATGTGCTACATAGCTTCAGTCCACATAACATTCTTCCTCGTATGGCTGCTCAAGGATCTTTTGAAAACAAAAGCTCAGATAGGTAATCAGGTGGGTTCAGAGACACTAATACTCATGTTGGTCTGATCCACTGGTAATCCAGAGCCTGCTACTGAAACAGAAGTACTCAGTGCAAACCCCTTTAATCAAGTTTCATGCATAAAGATTTCCTGTTGTCCAGGGGTTGGTAGGCCCAGAGAAGACTCCATGGGTTGACTAGAGAACAGAAGGCCATTCCTAAAGCCCACAACAGCCTTAGCTCAAAGTATACCTGGGCATGCTAGAGCTCAGAAAAAAAATTATAGAACAAAGACCACTGCAAAATCAATAAAATAAAATTTACTCAAAAGAAAACTGTCGATTATCCATAAAGACATTTTCAAAGTTGGGGAAAAACTGTACAAATGATTTTGAATGTGTATTCTAACACTTGAAAGTGGTAGAAAGGTCACAGGATTAGAGTGAGATAAGGTGTACAGATTAGTAAGATTTTGAAAGAGGCAATTCCACTAGTGAGAATTGGAAGCCTTTTTAAAGTGTGCATTTTACGTGGGAGAACAGTCTGGAATCATTAAATATTACTGACACCATGAGAGTATCTGGCCTTTCATTTTGTCTCAGCATAGTTTCCATTAAAGTAGGAGGCAGTTGGTAGTGTTAGGAATTCAAAATTCAGTATGTTCAATTCATGTGGTTTTTGTGAAATTTAACTTCTTTTAACTTTGGTTTCCTCAATAGTAAAAGAAAATAGTAATAACTACTATCTCTAATTGCTATAAAAATGAACACAACAGGATTTTGCTATCATTGCATTCAGGTATTTATTTCTATGAAAACAGAAAATGATAAACTTCTTAAGTTAAGCCCTTTAAATAAATGCATTGATTTGAATTTCATACTGTACTCTCCCCTCAGAAATAGTTATAGTGTAATGCAATTCTTTCCATTTTACAAGACTATCTTTTAACTTTCTCCATTTTCTCTAGAGATTTAAAATATATCATATAGAAATTAAAGGTTACCTTTTAAAATATATTTTTATATAATAGCATTCATTATATTATAATAGGTGCTATATTATCTCATTTGTAGAATAATGTGGGGCATTTTAATTTCAACCTTTGTCATTATGAAATAAATTTATCATAATTTACAGTGCTTAAGAGATTCAAGAACTAGCTACTACCCTAATGTTTACAATACATTTGTATGCTCCTAGCTGCAGTTCGAACCTGAAGGTTGATAACCAGTGTATTAGGCATCAGTAAATTAAGGGGTATGAATGTAGAACTGAATAAAATTTGCTTTCTTTTATTTTTGTATCCTGCACCTTAACAAACACAATCCTAGTTCACGTTTCCAAGTCTATGAGGTTTTAAGAATGAACCCAAGAAAATAAATGTGTATCAAAGAGATTGGAGAGTAGGAAGAAAGGGATTTTTCAGGGTGACAGGATCTCCATTCCATCTGTGTGCACAGATACCAGCAGGCACTATCGAAGACCAAAAGAAATAGCTTCTGTCATTTCCAGATGTAGAGAATGATTGCCCAGCAGGACTTTTCAGACTGTTGAAAAGTCTAGTGCATCCAAACTGCCTCCTCCATAAAACATCCTCATCATTTGAGTGCTTTGTGAAAACCACAGAGACATGATCTTTCTTTATCAAACACCCTTTTCTAGCAGCATCCCTCAATGTTTTCAATTCCAGTAGAAATGACAAGAACACAGAGTAGAAGCATCAAATAGGGGATTCTGTCTCTTGTGGATTGAAAACACAGAGTTCATACTCCAAACTTTGTATAATTTAATAATAATAATAATAATAAAGAAAAATTATATTACGAGCATTTACTATCTCATTTATCCCTTATAAAGTACTAACAGGTATGCAGACTTATAGGAATAGTTAATCCTAAATTGCAGAGAAAGATAAAATACAGTAAAATACTTCAAAAATACTTCTTTCAGAGGGTTGCATGGTGGCACAGAAGTAAAATGCAACGTTCTGTAATGTTGACCCACATAGACAGGATATTATGATTTATTAATTATCCATTAAATGCAATAATCTACTAAAAATGAGTGTATGAAATTTTGGTCATTCTTTTGTATAAATTATTTAAATCTAAATAACTTAACTATGAAATTTTAAACTGTATTTAGTTCTTTTGGAACTTTTAGGAATGACTCCTTATACTCAAAATATTATGCCACCTATATTATTATAGCCACACTCTTTTTTTTTGTTATTGTTAGTGGTTTGGTTTTAGGGTATGTGTGCTCACCAGAAAGAGAGACAGACAGACACAGACAGACACAGTGAGAAGGAGAGTGAGAAATTACCTCTTGAGGGAGGATGCACATATCACTGTCCCTTCTCCTCCACTCTCCTCCTGGATCTTGAACAGTCATGCACATGCACCCAGCATGATATTCAAGCCACTGGGTCCAAGACTCAAACCATGGTCAGCCACGTGGGAGTCCACTATGCCATCTACTGGTCCCAATTGTTTCTAATAGTTTTGTTAATAATTTTCTATTTACCACTAGGTCGTAAAGTATATGGTGAAATTAGGAAAACCATAAGCAATGCTCTTGGGATATGTCTGCACTGAAAATTATTTTAATATGCCTGTAATATGTTATACATAATTTGTAGTCTTACATATGATTTCAATATGTCATATTCCTTCAGATTCCAAGAGTAGAAAGACTACACATGAGGACTACTCCTGATACTCAGGAGAGTGAATTCAAACTCCTAAAACTACAGTTGCATTATGAATATGTTTAGTTTCAGAAAAACTTCATATGTCAACATGTTTAAATCTTATAAAAAATATACAAAGTCTGGAACCAGCAGGAGATGTGGTGGTTAAGGTGCTGAATTCCTACATGACTGACCATGGTTCAAGTCCCAGACCTGGTGGCTTATTCTCTCTCTCTCTCTCTCTCTCTCTCTCTCTCTCTCTCTCTCTCTCTCTCTCTCATGAGTGCACATGCTCTACAGAAAACTAAAAATAATAATAATAATAATAATAATAAATCAAATACAATAAATAATTCTTTAAAAAATGAATGTCCTTTCTCCTGATGAGAGTGAGAAACTATAGGAAAAGAGAACTGGAAACTGAGTTTCAGAGTTTCATGTAAGGGTCACCATTTGTTGCCATCCACAGACTATCCCTGCAATAATTCTAGAGAAATGAAATGAGCTTGCCTGTTCTAGAGTAAATGATAAGGATCTCTGGTATCCAGCATTCTGCTAGCTCCCATATATTGTTCTCCATAATATTTTAACAAGCACGAGATGAGCTACTGCATCATTTTTTGTGAAGTTTCAGAGACCAAACAAGCACCAAAGACAGCATCAGAAGTGCTTAGTGGCCTCAGCATGAATCCAACAAGTGAGGACATTTTGAGCCCAGTTCCTCATAACGTTCTTCTGGTGCTTCCTGAGAAGCACAGGGTACCAAGCATATGCCTTCATGGTGAATGACAGAGAGTCTTCACAAAACCCATTGGGGTTCATCCCATTAAACGAGACATATGTACACAAATCTTTTGTAAATAATCCCGTATCTATTATTGTCTTCTCCTAGTACGACTGAAAGAATCTTTGAGTCATGCATTCAGTGTTTTCAGACTTTTCTGTGAAAACATACTGTGATCTTTTGATATGTCTGAGGTTTGGGCAAAGGCGTGCCTGGCCACATTCTTGTCTTTCTTCCATTTACCTCATGGTGAATTTCTTAATTTCAGCATCTTTTGCAATCTAAGTAGGTTGAGATTTTCCCAAGTCATTTTGTTATATTTTCATTCAATAGCTATTCCCCCAATATCTTTTTGTGTGCACAGTCCTCTAAACATCAAAGAGAAACTAAGCTGCACCTTCAACACTTCCCTCAGAAATCACCTCAGATAAATGTTCAGTTTTATCACTTGTAAATTACACCTTCCACACAACTGCAGGACACGATGTGCTAAGATTCTACCACTATAGAACAAGGCTCTCATTTCCTCCAGTTTCCAACAACATGTTTCTCATTTCCTTCTCAGTCTTCACCAGTAGCACCTGTCACACCCATTTACCAACAATCTATTCATGGCAATTTAGGCATTCTCTAAATCAGCATATGCTTTCTCTATCATGCTCTTCATGTACTTTGGAGTTCTCATGAGAAGAAACACTAACATGTGCATTTCTATTAACAAGCTATTCAAGGAAATGTAGGCTTGTCTTTATTGTGCCCCCTCCCCATTTCTTCTGCCTCTGCTCATGATCAAATTTTAAAGCCATGTTCACATTTTTAGATAGTTATTCCAATAGCACCTCACTTACGAGTACCAAAATCTGTATCCATTAAAAAAATTAACACAAATTATGTGGCTCAACAAAAATTTTATTACAGTTCTGAATATGTGAGCTTCACTAGGCTAAGGGGAAAATGCCAACAGTGCTTTGCTATTTTTTGTAGGCACTGGTTAGCAATCATGTTTACCTTTTCCAGTTTCTATATGTTACCTGATTGCTATACTCAGCTCATGGTCGCCTTTCTACATATTCAAAGTCAATCATGTCAGGCCAAGTAGTTCTTTTTTTTTTTTTTTTTTTTGGAGAGGTTTTTGCTATAGGGCACATGTGCTCGCCAGAAAGACAGAGAGAGACAGAGATACAGAAAGTGAGAAATCATCCCCCGGGGGGATAGCCATGCCACAGTAACAAACAGACCACAAGGTACTACAAAATCTATCAATGCTTTCCCAGGCACAATACAGATTGAACCCAGAGCAGGGCTTTATGGGAAATAATTAGACAGCTAGGACTATTGAGGTTATGGTCTGACCCTTCCTGAGCCCTAATATCAAGCTTATAAAGACCCTTTAAGAAGCCTGACCTTGAATAGCTTGTTTAGAGATCAGCCAAAACTTTCTCTGACTGTTTGATAAGTAGAGAGGGTTCAACTATTCTAGCCAAGTTACCACCATTGTAGAATACAACAGTGCAGGATCAGCAGATGACAATCTTTACGTCACTGGGCTCTGATGTTGTTGGCTACAGCTTGAGTCCTGGACTCGGTGGCTTAAACTCACACCAGGCATGTGTGTATATGCACCCAAAATCCTAGAGGAGAATGGTGGAGAAGGGATAATGGCATGGCCATCTCCCCAGGGGCTGATTTCTCATTTTCTGCCTCTCTGTCTCTCTGGTGAGCACAGGTGCCCTATAGCAAAAATTTCTCTTTAAAAAAAAAAAAAAAAGAAGAACCTACTAGTGCAAACTATTGATTAGATAATTAAGGCATGATTATAATTTTTATCAAATAATTTTTTGAAAGAGATTTTTGCTATAGGGTGCATGCACTAGCTGCACAGAAAGAGACAGAGACAGAACATGAGAAATCACCCCTCAGGGGTGATGGCCATGCTGCAATCCTTTCTCTTTCATTCTCCTCGGGAGATCTGGGACACGTGCACATGCCCTGCGTGAGGTTTCAGCCGCAGGTCTGGACTCAATCTGCAGTCAACTACATGGGAGTCCAGCGACGTAACCATTATGCCATCTGCTGGTCCTAGATAAAAAGTTTTAGATCTGTAAACATTCCATGGAATATAGGAGTCTATAAGAAAAATGATCAGTTCTTGAATTGCTTGGTATTTGTTACCGTAAATAACAGACTCAATTTTATTGCGAGAATCCAATTTGCTTTATTATACCAGTGGGCCAAACATATAGACATTAAGGACCTCCACTCTTGAAAAGTCCTATCTGAGAATATATCAAAATATTGTGTAAGTAGCAGCATTATCCACACAGTAGATACATTTTATTTAAATGTGTTCACTCACATATGTTTTCTATCCCGGTACTTACTGGGAATATCTGTAAAATAAGAAAATGCACTGACAGCTTAGTTTTTCAAAGAATTTTAATGATGAGGAAACACATGTCCTTTATATAACACCAGAGACACAGAACACTAAGAATCTCTTACCTCTTGCAATTTTAGAATACAAAACCTCTCCACCCCACATTTACGGGTAATTCTACAGGAATATATACCTGTGGCTCAGGCTTTCTCTATGCCACCCTTACTCAGCTGCACAGAACTCAAACTGATTCCTTTTCTAAACCCCATGTAAGCATCTTCCTGCATGTTTTCCACTCTATTCCCCAATACACAGTATGGACAAAGACACAGAACTCGACAGAATATTTTCTCTAAGACCTGTTGATGTTAGTGATCCTTGGTCTCAAGTGTTCACCTTGAAACACATTATAATCATCGTGGTCTCTGAGGCTGTGTGCCTTGAAAAGTGTCTTGTTTTTGTTTTTGCTTTGTGGTTTTTGTTTTACCTATAGACCTATTGATACTTCTTGCAGTTGATGAAGCAGAAAATGGGTTCTTCTCGTTATTTCATTTTCTGCTTTTCTTTTGTTAAACTAAACAATGAATCATGCAATGATATGACTTTTAAGCCCACAGGTCTGGGACTCAAACCATGGTTGGGCATGTGGGAGTCTAGCAATGTAACTTCTATACCATCTGCTGGCCCAGTGTAATTCATTTTTACTAGTAAATACTTTTCTCTTGAATGATCAGTCAGTAAAGAAACAAATAAAAAATATAGGTACTTTAATGATGCCTTTAGAGTTGAAGATACACAGAATCTATTTATAGGGGATAATGATGTTTATCATGAGGGAAAATAATTCATTACTAAAGAATCCATATAGATAGATGCAAATTAATAAGATGTTGTCATATTAAATAAAATGCATGATTTTTATTATTATTTTTTCTTCCATATATGATGGGCAAAGTTTGTCTTTAATTTGCCAGAGAGCACATACACTCAACAGAGAGAGAGAAAGATGAGGAAAGGAGAAAGCAACCCCCAATGGGATGTGGTGACATCACAATTCCTTCTCCCTCATTTCTCCATCCTATTGGTATTTTGGTCATGAACATACAAGTACCTGGCATGTTTTTATAGCTACCAGGGTTGATATTTATACTGTGGTCCCCCATGTGGGATAGGGCTCCTCTGAGGCTGACCTGTATAATAGGTAAAATTCTAAATTTAACTTTAATTTCAATTGGGATAGACACAAATTTATGATTCAATATTAGATCTTTCAACAAAAATGAATAAACTGACATTAGGAATTTTAGCTGTCTTTACACTGCCAAGTTTAAAAATTAAAGTTCTTTTAGATCAGTTTTACAAATGGTCTGAAAATTAGTTTAAAACTTTCAAGCATAAAGAAAGTCAAAATGAGAAGCAGATGGGCCTATACTTCTTTAGAGAAGAACTGTCTGTTTCTCCTTATGATCAACAGAAAGGCAAGAAAGGAAAGTGGAATAGAACACCCAAGATTTCACACACATTGCTACATATTGCCATGTATTCATTAGATAGCCAAATATATTCATATTAGAACACTCATTCTTATTCAATATGTTCATAACATCATGTCTCAGTGCTTAATTTTTTATATTTAATTGAAGTTGGATTTTTACACATAAATTACTTAGGGTAGGTATTAATCTAAATTTTGCTTACAGTGTAAGGTTTATGATATTTCTACCATTTTTGGAGAGAGTGCAAATCTTGATTTAATCAAACATTATTTTAACTGTGACAGATAAATATTCTTGCAGTCCATGATGTAATAAAAGATAAAAGTCATGCAAAAGCATACTCACTACATAGTAAATGGTTATTTTTACTTTATTATGCCCCTTATCAAAACTATGAAACTCTGAATTTTTGCCTATAATTACTCATCTCCAAAGTTCTGAACTCATTAGTGTGATAGAGACATCTAATTGTCACCAAGATTGATGAAAAACATTTAATAATAGCACCTAAACTGAGAGAATTTGATGCTAAGAACTGAAATAAAAATGAAGGGAATAGAGAAAAGAATTTAAAAATTTAAGCTTTATAAGTCCGTTGTCCTTCAACCATGACAGTGTTGAACTAAATGCAGGGCATTACAGTCTAAAAATAGAGCTTTCCAGTAAGGACTTGCTTCTCTGTGTTCCATGATACTCACATGCTGCAAAGATCCAACCAGTAATCACCTCTGGTTCTTAGTATATCACTGGCATCCGATTTCTCAGATCACATTTCTGCTGGATCACCTTTGTCCAGGTTTACACAAAGTTCTCCATCCCATCCCTGTGTACTACCCTACCAATAGCATACATGTGTTACTGAGACATTTATAAAACATATTTATATCAAACAACATACTTTTCTTACCGAATTACATTATAATCAAATGTTCTTGTAACAGAGATAACTTTATATCAAGCTGTAGTGTTTGCTTTGCATTTTTCACTACTTCATGTCAGGAGACTGATCACAAGTAATAAGCAACTGTCTTTCTCCATTTCAAAATAAAACAACTTTTACAAGACAAGGATTATCTCATGTGTTTATGTCAGTATTGCCATTTAAATATTCCCTATTATCTTCTGCAGTAATCTGGACTTTATTACCTGTTCATAAATAGCTGTATCCTGTCTCATTATCTATAAATTGTCTCATACTGTCTTTTAAAATTCTTTCATAATCATCCTTTTCTTTTTCCTCCACAAGAAGTCATTCTCTCCTCTTTGGACTGGTGCACTAGCCTATTTACTGATTTCAGGCTGTTTTCCAACTGATATGAATTCTAAAATGGATTTTTGAAACACATTAAGCACATTGATTCGATACACTATTCAAAGCTTTCTATGTAGCCCCCAACAGTGAACTTCAATATTGAATTCCATAGAAAGTCTTTTGAAATCCAGAATGAGTTTAGGAGAAGAAAAACGAAAGTCCCTTGGACAAATAAGTTTAGGACATGGTGACTATAACAATTTCATTACTCTAGGCCTCTTAGACTATTTTGAAATTGTTAGGTATGTTCAATATTCAAGAAGGTAGAATAGCATGAATCTGTTCTCAAATTTATTTGTTCATATATTCTGGGGCATAGACAGGAAGAAGTATAAATACTTATGAACACAGTGTGAGGTCCTGCCCCACCAAAACACATTGCTTCTGTTAGTGATCTTACTTGTGATTATATTTGCCTAATTAGGCTCTTGCCTGAAAAACAAACAAACAAACAAACAAACAAAAACCAACCCTTCCCCACTCTCAAGAATCAGCTTGATCAATGCTTTCTTCAATCCAGTGTTTTCTCTGTTTTTTAAGATCATTTGAAAAATGGCTAAATCTCTACAAGTGAGGCCCTGATATCTATTTATTTTTGTCTTTGAAGTTGTTTCTGACAGAGTATGAATACTTAAAATCATTGCTCTTATTCTACACGGGTTGCTCTGACACTGGGCCACCATTTTAGCTGCTCCCCTATTATGAGTGCTTATCTTATTGCATTGTGTTTATTTGCTTACTGTATTGTCATTAAATCAGGCTATTATTGTTGTTTATATACTTGCACAGTATTACTACCTGGATACAGAGTCAGTATTCACTGTGTAGTATTAATGAGAAAACAAAAATTTGGCCTTAATTGAATTTTAAGTTCAAATAGAGATGGACATTTAATAAATGTTTATTATTTAGTCTTATAACAGAAAAGAAAAAAAAGAAATAAAGAAAGAGAAAAAAAATCACATTCTCATGTGATTGCTACCACAATGAGCAAGACTATCTTAAACATGAATATTTGAAAGAAACATCATTAACAATTTAAAAACTGTGTGAGTAGAAATTTTATCTTTTTTCATTTGGAAAAAATGATAAAGAAAGAAACCTGGGAGGGCTAAATTAATAATCGTAATTGTTGAAACACTGCAAATCATCCGAGCTTTGAAAAGATAGATTACACAAAAACTCCACAAATTGATTGTTGTAAAAGTCTTTAGCATAATGAGATGAAAATCACTGTATGGAAGACTATGTATGAAATAAATGATTTATTTTGCCAAAAGCACAGTATAAGTTTAGGGGAACAGCTATTAACAAAATAGGCCTAGAAACAAAATTGTCAAAGCAATAAAGCGAAAATTGACTCTAAATGTAAACAATGAGTCTGTGAATCACCCATCAATACTTGGAGCAGCACTCTTAAAAATCTAGTTAAAAGTAGAAACACCAGAAGCCAATCAGAAAGTAAAAATAAAATCTCAGTCAAAACAAATCGGAATAAAATTAAGCTATCGATATACAGTTAGTTCTTCAGATTTCTTAAAAAGAACCCCCTGGAGCACCCATAACCCAATAAAACTGGTAAAGTTTTATTGCTCACCTAAAACTCAATTTTTTTCCTTTCTTATAATAAAAAAAAAGCAACTGATTTTTAAGAGGTTGGCATTTTGTCCAGTTACAAAACTATGTTTTCAGTATTTTTAGGGGAAATAAACCGTGGCCAACATGACATGAGTGGACGTTTTGGATGAGACTTCGGGAAAACTGTTTATTAAAGAGCTCAGGTCAGCTGGCAGGAGTCTACAGTTCTTCTATCTTGGAGGCATGATGGCATGGCGGGTGCTACAATGACAGTGAGATGACCTTGAGAAGTGAAGTCACTTGCAAAGTATGACAGAGCGAAGGACAGATAGCCTGAGTGTGATTGCTAGTGAAGTCGTCAAGTCTACTATAGACTCTACTTTTGAACTTTTAAAATGTAATTGTTAAGGTCATTTTCTTATGTCTTGCTAGTAACAAAATGCAATACCAAACTAGTAGACAATTTTACTTCTTGGATGACTATTACCTAACAGGAGCCACTTAGTACTTCTTTCCAAGGAGTACATGCCTAAATATCTTCCCTAAATATGTGAAAGGGAACTTTAGAGAGATGGAAATGATCAGATCAGGCTTTTCCAAAGGTCTTATCAACCCTCTGGATGGCTGACACCCCAAATTGTCATACGTACTGTAAAGAGAACCCAACCACTACTGATAAGTACGGAGGTATGTACAAAGTTCCTCCAGTATTTAAGTAAAAGTTACCCTATGATAAAATCATTAGAAGATTTCACATTTAGAATAAGCTTTGGTACTTTTGTCTAAATCATTTGATTTAACAGATATTCTTTATGCACCTGGAATTTGATCAAGTAGACCTAAGAGTGCTCTTAGGGAGGAATGACTAAGATTGACTGTAACTAAGGAAACACATATTAAAATAATCACATTTTTAACTATTTAAAAAGACCTTGAAGAATATATGAAGGAAAGGGATACAGACTGAGATAAAAAAAAAGGAAGTGACTGAAAGATAAAAAGTGATAGTGTCTCCAGCATTAGTCAGCAAAGAATGCACCCAATTTAAATAAATACATTTGTATTCTCTGTAAGCTCATTAGTGTAAGCCAAATTCTGACAGGCTATAAGGAATTGACCAAGATAGTATCACCTTTTTGGTATGTGTTTGGTCACTGACAATTCTCAAGTGATTTTTCTGAGTTACTACCTTCCATTTCTATCATTCGACCCCTCTAGGAGTGTGACATGGTCCAATACTCTCCATAAAACATTTAATGGTCATGCTATAACCTGCTCATTCTAAAACCCATATAAAAATATAAAAAATAGAAAGGAGAGGAGCATTTTGTCATTCTCATTCTCAATTCTATAAAATCTCCCCTCTAATTGCTCCTTTTCTTATTATCTAGCTTTAGATCCTCTATCACTTATAAAGATGAAGCCATTTCTCTGAGAATCAATGCTTTCTTCTCACTCTCCAGTTTACATTTTAGTAGTCGATGCCCTCCATCATATTAGGTTGTCAGGAAAATCATGACGTATTTTTTTATGCAAAAATGTGTCATGACTTTCCAGACAAGCAAGTACAAACATCTTTCATTTACTAAAGAAAAAAGGTCCCCTAAGAACTATGGCTTCATTGCCCTATTCACCTTTGCAGGAAAATTCCTGCAGGGTTGCTATGCCTGTCTTCAATTCTTCTTCCAATCTGCTTAATCCACTCCAATTATGCCTGTCTCTCTCCATAAAACTGGATCTATAAAATTAAGTGTAACCAATATCCTTTGTATCACATCTTATTGGACCTATCATTAGATCACATCACCACACAGTTAGTTGCTCTCTCCTCAATAACACTCTTTAGCTCTCTATTTTCCAGAGCCCCATATATTTTGGGTGCCACTTCTGATGTGTTGATTTGCCCTTCTCAGATGTTTCTGCTGATTTCTCTACTCTCCAACCTTACCTTATTAAACCCAAGGCTGTATCTTTTTTTTTTTTTGAGTGGTTTTCGCTATAGGCCGCGTGCGCTCGCCAGACAGACACAGAGAGACGGAGACACAGAAAGTGAGAAATCACCCCCCAGGGGGGTTGGTCACGCCACAATCCCTTCTCCTCCATTCTCCTCTCGGGATCTTGGGCACACACGCACACGCGCCCGGCATGAGTTCTAAGCCACTGGGTCCGGGACTCGAACCACGGTTGACTACGTGGGAATCCAGTGACATAGTCATTATGCTAACTGCTGGTTCCCCCAAGGCTGTATCTTAATCTTCTTGTGTCTCCTTTATTCTTTCCCTTGGTAGTCTCAGAGCTTTAAACACTGTATGTTTGAACAAAAAAATCTCAATTTTTGTATGGACAACCCAAAATTCTCTCTGTTATACTCCAGACTGCACACTTGGCATTACCAATTAGATTCCTTATGCCCATTTCAAATGTTACCTATGAAGATTGAACTAGTAATCTTGTCCCCTAAGTATGTGCTGCTAGAATTCGGTCTCTCAGAGTTGCTACCTTCCAGTTACTCAAGAATAAAAAGAGAGAGAGAGAGAGAGAAGATTCATTACTGAGTCCTTTTCTCTCATGCCCCATTAAACATTTTTCAGTAAATTTTCCCATCTCTGCTGTTAAAAAATAAGAAGGAGTTGACCACTTCTGACTACCTTTACTCAGTAGCTAAGTCAGGGTGATCTCTTGCTCAGATTATTGCTATAACCTCCATACTCTAGTCTCAGATTCCACCCTACCTGAATATATTTCTCCCAACCCACAAATCAGAATTCTCTTTTAAAACGTAAATAAGTTTATCTCAAATCTCTCTCATGGCTCCTTTTTCTGTTAACGTAAAAGCCCCCAAACCATTCTCTGATTTGGCCCCTTACCATCTCCCTGATTTTGTCTCTGATTCCCTTCCTCTCATTCTGTTCCATCTACATTGGGCTTTTCCTGTACCTTCAACATACTGCACAGAATTCTCTTCCTAGGGATATTTGCATTTATCTATTCCTCTTTACCCCAATATCTGTTTTTCCATCTTTATGTATCTGTGAGTTTTTCAAGGAAACCTACTCTTAACTATCCTATGTAAATTGCAGCTACTAAACCTTCCTCAAGCCATTCTAAATTCTGATATGTCGCCTTTACTTTGCAACAAAACACACATCACTCTCTAACTAAGTATAAATTTGCTTATGTCTTTCTTTGGCTCTTTTTAGTGACTTTTCTCACTGGCATGTGAGCTCCATCAACAGAAATACTCTGTCATTCTGTTCACTCCAGTAGCCTCGTGCCTAGCACTGACCATGGCTCAGTAAATATTTGTTGAATCAGTGAATGAATGACACTGCCCATGCATCTGTTTCAGTGGTCATTTCTGTGATTGTGACTTCTAAATGCTGTCTGCTATATGTCTCATGTATAAATCCAGTTATGTCCAGGGAAATCACAATCTCTTAATGAGCAGTGGCCATGTCTGATGCTCATTTATATTAGTGGTCAAAGAAGACATTTAGTACATTTTCTTTTCATATATAACTTAACATTCTATGAAAATGCTTTTTTTTTCCTTTGTCCAAGGCATAAGCCCATTCCTTCAACCAAGAGCTAACAGCCAAAGCATTTCACGAAAACAGTACGAAGCAGAGATGACCAGTAATAAAAATGGCTGTTCTAAAAATCTAAGAGAAGAGAAAGGCTTAGTAGTTAACACTATAGGCTGAGAAGCTAGCATGCCTCATATCTTCTCATCTTTGCTTCTCAATATCTGTGAAAACATGCCTGAGTTGCCTAATCTCTTCATGCATTGCCTTCTTAATTTTATTTTTTCCTTACAAATAAAATAAAAACAATAGCACTCACCTCATAAAATGGTTGTAAAAAGTAATTGTTAATGTTAGAAAGTAAATTTAGCCTGGTACATGGTAGTCCTTACTATACATGTGAACTAGAAAGACAGGTAACATATGAGGAAGAAAAGGCAACAAGATAATTTGCTGTTCTAGTGTGGCTCAAAGTTTAAACAACCATTTATCTGAAATGTCCACTCTTACTTCTACCGTGAACAACCTCTGTAACCTTGAGTGATTCACTTAAATGCTCAGGCCTTGGTTTTCTTCCCAATAAAATGAAGGGATTGATCTACATGCCTTCTTAGATCCCTAACAGCACCAAAGATTCATGCTTCTCTTAATGTTCTGAAGCAAGGTTCACTTTTTCACACCAAAATCAGTCCTTAGGCAATGAGCATGACAGCTCTGGGATAATATTTCTTTTCTCACTGATGTTAATGGCTATATTCATGGAAAGGGTGAGATTTGCAGTTCGACATTGACTAAGGAATGGAAAGCTGATGTTCGTCCTCATCTCTTGGCTTAGCTCTTTATGTCCACATTTCTGCGCCATGGTGAGAATCCTTGAAATGAAGTAAAAGGACAATCAGTGATAAGACAAGGACAATAGTGACATAGAAGAGATGATAGTCAATGTAATTAACAGTAAGTATAGCATGGGCACTGAAAATGAGAATGTCCGTAAGGTATATATTAGGTCCGATGACCCGATAGATATATTTCTGCTGAATGCCACTCCTAGGAGTGGGTAACTTCTTTTTTTAAATTATTATTTATTTAATTTTATTTATTCACTCATTTATTTTAATTTGACCAGAGAGAGACACAGAGGAGGAAAGAGACAGAGGGAAAGGGAGAAAGGAAGCCACCAAGTCCAGGACTTGAACCATGGTCAGCCATGTGGAAGTGTCCATCACCTTAACCACCATGCCACCTTCTGGTCCCAGGAGTGGATAACTTCTTTAGGATCAAGAAAGGTCAATTATGAGAAACTAGATGAAGAAAAAATGAGAAGTTACTATTAGATCACCTTAAGAATTGGAAGTTTAAAGCCTAAGCAGAAGCACCAGTTGCTGTAGCTTATTAGCCTTTTAAAAATATTTGCAACTCACAAAACAGCCCATCAAATATTCTGCCACTTCAGACACCAAAATCGTGATCTACCTTCTCTAAAGATGACTGTGACTTGAGGAATATCCTCTAATAGGAAAAGCGGGTACTTCCATGGGTGCATTTGTTTTCATCACTCAGTATTAGGATGACTATTTTGATCTGAGTAGAAGAGAATTTATTTTGCAGCTTCTTTAAATTCTGCACGTTTATTTTTCTGGCACTTGAACTCTAGTAACACAGAGGCCTTTAGATCTACATTCTGCTTCCTGTCTCGCATTTCTATTCCATTGCACGATAGAGTAGTAGCAGCTTGAATACTTCTAAGCCTCTCAACAGCTGATGTTCCTGCACTCTTCCTGCCACTTGGCTACTAGTTTCTGGCAATGCACACTGGCAAGCATGATCCCCACTGTTTCTAGGCTCACAGGAGCGAAGGCATAAAACTAAGTAGTTAAGAATACAGAGTCTAGTGCCAGACTACAGGAATTCAAATGCTTATTCTGACATTTACTAGGTGTGTTTGACTTTAGGCAAGATATAAACATCTTTGTGCCTTCATTTCCTTATCTGTAATGATGATAATAGTATCCAACTCACATGATTCTTATGGAGATTAAATGAGCTAATCAATCCATGGCACTTAGCAAGTCCTCAGAAACTGCATACCATCATTTATTATTAAACTTCAGTGAATTTATTAACATTAAATTTTTCACAGAAACATGGGCTTGCTTCTTTTGAAGTCTTCTCACTTAATTAAAAAGCAAATTGTCAATACACTGTAAATAAAAATGACACCAGCATTCAAAAAATACAAATTGAGTGGCCAGCAGGTGGCATATGATTAAGGCACTGAACTCCCACATGGCTGATAATGGTTCAACTCCTGGACCTGGCAGCTTGAAAATCACACCAGGCATGTGTACATACATGCCCAAAATCCTGAGAAGAGGATGGAGAAGAGATTACAGCATAGTCATCCCCCTGTGGGGTGATTTATAACTTTCCCTCTCACTATCTCTCTGTCTGCTGTCCAGTGAGTGCATTCACCTTATTGCAAAAACCTTTTTAAAAAGTGCGTATTAAATACTTTCTTACTCAATGTACCACTCTTTTAGCCAGTAGTGCCCAGTGCCCAGTTTAGATGATTTTTGTAATTTTGTACTATTTTGGTTGCAGTCACAGAATCAAAATGTCAACACCAATTTAATGCTTTTAAAATATAGAACTACTTAAGTATAATGATACTATATTTTGTATTTTTCTATATATCTTAAAAATAAGCCTGTTTACAATGATTGGCATTAATAGAATTCAACTGCAACTGTTGTGCTAATCCTTAAAATACTAAAAAAATGGATTTTAAGCATAAATCAGTTGTCACAGAAGTATGTTAATATAGCTCAGCTTATTTTTGGTGACATTAAAGCAATTTCAGACCCTCTGAACCTATAAAGAAATTAAAGAGGGCTGACTACCTTTGACACTCTAAGACATTCATCATTGCTTCAGTAAGGCAGGAAGGACAAGGTGATCACCTCAGAAGCTCATTATCTTCTTCCAGTCCTGATGCCTGTAATTCTAGTAGCTGCCAATCAGAGCCAGTTTTGCTGCTTGATGGATACGGACAGTATTTCTTTAAGTCCTGAGCTATATAAGCCACTCTTAGGAGTTGGGATTTAAAAAGAAGAAGAAGAAAACAAAGGAAAAGACGGTAAAGCATTAGGACATTTTCATGGTCCTAATATTGGTATATTATCTCTACTTGAAAGTGGAAGAAAAGTTTAGGATCAAACTGTGAATATGTTTGCCCAAAATGTGTTAAGAATCAAATCTTTCTTTACCCTGGCCAGCAAACCTAGGAGCCAGAGAAATGTTCTAATCTAATATATTAGGTGCAGTTCTCTAAGTAAGTTAAAGTAGGTACAGTTAAAGTAGTTCAATCAATAATAATTAACCCTCCCCCACTTCATGTGTATTTCTCTGGCAGAGGCTTAGAAGGAAAGAGACCAATGAAGTGTAAGCTTTGCTTTGATACCACTGCTGTGGGGAAAAGAAACAATGAAAGTTGAGCCTACTCTGATTAGTAGGCGCTGTGGAGATATTTTTAAATTCTGGGCTACATTCACCAGGACTATGGGTGTTAGATCACCTCTATACCCAGTCTTAATCTACCAGCTCTTCCTAGTTTTAGAGAGGTAGAGGCCTACATAGATTAGGGCAGCCTCTAGAAAAAGTCATAGACACTTCCACTAGAGGGCACAGATTTCCTGTGACAAAGAACAAGCTCCTCCCCCTCTAAAGTTAGTGACTGAAGAATGATATTGCATGAGCTGAACAGTCCATGACACAGAAACTTTTTTTATTTTTGTTCATGAACCCGACAAATAGCTTCTGTCCTTACTTGTTTTTAATATAGGCTTAATTTAGTTGACCATGAATAGATGAGGAAGATTTGTAATAACTATTATAAAGTGGCATGGTACAAAAGTCATTCTATGTAAGGATTACCTGGTCCCAGGATATGGGTCTTTTCCAGCCATGAATAATTGATGTAATATAGCCAAAAACATGCATATAATTTTTTTCTATAAATTATATTATGCTCACTGAATAACCAGTGACTTTTTTTCTTTTTTTTTTAACTGCCAGCACCATAAGAAATATCTCATTATTTCTCACTAGATTATTTCGATACTGGCTTGTTTTCCTTGCTAGTTCTCTGGCCTTTACATGTGTATCTGTGTGACTTCCATGATATTTTGTTTTCCATTTTATCTCTAGAAACCTGACATCGTAATTGGAAGAGAGGAAAGATTCTGAAAACAGGTCTTAAAGTAATGAATGAACCTCAAATCAGAGCTCTCACAATGCCACGTCTGTGCTCAAAACAGTTGGTAGATTCTATAATCTATAATATCAAAGTTTATTCTTCTGAGTGTATCTGCCTATCTTCTATAATCTAGTACCCAATTTTTATTCCAGAAATATCTACTGCAATACCTGAAAATGTATATACTCAAGGTGTATTAGAAATTAATCTAATTAAAATAAATCATCTCATACCACATCTTGCCCTTGGATATTCTTATATAAGACTACTATCTCGACCTAGAATCCCTTTGCCTCTCTCTCTACCCTTTCAGATCATAGCCATACTAAAAAAACAGTTCAAGATTCATCTAATCCTCAAGTGATTCCCCTAATAGAAGAAATTTCACTGAAGTTGCAAATCCTTTCATGTAAGTATTTTCAACAGGTATTTAGTCTTCATCAAATACTTAGCATAAACTCTTATGCATGAGACATTCAACTGGGTGCTGAAGATCCAGAGTACATGAAACTTAGCAGCAGCCCATTAGACATAAAGACTAATACGAAAAAACAGACAACAAACAAATAACTCTAATAGAAATGCTTTAGTAGATATATAGAGAGTTGTAGGCAACCCCTAGGGAGATATTCAACCCAGTCTCTGAGGCACCAAGAAAGACTGCATGGAAGAAGTGAGTCCTAGTGTCCTTAGGACTTATTAAGTCACTGGTTAAAATATCAGAAGTTATAAAAAGTTCATGGAAAATGTGTATTATGAAAAAACTATGCAAACAATTCTCACATCAAAATAAACGCATACTTTAGTTCCAATTTTTTCATAAACTTGTGGAAGTTCTCTCATAATTAATGAGCCCCAAATTAGAAGTCTGAATTTATCAGTTCCCTGCTCAAAAGTGTGTAGCGTCTCCTTATTGTCTACAAAATACAACTTATGTTACTAAGCACTTTTAACTCCAAAGAAGTTAGTCAGTTGAATGGAAGCTCTAAAGAAGGAAGAAAGAATATCTGAAGCATATAAAAGATCTGAAGGAGAAAGAGCATGCTACACTTATAATGACTGTACTTTCTCACCCTCTTAAAATCCACATTTCTCCTCAATTATAAAATAGACTTTGTCTTTGTATAAAAATACCGTAACATCTGTTTTGTTGTTGTTGTTTGTTTTTAATCTTTACAACCAGATAGTAAGTCCTTTATTGGAGAGAATTTGTCTTATTTTCTCCAAAATACCATCCACACAGCCACAGCCGAGGATCACTGATTCAACTGTGTTGAATGTAATTAAATATGATAGCCACATTCAAAGTAGAAAGGATCAGTGTAGAGGAAAAGTGTTTTCTCTGTGTATACTGTCAGCTGCTATCAATTATTAATTAATATTGAACTGAATTTCTATCTTCTCCAGAAATTATTTTAACTTACTCTCCACCCTGATGCTTCCAGTTTATTCACAGCTAACTATTGCACTTTCTGTCAGAACTCTCCACTTAAGATGTCAGAAGTTGACGTAAAGTTTTTGCCACAGGCATCAAAAATCTTTCATCTTTCCTGACTAACCTGAGCTAGAGCTTTATCATTTCCTTTTTCCACAGGGTTCCATTTTGTTTATCTGCCTATATTTCCTTTACAGTCAGAGAAATAACATAAGTCCATCTATACTCACTTTCAGTATGATTTGAAACACTAGCTAAAATACGTTGTGATCACTTGGTATATATTGCAACTGTCTCATCTCTTTTCCTTAGAATGACATTATGCCTCGTCCATGCTGTCAGTCATGAGCTTCTCTTTCTTAATAATCCTACTTTTCCTAGTTTTTTTTTGAAAGAATAGTATAAATAACATTTTTTTCTGAACCAACTGAGAGCATTTTAAATCCTTGCTGTTTCATCAGTTCCAAATTTCTACATGTGCAATTCAAGAAAACAAGGACGTTATCTAACGTAACCACAATATGATCATCTAAATCATAAATTAACACCAATAAGTTAATACCTTTTAATGATTGTTATGGAACAAGTTATATTTCATAAAAATTATACGTTCAAGTCCTAACCCTAAATACCTCAGGATGTGATTCTATTTGGAGACAGGAGTTGGTTAAGATAAAGCAAATTCGGGACTAGCAGTTAGCGTAATGGCTATGCTGCTGGACTCTCATGTAGACAACCGCAGTTTGAGTCCCAGACCCGGTGGCTTAAACTCACACCAGGCGCATGTGCATGCATTCCCAAGATCCCAAGAGGAGAATGGAGGAGAAAGGATTGTGGCATAGCCATCCCCCCGAGGGGTGATTTCTCGTTTTCTGTCTGTCTCTCTCTGTCTTTCTGTCTTTTGGTGAGCACACGCACCCTGTAGCAAAAACTTCTAAAAAAAATAATAAATAAATAAATAAATCAAATTCAATTCAATGTGATGCATATTGTGAGAAAAGGAAATTTAGATACAGAAAGAGACAATAGGGTTGCAGATGCACAGAGGGATGACTGGGTAAAAGAGCAACAAGAAGAAGATCATCTCCAAGCCAAGGAGAAAGACCTCAAAAGAAATTAACCTTGCGCAGGGGCCATGCTAATTTTCTCTGTATCGTTCCAATTTTAGTATATGCTGGCGGGGGTGTGGTGAAAAGGGAATTCTCTTACACTGCTGGTGGGAATGTAAATTGGTCCAACCACTGTGGAGAACAATTTGGAGATTCCTCAAAAATCTACAAATAGAACTACTATATGATCCAGCAATCCCACTCCTTGGACAGAAGAATACTTTATAGGAAAAGTGCTTGCACATCGATGCTTATTGTGGCACTTTTCACGATTGCTAAGTCATGGAAACAACCCAAATGCCCACGAACTGATGAATGGTTAGAAAAACTGTGGCACATATACTCAATGAAATACTATTCATCCATAAAAAACAACAAAATCCTGGCTTTTGACAGGAAGTGGATGAATATGGAAGACTTACTGCTGAGTGAAGCAAGTCATGCTATGAAGGAGAGGCATTGTATGTCCCCACTTCTTATATACCGAGTGTCTGCACTCTATGACTGAAACTAATTGTCTAAAGAATATAGAAATGCAGTATATAGATGTAAATACCAGATATAGTGTGTGTGAAAGAGGAGGGTCTGAGGAAGGACATTTGGGGGAGGGACAGGGAGGAAAAGCATAAATGGCACAAAGAGGTGTGGTATTATCTGTTGAAGATATTTCATAGTTTTATCAACAGTACTAGGGAGAAATGTTCACCAGTTGAAATATCCATTTTGTAAGACAAATAATAATGTGATTGAATGTATAGAAGAAAATGAAATGAAAAAAAAATTAATTAATTAAAAAAAAAGAAATTAACCTTGCAAGCATCTTGATCTTGGTCATCCAATGCTATGAAAAAATAATTTTTGTCTTTTTTTTCTTTTTACTTTTTCTTTTTGGAGAGGTTTTTGCTATAGGGCGTGTGCACTTGCCAGACAGGCAGAGAGAGATAGAGAGACAGAAAGCGAGAAATCACCTCCCGGGGGGATGGTCACACCGCAATCCTTTCTCCTCCATTCTCCTCTTGGGGATCTTGGGCACACACGTACACACGCCCGGTGTGAGTTTAAGCCACCAGGTCCAGGACTCGAACTGTTGTCGACTACATGGGAGTGTAGTGACATAGCCATTACGCTAACTGCTGGTCCCTTTTTGTTATTGTTTAAGACACCAAGCTATGCTCTTTTGTTATAGAAGTTCTAGAAAACTAATACATCATAAAATACACAAACCCTATATAAGTTTTCCAGTAGTCTAATAACAATCTATATAGTGAACTATCAAAATACTGATTGCAGATGGATTTAGTTGTCATGTATCTTTATTCTCTGGCAATCTGGAATTGTTCCTCATTCTTTCATCAACTTTTATGAGTTTAATGCTTCAAGAGCTATTTTACAGAGAGAAATTCAATTTGTCTTTTATTTCCTCACAATTTGATTCAGAAGATACACACTGCTTTATGTTATTGAATCGTGTTTCTGACTTTGTTCCATTCTAGTTGCGTTAATTTGACTGCTTGATTGGGGTGTTTCTGCTGTTATTTTTTACTTTAAAAGTAATCCTTTCCTTTTGCTTTTATTTAAGATTATTGTTGGTTTGTTGTTCATGAGGAGATACTGTGAGACTATGTAAATAGCCTTCTTCTCATCAAAATTTCACTCACTTTTCTTTTAGCCTCCATGGATAATTCTTGCCTGAAGCAATTACTATGATGTTTACCAGATGATGCATTTTTAATTCCTTCATTCCTTCTATATATATATTACATATCTTTCTACTATAAACAAAGATTTATCTTCACTCCATTTATTTACTTATCTAATTTATGTAGTCATTTATTGGAGTGCTTAAATCATCCCAAATTTCAACAATAGGAATCTCTTTAAGCTAGATTTTATGTTCTTTTCATATATCTTCAACAATCTTTGACTTCTTCACATCAATATGTTCCAGGCAATCTTGTACATTTACTACCTCAATCCTAGGATCAGCCATTTATTCCAGAAGCCCTGATTCCTACTAGTGATGATGGTATTTAGAAGCCAAGATCTACCTAAGTGAGCTCATTGCTATTGGACTGTCACTTCTACCAGACACTTCCATTTCAGTGGACAGAAAATGTTTTTGAATATAAAATCATGAATTCACATTGATAGCTTCAATTCCAATCCAATATCATAATTTTCTTCCTTTTGATATGTATAGCTCTCTTCTCTGATGTGAAAAAAATTGGCTCCTCAATATATTTACCAGTGTTAATAGAGTCAATACTCACATACATAAAAATCTGTTGCTACCACCCCAGTGCAGACATACTCTATCCCTTTCTCTGGACACTCCATGCTTCACACTGTGAGCACTCCCTGCTCCTTTCTCTCTCTCTCTACAATGTGAGGATATGGGAAGAAGGTTTCCATCTGTAAACTACGAGGAGGTTCCTCACCAGGAACTAAATGACTAGTGCCTTGATCTTGGACTTACCAACCTCCAGAACTGTGAAAAACATCTGTTACTTTACAACAGATAATCTATGGTATTTTATTATAACAGTCCAAGCTGACAAAGACAGGGTCATATTCCTCTTCCTTGGGACATTATTGGATAACTTTTGTGAAGTAAATCATTAGGGGTAAATTATAACACTGAAAGCGATTCTAAAAACTTTTCATATTGTGATTATCTTTTTTTTTTAAAAGCTTATTTATTTATTTTTTCACCTAGGAGAAATAAAGAGAGAGGTACCCTCAACAGAGTCTTCATGCCACAATTCTCCCCCAGCCCTGCAGTCATCCAGGATCATTGGCGTACCGATGGGCATGCCCAATGTGTTGAGGTTGACTTGGGACAAGAATTTAAAAACTTCCCTCATGGTCTTCAACACAGTGCTTCTGCATAATGTTGCCTTGAATTTTCAATATATAATATACCAAACTCTCTTCTTGGGAAAGAGAGAGTAGTAAGGATAGTGTAGTCAGTGAAGTTTTTCAGAACAGTATGAAATTAGATTCTCCTTTGTGTTCTGAGTTTTTTTTTTCTTTTTATTAAGATTTGGTTTTTGCATTATTAAAGACTTTTATCTTTTTAGAGCAGTTTTCAGTTCACAGCAAAAATTAAGAAGGGTACAGCCATTTCCCATATACCCCCTACCCTTATGCTTGCACAGCTGGCCCCAATATCATTATCCTCCATGAAGTGATATCCACTACGGTTGATGAACATACAGGGACACAGCATAATCACTCAAAGTCTGTAGTTTAATTTTGGGTTTATTCTTGGTGTTGTAACAGTCTCTGAGTTTACACAAATACATAACTTGCATCTTTGTAGTACCATGCAATTTTCATGGACCTAAAAATCCTATGTGTTCCACCTATTCATTTGCTTCTTCTGCTCCAACAACCCCTAGAAACCCTGATTTTTTTAGTGTACTATATATGATATTTTGTGGCTATAAGATTTATGATGGCTCTAAGGCCTGTTCAAGCATCTTGTAGGGCATATTTTCTATCCCTTACGAGTATGATGCAACCTGGCATGGGGATTTTCAAACCTGGCTAGGGATTACACAAGTCTCTGTGACGATAAGACCTAAAAGCACTGTTTTCCCTAGAGATAAGGCCTTCTCAGCACAGGTACAACTGTAGTGAACCTTAAAACAAAGCTCATCCTTACAAGAGTAGTTTAACCCCCCTTTATTAAAGAAACATCTGTTAGCTGTCTCTGACTGAATACAGGTATAAAAGGGTGGGAAAGATTCCCAAAACTTTGAGAATGGTTTTCCAACAGAAACCCTCCCAGTCAAGTGCTCATCTGACACCTGATTGTACATGTCTGTCCCATGCCACCAATCATCTAAGAGTACTCCCAGAATGAACTGCTTGAGCATAGTGTCCAATTATTATCTTAGATGTAAATCAGATGAAAGAGGAAAAGTCATGCCCAGGAAAGTCAGTTAACAAGAAGCACCCAGGGGCCAGCAGTTGGCGTAGCGGTGATGTCACTGGACTTCCACATGGCCAGCCATGTTCAAGTCCCACACCCAGAGACTTCAAAATCACATTGGGTGTGTGCATGCATGTGTAGGAACCTGAGAAGAGAATGGAAGGAAAGGGATTTTGGCATGGCCATCCCCTTTAGGGAGAGACTTCTCACTTCCCCCCTCACTGTCTCTGTGTCTCTTTGGTGAGCACATGCACACTAAAGCAAAAACCATTTAAAAAATAATAAATAAAATAAAATTAAAAATCAACGTGCACCCAAGACTCCAAACACATCTTTTTACAGGTTCTATACCTTTGCCTTATTGAAAATGTAGTATTATTGGAATCATATGCATGCTGCTTTTTCAGATTGTCTTTTTTTCACTTAAAATATGCATTTAAGGTTCTTTCAACTCATTCTGTGGTTTGATAGCTCCTTTAAATTTGGCACAGAACAATATTCCATTGTCCAGATGTACCACAGCTAATTAATCATTCACCTACTTAAGGACATTTTGGTTTCATCCCTATGTCCTTAAGGTATAAAGCTGCTATAAATATACATACACAGATTTTTTTTCCTTAGATTTTGCCATAGGATGCGTGTGCTCACTGGATTGACAGAGAGAGAGAGAGAGACAGACAGACAGACAGATAGACAGCAAGGAATCACCCCCTGGTGGGATGGCCATACCACAATCCTTTCTCCGCCATTCTCCTGTTTGGATTTTGGGTATGCACGCACACATGTTTGGCATGCAGTTCAAACTGCCAGGTCTAGAACCTGAACTGTGGTTGATCATAATGCTGTCCAGTACCTTAAGCACCATGCCAACTGCTGGCCCCATATGCAGGTTTTTATGTAGAATAACTTTTTAGACTTTTTGGTAAATACCCAAGGAGCACTATTGCTGGTTTTTTTGATAAGTATTATGTTTGATATTGTAAGAAACTATTAAACTGTGTTCTGAAATAGTTGTTCAATTTAAGTTTCCCATCAGAACAGAGTGCTTACTCCTGCAGACCCACATCCTTGTCAGCATTTGATGCTAACAATGTTCAAATTTCGGTCATTCTAGTTAAGTGTGTAGTCATAACTTGACGTTTTAATTTGCATTTCCCTGATGGCATATAAAGAAGAACATCTTTTCATATGCTTATTTGCTGTCTGACTATCTTCTTTGGTGAGATATCTGATCAGATTTTTTTTTTGTCAGTTTGTCTGTTTTCTCATCATTGAGATGTATAGATGTATTGTTTCTTTTTTTTAACATTTTTTTGTCATAGAACATGTGCTCTTGTTGGAAAAAAATAGACATGAAAGAAAGGGGGGTTGAAAATCACCCTCTAGCAGGTATGGCCATGTAATAATCCCTTATCCTCCTGTATTCTCCTAGGATTTGGGGCATGCACAGGAATGCACCCATCATGTTTTTTGTGCTGTCAGGTCTGGTACTCAAACTGCAAAGTTGGCCATGTGTGATCCAGTGCCTTAACCACCTGCTGGCTCCCTCAGCATTGCACTTTAAGAGTTATTTGTATATAAAGGGTTTTCAAAAAAATTCATGGGAATTGTGTATTAAGAAAAAACTAAACTGGAACCAGCAGTTAGCATAATGACTATGTCGCTGGACTCCCACGTAGTCGACCACGGTTCGCATCCTGGACCCAGTGGCTTAGAACTCTCGCCGGGCGCGTGTGCGTGCGTGCCCAAGATCCCGAGAGGAGAACGGAAGAGAAGGGATTGCGGCGTGACCATCCCCCCAGGGGGTGATTTCTCGCTTTCTGTCTCTCTGTCTCTCTCTGTCTGTCTGGCGAGCGCACGTGTCCTATAGCGAAAACCTCTCAAAAAAAAAAAAAAAAAGAAAAAGAAAAAACTAAGCAGATATTTTTAAATTCTTGCATCAAAATAAATCCATATTTTTATTCCATTTTTTCCACAAGCTTCCTGAAGTCCTCTCATATTTTGCATTTTAGTTGTTTATTAGATATGACTTTTAGAAATATTTATTCTTAGTCTGTGGCTTCCTTCTTCTTCTCTTGATTTCATTCACACAGTAGATCTTTTAAAAAAATTTAACAGAATTCAGTTTATTAATGATCTCTTACATGAAATAAATCTTTCATGTTGGAGTTAAAATCATTGTCACTTACAGGATTATCTTATTATATTTTTCTTTTTTTACCTACATGATCACCAGGAGGATTAAAGTTTTGCATTTGTTTAGGTTAATTATTCATTTTGAATTAATTTTTCTGAAGTGTGTAAGGTTTGTATTTAAGTTCATTTATTTACATATTTTGATTGCATGTAGATATCTAAGTGTTCCAACATTTTTGTTTTCTTTTTTCCTGAGAGATTTTTGCTATAGGGTACTTGTGCTTGCCGGACAGAGAGACAGAAAGCAAGAAATCACTCCCCAGGGGGTATGGCCATACTGCAATCCCTTCTCTTCCACTCTCCTCTTGAGATCTTGGGCATGCACACACACATGTCCAGTGTGATTTTTAAGCCACTGGGCTCAGGACTCTAACCATGGTCGACGACATGGGAGTCCAGTGACGTAACCATTATGCCAACTGCTCTTTCTCCAACATTTTTGTTTTAAGGACTATTTTTCCTTCATTCTATGGCCTTTGTTCCTTTGTCAAAGATCAACTAACTATTTTTATATGGGTTTGTTTTCGGGCTCTCAATACTGCTTGATTTGTCTATTCTTTTGTCAGTATCATATTACTTTGATTACTGTAGTTTGATATTATTTTGAAGTCAAATATTATCAATCCTTTGACTTTATTCTTCTCCTTCAATATTGTGTTGGCCATTCTAGTTTTTGTACTCTGTATATGAATTTTAGAACCAGTTTATTGATATCTAGAAAACATGCTGGGATTTTGGTTGAAATTACAATAATTCTATTGATCAAATAGGGAAGATCTGACATCTTGAAAATATTGCATATTCTTATTAACATAGAATATCTCTTTATTCAAATAGTTCTTTGACTTTTCTTAGGGTTTTATAGTTTTTATCATACATCTCTTGTACATATTTTCTTAGATTTATGAAAAAGCATTACATTTTGGGAGAGTGCTAGTGTTAATGTTATTATGCTTTCAATTTCAAATTATTCTTATTCATTGGTGATATATATCATAATGACTGACTTTTGTAAAATTACCTTATTTTCCTCAACTTTGCTATAAATTTGTTGCTAATTCCAGAAGGGTTTTTTTTTTCAGTTATTTTAGATTTTCTCCATAGAAAATCAACCCATCTGCAAACAAAGATAGCTTTATTTCTCCCTTCTGAATCTAGAGACCATTTATTTTCCTTTCTTTTCCTACTGCATTAGTAAGTAATTCCAGTATGATATTGGGAAAAAAAGCAATGAAACAACATTTTTGCTGTGTTCTTTTTCTTAACAATAACACTTCAAGATTTCAATCATAAAGTATGGTGTTAGCTAAAGATTATATATTCTTCATCAACTTCTTTGTGTTAGTTTACTGAGGGGTTTATCATGTATGAGTATTGAATTTTTTCAGATGATATCAAAATAACATGCTTTTTATGCATGTGTTAGTGTTATCACGTGACTTTTGGTTTTCAGATTGTTGATGTGGGATGAATTGTATCAATTAATCTTTGAAAGCTGAACCAGCCTCACATACCTGGAAGAAATTTAACTTGGCGTGGTGTATAATTCTTTTTTGCATTGTTGGATACAATTTACCAACATTTTGTTGAAAATATATGCATTTTTGTATATGAGAGATATTAATCTGCACTGTTTTTTGTTCTTGCAATATCTTTGTCTAGTTTTGGAATTAGGATTATGTTGGCCTCATAGAATGTGTTGTAAAGTATTCCCTCTGCTTTCATTCTCTGATAGAGATTACAGAGAATTGGTATAATATCTTCCTGAAATGTTTGGTAGAATTTACTATTGAACCCATTCGGGCCTAGCACATCTAGTTTTGGAAGGTTGGATATTATTGTCCTTTTTTCTCTCTCAACATTAAATATTGCACTCAATGGGCTGGCAGGTGGTGCAGTGGTTAAGGGCACTGGACTGCCACGTGGCTGACTACAATTTCCAGCCCCAGACCTGGTGGCTTGCTTTCTCACTTTCACTTTCTCTCTCTCTCTCTCACTCTGCCCCTTTCTGGTCAAATTAAAAATAAATAAAGTTAAATAAAATAATTCTTTAAATAAACAAATAAATAAATAAATATTGCACTCAAATCTCTTGTATTTACATGGTTTCTGAGACATTAGATATAATTTTAATCCTCAGCATCCTAGCTGCAGTTATTTTAAATTCCCTATCTAATCATTCACACGTCCTTGCCATATGTGGTTTTAATGCTTGTGCTGTCTCTGAAAAAAGTGTTTTGTTTTTGTTTGTTTTTCTATTTTTTCATTTTGATATTCCTTATTATTATTATTTGATATCTGGATGGCATGCCAATTAAAAGGAACCACTCAAATTAGGTCTTTAATAATGCTGTTGTAGGGTGTTGGGAAAAGCAATTATAAGAGGGAAGTTCATAGCAATTAGTGCACATAAAATGATGGAAAGAAGGCAAATGGATCACCTAACATCATGCCTCAGAGAATTGGAAAAGCAACAGCAAAAACATCCAAAAAAAAAACTCCAGGAAAAAGGAAATAATAAAAATATGAGCAGAAATAAATGAACTAGAAGATTAAAAATACTATACAGAAAATAAATAAAGGTAAAAGCTGGTTCTTTGAAAGATAAACAAAATTTATACACCTCTAGTGAGACTTATGAAGAAGAAGAGAGAAAGGAATCAGGTAAATCAAATCTTAAATGAAGCAGGCAATATAACAACAGATATAGCAGAAATATAAAATATAATTAGAGGTTACTATGAACAATTATATGCAAAGAAACAAGAAAACCTGGATGAGATGGACAAATTCCCAGATACACATAACCTACCAAGATTGAGCCAGGAAGATGTAGAAAGTCTGAATAGGCCCATAACAAGCCAGGAGACTGCATCAGTAATAAATAACCTCCCAACAAAGAAAAGCCCTGGCCCTGTAGGCTTCACATTTGAATTCTATAAAACATTCAAAGAAGAGTTAACCCCCATACTGCTCAAGTAATTTCTAAAGATCCAGAAGGGCGAATCTCTCCCTAATTCATTCTATGAAGCCTCCATCACCCTTATCCTTAAAACAGATAAGGACAGAACAAGAAAGGAAAACTATAGACCAATATCTCTGATGAATATAGACACAAAGATTCTCAACAAGATACTAGCAAATCATACCCAAGCACTTATAAAAAAGATTATCCATCATGATCAGGTAGGCTTTGTCCCAGGAATGTAAGTTTGGTTCAGCATACACAAAACCATAAATGTAATGCACCATATTGACATAAAGAAAGATAAAAACCATATGATCATATAAATTGATGCAGCAAAAGCATTTGGTAAGAAACAATATCCCTTCATGATCAATACTCTCAGCAATATCGGCATAGAAGAGTCATTTCTCAACACCATTAAAGCTATCTATGAAAAACCCACAGTGAACATCATCCTGAATGGAGAAAAACTGAAAGCTTTCCCACTGAAAACTGATAACAGACAAGGATGCCCACTTCCTCCACTCCTGTTCAATATAACACTGGAAGTCCTCGCCAATGCATTCAGAAAAGAGAATAAAATAAAAGGCATTAAAATAGGAAAAGAAGAGGTGAAAGTCTATTTGCAGATGACAAGATTGTATACATAGAAGACGCAATGATATATATGAAAAAAATTCCTGGAAGTAATACATGAATACAGTAAAGTTGCAGGATACAAAATCAACATACAGAAATCTATAGCATTTCTATATATGAACAACAGGTATACTGAGATAGAACTGAAAAAAAGTAATTCCATTTACCATAACCTCAAAACGTATATGATACTTAGGAATAAATCTAACCAAATAAGCTAAAGACCTCCACAAGGAAAACTATGGGAATCTAAAAAAAGAAATTGAATATAACACAAAAAAGTGGAAGGACATCCCATGTTCCTGGATTGGAAGAATTAATATAATCAAAATGGCAATTCTACCCAAATTAATCTACATATTTAATGCAATCCCAATCAAAGTTCCAGACTAATTGTTCACAGATCTAGAAAAGACAATCATAAAATTTGTCTGGAATCACAAAAGACCCCATATTGCCAAGCAATCCTTCACAAGAAGAGTGGAGTGGGTGGCATCTCACTCCCAGACCCAAAAATATACTACAAAGCTGTGGTAATCAAAACAGCATGGTACTGGCACAGAAACAGACACGTGGACCAATGGAACAGAATAGAGTTCACCAAAATAAATTTCCAAACATACAGTCAACTTATTTTTGACAAGGGGTACCAGCCAATCCTGTGGGAAAAGGAAAACCTCTTCAGCAAATGGTGCTGGAACAACTGGATATCCACCTGCAGAAAGATGAATCTGAACCCCTACCTCGCTCACATCAGTGACAAAAATAAACTCAAGGTGGATCAAAGTTCTAAACCTAGGACCTCAAACTATAAAACTGCCCCTAGAAAACACTGGGAAAACTCTGGGAAACATTGGGGTAGGCAAAGACTTCCTAAATAAGACTCCCAAAGCACAGTCAATAATCCCCAAAATAGACAAGTAAGATTACATCAGACTAAGAAGTTTTTGCATGGCAAAACACACTGTAATTAGTGTGAATAGACAGCCCTCAGAATGGGAAAATATTTTTGTAAACTATGCATCAGATAAGGGACTGATAACCAGAATACACAAGGAATGCAAGAAGCTGTTCCAAACAAAGATAATCAACCCTATTAAAAGATGAGAGAATGAGTTGAAAAATCATTCTCTAATGATGACATATGAATGACCAAAAGGTATATGAAAAAATGCTCAACATCCCTCATTGTAAGGGAAATGCAAATCAAAACAACGAGATACTACCTAACCCCAGTCAGAATGACCAAGATTTTTTTTTTTAAAAAAAAAAAAAAAAAAAAGCAAAAAATGATAAGGGCTGGCTGGGGCTGTGGTGAAAGGGGAACTCTCTTACACTGCTGGTGGGAATGTAAATTGGTCCAGCCACTGCAGAGAACAATTTGGAGATTCCTCAAAAATCTAAAAATAGAACTTCCATATGATCCAACAATCCTACTCCTTGGTATCTACCCAAAGGACAGAAGAATTCTTAATCAGAAAAGCACTTGCACATCAATATTGATTGTGGCATTATTCACAATTGCTAAGACATGGAACCAACCCAAACGCCCATGAACAGATGAATGGATTGAAAAACTGTGGCACATAAACTCTATGGAATACTACTCAGCCATAAAAATCAATAAGACCCTGACTTTTGACAGAAAGTGGAAGAATATGGAAGATTTACTGCTGAGTGAAGCTAAGCCAGGCTATGAAGGAGAGACATTGTATGTCTCCACTTAATATATACAGAGTGTCCTCACTCTGTGACTGAAACTGAATGACTAAAGGATATAGAAACACAGTAAATGGTTGTGAATACCAGATACAGGGTGGGAAGAGGGTGGGTGAAGGAATAGAGTCTGAGGAATGACATTAAGGAGAAAAATAAAGAGGCATAGCATTAATGGGACAAAGAAATGGTGTATTATCTGTTGAAGATAACTTTATAGTATTATCAACTGGACTGGGGAGAAATGCAAACATGTTGAGATATTCACCTTACAAGCTAAACAATGTGATTGAATGTATAAAAGAACTTGAAATTAAAAACATTCTCTAAAAAAAAAGAAAAGAAAAATAAATATATAAACTGTTAAAAAATGTATATGCTTAATACCAGTTATAATATATGACTCCTGAGCTGCCACTTTAGAATCTAGAGCTCTTGGTGATTTGTCATAAATGCAGGTTCTTGGGCCCCACTCCACACCCACCAAATCAGAATCACTAAGGATAGGGCTCAGTAGTCTGTTTTAATATGTTCACTAGATGATTCTAATGTGTGTCAAAGTTTGAGATCCATTGCATGACTTGAGTAATCCCAACACATTCTTCCTTCCAGAACAGACATTTACTATAGGGATATTTTTAAAAGAGTAAGAGGATTAACTTTGCACTATGTAGCCACTGACATTGGAAACAAAATTTCTCTCTGTGGAGTTTTAAATACTTAGTTAGAGTAATTGAAGAGACATGAGCAATGTTTAACAGCTCTTAAAGACTTCACTAAAGACATTGACTCGAAAATCAAAGGTGTTTAATTGATAGAAAAAATATAGATATTTTCCCTCTCTCCAGTCTGTCAGACTGGTAATTTACAGCCAAAGAGATTTCTTTTCAAATGAGCATCCGAGAAGTAAATGCGCTAAACGTTAACATCTGTTCTGAAGTAATTCATCAGCATTGCCATACACAGATGAGGTGAAACTTTCTTAAATGCCCATTGAAGCCACTTAAGTTTGCATGTGTTAGTAATGAATGTTAGATACTGACAACTTGATTGTGTTGTTTGCAGGAAGATTCTAAAATCCCAGCAAATAGGATAGCATATTACAGCTTTATAATTATTAATAAAAATGATTATGTAATACCAAGTCAATAAAAGTGTGTATGGGAGGGATGGTAAGGTTGTATCTCTACAGCACGGAAGGAAATAATGACAAAATTTGAGCTAATTGTAGCTTATTTAGGTTATCCAAAAGCTGGATTGACAATTACTTGGCACTGGAGTTTTTGTGCCAATAAAATAGGTCCCACCAAAATTAGCTACTGGACCTCTTATTAAGAGATTAATTCTGTTGCAGTCAGAGAGAGCATGTAAGCCAACAGACCAGCTATCATTAAGACTGTAAGTCAAGGCTAAATAAACCAAGACCAGCGCTTCATGAATAGATTACTTAGATGATCAATGACTGCAGCGTGCTTGTGTTTCATTTACATCAAAAACCTGCTGCAGTCTAGTGTGGAAGAAGGTCTGGTATAAGATACAGTAATCTTATATTTCTGATAGTCTTTTACCAAAATTATTCCCCACATCATTCAGCCAGATCAAGTCAGCCAAAATAATGGCTATGGAGAGTTAAGTAGCATGTAAGTAAAAGAATTTTAAAAATTCTGTCAGTGTCAAAAAAAAAAAAAAAAAGTCTATTCTCTTTTAAGTGAATTATTTTTATTTTCCTATGGAAAGCCTAAATAAAGTGAACTAAGCTCTTTCTAACCATTCACTTATGAACTATTTATCACCATTAAATTTTCTGAACAAAGATTATTCATTAATTTCACTTTTCAGCTTCAGACTATGCACAAATATGTATTTTTTTCTAGTTGTTTACTTGTTTTCAAAATAATTGAGCTCATACACATTGCCACATGACAGATGTGATAAAGCATTTTAAGCCCTCAGTGATGCCCATCTTAGCTCTTCGCAGTGATGGGAGTAAGACTTAGTGTACCAGGCCAAACATCAGTACATACTGCTCAATAGAACCATGAGGACCTGAGAATGTGAATGAATCCTGTAAAACTTGGAAAAATGTTACTCTTTATTTCATATGCACGATTAATGTATTTGCTTTATCCATATGATGTTTTGATAGCAGATTAAAAAAGAACATTGAAATCTGTGACTTCAATTTTAATTCTCTCCTGAATACTATTTGATGAATGTGAAATAATTCTAAATCATAAAAATATTAATACTTTCATCTGATAGATAACATAGCACCTAAGACTTTCAGGAGTCAAAAACAGATACACTTGGTTTTGAAATTCTGAATCGACCTTCTCCCTTCAGACTTTTAAGTTTCCTTGCACACACACACACACACACACACACACAAAAAAAAAAAAAAAAAAAAAAAAATTAAAACAATGCAGGACCAGCAGATGGCGTAATGATTACATCACTGGATTCCCATGTAGTTAAATACGGTTCAAGTCCCGGACCCAGCAGCTGAAAATTCACACCGGGTGTGTATATGTGTGTGTGCCCAAGATTCCAAGAGGAGAATGGGGGGAGAAGGAATTGTGGCATGGCCATCCCCCCAAGGGGTGATCTCTCACTTTCTGTCTCTCGCTCTCTCTCCAGTGAGTGCACATGCCCTGTAGCAAAAATAGGTCTAAAAAATAAATAAATAAAACAATTCTATATACTTAAATAAGGTGTTCCAAAAGACTTTTACATTTTTTTAATTATTTTTATATTACATTTAATCAAATGTATCTTTACAGTGTATAACATTTCTGTTTCTAACATGATTACCATGCATATCAGTTAAGACAAAGACATTACTACTAATAAGAATTATTTACCTGATAGATTAAGCAGAAGCATTTATTCCATTTGTACAGTATATATTTCCTGTTTTGAGGAGGGAAGAATTCATTTATTTTGTCAACATTTATGAGGAAACAAAATATCAGTTACTAAACAGAATAGAAATAAAACCTCATTTGGCAGAAGAACGATAGTATGGTGGTGAAAGTTAAGATGAAAGAGGTGTAATACTTGTGTTGGTCACCTTCAAAAATCACTTTTTCTTTTTCTTTTTCTTTTTTTGGAGAGGTTTTTGCTATTGGCCACGTGCACTCTCCAGAAAGACAGAGACAGAGAGACAGAAAGCAAGAAATCACCCCCCAGGGGTGGTCATGCCGCAATCCCTTCTCCTCCATTCTCCTCTCAGGACCTTGGGCACGCACATACACGTGCCTGACATGAGTTTAAGCCACCAGGTCTGGAACTCGAACTGTGGTCGACTACATGGGAGTCCAGCAACATAGCCATTACACTAACTGCTCGTCCCAAAAAATCACTTTTTCTTTCTGAGGCCAAGAAAACCTAAGCTCTCATCCTTTCTTCATGCCTTCTTACTCACCCTAGGAGATGTTATCTTTTGTGTGGTTTTACCAACCACCTATACACCAATCAGACCCATGTTTTTATTTCTCCTTTAAATACTATTCTTGAAATGTAGGTTCATATATCGACATCTACTAAATATCTTTTTTTGGTGGGGGGAGGGCACATTAATCCACAGAAGGTTCAAATTTAACATGTCCAAAATAGATCATCTCCCTCAATTAAGAAATGCAACACTTGCTTTATTCAGTGCTGAATACTTAAATGAATGTCACTACCAATCACCCAAAAGACAAGACTTTTAAAAGTGTACATCATCAGGGCCGGCAAGTTACGTGGTGATTCGGGCACTAAACTCATACATGGCTAACTGTGGTTTGAGTCCTGGACCTGGCAGCTTGTGAGTCACACCAGGCGCATGAGCATGCATGGAGAATTCCAGGAGAATTGAGGAGAAGGGATCTCAGTAGGGCTGGTCCTGCATGGGGTGATTTCTCACTATTTTACCTCTCATTATCTCTCTCTGTCTCTTTCTAGGGAGCACACGTACCCTATGGCAAAAACCTAAAAAGAATGCAAATTCTCATTTATCCTCTCTTCAATAAAATCATGATACTAACCTCATAACAAGCCCGTGTCCCTGGCTTGTCCCTGACAACCCCAATCGGGTTTCCACAGCTATTCACACATCAACAGCTATTCTCGCTCTTATATTCTCTTTTTTTTTTTTTTTTTTTTTGGAGAGGTTTTCACTATAGGGCGCGTGCGCTCGCCAGACAGACAGAGAAAGACGTAGAGACAGAAAGCAAGAAATCACCCCCCAGAGGGGATGGTCACGCCGCAATCCCTTCTCCTCCATTCTCCTCTCAGGATCTTGGGCACGCACGCACATGCGCCCGGCGTGAGTTCTAAGCCACCAGGTCCAGGACGCGAACCGTGGTCAACTACGTGGGAGTCCAGCGACATAGCCATTATGCTAACTGCTGGTTCCCATATTCTCTTTAATTTACCTCAAAGTCTCTTCCAGTTTGTGGATCTCTATTTGGCCAGATCATCTCCATTACTCCATGAGCTTAAACAGTTTACTAGGGACTATGGTTTGCTCATTGGCTTTTGCTTAAAGTATGACATTTCTGTTACATAATAATTTATATATTTTTTTCTCACCGCTAACAGAATTTTCTCCTCTGCCATCTCATAAAATTTCTTTCTTTCTGTTCTCATTTCAGAGCTCTTCATCTAGGGAATAGGATGGAGTAAAGGCAGTGGATAATATTTAAATTCTTTTTAAGGCTTTTTAGAAAAAGTCTGATAAACTAACAGCAGAATTTGTAAAGAAGTTATCTTTACACCGACTTTAGTGTTGTGGTAAGAAAAGCAGAAGACCAATTTAAGAAAGTGGAGATTCCTCTGGTGGTGGTCTCAGAAGTTCTCTGTGCATGGCAGACATGAAACCCTCATCACGAATGAGGCTCCAACTGGAGCCTGTGGTGGTGAGTCAGTACAGACTGACAAAAGAACAGAGTAAAAGGTCACTGTGGGCAAATGTGGGCACTGGATTTCGATGGCATCTATGGTAGGAATTAGGGCCATTCATCAACTATATCTGGTTCTCTTTCTGGGCACATGGTAGAATTCTATTGGTCAATGGAAAAGTCATGACACATTTTTTGCATTGAAAAACAGAAAAAAAAATGTCCTAAATTTTCCAATGACCCAATATTTCCTTGCCCTTTGATGCGTCATTATGACTTGCTTCAACCAATATATAATACGAAGGGAAGTAAGGTCACCTTCCAGCAGAAACCTTAATAGTTGGTGGAGAAAACAATATGCTTTTTCTTTTCCTGTCTTAATACCTGTAAATATCCGAAGAGCCTGGGTCCAAGAGTGTCTACCATGAAGAGCAAAGCCCTGCAATTGACCTGAAATGAACGTATAGAATGAGCCAGAAAAAAAGCTATAGTTTCTGGAGCTGTTTGCTTTCACAGCATAAACTGACTAATAAAAAGTCTTTGAATACACATAAACAGTGTCCTGAACAGCATTTAGAGACCATCTCTTGTAGTAGTATTGGAAAGCAGAAGAAATTCACAGAAATAAAGACATACCTACAAGTTAAAGATCTGACCTGTCCCTGTATATTCCCATTCAATTTATACTGAGTTCTCTGGAAGATGCTGAGAGACTTGAAAATGTGATGAAAGAGAAGAGTGTAAATGCTAGAAATCATAAGAGGGGAGAGTAGATGGTACAGAGTGGGTGGTGGTGGATACATGTAAGGTACAAGGAGAAAAAACATTTGACTGATGGGAAAACGTAGGAAAAAAAGGAGAAAAATAGAGCATGTTCATTATGAAATTAACCAAATTCTGTTATGTAGTGGGTTATTTCATAAATTGGTTTAATTATGTTTGTTTAATAGGATTAAAGTATGTGTAATGACAAAAAATAAGAAGGAAATTATATTAACAAAAGGAATAAACCAAACTCTGTGCTATCTAAATATAAAACATCAAATGTAAAAACAAAAATTGAAAAATTAAAGAAAAAAGATCTGACCTTTTCCTTAGATTTTTTTGTGTAACCAATGGGGCCCTATGAAGAAGAGAGATCATGGGCTCAGCAGGTGTTGTGGGGGTTAAGGGCACTGGCCTCCCACATGGCCAATCCTGATTCAAGTTCTGGACCTGGTGATCTGCCTTCTCACTTTCCCTCTCTTCTCTCTCTCTCACTCTGTCCCTCTCTGGTCAAATTAAAATAAATAAAAGACTAAAAATAGAGTTTAAAGAAAAACAAGTCTCCTTTTATGTTAAGAGTGAACTTAATGTGGATTTAATCTGAAATATATTTTAACTTTATCCACTGAAGGATTCCCACCTGTTTTATATGTTTTGTGTCTAGAACTCGCCGCATCCTGGGTCTGATCGATCAACTGCAACATTTATTCTGGGCTTCTAAGATGAAGATTTGAACTAATTTCAAACTCTGTCCTACTCCTCAAGTGGGCTATTGGCATTGGTCCTGAAAGTAAATATAGCATTAGTAATAATAACATCACTAATCTGTTGAATAATTAAAATGTTGATATGTTTATTTTATATGGGTTATCACATATGCATATTCTTTTCACTAATTTGATGAGGAAGCTACTACCTTCATTTACCATTTTAGAGAATTGGAAATTATAACTGCTGAAAACTAGCCCCAAGCCACACAGCTGGTAGTTAGCAGAGCCAGGATGACAGCCCAGGTCTGCTTGGCGCCAATGCCATTGCTTTGTACACCCTCATTAATCACATCCCACCTGGATTATTGGAACAATTGTCTAACTTCTGTTTCCACCTTTCTGGTTTTCTTCTTTACCCCTCCCATTCTTGGTGAAATGATTAGTAAGTAACACAAATGTGACTTTGTAAATTCTTTCACTAAAACTGAACTTGGTCCCAATTACTTCTTCTTCTTCTTCTTTTTTTAATGTATTATGTTTTTAGAGATTTTGGCCTTAGGGCTTGCTGGAGAGAGAGAGAGAGACAGTGAGAGGGAAAGTGAGAAATCACTACCTCCCTGGGTGGGGAGGCCATACCACAATCCCTTCTCCTCCATTCTCCTCCCAGGATTTTGGGCACGCATGCACATACACCCAGCATGAATTTCAAAGCTACTGTGTCTGGAACTCAAACCACATCTGCCCTGTGGGACTCCAGTAATGTAACTGTTACACTATCTTCTGCTCCCCGAGTTGCTTCTTATATAAAACTTACATTCATTGTACCACAGAAGGTCCTCCAGAACAAGGGCCCATTACACTTAACATAGTCTTCCACAATCTATCTTTCTACTCTGTGTTCCTCTAGTTCTAGAGTACTTTCACTTTCTTCATGCTCCTGATTACCACCTCACTTTATGCAGTCTTTTCTATATGAAATGAAGAAGAAAACACTTCAGAGTAAGATGTATGCACACTTTCACATAAATTCAACTATTTTTTGGTAAGACAATGTAGATATAACTGCTCCATGGAGACCGTTACACTATTTCAATCTGAGTTAGATATTCATATTATCCCATATAATTTTATGTAGTGCCCTCTTGTTATATGCATAATATGATGATTTAAGTATATGAGCCCTGGAACCAGAAGTCATAGGTTTTAATATCAACTTTGCCACTCTCCTATTTAATGCTTTGACAAGTTATTTAAGCTCTCAAAACCTCAGTTTTAGAAAACAATGGTGCAATGGGTAAGGTGACTGGATCCCTCATGGAACTGGCAGCTTTAAAAACAGACTGGACACATGGGGATGCATGTCCAAAATCCTGACAGAAGGGATAAATAAATAAAAGGAGAAGGGATTGTGGCATGAGCATTTCCCTGGGAGAGCTTTCTTACTTTCTCTCTCTCTCTCTCTCTCTCTCTCTCTCTCTCTCTCTCTCTCCAGGCAGTGCATATATTCAGTAAATTTAAAAGCAAAAACAAAGCAAAACAAAACCAAAAAAACCCTCAGTTTCATAGTTAGTAATAATATAAGCATAGAGCCTTCTGCACAGATTTTAATTTCATTATGTTTTGCTTCAAAATTATATTAAATAACAAATGTGATGAAATGCCTGTCTATAGTTCAAGTTTAATAAAATATTTGTTTGTATTCTTTTACTTACCACATTGCAATATGGTTATCAAAATATCAGTTTCTGAACTCCTTATGTAAATATCTGTTAATGGAATGAATAGACAGGTGAAAAAAATCAGAAAGATATTTAAGATGCTTAACCTCAAAGATATTAACATGCATTCAGGGCTCCTTGAAATGCCAGAAGACGGCAGAAAGAAAAAGATACAATTCTGGGTTTTGCATGAGAGAGTAGATGCTACTTGTTAGACTGTATGTATGAAAGGACAGCAGGAAACAATGAGGAATGAGGAGATAACAAAAGGACACCTTCTGGATGGTCTCACTATGTGCATAGTAAAGCAAGAAATCTGCTCTAACTGAGATTGAGGAGGAAAAATTGGGAGCTCATGGACTAAAGAGATTTGGAACATTTCTGCAAAAGATGAGCCAAAGAATCAATGAGGGAGAAATATCAGGCATGCTGAGCAGTGGTCAGGGCCAGGTTGCAGCTGGATGGTATAAACATTAAGAAGGCCAGATCTACTTGTCTTTTTCAGCATAGATTCAGGCACAAAGAAGGTGGCCCTCATGTTGAATCCCATGAAGGAGATTATCAAGGACAACTCATGAGAACAAAGTTTAAGGGGCAGAGTCTACAACTGTGTTGTTGTCCCTTTCATGAGTTAACGAGGTCCAAGCAAATTAGCACATATTAAGATTTTCATAAATATTTATTGAAAAACTTTTAATGATATGAATAATAGATATGCTATTTTCAGTCATGTAATTTCTGGATACAGCCCAAGAAAAACCAAGAGAGTAACATTTCCAAAGTCTAATACTCCTCCTGGGGAGACAGTATTGTGTGTGTGAGTTGCAAATTTCCCAGATTCTAGTTTCCAAGTAACTTAGAATAAGATTAATACAAATAAATAAATGATTCTACAAATAACAACAAACTGCTTTCTCATCACTATGTTTAGAGAGTATTAAATTAAAAGAATGGTTCATGGTGACATGAATCATCACTTGATTTTATTCTTTATAATTGTAGTAACCATGAGAGAGGTAATGAATTCAAGTCAATTTAGACAATTAACCTATATAAACATAATCTATTTTAATATGAGTTTAACTGACAGACTCTACAATAAATTAATACAGACGTACATTGAGGTTTTTATTCTGACTTCATTATTACTTGTCTATGTCTTCAATGGCATAATGAGAAATGGCCTCTATTTGTATGCTAGTTTAGTAAGAAGTACCCTAAAGAGAGAAGTCACAACTCCTTCTCCCTAAATATCACTCACACACGCATAAACACACACACACACACACACACACACACACACGGAGTTATCCAATAACCCCATGGACTTATTCAATGGACAACAGCTATCTATACTTCATTTGCTCCGTGGAGAGAAAACTGAAATCCAATCAGATACCACATCTTTGCTTTGGCTTGCTGTTGTTTTTAGTTTTGTGGAAAAGTGTTGCTATTGATAACAGTTCAGTGTACCCTGCTGCAAACGTCATTCATTTCTGAGAACAACGCTCTTTCAGATTGCTAGCTAGGATCTATTGATTGCTCATGGATGGATAATCCTATTTTTTTTCCTCCCATGAGGATCACTGAAATTCACATAACAATGTGAATTGTAAAGGCAGTCATTTTTAAGCCACCCAAAATTTGCATATATATTTCTGGGTATATTGACTTATTATATTATTTACTATAAGTAATAAGTGAATGATATGCAGATGGGAAGTACACGAATTTGTGCAAAACTCACAGGCCTTGAAACAGAGAAAACAAAGAATTCAGTTGGGAATAAACAAGGAAATGTGAATGGGCAATACATGCTTCCTTTATCCCAAATGTTTCTGTTTGGTTAATTCTTTTATGTGTCAACTTTCTTTAACCATCTGATACTATTTACCCCCATGCTCTAACACTACCACTGACAGAGAATAGCAGTGGCACTATTACACATTAAAGTAATTTATAAGAAAAAGGAACGTATAATTAGCATCAGATAGCAAATAACACCAGTAATTATGTTTCTTTTTTTTTTTTAAATGAAGATGGTATTAGTGATGAAAGACAGTAGAATGGGAGGGTTTGGCTTTTCTCTGGTGGTATATAACTAATTAATTAATGCCTCTTAGAAGGTAATCATTAATGGGTATTATGTCAATCAATTGTATAGATCCTGGAGAAAAAATATATTCATATGATATTACTTGATCTTTCAAAACACTTAACCTGGTAGGGACAAGTATGTTGACCTTATGCAACTTTTTAGATGTTTATAAAGACAATAATAAAGTATCAAAAGAGTTTATAGACCAAAGAAACTAACTCAGAAAGTCTGCTTGGTAACTTCAATCAAAGGCCTTTGTATTATTTTTCACTTTGACTGTTAATGGCAAAAAAGTAGGAAAAACATTCTGAGAATAAATCTTCTACTATAGAAAGACCTGCATCTGGAAAGTAAAAAACTTAAAAGTTATTTTTGAGTAGAAATGGACAAGAGTTGATCAATTAAATGGGAGGAGTGAGAAGAAGAAAGAAGTCTTTTTTTTTTTTTTTTTTGGAGAGGTTTTTGCTATAGGGCCCATGTGCTCGCCAGACAGACAGAGACAGAGAGACAGAAAGCGAGAAATCACCCCCCAGAGGGGATGGTCACGCCACAATCCCTTCTCCATTCTCCTCTCGGGATCTTGGGCACGCACACACACGCGCCCGGCGTGAGTTTTAAGCCACCGGGTCCGGGACGCGAACCGTGGTCGACTACGTGGGAGTGCAGTGACATAGCCATTATGCTAACTGCTGGTTCCCGAGAAAGAAGTCTTTTGAGGTGTTCTCAGCAATACCATACAGAAGAGTGGACCATAACTACATCCTATATAACGTTTAAAACTCTTCATGTAAAATTCTTCTTCTTTTTTTTTGAAATTGAGATTTAGCCTAGCGTGTTGTCAATATCCATAAGCATGGAGTAGACTTAGATTTATTGCAAAAGGGTGCAAAATGACAGTTCAGGTTATGCACGCTGGGCTATCTTTACAGATTTTGCAAATTTATTTCTAGCTATTTCTAATCTTATAATTCGAATAGTTTATTTCAGCAATATTTAGTTCAAACATTTTGTGCTATGAAAAGAAAAATGAGTCAAAGGCTTTATTGGGGACCTATCTTGGTAAGAAAGCCAGTGCAGCTGCAGTAAATGAGTTCGGAGAAAATAGATGTGGATGAGGTTAAGGAGTTAGCTAGTAGCCAAATCTTGAAGGCTCTTGCAGGACTTAAACTTTGTTGTTAGAGAAAGTAAAAAAGCCTTTGTAAAATTTCACATAAAATGGTGTATGGGTATGTGACACAATCTATTGATGTTTTTAGAAAGATCATTCTATTGGATGAATGCCATACCATAAATGTGAGTGGAAAAAAGGAGAATAATTACAAGTCTCATCAGTAATTCTAGCGTGGCTGAAGGTTATTTATGGTAGAAGTCATACCAGTGGTTACATTTTGAAGGTAAACCAATAAGAACTTGTTGACAAACTTCTTGTGCTTGTCAAAGACAGGCAGGATCAAGAATGGCTTTTAGGTAACAAATTATCATAAACTTAGCAGCTGACCATAACACATATTTATAGTATTACATTTTTAGTGGATAAGGAGTAGAGACAAATCTTGACTGGAGCTTCTGCTTAGAGTCTCAGAAAGCTTCAAAGCAGCTGAAGTGTGTCTTCACCTGTAGGTCACATAAAGAAGAATTCATTTCCTATCTCACTCAAATTGTAGGTCGAATTCATTTCTTTGAGATTGTAAGATTAAGAACAACCAGCTCTTACTCTGTGTTGGCTTGAGTGCCTCTCACTTCCTAGAGGCTACCCTCAGATTTTTTTCATAAGGACCTCTAAAACAGAAAGCAGAGCTGCTTAACTCCTTCTAAGCGAACCAGGAGAGTCTCTGATGCAATGTTAGCAAAGCTACATAAAATAGTCAAGAGAAGGGTATCCTGCCAACTTTTCCATATTGTACAGGTTAGAATCGATTCACATATTCTACCCATGCCACAGGAATGGAGATTATAACATGGAAATGAGAAGTCAGGAATCACGAGGGACCATGCTTGAATTTGTTCACCACATGTGGAAAGGGGCTGGGTCTCTAATGTCAATGTGAGACAACTGAAGTGACCTGATCTCATCGAGCTCATCTACTTTAGAACTTTTTCTTACATTAGATAATAAAAAGTTGCATTTTGGTAAAGAATTTTGGTACTTCCAGTAAAAAGTGTCCTGTTCAATATAAGGACAAGAAAAATAAAAAACTTCTTACTCAAGGGTCTCTATTTTCTCTCTGAATTTGAAGGAAAAGATAGATTTGGGCCTTACCATGAATGAAGGTTTATCATAGCTGTTGTAGTGTTTGGGAATGGGAGATCATTAGAATCACATAGAAGAAATTTCTGATGGTGTTTAGGGACCAAGTGAGATTAGAAAGTCTGAATAGTTTATCACAACAATCTGAAAACTGCTCAACAGCCCAGATGTAGGAATGGAGAAAGTAGACTGTTAATGGGTCAAACAGGTCCTGGTGAAGATAGGGGCCTTGAGGGACCAGCAGTTAGCGTAATGGCTATGTCACTGGACTCGCACGTAGTCGACCGTGGTTCAAGTCCTGGACCCGATGGCTTAAACTCACACCGGGCTCGTGTGCATGCGTGCCCAAGATCCCGAGAGGAGAATGGAGGAGAAGGGATTGCGGCATGGCCATCCCCCCTGGGGGGTGATTTCTCACTTTCTGTCTCTATGTCTCTCTTTGTCTGTCTGGCGAGCACATGCGCCCTATAGCAAAAACCTCTCCAAAAAAAGAAAAATAAATAAATAAACGATAGGGGACTTGGGATATGAGACTATTGGCAAGAGAATGGATGGTTAGTGACTCACATAATCAGAACCTGGAGAATGAGAAGCAGAGAATTTTCCCAGTGATCTAGGGGGAAAATAGTCAAAGATTGACTCTAACTATAGCCAGAAAATATGTAAAAGAAATAAAGCAGTAAGCAAGTTGAAGACAACAAGGAGTGAAATGTAAGACCCCAGAAGTGAAAATATTGTTCCAAAAACCTAGTCAGGTTATAGAATGTTATGGGAGTGATGAAGTAAATTGAGATAAATTATCTTAAAGGCTAAAGACAAAGAAACAAGAGATCAGGATGTTGTAAGGTTTACTTGTGTACTTAGGAGAGTGGCAAGAATGAAGACATAGGATAAAACTGTTCACCAGGGTCAGAGATCTCAAGGAAGGTGGATGTGTGAGTGGAATATTAACAGAGCGAGTAAAAGGATAAAGGCTCGAAAGCCAGATGCAATGAGCATCAGATCGCAGCATGTTTACTTCCATGAGCTTTGGATCCTACCAGTTTAAAAAGAGTACCAATGAAATAAAAAAATGTCAAAATAGCTTTCATCTTCTGCATTGCATGAGATTTGGGAAATGAAAGGAATTCCCCTGAAACTGAAGGTAAAGTATATACTCAGGAAAGAACCACTTGAAGGTAAAGCCAACAGAGGAGCAGTCATTCTAAACATGGTAACAGATTTTGTTTATATGAGGTTGGAGTTCCTGGGTGAAGCTCAAAGGACTGGTTTGGGATGGAGAATGGCTCTGTTCAGGAGAACACTGAGACATATGGGGATGACATTACTGAAGAGAACACATTATCTAACACTGCTGAATTAATCAGATTTGTTGCTTTTAGCAAAACAAGACTTCCAGCAGATATCCAGACATTTGAAGTCCCACATTAGTACTATATCTTGCTTTTGTGACAGTTTCATGGTCTTTATTAGGGAAGCATCTGCTAGGCTAAGTGAGCTGTCATCTACTTCCACAGCAACATCAATTATGGTTTTCTTTCCGTTTATCCTTACCCAAATGTTCTCTACCATGATCAACCCTGAGATTCAGGCCTTCCCATTCAGTTTTATACCACTTTGGCAAGCAGGAATACTCTTTCACCACTTCTACCATTGTCTTTAAAGAAAACTATTTAAATAACCCAGTACTTAGCCCCTTAAAAAAGTTTCCTTGATACAACTGAAGCGATACTAAATAACGGGTGCTAAAAAGATTTGCTTTGTATATATTATATATTATCAGTAATTTTATATCCACATCTAAGCTCCTTAGTATAGTTCCTAACTAGATTTTCTGTTACTTTATGTGACATAATAGAACGTGTTCTTCTACCATTGCCTTATTTTCTCTTATAGCCTTTTCTATTTCTTATCTTTTATTTTCTATGACATTTTATTTTTAAAATCTTTTTGTCAGAGGCTTTTGCCTTAGGCCATGTGTGCTTGCCAGAAGAGACAGAGAGAGGGAAAGAGAGAAATCACCCCCAATGGGGGGATTGCCATGTTGTAATCCTGTCTCCTCCATTCTTTTCTGGGGATTTAGGGCAAAAAGGCTGGTGTGATTTTCAAGCCACTCGGTCCAGGACTCCAGCTGTGATATGCCATGTGGGAATCCAGTGTCTTAACCACCACGCCACATGATAGTGCCTCAAAACTTACTTTATTTATTTATTTATTTATTTATTTATTTATTTATTTATTTATTTTAGGTATTTTTGCTATAGGGAGCCTGCATTTACTGGGGTGACAGAAAGCGAGCAATCATCTCCCAGAGGAGATGGCCATGCCACAATCCCTCTTCTTCATTCTCCTCTCGGGATTTTGGGCACACAAGCACACATGTCCAGCATGAGTTTTAAGCCACCGGGTCCAGGACTGGAACCGCAGTCGACTACATGGGACTCCATTGATGTAATCATTGCAGCATTCACCATTGCTGCTCCATCACAATCTTTTTAAGAGAATCAAGCACTCAGAATTTCAAAGTGACTTGTAAAGATTGGTTTAAGTCTGACAAATTTATTTTTTCATGTTTTTAGGAGATGCCGTCTGTTATCCTTCTGACAGCACTTACTATTATTAAAGCTGTTTCTATCTAATTCTCCTTTATCATATTCTGGGGAAGAGTTTTAATAGGAACTAAAAATGTCTTCAATCATGAGAATTATAGTAGGCAAGCAAGTGTAATAGATCCTAGTCAACCCCCAAAAGCTTTCCTGTTCTGGATACAGCCCTAATATGCTAGACCTTGCTCTGCACATAACTGAGTTAACTGTTATAGGCTAGATTCCAGGGGGTTGATCATATTTACCCTTGCTCAGGAATTTTAATCATAAACAAAGAGATGCATACCGGGGGATGACACTACTTGATGGCAATGTCTTGGTTATAGTATCTAGTAACACCTCGCCCTGGAGCCATGCTGAAACCTGCCCTTGCAGAGCCTTTGGGACTTTGTTTTCCCTTTGCCTTGAGTAACAAGCAACCTTATAATAAATCTTTCTATGTAAGTAGGCCAAGGTCCATTGCTTTTTCTTGCATGTACCCAAGATAATCTTAAATATGCAATGAACTTGTTAGTGCTACACAGAGAACTACTCTATGTCCAAGGACAAAAACACTTACACTTAGCCAGATAGCTTCAAAAATATCTGCCGTGAATAAAGTTAAATTTAGGTAAGAAAATATGGATAAATCAGCAGAAATTCATTATTTTTCTGGAAAAGCAAAAAAAAAAAAACACAAATCATTCTAGTAGTAGATTATAACATAAAAGCATACTTTAGTTAAGTGTATGAGTTGTGATTTTAAAGAGTTATGCCTCGTTTCTTAAATGTGTCATAGAAATGATTTTATTGCTAATTATATCATGTTTATCATTTATGCACAAAAATTTTATGTGCTATATTTCTGTGACAATTCCTTTTCTTGTGCAATTTACTGAGGAGATAAAAAAAGAAGTGAGATAAGATTAATCCATCTCTTATATTTACTCCAGCTCACTCTATAAAATAAAATGAAGGTGGTTGAGGAAAGCAATTATAAGATTTAGTTTTCTCTCCAAGAAGCTCAAAGTACTTATCTGTCGTTATTCAATTGATTTTGTAGGGTCCCCTTGAGAGTTGTGGAAAACAGCTATTTTATAACCAGAGAAATTAATGCAGAAATGCCACATGCTGTGTTAACTCTAAGAGCAGGATTAGGAATCACAACCTCTGAGTTTATGAAATGTTGTTAGCTCATTAAATTATACTGGGTCTGTCCCAGTGCTCATACAGCTTCCTTCCTCTTAATGGTACTTCCAGTGCAGCAATGAACTAAATGGCTAAACCTTCTACTTTAATGTGAAGGAAATTATTTAGTGTCGATTAACTTCATTCATGGATCAACTGCTATCTTTACAATTCTCTAAGAAAAGCATGTGGATCACTATTAAAATGTTACAATGTTACATGCATAAAGATTAGGCAAAACCATTTTGGAAATTACAGTTACCTTTTTTTGTTTTTTTGTTTTTTTTTTGTTTTGTTTTGTTTTGTTTTGTTTTCTATTAAATGTATCAATGTCTCAGCCTGGCATTGTATGTATCTATTGTGTCTTTCAGTATCATCTTCCTTTCTCTTTCGTTTTCTACATTTACCATTGACTTCAGTCAAACTATTTTATTCTCCATGAGATGTTCTTCCGAACATTACTTTGTTCTTTCTCACTTTATTTTCTTCACATTTCTTATTATGTTTTTAAATCATGGCGTTTCTTCTGACATAATGCCATCTTCTTTATCTGACACCAGCCAAATCCCATTTTATTCTATCTTCCTATAAAGTCTTCTCTGAAACTTCCAATTAAGTTATCTTTACTTTTCAAAATTTAAGTCACATTTCCAGCTAACATATCCCTGTTCGGAAAATTAGTACTGCTTCTTGTACTGCTTTTTCTTGAACTTTATTCAATCCCTATTTCATTATTACCTGCACTTACATCGCTTCTACAAAAAGGCATTACTGTCTTCCCCAGACAGGAACAATGACTTGCCTTATTCTATTCTATTCTATAATAGCTCAGATAACAACCAGCACAGTATTTTACACTTATTGGGTGCTTAGTAAATGAACAAACCAAAAGAGATGATTAATTTCCTAGCATGCTTATGTGAATTTGAGGACATTCTGGTGTTTTTGAAAGTAGAGGAAATTTTTAAATTATTGATGTGTATTTGCTAATAATATAAAGTGGGTACATTATGTATTCTTATATTTTTAAAATAAAGAATGGTTCCAAAAATCGTGATTTTTAAAAATTTCTTAACATTGAGTAAGATGCCACCAGAAAGCCATTTAGTCTATGTACAGTAGGCTAAAGAGCACAAACGCTAGAAACCCCTTTATGTAAATACTAATCTTGATTGTGCTATACTCTGAAATAAGACACTTTATTTGTTTTGTGGTATTTTAACTTATTTTCTATTCAATCAGACTTTGGTTCTATAGGAACAGTCAAGGGCTATCTGCAAACTTACCTCGAAATCTTATTCTCCACTAGCTCCACAAACTCATTCACAGTTGTTTTTACATATTATCCACCGTATTGCATTGTTGGTAGTTAATCCAGCACATGATTTTATTCCTTTGTTAAAAGTGCTTACTCCAGAATGCCCTAGACCCCCTTATTTCTTAGAGTTTCTTCTGTATTCCATCTTATTTCTTTACACAAAACCCTACACATTCAGCTAAACAAATATCCCTTGAATTATAAGCGGCAGGGTACTGGCCTGGCTGCCGGCAATGAATCTACTGCTTATATAAAAATATGTAAGAAGTCAAGGGACCAGCAGTTAGCGTAATGACTATGTCACTGGACTCCCACATAGTGGACCGCGGTTCACGTCCCGACCCGGTGGCTTAAAACTCACGCCGGGCGTGTGTGCATGTGTGCATGCCCAAGATCCCGAGAGGAGAATGGAGGAGAAGGGATTGCCGCGTGGCCATCCCCCCTGGGGGATGATTTCTCGCTTTCTGTCTCTCTGTCTCTGTCTGGTGAGCACAAGCGCCCTATAGCAAAAAACCTCTCAAAAAAAAATTAAGAAGTCATTGGGAACCAGCAGTTAGCGTAATGGCTATGTCGCTGGACTCCCACGTAGTCAACCGCGGTTCGCGTCTCGGACCCGGTGGCTTAAAACTCACGCCGGGCGCGTGTGCGTGCGTGCCCAAGATCCCGAGAGGAGAATGGAGGAGAAGGGATTGCAGCGTGGCCATCCCCCCTGGGGGGTGATTTCTCGCTTTCTGTCTCTATGTCTCTCTCTGTCTGTCTGGCGAGCGCACGCGCCCTATAGCAAAAACCTCTCAAAAAAAAAAAAAAAAAAAAGAAGTCATAAAATGTAAATCATCTCATCAAGCTAATACACTCTAGGCTTTATCCTAAGGAAACAATAAGAATTAGTCAATAATATTTATATACAAAGATGTTATTATGACGTTATTTGAAATGTCAAAATATTCAAAATCAAAACAAGGAAAATAATTTATATCCATAAGCATGAAACCATATCAACATTAAAGAATATTTAAAAGTATATTTTGTTGTACTGTATTTTTAATCTACAAATAGTAGTTGTATATATATGCATGGAATACAGTTTGTACTTTTGTTACATATATCCATTTTTGAATGAGCAAATCAGGCAAATTAACATATTCAACACCTCAAATATTTATCATTATTTGGGATGAGAATATTTAAAGTCTTTTTTAGCTATTTTGAAATATACAACATGTTATTATTTACTATAGTCACCACGCTATGTAATAAATCACCAGAGCTTATTTCTCCCTGTGTAACTGAAAATGTGTATCCTTTACCAACATCTCCCCTTTTCATATCAATTTTCCCCACACCAGCCTCTATTAATTATCATTGAACTGGCCCCATGGTCACATGGTTAAGGGAGCCAGATCCCACACGACTGACCACACAGCTTGAATTCCAGCCCCAATGGTTCGAAAACATGCTAGACACTTGTGCATGCATGCTCAAAAGCTTAACTTGAAGCAAAAATAGAATAAAAGGGATTTCAGGGAGACTCTGCTTCATTGGGGTGAGTTTTTCTCTCTCCTTCCCCCAACCTCTCTGGTGAATGCATGTGCTTTCTACAAAACTTAAAAAAAAAAATCATTCCAACCTACCTCTTAGAATTTGACTTACAATATTTGTCTTTTTGTGCCTGGCCTATTTCACTTAAAATAATGTACTCTAGTTCCATCCATGTTGTCACAAATAAAAGATGCGCTGCTTTTTAAAGTTTGAATAGTATTTTATGTATATGTGCAAGTGTGTGTGTGTGTGCGTGTGTGTGTATGTAATGTATATATGTATATATTATGTATATGTAGTGTGTGTGAATAGATATTTTGTATGTGTGTATATATGTACATATATACACACACACATACATATATACATATATGTATATATATCCATATATCCATATATACACACACACACACACACACACACATACATATACACACACACATATATATATAACCTCTTTCTTAATTCATTTGTCCACTGATGGGCACTTTGGTTATTGCCACATACTGGCTATTGTGAATAATACTGCAATGAATATGACAGTGCAGACATCTCTTTGAAATATTGATCTCTTCAAATTATTGATTTCAATTCCTTTGGTTATATACCCAATGTAGTATTGCTAGATTATATGGTAATTCTATTTTTAGTTTTTTTAGGAGCCTGAATACTGTTTTCCATACTTTCCATACTAATTTACCATACCACAAACAATGTACAGGATTAATTTTTTCTTCAAGTACTTGCCAACACTTGTTATCAATCACATTTTTATTGATAACTAATCTACCATATGTTAAGTAATATTTCAATGTGATTTTAATATGTATTTCCATGATGATTAGAGATATTAAGCATTTTTAAATATATCTGGTGGTCAGTTGAATATCTTCTTTTGAGAAATGTCTATTTGGGCCCCTGCTCATTATTTTGCAGTATTATTTGTTTCATATTATTGAGATTTTTTGTTTGTTTGCTTGTTTGTTTTTCTTTTTGCTATAGGGCGTGAGCGCTCGCCAGACAGACAGAGAGAGACAGAGAGATAGAAAGTGAGAAATCACCCCCCAGGGAGGATGGCCATGCCACAATCCCTTCTCCTCCATTCTCCTCTCGGGATCTTGGGCACGCACGCACACGCTCCCAGCATGGGTTTAAGCCACCGGGTTCAGGACTCGAACCGCGGTCAACTATGTGGGAGTCCAGCAACATAGCCATTACGCTAACTGCTGGTCCCATATTATTGAGTATTTTGAGTTCCTTGTATATTAAATATTGTTCCCTTATACAATATATAGTTTCCAAATATTTTCTTCCAGTCTGTAAGTTGTCTCTTCAGTCTATTAACTGCTTCCTCCATTTGTGCAGAAGCTTTTTAGTTTGTTGTAATCCTTTAATCTATTACTGTTTTCATTAACTTTTGGGAAATTATCTGAGAAATCATTACCCAGACAGATGTCATGGATTTCTTCTTCTGTTTTCTTCTAATAGATTTACAGTTTCAGGTCTTATAAGTCATTAATCCATTTTGTGTTTATTTTTGTAGATTGTATAAGATGAGGGTCCACTTTCATTCTGCTTGTGAGTATCTAGTTCCCGACATCATTTATTTATTTATTTATTTATTTGAGAGAGATTTTCGCTATAGGGCACGTGCGCTCACCAGACAGACAGAGAGAGACAGAGAGACAGAAAGAGAGAAATCACCCCCCAGGGGGGATGGTCACGCTGCAATCCCTTCTCCTCCATTCTCCTCTCAGGATCTTGGGCACGCACGCACACGCGCCCGGTGTGAGTTTAAGCTACTGGGTCCGGGACGAGAACCACGGTCGACTACGTGGGAATCCAGCGACATAGCCATTACGCTAACTGCTGGTTCCCCCGACATCATTTATGGAAGAGACTGTGTTTTCTCCAGAATGTGTTCTTGGTACATTTGCCAAAAATCAATTAACTTGGCTGGGCTACTGTTATAGCTTTCAAACACAGAACATAGGGAGCCAGATTCTATATGACCAACCACAGTTTGAGTCCCAGCCTTGGTTGCTTGAAAAACATATAGGGTCCAATTCATGCATGCCTAAAAACCTGGTGTGATAAATAAGTGAAAGAAAAATGCTTGTGGTATTACCCATTGCAAGGTGATTTCTCCTCCCCACATCCTTACATCCTGTAAGCACACACACCCTCTGGCAATTAAAAAAAAAAAAAGATAATTTATCTGTAAATGTCTGGGTTTATTTCTGGACTATCACTCTCCATTGGTACCCATTTTGTTTTTTTGCTAGTATAATATATTATTGGTTACTATAGTTTTGTAACATACTTTGAAATCAGAAAGGGTAACGATGCCTCCAGTTTAGCTATTTTGTGTCAAGATTACTTTGGTTATTCAAGATATTTTATGCTCCATAAGAATTTTAGGATTTTTGTTCTGTTGCTGTGAAGAATGACATTCTAATAGGAATTTCATTGAATCTTTATATAATTTTACATGGTACAGATATTTAAACAATATTAACTCTTCCAATTCATAAACAAGATAACTTTCTATTAATTTTATCATCTTTAGCTTCTCTCTTCAATGTTTTACAGTTTTCAATATATAGTTCCTTCACCTCATTGGTTAAATTTACTCCTAAAATTTTTTGTTGTTGATACTGTAACTAGGATTATTAGCTTAATTTTTTTTCAGGGAGTTTGTTGTTGTATAAAAATGCTATTGATATTGGTAACATAACATTTTATCCTATTACTTTCCTAAATTTATCAGTTCTAACAGTGTGTGTGTGTGTGTGTGTGTGTGTGCGTGCGTGCACGTATGTGCATGTGCATGTCTGTGTATTTGTGTGTGTATGTAGACTTTGGGTTTTCTAATTTTAACATCATATAATCAGCAAACAGACCATTTTAATCCTTCTTTTATCTCTCTTTTTTATTTCCTCCTTTATTATTTGTGTGTATTTTTTTTTTCTAGCCTAATTACTCTGGCTAATACTTTCAGTACTATGTTGAAGAGAAAGAATAAGAGTAAGCAGCCTAGTCTTCTTCCTTATCTTAGAGGAAAAGTTTTCATCTTTTCATCACTGAGTATGATGTTAGCCATGGACTTGTCATATATCATCTTTATTTTGTTGAGGGACACACATTCCTTTCATATCTGATTTGTTGAGAGTTTTGTTTAAAAATGATGAATTTTGTAAAACTTTTTTTCTGTATCTATTGAGATAATCATTTTTTAAATTCTTCAGTCCATTAGCCTGGTAAGTTACATTTACTGTTTGCAAATGTTGAATCATCCTTGCATCACAGGATAAACCTCACTCAATCATGGTGAATGATTCCATTAATGTACTGTTTAATACGATTTACTAGTACTTTGTTAAGGATTTTTCCTTTACATTCATCAAAGATACTGGCTAGTTTTATTTTCTTATAGCATGTTTGGCTTTAATATCAGGATAGTGCTGGCCTTGTAAAATGAATTTGGAACTATTTATTCATCTTTAATGTTTGGTTTTATCCATTTAACTACTTTAGTCTTTTTGATTTGCAAATTTAATCAATTTACATTCACAGTAATTATTGATAGGTAAAAATTCACTAGTGTCATTTGGTTCATTGAATTGGAGTAGTTTTGTATATCCTTTTTTCTTTCCTTCTGTTTATATTTTCCTTTGTAGTTTAATGGCTTTCTATAATAATGGTGTAATTTGGCACCTTTTTCTCTATTTGTGTATTTATTATAAACCTCTTTTTTGTGATTACCTGATTCTCAAACAAATGTCTGTATGTCTATTATAAGCAGATAATTCAAATTTGATTTCATACACAAATGCTAAACTTTGATTCCTCCTCTTCTCATACTTTTAAATTTTGATGTGAAAATTTACATCTTTTTATTTTTTGTATACCTTTACAAATTATTGTAGCTTTAGTGATTTTTTTAAGAGGTTTTTGCTATAGGGCGCATGTGCTCGCCAGACAGAGAGAGACAGAGAGACAGAAAGCAAGAAATCATCCCCCAGGGGGAATGGCCACGCCACAATCCCTTCTCCTCCGTTCTCCTCTCAGGATCTTGGGCATGCACACACACGCACCTGGCGTGAGTTTAAGCCACCGGCTCCAGGACTTGAACCGCGGTCGACTACGTGGGAGTCCAGTGACATAGCCATTACACTAACTGCTGGTCCCGCTTTAGTGATTTTTAATAGTTTTGCCTTTCAACCTTTATGCTAGAGATATCATGTAGGAGTTTTTTCTATTTGGCAGCATACTTATTTTTATCAGTGAGTTTTATACTCTCATATGTTTTCACGTTACTATTTAGCATCCTTTTGCTTCAGCTTGAAGAACTCCCTTTAGTATTTCTTATAGGACATGTCAGATGGTAATACAGTCTTTCAGCTTTTATTTGTCTAAAGCATTTTTATTGCCCCTTAAATTTTTTAACAAAGGATTGGTGGGTATAGTCTTCTTGTTAGCTTGTTTTAAATTTTTTTTCTGAATTTTGTAAATATCATCCCTCTTCCTTATGGTATACAGCATTGATACTCAAAAAAAAAAAAAAAAAAAAAAAAAAAAACTATCCTTAGGGATGTTTTGTATGTAACAACTCATTTTTTTCTCACTGTTTTCAAGATTCTGGTTTTTTAAATTATTTTTTAATTTCTAATTTACCAGAAGACAAGTGTGCTTGCCGGACAGAAACAGACAGAGAAGAGAGAGAGAAAGTGAGGAAGTCCCATTCATAGAGGATGGTAAACCCACAATTCTTTCTCCTATATTCCGCTTTCCTTTTGAGATGTTGGGTATGCACACACATGCTCTGAATATTTTTAAAGCTACCAGGTCCAGGACTTGGACCACAGTCAACTATATGGGATTCAGCTGTTGTAACCACCATACCACTGATTGGCCCAACTCTTTTCTTTTAAATATCTTATGTTTTTTATTGCACAAGCATTCACACAAGTGACAGAAAACAATCACCTGTGAGGCATAGTCAATATTTTCCCGTCATTTCTCTATCCCATCACAATTTGGGCACACACACAGTCATGCCCAAAGTATTTTTCAAACAACCAGGACCGGAATTTGAACTTCAGTCAACCATGTGTAATCTGGCTCCCTTTATTGCTGTGCTACGGGACTGATCATAGTCTTGAGTTTTTAAGTCTTCAACTTGGGGGAAAAAAACGTTTCTTTCTTTCTCTCTTGACAGAGAAAGACAGACAGACAGGTACCTCCAGTAGAATTCTCATACCATGGTCCACTCCCAGTCTGAGTCAGCTCATCCCATGAAAATACACATGGCATGAAGAGAAAGGTCCTGGGACACTAATCTAGGACCTCCCCACGTGGGTCCAATTGCTTTACGACTGTGCCACTGCCTGAAAAACTGTCTTTAATTTTGAGATATTGATTATGATGTTTCTTGGTATGGTCTCTTTGGACTCATCTTATTTGGTGCCCTTTGGACTGCTCGGACTTTGATATCTGTTTCTTCCTCCAGGCTTGCAGAGTTTTCTTCCTTCCATTACTTCTTTGAATATAGTTTCTGTCTCTTTTCTTCTCTTCTCCTTCTGGCATATGAATAATGTGTATGCTTTTTCTGCTTGATACATCCATAAGCTTCTCTCAAGAAATCTTTACACTTTTCCTTTCCTTTTCTTTTTTTTTCCTTTTTGCTCCTCAGGTTGGATGAATTTTCATCTTCAAGTTTTCTTTTTCTTACTTCTGCTTGATCTATTCTGTGTTGAATCCCTGTATTAAGTTTTTCCAAATCAGTTACAATATTTTATCAGATCTATGATTTATGTTTAATACTTTTAACATATTCTGTCTGTGTTGAAATTCTTAGATTGTTCTTGCATTGATCTCTAGCCTTGGTGAACATCCTTATGACCATTATTTTTAATTCCTTGTTGGATAGATCATGTATCTCCACTTTACTTGGGTACGTTTCTACAGATTTTGTTTGTTTGTTTTGGAATTTATGCTATTTCGTCATTTTCCTTGACTCTGTGTTGGTGTTTGTATACTAAATAAGACAATTCCCTTTTCCAGTCTTGTCAGACTAGCCTCCTATAGGAAAAGGAGATCACCTACTCACATGGACAGAGATTGTAAAAAGCTCTCAAATGTTCGTGTTGGTTCAAACTTCTGTCTCTGTTTTTCGTGGCTCTCTGTAGACTAAACTGTAGAGTTTCCTGTTGGTACCCTGAAACTAGTAATGTAGGAGCTAGACCCTGTAGATATGACTAAAAAGGTTGACATGTTGCATGTATTTTCTAGTTCCTTCTATTTTCACAGTGCAGCTACCATAGATATTTGTATTGCACACACTCTCTGGACAAACCCAGAGTGACAATTTATGAAAAAGTCATGTATTCAGTTCAGTTGGCACCCTCCTTATCCTGAGGAAATGGCTGCTGAAAGTGGGCCTGTTCTACATTCACCTCTTTGTTTTCTGTGGCCTAGGGTCACACAGAAGTGCAAAGCCCCATCCACTCCCAACTGGTTAGCTTCTCAATGCAAGTTCATTAGAAACCAAGTAGTCACACAGCTACTGAAAGAGTGTGTAATAAACACCTCCAGCAGAGAAAAATGGAAGCTGTATATTTAAATCTCTTTTCTGCACTGCTCCCAGGAAGCATAGGGCCTGGAATTGTTTGCACAACTATTTAAAACAATCTCTATATTCTGCAATCTAAGGAGACTAACATGTACTTAGTTCCTTCTGTTCCCAGAGCTGAGATGTTTCCCGTCTCTTAGGCAGTAACTATAAAATTTGGGGTACTTAATGTGCGATATAGACCTACTCCGAGAAAAAATAGGGTGCTACATCTTAGAGCTTCTTCCTGCACTGCTCCCAGTGTATGAAGTCTTCACAAGTCCCTGTGTGCCTTTATAAAACTGTTGTTCTTTTCTATACTCTAGAAAGCCTCTTGTATGTCTACTGCTTGCAGCAGTAGAAAGTTTAGGCTAAAGAACCTTGTATGGAATCTGCAAAAGTTGGGGCCCTCGATGCATGGACTAATTCTTTCCAGGACAAATTAATAGACCTGCAGTTCTTACTGGAGCAGGCCAGGGGGTAAGGCTCAGATTTGTTATTGTTTCTCAGTCCGACAGTGAACTAGTATCTCTTGAACTCCCAGTGTGGGTTAGTTAGAAGCCAGAACACCAATTAGTCACTTGAAGAGTGTTCTCTTCTAGGGACGAACAATGGGCTTGTATTAAGCCCCTTCTCTGTACTGTTTCAGGGGATGAGGCCCTTGGAAGTGTTTCCATGCTCATTTAAAACTGCTGCTTTTCTTTCTGGTGTCCTAGAGAGATTCACTGTCATCTAATCCCCTCTCCCCTCAGAGTTGGTGAATTAAGAACCAAACCACAGGAACCTTGCAGTTAGGTAGTATATGTCAGATCAAAGCCTTCTTCTCTATAGGAAGAAACTGAGGGCTGGGATTCCTTTCCCAATCATAAGGAGCAGTGCCCAAGGCAACTTGTATGTCTGAGTGTGCTTCTGCTTTTCCTATCCATTTCTTGTGGTTGTTTTCTTGGTTGCGAGATGGGTAGGAGCCCAAACTGTCTTATGGCTTTCAGAGAAATTTGCTCCATGAGTAGATGTTTATTTGGTATGTTCGTGGGTGGCAGGAGAATCAGGAGGTTCCTATTCTTCCATGTTGCAAGGTCAGCACTCATAAAAGAATCTTATACAAAGTTTGCACACAACAGGATATTTTGTGGAAAGCACAAATGCGATCCAGATATTGTAATAGGGCAGGCTTTTCTTATTCTTTTATTTAAGCATATTTATGACCACATGCCATGTGTCACCCATAAGCCAAGCTGCTATTTGTATAACCATAAACCAATGAACAAGCTCTTGGCCTTGTGCAACTTATATTATAATGGTAAACATAGATAATAATAATAAACCAAAAATGTAAAGCTCTATGTTGAAAAAAAAAAAAACTATAAAATGTCAGGTTATAATAGATAAACCTAAGGGGAATCTGACTCAGGTGCTATTGCTAAGAACAGGCAAAGAAGATAGAATCAAAGGAACATGTGGGGAAGAACATTTCAGAGGAAGGAAATTGTAAAGCCTTGATATTGGAATGTTCTTAGCATTGAATGCAATTGGCACTCAAAATAAACAAATGAATGAATGAATTATTCAGTTCTTTCAACCATAATATTAGAGCAGCAAAAGTTGTACTGATCAGCTCTATAGAAGCATATTATTAGAGGGCATGCAATAATATATGGCATATGATTATAGCCTAGGCTTATAAAAATTGAGTGCCTCCCACTAGCCAGGTACTTTTTTCGACTTATTTTCAATTCTGGCCACAAATCTGAAATACTGTTGTAGGCCTGCTATTTTTGTTGGTGTTGTTTTTGTTGTTTTAAGACATCTGAAATCCACAAGGCTGATACAGATGCTCATAGCTATATAATCCAGGATTCAAATAGCACAGAGTACTGTTCTATACAAAACTCTTTCTCCCATGTCTTTCATAGCAAATAAGGTTGAAGAATGTTCATGTGTCCATTAGCCAAAAAAGTGAGAGGTATCTCAAGTGTATACTAAGAGAAAGTAGAATTTTATACCTGAGCTTTCTCCACATATGGTAAACTATATATTAAATTTTACTATACTTAATAAGCTTACCTGGTAAGCTTAATAAAAGATTATAATGTCAAATATGACTATAATGCAAATATCTATGATTTATATTCTGGGAAATTTCAATAGTAATTGGTTATTGCTCACATTTAACTTGAATGATGTTCTTATTTTTTTCTCTTTAAATTTATTTATTTTTTACATTAATTCACTATACATCATTACAGCATACAAATGAATTTTCCATCCAAAATAAACTGTGTATTGGCTCAATCAAGCACATCAACATACATGTTTTCAGCAAATAATTTTCCAATTCTTATGTCTTGTATACTTTGTTTTTGTTTTGCCATCCTTGATTCCTTATCCCTCACCCTCTGCCATGTCCCACCCTCCTCTCACATTGTCTCTGGTATCCATGGTTGCTTTCTATGCTCCCCCCCCATTTAATTGATTTGATTTGCTAATGAACTTAAATAGTCTAAATATATCCAATAGCTAACACAGCTGATTAAATACCTATACATGAACACAAGTCTGACTTTAGGCATAAACCCCAGTGAGTAGAATGAACATATTATAAAGTAGAACCCAGCTGGGGCTATATAGCTTACTGCAGTCATCAAATATGCATTTTTTTAAAATTTCTATACGAACAGTTTTACCGTTTCTTTTTTTCTCCTGCAACTGTTTTTTTTTAATTACTTAACATTCATTCCCTGAGCATCATCACAACGTACTAAATGTGGTTTCCCATCTAGAATAAACTGCATAGTGGCTTAATCATGCATGTTATCATCAATAATATTCCATTTCTACTTTCATACATATGTATACGTATATATATGTTTTTTACCCCATGTTTGACCCTCTGCCCTTTCCCACTCTCTTATTACACTATCTCTGCTATATACAGTTGTCTTCCATTCCTTTTCCCCCAACATTTTGTTGATCACACAATATCATAAGTAATCTAACTACTTTCAGCAGGTAATTTCGAGAAGAGTAGTTTTGAACTGGTGATGATATTTCCTTGAAACTTAAAGCCTAGAAACAGGTTAGTATTCTGTTCAAATAGTAGGTACATGCACCTATCAACAGCTCAAGACAGGACAAAAATCCTTTAAAACCAGAAAACAAAGCTTCGGAGAAAAGCAGCAATAATTTAGTCAAGTCACAGAATGTTGTTTTATCGGTTCAGTCTCATGCACTTAATCTTTCTTCTGTTAAGGTTCGATCTTTCAGATTGAATTCTGGGATATAATATTCATCTCCAAACATTGTCCCTACAATTAAGTTGCCCATTTTCTTAGTTTTTGAACTCTTATTTCTGTGTGTCTGCATTTAATTTTACTGACATAGCACCCCCTTAAGAACTTCTTGGAGATCTGGTCTGGTGCTGGTAAATTCTTTCAGGTTTTGTTTATCTGGGAAAGTTCGTGTCTTTTCTTCCCAAATGAACGATAACCTTGCTGGGTACAGAATTCTCAGTTGAAATTGTTTTTCCCTTAATATTTTGAATATATTTTCCCATTCTCTCCTCGCTCGCATTGTTTCTGATGAGAGGTCTGCCGATAGTCTGATGGGATACCATTTGTAGGTAACTTGCCTTTTTTCTCTAGCCAGTCTTAGTATCTTGTCTTTGTCTGTGGTTTTGGTCAATTTGGCTATAATGTGTCTTGGAGAAGATCTTCTTGGGTTGATTCTATTTGGGGTCCTCTGTATTTCTTGGGACTGAATCTTTGAGTGCCTCTCCAGGTTTGGAAAGTTTTCTTGCAGGATTTCATGGAATAGATTATCAATGCCCTTATGAGTCTCTTCACCCTCTGGGATGCCTACTATCTGGATGTTTGGACGTTTAATAGTATCTAGTACTTTTCGCATATTATTCTCAAATTTTTGGGCCATTTTCTCAGTCTTCATGGTGGATTTTTCTAGGCCAGCCATTTTCTCTTCTACATTAGAGATTCTATTTTCTGTATGATCTAGTCTGCTTTTAATACTTTCAAGAGAGATTTTGACTTCTTGTATTATATCCTTCATCTCTAACAGTTCCATCTGATTCTTTTGTAACGTGTGAAATTCCTCTTTTAGATCTTGCCTGAATTTCCTCACCTCCTAGAACTCTTCAACTCCTTTCTCCTTCCTCTTCAGCAGTTCCTTGTCTCTCTTCTCTTCCATCTCTGTTAGCTTTGCCATTATGAATGTTCTGAATTCTTTATCAGACATTTCCATGATTTTCATTGAACTGTGTGTGGATGAAGAGGAGCTATCCGTTTCCCTTGTGGGAGAGAAATTTTCCTGCTTCCCCATATTTCTTGTGGTCCTGCAGCAATTTCTAGTCATCTGGTGGATGGTCGGATTTTTCCCGAACTTGGAGTTTCAATCTGAGGGTCAAGGAGTGTGCAGAAAAGGAAGCAGAGAGAGGAAAACAATACCAACAACAGCAAAAAAAAAAAAAAAACAGACAAGAAGCAGAGAAAAAGAAGAGAAAAACTTTTAAATAAACCTAAAGAAAAATTAATATACAAAAAATTTCAATAAAACTCAAAAATTAGAAAACCGCACAGCACGGTTGCACACCGTGGGAAATGGCTAGATCGCAGGAGCCATGGAGCTGTCTGCCTCTTGAAGAAGGGCTGTTCTGGGAGGAGGACAGGGGATTATTAACAAGATAAAGGCCAAGGAGGGGCCAAAGGGCCCTGTATAATGCCTCACTTTAAAAAATTTTAAAAACCAAAAATTATAAAAAAAGACAGAGAGAGAGAGAGAGAGAGGACAGAGACAGAGGTAGAGAGAGACAAAGACTGATACAGAGAGAGGAGACTTGAAAGGGGTCTTCCTACCACGCGGGTTTTGTATGCTGGAGGCCCAGTTAGCAGTGGGACATCTTTCTTTCTCCCAAAATGGCTAGATCGCAGGAGCCATGGAGCTGTCTGCCTCTTGAAGAAGGACTGTTCTGGGAGGAGGACAGGGGATTATTAACAAGATAAAGGCCAAGGAGGGGCCAAAGGGCCCTGTATAATGCCTCACTTTAAAAAATTTTAAAAACCAAAAATTATAAAAAAAGACAGAGAGAGAGAGAGAGAGAGGACAGAGACAGAGGTAGAGAGAGACAAAGACTGATACAGAGAGAGGAGACTTGAAAGGGGTCTTCCTACCACGCGGGTTTTGTATGCTGGAGGCCCAGTTAGCAGTGGGACATCTTTCTTTCTCCCAAAATGGCTAGATCGCAGGAGCCATGGAGCTGTCTGCCTCTTGAAGAAGGGCTGTTCACATGGGTTTTGTATGCTGGAGGCCCAGTTAGCAGTGGGACATCTTCCTTTCTCCCAAAATGGCTAGATCGCAGGAGCCATGGAGCTGTCTCTGAATGACGTTCTTAGAAAAAATAGGCATATTCTAAATTTAGGAACATTCACTATATGCTCATGGTGAAAATAAATAATAAAGATATAAACAAATGAATATAAAGAGTCAGGTAATAATGGACAAAATAAAGGAGAGCCGGAATTAGGTCTTACTTCCAAATATAGGCAATGAAAATAGAATCAGTCAGTTTTAATTATAGTTGGAGACAATATTTCAGAAGCTTTCAGTTAATACTAAACTGTACCTAATCTCCACCTCCCATTTGTGTATGACAATTAACCCTTTAATTCTAAGCACTATATGTGGAACTTAATTCTCTTCTAATAATCTTGGGAGAACTAGAATCCTTTTCTTTGCTAATGCAGCATTTCTGCAGTCCTCTCAGAATTCTCAGTTTTCACCATTTCAGGGTAGGAAATCTCATGAGAAATCTTGGGCATCTAAATAGTCATCTGACACTCACCCAATAGATTCACTCTGTCAGGCATAGCTTACTCTGAAAACCAGCTTCTATATCAGCCCTCACCTCTTCCTTCATCAATTAACTTGTTTTGCACTGAAATAATTTATTTTATTGAACCAAGTTTTACACCATCCTTACTTTGCAATTTAGGGCAGGAACTTTTTTTTTTTTTTTGGAGAGGTTTTTGCTATAGGGCACGTGCGTTCGCCAGACAGAGACAGAGAGACAGAAAGCGAGAAATCACCCCCCAGAGGGGATGGCCATGCCTCAATCCCTTCTCCTCCATTCTCCTCTCGGGATCTTGGGCACTCATGCACACACGCCTGGCATGAGTTTTAAGCCATCGGGTCTGGGACGTGAACCACGGTCGACTACGTGGGAGTTCAGTGACATAGCCATTACGCTAACTGCTGGTCCCAAGGGCAGGAACTTTGATGTCAGTTCAACATCTGTTGAAATGCTAGTCTCTGCTGTCAAAAAAGTGTTAACTTTTGAGGTCTTTGATTCTTAACTGCAAAATGGAATAGTCATATGTCATACCAGATACCATTGTATAAGGACACAATTGTTTTTGTAAAGTGCAAAAGTAAGTATCTGGTACCTAGTTTAATTCACAAAGAATTGTAATTGTTATCATAAGCCATTTTCAGAAATCTAGTTCCAGTATGATTAAGTTGTATTTTCTTCTTGTACTATTTTAATACATATTTGAACAAATTACTACATGAGTCATTAAAAATGGAGTTATAGGAACCAGCAGATGATGTAATGGTTATGTCACTGGACTCTCATGTAATGGACTGTGGTTCAAGTTCCAGACCAGGTGGCTTAAAACTCATGCCAGGTGCATGCACATGTGTGCCCAAAATCTCCAGAGGAGAATGGAGGAAAAGGGATTGTGGCTTGGCTAACCCTCTGTGGGTGATTTCTTGCCTTCTGTCTCTCTATCTCTCCAGTAAGCACACACGCCTATAGCAAAAATCTCTTCTAAAAAAAGTAGAGTTACAGGTGGGACCAAAACATGGCATAGCAGTTACAGCACTGGACTCCCACATACCTGACCACACTTGAAGTCTTAAAAATCACACTGGGCACGTGTGCATGCATGCTCAAGATTCCAGGAGGAGAATGGAGAAGAAGGGATTACAGTGTGGCCACTCACCCTGGGGAGTAATTTTTCACTTTCCCTCCCACTGTTTCTGTCTTTCTCTTTCTCTTTCTCTTTCTCTGATGAGCACACACTCCCTAAAGCAAAAAATTCATTTAAAAAATGGAGTTAGAAGGGGCCAGTAGATGGCATAGTGGTTACATCACTGGACTCCCACATGACCTACCATGGTTCATGTCTAAAACCAAGTGGCTTGAAACTCACACTGGGTGTGTGTGCATGCTTGCCCCAGATCCTGGAAGGAGACCTAAGGAGAAGGGATCAAGGAGTGGCCATCTCCCTGGGGATTGACCTCTCTCTTTCTGTTTCTCTCTCTATATATATAGTGAGTGCTCACATACTATAGCAAAAATGTCTCTTAAAAAAAAATGGGAATGGGATCAGCAGTTAGCATAATGGCTATGTTGCTGGACTCCCACATAGTCAACCACGGTTCGAGCCCCAGACCCGGTGGCTTAAACTCACGCCAGGCATGTGTGCGTGTGTGCCCAAGATCCCAAGAGAACAATGGAGAAGAAGGGATTGCAGTGTGGCCATTCCCCCTGGGGGGTGATTTCTCGCTTTCTGTCTCTCTGTCTCTCTCTGTCTGTTCGGCGAGCGCACATGCCCTATAGCAAAAACCTCTCCAAAAAGAAAAAAAAATGGAGATATAGGGGCTAGCAGGTGGCATGGTGGTTGAGGTACTGGGCTCCCACATGGCTGATCACAGTTCTAGTCCTGAACCTGGTGAATTGCTTCCTCTCTTTCCTTCTCTGCCTTTCTCAGATCAAATAAAAAATAAATGGAGCTATAGAAAATATTATACCTGAAAATATTTCTGTTCTGATATATGTGTTATCAAACACATAAAGAGGTTTTTGGTTTTGGTTTTGGTTTTGGTTTTGGTTTTGGTTTTGTTTTGTTTTGTCCAGAGGCTATATGCATTTGGCTAGAAAGAAAGAGAGATAGAGAAAGAGAGAGAACCGCAAATGGAACATGGTCACTCCACCCTCCTTTCTCCTCCATCCCTCCTTCCTTTTGGGATTCTAGGCACCTTGCACATGTTCCTAAAGTGTCTCTATTTTTTAAAAAAGAATTATTATTGATTAATTTTATTTATTATTATTATTTTTTAAATTTTCCTATGGGACATGTGTGTTCATCAAAGAAAGACAAAGAGGCAGAGAGAGAGAGAGAGAGAAAGAGGTGGAAAGTAAAAAAGCAAGCTTTCAAGTCCAGGACTCGAACCAAGGTCAGCCATGTGGGAGTTCTGCATCTTAATCACCAAGCCACCTGCTGGCCTCCTCAGTGTGTTTCTTAAACTGCTGGACTGTGACCCTAGCTGTGCCATAATCCATGTGGGACCCAGCTACCTTAACTGCCAGATTATGGGCTGACCCTGAGTTTTCTATTTAGTTAAATTGGTTTTATGTAATGAATTAAAATTCAAAACATTTATAAAACTATGTTAACACTTTGATTATAGTCATAAAGCCCCTGGTTTAGTGAAGAGAATTTAGATTTGAAATTTACAAAAAAAAAGTTTGTTATCTTTGTTTCCTTCCATGAGCGAGGGAGACAGAGACAAGAAATAGGCATCCCAACTGGATCCTCATGCTGCGATCTTACCCCCAGCCTTGGCCAGCCTGGATCGCTGGCCTGTGCAAGTGTACCACGCACGTGGACAAGAGACCTGGGGCTAAGAACCCAGGATCTCACCCCCGGCCCATATGGCCTCAGTATCCCAAACCCTGCATTACTGCCGTACCACCACAGTGAGCCAAAGAGTGTTGATCTGATCTCAGAATCCTGGAAAGTTATATGCTCTCCAGCAAAATGATAAATCTTTCTAAATGTCTGTCTTAGTATATAAAATGTTACAGTAACATATAAGTATGTCCCAAGTGTTAATGATAATTAATTAAAATAGGATATTTAAGGCAAAAGTCCTATACTAGGCCTCTTTCTCTCACACACACACAAACACATTCAATTTAGAAATGGAAGGAGTTAATAAGGAAAAGAGAAAAATAACCAAATTATAAAAGGTAAGTTGAAAGGAAGGACGAAACGAAAGCCAAAGAGAAGGTAGATTGATTTTCATGTAAAAAATAAAAATACAAAACGAAATGCAATGAGGCAGATACCAACACAATAAACTTAAAAGTCATAAAAGACCACTTTGCTCATCACTTCATGCCCTTTTGGTTAGATCAAATGAAGACCACTTTGCTCAACTATAATTTATGAGAACAGTATGATGTGGTTGACAAACCGATTACACGCAGCGTTATCTAGGTTGACAGGAAACAGTTATCCATTACTGATGGGAGTATAAAGTCACATAACCTTTATGGAGGGTATCTTGACAACCTACTAAATTTTATAATTCACATACACTTTAACTCAACAAGTACATGTCTTGAAACATATTCTATGAATATATATATATATATATATATATACACATATTTTTTGTGAAATGATAAACATACACTCAGAGAAAATAATGTAAATAGAATCAGTTATATAATGTTGGAGCCCTATAATGAAATACTATGCTACTGCTGACAGTATAATGAAATAACTCCATATGAACTAATATAGAATGGTATATATATGAATACATGTGCACACATTCATTTTTCAGTGAAAAGTTCAAGTTACAGGGCAAGAGGGTAATATGTGTCTGTTTATAGAAAAAATAGTAAAATTGTATAGGTGTGCATACACACACGCACATGCACATACACACACACATACACACACACAAACTTTCTCTAGGAGGATAGTCAAGAAATTTGTAACAGTGGTTGTCTTTCAGAAAAGTAACTGGGTACCTGGAAGATAGCTTATGTAATGAGAATTTCTTTCCACTTTAATTTTTTTTTTATCCTTGAGTTTTATGTATTTTTATGTATTATAAAATTCAAAAACTATATTTTTTAATCTTTTTATTTTTGGAAAGGTTTTTGCTATAGGGCACGTGCGCTCACCAGAAAGACAGAGAGACAGAAAGCGAGAAATCATCCCCCAGGGGGGATGGCCATGCTGCAATCTCTTCTCCTCCATTCTTCTCTCAGGATCTTGAACATGCACGCACACGCACCCGGCGTGAGTTTAATCCACCAGGTCCGGAACTTCAACCGTTGTCAACTACATGGGAGTCCAGCAACAAAGCCATTATGCCAACTACTGGTCTCAAATTTTTAAAAATCATATAGTAAATATTTTGTTGAGCAGAGACTTACACACTGAATTTTCTCTCTTAGTTTTTTACTCCATTAGAATTTATCTAAAAATAATTATTTCTGGTATACTTTGTACCAAACATTGTCCTAGACCTGGATTAATAACCTGGAACAACCCAGATTCAGCCACCATTCTCAGAATACTTATTATCCACCTGAGAAAATAAATAATGACCAAATACATTTTTAACTTTGTTTCATTCAGCATTTTTGAAAAATCATTTGACTGCCTATTTTTAATATGCATCATTTTTAACAATATTTGAAATACACTTTAAGAAACAGTATGGTATAGTACTCTCTTCTCAAATGGTAAGATTTTCACAAAGAAAAGATGGAAAAGATGATGAAGAGGAGAAAGTAAAAAATGGAGAAAGGATAAGGAGGAGTAGAAGAAGGAATCTAAGGAAAAAGGGCTAAGTACAAGGTAGGTGGGGAGAAGAAGAGATGGGGAGGAATGTTTATTATATGCTTAACAGGGCCAGGCAGTGGCATGGTGGCTGGAACAGCTAAATCCACGAAGAAGATTTCAAGGTTTAAATTCTTGCAGCTTAAAAAACACAGTGGCACATGTGTGTGAATGCCCAACCTTCCAAAGAGAGAGAAACAGAGGATGCTGCAACATGACCATTCCACACACTGTATGTGTGTGTTGGGCGGGTGCTTTCTTTCTTTCTTTCTCTCTCTCTCTCTCTCTCTCTCTCTCTCTCTCTCTCTCTCTCTCTCTCTCTCTCACTGGTAAGCACAGACTCCCTCTAGCAAATTATATATATGAAATTAAAAAAAGAAAGAATTCTTTCTTTTTTTTGCTATCAGGCGCATACAGAGACAGACAGAAAGCAAGAAATCACCCCTCAGGGGTGATGGCCCTGCCACGATCCCTTCTCCTCTGTTCTTCTCTTGGGATTTTGGGCACGCACGCATACATGCCAAGTGTGTTTTAAGCCCCTGAGTCCAGGACTTGAACTGCTGTCAATTACTTTGGAGTCCAGCAATGTAACCATTTCACCATCTGTTGTCCAAAGGGAGAAATTTTTTAACTTTTAGAAATGTTAAACTGAAGATCTTGTTACTCATTGATAGTTCATAGAGTTAAGAATATTGATAAGATCATTATGCAAAGTATTACTCTAGCACTGAATAAATGGCTGACGAAATACACTAGTATTGATATTTTAATTGCTATTAAATTATCTTTGTAAGACATACAGATAAATCTAAATGAATAATATGAAACATGATGTTTGAGTCCAAGATCACAAGTATCTCAGGAAAGAGTGTTGCACAGACATAGTGATAAATTACAAAAGACATATAATAGAGGCTGTGATTATATCAACCAACCCCTATTCTCAATTCCTTTTTCTCAGGCTACCCTCTAGTGAGGTCTAGAAGTGGCCAAATAGGCCAATTCTGGCCAGTGAAATAAAAGTGAAAATCTGTGAATCATCCTCCCAGTATGTCTTTTGCCCTTTTTCATTCCCTCCTTTCTGGCCAAGAATACATAAATAAGTACAGCAATCATCTTGCAACTTGGAGGGGGAAAGTCAAATTCTACAATTGGTACACAGAAATAGTGAAGAGCTTCTGGTTACTAGTGGGATTGTTAAACTTGAACACCAGTTCAGACCTTACTGCTAGACTTCTTATTGAGAAAATTAAATCCCTGTATTAGTTGGTTTTCTGTTATTTTCCAGGAAACATATTCCTGGAAAACAAAAGGAGAAATGGGATTCTGAGAAACTTTTTTTTTTTTCTTTTTATTACTTTCTTTTTTTCCTAAGAGAGATTTTTGCTATAGGGTGCGTTCACTTGCTGGAGACACAGAGAGACAGAAATCAAGAAATCACTCCCGAGGGGGATGGCCATACCACAATCACTACTTCTCCATTCTCCTCTCAGGATTTTGGTACACACACACACGTGCCCAGTATGAGTTTTAGGCAGCTGGGTCTGGGAGTTGACCCACGCTCAATTACGTGTAAGTCCAAGGGCATAACCGTTATGGCATCTGCTGGTCCTCTGAAAAATATTTTTATGAATTTGTATGTCATAGGAAAAGCAAGGGTAATCTAAATATAATTAATAGAAATCATAGACATAAAATTGTCACTGTGCACACTACTATCTTAAAAGTATATGCAGATATGGGGTCAGTAGGTGGCATGATGTTTAAGGATGCTGAACTCCCACATGTCTAACAGTGGTTTGAGTCTTGTTCTTGGCATCTTGCTTTCTCACTTTCCCTCTATCTCTCTGTCTCTCACTCTCGCTCTGTCCCTCTCTGATCAAATTATAAATAAATAAAGTTAAATAAAACAATTTTTAAAAATTATATACAGATATAATGTTCCTTACATATCATATGTAGGCCTTTAATAAGGGGGAAGGGTAGCTTTATTGACTTTTCTGTAACATAGTGGTTCTGAAACGTTAAGAGACAACATATCATAATGGGTGAGTTATCTACATTTAACCCCAAGAGAAAACCTGTTTTTGGTTATCTAAGATCATTTACTTTTCTCTGTTATTTTTGTTTTGTTCTGCTTTGTTTATCAGTCTTATGGAAAGCATTTTGTAGGCATGCTGTTATATCTGACTCGTCAAAATAATACCAAAGGATGCCATTTTGGCTCCATGAGACTACAGAGTCCTGGGATGTGGGGCCATTGATTTTCATTGATTTAGGAAACAAACAGTATTGAATATTATATAAAGGCCACTGTTGACTCCACTTATAGGTAAATGTCCTCTTTCCCAACCTGTAAAAAGGAGTCTTTTCAAAAACATAAGTACTCTGAGAACATTAGGAAAAATACTACTTATGTCTATACTGAACATGAACAAACTTTTTCTTACCCTTATTCTTTAAACCATATGGTATAACAATTTATACATCGTTCACATGGTATTAGATGTAATAAGGAATTTAGAGATTATTTAAATTATACAGGGGCCCAGATGATGACTTAGTCAATTGCAGTGGGTTTGGATTTCCAAGTTGACCTGAAAATACATCAGGTTAGTGCACTTGTGCCTGTGATCCTGACTGGCTGGAAGTGGAGAAGGGGAATTGGGGTGTGACAAGACCCGGTTGAGAGTACCTCTCTCTCTCTTTGTGGTGTGCACACATACTATCATGGTAGAGGATTGTAAAATCATCTGACCAGGGCCAACAGTACTGTCTCCCAACCCCAGAATCACTCACATAGTAAAAGATATGAAATAAAATAAACTTTTTAAAAAGAATACAGGAAGATTGTATTGGTTATATGCAAATCCTGTGCCAATTTCTATAAGTGATTTGAATATCTATGGATTTGGGTATCTGTGGACCAATCCCCCACAGATACTGCATGATGAATGCGTTTGCCTCTTACTTAACAACCTTGCAGTTTTATCTGTACACATCCTATTATCTCACCTCCTCTCTTGAGCAAAAGAAAAATTTCTCTTCTTATTTAACACTAAGTCAATCGTGTCTGAATCAGTGCTTCTCAAACTTAAATGCCTATGAAGTTCCTGGGGATCATGTTCAATGTAAAGTGTAATCCAATAGGTCTGAAGTAGAGCCTGAGATTCTAAAAACTTCCTAGCAGTATTTATGCTCTGGTCTGCCAACTATGCCACACAATCATAAATACAATTTTTAACTTTTTACCCCCATCTGGAGAAGGTGGCTTATGAAGGCAAAAAGGACTGGGATCCAGGAACATGATACTGTGACTCTAATACTATTCTCCCAGGTCAATTAACTGAAATTTTTTCTAGGAACATTTTTACTTCTTCTATTCTCAAATTAGATCAGTCAATGAGTGTTGGTGATTCTACATATTTTGGGAAATATTGTCTTAATTCTGAATCATTCCTAGAATGCTAGGTAATTTCTAGCTGGTTTCCTGCCTATAGTTTCACCCTCATAATCCTTCATTGCCAAGTGATTTCTCCAAAGTAAAAGCCTAATGACATGTTTCTTACAAGTATTCTCTTGGTTTGGAGTGTCTACAGGAACAAAGGTTGCAGATCATTGTAGTTTCAGCTCTTACTCTTACTTTTATCTAGGCAGTACTCCTTCTTGGCTAAATTACTTGCAGGATTTTGTGTCTGACATTCCATGGCACTTCTCCTTCGTTAGCATACTATTTTCCTATTGGCTTTAAAAGCCTCCCCCATCTTCTTTATACAAATCAACAAGTACATGTATTTTATATTTTATGCTTTTTCCCCCACATGCTCTTTTCTTTCTTTTTTCTTTCTTTCTTTTTTTTTTTTTTTTTTTTTTTTTTTTTTTTTTTTTTTTTTTTTTTTTTTTTTTTTTTGCTTACTAGTGAGAAAGACAGAGAGGGAAAATGAGAAAGCACCTACCAAGGGGGATGGCCATGTGACAATCCCTTCCTTTGTATTCTGCTCTTGGGATATTGTGTCCATACACACTCATGCTCAGAGTGTTTCCCAAGTCACCAGGTTCAGGACTTAAAGAGTGCAGTTGGCCATGTGGGATCCAACCATCTTAACCACCATGTCATTAGCACATGTACTGGCTAGTCCAATATATTTAATTATTGACATACTAAATACACAGTTCATACACACAACTCACCATATGATTTTATATCTATTATTTTGTCATGTGCCTCAATTTGGTCTGTGGGTTCCTCAAGGATAGAAACTTTGTTTTGTCAATCCTATGTCTTCATAGATGGACATAGACTTTTTTGTTTGTTTTTCAAGTTTGGCACAGATGGTTTATCAAGAAATGTAGATGATTAAATAAAGGAATGAGATATTTTAATGTATATTTTTCATATATATTTTAATAAAACTGCAAATAGTAGCAACTGTACTTAAAAGTCATATGATCAGTTTAGCTCACATCTCATATACATTTCTGAGTATCTAGTTAAAATCTGTCACTTTACTTTTAAGTAATCAAAAGAACATATAAATGAACAATAATTTGATATAAAATACACCCTTAATCATGAAATAGGATATTTATGGTCAATGCCAAAGCATGTAAGACATGATTTTAAATATGTTATATTAGGTTGGCCCATGGGGTAGTGGTTAAGGGAGCCAGATCCCTCATGGTAGACCACATAGTGCAAAACTTGGCTCTAGTCATTCAAATAAACACACAGTACCCATGAGGTATGACCCAGATTCTGACAAAAATGAGAAAGGAGTGTGTCATGACCATGGGGGGACAGGGGTTTTCTCCCTCTCCTTCTCTCCATCTCTGTCTTTCTCTGGCAAGTGTATATGTACTCTGTAAATTTTAAAAATGAAATCTTAATGCAAGTGTAAAAACTAATAGACAATAAGTGTTTATTTAAGAAATTTCCTGGCTAAAAGATCTAGAGAATCTTCCTAACTCTGTGCTACTTCAGTAACAAATAATTTTTGGAAGTTCCATAATCTCTGAGTCAATTCAGCTAATAATTCTTCATATAGGTTCTCTGCAATCTAAAATAATGTTTTAAATTATTTGTTTTATCATTGCTAGATGGCTTGTATGCTTGTCAGAGAGACAGAAAGAATGGGAGAAGGAGAAAGCAGTTCCCAATGATACATGGTCCTACCTCAATTTATTTTCTTTAATTTCTTCATCCTGTCAGGATCTGGGGGGGACACACACACACACACACACACAGTTTATGTGGTTTTCAAGCCACATAGGTGGGATTCATACCATGTGGTTGACTGTGTGATCCAGCACCCTTAACTACCAGGCCACAGGGCCAGCCTTGAAATAGTGTTTTTAACTGAATCTAAATGAGTGGTACAGAAAGCTTAGTAACATTCTCTTCACAGCTTTTCTTCTGTGATCACTTATTAAACATTACTCTCGATTAGTTAGATACCGGTTGTTTTTTGTTGCTGTTTAGTTTGCTATAGGGCATCTGTGCTCATCAGAGAGAGAAAGTGAGAAATTACCCTCTGGGGGTGACAGCTACTACTCAGTCCCTCTCCTCCATTCTTCTCTTGAAATTTTAGGCATGCACATGTACCTGGCATTATTTTCAAGCTACCATTTCTGAGACCTGAACCATAAAGTCAGCAATAGGAGATACAGCTGCCATGACCTGAAGCCACCTGCTGGTCCCGATAGTGGGTTCTTTAATTTATCTAACATAATATCACATGAAAAAAATAACTATCAAAATACATTATAAATATGTTTTATTTTATTTTTTAGAGAGTTTTCATTGTTGCTGTTGTTGTTGTTGTTGATGATGTTGTTTTGCTCCAGGAAACATATTCTTATCAGAGAGACAAAGAGAAAGAGAGAGACAGGAGGCTGGCAGGTGTCATAGTGGTTAAGGGCACTGGACTCCCACATGGCCAACTGCAGTTTTGAGTCCCAGACCTAGTGGCTTGCTTGCTCATTTTCTCTCTCGCTCTCTCTCTCTCTCTCTCTCTCTCTGTGTGTGTGTGTGTGTGTGTGTGTGTGTGTGTTCCTCTCTGTCAAATTAAAATAAATAAATAAATAAAGTTAAATAAAAATAATTATTTAAAAAAATTGTTAAAAAGAAACAGAGAGACAGAAAGCAATACATCACCCCCCCAGGAGGATGGCCACAACACAATCCCTTCTATTCCATTCTCCTTCTGGGATTTTGGGCATGCACGCACGCATGCCTGGCATGAGTTTCAAGCCTCTGAATCTGAGACTTGAACTGCAGTTGGTCATGTGGGAGTCCAGCAATGTAACCATTACACCATCTGCTGTTCCCTATAAATACATTTTAAATTAATACATGTAGCTCATGGCTTTTTTCTGTTATAACTTTGAATTAGTCCTTCATTCATGCATTTAAGTATTTACTCATTGCCTATTATATTTCTGGCATTGTGCATAGTGTGGAGACACTGCAAGAATTTGCAACTTAGCAGAACTCTCAGACAAACAAAAATATTTATAAGTGGGTGTTATGGACTGAATGTTTGTGTTCCCCAAAATTTGTATGTTGAAGTTTCAATTCTCAGCATGACTATATTTGGAGCTAGAACCTTATGGAAGTAAGTACAGTTACATGAGGTCAGGGAATAAGATCATGATCCAACAGGATTAGTGCCCTTGTAAGAAGAAGTACAAGAGAGCCTGTTCTCTCTTTCCACCATGTGAGAACATAGCAAGAAGGAAACTGGCTACAAGCTGAGAAGAGACTTCTAACCAGAAGCCAACCCTGTTGAACCTTGATTTGGACTTATAGCCTCTAGAAATCTGAGAAAATAAATTTATTTGTTTTAGTCACTCACTCTATGGTCTTTTTCATGTCGAATGCAAAAGACTAATACTTTGAGATAAAGAATATAAAAGGGAAATTATTTTAAACTAAAATACCAAGATATATCGATGGGAAAAAATGGTTTTCTAAATGTATTGCTAGGATGACTGGATATCTTTATGCAAAAGAATGACGGTATAACCTTGCCTTACACCATATACAAAAATTAATTCAAAATTAATCAAATATTTAAGCATACCTGGTGAAATATAAAAACTTCAGAAGAAATTGTAGGTATAAATCTTTGGGTTAAATAATAGTTCTTAGAGCACAAAAAAGCAAAACAAACAGAGAAAAACAATAAATTGACATAAAAATGTTAAATATTTCAGCTTCAAGAGATAGTATTAAGAAAGTGAACATAATATACAGAATATTAGAATGACAGAAAATATTTCCAAATTATGTATATTTTTTATTTCTTATTTCTTATTCTTTTATACATTCAATCATGTTATTTAGCTTACAAAGTAAATATTCCAACGTGTACATTTCTCCCTAATCCAGTTAATACTATAAAATTATCTTCAGCAGATAACACCATATTTCTTTGTCCCATTAGTGCTTTGCCTCTCTATTTTTCTTCTAAATGTCCTTCCTCAGATTCTACTCTTTCACACACACTATATCGGATATTCACAACCATTTACTATGTTGCTATATCCTTTATTCAATCAATTTCAGTCCTCTAATGAGGGCCTAGCATCCACAATATATTAATGGAGGAGTCCAACCCGGCGGGGCTCCAGGACCCATCAGAGTCCTTTGACCTTTGAGCATCGCTTCTGGTTGGTTCAGTACGGTGGCAAGGCCGCTACTGTATGCACCCCCCCCACCACCACGACCTTGGAACTATGTTTGGGTCAATTAGCATGTCGGCAAGGCCGTTTGCTATCCGCTCCGGGAAATGTAGTGGCCTTGCTGGGAAGTGACCCCCCTCTGGCTCCCTGATATACTACTATAAAAGAATTACATAGTTTTCTCATACATCTTTGTAGTAAGATTTCCCCAAAATTCCCCGATCGCTCCCCTTTACCCTGATCACTTACTATTAATTACAGCGCTTCATTGGGCACAATAAAGGGTGTGCTAAAGTTCTTCTTGATCTTTGGAAGGCCTTTCAAAACACATTTAATATAAACTTAAAAATAACCTCTTAGGCAGAAACTGACCCAGGACACCCCCGCCTCACTGTAGCTAATGTTCTGACAAGGTACATGAGGGTGGCAACACAAGCACAATAGAAAGCCAAGGTGTGGCACAAAGATTTTCATTAACTCATTAGTCACTTCACCACCAGCTGAAATGGCTGTATCTCCGCCCTCATCAAGTGAACACTAACTTCACCCTTTCAGGATAGGTAAATATATTAGGATTCCTTTAAATAAATTTCAGATCTCTATAGAATTATATAAATATCATTCTTTATTGAGATCCATAAGAACTAATATCTGTACTTGAGATTTTCCTTTTTAGAATCACAACCAGTAACCGCAAGATGGCTGCTGCCAAGTACTGGCTGATAATTAACTCTGCCTGCTGGAGCTGTTCTCCGAAACCACACTCCCAGAACAGAAGTTCCCAAAAGCCTGCTTACATCAATCAAACAATTTTTGAATTGTATCGATGATTAATAGACCTGCCCTTAATCAAACCCTGAATAGAATCTTTGATCTCTATTGTTAAAACTTTATGAACTGGTAATTAGAACACATAGCCCCTCTCCCGTTCACTTGCATGTATCACATATTCAATAAAAAGGCACGATGATTCCTAGCAGTTGTCACTCCTCAGAGAGAAATCTCAGAGGACTGTCCAACTCAGGACGTGCATGAAAAGGCACGAGGCCTTTGTCTTCCTTTCCTCCGCCGCCTCCAACAAGTCAACCCACCCCCACCAAGGCTGGACCCCGGCATATTAAGAAAACTTAGAGCCAACCAATATATAGACAAATAACCAAATTGAAAAATGAACAAATGTACATTTCTTCAAAGAGGATATACAAACACAAAGATGATTATATCATTAGTAATTTGATAACTCCAAATACAAACTAAAATAAGATATCACTTTATACCTATGAGGATAACAATCATAAAAAAAATGGATAATCATAAATGTTGGTAAAGACAGAGAAAAATTAGAGCCCTTCATATTGCTGGTAGATAGTGAAATAATTTAGCAGACTGAAAAGCAGTTGGACAATTCATTAGTAGGTTAAAGATAGAGATACACACATGATCCAAAAATTCTCCTCCTAGGCATACACATAAGAAAATTGAAAATAGATGTTCACACAAAAAAAATATGCACACAAATGCTCAAGGCAGCATTATTCATAATAGCCCAAAAATAAAACAGACAAAATATCTTTAATTGATAAATAGAAAAACAAAATAGTGTTGTAATCCATACAACAAAGTATTAGTTGTTCAAAGTAATAATTTTCCTTATTTTTTATATTTAATCACCATATATCTTTATAGCATACAGAATGAATCTTCTCAGTATGAATACATTGCTTATTGGTTTAGTCAAAGATATTACCGTGCACATCATCATAAACAGATAATTTCCAGTTTCGTATCTGTTAAATGTTTTACTTCTTTTTTTTTTTTTTTTGCCTTGATTCTCTCCCTCTTCCCCCCCCCCCCCCCACACACACACACTCTCCATCCTCCTCTACACTGTCTCTAGTATCTTTTGGGGCATACAATGCTTCTCTTTCATAGTCTGGCTTGCTTCACTTAACATTAAATCTATAGCTATCCAATTTCTATCAAAAGCCAGGGTTTGTTTTTTTTTAATGGCTAAGTAGTATTCCATAGTGTATAAGAGCCACACTTTTTCAATCTATCCATCTGTTCTTAGACATTTGAGTTGATTCCATGTCTTAGCTGTAAATAATGACACAATAAATATATGCAAGTATTTTTTCCACTGAATGTTTTCCTAACTTTGGGGTAGATAATACAGGAGTGGAATTGCTGGATCATACGGTTGTTCTATTTGCAGGGGTTTGAGAAATTTCCACATTATTCTTCAAAATGGCTGCCACTAATTTACATTCCCACCAACAGTGAAGAAAAGGTTCTTTCTTGCTGCAGGCTCAGCAGCACTTATCAGTCTTTATTTTTTTAATCTTAGCCATTCTGATTAAGGTTAGGTTGTATTTCATTGTGATTTTAATTTGTATCTCCCTTTTGATAAGGTCTGTTGAGCATTATGAATACATGCAATAATACAGATGAATCTTGAAAACATTATGCTAAGTAAAAGAAGCAAAACACACACACACACACACACACACACACACACACTCACACTCACACATGCTGTATGATTCCATTTATCTGAAATATCCAAAATAAGCATAAGGGACAGAACATCGATTAATGGGCTAGGAGAAGGGAACAATAAGGAATGGTTGCTAATCATCTTATCATGTAATTACAAAGTTCAAGAATTAGATTTTAGTAATAGTTGCACAACAATGTTCAATGCATGAAAATCGATATATTAAATGAATCTTCTCAAATTCACCAAATTAAACACTTGAAAGTGGTGAATTTTATATGTAAGTAATAATTCCATTTTAAATATAATAAAAAGATGCTATGGAATAACAGATGAATCACTGACCAGATTTCAGAGGTCTGGGAAAATTTCCACAAATGTGCAAGCTAAGATCAAGAGATATAAAACTATCAGTGTTGGTGTGTTTGTGTGTCAGAGAGAGAAGGGGGTGGGGAATGTACTATGGTTTTATATATACACCGTGTCAGGGTGAACTGATGAAAGGTGACAGGAAAGATAAGTAGGTATACAGTTATTCAAGGACTTCATAAAACAAATACTTCTAGACAATTGTAGGAGGCGAGAAAATGTACTAATCAGATTCAACATTTTACTACATTTGGAAAAGGGTAACTAATGATAATACTGAATCTTTTCGAATGATGCTGCCAAGATTTAGGTGGAAAAGCATAGAAGCTTGTACTAAGAAATGGCACGGGTATATGAGAAAAACACTTTCACAAGTATTTGGAAGGAAGAGGCGAATGAATACTAATTACTAAGGAAATTTTCAATGTTTATGTCAGGTAGAAAACTAGGCATTCTATTTCCAGACTTCAGAATTAATCATTATTCCAAAAAGATTCTTGTAATGGTCTCTATATTTAACTTACTTATGAAAAAAAAAGTACATGTTCTTTCTTTCCCATCTCCTTCAATCCAAATACTCTACACTTCTTGAACTTCACCTTTAAGTGCTTAAAATGTCACTAACAACAGGAAAAATGAAAAATTTTAAAGAAAAATAAAACAGATACACAAACACACATATGTAAAAATAACAAACTGGGAAACATGTCAGCAATTTTATTCAGATCAATAATGCAAATCAATAACATATATAAATTAATAATTTAACTCTATAAAAATAGATATTGAAGGAACCAGCAGTTAGCGTAATGGCTATGTCGCTGGACTCCCACATAGTCGACCGCGGTTCGCGTCTCGGACCCGGTGGCTTACAACTCAAGCCGGGCGCGTGTGCGTGCGTGCCCAAGATCCCAAGAGGAGAATGGAGGAGAAGGGATTGCGGCGTGACCAACCCCCCTGGGGGGTGATTTCTCGCTTTCTGTCTCTATGTCTCTCTCTGTCTGTCTGGCGAGCGCACGCGCCCTATAGCGAAAAACCTCTCCCCCCCAAAAAAAAAAGAAAAAAAAAATAGATATTGATAAAATATAGGTTGAAAAAGTGTTGCACCTATGCACTATGGAATACTACTCAGCCATTAAAAAATAAAAACCTGGCATTTGATAGAAATTGGAGGGGTATAGAAAATTTAGATATAGGTATTGGGAACCAGCAGTTAGCGTAATGGCTATGTCGCTGGACTCCCACGTAGTCGACCGCGGTTCGTGTCTCGGACCCGGTGGCTTACAACTCACGCCGGGCGCGTGTGCGTGCGTGCCCAAGATCCCGAGAGGAGAATGGAGGAGAAGGGATTGCGGCGTGACCATCCCCCCTGGGGGGTGATTTCTCGCTTTCTGTCTCTATGTCTCTCTCTGTCTGTCTGGCGAGCGCACGCGCCCTATAGCAAAAAACCTCTCCAAAAAAAAAAAAAAAAAAAAAAAAAAAAAGAAAATTTAGATATAGGTATTGATTTAAAAAATGCCTTATATAATGTAGTTTTATAAATTACATTAAAAACTGATTCCAAGAAATATATTTTCATATCCATTGGCTATGGCATATTGTTAATTAATTGTGAAGAGTAATCATACATGTTATGGGCAAATTGTTTATTACCCAAATTCACGTTTTGAATTCATAATCTCCAGTATATAATATAACTGTATTTGAAGATAGAGTCTTTAAAGAGATAATTTAATTAAAATGCAGTCATCAGGGTAAGATGTATTCTAATAAGACTGGTCTCTTTGTAAGAACAGATTAGCACACACACACACACACACACACACACACACAGTATTTGTGAAGACACAAAGAGAAGATGACCATGCACAAGCCATAAAGAGAAGCTTCCAAAAACTCCAGACCTGGGCTGAGTGCTGGCACCGGGATAACGTACCTGGACTCAAATGGGGAAGATTCTGGCTCTGTGATCTAGGCTGGCAAAGACTGGGATGGGGCCCAGTGTTGGGACCCTGTTGAGGGTTCCTACTTCTTGTCAGTATGCCTGTCTATCTCTCTCATGGTAGAAATAAGTGAACTTAAAAAAAAAGGAAGAAAGAGAAAGAAACTAACCCTCACAGCACTTTGATCTTGGACTTTTAGTTTTAAAAATTATGAGAAAATATATCTTTGCTGTTTTAGCTCACCCAATTTATCATATTTTCTATGGCAGCCACAGCAAATAAATTTCATTCTAATTTTTTTGTATTTTTTAAAAAATAATTTTATATACGCAAAAGTTTAAAATCAAGATGAGCACTGTGGCATATCCCTCTATTCTCAGTTACTTGGGAGGTTGAGGCAGGAAGATCACAAGTTTCAGAAAAGCAAAAGTTCAAAATCATACAAAGACCTCTGTATGCCATTCAACCAAATTTTCCAGTTGTAAATATTTTGATACATTTGCTTTAGATTTCTTCATATTTGTACATAATTTTACTATTTTCCTAAACCACTGGAGATTAAGTTGCACGTAGGATAGAAATTTACCACTTACATACTGTATACTTACCAAGAAAAGTATATTTGCTAGAAAGTTATTGTTGATGTGACCAGTAGATGGCATAACGGTTATGTCACTGGATACCCACATGGACAAATGCAGTACAGGTCCTGGACCCAGAGGCTTGAAACTCACTCTGGGCACACGTGTGTGTATACCAAAAATCCTTGGAGGGGGATGGAGGAGAAGGGATTATGGTGTGGCCATCCTCCTAGGGAGTGATTTCTTGCTTTCTGTCTCTCTGTCTCAGTCTGTCTTTCTGCGGAGCACATGCTCCCTATAGCAAAAACTTCTGTCTCAAAAAAAAAAAATTATTGTTGATAAAAGTGATTACCCTTTGTAAAGATTTTAGTCATATTGGTATTTAAATAATGCCCTTAAGAACAATATATATATATGTATGTATATGTATATATATATATATATATATATATATATGTATGTGTGTGTGTGTGTGTGTATATATATATACATATATATATATATATGTATATATATATACACATATTTTAAATTTCATAAAATTTTGTACATGGAGACAGCCAACAGCTGGTGTAGTGGTTAAGGTGGACTACCATGTAGACAGCTGAAGTTTGAGTCCTGGACCCATGGTTTCAAACTCATGCAAAGCATGTGTGCATACATGTCCAAAATCCTGACAGAAGAAAGAAGGAAAAAGGATTGTGGTTTGGCTATCCACTCGGGGGGGTGGGGGGGGATGATTTCTTTCTTCCTGTCTCTGTTTCTCCAGCATGTGCATGTACCCTATAGCAAAAAAAAACTCACAGGAAAAAAAAAGTACATACATTATACATAATTATGTATGTATGTATATAAATGTGTTTTAGATTTGTCCCATTATTGGTAATGTTAACTTGGTTCACTTGACAAGGTAACTTGCCAGATTTTTCCATTTTTAAAGTTTAGTTTTGCATTTACAATTAGTATTTTGAGGGGAGATACTTTAAAATTATACAGAGATCCCATACCTTATCAAACTTTGACCACTAGTTTTATTCGTCCATTAGTGTTTTTTACCAATTCAATTTTTACAATTTGACATATTTGTCAAATTTTGATTTTCCTAATGTCATCATTCTTCCTTATTCAATGTTTAGCCTTCTGCTCTAAGGAAAAGCTCACAGTTCTCCTTATTTAGGTATATCACTATGGGTTAGTGGAGTCCCCGTTTATTCAGTACATGATAAACAAGTATCATTATGGCAAATTTTGATGCTCATCTTTTTCCAGATTCAGCTAATAGGGGCCACTTTGAGCGGCCCCTGTGTCACTTTTTTCATGCACCCATTGTTCATTCATAACTTTCTTTGTTTTAGGCCCAATCAGGTGACAGGCCCATCTTGTACAGTCTATGCCCTAGACCTGAACACAGCAATTTTCCCAGAATGCTAACTTCTTACAGTGGAGAAATCACTGGGTCTGTGCTTAATGATCCTCTTCCTCATGAGATGAGTGACAAAGAGACAGTTAGTAGAGAATGGCCCTTTCTAGGAGTACAGGGATGTGACACAAATTCCAGACTGAATAAATACCCAGGTTTTTGTCAGATACACACCAAACATGTTAGGTTTGAGTCAGTTACTTAAATGGCCTACATTGTCAGGGTCAGTATTTTTTGACATAAAGGAAAATAATTAAGAGTAAAAGCAGGCCCTCAGAAAGGGAAAGAAATTTGTAGATGAGTCAGTTCCTCAGCTTAGACAGACGTTTGACATTAATTCTCTAGAAGAAAAAAAATGAAGAAGTTTAACATTACTTTTTTAAAAAAATATATTTATTTATTTCATTAACAAGGTTTCATGCTGTGATTTACTATCAGTCTTTCAAAGTCAGCTAGAATCATGGGTATAGACATGCAAGCCCTATGTGAACAGGTTGACCTGGAAACCAAACCCCAGCCTTCCAAATAGCTTTAGCACTGCAGAGTATTTCATTTTTGGTGAGTCACTGAAGATGGGACTCCCATTAAGTATCATTTTTGGTTTGTTTTTGTTTTGCTTTGTTTTTAATCTTCTTCTCATCCACTGTCCAAGGAGGGATTCATTAGAAAGTTTTGCAAAGATTGTTTTTTTGTATAAGGGACAGATAAAATAGATAAAAAGTACATAATTTTATACTACACCCCCGTAGTAGTAATTCTATAAGTTTAGGAAGATAAAGTTTAAACAGATTGTAAAAGGAGACAACTTGATAAAATGCTGACCAAGGGTGGTTCTGACTTGAAAAACTGAAAAGTTGAGAAATGTAAAGAGAAATTTATAGCTAGCTAGCAATATAATATTCTGAAAGCATCAAGAGAATATACATAGAATAATGATCTCAGTGTGATAGTTTTTAAATGAAAATTAGATACATATAATTCCAGTGCTTTTCATTTCCTTCCTGACTGCCTGCATGTTAAGATAGCATGCTCTCGATTACAGGAAGGAGATCAGTGGAGCTGTGAACAGCATGGCTTAGAATTCAGTCAGATCACCACAGGAGCAGTGATGATTCTGTGACTTGGAGTTGCCTGTCTGAGACTATGGACAATAAATGATGACACCTTACCCAACTATCTTGATGATAGCGTGGCTGACTGAGATTTAGAAAAGGATTAAAACATCAAACAGTAAGATGTGCCTGAGACATGCTATCATAGTGAATCAAACAAACAAATGTTGCCAAAGTGACATAAGTAGTGAATTAGGGGATAAGATCCTGACATCAGTAAAAGGCAAAGCTGCTAAACCACTTATGTTGTTAGAATTATTATTATATTTCTTCTATTTGTACATAATTTTACTATTTTCCTAAACCACTGGAGATTAAGTTGCACATAGGATAGCAATTTACCACATACATACTGTATACTTACCAAGAAAAGTATATTTGCTAGAAATCAAAATGGATGGCAGACCCATACTAGGATAGTTTGATGAAGAAAATACGTATGAAAGTGGGAATAAGGTATTGGGAATCTACTCTACTACAGAGTAAGACAAACAGAAACCAAAGAGGTCCACTGAAGTAGTCTAAACAGACCAAATGCTCCATGCAGAAAGCAGGTGAGATGGTTGGTGACCAGCTCCAAAGGGGAACATGAATGATAACCAGCAAAGCAGATGTCAGTCTCCATCAGCCACACTGAAATATAATCATATATGGACTAAGGAAAGCAGCAGTCAGTTGGCCAACAATCTCCAGATGTCTAGGCAACAGAACATAGTTTTCATGGAACAAGATCTCATCAGTATTAGAACAGTATCTTCCTAGATATTAGTATTAAAGAAGAGTGTGTGGTCTTGGGTATTTATTTTCTCATAACCAAAATATATTCTAAACGTTATAAAATCCCCTAACCTTCTTTATGAATATTAATGTGTACTACAGATTTAGTTGTCATTTCAGTAAGGCTATTCCATAATATAAAGAGCAAAGATGTATGTTCATATAGACATATATATATATATATATATATATATATATATATATTGAAAAGAGTTGCTCTTACTGTATGCATGTACCTGTGTGTATTTAGATGAAAAGACAGTAAGGAATATTGAATATGTATAAATGCTTAGAGCTCATCACTAATACTCATGAAGACATATGTTTAGGTAATAATACAATGTCTACCTAGGTGAAACAATTTCATACCTTTTGTATATGCCTGAAATTGTTTTTAATGATACATTCCTAGGGGTAGAAGCAAAACTATATCTTTAATCTTTAATAACTAATGCCAGCTGAGAGCATTAGCAAGCTATTGAGGTTAATTTGTGTTATTTATTATAAATAAATATATTTATATACAGTTCAAACAATGAAAGTACACTCACTGTAAGACTGAAGTTAATGCAAAATATGGCCACTGGAGACATAAAACTAAATAAACACCATGGTAAGGGTGCAGAGAAAGTAGTTACCTTTAGGTAACTGAGCTGTGCTTATTGAATTCTGAGTTTAAAATTAAACTGAAAAATCTATAATTAAATTTTTAAGATATCTGATAAACTATAAAAATCTACATTTTGAAATGCATACATGCTCACACACACAAGCTAGCCTAGGAAGAAAGAAGATGAGAATTTGCCATATATTTTTTGTTTGTGTTGTAATGGTCAACACTATAGACAATCTCTTCATGTTTCATTTGGAAAAAGTTGCAAAAATGCCATAAAAACAGATACTTCTACAAAGGATCTTATAAAGGTTAAATTAATGCATGTAAAGATTTAATTTGTCTTAGACATATACTGAATATTCTATAAATGCTAAAATGTAATTATTATAAAGAAGAAAAAGAGAATATCTTTAAATAATAGTTTAATGGAAACAGTTATGGCTTAAGAAAATATATCCTATTATTTGATTTCTGGTGCTATATCTCAGTGCTGGGAAGGAACTTAAAGACATAAGAACAGATAGTTAATACATCTGTTGAACTCTTTTCTCTTTGAAATTTCACAATTCTTGAGCCAACTCTTGGCAGATTTTAGATTTCAGTCAATAGCATTGAAATTCTTAAAGATAAACTCTAATGCAAAAATTTTCTGTTGTTGGTTAAAGTGAGACTCATACGCTTTAAATACTAAATGTGAGAAGGAAAAAATTGCATCTCTGCTTAAGAAATGATAAGAATTGTCCTTGAGTCTCATTCATAGGGAATACTAATATATTTCAGTGCAGTCATAGGCAATAGTGATGCATAAAGTTAAAGTTATTTCTCTCAAAATTCTAATAATAATTTAGTAAGATTATTTTGAAATATAATCATATATGGACTAACAGGCTCCTAACGAAGTAGAAGACCAAACACTCTAATTTATTTATTTATTTTATTTATTTATTTTGTAGAGGTTTTTGCTATAGGGCGTGTGTGCTCACCAGAAAGACAGAGAGAGACAGAGAGATAGAAAGCGAGAAATCACCCCCCAGGGTGGATGGCCACATCGCAATCCCTTCTCCATCCTCCTCTTGGGATCTTGGGCACGCGTGCACACATGTCTGGCGTGAATTTAAGCCACGGGGTCTGGAGCTCGAACCACGGTCAACTACATGGGAGTCCCACGACAGCCATTACACTAACTGCTGGTCCCTCCCAAAAGCTCTAATTTAAAAACAAACAAACAACAATCTTGGTAAGCATGTATCATGGAGTAAAATGACTTGTGAATCTAATCCAGGGAATTTGAACATTTATAATCTTGCAGAATATACTGGACATTTTCCTCTTTGCCCTTCAACAGCTACTGTCTACTCAACTCAAAAGGGTAACTTTCTGGGAATGTGTGAAAATTGATGCCCTTGCCTTTCGGCTTCAAGTTGGATTTAGGCAATGGGGAAAATGGGAAAAATGAGAAAGGGAAGATGAGTTAGTTCACGGTATTTATTCATCCTTTTTCTCTCTGGTGGGATTGGTTGGCTGACTCCAACTAAGTCAGCTCTCCTATCAAGCTGCAGTCCAAACATAGCTGTTGCTCACTTCAAATTCCAGTGCGCTCTCGATGTATTCTCATCACTCTAGCTCCCGTGGCCATCGGCATGTCATGGATTGGTGTGCCAACGAAGATGAACATGAGGAAGTCTGGTAGTTTGGCTTAGTCATGGATACAAGAGTGATTATATGATGGAAATAACTTCCTTCCTTCCATGATCCTAGAGATGTGAAGTATGGAAAAGGAGTAGCTGTAGATATCCAAATGAACGTGTGATGAACAAAAACAACCTGATGGCAATTCTGAATCTCCAGTTTTTGTAACTAAAATGCAAAAATCTATGCCTAGCCAGCTACATAGTTGTAGTGCCAAATAAATTAATCAGTTTTTATCTGTTCCTGTTCTTTCACCTATTATTATGATTTCAGAATACTTTTTAAATTTTAGTAATTCTTTATTTTGTTATTTTAATGGACTATACAAATCATTTATTAAAGCATAAAACCTTTGCCTTCCTAGAATAAAACCAAATTCAATCTTGGGTGTAATATTTAGAAAATATAACTAGATACATTTGTTGATATTTAATATATAATTGCAACTATGTTGGAGAGTAAGAATAATCTATAATTCCTTTATCTTGTAATAGCCTTGTTCAATTATAATTCTCTGATTACTAGCATAATAAAATAAGTAACAAAGATCTCCTTTTGGTCCATTCTCTAGACAAGTTTCAATTTATCTCTATTAATAATTTTTTGAACTAGATTTTAAAACGGTAAGGGATTAATGATGTTTTCCTGATTTTTGAAAAATAATTTTTTGATTAAACTGTATAAACCTATCCAAATTTTCTATTTCTTCCTGAGTCTGATTAGTCAAGATACAGCTTCCTAGATAATTTTTAATAATTTCTAAGTTTTTGTATATAGGGGTACAACCTCTTTATTTCTATTATTCTTTTACTTCTTAGTTTTATTTCTGCATTTATTTTAACTTTTTCTAAAGTAAGGCCTTCTGCAATTTTACTTGCTTAATTTCATCTAAGATTTATTTTTTCATAACAGTTAATAAACTATTTCCCCCCTTGCTATCCATTCTACTATATCTTTGTTTTCTATTCCTTAATGTAATTTCTTTTTTAAATATTTTCTTTCTATTTATTCTATAGCTCTTTTTCTAGATATTGATTTTTCTTTTTTAAATTTTGCTAGAGAGCATGAGCACTCACTAGAAAGAGACAGAGAGAGAGAAGGAAAGTGAAAAAAGCACCCCCCATGCGGGATGGTCATGCTTCAATCTTTTCTCTATTTCTCCTTCAGGATTTTGGGTATGCAGGCTCACATGCTGACTGTATTTTTCACATAGCTGAGTCTAGAACTCAGACCATGTGGTAGGCCTTGTAGGATCCAGCTGCCTTAACCACCATGCTACCAGCTGGGCCTATTTTTATTTTTTCAAACATAAGCATTTATGAATATAACATATCTAAATACAGCTTTATTCACTATACACACACTACACATATATGTGTGTGTGTGTGTGTGTGTGTGTGTGTGTGTATATATATATATATATATATATATACACATACATATATATATATATAAAATTTTCAGTAGATTTGTATTTTCACCAGCATTGTGGTGAAAGAACTTTTATGATATAAATTTATGGGAAGTTTTTAATGTGCTTTATATTGGCTATCTAATACATAGAAAATTTATAATTAATGAATGTTTATTAAGGTTATATATACTCCATTTGCTCAAACAATTTTATAGCAAATATTCTGACTTTATTAAATTTTCCCTTTGATGTATCAAGTCTGGAGAGAACTATGTTAAGATTTCCTTTTATGATCATGATTTCTTAAATAGTCTCTTTAATTCTGTCTACTTATGAGATGAATTCTCATTTATAATTCTCTTTCTTATATATCAAGAAGAAATTCATAAGTTTCATCACAAGTACAAAAGGATACATAACTATAGAAACAATTATCCCATTCCTTTTCAGTTCTTTTTATTTAATCCTATAATAATCTGCATGGTTTTATTTCTCTCTTAATTATATACTGATGATTTTTATATTCAACATTGTTTTTTTGTCTTAAATAAAATGTTGTCATATAACTCTATTGTCCCTCATTGCCTTTAGATAGTAATTACCTGATTTTTTAAAAGACTTGTTCAATTTAACTTTAATTATTATTATTATTTGTTTTAATTTGACCAGAGAAAGAGGGAGAGAAAGTGAGAAAGCAAGCTGTCAGGTCCGAGACCTCAAACCACAGTAAACCATGTGGGAGTCCAGCGTTGTTAACCATCACACCACCTGGCAGTCCCTGATCTTTTAATTTCAATATTTCTATGCTTTTTGTTTTTAATTATGTCTCTTTGTAAACAGCATACATTGATTTTGCTTTTAGAGTTAACCCAACAATTTTATGTTCTAGTGGTTTAGCACACTTGCATATATAGCATATACTATGATATTTTTGTACTTGTCTCCATAATCTTTGAAGTCCTACTTCCCAACTTTTTCGATTCTTTTGCATTTTCTATTTTACCTGCTCTCTTTGGGGATAATTAATATTTTGTTTATTTATTTATTTTAATTCCTAGAGGGTATTTTCACTCTCCAGAGATACAGCGACAGGTTAGAGAGAGAGAGAAAGCATCCTCCCAACCCCTGTGGGAGACAGTCACGCACTGATCCTGTTGGGAGTTTGGCCATGCATGCACGTGTGCCCAGCTTGTCCTTCAAACTGCCAGGGCTGGGATTTAAGCAGTGCTTAGACATGTGAAATCTGGTTAATCAGTAGGCAATGGAGGCATCCCTGCGTAAGATTTTTTTTAAATTAAATTATTTCTCCAATAGGGACTAGCAGATGGTATAATGGTTATATTGCTGAACTCTCATGTAGTTGACCCAGCGACTTAAAAGACACCAGGCATGTGTGCATGCGTGTCCAAAATCCCAAGAGGAGAAGTGCAGAAAAGATTGCAATGTGACCATCCCCCTTAAGGGGCGATTTCTCACTTTCTGTCTCTCTGTATGTCTCTCTCTCTGGTAAGTGCATACACCCTATACTGAAAATAAATCTCTCTTATAAAAAATTATTTCCTGGATATTGCTCTGAAAGTTGTACATGTTACTTCTCTGCTTTCCGTAGAATCTTTAAATCTTTTTTCTTTTTTTTTTTTTGTAGAGGTTTTTGCTATAGGGCATGTGCTCACCAGAAAGACAGAGAGAGACAGAGAGATAGAAGGTGAAATATCACCCCCCAGGGGGGATGGCCACACCGCAATCCCTTCTCCTCCATTCTCCTCTCGAGATCTTGGGCACACATGCACACGCGCCCGGTGTGAGTTTAAGTCACTGGGTCTGGGACTCGAACCTCGGTCGACTACGTGGGAGTCCAGCGACATAGCCATTACGAAAACTGCTGGTCCCGGAATCTTTAAATTTTAATATACATGATTATTGCAACAGAGAATAAAATTTAGTAATATTTTTTTGTTTGTTTATATAATACAGAGTACTTAAAATAATTCATTCTTTTCACAACTATTTTGTATAATGCCTGATACATGTTATTGTGGTCCTTGTGTTATAACTTTGAAGATGTAATTTTGTTAATATGATCGTGTTGTTTAAACATATATTAAAATAAGTTTATTTTCCTATCATTTCTTCTTATGATTGCTCATTTTGCCTGAGTTAGATTTACTTCTTTTTTAATGGCGTGAATTAGTATTTTAGTAGCACATTATTAATCGTCTATAAGTGGTAAGCTCTTGTGATCTTTGTCAAAAATGACTTCTATTTTTCTGTTATTTTGGAATATGGTTTAATTGGAATACTACCCAGTGCTGACAATGACTTTTCTCTCAGCACCTCGGATAGTATTTCTTGAGTTCTTAGCTTATACTGTTGCTAGTAATCTCAATGTAAGTGTTCTTTCTTGGAAGGCAATCTCTCTTCCTCTGTACAAAGTGATCACCATGACTCGAGTCCTATAGTTTCTCTGCCATGTCTCTAGATATTAATTTCCTTGCTTCTTCCTTTCTTTCTTCTTCTCCTTATTTTTATATTGCTTAATACTTGTGATTTTTAGGTATGAAGATTAGTATCTTTAAAATATCCCAGAAGTTGGCATAATGTCTATGTTACTGGACTCTCATGAAGTACACCGCAATTTGAGTCTCAGACTTGGTGGTTTACACTCCCGCCGGGCACGTGCGTGTGCGTGCCCAAGATCCTGAGAGGAGAATGGAGGAGAAGGGATTATGGCGTGGCCACCCCGCAGAGGGTGATTTCTTGCTTTCTGTCTCTTTTTCTTTCTGGCGAGCTCACGTGTCCTATAGGAAAAACCTCTCCATATATATATATATATATATATATATATATATATATATATCCCAAACATTTTCAAATATTACTTTTCCTCTATTCTCTCTGCTCTCCCTTCCTGGAAATCATATTAGATATATGTTAGATTTTACTCTGTTTTCTACTTCGCTTACCACTTTCGTTTATTTTTCATCACTTTACCTTTCTTTGTTGTTTTCTAACTCAATAATTTGATTTTGTTTGCCCATTAAAATTTTTATTCATGGAATTTCTGTATGGTGCTATTGAATTTTAGACAATTTTTGTATGATCTGGTTTTAATTCCGTTTTATGACTAATCATTTTCAATAATATGTGATCTCTAATAACTTTGTTACATAAAATCTTGGACTCAATGTTATTTGTCATGTCTGACTCTCATGTATGTTAGCTCATTTCCTAGTGTATTTGTAATTTTAGGATGTGAAAATTACTTAAAAATATTTTATAGAACTATTTTACAGCCTAGATTGAATTCCTTTTTCTCTAGAAAGGTTTTGCATTTGTTTCTTCTACAGGCTTCCATAGCTTTGTCTTTCAAGCTGCCATGGCTGGGATTTGAAAAGTGCTTGGCCATGTGAAAACTGGTTAACCACATATCCAGTGGAATCACATACCCAGGACATTTTTATTAATTTTGCTAATTTCTAAAGCTGGAATTTCTTGGACCACGAATCTGTTGCTAAAGTTGTACCACAAACTCAAATATGACAGATTTACCTTTAAAAAACCTAACAGAGTGGAGACTGTGGGTGGCATGGTTGTAAAGGCACTGGACACTCCTACATGATCAACCAAAGTTTGAGTCCCAGACCCGGTGGCTTGCTTCTCACCTTCTCTGTCTCTCTGTCTCTCTGGTCAAATTTTAAAAATGAAAAAATGAATGAATAAATAAAGTTAAATAAATAATTATTTAATAAGAAAAGAAAAACAAATCTAACCTAGAGGAGTTAATGCCAAGAAAGAAAAATTTTGATAGCTTACTGTGTTTTATTTTTCTAGTTCATATATTTGACCAATAGTATAGATTTTTTTTTTTTTTTTTTTGGAGAGGTTTTTGCTATAGGGCGCGTGCACTAGCCAGAAAGACAGACAGAAAGCGAGAAATCACCCCCCCAGGGGGCATGGCCATACCGCCATCCCTTCTCCTCCATTCTCCTCTTGGGATCCTGGGCATGCACGCACACGTGCCCGGAGTTGAGTTTAAGCCACCAGATCTAGGACTCACACCGCGGCTGACTACATGGGAGTCCAGAGACATAGCCATTATGCTAACTGCTGGTCCCAGATAATATAGATTTTTGATGGTTCTGTGTTTAGGCAATAGGATCGCTTCAAATTCCCGACTCTGCAAAGGTCCAAGGCCTTATCTTGCTTTTCTGTTTGGTAAGAACTTCCAGGAACTCTTCACCATCACTTTATGTGTATGTCGCTCTGGTATTTAGTTTAATTTTTATTCCACTTTACTGGATATTTCCCTGAATTTTTTGTGAGTTCAGTCAGGTAGATTTTTAAGGGATATGGGTTTGCCGCTAGCAGGTAACATAGTGGTTAAGGTGGTGGACTCTCACAGGGCTGACCATGTTTTGGGTCCTAGACCTGGTGACTTCCTTTTCACTCTCCCTCTCTCTAACTTTCTTTGGTGGGCACACATACCCTATAATTTTTTTTAACAATAACAATATTAATATATAAAATTATATAAATAATTCTTTAAAAAAAGAATATTTTTTAAATCATTTCTAGATGTGTGGACACAAGAAGTTATTCAGTTTGTCTACCCCCACCATACTACTGAAAAAGGAAGCCACCGTTTCGATTTTTACTAAAGCTAGCCTTAAAGGATGATCTCTGCTGCTGTGCCAGGAATTAGCTTCCAACTCACTTGCTTTTCAAGCGTTCTATTTGCCTTGTGTGGTCATGAAATTTCTGTTGTTTTATATTTGAATGATACCTCTCCACCTTCCCCCCACTTTTCTATGATTTATATTTGTTTTTCTTTATACACTTAATAGCTTAATTGTAGGATACACAAAACCATATTTTCTTGGGAAAACACCTTAGTCTAAAAAGTCTACTTTATTCTCAGGAACTATAGCTTCGCATAAAGAGATTTCAACTCTATCCAGTAAAAACTTGTGGTGGAGAAGAGGGTTGTGGTGTTTATAAAAACTATGTGTTGGTTGTAAGGTAAATCTAATAGCGGGAACATCATCCAGTCTTCCTTGTGGTGGGACAGACGGTCTTCTAGGCTTCTTCTCTAACAGTACATCTTAGTTTTACAGTCTGCTATAGCTAATAGAAATAGTAAAATTATAGTGCCTTGAAAGGATTGTGGAAGTTTATGTAAGTAATCATATCAACAATAATGTTTAACACTGCCCAATTATTAGCAAATAATTTTAAATATGAAAACATAAAACTTGGATAATATTTACATTCATTTATATAATCAACTATAAGAATTTTAAAGAAAGATTTTTGTATATACTTATAAACTTGATAAATTATAGAAATTCTAGTTATTTTAAGGTCTTTTTTTATTTTTTTCTTTTTAATTAAATTTATTTATTTACATTCATTCACTATACATCATTACAGCATACAAAGTGAGATTTTCCATCTAGAGTACACTGTATACTGGTCTTTTCATAGCTATTCTAGTAGGGTTTACATGTTGGACGTTAATCTGAGACTCTTAAAAAATGTACACATGTTTTGAAAACAATATAACCATCATTATTTTTGATAATCTGCAAAGGAGCTGTACATTGTCAAGGTAAAGAAATTGTGTATTTAAAAATTCTTTCAACTATTCTATTATTTTAACCCTGACCTACAATTTTAGGACTAAAAAGTAAATATACTGAAAAACTTTTTCAGTACAATTAAGTAGGTCAAATTCTATCTACAGTACAATATATTTTATACTAGACATTTTAACATCGTAATATCTATCTATGTCAAGGGAGTTAACTACAGTACGTAAGCTTTAAGAAGAAAAAAAATTTCCGCTGGCATTGCATTGCACTTGGTTTAGGTAAACTCATAAGGGAGAGAACAAGGAGTACTAAAAAAATGGGGAAATTGAGGGCATTAGTGACTTATTGAGCCATTGGCATCATATTTCTGGTAAACATTTATTTTATAAATAGACAATCATGGGGTAAGCAGGTGGTGTGGTAAGGTCCTAGACTACCACATGGCAGACCATGGTTCGAGTTCCAGACCCAGTACTTGAAAATCATGCTAGATGCATGTGCATTCATGCCCAAAATTTCAGGAGGAGAATGGGAGAGAGGGGAGTGCAGCATGGCCATCTTCCCTGGTGAGGAAGATTACTCACTTTCCCTCTCTGCATCTCTCTCTGGCAAGCATACGTGCCCAATAGCTAAATCCTAAAACAAAACAAAACAAAATAAAATAGAAAATCAAAGAGCATTAAAATCACTTCTAGTGAAATAACTATAAAACAGAATTATTATATCATGAATAATTCATAAATACAAGTTTTTGTATTTGTAATTTGTGTGAGGTCTTCATTTTCTAATCTACAAAGTTCAGCATGTAATCGTATGTTTCCTTCATTTTACTTAGATTAAATTGTATCTACAAAAAATGCCAGCGTCAAAAGAAGCCGGGCCTTCAGGAGAAGGTTCCACATGGCGCCAGCGAACTAGATTTTTCAGGGAATGAAGATTTTCTACTGATAATTCAGCCTCCAACAAACGAGCTAGTGACTGAACTTCAAGAATTTGAAGAAACACACCATCCATCAAATGACAAGAAATCACCACCAGATCATGAGAAATATGGGAAAACGAGAAAATACTTCTCCTCCACAGGAAAAGAGTAACTCTTCTTCATCCACAAGCAGTTCGGTGAAAACCATGGAAATGTCTGGTAAGGAATTTAGAGCATTCATAATGTTGAAGCTAACAGAGATGGAAGAGAAGAGAGATAATGAACTGCTAAAGAGAAAGGAGAAAGAAGTTGACGAGTTCCAGGAGATGAGGAAATTCTTACAAGATTTAAAAGAGGAATTACACCCTTTACAAAAGACTCAAACGGAACTGCTAGAGATGAAGTCTATAACTCAAGAAGTCAAAATCTCCCTTGAAAGTATTAAAAGCAGACTAGATCATTCAGAAAATAGAATCTCAGGTGTAGAAGAGAAAATGGCTGGCTTAGAAAAATCCACCACGAAGACGGAGAAAATGGCCCAAAAATTTGAGAATGATATGCGAGAAGTATTGGATACCATCAAACGCCCAAATATCCGGATAATTGGCATTCCAGAAGGTGAAGAGACCCATAAGGGCATTGATAATCTATTCCATGAAATCCTGCAAGAAAACTTTCCAAACCTAGAGAGGCATTCGAAGATCCAGTCCCAGGAAATACAAAGGACCCCAAATAGAATCAACCCAAGAAGATCTTCTCCAAGACACATTATAGCCAGGTTGACCAAAACCGTAGACAAAGACAAGATACTAAGATTGGCAAGAGAAAAACATCAAGTTACCTACAAAGGACATCCCATCAGGCTAATAGCAGATCTCTCATCGGAAACAATGCGAGCGAGGAGAGAATGGGAAAATATATTCAAAGTGTTACGAGAGAAGCAATTTCAGCCAAGAATACTGTACCTGGCAAGATTATCTTTCAGGTAGGAAGAAAAGACAAGAACGTTCTCAGATAAACAAAACCTGAAAGAATTTACCAGCACCAGACCAGATCTCCAAGAAGTTCTCAAGGGTGTGCTGTATCAGGAAAATTAAACATAGACACATTGAAATAAGAGTTCAAAAACTAAGAAAGAGGCCAACTTAATCATAGGGACAAGTCTGGAGTTGAATATTATATACCAGAATTTAATCAGGAAAATTGAACCAGAACAGAAGATAAAAGTACATGAGACTGATAGGTTCTGCACCTACCATTTGAACAGAATCCTAACCATTTGAACAGAATCCTAACCTGTTTCCTGACTTTAAGCAAAGTTCCTTGGCATTTCTTTGATTTAAGTTAAAACTAGTTTTCTTAGCAGTAATGAGTGAACTCACCTTTGAAAGTAGTTAGATTATGTAGGAAATTGTGTGATCAATACAATGTGGGTGGGAAGGGAATGAAGGACAATTGTGGACACCGGAGGTGGTGTGAGAGGAGGGTGGGAAGGGACAGAGGGTCAGAAAGAGGGGTGGAAATACTCCTAGGAACTAGAAATGGAAAATTTTTTGTAATGTGCATGATTGAGTCACTATGCAGTGTGTACTGGATGGGAGATCGCATGCTGTGTGCTGTGATGATGCTTAGGGAAGGGACGTAAATTGAGCTACAAAAAAAAAGTTTCAGAAAAAAAATATATATATCTATTCAATGACTGCAGTAGGATATGTAGCCCCAGCTAGGTGCTACTTTACAGGATGCGTAAAGTTAGACTTGTGTTCATGGAAATGTGTATATCACCTGTGTTTGCTATGAGGATATTTGGATTGATTAGGGCCTTTGGTGATTCAATAAAATGTGGGGGGAAAACAGTGTAGAAAGCAAACATAGATACCAGAGACAGTGTGGGAGGAGAATGGGAGATGGCAGAGGGTAAGAGATAGATAATCAAAACATACAGAAAACAAGAAATGGAAGATCATCTGCTGACAATAACATGTTTGTTGATGTGCTTGATTGAGACAATATATAGTGTACTCTGGATGGAAAATCTCATTTTGTATGCTGTAATGATGTACAGTGAATGAATGCAAATAAATAAATTGAAAAAAAATTTTTTTAAATGTCAGCATCAGAAGAAAGCATAGCAGTTATGTTATTGGTCTCCCCCATGACCCACTGCACTTTGAGTCCTGGACCCAGTGGCTTGAAACTCACACCAGGTGCATGTGTGTGCATGCTCAAGATTCTAGTAGGATGGGGGGCCAGCAGTTAGTGTAACGTCTATGTTGCTGGACTCCCATGTAATCGACCGCGGTTCGCGTCCCGGACCCGGTGGCTTAAACTCACGTCAGGCGCATGTGCATGCGTGCCCAAGATCCTGAGAGGAGAATGGAGGAGAAGGGATTGTGGCGTGGTCATCCTCCCTGTGGGTGATTTCTCACTTTTTGTCTCTCTGTCTCTCTCTGTCTGTCTGGTGAGTGCACGTGCCCTACAGCAAAAACCTCTCCACAAAAAGAAAAAAAAAAGATTCTAGTAGGAGAGTGGAGAAGAAGAGACTGTGGTATGGCCATCCCCAAGAAGGTGATTTCTCACTTTCCCTCTCACTGTCTCTGTATCGATTTCTCTCCAGCAATCATACAAACCCTAAGGCAAAAACCTCTTAAAAAGTCATTATCTTTATAGAATATTTATATTATTTGTGGATACAGTTTTAATTATTTGACATTTATTTTAATTAACCCTCTATATTTGGCAGTGCCTAAATTATGTACAACCATTTACTCATTAGGCAAATGTATATTATAAACCACAATTTGCAAGGCAGTTTAAGAGGCAATAGAAGCACAGCCACAAATATGGTCATCTATGTCTCAAAGAGTTTTGCAAACTAGTAGAGAGAAATCTTTAGAGTTGTCATATCTACCCCACAATATTACCATTTAGTCTGTTTGTTTGTTATAGGTATATGCACTCACCAGAGAGAGAATGACAAATCATCTCTGGGGGAGGAGGTGTCCATGCTGCAATCCCTTCTCCATTCCCCTTTCAGGATATTTGGACAGGCATGTACACGTACCAGGCATGATTTCAAGCAGCTGTATCTAGCACTTCAACTGTGTTGTCAGCCATATGGGATCAAACCACATAGTTTGTTCATTAAGAGTAAGAGCACTATAAATATTTAGAGAATTTCAAACCAGTGAGAGTTTCTTACTAATTGCTTTATCATAACTTCGGTCTGATTTAACTTAAAATAGCTAGTTTTTGGAGTAAATTTATATAGCATGAGCATGAGTGTAAGGGACCTGAACCAAGACTCTTCCAAAACTGAGTAACAGCAAGTTAGACCTATTGTAGTTGAATAACACCGAAAGTAACTGTGATTTGACATGAATGTTGTATTGGGTAAAAATTGAAGGTAAGTAAAGAGACCTTAGCACCTTAGTTAACGAGTTGTGCGGTCATGAGACAGATTTATTTTTTCTTAAAGTTTATTTCTTTTTTTATGAAAATGAAAGTGAGAGAGAAGTACCTTCAATAGGATCTCACACCTCAATTCCCTCCCTGCAGCCTCCTTAGTCAGCTAGGATCACAGGCACTCGGAGGGGTGTGTGAGGGTTGAACCTGCAACTGATCTCACAGTCTTCCATGAGGATGCAGTATCGCTTAGGCAGTGCATTACCTCTACGTTACTGGGCCATCCCTTTTAAAGTATTGAAACCATTTTTAAATTATTTTATTGGAGAATTTTTAACATTATCAAGAAGTTTCATAAATTTAGTATTGATTTGGATATTGAACTATTTGGTAAAATTACTTCTTTCACAATTAACAATGACTATAAATATAATTTTCAGCCTTGATGAATTTACCTTTGAATAGTTTTGTAATCACATGTGATATTGAAAATGAAATATTAAGCTACAAGTTGAATTTTACCTTTGCAAATGAAGCAATCAAATGAGTTCTGATGTCAAGGAAAATTACGTGAACTCAATTTTTTTTTAATATTCCTGATGGTTCATATAGTATATGTGTGTGTGTGTGTGTGTGTGTGTGTGTGTGTGTAATTTTATGTAGTATATGTATATATGTATTTTTTTAGAGAGAGATAAATTTTTGTTATAGGGCACGTGTTCTTGCCAGAGAGACAGAGACAGAGAGACATAAAGTGAGAAATTGCCTCTCTGGGGGGATGGCCACACTGTAATCCCTTCTCCTCCATTTTCTTTTTGATATTTTGGGCACATACACACACACGTCCAGCGTGAGTTTTAAGCCGCCGGGTCCAGGACTTGAACCACGGTCGACTACATGGGAATCTAGTGACATAAACATTACACCATCTGCTGGACCTATCACATAGTATATTTACAAACCATAAATATATGTCAGTTAAAGGCTATGTGATCTGGAATTCCCCTTGATAAAAATATCAGTATTTAAAGTTATAGTTGTTACCTTTTGTTTATTTTAGAAGGAAAAAATCAGTGGACTAAAGTTATATATATATGTGTGTGTGTGTATATATATATATACACACACACACATATATATATATGTATATGTATATGTATACATACATACACACACACACACACATATATATATATGTGTGTGTGTGTGTGTGTGTGTGTGTATTCATACATGCAGTACAGAAAAGTAAAATAGAAGTATAAATAGAAAGAGTAAAAATAGTGGGGCCAGCAGATGGCATAGTGGTTATGTCACTAGATTCCCACATGGTCGACCATGGTTCAAGTCCTGGACCCAGTGGCCTGAAATCATGACAGGCTCATGTGCGTACATGCCCAAGATCCCAAGAAGAGAATAGAGGAGAAGGGATTGTGGCATGGCCATCCCCCCTGGTGGGTGATTTCTTATTTCCCTTCTTAATGTCTTTCTCTCTCTCTCTCCAGTGAGTGCATGCACCCTGAGGCAAAACCTCTTTAAAAAAATAAAAGAGTAAAAACAGGATTTGTATATTTAATAAGAATAAAATACTCACTTGATAAATTAAAATTAAGGAAGAGAAACCAAGACAGTTTATCTTTTAGAAGTTCATCTTCATTAAATGTTTCACTTAATGCTGAGAATCACACTGAATTGTCACCATTTAAGTAAGGGGTGTAAGTTGACTCCCAGTTGTTTAGAAAATTGTTAATGGCACAAGGTTATAGAGCTAATTGTATCATACAATTAGCTCTGCATAAAAAAATCAACATCGACAACAACAAAGCTATTCTACCAACACAAATCACACCATGAAGTGCGGTCAGCCATCCCAGGAAAGCAAGCCAATGGTCCCAATGGGATGGGTGCAACATATTTTCTCTCCTGGAAGAACAATTAAATACACATTTCCAGCTGTTGGCAGTTCAGCAGTGGCATCTTAATTTGGGAAGACATCTTTGCAACAGAGGTAGCTAAGGAGGAATAATCTGTGATAAAATAGCAAACACAGAAGCCAAATTGAACATAACTAAAAGGTGCAGAATCATAATTCCCCAACACTTTAGAAACCTCAAGCTACATTTTTAAATTTCCAGTCAATCTCAGAGCTTTGCTGACTCTCAGAAGTCTTTGAAATTCAGTTGGCTTTGTAGCAGGTATTCAGCGTCCCCCAAAATGATAACATATTAGTTTGCAATAATTAGATAAAAACAAGGTTGTTATTGGGATGTTTCACTAGGTGTCTAATCCTTCTCTATGGTTATTTTTTATTCATCCATCTTGATCTATTCTCTGCCCATGATTAGTACCTGAAAGGCTGACTCTGAACCTCTGTCTCTCTGGCCTCTTTCCTGATCGACTTTATGATAATAATAAATATGGCCTGTGAACAGAACAAGACATCAGAGGGCAAATCACACAGTGAGGTTTTAGTATTTCTTCTCATCTTTCTGTACTCTGCATCACAAAACACAAGCAAGCTGGCCACACCCTGTACACACTCTCTTTCCTGTTCAGGTAGATCGCAAAAAACAGACTAGGAAGGTGAATAAGCTGCTCAATTTCCTTCTTTCCCTCATGTATTAATGAAATGCCAGGCTCATTCTGCTCCTGGTCTTGTCTCCGTTTCAAGATATGCTCATTTGTGTGTGTGTGTGTGTTTCTTTGTTATAATTGCGCAATCCTGATTTTTACATTATTTCAGTAAATTTTGCATTAAAGAATAATTCACATATAGAATATTTTGCAAATCATAACTGTTCAACTAGAATATCTTATAAAGTTAATTCATCCATGGAACCAAAACCCTTGAACAGGAAACAAAATCTTCTAGTACCACAGTGGACCCCATGTGCCCCCACCATTAACTCCCCATAAGAGTAAAACGTACCTCAGAATCTAACACCAGCAATTGCTTTTATTCTTTCTAAAATTTATATAAAATGATCACACAGTATATATTCCTTTATATCTGACTTGTTTCATTCAATCTTAACTCTTTCCTCTCACTTCATCCTACTCCACTATCCTTCTTTCTCTTAGAAACAGAAAAAGAAATAAAAATTTGAATTTTCTTCTTCTTTCTCTGCTAAACAATCACAAACCAAGCATACTTTGGCTTGTTAAAGACTTTTCCAAAATCTGCAGTCAGCAGTCACTCAGACACACCCACTCATCTACTTTCTGTCTAAACCCCATGTCAAGGCGACTTTGTCCAATCTATGAATCTTATCTGACCCATTTCATTATTATGACTTTTTCACAGCACGTTCAAAATTTTTCTCCCAGGCATAAGTTGTAATCCCCCACGCCTTACCCAACTTCACTAAAAAATGTACTGCTGTTTAAATACCTGGTTGAACCCTGCAGAAATTGGACCACTACTACTTGCTACAATCTTTCAATCCTAGGATCTCAGTGTTGTGGTCTGCCTGTGTTCTCTCACCATCTCTGTTAGACTACACATCTTCATTCCTTTTTCAGAAACAATATGACTTAATATAAAAATCTGGTGTCTCCATTGGCCCCTTCTCTGATAACTGTTTTTTTGAAAAAAATTGTTGTGATGACCAACATCTGAAAGACATTCGACTCTGTCTCTGGATTCCTTGTTGAACTAACCACTCCTGGACTTTACACTACTCCACAGGCTCTGGTGCTGTCACCATGTTAGTTTCCACCTCATCTGTCTCCACCATTACTGCTCATGGGAAGTTGAGGCTCTTTTCTCCCTCCCTGTTCCACACCACAGCGATGCCTTCCAAATTCAAGCCAGTGGAATAGGTAGACACAGAACTCAGTTTAAAATTCCCATGCCAAAGTCTCCAATTTCATGCAATGCCTTAGTTTCACTTTTGAAACTTGAGGAACCATGTGGATATAGTTCCTAATAGGAAAGAAAGATTCACCAGTAGCCAATTAAGAATACATGTGGAGGGAACCAGCAGTTAGCTTAATGGCTATGTCGCTGGACTCCCACGTAGTCGACCGTGGTTCGTGTCCTGGACCCGGTGGCTTAAAACTCACTCTGGGCACGTGTGCGTGCGTGCCCAAGATCCCGAGAGGAGAATGGAGGAGAAGGGACTGCGGCGTGACCATCCCCCCTGGGGGGTGATTTCTCGCTTTCTGTCTCTATGTCTCTCTCTGTCTGGCAAGCGCACGTGCCCTATAGCGAAAAACCTCTCCAGCCCCCCCAAAAAAAAGAATACGTGTGGAGTAGTACGATGATCCGAAAGATTAATTATGAAGGCAATGATGAAGCATGTGGAAGTCTGCCTCAAACCAGTAGTTGGTTTTTCCCTTATTTTACTAGTATCTCCTTCTTTTCCCCTTACTCCTGTAAAAACTCTGTAACCCTTTCTATCTTCAGTATTCCTCCCCGTGTCCTAGATCCAACCGGTGTATTAATCTGCTACTAAAGGTTTCATTTTCCATCTAACTTCCTAATTTAAATGCTGAGAAATTTTCAAATCTTCAGAGAGAAAGATGTAAAGCAAAAATCTCTCCTTTGATAATTTCAGCTGCCTCTCACATAATGCTTGATTTGTCATGCTAACAAAATTTCAGTTTCTTTACTCAAGAATAAAAGAATGAAATGAAGGAGAAATAAAATATCAACTTGCGATATCTGTAAGCATGACGTTAGATGAAGTGCTTCTTGGAAGATGATGTCTTTAATCATTGCAATGCTCTACAACCAAATTTTCAGAATAGTAAATTTAAGATTATTTTTCCTCAATGATTTACATGAGCCAAGATGGAGAGCCAGCTATGAAATAACAGGTGGCAAACTCAGAAAAATCACTCAAAAATTGATATGAGAGGAATAAGAATAGTTGGGTGAACTATTAAAAAGCATCGACAAAGCAAAAGGTGTTACAAAAGCAGTTTGTGAATACTCTCCTTCAGTTGTGTTTTCAGTCACGTATCTGCTTTGCTTACCATACAAACTAAGTATGCAACAGAATTAAGAATAGTACCAGACTGTCAGGTGGTCTGCTGGTTAAGGAATTGGATTCTCACACGGTAGCTTGCTTTCTCACTTTCTCTTTCTCTGTCTCTCCCTGGTCAAATTAAAAATAATAATAATAAAATAAATATGTAAACAAAATTTAAAAATTATTTTAAAAAATCACCAAACAGGATAAATACATAATTTGTAAAAGAATTGTGATAAAATCATGACAAATCTTGTGGACCAGTTCTTAATGGAGTAGTGGCAGGAGAAAGTACTATCAAATACAGTAAGTGGAAAGAAGATTTAGAGATTGTAGCAATTAAAAACATAACAAGAGGGACCAGCAGTTGGCATAATGGCTATGTCGCTGGACTCCCATGTAGTCGACTACAGTTCGAGTCCTGGGCCTGATGGCTTAAACTCATGCCAGGCGCATGTGCATGCGTGCCGAAGTTCCCAAGAGCAGAATGGAGGAGAAGGGACTGTGGTGTGGCCATCCCCCCTAAAGGTTGATTTCTCTCTGTCTCTCTGTTTCTCTCTGTCTTTCTGGCAAGCGCACATGCCCTATAGAAAAAATTTAAAAAACTCTCCAAAATAATAATAATAATAATAATAACAAGAAAGAATGGCTCTATTCAAAAAGGTATTTGTGTTTATTTTAATGTTTTATCCCTGAACATTCATAAAGATATAAATAATTCCTGAGACCAGCAAATGGCTTAATGGCTTCATGGCTGGAATCCCATGTAGTTAATCACATTTTGAGTCCCCAACCCAACAGGGTAAAACTCACACTGGGTGCATGTGCGTGTGTGCCCAAGATCCCAAAAGGAGAATGGAGGAGAAGGGACTGCTGCATGGCTATCCTCCCTGGGGAGTAATTTCTTGCTTTCTGTCTCTCTGTCTCTCCAGCGAGTGCACGTGCCCTGTAGAAAAATCTCTCTTAAAAAAAATAAATAAATAAAAACAAATGAACAAAAAGAAACAATTCCCAATAGATTATGTTTTTGTTTGGTTGGTTTTGTTTTTAATTAATGACAGAGTACATATATGTACATGTGTGGCACATACACACACACACACACACGCACGCACACACAGAAGCACCCTTCAAAGGGCTTGGTCATACTGCAATAACTTCCTGGAGTCCTCCAGCCCAACAGGACCCTGGGCATGCTTCTCTGTGCCCATCGTGTTTTCAGTCTAACTGTGCGGGGGTCTTCAACTTTTGTCAGCATGTGCCTTCCAGCTCCACAGTCAAATACAATTCCAACTCGTCAGAGGAGCTGGGCCTGACAATATTTTTATAAAACAAATACATTTATTATGAAATGTTTTTGAAGATAAAATAATCCTTTGTATCATGGAGTTATTGTTATTATGTCATTTTAAAATCCACCTAATAAAACCTAGAAAATACCTGGAAACATTTAATTCTCTGTCAAACATTCTCCTCTTCTTCCAAAATCTATTTTCCAAAATATATATTTTAGAACTTCAAAAGGTTATGCAAATACAGCTTTAAAATTACTTGAGGAAAGTCGAAAAGAAACCAGTGGCTTTTTATTTGAATTTGAGATTTCTAAAAGAAATGTGGCAAAGTAAATTTTGAGACTACTTTTTGTTCTACTTTAATAAGGTAGGTGGAAGACCTTTAGGCAGGAAGATAAAAAAGAATTTGTAGGATATTTTTCTTATTCACATGTACAAAAATTAAGCTAGGATAACAGAGGATTTATAGAAGTAAAAATTATGTTAAATTTAGTAAATTTAATAATCCATTTGGCCAGAAACCTTCATTTAGACCTTCTTATTACCAAGAATATGCTCATATGCAAAAGGAATTTGAACATCTGCATTTTTCAAATAGTATTGAAAATGAAAACGTCCCACCATCGTTAAGATAAAAGGTATTAGACACCAAAAACTGCTCTTACTTTTCAAGATCTAGTAAAAGACAGGTCAAAAATCAGGTCAGGTTAGGGAACTGACAAAATCAGATTGTATGTACATGTGGCCCAGCAAAGAGACAGCAACTTAGCAACTTAACTGTCGATGCCCAGGGGCAGACGTAGCTAGTAATTAAGTGGCTGAGAAACAGAATGGAGCAAAAAATTGATAATGCACAGAATGAAAAGAAGTATAAAAAGGGATACATCTTTTTGTGTGGTCCAGACACAGGGATTTTGGTGGCGAGGAATGCAGTAAACCAGTACTCAAACTATTCACTGAATATAGTAGGAGTGACTAGAAGGTTCCTTAGCAAAAGTAGTAAACAATTCAAGGGAACTGAGGAAAATATGAGGCAGTAGCAATTTCATTCATGTTTTAAAGTCTTGAACTTAAATGACTGCTTTGTCATTACTTGATGGAGTAGTCTCAAACAAATGTGGTTTATGATAAGTTACTAAATGACATTAAATGTTCTTTTCTTTGACTGTAAAGCTAGAAAAAACAACATTTCATAAAGTTACTGTGGGGATTAAATGAAACAATGAATATGAAGTACCTGGCATATGCTTGGTTCTTTAGACATATTAGCTACTTATTGATTAATATATGGTGAACGTATTAGTCGAAATCGTTTTTTGCAACATAAATTACTGAAACTAGCATAGGCAGAAAAGAAAGTTAATTGAGAGACGCAAGTATCTGACTTTTTTTTTTTTTCTTTTACTAGCTTCTGAATTAATTGACTTTGGTTATCTGTCATTATGTGTGTGTGTTTTTTGTTTGTTTGTTTGTTTGTTTTTTTCCTCTGGAAATTGAGATTGTCTTCTGATACCAGATTTTTTATTTTTTTTTTGGAGAGGTTTTTGCTGTAGTGTGCGTGCGGTCGCCAGACAGAGAGAGACAGAGAGACAGAAAGCGAGAAATCACCCCCCCAGGGGAGATGGCCACTCCGCAATCCCTTCTCCTCCATTCTCCTCTCGGGATCTTGGGCACGCACACACACACGCCCAGCGTGAGTTTAAGCCACCAGGTCCGGGATGCGAACCACGGTTGACTACATGGGAGTCCAACGACATAACCATTACACTAACTGCTGGTTCCTCTGATACCAGATATTTAAGAACAGATACTATTTATTTCAAGCTCTAGGAACCCGTGTGTATTTAGATGTCCTGTCTTGAACAATCAAATGCTCTCACCTGGGACTTGAATCTGGAGTAACTGAGAAGAAGAAATAAACATTGAAAACTCAATCTAGTGACAAAATAAGCTACATCTGGAGTCAGAGGGCATCCAATGATCCAATGTCTAGCTGAAATTTCTTTCCATCGTTTGGTTAGACTTCTCATATTCATTCTCCCTTTAAGCCTGGTTTCCCAGAACAAGAAATTTGAATGCTTTCAAGTCTCCATTTCACTGTCTTGGCTGAATTCTCTCACACTGACTTTGCATATGGTAGGAAGCATAACCAGCGCCGATGTTCACTCCTCACATACCTGGGAAGGGTTTTAAATTTCCTTTCTTAGTTATAACTACAAAACTGGAGAAAAATTGTAATTGTCCTAGTTTGTGGCAATATCTATTCCTTGTGCAATATAGTGATGAAAGAACACAGCTGACCATACAGGTGCTAAATCCCAGATCACTCAATACCAAGCCTAGAATGTAGAATCCCTCTAAAAGAAATACAGGGTTTTCATAGAATAAACAAGCTTAAGATAAGGAGAGAGAGATTTCCTAAACGAAGACAGGAACATGTGATTTTCGAAAGACAAAAAAAGTTTGAGATATGCAACTTAGAAACATCCACTGTAATTTATGAATGTACGTGGGGCAAGAAAATAACATGTCTCAGATATTGCTTTGTAAATAGAAACATTAAAGAATTTCTAGCAGAAATGTATATATTCCACACAATGTTTGGAAATATCGTAGGATGAGAAGGTATCCAATAAGCAGCAAGGGAAATGAAAAGCCTGAGGAAAAGCTATGAGGAAGGAAGCTATTTTAATGGTTCAGATATGAGGGCTTGAACTAAGGTAAAGTCAATAAGAATATAAGGAAAGGACCAAATTAAAAAGTTATTTTGAAAGAAAAATCAATAAAACTTGATGGCCAATTGATTCAAGTTGGTGAAGGTGATTTCAAAGCTAACATCAAATATAGTTGTAATACTGACAAAAATAACTAATTGAAATAGGGACATGAGTGTATGTGTGTTGTGGGAGGGGAGTAAGTTCACCTGATGGGAGTGAAAAAGCGAGTGAAAACTACTCAATGCATATCTGAAGAATTTCTACTACACTCATAAAAATGTTTTTCTTCATGTGCTTTTGTATTTAAAAACTACCTAAATGAAAATATCAATGAATGAATGAATGAATATATAAATAAATGGTAACAGTTTTATTTTACTGAGAGACTTTTCTATGACACATCAAATGAATATAACCCATAGTTTGGGAAATGCTGACTAACATAACAAAAATATATATGAAATGGAACTCTTTCTTTTAGTGTGCAAGCTGCTACCAAAAAGCAAATCAGGCACTTTTTCCACATTGCATCAAACAATAATTTAAGGCCATAGGAGTAAAGTAATACTCTGATACCAAATGTATTCTCACATTCTGGAGGAATTGATTCAACTTTGAAAAGCAGCTGACACCTTGGAAATAGCTTATTTACTGCAAAAACCAGGGCCTGGTTATATCTCTATGCTTTTGACTTTCTATTCAAGATGAACTTCTTGATATTCTCATTAGCATTATTTAGAAAGCAGAGATAGCAGTAAAACTAAACTTTTTCCCATTGGAACACATAGATATTGAAGCTATGTCGTATGTTCCTCATTAGGGAAACACAACTAAAATACTACTTGCAGGAACTCAAATAGAAGATTTGACTTGATATATCATGACTTTGCACCCACCTGTTTTTAGAAAAATGTCACAGAAATAACTTATTGTATTTACGGATAATGGCCACTGAGCTGGCCTCAGTGATCTGATTCCACAGAATATAGAAAGAAGAGAATAGGTAGGACCAGCAGATAGCTTAATGGTTACATCGCTGGACTCCTGCATAGTCAACTGTGGTTCAGGTCCCAAACCTGGTGGTTTAAACTCATGACAGATAATACAATGTGTTCCCAAAATCCCTAGAGGAAAAAGTAGAAGAAGGGATTGTAGCATGGTAATCCCCTCTGGGCAGTGATTTCTTGCTTTCTGTCTCTCTGTCTCTCCAGTGAGTGAATGTACCCTATAGCAAAAATATCTCTTAAAAAATGGAAGAAGGAGATAGTAACTATCTAGTGGAGACATGTGGAAAATAATTCCTAACCAATTGAGAGCAATAAGTTATACTAATATTTTATACACCCGAAAATAAGTTGATAAGAAGATACTTTACTTTATTGGCAGTTGACCCAAAATTCATAATTCCAGTCTAATTTTGAAAAAAAATAAAGCTCAAATATTCAGAATAATTGAAAAGTGCCAAAGTTATGCAAAACAAGAAAAATAGAAAAAGTCACAGGCTGAAAGGAAATGATAACTAAACACAACATGGTATTCTGGATTGAATACTGGAACAGAAAAAGAACATTAGTGGGAAAACTTGTAAATCTGATTGCAATAAAGTTTAGAGATGAGTTAATAGAATTGTAATGATGTTAATTAGGTTAGTTTCTTAGTTTTTATGATAATACAATGGTGATATAACGTGATAGTTTTGGGGAAAGCCAGATGAAAATGTGAAGGAATTCTCTGCACTAGCTTTGCATTCTTACATAAATATAAAATTATATGAAATTAAAAGTTATTAAAATATTGAAATAATTTAAAAGTTATCTTCCATATCCTGTTTATGTCATCAGGTGGATGAATAAATGATTGTGTGTTCAGCCTCTTTTAATCCGATTTCCATTTTCAAGATAAGTAATTCTTTTATTCAGAGTAAAAGTCCATATTATGGGACAGGTGGCATGAGGGCTAAGGTGTCTGAATTACACATGGTCTACTGTACAGTTCAAGTCCCAGACCCGGTAGCTTGAAAAACATGCTGGGTGCATGTATACATGCATGCCCAAAATCCTGAGAGAAGAATAGAGAAGGGATTGCTGCATGGCAATCACCCCTGTGAGGAGGGATGATTTCTCACTTCCCCCATCTCTCTCTAACAAGCATACACGCCCTATAACCAACAGGAAAAAAAGCCCGTATTATTAAACTATGTACATTTGTTTTAACTACATGCATTTTTTTATGAAAAGAGCACTCTCGTCTAGAAATGAAGGAACTATGGGGAAGGAACATTTTTAAACATTAACAACAAGACATTTGGAGAAGAGATATGGAGGTAGAGCATTGACGGGATGGGGAAGTGTGGTGTTATCGGTTGAAGATATTTTGATCAACGGGACTGGGGAGAAATGTTCATATATTGAAATGGTCACATTGTAAGCTAAACAATGCGATTGAATGTATATACAAAAAAATAAAAATAAATTTAAAAAAAGAATCAGAATGCAATTTCTTAGTCCACCAGAAGATATTCTTATATTTTATGTACTCTAATAAATAATTAAGTAGCTGAATATGATCCTATGTGTTTATATTTGTCTATACATGGTCTGATTTCTACAAATCCCAAAATTTGAACTTTTAACTTTGAATAAAGAGTTCTCAAACTATGGCCCATGGACCTCCACCTAGAGAATAAAAATACGTAGTTAGGGTCTAAAAGGATTTGAATTTGAAAAATTCAAATATATCATTATAAGCTCAATTTCATCATGGCATTTATTAACACAGAACTATTACAATTAATTGGACTCATTTACATCCCAGTTATCAATGTGAGCTTATGAATAGATTCATCATCTTGTGTAAAATTGCTAATGAATAAAGCTTAAATACAGCAAATATTCTGACAGATCTCTAGCAGGTCAACCTACTCATGCACAATGATTCATTTACATTGTACGCCTACTCAGTATTTTCTTAAAATAATACTTTCTGGAAATAAAAATGAGGAAAGGAACCAGTATTTTCAATGTTTGGTGGTTACTGCAGGAAACTACACACAATGTAAGATATCATACAATTAGTAAAAATAATCAAATATAATTTTAACTTGTTATTTAGTACAGATACTAAACTGCTGATTGCCTACTTGGTATTCATTTTCTCTCTATCTTTCTGGCAGAAGTTTGTTTCATTTAGGTATCTACCCCTACCCCATGAAACTGGAGGAAAAGTGACCGTGTCCTCAGTTCTTTTGGTAAATCTTGATTGATTCAAATTAGTCATGGTCATTCTATTGCTCATTCAGTCATCTTAAAATATAATTGAGCAACCTCAGAATTTTTAATAGAGAATGATGAAAGAAAGCAGTATTTTGTGAATACTAATGAGGTATATGAATTTGCTGACCTCTGAGGCAGGAGGGGAGATCTGCTAGAATACTTACAGAAAATTATACCAGTAGATGGCGTAATGGTTACATCGCTGGATTTCCACGTAATCAATTATGGTTCTAGTCCCAGACCTGGCGACTTAAAACACACTGGGCACATGAGCATGTGTGTTCAAAATCCTGAGAGGAGAATGGAAGAGAAAGGATTATGGCATGGCCATCTCCCCCCTGTGGGATGATTTCTTGCTTTCTGTTTCTCTGTCTTTCTGTTGAGTACATTTGCCCTATTGCAAAAATCTCTCCCTAAAATAAAAAAAAAAAAATAAAAAACCTGACAGAAAGCTGTCTGTCCTCCTTTCTATAAAGATAACAAAAAGGGTGTTTACTCTTCCTGGTTCTGGCCAGTGGCATGTGTGGATGTGCCACACAAAACCACTGCAACCATTTTGATTTCTGTCTAAGATAGAAGAGACAGGAGTACCACTACCTTAAGAATTAAAAGCCACCTTTCATTTACAGTTTGCTGTTACCTACAGACAAAGACATCTTAACTGAAGTCCTTAACTCAGGCAAAAAAGAAACGTTGAACATACTAACTGGTCTATATTACTTACAATAAATTGGAGCTTTTCTTTTTTAGAGACATTTTTCGTATAGGGCACATGTTCTCACTAGAGAGAGAGAGAGAAATAAAAAGTGAGAAATCCCCCCCTGAGCGAGTTGGCCGTGCTGCAATCCCTTCTCCTTTTTCCCTCAGGATTTGGGGCACACATCCACATGTGCCCTGCGTGAGTTTTGAGTCACCAGATCTGGTACTCAAACTGCAGTCAACTACGTGGGAGTCCAGTGATATAACCATTACACCATTTACTGGTCCCAGTGGAGCTTTTTTTTTTTATGTTGCATAAAAAGTAACAGCTATATCAAGAATTAGGCACTGTTTTTCCCTATATTCTTAACTAACAGAAATAAATACAAAATTGCTTGGATGCATTTTTGAAATTTTCTAAACTATTGCTTCAAAGAATGACTACTCTACAGCAAGGCCTTGGCAAAGACTTTCTGACTTTGCTTAGGGGTTCTCTGAAGAATAAACATCACACAAGTCATTCAGCATTCACCAGGTATTAAAACACATGCCTGAAATCCCAGCTACTCGGGTTGCTGAGGCAAAAGGATTGAGAGTTTGAGGCCAGCCTGGACAACAGAACCAGAACTTGTCTATTAGTAAATAAATAAATAAATAAATATGGCACACAACTTGGCATAAATTATTTATACACTATATAACTTTAATAATACTTATTCTTTAAATTTGATACTATAATCAATTCCATAAGTTTTACATTTTCAGAAAAAATAAATAGGGGCTAGCCCTATAGCATAGTAGTTAAGGGAACTAGGTCCCATGACCACGGTTGGGATTTCAGTTCTGGCATGATCATGTCCCATTAGAGGGTGCTTCCTCCCTGCCTCTCCTTCTCTCTCTCTGTCTCTCACTGCCAAGCACATGAACACTCTGGCAATGAAAAAAAAGAGAGAATATTCATAAGAGACATGTTTTAAACTATTCATGGAAAATGATTACATGTTTCTTGATAATACTGCTTTTATAAATAAAAACAAATACATTACCCATTTTATAAATTATAGCAAAAGTTGACGGATACAGATATTAATGAAATTACAAAGAAACATCCTTACGGACCAAAGGGAACACTTAGAAAGTGGTATAATTTTCATTCCTGAGCTAAAGGAATTATTTGCATAACCATTTTTATTGTTAACAGAAGTTATATACTGAATTCTTTGTTTAATGGTCTGAAAACAAGTTCTGCACTCTGAATTTGATAAATTGAAAGTGCCAATTATAGTCTCTCTTAAAAAGTATCTCTTTGGGTAATAAGAAGATGTAAATTAGGTGAAGAACCTAAGAAAAACAAGTATTTTTCCAACCTTATTAGTACATACCTATACATATAAAGACTCTATTAAATATAAATAAACCACTAGTTTTCTATATCTCAATTTATCTTTAAAATCACACGATTGTTTTTTTCTCTTGGAGAGAAAATAATACTGTGAAGACAAGTCTAGTTCTTCAGGAAAGAATCCATAGGTAGAAGAATGTCTTCTGCAAAAATAGTGGAGTACTCTGCTGGGTCACTCCTTTTTTCTTTTCTTTTCTTTTGCCAGAAGATGCATGAACTTTCAAGAGAATGAAAGAGAGAGAGAGAGAGAGAGAGAGAAAGAACCCATTTTTGGGGATGTCACACCATAATTCCTTCTTCACCATTTCTCTCTCCTTTAGAGAGATTTTGGACATGCAAGCGCATGTATCTGGCATGTTTTTCAAGGCACCATGTGCAGGACTGAAACCTCATGGTCAGTCTTGTGTGATCGAGTCACCCTAACCACCTCTCCACCAACTGGCCCCACTTTTTTTTTAATTGGCAGAAAACTGATACTAACTTAGGCAAAATAGAAGTTTACTACAAACCAATGATGATTTGGGGAAGTTAGGGAAAAGACTGAAATATAGGAACAAAGGACATTCCAAATACCTATGAAATAGAAACTATAGAATTGGTCTATCTGCAAGAATGATTTTGCCTGGGGACTGTTATTCAGAGAAGTAAACAATGTTTTCTTCTACTCATATTCCTTTTTGAGAAGGTCAGACACTGAGCTCCAACTATCCTATCCCCTCTGATAATTGCTGTGGAGCATACAGAGACTTATTATAAGATAGCTGCTACTTTCAAAAGCTTGCAACTAATGAAGATCAGTTTTTTTTGTTTTTTGTTTTTTTTTTTTTTTGAGAGGTTTTTGCTACAGGGTGCGTGCACTCGCCAGAAACACAGAGAGACAGAAAGCGAGAAATCACCCCCCAGGGGGTGTGGCCACACTGCAATCCCTTCTCCTCCATTCTCCTCTTGGGATCTTGGGCATGCACGCACACGCGCCCAGCGTGAGTTTAAGCCACCGGGTCCAGGACTCGAACCGCGGTCCACTACGTGGGAGTCCAGCGACATAGCCATTACGCTAGCTGCTGGTCCCATGAAGACCATTTCTGACAGAAGAACTATCTACCAGGGAGTTTAATGTCAATGCCAGTCAAATAGCATGCAAAACTACTAAACCCATCATCTGCCATTAGAGTGGCTTTTTAAATTTAGCTATCATTTTTGCTCCCCAAAGCAAATGCTCCCCAAAGCAAATCTGCATACTGATTCAATCCCCCCTCAACATACATTTTCTTTGTATCTCTTTACTTTTAATTCTCCATCTGGAATTCTCTGCCTTCCTTCTTTCTAGATGAAAGCCCTGACAAAGCATTTATGCCAGCTCCAGTCTCGTGCACACAGCCTTAGGAACTTCTTCCTCTCACGAGGCAGCAGAACTCGTATTGTGTGCACCCTGCTTTTGGCACTACTGTTGTAGTAACTTGCACTGTGATTATTCATTATTTTCTTGTCTCCTTATGCATTTCTCCTCAACCAAACTGTACTCTGTGGGAAAGCAGAGCCATACCTGATTCTCATTTAACACCTTTTCTCTCCACTCCATACCCTCACTCTCATCCCGCCAATACACTGCCAATCGCAGCTATCTGTTACCTAGTACTAAAATCCTTTGCCATAAACTACTAGTTCTTTATGCAAATATGTGATTTGATTCATAGTCTTTGGTGTTGAAAAGGATGGGGGTCCATCCGGCCAGCTACTTTCAAATGCCATTATATGTAACTAAAGTTTCACTTTTCCTGTCTTTGTGTAACCCTTCCTCTCAAAAATGATATCAAAATGGAGAAGTGGTACAAAACTAATTTCTGCTCCAGTCATTCAAAATTCGAGGTACTAGAATGTAAATATCCTTAAGTAGCTCTAAACATTCTTTACAATTATCTTAAATGCTGTTTTCTTTACTTCATAAATGCCTAACTAATTAACTTGCTGGTTTAGATAACCCAACATGCTATTGTTCCAGTATTTTTTACACATTAAATGAGTAATATGGTAATGTAAGTAATGCAATCATTTCTTAATTTACTAAGGTAGCATTTAGTTTCCCATGGAAACAAATTTAACAAGTCTGAATGAACCAGTTAGCCAATCAGTACCATCAGGTAATTGCCCAATCGCATCCCCCACCCCCACCAAGGTGATATGTAATTGCTGAGAAACTATAGTATCGCTTTATTTTTAGGACCCTGCTAGTAAGAAGAGACTATTTTCACTGCTGAAAATTCCTTTACTTATCAGTAAGCAATCATTTACAATGTCCCCTTAACATCATTATTTCTTTGAAAGTCAGTATAACACAGTTATCCATTTCTCTTTGCTCTTTGGATACATTTTATTGCTTAGAAGTTAGTGTTTTAGAATTATTTCTACAGATTACTGATAGAAAATATTAAAATGTTGAGTTTGTCTTGTATGAGGAGTTTCCTTGTCAGCCTCTCAAACTCAAGAATAAGCACAATTTTCTCTTAGTACCCTTAATTATTTTCCTAGTGGAATGAAAACAGTTTCTCTCTTTTTTTTCCCTTTAGTCTTACACTTAGCCTATTAATTTCTTTTCTTTACTGTGTATATTTTATACAATTATTTATTTTTATACTTTATATTTCTTTTTTATCTTCCCTTGGCTTCATCATCAGTGCATACACACAGAGAAAAGGCTTATATATGAATTGGAATATATACAACAAGGTTCTAAAGGCATAAATAATTTCAAATTAAATCTCAAAGGTGAATTCTAAGGAGTATTTGAACATATTCATGTAAAATAGAGGCTAGTCTTATCTTTTTTCATCTCTAGATATTCTTTTTAAACACAAATCATACGAAAGCAGGAAAAGATGCTTTCTTTGTATGCATTTTTTTTTGAGAGATTTTCTCTATAGGGCATGTGCGCTCACCAGACAGACAGAGAAAGCCATAGAGACAGAAAGTGAGAAATCACCCCCCAGGAGGGATGGTCATGCCACAATCCCTTCTCCTCCATTCTCCTCTCGGGATCTTGGGCACGCACGCACACGCGCCTGGCGTGAGTTTTAAGCCACCAGCTCCGGGACACGAACCGCGGTCGACTACGTGGGAGTCCAGCAACATAGCCATTACGCTAACTGCTGGTTCCCTTTGTATGCATTTTTTTATTATGGGATGCAAACCATCTTGTGCCTTTTTTCAGCATGAAGAGTAGTATATGTAGCCAACAGATGGTATAGTAATTATGTCACTGGAGTCCCACATGGCTGACTGCGGTTCCAGTCCAAGACCTGGTGACTTGAAAGTCATGCCGGGTACATATACGTGCATGCCCAAAGTCCCACAAGAATGGAGAAGGGATTGTGATGTGGCCACCCACCCAGGGGACTGATTTCTCATTTTCCCTCTCATTGCTTCTGTCTCCATCTCTCTGGTGAAAACACACGCTGCACGGCAAAAACCTCTAAAAAATAGCATGTTTAGAATTTCTCGATTGTGTACTTTTTCTGTACATAAGAGAAAAATGTTAGGTAGCAATGGGCATTTTAAAAATAATTTTTGTGTGATATTGAGCTAATTTATAGACTACAGAATAGCAGAATTATATAGATGGGATTATATTGAAGATGAAATTCACAGCCCCATTTATTTATTTATTTATTTATTTTTACTTTTTGGGGTTTTTTGAGAGAGATTTTTGCTATAGGGCGCGTGCATTTGCCAGAAAGACAGAGAGAGACAGAGAGACAGAAAGCAAGAAATCAGCCCCCAAGGGGATGGCATAAGTTTAAGCCACCGGGTCTGGGACTTGAGCTGTGGTTGACTACATGGGAGTCCAGCAACATAGTTATTACGTCAACTGCTGGTCCCCACAGCCCCATTTCTTAAAGAAGCTTTGAAATGTGAGTGTTCCTTGATAATCTATTTAATAAGTCTACAGTTGTTAGTATTAGTGGCTAAGGGAAGGTCAAAGGCAGGTGACTAAGGAGTTAGATTAAAGGATTATAGAACAGAAGTGCTATATCTGACCTTTGCCTCCTGCATGAAGCAACAAATAAAGAATTTAAGCATAGATGCATGAGTTTAAATCACTTAGAACCAAATGGAATGTGAACAAATAAATGTAGATAGTTACACACTCCTCTCTCCTTTCCTTTCCCCACCAAACTGCTTGATTGAGAGTGCCAGAATTAGAAGGATGACCATCTGGGAACACTTCAATGATGTGGAGGAAGGTAAAATTAACACCCAAATGCCAAACAAAGTGAAGAACAAATTAGTATCCACCAAATCCATATAGATAAATCATACTGGGGACAAAATTTCTGAGCTATAAGTTTTGAATTCAAAGAAACTAAATATAAACTGGGATTTAAAAACAAATCACTACCGGTGCTGTCAATAACAAGAGCAAAAAATTCATTGAAACCAGAAACACTGAGTTATCTCTCCAACCATACCTCTCCTTAGGAATAAATAGAGTGTCTAGGGGAGGTGCTCTATAGAGAGCTATCGTCTGCTATTGAAAACAAAGGCACTTTTTTTGCACATTTGTAGTAGTCTTTGCCAGTGCCTGCCCAGGATCCCCATCCCAGATGCCCCTAGTGCTGGCTCATGCTTAGCCCTTTATTGCTTCTGTCATGTCCCCTCTCCTGAGAGCATTGCTACAGTAAGTCACATAGGCATGCATCTCTCACTTGCATTCTGTTTTTACAGAACCCTACCTAAGACAGCATGTGAGTCTACATTATCTATTTTTTTCCTGAAATTATAGTAGCCCAATGGTCCCAGAAATCAGGAATAAAGCAACCTATGTGAACTTGGTATAAAGTTTTAAGTTTGAAGGCAATATGCAGAGTTTAATGCCCAATAATTTGAATATTATATCATAGATATTAAGTGTGGCATATACATTTGAAAGTCCAATGATGAGGGGAATCAGCAGTTAGCGTAATGGCTATGTCGCTGGACTCCCACGTTATCGACCGCGGTTCGCGTCCCAGACCCGGTGGCTTAAAACCCACGCCGGGCGCGTGTGCATGTATGCCTAAGATCCCGAGAGGAGAATGGAGGAGAAGGGATTGCGGCGTGACCATCTCCTCTGGGGGGTGATTTCTTGCTTTCTGTCTTTATGTCTCTCTCTGTCTGGCGAGCGCACGTGCCCTATAGCGAAAAAAAACTCTCAAAAAAAAAAAAAAAAAAAAAAAAAAGAAAGTCCAATGATGATTCAGAGATTCAGAAAAGGAAACTATTTTTCTATACTACCTAGATGTCCCAGACTCTTACTAATCTTTATTGTCAAGCATAAACAATGCCCCATACATATGTAAGATAGTATTTATTAAAATGAAAATGATAATTAAAATCTATGTAAAACTATGTGAAGTTTAAAACAGGTCAATGTGTGACATGACACTATTATTTCCATTTGCTCTTATCTTATCCCTATAACATGCCCCATGGTAAACCAACTTTTATATTAAAATTTACCATTATGCAAGCTAATGCACAAATAGAATCTCTATTATGGAAAGGTGAAGGGAGACAAGGTATCTCTCCTATCCATTATGGAAAAACAATACTGTGTTTCCCTGCACTTTAGCCTATGGGAGAATATTTTGAGACATTCGAGCTAAAATCAAACATGATTTATATTTGAGTTTATTTTATTTATTTTTTTAATTTTATTTTTGGAGAGGTTTTTGCTATAGGGCATGTGCACTCGCCAGACAGACAGAGAGAGACAGAGAGATAGAAAGCGAGAAATCACCCCCCAGGGCGGATGGCCACACCGCAATCCCTTTTCCTCCATTCTCCTTTCGGGATCCTGGGCACGCACGCACACGCGCCCAGCGTGAGTTTTAAGCCACCGGGTCCGGGACGCGAACCACGGTTGACTACGTGGGAGTCCAGTGACACAGCCATTATGCCAACTGCTGGTCTCCCTATTTGAGTTTATTTTGATATACAGTGTAGTCATAGATCTCCCTCCTTGAAGTCTTCAAAAAGTGCATTAATTTTTTTTCTTAGTCCATTTTAAAAATGGAAAGTATTCAGATCATTCAAATATAAAACAAAATTGTTAAAAGGAGGCTAGGCATAAGATGTGGAGATTTGGACCATTTTTTAAATTAAATATTACAATGGGCAAGTCAAAAGTGAACGTTAATAAGCAGTTTAAAATATAGAACACTGTTTAATAAAAACAAGTAGAGGAAGGGTTTATGTTCTGTATACAAAGGCGGAATTGCAGGAAGGTATATGTAATAGTGAGACAAGGAACCTACAATGCAAAAAGTCATGTATTAAAGAAAAATGAGAGCCAATGGATTCTTTAGCATCCAGAGTGGAAAATAATCTGATACAGAAAATGGACATGAGACAACAGAGAAAATAGGATGTCTTAGGGAGATCAATATAATAGTATTTTCATTTTATTTTTTAATTTCTTAGTTTTGTAGCATACGATAAAGTTTTTCAAAAGCATGCATTCAGTATGTGATAATCAAATCATATATATTGTTTTCAACAAACAACCTTACATCCTGGTGTCTGTTAAATGAGTTTTTGCATTTTCCCACCTACTCACTACTATCCACTTCCTTCCCATGCAGTCTCTGGTATCTACTCATGTCATCCCTACTATTACATCTTCAAATCTCTCAACTCTTCCATAGAGTGCGTGTATATGCTACATTATTGAGCAGGGACATACCCTGCAGTACACATCTAGGGAGTACTACTCGGCTATAATAGTACATTACATGGTATTAGTATTATCTTGGAAAGAGAGCTAAAGTTCCTATATAAACTATATGACAATTTTGTTGGCATTTCCTACTTTAAAATATAATTGATAGATTTCTAGTACACTTTTTTCCCCTCTGAATAAGAATCATTTATAGCTTTATAAACACTGACTTGGAGTTGTATCATTTGAGTAATTATTTTGAGTCAAGAAAGTTTAAGGGGGAATAATACCACTAACACTGGTATTCTAATACTATGTGATTTCAAAATTACATATAAATATTTGCTGATCAAATATTAATACTTATTGGAGCCATCAGGTGGCCTGGTTGGTTAAGGCTCCCACATTGCCCACCATGGTTCAGGTACCAAACCTGATGGCTTCTTTCTCTCTCTCCCTCTCTCTCTGTCTCTCCTTGCTGAATATGTGTGTCCTATGCCAAATAATAATAATAATAATAACAAGAAATAAATAAAAATAAAAATATTAACACTTATTAAAAATATTTTATAATGTGCTTTTTCCTGTACTGAACAGAGACATTAATTTTGTTAATGAATAGCAGTGTTGGGACCAGCAGTTAGTGTAATGGCTATGTCGCTGGACTCTCATGTAGTCAACTGACCGCGGTTCGAGTGTGCATGTGTGCCCAAGATCCCGAGAGGAGAATGGAGGGAAAGGGATTGCGGAATAGCCATCCTCCCTGGGGGGTGATTTCTCACTTTCTCTCTCTCTGTTTTTCTGGCAAGTGCATGAGCCCTATAGCAAAAAAAAAAAAAAGAAAAAAAAATAGCAGTGTTATATGTACTCTCAATTTAGTAACCTTGGAGAACAGATTAATAAAGTTATAATTAGTTATGAAATCTATGGTTATTTTTATAAAAGCCAATACTTTGTTAGAGAAGTCATTGTAAATGGAAATGTCTGGGACCAGCAGGTGGCCTAGTGGTTAAGGAATAGGAATCTTACACGGCCTACTGAGGTTCGAGTCCCAGACCTGGTGGCTTATTTCTCAACTTTCCTTCTCTCTCTGCCTCTCTCTTTGGTCAAATTAAAATAAATAATAATTATAATAATGAAATTAAATAAATCATTCTTTAAAAAATTAAAAGAAAATAGAAAGTTTCAAGGAATAAACAACCATGAACAGATTGGACAGGTATATTATTTGTTAATAACATTAAGACATGGAAAGACTTAATTAGAAAGATAAGAGAAGTAACCATGAATTGAAGGACAAAAATACTATGTTCTTTTGACTGAAAAAGAATCTGAAATCAATTGCTTGAAATGTCTAATCACATAAAGATGGAGTAAGTGCCAATACAAACATCCAATGCCTCATAGCTTTTTGTTGCTGGACTTTATAAAGTGACACCTACAGTCCTGGCAAAAAGCCATTATACCAGTGTCATGTAAATAAACTAGGAACCTTAGTCATCATTTTTAATATGAGTCAATAAGTGAAATGATGATGGCTAAGCATAGTAAGTAGGATGTTAGTAAAATATGACTAAGGGTACAAAATTAGGCTACCATTTAATAGTGTTATGGATAAAAATAATGGAAAATATCAGTACAGTATCCTGATCATTAAGGTCAGATAGAGTAGTTTTGCTAATAGTCCTCTTAGAATGGAGAGAAGAAAAAAAGTGTTTCTGAGTTGATACTTTCATCAGGAAACATGTTTTCTTGGCTAATATTTTTGTATATAACATAAAAGGAATCTCATTAACTATAACTTTTCTAAAACTTTTCACATATACATTATTGTCAAAATATATATATGTTACATTTTCTAGGATAATTTTCATTTTAAATGAAAGGAAATTAGCAATTCTAACCACAACAAAACTAAATGATATAAACGTTGTTTATATTGCTGTCACAAATAGTCTTGCACCTTTTATCAAAATACAGTCCCTTTATGTGAACACATGTATTCATGTGACTATCCACGTCTGTCAAGTCATAAATACATATTGATTCTTTTCATTGAAAATTATATGTATATGTGAATAGCAGACAGTGTAATGGTTATGTCGCTGGACTTCCCACTTAGTCAGCTGCAGTTCAAATCCCAGACTAGGAGGTTTAAAATTCATGCTAGGCGTGTGTGCAAGAGTGCCCAAAATCCCAAGAAGAGAATGGAGGAGAAGGGATTGCTGTGTAGCCATCCCCCCTGGTGGTTGATTTCTAACTTTCTGTCTTTCTGTCTCTCTCTTTCTCCCCAGCAAGCACATGTGCCCTACATCAAAATTCTTTCTTAAGAAAGGAAAAGAAAAGAAAAATATATGTATACCAATGAGAGACTAAATACATCGGCAAATGCATTTGTTACTCAATCAGACATGAGCATAAGAAAAGTTATCAATGACTTAAATGTTGCAGTATATTTATCAGAAAATTCTATTTTGTATGAATTTTGTACTTCTAGTTTAATTTTATAAAACACTTTATATACTTCAGAAACCAGAGTGGTCTTTGAGAATTTCATGGAAAATCCATACTCTAGAAAATTATACGTGGATTTCAAAAATATTTGCCACAAAATAAACTTCTATAACTTGCTATAAGTTGTCTGGAAAGAATCTAGTTTGAGGCACTTAGAATGATAAGACAACATTTTGAAAAAAGCTTCCATCAAAGCAACATGAATTTCACTAAAATTGAAGCAAGAACAAATATCAAATCTATGGTGAAGTTTGGATAGAAGAATGGTGAAATCATTGATGCTTTACAAAAGAATATGGAAACAATATCCCAAAGAAAACAGCAGCTTACAAATGGATTACTCTGTTTTGAGGGGTGAATGATGTTGAAAATGATGCCCATAGCAGCAGACCATACACATCAATTCGCAAGGAAAAAATTTACCTTACTCATGCCCTAATTGAGGGAAAATGACAATCATAGGCATCTCAATTGCATCAGCTTACACAATTCTGACTGAAAAGGAAAACCAAGCGGGACCAGCAGTTAGCGTAATGGCTATGTCGCTGGACTCCCACATAGTCGACCGCGGTTCGAGTCCAGGACCCAGTGGCTTAAACTCATGCCAGGTGCGTGTGCATGCGTGCCCAAGATCCTGAGAGGAGAATGGAGGAGAAAGGATTGCGGCGTGACCATCCCCCCTGGGGGGTGATTTCTCGCTTTCTATCTCTCTGTCTCTCTCTGTCTATCTGGCGAGCACATGCGCCCTATAGCAAAAACCTCTCCAACAAAAAAAAAAAAAAGAAAAGGAAAGCCAAGCAAACTTTCTGCTCCTTGGGTGCCAAAATTACAACACCCAGATCAGTGGTGGACAAGAGCAGAACTTTCAATGTACATTTTAGACAAGTGGGATCAAGATCTTGAAGCATTTCTTCAACAAATTGTAACAGGTGGAAGAAACGTGACCTTACCAGTATAATCCTGAAAACAAAACCACAATCAAAGCAATGGTTACTGAAAGGTAGCAATGGTGCCGTCAAAGCAAAAGTGATGGGTCAAGAGCCAAGGTCATGCCAAAAGCTTTTTTGGGATACTCAAGAAATTTTACTCATTGACCATCGGGAGGGCCAAAGAGTAATAACCTCTGCTTATTATGAGAGTGTTTTGAGAAAGTCACCAGCAAATGATAAGCAGAAAAAGCTTCACTAGAAAAGCTTCACCAAAGTCCTTTTCTACCAGGAAAATATTCCTGCACATTCCTCTCATCATTCCTCTCATCAAGGGTATTCCTGAGAGTTTGATGGGAAGTCATAAGACACCTACCTCACAGTCCTGATCTGGTTTCTCTAACTTCTTTATGTTTCCTAATCAAAAAAAATTAAAATTAAAGGGAACTACATTTCTTCAGTGAATAATCTAAAAAAGACTACACTGACATGGTTAAAATCTCAGGAATCTTATTTCTTTAAGGATGGACTAAATGCCTCATACTTTCACTTACAAAAGTGTCTTGAATTCGGTGGAGCTTGTGTTGAAAGATAAAGTTTACAATTTTTTACTTTATCTTCTAATCTCATTTTTTTTCATAAATTTTTTAAGTCTCCTTCAATGTATCAAAGGGAATTTCACTAACAATTATAACCATATTGTTCTGGGGGCCTGCCATGGTGGTTAAAGGCGCTGGACTCCCACATGGTCAACCACAGTTCAAGTCCCACACCGAGTGACTTGCTTTCTCACTTTCCTTCTCTTTTTCTGTCTCTCTCTGGTCAAAATATAAATAACAACAATAATAATAATAAGTAAAATAAAATAAATAATTTTTAAAAATAGTGTTCTACAAATACCACATACCTGGGAATAACATTATGTAGTCTGCATACCCATGCAAGAAGTATTAGTGAAATTTCCTTTGTAAAAGATGCAAGTTTTAATGAATGCATTCTTCTTCTAATTCAAGGGTTCCAAAAATAGTAAGGACTGGCACCAGCAGATGGTGTAATGGCTACATCGCTGGTCTCCCATATAATCGACCGCAGTTCAAGTCCTGGATCTGGTGACTTAAACTCACACCGAGCTCATGTGCTTGCGTGCCCAAGATCCCAAAAGGAGAACAAAGGAGAAGGAATTGAAGCATGGCCATCCCCCTCCCTCCCACGGTGATGGTGGAGGGAATGATTTCTCGCTTTCTGTCTCTGTCTTTCTGTCTATTTCTGTTTTTCTGGCAAGCGCACGTGCCCTATAGCAAGAACCTCTCCCCCTCACAAAAAAAAAAAAAAAAAAAAAAATAAGAATGGTAAGGACAGGCAGTCATTGTGCACATCCTAAAGATGAAGCCGTAGCCATGACAATCATGTATGGCTTATAAATATTTAATTATCACAATTTGTATAACACAGTCCATCTGTAGGGGACAAGCTGAATTAATAATGTGACTGATGTTTTGTAATATTCCTTCAATTACTCAGTTTTCCCCAATGCCTGCTTCTCTCCACCTTCAACTTAGATCCCCAAGGAAGACGATAATAGCAGTCACTGAACAGTGACTCTTTTTTTTTAATAGATGGAATAGTTCATTCTTTTTATGTATAACTTACTTTAAGTAAATTAACTTATTCAGTAAAACATTTATTAATTACTTACCTTACCCAGGAATTTTTTTAAGGTAGTACACTATGAGGACTAAGACAAGACACCCATTGCCCTGACACGTAGCAGGAAGTATATTTTAACAAATCATTCACCATATAATTTCAGGAATGGATGAATAATGAAGAAAATTAAACATGAGAGAGTTAAATAAATCAGTACTTAAGAAGCTGATGTGTTAACTGGATAGACTATATAAAACAACACAGAACTGTAGAGAGAAGGAGAGACAAAGGCAAAAATCCTAAAGCAAAAATGAGGTTAGTGTGTTCTTAAAACAGATAAAAAGTTAACATGCTAAATCAAGAGAAAACAGATGAGACTAAGGCAGGTTTTTCTATCTCAAAACCGTGTTCTTCTAAAGCATTTTAAAATACCTATTAGAGACCCCAAGGGATTCTTTTACCAGCATATGCTTCGTAACATATATTCCTGGGACTCTCAGAGCAGCTTAAATTTCTGGCCCACTAAGCCATTCTTAAAGAGTCCATCTTTTATCCCTTCTGTGAAACAAGAATGCCGTACTCCATTAAGAGACTCTTCCTTTCTGTATTCTAAAAGCTCTCTATCATCTAAGGACATGATGTCACATTCACCAGCCAGGGTGTCTTAGTTGCTGTGGGCTGCTCTAATTAAAATATCATGAGCTAAGCGGCTTAAACAACAAATATTTATTTCTCATAGTTCTGGAGAATGAAAGTCCAAGATCAACGAGCCAGCATTAGCAGGTTCTTAGTAATGTCTCTTCCTAGTTTACAGAGGGTAGTCTCTCTTATGTCATGTTTGTATTTCATAAGGGCACCAATTCCGTTTATTCCCTAATGTCCCACCTCCAAATAGCATCACATTGGGGATCAGAGCTCCCACACATGAGTTGGGGCTGAGGGCCACAAATATTCAGTACATAGCAAAGAGCAAAGAGGAAACAGTGATGCTAAAAGTGCACAGTACAGGACCAGCAGTTAGCGTAATGGCTATGTCGCTGGACTCCCACGTAGTCGACCGCGGTTCGAGTCCCGGACCCGGCGGCTTAAACTCACGCCGGGCGCGTGTGCGTGCGTGCCCAAGATCCCGAGAGGAGAATGGAGGAGAAGGGATTGCGGCATGGCCATCCTCCCTGGGGGGTGATTTCTTGCTTTCTATCTCTCTGTCTCTGTCTGTCGGGCGAGCGCACGCGCCTTATAGCAAAAACCTCTCCAAAAAAAGAAAAAAAAAAAAAAAAGTGCACAGTACATGAATGAAGAACTATTAAGGAAACAGAATGTGTTAATCATTATCATTTATTTAAAACAGTTTTCAAACTGTGTGAGTCTGTCTTATTTAAAACACATGGAAAATGCATTTCAACGCAAATAAAGTTTATATAGACTCAAAAAAGAAAAATGACCATATTGAAATTACACCAAATGTATGTTTTCTCACTTGTGGTATAATATAGATTATAGTTTCTAACCACAGAGGATATATGCTAAAATCCATAAACTTAAATCCAAATATATGTATCAACATGTAATTGCATAAGTTTGCATTTGTCTTTACATTTTAAGTACTTCAAAGTAGTTTAAGTTATTGTAAGTTCTATATTTAAAATTTTAATTTTAATTTTATTTTAATGTAAATAAAAATAACCAATATCATAATGAGATGATTGATATAGACTAAATGCTACAGTTTTAAACATAATTATAGTCCTTGGCATTGTACTGCTCTATTAGATACTGACAAAATTGTTAAGCTGAGAAACATTTTTTTAAAAAAGAGCAAATGCAACTGCCATGTCAATATGATATTTGGCCAATCCCCTGGTTATTCGTAGGGGAGAGCTTATAGTTATGCATTTTTCTGGGAGCAAAGACCAAGAAGCAGTTCAAACTTCTTGTGAATTTTATTTAGGATCTTAGCATTCTAAAAATTCACTTGAATTACTTTATTGGAAAAATAAACTCAGGTCCAGCAGGTGGTGTAGTGGGTAAGGTGCCATATTCCCATATGACTGACCACAGTTCTAGTCCTAGATCTGGCAGCTTGAAACTCAAATCCCAAGAAGAGAATGGTAGAAAAAGAATTGCGGTGTGGCCATACCCCCCGAGGAGTGACTGAGTGACTTCCTATTTTGTCTTTCTCTGACCATCACATGCTCGCTCCCTATAGCGAAAATCTCTCTCTTAAAAAAAAAAAAAAAAAGAAAAAAAAGAAAGAAAGAAAGAAAGAAAAAAGAAAGGAAGGAAGAAATATATAAGCTCTCTAAAAAGAAATTAACAATGTAGGTCTTACAGTTCACCACAAAGAAACTAAATGTGTATTATTAAAACACATAGCGGAAGAGGCTGGACAGTGGCACAGCAATAAAACATGAAGCTGTGTTAGGGTTCCACATGGGAAGACTGCCATTTCAAGTCCAGAGACCTCCCTGAGAGCCCATGATTTGTAGCTGGCTGAAGTACAGGGATGGATCACAGCATCAAGACTTGTGGAATGCCTTCCTTCCATCTCTCTTTGTATCTCTCATTCATGAGATGAATGAATGAATGAATGAATGAATGAATAAACAAAGCACAGCTTATGGAGTTGAATATGATTAAGTAGACTGTACAACAAGAGCGCCCTTTTAGTGCTCTCAAAAACTTTCTTTTGGGAACCAGCAGTTAGTGTAATGGCTATGTCGCTGGACTCCCACGTAGTCGACCGCGGTTCGCGTCTCGGACCCAGTGGCTTACAACTCATGCCGGGCGCGTGTGCGTGCATGCCCAAGATCCCGAGAGGAGAATGGAGGAGAAGGGATTGCGGCGTGACCATCCCCCCTGGGGGGTGATTTCTCGCTTTCTGTCTCTCTGTCTCTCTCTGTCTGTCTGGCGAGCGCACGCGCCCTATAGCAGAAAACCTCTCCAAAAAAAAAAAAAAAAAAAAAAAAAAAAAACTTTCTTTTTTTTCCCCCTGAAGGTAATTCAGCAATTTTTTTTTTTTTTTTTTTGGAGAGGTTTTTGCTACAGGGTGCATGCACTCGCCAGACAGAGAGAAACAAAGAGATAGAAAGCGAGAAATTAACCCCAGGGGGATGATCATACCTCAATACCTTCTCCTCCATTCTCCTCTTGGGATCTCAGGCACGCACACACAGGCGCCCAACATGAGTTTAGGCCACTGGGTCAGGGCTCGAACCACGGTCAACTATATGAGAGTCCAGCAACATAGCTACTATGCCAACTGCTGGTCCCAGCAACTTTCATGTCAAAAATGTTCTTTTTTACTTTCCATATGGAAAATTTATCAGATTTGCCTATTTACAGGCTTAATGTTTATATATATATATATATATATATATATATATATATATATATATCAAGAACACAAAGATTTATCAAGAAATAATTTTATCTAAACAGATTAAAGTAAATACTAGTCATCAAGTGATGTCCAATTTATATAACACAAACATCATTCTATTGCTGGAGAGACCATTGAAAATGCCAATTTGAGAGTATTAATGTAAGATGGATTAAGAAAGCAAAACATTCCAGAAGTATTTTTTAGAACATGCATTAATTTTGTACCTAATTTAATTTAGCACAAAAGTGAGCAGGAGCTTGTACACATAGGAAAGTCAGTAATTTGTTGAGCAAACATGTAAGAGAAGAAGCAGCGATGCAGTGGGGCACAGATATACACTGTTCTCTAAGGGGATATGTTTCCAGAAAATGTATAAAGTATATCTTTTTTAATGCCTTGCAGCACTTTTGTGTTATTTCCACACATAAACATTTTCTCAAAAGAGTACATGCAACTATCCTGTCAAATTAAGCAAAAAAAGCAAATTCTCTTTTTTTTGGTATGTGGATTTTGATTGTGCTTTGTGTGAAAAAAGTGGCTTTTTTTGCATTTTTCTTTATAGATATATACTTTTGTTAAGGCCATTCCACCTTTGAATGCTACTTACAACCTGACCAGCATATCAAATTGCCAAGAGTATCAGAGCATCATTAAACAGTGCAAAATGGATGTGATAGTGGAAGAAGCAATCTAATTTTTATTGTGGTTCTGATAGTATAATATTTTGCTATTATGTAAGAAAAAAGTTTTTCGATATTGGGACTTTATTCATAAGATCTAAGAATAAGGCAATGTAATAAAACACAATCATTCAGCAGTCTTTTTGACGTTTAGTTCAAGTTCTGCGTGCTAAAGTCTTTAGAGGTCTTTTAAATTCATTATGATAAAAGCTCACCAATAAGTAATACTCTCAAATACCAAAGATAAGAATTTTTAAAATATAGAGCTTTATTCATACCTGAAAATCATTCTTTTGGATAAAAAATAAATAACACTTAGTATTTAATACCTACACATAAAAATTATTTGCCAATAATTTTGTGTGTGTGGCTAACTAGTATGTAAAAAACAAGTATAAAAATTCTAGAGAATGACTAGGCATGACTTTAGGTGACTTTTTTATTTCTAAAGTCCCTAATTATTCCTAAAGTCCCAAATATTCCCAGTGGAATATTTTCTCCTTCTCATGTATTACTATAATTAATAATACTTGAAGTCTTTATAGAATATTTCTTTAGGGGAATTCAAAACCTGTTAGTATTTTTCACATCTACCTCAAGAAGCAGAAATATTTTCTTAATAACTTAAAAAATGATCATACACTATTTATTCTTTATTCAAGGTCACTATGATGAATCAGTGTTAAAATTCAAGATTATAGCCAAGATTTGGAATGAAGAATCTATTTATAATGTACAAAACTATACCACCTTCCCTACCTCCTTCCATTAACCCTGTACTCATAAAGGAAAATAAAGAATCCCTTTGATAGAACTGGCATAATTTTGTGACATTGAAAACATTATTTTATCTTATTGGAAAGTAAAATCAAACTCTTGTCACAAATGTAAGATGATCATGAAATACAGTAGTAAATGAATTGGAAACCTTCGGTATTCTTATTGAAAATATTTTAATCTATACTATTCCCAATGACCAGCCAGGCTTTGTGTAGGAGCCAGAATTCTAACAGAAGAGACTTGAGGTAAATACAAAGTACCACTTTCCATATGCTTTATTTCTAGTTAAATTAGGCAATTCTGGTACTACCAAAGGAACAAGAACAATCAATGGAAGGACGATGACCCCAGTTACCTTTACTGTTGGGAAGAATATTGAAGCTGAATTTGTGAGAGGGCTAAGAAAATGCTGACTTGCAAACTCACTCCCAGAGAAGCAGCTAGTGTCTGGTACTAACCTTAGCTTAGCTAAATCCAGTCTGGGAAGCACCAAGGACCTTTGTTAAACCACCAGTCGTGATCTTCAGCATCATTCACCAGTGACATATTCAAATAATTTTATATCTTCTGTCTTTAGCCATTTGTGAATGGCCTCACGTAAATTTCTAACTGAAATTTAGCAATATGCAAGATTATACCATTTAGATTGTTATAAGAATCAGATTCCTTCAGATAAATATAGTCAATTTAGGAAGTAATAAGAGCATCATGGAATTTAGAATGCTAGACAAAGAAAGTTGAAATGGTTTTAATCAGGGTGACTTTATGTTAATTTACATGGAAAGAATACATAAATAATAAAATTACAAAAGCTAAAAATAAAAAAGTTATATTCCTATCACAAGTGTTGGCAAAGTCATAGTTCTGGAAAGTAAATTTTTCATTTGAACTTATGTGGTTATCATATTTTTATATTCACACTAATCTACAGGAGTTTAGACAAATACATTTAGTAACAGAACTGCATGTGAAAAATGAAGTGCAATGGAACAGTGAAATACACCACCCCCAAAAATTTGGAAAATAAAGAAAAAAAGTAAATTTGATTGTACCTCTGGTGATGACAAAATTTTCAAAGCATTACTTTTTCAAAATGCTTGTCAGCCAAATAATATTCTTGCCTTTTCATTCTTGAATGAATAATCCATGTTCCCCCTTTCTTATCCCATTATTATGTTTTCAGAGATTAGAATCATGTGGATTTCACATTGTAAAGCCAGAATGGAACAGGTTTGTGGACTTCGGAATCTGTGCCCTTAGAATTCAGGCAGCTAATCCATATTTTAAAAAGCACATATAATTTCTTATCATTTTTCCATAAATCTAATGCCAGGCAAACATATGTGTGAAGCTGCATTCTTATATAACCAAACATCCTTTTTTATGGCAAAGGTATACATGCATTTTAGTAACAAATGACACTTGCACATACTTTCATTTATGTGAAGACTTGCATTCATATTGGCATTTGCAATTTTTAATACATACATAAATCAACAGGAGAGATAATATTTAAATGCAAGCTCTACTCATGGTGTGGAACTAGGGAAGGAGGATTTGACTTTATGGCATTGAGTCTAGAAAATGTCATTATAGGGAGCAGCAGATACCATAATGGTTACATCGCTGGACTGCTATGTAGTCAACTGTGGTGTTAGTCCTGGACCCAGCAACTTGAAACTCTTTCCAGGCACGTGTGGGTGCGTGCCCAAAATCCTGAGAGAAAAATAGAAAAGAAGGGAATGCAGTGCGACCATCTCTGGTGGGGGAGATTTCTCACTTCTTGTCTCTGTATCTCTCTGCCTCTCTGGTGAGCACACGTGCCTTATAGCAAGAAAACTCTCCAAAAAAAAGTCATTATATTTTTTCAGATTGAGTTTACAATTCAATCAATTTTACTAATTTTTTTGTTTTTAGGTTTGTGCCTAAAACATCGCTAAGGGAATGGCTATGCCCCAATCCTTTCTCCCATCTTCTCATGAGATTTTGGGCATGTATGCACACATACCGAGTATGATTTTCAGGTTGCTGAGTCCAGGACTCGAACCATGGTCAGCCTTGGGGGAGTCCAGCACCTTAACCACTACCCCATCTGCTGGCCCCTTTACTCAATACTTAAAGAATGTTACCAAATAATTTGATCCAAAAATGTACATAGAATGTTAAACTTTCTTTCCATAGTAGTCAAAATAATTAATTGTCTTAGACTCAATCATCAACAAAGGGCAACAGTTGGATCAGCCCGTGGCCTGGGTTGAGGTAGCTGGAACCCACATGACCAATTGTAATGTTTGAATCCCAGACTCACAGGTTGAAAAACATACCAAGTGTCTGTGCTCATGTGCCCAAAATTCTCACAGGCTACACATGCTAAGTGCTTTCTCACTTTCTCTCTTTTTGTCTCTCCAGAAAAAGCAGGTGTCCTTTGGCAAAAATTTTTAGAAAGTGGAGGGGGGCAGAGAGAAAATAGCTTTACTTAAACTCTTACAAATAAGCTCACTTGTAAATTTCACTTCAGATAGAATTGTAAAAGAAAGATAAATGAACTGCCTTAATTATATGTAGCAAAAAGTAACAAAACTATATTATTTCCATTTTCTCAGCATTTGTCATTTATTATTTATATTTAATATAACTAATTAACATCTATAAATTAAAGCATGTACATACTATCAGGGACTGGCAGTTAGCGTAATGGCTATGTCGCTGGACTCCCACATAGTCGACCTCAGTTCAAGTCCTGGACCCGGCGGCTTGAACTCACGCCGGGCGTGTGTGCATGCGTGCCCAGGATCCCGAGAGGAGAATGGGGGAGAAGGGATTGTGGCGTGGCCATCCCCCCTGGGGAGTGATTTCTCGCTTTCTGTCTCTCTGTCTCTCTCTCTGTCTTTCTGGCGAGCGCATGCGCCCTATAGCAAAAACCTCTCCAAAAAAAAAAAAAAAAGGGCATGCACATACTACCAGCGAAGACCAAATACATGCTTAAAAAAGAATATATATTATATGGCAAAAAGTTATTTCCCAATATAAATAATAATCCATATTCTGAGACACTAAATTTCTACATTTAATATAATTAAAGGCAACTAGGTCATGTTACAACACATGATATAAAAACAATTAGACAGCCTTACCGGTGTAATGAAGTTAGACACAAATGACACTTAGATTTGTAAATCCCTAATAAAATTTGGAATGACAACATTTTTCTAAATAATCAATTCAACTATTTCTTTATAGTAATGTAAAAACCTAACTACAATACAAATTTCATTACCTAACTCTAACAGTATAAATTGCAACAGACCAAAGATTAATAGGCTTATAGCAATACAATTGACACATGAAACAAATAACTCCATGTTAAACTCGTCTCATAATTTTATGATGCTGTGAAAAAGACAAGTCGAAAAAAATTATTTGTACTTCCATTGCACATTATACGTATATAACTATAAAATTAAATATACTTCACAATTTCAACAAACTATACTGCCTGCTACTCGTTTGTTACCTTCTGTATTTCTGACAAGAGCTTTGTCCCATGCATAGCTAATCCTCAAATGAGGAGTAAGCATGGGTGACTGACTTTCTAGCATCTTTGAAAGCCCCAGTGGAGGAGTCATGATAACGCCATGCAAACAGTCCTGTTCAAGACATGTTTGAAGTTCCACATCAACTCTGTACTTTGTGCCCTCCTAGACATTTAACATTAATTAGCTAGGATTTTCTATCACACAAATTGATTATGGACATTCCTCACATTTTAACATGTTTTAATTTAGACATTCAGCTTTGCTTGGTCCTTTATAACGTCTTTATTCTCAAAACTCTACTCTTCATTCAAAACTCTTCATTTTGCTTTACCAGATTTCTTTTCTGTTTGTCTCTTTGGCTTGGTTTGGTTTATTTTTAATTAGATTTCGGCAGGAATGGAGGAAAAACAGAAAGTACCCACACTCTGACAGTGCATGCTGGGCAATTTTCCTCCCTTTTAAGTTCTTTATAAGCCCTTCAAAAAAGACCGAATGTTCCACAATTAAACACAAAGCTCTTGGTTTTCTTCATTCAGGTTAAAATTATTGCCTGTAAGTACAATACTTCCACCTCTAAAGATACTCCAGAGTATAAAGGAATATAGCTGTCTTTTCATATTCAGAACTAGCGTTTTGATATTGAGAAAGAAATTGGATTATCAATTTTCACAATTTTTTAATAATAATCCATCTATCTTCTTACAGCCCCTTGCACTTCCATGGATAACCATACGCAGAGAAGTCTAGGTAAATGTATACATTCTCTTTGCCTTAAAGGTGTTCTTAAACTAGTTTTAAAAGACCAAAGAAATAAATGGAAATGTAGGAGAATGCAAAAAGCAAATTTACATCTTATAAATGCTTTATATGGAATGTTTACTATGTAAAAGAGACCTGGCTTGATATCTTGGATATAAGTTACAGCCTTTTAAGGAGGAAAGAGGCCTATAAAGTGGAATTTCTTGTCTATTGAGGGTCTTAATGGATGTGACAAGTTAGAGAATAAAAAGTGGAGAATGATTAAATGTTCTACATAATGTAATATAGAAAATGTAGCTATTTTCAAAATAAAAGAAGTATACTTTATGTTCTCTTGTTTTGTTTGTGGAGGATTTGGTCTCAAATCATTGGTCTCTACAATGCCTTTTTTAATCTCTATAAGAGAAAACATTCTGTCCTATATACCATGTTAGGGATTCAGGTTTTGTTTTTTTGTTTTGTTTTTGTTTTTGTTTTTGTTTTTGTTTTTTTGAGAGGTTTTTGCTATAGGATGCATGTGCTCTCCAGAAAGACAGCGACAGAGAGACACAAAGCAAGAAATCACCACACCCCCCAGGGGGGATGGCTACGCCACAATCCCAACTCCTCCATTCTCCTCTCGGGATCTTGGACACGCATCCACACACTCCCGGCGTGAGTTTAAGCCACCGGGTCAGGGACTCAAACTGTGATCAACCACATGGGAGTTCAACAAGGTAGCCAGTATGCAATCCGCTGGTCCCGAGATTCAGATATTTTTTTAAACACATTTTTCTATAGTGAAAGTTTATATCACTCCAGTTTATGAGAAAATACCAAATTGCTTCCTAATGGTTGTGCCATTGTACCTGTTCCTATCACTGCGTGAGAAATTCAGTTGCTGAACAGTTTCACCAATATTTGAAGTTGTCAACTCTAATTGTAGTCATTCTAGAGAATCTGTAATGGTATCTCTTCATAGTCTTTGTTAATTATTGTTATTATTTTAGTTTTTTTTTGTGCCTCGCTGGAAAGAGACAGAGCAAGGGAAAGTGAAAAATAACCCTCCAAGGGGGATAGCCACACTTTTAATCCAATCTCCATTCTCCTCTGGGGATTTTGAGCATGCATGCACACACATCTGGCATGATTTTTTTTTTTTTTTTTGAGAGGTTTTCACCATAGGGCACGTGCTCTCGCCAGACAGACAGAGAGAGATATAGAGAAAGAAAGCGAGAAATCACCCCCCATGGGGGATGGCCACGATGCAATCCCTTCTCCTCCATTCTCCTCTCGGGATCTTGGGCACGCACGCACACACGCCCGGCGTGAGTTTTAAGCCACCGGATCCGGGACACCAACCACGGTCGACTACGCTAACTGCTGGTTCCCACATCTGGCATGATTTTCAAGCCACTGGGTATGGAGCTCCACCACAGCTGGCCATGTGGGAATCTAGAGCCTTAAGTTCCATGCCATCTGCTGGCCCCTCATTATTAAGTTTAGTTTCCTTTGCAGAACAATGGTGTTGAGCATGTTTTCTCATGCCTAAGGGTTATTTGTATATCTTCTCTTGTGAAGTGTCTGTTGAATTACATTTCCCATTAAGATTTACTTATATATTTAGGAGATAAGTTCTTTGTCAGATACATACTGGGGATACATATAGTGTATGGCTTTTTTATTTTCTCAAGTGTCTTTCAAAATCAAAAGATGTTTAGAATTAGTGGACACTGAACATTAGATCATTTTATTTATTTATTTATTTATTTATTTATTTATTTATTTATTTATGTATGTATGAATGACTGGGTTTCACTGTGTTGCCTAAAGTGTCTAATAATTTGCAATCCTCCTGCTTTAGCCTCTCAAGTAGCTAAGACTATAGGTACCAATCACCATGCCCAGCCATTTTTATTCTTTATTTTGTTAATGAGGTAAATTTATTTAGTGTACGTTAAAATGGTACATAAGCTATGTATTCTTGGATAAATCTCACTTGATCAATATGTGATATTGTAATGGCTTTATTGATAAGTCAACTTGATTGAGCTACTGTCTCCAATTCCAATAAAAACTCCTAATCAGTTAATGTAAAAAGCAAGGGAGATTACACTGGACACATTCTTTTGGTGATCTTGACACAATCTGTTAGAAGGTTTTACATCAGAGGCAAGGATTCTTTTACAGAGGAAAGAAATTCTGTCAGGGAATGAAGCCTTACCTGTGCCTATGAAATTCCATTCTGCCTATGATCTTTCTTTTTTGAATGTCACTTGACTTTAATACTTAAGTAGCCAGATCCTACAAATTCCTAATAATAAAGGTATCTATCTATGTATCTGTCATCTACTTATTTATCTAATTTTCTCTTGGTTCTCTGGTTGGACCCTGACTGATGCAAATGGATACTCTTTGTATTTTTGAATTGAATGTACTAACATCTTATAAAGAATTTTGTATCTAGGTTTATAAGGGATAAGTGTTAATTTTCTTCTCTTGTATTAACTTTGTAAAAGTTTGATGTAAAGGCTATACTGTCTTATTATAATTTCCAAGAACTTTTGTATAATTGGTCTTACTTCTCCCTTATACATATCATAATATTCAGCAGTGGAACAAGTTAGTTTTGGCTTTTACTTTGTAGGAAATGGTTTATAGCCAGGCCAGCTGGTAGCAGAGTGCTTAATGTAGCTAGATCCAACATGGCCAATTGTGTAGTACAAGTCCCAGATCCAGCAGCTTGAAAAAACACTAGGCATGTGTGTATGCAAGCCCAAAATCTTGAAAGGATAATGGAGGAGAAGGGATTATGGGGCTGCTCTTTCCCAGGGGCGAGTTCTCACTTTCTCTTTCTTTCTTCATCTCTCTGTCTCATTCTGGTGATGGCATGCACCCTGTAGCTAATTTACAAAAAAAAAAAAAAAGAAAGAAAAAAAAGATAAGAAAGAAAATGGTTTATGGCCAATGTAAATGCTTTATTAGAGGGACCATCAGATGACATAATGGTTACTCCCACCTAGTCAACCACAGTTTGAGTCCCAGACCTGGTGGCCTAAAACTCATGCTGGGTTGGTGTGTGTGTGTGCCCAAGATTCCTAGAGGAAAATGGAGGAGTGATTTCTTGCTTTCTATTTCTCCATCTCTCTCTGTCTCTCTGGTGAGCACATACCTTTTGCCCTATAGCAAAAAGTCTCAATAAAAATAAATGCTTTATAAGATATAGATAGGCTGCTTGGATTTTCTATTTACTCTTCAACTTTTGGTAAGTTTTATGTTTGCAATGAATTTGTCTATTTTATCAAAATTGTCACAGATATTAGATAAATTGCTCATATTATCTACTGCTACTGTAGTGTCTATAGGATCTATAGTAATGTATGTTTTTGATTTCTTTCTTGATTAAACTCAGTAGGATCTTGTCAAATTTTGATATTTTCAAAGAAACAAGATTTGGCTTTAAAAATTTTCTCTAGTTTGTATTTGTTTTCTATAGAATTGAGTTTTTGTCTTTATATATATTATAACCTTCATTTACTTTTTTTTTAGTGTATCTATTTTATTTTGAAACAGAGGAGAGAAACCAACATCCTTGACTAAGTCTCATAATGCTGTTAAGTCCCATCAACCCAGTCTTTTAGCCAGCCAGAATCACAGGCATGCTAATGTGTGCAGCATATTTTAGGTTGCCCAGGAGTCAAACCCCCAGTCTTCCAGGTAGCTTTAGCACTACAGGGTGGCACCCTACCACCTGTGGCAGTGTGGCTAGGATGTGGCCTTTTCTAGTATAAATTGATGAGTTGAAAACTTATGTTACTGAAAACAAAACTGTTCTTTTCTGATACAAACATTTGAAGCTATTTTCTTTTGCCTTATCACTGCTTTAGTTGCCTTCCATATATGGTGACACATAGTTTTCAATGTAATTCACTTTGAATTATTATTTCTGTTTTGATTTCTTTTTTATATTTTTTAAAGAATTATTTATTCAATTTTATTTATCATCATTATTGTCTTTAGATTTGCTTCAGGGAACATATGCTAAGTAGAAGTGGGGAGAAAGAGAGAGAGAGAGAGTAAGAAAGTGAGAAAGCAAGAACTCAGGTTCAGGACTCAAATCATGGTCTGTCATGTGGGAATCCAGCACCTTAACCACCACACCACCTGCTGGACCATGATTTTTTTCTTTAATCTGTAGACAATGTAAAACTATAATTAAAAGAAAAAATAGGGACCAGCAGATGGCGTAATGGCTATGTCGCTGGACTCCCATGTATTCCTCTGTAATTGGATTCCCAGACCTGGTGGCTTAAACCCACACTGGGTGCCCCAGATCCCAAGAGGAGAATGGAGAGGGGATTGCGGGATGGCCATCCCCCCTGGGGAGTTGATTTCTTGATTTCTGTCTCTCTGTCTTTCTCTGTCTTTCTGGCAAGCACGCACGCCCTATCTATAGCAAAAACATCTCCCAAAAAAAGAAAAAGAAGAAAGAAAAAGAATTTACAATTGCTGAGTGAAATCATCTACAAATTTCTTTTTAATTTTTTTCATTTATTTGATTTACTTACTTTGACCAGAGAAAGACAGAGTGAGAGAGAGAAAGTAAGAAAGCAAGCCAAGTCACCAGGTCCAGGACTCAAAATGAGGTCAGCTATGTAGGAATCCAGCGCCTTCACAACCATGCCACCTGCCGACCCCAGAAATTATCTACAAATATTAAGTAGTTTCTTGACAGTATTGTACCAAGTTGTTCTACTCATTCATACATTTTGTCTTAATAATTTCATGTTTTAAAGAGAGTTGAAGATTTCCTACAATTGAGTTTCTTTATTTCTTCCTTTATTTCCATGAGTTTTTATTTCGTTGATAAGGAATATCTGTTATTAACTGTACACAACTATATAAATGTTATGTCCTCTTGATGAACTGCCTCTTTTATCAGTACACAAGTCTCTCTATATCTGAAGGTACTCTTCATCTTGAAACTAGTTCCCCTTACTAACATAGCTATACCAGCTTTCTTATGCTTACTATTTGCATAGCAAATCTTTTTTACATCTTGTACTTTCAACCTATTTCTGCCTATATATTTAGTATAGTTTCTTATAGATAGCCTGTAGATTGTTTTTGCTTTTCTATACTAACAGAAAATATACCTTCTAATTGAAGTCTTTGGTCCATGTATCTTATTTTGTGAGCACTGTTGGTATTAATAAAATAATTTGCAACAATACTTTGCTATCATCTATTCACTTTTTAATTACATGTTTTAGTATTCTAGAGATCGTAATATATACTCATAAATTACCACACTCATAATTGATGTTATAATAATTCACATACATTTTTAAAAATCATGCATAATTATAAAATACAATTGTACATATACAATTGTACATACTTATACACAACTGTACAAATTCCCCAAAGTGTAAAGACTATTTTATTTATGTTCATATTTTGTGTGATTTGTTTTCATATGTTTTACATATACCTGTTGTTAACACCAAAATACAACTTTACAATTTTTCCTTTAAATAGCCTATTGTCTTTTAAAGAATTTTTTAAATGTCATATTTTATATCTAATCACTCATTTTTCATTTTCAGTATATTTTATGCTTTCCTATAAATCTGGGATTGTTTTCTGATTTTATTGATCTTCAAATTGAGAAACTTTTTAAATTATGATATTTCACATAGTACAGGCATTCTAGTAATAAATTATTTCAACTTTCATTCTCCTAAAAAATTATTTTATTTTACCATCACTTAGAAGAATGTTGTTTTCTGAGTGTGGAAGTCATATTTGCCAGGATCTGTCCTTTGTTTTGTTTTCCTCTGTTCTCTCTTTCAACATACTAAAGATACTGTTCTACTGTCTTCTAGGATTCATTGTTTCATGTGAAAATTGCACTGCCCTCTGTTTTATTATTCCTCTGTACACATGCACAGCATCATTGTCCTCCACCCACTTTCGAGACTTTTTCTTTACCTTTAGTTTATAGTAATCTGACTTTTTATTTATCTTGCTTTCAGTTTTTTCAGATTCTGAGATTTCTAAATTAATATTTTTCACAAAATTTGAAGAAATTTTGACCAATTTTTTTATCTTTATTTCTCCTTTATTTTTTGGATTCAAAGAATATGCGACATGTATCATATTGCCTATTGTCATGCACTTAGCATGAAAGTTCTATCAACTTTTGTCATTTTTTTTCTCTGTTACATTGAATAATTAGCCTGATTCGAGTTTATTGGCTCTTTCTTTTATCATCTTCAGTCTGAGGGTAAGCCCCTGCCATAAATATTTTATTTTCTGTATTTCAGTGTAGTTAAAAATTTTCCATTTATTTCTGCTCCCTAGTTTCTTGTTTCTCCACTGAATTACTCATCTGCCCAATTATTATGACCATTTTCTTCTTTGAATCTTTAAACAAATGTATTAGAGCTATTTTTCTGCTCAAACTAACATTTTGTTGTTCCTTGTTCTGTTTCTATTCACGTTTTGTTCTTTAAAATGAATCACAATTTTCTTCCTCTTTATCTGTGTAACACTTTCTTACGTGTTGTACAGTCAGTATTGTCAATTATACATCGTGTCATACATCATATTATCCCTAGACTCTGTCGTGCATTGAAATTTTTTTAAAAAGATAATTTGCATTTGATACAAATTTAGAGTTTTCATTTTATGCCTTTTTTAGAATTATTCTATTTAATTTTATTCATTGTCATTATTTTTTGTTTTTCATTTTTTTAAATTGACCAGAGCAAGACAGAGAGAAAATAAAAGTGAGAAAGCAAACTGCCAGGTTCAGGACTTAAACAGCCATCAGCCATGTGGGAGTCCAGTCACCTTAACCACCATGCCACCTGCTGGCCCCATATTATGCTTTTTTGAAGAGTGAAGTAATAATTAGTCCCTATGTCTTGGCTGGAGTCAAACATCGAATTCCATGTTCATTTTAATAGACAGCAGCAAAAATCTCTCCTCAGGTTTTGAGTTATCCAGCTGCTATTTTCCTCAGAGAAATGGAATCGCCTACTCTCACGTGAAGTTCAGTGGCCCACAAAGTATGTGAGGAGAGCCTACATGCAGTAATTACAGCTCTCAAGGATGTGTGTCTCTCCTCACTTCCCCTTACCACCCTTAATGTGTCGCTACTCTGACATCCCTCGACTCCGTTCTATGATACTTTGATCGGGCAAGTGTGTAAATCCCCTTCTAGTAGACTCGAAACTCCTCTAGAAATGGGCAATTAATGTTAGATCTTACTTGGTTTAAATCTCTTCTCTTCAGATTTGAATCTGTTCCAGTTTCTGTCTGCATTTGTTTATTCCTCAGTACCTTTAAATAGTTTAATTTTTTGTCTTCTGTCCAATGTTTATAGTTGTTTTTTATAGTATATTGAGTCTACTACAAGTAGTGCTATCATTACTATAGCTAGAAACTTTATCAAATTTTCATTTTACTTTTCTGTTTAGCTTGGCTAACTTTAAGTTCATTTAATAATGGAGGATAGTATAAGGGAATGAGTACAGAAAAGATCTTGAAAAACAATGAACTTAGTTCTTGACGGTGGCACATAGGATATAAACCACTCCCTTCAACCCCCAATTCTTAAGTGAAGTCTATTTGCACATAAGAAAATAATGATTTGGACTGTTTTGAAATTGTTTGAACTTTGTACTTTTATTTATGCAGAAGGAGGGGGCATGTTAAAGCCAGGGGACATGTTAAAGACTCATCTGCCTACAGTGTCTCAGAAAGCATTGGAAAAGATTTGGAGGCTTCAGAGGGACCAGCAGTTAGCGTAATGGCTATGTCGCTGGACTCCCATGTAATCGACCACGGTTCACGTCCCGGACCCGGTAGCTTAAAACTAACGCCGAGCGCGTGTGCATGCATGCCCAAGATCCCAAGAGGAGAATGGAGGAGAAGGGATTGCGGTGTGGCCATCCCCCCTGGGGGGTGAATTCTCGCTTTCTGTCTCTCTGTCTCTGTCTGGTGAGTACAAGCGCCCTATAGCAAAACCCTCTTCCAAAAAAAGAAAACAAACAAAGATTTGGAGGCTTCAGTGCAGAACGCCATCCTGATTACATATATTTCAAAGGACCTAAGCACTACCCAGATAAACAGGAGACAAGATGAACCCAATTACAATTTAGAGTTATAGTTATGTAAGTATAGGTATAGAACTTTAGTCTCTCAAACAAAAGCAATATAAGTACTTTTAAAAAAATTATTAATTATTGTAATTTCTGGTTGACATACAATAATTGGACATCTTAGTGGGTTAAAATACAGTTTTACAGATCATGAATACAGTGTATAATATATAGACATATTTATCTTCTCAACATCGACTATTACATTATGATGCATACCTTTTGAAATAGTATTTATTTATTTACTTATTTTTAGGTTTTTACCATATGGTGCATGCTCTTTCTAGAGAGAGACAGAAGACGGAGAGGGAAAGTGAGAATTTACCTTCCCCATGAAGGATGGCCACATTGCAGTCCCTTCTCCATTCTCCTTTTGAGATTTGTGGTGCACGCGCACATACACACACACACACACACACACACACACACACACAAACACACAGTGTTTTCAAGCTGCCAGGGCTGGAACTCCAGCGCCTTAGCTACACACCACTTGCTGGCTCCCAATAGGTCTAATTTTTTTGGAGGAGAACGTATATTAAATTATCAATGTTATTTTTCACTCTGTTGTATACCATTCCATAACCTATTTCCCGTGTTTACATGTATTCTTATGTTTATTAATGATTTTTTTCCCAATCCTATACTGACACTACCCACTGCGCAGATTTTGGGGGTCTGCCATTACTCTTTGCAGATTTTGGGGGTCTGCCATTACTCTTTCTACTTCTATGCCATCAAGTTATTCAGTTTTCACCCTAAAGTGCAGACATTTGGTATATGTTAACTGTAGGCATGGATGATTTATCTTTCATAACCTAGATTATTTCGCTTAGCATTATGTCTTCCAGGTTTGTCCATTTTGTGTCAACTGAAAGCATATCATTGTTCTTCATAGCTGAGTAGTATTCCACTATGTTTATGTGCCATATTTTTTTATCCATTCATTGTTGGACATTTAGATTTATTCCATGTCTTACCTATCCTGAATAACGCTTCAATAAACACGAAAGTGCAAAAGTCTCTCCTTAGAGCAATTTCCTCTCTTTTGGGTGGACACCCAGAGTGAGGTTACTGAGTCATATTATAGTTCTATTTTGAGGAACGTTCAACTATTTTCCACAGTATAGACCCTCATATTTATGTAACTGTGTTACAATATTGCTTCAGTCATGACAAATTATGACTTGTATAAGTGGGAGATACATGTTAACATGTATAATGGTGATTAAAAAAACTCTCTTCTAGTGATTAATTTATTCAATATTTGAGAATATTATTTATTTAATTTATCCTAAAGAGCTGCTATTAAGCGCTATTTAATATAAAAATGTCTTAAAATGTAAAAATAAATAAATAAAATATATAAAAATGTCTTATCTTCTCAAAAATATATCTTTTTTGGGGAAAAGAAGTGTTCAAATATTATTCCTTCAGTAAATATTTACTAATTGTCTAATCATAACACTAAACAAAATGAACCCCAAATGCTTACCTCATATAATTTAATATGAATTCTGAAAATAAATGTACTCAGGCCTTCATAAATAAGAAACTATAAGTAATTGTACAATTGTAGTATAGACAAAATAACAAATCGATACTCTGAAAAATTCAGGAGTCAATACTAGTCAACCTCTCCTTACTATTTGCCAGAGAACTAAAGAACATTACATTAGTAACTTCTGCAATGCTTAATAAGATTCAAAGCTCTCATTTTATGGAGAATATTAGCAGTATTTAATAACATATCCTGAGGCTAGCAGGTACCATGGTGATTAAGATGCTAGACTCCCACATGGACAACCACTATTCAAGTCCTGGACCTGGTCACTTTCATTCTCACTTCCCTTTTCTCTCTTTCTCTGTATATCACTGGTCAAATTAAAAAATAAATATTAATAACAACAAAATAAAATAAATGAATAATTCATTGAAAGTAAATAAATAAATAAAAGCATTTTATGATAATGTGAACGGACCTGTGTCCTACATAAGAGAATATGTCGGGATTCTTAAAATTTAAAACAGCCATTTACTACATCATGTCTAAAAGTTTAAATATATACCTTTCTCTCCCAGCAATATTATAGGTAAAATGGTAGTGATTAAAAATATGGTTTCTGGAGTCAGACTGTAAAGGATTGATGAATGGCTACACCACATCCTAATGACCTGGTATTGGGAAAATAACTCACCAGCTCTGTGCTCAGTTCCCTATCCTTAAAATGTGAGTACATTAGCACTTACATCTTAATATCCATTTAAGGATTACATGAGTTCAGGGACACAAAGCATGTAGATGCATCATAGGCCCATGAAACACACTATACTGTTATCATAACCATTATTATTTTGGTAAAATATTTCAAATAGTAACTTACTTTATTTCACCATTTTCAAGGTTTAGATAAGTGTGAGACAACTGAAAAGATCACATCAAGGCCATCCAAAAGACGTATCTTTCTAGACCAGCCAGATGGTGAAGTGGGAGTAAAATGTGACACTCGGTGAAACAGATCCAAATGGAACAGTTGCCTATTAGTGTCTCTAGATCTCCCACAGTACACCGGGCATGAGTTTACCAGAATGCAGGTTGGTTGAAGCTAGAGATGGATCACTATGTCAAAGCCTGTTGGGGGTGTTGTTTCTCTGTCTCTCTCTCTCTCTTTATCTCTTTCTAATGGAATAAATAAACTTTGAAAGCAAATATAGACTAGATGGATAGCCTGGTGGTTGAGAGATCCAACATGGCTGACTGAGGTTCTAGTCCTGGCCCCAGTGACTTGAATAAAACACACCGGGAGAGTGTATGTGTGTGCCCAAAGTCCCTACGGGATGAAGTAAAGAAGGGATTGTGGCATGACCACACTGCACCAGCAATTAATTTTTCCCTTTCTCTCTCTGTCTCTCTATCTCCATGTCCCTCTCTCTAATAAACTCTCTGTGTGCCCCTGTTTATTTCCTCATTCTGTCAACCATGTTCTAACACAGGACCAGGGGCTGACCAGATGCCAGCACCATGTGCATGAACTGTACAGCCACCTGATTTGTGAACCAAGTAAACTTCTGTTCTTCCTAAGTCACCCAGTCTCAGGTATTTCTGCTTAGCAACACTTTCACTGACTATAACAGTTACTGTGAAATCCTTCATCAAAATGAGAATGCTAGGTTGGCCCCAAGGCCTAGTGGTTAAGGGAGCTAGAGTCCACATGATCAATTGCACTCAAATCCCTATCCCAGCAGCTTAAAAAGCATGCTGAATATGTGTGCATTTTTGCCTAAAATCCCAATAAGATAGAGAAATGGAGAAGAGATGTGTTTTGACTCCACCCTATTAGGGAATGCTTTGTCCATCTCCTTCTGTCTCTGTCTATCTCTCTTTGGTGAGCACAAACATCTCAGACAAATTTTTAAAAATACATGGGTGATGGGACAAGCAGATGGCATAATGGTTATGTCACTGGATTCCCATGTAGTTGACTGTGGTTCAAGTCCTAGACCCAGTGGCTTAAAACTCACTCTGAGCACATGTATGTACATGCCCAGGATCCTAAGAGGAGAATGGAGAAGGGATTGCAGCAGGGTAATCCCTCTTGGGCAGTGATTTCTTGCATTCTGTCTGTCTGTCAGTCTGCCTCTGTCTCTCCAGCGAACGCACATGCCCTATAAAAACATCTCTCTTAAAGGGGGAAGAAAATACACACACACAATGTGACAAAATGTGATCATTTGCTGCTAGTTCTTCAAACTTTAAAAACTACTAAATAAATCTTGAATAAATTCTAGAAACATACATCATTTCTTTTTTAAAAGGAGTTGCAAATTTCTATTCTTAAAGATTTTATGCTTAGCATTTTCTGTTTTACCCCTTTGAAACTATCTTAGCTATTTTGGAAGAGATTTGCCCTTACATTTATGGTCAAATGGAATCAACATGGCAGAAATAAAATGTTTTTCCTTAAATAATATCTACTAAACGTAAACCCTGAAGAATTTGAGGGGATACTTGTACGCTACCTACTACCGTCTGCCTTTTCTGCCAAGGAGAAAGATTTTTTTGTTTTGTTTTATTTTGTTTTGTTCTTAAAGCCTCATTTCTATTCAGTTTAACCTAGTACTTCTCAAATCTGCCTATACATTAGTAAATTATGGTGATTCTTTAAAAGTATGCTTGAATTGCTTGCATTTTCCCTCCGATCACAACATATTTTCATATGCTCTTTTTGCCGTTCATGTGTCTTCCTCGGAAAGTTGTCTTTTCAACTCGTTTGCCCATCTTTTAATTGGATTGATTAAATTTTGTGAGTAAACTGCTTGTTTTCCCTGTATTTTCTGGTTATCAGTTCTTTACCTGAGGTGTAATTTGCAAATAGATTTCCCCACCCTAGTGTTGACTCTTTGCTCTAATTATTGTTTCTTTTGCTGTGCAGATGTTTTGGGATTATTGCCTGTCCTTTGGGGGTTTTATTTAGGAAGCATTTAAGTATTCCAATGTCTCCAAGAGTTTCTCCTGTGTTTTCTACCAGAAGTTTTCTAGTTTGAGGATTTATACTCAGATTTTTGATGCATTTTGAGTTGATTTTTGTTAATGGTGAGATACTGATCCAGTTTCATTTTTCTGCAGGTGTATATCCAGTTTTTCCAGCACTATTTGCAGAAGAGATTTTCTTTTCCCCACAGGATTGTCTTGTGCCCTTTGTCAAAGATGAGATGGCTGCATGTTTTGGGATTTATTTCTAGGGTCTCTATTCTGTTCCATTGATATACATGCTTGGTTTTGTCCTCATACCATATGCTATGCTGTTTTGATTATTACAGTTTTGTAATATAATTTGAGGTCAGGAAGTGAGATGCTTTCTACTTTATTCTTTTTGCACAGTATTGTTTTGGCAATATGGGGCAAATCAAAACCACAATGAGATATCACTTAACCCAAGTCAGAATGACTAAGATTCAAAAAATAAAGAATGGTAAGTTCTGGTGAGGCTGCAGTGAAAACAGAATCCTCCTAAACTGTTTGTGGGAATGTAAATTAGTACAGTCACTGTAGAGAGCAATTTGGATGTTCCTCAAAACCTGCAAATACAACTACTATATGGCCCTGTAATTCCACTCCTGGGTATCTACCCAAAGAATAGAAAAGGGCTCATTCAGAAAAACACTTACCGGAACCAGTAGATGATGTAATGGCTACATCACTGGAAGCCCATGTAGTCAACAGAGGTTTGAATCCCAGAATCGCCAACTTAAAACTCACACTAGACATATGTGTGTGTGTGTGCCCAAAATCTGAGAGGAGAATGAAAGAGAAGGGATTTCCATGTGGCCATTCCCTTTTGGGGCTGATCTCTTGCTTTCTGTCTCTCTGTCTCTCACTGTCTCTATGGTGAGTGCACATACCCTATTGCAAAAATCTCTAAAAAGAAAAAGACACTTGCACATCCATGTTTATTGCGGCATCGTTCACAATTTCTAAGAAGTGGAATCAACCCAAATGTCCAAGAATAGAATGGGTTGAAAATTGTGGCACTTATATACATTATGGAATATTACTCAGCCACAAAAGAGATCCTGATATTTGACACAAAGTGGATGAATATTAAAGATTTCATGTTATGCAAAGTAAACCAGATTATGAAAGACAGGCATTGTCTGTCCCTCTATTACATATACCAAATATCTACACTCTATGACAGAAACGGAAATATTGGAGGGTATAATGGCAGAGAGGGCAACTGTGGATGCTAGGGACAGTATAGGAGGGGATGAGTACTGAGGGGTAGGAGGGAGCAGAACAGAAAAAAAAATTTTGAAAAGAGAGAGAAACATTTAGCAGACACAAAGATGAAAAGATATCTGTTGATGGTAATATGTATGTGTTATCTTTGACTTGACTGATACGCATTGTATTCATGCTGGGAAAAACAATTTTGTGTGCAAAGTGATTAAATGTAACATTTTAAAGTAACAAATAAATAAATACATAAATACCTATAAAAATAAAAGGTTAACTGGTAATAAAAAGGCAAGTAAAACATATATATATATATATATATATATATATATATATATATATATATATATAGCCAAAAACGGATACTTAAATTGAAAATTCTGGAAAAGAAGCCTGACTCTGAATGTTTTTAACATGTTGTCCTGGTGATTTTATAGTTTCATCAAAGCTGTGAATCACTCATTTAGAATGTATGGTCTGAAAACCATGTCACCAATCCTGGACTAAACCCTATTAAATTGAAGCCTGTCACATTTAGCCAGAGGGACAAAAGAATTGCAGGAAACATCACGTATTGTTTGAGATTGGATTATTAGGGAGTAAAAATTTGGCAAAACACTTTGATCAGTCTTCCCTGGTATTCTGAAATTTCCAGCCATCGTAATTGAAAGGATCAAAGTTGCACCTGGTTCAGTCAGGACAGCCACCTCTAATCTCCTTTAGCAAAGTCCTCAGTGCAGTGGTTGGCACACAGAGAGCCTGCGATGTATTGTAGTAGTTACCATTAGTTCCAAAGAAAATTTCTCTGAAGTTGATGTACTTTGTGTTACTAAATAGTTATGAGTTTGTGAAACAGATGGAGTTTATTCTATTACTATTTAAATGCCTATAGACATGTTGCTCCAATTTTCTGATTTTAATCATTTAATTTGTAGGGAAATGATGACTGAATTCCTTGAATCCTCAAATTCCTTTGTTCTTAATGTTATCTAAAGAAGAATGCAGAACTCGCCTTTAATTGTTATGTTCATCTGGTGCTATAGAAAACACATAGCGAAAAGTCAATGAATTTTATTCTACCTTTAATAGTGTACTATTCATGAGAATGTCACTTGGTCAAATTACTTAGTGACTCAAATACTCATTTTCATATGGACAAAATGTGGAAGACAGAAGCTACTTTAGGAAGTTAGCGTATATACCAATGAAATACTGCACATGAAGTCCCAGCACAGTGATCAAGTGTGTAGTAAAAGTACATGACTGTGTAAGTATATTTTCACTAAGAGAGAGTAGGAAGTGATTGTCTCATTAATTCTAGGTACGTATCTCCATAATTTTCCCATTTAACACTAATTGAATGCATTGTCCCCACAATAATAGTACATTGCTATTTCAGCAACTCATCTCTGAGCTGAAGAATTCCATCCTAGCACACCAAATGTGAAAAAATCATTTAAAATATACCCTCTCCTTTTCAAACTCTCGTATGCTCTTCCTGTTTAATAACACCAGTAGTTTCAAGTACAGAAGATTCCAAGTTGTATTAGAGCATATTTTGAATGTATTTAAAATATCTTGGTTTCTTGATAAAAGCTAAACTAAATCTGTCACTGGACTCAAAATTAAGTAGTCAGCCTTTGGCCCCATTCCAGTTTGCAATGGAACAAATTCCAGATCTCTCAGAGTAATTCTTATATGCAGTCCCAAGACATGAGGCTACTGTAGTTAGATGTTAATAAAAGATCTCAATGCTGTGGAGCAAAGGAGGAGGAGGTCTTGGTGTGTAAGCCAAATGGATCAACTATCTGTTGTCTGGCAGCTGTCAGGAAGAAAAAGCAGAAAATAGAATTATAAAGCATGGATACACTTGCAGATTAAAGAAAATATTGTCTTATTTTTCAGAGTTTTAAGAAGTACATAGATACAGTGGTAGAAATAAAGTGTAAGTTAGGTAGACATGAAGAAAAAACTTAGAATTTAAAAATTTAGTGAAAATTCAGTTATCTCGATCTAATTAATCCAAAAATGTTTCTTCTATAATTAAATTATAACTTCCATCATTTATTATTTCCATTAAATGAGGAGTCTGGTCTGATTAGCTCAACATATAATTTATCACTTAAGTCTCCAAATTGAATCCTTATGTTATACGGTTACTCAAGCCAGGTGTGTGTTGAAGTGAGCAATTGCATATGCAGGATAACAAGCATCATTTCTGGAACTAATTTTATTGGTGACCACATGGTTGAGGTCATGTTTACGGGTGTTTTTGGTTGGCAAATTAAATTAACTAAATGCATTTCTTGTCTAATTTGAACATTTTAACTCCCAATGAAAGTTAAGAACACTTTTTCTCGGTTAATCTCTTGTATCAGGAAAATAAGGATTAAAATATGAACTTCCATTAAATAACAAAAAAATGCTAACTAGAAAGCCTCAAATTGATGTACATTACTTTAGAAAATGTCTCATAATTATGATCTCACAATCAGTTGTGAATAAATTCGTAGTCCTATTTTTATGACTATTAAAGCAAACTTTTGCTAAAATTTAAAAAGTAAATATTCTAATAAAACTTCCTTGGAGTCATACTAATTGTCAAGAGATGGTATAAATGACACTTCTATAGTGCTTGAGTATTTATTATTTTCATTAAATGAGGACTCTGGTAAGATTAGCTCGATATGTAATTTATCATTTAAGTCTCTAAATTGAATCTTTATGTTATATGGTTACTCAAGCCAGGTGTATATTGAAGTAATTGCATGTAGTGGATAACAACTAGTATTTACACATTTTCAACAGTGTAAATCACTGAGAAACTGAATCACACCTATGGGTTCTACACAAAATATCAAACCTAAGTATAAATAAAAATAATTTTAAAAAGCAATTGGTTATAGACTATATGAAGAATATGAAGGAATTTCTTATCAAAAAGAGAAATAATATTTCATAAGCGGAAAACACAAACACTTTTGCCAACAATGAAATAGACCAAAATTACATTTCTAACTACACTCCCAAACTCAACATATGTTGGTAAACATTCAACATATGGATGATTAAAAAGTATAAGAAAATAATCATTTTTATAGGAGTGATGGAAGCTAGAATAAGGCACTCAAAAATCGGTCCCTCCACTGAAATAATCATAAACTTGCCAGGATTGATAGAACCAACTTTTTGGAATTAATTCAAAATCTATAACAAGCGGAGGACTACTTAATGAAGAGAAAGAGGCAGCTGATGTTTAGAAGGAGAGTGCTGTGGCGTTTTTGCTCACCCGCCACCCTAGTGTTTCTCATTCTCCAGGGTGGTTGTGGTGACCATGGGATGGTGTCCCTTATTTCTGATGCATACATTGTTCCCTTCACAATGTTCAATATTATGTTAAATGATCTCAGTTTTTTTTTATTTTAAATAAAAATTCCCAACTGTGGTGGTATAGGAAGTAGCACACTACTTCGTAATGCCACATAGAAGGCAGAGTTCAGACCCTAATTCTATCTGAATGCCAGGTGTGTCTGTGATACTGGCCAGCTGGAAGGCTGGGGTTTGGGGAGGGTTGCTGTGTGATGATGTCAGGGGTGCTTTTTCTCTCTTTCTCTCTCTCTCTCTCTCTCTCTCTCTCTCTCTTTCTCTCTCTCAAGTTAAATAAAGAAACCTTTGAAAATTATTCTACATGGTAATTCTAAGATAATTGGTCGACAGAATCTAATTTTGAGAAAATCACAGACAATCAAAACTGAGGAAATGTCTATAAAATTATTAGACTGTAATCTTCAAAAATGGCAAAATTATGAGTCAAGAGAGAATGGAGAAATTCTTCCAAATTGAGAGGCTGGAGAGACATGACAGAAGAGACATGTGTCTTTCTCAATTGAAACATTTTGCTAGAAATAAAAGTATTGGAATAATCAATGATTTCTGAATGGAATCTGTGGATTACATTATTTTATTGTATGGATCTTCATATCCTGTCTTTTTGTTTCCAGTTTGGCTATGTAGTACATATGCTTGCTGGACAGAGAGAGAGAGAAAGGCAGAAAAAGAGAGAAAGTGAGAAATAACCTCCCAAAAGGGATGGCCATGCTTCAACCCATTCTCCTCCATTCTCCTCTTGAGATTTTAGGGACTTACGCACATGTGCCCACATGATTTTCAAGCCATGAGTCCAGGACTTGACATACAAAGTCAACCATATGGGATCCAGCTGCCTTAACCTCCACATCAGTGTATCCTGATTTTTACAATGGTACTATAGTTATGTAGCTATGTCTCTTCAAATGCATACTATTATGTCAAGAATGATGGGACATAATATGAGCAGCTTACTATGAGACAGATAGAGATAGATAGATGATAGATAGATAGATAGATATAGAAAGATAGATAGATAGATGATAGATAGAGATAAATGATAGATAGATAGATAGATAGATAGATAGAGATAGATAAATAGAGATACAGAGAAAATATGAATGCTGTATAATTCTAGCAGTGGTGATATCAAAATGAAGGCTACAAAGGTTGTTTTTATACTATTCTTGTCCACCACCTTAATGTTTGTGTTCATGTATTCCATAAATCTAAGTCTACTGATCTCTGTAAATATTTTTACATTTGCAACACTGTTCAGTGCCATGCTTTTAACTACCACTTTGATTTTAATGACTCCCACATTTATATATTCACTCTGGGATTTGTTTCTAGGCACCACACTTACCTAACTACTCAGACTTACAGTCTCTTTAAAAGTAAAACAATCTAATCCTTCATTGATTGAACAGAGAGCTACTAGATTCCTACACATCAGACATTATGCCAGACACTAGGACTGTATTACTGACCTGTGTACTAGATAAGATAAGAACTTTCATGAAGCCGATGGTCTTGTAATACTACTTTCAAGGATTCCTCTGTTAACATCTGAACTCTATAACTTCATCTAGAAATCTAGGAGTAATCGTAGCTTCTGTGCTTTATCACTCTATCCATGTGTTTTATTACAAAGTTGTGCCATTTTTATTTCCTAAGGTTTTCTTGCATCTGCCTGCCTTGACACAACTTCTTCTCTAGTCCTACGATTTCTGTCCTAATTCTCCACTAACTTTCCACCTGGACCTTTACAGAATGGAGTCTATCACCTAGAATCTTGCCCAGTTTAAATGTTTTCTGTGCTGCAGCCAGGATGATACATTTTAACTAAAAGTTTGATCCCATTCATCTGCTAAAATGATGGCGTAAATCCATGTCATTAAAAATATATATTAGTCTTAGCAGCAAAACACATTAGCTAACTTTGTTTATATTTTTATCCAAATACAATTTTCTTCATTATGCCTTTTCAGACCACCCATTCTAAATTCCCACACTCTATATACTACATCTCTTTTCTCTATTGTTCACCTAATCCGTTATCACTTTCTTAGATACTCTACAATGTACTTATGGTCCTGTGCTGAATAACTCTTTGGTCATAAGGGAACCGCATATACAAAGTTTCCATAAGGAGCAGTAGGCTAACCCGGTAGCCTCGGTGTGTGTAAGAATACTCTTCGCACAATGACAGAAAGGCATAATGATGCATTTCCTAGGCTGTGTCCTTATTGCTAAGTGGCACTTGACTATATTTCTCCTGATTAGTGATTGTCTTTTTTTCTCTATGTCAGAAGCGCTATAGCTTTTTCTCTGTTTTGGTTTTTGTTCTATGTCTACTGTTTAGAATAGTGACTGGAACATAAATATTTTTTGATGTAATGAGTGAATGAATTCTGACATTTAAATCACAAAACATACAAAGGAAAATTATTTTGAATGAAGGGTGAGGTAAAACTAAACTCAAAATGACAATGCTTTCTTTTCTTAAAAGAATTACTTATTTAATTTTATTTATTATTATTTTTAAATTAGACCAGAGAGAGAGAGAGAGAAATCAAGAAAATAAGCCACCAGGTCTGGGACTCAAACTGTGGTCAGCCACGTGGCAGTTCAGTGTCTTAATCACCACACCACCCACTGGCCCAAGACTATGTTTTCTTTAAGGAGCCTGACAAGTACAATCAGAGCTTATTCATTCATGCAATTTTAGAATAAGATATGCAAGGTCTACCCTACCAGCGCTATTATTTAAAGATATCATTTGGAATTTCATAATATTATAATATTGTTCATGACTTTTTTAGGAAATAAAACAGAAATCTATTACCGAGAGCAGTAATCTACTTCATGTTATTTCCTTTATAGATGTTGCAATGGAGGGTACAAAATCAATATAACGTGAAGAACCTACAATCTCCACAATGGAATGTAAAAGAAAAATATTTGCTATTTGTTTTGATTCACAATTTAATTTCTTAAATTCTGTTTAAGAATTTAGTGAATACGATATCTTACATAAAATATTAGGAGACCCTAAACAAGATAATTATTATTTTATTTCCAGGCAAGCTTCACTTATTTTCTCTTTTTTTCCCTTAATCTTAAAGGTTTTTTTTTTGTTTGTTTGTTTGTTTTTTTCTGAGAGAGAGGGAGACAGAGAAGACAGACAAGTACACCTAATGGAATATTTAATGCCGTAATTCATCCTGTTTTAACCAGTCTGGATCATGAGCATGTATATACTCAGTGTGCTCAGGGAGGATCCAGAACATGAATCTAGGACCTTTCTCACTCGGGTCCAGCTACGGTACAATTGCACCATCCTTTGGCCCTAGACAAGGTTAATCTTTTTAAAAAGGGATTATATTCTGTTTTCTTTTCTTTATCTTCGTTTTGTTGTCTCTTTTTTCCAACTCCCAGATGGTGTCAATATTCTGCTCTGCAAGAGGCCAAGGAGTTTTGCAGTGGAGTGCAAGTAATACTGGTGTCAATATCACTTTCTTATGCTGTGAACTAACGCACAAACTGACCCATCAAACTCTCGACATCTGAACCTATACTTTTAGTACACTCTTTATTTAGAGACAATTTATTTTAGGTAACTAAACTGCGTAACTGTGTTTTGGCTCAAGGACATAATTTTTAGAGGAAGCAAAGAGATTTAGAGCAAGAGGAGATTAAGTGATTTTTATTTGTCCAACTTAAAAGAAGATATTCCTTAAGTATGGTTGGGAGGTGTCGAGTGTAGTGCTGAAAGGCTCTCCTACTTCCTACTGAAATTTTCAATCAAAGCAGATCTATTGCTATTTGTCAATTGTGGGAACTTTATAAAATAGTGCTTTGCCCAGACAAGTGACTCTTTTTTCTCTCTCTTCTTTTAAACTTTTATTTTTTTATTATATAAAAGTATATTTTTTCTAAATTATATCATACATTCTTTCTCCTTAACATTGATATTGACTTTTATTATACATCCTAAAAAAATTATACTTTTTAAAAAGTACATTTTTTGACTTCAAAAATACATAATGAATATATGCAGTCTAGCACACATTTTAGGTAGTTTATGTAGATCAAATACTAGAGTACTACAAAGAATTCATGGAAAAATTGAATTAATGTACAAGTCTATTTTGATACAAAATTTTTAAAAGTCATTATCTGGTTTTTTTTCTGTTTTTTTTTTTTTTTTTAATTGTTAAGGGCCATGTCCATTTGCCAGAGAAGGTAGAGAGTCACAGATTGTGGGTGGGAGCACCCCTCAATTAGGAATAGACACATTGCAATCCCTTTTCCAACATTTCCCTATCCTGTCAAGATTTTGGGCAAAGACACCACATGCACAGCATGTTTTTCCAGCTGCCAAGGCCACAGTTTGAATCTCAGTCTGCCATGTGGGATCCAGCTTCCTTAACCATTAGGCTATATGGCTATACCCTAGGTTTTTTTCAAAATGCACATTTTCCATGAACTTTTTAAAAACCATTCACACTGCCAAATGTTTTACTTTTCTTAATTAAACCTAAACTATCTCTTTTTTCTGTAGCTGATAATTTTGTAAATAGCAAAATATACATGATATACTTTTTTTTTTTTTTGAGAGGTTTTTGCTACAGGTTGCGTGCGCTCACCAGACAAAGAGAGACAGAGAGACAGAAAGCGAGAAATCACCCCACAGGGGGGATGGCCACGCTGCAATCCCTTCTTGTCCACTCTCCTCTTGGGATCCTGGGCATGTACGCACACGCGCCTGGTGTGAGTTTAAGCCACTGGGTCTAAGACTCAAACCACAGTCGACTACGTGGGAGTCCAGCGACATAGCCATTACACTAACTGCTGGTCCCTACATGATATACTTTTCATGAAATAATTTTGGTAAAAATGGTACATATATTTTTAGTGTCACAAACTAGTTATGATTTTCAAAGTGCTCTAAACTGAATGACTAAAGGATATAGCAACACAGTAAATGGTTGTGAACACCAGATATAGTGTGGGAAGAGGATGAGTGAAGGAATAGAGTCTGAGGAAGAACATTGAGGAGAAAAATAGAGAGGCATAGCATTATTGGGACAAAGAAATGGGGTATTATCTGTTGAAAATAACTTTATAGTATTATCAACTGGACCGGGGGGAAATTCACACATGTTGGAATGTTTACTTTGCAAGCTAAATAATGTGATTGAATGTATAAAAGAACCTGAAATCATTTTTTTTTAAAGAGAGAGAAAGCATGTTCATCTTCTTTTTGTCCTATAATGATGTATTTTAAAATTCAAGGTCAAAAACATAGTGTATGTTCTATAAATCAAAAGCTTCTACTTAGATTTTTCTCATGAGCATATTAAAACACAGCTGACTATTCTATTTATCTCAGAAAATATCCATCCTCAGAAACCATGATTTCAATATTTAATAATGCATTTTCTCTTTGTCTCTGTCTCATCTTTCTACAGCTAAACCTCTGTCACCCCTTTCAAAAGACAAAACCACACAATCTTGTGGGACTGCTCTTGTTATCCCTGTTTTAAGACTTGCCAAAATGGAAAACAAGAATAAGAGAATTCCCCAAGAGTACAACAACAAAAAATCATGAAAATTACATTTAATCCCAGATTATCCAAATCAATATTAAATATAATTTTTATGATAGCCTTAAATAGAAGTCTTTTACTGGTATATGTCTAATAGGTGTTTTTGTCTATATTATACCTACATCTAAATGGCATTTATGACTGAAAAAATATTCAATACAAATACTAGAACTGTATTTAAAAATCAAATGTGATGACTGATGTGTATAACTCTGAGGTCTGAGACTCACTAGCAAAGGTGACAATCATTTATGAAGTGAAGATGTCAGCTTTCTGAAAGACTGCACTGAAATTTATAGAGGCTTATAGATATGGTCTGGACACTTCTACTCATTGGCTTTTAAAAATTAATTCATGAAATAGGTTATGCATAGCTGTAAAGAGTATAAAAAATGTGCAGTTAAGAGATTATCAAGTAAAAGCTGACCAAGTGTTTAGAGATTGGGAAATTGAGCATTGCCAACGCCTTTGAGAAACTTTTATGATCTTTCATATGAAATCTTCATTTCTCCCTGTGCAAGGTTGACTGTTATTCTAAAGTTAATGTTTATTTCTCCAATATATTACTTCATATTTCACCATCTATCTATATAGTTCTAAAAAATAACATTTTTTCAGTTATGTATAACATAGCCCTTAATTAAATGGAATAATACAGTATATTTTCTTCTTCTGATTGTTTCATTTACTTAACACTATTTTTTAGATTAAGAGTTGTTGAATTATGAATTACTTTATGCCATATGTCATATACCATGATTTAATCATTCTCCTACTTATAGACATTTAGATTGCTTTCTTTCTTTTGTAATTCATAACAATGAATTATGAATTTTTTAACATTCCCTAGTGAACATTTGGAAAAACTTTTCAACTGAAGACCTTTCAATAGAATTGCTAGGTTGTATATGCTCATCAATTGATGTAGAAAATGCATTCAATGAAATACAATATCCCTTCATGATTAAGACTGTCAGAAAAATTGGCATGGAAGTGACATTTCTCAACACAATAAAATTCATCTATGAAAAACCTACAGCTAACATCATACTGAATAGGGAAAAGCTGAAAACTTTTCCACCAAAAACTAGAATGAGACAAGGCTGCCCACTTTTTCCACCTCTTCTGAACATACTAGATATGATAGCCAATGTAATTGGGTAAGAGAGTCAAATAAAAAGCATCTAATTAGGAAAATAAGGAGTGAAATTATCTCTATTTGCAGATGATATGATTCTATATAAGCAAATACAAAAGAATCCACAAACAAACCTCTTGAAGTGATGAATGAATATAGTAAATGACAGGATACAAAATCAACATACAAAAATTTATAACATTTTTATACATCAATGGACAAATTGAGACCGAATTGAGGAAGTAAATTTTATTTACAATAGCCACAAAACCAATAAGATATCTAGGAATAAACCATACCAAAGATGTCAAAGATTTCTACAAGGAAATCTACAAAACACTAGAAAAAGAAATTTAAAATGATACAAAAACGTGGGAAAACATCCCATGTTCCAGGATTGGAAGAATTAATATAATCAAGATGTCAATCCTACCCAATTAATCTACAAATTTAATGCAATCCCAATCAAACTACTAGAGATATTTCTCACAGAAATAGAAAAAACAATTACAATTTTTTTCTGGAAGCATAATAGGTCCCATTTGCCAAAGCAATACCATGCAAGGGGAATTAAGTAGGAGGCATCTCACTTCCCAGCCTCAAAATATACTATAAAGCTGTGATAACTAAAACAGCATGGTACTGGCACAGAAACAGACAGGTAGGCCAATGGAACAAAATTAAGAACTCCCAAATAAACTCCAAAACATATAGCCAAGTGATCCTTGACAAAGGGCACAAGAGAATTCAGTGGAAAAAAAAAAATCTTTTCAACAAATGGTACTGGGGGAACTGGCTATCCACCTGCAGAAGAATGAAACCGGATCCTGATCTCTCACCACTAGCAATAATTAACTCAAAATGGATTGAGTATTTAAACATAAAACCTCGAACTATAAAAATACCGGTGGAAAACAGAGGAAAAACTCTCGGAAACCTTTGAGTAGGCAAAGACTTCTTAAAGAAGGCTTCCAAAGCATAGGTAATCGTCCCCAAAATAGACAAATGAGAATATAGTAGGCTGAGAAGCTTCTGCACAGCAAAAGAACAATAAGTAGAGTGAAAAGACACCCCTCAGGGTGGGAGAATATATTTTCAAACTATACCTTAGAGAAGAAACAGATAACCAGGATATACCGGGAACCCAAGCAGCTTATGCACATAAACACAATCAATCCAATTAAAAGATGAGAAAATGAGCTGAACAGACAATTCTCTGAAGAAGACATATGGATGACCCAAAAGCATGTGAGAATGTGCTCAATCTCTCTTATCATAAGGGAAATACAAATCAAAAGCACAATGAGATACCACTTAACCCTAGTCAGGATGGCCGAAGTTAAAAAAAATAAAAAGTGGTAAGTGCTGGCAAGGCTGTGATGATAAGGGAACTCTCCTACACTGTTGGTGGGAATGCAAATTAGTACAGCGACTTTAGAGAATGATATGGAGATTCCTCAGAACCTACAAATTGAACTACCATACAACCCAGTAACTTCACTCTTAGGTACTGACCCAAAGGATAGAAAAACCCTCAATCAGAGAAATGCTTGTTTATTGCAGTATTATTTACAAATGCTAGGACATGGAATTAACCCAGATGTCCAAAATAGATGACTGGCATAATGTGCTCTATGGAATACTACTCAGCCATAAAAACAATGAGACCCGGACACTTGATACAAAGTGGACGAATAGACAAGACTTAATGCTAAGCAAAGCAAATCAGACTATGAAAGACAGACTGCATGTCCCCACTCAATACATATCAATTGTCTGTGCTCTATAGCAGAAATTGAAAGTTTGGGAGGTATAGAAGCAGGCAGGGCAAGGGTAGATATTACAAAAAGTAAGGATGGCAGTACAGGGATGCATAATAGAGGAAGGGAGGGGAACAGGGGAAGAAAAAAAGTGCATTTAATTGACAAAACAATGAAAATCTATTTGCTGATGATAATGCATAGAATAATGTCTTTATCTTGACTGATATGCATAGTATTTATGCTGGAGAAAGCAATGTCACATACTGTAAAGATAAATGTTACTAAATATAAATTAAAATAAAATAAATTTTTAAAAAAGAATTACTGGGTTGTAGGTATGAGTGTCTCCAACTTTGCTAAGTAATGGTTCTAAAGTAATTGTGTTTATTTGTCTTCCATTGGTAGTAGATAGGCATTTCTGTTGCTCTAGTATTCAATGCAAATTGGGGGGCCAGCATATGGTGTAATGGTTTTGTCACTGGACTCCCAGGCAGTTGACCGTTGGTCGAGTACTGGACCCAGCAGCTTAAAACACACCAGGCGCGTGTGCATGAATGCCGAAAATCCTGAGAGGAGAATGGAGGAGTAGGGATTGTGGTGTGGCCATTCCCCTTGGGAAGTGATTTCTGTCTCTCTTTCTCTTTCTGTCTCTCCAGTGAGCCCACACACGTTATAGCAAAAACCTCTCAAAAAAAAAAAAAAATTAAAGAAAGAAAATTGATATTATCAAATGGCTACATTTTTGCTAATTCTGTGAGGTTTGTATCTTATCGTGAGTTTGCTTCACATTTTCCAGATTATTAAAGATGTTGAACAGCTTTTCATATATTTACTGGCCATTAATATTTTGTATACTGTGAACTGTCTACTTATAATTTTATCCTTTTTTACATAATTTCTTCATTCAATCTTTAATGATTTTTATTTAGGAATTCTTTCAATATTTTAAATAATATAATTTTATAAGATATGAGTTGGAAATATTTTCTCACAGATGGAAGGAATTTGGTTAACAGATATCATACATATAAACAAGTGGAATGGGTAATAGAATAGCATTATTATAGCACAGTAAGGACCTCTGGTGAAAATTTGATACATAGTTACAAATAACAAACAGTACATTTTGAATACACATAACACAAAGTAATGGAAAATACTGGGGATGGTAAATATGTTTATTTACTTCATTCAATTATTATACACTGTGTACATGCTTCAGAAAACCACAACATGGGGCCAGCAGGTGGCACAGTGGTTTAAGTACTGAACTCCCACCTAGCTGACTGTGATTCAAGACTGATCCCAGACCCAGTCCCATACTCATTGACCAGGCAGGCGTGCATGCCCAGAATCCTGAGAGAATAGAGAAGGGATTGCAGCTAGATCATCTCCCTTGGAAATGGTTTCTCACTGTCTCTATCTCAGTCACTCTCGGTGTCTCTGGCAAGCGCACATGCCCTATACCCAAAATCTCTCTCTAAAAAAGAAATAAAACCACAACATACCCATAAAGATGTATAACTATTTTATGAAAATTATAACTTACAATAAAATATTTAAAAAGAATATCTTCTCACAATTGTTTTATAGTATTCTTTGATGACAGAAATTATTATTTTTATCGCCATGGAGTGTGTTTCCATTTCTTATATAAGTGAAGACTTTACAGGGATCCCTGAACACTGTTGGTAAGATCATAATGAGAAATTACTTGAACAAGTAAAGATGGTACATGCTTTGCACAGTAGGGTTAGAAATACATCCACTTACAGCTCCAAGTGCTCCAGCTTTGCTAAAACTTCATTTGATTTCTCCTTGAAATTGAAATCCAATAAATATTTAAAGCAACTACCATAGTAATATATTCCTCCTCATAAGCCATTCCTAATAAATAAATTCCTTACCTTTGTTCCATTCACCTCTTCCTCTTAAATCACTGTTATCTTTTTCCTTTGTTTCCTTGCTAAATATCTTTTCAAAATTTATATACAAATTTTACATATTTAAGGTATACAGTGAGATATTCTGATATACATGTACATTGAGATTATTGCAAACAGGATAATAAACATATTCATTTGTTTTTATAGTTATTTCTTGTGATAATAGCACTTAGATCTACTCTCTTGAGACCAGCAGGTGGCGGAGTAGTTAAAGCATTGGAAACTCACGTTGGGTGAGTGTGCCTGCATGCCCATAATCCCAAGAGGAGAATGGAGAGGGATTGCAGCAGGGTCATCCTTTCTTTCTCTCTCTCTCTCTGGTGAGTGCATGACCCACTCTGGGGGGGGGGGGGGGGGGGGAACTTTAGAAAACAAAACAAAACAAAAATCTACTCTCGTAATGAATGAGTTTCAAGTACACAATTCAGTAATAAGTATAATCACCATCCCACCATCCCATACACTAGATTTCTAGAATTTATGCATCCTTCATAACTGAAACCAATTATCCCCCCATTTCTCACACTTCTATCCCTAGGCCAGCTCCTAGTAACCACCATTTTATACTCATCCTCTATAAATTTGACTTTTTTAGATTCTGAAAATGAGTGAAATCATACAGGACTTTTCCTTTTGCGTCTGGCTTTTTTTATTTAGATAATGGATCGCTGTATACCATTCATAGGAATACAAATTGGTAAGGCCATTATTGGCAATTATGTGACTTTTTTCTTGATAAATACCTTTAAAAGACACAGTTGGGGGCAGGCAGGTGGCATGATGACTTAAGGCAGTTGGATCTCACATGGCTGTTGGATCTTACAGAGTTTCATTCCTGGACCTGATAACTTGAAAAATACACCAGTAGGTCCAAAATCTCAAGAGGGAAAAGGAGAGAGGGGACTCAGGTGTGACCACACACCCCCAAAAGTGATTTCCCACTTTCCCTTTCTCTGTCTCTGTCTCTCTCATCTCTCTCCCTGTCTCTCTCCAGCAAGTGTATGTACCCTATAATGAAAGAAAAAAAAAAACACACAAACAAAAGAATCAAATACACACGCATGGCCCTCTGTATTCATGGTTTTCATACCCATAGATTCAAACAACTGACAATCCAAAATATCTCTCTCCCAAAAAATTGCTTGCAGTTGAACAGAACATGTAGAGAGTTTTTTGTCATCATTCTCTAAACGAGTAATACAGAATAATAACTACTTACATTGCATTTATATTGTATTAAGTATCATAAGTAATGTAGAAATGATTTAAAGTGTATGGGAGGATGTATGTAGGTAATGTGCAAACATTATACCTCTTTATATGAGACTTGAATTTTGCAGATTTTTGTATCTTTAGTGCTGGGAATATTTGTGCCCTGGATCCAATTCCTCGCCTATGTGGAGGGAGGACTATAATCATTCACATTTCCCTCAACATCACTATAGTTCTCTTCCTTAAATGTTTGCAGCTTTGCTTCAGCTCCCAGCATTCCACTGGGCTTGTAAAAGTCTTCTCTTTGGTCACTATAGGACATTGTATGGAAGTTGATGCTGTGAAGGAATCACACTCTCACACTTCTACAGTAGGGAGTCTTTCTCTGTTCTTCTCTAGTCTCTCTCCATTTCTCTGGAACTACCTCATAACTGCCCAGAGCCCCCTTCCCTCTATTCAGATCTTGGATATACAAAGATTAGTTTGTGATCCTATTCTCCTCTCTCCAGCACTGCAGTTTTTAAAAAAATTGGGACCAGAAGATGGCGTTAGGTTGCTGGACTCTCACATAGCCAAGCACCGTTCACTCCTGAACCCCATGGCTTAAAACTCAGGCCAGGCACCTGTGTGTGCTGCCCAAGATCCCAAGAGGAGAATGGAGGAGAAGGGATTGCAGTGTAGCCAACAACCCCCCGAAGGGGGGGAGATTTCACACTCTCGGTTCTCTGTCCCTCTGCCTCTCTCCATCTCTTCAGTGAGTACACACACCCTATAGCAAAATCTCTCTGTCTCTCTCCTTTTTTTTTTTTTTTTTTTTTAGAGGTTTTTGCTATAGGGTGCATGCACTCGCCAGAAAGACAGAAAGAGACAGAAAGTGAGAAATCATCCCCGAGAAGTAATGGCCATGCCACAATCCCTTCTCCTCCATTCTCCTCTAGGAAACTTGGGCACACACTCACACGCACCCGGCGTAAGTTTAAGCCACCGGGTCTGGGACTTGAACCATAGACTATGTGGGAGTCCAGCAACATGGCCATTACACCAACTGCTGGTGCTGCAAAATTTCTCTGTAAAAGAAATTTTTTAAATAATTGTGCAGGTTAGTCTTTATATGTCAACTTTTATCATTTTTACCTATAGAGAAGTTCTGGGTTTATAGTGAGTAATAAAGAAATATTAGTTTAATAAAGCAATGAGCAAATAAATATTGGTTATCTCTATCTGTAGTCCCTAATTCTGTCCCTCTTTTATTAAAGATAGACATTTACATCTACTATTTATATTTCTAAAAAGACACTATACAGATATATCAAACCAATTAATCAACAAAACTCAATATTGTCCCCGAACTCCTCTTTTTCATATCTTAGTTGTTAAAACCATTATGGTGTATTTCACCAAATGAAAATGAAAACTCAAAATATGACAGATACACCGGTACTCGGGAGAGCTATCTAATAGACTATTTTAAATTGGAATTAGAATCAATTCATTTAATTCCCCAAAAATGCGTGTCTTAATTTGTTGAACCACAACAAAGTAAAGGAGCATGGCCAGCTTGAAAAATTTTTAACAGTGTTTATCAAGGAGTAAACCCAGGCTTATATAATTCTAGCATATAAATGATTCCCACAAAATATTCATGTAAATCTACACTTTAACCCTTACATTATATGATTATCTTATACTGTCTATACAATTCCTCTGGTTAACAAAGATCAAGGGCTGACCTTGTAACTCAGTGGTTAAGCATTGTGCATTGGGAGCCAGGAGGTGGACCACTGTTCAAATCCCAGCCCTGGCAACTTGAAAAACATGTCAAAAATGTGCATGAGCACACCTGTCCCAAATCCTGGTGTGGTGGAAAACTGGAGGAAAAAGTGTGACCACATTCTATTGAGAGGTGCTTTCTTGCTTTCTCTTGCTCAGGTTTTGGCTAACATACACATTTTGTAGCAATAAAACCATTTTTTCAATCAGTTTTTAAAACTTTATTAAATATGAACACAAGATGTAATTCTTTTCAACCTAGACATATTGTAATACTTTTAATTTTATATATATTTAACAAAACATCAAAGAATGCTTATAAGCTATTTACTTTAAACGTTTTGTTATGAATTCTCAGTTATTTCATTTTCCTACTACTCCAGAATCTAGGACAGAATCAACTATATCATAAACACTTATTAAATATGAATAATTAGTAAATACAAAAGAGTTTTTGTTTCCCACAAGTAAATAACATGTTTCCTTTTTCTCATTGACTTACTTACCAATTTTAAATACCAAGAAGACATATTAAATTATGTTTATAAAAGTTTGAAATGATGGTACATAACTAAAGTATTATTTTTTAGCAAAAATATTTTTGAATCATTTCCCAACATAATTTTTTTGACAGAAATTGTTATTTAAAGCAACCCCTGTGATTCATTTTAGTAGCAGTATAGTAAGACCTTTTTTATTTACCCTTGACACTTCTGAAACATCTTTTTTTGTTTTTTTTAGGTTTTTCCTATGGGGCATGAGCACTCATGTGAGAGAGACAGAGAAAGGGAAAGAGAGACAGCACACCAAGAGAGGATGGCCATGCAGCAAATCCTTTCTCCTCCATTCTCCTCTTGAGACTTTGAGCACGCACACACATGTGCCTGGTGTGATTCTCAAGCTGCCCAGTCCAGGACTTAAACCCTAATGGCCATATGGGAACCCAGTACCTTAACCACTTGCTGACCCCGTTAATCATCTTCGTTTGCAAGATTCGTTCTCATATATCCAACCAGCAGCCAGATTATAGGTGTATATTCCTTAGCATAAACAAAATGTTACTGGGTTCTTCATTCATCATTTCCACATCACGTGAAATCTTCCTAAATTTGTTCCTCTCTCTAGTCTCCTCCTTCTTTGGTTTCCCACATTTGAGCACACTGCCCAGCACATGGTATAAACTCAGTACAATTTCACTGACCTAAGTTATATCTACTAAACCCAACTCTTTTCTTTTTCTATGTGTCTATTAAATAAACCTCTTTTCAATTTTGTCAGATACTCCTTTCCTCTAATAATTTGAATTTGGTAAATTCAAAGCATGCACCACTTTATTTTTATGTTCTAAAAATGTTTATGTATTGGCTTAATTTCGAACTCACAGGAAGTCACAAGAATACTAACAAAAATAATGCAAGGAATTATACATTCAGAATCCTTCACTGTTAACATTTTATCATGTATGTTTTATCAATCCCCCTCTCTCACTTTCTATCTGTAATTTTTTTTCCAAATCACTGGAGATTAAGCTGTAAAAGTGATGCTGTGATACTCCTAAACATATCAGTGTGTCCTTAAAAACAGGATATATTTCTATATAACTAGAGCACAATTATTAGTAGCAGGAAATTAAAATCAAGAGAATAGTTTTTAATCCATAAACCTCATTCAGTTTCTGTTACTGTACAATGTGCTTTATAGTAAAATAAAATCCGGAATCATGCATTTAATTCAATTTTCAGGTTTCTTTTTTCTTCTTTCGTCTATAACATTTACTTGGTCTCATTTCATCTTTCATGACTTTGCTATTCTTTATAGTATAGACAAGTTAGTTTTAGTATTCCTTTAATTTATATATATATATCCAAGGTTCCTATGAATAAATTCAGATCATGTGTCTTTGATAAGAGTATCACAGAAATTGGGACCAGCATTTAGCATAATGGTTATGTCGCTGGACTCCCATGTAGCCATCCGCGGTTTGCGTCCCGGTCCCAGTGGCTTAAACTCACACCAGGTGGGTGTGCGTGCGCGTGCATGCCCAAGATCCCGAGAGGAGAATGGAGGAGAAGGGATTGCGGCATGGCCATCCCCCTGGGGGGTGATTTCTCACTTTCTATCTCTCTGTCTCTCTCTGTCTTTTTGGCGAGCGCACGCGCCCTATAGCAAAAACCTCTCCAAAAAAGAAACAAAAACAAAAAAAGAGTATCACAGAAATAAAATTTTCCCCATGCATGTTATTAAGTAATACACGGTCTCATTTCAATCTATTGGTTAACTTTAATCACTTAATAAACGTGTTTTTATCATTATACCTCACTAAAAATTTACAGTATTTTAGCTTTGAATAAATCATTATTTTGTGAAGAGATATCTTGTAATAGGCAACATCCTAATCCTTAATATTCTTAGTGCACAGTTTGTTTCTTTAGTCCTTCTTACATAAATCAAGTGGTTATTAAATAGTGGACCAGATATCATTTGTCTCTAGAAAATTTGTGTGTAGGTGTATGTATGTATCTGTTTATTTGTGGTATGTAGTTCATCTACAAATGTGTCTTTGTGTTTATATTATAATGATGTATTAAATATATTTAAAAACACAAGTTCATTTTGATAGCTCCAATTTAAATGTAATAGCAAATACTACCTATACTTCTTCCTTTCTATATTTATCATTTTCTTCCTGTTATTTAGTTGACACATAATAATTGTACATATTTGTGAAATATATGGTGATATGTCAGTACATGAATAAACACATACTGATAAGATCAAAGTAAGTAGCACATCAATCATCTCAGACATTTGTTATTACTTCGTCTTGGAAATAATAAAAATCATCACTTTTCAGTTAATCTTAAATATCTAATAAACTACTGTAATGATAGTTACCCTACTAAACTGATGCTGAAAATTTTTCATCTTAGCAAACTGCAACTTTGTATCCATTAACCAAAAATTTTGTATCTCTCCCTCCCCACTGCCCTTCCAGGCCTCTAGAGATTACTATAAGCTATTTCTGTGAGTTCATCTGTATTAGATTCCACATATGAGCAAAAACATGATATTACTCTTTCTGTGCCTGGTTATTTTACTTAACGTGATACATTGGCTGTTACAACTTCCCGTTCTTGACATCAAGAAGCCTGATCCTGTTATGTGTAAAATATTTTTTTATTTGTTCAGTCCTAGAATATTAAGAAAGCAGTTTCAGAACTGCCAAAAACAACATGGCAGCCAGGTGGGTGTGGATTGACCAAGAGCTGTGACTGCTACACTGTGAAATCGAGTGTTTGAACTAGGTCCCACTTCCCATCACTCTGTTCAGTCAGTGACTGAGTATTGCCGTCATTCTAGGCAACTCTGCTCCTGGAGAAAAGGGACTCCTCTCACAACTGGCTTTCACTCATGCACTTTCCAGCTGCTTTGGCAAATCTTTCTCAGACCATGTAAAAAGGAAAACATAACAATACAAATTAATAAAAATAAAAACAGGGAAAATAATAATAAAATAAGATAAAAAACACTATCTTTGGAATGTGGGATAATTTTATATATGTGTGTGTTTGCATATTTATGTATGTATTTATAAAGAAATACTACTCAAAAAATTACAAATTTTGATGAAAAATGAAATACATAGACACATTAAGTTCATGTAAGCTCAAGAAAAATGAAGAAATTGTACTGATAAATATAATAAAATTGTACAAAACCTTTTAAGATTTTTAGAAGGAAACTTTAAAAGCAGCCAGGGGAAAAAAGGTCACATTATATAGAGATGGAAAAATGAAAAATAGATAACAGAAAATTTCACACTACAAAACATATAAACTAGGAGATAGTGGAGCAGTGTCTTTAAAGATTGAAAGAAACAAAAGATCAACCTCAAATTTTATACCCAATGAAAATACCTTTCATCATGAAGAGAATACAGACATTATCAGATGCCAAAATCTGAAAGTATTCATTACCATAACACCTACACTAGAAGAAATGTTAGTGAAGACATTCAGGCAAAAGAAAAATGAGGGACCAACAGTAGCCGTAATGGCTATGTCACTGGACTGCCAGGTAGTAAACTGCGTGTCGAGTCCTGGACCCGGTGGCTTAAACTCATGGCGGGAGCGTGTGCGTGTGTGCCCAAGATCCTGAGAGGAGAATGGAGGAGAAGGGATTTTGGCATGGCTATTCCCCCTGGGGGGTGATTTCTTGCTTTCTGGCTCTCCATCTCTCTCTGTCTTTCTGGCAAACACACATGCCCCATAACAAAAATCTTTCCAAAATAAAATAAAATAAAATAGAAAAAGCAGAGACAAGTAAACACAAAAAAATAGAATAAAGAAAATAATAACGATTGCAGCTGATAAAACCACAATAAAACACAGAAAAATAATAAACAAATACGTAAAAATCAAAATCTGGGTTTCTTTTTTGAGAAGAACAATAAAATGAATGAATCTCTGTTATATGTTGGAATAAAAAATAGAAAATTCAATTATTATTTCAGGAATACCAAAAGTTAAATTACTATATATTCTATATTGTAGAATATAAGGAAATACTATACTCAGAAATTCATTGGCATACTTAGAATAAATACATTATTCAGAAAACAAATGCTCAAAACTTACTCTAGAAAATACATAAAATGAAATTATAAAATGATGTTAAAACATTAAAGACCTAAAAATTAAAGATGACATAACTCATTACTATTAAAATATGAATTATTTACAAATTAATCTGTTCATTCAGTGCATTCCCAATTAAAATTGTCTAAGCACACTTACTGGTAGAATATGACAAACTAATTCTAAAGTTCATTTGGAGCTGCAAAGGACTTGGAGTAGCCAGACATAACTTCCATAAAGAACAACAGAGAGAGAACAGTAGTGAAGATAGTGTTGAAATAAATACAAGTAAAGTAATAGTAGATAAAATAATTAAAGAGTGACACACATATTTATAGGCAACTTACTTTTTTTATAGAGATTTTTGGTATTTGGCGTGTGTACTCGCCAAAGAGAGAGAAAGCGAGAAATTACTCCCCCAAGGGGGATGGCCATGCCACAACCCCTTCTTCATTCACCTGTAGGGATCCTGAGTATGCATGTACATGTGCCCAGAATGAGTTTTAAGCCACTGGGTCCAGGACTCAGACCCAGGTCAACTACATAGGAGTGCAGTCATGTAACCATTATGCATCTGCTGGTCCTTAAGCCACTTATGTTTGACAATGGTGCAAAAGCAGTTCAGTGGATCAGTGGAGAAGGATTGTATTTAAAACAAACTTTGCTGTGACAGTCTGATATCTATATCCAAAAATAAACACACTCTGATTCATAACTCTCACATTACAAAACCTTCATTCAAAATGTATCATAGACCTAAATGTAAGACCTATGAAAACTATAAAACTTCTGAAAGAAAATAGAAAACAAAATCTTTGTTAAACTGAGTTAGGCAAAGAAAATTCCAAGAAACTATATCAACACACAATTCACAAATGAAAAAACTGATAAATTTGTCTTTTAAAAATTTCTGTTCTCAAAAAAGAAATGTTACTAAGAAAATGAAATGGCAAGCCACAGACTGGGAGGAAATATTTTAAAAGCATATACATGATAAGGAATTTGTGTCCAGATTATAGAAAGGACTAGTAAAAACTCAACAACAAAACAACCAACCAACTTTTTTTCTTTGTTTATTTTTTATTTTATGTTCTTTTACACATTCAATCACATTATTTAGCTAACAAAGTGAATATTCCAGCATGAGTACATTTCACTCTAGTCCAGTTGATAATACTATAAAATTATCTTCAACAGATAATACCGTGTTTCTTTGTCCCATTAATGCTTTGCCTCTCTATTTTTCTTCTAGATGTCCTTCCTCAGACTCTACTCTTTCACCCACACTATATCTGGTATTCAAAACCATTTACTGTGTTTCTATATCCTTTAGTCAATCAGTTTCAGTCATAGAGTGCGGACATTTTGTTTATATTAAGTGGGGACATACAATGTCTCTCCTTCATAGCCTGGTTTGCTTCCCTCAGCAGTAAATCTTCCATATTCATTTGCTTTCTATCAAACAGACAACCCAATTTTTTAAATGGACAACATTTAAACAGACACTTCAACAAAGAAAATATATGAACAGTGAATAATCACATGAAAGGATGCTGGCATCATTAGTCATAAGAGAACTGAAAATTAAAGTAACCATGAGATGAAATTACATACCCATTAGGATGGATAAAATTTAAAAGACAAACCCGTAGTAATTTTTGGCAAGTTTAAGGCACTAGAATTCTCCTATACTCTTGTGGGAGTATAAAATATTACAATTAGTTTGGAAACCAGCATGGCAGTTTCTTCTTAATGTAAAATATATATCTAATACACAAGCCAACTTATCTACATGTAGGTATTTACCTAAGTGAATAAAGGTATTTATCCATACAAAGAGCCAACCACCAATGCTCACAATAGTTTCATGTAATAGCTAAAATAAAATTTAACTATAAAAAAGCTTATCTTATTCTTATCTGACTTCCATGTACAACTATTTTCTACACTGATATCAGAGACTGTCTAAATGTGGTAGATAGTAAGGGGTAGGTGGGAAGGTCAAATAGCATAAACATTACACCACTAGACTCCCACATAGTTGACCATGGTTCGAGTCCTGGACTTTGTGGTTTAAAACTCATGCTAGGTGTGTGAGCATCCAAGCTCAAAATTCCTGGACATTGGAGGAGAAGGGATTGTGGCATGGTCATTCCCCCTGAGGGGTGATTTATTGCTTTCTGTCTCTCTGTCCCTCCAGTGAGTGCATGCACCCTATGGCAAAAAAAAAAAAAAAAAAAAATACTATATAAAAAATTTTTTATAGAATGTGAAGTTCTCTAATAAAAATGATGTATAGGGTAGTGTCCTTTATTTAATTACCATGCACTTCATGCACACTATAAAAAAACATATTGTACACTATAAAGGTTTATTAATAACAAAATAAGGGGAGGGGGAATATAAATCAAATCCTAAAGAATTTTGTTGTGGCTAGCATGTGGCGTAATGGTTAAGGAAGTAAACTTTCACATAGTCAACTGCCGTTCAAGTCATGCTTGTTTCTTCTCTCTCTCTCTCTCTCTCTCTCTCTCTCTCTCTCTCTCTCTCTCTGGTGAGGGCATGTGTTCTGTAGTAAATTAAATAAAAATAATAAATAGGGTGTAATGATTACATCACTGGACTCCCATGTAGTCGACCACAGTTCAAGTCCTGGACCTGATGGCTTAAAACTCTCACTGGGCACATATGTGTGCATGGCCAAGATCCTGAGAGGAAAATGGAGGAGAAGGGATTGCAGCGTGGCCATCCCCCCTAGGGGATGATTTCTCACTTTCTGTTTCTCTGTTTCTCTCTGCATCTCCTGTGAGCACATACACCCTATAGCAAAAATCTTTTTAAAAACTAATTTTAAAGAGTAATAATAAATGAAATTAAATAAATAATTCTAAAAAGAGAATTTCAGATATGTCTTTTTATAACTTTCCTTTCAAATGTTTATGCTACCTACATTGATAGAAGATAAAATTTACATTCTCTTAATTTTTATGATTGGAAGAAACATATTGTTTTATAAAGTTGCCTTGAGCATTTAAAACTACTGTATAAATATATCTATATATAACTCTTTTTGTCATTCTGCGTAATGCCCCTTTATTTTCCTCCTCTAGTGCTTTCTATGTCTCAGGGGGATCTTATTAATTTTTGAAAAATGAAAAGAACAGTTGTCTAATGCTTTTAAGTATTTTTAATGAAAATTGGTTTTTAAACTTCTTTCTATATGTTTTACTAGTTGTTTAGTTTTCTTCTTTTTTTTCTGGTGTAGTATCATCACACACCATAATGTTAAAGGATATTATTTATTTTATTGCGTAAATGCTAAAATTGAAACTGTCTGCGAAGGGTAACATAACGTTGAAATAACATTACTAAATGGGTAAAGCCTGCACTCGACTTTCAAGTGAATTGAAAAAGAAAAGAGAAAATGTAAAGGTTTATTTTGACAGCTGTGGCTTCTCCCAACAATTTCATATTTAGTTTTAAACATTACCGTACAGGTATTAAGTATCTGTTTACATCATAGGTTCAGAGAGTAATTTTAAGACTCCTAACATGTCTTTTTGTGATTTCTGCTGACCATGAACATTAAGAGTGTTATTACAGAAAAAGAAAAAGGAATCTGACAAGTAGGGGCTGTATAGGTGTATTGTCGCATACCTCTACTGAAATATGTTTTTAATAGTTGGCCTGTATACCTTTATTTGAAGACAAAAATAAAATATTTTAACATGTAGTTAGTAGAAAGTTATTAAAATTAATTTATAGTTGATGCTGGATACTGTTAAGTCCAAAATAAAGCCAATTTTCTAACTTTTCCCTCCTCATTGTTTTACACACATACACACACACTTTCCTTCTAAACATATTCAGTAGACTTGATTTCTTTGATCACAAGCAGATCGCAACCTGAAAATCTGCATTTGTTTTCTTTCTGAAGTAATACTAAACTTTGATTCATCAAGAAGCTGCCTTAGGTTAATGAACCAGAGTTTCAGAAAAATCAGTATAAATTCCACCAAAGTATTCTGTGTTTTTTTTTTTTTAATATGACCATTAGTTGGAAAATCACAACTCAGACCTGATCCCAGAGTGACGGAATTGTTATGAGAGTGCTAATTTAATGTGAATTTCAAAGCAGATTATCAAAGACTCTCTCACATGTTTAATATTGTTAGGGAAGCTATCAAACAGAAAACCAAGCTGATTAATCACCACATTTTGCAGTGTTTTTTTTTTTCATTGTTGTTGTTGTCTAGGTACCATATGAAATAAGATCCATTATCATAAAAAGGTACTGATTTAGTTGGTAATATATATTTTCTTAAAAATTGTAATCATATTTTTTTTTACTTTTTTCTCCAGACACATAAAAGATAAAAGAAATATAAAGAAATAAGATTTGTCCTTTTTATTCATTTAATAATGTGATACTATAGAGCATCTCTTATTGGTCATTGACTACAGCAGCATGCAATGGATGTCACTTTTAAGTATGGGAAATGAATATAAAAATGTGAAAAGAGAGGCAAAACAGCTATGTAACTGGACTCCCACATAGTCAACCATGGTTCAAGTCCTGGACCTGATGGCTTAAAACTCATACAGGCACGTGTGTGTGCCTGAGAGGAGAATGGAGAAGGGACTACAGTGTGGTCATCCCCAAGGGGGGCGATTTTTCATTTTCTGTCTCTCTGGTGAGTGCACATGCTCAAAGGAAATGAAAAGTAGCTTTTTTGTAGCTATAGTAGTGAACACTTGAGATTGTCAGAAAATTTTGCTAATACTGTGATAAAGCTATAATTTTAAACATTGTTCAGAAAAGTTCTTTCAGTATATACTGCGATATACTGTTCAGTCAATATAAGATTTGTATTAGGCTTTTAGACATCCCTATTAAAACATAAATAACCCAAAGAAATCAAAGCAAATACATTTTTAGCACCAATGTGTTTTTTGGTATACTATATATTTCTATAATTCTAGAATGAGAAAATGTACCAAACAAGTTAAGTATATGCAAATTAAAGATTTGGGATTTGTGAACAAAATTTTTTTTCAAACAAGTGAATATTCAAAATAGTTTGTGATTTTTATTAAAAAATGAAAATCCCATATTTTAAAATAAATGTCATTATATGGTCTTTGTTTCTATTATTCTTTTCAACTCTGCTTTTAAACCAACTCAATGCTTTTAATCATAAGCTTAAAACATATTAAAGCTTAATGTTTCTAGAAATTTAAAATTTTAAGTCAATTCCATGAGTAAATTTTTGCCCAGACATGTAGATTACATATATATGAATAAATTTCTGATAATTATACATTTATATATATATACATATATATATATACACACACATACACACAAACACACATGTATGTATACACACATAAACACACACACACACACATATATATAGGGTCATCAAAAAAGTCATGACACATTTTTCATAGAAAAATATAGAAAAAATACATCATGACTTTTCTGACGGCCCTATATATATATACATACACATACATATATATATGTGTGTGTGTGTGTGTGTGTGTGTATATACACACACATTATAGGGACCAACAGATGAAGTGGTGATTAAGGCACTGGACTCTCACATGGCCGCCGATCACGGTTTGAGTCCTTGACCAGGCAGCTTGCTCTCTCAGGCAGCTTCCCTCATTGTCTCTCTCTGGTCAAATTTTTTTTTTTTAAAAAAAGAAATGGTAATAATGCATAGAATTAAATAAATAGCTCTTTAAAAAAATGTTTAAACTACATCATATCCAAATTCATCATATAGCAGATTACCAGTTTAATATCCACTTACTTATTCTCCATCACACAGAATTGGTTTTTGTCTTCCAGATAACTTTTTATCCAATTATTTCAAAAAGAAATTCCTCCAAATTGTATATTTTTACAAAAAAAGTAATTGTAATTTTTTTTTAAAATCACTATTCAAAATACTAGTAGTTGACCCTTATTTGATTACTATAATAGATATCAATTTTTCAAAATGCCTTCCCCCAAATTTCTCCAGCAGGTCATAGAATTTTGAAAATTAATATGTCATCACCTGCTTTCATGAACAAATCTGCAATAAAGAAACTAATAATCAGGAAAACATGATAGTTTTTCAGTGAATGACTATAAATAATATTTCCAGCCTATTCTGATGCCATTATGGAGTAAGATTTCTCCTACTGCTAGAAGTCAACAAGTTTTCTCTTGGCTAATATGACTCATTTTGTCACAGAAGGTAGACTATCTCTTGAATTCAAAGCAAATTTTCTTAACAGAATTTATCAGTATCGATGTTACTTCTATCACTTATTTTCAAATGTTTTGATTACTTGGAAATTACCATTACCTAGAAAAATATATACATTAAAATTCATGTAATGAATTAAATGTTTGAGCTAGTGTTCTACAAGGCAGTGATTTAATGCACAACTCCCTAGTCATTAAGGTTTAGTGTTGCATTCAGTGAAGGTTCAAGATACTTTGATCTTCTAGTAAGTTTAATTAGCACAGAATTTTACATCATAAACTTATTTTTAAAGGAATTATTTTATTTAACTTTATTTATTTGTTTATTTAACTTTGACCAGAGAGGAACAGAGAGAGAGAAAGCAAGCCACCAGGTCTGGAACTCGAATCACAGTCAGTCATGTAGGAGTCCAGTGCTTTTACCCACCATGCCACCTGCCAATCTCTACAGAGTAAACTTGTGAAAATATCCCTTTAAACTTGTTAACCAAATACCTGTTTTGTTTTTTTTTAACTTGTTGTACCCTGTTTTACCAGTTAGAAATACTTTTAACCATATACAATTAAAAAAATGCATTTAAAAAAATAAAAAAAACACAGGGAAATAAACAAAATAGTTTATTTCTCTCTTACCTAAAGGACACTTAGAGGCAGGTTGTCCAAGTTAGGGTTCACAGGGCCATCAATGACTGAGAAACTTAACTTTCTGCTGTATCTCCAATGCTATGGCTTCCATTCTCAAGATCACCTGAAAATAAAAGATGATTGCTGGAGTTATTAAATGAAAAGTTTGCAGGTTAAAAAAGGAAGAGAGATGGGGCCTTTATTTGGCATGGTAGTTAAGACAATGGACTCCCACATGGCTTACTGTGGTTCGTGTCCCAGACCTGGCGGCTTGCTTTCTCACTTTCTCTCTCTCTCTCATCAAATTAAGTAACAATTATAATAAATAAGATAAAATAAAATAATGTTAAAAAAAAAAGAAGAGAGAACACAAGTGAAGATTCTCCCAGTTGTCTGCTCTAGATTAACTTTTTCTCTTGTAGAACTTGGATGAAACCAGCAACACATTGCCAATGTAAAGTCACATAAAGACCTATGACATTCCATAGAACCACAGAAATGATGAGCGTATGTCTAGGGATGATTTTCTTTGCGGGACTACAAAAATGATACTAAATTTTAGGTATCAGAGTATTGAAATACAAGTCAACTCATCATTTTCTGGTGTTCTTTATTATGGACTACAGTCGAAAGACTTCACAAATAAATTCTTTTTTTTTTTTTGGCCTGGTAGTTTTTAGGATGTTATTTGTACCATTCTAAAATGAATGATCATGATATACCCAAGTCTTGGCTGACGTTATGAGCTACTGAATCTGAAGGTTCAAAATCTTTCAGTTTACAAAATTTGCCATGTCTTTCATAAATTATAATGTGTTATATACTCTGCCTCGTGTGTCTAAGCTTAATCTTGATAAACCAAATTCATTGCTTCTGAACTTTCATGATCTCCAGCAGTGAATTCAGTTCAAATGGAAGGCTTTCCATCTATCTCCATCACAATTCCTGTCATCCATAGCATCTTGCTGCTCCTTGTAAGATGAGTAATGGGATTCTCTCAGAATTTCTTCTGTTTATCTAGCATGACACGATACTTCTTACTGTCAGAAAAAACATTTCTGAAATTCCCCCTTTTTACAGTGCTGAAATTTTGTCCTATTTGCCCTTAATTTGTCAAAAATATTTTTATGTGGATTTTTTTTCTTTGTTTACATTGTGAAATTATAGGTGATGATATTAGGTTACTGGAAAAGTTATTATGTATTGTTTCTGTGTAAAAATGCATCATGTCTTTTCCAACAACTAAATATATAGATAGATACATAAATACAGATATATAAAATTAAAATATATATTTTATAAATATACATGTATACAGTATGTGTGTGTATATATATATAAAGGCAGTTTATATATATATATATACATGCATATATATAAATATTTGTTTTTATGCCAGCGTGTGCATGCACATGAAAGAAAGAGGGAAAGAAAGCACTTTCCTATGACCCGATCACACTGCGATCCTTTCTTCTTCAGTTCTCCATCTTGTAGGATCCTGGACATGCGTGCAATGATATGTTTTTTGAGCTCCTGAGATCAGGAGTTGAACCCTGCTCTACCTTGCAAGATCTAGCTTAATATATGTGGCACTTTAACAGCTATGCTGTTATGCCAGCCCTATATTTACATGTCTTTAATATTTTCAGATAAAATTTCAAATGAAAAAATTTGAACACTTGTACATAAGTTTTTATCTTGCTTGAATAAAAAAGATCTCTATTTAGTATAGATTTCATGTAAAACAAGAATGTACTTCTCTTAATTTTATTACCTTGATAATGTTTATTAAAATCATCTCAAGGTATGTAAAAAGATATGCTACTTTAATTTCAATTATTTTCTTATGATACATATGGGTCTATTTCTAAACACTTGATTGTATTCTACTGGCTTATTTTTTTCTATTGTTATCCCAAAACTATACCTAAATTGACTGCTATAATTCAAGTAAATACTGACAACAGGTAGATAAACAGTTGACTTTGTTTTTTGTTACTGTTGTTGTTTTGGCTATTCTAGATACTTTGTGTTCTCACATAAATTTTAGAAGTTTGTTATCAACTTCTATTAAAAATATTTTTGGGGGGTTCAAAAGGTGGCATGGTGGTTGAGCACTGGAATACCACATGGCTAACCAGAGTTCGAGCCCAGGATCTGCTAGATTGCTGATTGTTTCCAATCTCTCTCTTTCTCTGTTTCTGGTGAGTGCATGTGCCAAATAGCAAATTGAAATAATAATGATAATAAATGAAATTAAATAATTATTTTTTAAAGAACTGTTTTGTTTATTTAATTAATTTATTTATTTGTATTTATTTATTTTAATTTGACCGGACAGAGACAGATTGGGACAAAAAGAGAGGGAAAATGAGAAAGCAAGTCACTAAGTCTGGGATACAAAACACGGTCATCCATGTGCAAGTCAAACGCCGCGAACCACCACGCCATCTGCCGGCCCCAAATAAGAAATTCTTCAAAAAATATTTTTCCCCGAATTATGATAGTGTTGATTGTGTTAAATTTGCATATCACCTTAGGGATAATTTGCATATATTTAGGGATAATCAATAATATAAAATGCTGAAAAATGCAATCCCTTAGGATGAAAAATTATCTTTAAAGTTTTTTTGTAGACTTTATTAGACATTTCTTACACCCATACAAATAAATCATTCTAATGTATTTTACATATTGTGGTGAAATCATGAAAAATGCTAAAATTTAATTTTCCATTTATTTGTTGCTAACATAAAGATATACATTTAATGTGATATAAATTGAGTATAAATACTGATATAAATTGAATATACAGTTTTTAACTTGTTCAATTCATTTACTAATTATTTTATTTTGAAAGAACCATTTATATAATTTTATTTATTTATCTATTTTAATTTATTTAATTTGCTACAGGGCAAATGCGCTCACCAGAAAGAAAGAGAGAGAAAGCAAGCCACCAGGTCTGGCACTTGAACCACTGTCAGCCATGCAGGAGGCTGACACCTTAACCACCATGCCATCTGCTGGCCCTTACTAGTTATTTTTAAAATCTTTAGAAATATTCACTCCCATAATTTTATTGTACAAATAAAAATGGTTTTAGGATTTGCTTTTACAATTTTATACATTGTAATTTTCATATATCTTTTTATTGCTTTATTACACTAGGACATGAAGTATAATGTTATACAGAAAATGCAAAATGCAGTGGGTCAGCAAGTGGTGTGGTGTTTAGGGTGCTGGACTCCCATATAGCTGACCATCTTTTGAGTCCTGCACCTGGCAGCTTGCTCGCTCTCTCTCTCTCTCTCTCTCTCTCTCTCTCTCTCTGGTTAGTACATATACTTACAGCAAATTAAAAATGTCAAAACCAATAAATAAAATTAAATAAATAATTCTTTTAAAAATTTTAAACACAAAATAAAAGACTTTGTCTTGCTGTTTTGTTTTGTTTTCTTTTACAAAGGGTGCATGCGCTTGCTAGAGAGGGGGAAAACCCCCTATGGGGTTATGGTCATACTGTAATCCTTTATCCTATGTTTATCCATCCCGTCAGGATTTGGGGCATACACATGTATCCATGTGTTTTTCAAGGCACTAGGGCCATGATCTGAATTACAGTTGACTATTTGAGATCCAGTTCCCTAAAAACAGCTTAAACACTGCATAGAGGGTTGGACTTGTTGGTCTTGATCATGTAGAAAAGTACCCAGTAGATCAGCATCAAATATATTGTGGCTGTACACACACATACAGATACAAATGCACACACACACACACACACACACGTATATATACACATTGAAAATGTTCCTGAAAATCGAAATAAAGTACAAGTTCACTTTAGTGTGAAAATAGTAGCAATCTCATAAATACAAAGATACAGAAAGGTTAAAAGTAAAACAATGTTGGGACCATAAGACAGCATAATGGTAACACCGCTGGACTCCCATGCAGTAGACCACTTGAAGTCCCAGACCTGGTGGCCTAAAACTTGTGCTGGGCACATGTATGTGCACCAAAAATCCCAAGAAGAGAATGAAGGAGAAGAGATTGTGGCATGGCCATCCCCGTCTGGGGACTAATTTCTCGCTTTTTGTCTCTCTAACTCTCTGGCAAGTGCACACAACCTAGAACAAAAATCTCTCAAAAAATAATAAGTAAGTAAAAGCACTGTCTACATGCTAACATTAATCATAATAAACCTTGTGTGCCTCCACTTATATCAAAAGAGGTAGATTTAGGGAACAGTGAGTGACATGAAGGTTAAGGCCCCTGGATCCCAAATGGCTGGCTGTACTATTCGAATCCCAGACCCCAAAACTTGCAGCACACATGGGTGCATGTCTGTGTCCTAAATCCCTAGGTGAGAATGGAGGAGAGGGTTGCAGAATGGCCACCCCACCCCCACCCAACTAGTGAGGCATGATCTCTCTCTCTCTCTCTCTCTCTCTCTCTCTCTCTCTCTCTTTTGTCTGCAGAGAGCACACATGCCCTACAGCAAACAAACAAACCAAAAGAAGCAGACTTCAAGATAGAGTTTTATCAGTAATAAAGAGGACATTTCCATAACGATAAAATGGTTATTTCAAGAAGATATAAAAATTATAAAAATGTGTACATGTAACAAGAGAGCTTCAAAATACATAAATAAAAATATGAAAGTGCTGAAAGGTAAGATTTAGAATTATAGCTGGAGATTTTGAGACCCTACTTCTATGAATAATTAGTAAAACGAGTCTTTTAAAAAAGGAAAACAAATATAGACCTTAAAAAAAGGAGTGTGTTCTGAATTCCTGTAACACAGTATTTGTGACTTTATTGCACTTATAATTTTATACACACACACACACACACACACTACATCCCATCTCTCTAAGGGGAAAATAAATAATGTTATTTACTATGTATTTTTTACTGTATCTATATTTGGAACAAAACTTTGCATTACACTCTCCTTCTTCCAAATTTTGTTTTAATAAAAGTTATATTCCCTTTCTCTAACTCTCACACTCATGAAAGAAGGAAAAAATGTATTGTATACACAACGGGTCTTCAAAAATTTCATGGAGAATGAGTATTATGAAAAAATTATGCAGGGACTTCAAATACCTCTTACACCAAAATAAACCCATACTTTAATTCCATTTCTACAGATATGTTATATTTTCTTTATCCATTCACTCATCAATGGATATTTGTGTTGTTTTTATGTGTTGGCTATGGTGAACAATACTGCAGTTTTTTGTTTTTGTTTTTTAATAGTGACTGCCTTATTTGATATTCCCACCAATGATGTGCAAGTTTTCTGATTTCTCCACATCTTTACCAACTTTATTTTTTGTTATAGTCTCCCTATTCGGTGTGAGGTAATATCTCATTATTGTTTTACATAAGACCTGTAACTTTGAAACTAGAAGAAATCACAGAGGAAAAGATTGTGACATTGGTATAGAAAATGAGTTCTTGGCTATGACAGCACAAGAACAAACAATGAAAGCTAAGACACGTGAATCTGTACTAGAACGGTTCTGCTCAGAAAAAGAGCAAAAACACAATTGAACATTGCTAACTTTCAGGGGAATGCAACTCTTTTAAATATATCATGTTGCAAAGTTTTTCAGTTGTATATGAGAACACAGGTGATGTGTAATTATCTGGTAATTTCATTAAATTTTGCATTATCAAAAATAGATACATTTTATTTTTAAATAATAAAGTAATATCTATTTTTAATTAAACAAAATACATGGCAATTGTAAAGATATATAAATAGGTTTAAATTATGTCACCATAAAAACCACAAATAGAAAATAGTTTATTGTTCCTTAAATGCATATTTATCTTGATAATAAATTTAATGTGAAAGCTTTGAAATAATAAACTATAAATATTTTTGTCATTTATATGTAAGATAGTTTTAAATTATTATCATTCAACTTCATATAAATCTTTTTTTATAATTTCCCTTGACCAAGCCATTATAATCTCTTCACTAGCAAAAGTTAAATTAGCTTTTATAAAATAAAGTGTTTAGTAGTCTTTATCTGTTGCCTTTTATTGTATGTTTTAAGGAATATATCACTAAGAATTATCTCAACATCCATTTTTCAAAATCAGTTATCTGTACACTCAGGGAAGCATAAACTTACCCATGGCTGTGACATAAACTTCTATAATTTTGGAAATGTCTGAAATTTAAAACTGCTAGAAATCTCATCTATCCTCACAGCATTTTCTTTCCCTTTCAGAACATAAACCTTAAAATAAGAGCTACAAACATATTGGAAAATTGCCAAAAACAATTAATTAGTAATTGTAGAAAACAATCATTTAAAATAATACTTTGCTCTAACCCCACTAACCAAGTAAAACTTAGCTTCCTCTCCTTGCATTTTTTTATTAATCTGATATTATCATGTGTGTAAAGATTTGACTTACTTTTTATAACTACTTCAACTGGGAAAAAGGGATATTAAAATGTGAATGAAACTCACTTGGACCAGAAAATGTGTTTTATGTATAAATTATCATTTATAAATTTTAAGATTCATTAGAATCAGTTTTCCTGTCTGTATATAATATTTCCAGTTTCATAAATATTAACCTATATCTGAATAGGCTAAATAATACTGTTCAAATTTTAGATTTATTCAAGGAAGGAAAATATTTTAAAAATATAGAATTCAAAATAGCTTCAATGTGATTAACTTGGTCTTTATTTTTTAGTAAAAACTGAAAATAACAATAGTAGAAACTGAAAATAACAATTTTACTTAGTTCTATGTCACATTTGAAGAGGAACATTGACAAATGGGTGGATATCTAGTGTAATGCCCAAGAGTTCATGAACCCAAAGAATAGGAGACATAATGTTTTCAAAGATTTAAAATGTTAGAGTTTTCTAATACATAGCCATAAATCTAGAACCAAGGAATATATATAGTACATAGCTAAATGTAAAATAGAGGCCAGCCTCAGTGGTGCAAGGGTAACACAATGCTCCACAATGCTAAAGCCACATGGGTAGGTCCCAAGTTCATGTCCCGAGGTCTCCCTATATATACCAGGTGCATGCATATGTGCCTGCTATTCTAACTGAGATTGGGAGTGGATCATGGCTTGAAGACTGCTTTTCTTTCTCAGTCTCTGTTCTAAGTATCTTCCTCATAAAAGAAATTAGTAAATATAAGGTTTAAAAAATATGCAATAGAGACAAAATAAAAATATACAAGGAGACTTCAAAAAATTCATTGGTAAATAGACTTGAAGACTATTTTGGCACAAAAAATTTTGAATTCTCTGATAGATTCTTCATAATGCACGTATTCCATGAACTTTTTGAAAACCTCTTGTAGTCTAGAAACTGAATGTGGAGTAGTAAATGACTTAAATTAGCATGATAAAATAAAGCCTATATGTTGTACCTCAGGGATATTTTAGAGAAAAAAATTCTATGATGGGTAGTTGAAGAAATCCCAAGAGTCCATGGCTTGATTGAACATTGTCAAATTTATAATAAATCCATGAAGTTTTAAAATATTTTTTATCTCATAAGAGAACATGTAAGATCTAAGTATGACATACGATTGTGGAGAAGGGGGAACTCACATTCGATATTAATGGGAATACAAATTAGCACGACTGTTATGGAAATCATTAACTAAAAACAAAGCTACTCTATGATTCAGTAATCTCTCTACAAGGTATATCCAAAAGAAAAATGAAATTATTATGGAGATGAGATACATGCACTCCCATATTTATTGTAACACTATTCATAATAAATAAGGTATGGAATCCCTACATGCTCCCAAATCAATGAATGGATAAAGACAATGTGGCATGTATGCACAATGGAATGTCATTCATCCATAAGAAAGGATGAAATCCAGTTATTTGAGTCAATATAGACAAACCTAAAGGAAATAATAAATAAAATAAAATAGTCACTGAAAGAAGTCAAATACTACATATTCTCACTCATTAGTGGAAGCTGTAAGATTCAACTGCATAGAAGTAGAGAGTGTAAAGTTGATTCCCAGAAGCTGGAGAGTGGTAGGAGTAGGGAAGATGGGGAGAAGTTCATTAACAGATACAAGAGGAATGAGTTCTAGAGCACTATAGCACGGTAGAAATAGCAATAGTTGATGACAATTCAATGTATACTTCAAAATAGTTGGAAGAGGGGAACCAGCAGTTAGCGTAATGGCTATGTCGCTGGACTCCCACGTAGTCGACCGCGGTTCGCATCTCGGACCCGGTGGCTTACAACTCACGCCGGGCGCGTGTGCGTGCGTGCCCAAGATCCCGAGACGAGAATGGAGGAGAAGGGATTGCGGCGTGACCATCCCCCCTGGGGGGTGATTTCTCGCTTTCTGTCTCTATGTCTCTGTCTGTCTGGCAAGCGCACGCACCCTATAGCGAAAAACCTCTCCAAAAAAAAAAAAAAAAATAGTTGGAAGAGGGACCAGCAGGTGGCGTGGTGGTTAAGGTGCTAGACACTCCCACATGGCCGACCACGGTTCAAGTCCTGAATCTGGTGGCTTACTTTCTCACTTCCTCTCTCTCTCTCTCTTTCTCTGCCTCTCTCTGGTCAAATTAATAAATGAATAAATAAATTTAAAAATTTAAACAATTCTTTAAAAAAATTAATATCTCTGCTATTAGAAAATAATAATAATAATAATAATAATAATAATAATAATAATAAAATAGTTGGAAGAATTGGATTTCAAATATGCACAAATCAAATTATGATAAACGAAGGGGTGGACATGTTTATTGCCCTGATTTTTTATCATTACACAATATACACTTTTTTGTTTTTGTTTTTGTTTTTGAGAAATTGTTGCTATAGGGCACGTGCGCTCACCAGAAAGACAGAGAGAGGCAGAGAAACAGAAAGCGAGAAATCACCCCCCAGGGGGGATGGCCACGCCACAATCCCTTCTCCTCCATTCTCCTTTCCGGATCTTAGGCAAGCAAGCAAGCACACATGTCCAGCATGAGTTTTAAGCCACCAGGTCTGGGACTTGAACCATGGTCAACTATATGGGAGTCCAGCAACATAGCCATTATGCTAACTGCTGGTCCCATTATACATGTTTTGAAAAGCCACACTGCATATATATATACACACACACACACACACACACACACACACACACACACTATTGTTTGAAAGTTAGAAAATATACTACCACTAATAATAAAAGGTCTAAAGAAACTGGTACCTACATAGTGTACGGAATAATTAGACATGTCTATGGGACAAAGTTAGTCAATGGCTATAAAGTTACACTTAGGTAGGAGGAATAAGTTCTGGGACTCCATTGCACATTATTGTAACTATAGTTAACAACAATAATATGCTTTGTATTTCAAAATACCTAGAAGAATTTTTAATTTTCTTACCAGAAAGAAATGATAAATATCTGAGGTAATTGGTATGGCCATTTTCTGAGCTTGATCATTATATATAAAATACATATACCAGCTATACTTTTTATACATTTAACTTATTAAAAATAGCTTTCTTCCTGCTAGACTCAAAGCAAAATAAAAAAATGAAGAAGAGTTATAAATACTACTAGTGTTCATGGAACTAATTTTTTTAAAGAATTATTTTATTCAACTTTATTTATTTGTTTATTTTAATTTGACCAGAGAGGGACAGAATGAGAGAGAGAAAGGGAGAGAGAGAGGTGGGGTGGGGAGTGAGAAAGCAAGCCACCAGGTCCAGGACTCAAACCGTGAACGGTTATGTGGGTGTCCAGTGACCTTAAACACCACTCCACCTGCTAGCTCCAGAGCAAATTAATTATTTAAGTAGCTGTTCTATCACCTACCTGATTTGATAGGGGAGATGCTACTAAGTTATTTCGTTTAATCATTGACTATGGCTGTATATTACTGCTTATTATTGAAGCAAACATATTTCCTTTCCTTGGGATTCAGAATAACAAAAGCAGCAAGTATTTCTTCCACCTCCTCAATAGAAACAGAGTTCTGACTGTGAGAAATACTAGGTACAGATAAAATGTTTCCTTTCTGAAGTCACAGAAAGTACGCCATATTGTCTATAATTATTATTGGGCTATAATTTGTAGTACAGGTGGTATGATATGTATATTTGGAAAAAAAGGCCATAGTAGCTACCTGTACAGAACATGGACTCAAGCAGCCATAATCGGATTCTGCTTTCATGAGCCACGATGTTTGGGGCATAAGCAACACAACCACTCTAAATGCAGGTAATTCTTTATTGTCTGACAAATGCATTGTAATAGTGTATTTCTTAAAGTATTAGAGTTGGATTATATAGATTATCCATGTAAAAATGCTTAAGGCGATTAAATGCAATTATTTTCAAGAATGTGGGATATCGTGAAATTCTTAACTTTGCAGAAATATAAAAATAAATTTACATTTATCTTTTCAAAGTTCTTTATTAAAGACTATCAGTGGATGTGAGTCCTAGGTAATACACTTTAATCATGAGCAATATATTTTAACAGATCCTATTCTAGTTCATTCTATTGCTAATAGCAGAGAATACCTAACACTAGGTTATTTATAAGAATAGAGATTTATTCAGATCATGGTTTGGGGTCCAAAGTCCAGGGGGCGTATCTGGTGAGAATCTTAATGGTGTCTCTGTCCTGATATCATACCCTGCCCTTAGCAGATGGTGTAATGGTTATGTCACTGGACTCCCACATAGTCGACCACAGTTCGAGTCACAGACCTGGTGGCTTAAAACTCACACTGAGCATGTGTGCATGCATGACCAAAATCCCAAGAGGAAAATAGAGGATAAGGGACTTCTGTGTGGCCATCCCCCCTGGGAGGGGAGGGTGATTTCTCGCTCTCTATCTCTCTGGTGAGCATATAAGCCCTATAACAAAAATCTCTCTTAAAAAAAAAAAAAAAAAAAAAACAGGGACCAGCAGTTAGCATAATGGCTATGTCTCTGGACTCCCATGTAGCCAACCGCAGTTCGAGTCCAAGATCCCAAGTCAAGAATGGAGGAGAAGGGGTTGAGGCATGGCCATCCACCCTGTGGGATGATTTAGCACTTCCGTCTCTGTCTTTCCAACAAGCATAAACATCCATAACCAAAAAAAAAAACTATCTAAATAAAATTACATTTACACAAAGTTTGTGTGATTATGTAGGCTCTAGTGGGTCCAGGTTTTACTATTTAAATTTACTATTTAAGAACTGGGCCCACTAGTTGAAGTACTTAAATTTACTATTTAAGAACTGGGCCCACTAGCTGAAGTACGTTAACAACTGTATATATTTTAGGGAACACTATGTTTCTGTACTTTCAGTTCATCTAAACACTATGTTTCTGTACTTTCAGTTCATCTAATTGTTCTGAGGAGAATACCCAGCACAAGGGGATTCTGTGTCAGGATTCTAGAAGATTTTTCCAGTTTCAATTATCCTCTTTTTTTTTTTTTTGGAGAGGTTTTTGCTATAGGACACATGCACTCACCAGAAAGAGAGAGCCAGAGAGACAGAAAGCGAGAAATCACCTCCCAGGGGGATGGCCACACCACAATCTCTTCTCCTCCATTCTCCTCTTGGGATCTTGGGCACGCATACACACACACACCTGGCTTGAGTTTAAGCCACCGGGTCTGGGATTCAAACCGCGGTGGACTACATGGGAGTCCAGCGACATAGCCATTACGCTAACTGCTGGTCCCATCCAGTTTCAATTATCAACTGTAGAAGATCCCCCTGAGAATTTCTGCCGCTGAGGCTGAGAGTTAGGACAGGTAAAACATAGCAGAGTGGAGGAGTATGACTTTAGTGTTGTGATCCTAAAGCAATGCTATATTGTATCACCAAGTAAACAAAGGCCCCTAAGAGTCATACAGCAGATAGAGGTATAACCCTAGGACTGAAGTTAGTATGCATTTTGAACAGAGAATAACATAAATAGTTATTTGAAGTTACTTTGGAGTTACCTTTCCCCTTGTTTTCTTCAGTTTAAAAGCAATAGTTATCAAAGGTTTTCTAAGAATTTGTTCTCAAGTTTAAAATGATCTCACCAAGAGATACATTTGAAACAGAAAAAAAAAAAAGAAAAAGAAACTTGTGTGAGCCAAGTGAACACATGGTTAGTTCCAAAATATCTACAATCATAATTAATGAGGCTTTGAGTGAATAAAGTCTTTAGAAGAATGTATGGCTTTTGTATCAACATTTAGTTTTTAAAACAAAGTTTCTTTTATTTTTATCTCTTGTCGTACTCTGGTGGTCTCTAGAAAACCGAAGCTACTTGTCAGCCCCAGATATAATTTCAAGCTCTAAAACCAGATCAGGTTGCAAGAAGGAAAGTCGACATTTCATCTTTGTGGCTTTAGAAGCCACATGTATCATCAAGAAACTTATGTTCCCTGGACATGAACAGACTCAGGTAAACATATGCTTCCCTGAACAGCCCAGCCAGAGAAGTCTGTGTCTGCTGCAAAAATAGGATTGCCATTTAGAGCAGGTGGATTCTCCTATTGTTTTTAGCTGCTTCTTTTCCTTCCCTGACACCTTTCAGGTGTAAGAAATTAGTTGAGACCAGGACATCTTCCTTAATCAGGAGTCTAAATTTTGGTTTAAAGGACTTTGACCAAGTAAGACAAATCTCAAGATAAGGTCATCTCCTAGACAAAGGCTTTCTTAATTTGTCCGTTATAAAGGAACTGAAAACATCTTTTACATAACCACCTTTACTAAAATAGAGACTAGAATGGATCTCTTCATAGACAGAAGTCATCGTTCCAGCGAAGTTTACTCTTTAGAACAAACTCGGCCATTCTTCCCTCAGAGAGGCAGAGACAATTTGTCAGAGGCCCCTCTGATGATCATCACGGATTCATCCAGCCACTTGGATATGTAAAACCATAATTTTGGTTGTTTTCTGCTATATCAAGATCCAACTCCAGATCAAATTACAAAATACATAGCTCACTTTTTACTCCACTCATCCTTGTATCCTTCCATTTACTTTTTCCTTCAGTAATTCCTGAGGATATCTATTTCTTTCCACCATTTCCTTATTCTGATCATTTTTCAATTAAGTGCCAGAAGGTAAAGCAAGAAACTAATTCCTGTTCATGTGATAGTTGGTAGGCTTTACGATAGCAATCTTTTCAGACTCTATTTGTTACTTTATAGCATTTAAGTCAAATAATCTTTAAGACTGAGCCTCTTTCAAAATACTGTGTAAAACCAACACTTCCAGTGTGAAGTTCTAAGTCTGTAGAAATAACTTTGAGCACAAGAACATTCTGTGTGCAGAAAGTCAAGCCAACAATTGCATCTAGTCAGAAGTCAAGCCTTAACTGTATGTTTCTCTCTGTGTCACCAGAGTATATTTATAGAAAGCACACACTATAAATCAGAAGATATGATATCCTCTAAAGAGTTAGCATAAAAGAATATATATGTCTTTATGCAATATTACTTCCCTAGCAAGGGTCAGGGATTTGTATTCTATAAAACAGATTTCATGTGACTTGGGCTGGGAGGACAACTTTAGGGAAACTCAAAGACCAAGATAAAGGGCCAAGGTCCATGACCTGGTGCTCAAAAGGACCAATGGCAGTAAGTGGAAATATGAAGTCCAGGAAGTCATATTGTTTCCAGAGCATCCTGGAAGTACTCATGTTTAACAGAGTTGAGTTTTGCAGTTGAATATTATAGCTGATGTTCAACAAAAGGCCATTAGTGAAGTAGGAAATTGATAAGCAGTAGTCTTACACCTGAAATAAACTGTTTAACTTCCAAAATGTTTTTATTTACTGAAAGTAGCTTAAAAATTTGTTTTTAAATTAAAAATCCACTGACCAAATCAAACAAGTATTTGATCATTCTATTGATACAAACACACACACACACACACACACTATTAAAGTCTACATTTCCAGGTTAGTTGGTGGCAATGGTAGTTAAGGAGTCTGGATCCCACATGGTCAACTACACAGTTCAAATCCCAGACTCAGTGGCTTAAAACACAAGCCAGAATCCTAAGAGGAAAACGGAGGAGATGGGATTGTGGTATGGCCTTCCTCCCACGAAGTGATTTCTCACTTTCCTTCTCTCTCTCTCTCTCTGCCATTGTCTTTCTCTGGTGAGTGCATGCACCCTATAGCAAAACTAAAAAGAAACAAACAACAAACCTAAATTCAATTCCCTTACTGAGAACTATCAGAATCAATTAAGTATGTTTTCTTGACAGTAAGAATTTCTCAATATTCTGACGAGTACTTTCAGACCAAAGACAATAGAACACAGTACAATTCACTTTAAAATTCTACACTAATTCTATATGAAATCATTTAAAATCTACAAATATTACTCTGCTTTTAAACTGACAATTAAAAGTTATAAAATTGAATAACATACTATTTCCACTGTCTTTTTCATATTTTATTATTTATATAGAATCCTTAAAAATGCCTCCTAAGTCAAAAACTATGGGGATATTGAAATCTCTTTGTAATTCAAGTTGTTAACATTGAGGATTCCAAGATACAAATATGTCTTCATGATTTTTTACTATAAATATAAGCAATATCTGTCCTTCTCTCTATAGTCTCTTTAGTGCCTATATGGAGTGGTGCACATAGTTAGTGTTCAACATTTATTAAATAATAATTGAGTAATGATATTCACCTTGACATATTACTGAAGTTTTTAAACTTCTTAATGATATCTCATATAAATTTTTGAACAAATGAAATTTTTCAAATAGCTGCCTTTTTGGGCTTATTGCTTAAAGGCTGTTCTACCTCAGCTACCATTTCCCATCAGCACACTGATTAACCCCATTAACACTTCATCCATCCTTTTGCCGAAATAGTATTTCTCTTTTATCAAACGTATAAAGGCAATTACAGTAAATGGTTCCATCCATTTATATCAATGATTTTACTCACTATTCAGCCCATATTGAACAAGATACTATCTTTTAATATTTAAGATTTCAATAAATTTTAGTATAAATAGACTTACTGTAACTTAAAAGTAGAAGCAAAATATCTTGATATTTAATCATACAGTCTTCAATTAAATGTCTTTTTTCCTAAGAATAAGAGTTGTAAAATATGACAAACATTGCTTAGTATTCTGGGTTGGATAGGATCTACCCAAACTTTATGTCCTTCCTGGAATCTCAGAATGTGACCTTACTTGGAAATAGGGTCACTGCAGATGTAATTAATTCAGTTAACATGAAGTCATACTGGAGTAAGGTGGGTCCTTACTTCAATATAATGGATACCTTATAGGAGAAGAAAAAGAGACACACATTGAAGATAGCCATGTAATAAAAGAAACAGAGTTTGGAACATTGCAGCTACAAGCTAAATAAAGGGAAAGATTTATCTGTACTAATATACAGTATACTCATGCTGGGAAAATTCATTTTGCAAGCTATAATGATATAATGATTGAATGTATAAAAAGAAAGAGAAAGAAGGAAAGAAGAATTAGAAAGAAAGAGAGAAAGATAAAGAAAGAGAAAGAAAGAAAAGAAAGAAAGAAAGAAAGAAAGAAAGAAAGAAAGACAGAAAGGATTACTTGAAACCATAAGAAGCTAGTGATACAAGCCCCTGAAAAGTCAAAAATAAGTTTTCTTTGACTAGTCTTGAATATAATATTTGCCTAGAAAAGAAAAAGAAATACATCTACAGTCCTAAGTAACTTACTGTGCATAGTAAGAAGAGCTGATGCTCTCTCTCCCTCTTGGCAAATAGATACTTCCCACACACTATGATAATGATCCTGTAGTGACCATATTGTGAAAGTCTTAATTATTCAACCATGGCAAGACATTGTCACAAGTAGCATATACAGATTGAAGAGATCCAGGTGTCCTCCTAGGAATACTTTGTCTTGAATTCTTTACCCCAAATAGAACTAACAGCAAAGTCTTGCTCCAGACCCAACTCTAGATTGCCCAGTACCTAGAAAACAGTATCATTCACCAAAGGTACCTTCATAAAAGCTTCTCTGGAAAGCCCCTGGATTCTTACCCTCAGACCTCATGTAGTCACATCTCTGACTTAGGTCTAAAAGCCCTGCTTACCCCACAATGGTGCTGAAGACATTTTATGAGTCTTAAACTCTACCACTCTCATGGTTAATAGATTTAGTAATTAAGCTTTCTTATAAGCAAACTTGTCTCAGAAACTGGCTTACTCTGTGACCAGTGATCAGGCCTATTTTATGTATCAGTCTAGTAACACCTAAACAGCACAAGAAAGGGCCCTTTCCTAAAGCCTTTGGAAAGAGCATGAGCCTAACATCACCTTCATGGACTTCCAGCCTCCCAAATCATAAGAGAATAAATTTTGGGACCAGCTGATGGCATAATATTTATGTTGCTGGACTCCCACATGGCCAACCACTATTCATGTCCTTGATCCAGCAGCTTCAAACTCACATGGGCACATGTGTATGAATATCAAAATCCAAAGAGGAGAATGAAAGAGAAGGGAATGCTCTGTGGTTATACCCCTGGGAGTTGATTTCTCCCTTTCTGTCTCTCCATCTCTCTGTCTCTCCATCTCTCTGTCTCTCCAGAGAGCCCATGTGCTCTGTAGCATAAATCATTCTTTCTTTTCTTTTTCTTTTCTTTTCTTTTCTTTTTTTTTTTTTTTTTTTTGGGAGAGGTTTTTCTATAGGGCACGTGCGCTCACCAGACAGAGAGACAGAGAGACAGAAAGCGAGAAATCACCCCCCAGGGGGTATGGCCACACCGCAATCCCTTCTCCTCCATTCTCCTCTCGGGATCTTGGGCATGCACACACACGTGCCTGGTGTGAGTTTTAAGCCACCAGGTCTGGGAAGTGAACTGCGGTTGAGTACATGGGAGTCCAGCGACATAGCCATTACGCTAACTGCTGGTCCCGCAAAACTTTTTCTTAAAAAAAGAGACAGAATACATTTCCGTTGTTTCTAGCCATATAATTGATGTTATGGCAGCTACAGCAAACTAATATACTCAGTATTTTTGTAATTAATATATTCATAGTATGAACATATAATTTACTTGGTCATATCAATCATTTCTATTACAAGAAATATTTTATACCTTTTAGATGTGATTATGATTACATTTCAGTGATGTTTAATCCCTTTGAATCTAAGGAGACGTTGAAAATTTTTAAGAGGTGTATATATTAAATATGTGTGTATAAAAATAATTAAAATTAAAAACAAAAAATATCTGCAAAACAAACCTTTCCATTGAAGGTGTGCTATTAACATAAATCGGGTCTTTTTTGAGTGATTCACTGACAATACAATGGTTTAAAAATAGTAAACTTCTGGACCAGCAGGTGGTGTGGTGCTTAAGGTGCTAGATTCCGACATGGCTGACTACAGTTCGAATGCCAGACCTGGAGGTTTGAAAATCACACCAGACACTTGCAAGTGTGTACCCAAAATTTCAGAAGGAAGGTAGAGGAAAAGGGATTGTGGTATGGCCATTCCTGTGGGGGATGATTTCTCACTTTCCTCTCTCTGTTTCACTTTTTCTACAGTGAGTACACTCAGACTATGGCAAAAACCTAAAATAAAAAATGTAAACTCTAATTTTGATCTAGAATGTTAATGCGTATTATGTATAACAAACTCTCATATGAAGAAGTTAACATATATGTGTGTGCTATTTTCATATTTTTCCATTGCTAATTTATTTCACTCTTCCCTACCCCCAAATGATGCATAGTCTCCCCAAGTATGAGTTTCCTTGCCCAAAAGAAAGCTATATTTTCAGCCTTGGAAGATAACTTTAAAACATATAAAAAGAAGTCAAAAGGCTATGTATTGAATGACTCCATTTATATAGCATTCTATACAATGCAAACCTGCAGATAGAGCAGGCCAGCTTAAGGTTTATCAGGATTGCAGCCTTTCTGAATTAAGTAAAGCCTCTAAGGAGAACGAATTGACCAAATGTTGAGTCATAGGGAAATCTGTTTGAGAAATGGTCAAATAAGAAACCAGGAATGGGTATTGGAAGGAATCAGGCTAAGTACTTAGGGGAAAGCAATTGACTGATTGATTGTAGTGAGAAATGATTTGCAAATATTTGTATCTTGTACCTATAAATACCAAGACCATGTTGAACTTTTTGAGACAGTTTGATTGTCTCCTTTTAACTGGTTAAAGAAATAAACTCCCATCTTCAAAAAAATAAAAATAAGCTAGTTCAAAGAAACTTTCCCTAAATATGTGTGTGTGTGTGTGTGTATGTGTGTATGTATGTGAATGTGTGTGTGTGTGTGTGTGTATGTATGTATATACATACACATTTTCCAGACATTATTTTGGTCATGAAAATTTTTATTTAAATTCTCACTCCATGAGAAATAATATACAAAAAAATAATTAATTCTTCTTTCTTTTTTTTTTTTTTTTTTGGAGAGGTTTTTGCTATAGGGCACGTGCGCTCACCAGACAGACAGAGAGAGACAGAGAGACAGAAAGCGAGAAATCACCCCCCGGGGGGATGGCCACACCATAATCCCTTCTACTCCATTCTCCTCTCGGGATCTTGGGCATGCACGCACACGCGTTCGGCATGAGTTTTAAGCCACCGGGTCCAGTACGCGAACTGTGTTCGACTACATGGGAGTCCAGCAACATAGCCATTAGGCTAACTGCTGGCCCCAATTCTTCTTTACTAAGAAAAATTCGGGATATTATTTTTATTGTTTTTAAGTAACTTAGGACAAAAGAATATGTTCTATTCCAAGTTGACCAGAAATTTGATTATTAATCCTTCCATCCAGAATAATTTACTGGAGAATGTATAGGCTACAGAGGAGAAACTGGGTGGTTACATTTATATTATTATTATTATTATTATTATTATTTGTGTTGTTTTATTATTACTAATAATTACTAATTTTTTACAAACCTATCCCTACTTATGCAGGAGATTGTGTATTTGTGTCCTTCCTGGCCCAATAACTAGGTGTTCTGAGTTGCTTTATGATGTGTATACTGAATGGTATTTGTGTGCATATATTTTCATCATATCAGACTACTCCACTCTGCTGCTTCTCTGAAGTGCAGAAAAAAAGTGAAGGGACATACTATAAAGAGTAATAAGAAAGTGACTTGTCTGAACCCACTGGAACTAGAGCACCTAAAAGGCTATAAGAATGAAAGATATCCAGGTTATTATAGCATAGTATAGATATTTTATTTGTTATTTTTCACCCATGGGTAGAATTGAATTGAATATTCCAAAATAGTTTTTAAAATTCTCAGCACTATGATTCATGTTTTATATACATATTTTTATTTCTTTAGCAATTTTAAGGCAATTTATATATCAAGACATATTTGGCAATGACTATGGTGGTCCATATTTGGTTGAAGCTTTGTATTAATAGGTTTCATGCCATTATAACAAAACACCCAAGACAGGGTAATTAATAGAGAAAGTATATTTATTTTCTACAGTTTTGGAGGCTTGGATGTCTAATGTTGAGGGGACTACATTAGAAAAAGGTCTTCTTGCTGTGCCATTCTATGATAAAAGACAAAAGGTCAAGAGGTAGGGAAAAGGGGCTAAATTCTTTTACGAGGAGTCCACTCCCATGAGAACACTCCTATGATAATGGCATTATTCCATTCATGAGAGCCCATCCCTCGTGCTGTACAGCTCCCACCTTTCAATGCTGTCACATTGGGGATTACATTTCCAGCATATGAATTGAGGGAGACACATTCAAATCATAGCAAGTCATGAAGAGCTCACAGTCACATAAGCTTTCTTACATATCTTTTAAAGTAACCAAGAAATTAAACTAAAACTGTGGATAATTCCTTCTCTTAGGATACCTTCTAAAACCAAAAGAAAAAGGTTATACTTAATCACTGGCATAGAGATTAGAGTGCTGGATCCTACCTGGCCAGCTCTGCTGTTCAAGTCCTGGACCCTGCAGTTTGAAAAATATACTAGACTCATGTGCCTTCATGCCCCAAATCCTAACAGGACAGTGGAAAAGGAATTGTGACATGGCCATACTTTCCCTCTCTCTCTTATAAGCACACTTGCCCTATAAAACAATCTAAAATAAATAAATAAAAATATTTTATTCTTTATTAGTTTCAAATTGTATATCTTAAATGAAGTCATATATAGGAAGATGCTTTGTATAATATGAAGTACCAAGTAAGGCTGGTTTCAATAATAATTCCAAATATTTATAACAAAGTATATTAAACCAAGACTTCAAGAAAAAGAAAGTCTGAAAAGTGTTGTTTTGGGGACCAGTATATGTCATAATTGTTACGTTGCTGGATTCCCACATAGTCAACTATGGTTCTAGTCCCAAACCAGTCAGCTTAAACTCACACCGGCACATATGTGTGCATGCCAAAAATCCCAAGAAGAGAATGGAGAAAGGATTGCAGTGTGGTCATCGCCCCTAGAGGGTTATTTCTCATTTTCTGACTCTCTGTTTCTCTGTTGAGCCCTGTAGAAAAAAATCTAAACAAAAAAGTGTGGCTTTATTAGTAGTATCTGCAGAATTCTGATGTGCATAACCATTAATTAATGAGTGAATTGGCCTCTGTTATGCTTGATAAATTAATGAAACACTGGTGTGCTAAAATATTTGTTTTTTTCTGAGCTTTTTTTTTTTTAGATGATGCAGAGTACTTGATCTGATATACTCTTCATAAAGCTTACTAGAAGGACTGAGGCAACTCGTTTTATCTACCTTCCTCATAGGGAATGATTTCTCACTTTTTCACTCTCTATGTCTCTCTCTCTCTCTCTCTCTCTGGTGAGCACATATGCACTACAGCAAAACTTAAAAATCAATTAGTCAATGAAGGATATTTGATCCTTGCCGCTGAAGGACAAAAAATACAATGCTTTATAAAATGTGCACTAAAACTTATTTGAGTTGAATAGTTCCATTTTTTTGCTTCAAATAGCCCCTGAGTTAACTCTTCTAGAGCAGTCATCATGTTTACTTAGATAGACTTAAACTCAATAGTTTATTCTTTAGCAATTTTCATATTTTCTTGCCTTTATACAGATAATGATTATGAAGTAGAAAATTTCAGGTGGCAATGTTACAATTTGAAAGAAATATATTTAGGTAAATTTTACTTCCAAAGATTATATTTTGATGTCATGGATATGTTTATCATAAACTTTAGGACTTTATTAGTGGTTAGATTCACCTTGCATTATTTGCTCATTTGGTGTAATCACTGGTGCTATAAACTTTTTTAATTTTACAAACTAAAAGAACTGACCATTTTTTTTTAAGAAGTTGGGATTCCTCCAAGGGGAAAGTAGTGTCTAGAACAAGCCCATTTTTATACATTAGGCTCTAGTCATTAATCTCCTACAAAGCCAACTGTAACAGTTCTCATTAGATTTCTTCCCTACCCCCATGGACAAGGATGATTTGCAAAGGTTAAATTGAATCATGAGCCCTAGCCCACAGAGTTTCATCAGATCTGCTTCTTTACTGTCATGACAGTGTCTGTCCCAACTAATTAGGTCTCTGCTGTGCTTCCTATTTTTAATTCATGGATAATATCCAGCCTTGCCTTGGCAAGTTGCGCTTTCTTCTTATGATCAATGCCTCTCCTTCTCCCTGTGGATAGAGCTATATTACCTCTGCTGGATGACCCAGGCCCTTCTCTGGTTTTCTGACCTCCTGATGTCAACTGTATTTCTAGATATAGCTATGTTCTTACCTTATACTTTTAATATCAGTGTGTACCAATCAATCTGAACTTGCCTGCTACTGGGTCAGTGACATCCTTGCTCAATGTCTATTTACCAGAAAATGTCTAATGTAATGCTATCATATGATCGGTAAGATGCTAAATGAGAGGATATTCCTAGGGCTCTCTATAAGGTGACATATCTTTCCATTTAATTGTGATCATATACTAACTCTACCTATTCTACCAGAAAATTTGATAGGGAAACAAAAACTTTTTGATAACACCGTGTTTTCAGAAATGCCTACTACAGGGATTACCAACATCCAAACCACCCAATACTTGGAAAGTGATTGCCACAGGTTAACTGCCTGGAGTTGTCTTGGGGAGTGAAAATACTGGCTGATATATGGCTAACAAAGTGTTAAACTTCTAGGTCTCACTTTGACAATAAGCAATGGGGAATTATATAAAGTCTTTAAATGGATGAAAAATGTGACAGAATTTGTAATATAAGAACTTTTTGTGGATGCAGTAAAAATGGTAGAATGGAGTGGAAGTTTCTGGAAAGGAACAAAGAGAAATCCTAGATTGTGAACAAAAAATTGGTGTTCCCTTCCACAAACAAGATCAACAAAGAGAATTAAACAAGTAATCTTAGAGAAACAGATGACTATGACTCTGGATCTCAGATCTGAGGGAGTGACTTCATTTTGAACTTCCAAAATTTGTTTCTGAGGCTATTGGTAGTTTCCTTGCCTATTACTTTAATTAAAGTTAATTTACCAGGAAGCATATGGCAGAATCTTCAAGTGGGATGAGTCAGTAAATATAGTTCTTAAAAGAGAGGACTGGTAAGGGTGAAAGAAACCAGGCAGAAGCTAGAAAATGTTATTATTAAATATTGGGGGGTTATTCAAAAAGTTTATGGAAATGCCTATTATGAAATAACTGTGTGTGGATTTCAACATTTTTTACACCTAAATAAAACCATAATTTAATTCCATTTTTCCACAAGGTGTTTGAAGTCTCTTCACTTAAGGGAATGTCAAAGGAGTAAAATGTTTAAGGTTGAAGAGTAAGGGTAAAAACAGGTTATACAATGATTATTTGGAATTTTGTTGAGTTTTAAATATTGTGGGGATATGAGTAAAAGGCTGTGGAAAATTGGTATGTTGAATATGGAGTCCTGTAGAAAGTTATGGATTAGAGGTAATGGTATCATTAAACACAACAGAGAGAAGAATTTTTAAAAGAGGAAGAATTATCTTATAAGTTAGAAAGATTAAATAGGAGAAATGATGAAATAGGCCATTTATTGGGCCATGAGGAGGTCCTTGGTGATGTTTACAAATATTTGAATAGTGCAGTGAGGGAGTAGACTGCATTGACTAATGCTAAGTGAAGAAGTGAATGCAATTGACTCATTTGAACAGTTTGGTAATAAATAAAAGAAAACAGTTTTATATCTGGTGGCCAAAAATTAGTTTACAGATATTTTAAAATGTATCTTTACATCTGGGAAACTCAAGAAATTAACTGGCTATTTATTTTTAATACGTAAAAAATAGATTAAAAAATAGATAAAAACTGTATGAGCCAGCCCAGGGCCAGGTAGTTATGGCAGCTAGGTATCAGATAACCAAATGAGTAGTTCCAGTCCTAGACCTAGCAGCTTAAGAAACATGCCAATTTAAGAAACTCACCAGGTGTATATTCGTGCTTGCCCTAAATTCCTGAGGAATGGAGAATTGGAGGAAAGATATCTATCGTGACACAGTCATGCCCCATGAGGGGTGCTTTCTCAATTTTCCTCTCTCTCTGTTTTTGTGTCTCTCTGTATCTCTTTCTGGGGAGCTCATGTACCCCTTTGCAAATTAAAGACAGAAATATTAAAGGATTAACAATTGAGACTGTCCAGGTTTTACCATGTAAAAGCAAAGAGCAGTATACAAGAAGATACCTACTCACTGTTGGTGAGAATATAAATTAGTATGACTTTTCAAGGAAGAAGATCAATAATTTTCAAGTATCAGAAATATTTTGTTCTCCTATGTACAAATTAATTTATATGATTCTATACTAAATAAATCATCATATTTGATAGCTCCTATGATTCTCTCCTAAATGCAAAAATTAAATTTCTTCAGAACGTTATGTCTATAATTTTGTAAAATTGAAATACTTAATCATAATCATGCCTATAATTTACAAATAGTGAAAAACCACAAAGCAATGTATTAGATATATTATACTGTAATATATGTTGGGCTGTTGGAAAAGTCATGATCCATTTTTTGCATAGAAAAATGGGAAAAATATGTCATGACTTTCCCAAAAGTCTGATATTATATTTTCATATATAATATCATAATGTATTAGATATAATTGGATCCCCCTGGGGGAGGTGAGTGAGTCAGATGTGCATTTTGCAATGCCGTGTGGACAGAGCACAGAAGGATAAACAAATACAATTGAGAAAAACAATTACAGGGCAATTAAACAAATATTGGAGATTACTGAGACTAACGTGCTAATAGTGACAATGAGAAAAAGCAGCAAGATCCTCAAAATATTTGGAAGTTAAATCAGCAGAATTTAATGAAGTGGGAGTGAGAGATAGGACTCTTAATTATGACTCACAAGTCTCCCCTTTGAATAACGAAAAAGGCATTGAAGCTAGTAGTGATTACCTATACTCAACAACTATTTTGTTCGTGTATCCTACTTAAACACACAACAGTAGGCAGAATTTTTGCCACATTCTTTGTGATTATGTGATTTCAAGGCAGTATCTATCTCTAGCTACTTCTCCTCTTCACCGTCTTCTCTCCTACTACACTCATAAATATTTTAGTTTTTATATCGTAGATCTAAGCTTTCTTCTATTTACTCTACACATTCTCTCTAGATCAATAGATTTAAAAGTTTTTGGCTATCAGGGACCAGCAGATGGTGTGGTGTTTAAGGTGCTGGACACTCCCACATAACGGACCATAGTTCGAATCACAGATCTGGTGGCTTGCTCTCTGGATTTCTCTCTCTCTCTCTCCCTCTCTCTCTCTCTCTTTCTCGCTCTCTCTCTCTCTCTCCGTGTCTCTCTCTGGTCAAATTAAAATAAATGAATGAATAAACAAATAAAATAAAATAGTTAAAAAAGGTTTTGGCTATACCTGTCGCAAAAAATAAACTCTGCATTGCAATGTAGAATATGCACATCTATTTAGACACAAGGGTCTTGAAAAATTCACGGTAAATGCATATTATAAAAAAAGTATGGATTTCAAAATGTTTTTCACTGAAATAAATGTACTTTAATTCCATTTTCCAGAAACTTTTTGAAGTTCCCTCATGTAATTGAAATGAAAGATGTATGAATACCTTAGCTACCTGTTCCTTATTCTGTGCTATCTTATTTCATGTGTGTATGTGTGTGGTGTGTATTTGTTTGTTTTAAAGAATTTTTGTATTTAACTTGATTTACTTACTCATTTATTTTATTTTAATTTGACCAGAGAGGGAGGGAGAGAGAGAGAGAGAGAGAGAGAGAGAAAGAAAGAGGGAGAGAAAATGAGAAAGCAAGCTGCCAGGGCCAGGACCCAAACCACAGTCAGCCACATGGGAGTCCAGCACCCTTAGCCATCATGCCATCTGCCGGCCCCATGTGTTTGTTTTTAAAAGAGGATTACTCTATGTCATAATCCACCTACCTTAGTCTTCTAAAATAGCTAGGGCTAGGGACCAGCAGTTAGCGTAATGGCTATGTCGCTGGACTCCCACGTAGTCGACCGCGGTTTGCGTCCCAAACCCGGTGGCTTAAAATAGCTAGGGCTACAAGAGTGCATCACCTCACACAAACTTTTAGAGTGGCCCAGGATTCATGATTCATGTCCAGGCCTCCCTCACGGCTCCACTCTGCCATGAGGAGCAAGCAGCATTCAGTGCACATTCCCAAGATTGGGCCAATTTCTTTCTTTCCTATTTTTTATTTTTAGTTTTTGTTCTAGGTTGTGTGTCTCTGTCTCTTGGTAAAGAGAGAGAAGGAAAGTGAAAAATTGTCCCCCAGAACCACAACACAATCCTTTTTCTTCCATTCTCCTCTTGCAATTTTGGGCACCTAGGCACTTGCCTCCAGTTTGGTGTTCAAGCCACTGGATCAGGGACTTACACCATGCAGTAAACCACATTGGATCCAGCATCTTATCCTCCATGTTACATGCTGGCTTTGGACCAATTTTATTTTTTAAAAGGAATCCTTATTCCTTCTAAATTTATTCATTACCACCAAAGAGATCTTTGTTCATGATTTAAAATCATGACTTGACATGCTCTTATCCACTGTAATGACCAGTGTTATTTATAAACTGAATAAACAAAAATTTGTATAGTCTCCTCAAGATCCAAACTCATACACTCTTCTATTTTATAATTCCTTTAGAAGTAATTACAGTAATTTTAAATTCAGTGGCTGAAATAGATCCTATGTTAATACCTCCAAATCAACCCAATTCCAGAAATCATTTTCTCAGCAAATTAGTGGCATTTATACATTGTAAGAGCCAAGAAATGGGAGTTCATTCTTGTGGCATCTTTATCACTCTTCTCTGGGTTCAACCAATTGCTAAATCTCCTCCAGTCTATATATTATTTTTTGAATGCATATTCTTTTCTTGATTCCCATTAATGATATCTTTGAGGTCCATGAAAGATTCTCCATGCCACTGCTATAAATGTTATGTTGCCCTCTAGACTAAACCAGAGTAAGCATTTTACCACACTACATCCAGATTGATTTTTGGAAAAATTAATATTTACAATATTTTTTCTTTCTTTAAATACCCTATGGGGTTAAATGGAGGCACAGTAGTAACACAACTGGATCTTTTTTTAATTTAATTTATTATCATCATAATCTTTTTATATTGAGTCACATATATCTTTACAGTGTATTACATGTCTTTTTCCAGCACAATTACCATGCATGTCAGTCAAGACAAAGACATGATCATCCACATCATCTACATCAAATAGCTTTTCATTATTAGTTCTCAGATTATTATTATTATGCATTCTCATTTTTTTTTAACATTCAACCACCATATATCATTTGGCTTGTAAAGAGAATTTTTTTTTTTTAATTTTTTTTTTTTTTTTGGAGAGGTTTTCGCTACAGGGCGCATGTGCTCGACAGACAGAGAGAAACATAGAGACAGAAAGCGAGAAATCACCCCCCAGAGGGGATGGTCACGCCGCAATCCCTTCTCCTCCATTCTCATCTCGGGATCTTGGGCACGCACGCACACGCGCCCGGCGTGAGTTTTAAGCCACTGGGTCTGGGACGCGAACCGCAGTCAACTACGTGGGAGTCCAGCGACATAGCCATTACGCTAACTGCTGGTTCCCAAGAGAATTTAACCAACATAAAATACTTCTCAAATCAGTCCAGTTGAGAATACTATTTATGTTTTCATCAACAGGTAATAAACCATTTCTGTGTCCCACTAATGTCATGCCTCTCTATTTGTTCTCTTGCTATCCTTCTCTATACTCTTCCCTTCTGCCACCTCATTCCACACTGTATTCAGCATTCATAACTACTTTCACTACTTTTATGCCCTCCAATATTTCACTCTCTACTATAAAGTGTGACTAGTAGGTATATATTAAGTGAATACATACATCTTTCATATCCTGGCTTGCTTCATTCAGTAATAAATCCTCCATATGCAACCACATTCTACCAAACGCCAGGGTCTTGTTGTATTTTTTATGGCTGAATAGTATTCCATAGAGAATATGTGTCAGTTTTTTCATCCATTCATCTGTTTGTGGACATTTGAGTTGGTTCCATGTCTTAGTGATCACGAATAATGTTAAAATAAAAATTGATGTGCAAGTGCTTTTCTGACTGAGCATTCTCTTGTCCTTTGGATAGATACCCAAAAGTGGGATTGCTGGATCAAATGGTAGTTCTATTTGTTGATCTTTGAGGACCCTTCATATTAATTTCCAGAGTAGCTGAACCAGTTTACATTTCCACCAACAGTGTACAAGAGTTCCCCTTTTAACACATCCCCACCAACACTTATCATTTTTTGTTTTTAACCTTTGTCATATGCTTTTTGGCTGCTTATATGTCTTCCTTAGAATGATTTTTGTTCAGCTCCTTTTCTCATCTTTTATTTGGATTAATCTTTTTTTTTTTCAAGTAAGCCACCTTAGTTCCCTATGTATTGTGGTTCTCAGTCCCTTATCTGAGGCATAGTTTACAAAAATATTCCCCTATTCTGAGGGTTGTCAATTTACACTAACTACTGTTTCCTTTGCTGTGCAGAAACTTCTTAATCTTATATAACCTCACTTATCTATTTTAGGGATTATTGCCTGTGCTTTGAGAGTCTTACTTAAGAAATCTTTGACTACTCCAATGTCTCCTAGAGTTTCCCCAGTATTTTTCACCAGTAGTTTTACAGTTTGAAGTCTTAGGTTCAGATCTTTGATCCATTTTGAGTTGATTTTTGTGAATGGTGAAAGATGGGGATTCAGTTTCATCTTTCTGAAGGAAGATAACCAGTTTTTCCACCACCATTACTAAAGAGGTTTTCCTGTTCCCAATGGATTGACTAGTATCCTTTGTCAAAAATCAGTTGGCTGTAAGCTTTGGGGTTTATTTCTGGATTCTCTATTCTATTCCATTGTTCCACCTGTTTGTGCCAATACCATGCTGTTTTGATTATCACAGATTTATAGTATATCTTGGGGTCAGGGAGTGATATGCCTCCCACTCCACTCTTCTTCCACAGGATTGCTTTGACAATGTGAGGTCTCTTATGATTCCAGAAAAATTCTATGATTGTCTTTCCTAGATTTGTGAGGAGTGTCCCTGGTATTTTTATTGGAATTGTGTTAAATATGTAGATTCATTTGGGTAGAATTCCCATTTTGATTATGTTAATTGTTCCAATCAAGAAACATGGGATGTCCTTCCACTTTTTTATGTCATATTCAATATCTTTTTTAAGATTTTCATAGTTTCCTTTGTAAAGGTCATTGACTTCCTTAGTTAAGTTTATCCCTAGGTATCTTATACATTTTGTAGCTATGGTAAAAGGGATTCCTTACTTCAGCTCTACCTCATTCAACTTGTTGTTCATGTATAGAAATGATATAGATTTTTAGATGTTGATTTTATATCCTGTCACATTACTGTATTCACTTATTATTCGAGAAATTTTTCCTGGAAACCTTAGGGCCTTCTAAGATATCATCATGTCCTCTGCAGATAAAGGTATTTGCAACTCTTCTTTGCCTATTTGAATGCTTTTTACATTATTCTCTTTTCTGATTGCATTGGCTAAAACTTCCAGCACTTTCCATATTAAAAAGGAGTGGATAAAGTGATCAGTCTTGTCTAGCACCAGTTTGTAGTATAAAAGCTTTTAGTTTTTCCCCATTCACTATACTTTTAGCTATAGGTTTTTCATATATGGCTTTTATTGTGTTGAGAAATTATCCTTATATACCAATCTTACTGAGAGTCTTAAGAAAGGATGGTGCGTATTATCAAAGCTTTCACTGCATCAGTTGAAATGATCATTTTTTTTTTCTTTTCTTTCTGTTAATATGGTGTACTATATTTATGGTCTTGCCTATGTTGAAATACCATTGAATCCCTGGGATAAAGCCTACCTGGTCATGAGGAATAATCTTTGTTATATGTTGTGATATAATTTGCAAGTATCTTGTTGAAAATTTTTGCATCTATATTTATCAGAGAAATTGGTCTGTAGTTTCCCTTTTTTGTTATGTCCTTATCTGTTTTGGGAATGAGGATGATGGAGGCTTCGTAAAGTGAATTTGGAAGATTTCCCTCCTTTTAGATCTTTAGAAAAAATTTGAGTAGGATAGGAGTTAACTCTTCCTTAAAGGTTTTGTAGAATTCAGAAAGGAAGACATTCAGACCTGGACTTTTCTTTTTCGAGAGGTTATTACTGATCCAATCTCATGGTTTATTATGGGTCTATTCAGGTTCTCTATGTCCTCCTGATTCAATCTTGGTAGATTATATGCATCCAGGAATTTACCCATCTCCTCCAAGTTCTCTTGTTTGTTGGCATATAGTTGCTCATAGTATCCTCTAATATTATTTTGTATTTCATTTGTATCTGTTCTAATGTTGCTTGTTTCATCACATATTTGTTTTTTCTGCTTTCTTTCTTTTTCTTCTTTATCAGTCTAACTAATGCTAGATCTCATTAATCTTTTCAAATAATCAGCTTTTGCTTTCATCTATTTTCTGTATAGTTCATTTATTTTCTATATCATTTATTTCTGCTCAAATCTTTATTATTTATTTTTGCCTGGCTATTTTTTGTTTTTCCAATTCCCTGAGGTATGATGTTAGGTTGTCTATTTGCCACCTTTCCATCTTTTCCTTTGTGCAATAATTGCTGTGAATTTGCCTCTTATGACTACATTTGCTATGTCCCATAGACTATGGGAACTCATGTACTCATTGTCATTTGTTTCCATAAATATTTTATTTTAGACTTAACTTCTTCAGTAGTTAAGAAGTCATTCAGAAGTAGGTTGTTTAGTTTCCATGGGTTTGTGTATTTTAGAGGGTATTTATTGAAATTAATATCGAGTTTAATTCCATCATGTTCAGAAAAGATGTTGGATCTAGTTTCTATGCCTTTGAATCTGTAAAGACTTGATTTATATCCTATCATATGATCATTCTTTGAAAAGTTTCCATGCCAGGGTAAGAAAAATGTGTATTTTTGTGGTCTGAGAGTGGGCAGTTCTATAGATGTCTGTCAAGCCCATTAGATTTATAGTACCATTTAAGTCCTGTATCTCTCTGTTTACTTTTTGTCTATAAGATCTGATTAAAGGAGATAATGGGGTGTTGCAATCCCCAGCAACTATAGTGTGGCATTCTATCTCTCCTTTTAGCTCCAGCAGTCTTTCCTTCACATATTTAGGTGCTCCTAGGTTGAGTGAATAGATATTTAAAGACGTTATGTCTCCTGGATGAATTAGCCCATTTACTATTATATAACACCCCTTTTTTGTCTCTTCCTACAGTCTTTGCCTTGAAGCCTATTTTGTCTGAAATCAGCATCACAACTCTAGCCCTTTTTTGATTTCCATTTGAATGAAGTATCTTTTTCCAGCCCTTCAGCTTCAGTCTATGTATGTCTTTACCCATAAGGTACATTTCTTATAGGCAACAAATAGAGGGTTTCTGTTTGTTTGTTTGTTTGTTTATTTTGAAATCTAGTCAGGAAATCTGTATCTCTTAATTAAATAATTTAATCCATTAACATTCAATGTTTTTATCAATATTTCTGGACCTGTTCCTATCATTAAGTGAACCATTTTCTTGGTTGTTTTTTGTTCTCTTATAACCGTCCATCTGACTTTTTCATTTTCCTGGTATAGCACTCCCTTCAGAACTTCTTGAAGAGCTGGTCTGTAGTTCATAAATTCTTTCAGGTTTTGTTTATCTGAGAATATTTTATCTTCTTTTTTTCCCATATGAAGGGTTATCTTGCTGGGTATAGTATTTTTGGTTGAAATTGTTTTTCATTTAACACTTTGATTATATTTCCCTCCTTTCCTTGCCTGCACTGTATCCAATGAAAGGTCCAATATTAGGCTGATGGAATAACACTTGTAAGTAACTTAACATCTCTCCCTTTCCAGTTTTAGTATCTTGTCTTTGTCTGTGGGTTTGGCCAATCTGGCTATGATGTGCTTTGAAGAGGATCTTCTTGAGTTGATTCTATTTGTATTCGATGTATTTCTTGGGTCTGAATATTTGAATGCCTTTCTAGGTTTGGAAAGTTTTCTTCCAGGATTTCATGAAATAAATTACCAATGCTCTTATTATTTTCTTCCTCGTCTTGGATACAATTATCCAATATCGGAGTGTTTGGTGGTATCTAATAATTCTCATATATTTTCCTCATTTTTCTTGGTTATTTTCTCAGTCTTTTTGATACTTTTTTCTAGGTCAGAGGTTTTGTCTTCTACATTTGAGATTCGATCTTCTACTTTTAATACTTTCAAGGGAGGTTTCAATTTTCTGCATCACATTCTTCATCCTTAACAATTCTATTTGATTCTTTTTAATGGTGTTTATTTCTTCTTTCCAATCGTGAAGGACTTCCTCATCTCCTAGAGCTCGTTGTCTCTTTTCTCTTGCTTCTCATTTAGTTTGGTCAGTACAAATATTCTGAATTGGTTATCTGACATTTCCATGACTTCCATTGTGTTGTCTGTGCGTAACATGGAATTGAGGTTTTCCCGTGGGGGATGGCCATTTTGTTGGCTGCTCATATTTCTTGTGCCTCTGTCATTGTTCCTAGTCATCTGGTGATCTATATGTCCCTTCCTAAATTATTCAAGGAATCTCTGAGTGTTCAAAGGTGTGCAGGAGTAGAAAATTGGTGACCTTTCTTCTGCTATAACTCCCTGTTGCTCACCAGCACCCTGCACTGTTGTCACTGGTCCTGGGTGACCCTAAATCCTCACCGTTTCTAAAGAACAGGTGCGCCTAAAACTGAGCTGTTGAGTTTCACCTCAGGAGCAAAGAAAATGTCATGGGGCACATAGCACGTTTCATGCTTTCCAAAACATTGAAGTCCTGAGAGTCCAAAGGTAAGCTGAGGAAGAGATGAGCCACAGGTCCTGGCCATTAGGCCCTGCAGGCACAGACAACCTATTGTCCAGCAAGGCCGTTCACTTCAACCAGTATCTGGATGGGTGGGGAGGGGCTCAAGTTTGTCTTAATGTATCAAGACCCAAACCTGAAGTCCAAAGGTGAGTGGGTGAGAGGATTAACCATGAGTCCTAGCTGTTAGGCCTTGTAGTCCCAGCTAGTCTGGGTCCAGCAAGATCATTTTCTTGAACCAGTCAAACAACTAGATCTTCATGAGAAGGTCCTGAATTTGCATCCTGTGACCTCCCTATACTGTGGACATGCAAGTGCCTATGATCTGAGCTGACAAAAGCTGGTGTTGGATCATCCCATGAAGACCCTGCTGGGGATACCTGTTTGTCTGTCTCTTTCTTTTGTTGCATAATTATTTTTTAAGTTGTGAAAAATTCCATGTTGCCAGTAGTGCAAGTGTCTTAAAAATGGGACTAAAAGCCTTCATGATCACATTCAGATTTGCCTCTCTTGCCCAAAATATTAGCATTCCATATATGGAGAATTTAACAGCTTTTAATAGTTCTCCCTTGAACTGCTCTTCTTCCTCAATCCTAACATTACTCTTGATTCAGGTTTGGAGTAAATGTAGAAGACTTACCCATTCCCTTTAGAGTGGGTTAGAGTTCATTTTATAAGTCCCCAGATTGAACTTATTTCAAACAAAAGGCTAATTCTTCCAAATTTTAATTGCCCACTTACTTAATCATGCCATCATTAGTACATATCCTTCTTGAAGGAAGAGACATGTTCTTGTTCATTCCTAAAACTTCAGTGAATGGAAATAAATACTCAAAGAGAAAAAAATAAACATTAAAAGGTAGATGGTAAAAATGAATTGTTGAAAATATTTTAAATAATGACATGGTGGCTAAGGTGCTGGACACTCCCACATGACCAACCACAGTTCAAGTCCCAGACCTGGTGGCTTGCTTTCTGTTTCCCTCTCTTTCTCTATCTTTCTCTGTGTCTTTCTCTGCTCAAATTAAGAATAAATGAATAAATAAATTAAATTAAATTAAAAAGTAATTATAAAAATGATGCAGATGGGATCTATGCCTAATTTTTTTATTCAACCTTTTATTAAGATATTCACAAAGGATCAATTTGAAATGGGTATCTAACTAAAACCAATTTTGATGCCCATACAATCAAATAATGAGAAATATAGAGAAAAATACATACATTAGATATCAAAACATATATATATATATATATATATGTATACACACATAAATAATAGTTGATTCATTTATGCAAGCTACATTCCAGATGAACCATTACATATTTAAGACTGATTTAAGAAGTGTCAACTCAATAAATCTAATATGCATGAAAATAAAAACAAAATTTACCATTACCTTAGAATATTTCCAGGTTTGAGAGATTAACTGTTGGAAAGAAGGTCAAGGATCTACAATAAAGATATAATATTTTCTCTTTTGTTTATTTTGATTATATTTCTCAGTTCTAGAATTTCCATTTGATTCTTATTATAGTTCCCAATTGTCTGCTGAGAAATCTAAATGTTGCATGTATTTCATTGTGCATATTAAGTATGGTTATTTTAATGTCTTTTTCTGACAACTCCATTATCTGAATCTCTTGTGACTGTTTCAATTATTTTTTTTTTCCTGTTATGTTTAGAATCACATTGTCTTGTAGTGATATCTCTGGCTAGCTTTGATTGAATGGTAGATATTTTATATAAAAATTGTAGATATAATTTCAGGCCCAAGATAATGTTATTTTCCTCCCTAGAGAATTTACTTTGCACCTGCTAGGTGCCTGGGGAAAATAATCTTGATAGAACTACAATCTAATTCAGGGACTTAGATGATCTATAACCTAGCTGCAGTAACTGTTAAATCATTTCTGCTTTTAGTTCACCTTTATTCCTAGGTGCAATCTTTCTGTCTGAACCTGCAGCAAACATGATCATTAGTATGTACCACTTGGTGGGCCCTAGATTTTGGCATCTGACCCTCAGCAATGTGGGATTATCAAACTTGTTTCTCTACTTTTCAGATTATTAGTTTCCTCTAAAATAGACATTTTGTATCCTGGACTGGGATATATTTCCACTTTAACTACTCAGCTTGTTGATTTCTGGCCCACACAAGTAGTAGAAATTAGAAATCCAAACATATTTGAGGTTTAGGCCCACCATTAAAGGTAATTTTTCAGACCTAGAGCCTAAACAGAAATATAGGAAAACCTTGTTCTGGTGGCAGTGGGGAACTAATTCCTGGTGTTATTTGGGTTTTGGTTCACTCCATTATATTCTATAGAGTCAAGTAAGGTCTTATGCTGTCTCCCCAGAGGCTGTGAAAAAACAAGTCCCTTAGTTGGCCAACTGAAAACCCTTCAGAATGGCCTTAATGTCAGTTTAGGCATTCAGACATCTTGTTTCCAGTTTCTCCATTACTTTAGACACTTCCCTTGGTTTCTTAAACTTGCTTAAGTGGTCATTTTAAAAGATACTTGATAAATTTTATGCATATTTTATAATGGCAGCTTTTTTAGATTAATTTGTCCGATATATTACTAGAATTAGAAGCCTATTGGAAATTTTTAGCTATGCTAACTATTGTAATATTTCAGAATGAAACAGCTATTAACTCTTTGTAAAAATAACTGTGAGGAATCACAAAAACAAAAATTATAATATTATTAAAACTTGAGACTGTGAGTTAACATACTTAGATAAATGACACTGATTAGAGGACCAGCAGGTGGCGTTGTGGTTAAGGTTCTGGACACTGATTAATTCTCATGATTAATGGATGCTCTGACCTCTAAATAAATTAACAGGTTCAAACACGAAGCATGTTGGAATTTGATTGAATTCTACTCTATTAAGATTCATTACTACAGAATTTCAGAGTCTATCAATCATAAACTTAATAGTCACTCCTTACTCTGTGGGAATCCCACTCTGAGAAATGTCTACTCTTCTGCTTCTTGAACTCCTGCTAATCCTGCCATTTCTCACCACCACCCAAATGTCAGAGGTACCTTTATCCCTCCCCCACGTGGCACTGTGGCCTCTAGAGTTGTACTACATCATCGACTACGTAAGCTTAGGTGAAAACGAAAATGCTCTCTTTCTTCTGTATCGCAAAATAAAAAGTTAGTATTAGAAGTGAAGTCTGAGAGTGTCCTGGATACAATATACTCTGTCAATTTTCATATATTTTTCTTTTTATGTATTCCTTTGGTGAAAGGAGAAGTGCAGATTGCATTTTACTATAAAGTAATAATTTTGTTCCCACAGAGATGAACACTCAATGGGAGCAGGAGAAAGTCCCTTCATAGCTGGTAGGCAGCTGGTAGACCCCCATTTTATAGAAATGCTGCAAGGTCTTGAGAATGTGTTCTTGTGTGTGTCTGTGCGTCTGTGTGTGTGTGGAGAGAGAAAGAAAGAGAGAGACTATAAACTTTAAAATTAAGAACTCTGTCCATTCTTAGCTGAACATTAATGTGCATGAAAAAGAACTCACACATTATCTGTTGGTTAACATCAACCCTACATAGAACTATTTTATTTAAAAGTGAAAACATCATTACTAACATCATAGAAAAGAGAGACTAGTTCCCAAAAGATTGAATGACAAATTGTACATTTTTAAAAGTTTTTTTTTCTAGGAAACAGAATAAATATTTTGAAAGCATCTACTTAATATAGCTATAAGACAAATACAAGATGTTGTGCCTACTGTATAACATGTAATTAAAGATGAGATTAAAAAACAGTGGAAAATAGCTCAGGGTACAGAAATAAAAAGAGATGCCAACAAAGATAGAATAAATGAAAACAACAAAAATGAACTATCAGCATTAAGTTGCCCAATAAATGTTGTCCATAAAAAGGAGAATCAAGTGAATGAGTAAAAAAAAACGAAAAAGCTTCTTAAGAATTCAGGGAAAATGAAATATGGATGAAAGTGAAGTTGATAAATAGGGCAGAGAATGGAGACCAAACCCATAATTGTGAATGCTACTGAGAAAGAAATGAAAAAAGTAATGATCATGAGTATGGTAATAATTAATAATACATTTTCCTGCAGAAAAAAATCTGTTTGCAGATTTTTCTACTCACACTGTTATAGAAAAATTAACTAAATCCTAGTTTTATCTAGAATTTTTTTTAAATTTTTTTTCCTAGATTGCATGTACACTCACCACAGAAAGAAAGAGAGACAGAGAGAGAGAGGAAAAAGTATCAACTATAGGAAATGATCATTCCACAATCACTTCTCCTCCACCTCTTCCTCCTTCTAGGATTTTAGGTATGGACAGATATATGTGCTCAGCATATTTCTGAAGCCATAAGTTCTAGGACTCAAACTGTGTGGTCAGCCATGTGGGATCTAACTAACTTAACAACCAGGCCACAGACCAACCCAAATTGTCTCTTTTTAAAAGTTACTTGGAAACTTTTAAAATAGGCAGGTAGATAGATGGAAAGATCATTTTCTTACAGGAAATAGAAATAAGCAAAATATAATTCATTTATTAAGAAAATTACAAAGAAGTAAAAATATTATGTAAGATGTATATTAACTTATTATGTAATTCACTCTCTAAGCACTTCATATATAATCTCATTTAGTTCTCCCAAGAACATTTTATAGAGAAAAACTGGTTGTCTATCTTCACACAACCAGGAAATGGAGAAGCTAGAATTTGAAACTAAGCCAGATGATTCCAGAAACTGCATTTCACCACTGTTATATAGCATCTAAATATATCTTTAAGTATAGTGGAATATATTTAAAATAAATAAGTTATGACAGAGATTTTAAAGAGTTTTAATTAAAAAATAAAAATGAAGCTGGTTTTAATAGTTTAATAATAAACAAATGGGGAGCCAGTGATGGAGTGGATAAAGAGGATGATTTGTCATTGCCAGCTACACACTTCAAGTTCCAGACTTGGTGGCTTGAGAAATATGTCAGCTGTATGTGTGTGTATGTCTAAAATCCTGATAGCAGGGAAAAATGGAGAAGAAACTATAGAAATAAATTTGTATTTTTTGGGAGATGTGAGCATCCCTCATCGGGAGGGTCTTTCTCACTCTTCCTCTCGATCTCTTCTTGGTGAGCGCACAACCTCTCTGGCAAATTTTTTCTACAAGAAGAAAAATATAAACTCTTAGACTAAAATTAAAAATTGTATGTAGCTACATATTTTACTATTTTACTCAAAACTTGTTGGCCTCCAGTAATAGAAACATAACTGAACATACATAATCTATTGGCACATATAATTGCAAAGTAAAAATAATGTGACTAGTCTCAGATATGATTTGATACAGTGTTTCAAAAGACACTCTGGGTCTTTGTGACTCTAAGTCTCAGGACTTAATTTTTTATTGTTGGATTCATTCTGTTAAAAGCTTTCCTCCGGGACCAGCAGTTAGCGTAATGGCTATGTCACTGGACTCCCACATAGTCGACCGCGGCTCGAGTCCCGGACCCGGTGGCTTAAACTCACGCCGGGCACGTGTGCGTGCGTGCCCAAGATCTCGAGAGGAGAATGGAGGAGAAGAGGTTGCAGCGTGGCCATCCCCCCAGGGGGTGATTTCTCGCTTTCTGTCTCTCTGTCTGTTTGGCGAGCGCACGCGCCCTATAGCCAAAAACCTCTCCAAAAAAAAAAAAAGCTTTCCCCATGAGGTGATCTAAATATACAAAAATCACATCTACAGGCTTTTAAATTGTTTAATAAATTATTTCTAGACAGAGAAAGGACTCTGAATGGCCCAAGAAGGAGTATAAAATCTTTTCTGAATCAATAACCATATCCAGGCATGTAGGATCACAGGTGTATTCCTGCAGCAGTGAAGGTGGAAGATATAATTAAGAGTCACTGCAAATGAAGGAGGGAGTGTTAACAGAAACCAGAGATAAAGGGCAAAGACAGTAATACATGTCCACTACAACTTTACGAGAGCAACAAAATAATATTTTTAACATTAATGATGACCACAATACACAAAGTATAAACAAAATAAAATTTCAATATTAATAGTAAGAAAAAAATTTAGGTAAAAAGCTCTAGTGTAGCAAACAAAACATTGATTCTAATGCAAAGAAAATGTATAGTGAAATAATAAGCAAAACCCTTATCAATTGAATTATACAGCAATAAAATATAGATAGAAATTGTTAAGAAAAAAATGGCAAATTGAGAGAAAAGTAAATGGTGCATAAGAACTAGTAACAGCAATCATTCTTTGACAGATCAAGTAGAAATATGAAGAAATGGAGGACTTTACAATATAATCAATATGAAAACATGTTGAAATGTTTTTAAACTTCATACCTTAAAATAAAAAATAACTTTATTTTAATTTTTCATAAATTGGTTGTAAACTGGAACATATAGATAAAAGCAATCTCTAAATTTCTGAAACACAAATTATAATGGCTAGATTAATCATTAATAAAAATGTTTACATTAAAAAATCCAAATACTTAGAAATTTTAAATTTTTCTGAAGTAATTGTTGGACCAAGTAAGACTTGTAAAAACTTCTAACTCCAAGTTTCTAGGATTCTATGAGAAAAATTTAGTATATTAAGTTAATGACCACCATTATTTTTAAATTAAGTGAAAGCATTTTTTATTTATGTTTAAAACTAATGACCAATGCAATAGCTAAAAATGTTAAATGATTGAATTGAGCTTAATAAAATACACTTTAATCAACTTGCTTTTGATGTCTCAACTCCAGTTTTACACACTACCAGTGTCTTCATTCATTATTGTTTTTCTAAACAGAAATACCTGAGACCAGGTGATTTATAAAGTAGAGTTTTGTTTAGATCATGCTTCTGATGTAGAAAGTCCAAGAGTATGGGGCGACCTCTGGTTCTATATGACATGGCTGACAGATGTAGGAAGGTCCACAGTTGCATGCAAAGAGAGAACCACCTGTAGGCTGCCATCTCACTTTTGAAACAGTCCCTTGTTATAGGACTTAACCCATTCCCTTGAGAATAAGAACTCACACTCTCTCTGGAGACAACATTAATCTTTTCATGAGGTTAATGTATCCATGATCCAAACACTATCCATGATCCAACACTTCTTAAAGATCTCACCATCCCCCAATGTCATTGCACTAGGGACCAAATTTCAACACATGGACCTCGGGGGACAAACTGTATCATAGTTTATCATAGTAGGCAGGGTTCCCAATACACAAAATAACTTATACTTCCTATTTAACATTTTCAAAAAGATTGACTATTATTAGAAGGTAACACACTTACACAGTGATAAAGTCAATACAGTTTCAGTAAAAAAGCTATATCCAGGGCCAGTCACATAGCACTACAGTTAGGCTTGGCTTATGGGGATCCAGATACCACATGGTTGACCCTGGTTTGAATCCCAACCCTGGAGGTCTGAAAAATGCACAGGAGTGAGAACAGAAGTCTCACTGCTTTTTGCTATTTTCAAAATCCTTTCCAGAGAGCCTGGAGGGATTCAGACCCACAACTTTAACAAACCATTTTGACATATTGATAACAGGAAATAATAGGCTTCTTCCTACATTCTGTCTGGCATAGTATCTTTGTGACGTATATTAAGGCCCCTCAGCAGTGTTAAAGTACGTTCTTTTCTGATCTTGGCAACCTTCCTTTTCCAACCACCAACCTAAAAACCTGTAAAACACACCTATAACCTACAAGCTCCCTGCTTACACATGTCCTGCCCTTTTGGACCAGACCAATGGAAAAACTCTTCACTAAATTACTATCTTTGTCTCTTGCTCTCAAAATCAAATAACAAGAACCTCTTCATTTGATCATCCTGACGGAAAAGGATGTTTTGCCTCCTCTCCAGGCCTAAGTCACTCATATTCATGGTTAGAAATGAATTGCATTAGTTATTTTTTTTTCATAGTTAGTTATTTCTATCAACAGGCATGTGTAAGTATATGCTACAAATCCTGATGGGATAGAGATATGGAGGAACATAGACTATAACATCACCCTGCCCCACTGGGGTGGGGGTTCTAAATCTCTCGCTCTCTGGCAAAAACATTTGTCCTTGGGGGAGAAAATGAAGAAAATGCTGCTTGGTTAATTCACACAAAGGTTAAGAAAGATTTTTATCAAGAGTTACCTTCAACTTTAACAGATTTAGTTTCATCATTATTCTTAGATACAAATAATATTTTTCTCTAAGATATCTTGAAATTATTAAATATAATTTATTTCACAGATAAACTTCATAAACCTGTTACTACTAGGGGGCAGTAAAGTCTTATTCTGTGTCGAAGAGATCACCAGTACAATTTGGCCCTTGTAAAGCCACATGGGGTACTGTATGATGCAAATTTCAGCTTTATACTCTACAAAGTAGTAAAGTCTATCTGAGAAATCAGCATGGTTCTAATATTTTCACTTTAAGCAAATTCCAATCACTTGATCCAGCACAATCAATAAACACCAATTAGCAAGCCAGTCATCATAATTAAGTTATAACTCAGTTAATGTGGTATATTCTTTTTTAAGATTCAGATACTAATACTTTTCCTCTATAACTCTCTACTCAAATTGTTACAGGATTTTCTTTTAACAGGTCATTGGAAAGTTAATAATTGCCCCATTTAAGATACCATGACAAATATTTGCTATAAAATTATGTATCTAGCGAAATTGATAACATTTAAATTTTCATGGGAAAGAAATACCCAAAATAGAAATTTGAGACTCTGAGGAATTTTATATATATATATATATATATATATATATATATATATATATATATATAATTTAGTTGCCTAGTAACAACCCCCAAAAAATTTGAAAATGAGAAACTGTATATGTTTAGCCATTTTAAAGAACTGTTATATTCCTGTTGTGCAGCAGCATATTAGATCGGCGTGCCTTGTGAACAGGATTTTAACAGTCAGGAGATGTGACTGTGTTTAAGATTCCTTTTTCTAGTCACTAGTTCATTGTCAGCGGCAGCTACAGAGCAGCTTTATGTGCATTCAGAGACCGCCAGAAAATTAGTTCTGCATGACTGAGTCAGCACTGTAGCCCAGAGAACCAGGATCACCCATTTCCTTAAGCAATTGTTTATTCCTTGTTATGATAACAATATTAAATATTATAATCCTGGTATAAAATAATAGCTACGTCATATTTTGTGTAAAAATTAAGTCATCCCTGAAAGAGTGATTCATACTGCAGACTTTACAGAGTGTAAATGTGACTTGCAAGGCCTTCCTTTGCTTTGTATTGCATTCCAAAGGGCTTGATAGCTACTGATAGCTTATTTAGTGTCTTCAAGCCTTTTTAACTGCATAAGGCGGTGAAATAAAATGCCAGCAAAATTAATTCAGAGAAAATGAACACTTAAAACTAGCAACGTCTAAAATTAAACTGATCTTTAAAATTAAATGTTTTTGTTTCTATGGTTTTCAAGGGGAAAAATATAGCATGGTGTTAAGATTTTCCTGTCCGGACTAATTAGTCAATAAGCTGCACCCCAAAGCAAATTAACATTGGCTCCAAGTGCTTCCTACTACTACCCCATTCCTGACCACATTCATCCTTCGCATTTCCACCTCCTGAATCACTCTCCATTTGTGTTCGTTCTGTAAAAAAGTGATATGACATGTTCTTACAGTCAACCTTATATTGTCTGATAATTAAACTCCAAGTTGTTTATCTAGAAATGTTTTTATATACTTTTTGAGATTGAGAATAATTTTCCCTATTACTGTATTATATATACATTCAGATGTAAACCTGAAATTAATTAAGCCTCTTAGACTTTTAAAATATATTTTCTAAATGTACCTGAAAATATTACATATATATATATATATATATATATATATACTTTTGCATAAAACCCCAAAATACCTTACATGTATGTGAACACACATGCACACATATACTTTGCCTAAACCCAAAGGTGTAATTAAAGTCTGAGAGTTTTAGTGGGAAGTTCTAAAAAATTTAAGGCTAGATTATTCTTTTATATTTTTAAGTATGTATCTTATGTTTTCAGTATACATTCTCTCTCTCTCTTTCTCTTTGATGAGCACATACAGCCTCTAGAAATAAAAAGATAAACCCTTTAAAAAACTGTTGCTTTTTAACAATAAATAGCTAGTCTGTTTTATATTCTGAAATAGACATGGGAAAAAAATACTTTGATGTTTCCTTATTTTTTAAAATTAATGTCTTTACCTTATTGAAAAAAAAAAAGGATCTAGGGGCCATCAGGTGGCACGGTGGTTAAGATGCTGAATTCCCGGGAATCAGTAGTTAGCGTAATGGCTATGTCGCTGGACTCCCACGTAGTCAACCGCGGTTCGCGTCCCGGACCTGGTGGCTTAGAACTCACGCCGGGCGCGTGAGCGTGCGTGCCCAAGATCCTGAGAGGAGAATGGAGGAGAAGGGATTGCGGCGTGACCATCCCCTCTGGGGGGGTGATTTCTCGCTTTCTGTCTCTATGTCTCTCTCTGTCTGTGTGGCGAGCGCACGCGCCCTACAGCGAAAACCTCTCAAAAAAAAAAAAAAAAAAAAAAAGGAAGGAAAAAAAGATGCTGAATTCCCACATGACCAACAATGGTTCAAGTCCCGGACCTGTCTGCTTTCTTCCTCACTCTCCTTCTCTGTCCTTCTCTCTGTCTCTCTCACTTCCTGGTAAAATTGAATAAAAACAATAAACTAATAAAATAAGTAATTAAAAAGATCTAGTCAAATCATAGGAATAAATATTTTCATATTAGCTACAAGTTTGGTTTTACTTTTGGTAAAAAATGACATAATTCTTGGGAAAAGGAAGAAAAATATTAATTAATACATACAATATAATGGTGTATTATTATATATCACTAGCCAGTTAGAGCACTGACTACAAAGCATTATGCTAAAACTGTTCAAAATATAAAATTTAAAAGGCTCTAAGTCCATTAGAAGTTGACAATCTGTCATCATAAGCAATCTCTACAAGGCTACTGTGTGACAAGACTTGTAAACATTATTTGCTTTCCAAAACTATAATCCCACTTATATGATTGTAGAGTTCTGCCTGATAATGTAAAGATTCAAGAGATAATAAGTTGGGAATTTTACCTAGAGAAAGGAAGAAGAAATGATGTAGGTAGTCTCTGGCAGATGTGGGCAGATGATTAAGATTCTTGGAATTCTTGGAATTCTTGGGCCAACAAGTGGCATAGTGCTTAAGGCGACTGGATCTCACATGGTCAGCTATGCAGAACACACCAGGCACATGTACATGCACGCCAAAAATTCCGAAAGGAAGGAGAAGTGGAGGAGTAAGAATTGTCATGTAACCATCCTCTATGGGAGATATTTTCTAACTTTTCCTCATTTGCTGTCTCTCTCCAGTGAGTACACACCCTCTGACATATATATATATATATATATATATATATATACACACATATATATATATACACATATATATATGTGTATATATATATATGACATATATATAATTTTTTTAAAAGAATTACTTAATTTTATTTATTATTATTATTACTATTATAATTTGCTAGAGGGTACATGTGCTCACTAGAGAGAGACAGTGAGAGAGAGAGATAGAGGGAGGGGGAGTGAGAAAGTAAGCCTCCAGGTATGAGATGTGAATCATGGTCAGCCATATGGGAGTCCAGCACCTTAACCACCATGCTCTCTGGTAGCTCCTATATTTGTTATTCTTTAAGAGAGAAGATAAAATAAAGGAGAAATAAATAGAGAAAAAAATGCACCTTCACCTATGCATGTAGACTCCCATCTCTACACCCCTCTTAAAATACCAAGTCCTCTTTCTCATTTGACTGTCATTTTAACTTAATAGAGTTTCATCTCTAGCCTTTAATTTCTACCAATGTCCATGAGGGGAAGGTGCACAACTAATGATGGCATACTGCTCTACCTTGATCCTCCAGCGTGCTTTCTTTTGAGACTCTCATACGAACACTGGCCATACTCAGGGACTGATTTGTGTACCATGTCTCTCTCTAGGAGCAAAAACTGTCAATGTGGCAACTGTTTGCTACTATTACTTCTTGATCCTTCCCATAGTCATGTGAGCCTTGCATTGACTTCCTCGAGAGGGTAAGACAAGGGAATCCACAAAAGACTGTTCATGAAAATAAAGTTCATAATGACCAAACTCACAAATGCTAGGATCTCTAGGATATTTACTGATCGATGCAGCCTTGTGTTTTATTTCAGAACCATTCCTGTTGCCATTTGAGTTTGCGTCAAATATTCAGTGCATACTAACATGAAATGTACTTAACATATCAGCCTCATTAATAGCAGAGAAAATATACAATCTACTGGGAGAACATACACAAATACAAAAAGTAGAAAACAAGCACGATTTTGAAGTTTTGAAACAAAAACAACTCCTTGATCACTCTAATTCCAAAATCAAAATAGAGAGCATGCTGACATTATTCTTATTCATAAAAGGAATATTTAAGTAAATGGAATATTGTCATTTGAAATACATTGAAAAGTCTGTCTAAGTATTATTTGGTCAATTAGGAATTAGTGAGTTTACATACTTATCAGAAACACTTTTGTTAGATCTACTATGTAATGGGAAAGATATTCATTATTTGAATGATATATTTAGAGTTCTACTGTTATTTATAATTGGAAATTTGATTTTTATACCTTTATAACAATAGAGGTATAAATAATAAAGTAATGTTTTAAAAAGCAAAGTGAGACTTGCATTAGAAGTTCAAGAGTGTAAAATATTTAAAGGCCATCTCCATCTTCCCAGACCATAATTCATATAGTTTATAGTTATATCCTAGAACTAATTATTTTTTCCTCCTTAGAGTTTTTAAATGTACATAGCCAAAACTTTTGTCTTTCTCTAGCAGAATCTTAACTCTCCATCTGTAAGTTCCTGTGTTTTCATCCATTATCTGGATTAGCGTCAGAAATAATCTTCGTGTTGCACTAATGGGCATGAGAGAGACTCATAACCCCTTAAAAATGGTGTGAATCTGCTCCAAAACTGGATGGAAAAATAAGACCCCATTACAGCTCTATCTCTTGATGGTTGTAAATCATATAATTTTTCTATTAGAGAGTGAACAGTCCCTCAAATACTATTCTTATTTTACTCAAAAGACCCTAAGAATTTTGAAATATTATATAGTAAAAAATAAACCTTTCTAATCAAATAAATAGTTCCAGTGCAAAGCTGCTCAAATCTACATATTGGGCAGTCATAAACAATTCAAAGAGGAATTTTTATTCCTATCGTAAACCTTTCAGATAATAATCATAACAGCAAAGGCTTACCCAAAACAAGTACCTACTTATTATGAACTATGCAACATGTGGTACATATATTTCAGAGTGCTCCAAAAATCCCAGCAAGGTTGGTATCCCTACTGTACCTCCATTCTTTATTATGATTATAAAATTAGAAAGGCTAAGTATCTTTCTATGCATTGCCATGATGTATGTTCTTTCTTGATAAAATATTATTTTTTTGAATTGTACAATGATTTCAAATCACATTTTTTGCCTTCATTGTATCTTTTCATTTTACTTGAAGGAAGTATGATAATTAGCATAGATTAATACCTTATAACAATTAATTTTCATTAAAAATTATTTTAAAAGTCTGATTTATAGATGTTTGAGTCATTTTTTATGTTGTGGGAAGTTAGCTGAAGAGAACTTCCATGGCAAACTCCACAGTGTATGTTTTTTGCATAGCCAGAAAAATCTGATTTTCCCCCACCCTAACAACTATAATTTAATGTCTTAGTCTAAAATTCCTATCTAATAGCTGAAATATCTTTTCTTATCCTCAAAGCAACCACATTTTAAAAAATATTTTAAGGGCTATGTAGAGAGTTATACTGTCTCTCTGATGTGATTATGATTTCACTCTTATAAAATAGATCAAAGGAATATATTGTATTCATTTTTTAAAAAATACAGACTAGGGATTGCACAATGGTTATGTCACTGAACTCCCACATGGCTGACCATGGTTTGAGTCCCAGACTCAGCAGCTTGAAACTCAGGCTGGGAACATGTGCATACATGCCCAAAATCCCACAAAGAAAATGGAGGGGAAGGGATTGCAGTGTGGCCACCACCTTGGGTGGGGAGGTGACTTCTCACTTTGTGTCTCTGAGTCTCTCTCTGTGTCTCTTACAAGATCATGTGCCTCATAGAAAAAATCTTCCCCCCTGAAAAAATATATATACAGACTATAGAAGAACACACACGCAGAATTGTTTTGAGTCAGAAAAATTCAATGTGAGTGGAGATATTATAGTATGAGCATTATTATGAAGCCACTCTCATTTATCCTTGTAATAATATCAGCTTTCACACAGCTAAACATGTAAAGACATTAAAGAATTGTTAAACTAAATTTAATCAAATTTCAAAAAGATATGATGCCATTGATCAAACAAAATCTTGTACTCTGGAATTAAAAAGAAAAAAAATTTAAAAATGAGATGTGTCTGAGTGGGCAACATGATGAAAGTTGAGGAGCAGCAGTAGAAATGGTGGTAGAAAGATACCAATAAATAGTGTGTGATTTTAAAATGAGAAGACTATATTTACAGCAGTTTTAGGTTCAGATAAAAACCAGTAGGGAGGTACAGATTTTCCACATATTCACTGCCCCCACACATGCACAGCCTCCTTTATCATCAAAATACCACACCAGGGGGCAGCAGGTGGCATAGCAGTTAAAGTTGCTAGACTCCCATATGGCCAACAGTGATTTGAGTTCTGAACCTGGTGGGTTTCTCCCTCTCTCTCTCTCTCTCTCTCTCCCCCTCTCTTTTTCTGGTGAGCACTTGTGCCCTAGAGCAAATAAAAATAAAATTAAATAATTCTTCAAACAAACAAAATACCCACCAAAGTAGTACATTTGTTACACTTGATGAACCCATATTAACACATTATGATCACCCAAAGCTCTTAGTTTACATTAGGATTCACTCTTGGTATTGTGCAGTCTATAAATTTTGACAAAAGTATAATGGCACATTTATATTATATATCATATAAAGTATTTTCACTGCCCTAATATTCCTCTGTGTTCTACCTATTCATTCTATCCTTCCCCCAAACTTCTGGTAATCACTGATCTTTTTGTTTCCCCTTAGTTTACCTTTTCCAGAATGTCCAATAAAAATAAAATGAATACAATATGTAGCCTTTTCAGATTGGCATTGCCAGCTTCATCATATGCATTTAAAATTCTTCTCTGTATTTTTATGCTTTTTATACCTCTTTTTTTTCAGGAGTTGAATAATAGTCCATGATCTGGATATACCACTGTTTAACTATTATTCACCTACTGCAGAACATTTTTGTTGCTTCTGAGTTTTGGCAATTATTACTAAAGAAGCTGTAAACATCTGTGGGCAGGTTTTAGTGTGGACATACATTTTCATCTCCTTTGTTTAAATACTAAGTAGTGATTTTTGTAACATATGGTAGAATTTTGTTTATTATAGTATTTCATTAATCCTTGAAGTCTAGCAGAGTCAGTCCTTTGACAGTTGTTCTCCTTAAAAATTGAATTGGCTTTTCTGGGTCTTTTGCTTCTCCATATGAATTTTAGAATGAATTTGTTAATAGTCACAAAAAAAGCTTGGTTTTATATTGGGCTTGAATTAAATCTGTACATCTAGTTGAGAAGATCTGACATCTTGATAATGTCGATTCTTCTATCCATGAACATAGAATATCTCTCATCTATTTAGCTCTTTGCTTTCATTCATCAGTTTTATAGATTTCCTCATGCAGATCTTGTACATAATTTGTTAGACTTATGTCTAAATATTTAATGTTTTTGTCACTGCTAATGCTCTCATGCTTTTTTTATAAAAAGGAATTATTATTTATTTAATTGCATTTTTTGAAAATTTAACCAGAGAGAAAGAAAGGGATAGCCAGAAAACAAGCTGCGAGGTCTGGGAATCTAACAGTGGTCAGCCATGTGGGAATCCAGTGCTTTTAACCACCACGCCTCCTGCCAGCTCATAATGCTTTTAATTTTAAATTCCGCTGGTTCATTGCTGGTATACAAGGGGACTTCAAAAAATTTGTAGAAATGGAATTAATGTATGAGTTTATTTTGGTGCAAAACCACTTGAAATCAATGAATGATTTTTTTTTCATAATACACATTTTCTGTGAACTTTTTGAAGACTTTTTATAGGAAAGTGATTGACTATTGGATATGAACCTTCTATCCTGCAACCTTGCTAGAATCTCTTAATAGAGGAGAATTTCTGTTAATTATTTTGAATTTTCTACATAGATGATTGCTATGATTTAAATGTTTGTGTCCCCTTTTAAGTTATGATGAAAGTTAATTTTCAGTGCAAGAGAATTAAGGGATGATGCCATTATGACATGACTAGACCAGGAAGGCTGTTCACCCATGAGATGGGATTAGTGCCTTATTTAAAACAAACAAACAACAAAAAACTAGTGATAGTCTTTGAGCCCTCTCATCTCTTCTGTCATAAAAGACACAGCATTCATCCTCTCCAGAGGATGGCATAGGAAGGTACCTTATTGGAAGTAGAGGTGGGGCCCTCACCAGACACTGAATTTGTAGGCATATTGGTCTTGAAGTTCTAACCACCAGAACTGTAAGAAATAAATTTGTTCTTTATGCCAGTCACAGTGGTTTATCAATAATTCAGCATTCTGTGATGCTAAAGCCATGCAGGAAGATCGTAGGTGTGTCCTGAGTTCTTCCTATATATATAGGGCATGTGTGTGTATGCCGATAATCATTTTGAATGGCTGAGGTTTAGAGTGGACCTCAGCATGAAGATACTGTTAAAGATGATTCTCTCTCTCTCTTTTTCTGTCTTGGAAGAAATAAATTAAGTAAGTAAACTTTAAATTTATTTCCTTGATAAATTACCTAGTCTCAGGTCTTTTATTATAGCAGCAAGAATAACTGATACAATAATCAAGTCATCTATGAACAAAGGTAGTTTTATTTCTTCCTTCCCAATCTGTATATTTTAATTTCTTTTACTTATTTTATCACATTAGCTTAAACTTCCAATACAAAATTGAACAGAAGTGGTGAGAGTAAATGTTTTGTTTTTACTGTTAAAACATGTAGTAATTCTTCAATTGCAAATTTCTATGTAGCATTATTCTCTCCAAAAAAGAATAGCATTTCCTGGAGACATTGGAAAGAGTATGCTGGTGAATAAGCATTCATTATTGACCTAGGTCAAATTGAGGTATGTAAGTTAATGAATTCCTATTTTCTGAAAACAAGGTCACTCATATCTATAATTACTAAATATTGGAGCATTAAAAAAAGATAAGAAAAAAAAACAGAAATAAAATGAAAACAGGAGAACACATTTAAAGCAATAATTGGTGGCAAACTGAACTTCAGTGATGGAAGACACATAGCTGATTATAAGTTCAGATTTCTAGGTTGATCAGAAAACACAGTGGACCTGTGTGTGTATGCATCTCCAACATCCTGGCAAGCTGAAGGGCTGAGAAAAGGGGATCATGTATGACAAGACTCTGATGAAAGTTCTTCTCACTCTATCTAGCTCCCGTATATGTGCTCTCTATCATAAATTAAATAAAACCTTTTTAAAAATCATAATTTATAAAAAGAAAATACAATAATTTTAAAATCTGTTTTGAACAAGTCATTATTTGTGAGGCTGATTAACCATTATTTCTAAAGTGTTTGATACAAAGACTAAGTTTTACCTCAGGAACACGGCGTAAGAACTATCTTCATCCTACTTTATCATATGTGAACTTGTGAAGTACAGAGACATTTCCACAATTTTTTACTCTTCATCTTCATCTGAGTAGTTGTTTTCTTTTTACTTCCTACCAAAGTTTGGACTCATGATCAATAAACAAGTTACTCAAAGCTGCTTAAAATACTACTTCTTAAGAAGCTTAGATTTAAGTAACAAATGTCAGTTTATCTTATGTCAAGTTTCCCAAAAGAAGAGACTTCAATCGACATTCTTATACCTGTAATTTATTAAGGAAGTATTCTCAGGAGAACTGTGGAGGGAATGAATGGAACAACATAAGAAAAGAAGACAATAAGGTTAAAGATTTGGTTTATTGGGGGACCAGCAGTTAGCGTAATGGCTATGTCGCTGGACTCCCACGTAGTCAACCACGGTTTGCGTCCAGGACCCGGTGGCTTAAAACTCACGCCGGGAGCATGTGTGTGCGTGCCCAAGATCCTGAGAGGAGTACGGAGGAGAAGGGATTGCAGCGTGGCCATACCCCATGAGGGGTAATTTCTCTCTTCCTGTCTCTCTGTCTCTCTCTGTCTGTCTGGCGAGCACAAGCTCCCTATAGCAAAAACCTCTAAAACAAAACATAACAAAAACAAACAAACAAACAAGCAAAAGAAAAAAACAAGATGTGCTTTATTGGGAAGTCTAGCCTCAGTCTGATCAAATATGAAGCTCCGGAGCTTAAATTGCATTAAGAAGCCTGTCTCCCATGAGATAAGGGCTGGGTTTTCCAGGAACGGTCAGTCAGTTTCTAGCCTTCTGGTGGGTAAGGCAGTTTGAATAGCTCAAGGCAATCCTCCAAGAAAAGTTACAGAAAGTTGAGCCTTTAAAAGCATCCATAGCTTTTGTTAAAAGGAATCCCAAAGAAAGTGTGAGAAACCCACAGTGACAGCTAGGGCCTTATCAAAATAATTACTCCTCTAACAAATTTAAGTGAAATATTTTTTGAATGGCATGGAAGAAAGGAGGACATGTGGGAGAGAGAAGGACCAATTGCTCCAATACCCTCGAAGTCGTTTTCTTAGATTCTTAAAAAAAAAACATAAATACTCAAAAATATAACTTAATGCCTAAACAATATTTGCTAAATATTTAACAAGAAAGAGAAAGGATCTAGTCTACAGATTTTTCTGGTCTATGTGGCCCTTTTCCCTGTAGAGTAACTTCCAGTTCTTTGCGTATAGATAAAAGTCTATGATAATGCCAATATTATTCTCGAATCTCTTAATGATCCTGAGATGTCAGAGGGATAAGTACTTATTATAATTTTATAAATAAGTAGGACCTGACCTAGAAAAGTCAGAATTAATGACACTAACAAAATTCTTAACTGGTGTTTCCACAATCAGATCTAGGTTTTTGACTCTTAATTCAGTGTTCTTTTCACTTAGCCTCAACTTCCACTTTAAAAAATGTTTCCACTTTCCAAATCATGTTTGTTTGTTTTTTTTCCCTTACATTTGACACGTTGCTCAAAGATGTCAAAAGTGCATCTTTCTAGAAAATGCTTTATCAGGTAACTCAAGTAAAATAAAGAGGCAAAGTTCCTAGAATCAAATGAGCAACATTTCAGGTCTACGCCTACCACTTACCTATGTGACCCTAGTCAACTCATATTGAGCTTCAGTTTTCTCCACGGAGAAGATAGAAGGTAGAAATACTACCTTTTCCCCAAGGTTGGTCAGGCTATATTTGGGATATGTTTCAGAAGCTAAAATATTTGCAGATGATAAGGTACTAGAAAGTATTGTCACTATTAACAACAACATCATTTGGAAAAGACCAGATAATATATTGTCAAGCACAGTTATTTTCAGATGATCATTATACCAAAACTTTGAATCTTCTAGGGCAAGCCAGATCCCACATGACTGACTGCATGGTTCAAGTTCTTGATCTGGTGGCTTGAAAAACACACTGGGTGCACATACATGTGTGCCTACAATCCCAAAAAGAGGGAGAAATGGAGAAGAAGGAATTGCAGTGCAGCCATGTCCCACAGGAAGTACTTCCCTGCTCCCCTTCTCTTTCTGTCTCTCTCAGGCAAATGCACATGCCTTGTGGCAAATTTTGAAAAGCAAGATCTTCTATCATTCAGAAGGTTTTAGGATTCAATGATAACAGGATTCCAGACTTGGCATTTTGATCAAACAGTATGTTGTCATGACAGTATCTGTCTCATGACAGCGAAAGTGGACTCCTTTTCCACTGCCTGAGGCTCAGTGTCACTTTGATGCTAGGTACCTTGCTGATGCCCAAAGCATGTGCTAACTTTTTTCATGATTTTTCCTTTCTGTCAGATAAGGACATCATTGCTGCCCAAGTAGCATAGTTTGATACTACCATTGATACCTATCTTCCTGAAGAAACCCCTTACACTCTATTGTTTCAGGTTCCCTGTGATTGAAACTAAAGTTTCAAATAGATTTCAAGTTTCACTTAAGAAAATTTTAAAAAACAGAAGTTTGGGGCCATAAAATATGGATAACTATAGACATTTTTTCAAAAGTAAAGAAAGAATATGGGTCTACTAGGGTGGCCTACACCATGTGGGTTGTACATGGCCAGCTGCACAGTCAATTCAAGTTCCATATACAGCAGCTTGAAAAACATGACAGGCATGTGTGAATGTGTGCCCCAAATCTCAAGGGGAGCATGAAGGAGAAGGGACTGTGGTGTGTTCATGCCTCCTGGAGGAGGGGTGTTTTCTCATGGTCCCTCTCTTCTGTCTTAAGCAGGTACACTTCTGCATAAGCTCTATAGCAAATTAAAAAAAAAAAACTAAAAAGAGAATACAGTTTGTGGTTTTTTAATGAACAAAGTTACTATATTTTCAAAGAATGCATACTATAAATTATTTTTTACTCTGTACAGTGAGTCAGAGGAAATTTCAAAACTAGATTAAAAGGTGCAAGATCTCTACCCTTACAAACTTTACATCAGAAACTGTGGAGATTACTATTCAATAAATATAGTTACTCCAGAGTTTTGATTATGCTAGTCATTACTACAAGTCATCATTGGTTCTAAAGTTTCTTAAGTGCATTAATACGTTTAAAATGCAAAAATACTTTTCCCCAAAATAATAGCTTTTTTATTTGAGGGGAGTATTTTAAAAGTATGTGAAAAACTTATGCATGTTCTGGGCAGCCTGGGATCTTAATTTCTGGTCCTTCCTAGGTAGCTTCATTATTGCATAGGTGGCATTACTACAGATGCCACAACACATGGGCCAAAAACAGTACATATTTGAGAAAGTTTCACATTCATAAAAGATTTAAATTTAAACACACTACTGTATAATATCAAAAAGTAATCTAAAACACCCATAACTCAAATTGTTTTATCAAAATAAAATTTATATTTTGGCTTAAAATATCTAAGAGACAGTCAAATATCTATATGCATATAGTATAGTTGGTAGTAGAAAAATATTTTCTATGCACACACACATATATATAGCAGTCGCCACTTAAGCCATACATAGTTTCTCTCTTATTTTTCTATTTGGCCAAGTTGAGCCCAGCAGTGGGTGGTTGTGTGATAATGTTAATGACTATATCCTAAGGCCCTGCCATCTTAAATTTTATGGTCAATGATTCAAACTGCAGTACAACACACAATTCAGCAAAAGGAAAAAAGAATGAAAGAAAAAGAAAGCCGGAAGAGGAAAGAGAGAAAGGGATGAAAGCCTTCAGAGAGATCGTCTATTCATTTCATCACATTTTAGTGACTTGAATTCTATTGGAGTAATGCCAAATACTGCCACAAAGAGACTAACTCTACAAAAGATAAAATTTCTACAATGACTTTAAAATACGTAAAGGTTGATGCTCCTCTGTAGTTTTCTAAGAAATTATCAAAATCAAGCATTTTGTTTTGACAGTAGAATCTTAAAAATAAACAAACATATAACTAAGATGAAAAGCACTGATTTTACTAATTAACGATAGCTTTGGAAATTAGCCTTTTTCTGCCCTCCACGTTTATCCACGTGGGAGGCTTTAAGATTTCAGTCTTAGTTTGTTAAATCCTAAAGATAACACAAAGATGTCCTGGTGATCTTAGAACCTCCTTTCTGCTATTACTTTTTCAGACCCCTGGTGATGATTTTAGCTTGAAGGGAGAAGTCTGTACTGCCCATATGACCTGACCCAAGTCCTTTGGTTTAGTTTGAAATCTACGAGCACAAAACAACAGGAATTTTATTTTAAATTGGGCTTATATTTGTGTAGTGGTATATTCTGAAAGCTTCATGTCAAACTGTGAGATAGAAAAATAGTACATTAGGTCAAACAGAGGATTTTCACCTCTATCCAATTATTTTCAGCATAGGCTCTATCTATTTATGGTCACAGAATTAGTTAATTATTCTTTTCTGTTTTCCTAACGTACCACAGTCACACAATTGAATGTATATTGGCCTTGCTAAAGTCTAAATTGACTCTTAATAAGGCCAATACTCTGGGACAGCTATTTAATGATGTATTTGTTTCCATCACCAAGACACCCTTTAAATCTGTAAAGTCTCTAATACATATTTTTAATTGGGTTGCAGTTCTAAAATGAATATCATTGTACATTTTGATTATTTCTATAAATCAGAGAAAAATGTTTCAAATGAAGTGACAGCTATTAATTCCTTTAGATGGCATAGAATAAAATAAAATCATTTGTTCTTCTAAATTAAAAGTCAAATGAATATGATAGCATCTAAGGTAGAATATCTAGAGGAGAAGATATAAGCTGCTAGTACTTTGAGATGAAATCTCAACTGTTTTGTTGGTGCTGCTATTATATTCTCCTTTAGTCAGTGTTAATCTGAGGAGGAAAGAAAAAATTCTCTTAACTATTAGATATTTTATGGCCATGCGCCAGTCTTTTTTTTCTTTTTTAACTTAAATAATAATACTGTTCACTTACATGGTATGTGAATATTAAAAACATTTCCTCCTGAGGGTGCTCAGCACAAGGTACCTCTCTGCTATGATCAGACTTCTTTCTGGAGAACTGAACTTCCACATTTAATCACAAATCCAGACCAGGCATGTGTGCACACCTGTCCAAAATCCCAAGACGAAAATGGAGATGAAGGGACTGTGGCTTGGCCATCCCATGAGGGGTGATTTCTCAGTTTCCCTCTCTCTGGCTGTCTCTGTTAAGCAACAGAAATTTATTTCTCACAATTCTAAAGATAGAGGTCTAAGATTAGTGTGGCAGCATCATCTAGTTCTGGTGAAGATCTCTGTCTTAAATATGGCTGCCTTCTCATTGAGTCTTCACAAGGCAAAATGAGAGAGCTCTCTAGTCTCTTCCCCTCACTGCTTTCTTATGGCAAATCTTACCATGATGACTTCTAAATCTAATTATTTATCAAAAGTTTTGCCTCCAAATAAGGAGGTGAAGATAAAGACTTCAACATATAAATTATAGGAGGATGTCAAAATTTGTTATACACAGTACATAACTCCTTTGGAGAGAGTTTTGCTAATACCTAATGTAACTATACACGAATTTAACTTTTGACCCAGGAATCTCACTTTTAGGAGTTCACCTATGAAAATACACATCTGTATTTTTATTTTATTTTATTTTATTTTATTTTATTTTATTTTATTTTCACATCTGTATTTTTTAAAAGTCAAAGCACAAAGTTATTTATTGTGGCATTACTTGTAATAGTAACGTATTAGAAATAATCTGAGCAACCTCACATAGGCACCTGATTAAATAAACTGTGATATTCATATATCAGCATATTATGCAGATGTTTTCAAAGAAATTATGGGCAGGGACTAGCAATTAGCATAATGCCTATGTCGCTGGACTCCCACGTAGTCAACCGCGGATCGTGTCCAGGACCCGGTGGCTTAAAATTCACACTGGGTGCGTGTGCGTGCATGCCCAAGATCCCGAGAGGAAAATGGAGGAGAAGGGATTACGGCGTGGCCATCCCCCCTGGGGGGTGATTTCTCGCTTTCTGTCTCTCTGTCTCTGTCTGGCGAGTGCACGTGCCCTAAAGCAAAAACCTCTCCAAAAAAAAAAAAGAAAAGAAAAGAAATTATGGCCAGCACTAGACTCCCTTGTGGCTGCCCATGGTTCAAATCCCAGACCCATGCTGGTGGCAAGCGTGTGCATGCCAAAACCCCAGTAGGAGAACGGAAGAGAAGTGATTGTGGTATGGTTACCCCCACTTGGGGTGATTTCTCACTCTATCTAATTTTACTGTCTCTCTCTGTCTCTCTCAAAGAGCCACATGGCTTATGGCAAAATTCTTACAAAAGAAAGAAAGAAAGAGAGAGAGAAAGAAAGAGAGGAAGAAGGAAATTAGGAAGAGCTATATAAACTGATATGGAGTAATATCCAGGATATATCATTCATTTCATTCATTTTTTAAACCAAATTTGAGAAAGTTTATGTGATATGCACGTTACTTCATTTACAAAGGAAACACAGAAAGTATAATCTGGAAACTATAATAATTGGATACCTACAAGGAGTTTGTGAGAGTGAAATGGAAGGCACAGGAGAGAGAACGATGGAACTTTGAATTTGCCTACCTACATATAATGAATTTTTACCTATACTGATATATTACAATGTGTGGAGAAAACCTTTAAATTTGGAAAAAAAAAAAAAAAAAAAAAAAAAAAAAAAAAAAAAAAAACAGAAGTAAACAAAGGTAACTATGTATCAAATTGATCACATAATACACAGAGTTACACAGAGTTAGTCAAGTAATTTTGGACATAGTCTTTTTAATGTGGACTTTCTCCATGAGAAGTAGTCTAAGGACAAAATGAGCTGCAAAAAGAGCTCTACTGTATAGCAGAGTGGTGGATGGGCAGTGGTATTTCAGTTCCAAAAGTACTGTGCCTATGATGAATCTAGAAGACTGAAATATCAAGCATCTTTTGTAACCACAATGGAATGAAACTGGAAGTTAATTGCAGGAAGAACTCTTGGAAATTTATGAATACATGGAAATCAAGCAATATGTTTCAGAACAACCAATGAGCCAATAATGAAATTTTAAAATATCTAAAAACAAACGCAAATGAAAACACAATACACCAAAATTTATGGAATGCTGCAAAAGCAGTCCTTAAAGAGAAGTTTATAACAATAACTGTCTCTGGCAAAAAAAAAAAAAAAAAAGAAGAGAGACTGGCAGGTGGCATGGTGGTTAAGGTGTTGAGTCCCACATGGCTGACCAGGGTTCATGCTTAAATATATTTCATATATATATATATATGTAATGATAATGAAAAAATTAAATTAAATAATTCTTTAAAAACAAACATATTAATAAAAAAGAAAGATTTTAAATAAACAATCAAATGTTAAAATGCAAGAAACTTTATAAAGGAAGAACAAGCTAAGCCCAAAGTTAGCAAATGGAATGAAATAATGAAGATTAGAGCAGAAATGGATGACATAGAGACTATACAAACAATAGGAAATATTAACAAAACTAAGAGTTGGTTTTATAAAAAAGATCAATAAAATTGACAGACTAAGAAAAAAGAGGACTCAGAATCAGAAATGAGAAAGGAGACATTTCAAATGGGACCACAGTAATACAAAGAGTCATAAGAAACTATTACAAACAACCATACACCAAAGAATTGGATGAACGAGAAGAAATGAATGAATGGATTTTTAACATTATGTATATATGCAAAATAAAGTATAAGATTTATCTAAAACTAAAAAGAGAAATAAATTTGCAACATGAATGATACTTCAGGACATTATATTAAATGAAATTAGGTAGGAATAGAAAGACAAATACTACATAAACTCACTTATATATGAAATATGTATTTATTTTTTAATTTAATTTTTTAAATTTTTTTCTTTTTTTTTTTTGCTATAGGGTACATGTACTTATTGGAAGGAGACAGAGAGACAGTGGAGGAATCAACAAACATATTAACATATAACGAATGAACAGATAATGGAATGTGTGAATTCAAAACCAAGTCTATTTGAATAGACTTCAATACAATACGTGTGTTTGTGATAATTTTCCAAGTTAAAATACAGCTTTACACCACAGCACCTATTGGCCCCTATATATAGAAGTTTTTAAAAGATAAACTATATGGTGCCATCAGGTGGCAAAGTGGTTAAGGCACTGGACTCTCACATGGCTGATCACAGTTTGATTCCTGGACTTCACAGTTTGAAACTCATGCCAGGTGCCTGTGTGCGCATGCGCAAAATCCCAGGAGGAAAACAGAGAAGAAGGGATTGCGGCATGGCAATCCCTCCTGAGGATAATTTCTCATTTCCTCTCTCACTGTCTCTCTCCAGTGTGTGCATGCATCCTATGGCAAAAACCTTAAAAAAGAAAAAAAAAAAAAAAAAAAAAAGAAAGAAAGAAAGAAAGAAAGAAAAAGGTTAACTATAGCAGTAGAAAGTAAAATAGTGGTTATCTGAAACCAAACATAAGGATGAGGATAGCAAATATGGAAAAAAGAGAGGCTGATTACAGGGTACAATGTTTCAATTATATAAGAAGAAACAAATTCTAGCGAAGCACAGCATGGTGTCTATAGTTATTAACATTGTATTGTATATTTAAAAATTGCTAAAATGTCCTCACCACCAATAAGTGTATGAGGAGGCTGATACATTAATTAGACTGATTTGATCATTCCACAATGTATACATGCATCTAAACTTCACACTGTACCCAATAAATATGTACAATTATTTGTTTTTTAAAAATAAAATTAAACATGAAACTGTAATAAATGGATAAATACAGTGACATTGTTCATAGCCAAGGTTCTCAATGTCAGAGAAAAGAATACAGGAAAGAGAGAAAGAACATAGTAAATGGTTTTGGACTTGGAAATATCGACATAAATACAGAGCTTTCCTAGCTCACAGAAGGGGTCTAGAAGAAATAATACCTCAATAGCAATGGACATATCCAGTACAGGTATTTTAGTTTCTCTAGTCTACGAAAGGGGGCAGGGGAAGGATTATTAGAAAAATAATTGATTTCAGGACTCGTCAAGAAAAGTATAAATTGGGGGGCCAGCAGTTAGCGTAATGGCTATGTTGCTGGACTCCCATGTAGTCAACCGCGGTTCACGTCCCAGACCCGATGGCCTAAAACTCACGCCAGGAGTGTGTGCGTACGTGTCCAAGATCCCGAGAGGAGAATGGAGGAGAAAGGATTGCGGCATGGTAATCCCCCCTGGCGGGGGGTGGTGATTTCTCGCTTTCTGTCTCTCTGTCTCTCTCTGTCTGTCTGGCGAGCGCACGCGCCCTATAGCAAAAAACCTCTCCCAAAAAAAAGAAAGAAAGAAAGAAAAGTATAAATTAAATTAAGCCTGGATATCTTGTTATGCAGTATTAAGTGTTGGAAACCTGAAGAGGATATGTCAAAAGACAGACATTGACAGAGTTTCTCCTGATGGTCCAATTTGGAACAATTTGAATATTAAAATGATGGCAGTGGGACCAGTAGGTGGCATAGAGGTTACATTGTTGGACACCCATATAGTCGACTGCAGTTCGAGTCCTAGACCCAGTGACTTAAACCCCATGCCAGATAAGCGTGTTTACATGCCCAGAAGAGAATGGAGGAGAATGAAGCTGCACGGCTCCCTTGGGGAGTAATAGGGGGGTGGTAATTTTTTGCTTTCTGTTTTTTTTTGTCTCTCTCTGTCTCTCAGTAAGAACACGTGACCTATAGCAAAAATCTCTTCAAAAACAAAACATGATGGGAACCAGCAGTTAGCGTAATGGCTATGTCGCTGGACTCCCAGGTAGTCGACCGTGGTTCGCGACCCGGACCCGGTGGCTTAAAACTCACCGGGCACGTGTGCGTGTGTGCCCAGGATCCCAGGAGAAGAATGGAGGAGAAGGGATTGCGGCGTGACCATCCCCCCTGGGGGGTGATTTCTCGCTTTCTGTCTCTCTGTCTCTCTCTGTCTGTCTGGCGGGCGCATGCGCCCTATAGCGAAAAAAACCTCTCAAAAACAAAAACAAACAAACAAACAAACATGACAGTAATAGAGTATCACACACTGAAGGCATACATCTATGCATGTGCACGTGTCCCTGTGTATGTATGTATGTATTTTAATTGAGTAATTAGAGATATTCAAAATTATAATGGACAGCCCAGTAGGTAGCATGGTGGTTCAGGTGCTGGATTCTCACATAGCCAACTGTTGTTCAAGTCCTGGACCTGGTGGCTTGCTTTCTCACTTTCTCTTTCTCTTGATCTCTCTCTCTCTCTCTCTCTCTCTCTCTGTCTCTCGTGAGCATGCATGCCCTGCACCATTTTTTTTTAAAAAAAATGGTAATGATAAATAAAACCAAATGAAATAAAATCTAAAGTATAATAGAAGAGGTAGAAAAGCTATTCTTTACAAAAGAATGATGAACATAGAGGATAAAGAAGGGCAGATTAAAATTATTTTTTGGAGAAATAGTAAAATAATAATCGATGTAGAAAACAATCATCAGTTGATACTTTTTTTTTTTGATAGGTTTTGCTATAGTGCATATGTGCTCACCAGAAAGACAGAGAGAGACAGAGAGATAAAAGTGAGAAATCACTCCCCAAGGTGGGATGGCCATGCTGCAATCCCTTCTCCTCCATTCTCCTCTCGGGATCTTGGGCACACACACGTGTCCAATGTGCGTTTAAACCACCAGGTCCGGGACTCAAACTGCGGTCAACTACATGGGAGTTCAGCGACGTAGCCATTAAGCCATATGCTGGTCCCCAGTTGATACTATTAATAAGACCATTGGTAAAATGATTCCTGAGGAACAGGTTATTCACATAGTCTCCAAAATGTATTATTAATTTACTATTTGTAAATTAGTAATGTGAAAGGACACCTTACCAATGGAAAAATCTGTAAGACACAGATGTTTAACCTGATATGAAAACCAACTCCACGATAGTGCACTAATCAAATGAATTCAAGTTGAGCAACATCTTGTCAAACAACTGGTCTGGCAATCTTTAAAAGTGCCATTTAAGGGACAAAAAATGGAAATTTATCTGTTGATGATAATATGTATGGTAAAATCTTTGAACCAATTGTCACAGTGCCTTCATAATGGGAAAATTCATTTGGTATGCTGTAATGAAACACATTGATACACATTAATTGAATGTACAAAAAAAAAAATAGAGAAAAAAGAAAAAAATGTCCACATCATGAAAGCACAATGGAAGGAAGTGGCTCTTCCAGACAAAAGCAGACTCTATGACAGAATTTAAAATTAAATTTTCACTGGATTCTGCATGTTTTGTAAAAACTCTATAAAACTATTGTTAGAAAAAACAAAGACTTTCCAAGTAAACATTTTTACTCTGTTAATATTCAATATTTTCTTCTGATTATTGTGATAGATTTATATGACTCCTATTTCTTACAAAGTATTGTATACTAAATATGATACAGTTTTTCATGAGTTATTAAAGGCCTAGAAACTTCTGGACGTGATCAATAAATAAGCCACAAGGGGATTCAAGGTGACAAAATCTGTGCCAGAAAGACACGAGATTAGTTAGGAAAACGACAGGAATGAATACAGAATGACATACAACAGCCACGCCAACTTTTAGGATATACTCAGTGCTTCTTAATCTTTTTAGGTACCCATGAAACACTAGGGATCCTTTTAAAACACAGACTCTGATTTGGTAAGTTGAAAGCAGAGCCTGAGTGTTTGCATTTCTAATAAACTCTGATGCTTGGATCACATGTAGCAAGGATATGAACTGTAAGGATCCAAAAGAAAGATATTGTTAAGAATTAGAGTATTTAGGGACCAGCAGATGGCATAATGGTTAAGTCATTGGACTCCCACGTAGTTGACCACAGTTCGAGTACTGGAACTGGTGGCTTAAAACTCATGCTGGGTACATGTGCATGAGTGCCTAAAATCCCAAGTAGAGAAGGAGAAGGGGTTGTGGCATGGCCATTCCCCCAGGGAGGGTGGGAGGTGATTTCTTGCTTTCTTTTTCTTTTTTTAGGACTGTTTTTAATTTGTCCTAAAGTCATCGAAGCAAAAATCATGATAAAACATTCTGCTTTCCTTAACAATTGCCCAACGCCAAAAAAAAAAACAAAAACAAAACAAAACAAAACAAAACAAAAAAACACAAAACTATTTGTAGGAAAAAAATGGTTTTGTACATGGGATGAAACAATATAAATTCAAAACTTACAGATAAAGGTTAGCTCTATCACTCATCTCTTTAAAAAGTTTTTATGAATATTCAGTCAAAACCAACAAGAGTATCTCCCTTGAAACGTTATTTTTACGGCTTTCCAAGTAGACCAAGGACTGCACACTGTCTGGGAATGTCCTCAGAAGGCTCTGTCAGTGAGCAGGTAACAGAGTAAAAACCCAAGTCCTTTCTTTCAAATGGAAGAGGGAAGACAGAGGGACAGAGAAACTATTCAAACTTCGTCTTCTTTCCTTGTGGCTTGTGGTCTCCTCCTCCTCCTCTGCCTCCTCGGAAGCCACCTCGCCCTCCAAAGCCTCCTCGGCCTCTGCCACCAAATCCACCTCTGCTTCCTCTGCCTCCACCTCGGCCTCCAAAGCCTCCTCTGCCTCCACCTCGCTTTCTGTCTCTCTGGTGAGCACACACACTCTATAGCAAAAAACTCTCTTTACAAAAAAAAAAAAAAAAAGAAACAAACAAACAAACAAAAGGAAAAAAAAGAAAAGAAAAGATGAGAGTACCTAAAGGGAGCTTATGGCAAAAAAGATCTCAATATCTTAATTCTCTTTCAAATTATGAAGGGGATAAGGAAACATGTAATAGCACTGTTCATTTATTTATCACTTCCCTTGTATATCTTCTCAGCATCTAGCTTGTAAAAGACACTGTGGGCAGCAGTGAAGGCAGTGTTTGGATTTATTTTAGCATCCCACAACATCATATAAAGTAGGATTTCACTGAGTATATTTATTGAACATAATTAAATTTATGGCTAAGAAATAACCTGAAAAAAATTGTAGAAATTATCATGATGTAATTGTGGGTTGGTAAAATAGTTCTGACTCCAGAGATGCATATCTGTGTCTGGGTGAATAGAATTAGAAAGATTATGGACATCTTAAAAGACTAGCAGAGAAGTGTATATTTTATGTAGTTAAATTTTTCTGAATTGGGTAATGACACTCTAAAAATAATGCTTTACAGGGACCAGCAGATGCTTTAATAGTTATGTCGCTGAACTCCCATGAAGCAGTCCGAGTCCTAGACACAGCAGTTTAACACTCACACCAGGAATGTGTGCGTGCATGCTCAAGATCACAAGAGGAAAATGAAGAAGAGATTGCAGAATGGCCATATCTCCTAGGGGGTGATTTCTCACTTCTCTCTGTCTCTTTCTGTCTCTCTGGCACGTGCACGCGTCCTATAGTAAAAAAACTCCCTAAATAATAATAATAATAATAATAATAATAATAATAATGTCTTAGGAATATTATTCTGGAAATATAAAGCAGTCCTAATTGAATAGGTGCAAGGTGGCAGTGAATCAGATGCCATTTTGTAATCCAGAGCACTGAGTTCAGTTTTCTGGCTTCAGTCATTTCCTTTGCCATTTTTCTCTTGTATCAGAGGCTGAGGAGACTATGTTTATTCCAACTCGAGGATACTAAGTTACTGATAAAGACAGGACTCTTTTTCCTTTACTCCACTAAGGCTCTCATATAGGCAACCAATTTTTAAAAAATCTTTTACAAGGATTTCTATTTAAGTTGACTTTAAAGGAACTTAGCGTCAAAGCTAAGATACCTTGTTAGTCTTTTTTAGTCAAGTTCTTTCCTGAATCATTACTAGAGTTTAATTACCTGGGCAATCATTAATGTTAGCTTTTTTAGGTGCATTTAAAAGCTTCTGTGGGATACACTTAATTTGTTAGTAAATATTCACTTGTATAAATGGTAGATAAATTCTCTTTATGCTTGCATTTTCCTTTTTTAGATGCTATCTTTTGATGAACATTTTTTTTTTATTTTAAAGAAGATTTATACTTTTTCATGTATACCCAATAAACTGCTGAACATTATCTAGAAATTTTTGAAAAGGACATTAAAGAGAATGAAATTTGAATTGTCTTTTATTAAGTCACATTATAAAGTTAAATAATTTAAACATCTTGGTTCTTCCAAGAGATTCAATAATATATAAATATGTAGAAATGGAATGTGGCTTATTAAGAATTTGTTAGTACTCTATGCATTGTACTGGAAATACATGAAAAGACCTGTTAGTTAAATAACCACATAACAAATTACCAAAAAGTCATGGTTTCAAGAAAAGCACATGCATTATCCCAGTTTCTTTTAATTAGGAGTCTGAATAATTATTATCTGGGTCCTACGCTCAGCGTTTCGTGAGACTGAACTCATAGTGTAGACCAGATTGCCCTTACCTGAGACACCTGGTCTCTAAGCACACTGACGTTTGGTAGAGTTAAGTGCATTGCAGTTATAGGACTGAGCTTCCCAGCCCTGGGAGACCACAGCTGTTTCCTGCCGAAGGCCTTCTCTGCAACATAGCAGATTCAAGGATAACAGGACACCGCTGCTGCTTGGAATTTCTTTGACCCATCTCACCTCTGACCTCTAGAGCATGTATTAAAGGGCTCACTTGATTAATTCAGGCTCACCAAGATAATCTTGTTTATTAACTTAAAGGCAACTGATTAAAAATCCTAGTTATATCTGTAAAAATCCCTTCATCTTGCCAAATTAATTAATCATTTCCAAAGGTTTTATCTATAACCCAAGACTGGAGTTTATTCAGGACATATAGACCAGTGGATAGAAATTAAATCATTAAAATGTTAGAACAAAATAACAGAAAACATTTAGTTCATCCTGCAGAAAAGATATAAAAACTTTTTTGTTTCCAAAAAAAAATTGATGTCTAATTTCCCAGTGTCTCAGAATGTGACCTTATTTGGAGACAGGGGTTTTATAAAGGTAATGAATTTAAAATGAGCTCATTAGTGTGGGTGCTTATCTAATAGGAATTATAAAAAGAGAAATTTTGGATGCAGAGTAGGAATAAGTAAATAAATAAGTAAACTTTCAAAGAAGAGTTATTGGTAGAAAGTTCAATTGAGTTATTAGAAAAGTCATGATGCATTTTTGTATAGAAAAACAGAGAAATATGTCATGACTTTCTTGATGATCTAATAATTATCAGGAAAGAACTGAAAATGATAGAGTAAGATTCTATCAATGTCAAATTTTGGGGCCAACCCTGTAGCCTGGTGGTTAGGGAGTCAGATCCCACATGACCACAGTTTGAATTCCACCTCTAGTAGCTTGAAAAACATGCCAAGCATTTTTATGTACATGCTCAAAATCCCAACAGGAAAGAGAAATGGGGAAAGAATTGTGACAAAACCACATTTCATTAGGGGGTGTTTTCTCCCTTTCTGTCTCTGTTTCTTTGGAGATCCCACATGCCCTTTGGCAATTAAAAAAGTGTTGAATTTCGTGCCCCACAGATTATTATACAAAGAAATAACACTCAATGGATACAATGTCTGTTGACAATAATATGTGTATCTTCAACTGGACTGGTGTGAATTGTATTCATGTTGGGTAAAGTCATTTTACAAACTGCAAAGATGTACAGTGATTGAAAGTATAAAGTAAATTAAAATAATAATAATAAAGAAAGAAGAAGATAAAATGAAAGATGCAATGGAAGATTGTCAGGAGTTTTATTAATAAAATTCTAAATCTATTAAATTATTTTCATTAAATCAAAATGTTTTAATCTATATATATATTAAATATATGTGTGTATATATATTAAAAATATGCAGAGGTATATATTATACATATATATATATACACACAAACATATATATAGAGATATAGATATTTAAGTAACGGTTTACTTTAGATATAAAATTCCTCTTGAGTGGAGGGGGGGAAGTAGTTAAAACAAACATATATGAGATAGCTAGAATTTTTTTTAAAAGGTTTACATTTTATTTTGGGACACTAAGCAATGTGATGAAAATAGTTAACACATTATTTACTACCATGCTGTATTAGCCTATTTAATTTATTTTTAAATTATTTCATGACATGGATCCTTTCAATATTTTCATTTTATATAAACAATGTTAGAGTAGATAGAGCTAAGGTAATAACAAACACATATCTTCAACAATCTCCTTTTCATTTTCCTCACTTTCTAGAGGTAGCCTGTTTTATGTTTGTTTCTTGGTTGTGATGTATCCTCTGTACACCATATACAATATTATTTTGAATTTTAAGTTTACATAAGTGGTTCCATATTGCAGTGTCATTTTTCTTTTCATTGCTTTAAAATTTGAGAAACATAGTGTACTGGTTTAGAGTACTCACTGAAGTATTTAAAAATACATTATTTTCCATTTAAAAAGTGTTATAAAATATATCTACAGGATATAATATAAAATAGTATATCTATAGGATCATACAAATATCTGTATGTACTTACCTATATTTTTGCATAGGCAGCAATATACATCTTTATAAACAAAACCCTTATGGTGTTTAGTTTAGAATATTTCCTTCCTCAAACTGCAAGCCCTTTACATCTTTCAAAAAGCATAAATTCTTTTTGAAATTATATATCATTTTTTTGCATACAACTTTTAAGAATTCCATTTATAAATCAATGAATATATGTACATTGAGGAAATTAATCACCCATATGTATTCTATAGGAAGGAGTGGGATCTAAAACTTATAGTCTCTAAAAAAGGCTTGAATTTATGAGACAAAATGACTTAAACATGTACTAACTGCGTATCAACATATATTAAATAATTATTCGAGGTGAAAAATTTTAAGTAAGGTATATTAATTCACTAAAGAAATAATTATAAAGAGAAAGAAGATATTTTATTAAATAGAAGATAGGTTTAGGCTAACATAAAATGTAATTTATACTTAAGAAAAAAAATACTTTAAAAAACTTGACCTTTCTTAATAAGGTAGTAAAATACTTTGAAAGTGTCAAGCCATGCACAGAGATTGGAATAAGAAAGTAAAATGTATTTAATTATCATGGCATTTGTTGAAATGAAATGGTGAGTTCTACAATAAAAACCTCGATGTCTATCATTAGTATGATAAAACCTAACAAAAAGACTGGAGGCAAGCCTCCAAGAACTGGAGGAGTCCAGACAGCATCTGTTAGAGAAAAGGGCACAGCAGAGTCCTGCGAGTCCAAGACATTTGCTGTTGTGTATTTAGAACCTCAGTGTGAGGTCACACAACTTTTTCCGGCTGCATCAACCATCAACCGCTCCTCTTAGTCAAACCTTCTTGTTCCAGGAGCACAGTAAGCACCTTTCTATCTCATGCCTCCATACATGCTATTCCTACCATTAGAATCACCTCTGGCTCTAGATATATGACTTACACACTTCTTCCCTGTGAAGCAAGTCCACTGTGGACAGGTATCACTGCATGAATCCAGTATAATGAGGGCTGGCAGAATGAATAAGTAAAGCAGCTTTATTACCTCTAGATAGGCAAAAGAAACAATGGAAGCCTAAGATTCATGATAAACCTATCCCACAGAATTCAGGCAAATAGCTCAGGACAAATGAAGTCTCATCTTCATGTGCCTCCCATTTTACTGCAGCTGAGAGCATTCTGCTCTGGTTTTAAATTCCAGAGATAACTTTATTGGCAATGTGTGATAGGATATCCCATTCCAGGAAACAGGAACACAACTTGAGCTCTGCCAGTTAATCCTTTTCTCAGGAACTCATAGTCCTGGCAAATTCCACAGTTATTCTGACAACTATGAGAAGGAAAGATGTTTAGATGGAAAGGGGTAGTTAAGTCAGTCAAGACCACATGGAGACCATCCTGCAAGAACTACTTTTGGGTCTCTTCTCAAGGAGCAGACAGGGCTTCCCTGACAACCTGTAAAAAACAACTGACTTCTGGGGCCAGGGTTACATCTCTGGACTCCCACATGGCTGACCACAATTCAAGTCCCAGACCAGTGGCTTGAAAATCATACCTGGAACATGATTGTGTGTGTGTGTGTGTGTGTGTGTGTGTGTGTGTGCCCAAGTTCCAGGAGGAGAATGGAGGAGAAGGGATTGCAGCATGGCCATCCCCCCACCCCTGGGGGGGGGGGCTTATTTCTCACGTTCTGTGTCACTATCTCTGTCTCTTTATCTCTCTCCAGGGAGCGCACTCTCCTTGAGGTAAAAAATTCTAAAAACAAACAAGCAAAACAAAACAATTAAACAAAAATGGCTGACGTCATCACACTGATTACTCTCTACCTTCTCTTCATGAGCCTACTTTTAACTTTTAATCATAGCATTTATTACCAGGTGGCATAAGCATGTAGAGAGCAGGGGACTATTCTTCTGTTCATTGCTGCATCCCTGGGAACTAGAAGATAAAGAATAGTCCGTAAATACTATCAAATGAGTGAATGAATGTAAAAGCATAATAAAAGGCATGGGATCCTAAATTATACGTCAGGATATTTTAATCCTAGCCTCAGATTCCATGCTAAAGTGTTTTTTTCCCCAAAATACTTGCATTTTTTTCCTACTAATACACCCTTCTTTTGAACTTTTTAAATTATCTAATACAAATCATAGTTTATAAGACCCATTTAAAGCATTTAAATGGCTTAGTGTCTACCTTCCACCCTACAGCAATAAAAATTGCATTACAGTTTATATTTGTCAGAGGATTTATAAATAAAACAAATCGTTCTCACGTTAGCTACAAAATTGTGGCAATAACTTAAGAGTGAAGTAGAGCCAATGACTGAACTGGAATATTAACCAATATTAGTGAATAGACTTTAGCAATAGAAAATGATGAAAGCACTGATTCACTCACAACAAATGCAGAACTACTCAAAAATTATCTTACAGAAGACATCATTATCATGTATACCTTGCAAAGGTCCTGTTAGGTAAGTACCACTAATGAAGGTTTTTTTAAATTTTATTTTGTTTTGTTTTTAGATTATTATTAAGTATATCTAATGGAACTTACTATCTCAAGGATCAAATACACCTAAGTTGTCAGGAGAGATGGAAAAGAAAAAAAAAATCCCTTTGTGATATCCTTTGTGATATCTTCATCATCATCTATCTCAGCACTGGCCAACCAACCAGAGTTATTCAGATATCCAGGAGACATTTGCAAAGAGGTGAATTTGCACTTCAGATTCCCAAGTGTCGAATACATTGTGTTGGTGTCCAGTATACTCTGCCTCCAAAATATCCCATTCTCCATTTCCTTATCTTTGGATGTCTTGTTCCTGGGTCTTTCTTTCTGTGAAGTTGCTTACTTTTAGGGGACAGGTTTCATAACCTTGTGCTGCTGGTTCCACAGAACTGATATTCTAGGTATGGATCATGATGCCTCAGCTTCCATTCTTTACATTCTTTCCTTATAAATTTCAGATAATTAAGAAGTTGCACACTGAAATGGATTCTATGCATGCATATTAAATTAAAACAGATTACAAAGACTCCTTTTATTGAGACATATAATTCCTGATAAAATTCATGTAATACTTGGGGCCAGCAGATGGTATAATGGCTATGTCACTGGAATCCCATGTAGTCAACTGCAGTTCGAGTCCCAGATCTGGTGGCATAAACTCATGCCGGGCATCTGTGTGTGCATGCCCGAGATCCTGAGAGGAGAATGGAGGAGAAGGGATTGCAGTGTGGCTATACCCCTGGAGGGTGATTTCTCGCTTTCTGTCTCTTTGTCTCCCTCTGTCTATCTGGCGAAGGCACGTGCCCTGTAGCAAAAACCTCTCCAAAAAAAAAAAAAATTTACATAATACTTAAGAGAAAATAACCTTGGACCTAGATTCAAAAGACTTAGATTTGTTTCCAGTGGGCCACATGTGCATCAGATCAGATATATAAATATGGACCATTACTCACCCTTTCTGCATCTCAACAACCGAGGTGGGTGAACTTTCTGTAAAGATATATATGGTAAATATTTTAGGCTTTGTTGGCTATGCAATCTCTGTCATAATTACTCAACTTAACCCTGTAGCTCCAAAGCAGCAATAGACACTACATAAATGCAGAGATAGTGTAATAAGAGAGTGGACTAGGGCAGAGGGTCAGACATGGGGTAAAAAACATATATATATATATATATATATATATATATATATATATATATGAAATTAGAAATGGAATATTATGGATGATAACATGCATGATTAAGCCATTATGCAGTTTATTCTAGATGGGAGACCACATTTAGTATGTTGTGATGATGCTCAGGGAATGAATGTAAATTAATAAAAAAAATTTTCAGAAGAAAAACACACACACACACACTAAAACTGTTATCGAAATTAAAAAAAAAAAAAACCTGTATTTGATGACCACAGTAAGATATATAGCCCCAGCTAGGTACTATTTTATAGTATGTTCATTCTACTCACTGAGGTTTATGCCTAAAATCAGACTTGGGTTCATGTATATGTATATATCAGCTGTGCTTGCTATTGCAAATATTTAGACAAATTAAGTTCATTAGCAAATCAATTAAATGGGGGGAAAGGCATAGAAAGCAACCATGGATACCAGAGAAAATGGGAGGAGGGTTGGACAGGGCAGAGGGTTAGGGATAGGGAATCAAGGATGGCAAAAAAAAAAAAAAAAAAAAAAAAAGCAAAATATTTAAGACATAAGAAATGGAAAATTATTTGTTGATAACATGTTTGCTGATGTGCTTGATTGAGCCAATAGACAGTGTATTTTGGATGGAAAATTCATTTTGTATACTGTAATTATGTATAGTGAATTAATGTAAAAAAAGAAATAATTAATTAATTAATTATTTTTTTAAAAAAATAAATAAATAAATGACTGGGCTTGGCTGTAGTTTAACACATTTTTATTTACACAGACAAGATGCTGGCCTTAGTTTGTCAAGTCCTGATCTATAGGATGGGAATAATTCTTGTCTGACTTTTCACAAGGTTGATAGAAAGAGATTCTAAATGATCATAAATCCAAGCAGTCATTAAACAGGTGGGTCTTTAGGTGAGGAATGGTTGTATTTATGGATTGGTCTTGTGGGCAATGGTTAAGCACTGGGCATTCAGAGCCAGATGCCACATTGCTGACCACAATTCTAATTCCAGCCAATACTTTTAAAAACACCTTAGTACTGTGTGTGCATGCATGCCTCAAACCGTATGTTATAATCTTGCTTCTTCCATTTTTTTTTTAGTCAGGATTTTGGGTATGCATGCACACACACTACTAATGTGTTTTTAAAGGTACTGGCTGGAATGTGGATCTGGCTCCCATTGCACAGTTCTTAACCATTGCACACAGGTCCAATCTCTCTCTGTTGAGTGTACATACTTTGATAATAAAAAAAAAAAATTTAAAGGTTTTTTTTAACAAAAGAGGGAAGAAAAAAGGGGTGACTTCATATACTCTAAATAATGACACTTTACCATGATGTCAATTATGAACGATGCTATAACCTTAGAATTACTTCCATGAACTACTTTAAGGCTGAAACATCATCATATGATTCTTCAACATCACGACAGTTAAGTTTACTTGCTCCCATGAACAGCCTGATTATCTTTCTTTCTTATTTTTGTTTTTGTTTTTGTTATAGGATGCATGTGCTCTCCAGAGAGAGAGAGATAGAAAGTGAAAAGTGAGAAATCACCCCCACAGTGATGGTCACATGGCAATCCCTTCGCTTCTATTGTCCTCTCAGAATTTGGCCACACGAACAGCCTGATTTTAAAAGCTGCCTGGCAAAACTGAAATACAGAACTCTGGACTTTGAAATCCATTTGTAAGTGGAAACTTTTGATGCTTTATCTATAAAGACTGCATGACACAAACATCACTGTATTTTATTTGGCTGATTAAACTCACTAAAAATGTAGGATTAAAGTATAAAGAGAAATGAATCGATGATGTAAAATGAAGAATGTAAAGTATGACACACTTTTTTTTTTCCTGTGCTACCTTAAGAAGATAGAGTTTCTGAAGTGGATTTCCATCAAGAGTACTAAGAGATGATGTTATCCATTTAAATAGATTTTAATTCATTCTAAATTATAATTGAAATACAAAGCACATGAGATGACCACATTAAAGAGTCATTGTTGAGCAAGAGGGAGCTTGATGGCAGATTTGCTCTCTGCTTGGGAATGCTGAGCAGGGACAATGGCACTTCTGCTAGGAAATCTGGGAGAGCACATTTTATGGACATCTCTGAGGAGCAATTAAACTAACTGAATTCAATTAAAAATTGGCTTTAAACCAAGAGGATATGAACTTAGCCAGGAGAATAGAATCATGTATTTAAAAAAAAAAAAAAAATGAAGCCCGAGACTTAGAGGCAAGAGGTAGAGGATTGCACTGATTCTTTCAGATGCTATCTAGACTGAGACTGCTATTGCTATAATAGCAAATCACTTTAATAAGCAAGGACCTTTAGGAATTATTTCCAGGTCACTGCTTCAAAAGCTGAACTAGTGGGGAAAAGAAAACCTCTTTAGCAAATGGTGCTGGAAGAACTGGATATTCACCTGTAGAAACGTGAATCTGAACCCCTACTTCTCACCATTGACAAAAATCAACTCAAAGTGGAACAAAGATGTAAATCTAAGACCTCAAATTATAAAACTACTGCTGAAAAACACTGGGGAAACTAGAAGTCACTGGGGTAGGCAAAGACTTCTTAAGTAAGACCCTTAATGCATAGTCAATAATCCCAGAAATAGACAAGGAAGATTACATCAGATTAAGAAGTTTCTGCATGGCAAAAGATACAGCAATTAGTGTGAATTAACAACCCTCAGAATGGGAAAATATTTTTGTAAGCTATGCGTAAGGTAAGGGACTTATAGCCAGAATACACAGGGAACTCAAGCAGTCTTCCCCCCCCACCCCCCCAAAAAAAGATGATCAGCCCAATTAAAAAATGGGAGAATGAGTTGAAAAAAACACTCTCTAAGGAAGACATATGAATAACCAAAAAGCACGTGAAAAAATGCTCAACCTTCCTCATTATAAGGGAAATACTGATCCAAACCACAATGAAATACCACCTAACTTCAGTCAGAATGACTAAGATTAAAAAAAAAAAAATGATAAGTGCTGGTGGGGGAGTGGTGAAAGGGGAACTCTCCTACACTGCTGGTGGGAATGTAAATTGGTCCAGCCACTATGGAGAACAATATGGAGATTCCTCAAAGATCTACTAATAGAACTATCATATGATCCAGCAATCCCACTCCTTGATGTCTATCCAAAGAACAGAAGAATCCTTAGTTGGAAAAGTTCTTGCACATTGATGTTTATTGTAGCATTATTCACAATTGCTAAGACATGGTACCAACCCAAATGTCCACGAAGAGAGGAATGGATTGAAAAAGTGTGGCATATATACTCTATGGAATTCTACTCAGTCATAAAAAACAAGACCCTCGGGGCCAGCAGTTAGCGTAATGGCTATGTCGCTGGACTCCCACATAGTCGACCGCGGTTCGAGTCTCAGACCCGGTGGCTTAAACTCACTCCGGGCGCGTGTGCGTGCGTGCCCAAGATCCCAAGAGGAGAATGGAGGAGAAGGGATTGCGGCGTGGCCATCCCCCCTGGGGGGTGATTTCTCGCTTTCTATCTCTCTGTCTCTGTCTGTCTGTCTGGCGAGCACACGCGCCCTATAGCAAAAACCTCTCCAAAAGAAAAAAAAAAAAAAAAACAAGACCCTGAATTTTGACAGAAAGTGAATGAATATGAAAGATTTACTGCTGAGGGAAGCAAGCCAGGCTATGAAAAAGAGACATTGTATGTCTCCACTTAATATATACCGAGTCTCTGTACTCTATGGCTGAAACTGAACAACTAGAAGACATAGAAACATAGAAAATAGTTATAAATACCAGGTACAATGTGGGAAGAAGAGGGTGGGCAAAGGAGGAAAGTCTGAGGAAAGACATTAAGGAGAAAAATAGAGAGCCAAGGCATTTATGGGACAAAGAAATGGGTTATTATCTGTTGAAGATAATGTGTACAGTATTCTCAGCTGGACTGGTGAGAAATGTATACATTTTGGAATATTCACTTTACAAGCTAAGTGACACATGTGAATGAATGTATAAAAGAAATTGAAATAAAAAATATATATTAGGGGACCAGCAAGTAGCATAGTGATTAAGGTGCTGGACACACCCACATGGCCAACCATGGTTCAAGTCCAGACCTGGTGGCTTGATTTCTCACTTTCTCTCTCTCTTTCTTTCTCTCTGTGTGTGTCTCTCTCTGGTTAAATTAAAAATAAATGAATGAATAAATAAAATTAAATAAATTATATATGTAAAATAAGCAAGATATTTATGGGACACAGAAATGGATTATTATCTCTTTTTTTGGGGGGAGAGGTTTTTGCTATAGGGTGTGTGCGCTCACCAGACAGACAGAGAGAGACAGAGAGACAGAAAGTGAGAAATCACCCCCCAGAGGGGATGGCCACACCGCAATCCCTTCTCCTCCATTCTCCTCTTGGGATCTTGGGCACGCACCCACACGCGCCCAGCGTGAGTTTAAGCCACCGGGTCCAGGACTCGAACCGTGGTCCACTACATGGGAGTCCAGCGAAATAGCCATTACACTAACTGCTGGTCCCTGGATTATTATCTCTTGATGATAATGGGTATAGTACCCCCAACTGGACTGGTGTGAAGTGTATTAATGTTGGAAAATTCACTTTAGAAGCTAACTGATGTCTAGTGATTGAATGCATAAAAGAAATTAAAATAAAATAAAACATTTTTAAAAAAAGCTGAACTAAGGAACTGAGTACAAACCTAGCCCAAGTATTTACTTAGAAACTGTTTTTACACCACTTACAATTTAAGAAGTGCTAGATAAACCTTAATCTTCCTACTTCTTACTTACATGATTGAAAACCACCTATACCTTTTTTCCCCTTTCTTTCTTTCTTCCTTTTTTTCTTTTTTTTCTTTCTTTCTTTTCTCTTCTGTTTTGTTTTGTTTGTTTTTCTGGTTTTTTTTTTTTTCTTTTTTTTTCTTTGCCACAGGGCACATGTACTTTTAGGGAGAAACAGACAGAGACAGAGAGGAAAAGTAGGAAATCATACACCATAGAGGGTGACCATGCCACAAATCCCTTCTTTTCCATTCTTCTCTCAGGATTTTGGGTATGTACCCACATGCCCTCTGTGATCTTCAAATGCCAGGTCCGGGACTTAAACTACAGTCAGCACTTTGGGATCCAGTGCCTTAATCACCTTGCTATTTGCTGACCCTCACCTATACTCTTCTAAGTTAAGTGTTTTGACTTATTTTTATGTCATCACTAATACTTTTTTTCCCCTATTTACTCCTTCCTGTATTAGTTGCATCAAAATACACATAGTAGGTATATATAACAAATAGTATTCTATGAAGACTATCACCAAAACACTGTTCTTCTATTATAAACACTTAAAATAAGTGAATAACAAACATCAAAGACCTTTTTTCATGGAAAATTTACTACTAAATAATGATTTGGGCATCCAGGATTGTAAATTAGTGAGTATATATTTCTTCCTAGACATGTTCATATTTAATCTCTTAATAAATGCTAATGCTTGAATTAGAAAATGTAGCCTGGTGAAAAGGTTTGTTTCTAGGGTAGTTAATAATAAACTATCAAGTTTAACATTATTTATAAAACCATTATTAAAATAATATCATAAATAATAATAATTTATTACAATTAATTGCTAGATACAGTAAGTCATTGTTGTGTATTCAAAAATGAGGTTGAGTTACCACCACTAACTGTAGCAGTAATGAAACATCGCTTACTAGCATGTGCCATAAACTGTGCTAAGCCTTAGGTTGAATTGTTTTTTATTTACTTATACTGCACATTAACTTTATGAAACTATTCTATCTATTTTATGTTTGAGCAAATTGAGTACTTATGATAGATTAGAGATAGTAATTAGTACTTAACATTCCTTACTACTATTTTTTTTTTGAGAGATTTTTGCTACAGGAGACTTGCACTCACCAGAGACAGAGAGATAGAAAGCAAGAAATCACCCTTGGGGGGGATGGCCACATTGCAATACCTTCTGCTCCATTCTCCTCCAAGGACCTTGGGGACACAGGCATACGCACCCAGCATGAGATCTAGGCTGATGGGTGTGGGACTCGAACTACGGTGGACAATATGGGAGTTCAGTGATGTAACCATTATATCATCTGCTGATCCGTTCTTACTAATTCTAAACAGATGTACAAGGTGAATACTATTCTCCATTTTACTGATGCAGACAATGTTCTGAAGAAAGGTAAGAAACTTAAAGTGGCAGTATGACAAATTAAGCTCGGTAATCTTATTTCATTCTTTTTTTTTTGCTATAGGGTGCATTCACTTACCTGAAAGCCAGAGAGAGATAGAAAGCAAGAAATCACCCCCCGGGGGGATGGCTACACCACAATCCCTTCTCCTCCATTCTCCTCTCAGGATCTTGGGCATGCGCACACACACGTTTGTCATGATTTTAAGTGGCCGGGTCCAGGACTCGAATTGCAGTCAACTACATGGGCCATAGTGACACAGCCATTACGCCAACTGCTGGTCCCCTTATTTCATTCTTTACATCAGTATAATATGCAAAATGTAATTATCAGTATCATCTTGATATTGAATTAACTATGGAATATATTATAAATAACTGTCTTTATAGGTGGCACTAGAACATCTCTGAGGAAGGAAATGTATTTGTGAGCTGTTAGGAGGTACAATTTGAAGACAGAAGTACAAGAATCACAAGGAAAGATAAAATACTGTTTTGATTGTTCCTGGAGAGGTAGAGAAGAAATTGATGTGAATGAGATGGAAGAAGGAAATGGCTATATATATTTTAAAGAGAATTTGAAACATGTGAATATTTAATGTATAAAATCAAATTGTGTGTTTAATGGTGGTGGTTTGTGATTCTCACAAGTGTGAAATTGGGATTTTAAAGCATTTTTATGAATATCCAGGAGATATGAAAGACTCTTAATAACATCATATTTGCCTTTCTATCTATCATCTATCTATATAGGCTACAGTAATAAAATTCCAGCTCATTTACTAACAAGATTACCTTAACTGAGTGCCTCATTCTCATCACTAGAGATTTTATTCAAATATTTCTTTCTTATGCATTCATTTTTAATATTCTTTTAATTTTATCCAATATTTTCTTTCTTGTACAAATTTATAACTGAGTAGGTTGAGAAAAGATGTTAAAAAGAAAGAATAAACTCAGGGCCAGTAGGTAGAATGGTGACTAAGGGCACTGGACTCCTCCATGGCTGACTGAGGTTCAAGTCTCATACCTGGAGGCTTGCTTTCTCACTTTCTCTGTCTCTCTCTCTCTCTTTCACTCTGTTCCTCTCTAGTCAAATTAAAATAATTAAACAAATAAAAGGTAAAGAAAATAATTTTTTTTTTCTTTTTTTGGAGAGGTTTTTTCGCTATAGGGCGCGTGCGCTCGCCAGACAGACAGAGAGAGACATAGAGACAGAAAGCGAGAAATCACCCCCCAGGGGGGATGGTCACGCCGCAATCCCTTTTCCTCCATTCTCCTCTCGGGATCTTGGGCACGCACGCACACGCGCCCGGCGTGAGTTGTAAGCCACCAGGTCCGGGATGCGAACCGCGGTCGACTACGTGGGAGTCCAGCGACATAGCCATTACGCTAACTGCTGGTTCCCAAGAAAATAATTTTTTAAAAATAAAAGAAAGGGTAAACTAAACTATCAAAATCGTCAAAAAGATAATATGAATATTGGATCAAAATTTAAGTTAGTTAACCTAAAATCGTGTTCCATTCTACATTCCAACAGATATAAGGAGAATATATAATACAAAGAGAAATGAAACTTCTTTTGTTATGTACGTTATACCAGACCCATGCGCTCCCCATATATCAACATCAGTTTTCATTACATTAACAGGGGAGCTTATCTGATTCTAAAATTCATAGTAAATTTCAATGGAATTCCACAGTTCCCATGAGCATTGATATGAGAATTTGATATCTTCACGACATAGTGATTACTTATGCAGACACTGAAGAGCAAGAAGCATTTGCGAGACTGCGATGTTATCTTCAAAGTTTCCATGATAACTTACTCTCTTTTTGTATTAAAGAAATTCATACACTCAACAATATTTAGAAAATGAAAATGTTAGTTTATGTATAAAATTAACTCTTATACCTAGTAATTACTTGGGGGAAAAGTTGCAATTTACAAACACACACTAATGACTCCCAAAAACCATTTAACACCTTTTTAAAACTTCAATAACTAATAACAGCTAGAGTTTAAGCTTAAATTTTAACTCATACAAACTAGGTTTTCTATGATTATTACAATCTGCTCTTTACTGTAAGAACATACCAGAAATTTAATTTTCCAATTACTTGAGTCTTATTATGGAAGCATTCAATTATACTGCCAAAGTCATATTTCCTAAGTGTTTTTAGAAGGTTATGAGTAGTTTGACATTAGCTAAAAATGTTCATCTCAGAATAAAACTTTATGTTCAATGGCTCTTCCAAAAAACTTTTTAATCATATAGATTGAAAAAACATGGAAATTGTTATGGTTAATATATATCTTGAATCAATTCTTATGCAACCCTTGAGAATTAAAATGATTGCCATTAAATGATCAAGCATGAAAAATAGGCTTAAAGATTTAATTATAGTTTTCTCACATAAAAGGGAATTTTAATATTTCATAAATATTTTGATAGTTTATTGTTTTTTCTCTTTCTTTCTTGTTTTCTTTTTTTGCTAGAAGGTACTTGCATTGGCCAGAAAAAGACAAAGACTGAGAGAGAGCAGGAAAGGGAGAAAGCACCCCTAAATAGGCCTGATCATGATGCTATTCTTTCTCCTGCATTTTTCCATCTTTTTAGGAATTTGGGGCATGAACCATGCACCAAAATTGTCCAACAAGTTTTGCAAGTGAAGTGGTTTGCCTTGTGGGACCCTACTTCCCTCAACCACTAGGCTACAAGGCTGGCCCTCTATTTTTTACATAAAGAAAGCTAAATTTGACTTTAAAATGTTAATATTGTTCCTGAATCATGGATTAATTATTCATTACTCAAGTCTGATTAAATAAAATTATTCAATATAATTAGAGATATAACTAAAAGCTGATTCTATAATGCCACTAATAGTAACTAAGAGTTATAGCTACAAATAAGGCCAAATTTATGTTATAGATACTTACTTCTTGAAAAAATAATTAGATAATAATAATAATAATTGGACCAGCAGATGGTGGAATGGTTATGTCGCTGGACTCCCACATAGTTGACCACGGTTCAAGTCCCAGATCTGCTTGCTTGACACACTCGGCACATGTACATACATGCCGAAGATCCCAAGAGGAGAATGGAGGAGAAGGGATTGTGGCGTGGCCATCCCCCCAGGGGGTGATTTCTTTCTTTCTGTCTCTCTGTCTGTCTCTGCTTCTCTAGAGAGCACACGTGTCCTAGCAAAAATCTCTCTCGGGAACCAGCAGTTAGCATAATGGCTATGTCGCTGGACTCCCATGTAGTCGACCGCGGTTCGCGTCCCAGATCCAGTGGCTTAAAACTCATGCCGGGCGCGTATGCGTGCGTGCCCAGGATCCCGAGAGGAGAATGGAGGAGAAGGGATTGTGGTGTGACCATCCCCCCTGGGGGGTGATTTCTCGCTTTCTGTCTCTCTGTCTCTCTCTGTCTGTCTGGCGAGCGCACGCACCCTATAGCGAAAACCTCTCCAAAAAAAAAGAAAAAAAAAAACCTCTCTCTTAAAAACAATAAATAAAATAAACTATATTACATAATATATTTTTGAAAACAGATTGAACATGTTTGAAATTTACTGATTGACAGTCAGATTTCAAGTTTGTTACATAAATGTTATTACCTCCAGTAAATTGTTTAATTCAAATATTGTCTGTATTTGAATATTATCTTGCTTTACATGGAAAAATACCTATTGATATCTATCTAACTACATCTATCTATCTGTCTATCTATATAAACTCTCCAAATAATCTTAAGTAATTATGCTTTAACAGTAAAACTAGAATGGGCATAAAGTATGGCTATTTTTGTATTGTCATTTTTTTAATTTAACTTTATTAACTTATTTAATAAATAAGGTATTTATTATTATTTACTTATTTACTTACATATTTATTTATTTAAATTTGACCAGAGAGGGACAGAGAAAGCATACGAGAGAGAGAGAGAGAGAGAGAGAGAGAGGAGAGAGAAAGTGAGAAAGCAAGCCACTAGGTCAGGGACTTAAACCGCAGTTGTCCATGTGGGAGTTCAGTGCCCTCAACCTTCATGCCACTTGCCAGCCCCATTATTATAATTATTACTATATATATATATATATATATATATATACACACATATATATAATATATATACACATATGTATGTATATATATATGTGTGTGTGTGTATATATATATATATACACATTATTACTACATATATATGAGATATATTTAATATATATGACTGTATATATTATATACACATATGTATTTTCTTTTTTTTGCCACAGGGCATGTGAGCTCACCCAAGAGAAACAGACAGAAAGAAGGAAAGTGAGAAATTATCCCCCCGAGAGGGATGGCCATGATTAAATCCCTTTTCCTCCATTCTCCTTCTAGGATTTTGGGGATGAATGTCTACACACCTGGTGTGCTCCTCAAGCTGTCAGGTCTGGGACTTGGACTGTGGTCGGCCATGTGGGAGTCCAGTGCCCCAACCACCTTGCCAAATGATGGCCCCAGTATAGCTCTTTTTAATGTTTCTCTGAATAATACTCAGAATATTTGATAAAACAAGCCATTTCTAATCTAGATAAAGTGTACGTGGACCCTGCAATGTTGAGGTGGAACTGCCTTCCCTCTGCTCTGCTTAGAGCTGCCTCCAACATTCTAGATTAAACCTTTCCATTGATTGCCTTGAGGACAGTTTTATATTCATCCTTACTCTGTGTTTAAATCAGAGCCATATAATATCCCTGTGAATAGCACTAACAGGTACCATTTACTGTGATCTTTCTTGTTTCCGTCCCTCTATTTGGCATTTTCCATGTTATTCTTAATATTTTTTATAAATAATACAAAGTGACATTATCTTAATAACACATTTTTAAAGCTATTTAGATTCAGTGTAGTTTGTCCAAGTTACATAGCAGTAAATGAGACTAAATGGAATTCAAACTTTAGTTTATCTCTAAAATTCTACTGCTTCCTTAATCTGCCTTGGTTATCCTTGCACTATGGGCCACAGTGAACTCCTTTGAATTATTTTAAACACTGCATATATGTTGCTGAAACAAACGCATAACAAACTTTCTTAAATGGATGCACTAATAACATTTCATTAGTTCTATGAACAGATCTCTTTTACTTCTACAAAGTTCATACATAATTTTAATTAACTAATTTCAAAGGACTTACATTGCTTTCCTGAGTCTTGAAGTGCAAGCATCAAAGCTCTCAGTGGTTACAAGATGTTTTCTCAGCTCTCTATGCAGACCCAGATAAGACGAAGTCACCAGGGAAGCTGCATGTACGTGAAGTGCTCTTATTCTCAGCAGTTCCAATGTAAGTCCCAAGGGAGAAAGATAAACTATACCTATATTTTATTAAGTAAGAAAAAATATATATATATTGTTCAAATAATCCAATAACAAAAACATCTATTCAGAAAATGACTATCTCATTTAGGAATTAGAAAACAAAACTTAGCAAAATACAATAGAAGTGGTTTTCTAAAAGAGAAAAAAATATTCATCCAGCAAAACCTGGCTTCTCATCTCAGCTGTGCCTCACCTACTGGGTCACATTGCAGCACTCACTGTAGGTATCCATGTCTCAAATTCTATCTATAAAATGGGAACCTCATATTATATCGCTGTTTCCCAAACTTGTCTGATCACAAAAACTACTTGGGGTCATGGGTAAAATTACAAACTGAAAAGACTAGAAAGTCAAAATCCATGTGGAAAAATGTCAGAAGTATATATTTTAGTGAACATAAGGTTTACATTGATGAGGAAGCAAGGTTGGGAAGCACAGGAATAAATAGTTTCTGGTATTTCTTATTATGTAAGTCCATTATCCTATTTTATAATTTTGTGAAAAAAGGTTGATGTAGAAGAATGGAGAGAGGATAAGTTGAATGATTTATCATTGCAAATATTTTTGCTTAATCTAGATACTTTTATTTTCCTAGTCTATATGCTACATTTAAAAAAAAAAATTAGGCTATATAAATGAATCATTGGGACCAGCAGTTGGTGTAATTGCTATGTCGCTGAACTCTCAGGTAGTCAACCTCTGTTTGAGTCCCAGACCCAGTGGCTTAAACTCACGCCAGGCACGTGTGTGTGTGTGTGTGTGTGTGTGTGTGTGTGCCCAAAATCCCGAGAGGGGAATGGAGGAAAAAGGATTGTGGTCATTCTCCCTTGGGGAGGATTTTTCGCTTTCTGTCTCTCTCTGTCTTTCTGGCGAGTGCTGTGCGCCCTATAGCAAAAATCTCTAAAAAGAAAAAAAAGAATCATTGATGTATTTAACACTTTCTTAGTAAGCACCTATTTTATGTAAGACACATTCTAAGAAGTTTCGGCAACAAACTTATTATTATGTGACTTACTACCGAAACTCCTAAAATAAGGACAACATGAAGGTTGAAATTTTGAATCAAATAGAGATACAGTTTCATGTGTGAAACAAATTTTATTTCTTCCTGTTTTAGGTCTTTAGTTATTCACAAGGTAACATTTGTTCACTGAGGATACTTCATTTTTAGCCTATAGGGAAACTGAATAAATTGATGTGGGTCTGAATTTTCATATCTTAATGACAGTTTAAGTGAAACTTCCCTTTCCGATAAAAAAATATGAAGATGAATCCAGGTCATTGATATCAAAATACCAGTTTGTTTTTCTTTGTAAGTCACTGAATAATTGCTGTATGGGTAATGTCCTAAGGAGTAAGATGTCACCTGAGTGCTGTGCCTCCGATCTAGGCAGCATCGACCTCACAATAATACTGAATGTGCTCTGAGATACAGAGAAATTACTTCAGATGTGGACACTGAAAGAGTCAATTAAGAACATTTGATGACTTGTAAAAAGAAAACTTTTTAAGAAGTAGTTAAGTAGAAGCAGCTAAGGTAATAGAGAAACAGCATATATAAGAATGGCAAATTTGCTGGAGTGTTAATCTCAGATAGCAAAATCAAAGAATAACCTACTTAATGAAGGGTCTATTCCATGAATGGAACTGTCAAAGTCTCCATAGTATTCAACTTCAGGAGAGACACAAGGAATTTTAGCAAATAAATTTCCCTCTAAAAGATTTGAAATTTCTAATGATATTATATTATCTTCAAGTAAATATTTTTTTCTTATTAAGAAAATAAATTGCTTGTAATGGATATATATACCCATGTTTATCTAGATGGATTATTTACCCATTATTTAGAGAGCTACATAGATGCAGATCATATTAATTAAGACTAAAACTAATATCTGCTTTATGGCACAGAATGTTTAATGATAATAGAAGATGGAGAGAAAGAAGCTTTACTTAATCACTATTTTGATTCCATGTTCAATCAAAAAAAGAATAACTTTTCACCTTGAAATTATGGACCTACAATGTTTAACAGTGATGTTTAACAATATATGATAAATTAAGAAAATAATAAAAGGATGTTTATGTGTTTTATATTAGTTCTAAGGTCTTGGTCTAGAAAAATTGCATTATGGTATACTCAAAGAAGGTATATCTGGTTTTATGAAACTATTTCCAATGATCTCTGGAAAATTCTGGAATATAATTGGGCACAGAAAAAAAAAGACAGTACTAGATAATAGTGCTGGATAATAGTAATAGATTCAATATTGATTTCTGTAAAAAATATGGAACAAACTATTGACTGGCTTGTGAATTTGTGGAAAATAAAATGGTAATAAATAGAAACCAACCTGGATATACTAAGAAAAGACACTATTAATCTAACAGCTACTGCTAGAAGTGTTACAAGAGACAAATGCTATAGGGATAATGATATGCTTACTACAAGGGATTCTGCATAATCTGTCATATTCCTGAAAAAAAGAAAGATAAACATGAGTTAGTATATTAAACAATATTCTGTAACAAGAATCTTGATTAGTGTGCTATAGAAAAACTATTTCTAAGCACTTTCCAAAGGGTGAGATTGTGGTATAAGACAATATTATACGTAACCATCACAGTATTTGAACCTGATGAATTTTACATGGGCCACTGACTTAGAAAGCACATCAGATATGTAGATGTCATTGATTATGATTCCATAATTAAATGGTAGAATTCACCAAGAAGGTGTCGATAAGCAGAGTGTGCACCATGCTTTACACATTCTTTAACATTCTTCCATTCATTGAGAAAGGTGGTTACACCAAGACCTGGTGACATTCCTCCTCACTCCCCTCCCTGATCCTTCTTTCTCTACCACTTTGAATCTGAACAAGTTGAGTGACTGATTAATAAAATAATGCGAGATTGATGAGTGCCGATTTCCAAACATAGGCCGTAAGATGCTGACAGATTTCCTTTCCTGTGTTTTAGAACACTGATTCGTGGAAGACAGCCACATGTTATGTGGAAGACCAAGCAGCCCATTTGAAGAGGTACTGGTACTCCCTGCACTGCAGCTCCTAGTGAGCCCCCCACCTTACAGCTCACTCCAAATGCCTCATATGAGGAACCATCTTGGGTGTGAAATCTCCAGCTGCAGTTTAATGATTTCAGCCTAGATTGCAAGGAAGTACCAAGAGACAAGCTGTTTCCCCAACAGAGTCCTCCTCAGGGGACATATTCATGAGGAAAACAAATGCTTATTGATATTTTAAGCCATCATGATTTGGGGGTTTGTTTAGTTGACATGTATAGACCTAGAATAAAAAAGTTCAGCTGTATTAATTAACTAATTGAAGTATTTTAAAACACTTCACTATGAGCCAACAATATGCAGATTCACTAACACAAACCTTAGGAGGATCCAGTCACTCTCACTATATCTAATCAGTGAAAACTTCTAAGAAAGTGGCCTCAAAGTGTCTCTTACTTTTCTCTCTCTCTCCCAATGCCACCCACCACTGTCTGTCATGTAACATTCTCCTAACTTGTTCTTTCACATCCACATTTATCTTGTCCTCATCTTGAAATGAGAATGAAATGATGAAAACATAAATCTGATTGAGTTATTGGGTTGTCTGGAAAGTCATGAGGCATTCTTGCAAAAAAAAAAAAAAAAAAAAAAGGAAGAAAAAGAAAAATATGTCATGACTTCCCCAACCACCTAATATTTTGTGCTTATATTCTTTGATCATTAATATTATGTGATAGTAATATAGTATTTATTCTGTCCTTTATCATACTCATCAACAACTTTATCACTTACTACCTTACCACTCCTTGCTCTCACCTTACATTCTTTTTCTAAAATAGATTCTACTCCTTCCTGGTCAACATCTTTGAACACTGTTTGCCCTGCCAGGAATTAGTAAAATCTTTCCATATTCTTCAGATCTGTTAGCAAATGGCACTGCTTCATATAAATGTTCTCTGCCCTCCCACACTGAATCATCTCCTCTCTCCCCCAACAGAGGCTTCTCACCTCTGATAACTTCATATACTTCTCTTCTGACTTCTGACATACTTACTACAACTTATGATTAAATGGTGGCTCGCTGTTTGAAAGCTAGCCCTAGAGTAGAAAGCAATCATCACAAAGGCAAAGACAATGTCTTCTCACATTTGTTGCCCAAACATCTTTGAATATGTTTTATGTAAAATATGTGCTTATTAAGAATGTTTTAAATGCATAAATGATTACTTTATTTCAGGTATCTAAAAACTGTTCTCATCATCCAGAACCCCATTAAAGATATCAATCATTTTAACTTCAAATTTTGGCTAAATAGAAGCTCACTTTTTCAAAAAAAACTTAATTGCACAGATAGGTTTATCATATATATGCTGACAGTTACAATCCAGAGTAATTTTGTTTAATTATAGCATCAAAGAATTATGACAAACTGAGATAAATTCAGAGAAAGAGCCATAAAGATGGAAATTCTCCAGACCAAGTCACGGAAGAAGTGACAGAAGAAACAAAGTACTTGGTCCAAGTAAGAAAGAACTATATCTAACTGTTGTTGTGATGTAAGCATGTATTAGTTGCTAAAATTGATATTTCTCCAATGGACATAATCAATACCAATATATGGAATTTATCATGTTGCCAATTTCAACTCATTTATTCACTAAAGACCTATTAAGTACTTACTAGGTGACTTGCACTATGTTAGGTAAAAGTATATGAGGGAGCCAGGTGGGGCCAGCACGTGGTACGGTGGTTAAGGTGCTGGACTTGCACATGGCTGACCATAGCTCAAGTCCCAGACCTGGTGACTTGCTTTCTCATTTTTTTTCCTCTCTCTTTATTTCTCTCTGGTAAGTGCATGTGCTCTATAGCAAATTAATAATTAATAAATTATTTTTAAAAAGAATATATGAGGGGACTTCAAGGTTCATGAAAAAATGCCACTAAAATATGAGTTTATTTTGGTACAAAACTTTTTTGAAGTCCATGCATAGTATTTTCATAATACACATTTTCCATGAACTCCTAAAGACTCCCTTCTATAATGATAGAGCTTAGAAGCTTATTAGAGAACAGATGAAGAACAAATAGCTAAAAAATTGTTAAGTACCATATAATAGACACATAGTACCTCGAGAGAGGATATAAGGAGACAGCACCATAGACTGAGTTGTTAAAAATAAAAACTTCTCCACCAGCAGATGGCCTGACAGTTACGTTGCTGGACTCCCACATGATTGATTGTGGTTTGAGTTCCAGACTTGGTGGCTTAAAACATGCTGAGCATATGTATGTGCATGCCCAAAATCCTGAGAAAAGAATGGAGGAGAAGGGATTGTGGCGTGGCCATGCCCCCTGGGGGTGATTTCTCACTTTCTGTCTCTCTGTTGTGTGCTTGCACCCTATAGCAGAAATCTCTCTAAAAACAAAAATAAATAAATAAATAAATAAATAAATAAATCTGGGACAGCAGTGGTGGTAAAGACCAATGTGTGCGATGCTGGTGCCATGTGAGAAGTCCTAGGTTTGTATCTGAGGTCTTCCTGTGGAAGCCACACGTACCTGTGATCCTGGCTGGCAGAGACTGGGTCTAGAATTGCAGTGTGAAGGCCTTGTTGAGGGTGCTTCTTTCTCTGTGTCTGTCTTTGTCTCCCACTCTCATGGAGAAAATAAACTGTGGAGAGAAACAAAAGAAAACAAAAATAAAACACAATTTCTACTTTGGATAAGGAATTTACAAGATAAAATCTCAGTGATGGGAGAAGGGAAGCCTCTAAAGGTTTTCCTGGCAGTCATAAAGAAAAGTTCATTTCAGATAAAAAGTATTTGTATTTAAGAAGACCATAAGGAGGAAAAAAGAAAAAAAAAAAACCACACATGATGTCTTTGAGACACGGAAAGAGGCTAACGTTGCTTGGGCAGCATACATAAGCAGAAGCATGACAAGGATGAAGTTAGAGACAAGAACAGGAATCAGAAGAAGTAGAGAACTGCAGACCATGATTAAAGGTTTGCATTTCATTGTACACACCATGATGATGAGTTCTTTTTTTCTTTTCTTTTTTTTTTTTTTTTTAGGAGAGATTTTTGCTATAGGGGCATGTGCTCTCCAGAGAGACAGAGAGAAAGAAAGCAAGAAATCTCTCCCCACTGGGGATGGCCATGCTGCAGTCCCTTCTCCTCCATTCTCCTCTTGGGATTTTGGGCATGCACACACACGCACCTAGCGTGAATTTTAAACCACTAAGTTCGAGACTCAGACTGTGGTCAACTACGTGGGAGTCCAGCGACGTAACCACTATGCCATCTGCTGTTCTTGTTAATGGGGTTTTAAAAAATACATTTGTTGAGGCCAGAAGGTGGTGTAGTGGTTAACATGCTGGACTCCCACGTGGCTGACCACAGTGCAAGTCCTGAACTGGAAGCTTGAAACACTCCTAGCACATATGTGTGCATGCCCAAAACCCTGAGAGGAGAATGGTTTGCAGCATGGCCATAACTCTTGGGGGGGGGGGGGGGGGAGTGATGGAGTGATTTCTCACTTTCTGTCTCTCTGTCCTTGTCTGTCCAGCAAGCACACACACACCCTATAGCAAAAATCTATTTAAAAATTAATTTGTTTTTGAAAAGAGTGTTTTTTTTTTTCATTCCCTTGAGTTTAACTGATTGGATGTAATTTCATGAAGAATATTAAACATCAGATAGAAAGAACTAGACCAAAACTACATACTGTGAAAAAGAAAGATGGCATTAAGAAAGGAAAAATTTAAATTTGATATTATGTGTTAGAGATGTGCTGGGGGCTGAATTGTGGCCATTCTCTGTCTCTCCTTTGAAGAGGGCAGCTATCTGCAAGCCAGAGAGAAAAGCTTCAGAGGAAGTAATCTTACTGACACCTTGATCTTGGATTTCCAGCCTGGACAGTTGTAAGAAAACAAATTTCTATAGTTCAAGTCACCCAATCTGTGGTCTTACGTTATGGCAGCCCTAGGAAATTAATATAAGGGAGAACAGACAACAAGTATCAAAGGATTAGACATGAAGTGATAGATACTGAGTCAGTCAGCACAATTCTCCAGTTAAATAACTGGGTGAGTTAGGGTGCCATTTCCTGAAACAGACTGGGAAAAGAACACAGTTCTTTGAAGTAATAAGAAGTTTTGCTTTAAAAGTTTCTTTCTATTTTATTGTGAGAAAGACAGAGAGAAGGAGGGAGATAGCAGCAGGATCCCTGAATGGGAGCCATCACTTCATGACCCCCATCTCTGGCCACCTCCCGGCCAGCTATCATCATGCATGTGCATGGGCATGCCTGTGTTTTTCAGGTCATCCCCAGATCCTAGCCATGTTCTTCTATGTGGCCACAGCATTGCAGAGCAGCACCCTCATCTCCCTACCAGTTGTGTCACCATGGCCTGGTCAAGGTTTGCTTCAATTACCCTTAATCTGAGATGACTATGAGATATCTTAGTAGAGATATCAATTAGACAGTTCATAATTTACAAACTGAGTATTTAGAAGAGAGATTCTGACTAAAAAATGGTATGTTCAGGAGTCTGTGCTTGTGTATATGTGTATGCTTACATTTCTATAATAATGTTTAATACTAGAGAATAAATTAGATCACCACAGGAGAGCTGAGAGAAAAATAAGGGAAGTAAATCAAACATTCTCTCTAATAAAGTTCAACCATCAAGGTCACAAGGAAGAAAAACCAACACAACAGACTGAGAAGAAGTGCTCAGTGAGGAAAATACATTTGAAAGAGAATAGTAAAACAGAAATCAAAACAATGGTTTTGAAAATAGAAGTCTTGCATTCTAAATGCTGCTGAAATTTGGAGTTAGATGAGAAAAGTACCCATTCAACTTGACAACATGAAGGTCTTTAGTGACTTTAACAAAAAAAGTTTTGGCTTATTTATGGGGGTAAAGGGTCAGAATAAAGTGAGTTGAAAAATGAGAGGGACGAGAAGACATGAAGTGAATGTCTGTTAAAGACAACTTTTTAAAGATTAGGTACAAAGGAGAACTGAGAAACAGAGGTTGTTGATTAGAAGTTTAAGGATGGCTAATATTGCTGTAAGATATATATGCTGACGAAAATGATCCAGGAGAGAGGATGAGATTATTGATGTAAGAGTCAATAGAGGTAAGATTAAAATTTCTTATGGAGGAGCTGGCTTCTAAGATAAGGGTAGCATTTCCCCAGAGATAGGAAAAAGGGGGAAAAAAGATGAAGACATAGTGACTGTAATGAATTTGTTATGTAAGAAAAAGGATCTGATCACATTTGTTTTATCAATGAAGAATGAAAACAAGTTCATTGGTTATGATTCTAGAATTGAGGAGAATATTTAAGTTTTAAGTTTTAACAATCAAGTAAAGTGTTCATAAGATGTAATGGGAGAATGAGTTTACAGGTGACAGCCAGTATGGTGAGGCCATGAGAATCTGGTGATTAGAAGTGCACAGTAGCATCCTACTGCCCAAGAGTGTGACTTTCTTCACCAACACTCTGCAGCATGGGCCCTGGATCAGAAAGGGGCAGTTATACAGCATAGGATAATATGCTGGACAGTTCAGCCAGGAAAATGTAGCAGAAGATGAGGGATGTTGTAAGTAAATTATTATAATGATGAGCATGCAAGCCATGGAGTATGCATGAGTAATACACTGTTACTTAACAAGTTTAGCAGTTGGAAACAAACAATGCTGTTTTATAGTTTCTGTTGGTCAGGAATACAGGTGGTTAGCTGTGGTTCTGACTCAGAGTCTCTCAAAAAGCTGCAGCCAAGATGCTGGCAAGGCTGTAGTCCTCTCAAGGCTTGACTGAGGAAGCCTCCACTTCTGAGCTAACTCACATGTCTGTTGGCAGGTCTCAGAGACTCTTCTAATCAAATCACACAGGCCTCTCTACAGGACTACCTCACAACACAGCAGCTAGGTTACCTGAAAGTGAGTGGTCTAAGGTGACAAAATTCTCAAGAAGGAAGACACAGTCATTTATTTTCCTTCCTTGTTAAAAAAAAAGAAGAAAAGAAAAAGAATTGTTCAGAAGGTCCATTTGCTCACTGGAGAGAGACAGAGAGTTAAAAGTATCATGAGGTAAGATCATGTTGCAATCCCTTCTTCACTTCTCTCTCCTCTCAGGTTTTTGGGCACATGCACAGTGTGTTTTTCCAGGTGTCAAGTCCAAGACTGAAACTGTGTAGTCACTAGTTACAAGTGCCATATTCCTTTTTTTTTTTTTTTTTTTAGAGGTTTTTGCCACAGGGCGCGTGCGCTTGCCAGACAGAGAGAGAGAGAGAAACAGAGAGATAGAAAGTGAGAAATCACTCCCCAGGGGGGATGGCCACGCCGTAATCCCTTCTCCTCATTCTCCTCTCGGGATCTTGGGCACGCACGCACAGGCGCCCAGCGTGAGTTTTAAGCCACCAGGTCCAGGACATGAACCACGGTCGACTACGTGGGAGTCCAGCAACATAGCCATTACGCTAACTGCTGGTCCCACAAGTGCCATATTCTAAACTAGTGTAGTCACTAGTTACTAGTGCCATATTCTAAACTAGTTATTCTGCCATATTCTATTTCTCAGAAGCAAGTTTCTAAATCTGGTCCACATTCAAGGGGGAAATAATTACACAATGACAAAAATACTAGGAAGCAGGGATCATTTGGATCCATGTTAGAGGCTGCCTACCACAGGGTTCAAGGAGGTAAGTGATAAATAATTGTTACTACACACACACACACACACACACACACACACATCAATTATACAATATATATAATTATATATATAATTATATAATATACCGTTATATTACCTAAAATAATAATTAATAAGTAATAATAAGAGGAGAAATTGGTAGGGTCAATGGATGAAAGATCTACAGTTTATGAAAGACTTGGCTCTCTGTGGTTACATGCAGGTAAGTTTACAAAAGCAGAAGGTTCTAATTAGAGAATTGGTGCATTAACTTTTAAATATTGGAGGTGGTCCAGTCATTGGTTTTGACCGCTTTAAATGTAGTTGAGATGCTATTTCCAAGGAAAACAAAAATGGTGCTGAGAAGCTAGTGTGTCAGATAAGCCATCTGCATGCATTTTCAAGTCATGAGAAGCAAGACTGAAAGTCAGAGAGGAAAACTGTGAGGCAATAGTTAAGGGATTCTATGAATGAAAAACAATAACCCATGGGAACCAGCAGTTAGTGCAATGGCTATGTCGCTGGACTCCCACGTAGTCGACCGTGGTTGACGTCCCAGACCCGTTGGCTCAAAACTCATGCTGGGCGCGTGTGCGTGCATGTCCAAGATCCCGAGAGGAGAATGGAGGAGAAGGGACTGCGGCGTGACCATCCCCCCTGGGGGGGGATTTCTCGCTTTCTGTCTCTATGTCTCTCTCTGTCTGTCTGGCGAGCGCATGCGCCCTATAGCAAAAACCTCTCCAACCTTTCTACTGGAGGACAGTGAAAGATGAAAAGCTGGCAAAGGCAGGCACAATAATTTCTAAGGAAAAAGGGTATGACAGTAAGACAAAGAGTACAGATTTAAAACCGGAAATGGCTAGCTCTTCGGTGGTGCAGTGTTAATATGCTGCGCAAGAGAAGCAGGATTCTGCATGGCAACTAGTGCTTGAATCATCAGCCTAAGAATACCAGGAAACATGCTAGCCTAAAACATGCTGGACATGCACAAGTGCCCAAAATTCAGTGGAAGACTGGAGGAAGAGGACTGTGGCATGGCAAAATCCTCTGAAGTGTGCTATATCTCTTTTTCTCTCACACATACATGTACACGTGCTCTATTTTGAATAAGTAAGTAAGAAGAAGAAGAAGAAGAAGAAGAAGAAGAAGAAGAAGAAGAAGAAGAAGAAGACAATGAAGAAACCAGAAAGGGAGGACAAGGAGGGTACTGATCTCACCATCGATTCTAGTTAATCAGGTGTAGAAGTATGTGCGACTGTGACTTGCATTTGACATGATTAGAAGAGATGTCATGCCTTCACTAAAGCGTAAATTTCAGCGAAAAAAGGGGAAAGAGAAAACAGTCTGCAAAATGTTGATATAAAAGAGCAAGAAGATCCAGAAAAAGTTGGTATAAAAGAGCAAGAAGATCCAGATAGCAAAGCGAGAGACTCAGGCAGGAAGAGAACTAGGGCAGTGTGTTGGGTCAGGATTAGTAAGCAGGAGGAGAGGACAGGGATGAAAGTTTAGAGGTAGCAAGTGATAAAAACCTTCAATCTCCAGTGTTGATTAAGGTCAACACGCATGTTAGACCTGACAGCTTTAGTTCTTGTTATCATTGATGGTAGAATAGGACCTCAGTCTAAGGAAAAACTGTCAGAGCAGGGGAAGAGTAGGAACAAGAAGACCTGTACTTCAGCCGATGACAGCAAGAGGGAAGGTCAAAGCTGGTAAACTATGAGGATTTTCAAAACCGTGATTGAATAAAGAGGCATTTCCAGCCTTGGAGTGGAACAACTGTGACTCTCTCTAGTCTAGGATTTTGTTATACTTTTTATTTCTTGGGAGATACCTTCTTTCCTTTGGATGATTTCAGTAAGAACCTTTAAAATGATTCGGTAAAGCCCGTTCCTATGAGACAACTAGAATCCAGAGAGTCCATAGCTTCTTGCATATAAATGGATACATGTTAGGTTTATGGGTAAAGATCTTGGTTTCTAGTACATTTAAAGTTTCTGAGATAAAAATAATGGTATAAATAAAGCAATTTTATGCAAAAAAGTGGACTGACAATATCACTGACAAGGGAAGAACTTGAGGGTAAATTTATACTTAATCACGAACATGTATGTTGAGTTACTGAAGTCTATATAATTCAAGGTGCTTCAACACATAAATATGACATCATGTGTTACCTGCTAATGTAATTCCTGAAAGCCAATAGGAAGCTTTGAGAATTGATGGCAAACAAATGTTACTATTTTAAATTTTTTACTTGTGTCTTTGGGAAATAATGATTAAAATGGAGACTATGGCTGTGCCTGTCAAGGGATGGGGTTGCACTCACCCAGGATAAATATCCTATTATATCTTCCTTTGTCCTAACTTTATCCTTTTGTTTTTTTTTTTCAGTCCCTTTGTCATGTACCTTCTATTCTGAGATGTCCAAGTAGAAAATGACCAATTATTTGTAGATAGAACCTACAGGGAATTCAGCTTGGCTCCTGAAAGTTTTTATATTTAGTTTTAGAAAATAACAGGAGAGGGAGGAGTAGAAATTGTTTCAGTTGATAGTGAAGATGCTCATCTTTTTAATTGGCCAGAGGACACGTGTGCTCACTGGTGGAGTGGAGGGGTAGAGAGAGGAAGAATCCCCATGATGGAGGGTCTTGCTGCAATCACTTCTACATCTCTCCCTACTTTTGGAATGTGGGGCACACATCCCCACATGCCTGGCATGTTTTTCAAGATGCGAGATACAGGATTTAAACTATGCAGTTAGCCAGGTGGGATCCAGCTGCCTTAACCACCATACCACCAGCTAATTCAGTAGGTTAACTTTTTGTTAAGGTTTTTGTCATAGGGTGCGTGTGTTTGCCGGAGAGAGATGGTGAGAGGAAAAATGAGAAATCATCCCCCAGGGTGGATGGCCATGCCACAATCCCTTCTCCATTCTCCTCCTGGGATTTTAAGCATACATGTACACGTGCCTGGTGTGATTTTCAAGCAGCAGGTCTGGAACTTGAACCACAGTTGGCCATGTGGAGTCTTGTGTTATAACCACTATGCCACCTGTTGTTCCTCAGTATATTAATATTAAGCATAAGATAAATATCCATAATAATGTACTTGTTTTATATTATAATCATTTTATTGACATAGAATATATTTTAAATTATTGATAATAAATAATAAGATAGTAAGGTTTGTATGTCTGAATATATTGTAAAAATTCTTTTTAATTATGGAACTAGTGGCATCAAAAAATCTGTTGCTTCTGTGTATATTGGAAACACTAAGTATTGAAAAGTTAGAGCATACTGAATCAGGGGTTATGGGGTAATTTTACAAACCTGTGCTCCTTAAAGCTTTACCGAACATGAAAAGTTACAAAATTTAGAAGTGGCAATTTAACAATATGAGAAAGATTATGAAAAAAAAGTGGAAGGGAAGAGGAAATATTTCTAAAACTGAGTAAACAGACTCTAGAAGAATATTCTTTCAGTATGAGAATTATGTAGATGATAAAAAATCTTAAGCAATGATCCTGAGTTTGGAGTTATTCTTAAATGTAGGACTAAATATAGCAAGAAAAAAAGCAAAGATGAAAAAGAGAAAGATAAATTACACTTTAAAATCTAATCTTTTCTAAAGTAATCTTAATAAAATGGTTAAATAATAGGAAAGATTAATAATTATTTTTTTGGAGAGGTTTTTGCTATAGAGCGTGTGTGCTCGCCAGACAGACAGAGAGAGAAATAGAGACAGAAAGTGAGAAATCACCCCCCAGGGGGGATGGTCACGCCACAGTCCCTTCTCCTCCATTCTCCTCTCAGGATCTTGGGCACACACGCACATGTGCCTGGAGTGAGTTTTAAGCCACCAGGTCCAGGACACGAACCGCGGTCCACTACATGGGAGTCCAGCGACATAGCCATCACACTAACTGCAGGTCCCCGAAAAATTAATTTGAAGGAATTAACCTTAGGTACCTGGGATAATTTTAAGGGCAATACCAGTATATATTTAAATGCATTAACACTACTTTATCAATAGTCCTTTTGAAAGTTGTCTAGAAAATAAATAAAAATCAGTTTGCATAAATTATCTAGTACTTTGGGGTGAAATATATTACTTAATCAAAGAGAGTAAAGCTGTGTAGAAAAAACTCTCAAATATGTGTGTGCCAACTAAAACACATGCGTGTATATTACACAAGGGGTCTTCAACAAGTTTATCGAAATGTACATTATGAAGAAACTATGGAGGGATTTAAAAAAAAAAATTCACATCAGTATAAACTTATAGTCGAATTCCATTTTCCATGAACTTTTCATAGTCTCCTCATATATATATGTAGGTAAATAACGTATAGACATGTACACACATATATACCACATGTGTGTAGAAAATATGTGCATGTCTTTGTGTACATATGAAGGTATACACAGATATACACACAGACTTGTGGAAGAGACCCAAAGGTTGGTAATTATAATTCAAAATTATTTAAAAACATGAAAGCATCATAAAGGACCAGTCTCACTAGAAGGGAAGGGCACAGTCCAAGGTATGCGCACTGCCGTTTTGTGTCATTGGGTCACCAAGTCGGCAGTGCTCTCATGTGGGACACAGTGCAGATATGAAACAAGGTGGTTCCTCCTTGGCTTGCCTTTGGGTTGTGCCGTCGACAGGGTCCAGAGAGCAGATTCCTCACATACAGTTCTTTTTCTGATTCTTGATTATGACCCCCTGAGGAAGTCAGACCAGCCTGGGGTTACTGGAGACTGTGTCTTGCTTGGCATATTTATCATCCACAAATCATCTGCTATAAATATCCCTCAGCAGGATCATCATTGGGCCAGCTCAGTAGCCTGCAATTTATGAAGGTTATGGGAAACAGTGTGAAGGGTGAAGCGCTTTATTAAGGGTGGCTTTCTTTTCTGACCCTGCCCTGAATTCTACTTGAATATAAATGATCCTGGGAGTCAGTACTCCTTCCCATTCAGGGTTAAGGGTTTTAAAATTGTACCATTCAGCTATTATTTTTTATGTCATTGTGTCATGTCTTTAAGAATTTCTAAGAAACATAATCACTTGTTAGAAAATAATCTGAGAAGTCACTAGGTGCAAAATAAAAGTGTATCTGAACCTCAGTTATTTTCTTTCCTTTTTATGTACAAATCATGCGAATCGTTTTATTCTTCCCCATTTTTGATTAATCCATTTTTTTTTGCTTTGAGTAAAAGAACAAAACTGACCGAGATATCTGACAAATATAATTACAGTCTCTAGGGAAGCTGAAATGAATAAGTGTTCTTTTTGTATTGCTGAATGCTCTTTGTTTTTAAAAGAAAATGTGTTTGCTTAATGCACAGTGTTTTGCCCTGGACACAAACGTTATTTCCTTTGCACATTGCCTTAAATGAATAAAAAAAAAATATTGTAATGAACCAAAAACCACACAAAACCAAAATGCCACCCAGGCTGCTCTCTTGCTGGTGATTTGTTAAAGCCTGGGAACACTGGTCAAGCCTGCTGGGGAAGGATTAACTGTTTCCCTTACTGGGTGTTGATCTAAGCACTTGTCCTAGAAGAGAAAGCCTTGAAAAGGATCACTCTATTAATATGTATTAAGAAGGAAAGGGCCAATTTTAATATTTCGAATAACTCCAATGAATAAAAATTCATCAGCACCTTCCTGTTTTCACTATAAACCTCTTTTTAAAATGGTGTTCTTGGCTATCCAATCACCCCTGAGGAGAGGAAGAACAAGAGGAAGAAAAAAATGCAAGAGTGAGGAGAGAAAATGAGGGAAAATTGCTTTATTCAACTTCACCTGCCGCTCAAGCAACTCACCCTTAGGAAGACAGGACACTTCCTATGAATTAACCATTATGGTGTTCCCCCCCCCCCCCCACACACACACACAGACACACACACTGCATCGCTGCACTATTTTAGCACTTGCTTTGCAAACCACCACCTGCATTTACAAGTAGAGCATAATCAGGAGGCGATGACCTCACACAACATGTATGAGAAACCAGTTCATCAAAGACTTGGTGGTCAACTGTCCAGGAAGCTAAATAAATAAATAACAAGCAAATAAAATGGTGGTGAGGGGTGATAATTCACTGTTAACCCTCCTAGATGTAGAATCTGGTACCTTCTCCTTCCCCTTTTCCTCCTTTCTTTCCACACCCCAGTCCCGAAATCAGTTACTGGGGAAACTTGAAAAAGAATCAGATACGTTAAGAAACAAAACAAAAGTTTAGAGCCCACAATCATGATCCCATTGCCATGCAGAAAGCAATGCAAGATGTCCAACCTCGGTCGCCGCACCGCGGTCCTTACAAAGCCTGTGTGGAGCCACAACAAATAAGATGTTAATTGCAGCCTCACTGAGAAAAACTACTATTGTTCTAGCTGGAGACACGCAGCAGTTTGGGAGCTGGGATGCTGCCCCCTCCGCTGCGGACTGGATCAATTCTGAAACCCAGTGTTGAAGTGACAGCTCTCCGGCTGCGACAGGTCCGCGCTGTAAGACAGAAGGAGAAAGACGATCAGGTCCAGCATTTACTTCCCACCCCTCAGAGTCGCCTTCCCGTCCTCAGTACCCCCCTGCCTCCCCTCCCAGTGAGTTTCTCTTACAGTTGGTCGCCGCCGGCCCCAGCGGTGGGAACTGAGGATGCAAAACCCTCCCAGACGCAGAAAATACCGCTTTCGGGACGTGCTTGGGTTTGAGTAGCCGTGACGTGCAGGCTCACCGCGGCTCTGGCTGGGGCTCGGCTGAGCCCCCCTCCGGCCGCCGCTCGGTCGCCCTCCCGCCCAGCTCCCTCCTCCCCCCTCCTCCCCCCAGCTCGCTCGCCTTCCCGCACACTCACCCGGCCGCTTCCTCCGGAGGCACAACTCTGGCTGGGCGCAGCGGCCAAGCCCCGCGCGGCGAGCCCCTGGCGGGCTTCCTGGCGCACGGCACCCGGGCTGGCAGCGGCGGGCGGCGCACGGGGGCGCGCGCGCGGGAGCACGCCCGAGGCCGCCGCGCGGGCGCGCGCCCGGGAACGCGCACCTCTGAGCGAGCGCCGCGCGCCGGCGCGCACACCCGAGACAGAGCTTTACTATCTCGCTCCCTCTCGCGCCTCCCTCCTCGCTGGGCATTCAAACAGCTTCCCGACATCACCAGCCAAGGATTTTTCCCCCCCTCTCCTTAGTCGCCGTCCGTCCCTCAGTACCTGCGGGGGGGAGGAGGAGGGAGAAAAACGGAAAGAGGAAAAAGCCTAAGCTTGCGCCTTCGGAGCCGACCACGAATACTCCCGTAATAAACGCGCCACCCAACAAATCTCCTCAGCCGCCGCCGCCGCCGGCCGCTTCGCTCCGCGCTTCCTTTGCTCTTGGCTAGTCGGTTTGTTGGGGGCTAGATTTGCTAAAACAAACCTTCGCTCTAAGCCACTTCCATTTTTTGTTTGCTGTTTCCTCAGAGTCTCCCTTCGGGGGGGCTTCTTCCCCCGCACCCCCTTTGGGTTTGGAGGTGGGTACGGCGCAAGGCTTTCGGCGACGGGGGGCTTATTTCCCCCCTCTCTCTCTCACCCCTTTTCTCTTTGGTCCCCCGCCCCCATCTTTTGCTTCATGTGTGCATTTTTAAAAATAAATCCTGATTTTTGAAGCTGAGCCGGGGAAAATGGGCAACGGTGACTGGGACCGAAGGGGAGTCTCTCCGTCACTGTTGCTGGGACGCGTGCCTGTGCTGGTGTCTTAGAGCAAGAGCCTCGCTGAGCTTTCGGAGTGGAAGGTAAGCTCGGGGGTCCAGGGGTCACCTTCCCTCGGCGGGGTCGCCACCGAGGAGCGTTGGACTTGGCGACTGAGGCAGCCCGGGCCAGGCAAGGCTGTTGCTGGCGGAGGGGAAGCTGCGAGCAAATCCGGCTGTCTGCATTTACTTAAACGCCGCAGTTGAAAAGTTAGGGAAGTCTGGTTTTCAAGAGACGTGCTGGGTCGGAAGACATAGGCAGAGACCTTGAAAATTTGGCGTTTGTCTGTGATTGGGGTGATTTTATGGGGAGAAATTTTAGGTTAAAAGGAAGTTAAGACGAAGCAGTGGGTCTTCTATTGGGGAAAAAAAACAGTGGAGTGATGGCGCCGTCTATGTTCGACTAAACTAAAGTGTCACCCAGAAAATCAGTTTTGAGAATAGATAAACTCAACGCCGGTTTCCTTCTCAGCAAGAGATAAATAAATAAATAAATGCAACATCCTTGACACCTCGGTGGCCAGCCTCAGACTGCCTCCCCCCGCCCCCCCCCCCCCCCCCCCACGTCTTCATTCCTTTCTTTGAGAGGGAAATACAGTTGCTTGAACTGGCCCTGCAGTCCGAAGGGAGGGGGAGTTCAATGATTCATTTATTATTATTATTTAGAACAAATAAGACCCTGTACATCAAAGCTGATTTAAATGAAAGAGCATTGTATTGAGGGCGCTTTCTTGGGCTGGCGTAAAAGTGAAATCAGACCTATTTCCTCACTCTTTCTAACCACTGATGAGCACAGCACTGCAGACATGCACTGTCAAATAAATGGAAGCAAAAGTAGGGATTTTATTAGGGAAAGAAATACGACCTCTTTTTGAGTTGCTGATTATAAAATGAAGCCCCCTTTCACGGATGGAATTCCTAATTTAGACACTTATTGTCACATTGGCTCTCAACGCCTACACTCCATCCTGAAGAACACTGCGCAGACCTGCATTGCCTGCAAAGTGCTACAGCAAAAAAAAAAAAGAAAGAAAGAAAGAAAAAAAAAGAAAGAAAGAAAGAAAGAAAAGAAAAGAAAAAGAAAAGGGGGGGAAGAAAAAAGAAAAGAAAAACAGAAAATTATTTCCAGAATTTCTATGACTTTCGCTGTTTTTAACCTTTAAATGGTCATTGGCTTTATTTTCTCAAGAGGAAAATTCCTTATTTATTGAGCTGTGTGCCTGAAACAGAGAAGACTGTTTTGATAGTCCCAGCAGTTCTGGTGTTATTTTAAACCGCTGCTATATAGAGATTTAGAGTTGGGGCTGTTTTTGCCTATATCAAGACAGAATTTAAATTATAATCTGGAAAATGCAGATCTATCTTCAGGGACTTTGGTCACTGGATTTGGCGTGCATGCGTTGGTGTGTGTTATGCAATGAAAAGGAAGAGGGTTTTATCCTTTGGTTCAGCGAGAACCCAGGCAAGAAACATGAAAACTCTTAACTGTCTATATGTCTGTATGTCTGTCTCTGTTTACAGAACAGTGGAAGAGACTGCAGCCTAAAGACTTTTAAAATTAACTTGGCATCACTTTTGTCAGCTTAAAGGCTAAGCAAAACAAAACAGAACAAAAAAGCAGTGTCAATTATTCAAAGAAATAACTACTTAAAGGTTAAAGCTGAAAAGTATTCAAGTTATTTTTGGATAACAACTTACAGAGGTAAATATAACCAAGGACTACTTTATTATGCAGGGCCAGGGTTAAAAAAAAAAAAAAAAGGAAAGAAAAGAAGAGCTTTGGAGCTGTTGTTGGAAAGGGATCATCAATTCAGTAATTGAAATTTGCTAGGAAAGAAGATGCTAATGTCTTTCATCTACCATGTGTAAATCTTAAATTACAGTAGATAACTCTAGATAAAATAGCCCTAATTTTAAAAATTGAAAAACTAAAACCGGCTCAATCACTGCAGTTCTGGGATTTTTTTCTTCACTGACATCGCCTTTGGACACAGATACTAATACAGTGATCCACTTTATGTATCCCAAGAGGGCATGTCACATTGGAATGACTGCCTTAAGTCCTGGTTTCTCAGTGGTGATGTTGAACAAGTCTTCCCCATGTGTCTACCCATGTTCTCCCTTTCTCAGGTGATGGCTTTAAAATTCTGTTAATCCACATGGGTGCCTGTGGTTTTGCACAGGAATTTCCCACCAGTTCCCATGGTGGCCCCTGCAAAGGCAAGCAGGGGCATTTGGGAGATGATGCTCCATCTGCAAGAAATGATCATTGGTGCCTTTAAAATTGTGGCTATAATTTATCATAATTACTTTTGCATTTAAGGGAAAATAAATATGTGATGACAGCTGTTCCCAGATTATCAGATTAGATTTTATATGATGATGTTTACTGCAGTCAGAGGACTGAGAAAAGGTTGTATAGGTTGATTAAAAATATTTTGACAACGAGCATTTAGGTTATGATATTTAAAAGCACCATGCTTTCCCTCTTCATAATGATAATGGGGGTGGGGGAAAATCCTGGTAGATAAGTTAGAGCATTCCTATTAATAATCTATTAAATGTTATTTTTAAATTGAATGTTGAGAATTTGACTCTTGGGCATGGCCACGTGAGGGCGCTGTTCACACAGCAACAGATAATTTTCCGGCGTTACAAAATAAAAATTACCTGCCCTTCTTTTTTAAAAAAGGTTTCTTTTTTTTTTTTTTAAACTGAAATCTTAAAAACAGCTGGCTGTAATACTGGAAGGATTTTATTTTTTCAATGCACCTAGACTCCTACTTGCATTTTACTTTCGTTGCCATTTTTACAGGCCAAATGACATAGGATGAAGGCTGTTCGTAACCTGCTGATTTATATATTTTCCACCTATCTCCTGGTTATGTTTGGATTTAATGCTGCCCAAGACTTCTGGTGTTCAACTTTGGTGAAGGGAGTCATTTATGGATCGTATTCTGTAAGTGAAATGTTTCCCAAAAACTTTACAAACTGCACTTGGACGCTGGAAAATCCAGATCCAACCAAATATAGCATTTACCTGAAATTTTCCAAAAAGGACCTTAGCTGCTCTAACTTTTCCCTCTTGGCTTATCAGTTTGATCATTTTTCCCATGAAAAAATAAAGGATCTTTTAAGAAAGAATCATTCTATAATGCAACTCTGCAGTTCCAAGAATGCTTTTGTTTTTCTACAATATGATAAAAATTTTATTCAGATACGTCGGGTATTTCCAACTGATTTCCCAGGATTACAGAAAAAAGGGGAAGAAGATCAGAAATCTTTTTTTGAGTTTTTGGTATTGAACAAGGTGAGCCCAAGCCAGTTTGGTTGCCATGTATTATGCACTTGGTTGGAGAGCTGCTTAAAATCAGAAAATGGGAGAACAGAATCATGTGGGATCATGTATACAAAATGCACCTGCCCTCAGCATTTGGGAGAGTGGGGAATCGACGACCAGTCGCTGGTTTTGTTAAATAACGTGGTGTTGCCCCTGAATGAGCAGACGGAGGGCTGCCTGACCCAGGAGCTGCAAACCACCCAAGTCTGCAATCTTACCAGGGAGGCCAAGAGACCACCCAAAGAAGGTAGGTGCCCAAAAGAGAGGGGGAAATGGGTATGAGCTGAGGAGTGGGAAAAATTTAGGGGATGGGTTGCAATGTGCTGTTTCAATACATAGGCCTGATCTTTGCTCCTGTACTCTGTCATCTGTGGATTCATTTGATTTGCAGTATTCTCTTAAACTAGTTCTAGGTTTCAAGATTAGAGATGAAACAGTGAGGACCAGCCAGGTAGTTCAGCCATATGCCCCGGAAGTGCGGTGGAATATTCAGGAATAAAAGAGATGCAGAAAGGTGGAGCAAGCTTGTGCTGGAGGTTGGTGAGGAAAAAGAGTGGTGCCTTTTTTTAAGTAACAGACCGACCCCCAGGGAGACTTTCACTCACTCATAAACACATACACACACACACACCACCACCACCACCACCTGTGAAATGTATTTATGATTTTCAGACTTCTCTCCTCTGCTCTTCTGCTCCAGCCAGCAAAAGGTACCCTTCCCTTCCTTTATCCTTTCCCTTTTGTGTCCTGTCCTCTCCTTCTCACGCCATTCCAGGCTTGAACTTGGGAGTACATGACTAAAAGATGTCACAAACTTGTGTGGACCAAATGACTTCTTGACATGTGAAGTCAGGGATGACTCCCACCCTCTAACCTTTAGTCCCAGAATTTTGTTTGAAGTAGTTTGGACAGAAATCCCCCATGCTTTCCCTCTCATGGGTCAGAAGAAACCCACAAGAAGCTCCATCTTTTGGGGGCTTCTGTCTGTGAAGTCCCCTGTAGGCTGGGGAGAGGGCAGGTTTAACACAGGTACTGATCTTTCCATACCCTGTTTGCCTCTTGCAAGTGATATTTTTACTCTTATCATCCTGGTCCCATTTTGATATACATGAAGGGAGAAGTAACATCTCAAAGATGAGCTACAATAGATGAGGAAAATAAAAAGAAGCAAAAACCCCATTGCAACAGAAATGCTCAGGGAAAGGGAAAGTACAGGAGTAATTTGTCAAACCCAGTGGAGGAGCTATCAGAGGATTTGAGATTGTGGATTATGTTTAATAATGCAAAAGAGCATAACACATTTTGAGAAAATGACTTTCCTGTTTGGAAGGTTAATGGATGTGTTCTGTTCATTTTAGACCACGGTTGATACATAGTCATTCTTGCTTCCCAACCCTGCAACCGGAGAGTGTGTTAATTTTTTATGCAGGAAATGTTTTCTGATTGCCACAAAGATCCCTGTCTGTGGAAAGGGACAGCCAAGCTCCAGTCCCTCTTTCCCCCTCCTCCCCCAACAGAAGTTGTCTTTGTGGCCAATATAAAATTGACACGTTGTTGGAGAATTTTCTTTAAGGGTAGCCAAAGCTTTGTAAAGAGTTGGGGGTGGAGACTTGTGGGAGAGAGAGAGAGAGGAGATGACTAGCTTAATGCTACTTCTCTGCTGGCTTCGAGTTAGAGGCTGGGAATTATAGAAAAGCAATGGTATGTGGGAAAAGACCTGTTAGAAAATAAAAGCAGACTAATGGCAATGAGAGACTGTGGAAACCTTTAAGATTTCTGCTGGTCACTGTTTCACTAACAGCTGTGAGTAAAGAAAACAAAATGGTTTTAAATTACAGGAGTTTTTTCCTCTAGTAAAAATCCCAGAGAAGCACTTGCAACTGCAGGGATGGTATTTAACACCATTTAAAACTAATTAGTGTCCCCTAGAATAAGAAGCTATAGTACACACACAAAATGTGATGTTACAAGTTGGGTAATAGAACAATTAACATTAGAAACTATTTTTGGTTTGCTTGCTTTATTGTAGCTTTATAAAATTTGGAAAATCTGTGTCTTTGCTGGTTAAAATTCTGTCATCAAAGTGACTGTTGATGACAAGAATGAATTTAGTTTTGCAACCTTTTTTTTAATGAAAGGTAGCAAATGACAAAAACACAGTTGTATGCACATTATGCGTGATTTTGAAAAATTTTGCTGGTTATGATTATGAGATGTGGGTTGAGACAGTGCAGGGATTAGAGAAACTGTACTACATTAGATAGCCATTTGTTATGGAAATGAATGAAAGTGAGTGATTTTTAGATCTTAAATGCATAAATCATGTGTGGGAAAATGCATATTTCTTTCAACTAATTAGCTGGCACAATGAGAAGGGTACACCTTCACAGGTAAATAAATGATGTTATTGAAATGATTATAATGTTAATAGAGCTGAAGTAGGAAAAGTTTATATAACAGGAGAATATATGCTGTATCAATAAAATTACACAGCCTATCTTCTCTGTATTCTGAATTTGTGCTCTTTAATTGTTTAGGTACTCTGAGTCACAGTGGTAAGGATAAGTAATTTCTGATGACATAATTGTTGATGCATTCGTAGGTAATTTTTGTGAAATATTTGCAGCACTCCTTACCTCAAAGAACACCTTTCTAGCTGTATGGCATTGTAAGAAAGGAATATAAAAACTACAGACACTGGATTTAGTCAGATTTATACAAAATATAATAAATCTTAAATATTTGATATAAATGACATATAAAATATCTGAAAGAATTATTTTATACCATTTCAAATAAACTACCATGTAATGTCATTCATAAGGTTTGAGGTTAATAATTATATATAGTTGTGCTACTCATAATTAATTTTATTACTGTGTCTTTATCATTTCATATGATAGCATGTAATTCTAGCTTTTAAATGAGGTTTGAAATTTTTTCCTTTTATATTATTACTTGATTTCCATTTTCCATGGAGAAACAGTCAAACTATTATATAAATCATCATGAGAATAAATATAATATTCCTTGCCTCAGTTTTTTACTCCCATTTTATTGATTGTAATAAGTACTGACTCAGAAGTCTTGCCTCAAGTAGAAATATTTTCCACATGTATTACATCAGAGAAGTGGCACAAATTTGACAGAAGTGTCTTTGTACTTAATACATGGAATCCCACATTGTTTTGTGTGATACTGACAGTGCTGGCAAAGGTAGACCAAATGTTGAATATTGTGAATGTGTTCACTAAAATTGCAAAGTCATATTTACTAAGAAAAAAGAAATAGACTCTCAGGAATGGAAATATCTACTTTGATATGAAATTTCTAGTAGAATGCTCTTTAATAATACATTCATGTACAGAAGAATTTCAAAACCAGAAAATAGCAAGAAGAAAACTATTACTGTATTACTGTTTGTAGTGACATTAATAATTACAAATATTATCTTGAAATATCATTAAAGTAAATTATTGTACTGAAGCTTTATTAAAGTATTAAATTTTAGGGTTTTTTTTTAGTTTATTTATGGATCTTAGTTAAGATAATATTTTACCTATTGGGAGGTGGCATGTGGTTATAGAAACTTAGTTGTCCTCCCTATTTTTATATGAAATTGTACAAACCAAAGTAAATCAAGAAAATAAGCTTTAAAAACATAATTAACTGTTATTACAGGCAGTTTTTAATTTTTTTTAAAAAAACCTGTCTACATACATTATAATGAGCATAACTTTCTTTTAAAAGGAAACTTCAGTAGCATTGATGTTTACCTGGTTTTCAGATAAAAGTCTGGGGAGAGACTGGCTTGTATTGAAAGTCATGTTCAATTTTCTTGAGGCCGTTAATGTGCTTTTAAGGACTCTTTTTATCAAAGAAGATTCTGGACTATGTAGTCATGATACATAATGTGGTATTAAGATCTTATTTCTTGCCACTTACTTCAGAATAAATAATTGAAACACTTTGGGCAGAAAAATTCCACACCAGGATATTGAAATCACATAATAAGCCTTAATAGAATCTTTGTTTCCTACTAACATCAATGGCTCTACTTATGTGAAAGGAAATTGGGGTCCCTGTATAGATTCCAGGAAATCTGAACACACATGCTCATTTGTCTTTCCACAGTGCCTCTACTAATCCTCGAATTCTAGCACCCAAGTGAAGTCTTACTATGTGTCTGTGCAAACTTTGGCCCGTGTGTGTGTGTGTGTGTGTGTGTGTGTGTGTGTGTGTTTGTATTCTTAGGCACATGTTTGCAATCTAAAGCAATTTATGTCTATTAGTTTAATTGTCCTAATTTCTTTCCTTGTTTGGTTTATTTTTGTGCTCCTTTTAACTTTTTCACATACTCTAATTTTGTTCTAGCATTCATCGTATTGTGTTGTGATATTCCATTTATATTTCCATCTTCTACAATCAGACTTGGAATTCTTCAAGTAAGGAGATGGGACCTTTGAATTGTCCTGTATACTCAAAATAGGATTTCAATAAACTTGGTTGAAATTAATGTTCAATGAACAAAAGTCAAAAATATATCACTAGGAAAGAGAGTAATACATGAACTATAATCAAAAGAATAAAAATATATCACTTTGGAAAAGTAGTCATTATACTCCCATTTCTAGAGGAAGGTGGTTGCCATTTATATCATTTCCAATTCCATTAATGCATTATTGATACCAGTTCTTGATCTCTAATAACATTTTTAGAAGAACAAAAAGAGCTTATTGCAAAATATTTTAATTTCATAGATACTAATTTTAAAATATTAATAGTCAATGTTACTTTCTATATATGACCTGATAGGAAAATAAATGGCAAGAAATTTTACCAATTTCTGTCTATTTGACTGTCTCCATTCCTATCTGTTTTCTCTCTTCTGACCCTAACATTACTTTTACAATAATGACATTTACCAAACCCTTTCTTTTAAAGTTGAAGACAAACATATGCAATTTCTTCCCAAGAAAGAGGAAAGGAGAAAAGGAATATTGGCCTGTCAATTTCAGAGTTTCTGTTATTCACTCTTGATTATGGTCTATAACTATAGTAATGATAGAATATAACTGCATTTGCAGGCTGGCCAAGTAAGATGCTGTAATTAATCCTTTAGCCATCTTAGATATTATTCCAGGCAATTTAGGAGGTAGCTTGTATTTAATGAAAGAAATGTAATGAAAGAAAACTTCATTATGGGGCAACATTTTTTGTTGTTGTTGTTGTTTGTTTGTTTGTTTGTTTTTAATTTTAAAGGTTTTTGCCATTAGGGCACATGCACTCACTAGAGAGAGACAGACAGAGACAGTGAGAGGGAAAGTGAGAAGTCACTCCCCTGGGGGGATGACCATACTGCAGTCCTGTCTCCATTCTCCTCCCAGGATTTTAGGCACACAAGCATGTGTCCAGCTTAAGTTTCAAGTCACCAACTCCGGACTCAAACCATGGTTGGCCACCAACATAACCAGTACACCATCTACTGGTCCTGGGGCAACATATTTTCTGTAAATAATAAATAAAAACTATTGAGGAACATGCAAATTTAAGTGAAATATGTTTGTGTGTATGTGTGCCATGCACACACACCTGCCAACATCTGTGTTTTCGTGGATTTTTATAGCAGCTGTAGATTAATGTGAGTTAGTTTTTTTTCTAAAATTGAGATAGAAATTTTACTTCATATTGGATGTAGCTTTGTAAAGTGCTTTTATTTACTTTTTTTTCTAATAGAAGCAAGCTATTATTAAACTGTTTTCTTTTCTGAGACAGCTACTTTTATAAAACATAAGACTTCTTTAGAATCAGTCTGGTATATAGTACCATTAAAAGTCATCCAGTTGTTGGATAATAAATGTTTATTAAACATAAACTTTTATTATGTTTATGAAAATATCATGTGCCAAGTTTCAAGATCATGAACCAGAGAGCTGAGTTTTAATCTGCTCTTCCATAGTATAACTGCATTACTCTGTATTACTATAGTACTTTCTTCTTCTCATAATAGATTAGTAATACTTCTCAGGGATGTAAGAGGATAGGAAATGACATATATGAACAACGAAAGCAACAACAACAAAAATACTAATAAAGTGAATGGCTTGAAATGTTTTAGTTCCTGCCAATGCTTGTGGAAATTTCTTTCCAGTTCAATTAACTAATGAGAAAACAGGTATTACATTTTTCTTGTTCTGTAACTTCATTGAAACAAAAGGGATGATTTGGTGTAAAATAGACGTGGGTTCCTAGAATGGCTTAGCTACCTGGTAGCACCTTTCACAAGTGACTGGCTTGAGTCATTAATAAAATGGGACTAATACTTACCATAATGGAATGTAGTATTAAGTGAACTTTCACATGTAAAACACTTAGCATATTACTCCATAAATGTCATTGCCTTTTTGGTTTCTCTCAAACTCACTTCTCCAACTTTTGATGGATAAAACAGTTCCTGACTAAAACGCATATTATAGTCCAAACACTTCTCTATGATGATTAAGTTTTTATTAAGTGTTTAGCAATTTATAATTCATGTACAATAAAATAATCTAGACATGATGATATATATCCAGGATGTAAAATGTTGACATTAAATATGATATGACCTAGCCACAGTGGTGCACAGGATGTGCTAGCACTAGGAAAACTGGAAGTCACGTGGGGGTGGGGAGCAGTTCAGTTCTTGGGCCAACCCAAACGTGCCATGCACGGTTGTGTACACCTGTAATCCTAGCGAATTAGGAGGCTGGGCAGGAGATATACAACACAGCAAGAGTCTGTCGTAAATATCTCTCTCTTTCCTTCTTTTTCTTTCTCCCTCTTTCTCATAAAGGGGAAATAAAACATAAATTGTATTTTCATATTGCTTTATATGTTTCGTTCTTATTGTTTTTTTTTTTTGTCCTTTAATAAATCTTCCATATATATAACTGGACTCTTTTGTTTTAATTTTAATTTTTTTGGCTTGGGAAGAGATAGTAACAAAAAGAAGTGACTTTTTAAATAACCATATGATACTGCATGGCAATGACATGGGCCTGCAATGATTTGAGAAGCATTTGTAGCCTTGTTTTGTTTTTCTTTTTTTAATTTTATATTTATTTATTTTATATTCATTCACTATATATCATTGCAGAATACAAAATCAGTTATCTGATCCAGAATATGCTGTATATTCGCTCAAAGATATTACCATACATGTTATCTTCAACAATCTTACGTTTTTTGTTTCTTTTATATTTTACTTCTTTTTTTCCCTCTTAATTACCTTCCTCTCACCTTTTGCCATTTTAATTGTTCAAATGAGTGTGTGTGTGGGGACCAGCAGTTAGTGTAATGGCTATGTCGCTGGACTCCCATGTAGTCGACTGCAGTTTGAGTCCTGGACCTGGTGGCTTAAACTCACGCCGGGTACGTGTGTATGCATGCCCAAGATCATGAGAGGAGAATGGAGGAGAAGGGATTGAGGCATGACCATCCCCCCGGGGGTGATTTCTCGCTTTCTGTCTCTCTGTTGGTCTCTGTCTCTCTCTGTCTTTCTGGCGAGTGCACGCGCCCTATAGCAAAAACATCTCCAAAAAAAAAAAAAGACAATGGGTGTGTGTGTGTGTTCTGGGGAATATTTTCAAATCAGTGGTAATACCAATGATGGTAATGATACTACATAAACATGAGATGAGCAAGGGGAATTTGGATTGGAAAGGTTTCTATTTTTTTATGGGACTATGGTTGAAAACAAAAGTAAAGAAAGTACAATTCAAATAATAAGTGCTGTTACTAATGTGAAGTCATTTGGTGTAGGTATAGTAGGTTTCCAGTGTGAGAATTTGTATTTTCATATGTTAAGTATGGGATCCCATTATTTATGTTTTTTAAAGAGGTTTTTGCTATAAGGCACGTGTGCTCACCAGAAAGACAGCAACAGAGAGACAGAAAGGAAGAAATCATCCCCCGGGGAGATGGTCACACCGCAATCCCTTCTCCTCCATTCTCCTCTCAAGATCTTGGGCATGCATGCACATGTACCCATGAAATTCACTTTTAAATTATGCAATGTAGAGTAAATAAAATTTTTCTAGGGTGTCTTTCACTAAATATAAAACTGCTGTTACTATTTCTTTATCAGTGGGAATTTACTTAAATATTGGGTCATTGGAAAAGTCATGACATATTTTTTATGTTTTTCTAAAATATATCATGACTTTTAGGGACCAGCAGTTAGCGTAATGGCTATGTCGCTGGACTCCCACGTAGTCGACTGCGGTTTGAGTCCCGGACCCGGCGGCTTAAACTCACGCCGGGCACGTGTGCGTGCGTGCCCAAGATCCCGAGAGGAGAATGGAGGAGAAGGGATTGCGGCGTGGCCATCCCCCCTGGGGGGTGATTTCCTGCTTTCTATCTCTCTGTCTCTCTCTGTCTGTCTGGCGAGCGCACGCGCCCTATAGCAAAAACCTCTCCAAAAAAAGAAATAAAAAAAAATATATATATCATGACTTTTCAGAAGGCCAGTATATTCATTACAGTTGGAACAATTACAATCATTCTATATAGTTCTCATTTATTTAATAGCCTTGTGTGGTACTTAGTATATCTGGTTGATTTTACCCAACCTTTTAAATTTTATTATTTTATATAAATGCAAAAGATTCTTGGAAGATTGATACTGTTTTTGAAACTTCATTTTTATTTTTAGCCTTTGGCTATAAACCACAGAGAATTCATAATCAATAATAATGTAGATTATAATTTAATTCTTTGAACTTGTCTATGTATTTAGGGTATGTGATAAAGGATCACTAAGCCTCATGAATGGGTGCCTATTTTGTATTAGATAAAGAAAAGGTAGCATCTGAATACCTTTGGTGGAGGCATGACTAATATATCAAATAGAGCAAGCTATGGGTGTGTGAGTCATCCCAGGCCTGGAAAGCTGTCCTTTGGATATCACTGCTAATAAGCAGCAATGAATAAATAAATAAAATAGTTTTCAAGTATTTTAATCCTTGCCCTGTTATATAAAATAAAGTTTATGTTTCGAGGTCTGTTTTGAAAAGGAATTATTTTGAAAGGCTAATCCACATTAATCGTTGGGGGAAAAAAGCTGTTGAAATGTCTTGCACTGAATTGTGATCAGTTACTTCAAACCAGTGGCCCCAAGAGTCCCCCTAAAGGTTTATATAGTGGATTTTGGACATTAAAATGGTCATTAGTCCTCAATTGAAGATTCTGATATTTTCTTAAAGTAAAATTACAAAATGCCATCTGTAAGACTCCATAAAATGTTCCTCAGTCTATCTGTATTCAATTATCTCTCACCTATCATTTAGGTATTTCTAGTTTTCGCAGAAAGTACAATAAGTAACAAATGCATAATAAATACATGGGTATATAGCTACTTATCTCAAAATTAATTGAGTGAATAGGACTCCTTTCTGAAATCTGAAATGTTTGTTGATGTGCATTTTACAACCAGTCTTCCATCATACATTCATTATGCTTGAAAAAAATGTTATAAAAATATGAAAGTAAAATGGATAATGTCTGGTTTTTACTAAATTAAATGAAATAATTTACTTGCCATCCTAGTCCTGGAACTATATTCTCAAACTATTTATTCTAAATAGTAAGTTTCTTTGGAGACTGAAAATAGTTTGGGAAAATAGGCCAAATATGGGCAAGTAAAGACATTACAACATCAATGGAACCAGATTACAGTATTTAGAATACAATATAAATGCATTCACACGTAATAAAAAAGTATTAAGGAAATCCACCAAAGAAGGCTAACTAGCAGACTTACTATTTAATAATAGATAAAGTGGGGCCCGCAGGTGGCGTGGTGGTTAAGGGCGCTGGACTCCCACATGGCTGACAGGTTTGACTCCTGGACCTGGTGGCTTGCTTTCTCACTTTCCCTCTCTTTCTCTCTCTCTCGCTCTCTCTCTGTGTCTCTCTCTGGTCAAATTAAAATAAATAAATAAAATAAAGTTAAATAAAAATTACTATTAAAAAAAAGTAAGGTGATAGAAATGTCACAGAAAAATTTACTGCCCAGACTAATCATACTGGGGAGCAGTACACAGCATTCAATTCATGAGAGTTCTTTTCTTTTTAGAGAGAGATTTTTGCAGTAGGTCATGTGCACTCACCAGGACAGAAAGCAAGAAATCACCCCTTGGGGGGATGAACATACCACAATCTCTTCTTTTTCACTTTCCTCTCTGGATTTTTGGCACACAAGCGCATGTGCTTGGTGTGTTTCAGGTCACTGGGTCCAGGACTCAAACCACAGTCAGCCATGTGGGAGTCCAGCAACGTAGCGTTATGCCATCTGTTGGTCCCAGTTCATGACATTTCTGCTGATGTTCTTTATAAGTTGATTTTTTAAAATGTGATAAATCGAGTACCAGCAGTTAGTGTAATGGCTATGATGCTGGACTCCCATGTAGTTGACTGTTGTTCGAGTCCTGGACCTGGTGGCTTAAACTCATGCCAGGCATGCGTTTGTGCATGCCCAAGATCCCGAGAGGAGAATAGAGGAGAAGGGATTGTGGCGTGACCATCCCCCCCTGGGGGGTGATTTTTTGTTTTCTCTCTCTGTCTCTCTGGTGAGCACATGCACCCTATAGCAAAAAGACTGCTCCAAAGGAAAATAATAATGTAATAAATATTTTTAAAATTAATTTTTACACTTTCATATTTCAACAATACTATTTTGTTCTTCAATACAGCATTTTTTTTTTTTTTTTTTTTGGAGAGGTTTTTCGCTATAGGGCACGTGCGCTCGCCAGACAGACAGAGAGAGACATAGAGACAGAAAGCGAGAAATCATCCCCCAGGGGGGATGGTCACGCCGCAATCCCTTCTCCTCCATTCTCCTCTCGGGATCTTGGGCATGCACGCACACGCGCCCGGCGTGAGTTGTAAGCCACCGGGTCCGAGACGCGAACCGCGGTCGACTACGTGGGAGTCCAGCGACATAGCCATTACGCTAACTGCTGGTTCCCAATACAGCATATTTTTAAAGAGAATCTTCATCTATATATCTCCCATAAGAAAACAAAGGTGTGAAGTGTTTAAATAATAATAAAATCCAATATTCAGTAAATGCCTTCTAGTTTGTAAAGGTCTATTGCATAAATTATTTGGACAGTAATTGTGTGAGTCATGTATTATTTACCCCAGTGACATGTGTCAATTATGCACAGTACCCGAAAGACCATGGTTTTTCATTCCCTACAAATTTTAATACAGTCCCAGGCCTGGTGATACACAGGTAGTGCCATGGCTTGAGAGGCTAGAAACGTCATGGGAAGCATCAGTTTGGTTTGGGGCTGGCCTGAGAATGCCTGGTGTGGTTGGTTGTGCCTGTAGTTGGGAGTTAATTGGGATGGTAGGGCAAGAGGACTGGGATGCAGCAAGACCCTTTCTAAATGCTCACTCTCCTTCCCTTTCGTTCCCCACCCCCATGAAAGAAAAAAGAAATAGTAGACATTGTTTCAAATGAAAAGCCAGAGATTTTTCAAAGCTATAGGTTTCTAACTTCCTGTTTCCAAAGCATTTAATTCTGAGTCTGAAATTCTCAGACTTACAAGGAACTTTGAACATTATCTAGTTTATATCTTAATTAATGGAACTCTAATTTGCATATATATAATGGGACATTATTCCAGCTGACTATAAGTGTTAATGAAATTTTTATTCAATAGCAGTATATCTTTATAATGTAAAAGAGACAAAGTCATCTAAGACTTTTTGATAGATTTAAATATATTTTTTAAAAATTTACTTGTTATCCAGTCAGGACAATAATCAGAGTATACTTTGTTATATTATTTAATGCAACAAGCTGGCAAACTTTCAAAGATCTACTTCTTCACTGCAGACTGAGAAATTTCAGTTTATTTTGGCTTCCAAGAGAGGTCAACTTCCTTTACAGATATGTCAGTTTGTGGTCAGCTCCCTTGGCTGGCCTTGGTTTTTGTAACTTAGAGGGCAAACTGGTGTGGATTTTCTAAGTGGTGCCTAATAAATTAACTAGTTATGATAGTGTTTATATTTTCAATAGGCTTTTGTTTCAAGTATGACAAGTAAATAGGTATGGAGCATGCACTATCTTTAAGATCTACTCTTTTAAAATATGCGGCTTCTTTCTATTTAGTGTTCTCCCTGGAATTATCTGATGTCCATATGTTGGTGTTAAGTTGGTTATAAGGGGCATACATTGGTTCTGGGCATGATGAATGCTTTGTGACTTGCCTCTGGCCTTTGCGTCCTGAGACCACAGAAACCACAGAAATGGAGTAGTGGTAATTTAGAAACCTAGTAGAGTCTGATCTCCTAAACAGTAAGAACTGATTTAGGCAAAAGAAATAAGTAAATGGTAGGCTGTGAATTAATATATCTTTTCTCCCCTTTAGCAATAGAACCTTTTTTTCCTAAATAATAGCCAATATAAGATTTTTTAAAATCATGCTGCTTTGTCTGAAGTGGACAGAAAGCCCAGAGCCCTACGTAATCAGTCCCTCTTTTATTCCTACATTGGTCCCTGGGGCAACTGTGCTTGAAAACCCATTGAGGAATTACATAACTGAGAGTCTCCATATGAAGCCACATGTAAGAAATTAATGTTATAATCTTCCTTCCTTTGTAAAACTACTATTTTCAGTGTTATTATCACCAAAAATGTGTAAGAATAGTCACTTTACTTTTATTGTGTTATTCTCAGAACAGAATTCACAATTTGTCTTGGAATCTGTAGCCTACATATCTGTGCTTAATTTTTCTCCCTATACAACACAAAAATCAAGTTTGCCTGGGTCTAACTCCCATCCATCATGTAAGTCCTCATTCCTCCTCTATGGTACTTCTTAGGCATTTTTGATGCTTCCTGGGGAATGCGCATAGCATTCTATGTCAGTTCCTCACCACGTCTCATCCTGTCTGGTGGACGTTAGCTATCTCCATCCAATCCTTAGTGTCTATGCTTTTGCTTTGTAGAGACCTCAGTGTAATGAAATCAGGTTGTGTTTGGTCCAGAGCTGAGACTCCCTGATTCTCTACTCTTTGACACAATTGTCAAGTTAAAGACCATTCACGACCCATCTTTCATGCCTATTGTATAAATAGTTCCTCCATATTCTGTCTGTTTGTGCTGAGGCACCATGTGGGGCTTCAAAGGTGATTGTACAATTCTCTGTCTTTCTCTGTAGTGATCCAGATTCCAGATCTCGTTGACCTTGGCTCCCAAACAAAACCAATCTACAAATTATGTCTTCTTATAGCTATGTTTCTTGCTTCTATACTTATTTTCCTAGGTAGATACAAATATTCAGAATCACTTAAAATATTTGACTTTGATATATATTCAGAGGTCCTAATTATTATAAATATAAGTATAAAATTTTATAAATATCTATAAATACATAGAACATTTGGGTGGTATAAAGTCTCTCTCTCTCTCTCTCTTTTTTTTTTTTTCTTAATTCCCAAATAGTTTAGTTGCAAACTGTCAAGTCTCTAGGAAAGAATTAAAGTTATTATCACAAAAAAAAAGAAGTAAAACAGTTTAGAAACACATATTGGAAAATTATTTCTTGAAGGTAATAGGTATTTTAATATCTTTGATTGGGCCAATATTCAGTGTATTCTGGATGGGAAAATTTATTTTGTGTGCTGTAGTTATATTCAGTGAATTAATATATATTAAAAAAGTTATTGCCACAATTAAATTACTCTTTCTTCAGTTTTCTCCCCCCATAGGATATACTTGCCAGAGAGACAGAAGTAGAGAGAGAAAGATAAGAAAGCGCCCCCTAAGGGTGATGGCCATGCCACAATCCCTTCTCTATTTTCTCCTTGAAGGATTTTGGGCATGCAAACAATTGTGTTTTTATTATTTATGTATTTATTTATTTATAGGGAGATTTTTCCTATGGGGCACGTGCACTTGCTGGTGTGTTTTCAAAGCCACCAGGTTCAGAACTTGGATGACACAGTCGGCCATGTGAGGTCCATCTACCTTAACTACCATACCACCCCTGGCCCCAGTGAAATTATTTTTAACTTCTTTGACTGATCACATGTGATGGATGTCTATAACTGAAGACATCTTATTAAAATACCACCACCAATAAGCTTATTAGCATTGACATTCTTTGGGAATAAGTGGATAACTGACATGTCATTAATACATTTCCCCTAATAGATCCAGCCTTCTACCATACTGAGCGTAGATAGGAATTATGTTCTGGGCTTACTAATAGTTCAGTGGAGTCACAACACTGGCTCTGGCAAGTGAGTTATGAACAAAAGTGACATTACTCATTTCTGAGCTGGAGTAAAGACTATGAAGGTCTGTTTATTTCTGATATGGAGACTTGCACCTAGAGAGAAGGGGATCCTCTGTCAGCCTGATTTCTAGAATAACTAAAATGAGAGGAACCTTTGCTCTGAGAGCTTGCTGATCTGTGATTGCTGTGAAGTATGAAGAGAGAATAAAAATTCCCATTTTGAGACAGAATTCCGGGTTTTCTTTGTTCCTACAGCATGATCTAGCATATTCTGACACATAATGTCCAGTCAAGAAAGATTGGAGGGGACCAGCAGGTGATGTGGTGGTTAAGGCGCTGGACACTCCCACATGGCCGATCACGGTTCGAGTCTAGGAGCTGGTGGCTTGCTTTCCCACTTTCTCTCTCTGTCTCTCTCTGGTCAAATTAAAATAAAGGAATGAATACATAAATTTAAATAAATCTTTTTTAAAAAAGATTAGAAAGTAGTTGTAGTAACTGTACTGAAAGATAATTAGGCACATTGATGACATATTCAGTAATTTATTTGTGATAAATTACATATTTATAGCCAGTGTATGATATTTTTGGTAAGGAACTCACTCAAATATTCCACATTGTACTCTGGGATAGCTGTGTTTGAATGTACTGCTAACACCACTCTGGAATTCAATTTAGGTATTATTTGTCAAATTGTTATGTTAGCATAATTCTGGCTCAAGTTAATTGTAAAATAACTACAAGATTTCTTTTCTTGTGAGAGACCATTTTTTAAACAATTAATCTAAAAAGTTAATTGAGTTTTTCTGTATTTTAAATAGCTTAGAGAGATGGTCTTGTGGTCTTTTATTAAGCCATGATTGTTGTACAACTAGGTGGAAAATATTCATTCCTCCATTCAGATCCTGCTGAAAGTTGATAACTTTTGCCACTCTCTGTCCCTGTGCTCTTCCTGCCAGTTTTCTTCTCTTCCATGCCTTTTTTCCTACTTTTCTTCTCCTTTGCTTTCCCTCACAGCCCCTCATTTTCCTTTCTCTCTCTCTTCCTTTATTTCCCCACCTTTTTTCTCAATACATAGGCTATGATTTATAAATGTTGGTTTGTGGATTTGACATTGTAATAATTTACACAGAATCTGTTATTAATGTAGATGTAGGTGTTTTTTTTTGGCCAACAAATATTTCTATGGCAGTTTCTAGGGAGCTTGTATCACTTAGTAAGCCCTGCTTCATTAATCTTAACAATTTTCTTGCGAGGTTAATTATGTAGCAATAATTAACCTCCCCTTTTAGTAGGTGGGCTTTTGTCACATTGAGTATTCTCACCTCCCCTGAGAGGCGGGTGGGAAAGAGTAGGCTGCTGTAAACTTTAAACAAGTCTCGGTGAGCCACATAGTGGAGAGGGACAGAGTTCTTTCCAATGTCAGTGGTGTGCTGCCAAGCTTTGTTCTGCAGGGCTGTACCTTTTGTTTCTTTCTCTGGCTTTCTTATTCTCAAGAAGTTTGGATTATGATATGCTCATTAATTATAAGAGATGCACTCCAGGATTCAAAGAACAGTGTATAGGCTATTGAGCAACAGAAAACAACATAGGAACAAACATTTTCTGCTTTTATTTTTTGCCTTTTAGTTCTTATGTGTTTTAAAGAAAATTCAAGGATGGGGTGAATTCTCATTTTGGTTTTTACACATGTGCATCTGGCTTGTAACACACATTCAACATATATGTACTTATATATGATTATGATATATGAATATGTGATATTAAATGTTCATAACTATTGCATGCATATATGTAATTTAAAAAGATAACTTTTTTTTTAATTGTTGGAGGTTATAGTCCCAGTTAAACTTTATTTACTAACTAAATATTTACTCGATGTACATTTAGCTTGAGTGACTTATGAGAAGATTGTGGGAATGACAAAGAATATAGGTTCCTTTTGTAAAGGAAGCTTTAAGTTGCTTTGTTTGAAAATTAACTTGGAATCTTTCTTTTTTCAATGTAATCATTGGGTTTAATAATTAATTACTGGGCCAACAGGTAGCATAGTGCTTAAGTTGCTGGACTTCCATATGACTGACTGAAGTTATAGTCCTGGACCTGATGGCTTGAAAAATCATGCCAGGCACGTGTGTGCATGCCCAAAATCCCAGGAGGAGACTGGAGGAGAAGGTATTGCAGTGTGACCATCCCTCCTGGGAGTAATTTCTCACTTTCCTTCTCTCTGTCCCTCTCTGTCTCTCTGAATAGCTCATATGCCCTATGGCAAAAACCTAGAAAAGAACATTATTATTTATTATTAATGTCTCTGTAGATTTGTGTGATTGGTAAAATTATGGAACTAATGAAGAAGTATTTTTTTTTCTCTTGTTTATAAGACAGGGTCCTGCTGTGTCCTAATCCTCTTGTCCTCCTATCCTGCTTTCGCCTCCTAACTAGGACAACAGTTGTATGTCACCAGGGCTAGCTCTTTATAAGGCAAGGTCTTGGTCTGTTGCCCAGACCTGCCTTGAGTTGACAATCCTACCTCACCATCCCAAGTCATGTGATTACAGGCACACACCACTGTGTCTGACTTTATGTTGGACTGGGAATTGAAGCTGGGCCTCTCATGTGGTCCAGTCTGTGGAACATAGCATCTAAGCAGCACATACTACTGTAGCTGTGACCAGAGTCTTGATAAATAAATTGAGAGCTCTAGTCTGTGGATCTTTATGGATATCAAAAACTAAAGTTTTTCATATGATTTAAGAGTAAATTATTTACCAAGTAAGTTTCTAAAAATTGAAAGCAAGTGTCAGTTTCAAAAGAGTACAGTTTACTCTTACAGTTCTGAAGAACTCACATATACCATGTTATAACATTTAAGAATCTCAAATTCTCTTTAATCATTGATCGTTCCTTTGAAACTTTGTTGCATATTAGATGTCACCCATCCTACAAACTGTATAGTCAGTTTAAGATTTTAGATATTTTTTTTTTTTATCTAAAGGCAATAGATAATTTGAATGTAAATTTTAATCTCGCTGCAACAGACATGTCATAGTGGTTAAGACTCAGATTTCTTGGGTTCAAATATCATTTGCTCCATTTCTAGCTCTATGGCTTTGAGAATATTGCATATTGATTTTAAACTTTTTACATATTTTCTCTGAAGAGGTGATGATTTTATAGAGGTGCTTGGAAGATTGAATGAGGCAGCAGTGCACATGAAATACTTAGTGTAATGCCTTCCCTGTGTAATAAAGACTCAATAATGTTAGCTTTTATTAATTAGATAATCCTCGAACCCCTTACTGAATTAGATTTCTTTACTACAACAAATAAAATTTTGATTCATAATAAAAAGTAATCAATTTATTTAATTGTTCTTGGTAATATTAAAATGCCTCTGGATTGTTCATTCTAAAGCAATGTATTGTTTTTTTAATTCTTTCTTTCTTCCGAACACGCATATTCCTGACAAAAACAGTGTGAATTAAGTTGACATTATCTATTGTCCTTTTTTACTCATTTCAAAAAATGAACCACTCTGTCCACATCATTACTGTATTTTTCTCATAAAATAAATTAGTCAGTGACAGTCACAGATTGTTTGACAAAGGGTGATTGTTTCACTGATGGCCTTCTGAAGAACAAAATCCACTTTAGACAAGCAATGATGATTGTATTTTGGCCACATAAGTAACTTCATCTTCTGGGTAATTTCCTATAAATATTTGTATGTCCTTTTGGTCTATATCAATAATACTGCAATTTTAAATGGATTCCTATTTTATTGATTAAATCAAGTAAACCCATATTCTGATTTCATTCTAAGGTTTGGTACACATGTTAAAATGAAGCAAGCTAAGACTTAAGTATTGACCTGCCATGAATCCCTTTCTCCTTCTGAGTGGAGTCTGTTTCCCTTGAAAACGATCTTTTTTTTCCAAAAAAGCTTTTATGGTCAGAGGATATATGAATTTGTGTGTGAGAGAGAGAAAGAAAGGAGAAAGAACAAAGTACCTTCCAGTGGGATGTGGTCATACACATCCTATTTTCTCCATTTCTCTGTTCTGCGGGATTTCCGACATGTATGCACCGATGCCCAGGATTTTTTTTTTTTTTTGGAGAGGTTTTTGCTATAGGGTGCTTGCGCTCGCCAGATGGAGAGAGACATAGAAAGCAAGAAATCACCCCCCGGGGGGATGGTCACGCCGCAATCCCTTCTCCTCCATTCTCCTCTCGGGATCTTGGGCACGCACGCACATGCACCCGGCGTGAGTTTTAAGCCACCGGGTCTGGGATGCGAACCACGGTAGACTACGTGGGAGTCCAACGACATGGCCATTACGCTAACCGCTGGTTCCCCCCAGGATGTTTTTCAAGCCAGTAGTGTTGGAATTCCAGCCATGTGTTTGGGCATGTGGGCTCCTGTGCCCTAGGCACAATGCTTAACTGTTGTGCTATGGGGTCAGCTCACCTTTGAAAATGATTTTACTTCCTGTCTCCTTTTTACATTTGTTCGTAGGCTGAATGTAGGAAAAGAACAATAAAGTATAAGTCCATATTCTGTTTTACCAAAGATTATACTTTTTACTTTCAATTTGATAAAACTCTTATTTTTATTTATTTAAAAAACATTTTTAAGAGGTTTTGCCTTAGGGCATGTGTGCTCACTGAAAGGACAGAGAGACAGAGACAGGGCGAGGGAAAGTGAGAAATCACCCCCTCAGAGGGGATGACCACACTGCATTCCCTTCCTGTCCATTCTCTCCCTGGAATATTGGAGATGCACACACATGCACCCAGCATGATTTTCAAGCCACCAAGTCTGGGACTCAAATTGCAGCTGGCCATTTGGGAGTCCAGGAGCATAACTGCTGCACCATCTGCTGGCCTTACAATCTTATTTTCAGACATTACAAATGAGAAGTAGAAATGTGATGTTAGATTTTTTTTTAAGTGTCTATATTTCTTTGTACTTGGAAGAACACTTGTATTAGAAGAATCCCAACTGCCTTCTGGATGAAATTTTGCCATTTAGTGTCTGAGCACTTCAGGCAAGTCATAGTCTCTCAGAGAGAGCTTTAGTTTATTCACGTATGAAAATAAAAAGGTTCTTGTATAACTCAGGATTGTATGGAAAGTAAACTTGTGATATATATGAATGCTATTTATAAAATAGAGGTATTCAAAACCCTTATTATTATTACCAACATAAATTTATCATTTTGATTGCATTTATTAGCTTACCTCATTGGCATGTATGTATTGAAGTAATGATCCTGTCCTTGGATGATGGATAGCACAGATTTGTGTGAATTACGTGGTTTGACATTTTAAAGCAAGACTCTAATCATCTGTGTTGGGAAAAGATTTATTTTTGCTTTTTCCTTTTTGATTTCTTTTATCAATGCAAGCATTAAGAGTTTGGGGTTCATATTCAACTATTTCATAGTTCGATTTTCAGCCCTGCTTCCAGTTATCTTTGTGAGTTCTGGCAGTTTGCTTTGTATTGTGGAACACATTACTTGCATCTGTAAAATAGAGATCATGTCTATGCCATTTCTTTTTTAATGTACTCTGTACAAAAAAAAAAAACACAAAAAAACACAACGATGTTAATGTTTATGGAGAAGTGAGCAATTCTATTACTTCAGGTTTTTTAGTAACCCAACTCTTACATTTTAGGCAATATATAGTAAATGAAATATAATGATTTCAGCTTTATTCGGCTCCAGCTTTCCTCATCTGTAGATGAAGATCAGTGAATCACTTTGTAAAAAACTTCATTTTTATATCAGTCAGACAAACAACTTGAAAATAAACATCTTTTCTCTTTTGTTCCTTGTGAAAGTCATGAGTTAGCATTAAAGGAGAATTAGTACGAATGAACGCTTATCAAAAATATGTTTTAAGTGCTAAAACAAACTTTCTGGGAGATTGTAATTCTACAGAACTGTTTATTTTCTCTATGAGGTTAAAGCTACATATGGGTCTCTGTACCATGTCAAGTAATTAAGTTAAATGTGTTAATCTTTAAGGAATGCAAATTAGGTAATTTTTGCATCAGTTTGAATGTTGAAACATATTATAAAATGGCACACTGTGGATAGAGCTTTGTAATTTCATGGAGTGTTTTTGTACCGATCCCTAAAAGATCTGTCCTCTTCTGCATTTCAGAGGACAAATGTAACTCAGCAGCCAGCCATGCTACTCTGATGGGATTACTCAGCAAATTTAGGAGATAAAGAAAACATCTGCCCATTAGTTTTATTTATTTTGGTAATCAGTGTCTCACTAAGTTGAGATCTCTCTGCCTCAGCCTACTACATAGCTAGGAGTACAGGCACACAGCAGCACATGAGGGTGGGCCAGGAATTCAAGCCAGATGTCAGATGTGGCCTCCCCTGTGGTTACTCAGTCTGCTGAGTAACAGCGTCCACCAGCCTGTGCTACTGCAACCGGGCCCTGCTTGTTACTTCTTACTTAGAATATTTACTCAACTTGTCAGAAGTTTTAGCAGACATAGTACTTTATTGTTTATTGTTGTTGTTGTACAGAGTACATTAAAAAAAGAAATGGGATAGACATGATCTCTATTTTACAGATGCAAATAATGTGGTCCACAATATAAAGAAGTAAACACTTCTTAAAAAACAGTTCACTTTGTCCCTTGAACAAGAGTAGCAAAATTAATAGGCATACTTTTCACACAGACTTTGTTTAATTCAGGTTACCCCCAACCTAACATTTATTTTGTCTTATTCTAGCTTGCTACAACTGGCATTGCAAAAGCTAACCCTTATTTTAATAAACTTTTCTGTTAAACTGATGTATGTGAAAAATGGCTACTTTAGTAATCCATTAAAAGAAACCATCTGGGGAACCAGCAGTTAGCGTAATGTCTATGTCACTGGACTCCCACGTAGTCGACCGCGGTTCACGTCCCGGACCTGGTGGCTTAAACTCACACCGGGCGCGTGTGCGTGCCCAAGATCCCGAGAGGAGAATGGAGGAGAAGGGATTGCGGCGTGGCCATCCCCTCTTGGGGGTGAGTTCTCGCTTTCTGACTCTATGTCTCTCTCTGTCTGTTTGGCGAGCGCACGCGCCCTATAGAGAAAAAAAAACTCTCAAAAAAAAAAAAAAAGAAACCATCTGTAGTATATATTTTGAAGAGAATCGAAATGGAATAAAATAGACTATTAAACATATACTTTTAAATGATTTTTTCATAGCTATGTTTGTGTATTTTTTAATTGCAATTTCAGTGACTCTCTGTGCATCAGGTGTATTTTATATATTATCTCTTTTAATCTTCCCAAATACCCCATGAGATATGTACTGGTATAACTTCCCTTTCACAAATGAATAAACTGAGATGTATAGAGGTTAAGAGACTGTCCAATGTCATTTGGAAAAGGGCAGAGCTGAATTCAAGTTCACGCTCTTAACCCTTACAGTATACACTACTCTATAAACACACCAAATATTTTTCAAGGATTCAAAATTGTATGCACTCCATTGTAACCATAGGGTGTTTTAAAATAAAATAAACTTCTATTTCAAAACCTCTAAAGTACATTCCTCTGATATGATTAGCAGTCTTTTGTCTCTTAATGCTCCATCCAACTCCAGTGTTTCAAGCTGTGGCCTACATACTCCCTCACTAGTATAGGCACTTGCTTCAACTAAGACCATTGTCAAAGAATTCTCAAATCTCATCTCTCAGGAACCTCCAAGTGATAAAAATAAGGGTATTGATTTTGATCTGCTCTGAAACACCCAAAGTTTATGAAATGCTTTTTACTCATTAATGTGATGTTTTTGAATTTTTATATTTTCAATTAATGTAAATATTCATTTACATATAAGTATAGTCTGTTTTAAATATTTTGTTCTAGAAAAACATGCATGTGTTATGTTACAGGGGAAGATGGTAAAGACTTAATTACCCTGAACTTCACTTAGCACCACTTTAAGTCAATGAGGTGCTTAATCTTTTCTGTAATTATGATTATGGAAGATGAAAATAAAACTAGGATTACAATTATCTTCTTGTATAAGTTAATGATTTTAAGTTGGTAAAATGTCATTTATATTAGGCAAAAATAGTTTATAGTTAGATTAAGCATCTCTAATACTGGAAGATTCAGGATATGCATAAAAAGAAAGAGGTGAAAAGTTCATTCTCTACCTCAGGGAAATTTTTATTTAATTTTTGTCTTTAAAATAATTTTGGTAAGTACTTTATAAATTCTCAACTTTATTTGCCTGGGGACTGAAAATGAATACCATCCTCTAACAAAATAGAAAATTCTGACCCATTATATCTAAAATAATTCTTTGGAGAATTTTCCTAATAGTGATAACAACTAATTACTAAAAACAAACTGATAAACTTTTTTTTTTTTTTTTTTTTTTTTTTTTTTAATAATAGTGTTGGGGGCTGGCAGGTAGCGTAGTGGTTAAGGGCATTGGACCACATGGCTGACCAAGGTTCAAGTCCCTGATCTGGTGGCTTGCTTTCTCACTTTCCTTCTCTCTCTCTCTCTCTCTCTCTCTCTTTCTCTCTGTCTCTCTCTAATCATAACTGGAAATAATAATAACAAATAAAGTTAAATAGAATAATTCATTAAAAAAGAATAATAGTGTTTAAATGTTTTGGACTGTAAGGGTTGCCTGAAAGAATGCAATCAAAACATTATTTTTCTTCATAAAAGGCACAACTACTCCTTTCTCCTTTATTCTAAAAAAGGAAATTTAGAGATCTTATGTAGGTCAATGTCAATCAAAAACAAAATAGAGAAAAGTTAACTTTTAAATAATCATCTGAAAAGTATATCCAGAAGGTTTAAGGTTTATTTATATTTTATTTTCATTTATTTTATATTTTCTTGAATTTCTTCCACATTTACATGTGCTAAGAAAGCATAGACTCTCATAAAGACATTTTAGTCTGATTTCATTGATTTTAAAAAGTGTAAGTATTACATTTCTGCTACAAGTATATGTCGTATCAGTTCCAATACCCATTGTTTTTGTACTTTGTCATTTCAAAACTCATTGTACTTGAATTACTCCAGAATTCTTGTATCATGTTAATTATGTAGAAAGACTTTAGGTACATGATTTAAAATATTCCAACACTTGCATAATTTAGCAGATTAAAAAGGAGAATTTAGAAAACCATTCAAGGGTGATTTACTTGTTTTGAACATCTGGTTAACAGCTGGAATAATGAAAGTTAACACAGCGGTAACCATCTTTTACACTGATCCTCATGCACAGACAAACACTAGGAAGGATTAACTACTATTAATTCTGTTTTCTTTTGCCATAGGGATTTGCTTTAAAAAGGAAAAGAAGGTTTGAGAATTCTTGACTATAGAAAGTTGAAATTTATATTCCAAATGTGAAGAACAATGATTAAAACAAGATTTACCTTGATATAAATTCAAAAAAGAAAGTTAATTAGCTATTGACAACTGACACAGATCTTTCTGATAAAATTACCTAGAACACGTAAGCAAATTTTAGGCAGTATATTTCAGTTATAACCAATGTCATATTCAGTAGAATCTTAATTTTTATTTAACTAGTCAATAGGACTCTGCTCTTACCTTTTAAGATGTTTACTATAGGAGTGGTCCTATTTTCTAGTGGTTAAGGGAACCAGATCCCACATGGCTAATATTTCAAATCCTGGCCCTGGTGGCCTAAAACTCATGCCAAGTACATGTACATGTGTACTTAGAATCCCAACATAGTGGAGAATTGGAAAAGAGGAGACTGCCAGGTGACCATGCCCCACTGGGGGTGCTTTCTCCCACTCCTCCTCTCTCTACCCTGGTTTATCTGTCTTTTTCTGGCTCTCCTGTTGAGTGTACACTCCCTCTGATAATTTTAAAAAAAAAGATGTTTAATATAGTTGTTAGACTAAAAATTTTGTAATCCATAATATGTAATATATATATCTGCAATATGTTTTAATACTGTAAATTTCTACTTTTTAAAATCTATTTTTAAAAAAATATTGGTTCTGCTGTCATTAATATGTTAATAACTTTGTAATACTTTCAGTTTAGAATGTTAAATGAACTGGCAGGCTGAGATACCAGTGAAAAACAGTTAATTTTCAAATTTAATTTTAAAATAAAGAATGATTATGGGCTAAAGTACTCTGTGTAGGAAACTTCAGAAGGTGATGATGTGAATTGTTCTTTTGAGTTACAAATCACTTAAAGTCATTCAAATTGGTATTCTTTCACTTTAAAACTTCATTCCCATGTATCTAAATGTCTAGGCCTATTGTAGGGCATATTAAATAAAGTGAAAATTAAAGATAAGGTTGAAGGTTTTATAAAGTAAATTGTAGTGGAAAATGTCTCATCTCTAGCTGAATGTTTCAGTAACAGCAAGAGATACTGTTTTATAATTACTCTTACACACTAAATCTGATTTTTAGGCTCTTAAGGAATAGGATTGAGTTTTGCCGTGAGTATCTTCTCTTTAGCAAATAATTTAGCTATGCTATGTTACAGTAGTTGCAGATGACATATATGCAGACAATTTATGTGGCATAAGTTGGATAAATGGCTAAAAAGTATGGTATTTGGTGTTAGATCAGTTCACAAACAATTATGTTTGTATTCAAAAGCTCACAAACATATACTTACTAACATATATATGGTATCTCTGTGTAATGTGACAAACTGATTTAATGATCTTATTTATAAAACTGTTTTGAAACTTGATTTTCCAAGAAGTGTCTCTTGGTTTGGTATTCATAGACTAGTAATGGTGATCAAGTAATTATCCCTATTTTACCTTTTGGCCTTGAAGGCAGAGCCATAGAAGATAAATAGGGACTATATTTAATATATATCCAAAATGAGAAAAGTATTTAGGATTTTTGTCATTATTGGAAAGAAACAAATAGTTTGAGTGATCAAAGAGAAAAGTTCATTATGGCTTGTAGTCATTACAATTTAGACTGAATTTTCAAAGATATACAAGAGTATAATTTGGGTGAAGGGCACAGCCTTAAATAGAAGTTACATAAATGGAATGTTTATGGACTATTCTTGAGTGGTGTAGAGACTGGACTATAAGAAGTACAGGTTGCAGTAGACTTAGATGAGACAGATCAGAGAGTTTTAACTTAGGCTCGGTACTTTAGATTTTAATCTGACGGTAGTGGGGAATTTTAGAAAGAATTTGTGTTGGAGGTAGGAGGAGGCAGGCAAAACGTTAGGTAGAGGACAGAGGTTGAATGAAGTTTCAACTAGCAGAATTAGATTGTTTCAGAAGAGGAATAGAGAACCAGATATATTAACGGACCAGTGGAACAACTTCAGTAGTAATCAAAATGCGGTATGACTAAAACTGAAGTAATTGAAAAGCAGTGATGAAAAGCTTGAGATATTTTAAATGGCAAGGATGGTAAGCATTTCAAATGAGTACCAGAGAGAAAGAAAAGGCCTGAGTTTTGATGATTGTGCCATTGGCATTAGTTAGAAATTTGCAAAGGGGAGCTGATTTAAGTCATACTTTGAGTCAAGTTTGATACAGAAATGATGACTCTGAAGTTCTGGTAGATAATGAAATTGGCAGCAACCATGTAAAAGAAAACATACTTTTATATTTTAACTCTATCACCTAATAGCTATGGGTTTACTACATAACATATCAAATATACCTAAGGAACTCAGAATATTTTCTTCATGTAATTGATGCTTAATGATTTTGGACAGAGATATTGAACAATTGGGTAAAGTAGCCTAAGTTAATTTTCAGAGGGATAATTTACTTCGTATTAGCAAAAATTACAGCTCACATAAAACGAGTTGAGATGAAATCCACAGAATAGAGCAAGATCTTTGAATGTACTCAAGTAAGTCGAGTGGAGGAAAAAATCAAGATACTGAGGCTTAAGGAAAGATTGCTTGAGGAGGAACTAAAAGCCATATTTTTTTTTTTAAGAAGTCTTTGCCTATTCCTATGTCTCCAAGAGTTTCCCCTGTGTTTTATAAAGGTAGTTTTAGAGTTTGAGTTTTTTTTTAATATTTAGATCTTTGATCTATTTTGAGTTAATTTTGGTTAATGGTGAGAGATGGGGTCCAGTTTCATTTTTCTGCAGGTGGATATCCAGTTTTCCCAGGAAAATATGCTAAAGAGATTTTATTTTCCCCACTGGATTATGTTGTGCCCTTTGTCAAAAATCAATTGGCTATATGTTTTGGGGTTTATTTCTGGGTTTCCTGTTCTGTTCCATTGGTCTACCTGCTTGTTTTTGTGCCAATATTGTGCTATTTTTATTATCACAGCTTTGTAATATATTTTGCGGTCAGAAAGTGAGATAACTCCAACTTTATTCTTTTTGTGCAATATTGCTTTGATAATATGGGGCCTTTTATGATTCCAAACAAATTATATGATTGTCTTTTCTAATTCTGTTAAGAATGTCTCTGGTATTCTGATTAGGATTGCATTAAATATGTAAATTAATTAAACACATACAATAATCTGTGTTTAATTAATAACAAAGAAGTGAGATTACATCAGGTTAAAGAGCTCCTGCACAGTACAAGAAACAATAATTAGAGGAAAGAGACAACCTTCAGAATGGGAGAATATATTTGCAAACTATGCCTCAGAGAAAGAATTGATAATCAGAATATATAGGGAACTCAAGCAGTTTACCTGATAAAAAAATTAATCCAATTAAAAGATGGATGAACTCAGATGAAATAAAAAGATCAAATGAACAAACAACTCTCCAAGGAAGATATATGAACAGCCAAAAAGCATATAAGAAATGCTCGTCATCCCTTATCAGTAGAGAGATGCAAATCAAAACCTCATTGTGATACCACCTAAACCCAGTCACAATGTCTAAGATTAAAAAAAAAAAGATAAGTGCTGACAAGACTGTGGTGAAAAGGGGACTCTCCTACACTGTTGGTAGGAATGAAAATTAGTACAGGAACTATGGAGAACAGTATGGAGGTTCCTGTAAAACCTCCAAATAGAGCTACCATATGATACAGCAGTCCCACTCCTGGAAATCACCTAAAGGATAAATATACACTCAGCCAAAAAAATCACTTGCACATCATGTTTATTGCAGGATTATTCACAATTGCTAAGACATGAAATCAACCCAAATGTCCAAGAACAAAGGAATGGATTGAAAAGTCTGGGACATATAGTCTTTGAAATACTACTCAGCCATAAAAATCAAATAGACCCTGGCATTTGATAGAAAATAGATGAATATGAAAGATTTAATGCTGAACAAAGCCCACAGACTATGAAAGTGAGGCATTGTATGTCCCTCTTAAACTGAAAGATTGGGAGGTATAAAAGCATGGAGAGCAAATGTGGAAACAAAAGACAGTGTGAGAGGAGGGTGGGAAATGGGGGGGTCAGGCAGGAGGGAATGAAGTGGGGGGGGAAAGTCAAACATTTAACAGACACAATAATGGAAAATTATGTGTTTGTAATATGCTTAGTAATATCCTTGACTGTATGTGTGTGTGTGTGTGTGTGTATATATATATATATATATATATATATATATATATATATATAGTATTAATGCAGGGAAAACTCACTTTGTATGCCATAAAGATGTACAGTGACTAAATATAATAAAAATATAAAAAACTAAAGACAAACCCCCAAGTGGGGGGATACCATACATTTTAGAAGTTGTATATTTTCCCTAAGGCATTATAAAGTCTAATATTTAAGATAAAAATTTGTGCTATGCCAGGTAAAATGAAAGCCAAAAATAGTTGAAATGTGAAACTATTTCTTCTTTCAGTCATTCTTAAACATTCTTTGATGAGTTACCAAATTAAGGATAAAGGTTATATTCAAATGTCTGAAATACAGAATTGACAAGTATATGTACTTAAAAATAATATTAGAATATAAAATTTATAAATTACAGAAAATTCAAGCCACAATGTATAATCTATAAAAATATTTTAAAAATGACTAAAAATCCATTACACATGTAGATTAATTTTATCACAAAAGAATCCTGGAAATAGTGTATGGGGTTTGCCCCATAGTGCAACACTTAGGCATTGTGTAGGGGGAGCCCCATCCCACATGGCCCACTACAATTTATGTCCTGGACCCAGTGGCTTGAAAAACATGCCAGGTTCATGTCTTTGCAGTGCTCAAAATCCCAAACAAGAATTGCTGTTTTACTAGTCCCCAATGAATAGTTGTCTCTCTCCCTCTTTCTTGTGCATATGTGCCTGGCTCCTTCAGAAAAAAAGAAAATGAAAAAGGAAGAAAGAAGGTGAAAAAAAATAGAAACAGAAAAATGAAGGGGGGAAAAAAGAAAAAAAGAAAGAAAATGGTGTCTGGTGCCCTTTTAAAATTGACCGTCTTTCACAAATTATTTACGAAATCAACATTTTTAGGGTGGAGCACAGAGAAAAAATTAACTACTGAAGTTTTAAAATTGATGTTATATTTAATAAAAGTTTCTTTTCAGATATGATATGTACCTGTTTGTCAAATAGGCAATAAATTTCCAGTAAATCCATTTCATCAATTTTCATGAATGTTATATAAAATAATAAAAATTGAAATATATAAGAAATAAAAATTAAACAGCTTCTATTTTTCCATATTTTACCTCGGTTATTCTAATTCATTTTCTAAAGCTTTATGAATAGATAGGAATTAAACCGAATTTTGAGAACAGTTCTGATTGCATTTAGTGAATAACAAATTATAGTCTGTGTCCATCATGTAATATTGACTAATGTTCCTCATCAGTTATATTTTGAAAAGCTCTTGGAAGTGGTTCCTGATTTCTAAATCAAGTTTTTTTTTTCCTTTTTTGATTTACAAAAATATATATGTATAGTTTACTAAAGATTTGTATAATGAATTATGCATAATACAAAATTATGTGTTAGAACTTCAAAGAAGATATTTATATTTTATGAATTATCCTATGAATTTTGAACTTAAGACTGATAGGATGAAAATATTAATTGTATTCTATGTGACCTATTTTGTGCCTTTTTATAATTGCTTATGTTCGTTCAGCTCTGCCATTAGTTCCTGTGTGTGTTCCGTCCACAGAAGGCAGTGCATTGTAGAAATTCACTTATAATGGAAGTAACATTTTGCCTTTAAAGAGGATAGGATTTAGAACTGCCTGTTTGAAATTTTTGCCTTCATTCTTTAGAAGCCATTAATGGCTTTGAATAGAAACAGTCTTAAAATAGCAGAAATTCTGCTGCTATCAATGAGCAAGTTGCCCTGATTTCAACACGAGTTAAATACAAAGTGCTGAACAGAGTACTTGTCCTTCCCATGTTTCTTCTTCATTTAGAAATTTCATTATTAAATATGTGAAAGTCAAAGATGATTAGAATATTTTAGTGTATTATAGATTGTGATTTTAAAATATTTCATCATTTTTATACATTCTGTCACTGCATATCAATATAGCATGCAAAATGTATTTTTCCAGCATGGATACACTATATATTAGTACAGTTAAAGATATTATCATACATGTTATCAGCAAATAATTTTACATTTTTGTGTCCCTTAAATATTTTACTTCTTTGATTTTTCCCTTTTGAGTTACACTATCAGTTACAAGTAGCCTAACTAAAGTATCTGCACTGTGGTGATTTCTATGCAATTTAATTTTCACTAAAAGTATGAGAGTCAATGTGAAAATCATCCTGTCAGCAAAATTTGAATATAGAAATTCTATCTCTGAGATAAAAGGATTATTTTTAAATGGAGCAAAATATGCTGAATGATATTTGTCCTTTCCTTAATGATAACTGTTCTCATTTGTCCTAATTTACTTTAATTTTTCCTGGTATGTTGTATATGTACAGACTATAGTAATAATTTAAGGCACATTTTTTATGATAGCAAAACTATTTAATATTTATGTTTCTCATCCTCAAAAACTGTATTTTTTTGAGTAATATGAATATCTTTGAGATATGTTTTATATTTAGGATAAAACATCAGCTTTTTAAAAATAATTAATTTATTAAACTTTATTTATTTATTTTAATTTGACCACAGAAGGACAGAGTGAGAGGGAGAGAGAGGTAAAGTGAGAAAGTAAGCTGCCAGATCGGGGACTTGAACCACAGTCACCAATGTGGGAGTCCAGCACCCTTAACCACCACACCACCTGCTGGCCTCATGATAAAATATTGTTAAGGACTGAATATTCACAATTCACATCTTGAAATACTATTACCAGTATGATAATGGTTGGAGGTGAGTCCTTTGGGAGGTAATTAGGTCCTAAGAATGGAACGCTTGTGAATGAGATTAGTGCCCTTATAAGAGGCTAGAGAGCTTGTTAGCTGTCTTTCCATAATGTGAGGATGAAACAAAAAAATCAGTGGTCAACAACCAAGAAGAGAATTCTCACCAGAATCTGACTCTACTGACACCCTGATCAAACCTGGGCATCAGCCTCCAAAGCTGTGAGAAATACCTATCTCTTCTTTATAAGAGCTCCAGTCTCTGGTTCTCTTGTTATAACAAACAGTGGCCCAAACTATCTGAGACAAGTATCTTCTGTCAGCCTAGTGTTTTTGTGCCCATTCTGGCCCTAACTAGAAAGTCAAGAAAATGTTAAGTGTGTCTGAGGACCCACAGTGCCAGAGTGATGGTCTGAACCCAGGCAATCTGTCTCCAGAACATGTATCTTTCCTCACCTCATTTTGCAGCTCCCAAATATTTGCTGAAAAATTCCATAAGGGAGGGCAAGTGAGAGAGGTTTTGTTGTTTTGCTTTTGTTTAGGAAGGGGATGGCATCAAGAAGGTGGCTGCAATTGAGTTACTGGAGCAGCTTCCAACAGAGTTATAGTCTGAGACCTATTCTTACTAAATGTGTTTCTGTGTTCTTTTCTGGTGATTGGTTAGGAGCCCATCTTTCATCTTTGAGTGTTTGTAACTGCCTACTGTGCAAATTGGACTAGATCTTTGAGTCACAGGATCTTTCCCCTTACACCTTCACCAGAACTTACCAACCACCTTTGCTGGCCAGGATGCTTCAGGGAACTATTCTGTTTGGCAGGTAAGGAGGGAAGTGGCACTTTATCAACACTCCACATTTCAGAGTACTTGGTAGGTTTGATATAGTTTGTTTGTTGAGGATTATGGTGATTTAGTTGCTGTAAAATGAATTTGTCTTTCTTTTTATATTTGTTTTATTGTGCTCTTGGGTTTCAGAACTGGTAGAAAGGGTAAGAAAGGTGGTGGCTCCCTAAGTCTTTACATAGAGTCCAAGATAGATTTTTTCCTCAAAAGGATTTTATCAAAATGAAAATTATTAGACCTAGATATTTTAATATAACTTGTATATCTTTGGAGGAAAAGAAAACCAATGACAGTACCTACAGCTAAGAGTTTTACTAGGGTTCAGTGAAGCTGACAAATATGTGCAAAGTGCTTAGTCAAGTACCATATACTTAATAATTATACAATAATGTTTAGCAGTCATCAGCTTCATAGTCATCATAAGTTGCAGTTTAGTTTTACTAAGGTTAAACATATTTTTATTTGGATTTCACATTAAATTCTGAATTAATGTAAAGTAATTACTCTAAAATACTTCATTGTGAATATAGTAACTGGTGAACTAAAAGAATTCCAACAGTATATATTTAATATTTGGGTTAGAATCACTGAATTCATGTAGAAAGTTTTTATTCTATTTTAAACTGATTTCTATAGTGATATCATAAAAATATCTGTATATTAGTGTCTAATTTCTGTATTCCCAAGTTTAGCAATGCAATATGGTCTCTTAAAAGTTTATCTGTCAGGGTCAGCAGGTGGCATGGTGATTAAAGCATTGGACTCCCACATGGCTGACAATGATTTGAGTCCCAGATCCAGCATCTTGTAAGACTTTCTGGGCACATGTGTATGTGCACCGAAAATCCTGAGAGGAAAGTGGAAAAGATATTGTGGCACAGCTATCCTCCTGGGCAGTAATTTCTCATTTTCTCTCTCTTTGTCTCTCTGTCTCTCTCCAGTGAGGGCACATGCCTTATGACAAAAACCTAGGGAAGAAAAAGTCTCTCTGACATCAGTGATAACTAAATATATTCTTAGGTTTAACATAGCATTGTTTAAATATTTACATATACTTCTCAGCTAAAATTACATTTATGTCATTTACCCCTGACCAAAAATGAGACACTTGTTTTCTTTGACACTTGATTCATATTTGGAATAAACTATTATTAAAGAATGAATATTAGTGTCCCCCATTCATATGTTGAAATATTAATCCCAGTGTAATAATATTTGAAAGTAGGGCCTTTGGGAAGTAATTAGGTCCTAAGAGTGGAGCCCTCAAGAATGAGGTTAGTGCTATTATAAGAGGCTAGAGAGCTGGTTACCTGTTCTGCAATGTGAGGGCACAACAGAAAGTCAGTGGTCTACAACCCAGATCCCAGCCCTATTGACATCTTGATATAAGACTGGATATTCATCATTATTAAAACATCTTGGTAGATGAGTTCTAGAATCATAAGCTATCAGATTCTGCCTGGAGTAATGTTTTGGTGTATCAGCTCAGTGTTCAGAGCATTTTTAAATTTATGTCTCTAATCAGGGTATAGAGTCACCAGTTCTCAGTCTCTACTGCTCAGAATTAGTTTGTGTAGTCATGTCATCCATTTATGTTAGTTACGTGGCTACTGCAGTCATTTGAGAATTCCATTCCTGGACCAGTACCTCTAAGGTCGCTTCCAGTTTACAGTTATTACATATCCACATGACTGTTGTTCTTTAGAAGAGTGTTGAACAAATCAGTCTTTATTTGCCCTCACCTGTCCAGCCTATTAAATTTTTTGGCGCATTCTTGTTAATTGTCATGTTTCTCTTGAAAGGAATGGTTATTTCTTTTTTGTTGACACATGAGTTGGTCATAGATCCCAGAAAAATAACATGGTTTTCTTAAATATCCATTTTTTTGATATGTAAAGCTTTTTTTTTTTTTTTTTTTTTTGGACAGGTTTTTGCCATAGGGTACATGCGCTCGCCAGACAGACAGACAGAGACAGAGAGACCGAAAGCGAGAAATCGCCCCCCATGGTGGTTGGCCATGCTGCAATCCCTTCTCCTCCATTCTGCTTTCGGGATCTTGGGCATGCACGCGCATGCACCCGGGGTGAGTTTAAACCACTGGGTCCAGGATGCGAACCGCAGTCAACTACATGCGAGTCCAGCGACATAGCCATTATGCTAACTGCTGGTCCCTAAAGCTATTTCAAGAGGGGAAATAAAAGTACTTTAAAAAGAATTTTATTGCTATTCTTATGTACCGGTGAGCACCTATGCTCACCAGAGAGAAAGTGTGTGACAGAGAGAGAGAGAGCGACAGAGAGAAAGGATATCCCAACAAGGTTTGATTATACTGCAGTTCTTTTTCTTCCATGCTTCTTTCCTGTCAGGATCTTAGGCATGCAACATAGGCACTAGCATATTTTTCTAGTCACTAATGCTAGGATTCAAACAATAGTCAGCCTTGGGCATCTGGCTACCAATGCTCAGCTTTTAACCACTCCCATATGGAGCTGTTCCCACCATGAGTATTTTTAATTCACTATAAACAAATTGGTAGCAAACTGAATTGTTACCTTTATTTTCCATTTTTCCATTGGATATTTTCATTCTTAGAATAACTTTTGTAAACTGGTAAATGTCAAATTTAACGTATTTTAAACTTCATTGACATAATTGGATGACTAGTCTAAAAAAGTAATACTTACCTTGACACAAAGTCATGAAATTTTGGTGATCTAGTGATCTAGATAATGAGGTAATTCAAAGGAAAGAGATTTGCACTCTTTGAAAAAAAGACATCAGATCCAAATTAATATGAATATTTCTGTCAATTTACAAATATGGCTTGACCTGCTACTCTTGGTAGTACTGCCTGGAAAACTAGAGAGGTTATTAAGTAGTTCTAATGGATTATTGTATAGTCAAACACCTTATAACCAGATAGGCCTCTATATAGAATTGGTCCTTTAAAAAAATTATTGGGGGTAAAGAAGTAGTATCAACAAAATATTAGGATCAGACTTGGTATTTTTAGCCAAATTCAGTTTATAATCATAACTACAGAATGACTAAGAATATTTTCAGGGGCCAGCAGGTGGCATGGTGATTAGGATAACAGACTCCTACATGATCGACCACAGTTCCCAGACCTGGCAGGTTGAAAAATCACACCAGACACATGTTCATGTGTGCCCAAGGTTCCAGGAGGTGAATTGAAGAGAAGGGATTGCAGTGTGGCTATCCACATTGGCAGATAATTTCTCACTTTCCCTTTTACTGTCTCTCTCTCTGCCAAGTACATGTGTTCTATGGCAAAACCCTAAACTAAATTAAAAAAATTTTAAAAAATACTTTCATTATTTAAAAGGGAGATTTTAGTAAGGTTTAAAAGTGGTTATATGGGCCTGGCTGTGGTGGCACAAGCGGGAGGGTGCCACTTCTCCATGTCTGGGCTGGCATGGGAGGCCCAGGTTCAATTCTTGCCATACTGAGAAACAGGCCTGATGTGTGGCATACACCTTTGGCCTTACCTAGCTGGGAAGCTAGGCAGGAAGGATCAAGACACGTTGAGAACCCATGAAAATACCTCTCTTTCTCTCTCTCTCTCTCACTCTTATGCTCATGTTTTTTCTCTCTGTTGTCTCTGATTTTCTTAAAGTGATTATTTGCTCATAGAACCATACAACTAGAAATTTAACATTGCAGATTTCAGCAAAACACACTTAAGTTGGTGGTTTCAGAGTTCTACTGAAACTGGACTTGAAAGTGAAAATGCCAATTCATAGGTCTTCTGTTTAGTCAATAATGCTGTGCCCTTTGTTTAACCAAAACAACTCTTGTGAATCAAATTTCAGGAACCCTGTTGATCTGAATTTATGTCTATAGAATTTGAGACCATCATTCAAACAGTACTTAGAATCAACGTGTCCTAAATATACATTTAAAAGAAATCAACTTGGGGGCCAGCAGGTGGTGTGGTGGTTAAGGCACTGGACACTCCCATGTGGCCAACCACGGTTGGAGTCCCAGACCAGCTTTCTCATTTTCCTTCTCACTATCTGTCCTTTTCTGGTCAAATTAAAATCAATGAATAATTTAAAATTAAATAATGAATAACTAAATAAATAATTATTTAAAAAAAGAAATCAACCTGATAAAAAGTTCAGTTACAATAGCAAAATTTTGTAACTAACATCTTTCATGGCACGGAGTCTCTGAATTCCCATGAACAATTGCAGAAACTGCAAGGCCTTATTACGTATAGAATACCAAAGTTTATGTTATTATTTTTACCATATTCTATTTGTCAAAATAAATACCAAGGCTAGTCTAGACTGCAGAATTAGGGAAATAGACTATCAGTGGGAGGAGTTGTAATATATGTTGCTATATTTTCAGTCATCTATATAGTGTGGTTCAGTTTGGTCAGTGGGACACAAATATATGCTCGCAGTTAGGGCTAGCCTTTGGAAAATAAGAGCCCATAGGAGAGGCCCTTCAATTCCAGATATCCCAGCCATTCCAGCCATGAACCCAAATATGTGACCATCTAGCCCTGGCAGAACTGCTAGAGGATCAGAAGGTATAATCTTGAGAAATTAAAAATGTTTACTGTTGTACGCCACTAAGTACTGTGGAACAAAAGCTGCATTACTGATGATAATCTCCTTTCTTGCAATTCAGGGAACAGGAAGTTACCATGTCAAATACTGACTCAAAACTGTGTAATAAGTGCTCAGGCCAAAAGCTGAAGCCTCGTGCTAAGTCTTTTGACAACTGTCAGTAACTGAACAATGTCCCAAAAGGCAAAATGCCTTCATGGCTATCTTTATGGCAGAAAAAAACATTCTCTCCTCCAAACCTTGTATAACAGAGTCTGTTAAGCTAAAACAAAATCACATCCAGCACCCTACATACAGGACAGTCTGAGAAATGTTGCTTTTAGCACTCCAGACTCAACGGTACAGGAACTAACATGAGGAAGTGCTAGTAGATGCTGAGTGGCATTCCATCATATCTACTGCGTTCAACATAAATTCACTTTTTCCTTTCGTTTTAATTTTTATGAATTTTGAGAATATAAACTTCTACACAATTTGATAAAGCAGTGCATCAAAACTCATATTATTAATCTTTAGACGTACAAAATGGGATACTCTGTCTTTAGATTGAAAGTTGACTAATTTGTATATCAAGATACATAGAACTTATTTTCTAGGACCAAAGTTCCCTGAAATTTTAAGTTTGGACTGCTGAGAAAGTCTCTTTTTTTCTTTTTAAGAATTATTTAACTTTATTTATTTGTTTATTTATTTGATTAGAGAGGGACAGAGTGAGAGAGAGAGAGAAAGTGAGAAAGAAAGCTGCCAGGTCTGGGATTTGAACCGCGTCAGCCATGTGAGAGTCCAGTGCCCTTAACGACCACGCCACCTGCCAGCCCCGAAAGTCTCTCTACTCACATTTTTCTAATTTCCTGCTTGTTCATTATTGCCAAGTTTTTTTTGTGTTTTTGTTTGTTTGTTTGTTTGTCTTGTTTTTTGGTCTTCTTTAGATTTTGTTTCAGAGCCCATATAAGCTCTTCCTTCTACTTAGGACCTCTAGTTTCCCTTCTTCCCACTTCCAAAATGTAATTACTATATAACCATTGTTCACTTTCCATCCTAATTATTACTTTGAGAGACTTTTCCCTGACTCCAAACGTGATAATATTTTTTTTTTCATTTTTTGAAGAGATTTTTGCTGTAAGGGCGCATGTGCTCGCCAGACAGACAGAGAGAGAAAGAGAGACAGAAAGTGAGAAATCACCCCCCAAGGGGGATGGCCACACTGCAATCCCTTCTCCTCCATTCTCCTCTCGGGATCTTGGGCATGCATGCACATGCGCCCAGCATGAGTTTAAGCCACCAGGTCCAGGACTCGAACCGCGGTCGACTACATGGGAGACTAGCAACATAGCCATTACACTAACTGCTGGTCCCCAAATGTGATCAGTTTTTGTAATAATTAGGAAAGCTTGTTATAACATAAGCTTCTCATAACACTTTGTTTCTTCCAGTACAGATTTCAGACTTGCCAAGTCTTCACAATTATGTGAACCAATTTCTTAAACTAAGCTCATCTCGCTCTCTTTTTCTCATTCCCTAAGAGTGTGTATGTGTGTGTATGTATCTGTGCATGTGCAAGTGTGTATGTATACCCACAGGTTCTGTTTCTCTGGCGAACCCTGACACATACAGAGAGACAATGGAGGGAAGTGAGAGAACTGACTAACCAAGAGCGAGAGTCTCTACTTACTTCTAGTTATTTTAATTTCCATAGAAACCCTGGAAAGCGAGTTTATTATTAAATAATAGTTGAAAAACTCAGTCCCACAGAAGTTAAGATGTACAGTACACTGTGTCATGAAGCCCTGCTGTGAACCAGTTTACCAGGCTTTAACCTCTGCTATTCTCAGATTTCTGCTATCCCAGAGAGGAATAGACTGGGGACCCTTTCTTTCATTAGCCAGAGAAGGCAGTGTGTTCTAAAAGGAGGGGCTCTGGGAGCCAGATGAGGGCAAAGGATAAACCTTGAAATGTTATTAGGAATCTAACCTGATTGTCACTGGGGTTTTAAGCAATCTTTTTCCTGTCACTGTCCTGGATTTTAGAGATGGCACAATAATTTCTCTCGTTTTTCTAAAAAAAAAGAAAACGAAAAAGAAAAGAAAAGGATTTTTGTATTTATTTATTTTGTTGCCCATTAGTGAGTTTAGGAATGTTTTTATTTCCATGATTTCAAATTTATTAATTGATTCTTGTGAATCAGAAGGTCCCACTTTTGGTTATTTTATTGAGGCTAGCTCAGAACATATATTTGATCTCCAAATTAAAGATCTGTAGGGACTTTCTGCTTCCTATTCTGCTACACATGTTTGCCTTTGAGTAGCAGCAATTATTGGAAGAGTTGTCGAACTTATAGTAGCCTTGGGGAAATGAAATTTAAAATATTTGGATACATTATAGTATAAAATAAAAGACAAACTTCAGTGCCTAAAGCCATAGTTATTTCTAAATATCTTCATTGTTTAGAAGTTCCCTGGAAATCATCTTACATCTATTTTAGAACCATTGAATATGAGGATTTTAAGACAAGATAATAGTGATGATTTCTCATAGAGTATCCGAGTGGTTGGCATCTTAGATAGAGTAAGGATTTTCTGATAGTATAATATGTTATCTTTGGTTAATTTTTGTTTGAAAATCTATCAAAATATTTTATATAAAAACATAAGATAGTTGCAGCATAACATGATTATACAAAACTAGACAAATTTAGAAGATAAGCAGCATCATGAGACTTGGTAGAAGTTTTTTTCACCACAGATGCATATAAGTAACAATATATGTAAATAATAGTACAACTATCTTTCCATATCTAGATAAATATACTTGCTATGACAGAGGAAATAAAAGTAAAATTATATTTTTCTGTTTTGAGATGTTTTAATTTCTATCAAGGGTGACAAAGCAAATATAAAGGGAATGTTAAAAGATCCAGAATTTAAACATAATTTGAAAGAACAATGAACACGGTGCTACTCCTGGCTTATCATGGAAAGGAATATTGATTTCAAGTCTAGGTGATCCATGAGCTGGCCCTTAAGGGACAAGTGAGGTTCACTAGGGTTGAATGTACAGAATCTGTTCTTGGCAGGTGTGTAGTCAGTGCAAGCGAGCAGAGGTGCACAAGCAGAAGGGAAAAGAGAACTGCAGTCATTTGAGCCTGACAAGGCAGTAGTAGTAGCCAGATGAGTAATCTGTCCAGAGTACCATAAGCAGTTAAGCATGAGACAAAATTAAAAGTCAAGTGTTTCTAACTCCAAATCATTTGTTTTTCCAGAGCTTTAAGAGAGCAGAGAGGCATTCTTGGGCTTAATAGATTAGATGAATTTTACCTTGAATATACAGTATGGATAAGAGTAAGACAGGAAAATTCATTTTCAAGTTTTGGACTCCATTTCAAAGGGATGACCTCATCGTGGCTTATGGATGTATTTTAGGTTCTTCTTTTAATGTGTTTTTCAGATGTTGAAACTTTGATGCTGTTTGGTTGCATGCAACTGGTATTGTCAGGGAAAAATGATTATTTTCTTTTGAACCCGTAATATGAAAGGGTAGAGGAAGCTGGAAAGAAGATAGCTTCCATACTATTTAGTAGAGATTCCCTCTTTCAAGCTTGCATCTTGCTGATTATCAATACAAAGATGATAAAGCAAAGGAAATAATTAATTATTACTGTAAAATTTAAGTTCATTCTCAAAACTAGTAACCAAAATAAAATATAGTGAAACAAGCAGATACAGAAAAGGTTACTATAACTTGTCTCGTCTATCTGAAAAGATAAACTGAGGCAAAAGATGGGAAGGAAATAGTTTATTTGGGAATAAGCATGAAGACTGGAGCTGGCTTACAGCCCAGATGAGCATAATTCAGGTAGTCCCAAACATGCTCAGCAAAGACTTAAAATCTTTGGACAGGTTTTAAAAACAAAAATCAAGAGCTGGTGAGGAGAGAAAGAAGGGAACTTTATCAGTTATTTTGGGACAATTATCCTTGGCTACCAGAATCAGTTACAAGGCTGTTACTAGTCTGGGTTGGACAGGCAGTCTATGGGCAGATTTCCTTGCAGAGGTCCTTGTGTTTGGTTGCAGTGGTCTTTGCACAGGGTTGTGATTTTGGCAGAGTTCTCCAAGCAGCGGATCTGGTTATCAGGCATGCCAGTGTTATTAAACACCTCCTCCCTGACATTCCTGGCTCCACTTAGTCAGAGTTGACACAAGTGACTGCATTTTGAGTCTGAAAATTTTTCACAGGCTTAAAATTAAAACTTAATATTTAGAACAAATATACACATTTGAGTGAAATAAATGTTACAATATAATCAAAACTGAGGGACCAGCAGGTGGTATAGTAGTTACATTGCTGGACTGCCACAGGGGTGACCACAGTTCAAATCCCAGACCCAGTGGCTTGAAACTAACACTAGGCACGTGTGCATGCATGTATGCCCTAAATCCTGGGAGGAGACTGGAGGATAAGGGAGTGCAGTGTGACCATTCCCCAAGAGAGTGATTTTCTCACTGTCTCCAGTGAGCCAAAGTGCCATACAGCAAAAAAAACAAAAGAAAAACTCTCTTAAAAAAAGAAATCTAAGTTAAGAATCTAAAATACTCATATAAAATGCAGAGAGTAAAACGACTACTAGGATAAACTAAAACTCTAGTAGATGTGAGATTAAGATTAGGAAGAGGACATAGAAAAGAATGCATGCAAATAAAAAAGATAACAGAGATGTCAACTTCATGGGCAGTTTCTTTTGGTAGGATAGCAACTTCTGCAGTTTACCTTCCTGTCAGTGGGTCCCCAGGCCTTCTTTGTGAAAGAACTCTCAGGGATTGAGTGGCATACTTTTTTTTTTCCGCATTTCTCCCTTTTGGGGAAGCTTTAGACACAGTCTTCACTCACTCTTGTTCTTTGAACTTTGTCCTAATCATTAAAACCTCAAATAAGCAGTAATTGAAGAGTTTGTATTTTATGAAAACCAATACTGCTCTTCCATTTTATTTTAATTTTTCTAATTGTATTGATCATAATTTATTGCTGTTTATTTCCCATTTACTAAGCAAGACTTGCTTTTCTTAGTCTCATTTTAGCATTAAAATAAAAAAAATTGTATGCACTTTTTCAGTGTTTTAACCAAATAGTTACCCCTTTAAGAGAGAGAAGAGGAAGGTTGTCTTCCAGTATTTTGTTGTTTGTTTCCTGAAGGAAAGTGTGCCATTTTAATGGATGATATTATTTTTCTAGAATGCTAGTGCACTGTAATAAAGCTAATTCATAGCCAAAGAACTGCTGTTTAAGCACCTATCTATGTTGTGAATCTCTTTCAAGCTACATTTTTATGCACTTGCCTTTGTTTTTTAATATTTCTGTGGTCTCACATTCCCAGCAAGACTGTAAAATCCCCTAGGACAGGGATAGTATCTTACGGCTTTTATGTCTTCCATAGCTCTTGGTACAGTACTGAGTAAACTTTGCTTTTTAATGACTGTGTGCTGAATTAATGATACAGTTCTTATATACTTATAACTTGAGTCATGTGGTATCTCTAAGTTCACAAAGATTTTGAATTTACCTGCATTTAAATGAAAGTAGCTACTGTCCTTAAAAAGATAAGTTTTTTAAATATAAATTTTATTTATTTATTTAATTAATTAATTAATTTATTTATTTGGAGAGGTTTTCACTATAGGGCACGTGCGCTCGCCAGACAGAGAGAGACATAGAGACAGAAAGCGAGAAATCACCCCCCCAGGGGGGATGGTCACGCCGCAATCCCTTCTCCTCCATTCTCCTCTCGGGATCTTGGGCACGCACGCACACATGCCCGACGTAAGTTTTAAACCACCGGGTCCAGGACGCGAACCGCAGTCGACTACGTGGGAGTCCAGTGAAATAGCCATTACGCTAACTGCTGGTTACCAATATAAATTTTAATAGTCCCTAATGAAATTTGAGAAACACGCACAAACACACACACACACACACACACACACACACACACACACACAAAATCAACCAATGAAATGATAGAAAAAAATGATGCAGTTGCATAGGAGCCAGCTATTTTGAAATATTGTCTATTCACTTACATTTTGCTGTTTGATTCTGAAGTCCTAAATAAATCCTATTTAGTGCACATCTTTTCTTTTTGGCAGAGAGTATACATAAAGAGTAAATCCTCTATGCATTAATTTTTGGCAAGAACACTTACTGTATTGGCAAGATATTTTTCTTTCTTTCATTCAAATATTTGTATTTCTTAAAAATCTCACAACACACCAAAACACTATGTAGAAGTTCACTCTTTATGCTGCTTGTAGATTTCTTTCCTTAAATAGTAAGAAAATTGGCTATTCTGAGTGTATTTCTACTGGCTCTAGTTCAATCCAAAACATGGATACTCGCAGTTTTCTTAAAAAAAAAAAAAAAAGCTATTGTCTTATGTTGTTTTCTTCTTGTCACTGCAGACTCTTGCTCAGAATATTTTTCTTGAATGTCACTACTTTGCCATTTCATGGCTTATTTTCCCCCAATCTGAATGTTCCCTTGAAACATTCAGGATTTATTTATTAAGCGTAATCCCAGAAATTTTAGAAGGAAGTTTTAAGTAATAATAAATGGGCGGTATATAAATAAAAGATATATTTAAATTTCCTTCCTCTTTCCTTATTTGTGAAAACTTTTTAAAATGTGATAATATATAACCATGAAAAGCAAACAAACAAAAAGCAATGTTGATAACCCATCCATTAATAAAAACTATCCCAGAAAATGTCATCTTGTTTTGTTAGATCTTGCTAAATTGCTAAATCGAAAGAGGACAAGATGTCTTTGCTCCCAGATGATCTTTGAGCTCTTTTTTTCTTCTTTGTTTTAACTAGTTTCAAATGAACTCTTACTTTGCTTACATTTAGGTAGAATCTTTGGAACACAGGTATAGTTGTATCTACAAGATATTTTGGTTGTTTTGCAGGTTAATTTCACATGAAACTGTTTTTTAATCCACCTTCTTCCACCTCCCCCATAGGATTTTAAAGCATAAGCCAGCATTTCTACAAGGCAACAATTGCCTATAATGTTTGGAACGCTATCTATCAAAATTAATTAACCCTTCCGTTTGAAACTTTAGTCTATATTTACCATAGTGTCTCTGGATGAACAAGGAGGTCAATAACATATTTTCTTTTCTTTCTTTATTTTTGATTGTCCTAGAGTGTGTGTGCTTACCACAGAGAGATGTAGAGACAGAAAGGAAATGGGAGAAAGCACCTCATAGTGGGGAGTGATCATATCACAGTCCCTTCTTGAACATTTCTTTATCCTGTAAAGATTTGGCGCACTCATGCATGAATATCTAGCACATTATCAAATTAAGGGGCTGGGACTTGAACCACGTGGTCAGCCATATGGAATCTGGCTCCCTTAACCACTAGACCATGGGAACAGCTAAATATTATTTTTTAAAGTAAATAAAAACCAATGGAGAGGGCATAGCTTCCATTTCGTCACAATCCCTACTTCTCCCAGTATAACCTATAGACATCAGCCACTTCCATAGCTCCTGTAAACATTTGAGTTTGTGATCCTTACTTTACAGCATAGAAAAGACAGGTGCAAAATGAAATGAAATGAAAAACTATGAGGGGGAAAATTTAAATTCATTTGGAGTGTGAATGCAATTAAAGGCAGGTTGGATGAAGGACAACATCTTAGGTACAGATCATTATTATTTTTTCTTCTTCCCCCACCAAGATTTTTGCCATAGAATGCATACACTCACCAGAGAGAGTCAGAGAAAGGGAAATTGAGAAACCACCCCCAAGGGGGAATAGCCATGCTGCAATTCCTTTTCCTTAATTTTCCTCCCAGGATTTTTGGCACACATGCACATGCACCTGGCGTGTATTCAAGCTGCTGTATCCAGGCTTCAAATTGCACTGGGTTATGTGGGACTCCAGTGGCCCAACCACCAGGTCACCTTATGACCCCTAGATTATTATTTTAAGTTGGATCTAAGCTCCTGTTGGATGTAGCAACCATTTGTGCGTGTGTATGTGAATTACTCATATTCATTAATTTTGTTGCGATTTTTGATATGCAAGATTGTTGGTATCATTATAAAAATTGTAACACTCCATTGATTCCAGGATTTAGTTAAAATCTAGAATTTGTGAATTAAAATAATGTTAATAGTGTAATAACAATATCAGAGGAAATTATAATAATAATAAAACATTTCAAAAAGGATATTATTTCAAGTTATCTAATAACTTACCTGACAGTTGTTTTCATGTTATGCATGAACGCAAATGATGGCTTTTCTTCACTTTATTTTTTAAACATTTCTTATCCTATTTTAATGAATTGTTTCAATTTTACTTTTTGTATTATTTCTGTTTAAAGCATTTATCTTGTAGTTTTCTTATTTCTAAATTGCATAGGCAGCATTTACATGAAATCAAGTATTCAATTAATACAAAAGTATTTAAGTCTAGACAAAAAAAAAAAATTCACTGAGATCTAGCGTATTTGTTTGGGTGATATTTGCTGCTATACCAAACTTCAAAGTCTTAGTGACTTAGCTCAATAGAATTTTATTTGTTGCTCATGAAAAAATTCAATGAAGGTTTTTCTGGCTTGTGGGTAGCTTTCCTTCCTGAGGTCATACCAAGATTCCGACTCCTTCCTTCTGGATCTATATCCCTTAGGAACGTGAAGTCATATGAATTCAAGGTCACAAAGGAGAAAGTTTGTAGAAAAGGCATACTTGCTCCCTATGGGCAGGCAGTGCCTTGTTTGTTCATGTTTTCATTGGCCAAAATTAGTTGTATTTGTCATACCTAGATACAAGTATTGGGAAATACACTCCGTGGATAGGCAGCTCCATTCTAGCGACAACTTAATTATATGAAAGGAATAGCACAAACTGTGGTTGGTAACATGTCATCTACAACAGGAAACCTCATCTGCTAGCACTAATGAAGCCATCCATTTGAAACCTCGGTCTACACTAACCACAGTGGTTCTGATATGCAGGAAGGCCAGTGTTGTTTTCAATAGACAAATAAAAATAAACTTGAATAAAAAATAATTAAAAAAACATTGCAGTTATTTATTTCTAATTGAATTACTGAGGGCAGTTAAGTATAGACACTGAAAAAATAGTACAATTAATGAAAAATACTCTTAAGTTGCTTTGGTCTGAATGTTTGTGTCCTCCAAAATTCCTAAGTTGAAGTACTTTCCCGCAAAATGATTTAATTAGGATCTGGGTCCTTTGGGAAGTAAATAATTTATAATTCATGTATGGGCTAATGTCTTTCTAAAAGTACTAAGAGAGTATCTGCACCCTTCCACTATGTGAGAACTCAGCTACAAAGTGCTATTTATGAAACAGAACATAGATCCTCAACAAACACAGGGTGTCTTGAACTTGGACTTCCTACCATCCAGAACTGTGAAAAATAAATTTCTGTTGTTTATATACTGCTCAGTTTATGACATTTTGTTATAACACTTCAAAAGACTAAATATGTTGACAGATACATAAAGAAGGGGAAAAGAAGTATGTTACAAAAAGAAAAAGTGAATAAAAGACAGAATGTTCAGTCAGAAAAGTGCTTGAACATCTATAATTATTGTGGTATCATTCACAGTTGCTAAGACATGAAACAACCCAAATGTACACAGATAGATGAATGGATTGAAAAAGGGTGACATGTATACGCTATGGAATACTTTTCAGCCATAAAAACAAAGCAAAACAAAACAAAACAAAACAAAACAAAAACAAAAAAGAAGAAGGTCCTGGCATTTGATAGAAAGTAGACAAAAATTGTTATGGACACTGGGGACAAAGTGAAAGTAGAGTGGGAGGGGGAAGAGTGTAGGGAAGAAAATTTGGAGGGAAAAATACAAAGAGATAAGACATTTGTGGGACACAGGTTTGGTATATATTACCTGTTGATAATAACATGTATAGTATTCTTAACTGGATTAGTCTGAGGTGTATATCATGCCAGGTAAATTTTCTTTACAATCTAAATGATGTATAGTGACTCAATGTATAAATAATAATAACAAATCATTTAAAAAGTGAATAAATTAAGGAAACATATAAAAAAAGAAAACAGGAAAGACAGTAAAACATAGATTTATACAAATAAAACGGCCTAGAGTAGAAAGAGACCAATAGTGGAAAAGGTAGCGAAAGACAGGTTTGGAGTGTGTGCTAAAGAGTAGGCCCAGAAACGCACTTTGGTAACAGTCTTTTAGTCTATTTCAGATGTGGTAGTACTGGTTAACCTCCTGAGAGCTTTTCTACCTCTTTATTCCTAAAGCCTTTGAGGCCCCACTCTGAATGGGATAAGTAGAGTAACCCAACAGGACAGAAATTAATTTCTAAACCTAGGGATTAGCAACCAAAAGAAATACATGAACTCAGTCACATAATTAGTACACCTTTCCTTTGGAGCATACATTCAGATACTACCAATAGGTAAATTGTACATGTATATATATATATATATATATATATATATATATATATATATATGTGCATGCTATATCTATAGGTTTTGGAAACAAAACCAAATATTGCTAAATTTTCTTACTGTCTTAAAATTGTGGGTTTACAAGGGTACAATTCCATTAGAGGACTCAGACCTCATATCTCATAATTTACACAGAATTAAAGAAATCTGTTGTGTAGTTATAAGAGATAATAACACAGAGGATAAGAGTGATTTCAATAGAATGTTTGACAATTCTTTAAAAGAACCAGATTCAAGGCTATGGAACAAATATTCCAGTGCTCTTACTAGTTACCTTTTTGAAGCTCTTCTTGCATACTTCTAATAGTTAAAACAAGATATGTAGTCTTTAAAATTTCCAAAGTATTCCATAGAACAGTGCTATTTCAGTTTTATTACTTTCTTATTCAGTTTTTTAATAAATCTTAACATCTACTCAAATTCTATGTGTTTTTATTTCACCACAAATTAAAGGTAAAATATTTGAGGGGTGAATTTGGAATATATTAAGGCATTTTTCAAGCTACAGGATTTTTTCTTTTATTTCCTCTAAGACAAAATCTGTTCAGTAAATTGTGTTATTATTCTGAAACATCAGACTTTTCCAAAATCTGTAGAGATGGAATAAACTGAAGTTAATCGCTTTCTTTTAATGAGGTCAGATTTATAGCCACTTCAACCCTCTGAACATCTGGGTTATTTGGATAAAAGAAAAAAAAAATCTGATTGGGCTGAAATGGTCACAGCGTTTGGTACTAAAGATTCTTCAACTATCAGAAGGTATATTTAATTGTGTTAAGTATTGACTGACCTAATTTACAAAAATAGTAAGAATTTTAGTAATCTGATTTTTTACCAGATGAGTTGTGATAATAAAAATGAAACTAATAATAATAATTCCACAAAATGGTGCAGATTTTTGTCTGAAATCTTCAAAGTTTAAGTATAATGCTGTTTCCATATTTCTGAAGGAAAAACTGAACTAAAACTGCATAGAAGTTAGGTGATTTCTCAAATTACTGATGAACCTGGATTTAGAACCAAGGCTTTTCTGTACCCAGACCCTTGACTATTTCTGTGATGATATGCTAATCCCTTTCTCAGGGAAATAGATACATATCACAATTTAATATTGATACATACTACATTTTTTTTTTTGAGAGGTTTTTGCTATAGGGCACGTGCACTCGCCAGAAAGAAAGAGAGACAGAGACAGAAAGCGAGAAATCACCCCCAGGGGGCATGGCTGCACCACAATCCGTTCTCCATTCTCCTCTTGGGATCATGGGCATGCACGCACATGCACCTGGCTTGAGTTTAAGTCACTAGTTCTGGGACTTGAAACCTGGTCGAGTACATGGGAGTCCAGCGACATAGCCATTATGCCAACTGCTGGTCCCCAGGATACATATTACACTTTAATTCATTTGTGGATGGAAAAATGGTGATATTAAATAAGTAAAATTTATCTATGCTATATTTTGTATGCACAATCTTAACAAGTGAAAGAATGTATCTCCAAATGATCATTGGAAAAATATTTTTAGTTGAATGTGCTATGTTTCACTTAAATAGGAAAATTCCAGTTTCTTAGGTGAAAAAGCACATTTTTGTGATTTTGTAATATATATAATATACATACACATTTGTATATATAAAATTAACTTACATGATTATGGAGACTTAGAAGTCTAGTATGGAGGTCCAGAAGACCTGATGATATACTGTCAATTGAGTCTTAAGGCCTAAAAACCAGGACATCCAATGGAATATGTTCTAGTCCATGTCTGAGACATGTCTAACTCGAAGATAATAAGGCAGAGAGTGAATTATCTTATTCTTAGTTCAGATGTTAATCTCATCCATAAAGGCCTTTATGGACACATCTAGAGCAATGTCTAACCAAATATTTGAGCACCCCATGGTCCAGTTGAACTGACACATAATATTAACCATCAGACAATTACAGTAAAATTTAACTGCTTTTCGAGTCATCATAAATGTGTTATAGTTATAGAAGACTGCTACAGTGTTTAATACAGGGACCAACTGATGGCTGAGCAATTATGTAGCTGAATTCCCACATGGCTGACTGCAGTTCAAGTCCCAGACACGGTGGCTTAAAACTCAAGATGGGTGCACATGGATCATGTCCAAGATCCCAGGAGAATTAAGGAATGGGAGAGAAGGGATTTCTGCATGGCCAACCCCTTGGGAGTTATTTCTCACTTTCCCTTTCACTGTCTCTCTCTATCTCTTCAGCAAGCACAGGTGGCCAAAGGCAAAAATCTCTTTTAAAAAAGTGTTTATCATAAATGTGCTTAATTAACTAGTTTATTTTCCTTCTTCCTTCCTTCCTTCCTTTCTTTCTTTTTCTTTCTTTCTTTCTTTCTTTCTTTCTTTCTTTCTTTCTTTCTTTCTTCCTTCCTTCCTTCCTTCCTTCCTTCCTTCCTTCCTTCCTTCCTTCCTTCTTCCTTTCTTCCTTTCTTCCTTTCTTCCTTTCTTCCTTTCTTCCTTTCTTCCTTTCTTTCTCCCTTTCCTCCTTCCTTCTTTCTTTCTTTCTTTCTTTCTTTCTTGCTTGCTTGCTTGCTTGCTTGCTTGCTTGCTTAGCCTTTCTATAGGGTACATGAGCTTGCCAGAGAAATAGAAGGAACAAGTCAGGGAAAGGAAAAGTAAGGTGTTATCCTTCATGCCGAAAGGCCACACCACAATCCATTCTTGTCTCCTCTAGGGATTTTGAGCATAAATACTCACATACCCGGTGTGATTTTCAAGCTTCCAGGCCTGGGACTTGAACAGTACAGTCAACCATGTGGGAGCTAGTGCCTTAAGCTCCATGCCATTTACTGGCCTAAACTAGTTTTAGTATGTATTACTAATTTTAATTAAAAACATTTTTTCCTTCCGAAATTTTATTTCTTTCATTTCTTAAAAATAGTGAATTAGCTACTTACATGTCCTCTCTCATTCATTTCATTTATGGTGCTTAATATAGAGAATTTTTATAGAATGAGACTAGATTCAGACAAGCCACTATGCAAGTAAGCAGCTGTAATTATATCAACATCATCAACATCAAACTACAATAAAGCTAGGCATTAGGTGAACATACTAAAATTATTTCTGTTTAATCCAGGAGAGATTTAAGAGCTGCCTGTGTCCAATTTTATATTGATAAATATATTTTAAACTTGCTCCAGGAATCTGTACAACTGGGTTAAAGTGTTGATTCCAGATGAGCGAGAAATGGGTACCAATAGTGTAAAGATAGAGCAACGGGATGAAGGCAAGTCTACTACTAAAAAATTGCAAGGAGCTTTGACAACCAAGTTAGAGAGATCTCCAAAGCTGACCATGAAGCCAAGGGTTCAAGAAATAATCACTAGGTATTGTAAGTGGGGAAATAGTTGCAAATAGATCTTTCAGCTTAGCACTAATAGGTATATTATTAATTCCTAAAATATTCATTGTGGATCAGATATACCTTCATTTGCTTTCAGCTACCTTTTACAAGAATCATGTGAGAGGGACTAGCAGTTAGCATAATGGCTACATGGCTGGACTCCCATGTAGTTGACTGCGGTTCGAGTCCCGGACCTGGCAGCTTAAACTCACACCCTGCGCATGTGCATGCGTGCCCAGGATCCTGAGAGGAGAGTGGAGGAGAAGGGATTGTGGCATGGCCATCCCCCCTGGGGAGTGATTTCTAAAAGGAATCATGTGAGAGTGGTATACTGAACAACTTGATGATAAACAAGTATTTCAAGTATACAATTAATGCAGTCTGGTTTTAATTTAGGTCACTTTGTCTTGCCTTTTTTTATCCCCAAATAGAAAATATATTTTTCAAAGACAAAGCTGTTAGATCAATGAAGAGAGCAACCAGGGTAGTCTGAAGTTGAAATCAAACTACAAAAAGGAAATATTAGATGGTCGAAAAAGTCATGAAAATTTTTGCATAGAAAACATAAAAAAAAAAAGCATCGTGACTTTTCTGACAGCCCAAAAGAACAATAAATCGCATCAAATATTTTTATTTAGTTAGATTTCTTTCAGCTATGGAATGCACTGCACAAGTTAATTGTGAGAAAATATATTAGTTTAGAAACACATTATCTCACTATATACTAAACTAATTTTTAGAAGTATTAGTGAATTAATGAAAAGGAACAAAATAATAAACAATTTTAACTCTTCAATAAATACATAGAACTACCTGGTGTTATTGGTAGTGGGACTTTTTATCATAAAAAACAAAGGAGAAGCCATATGAAATTGGCTGATTTACAGGGGCTGGCAGGTGGTGTGGTGAAGGCGCTGGACTCCCACATGGCCAACCACCGTTTGAGTCCCAGACCTGGTTGCTCAGTTTCTCACTTTACCTTTCTCTCTCTCTGGTCAAATTTAAAAATAATAATAGTAAATAAAATAATTTTTAAAAGCAATGATGAGCATAGTGAATATTTTGGCACATGCAATTATGACAATTTTTTCCCTAAATGTTTTATATTTTTCAAGCTTTCTGCAGTGAGTATGCATTGCCTTATATTAAGGAAGTATATGTATTAAGATCAGTCAGAAGGCTACTGGAATCTGGAAGAGTTTTTTTTTTTTTTTTTTTTTTTTTTTCTGCCTTGGCAACTGCAGTTGTGTCAATATTGTAAGACTTTGAGTACCCTTTTGTTGTGAGATATGGGTCCATTGTAGGATTGTGATAAAGTGATATCTGACTTAGGTTAATGCCAACTGTGTCCTGCATTAAACCTTTAAGGCAATGTCCCTCTGTCTGTGCCAGTGCCTAGTAAATGCAGTGACCTGAATAGAACAGGGAACTAGGTACATAAATAGGTAAAGGGTGCCAGGGATACGTGCCTGGGAATGCTTACATGTGAGTGGCAGTAAAGTGGAGAGGACATCTTCTCAATTCTATGTAGTTTCTCTAGAAATCAGATAGGTGCTACCTGACTGACATGCTATGAAGAAAAACTGGAAATACATATTTTAAAAATGAATTTAAAACTTTACAACATGTATACCAACAAATAGAGAATAAATTGTTAATAGCTTTGGAAAGTTTGTCTTCAGTCTTTGTCTTGTTCTTATCCATAGTGTCCTAGAATAATTCGTAATATTCCAGTGTGATCTTGATAGTTTTCATGTCTGCCCTTCAATTCTCTCTGTCATTCTGCATTTTATCTACTTGGTTCATCTCCCTTGTTTGTCTCACTTATTGATCTGTTTTGTTCCCGAGTCAACACAGTGCCTTTCTGACCATTTATTTCTTAGTTTTTGTACTGCATTATTTGTTACAGTTTACACTAAGTCTTTTTTTTTTTTAAAGCCTATTTTCATATTATTATTTTTATAATAGACCCAGGACAAAAGAAGTACAAAAGATGTGTTTTTTTTTTTTTTTTAGAACCTCAACACTTAAGAAACGTAGAATGGTCATTTTGAGATTTAATCTTATATTTTGTAACAGGGTCATTGAAATTTGGCTTGAGATATCTGTCCTACTTTAAATTAGGCCTTTCTTTTTAATATAGCTTTTATTATGAGAAGCTTGATTTCCACTGGGAGATAAATTAGAGTAATGTGAAATATATTGCAATTATGAGAGGTTTTAACATTAATACAGGGAAAATTTTCCAAGGAAATTTTGAAGATATACCACTTACACATCAATAAATAACTTTTAAAAATAGAACTAGAATCATATATAACTATCAATTTTAATTTTGAAATTATTACTATTCGTTATAGTTATCTTAAAATTTCCTTTTAAAACAGAAGTTTAAAATAAAAATTTTAACAATACAACTAAGTAGTGCTTAAACCTGGCTCCTCAGAATGTGGGGTGGCATGCTGAACAAAATGCAGGGGTTGAAAATAATCTGAAGGAAAAGGAAACCATACTTCATTCTCTTATTTCACACTGCCCCCCAAATTGGTACCACTTACTTTCAAGGAAAGACCAAACACAAAGTTCACAATGCAGACAAGATATCTTAACAACTTAAATGTTGAATGCCTTCAATGAAAAACTTTTATTTAAGTCTCTGTGAAACACATTGTTTAGACATACCACACACACAGGGTGTTTGTAGCCACTTTCTGATCCACTTATCTGGCATTTTACTTCTAAATAAGTTAAAGAAAGCTAATAATAATAACCTAAATAAGAGAGATGAAAAGGGAGCTCAGAGGAGATGAAGACTTTGAAAGAAGAAATGAAAACTTCAAAAAAATTCAAAAATCATTATGCTGAATGAAATAAAATATCGCATCTCAAACAGCAAGAGAATTAAATGTTTCTAAAAGTCAGATAACAGGAAAGAACTCCTGGAAATTAAAGATTTGAGAGCCAAAGTAAAAGTTAAATGTATCAGATTGAAATAGGAAATGACATGTAATACATGGTAGAAAGCTGGACAATGGAAAAGATAATAATTAGAAATGTGTAAGGTTACTTTCTGTTGTCCACAAGCAATAGAGGACAGAATATCTCAGAAAGAAGAAGGAAGGTGGTCATAACTGAAGGAAGGGAATAATGCCTCCAGTTTTCTGACTAGGTAAATTTGTACAATTACTGTGTTCTTCATGTCATTTTGAATCTGAAGGGCATAAAGAAAATAAAAATGGTACCAAAATGTATTTCAGTCAAATATGTAAAGAATACATTGTTAATCTTTCATGTGGTTGGGATTTGCTATAAAGAGGGTACACCCTAAAAGAAAAAGAAGCAAAACTGGAGAGTTATTTTAAGAACCTTAAGAGAGGGAACTGATAGCAACATGGTAATTCAGTAAACTGCGGAAGAGGTCTTGACAGCTCTGTGTAGAAACCATTGAAACAGTGTTGATAGCTATGGTGTTTTATAATAAAAATCTTATGTAAGATAGCAAAAATCTACAAGATCCAATGTCTGACTGATAGGAGTTCCAAAAATACAAAAATATAGTAAGCAGAAAACATATTAAGCAGAAAAAATATATTAAGCAGAGTGTAAGTAATTAATTATTAATTTTTTAAACTGAAGATGAAAGACTTGAGTGACCAGGAGCTTGTATTGGTCAGGGTTCTACAGATAAATAAAACCAAAAGGATGTTATCTATATCATCTATATCTATATCTATATCTATCGATCGATCAATCGATCGTATATGAACACACACAGACACACACACGCACACACACACTCTTGACACTTAATATAGGAATTATCTCACACAATCACAAGGCAGAGAATTCCCATAAAAGAGCTCAGCAAGCTGGAGAAACAGCTGAAAATCTCAGAAGCAGGGAGGCTTATACAGATCCAGTGTACGAAGGGGTTCCTTTGCTCCGGAAGGGAGCCTGAGTGGCCTCTGGCAGCTGCTGGTATGTGTCTGGAATCAAAAACTTTAAGAACTTTGATTTATCTCTCTGGAAGGGCACTGGGGCCAGGAAAGGGCAGAAACAAATGCAGCCAAGGGTCAGGTTCAGGACAGGGGTGGTGCAGCAGGTGTGTAGTACTGGAAGTCACAACATGCTCTCAAAGAAAGAAGGAGAGGTAGGCTGAGAGGAAATAGAGCCCCCAGTTCCTGTGCATCCCTCCTATGCTTCAAGCTGATTGGAGGTGGGTTTTCCTCTCTCAGTCCACTGAATCGTATGCCAGTCTCATCTGGCAACACTCTCATAGATACACATGGAAAAGGTATTTAATCGTTCATCCAGGCCTTCTTCACTCTAGTCAGGATAACACCCCAAATTAACCATCATAGGACCCAGAATTCTTCAGCACAATAAATTGGGCAGAGTTGAGAGTGTAGCAAACATATCATGATTTTCTGAGCACTGTGAATAAAACCAATATATTTAAAGTTTCCAGGGAGGGACCAGCAGGTGGCATACTGGTTACATCACTGGACTTCCACGTAGTCGACTATGGTTCAAGTCCTGGACCTGGTGGCTTAAAACTCACTCTGGGTGCATGTGCCTGTGTGCCCAAAATCTCGAGAGGAGAATGAAGAAGGGATTGCAGTGTGGTCAACCCCCATGGGGTGGGGGTGTTGATTTCTTGTTTTCTGTCTCTCTGATGAGTGCACACATCCTATAACAAAAATCTCTCTTAAAAAAAAAAAAAAAACAAAAACAACAAAACAGTTTCCAGGGAAACAAAACAAACAATAAAATGTAGAAAGACAAGTGGCACACAAACAAGAATAATAGGGTATTAGAATATCTTTCCAGTGCAACATTATCAGCTAGAATTTAATAGATGAATTTTGTCAAATTTTTCTGATTAAAAATCATTTTCTACTTAGAGTTCTAAACCTAGATAAATAATCCAGCACCAAGGTTGAATATGAACATTAAATGATTTAAAAATAAAAAGATAAAAATTTGCTTCCCAAATTTCTCAGGTAGCTTCTAGGTGACTATATTGCAAAATGAATTATAAAGAAAGAAAGAAGTTGTGAGAGTCAGAAAATCAAGAATTGAGGGAGGGTGGAGGAGTTTCCTAGACTAACGGTAGAGGGAAGCCTTGCCTGGTAATTTGTGGCACAAGTGTAAAGAACAACCCATCCAGAAAGAAAGACCTAGAAAGGGTTCCACGGGAAAAAAAAAAAAAAAAAAAAAAAAAAAAGAAAAGAAAAGAAAAGAGGAAACTTTGGATATTTGAACCTATCTAAAGATGTATGGAAGTCTAACTTAAAAAATTTTAATATCCTGGACCAGATGGTGGTAAAGCAGTAATGTAATGTTCTACAGTGCTGGACTCACATGGGAGGTCCCAATTCAAAGTCCAGGACTCCCTTGTGGACACTGGGCATGTGTGTTCCAAGGACCTGGGCTGGCTGAGGCCGGGAACATGGATCATGGTATAAGCCACCCGATTGGAAGCTGGCATACCTGGCTATCTTTTTTTCATGGAAAAGATAAGTAAAAATTCAAAAAAAAAATTAAGATCCAGCTCAAATGTGATTTCTGATTTTTGTAATCCAGAAGCAAATTAATATTCTTGTATTGCTTTTTCCATGTATATGCCATTTAATTATGGATTTTCCTTTACTGAATAGCTTTATGCTGCTGCTTGGTGTATATATTAAATCTACTAAATAGATTATGAGTCACTAGAGATTAGAGGCTTCATTTTATTAATCCATTCATCTGCAATGCCTATTAAAGTGATCATGTCATCATGGGTCTTAAAATTTGACTACGTGTTATAGAGCATGTGGTCTGCAAAGACTTTGTTAGTTCAACTTTACAAAATTTTAAGCTCTTGAATTTTCATCGCAATTCATTTCATATTTTTCAAACTAGGTAGTAAAATCTTTAATATAAGGCAAATTTTATTCCATCATGTTGACTCAAAATTGAGAATGGCAATAATTTTTATGTAGTATGAGTATATATATACCTGTATGTATGTTTCTGTGTATATTTATTTATATGACTTTAATAATAAAATATGTGATATGCAATTTAAATATGTCATCTGTAGCACTAATAATGAAATCTTATTTTTGCCTAATCCAAAGCTAATACTTAGGAATTTTTTGCCTAAGGAATTATTTTATTTAACTCAATTAATTAATTAATTAATTAATTAATTTTAATTTGACCTGAGAGGGACAAAGTGTGTGTGAGAGAGAGAGGGAAAGTGAGAAAGCAAGCGGGCAGGTCCAGGACTTGAACAACGGTCAGCCATGTGGAAGTCCAGTGCCCTTAACCACCACTGCATCTGCCAGCCCCCCAATTTTTTAATTTACTTGGACTCGGCTAGCAATTTTGCACATATATGGATACTTACCCAATATAATATAAATCTAAGTAGCTTGCATGTACATTGCAATATAATATAATATAAATATATATATATATATATATTTATATAATATATAATATAATATAAATCTAAGTACATTGCGTGTATGTATGTATACACATAGACATATCTATCATATAACTGCTGATTACTTAAAGTCACCTAATGTTTCAGAAAGCACATATTTTTTAAGTGGCTTTTTAATTTATAGATAGGTCATTTTAGGTTGTCAGGTTAAAGCTTTTTGAATACTAGAATCTTTGAATACTAGGGTCATAGAGTGCGTGTGCTCACTGGAGAGACTCTCAGAGAGTGACAGACAGAGAAGAAAGGTGATAAATCACCCCTACAAGGGATGGCCATGCCACAATCCCGTCTCCTCCATTCTCTTAAGGTTTTTGGTATGCATACACATGCATCCAGCATGTTTTTCAGGCTGCTGGGTCTGGGACTCAAACTGCACAGTTGACCATGTGGGATCCACTGCTTTAACCACCACCATCATGCCACCCACTTGCCCCAGTACTAGAATCTTTTAATAAGAGGATATATTATGTGTAGTTCTTTTGCATGCTACAAGTTTATGAAAATAGGATCACATAAATTTAGTGTATGCTAAGTGTAAGTTTATTGACTATTTAGAGAGTAAAGAATCCTGATGTAATTGAAAGTTATATTAGGGATGAATGAAAATAAGCTTAAGTTGTTATTCAAATAAATAAGAATTATCATGTAGTAGATGGAAATCTGATTTTTCTGTTTTGCCAATTCTAGAGAGAAAACAAATTTAATAATATTTTGTGATGAAATCTATTATTGTGGAAAATTGCAACTTCTCTTCCTGCATGCCTGTCAATCTAAGGTATATTTTCTGTCATAACGTTTGCTAAAAAGTGTGCTAGATGGCTTCTTGTCAAACAAAACTATCATGAGGCCATATTGTTTTTATATCATTCCTAGAATGTGGCATATAATTTATCCACATTCCTACACTGTTTCAGGAATAATCAACAAACACTTACTGTGTATATATATATGTCACTCACCATGAACTTAACCTTTCAGAAGAGAAGAAGAGGGATATGTAAATCATATGAATAAATTTACCAGTAGCAATTTTGGTAAGTTATGTGAGGGAAAAGGGGAAAGAGCTATGAAAGAAAATATGTACTTCTATATACTTAGTTTTCAGGTGTAAAATATCTAAAAGTTCTCAAGCTTATTTTTCCCAAATACTAGTATTTATAAAATGACTTTTTTTGAAATAAATTAGTCACTAAGGTACACTAGGTTTTAGTGTAAGAACAATCTAATTTTTCACTGCTCGTGTCAAATTCATTCAAAGTGAGAGAAATATACTGTTATTTCTACTTGGCCCTGGAGGAAATTTTAAGTCAAGGGAAGATGGAATAACTTGTCAAAGAAAATTAAGTCATGAAAGGTGGAGCTCTTTACATCTGGCATTGTTCAGGAGACCAAGTTGACTTAAGATTGAGAAAGAACCTAAGGAATACAACACCAGTCCCATCAAGTTACAGATGAAAAAATTTAATTTAAGTCAAGGAACTTACCCACCTCCACAGAGGTTCTTAACTAGCATGCAGGGACTTGATTTTAAGCCTCCTTCTTTTTTTTTTTTCACACTGACATATGCCAAAATCGATAAATTAAACTTTAAATTGGGCCTAATTGTTAACATTTTATTTATTCATTTAATTTAAACATTGCATATTGTAAGAGACTCTCATATTCCATCCACCCCTGTATGCTTAATTGAGTTGAATACTTGGTATTTATTCAAACATCAAAGATCTAGAAAAGGTAAAGTGCCTAAACTATCTAATCTGACTGGTGATTTTACCTTTTTCCTTATGCAAGAATTTTTTCTGAGAGAGAGAGGAGAGATCCAACCACTTCCATTCCTGTTTATTCTTCCCCAAATGCCAAGATATGTCATAACCAAGTTTGTAACACATTATCCATGCCCCTGATATTTTTTCTTTCTTTTTTAGGGTTTTTGTCATAGGGCATGTGTGCTCGCTGGAGAAAGATAGAGACAGAGAGAAAGAGAGTGAGAAATAACTCTGCAGAGGGTATGGCCATTCTGAAATCCCTTCTCTGTTCTCCTCTCTGGATTTTGAGCATCCAGACACATGTACCCAGTGTGCATTTCAAGCCACCAGGTCCAGGACTTGAATCGCATTTGGCTGTGTGGGAGTACGCATTAACCACCACAACACCCACTGGCCCCATTGCCTCTGATTGTTAGGTGATCATGTGTTCCACTGTACAATTGTGGAAACATACCTTGTATTTCTGTCTTGATATTGTATGGTAGCCTCAATGTCTGTCCTTCATAACCCCCAATAAGAAGTAAACTATTTAGTGGATGTTTTGTAAAAAGGATAGGTTGAGTAAAAATGTTCTTGTATATGAACTCTTCTTTAATTGTATATTTTTCCTACCAACTATTATGTATTAATTATTTAATTTTCTTTCTTTTTGTTTTGTTTTGTTTTAGACAGGATCTGGCTGTGTTGAGGTCTTCTTGCTGTGTCTTGTTTATTTGGGTGGGTCATCATTTGTGCTTGCGCCTACCATGTGGCCACAGCCTGCCAAGCAGCAGCGTTTACTAGTGTGTACTCCCACAGCTTGGTCATCGTTCTTTAAATGTGAAAAAACATAAGCATTATTACATATTGAGTTTTATGTTCCTTTATTAACATATCATCATTACCAGTATGTTAGCCATTAGTGAAAAAGAACTGTTATATTTTCTTTTCTTTTTTTTTCTTATTTTGGAGAGGTTTTTGCTATAGGGCGCTTGCGCTCGCCGGACAGACAGAGACAGACAGAGAGATAGAAAGCGAGAAATCACCCCCCAGGGGGGATGGCCACGCCACAATCCCTTCTCCTCCATTCTCCTCTCGGGATCTTGGGCACACACGCACATGCGCCCGGCGTGAGTTTAAGCCACCAGGTCCGGGACTCGAACCACGGTCGACTACGTGGGAGTCCAGCGACATAGCCATTACGCTAACTGCTGGTCCCTGAAACTAACATATGTAGAAGAAAGATAGATAAGAAGACAGATTTTTTTTCTTTTAGGTTTTTGCCATAGGGTGTGTGCACCATCTGGAGAGAGAGCTAAAGAGGAAAAGTGAGAAATCCCCCCCCACACACACACACGAGATGACCATGCCACCAACACCACCGTCCTCCCTGCAGGATGACTGTGCCACCATCCCTTCTCTTCTCAGGATTTTTTCTATGCCCGGAGTGATTTTCAAGCCACCAGGTCTGGAACCTGAGCCATAGTGGTGTGGGAGTCCAGCACCTTAACCACCACACCACGTGCTGGCTCTGATAAATAGATATATTTTAATATTACAAATGTTAATCTAATTGATTATCTCTGTTTTAACCATGAGTAGGGAAAAACAAAAAGGACAAACAATAGATTTTGTGGGGTCTAAAATTTTATTGAATTTTAAAGACCCTTTTAAAGAAAGAATAAAAGAGGACTTACAAAAGTAAATTTTTTGAGAGATTTTCTGCTATAGAGTGAGTGCACTTGTCAGAGAGATAGAGAGAGATGGAGAGACAAAAAATGATAAATCACCCTCCCATGGGAGGTGACTACACTGCAGTCCCTTCTTCTCTATTCTCCTCTCAAGATCTTGGGCAAGAATGCACACACGCCTGGCATGAGTTTTAAGCTGCCGGATCTGGGACTGAAACCATGGTTGACCACATGGGAGTCCAGTGACATAACCATTTTGCCATCTGCTGATTCCATAACAGTGAATATTTAAGACAAGGGAACTAATTTATAAAACAATGAAGATATTAAGAATGGATGCAGTACCAGCAGATGGGGTAATGATTACATCATTGAATTCCCATGTAGCCGATTATGGTTTGAGTCTCAGACCCAGAGGCTTAAAACTCATGCTGGGCACATATGTATGCATGCTCAAGATCCCAAAAGGAGAATGTAGGAGAAGGGATTATGCTGTGATAATCCCCTGGGGGGGGTGATTTCTCGTTTCTGTCTCTATCTCTCTTTCCCTCTGGCATGCACCCATGCTGAATAGCAAAAAACTCTCAAAAAATAAATAAGAATGTATATAATGATATCCAGAATAATACTTTAGTAATTTTAGTCATAAAATGACTTAGGTGGGTCTTTTATACATTTTTTCCTGTAGCTATTGGCTGTAGATTTTTAATCACCTCTTCATAAGACATTGACTTTCTGTTTAAAAAAATAGAAAAATACTTCATCTTTTCTCTGTCATGTATTTTATTATTGATAGCTAAGGTAAATAAAATGTGTACCTTTAAACAAAGATGAACTTGCTGTTTGCAGAACAGCCACAGGTTTGTGCTCTAAAAATCCAGGATTTCTGATAAATACTGTTTTATGCAACTCCCATCTACAAAAGAGAGAAAAATACTATGATGTGTTTATCAAGTATTCAAGTATATTGCAGATAGGGGAGTGTTTTCTTTTCTTTTCTTTCTTTTTTTTTTTTTTTTTTTTTTTTTTTTTTTTGTAGGCATTGAAGCTTTTATAGACCTGATGATTGGAATCATTTTCCACAGAGCTTACTTCTAGCTCTGTATATTTTTAATCTTTTTTTTTTCTCCTCCACTACTGACATACTACCACCGTTGGATGTGGTAAGAGATGTGCTTATTGCAATAAAATTTTCAAATCACTACACTTGTAGGTGACTAGTAGAAGGACTCCAAAAGGAATTTTATCACCATCTTAGAAAGACACAAAGGACACCCTCAGAAGGTTCGCTTAAGGCAGGTTTCAGGAAGACCTATTTACAGAGATGCAATCAGAGTTATAGGTGAATTGCCCTGGGACACCAGTAGGAAGGTTTCAACTACCCCATGCCTAAAGAGGAAAGTAGAGCATCTGAGCTTGGAGAGAGTCCAAGGTCCTAAGTGGTGGTGAGGGTGGAGAGAGAGGGAGGGCAGCTGTAAATAGAATTGGTACCTTTAGGCAGGCAAGTAAAGGGCTAAGCAGCACCCTCAGCCACCCCCCCACCCCCCCCCCCCACCCCCGGTTATCCTTGTGGTGCCTCCCAGTGGGCAGTTTTAAGTACTAAGCTAGCTATCAAGGGACTCTAGGTGTTGCAGTTCATAGGATACAAAGCAAGTGGAGAATGGCAGACAACAGACAATGGAAATACTGTAGTTGTGGGAACAAACCAAGATTAACTAGCACAGGCCTCACATACCCTTAAAATAGTCTGGAATAAAAAAAAAGTAGTCTGGAATAATGAATATCATTTGAATACCTTAGTGCATGTTTATATGAATTTCTGATATTGAGAAAAAAATTGTTTTACCATTTATTAAAATTCCTTGAAAAATGAAAGCAAAATTGCTACAGGTTTTTGTTTGGTCAGCTGGTTGGCTTTGTCATCTCTTGTGTTTTAAATAATGGGACTAAAAGAAAGAAAAATAACAAAGAAAATGTTCATACTTTCTTTGAATTTATGTAGTCATGTGATACTTAGAGATTAATTATTGAGCATTTTGTGAAGTGTACATACTATCAAGGGTGGGTGAATTATAATTTAAGCACCAAGTAAACTATTCTGCCAACAAAAGTTCTGAACAGTTTCCTCGCCCCCAGTGTTCACAAGCCTGCTGAGAGCATTTCGCCTGTCTCTCCTCCATATATTTTGCCATTCCTGATCATTAAATGTGTGACTCTTGCATCAGTAGCCTCCTAGAAACCACTCTCTCTTTAGACTTCTTGGCACAGTCCTTGTGCACGGTGTCCATGGTGATGGGTGTAAAGGGGTGTGAAAGTGAAGCCCTTCTTCAACTCCTGGACTGAAACTTTGGTGCTTGCCTGACTCATGCAGTGAATGAGAGGCAGCCTCTTCTTTCCTCCCCTGTCTATGGTCATTGAATCTGCCATAAAGTGAGTGATTAACGTAGGTGCGAAGCTTAGCCTTTATGTGCTATTTAACTGCTGGGAACAATTTACAGGACTAACTGCAGTTCTGGTGTGTGAGGGGAAAATTTGTCCTTAAAAAGACCTAGCAATATTATAAAGTACCTTTGTTATTGTGTATGCTTTCGAGGAATGGAAGCACGGTTTAAAATATAGTTAGGGGGTACCACTTTCCTCCTCTTGAAATGTAAGTTGCAGAAAGAATAACTTCTTTTTGTGTGACATAATAATAGATTTACTGTTAAAATCAATGTTTCTGCCCACTGATATGCTTTCCATAAACAGGACCAAATGCTTGCACATTTTAGATTTCAGAAAACCTAAGAATAAAATTTTGTATTTCCAGCCCCTGAATAATTCTAATTTATCAGTTCTCTTGGGGTTATGGAGAGAACATGACTTCTCACTTAGAAAAGCGTGGGTTTGATTCACTTTACTTGTTTTATGAAATAAAGCTTAACTTCTGAGCCTAGCTTTCCTCATCCATAAAATGAGATTGGATAATAGCTACCTGCTAAAATCCAATTGTATGTGTTAAACCTCTAACTGGGTATCTAGCATATGGTTGGCACCCCAAATATAACAGTTCTCTTTGAACTTTTCTTCAGGCTTTATTATTTTGTATTTATTTCTCTGTTTATTTCATAGAGAACAGACTCTAGGCTACAGTATTCATTTAAAAATGAGGAAACTGTGCAAAGAATAACAAACATGCCAGAAAAATATTTTATAAAACAGCTAGGGTATTTTTCCAGATAATTAAGTACTTAATCCAACAATGTCACGTTACTTTATACATATTAGGAACTTGAAAAATGTTTGCCCAAAGTAATGCTCACTGGTTTTATTTGTTATTGCTATCAGCTTTAGGGCAAAGGAGGTTAAAGTACGTATAGAATTGAATATACTCATTCGTCCATTTTCTTCCTAGGGGTATCAGTTGAATATTTGAATGGATCTTAACAAAATTGAAAGTGCTCTAAAGAGTACATGATTTTTTTTTCTTATTAACTGCCTGGATCATGGTAGACATTATGGCAGATTTCTCATCATTTTTTTTTCTTTTCTTTTAAAATAGCTGCTGACTTGTACGAGTGCTAATTCACAGTTGCATGAACATTCAAGAGCCTTGAAACAAGGACCAGGCATTTGGTCGATTGATAGATGAATGAGCAGTGTCTGAGTTTTATCCCTCTCAGGGAAATTTTGAAATTGATGTGGCTATGGCTAGCAGCATCTTGCATGCTGTGTTTGAAGCCTGCTTATTGCCAAGTATTTCAGTTAGGGGGCTCCCTAGATTGAATATAGTGTATTTAAATTTATGATTCACAATGCAACTACCTAAAAATGTAACTGATCTTAAATGCATGAGTGCTTTAGTTGCCACTATGTTACCCAACAATTTTGGGTATGGTAGCAATTATTGGAAAGACAGTATGTTATTTTTTTCACATTTACGCATTATTAAAATAAACTTAGAACAATGGCCATATAGAGCTATATAGCACATAAAACGGAACTGCAATAGGGTAGGTAGGTATGAGCAAATTAAACAGTAAGCACCAAAATAAAAGCTAATATATCAAATCGCCCATAATTCATATCTGTGTGATGATAAAGATTTTGTCTTTACCAACAGTTGGAAATTATCTGTAATCATGCAAATGTATTCAAGGACAAATATGCTTTGTAACTGGCAGGGAGATAAATTGTCAACTATACTTCTGTCTATCTTGTTTCAAGACTGCAGGACCATTTTTTTCTGCCTGAAACACCGAGATACAGGCATCACTCATCAGCTTTGTTTGGTTCGGTCAATATAGACCAGTCCCTGGCATTAAAAAGTTAAAAAAATAAATAAATAAAATAACTCAAGGAATTGGGTTACTATTGCCCAGGCAACCGCTTTATTGTTGCTAGTTCATAACTAGCTACATTAGGTGCTAATGTTCATAACTAAGTAATGATAATAAGCTTTATTAAAGTGTCATTTCTATTTCTACTCTACCTGAGAGTGAATACTGTCCTAAGTATTTTTTTTTGGAGAGGGGAGAGATTTTGGCTTTGTAAATTTTCTTCTGATTTTAAGAAATGAAATAATGCTTTTAAATATTCAATATGGTAACCATTTCTGCATTTTGGTTAAAAAAAAAAAAAAACAACATAAAATATACCAAGGGTTACTCCAGATAACCAAAGGCCCATGAAATATACCAGCAATAATCTTTAACCAGTGCTAAAGTCAAACCAGCAAGGTAAGCCTTAGGGATATTTTGAAGTGGTTGTTTGAGACTGATATTGTCTATAGAGATTATTGAACATTTTTTTTTTTTTTTTGCTTTGTTGTACTACTGTAATTTTGAAATGTCACTGTCTTAAAAAGTTTGGCTTTTGACTCCCAATTCTATTTTGAGAGGTGGGAAAATGATTTTTCATACTGCATGGGGGGTTGTAAAGAGAAATGAAAGTGGTAGGTACTAGTATAAAGAAAGTTGGGTTCTTAAAAATGTCAACAATGAAATGTTTTCAAAGGCCTCTTAAAATCACACACTGAAAAATGTATACTGAAAATGAAAGATCCTCATTGATTTTCTATGATGCTTCAGTTCTCTAGAATCAATTTAAGAAATCTTAGATGCTGAAAACAGAATTTATGTTCAGTTTTAGAAGTAACTATCAGTTTAAGAAAGAAAGAAATGCAGGGGAAAATAGTCATTTTTTTTTCTACTAAAGATACCTACCTTTTGTGAGTATAGTGGATGATATTTTCTCTTATCTCTGTATAATTCCAACCGTAATTTTTAGGCTCATGAACTGTAATGTACAACAAAGACAGTGATTGAAATGAATGATCAGGTTTGAGGTATAACGATATATAGAAACTTGCATTTGTGCCATGAATTTAATGAAGAGAGTGCTGCATTATTTTTTTGTTTGTTTTTTAAAGAGATGCATGCTGGGCGCGTGTGCGTGTGTGCCCAAGATCCCGAGAGGAGAATGGAGAAGGGATTGCGGTGTGACCATCCCCCCTGGGGGGTGATTTCTCGCTTTCTATCTCTCTGTCTTTGTCTGTCTGGCGAGCGCACGTGCCTATAGCAAAAATACCTCTCCAATAAAAAAAAAAAAGAGATGATCTGCATTTAAGAAAAGCTTTTAAAACATATTGCTAGAATTTTTAGTATAAATAAGTTATCTGGAACATGGTATATCACTTTCCCCTAACTTCTTACAAAGAATTTTTGAATTATTTAAACCTAAGTAATGCATTATCTCTTAAACTTTAATGTTTCTTTTTATGATGTATATCAGTCTTTGATTTTCATGCATATTTATGTCTATGGACTACCAAAACAGTTTATTTTAATACTAAACTTATGATATCAGCAGTACTGGATGTTCTATACTAATTGACAAATTAGATGCACATTAATCACCAGGAACACATGGCATCTACCCCCAAATTTGGAAAGCACTCAAAAGTGTCATTTGCAAATTTGGGACAGTTGACAAAATAGGCAGTTTTTCTTTGCAAGAGGCATGATGCCAGGGGCCTGGTAAATTGACATATTGAACCCCATTTATAAGAAAATATAAAGACTATGAATAGCGTTTTATTTTCCAACTTGGGTAATAAGACATATAGGTCCATTTAGAGTCATCTCTCACAAGGGTGGTAAAAACTTGATTTCAGTCCATTTCTCACTTCCCTGAGATTTATCCAAGTTCCAGGGGGTAAGTGTAATACTGTCAAGTCAGTGGTATAGAAGTGGAGTGGTGAGAAGGTATGTGGGAAGGTTAATCCTTCCTGATTTGAAGTCCTCTGCCTATGCAAACAGATTTCTAAGATGTCCATCTTCCCATATGGCCCTCAATTATTTTTTCTATAGGTTACCTCAGAAACATGCTGTGTTCTTCTAAACCTGATGCTCACTGCCTTTTCAGGGTAGATAAATATTTTGTTTTCAGGCTACATTAGGGAAAGGAAGTGAGTGCTTTGGCTTTCCAAAAATTCTAACAACGGCTCCCCTTCCTCATATCTGCATTCTATCCCTAAACTATTATTTCTTGCTCCCCAGCAAAGTTACTGTCTTTGAAGAAAGGTTCAGTTTCTTTAATTGCCATTCTCCTAAACTTGTGGTTATACTTTGGACTCCATTCCATGTTTCCTGAACTTATGCTTTTAGAAACCTATATTTTTCATGTGTTGGGCTACTATTTAATATCTCCTGTTAGGAGACAGTACTAGGCACAGTATAATCTATTGTCAGTGATGTCCAGTAAAACTTGTGATGATGTAAATATTCAATATCTGTTCTATTTGATATGGACGCCACTACCTACCCACATATGGCTCAGTAGAAATGGGGCTAGTTGCTACCATACTGGTATTGTGACCAAGAAACTGAAGTTTTATGTTTTTTTTTTCTGTTTTAACTGATGTAAATTTAAGAACCACACAGAGCTAAGTGGCTACAGTATTGGCTAGCACAGACAGGTGATTGAATGCAGAGAAATGATAAAACGGAGAAATATGAGAACAAGGAAGCTTTTAATAAAATACCTATAATTGCAAAATATCATCCAGTTCTGAAATTATATCTGAGAACTACTGCATGGCCCATCAAAATTGGATTTTACTCATTATAACTCAGAATGCCTTATAAAAATGTTCCTCTTTCTGAGTGGAATTTCTTCTTGCACTTTTTATTACTAACGGGGTTGTGCAGGTCTAATGTCTGGGCAGCTGCTTAGCCACTGCTGTTATAATCCACAGCAGGTGAGACTTCTGGTCTGTTCTTGCTGGGTCTTGCTGTGGGTGTCTTCTCTCAGTCTGACTGCTACATTGATGGGATCAAAATGCTGGCTTTATCAAATAGCATATATGAGGATTGTTGAAGGTCCAGACAATCTCTGCATAATTTATCAGTGCTTTTGATCCTACAGAGGCAAAATAACTGCCTGTGACACAGTAAATGTGAGGAAAAAGAGCCAGATGCTCAGTTGTTCTTGTATTCCTCATTTGCATATCTGGGATTTCTATTGTGGATTTTCTCAGTACTTTCCTTCATTTGGCTGAGGCCCAAAGCAGTAGTATTTTTTTCAGGTTCTGTTTATCTGAATCTCTCCTTCCTCCCCTCTGAAGGCTTTCCATTCCTCTTCCTGTCTAGGCAGAACTTCTCTTAAATGCTATTATCAACGGTTTATAGTAAGCTTTTATGATCTGAATTAGCCAAGCTTGAATCTTAACATTTACAGAGAACTTTTGGAATTTCTCTTTAAGCAAGCCTGCTTTCAAGATTATTTTTTTCACTGTAGAATCAAATGCCTATTTTGGAAATTAAAAGATAAACATATATTTACTTTTATTACTTTCCTGCATTAAATATATAAAAGCCATGAAAGTTGATATTAGCTATGAGTTTGGGATTTAACTTTTTTGTTTCCTGTATTTTTGAAAATTTACATTTGTCATTTTCATATTCTAAAAAAAACTTTAAAAGAGGAAATTATGGAATTTTATGCAACTTTTTTAAAAAGTAAAATAAACATTAATGAAATATTTTGAATAAAATAACTTCTGGCCTTGCTTTATTATTATGACAAAGAGAAAAAAGATCCTCATGAACTTCTTCTAAACATGTTCAAATTTATAAAATACTAAGAATAGGGACCAGCAGGTGGTGAAATGGTTAGGGTGTTAGACACTCCCACACGGCTGACCATGGTTTGAGTCCCGGACATGGTGGCTTGCTTTCTCACTTTCTCTCTCTTTCTCTCTCTCTCTCTATGGTCAAATTAAAATAAATGAGTGAATAAATAAAATTAAAATACATAATTTAAAAAATACTAAGAATAAACTTTTTAATATTATTAAAAACTGGGAATCATAAGCATTATGTAATTTTTGTTTTAAGTATGATAAATAATTAAGTGACAGTTTCCCTCCTGGCTCCAAATAGTTGAACAATAAGCTAATTTAGGGATCATAAAATATGTCAGTCCCTTAGAAAATTAGCCATTTATTTTCACATCATAGGAAGTCAATATGAAGCAGATCTAGACAAATTAATTTTGTTTGAGCATTTGCTTTAAAGAAAATCTGGAAATCCCAGATTGCTTTGATTATTTAAAAGCTTGTCTTAGGGAACAGCATATGGTGTAATTGTTATATCACTGGATTCCTGGTAGTCGATTTGAGTCCCGACCCAGCAGCTTAAAAACTCATGCCGGGCACATGTGTGTGTGTGTCCAAAAGCCCAAGAGGAGAAGGAATTGCAGCATGGCCATCCACCCAGGGAGTGATTTCATGCTTTCTCTGTCTCTCTCCCTATAGCAAAAATTTCTCTCTTAAAAAAAAAAAAATCTCATTTTAATGTCAGTACCTAGTTGGTCTGTATTGTGTAAAGGTTGTGTAGTGTGATCCTTCTTACTCTTGGAGAATTATCACCTGTGATGTTCAATTAGATCAATTTATAAGACCTCAGGGAAAACACAAAGAAAGTGAAGAACATACTTCTTCTGAAGAACTGTGTTTGGGATGGATTGAACCTTGAGATCAAGAAGTTTAATACTAATTATATCTTTTAAAATGCAGCTTTTCATATTTCTGTCTAGAAATAAGTTGTTATTCTTTTGGTGAGGAATCATTTTGCATTATGTTTGACAAAGATAAATTTTGTAAATTATCATTCCATTTTAACCCACTTTCTCAGAGTATGCTTCTGGGTGGACCTCTTAAAATAAAGCTTTTATATTTTTAAAGTTAGACATGTTTACATATGGTCTGCTTTTGATCATCATTATGAATGCCCTTTCTTTTATTGATTGATGGATTGATTGAAATGGCTAAATGGCACATGATCTCTTTGGAGAGAGAGAGAGAGAGAAGGAAAGAGAGAGAGAGTACCAACGAGGCATGCTTATGCCACAATCCCCTCTCCTCCATTTCTCCATCCTGTTGGGATACTGGGATTACAAACATAAATGTTTTTCAAGCCACTGGAGCCAGGATTTGAACTTCATTTAGATATGCGGAATCTGGCTTCCTTAACCACTAAGCAATAGGACCAGCTTAATACCTTTTTTTTTTTTTAAGAATTATTTGTTCAGTTTTACTTATTATTATTATTATTTTAAAATTTGCTATAGGGCACATGTGCTCATAATAGAGAGAGAGAGAGAGAGAGAGAGAGAGCAAGAGAGAGAGAGAGATTGAGAGACATCAGGCTTTCTGAGCACCGGGACTCAAACTGTGGCAGGCCATGTGGGATTCCAGAGCCTTAACCACCATGCCACCTGCTCACCCAGTACCCTTTCTTATACTAGTCTAAAAAACAGATGGCTAACTGTTCTTCAAGCATTTAAACTCATTTCCATTATTTGTTCTTTTAAAAGTATATCAAATGCTTTTCTCTGTCAAATTTATTTTTTCTCTCGTTTATTTTCATATAGGAAGTTAGGCCCTTTACTGTAACTTTCTTTTAGTGTTGGCTTCTCCTGGTTATCTTATGAATAATTTCAGTCATTTTGGTGGCGTGACTTAGCTACTTGGTCTGTATGATGATAATCGTTGTGTAGACGACATGCTCAGCCTTCCTTGTCTTCTGTTCAGTGAAATGAACGGCAGCATTGTCACTCATTCTACCAGTTAGCAATGTCATTGCTTGCCACCTATCATTTAATCTTTAACATTTGGTAAAACAGATACTTTTCAGCCCTCACCATAGTGCCCTGATGAAAGACACATAGCTAGTTATTTGCTCTTGGAGACTTTCAAAGACCATAGGATTTGCAGTCAGAGGAACTTGAGGTTGAATTCTGACTCCACCAGTTAATATCCAAATAATGTTATGTCGGTTGTTTATAATATAGTTTTGTTATCTGTAAAGTTGGATTAATATTATATACTATTTGAGTTTATAATAAGGATTAAATTGATACATTGGTTGATAAATATAGATAGATATGGGGTAAACAGGTGGCATAGTGGTTAAGGCACTGGACTCCCACGTAGTAGACTTCTGTTCAAGTCCTGGACCTGGTGGCTTAGAACTCACATTGGGTGTGCCTGCGTTCATGGTCAAAATTCTGAAAGGAGAATGGAAGAGAGTGGATTGCATCGTGGTCATCCCTCCGGGGGGCTGATTTCTCACTTTCTGTCTCTCCAGCAAGTCTGCAGGCTCTATAGGAAAAAAAAATATATAGATAGATATAAAATAGCTAGACATGATAGATACATGGATACATAGATGCGATTGATATAGATACAGATTAATAAGTAAAAAGTATTGTAATTATTATGGTTTATTACAGTGTGATATTATTGCTACTTAGGTTGAATTTATAACTAACCAATGGAATGTTAATTTTATTTCAATTGTGCTTTGACTTGAATGATTTTTTGAGGATTATTTCTTTATGTTTTTCCTTCATGAGCAGAATACTTGGTTGGAAAAACACTTGCACATCCATGATTTGAATGATTTTTATGTACTTGACAATGAGCAAGACAGAAAATTTCAGCAAAAAAGAGTGAAGTAAGTTTTAGAGAAAGTTTAAATGAGACAGTCATTTCAAAGTGTAGATTGCAGTAAATAAAAGAAATCATTGAGGAAAGACTAAACAGTAAAGAGTTTAAATGGTACCATAAAGAAATAAAGTGAATTTTTTAAATTAGTTAAAATCCTTGATTCATAGATAGGATTGTCTATTAATTGCTCTTTTTAAAATGATAGAGTTTGTGTGCATGCACAAGAGAGAATGAAAGAGAGAGAGATGGGTATCTTCCACTGGGTCTGCTCACACCATGATGCCTGTCCTCCAGTCTCTACCCTTTTGGATGTTGGATACTTACATGTGCCCAACGTGTTTCAGACTTACAGGGCTATGAATCGAACCTTGGTTGACTGTGGGCTCTGACTTCTCTTAGCAGCCATGGAGTATTACTGGTGTACCAAAGAGCCAGCCCCAATGTTACAAATTTATTTAATTTATGTCAGATCATTTATTTTCTTTTATTTAAAATATTTTTTTTATTTCAACTGATATCTCTGAATGTCTACTATATGATAGAGACAAAGGCATTCTTTTTTACTTTCTGAAAGTTAGTGAAGGACACAGAGACATTAAGAAAAATAATCTGTTCATTTAGTGAGCACATGATTATTGATAATGGGATGAAAATCTATTTAAGGGAGAGCATGCTAGGAAAGAAAATAGTATTTATTCCAGCCTATGGGCTTAAATAAAATGTGTCTGTCAAAGAGATAATGATGTGCTCTGCCTTTGTAACTTCTAGGAAAAACAAAGCAAAAAGGACACAGGTAATGATCATGGGTATCAAAGACAATACTTCAGACCTGTTGACTCCAAATCTATAATAACAAGTATGGGTACATGTATTGTTTGTGCAAAGCTTCCAGGTAATTCCTGTATCTTTCTATTTTAATCCTGTATCTTTTTATTTGAACATAGAAGTCTCTAACTTTTCTTCAAGTATTTTCCCATAATAAAACTAATAAAATTAACAGTAAAATGGTATTTTAAAAGGAAATGTGTTCTTTTTTTAAAAAAAAAACAAACTGTTTTTAGATTTTTGACTTAGAGCAAGCATGCTTGACAAAAAGAGACAGAGAGAGAGGAAAAATGAGAAAATAGCCCCCATGCATGGGGGATGATCATGTTGCAGTCTCCTCACTTTTATTCTCCTCAGGATTTTGGGCACACAGGCACACGTGCCCAGTATGTTTTTCAAGATTCTGGGTCTGGGACTCAAATCACAGAGTCAACCATGTGGATCCAGTGCCTTAACTACCATGCCACCCGGAAGCATTTATTTTTAATGAAAACACTTTTTTACACGCTAAGTATTTTGGATCACAAATGCCTAAAAGTCTAGTATACAATATGAGCAGACATAAACTATTCCCTACTGAACAACAATTAAGAACTTAAGTCCTCGGAGAAATACATTTGGCAGAAACTTCTGGTCAATAAATCTCATCAGACTGGCACATCTACTTATGTAAATTACTGTTATTGAGGAAAAAAAGCTATCCCCATAAAAGAGGTGATTCCAAAGAACAAATCCAACTAATTCATTCTTAGAAATTTTCAAAGATCAATATCTTAGTAAAACTTTTATGAAACCAAACAAATGCAGTTCTTGGAATGTAGTCATTTATTGTGAATGCTGGCAGGAGGTGACAAACCTTTTCTGACAAAAGTTTTAATATTTTTGACATGTATTTATGAGAACCTGAGAAAATTGTCTGCAGTAGATGGTGGTGCTTCATCAATTTACATTTGTTTCTGCTCAGAGAATCTCTTCTGTTAACATCCCGTAGAGTCCTTTGTATTAAGAGGGAATCTCTCATTTGGAGATCTAAATCAGATCTAAAGGCAAGGACACATCAGATCTAATGCAATCCCCAGAACTGTGAGTTAGACTGAAAATACAAGAGAGGTAAAAATGTAAATTTAATTTAATATTTATTTATTTATTGGTGAGGGTGCATGCACACATGCTCTAGAGGGAAAGAGAGAGAGAAAGCAATCCCAGTGAGGCCTGGATATGCCACTTTCCTTTACCCATATCCATCCCATCAGGATCCTGGGTACACATGTACTTGCCTGTTGCACTTTCCAAGTCGCTGGGACCAGGATTCAAACAAAGATCGCCATGTGGGCTCTGACTCCCTCTGCAAAGTGCTTAACTATCTTGCTACTCATACTTCTGAAAAGGCAAGTAATACACACTTTTTTTCTTTCAAGAGTATTGTCAAAATAACTTCTTTTTTTTTTTTTTCCTTTTTCTTCTCTTTTTTACTTAACTAACTTGGTGAAATTAAAAAGGAAATCTGTACTAAGGAAGTGAATTAAACGTAGCATTTCTTTGGAAGGGGATTTGGAAAGATCTGATATAATTTTCCTCCTCTAACTCCTGCCATTAAAACACACAAAATTATGTTTACCACCTGCTGGCCCCTTCAGTATGTTTTTCAAGCCACCAGACCCAGGATTCCAATTGCACAGTTGGCCATGTGGGATCCAGCTGCCTTAACTACCACACCACCAACTGGCCCCACATTTCACTATTTTAAGTGTAAATTATTATGAATTACCATCTAACTTTAATTTGAAGGTTTCCCTAGTTTATTATAAAATATAAGAAAGAGACCTCCTAGAATAAGTATGGAGGCTCATTAACCCCAAATATTATCTTTTTGTTGTTTTTTAAAGTTTAAAGTTTAGCTCTGATTTTAGATTTGGGGCACTTAGAGAATAATGCCAAGCTGATTATCATTCTCAAGTGAGCTTTCAAGAGTTCATTAAAAGTTAAGAAGAGAACAGCATGCTCTAGGAAGCAGCTATTTTTAACAGTACCAAATTTGAATTCACCTACTTTAAAGCTTTTCACTGTTTTTAGAAAATATTTCTATCAATAACTTTTAGAGTATAAGTCTATTGATATAGCAGTTCACATTCTTATATGGCAGTAGTCTGACATTTTTACTTTCTTGACTGAATTTATCAGAATCAAATTATTTTACTTTGAGAGAAGCCTAAACAGATAAGCAGAATGTACAGGTTGCTCTAAAAAAGCAAGCAAACAAAACCACCAAAATTTTTGGTTTACTTGATGTCCATCAGTATATATTATTATAATTTGATTTGATAAATTGGGCTAAATATTCTTGCCTCATGGAAACTTTGCTGTATGGTTAAGGGCTTCTTCTAAAAGGAAAAGTTTAAATTCCACTAAAATATAAAATCCTATAAAATTACATATAATTTTGTCTCAAATAAAAAAGAAAAGTCCTTGAAAGCGATACTGTCTTGTTAGTAATTTAGTCATATCATAAACTAAGCATATTTTTAAGTGTACTTACATCTATAATTGTATTAGTGTACATGTACTATCATTAAATATTTAGAGAAATACTGGAAAAAACATGAGAATCACATAGTGTGTTTAAAAATAGTTACGAGACAAAAGAATGCCACATTTTTGAAATATGTCTGAAATGGATCATAGCTCTTTTGGTTGTTCACTTTGTCTGGAATGTTCTTGCTTCTCTTTTATTTGTCCAGCTACTCTTCACTCTTAGGTACCAGCTTAGTAATGTTTTTCCCCCCAAATATATAGCAGCCTATAAGCACTTACTGCAATGTTTAGGTGTGTATATTTTCTCTACTAGAATTTAAGCTCAAAGAGTGAAGGAATTGTGATTTTTCCAGTGTTTGTTTGAAGAGTCATAATAGAGTCAAACATTTGACTTTAGAATTCTAGGTCCTTCTGTGTATCAGTCAGTGGCCTGCTAGGAATCAGATGGTCATATGAAGGGTGTAATTAAAGAGAGTTTTAATGAAGGGACTGTTTAGAGGTGCTGGAAGTGTTACCTGGACCAAACTAAGATGGAGAAATGCTCAGGAACTATTGTGAAAGAAGTAACAGAGCTGAATGGCAAGCAGATTTTATTCAGGAACTATTGCACTAGTTAGCGATAAAGAGACATCTGATTCACAGTTCCAAATACAGTATGATTAAGTGGGAATTTATGGACTATTATAAGTGTGGGAATTAGTGGGTAGAAAAGTACCAAGAGTACTTTCAAAAGTAAGGAGAGATTCTGGCAAAACTAATTGAACAGAATTCTTGCTGAAGGCAGGCCATGGGATAAGATCCCATATTATCTGGGGGATGGCGGAGAATTAAGAAATTGACAAGGTATTGAGATGATCAACTGTTGAGAGTGGGAGGGTTTTCTCTAAACTGATAAGCTCTGCTTTTGCTAAAATTGGACAAAGAAAGGATTGACACAGAAGTCCAAAGGTTGAGGCCTAGTTGGGAAGTGTACAGAGGATCCTGACTATAGTTTGATCAAGGGGAGTCTTTTTCACTAGTAACAGTGAGAATGTCTAGACCTAAGGAATAAAGGAAAGAAATATTCTAAGGTCTTAGATTTCAGGGTGTAGCCACTACTACAGTGGACCGAGCAGTGGTGGAATTGGGCATGAAGAAGATTGGGGAATGAAGGATAAATGTTTAGGCAACTCAAAAAGAGGCAAGTAAGCAAGACAGCCCACATGTGAAGGTTAAACTCCTGGTGTACACGGCAAGGCAAAGAAGGGCAAATGGCGACTGGAGTGGTCAGTGAAATATTCTTACTGGCAGGTGCTTTTAGACCAATTATCCATTCCCTTTAAATTTACTTTCTTATTAATGAAATATCAAAAGTAAAAACTAACTGATAGTTACAGGATTAAAACAAAGTGAAGTAGAAAATAATTTAGCATTTTTCATTCTTTGTAACTTCCTTGTTATTGGTAATCTGAGTATGGAAACAAAAATGCAAATCCCTTAGGTTCCTGAAATTCGAAAATTCTTCTGATGTGAGAGTTAATAAGTTAAATATACCAAAAGTGAGGCTGAAGGAGCAAAAGATATAGTAGTGCAGCCAAAGCAGCACATTTATTTTGGACAATGTAAAATTTTATTATATCTAACCTATAAGAAAGAGAAGCTGTTGTGAAAAAAGGGGGTGACTCTGTGTGTCCAGCACACATGTACGTCTCCAATTTGTGTGGCAGCATTCTTTGATCATGGGCTCTGTGCTGGGGGTCTGTGTTCATACTCTGGCTCTGCCATTTGCCAATGTTGTGAACTTGGGCAAATTAGCTAGTATCTCTGTCCTTTAATTTTTACGTCTGTACAATGGGATAACAATATTATTTGTTGTAGAGTAGTATGAGATATACAAGCTAAGCTCTGGGAAAAGTTGGGAGTGTAATAAGTATTCGTTAAATGTTGCTACTATTATAGGGATGTGTAGTAATTTTCCAACATATATAGTGTTACTTTTCTGCCAATAGACAGTCAATTTTATTTGAGATTGTTTTGATGAAAGAATTTGCTGATGATGACTGTATGGTGACAAAATTGGGATTGAAAAATCATCTTGTTTTTGGGTGGCCTACTTAAACTGACTATCTGGTGGATTATATTGAAACTCATCTTGAAGCAATGCAAACATTGAGTTTAAGTCATAACTTTTTAGATTGTTGTGTACTGTAGATATGTTCCTTCTTGACAGTACGTTTGCCTTTATCTAATTACCTTAAGAAATTTCTTTATGTAAATGTTTTCTATTATGGTGAGGCAAAATTATGTGTGTGTGAATGTATATATGTATGTAGAGGAGAAAATATTTCAATTATATACAATTTTTTTTTTGAGAGGTTTTTGCTATAGGGCGCGTACTCTCGCCAGACAGACAGAAAGAGACATAGAGACAGAAAGAGAGAAATCACCCCCCATGGTCACGCCGCAATCCCTTCTCCTCCATTCTCCTCTTGGGATCTTGGGCACGCACACACACGTGCCCGGCGTGAGTTTTAAGCCACCGGGTCCAGGACACGAACCGTGGTCGACTATGTGGGAGTCCAGCGACATAGCCATTATGCTAACTGCTGGTTCCCTCAGATATATACAATTTATTAGAACAAAAAATCGTAGTCAATGAAAAACAAATTAGTTTATTTTTATCCATGTATCAGTTTTCGGAATTAACATAATCTAGTCAAATGGGAAAAAGACAGCCATATAGCTTTGTATACCTAGGAGACTAAGTGAATCATTACACTTGTTAATTATTGAGAAATAGTCTTTGTTCTTATTCAAAGTACCTTCATTATATTCACAATAAGTAGTAAACAGAGTAATAAAATTGGGTGAATTATTTTCAGGAAGAGTCCCCATAGTGTAAGGACTGTAAGAGATCATTTAGTCTGACATACTCTTATTACAGAACCAGCCTCTGCTCAGGGCCACAAGAGAGATGAAGAAAAGTACAGGGCTAAAACAGGAAGAACAATTAGACTGACTTAATTAGCTCTGGAGATCTGAACCAAAAGGTCAAAGAGCCTCAAGGGCAAAGATCCTATGCTAAAGGGTGACTGACCAGGAATACAAGAAAAGTCAATTCACAGAGGGAAGTGGACAAAAGCCAAGTAATCTTGGACATTGAACAAGGGGGGAAAAAATCCCACAAAGAATATCCAAAGATTTTCTAGTTGTTCTGAAGTACAAGAGTAACTTCATTCTTAGGATCCATGAGATTTTCATGTAACAGACTTTTTTTTATACTTCTACAAATGCTGAATTACATCTTTCTTGAGGCAGTTTTGCCTTTGTGGTAGCTTTCTTCTATTAAAAAATATCAACAGTAATATTGTAACAACTACATTAGCATACAATGAAAGATAGCCGGGCTAGATTATGATGATTATCTCTTGATTTTATAAGAAACTAAAACAGTTCCATGGGTCCTTAAAAATATAGTGGGTTTTAGGCCCTTTGCTGTGGTTGCCCAGTGGCAATGCTGGCCTTGACTTGACCTTTGAGAACACTCTTGTTTCCTATCCATAAGTAATCTCTACCTAAAAAAGTATTCTCCAGCGAGATTTCTTTTTTTCCTATTTTATAAAAAAAATGGGGACCAGCAGTTGCGTAATGGCTATGTCGCTGGACTCCCATGTAGTCAACTGCGGTTTGAGTCCCAGACCCGGTGGCTTAAAACTCATACCGGGCACGTGTGCACACATGCCCAAGATCCCAAGAGGAGAATGGAGGAGAAGGGATTGCGGCGGGGCCATCGCCCCTGGGGGGGGGGGGGGGTGATTTCTCGCTTTCTGTCTCTCTGTCTCTCTCTGTCTGGCGAGCGCACACGCCCTATGGCAAAAACCTCTCCAAAAAAAAAAAAAAAATTAACATTATCTTTCTGAAAAAAATAAATTATTTCTTCCATGAGAGAGAGAGAAAGAGAGAGGCACCTCCAACAAGGTTCCCACACCGTGATCTAGCCTTGTCTCAGCTGATGGGCGTGCATGCATTTACCTGATGTGTTCAGAAAGATCATGGATGTGAACCCTGGACCTTTCCCATATGAGTTCAGCTGTGCCAAAACTGTACCACCATCTGACCCTTCTTCAATGAGATTTCTAATTAGTTCACAGATATATTAAAATCAGTAAAGTAGGCAGAAGTTTAAAACATCTCACGTTATTTTATTCTTAAAAAAACAAAAAGCAGACACATCTAATAAATGAAGTCTAGCTTTTAAAGATCCTAACAACTGGCATTATGTTTGTTTAAGATCAAGGTAAATCTGACTTTTGATACATATCAGATTTCAAGCTTTATTTGATTTTATTTTTAAAATAGTTTTATCTTAACAGAAAATTAATTGAATACTTCATACTCACATATGAATCTTGTAACTTTTTTTTTTTTTTTTGAGAGGTTTTTGCTATAGGGCGCGTGCGCTCGCCAGACAGACAGAGAGAGACAGAGAAACAGGAAGCAGAAAGCAGGAAATCACCCCCCAGGGGAGATGGCCATGCCGCAATCCCTTCTCCTCCATTCTCCTCTCGGGATCTTGAGCACGCACGCACATGTGCCCAGCGTGAGTTTAAGCCACCAGGTCTGGGACTCGAACCGCGTCAACTACATGGGAGTCCAGCGACATAGCCATAACGCTAACTGCTGGTCCCAATCTTGTGACATTTTGAAAGTAGGTTTTTTTTTTTTAGAGATTGACTGATATCAATGTCTATTATCAATCTGTACCTAATGTCATTTTTTTTTTTTTTTTTACTTAATAACATTGAGATCAGAAAAAATCATTATGCCTTACTCATTGGCACATACACTAGGTTTTGATGAAAAGAAATGCATTTTGCATGCACTCGTTTAGTAAGGATTGTTTAAAATGTAGGTTGTTCTACTTTAAAGCTCAATGCTCTGGACATTTTGAACCTTTTGCTTCATTAACTGCATTCATTTTAAAATACCTTTCCATTTAAAACAGGACATAATTGTAATACCTTGAAGCAAATGAGATGTTATTGTAATAATTAAATTGAAAATGAGATGCAGGTACTTTAGACCTGCTGCTGTTTCAGCTAGTTAATAGCGAATAACATTTCCATTGGTCACACTGATTTCTTTCTTTTCTAGTTGAGATAGAGCCCTGCATACTAATTGTATTCTCATGCATTTTGCAAGAGGTAAAATGTGTATTAAGCTCTATCACATTGTTTTAAATTAATTTAACTTTTCAAAGTTAAAATAGTTATATTACATCATGCTTTCATCTCTCATAAAAATGCATCAGATTTAAACAAATAATTTTACATCATAATAAGATTACTTGAATACCAAGTGCATGTTTTTCCACTATTGAATTTTTGCTGGTAGAATCAGGGGGCTTTCTATTAGCTTTCGCAAGCTCCAGGAACTTTTCACTGTTTAAAATGTGCCTCTACATTGCAGCTGGAGGTGCAGAGCCCACTGATGTGTTTAGCTGTGTGGATAGTTAGGTTGAGAGGAAAAAGCCACCTTTGCCTCCACATAATTTGATTTTTTTTCTTTCTGGAAGGAATATCATTCCCATCAAAGACTCAGCTCGGATATTGAACCATTTAATTGGGATGCATTATTTGTGTCAAACTACGTGTCAAAAGGAAGTTTCTGTCTATGGAAATGACCTAAATATAGTATTTCTCTTGATGAACTACATCTCTTTTTGTGAAGATCATTGTGCACTTTAGGTTTTGAGAAGCTGAAAACTGCTATGTTCTTAGATGCCCCTCATTTTAGCTATTGCCCATATCATTATCGCTCTTATTGTTCCTTTGTCTTTAATCCTATTTCAATAATAACGATTAATGATGATAGAAGATAGATGTTAACATTTATTGAGCACTTACTGTGAGCTGGGAACTATACTTAATGTTTTGAAAGATTACTACACTTAATTCTTTTAAGCACATAAAATGGATGCTCTTAGATCTACAATAAGCAAAACAAAACAAAAAAGCAAGCATAAAAACAAGCAAACAAACAAACAAAAAACCAGGAACATCAGTTGTGGAGAAACTTAACTTAGGTTCTAGAGATAGTTAGTGGACATCAAATTTGATTCTAGGCCGTCTGGCTCCATAATTTATACTCTCAACTTTTCCCTCATCCAGGCCTACAGGAGCTGTTAAGTAGAAATTGAAAGGGTATGACTGAAAATGTAGGCGATGCTTTTATTTATTTTTATTTTTTTGAGAGGATTTTGCCATAGGGCGCGTGCACTTGCCAGACAGACAGACAGAGACAGAGAGACAGAAAGCGAGAAATCACCCCCCTGGGGGGATGGCCACGCCGCAATCCCTTCTCCTCCATTCTCCTCTTGGGATCTTGGGCACGCACGCACACGCACCTGGCATGGGTTTTAAGCCACCGGGTCCGGGACACAAACTGCGGTCGACCACGTTGGAGTCCAGCGACATAGCCATTACGCTAACTGCTGGTCCCCCGTAGGTGATGCTTTTTAAAAAATATTTGTGGACAAGCAGGTGACATAGTGTTCAAGGTGTTGGAGTCCTATATGTTCTACTGTGATTGGAATCCTGGAATTGGCAGCTTGAAAATCACACTGGGCAGCTGTGCGCATGTGTGTGCATGCCAAAAATCCAGAAATGAGAATGGAAAGTAAGGGTTGTGGTATGGCCATCCTTCACTGGGAGGTGATTTTTTCACTTTCCCTCTTGTTTTTCTCTCTCTCTCCAGCAAGTGCACATGCCTCATGGAAAAAATTAAAAACAAAACAAAACAAAGCAAAACAAAAACGGGGGGGACTGGTTTCTGGTTACAATCTTTAACCTGTGCTCTTAAGAGAATGAGGGAAATCTTACTCTCAGGAAGCCTCCTTTCCCCCTGATTCTCTTTAATGTTTTTAAGTCCTTTGGTTTCAAGCCTGGTGCCATGGGTTTCCAAACTCTGTCCCTATTGCTCACCATACTCCCACCTGTTCTCCTGCAACTCTTACTCTGGGTGGTTCTCAATCTTCTGTTCCTGCCCTTGTTACTAACTTTCTGTATTGACTTTGGCGTTTCTGGATGGCTAAAGCCATCTGTTATTTGGGTTTATGTGGTCCTTCTCCTGGCTGCTGTGTTTTTGCTGAGTGTTTAAAGGAGAGTCAGTTTCTGTTTCCTACATCTCCACTTTTTTTTTTTTTTTTTAAATAATATTTGTAGTTTAAGGCAGAACTTTTTTTCCTCCTGCTTCAAGGACTTTGAGAGGGTGAACTGGAAACAGTACCAGTGCTTCTGAGGGTGAGTATCTACTCTTTCCTCAAGGATAGTCCTTTGCAGAAACTACCGAGGATTAAGAAGCAGCACTGGCTCCCACCCTAATGTCAGAGCCTTAGACTTGGGGACAACTATTAGAGTGGTGTTTCTCATTGTGTGGGTTCAGCTGGAGATGTGCATCCATGGTTTTAGGTCTCCCAGAGGGTTTGACTCCCACAAGAGTTTTCTTTGAGGGACCCCTTTCTTCCTCCTTTCTTTCTATTTCTTGAAATAATCAAAAGATTTTAGTGGAGAAAGTTAACTACTCTAGTTCCTTTTATCTCTTTTTATCCCTCAATCTCCCTATAAACTTAACTCCAGTATGGTCTTCATTATGTTTCTATACAGTCTTTTGTTTTTCCCAGGCAAGATCTCTCCCTGTTGGGTTTCCATACTCTCATGGAATGAGGGCAACTGATGCTATCTTTATCTTTCCTGCTCCTAGATTCGTAACCCAAGACCTTATTTCCTTTTTTTCCTATCTAGTGTGTGACCTGCTTGTTTTCTCTCTTGTCTTTTTTACAGTTATTACATTTTCTTTTTCTTGGATTTATTTTTCCCTCCAGAGAGCTGGCAAAACTGTTGAGTTGTCAGGAAGGTCATGACACAGTTTTGCATAGAAAAATAGAAAAAATACATCGTGACTTTCCAGACAACCTAACATTTGTCATTTCCAATTCCTCTTTCAGTGCATTTTTTAAAAACAAATAATTTCTGCTTCATATGAGTGTTTATGGTTAGCTCATAAAAAGCAAATAAAATTTACAGAACCAGCAAATAATTGAGAATTGTGGAAGTTATATATATATATATATATATATATATATATATATATATATATATGTGTGTGTGTGTGTGTGTGTGTGTGTGTATATACACACACTCTCTACACACACTCTCAAGACTTAATTCAGAATGAAATAGGAACTAGGTATGTTTCCTGCAATTCCTGAAGCTGTCCCTGCCTTGAGTTTTCTGCATGGATGTTACCCTGCCAGCATCTGGATTTTATGTTGGGTCTCAGGCAGCTCAACAGAGCTCAAGGAGAGTGAGGTTGACTTGGTTCCTGGCTCTGCTGTTAGTCCATCCCTTTCAAAGAGCCCTTGTTGGTCCACTTCTTTTTTCATTCCATAGATATTCTTACTGGCTTATTCACACTCAGGACTTCAGTCCCCACCCAACATATATCTGCAGATTTACTCATCAAATGACTCAAAGAATCATGTTTCTTGCTACTTGGTAAGATAAGTCAAATTAGCATGAAAATTTCTTGGAAACTAAACACTGTGTCTATGAAAATGTCTTAGCTAATGAGGTAGCATTGAAAAAAGTTGCTTTTAGGGAACTATAACTTACTGGGGAGATAAAGTTTTAATAAAGCTGAATCTAAAAGATTCTGTCTGTTCTTGGCCTGAATTATGAGGCCATGGAAACAAAAGATGACTCCAAGATAAATACTTAAAAAGTTAGAGTTAAAGCTGCAAAAATAATGACTGAGGCCAAAAATATTATTAATAAATTTATTGACTTTCCAAGTACACTAAAATTTTTATGAAACAAGTTGAGCAGATGCTTAATTTATGTGTAGAACGTTACTTTGTGACTTATCTGAGTTCAGCGGAGATAAAAATGATTTTTATAAATAAAGGGTTAGCAATTTTTGGCGACTGTGAATGAAAAGACAAAGGGCATAGCTATATTAGCAATTTTGATCTTGATCTACTCCACAGGCATTTCAGTAGCTACTATTTCAATTCCTTTTAAACTCCCCTTTTTTTTTTTTGCATTTTCATAGCTTTACTTCCAACACTAAAATGCAAATGTGAATTTTCGTTTTAGCATATTATATCCCTACCTTGTAAAAATCACTATAAATTCTTAATTTTCTAATACTCTCCTGCACTTTTCAGGAATCAGGAGAAGAATGTATGAATAAAATAAAAGGGTATAAAAAGGAGTCTTATGTAAAGTGTGATTAACATAGGGAAAGTGGTAGAAATATTGGAAGGAAGGACTAGAAAAAATGGAGACATTGGAGACAGTTAAGGGAAAATTAAAGATGTTTAGTAAATTATGATCTTGAATGTTCAGATCAGCTGAATGGATTTTGCTTTTTCCTGTTTATTTGGGTAACAAACATATTAAACTTCTATTACTGTTATTTGAAATACTCCCTGTATAATAATTTAAAAAACACCCCTTTCTTCCTTAGAAATACCTTACCAACTTTAATTTTCAAAGTTCAAAGTGTTGATGGTTTTAAAATAAACCCTATTGAGTATTGATTGCTGTCTAATGGCTGAAAAACTTTTTTTTAGTAAATTCATTTTGAAATTTTCTAGATTTTGGTCAATTTATTACATGTACTTAACTACCTCTTTGACATTAAAATAGTTGCAGCAAAATTTATGCATATATATGTATTTTTAGATTATTAAAGCTGCCTATACCAAAATAGCTGAAGGTTATACTTAGAATCAGCAAATATTTCTTTCTTCTCAGCCTTTTCTTTCAAATAAAATTTGGTTTATGGTCTAATTAGGGATAGCATATGGTGAACAACAATAACAAAATGACACCTTGATGAAAACAAAAAGACTGAAAGCTAAATAGATTAGGCACTTTTCCACAGTTTTCAAGTTTTGTGAGCAAATCACTCATAGAATGTTGTTCTGAATCAAATAATTAGATTGCTCACTGTTTGCCCACCTGCTCTCAGTGCAAATACTGTCTACTTCATATCGAGAAGGTTCCAGCTTCCCTTTTTTAAATTTTGGTTTCCATGCTTTTTAATTCTTAGGAATATTTTATATGATAACAAAATCATTCCCAGAATGACCACTAGTTCCATTTTGTTCTCTAAGTCTTCATCTCTGCCTTTCTGCCTCTTGATCTGTTACTGTCCATTGCCCTCTGAATCAAGTGGAAATTTCATAACTCTACCTTAATATTCTCATTTGCTTTGCCAACTTCACTTACATATTTTCCTGTGGTGATTCTTCCATTGCCACTTCTCTCGTTAACAGTTTGCCTTCCTTTTCCCCCTACATTGCAATCGTCCATCTGGTATCTTTTCCTTATGATGAACACTCTGTAGGTAGCAAAGGGCAACTCTTCTCCATTCACTATTCACTTACCTGTCTTTAAATGCAAGTCACAATTTTACTTTTACAATTATGAAGTTGAAGTTAATGTGTCTTATTCCAGGATAATTTATCTATGTCTATTACTTACATACATATAATTATTAATAAATATTGCTAATCATTACATAGATCTTAAAGATTTATTATCAAATTTGTATTATAAAACATTGAATTAAAACAATAATTATTTATACAGTCATTTATATTATACATGTAAAATATTCATATACAAGGGATAGTGGGAATAATTTCTGTTCACTGGAAGGACAGTAAATATTTGTTAACTGAGGTTTAGAAAGAGTATTTCTGGCAACATACAATCTAAGCATTTTGTACTCATGTTCTTACCTATAGAAGTTAACTATTAATTGCTTAGGATTTCCTATAAAATATTTAAGTTCCTTGGTTGTCTTAATTTGTATTTCAGGTTCTAATATCTGATACAGTTTTTTAATTAAGAATCATTAATCATATCTTATTTTCAAAATGTGTTGAACATTAATTGGAATAGTCTATTGACAGTGTAAACCTAGGCAGCATTTTAATTGCAAAATAACAAGACCATATAGGAGAAAATATATCCAAAACAATAACTAGGTTTTCAATTATGTAATAAATTTTTGTCAAAAGATTGTTATGCAAGTGATATTTTTCACACAGCATAAGTCATATGGTGCTATTGTCAGTGTTTACAAAAGTCTTATCATCACAGTGTGGTGATAGTGAGATGGTGCAGGTGTTCACTAACTACACCTAGGGTAATTTATTTATTTTACCTGATAGTCAATCTGGAACATAATAAAGTATTAAATAGAAAAACACAGCATGATTGAATGTTGTATGTACTACAATACAACTGTCATGTCAAAGAATTGTTTTGAAGATGTTTTTGATTTAAAATGTACATGTAATGAGAACAAAGGAGAAAATACTGAGGAGTTTATGAAATGACAAGCTTATAAATTTTATAATTTAATATAGGGTATGTTTTAGCAATAGCAGTGAGTCATTTGTGAGCAACAGGAAAATACAAAAGATATTTTTTGTCTTAAAATTTCTTCTGTGGGGCCAGCAGGTGGTGTGGTGGTTAAGGCACTGGACTCCCACATGGTCAACCACAGTTTGAGTCCTGGACCTAGTGGCTTGCTTTCTCTCTGTCTCTCTCTCACTCTGTCCCACTCTGGTCAAATTAAAATATAAATAAATAAATAATGTTAAATACAATAATTTTTTTTTTTAACGATTTCTTCTGTGGGCCAGCAGGTAGTGTAATGGTTAAGGTGCTGGACTCCCATGTGTTTGACTGCAGTTCAAGTCCTGGATCTGGTAGCTTGAAATTCATGCCAGGCTCATGTGTGTGCATGTCCAAAATCCAAAGAGGAGAATGGAGGAGAAGGGGTTGCAATGAGGCCATCCTCCCTGGGAGTGATTTCTTGCTCTCCTGTCCCTCTGTCTCTCTGTCAAGTACACATGCCCTATAGAAAACATCTCTCAAAAAAATTCATCTAGCATAATTTAGTTAATGTTTAAAAATAGGGATTTTGAAATGAGAAGTGTATTTCTCTCTCTTTTCTAACCCTTCCAGCTTTGTAATCCTTGGAAAGTAAATTTTCAGAGATTGAGTATTCTTGTCTGTGAAATAAGGTTAATATGGTCCACATAACATTTGAGGTTGTGAGGAGAATTGAGTAAGTTAAAACACACCAAAAAGAGCACTACAGTGTGTAGTAGTTATCTTTATCATATTATAGTTTTGTATTAAATCATTGGCTTCTATTTATAGCAGTACATAAAAGACCTTGAGTCTATTTCTTTCATGGCAAAGGGTAGGTAGTAGGGCAAAACTATTGTCTGATAAAAAATAATTAAAAATTACTTTAATGTCAATAACCATTACAGTTCTATCCATTGAAATTCTATTAGAAACTTGAGTGGATCCCTGGGGAACCTAATAGTTACTATCAGCCTCTGGTCAGTAGTAGCTCTCCAGATGCTCTAGCCCACATTTGTTCTTTATTTTATCTTGATTCTATATACCTCTCTTTGTAGGAACTTCTGAAGAAGTAAGTTTACTAATGTTTATCAAGCACCAGATTTATGTGAAATCTTTTCATTTAGTTTATGTGTTTGCTGTTGATAATTGTCCTTTCCCATCAATAATTTTAGGCCTTTTTAAAGAATTTAACAATCGAAGATTGGAGAAGGTAGTGACTCCCATTGCCATGTGACAAAAAGGTCATGCACCTATACAAGAACCAAGGCTTTTCTCATTGCCTAGCCCAATCTCTCACTAATCTTCCATGCTATTTCAAATATTACTATTTGTTTTTCTTTCCAAAGCTCAAAAAAGGAAGAAAAGAAAAGTTTTGGTCAGTATGTGGGTTACTAGTATAGTTTGCTTTAGGTATTTCACCAGATACTTTATATGTATCGTATTAATTCTCTCCTTGACTCTAAAAATCAGCCATTTTGTTTTCCTCTGTGTTTGCTAGAACACTACTGGCTACAATGAAGGGAACATAATTGCATTCAGAATGTTGTAATAAAAAAGAAAGCTATTTTGCATAGCAGTGTGCCCAGAAGTAAAAAGAGAAATAAGTATCAGGTCTATGACCTACTTGCAGGATCAACTGTCCTCTTTTGTGGAATGGGTGTGTTGGTGAGCATATCTGTTGGGGTGATAGTGCCAAACTTTGGAATTTTAACTTACATAAGTGCAAACTAATTGCCAAGCTTTTTGCTTACAATCCCTTGTTAGGTTTGGTATTATCTAGGTTAAATAAAGAAATTTAGATTCAGCTATATCTAACAAATTATTTGAGATTATGCTTATCATAATTGGTAAACTGGACATTCAAATCTAAATTTTTCTGGTTTTCCACTGACCATCCTGTTCTTTTTTCTAGTGAATGCCTTGGAAATACTGAGAGCTGATTCATTCATCTGCTTCAATTAAAGTATAGACTAGATATTTTTACTTGCTTATTTTTTATGGAGAGATTACTTACTTATTTATTTAGATTACATATATAAGAACTATCTGCTGGGACCAGCAGTTAGCGTAATGGCTATGTTGCTGGACTCCCATGTAGTCGACCACTGTTCATGTCCTGGACCCTGTGGCTTAAAACTCACACCGGGTTCATGTGCTTGCATGCCCAAGATCTCAAGAGGAGAATGGAGGAGAAGGGACTGTGAAGTGGCCACCTCTGGGGGGTGATTTCTCGCTTTCTGTCTCTCTGTCTCTCTCTGTCTGTCTGGCGAGCCCACACGCCCTGTAGCAAAAACCTCCTCCCCCCCCAAGAAATAAAAAAGAAATATCTGCTTGGGTAAATTGAAGTATTATTGTCGTACCTGATTTATTTCAACATCTAAGTTTCTCCATGCTCATGAAAGAACCCTGAAGATACTAAAAAAATCCTCTAAAATCAGACTCTTGTTTTTTTCATTCTGTAATACAGATTGTATTTTCTGTATTTATTTGTCCATGCTAAAATTTGCATCACAACTTAATTTTGGGTTCTTTTCTAGAAGTGAAAGAGCAAATTCATTACCATCTTGCAGAACTAGTATGTATTCCCCACTCTATTTTCAGTGCTATCACATGGTAGCTTGAAATCTTCAATGGTAGGAGTATTTACACCACAGAAATTGACAAACACTATAAATGAGTTTTCCTTTTTCCTACCTATCTCTCAGCTTTTTCCACCCCAGGAGTGCCAATTGTTAAACTCTTCAAATTCATCGCTCCTCTTAACTCTTTCACCATAAAGCTTGCTGACATATTTGGGAGATTTGTGAAGAGTGTGTATCTAGGCAAAATAATTTACCTTCCTGTTCTCTAGAGATAAGCTCTGACTTTTAGAAATGATTTACGTTCTCTGAGCCTGTGAACTTCAGATTCAAATATTTTTTTATTATAGGAGTTATTAATTTTCTGGGTTTTTTTTATTTCCATGAAAAGACTTTGATAAAGCTAGTTTTTTTTTCATTTCTCAGTTATGCGCTTATCTTTTTACATGGGATATTCAGCAGTTTTCAAATTCTAACCAAGAATGTTTTGTTTGAAATATCCTTTTTCAAAAAGTGCCACTACATTTTATAATGTATTTATAAATAAATCACTTTAATTTGCCTCAAACGACCTTTCAATACAGGTCAGTTTTTAAGGAAAATCATTACTTCGGCCATATCAACAGTTTTAAATGTTAAACATGCACAGCTCTATGGAAGTTCTTAGAACAATAGATGTACACATAATTTACAGCATTTTATATTTATAAATTTAGAGCCTTAGTTATGGATCCTAATATCCTCAGTTTGAATTATATACAATAAAAGCCTTGACACTTAAATATTTCAGAATAACACAACATAACAATTTTTGACCAACAATGTCTTAGGGATCCAAAATGACAAACATATAATTTATTGTATAGATAGTCTTTCTGAATAGGCAAAATAAAAATGAGTTTTAGTGTAGGTAAGTTCAAGGTAATACATTTAGAAAAAAAATAATCTATTTTTTGGGCAGTTAATTCCAAGAGAATCTCTATACTGGAAAAGAACTTGAAGCATCCAGTTTTGTTTTTTGTTTTTTTTTTTGTTTGTTTGTTTGTTTTTGTGTGTGTGTGTGTGTGTGTGTGTGTGGTGTGTATGTGTTTTCAGAATTTTATGTACAAAGGGTCTTCAAAAAGCTGTTGGAAAATGCATATTGCGAGAAAAGTATGTGTATATTTCAAAATCCTTAGTGCCAACATGAACTCATACTTAAATTACATTTTTTCATTAGCTTTTTAAAATTCATTTATACTTCTATTTTCTGTGTATGTATGTATATATTTTCTTTCTTTTTTTCATTAGGCAGGCCTCACTGTGTTACAATCCCCCTGCCTCAGTCTCTTGACTAACTTAGACTACAGTATGTGCAATCTTTCCTGGCTTTTGCGTGGGCAGGGAATTAAACCCAGGACTTCTGTGTGACCTCAGTCTACCAAGCACCAGTGCTCAGTACATAACTACTGGTCTTGGGTGTGATGTATTTCTATTGATTAGCAAGGTCTTAACATCACTACGCATGCTTAGCAAAGATGTTAATTTTAATCTGAAATTTTTATTTATATTGTAAGTAAATCATTAGTGTCTATCTGCTATGTTATATAAACTTCATTGACGTGTCTCAGGGAAAAAATATGGAGAAATTCCACTGAGATTATCCAATCAAGAAAATATAAAGACAGTGAAATAAGAAAGAATTATTAAAAGGAATGACATATTCAGTGAGTTAAACTGGAAAAAATGAGGAAGAACTTCTTAAAATCATACTGTACAGTGACTAGTATATTTCTGGAAACTTTTCCTTGAAGATGGAGTGAAGTCTGAAAATAGGATCCAAAATAATTCTAAGATGTTCAGCTTATTTTTTTAAAGAGATTTTTGCCTTAGGGTAGGTACACTCGCCAGAGAGAGAGTCAGAGACAGTGAAAAGAAAAGTGAGAGATCACCCTCCAGGGAGGATGACCATGCCTCAAGTCTTTCTCTCAAATATTAGGTACGCATGCTAAGTTTCAAGCCACCAGTCAGGAACTCTAACCAGTCAGCCATGTAGGAGGCCAGTGATGTAACCACTGCACCATCTGCTGGCCCCTGTTCACCCTGTTTTAAACATCAAAACTATTCAACCTGTGAGCTAGATGGTGGCAGAGCAGTAACATGACACACGTGGCAAAGTTCTGGGTTTGCACCTGGAGACTTCCCTGGGCATTTGAATGTCCATGATCTGGGGCTGGCTGTAGCTGAGAGTGAACTGCATTTTGGGGACCCTATTAAGGGTGCGGTCTCTCTCTCTCTCTTTCTCTCTCTTCCTCTTTCTGTCACTTTCACTTACAGAAGAAAGGAAACACTGTTCAGCTTGTCTTAAATTATTAAAGAAGTGTATTTAGAGATGTTTTAACTAACCATGTATGTCATTGGTTCTTAAATGTTAATGTGCCTCAAAATCATGGTGATGTTTGTTTAAAACAGCTATTTCTAAACTCAACCATCTATCTACTGAACTAGAATTTTGAATGATTGTGCCCCAAGAATCTAAATTTTAACAAATAGCAGAGACAATAAAGTTGAGCCATGAAGTGATTACAGAAAAAATTTTTATTTATGTTAAGAAAAGACATTTTGGACCAGCAGATGGTGTAATGGTTACGTCACTGGACTCACACCAGTTGAGTCAGTCAACTGTGGTTTAAACCCTGGATCCCACACCTTAAAACTCACACCAGGTGCATGTGGATACATGCCCAAAATCCCAGGAGGAGAATGAAAGAGAAGGGATTGCAGCATGGCCATCATCCCTGGGGAGTGATTCTTGCCTTTTATCTCTCTGTTTCTTTGGTAAACTGACATGCCCTATAACAAGTATCTCTCAAAAAAGAAAGAAAGAAAGAAAAAAAAGACATCGGAGTATGTTTTAGAAACTGTGACTCCTTCTACTGATATAAGTAGAAGGACAGCTCCAGTTACAGTGACTCATTGAACAAGTCCTATTCTGACTGTTAAGCCTTTTTTCTTTCCTCGAGTTGTTTTCTCTTGCTGAAATTCCCTTCTCTCCATATTTACTTATTGAGGTCATATTTATTTTTCAAGACCCATTTCATATCTCACCTCTTCTGGGAAATCTTCCCCTGTTCACTCCGTCAAAATCTATCTTTTAACCTTGTGTTTCCATAACACGTTGAACATACTATAGCATTTATCACAATGTGCCTTATACCTACATAGAATTCTTTATTATGTGAGTGCTTATCTACCAGCTAGAGCAGGGGTTGGCAAATTGCGGTCTGCAGACAAAATCTGGCTTACTGCCTGTTTTGAAAATAATGTCTTATGGGAACACGGCCATGTTCATTCGATTACACATCATTTAAGGCTGCCTTTGCACTGTAACAGCAGAATTGAGTGGTAGTGACAGGGACGAATGGTCCTCAAAGCCTAAAATATTTACCATCTGGTATTTTTGAGTTTGCCAGCCTCTTAACTATGATGTGTGGTGTAATATGTACTAATTATATATTGACACTTGATAGAATGTTTTGTAGAGATTAGGTTCTCTGTAAGTTATATGAAATAATGGGTGAAATGAATTATGAAAGAGGTGAGAAATACATGTTTCTCATGACAACAGAGAAAACATCAACTCTTTTCCATTTTTTATCTCACTGAATTTTGAGCCCCTGTCCTTGATATTATTTAATGCTCCAATAGAAATTTCTATGTTAACGGGAGGGGTTCTATTGGATTGTTGGAAAAGTCATGATGCATTTTTTGCATAGAAAAACAGAAAAATGTGTCATGACTTTTCAACGACCCAATATTCTGTTTAGAGTGATAGCCATTATGCCCATGAGGCCATGGAGCACTTAATATGTAACTAGTGTAGCTAAAAAACTAAATTTTAATTTAGTTTCTCTTAATTAATATAAAGTTAAAGTATTATAGCTAGTGACTACCATATTGGACAGTGTAGAAAGGGGCAAAATGGAGAGATTTATAAATAACTCTACCTAAAAGCAAACATCACACAATGAAAGGGAGAGAGAAATTAATTTAAGTGCTATTATAAAACCTATAAGATAGCTCTGATACCTGATCCTGTTAATATTTATGCACTACATATATGTTCTCTAATCTGTTTTAACTAAGTACTCTTAAATGTACACTTAGATGTAAGAACATTGGAAATAAAGTCCAAAAGTTAAACTAAAATTCTTGCAGTTATAATCTCTCTTCTGATATTTCCATTTTTTAATTTCTCTTGAGTCTGTAGAAACCACAAAAACCTTCTTTTTCTGGTCTTACAACATTTGCATTGGTGAGTTGGCATCAATTCAAAGAATGAATGCTGCCAAGATAAAAGTGCATAAAGGAAATTCAAAGCATCTAAAATTTACACATATATTCTGTGTGTGCAGTGCATATGTGTATGTTAAGTTTAGTAATGGAACAGTGATAAGGAACAGAGAGAAGGGAAGAGGCTGATTAAAGGTTTTGGTTGTAGTATCACTGGTGGTGAAGAAGTGGAGGGCTTCCCTGTATCCCCAGAGTGTGTGTATAGTTATGTTTGCTCCACTTGTGTTACTGAACTCCGTACTTCCTTGTGCACGTGAACATATTTGAGAAGACTCCTACAGCTGCAAAAACGTGCAAATTCAAGGAGGCAGTTGCAAATTAATATGGTTAAGCCTGTGGATGTGCTTTGGGGCAAACAAGAGAGACATAGCTAGTGTATGATAAAATGTAGTAGTCACTCTGGAGTTAATTTTTGTAGTTCTTAAGCTGACAAACTAGGATGTGAACCCAGTAGAGAGATGTGACTCTTTTAACACCAACTGCTAACAGAGCCCTGACATCATATGCCTGGTATAAAACCATGACACACCTTCCTAATCTTCAAGACTACCCCTCAGCCTGTATGTTTTCTTATGATTAAACTTTTTAATTTCAATTCTTAAAGACTAACCTTAGATTTTTAAATTTTGCCTGGCCAGTATTGAATAAAAAGTTTAAAGAGGCAGGTTTTCCATGAGATTTGTATAGAAACTCTGATTTCTGTAAAGGAATATGACTTATCCAAGTTACAGCTGAGATTATTTGATTATATTAATATGGTTTCGCCTTTCAAAGTTAGGAACAAGAATTAGAATCTTCAATGTGTTATTATTTATAAAATTAAATGCATTATTTTTATAAAAATCAGTATTTTAAAAAAATAGTAGAAAAGAAAGAAAAGAAAAGAAAAGAAAAGAAAAGAAAAGAAGAAAAGAAAAGAAAAGAAATGGCCATAGAAGTCCTTATTCAAGTCCTGCACTCTCTCCTTCCCACTGATTTCTTAAGAATCCCACCAAGCTCAGGAGGAGTATTTCCCAGCCTCTATATGCTGCTGGAGGCAGTAACACACATGTTAGAAAGGGAGTGAGTTTCTTTCTTTCTTTCTTTCTTTCTTTCTTTCTTTCTTTCTTTCTTTCTTTCTTTCTTTCTTTCTTCTTTCTCTTTCTTTCTTTCTTTCTTTCTTTCTTTCTTTCTTCTTTCTTTCTTTCTTTCTTTCTTTCTCTCTCTCTGTCTCTCTCTCTCTCTCTCTCTCTTTCTTTCTTTAAAGAATTAATTACTTAATTTTATTTATTCGTTTATTTATTTTCATTTGACCTAATAAGGACAGACACTCAGAGAGAAGGAAAGTGAGAAAGCAAGCTACCAGGTTTGGGACTTGAACTGTGGTGAGTAATGTGGGAGTGTCCAGCACATTAACCAGTATGCCACCTGCTGGCCCCGAAGGGGAGTTCTTTCTGATGCTACCCTGCAGAGTGTAGAGAGCACTTAAATGCTAGATAAACAAAATGAGGATCTTTATCTGTTTATTTTAAGTAGGCCTTTTCATAATATGTTCAAAATTTCTGTTATTCAAAATGAGTGTGAATATATATATATATATATATATATATATATATTTAAAATAAAGTATTCTCTTCCTCCCTAAAGTACTCTATTCCTCCCTTGGCAGAGGAGAGAAATTGAAAGCTCTACCTAAGTGAGCCTATGTGCTCAAAGCAGGGGCAACCCTTAGTGGTAGGTAAATTCTCCTTTTCTAAATGGGGAGGGGAGAATAAAACAATACAAGTAAACTTTTAAAAAATATATTTATTTTATTTTATTTATTCATTCATTTTTATTTTAAGTTGACCAGAGAGAGACACAGAGAGAGAGAGGGAAAGTGAGGAAGCAAGCCACCAGGTCCGGGACTTGAACCTTTTTGGCCATGTGGGAGTGTCCAGCACCTTAACCACCATGCCACCTGCTGGTCCCCCAAGTAAACTTTTTAAAATATATATTAAGCATCTTTAATTTTTTTTCTTACTTACAGTACAGATATGCTTGCACATATGTGTATGTTTGTGTGAGAGAGAGAATAAGAGAGAGAGATGCAGATAGAGTGAGAGAGAGAAGTACCTTCTCCTTCCTCCAGTCCTCCAGTCCCTGGAAACCTGGTCACTTGTGCATGTGCCTGGTTTGTTTCACACTGACCAGGCTGGAGATTTGAATCATAGCTTCTATATGGGATCCAACTACTCTTAAGCAGCTCATTACCATTGTTCTTATTAAGCGTCTTTTAAACTTATTTAATTTATTAATGCAACTACAGAATAACATTTTATTAAAAATTATTTTTCCTTCATTTGCATTTTAAGGAACCATTTTCTTTATTCTTTTCATATGCATGTTTCACTGTTGTGTCTACATCACCAGGACTGTTTATTTAGTTATCTAATACAGATTTATAACATCCTCACTTCTGAATTATTTTAAATGCAACACATCCCTAATCCATGTATGATTTTATCCAAGCCACAAATATTCATTTGTATTCAGTGTAGATTTAAAAAAAATTTATTCCAAACCACATTTGTATTAAGTGTGCATTTAAAAAATTGATGTTGGTATATATTTGTGGGTGCCGCAATACTTCACTGCTACTTAAAATATAAAGTTGTACTGCCTTAGATACTGAATCAATTTGTGTTAAATTACTTTCCTTTTTTTTTTTTTTTTTAAACTGACTATCAGGTTACTTCTGCATACCAAGCCATCATTGCTAAGGGCATTTCAGGTTGATGTATATTTCCTCCAAAACACTTTATGTTTTAAGGCAAGTAATTAGATATTGCCCCAGAATGTGAGACTCTAAGCGAAGACTCAAATAAAGACCAACATTTTTTCTTAAGTGGTATTTTAGAAAGCAGACCTCATTTTGTCTATATTTAATTATTACATACAATTATAATTACATGTACTAGCTATACATGTTTATTTAGAAATTAGACTGAGGAAACAAAGGCACAAAAAAAAAAAAAAAAAAAAAAAAAAAAGCTCCAAAGAGGAAAATGTCTATAGCAAAAGGTCCCCAAGGGCATAGTGCTCTCTGGAGGGCCACCATGGCTTCACAGGGCCTCAATTTCAGGAGGCTTCACATGGTATAATTCCTTTGGTGGGTTATTACCTGTGGACATGGCTGTACTAATAGTGTTTGGAGGTATTAAACATTCTATCATGTAACTGACCTCTGTTTTGATTTTCTGTTCAGCTAGCAAGCTTCTGATAATTTACCTTTTCATATAGTTTGTTTATGAAAAGATAAAAAGGAAACTGTGACTTGTAAGAAAAGGATAATAATATGTGAAGTCAGTTCTTGGATCACCTAAACCCTACGTTTGCCTCAGTGACTTCCCCTTTCGTCTACTCTTTCTAGGTCAAGCAACTCTCCTTTAAGTGTTATTGTCTGTCTTCAGATGTTAATACATTCGGTCGTTTCAGCCATAGCTGGCCAATCTGAGACATTTAATCTATTTAAGATGACTTTTTGGTGACTTCTGTCTTATCTGCCAGGCAATGGTTTGACAGGTTAAATCACAGAGGGCAAACTTATTTCCCACGTCTGAGTCTGTAATTTGTGAAGAAAGATGTTTATAAATTCTGTTCTGCCTCACAGTAAAAAAAAATGTGTTACTAAAATATAGACAAATGAGTCAGTGCTATTGGTTTTGCAGATTTTCAGGAGTGGTGAGATTTGATCATCTTCTACCAGTACTTATGGATTGGGTATACTATCAGGCTAAGATATATTTGTAAGATTGCTGAGATGGAATATAGAATATTGTCTCAAATATTAATAATTACTATATTTTTTTCAGGAAGCACTTATTTAATACCTGTGTGTGCCAGATGCTGTGGTGTGTGACTATATAAAGGAGTATGTGACAAGTTGCTCACTCACCATCTAGAGCAGTGGTTTTTAACTGGAGATTACTTTGCTCTCTAGGAAAAATTTGGCAATGGTTGAGGATATGTTTGAATGTCAAGCACGAATGGTATGTGGTGACATCTAATAACTTCTAGTGTGATTTGGTGATGTTGCTAAACATTCTACAATGCACAGGACAGTCCTCCATATGCAGCTCAATAATGTCAATGTTGAGAAACATTGATGTGGTGTTAAGACAAATGTAAATAAATTTTAGCATGACACAGGAGAGCCTTCAACAGTATATAGAAAGCATTAAGGAATCATCTTAGTGGAAGATTGTTTTTGTTCTAGTTGGCATTTATTTTATATGCTGTTTACTCCATACTGGTTCAGAAAATGCCAAAGTCCTCATTTTTCTACTGTCATATGGATATCATATTATGACATTAGGAAGTTCAAATTTCATCCATTGACTCCTTTTAGCTATTATTTCACAGTATCCAAATTCCTAACAGGAAACAGAGTTTAACTGCAACATTGAGAATATGAAATTGAATTGGAGCTTCAATGGTTTCTTATTGGCTTTTGGAAATTATTAAAATGCAGGTCATCTGGAGGTCAGTTTTCTATTTATCTCAATAGTTCTTTGTTCTAGAAAGGAAGCATCTAATTCAATAAAGTCTTGCTTATGATGAAAACAAACTTTTCTACTTCCTGGATCCTAACATCTTTTAAAATTAAAAAGAAAGAAAAAAAGACCCATGAAACTTTATATTTGGAGTAAGAAAAAATATATAAACCATAAAATTTTAAACTGAACTCCTATGCCAAAGCAAGAGAGTTAATTAATTGACTTTTTTATCTTTCTGTGTTTTAGAGTTATGATTCTGGCTTTTCAGGCTAATGCACACAACAAGCACAAATAAAAGGGAACTTTCTGTTCAAACTGACTTTTCTTGATGAGGTTTTATATGAATATTCCCCATTCTTATCTATTTCTTTAACTTTTTTTAAGTGTGGAAAAAAATTCAAGAACCATTTGTTTAGTCCATCAAGCAAATGCTTAAACAGTTTGTTAGGCACTAGAAATATAAATGAGAGCAACAAAAGGTCTGCGTACTTGATAGAAATATAGTTAGAAAAGATTTTAACAAAGGCATGCATGCAGCCACTGTCCATAGCAGAGTTTTCTAGAACTGTCTTCATGGTTAATAATCTGACCTATTGTTTCCATAAGTATACTTATATTTGTAGGATCATATGGCTATGCTTCTAGGAGTAAGAGATTTGTGCTATCAGTCACCTTGGAGGGGGGCAGGATTTGTGAAAGAAAGCTCTCGTTTTTTTTAAGAGACTTATTTAACTTTATTTATTTATTTATTTATTTATTTATTTATTTATTTATTTTTAATTTGACCAGAGAAGGATAGAGTGAAAGAGAGAGAGGGAAAGTGAGAAAGCAAGCTGCCAGGTCTGGAACTCAAACTGCAGTCAGCCATATGGGAGTCCAGTGCCCTTAGCCATCATGCCACCTACCAGCTCTGGTAATAGAAAGTTTTACAGATTGGGTATTCTAGGGAAAAGGGATGGGACATTCAAAGGCATTTTGTAGTATGAACAACATTATTACACTTTCTCCTGGGGAGTAAACTTGTGCTCCTTCCTGGGTTTGTTGGGGAAGCAGAGGGAGAGGAACGGAGAATTCAACTTAGTTTTTGAAGGCTGTTGGAGAATATTTTGAGAATTTTAGGATTTATATCATATGCAATATAGATCCCTCAGTTTTTAAGGCAGTAAGAATGACATGAATAGATTTTTGCTTTAGAAAGATAATTCAGGGCTGGACCCATGGCCTAGTGGTTAACGGAGTCAGATCCCACATGGCCAACTGCCACTAAATCCTGGCCTATGGACTTGAAAATCACACTTGGTATGTGTGCACAACGTGCCCCAAATCTTGACAGGATGGAGAAATGAAGAGAAGGGATTGCAACCCGACCATGCCTAATGGAGGGTGTTTTCTCCCTTTCTCTGTCTCATTTCTCTTTCTTTCTAGTGAGTGTACGTACCCCCTGACATTTTTTTTTTTTTTAAAGATAGTTCATATAGTAGTTTGGATGATGGATTAGACAAAAGGGAAGCTGGAATGGTAGAAATTAGTTAGAAGGCCAAAATGTAACATAAGGCCAAAAGGTGATACTACCCAGAAGTGAATATATTCAAACATTTCACCACAAATTGAAAAAAAAACTGATTAAAAGCTAGGTGTCAGAATTGAGAAAAAATAAGAATTTGAGGACAATGCCACGTTTTAGCTTGAGTGATACAGAGAATATGGAGTAGACTAAAGAACTGTTTGGAAAGCAAAGATTTTTTTTTTTTTTTTTTTTTTTTTTTTTAGTTGCTTATATGGTATTAGGGAGGAGTTGGAAATATAGAACAGATTTCAGGAGAAGATCAGAGTTTGGGAATCATTGCAACTAAAGATGGTGGTTTTGTTTCCAAGGGGTGATGAGTTGGAATTAACACAGGGCACAGAGTGGAAAGGGAGAATGGTTGGTAGATGTTAAAAAAGGGGATCTAGGAAAATGAGCCGAGTCTGAAAGTAAATTTAAAGAAACATAGGGAGCTTCCAAGAGGCTGTTGTCATAGTAGTCAGGATGGAAATAGAAGAAGGCTGGAGGATGAACAGTGTCCACTTTTGCACAACATCTAAGAAAGGTAAACATTATGAAAAAGGCCCGTGGACTCAGTGACTAGTAAGATATTAATATTATTGACTATAATTTTTAATAAAATTTCTGTTTAGTCACCATTTTGTAGGGTTATGGTAAATGTTTTTCAAATATTATATGCTACAAAGTTCTTCCTTCATGATCTTCTTTTGTTGTTCTTGTCATCTGAATGAATTCTTTATTCATCCAAAGGTATATACATGCACATAAAAATAGAAGAGGGATACAGAAGCTATCATATCTGCCTTCTCAACGAAAGAAATTAGAATAAAAAAGGTTAAGTGTCTTGCCCAATATGTGCGCATAGTCAGTTGTAAACTAAATCTCAGATCAGTCTCCTGGTTCCTTGTCTGGTATTGCATCCATTACTCCATGCACAGAAAGAGAGAGGTCATTTCTATGCAAAGAAAAACAAATGAGCTGTGTCATTGCAGAAATGTTCTGCATGGTTTGCTGCCATCTGTCTTAAAGCTCAATCTGGACTCCCAGGAATTGAGACTGCTGAGCTGCATTTAGATGGACCATGTGGACAGGGCATGGAATATCTTTTATTTGGAGGGCTTGGTTATTTCCGTATATGGGAAATGGGAGATACAAAATAAGAACCTGAGTGTATGAAATTTTGGAAATATACTTGGACATCCTGTTTGTAAGATTCTGGACCAGCATTTTTTTGTTGTTGTTGTTAGACCTACTACTGTACCTTATGCATATTAAAATACTTTGGATACAGTACTACACATTGCTTTTAGAAGGAGAAAAATCACACAGGAAACAAGCACTGGCATGGAAGTCAGGCAATCTGGATTCAGACCCCCAACTGTGATACCATGGGCTGTTAGATGATTCACACTCTCTGGACCTCAGTTTCCTTGTTGGATTAAATCAGAGTTTTAACTAGTGGTCTTTTAAAGCCCCCTTAAATTTGTTTGGTCAACCCCATATGGCTCTTAAAATTTCAATATTTTAGCCAGAAACGCTCTCCCTAGGTTACCTAAGTCTTCTTTGTATATATTTATGTTGTGGTCTCTGTCAGCTTTTGGGTTTATAACCCTTGACATTTAGTTCTCTTTAAACTTTTTGAGTCAGGTTCTATCATAGAAGGATTCATTTAGTACCTCTGTGAGCCAGGTTTTCAAAGTTTGATTTACTGTTTTGAAACTGTCAAAGCAAAAGCCCTAAAACTTTATCTATTCAATAACAATAACAAAAAAAAACCCAACAAAACATAAACCTAGAATTATTTCCTAGGCTTATTATTTGTTGCCATGATGATATTTAAGAGTAGATATTAAGAATCCTTTATGGTCCAGCCCTGTAGCACAGGGGTAAAATGCTGAACACAGAAAGCTAGACTTCATATGGCCAATCTGTTTTGAATCATGGATAGGCAACTTAAAAACCCAATGATACAAGTCTGCTCATGTCCCAAATGCTGTGAGTATATGTGCCTTTGACAATGAAAAAGAAAAAAAATCCTTTAGGTTAAAGAATCACATGGTATTGAATGTAATTATGATTACACAAATACCTATTAAAAGATCTGCCACAAGTTGTGATTAACATAAATACTCTTAGTTTATATTTTTTAAGCACCCTCTCCAAATTAATTTCAGTACTGTCCTATGAAGTTTGGAGAATAAGCAAAAGATGTATACTAAGAAATCTGTGCTGGTACATTGTAATTTGACCTGCTTTAATTTCTGAAAAATCACTTTTTAAACTAAGGTATGTTCATCATTCCAAGGAATTACTAAAATTTTGTATTTTCTTTCATTTGGACTTTCTTAATTTAATTTTAAATATCCCATAAGATTTGTCTTATACATGAAACATTGAGGCTTTATGTGCTATAGACTTGCCTTGGGAATCCAAATGTCACATGAAAATCGAGAGAATTCTTGTTAGAAATTGTTGGTGTGAATTCTCTAAAGTGTAACCAGTTAACAGGAAGTCCTTCTGAGTGATAAAGTGGTTGTCATCACAATCAGATAGCATAAAGCAGTTCTCCAGAGTCCAACCCAACTCTTTCACCAAAGATGACTGTCAAACTTTTAATAGTTTCTGAAAATGAAATAATGAAGCATTTATTTGTCAGAAATCTAATATACATTTTTTCTGTTTTAATTTATCTGAGCATTTTATTGAATTCACTTGATGTGATTTTTCTGACTTCTGTGAGAATGACTTTTTACTTGTAAGTTTCACTTAAATTGACATTGATGGTTTAATGCATTGATGAAAGTCCTAGGAGATAGGCTATAATCTTTGAAAAATAAAATATTGACAGAATACACTGAAGGGGCTTTTTAAAGTGCATTCAATTTCTTTTGCATCTTGATAACACATTTGCTATTGTTTGGTAGCTCCCAAAGCCATGCTTCCCAGTATCTGTCCAGATGAGATTTGACAATATTGCAGTACATCTTTCTATATCTAGATTTATGCATGAAAATTAAGTTCTTGGCAGTCTGTGAATATCACAAAACTCTCATCTCCCAGACTGGTAATATGAGACAAGAAAAAAAAAAATGCCTCTTGAAAGGATGAAGGAATCTTTCTTCATGACCATTGAAGCTCTCAGACCACACACAGTCTCATTTGCTTCATAAAACATTTTACTTTCAAAAAAAGGAAAAATACATGCATACATATAAACATTTTCATAGTACTGTGTTCCAGTCACTCTTTCTAAATTACTATATGAACTGTGTGTATGTATAGATGTAAATATAGACATAAATGTAGATATAGATAGATACATAGTTATGGATATATAGATATAATCTTTACTTCATTTGTTTTGGATAGTATCCCTATGATGCAGGAACTATTATCAGTTCTGTTGTACAAAGACATTGAGGAACACAGAGGTTAAGTAATTGCCCAAAGTCACATTGTTAGCAAGAAAAGGCAGAGCCAGAGGTCAACTACTGTAACAGTGACTTGTGCAGTGCTGCCCCAACTTAAATGGGGAAAATACAATGTCCCAATATAGTTCTCAGTCAGAAAGTGTATTTAGCAGAAGCTCTTTCTCAAGACAGCATTATGCAGTGTATTAATTTTTTGGGGGGGAGAGGTTTTTGCTATAGGGTGCGTGCGCTCACCAGAAAGACAGAGACAGAGAGATAGAAAGTGAGAAATCACCCCTTCCCCCCAAGGAGGGATGGCCACACTGCAATCCCTTCTCCTCCATTCTCCTCTCAGGATCTTAGGCACACACACATGCTCCTGGCATGAGTTTAAGCCACCGGGTCCAGGACTCAAACTGCGGTTGGCTACATTGGAGTTCAGTGACACAGCCATTACGCTAACTGCTGGTCCCCAGTGTATTAATTTTTTTCCACTATAAAGCATATACCTTTCCCTTTTCCATTAGTTAAAAAAAAAATTAAACCATTTTGATGTAGGCAAGGGATTTGAAGGATATAAAGGTAGGGTAATACAAACCTTAAACTTGTAAGCAAGTGGAAGATTGATCTCTGCATTCTTATGATGTTAAAAAATAAAAATAAAAAAGGCGTAGTTAACAGGGTGCTGCTTGTCATCCCATAGGAGTTCTTTTCCCTCTGTGTGGTTTCTGTGCTCTCAGCCATGCTCCTAGGTGGCAGAGCTGCTGTGAAAGCTCTGTTAGCTAACTCGAGAGGTCAGTACCAGAGGGTTTCTGAATAGATAATTAAGAAAAGATAAATTCCTTTTATGAAGTGCAATTGTGGGTTTAAAATACGTTCTAAATGTACCTTGACTATCTATGTGAAGGGAATTCTATGCCATATGACTTCTCACCAGATAACCGAAATCCAGACTATTATATCTCATTCTGGAAAGTGTGATAGTTACTGTAGATGTGAGACCAGACATGAAGATTCCAAATGACCACTATGCGTTGGGCCCTGGAGAGATTTGTCTTGATTGCATAGGTCCATAGCCTGACTTTCATACAGCTCTCATGTGCCCTAGAGCAGAGCCTTACGGACACTGAGCCAGGTTGGGGTCATATAAGAATTTCTGTGCATCTTTTTCCCATGCTAACTATTTACAGAAACAGGGCCAAAGTTGTGATTATTGTTGTGTGGTTGTTGCAATTACTGTTGCTATTATGGTGGCACTTTTCAGAACAGTTAGCATCAGTACTGTGCTGAGGGAAGCATAATCAGATAATGGCTTTCTCCTTGCTTTATTGATTCTCCATTTACAAGTACACATTTTTCCCTATATTCTGACAGTATAGATCTTACTTCTAGATGCCAAAAATGTATTGTGCCAAGTTATAAACTGGTAAAGTACTTTTCTTAGCTTTGGGAATTCAAAGATGAATAATGACACACCTTTGCCTTAAAAAAATTTACAAACTATTGACAAAGAATGCTTCAAAAATAAGGCAAATTGTGTTTGAAAATAAGGCTGTAACTTATTCTATTTACTTGTTGGCCTGCATAATTAAATAGTGGTATATTGGAAAATAGGGCCAGTATGTCTTCATCTTTATTATTTTGGCTTACATAGAAATCTCTCCAGACTGAGTTCAGATGAATACTGAAACTCTTATATTTAGTTAAATGTACAGAAAATTGTTTAAATTTTTAGTGGATTCTTTCTTGTCCATAAAAATTAGTCATGTGTCCTCGTACAAGTCATTTTAGTTTTCTAAATGTCTAGAACCATCATAAGAGGCTGGTGAACTGATATTAGAGAAAGAATAAAAGTAATCCATTAAGAGGAGTAAAATTTTATGGATATATAACATTAATTAGTATATATTGCTATATGGACTCTAACATGAAGATGTCTCTTTGCTTTAGAAATTTGCATTTTAAGATAAAATTATGACACACAGCTGGCAAACATAGAATATGGATGATGACTCATGCACTATGAATCCTGAAGAAAGAATTAGAAACTATGGACACACAATGATTGAAATAATCCATATGGAGGAAATTCCCATGGAATTAACTCTTAACTATTAAAAGTTTCTGAATTATGGAGTATTCTTTCACTCTTCCCTTTTACTTTTTTGCTTTTTGGTCATTGCTAAGCTCACTCTTCTTGTGTTTATTTATTTATTTTTTTTTGCAACTTCAATGGTATCAATTCCATATGTTTAAAAACCTCAGTTATAGGGGCCTGCAGTTAGCGTAATGGCTATGTCGCTGGACTCCCACGTAGTCGACCGCGGTTCGTGTCCCGGACTGGGTGGCTTAAAACTCACGCCGGGCGCGTGTGCGTGCGTGCCCAAGATCCCGAGAGGAGAATGAAGGAGAAGGGATTGCGGTGTGGCCATTCCCCATGGGGGGTGATTTCTCGCTTTCTGTCTCTCTGTCTCTCTCTCTGTCTGTCTGGCGAGCACACGCACCCTATAGCGAAAAACCTCTCAAAAAAAAAAAAAAAAAAAGAAAACCTCAGGTATAATGAGAAGTAGTGCCTGGAGATGCTAATGCACTAATGACTTAAGTGAGACCTGTACGTTTTGTGTAGCTTTCATACATAACATGAGTATCACGGTTTTCAGTTAACTGTAAGCCTGTAGTCAGCTCTTATTCCAGATGTTAGTTTACAGATTGAGAAAGTGCACTGCTCTCTAGCACTGGTGTTTCCTTTGATATCTAACACTGGCTTCTAAAGTTATGTTTGGAAAGGAAGGAAAAAGTTTAATTATTCAGAAAGACAAGGAAAGCTTCTTTAGGGAGAAAACAAAAAGGTATTAGTGGGTTTTCTGTGCTACAGCTAAGCAACAAGTAAGTCAAATGTGTTTGAGCAGGTTTAAGAGACTACACAGGAAAGAAATCCAAAAGATGTACTAGTCTTCTCTTGCAACTTCACGGACCATGAAAGACACTTAAGCATAACACTCATAATAAGGAAGATATATAAGTTAATGTTTGATTGAGAATCTCATATCTAATTGTTATTTGCTTACCTAAGAGAGACAGTGAGAGAGAAAGTGAGAAATCATCCTCCAAGAGATATGACCACCCACAATATCCCTTCTCCTCCATTCTTCTGGGATTTGGGGCACACAGATGCTCACATGCACACACACACACACACACACACACACACTGCCACTACCACCACAACCACCACCACCAGGTCTGATACTACAACCATAGTTGACCATGTGGGAGTCCAGCATCTTAACTGTCATGCCACTTGCTAGTCCCAATTTTATAGATATCTTAATTCTCATGTTACTGATTTACTAAAGGTCAAGTATATGTTGTAAACTTATTTTTTTCAAAATTGATTGATTTAAATAATTTTCATTTGACTGTTATAAAAAGAATATGCATTACAAGTTAACAAAATAACAAACTCTAATAAAGTTAAAATTTAGTGCATAACTTAAGGTGAATTTCCAAATGTCAAAACAAGTATAGACCAGTCACACAAAAAAAGTTACAGGATACAACAAAAGCCAAAAATTTCAAACTATAACACTTGAATATGATCCTTAGTGCTAATAATTTTGTTAAAAGATTCAGATTTAGAATATAAATGTTTTTTAAAATGATATACTTCAAATAAATATTTTGTACTTTCTAATAATATGACTTAACACTAATATTCAAACCCTTATTTTATAATTTTCAAATGCTTTTTGGATTACTTAGGTATTAGTCACAAGCATAGTTTACAACACACACTATCATATGCTCAACTATTTTCATTTATAGTAAAACAATGAATCATATAATCATAGTCACTTTCACAATGTTAAATTATACTTATAAAATACAATTTATTTGGATATTAATGGTTTATATATGTATAGATCATGTATAATTCTTTCAATATTATCCTTTTTTCTATGAACTTTTTTTTTTTTTGGAGAGGTTTTTTCGCTATAGGGCGCGTGCACTCGCCAGACAGACAGAGACATAGAGACAGAAAGCGAGAAATCACCCCCCGGGGGGATGGTCACGCTGCAATTGCAATCCCTTCTCCTCCATTCTCCTCTCGGGATCTTGGGCATGCACGCACACGCGCCCGGCATGAGTTTTAAGCCACCGGGTCCAGGACGCGAACCGCGGTTGACTATGTGGGAGTCCAGCGACATAGCCTTTACGCTAACTGCTGGTTCCCTCTATGAACTTTTAAAGGTTCCTCTTATATATGCATATATGTCAGCTTTTAGGCTTTTCCCCTGAGGTATTATTGTTTAATACAATAAAAAATATCAGTAATAGTTGCTTGGGTATATTTAGCTTATCTTCTCATGAATAGTACATTTTAAAAATAAATTGATTAGTTTTATTACTTTTTATAGCAGTAAAATAACTGTTTATTAAGTAATTGGTCACTTAAATAAATAAGTTAATAGTAAAAGTTTCTGTTCAACTGAATTATTTAAAAATATTTTAATATTGAAGATTTTTAAAAATTGCTTTCATTATAAATGCATACATTTATTCATAGTAATTGATAAGGGAGATTCAAAACTCATGTCATGTGATCATTGTTAAAATTATGATGTAGTACTGTAGAGATGGCGAGTAACATGAAGACTGAGAAGAGATTTGAAGAATTGCAAAAAATAAGTTCATGATGATACGCAAAGCATTTAGCCCAGGGGAGGCAAAAGTCACATGATTGTGCCTGAGCTCTATGTGGGACATGGAGACCATGAGAATAACACCTCACCATATATCAGAACCTCTGTGGAACCTGGGACTCCCACCCTGATATTTTAATTATTTAGTCTGTAGGAGTCCTAGGCAGGGATATTACTTAAAAGGTTTAGGTACTTTTATTGTACATTTAGGATTAGAGTGATTATTCCTGATCCTCAAACTTTGAAGAGAATCAGATTTTCCTGAAGGGCTTTATAAGGTCTTTTGGCCACAACCCAGAGTTCGTGATTTGGTAGACCTGGAGTTAAATTAAGATTTTTTTTTTGTACTTCTAATTTTATCCCAGGTGGTGATGATGCCGGGGTTTATGTTTGTTTGTTCTTTATTTTTAAGGTTTTAGCCATAGGGCATGTGCACTTGCCAGAGAAAGAAACAGAGAGAGGGAAAATGTATGCACACATGCCCAGAGTGATTTTCAAGCCAAGGGTCCCAGACTCGAGCTGTAGTCAACTATGTGGGAGTCCAGTGCCTTAAACACCGTGCCTCCTGCTGTCCTGATGATGCTGTTGGTATGGAGGTCAAACTGAGAAATGCTGCTTATTACCATTCTAATGAGAATTTTGGTGTCAAGATGCATGACAGTGCTATTCAGCAATTAGGATATTATTTTCAAATCCTTCATGAAAGAAGGTGAAATCATAAACAAATATATAAACACATAGTCTTGAAAGTGAAACAAAACTGAGGGAAATATTTTTGTCCTAAAAATATACCTATAGGGTATAGGAAAATTTTTTATGGGACATGAGAATGGAGAAACCATTAATGACATCACATTTCAGAGGAATGCAGAATACAAATGGAAAGAAGGTATTTGCCTTGCCTCTCCCAAAGAGGTGATTTTCCACATTTCATTATTGGACATCCTTTTTCCACTTTTCCTTTCTGACACTGCAAATCTACAGATTTTTTTTTTTTTTGTCAGAATCTTTTCCCCTATTTATTACTAGGCATTCACATTTGGAAATGAGCATCTTGTTTCTTTATTTGAACTGGAATTTATCCATGCTACGGATGTACTTTGGCAAGAGTAAGAGTTTATTTACTCAGTGTCACTCATATTTTAACTTATCAAGAAGACCAAAGAAGTTAATGGCATGGATTTCTGTGGTTATTGAAACCACTGAGGGTGAAGTATCAAACTGTTCTGGTGAGTGGTAGGAAGTTCTGCTTCTTTCCATAATGATGTGAGTGGCATGTGTGGGATGAGAAAATGCTAGAAAACACATTGAATTTGAGGTCATGGATCTTTGAAAGGGTCATGTGTATAGATACTTAAATTTTACTCAGGGTGTTGTTAATGTAGAGAAAAAGATTCTGTAAGGACTCTGAGATGTGTCCTGAACACCTGAGGTAGGTACTGACAATGAGTAGAGGCGGATGGAAACAGATTCCAAGGGTGTTCAAGAAGCAGGGACTACTAGGCAATCTATAATAGTGAATCTCTTAGAAGCAATAAGGAGGATGAAGAGAAGAGTGGACTGTCTTTAACAGACATTGGGAAGATTGGCAAGCTTTTAAGCATGAAAGAGCTTAAAAGAATGGTATGGAAGAGATGGAAACTCTTAAACTTGAAAGAATTGAAAGGAAACTGGTATGAGAATAGGGGAAATCCAAGTTTTAGTTCAGAAAAGGAGCTTAAGCCTTCTTAAGGAAAAGTCTGAGGTCAGTGTATGAGGCCACCTGAAGGGACTCTTACTGAGATGGGCTGCTGTCAGGAAGTTCAGGACTTGAATGATTAAGGTGGAGTGATAAACACATAGAGATCACACAAAGTCAAATAGTACTGTGAAAATGAGTATTAGTTATACAAAGTTTCAATATTTTCAAGAATGATAGATTATATCACTGACCATGTCACTCCTAATTTAACATCCTCAGTTTCCAATTACAATAGACATAATCTTTATATCTTTATCTTCATTTTGTTCAGCTCTCCCTCATTCACTATTTATACTCAGGGTATTTTATACTTGGGCTCATTTCAGTTGTTAAACAGTCACCTTGAGGCAGGCTCTATAGTCTACTGGTCAAGGGAACCAGATCCCATATAGCTGAACACAGTTTGGATCCCAACCCCAGTGGCTTGAAAACATGTGGTGTGTGTACTTATGTGCCCCAAATCCCTAAAGGATAGAGAAATGGAGAAGGATTGCAGTGTGACCACTCCCCATTGGGGGATGCTTTCTCTTTTCCTACTGTCTCTCTCTTGCAATTGCATGTGCCTTCTGGCAAACAAACAAACAAACAAACAAACAAATCACATTGATTTTTCCATGCCTCAGGGTCTTTGCTTTGCCTTGAATACTATCGTTTTTATTTACCACTCCCCTAAACCCTCTTTATCTAGATAGGGTAACTGATTATGAAGGTATGATCATCTCCTTTCTAACACTCACCATATCTATGGTTATTTGCTTGTTTTATTCCCTTCTAGCCTGTTAGGAAGCCACTGAGTCTGTCTTATTCACTGTTATATATAGCAGATTGAGTATGTAATACAAGAACAAAAATATTAATTGAATAGATGAACAATGAAGTTAAATGCTAGAGTGAAGGTTAATTAAAATGTAAAATATTGATAACTGAATCTAAGAAATATCTGACATGAAAACTATGCTTACTAAGTATCAAAAAGTCTAATCAATGCTCAGAATACCTAACATATTTTTACTTTTTTATCATGAAGACTAAAGGGATGACCTGATGTAATCTAAGAGGAATTAAACGGATTATAATTATTTGCCATATAAATATATATCGTAGAGAAGAAGATAGGAAAACATTGTTTTGCAAATTATAAATAGAAAAAAAATCTATTCATTTATTGAACAAATATCTGGAAAGTACCATTGAGATTATGATAATTTAACTATCCAGTTGTGCCTATATTAAAATATATTGATAAGCATCAATTTGTCTAATTCAATTGATTACAAGTTTTTAAACTTTTTGCCATGCCAGTTTTGAAAGGTTTGTAACTTGGATAAACCAGGATTTATCTTTTTATTTTATGGGGGGAGAGAATTTTTTTGCTATATGGCACGTGCATTTGCCAGAAAGACAGAGAGAGATGGAGAGATAGAAAGCGAGAAATCAGCCTCCAGGGGAGATGACCATGTCGCAATCCCTTCTTCTCCATTCTCCTCTCGGGATCTTGGTCACGCATGCATGCACACGTGCCCGGCGTGAGTTTAAGCCACCAGGTCCAGGACTCGAACTACGGTTGACTACATGGGAGTCCAGCAACATAGCCATTATGCCAACTGCTGGTCCCCCACCAGGATTTATCTTATTACTATACCTTATACAAGACCATTATTCAATTTATTCTCAAGGCATAAGACTGAATCTAATATATGGAGAAAAGAGAATCAAGACCTCATAGCCCATATTACATACAATGTCCTGAGACTTACTCTTTTTTCTTTCTGTCTTAAAATAAATAAATTGTTAGTTTTGGTGAAAAGATTTGATGGAATAAACATTGTTCTCTTCATAAGACAACAATTCTTTTACAAATTGTTACAACTTCTTGCTATGAATCTGTATTATGAATGAAGAACTATGTGACATTAAATATAATAGCTTATTAATATTTATGATGAAATAGACCTATTTCAATGTAAAATATTGATAACACAAAGTTGGAAAATAATGCATTAAATTTTTATAGTATAAATAAAATTGAATATCTCTATTGAAATAAAAATATGCCACCTGTATTGAGTTGTACTTACCTGCAATTGCTGATGTCAATTGACAGCAAGGTTTGTTTTCCCACAGTGTGAGTGACTCTACTAATTGAGCTTATTTAGATGCAGATATATTATTATTCTGTGTAAATATTGCTAAGTTTGTAGTTGTTGTTCTTTTAATTGCCAGAGGGTGAGTTTACCAGAGAGGAGACAGAAGGAAGGGGAGGGAGAAAGCATCCTCCAATGAGGCATGGTCATGCCACAGTCTCTTCATTTCTGCATTCTTTCAATATCTGGGAACACACACACATGCACCCGGTGTATTTTCCAAGCCATTGGTTCTAGATTTGAAATGTAGCAGACCAGTTCTTTTACCTACTAGGTCACAGGGCTGGCCTAATACTGGTAAGTTTTTAAGTCAGGGCTCTGTGATAAAGAACTCTGGGTCCATAAGTAGCAGGCTGGAAAGCCTCAGTAAGTTTCCGAGTAAAACTGGGATTCTTTTTAGAGAACCTGTTATTTAGTGATACTCAAAGGAGAATGAAGATCTAATTTTTCAAAAATAAAAGGCTGGATACAAAAATTTTTAAAAAACTACTTGATTAACTAATACAATATTTTCAAGTTTGCATTACTAAGTGAAGCAGGCAATTTTTAAGAAATTACTACTTTTACCTTATTTTTAGTATTGAAAAATTATTTCAGCACCCAGAAGGAGTCACTACTAATAGTTGATATATTTTATGTTTCTCTTTTTAAACAAACTTGAGTTAGCCATGTTTAGAACTTTAATATCTCACACTTTTTAATTTTTATTTATTTACTTTTCTGAGAATTTTTGCTATAGGCCGCATGCACTGGCGAGAAACACAGAGAGAGACAGAGAGACAGAAAATGAGAAATCAACCCCTAGGAGAGATGGCATGTCGCAATCCCTTCTCCTCCATTCTCCTCTCAGGTTGATCCTGGGCACGTACGCACACGTGCCAGGGTTGAGTTTAAGCCATCGGGTCCAGGACTCAAACCGTGGTCGACTACATGGGAGTCCAACGACATAGCCATTACACCAACTGCTGCTCCCAATATCTCACACATTTCAATAAGAGCAATTTCTGCCAGTAAGTTATACTAAGTATTTTTCTGTATAACAGCTAATATTACGTAGAGATGTGTTATAGTCTTATCTGTGAACAAACATTAATTTGATAACTTTTTCTTTATTTTTGGTCACTTTAAAAATATTTCAGTATTAGGGACCAGCAGATGGTATAGTGGTTATATTGCTGGATTTCCACATGGCCAACCATGGTTCAATTCCTGGACCCTGTGGCTTGAAAATCATCCTGGCACATGTGCATGCAAACCCAAGATCCCAGGAGGAAAATGGAGGAGAAGGGATTGCAGCTTCGCCATCAAGGAGGGAGTTGATTTTTTACTTCCTCTCTCACTGTCACTGACTCACTCTCTGGCAAACGCATGCACCCTAAGCCAACAAAACTCTTAAAAGACAAATATTTTGGTATTATAATAAATATTAATAAAGAAAATAATTATGCTTAAATCTTTATGTTTACCTCAGATTATTTCTGCTCTTAAATGACATCCTATATTTAGAGTTATGAATCAAGTATAAGAGTTGTATCGGGGCCGGCAGGTGGCATGGTGGTTGAGTGCTGGACTCCCACATGGTCAATCATGGTTCGAGTCCCAGACCTGGTGACTTGCTTTCTCACTTTCTCTCTCTCTCTCTCTCTCTCTCTCTCTCTCTCTCTCTAGCTCTGTCCCTCTCTGATCAAATTAAAATAAATAAAGTTAAATAAAATAATTCTTTAAAAAAAGAGTTGTATCAAATAATTATCCTCAAATCCAGCTCCCTACATCCTTCATTGTTCTATTTTATAATTTGTTATTTAGTAAGGAAAAGAATTATGTATTTTTGCACTTATTTCATCACTAATGATCTTATACATTTTTTCATGTTTAAGACTCATGCATATATTTTTTGATGGCATTTGGTCATTATTTGCCTATAAATATTAATTTTAAATATAAAGATATTATTTTCTATAATAAGTCTTCTGGCTCCTTAGGGTTGGGATCTGGATTTTATGTCTTTAGTCTCTAAAAATGCAAGTTCTTGCCACTTACCCCATATAGAATGCAGATATTGGTTGTTAAGCACAAAATAGAAGGCAAAAAGTGGAGGGCTTGTAGGATTCCAATATGGAAATAATCCAGGGAAACTGTGGATGCTGAGGTAAGATGATTTTAGCAGAAATTATTTTTCTTTTCTTGATGAACTTGTAATCTCATGGTTTTTAGTGATCAGAAATAAGCTCAGCTTTATATAAATGGTTGTGGCAAACTAAAGCCAAAATGTATGAAACTGGAAGGCTTCAATAATAACTGTTTATTGAACACTTCCAAAAAGTGCACAAGAAATATGTATCTTACAGGGGTTCATATTTTTGTGAAAGAAGACTAATAAATGCACTTATCAATTACATATATAATTTGCCAGTTGGTGAAAGTTTTATGAAGAAAAAAAGAGGAAAAGAAAGATATTTCTGGGGAGAGTGGAATACAAATTTTAATAGAGTGGTCAGAAAAGGCTTTACTAATAAAATGAACTGAGAGAAAAGACTAGGAAGAGAACATGGAGTGAGCCTTGCCAATATTTTAGGGATCAGTGTTTCCCAACAGAAGAAATGAAAAGTGAAAATACTTAAAACAAGATCATTTCTGTGGATCTGGAGGAAATCAGAAAGGCCACTGTGGCCTGTGTGAACAGAGTGAGCAACAAGGTAGCAGCAGGTGAGGTATGAGAGGTCAGGTGGGGCTGAGCACTTGCATCATCTTGTAGCCACTGTAAGGACTTTGGCTATTTCTCTGAATGACATGGGGGATGATCAGAGGGTTTTGTATAAAGAAATTATACTTTCTGACATACTTTCTAATTTTTTTTATTTTTTTAAGATTTTTGCCATAGGATGAGTGTATTCACCAGAGAGGGTAGAGACAGAGAGAGAGTGAGAAGGTGAGAAATCACCCACTCCCTCTCAAGGGGATGGCCATACTATAATCCTTTTTCCTCAGTTCTCCTCCTGGGATTTTGGGCACACATGTATATGTGCCTGGCATGATTTTCAAGCTGTTAGGTCAAGGACTTGAACCATGGTCAGGCATGTGGGTGTCTAGTACCTTAAACACCTGCTGGCCCCTGACATACATTTGAAATGTATCATTTGGCTTGACCATCAGCTAAGAGCAGTCGAGGAACAAAGATAGTCGAGAGACTGGGACCAGCAGTTGGTGTAATAGCTATGTCGCTGAACTCCCATGTAGTCGACAGTGGTTCGAGTCCTGGACCCGGTGGCTTAAACTCACACTGGGCATGTGTGCTTGCGTGCGTAAGATCCCAAGAGGAGAATGGAGGAGAAGGGATTGCAGTGTGGCCATCCCTCCTGGGAGGTGTCTCTCTGTTTCTCTCTTTCTGTTGTATGCATGCACCCTATAGCTAAAACCTCTCCATTTAAAAAAAAAAAAAGTGGGGAGACCAATTAGAAGGGGAACCACTTAGGAGTTCTAGTTCTAGTCTCATAACCTAAGAGAAAAAATGGCAGTGAACTGAGAGAAGGTGATAAATATGGCTATAGGGAGAGGGTAGTATAGATGGTGAGAAATTATTAGAATAGCATTATATTTTGAAGGGAACGCCAACAGGATATCCTGAATGATGACTTATAGCATATGAAAATAAGAGTTATCAACAAGGATAGCTCTGAGGTTTTTTTGGCACAAGCATCTGTAAGAATGGAGATGTTATTGACTGAGATGAGGAAGACCACAAGGGACGCAAGCTTTGCAGGAAGGTTACTATTAATAGTTTGGCTTGGGTCAGAATAAACCTATGATATGTACTTGACATTTACATGGAAGTTGTTAGCTACATCATCTTGAATTTCAGGAGAGAGTCCTAGTAGAGATAAAAATATCAGAGTTTCTGTGGCATTTGAAATTATATAATTGTATGATCTCACCAAGAGAATGACTGTAATTAGTGAAGCAGCCTGAGGACTGTGATCTGATTCCAACATTAAAGATGGAACATGGGCCCTGCTGGGTGACACAGTTACCAACAAACTGAACTGCAGTGCTGAAAGCTACATGGTTGACCATGGATTTAGATCCCCAGGGATGCCTGAAAACATATCCATGCGTGTGTGCATGACCAAAGCCCTGAGCAGTTGGAGGACTTGGGAAAGGGAATTGCAGTGTAATGTGATCTTGTCCTGGGGCACTTCTCTTTCTTTCTCATGTATGTGCAGGTGTTCTAGGAGTAAAATAAATAAACTTAGAAAAAACAAAAATAACTTCTAAAATGATTGGATATATGAAGAAGATAAAGAAAAGGAGACTGACATGAAATGTTCAATAAGATGGAAAACTAAGAGTGTAGGGTTCTATACAAGAAGTCAAGAAGGGGAAATGAATGGGAGCAAATATTCCAAATTCTGCTGTTGATTGAATAAAATAATAACAGATCTTTGACTACTAGCCTATAACCGTGTTGATCCCTGATGAAATTACCAACAGTATTTTTCTTCTGGGCAGAAATCTGAATGACTTGAATGAATTAGGTTTAAGGGTAAATAAAACGACAGAGACTGGAAGCAGTAGGTAAAGACAGCTCTGGTTGGATAAGGGAGAAGACAAATCCTCTGGATATTGACAAGATATGTGTGGTCAGGTGAGAGTTCTGTTCAGGTTTAGGATGGGAAAAAAGTAAAGTTCGTTTTAGTATGTCAATTAGAATTATTCTATAGAAAGGAAAATGTGATCAACAAGAGAATAAAAGCTTGTCTTTAGGTGAGAGGTCATGAATCCTACTGCACAGCTGGAGGAATTTTCTTCAGATAGTGCTATAGTTTGAATGTGTCCTTCAAAAATTTGTGTGTCGAAATTTGTTTGCTATTGTGATAGTACTCAGAGGGTGAAGGGCCATATGGTGTCACAAAGGTAACATAATGCTGGGGCTAGCAGGTGACATGGTGGTTAAAGTGCTGAATTCCCACATGGCTGACTACATACAGTTCAAGTTCCAGACCAGGTGGATTGAAATATCATGCCAGATACGTGTGCGTGCATGTGCAAAATCCGGAGATGAGAATGAAGACAAAGGGATTGCCTCATGGCTATCCCCTCTGGGGGGTGAATTCTCACTTTCCCTCTCATTGTCTCTCTCTCTCTCTGTCTCTCTCTCTCTCTCTCTGGTGAGTGCGCACACTCTATGGCAAAAACATTTTTTTTTTAAGTTACAATGCTATCCAGTGCTGGACTCTCGTGAGGAGGTGCCAGATTCATTCAGGATGCCTTCCTTTGCATGCACGGGCGTGGCTGTGATCTGGGCTGTCAAACACTGAGATGGACCACTGTGTGAAAATCTTATTGGCGGTGCCTATCAGTTTCACTCTGTTTTTCTCTCTGTCATGGGAGACATAAAAAAAATAAATTTTTAAAACAGAGGATGGAAACTTTAATCCTACTATGGTACTAAAAGTAGAACTTTTGGGAGGCAATTAGAAGGAGATAGGGTCGTCAGAACAGGATCCTAAGATTGAATACTGATGGCTTCATAAGAAGAGGGAGAGAGACTAGAACTGATACACATTCTTGCCTGTTTGCCAAGTGATGCTCTAGTCCACCACAGCACTGCAGAGAATGTCTCTACAGCAGCAAGGCCCTCACCAGGTGCTTGCCCTCAACCTTGGATATCTTGTGAGCTACATAAACTATCCTTTATAAATCACTCAGTCTTTAATATTCAGTTGTATATAGCTGAATGGATTAAAACCGAGGGAGATGAGATAGGCCAGAGGTAACAGGTACAGATGAGAGTGCATGGTAGGTAGAAGGGTGAGAGCCCTTGGAAATACTTCTTACTTTTTTATACTTTGTGAGTTTAAATAGCTGAGAGTAAGGATAAATTATTAAAGGTTTCGAGAGAGAGAGGTAGAATAAGTGACTAAGAAAATGAATCTTCCTTCCTTAACTCTGACTTAATTTCTTAAGAAATAATTCCATGGTACTAGGGAAAATTCACAGGATATTTACATATTCAAATTGTAGGTTAATTATTAACACATCGAGCCACCCATATAATCTGGTAGAGTTGAAGCAATCCATAGTCATTTAGTTTCATGATCTCACCTGTTTGACTTTAATGACGTTCTATGCTTTTGTTTAACTTTCTGTACTACTGGTAGCAAAGGTTGGACATGTTAAGGGAAGTGCTCATTTAGCATTTTTGACATTTATCAGCAACTGGTTCAACTTCAAGTGACTAATGCCAATTATTCAGGTATAGTGGATCTATACAAAACTTCCAACACCTCTGTTTTGTCAATTATTGTACACTTAATTGCACCTATATAATATTTTCTGCCTCTGCTGCTTTCTCCTAATTAATAAAGCGTTCCTTTCAAAACAAATCTCAGGGTATATTGTAGGGAGTGGAGTTCTGTGCTACTAGTAATCACATGCAATGTTGTGTGTTTGGGCTGACTTTTTGAAGAACTCTGGTTACACTAATTCATAATGATAAATAGCATATATTGGCAATAGACAACATTTTTGTGGATAATTAAAACTCTTTTAAAAATCCATCAACTTATATCATTAACTTTGGATAGGAATATGGCAAAAGATAGATTTTCAGCTAAATACACTGTCTTTAAAAATATTGAATGTGGTTAATAAGAATGAAATGAAAATTTCCTCAGAACCATGTATATGGCCATAATATCAGTATTAATTTTTATATACTCTTTTATTTAGTTAGTTTCCTTTATTCATGACAGAATGTATGCCCACGTATGTGCAAGAGGGAGGAAGCTCTTCCCCAAGGGATCTGGACATGCCACAATCCTTTTCTCCAATGTCTTGTTTTGTCAGGATACTGGGCACACACTCACCTGCCCTGTGCATTGCTGCTATGATTGGGATTCGAATGCAAGTCAGCTGTGTGGGGTTTAGCTTTCTTTGCAAAGCATTTAACAAGTGCACTATGGAACCAGCTCCACAAGTCCTTCTTATTTTTTTTTTAATTTTGGAATATGTATGTAATAGTTTCACAGTTTTCCATTCACAAAATTCTGCTTTAGTAAAACAAAGTATTTACCCATCCATACTGTTTGCAAAACTCGTTTCAACATATCTATACAAGAATATCAGGGGGCCAGCAGGTGGCGTGGGAGATAAGAATGCTGAACTCCCACATTGCCAACCTTGACTTGAGTCTCAGACCCGGTGGCTTGCTTTCTCTCTCTCTCTTTCTCTCTCTCTCTTGCTCTCACACTGTCCTTCTCTCGTCAAATTAAAAATAAATAAATAAATAAATAAATAAATAGAGCTAAATAAAATAAACCTTTTTAAAAACGAATATCAATAATACTTAATAAATTTTGAATTGAGATAAAAATCTTTTTTTTTTTCATTTCTCCCATTCCTTAAATGCAGATGAAATGAGTGTGTGAGAACTGGAACACATTGTGATATTGGTCGATCCTTTGTGTGACACCCCCTGCCTATTTCTCTGCAGTGTGGATGATTTCACTTTTTATTTTAAAGACATTCTCATTATGTCATGATCCCTTCTGCCTCAGCCTCTGGGGTAGCTGGGACTACAGGTGGGCACCATTGCTCTTGGCCTTTTAGAATAGGCACTCATCTCATGTGTCCTCAGGTTGCCCAGTAGCAGCGTCTACCAGTGCTCACTGCCATGCAAGGACCAGGATGATGATGACCAGCATTTGTACACACACACACACACACACACACACACACACACACAAAGAATTATTATTATTTTTCCAAAGAATGGGAAGGAAGCATTTAAATAATGGAGGGGTGTGTGAGTTTTTACCACAGGCATTATTTTACAGCATTAAAATGTCTGCAGTATTGATGAAAAACCATGTTTTATCATGGGAAAAAAAGGGTATGTGTGCCCAACCACCAAATAGCTATATCTAGTTTGTACATTGGGGTTACTGCATGCTAGGTACTATATTTTAAGTGTTTACATTTATTAACACATTCAATCCCTCAGAAAATACCATTGTGTATCTACAGTAGACAAATTATGAAACTGCGGTATAAGGAGATAAAGTAGCCTTCCAATGGTCACGCAGAAATGAGGTAGAAGAGCCACTGTTTGAGCACACATAATCTGAATTTCTTTATCACTATGTATATTGCCTCTTCTGTCGTATCTGTCTATATGGAAAAGTAACCTAATACCAAACTAATTTATTGAGGTGGCATTTAGCTAACTGGAGTCCAAAAAAATAATTTCTGATATAAAGGTTTTTTTTTTTTTTAAATCTTTATTGCTATCCTTTTTTTTAAAAAAAAAAATTATTTACTATAATATTTTAACTAAATGTGCAAATTCTTTGACCCTTGAGAAGAGATTGCTTGTTGTTTTGGTAAGGAAGAGAGAAAATGAGAACTGCTTAAAAATTTTGAACCCAAATTTTTTTTGTCAAAAATTCATAGGACTGAATGTGCATATCTCTCTTGTATAAACAATTTAGACTAAAATTTTAAAAAAGAAGGAAAAACACAGCAATGCTTTCTCTAAAATAAAGAGTTGTAATTATGATGCCTTTCATTCACTACTGTTGCTTTGTAACTAACTTTTGAAGAAATCCTAGAAGAAAAACTTTCATGGCTTTTTTCCCCTCAATCTTATCACAAATCATTGCTAATGAGTAGCTTCTTCATGATGTGAAATAGTTTCAAATTCAGCATACATTGTAGATTCTCCAAATTCTAATTAAGCACACTGTTTATATTCTCAGTATAAATGAATGAGACTCAAGTCTTTCCTATGACAGGCAATATACATTTTAAAAAAATCTGACAAATTTTTCTAGTTCTTTTGGGACTTGACTGACAGAGGGAAAGAGAAAAATAAAAACACTATCTATACTCATCATTCTCAGAAAGAAGGTTCATTCTTTCAAAGTGAGTTGGTAAAATTGAAAGAGGACAGGTTTAGAATTGAAAGGTAAAAAATTGAGACCTGGTTCTCTGCTTCTCACCTCTGTACCAACCTGGGAAGTAACTTACTCTAAGTAAAAAGATTACAAATGCCTTCCACGTAGATTTTCTGTGATGGTTGACTTAGAGTTAAGGAGATGGGAACAATTTAGCATGATGTTTGGCACTCAACGGACATCACCAAATAAATGTAAAATCATCCAAAAATATTAAGTGAAGTCTTAAGACACAATATAGTCACAAAGTAGCCATGGATACTTCTAAACCTTTATTGTTTTTATTCACATAAGAAAATACTCAATCGTGTGAGAGTTCAAAGGCTTCTTATAAACACAATATCTAGCGACTGTTTTCTCCCCAAGGAGGCCTTACTGTTTATTTTGTACTGCAGCTAGCCTTTTGCACTTAATATAACAAAGATCTCCTTCCAGGTCTATGTTTTATAGTTGTAGTAACGGTGATGTTGATGATGATAACTTTATAGTTACTGACAGAATAATATTGGCACTCTGTTTGCCATTCTTGTGCTGATAAGTATATTTATTTCAGACTGCTGTAATGAATAATTCTGTGCATATTTTTTTATGGACACATTCCTACAAGGAAGTCTGGATTACAGATGTGAACTTTTAATCCCCCCCCCATTTTAATAAGTGAGTACTGGTTGGGCCCCATAGTGCAGCAGTTAAACACCCTATTTCTCACCCTCTGCCATTTCCCACCCTCCTCCCACACTATGTCAGTTTTCCAGTTGTTTTCCATTCCTTTTCCCCAAAAATTTTGTTGATTCACAAAATTTCTTAAATAATCTAACTACTTTCAATAGCAAGCTCAGCTGATAGATACATATCTGTGAATACATGTCTGACTTTAGGCATGAAATTCTGAGTAGAATGAATATACTATAAGGTAGCACCTAGCTGATGCTATATAGCTTACTACATTCATTCATTATGTATTTTTTACTACATTTTTTAATTTCAAGAAAAGTAGTTTTGGCTTTAATAACTCAAAGAAATGCTAAGAAACTATGCTTAAAACTTAAAGCCAGGAAACAGGTTGGGATTCTGTTCAAATAGTAGGTACATGAACCTGTTGGCAGCTCAAGACGGGACAATACCTTAAAAAGACAAAAAAAAAATTACAGAGAAAAAAATTACAATAAAAAAAATTAAAAGACATGGCGAGACAAAGAGAGACAGAGAGAGAAATGGAGAAAAGGAGACAAGACACACTACCTGCTATAAGTGTGGAGGGGGAAGTCTCCGCAGAAAAATCATTTTAAGTTCCTGAAAGCAGTATTTCGCAGCTGAAGTTCAGGACCCGTGTGAAGATGGGCTTGGAATTGTGCCTTTCTAGAAATGAATGTTGAGGGGGAGCTTTCTCTTTCGTTGGCCCTAAAACTGTGCTCTTTTTTCATACCCCCTAGTAAAAGCATTTCATTATCTATCCTTGGGTTTTCCTTCTTATATATTTTTTTCTTCTGTAGTTTTTGCAAGACTCTCCAGAAGCATTCATTTGATTAATCGTTTTTTTTTTTTACTCTCTAATTCTTTTAAACTAAAAATTTTATTTTATTTAATACCCTTTGAAGATAATTTGATTTCCACATCCTCTAATATTTCATTACATGTTCTTAGTCCCATAGTCCATTTGCTTTCCTTCGTGTATTGCTGAATTTGCTCCGTTATTGGGTTATTGTGTTTTTTGGACCGAAAACATCAATCAGAAAAGCAGCAGGCTTTTAGTCATATAGCTTCCATAAGTCGCTATCTTGTTTAATCAGTATGTACTAGTAGAGATTTACATCGGCTTCATAGGCAGTGAACTCCTTGGAAATAAGGAAATAAAATAGTCTCAGTGAATTAAATTATATATGCCATGTAATACATAAAAATATGCTTTATATATAAAAATATTTCCTCTTAAGACAGAAGTGGGGTAGGAACTTTTTTATTTTATTTTTATTTTTCTTATTTTTTTTTAGGCAATTAGCCTTTCTGAATTAAGACTCTGGCTGTGTGGACAAAAGAATAATCTCATTTGTACTTGATCCTCTGAGCTGCTTCTCAGAGAGCAGTGAATTATGTATGTATGCAGCAAAGGTGATAAACTCGCTCAATAGCAAACATTTATATAGTATTTTTATTTGTGGTAAAGCTTAGGCTAATGAATCAGTTTAGTAAGAACCCTGTTGCATGATGCAATCAGATACATGCTTCTTAATTATTTGTTTTATCCAGTGGAATTTATATAATACATTCTAGCCCAGATAGGATATCTTGGAATTGACAGAATTCAAACATACCATTTCCATATACTTTAACATAATTCATCATAGCACTTTTAAGTGCTATGATGAATTTTAACCAATTGCATTTGCAAATTTGGCACTAAACTTAGAATAAGAAAGAAGATTGATATGTAAGTGTGAAATGGGAGAATCTTTGAATAGCTTATGGGAGACTATTAAATCTAGAAATCATCAGAATTATGTATTTGAAAGTTTTCTTGGCAATAGAATATCTACAACCCTCATGTCACCATTTCTCAAAAAATTGCCATTAGCAGTATTAGTATTTTGTTGGCAATGTTCTATGTAAATTAGCCCCATATATAATCTTGAAAAGAAGTAGTTTTGGGGGCCAGCCTGTGGTTATATGAATTGGACCCCACATAGCCAGCTGCATGATTCATGTCTCAGACCTGGGAGCTTGGAAAACACACTACAGCTTGAAAAACACCCTGGGCATGTGTGTGTGTGTGTGTGTGTGTGTGTGCCCAAACTCTCCGAAGGAGGGAGAAGTGTAAGAGAGAGGATTACACAAGGATATTTCTCGCTTTTCCTCTCTTCTCTCTCTTTGTCTCTAAGGTGAGCACAATGCACCCTGTGGCATTTTTTCCCCCTTTTTTTTTCTTTTCAGAAAAATAGTTTCAAACAACTACATCATAATTGAGTGCTATGTCAGTGTGAATCCGTTCAATAACACTGGCTGTCAAGAAAAAGTGTTACAGTCCCAGTTTCTGTGATGCAGTTGGTAGCAGACTGGACTGAAGAACTGGAAGCCACATGACAATCACAGTTTGAGTCCCTGACCTGGTTGGCTTGAAAACACACCAGACACTTGCACATTTGCCCAGGATCCTGATAAGCTGGAATACTGGAGGGAGGGAAATCACAGTATGACCAGACCTCTGTGGATAGTACTTCTCTCTCTTTCATACACATTCTCTATCATGAATAGAAAAAAGCAAAAAGTGTGATCAAATTTGATAAATTGACATGGTTTTATTATTATGATTAGCTATAACATTTCTGCAGCAATAATCATGGCACTGTTTCAGAATACATAAAAAGACTCCATAGCATTTTAAGCCAATGATTGGGACTACTGGCTAGTACTAAGTCAAAACAGTCAGACTTAGAGTAAAGCCTCTGTTCCTGTATATTCGGCATTATTTCTACACATCTATAAGGATATTGGTAGTCATACTGAAAACATCACAATACACAAACACATAATATATACTTTGATCAGTAAAATATTAAATTGTTTATAACAATTGAAGAATGAACTATTTTAGTGTATTTTAATTCTTGGGTAATTGGTAACATATATATATTCACACACATACATATACATACATACATATATATATATATATACACACACACACACACACACACACACACATATAACCATAGTAGATAACTGAAAAAATTACATTAAAATTTCAGCAGCTAAATAAATGAAACTGGTTTTATTGCAAATCAGCAATTAACATTGCTATCATAAACATAACTACTTATTTTGTGATATTATTTATTTTATTAAAAGTATTGCTATAAAAAGAAGTAGCAAGCTTTAGAATATTTTTTGTTTAAGTTAGTATTAAATCACAAGTCTTTCCTTAAACATTGAATTTTCATCTGACCATTGAATTGTCCCTTTTACATGTTTCTAAAATATCCAGTATTGGGCAAACAGTTTCAATCTATGTGACATGGAGGTAGGTGAATTTGTGGAAGAAGTTTAATCAAACAATTACTAGAAGACATACAGGGCTAGCCAGTGGTGTGGTGTTTAAAATGGCTGGATTTTATACTCAAACTGCATGGTTTGAGTCCCAGAACTGTGGCTTGAAAAACATGCCAGATGTGTATGGACGCTTGACCAAAATCACAAAAGAGTAAGGAATGGAGGAGAAGGGATTGCAGTATTACGTTCCCGTGGTTAGGTGCTTTCTAACTTTTCTGCTTTCTCTTTCTGTCTCTCTCTAATGAGCACATACACATATGATAAATCCAAAAAATAATAACAAGGCATATATGTATAAGGAGGCTTTAACATATTCATGGAAAATGGAATTAAACTAGGACTTTCTTTTGGTGAAAACAAAAATGCAATCCATGCATATTATTTAATATTTTAAGAATACAAGAATAGTGTTTTCATATTCTTTTTTTTTGTTTGTTTTTAGAGAGATTTTTGCTGTAGGGTCCATGCACATGCCGGAGAGATAGAGGGAGACAGGAAGTGAGAAATCACTCCCCTGGAGGGATGGCCATGCCATAAACCCTTCTACATTATCCTCTTGGGATCTTAGGAATGTACAAACATACACCCAGCATGAGGTTCAAGACAGTAAGTCCAGGACTCAAACTGCAGTCTACTACATGGGAATCTAGTGATGTTACCGTTACATCATCTGCTGGTCCCTGTTTTTGTATTCTTACTGTTTAAAGTTTGAGAACAGATGAATCTATAAATTTCAATACATTAGTCCTTATTTTTCTATGTTATCAAATGTAGTTCTATGTATATGCACTGAAGCAAAATATTAACAAGAAACTGGTCAATTAATTTTTTATTTTATCTTTGCATACAACTTTGTTCAAAAACATTTTTTCTCTTACTAGCATTTAACAATATTTGCTTTATTATGCCAAGTCTTCCATCTAACTGTGATTTCTTTCTTTTTCCTTCTTTTTCTTTTTTTTTTTTTTTTCTTTTGGAGGTTTTTGCTGTAAGGTGCGCTTTCCAGAAAGAGAGACAGAAAGACAGAAAGCGAGAAATCAGCCTCCAGGGGGAATGGCCATGCTATAATCTCTTCTCCTCCTTTCTCCTCTCAGGATCTTGGGCACACATGCCCACGTGCCTGGCGTGATTTTAAGCCACCAGGTCCAAAACTCGAACCACGGTTGACTACATGGGAGTACAATGACATAGCCATTACACTAACTACTGGTCCCGTGCTTTCTTCTTAATAACCTCTCTTGCAGTGTGTTTTGAAACCTTCTAATAGACACCAGTGAGGAAAAGCAGGTGCTGCTGATGAGGGGAGGTATAAGTTAGTGGAAGATCAAATGTAGACCAGAAAAGTCTTAAAACACTTAACTGAATTGTTCCAGACTTCAGACATCAGTCTTTAATGTCTGTACAACCATTGTCCAAGTCATAGCATGCCTGACTCCAGGAAGCTAGACCTCTTTTAATTTTCTTCTCCCATAATTCTGGAAGTCCCAAGGAGATCTGACCTTTAATATTCATCTGTCCTGAGGTGGAGGCTGTTGTCCCACTCCTCTGTGAGTTGTCTCTTGTCCCTCAAGTGCAGCTTCCTTCTCCCAAAATGTTGTCTTTTACTTGTGCCGCTGATTCTCTAACATGAACACAGGTTACTCTATGGCACCTGAGAATAGAAAAGTCTACATTTGCCACCTAACAGTCCTTATTGAAAATGCTGGACACAGGTAAGAATGACTATAACTTAATTCTACCTGTAACTGTTCTCAGACTCCATTACATAAGACTCTTTTTTTTAAATTATTTATTTGTTTTTATTCATTCATTCATTCATTTTAATTTGACCAGAGAGAGACAGAGAGAGAGCGAGAGAGGGAAAGGAAGAAAGTAAGCTGCCAGGTCTGGGACTCAAACCATTGTCTGCCATGTGGGAGTCCAGCACCTTAACCACCACACCACCTGCTGGTCCCACATAAGACTCTTAAGTTGGTACCTCAGTCAGCATTCATTGCTTAAACGTCTACTATGTTTCATAGACCAGTTCTTCTTTTTAATAAGAATATACTTAATCAGATCATTTGCAGTTGGAGTTTATATCTACCTTCCCTTCTCCCCAATCCTGTTGTTCTTAATATGTCAAGCAGGAGGTTACCACTGTGTGATGGCTGAGGCTGTGTAAGAGGCCTGGGTTTGGTTCTTAGACCAACCTAAACAGGCTTGGCACAGCGGTGTGCACTTGTGGTCTGGACTAACTGGTAGGGTAGAACTGAAGGATCACAGCCTCAGAGACCCCATCAGAGATGCCTGTTTTCCTTTCTCACTCCCCTCTTTCTCTCTTTCTGACTCCCTCCTCCCCAAAGCTGATGATTTAAAAACAAAACAAAACAAAACAAAGCAAAACAAAACCTCACATACTATATTCACTCCTTCATCTATTTTTTGCTGTCACCTTTTAATAATTGGGTCCATTATCTGTTATAAAATCCTATTTCATGTGCAGAGAGAATGTAAATAGAAGAGGACATTTTACAATTATTTTTAAACATACGTGATTATTTATTAAGTGCTAACTTTGTGTTGACACCATACTAAACCCTATTTCAAACAAGTGCCTCAGGGATGTGATATAGTGATGTAAATAACTGAGAACTAATTATATATGTCCTGTAGTTTTGAGTTTAGTTAATTCAGTTTTAGAGTACTAGTAATTCCACATCAACCCATTCCTGATACTACTGTGGAAAATACAAAAGCATTATATAATAAAAGTATTTACCTTCCCAGGAGCCTATGATTTCATTGGTAAAATACATGCATGAAAATTTGAGATGATTCATAAGCAATAAACAAACAAATATAAGATAATGCATTATAAGTTTTATAAGAACTCAATATTGGGATATGGGGGCCAGCAGATGGCATAATGATTACATCGCTGGACTCCCACATTGTTGACCACAGTTCGAGTCCCAGATTCAGTGGCTTAAAACTCATGCTGGGTGCATGTACATGTATGCCCAAAATCCCAAGAGGAAAATGGAGGAGAAGGGATTGCAGCATGATCATCCCTCCTGGGGAATGATTTCTCATTTTCTTTCTTTCTCTCTGTATCTCCAGGTAGCGCATACACCCTTAGCAAAAATCTGTATAGAAAAAAAAAATTGAGGGGACCAGCAGTTAGCGTAATGGCTATGTCGCTGAACTCCCATGTAGCCGACCGCAGTTCAAGTCTCGAACCCGGAGGCTTAAAACTCACGCTGGGCGCATGTGCGTGCGTGCCCAAGATCCCAAGAGGAGAATGGAGGAGAAGGGATTGAAGCATGGCCATGCCCCCTGGGGGGTGATTTCTCGCTTTCTATCTCTCTGTCTCTCTCTGTCTGTCTGGCAAGCGCACGCGCCCTATAGCAAAAAAAAAAAAAAAAAAAAAAAACTCTCAAAAAAAAAAATTGGGGGATATGGAATTAGTTAGTTAATTTGTTAAAATATTTTAGGAATTGGCTAGCTTGAAAAAGAGAATATTCCTGAAATATGAAAGCATGCATTAGCAAGTCTCAGAAATGCATAGACTGGATAAGAAGAAAAGTTTGAAATGAGTATCCAATTGATAGATACTCTTGAGTGTCCAACTTGGCTGTCAAGATTATATTCAAGAGGCAACATCTTAGTTCTTGCCCCAGAGGGTGTTGGCTCATACTAACGTACTTGATTAATTTCTTGATTGATAAAAATAGTGTTTTATGGGTAAATATGGTATACACTTATGAAATATTATAGTGATGAGAGAAATTGTAAGAAAACTACTGATAATTTAAAGATTCAAGCAAACCTTGAGTCATAAGAGAAGGGAAGTATCTTTGAAAATCATTAAGTAGCTGCTAATGGAAACTAAAGGCGTTGTCAGGCATTGGTTAGTTTTAACAGAGATGATATTGAGGTAGTTCACGTAAAGGGGAAATATCTGTGGAAGACATACCTGTCTATGGTAAAGGTAACTCCATTGATGAGGGCAGTATGAGAACAATACATATTCCATGGCGAATTTTTAGGAAGTCTTTCAGATAAAAATGGACTTGAGATGGGCCTTTAAGGAGACTGGAAAAATGGAGGAGAGGAAAAATATGTAAGTCTCTTAGGTGTCAGCAGGTAGCCAATGTCACAAGAATTATGCAGGGGAGTAGTAGGACACCAGATTGGCAAGGTAGGCAAAGTAATTTGGAACATCTTTCTGGTAAGGGATGCTGTGTATTTTTAATCTTAAGGATAATATAAAAACAGTTATTTTGGGGAGTCATGATTTAATTTGCATTACTTGATAGTAAGATAGAGGCTAATGGCTGGCAGAGCAGTTACTGAATAATTATAATAGTCTAAGTGAATTCTTCAGTAGAGAGGGGAGTGTAATAGGAACACAAAGAACGACAGATTAAGAGACATAAAAAATAATGTCAGTAACTGACTGGAAGTGAAAGTAAAGAAAATTCATTTTATTATCCTGTGTGTTTTTGACATGATAGGGCATTGAGAAAAATAATGTGACCTTTGCTGGTTGAGGGGCTGGTGTGTCCCTAAGACAACTTGACAAATTTGATTTGAGGTCCTGAAAGGGTACCCAGTTGTAAATGTTTGCTAGACTATTGGACATGCAATTTTTGAAGGCACAAGGTCATTTGAAAAATAAGATTTTAGAAATTAAATCACTTTAAATAGGACTTTGGGAAATGCTATATTATTTGTCTGAGGTAGCAGTTGGAAATATGAAGTGAATATAAACCCAGAGGAGTGTGAATTCTGTAAAAGTGTGGGTCCCTGAGAGAAGGGCTTAATGTTACATTGTGATTTGAGTCCCTCATTTAGTAAGGAAGATGAACTTTTCTCTGAAGTCAGAGATTAAAACTAAAAATGGAAAATTTAAAAACTACTTTCAAGTGCAACACATTGCACTTGTTCTTATGTTCTTCATGAGTTTGGTAGGATGCTATCATGCCTATGTTGTATTAGAAAAATTAGACTTCTCTTGGTCTTTGAACACTTTCTTTCATGCCAGCACTCTGGTTAGAGCAGAGGACTCTTGAAGATGAAGTGAGAGGGGCAGGAAGTTTGGATAAAGGTGATTATCAAGTAGAACTTAAAACCAAGAAGACAGAAGAAAGGCCTTTCTTTCTCCTGCTCACTGTCATAGCGGGCTGTGTTTGTTTCTGCCACACCATTAACAGCTGTGCACAACAAGTGTTCCCACTATGGTGATAGACTCTAAGTCATACACTGTATATTGTTTGCTTTCTCATCATCTCAGCATTTAACAGCACCTGATAGGTGGTCAGTAAAGTTTTACTCAGTTCTTACTATCTCCAACGTACTGTCCTGTGAGAATTGTGAATGGAAAGTATATAAAATAGAAAAGGTTCCTGAGTTCAAATCATTCATAAACTATGTCTAGAGAGACCCTGTCTATTTAATGAGCATGCTTACATGTGGAAACCATATGTGGATAATAAGGAAATTTGAAAAACTACTTTTGAGAAGTTGAAGACATGAACATGGATGCTCCTGCTGAGAATACAGAGGAAAAGACTAAGACTAAACCTCGAGCAATAGTCTTGAAAAGCAGGAGTATGGGGTGACAGAGGGAGGCATGGGTTGATGTCATGAGGAAGAACAGATAAGAATTAAGAATGTCAACTGCAAAGAGAATACTGTGACTATGAGATGTGTGCCAGTCTGCATGAGTTTGTGTGTGCATCTGCGAACTATATGTGCTGTAGCTGAACAGATCTATAAACACAACTGCATTTAGATGTTAAAGAATGGCAGTAGAAGCTAGTTCAAAGGCATTAATGATAGCAGAGTGGAGAGTCATGGAATGGCTACAGGAATGAGCAATAGGATCAAATACATTTTGGGGAGTCGAAGATTATTTTATCTTCAATTTACTTGTTGATCTGATTAAATTTCAAGACATAAATGAAGAAGCCAGACAAGTAAAATGACATGTGTCCAGTAGAGGTATCGGTCAAATAATAAGTGAAAGGGCCCCTCAAGAGGAGAGACAGTGTGGGATTGGGTGTGGGGGCATTTGACCTCACTAAGCAGAACGGAGTACGACTATTTTCCAGCACTGGAGAGAAGGATAAAAGTTAGTAGGAATACGGATTGAACTGGAGCGTGGCACTGAATGAGCTCACAAGGGATTAGATGGTCTGCCTGCATTTTTTCTTGGAGCATTAGTAGGTAAGATTTCTGTGAGAATGAGGTTGATGCAGACCTGAAAGAAAGAAAGGTCAGCTGAGAACAGACATGCTGTGAAGGTGATCAATAAGAAATGAATAAAGATGATGGGAGTTTGAAGGGAGCCAGAGATCAGCCCAGGAGAACTAAAACATTCAATATTTGAAGGAAGGAGAGAAGAAACCACAAGGAGGGAAAGGTTTCAATGTATTTGTGGTAGAAGAGAGAAGAATAGGAACTGAATTTTTTAGTTACCAGGAAGTAGAAAGGTCTCAGACACAGGCAAAATATCGTCTGAAGAATATACTCTGGACTGGGGTCAGCAGATGGTGTTGCTGGACTCCCACATGGTCTACCCTGGTTCAAGTCCTGGACCCAGTGTCTTGAAAATCACACCAAGCACATGTGTATGTGTGCCCAAGATCCTAAAGGAGAATGGAGAAGAAGGGATTTGAGGTGTGGCCATTTCCCCTTCAGGGTGGTTTCTCACTTTCCCTCTCACTGTCTCTGTCTCTCTCCAATGAGCACATACCTAAGGCAAAAACCTCTTAAAATATATATGTATACCTACACACATGTACACGCAGGGCATTTACTCTGTAACATTGCACCCATGACTGTATTTTCTAGCAGATAGTGTGTTATTGTTTCATGTCAATCTTCTGATGTAGATATGGTCCATGTGCCTAGCTTTACAGTAAAATAAAAATTTCCCCCAAACAACTAGTATTAAGGAAGATAATTCTCAGGTAGAGGAAAAGTCCTTCTACTTTTGATCCAGACCTTGTTAGAAAGAGCTTTTAGGAAACATTGATGTATGTGTTCGCTGAGTCTAGAGTTCTGATTAATGGGCATGTTGGCATGTTTCCATTTCCTTCACCTGCTGGCTAACTCGGCTCTGGGAAATCTCTTCAGGTCAAATTAAGGGTAGAGGACAGAATATAATGTCCAAGGAGATGGCTGTATATAACTTCCATTTAAATGTCACCAATGAAAAAATTGCCTGGTTTAATTTAAAGCATTTGGTTAAGGAGAGAGTTACTTTATAATTGAATAACACTGCTTCCTTCCTATCTACCCCATGGGTATGAGAGTTAAGAACTAAAACAATTTAATAAGATAATATTTCAAATGCATACAGTGCTTCCCTTTCCATATACAGAGCACTTTAAATCCAAGGGGACCGGTGTGTGTAGAGGCAATATAGAAAGCTAGGCTTGTAGAAGAATATGATTGCCTGAGTACAAACACAGGAAGGAGATAAAAGCACAGGTTCATTGTTTTCAAGATCTGTTTGATAGAATGGTGATGGATTACTTTCTTGTAGTGCAGGTGCTCACTTTATTGCAGACCATATTAAATACAAAAAAAAAAAAAAAAAAAAATCACTCAGGGGATACGCTGTTTTCCTGTGCTACACAGAGACCAGATGGGAGCTCGGGGTTGTTTTATCATATGGCCTCTAATGTTGGAGGAAGTAGCCTCAAGGATCAGAGACTGTTTAATTCCAAAACTGTTGATATTCTAGTAGTTGTAGATACACAGCTTCTGCACAGCACACATTTTTACTTTTGTGGAGTGATTCCACTTGTTTGGGTACAGTGCTTCTCCCGGTGCGATAATGGACATTTAATCACGTAACATGTACTTTCGCTTGTGAAATATCAGGTAGGATTCGGCTGAGTTTGCAGTCTTGTTACCAGCTCCGTATCTGTCTATGGCACTCCTTCATTTTCCCAAAATGGCTGATACATGTCTTTCAGCTCTTCTCACATTTTCACACTCTTCCCACACTCTTCATTCTAATTTCTCTGAGAAGTTTGAAACCATTCGTTGAGTATTACTTCACCTTCCTTTCAATTTGTATATAAATACCTGTTATTCATCCCTTCTATTCTATTTTCTATCAGAAGTCCTCAGCCCTTTTCTGAGTATAACCCTTGTCATTTTTTTCATTTGCTTGTTTTTCTTTTAAGAGAGAGGTTTCTTGCTATAGGGCATGTGTGCTTGCTGGAGAGACAGACAGAGATATAGAAAGTGAGAAATCATCCCCCAGGGAGGATGGCCACGCCACATTCTCTTCTCTATTCTCCTCTTGGGATCTTGAGCACACACGCACATGTACCTGGCATGAATTGGCATGAATTTTAAGTTCCTGGATCCAGACTCAAACCACAGTCAACTATGTGGGAGTTCAGCAATGTAACCATTACACCATCTGCTGGTACCGCACCTGTCCAGATGTGTACGTACCATCCTCCTAAATTCCACACTGTTATGTTTTCTTCCAACCTAACACTACCCTCAATTTTATATGGATTTCCAACTTCTAATACTTAGAAAAAAATCGATTTCATTTTTGGACTCTGTTTGTTTAGTAAGCCAAACCTCTGAAATCAGTGACTGAATCTTGGCAGTTCTTTTTGTCTACCTTATTGGTCCAAGTAAACTTTAGTTTTAGATTCATTCCATACCAGACTATTCATTTGAAAATGAAGTGCCTTTAGTTTCTGTATCTGTAGCTTTGACCAATGTATTTACCCGTATGCTTTTTTTCTTTAAGTTTATCTATCTGCCCCATGAGTGAGAGACAAAAAGAGACAGAAGCACAGGCACACTCAACAAAGTCCCAACTCTGTTATTCATCACCAGCCTGAGCCAGCCCCAAGTCAGGAGCATGGGAGTCTTCAGAAGCAAATGCAGAATCCCTCTGTGTGAGTCAGCCTTACAAGGCGTTAGCATTACCACTGTACCATCACCTGGCCTCCTCTGCTAGTGCTTTTATCATTTCTCTAATACTGTACACTTTTATTTCCCCATACACTCTTTTTTTTTTTAAGAGGTTTTTGCTATACGGTGTGTGCACTTGCTAGAAAGACAGACAGAGACAGAGAGACAGAGAGAAAGCGAGAAATCACCCCCCGGGGGGATGGCCATGCGGCAATCCCTTCTCCTTCATTCTGCTCTTGGGACCTTGGGCACGCACACACATGTGCCCGGCGTGAGTTTAGGCCACCGGGTCTGGGACTTGAACCGCGATTGACTACATGGGAATTCAGCGACATAGCCATTACATAAACTGCTGGTCCCTCCTATACACTCTTGAGATTTTCTTCTTAGTACTTTTTTTTTTTTTTTTTTTTTTCCCATTTTAATTCTCCTCTTTTATAGCTCTTTTTTCTTAAAGCCATGTAGATGCTCAAGACTTTCCTACCATAAGAAACAAAATAGTAAAATGAACTTTAAAAAATTCTCCCCTTAATCTTTCTTTTCTGCCTCAAAATAATACCCATCTCTCCTTCTGTCCCTAGGAAACTACTGTAGGCTTACCACCAACATTTCAATCCCATGCAGTGTTTTTTATAGTTAATGCTCACAGAAACTGTTCTCTGGCATTACCATTGATGTCTAAAATTACTTGTTTCAGTATTTGTTCACAGTGTCTGTAACATGTGTTGCTTGATTCTCCTTGAAGTTTGATCAGAAAAAACTTATGCCCTCTTGCCTTTTGGAATGTGTATCCCTTTCTCATCAGTAATGAGAAGCACTGTGGTGAAGGTCTACACAAGCTGTGGAACTTACAGGCTTATAGACCTCTAGTCCTATTTTGTCATTTAATAGTATATGGTCTTGGGTGAGCACTTAAATTCTTATAAGTCTCACTTACTCATCAGTGGAAAATAGAATGTCCTTAAAGATTTGCTATTAAGATTAGAGGTAGTGTTTGCATGTTTTGCTACATATGAAAAGCACAATAAATAACTGCTGCTATGCAAGTTCCTAAAGTCACCAACCCCACTGTCACCATCATTGTCACTATCACTACCATCATCCTATCACCATGGCCTTTAAAATCACTTTCGCCATTATCATTATCACCACTATTGTTATCATTATCATCACTTTAATTGCTGGTTCATAATTGTTCTTAGTCCTCTTTTTTCCTCTATTATTTCTTGTTCTATCTCATCTGCTTCCATTAATTGTAACCCAGCCACTGTAATAAACACCATATTGAAAAATGGTTACTTTATGTCCAATTCTTTGTAAAAAATCCCACTTCTAACTTTTTTCTTCCTAACATGTCATTCATGACATCTATAATCTTGTCTTATCTTCTAACATATTCCACCATATGCCCCATGTTTGAATCACGTATCACATACTTTGAGGTTTGTTCACCTTGGTTATTGTTTATGCAGAAAAGTGTTCTCTACATATACAGTCCAGTCGAATTATCACCTCCTTCTTGAAGTCATTTTTACATCCCTCAGCTGGAAGTGAATGATTACATATTCCTCCTATGGTGTTCACTCAGCAATTTTTTAATAGCATTATGGCATTTAAGTTGTCCTACTTTATAGTATAACAAATTGTTTATATGTGGTTTTTTTTTTTTTTTTTTTTTTTTTGAGAGGTTTTCACTATAGGGCGCGTGCGCTCGCCAGACAGACAGAGAGAGACATAGAGACAGAAAGCGAGAAATCACCCCCCAGGGGGGATGGTCACGCCTCAATCCCTTCTCCTCCATTCTCCTCTCGGGATCTTGGGCACGCACGCACATGCGCCCAGCATGAGTTTTTTAAGCCACCGGGTCTGGGACGCAAACCGCGGTCGACTACGTGGGAGTCCAGTGACAGCCATTACGCTAACTGCTGGTTCCCGTTTATATGTGTGTTTGACCACCCTTCTCTCAATCCTAAAAGCTGCTTTAGGTAACTACATTGTTCCATTTAATTTTTAATTATAGCCAGCTTTGTTTTGTACCTCAAATGGGTGATTTCTGAGATTGACAATTTTATATAAACATACATACAGACACACATGATTTCAAGGTTATTAAATTATGGCAGGTGCCTAGAACATGAACTGCTGGCCTGTGAGCACTTCTGGGCTTGAAAAGCCTTGAATGATGATTTTATATAAAGAGGTTACCTAAGATATTATAAAACTAGCAATTTTCCTTGATAATTTCCTTACCTGCTGGAAAATATTAGATACTGAGTTATAGAAGATCTGTTATTTAATTGTGTTATTTTTAATGATTTATGGCCTGCACATTTATAACTATTCATAGCATATAAAAATAATTTATTTATTTATTTTTTAGTTTTTTGAGAGTTTTTTTGCTATAGGGCACTCACCACAAAGTCAGAGAGAGACAGAGAGACAGAAAGACAGAAAGAGAGAAATCACTCCACAGGGGGGATGGCCACACCACAATCCCTTCTCCATTCTCCTCTAGGGATCTTGAGCATGCACTCACACGCGCCCAGCTTGAGTTTAAAACACCGGGTCTGGGACTTAAACTGCGGTCAGCTACATGGGAGTCCAGCGACATATCCATTACGCTAACTGCTGGTCCTAAAATAATTTATTTTTTATCTAAATTTGAGGGTAATGGAAAGGTAATCAGTCTGGCCTTGTAGCACAGTAGTTAAGCACTGTACCTATGAAATTGGATCCCACAGGGCTGATCTCTGTTCAAATCTCAGCCACTGTAGCTTGAAAAACACACCAAGTGTGCATATGTGCATTGCCCAAATCATAAAGAACAGAGAAATGGAGGAAGGAGGATTGAGGGTGTGACTATGCCCCTTGTGAGTGCTTTCTTTTTCTCTTTCTTTCATGAGTGCACACATTCCTATAGCAATTAAAAACTGAGAAAAGACCATCTATACTATGTATTCCATAATATTTAAGTTTATTTGCTATTAGTTCACAGTTTGAAAACATTGCCATATTCCTGGGAGCTTTTCTCTTTTATTCAGTTCTTGAAATAATACACATATCCTTGTCTAAGAAAAATATGTGCTTCTCATTAAATACATAGTTTTGTCAGTCCTTTTGTTTCAGTTGATTGTATTAATTCCAATCCTGGCCTCTTCCTACTTTTAATCTAGGCATCATATGTGCAGTTTTGCGCCTTTGCTTTTCTTATTCTAGAACTGCTCTTATATTTTGTCATGGCCTAATTTTATATAAAATGCTGCTTATGTAGTCTTTATATCAAATTATTTTTTTGTGTCTAAGATACTTCCAAAAAGTAATTTCTTAATGTGGTATTCCTTAAACTCAAATAAAAACAAATGCAGAATATTTATTGTGTTAATGAAAATCTTTCCACTATGTGAAAAAGAACTTTTCTTTCCAGAAAATCGAAGAAACTAGGTCAGTTGAAAAGTAAGAAATGAGGGCAATAGTTGAACAAAATGAATATTAATAGCACAAGTTATTTCATTAACATTACCATATATTATAACATTTGACCTAAGAAAATCTCATGGGCTTTTACTCATTCAATAAACAGTTTCTTAATTGTTGGAATTTTTTTTTATTCAGTTTGGTACCATATTATAGTTTTATTATAGTCTATGTGGGAAATTAACTTGGGAAATTACATTTAATTTTAGGCATGTTATTTTCTGTTATATCTTGATTAAAAATGTAAGATATAAGCAGAAGTAAATAGTTCAGTTTAATGGCGTATCATACAACTTATAGTACAATTGTGCTCATAATTATATAATCAAAGATATTTATTATGGCTTCAAATGATACTAACTCCTTATGCCATCTAAGATGGAGGAAAATTTTGTTATTTGAGTTATTTCTGAGAATGGCAGTAATGCACACACACAGACACACACATCTCAAGGACATTTCTCCCCTAGGGGTAGTTGTCATATGTTTCAGTAATGGAGATTAAATTTCTAATGGTTAGTTGGTTACATCTTTTCCTAACAGAAAAGCTAAAATTCATTAAAAACTAATTAGAAATGTATAGAAGGTTAATTTCCATGCTAAATCTTATTAAAGTGAGATAAGTAATTCAAAAAGTATCAAAGGATTGCTCTGGACAGAACCAAATAAAATGCCACTTCCAGGTATTGTTTCCTAATAAATTATAAAAGCTATGAAAAGCAAGGCAAGGCAGAAATTTAGGTCCAAGTCATCTTGCTTTCTGTGAGGAGAAAACAAATATAATGTCCACACAACTCTATTAAAAAGTGGCTCCTGGCAAAGAATCTGCGAAGTAGCAGCTGTCCATGCAGGTGGACCGCCTCCCTTTTAGTATTCTAGCTAGAGAAAATCATGCCATTTGCCAGGATAAATTTACCCTCAGCAAAACGTAACTGGATATGAATTCTAGCTGGATTCAGTGTCCAATTACTGAGCCTACCATAGGACACTATAATAGCAGCATGTCCAGTTCTCTGAATAAATTTGTCAGAGGCATTCAATGTGCAATTTAGATATATGGCATAGAGTGGGAACCAAAGGAACATATTCAGATACTGTAATTTTTCTTTTTGCTAAACGTATAATTTCTGAAATATATTAGCATTATTTTTAATGTTGCCTTCTAGCTAAACAGCTTGGGTTATTTCCATGCTGGAAAAATTAAGTGGATTCTGTTGACATCTTTTCCTACTACCTCCTACGGTGGGTGTTCTCATTCCTCCTTGGTGGTCCAAAGAGACAGGACAAGGGCTGACAGCAGTAGACAGCAGCACAATTCCTGCAGTCCCAGCTCAGTTCACATGCCCTTGTTAAGGTAGTGAACTTCCCATTCCTAGTTTCCAGGTGAAAGGCAGCCAGGAGAAATGGAGAAAGAAGAGGTAGGCAGTGCCTTACATATGCTTAAATAAGCATACTTGGGTTTGCATATTTACGTAAATAACCTAAACCTTTTAGTTTGGCTTCTTCTTTTGACATTCCCCAGATTTTCCCTTAGTAATTTCTTGCAAGCAATCTCTGCCACATTCAGGGTATTACTGTGGACCTAAATTAGGCTTATCCATTCCCTAGTGTTTCTTCTAAATGTGCCATTGTGGTATGGATTGTGCCTTGGTGTCCTCGGCAGCCTTGTTTGGTACCTATGTGGTATTTGTCTGATTTACTTTCTTACTGCTATGTTCCAAATTATACAGGAGCCCAGCACCATATAAGCTATAGTTAAAATTAAATTGGCCTACTATCTCATTGGCATTTAAAATATTTTCTGCCTGTTTATGTATTTATTTTTGTGCAAACTTATTTTCCCTTATATTAAATCTCAAGTTTTTAAGCGTGAAAATGCTAATGTTTTACTGTGAGATTTTTCTCTTCATTAAACTCACTCATCTTCAAAAATAATAATTGAAGAACTGAAAATGTTTTTATGAGCCTAGTTAGATAAAGTGTAAGTCAAGTTTGAGTTTTGCTCAGTTGCCCAGTATTTGTATGTAAGGGACAGATTTTTATTGGTAGTAAGGATTTAAACCACAGTACCCACATTTCAAATCTACCTTAACATAAAAATTCCACATAATAAATATATTTTAAAAATATGTATTGGAGAGATCTACTATGTCCCTGAATGATAAAACTGAGTAATATCTCTTTCCCAAGCTGCTCCATGTGATATTTTTGGGGTCATCTTCTTCTCCCTTTTCTTTCTCCTTGTTTTCCTTCTCTTCTGGGTTCTTCAGTCCCTTTACCTTTTCTCACTCTCCCTTCTCCTTGATGTTTTCTCTTTCTCCTCTTTTTACTATCTCCTTTTTAAGAACTTAAAGAGTTTCCTGAGGTTTACTTGCAAGTGCACGTAGGTGAAAAATAACTTAAATGTTTTGTTTAAAAAAAGAGTGGGTAATGATGGGCAACTGGATCTAGTAAGTGCTAAACCTTATTATGAGTATTCAATAATTCAACTAGCATTATACCTATAAAGTATTAAGAAAAAATAAAAGTTTAGCCAATTATGAATAAAAATATATGTGACCAAATAAGTTGATAAATGGAAGAATTATTGAAAAAATGAGATTGGCAAATCAATTATTTGAAAAAGCCAAGAAGGAAAGAGTAAATTCTCAGCATTCACATAAACATAAAAGCCATGAAATAAATCATAAACAAATTTTCATAATTCTAAATGCCACACAATACCAAAAGTCAATCAGTATTGTCTTCATATAACAGTCAATAAGTGGAATCCAAAAAATTGTTGAAGAACTGTCTCATAGGGACCAGCAGTTAGCGTAATGGCTATGTCGCTGGACTCCCATGTAGTCGACCGCGGTTCGAGTCCTAGACCCGGTGGCTTAAACTCATGCCGGGTGCGTGCGTGTGTGCCCAAGATCCTGAGAGGAGAATGGAGGAGAAGGGATTGCAGCATGGCCATCCCCCTTGGAGGGTGATTTCTCGCTTTTTTTCTCTCTGTCTCTCTCCATCTGTCTGGTGAGCACACGGCCCTATAGCAAAAACCTCTCCAAAAAAAGAAAAAAAAAAAAAGAACTGTCTCATAGTTAGAAATCATGATATAAAAATTTTATTTGTAGTAATACACTTGTTTTTCTGAAAACTCGACATTGCATCAGCAACTCTGCTAAGTGATTTATTTCTAATAGTGTATTTATTCCTGTACAGATTGCATATTGTAATCTCTGTAAACTTCAGGTGAGTTTTACAGGGCTTAAGGATTCAGGGATTGGCAGAGGCAGCACTGCAGTAACCCAGACTACTATGCTAAACTCACAGGGAAGGGTCCTGTGTTCTTAACACAAAGACCCTCTTGGGTTTGCCAGTGTCTTTTTTCTCTGTCCGTCTCTTCCTCTCTTTCTTTTTCTCTTCCTGTCATGGCAGAAATTAAGGATGGACTTGAGGGGAAAAAAAAACAAAAAACAAAAAACAAACAAAAAAAAAAAACATGGATTTAAAGTAACTCACTAAACTCAGAAGAATTTTTTAACTTTAGCCTGACAAGAGAGAAAGACAGAAAGAGAGAGCACACAAGGGAAAATGAGAAATCATCCTCTAGAAGAGATGGTCATGCCACAGTCCCTTCTCCTCCATTCTCTTCTAGGGATTTTGGGCATACATGCACACTCGACTGCCATTATTTTCAAAGCCTCCTGGTCTGGAACTTCAACTGAAAAACTGGCCATGTATGATCCAGCTGCCTTAACCTCTGTGCCATCTGCTGGTCTATGAAAGAGAACTTCACTTTTAGCTGTTGTGTTACAACCATTCAAAATAATAGACTACTCCTTTTTATCCATCTAATGTCCTATTGGTAGACATGTATATTGTTGTTGATTTTTTTCTATAATAAATATTTTAGCATGCACATTTTCATATATTGTAGCTATCTTTCTAAATAAGTTCTTTCTTCTAGTACGGTAACTATATCACAAGAGATGGACAGTTTAAATGTTACCCTGATGACAGAGCTGAGAGCAGGTATTCATGTCTTACTTCTAACAAAGGAAGTACATCTGAAGAGTGACCATTAGGACTAAACTCACTTTAGATTTGCTTGTTTTGGAAAGAAATGCTGTTTTACTTTACTTGAGGACATTGTTTCTAGTTCTCTATTAATACATTTTTAGACATAAATAGACGGCAGATTTTATTAGATTTTTGTGCACAATTGTTCTCTCATACGATTCTGACAACCAGTATTTAATGTTTTTGCAAAAGATTTTCTGGTTCTTGTAAATGAGATTCTGGAGCAAGTACAAATAGAACATGTCAGAATTGTGGAGAAAATCAAGATTCAGATAGAAGAAAGAAAGAATATGGTGACTGAGCTGTAATAGTTTAGGATGTCAAACTTAACATGATTTTTATTCAAAATGAGAAAGAAAAGGTGTGTGTGTGTGTGTGTGTGTGTATGAATGGCTGTCGGAAAAGTCATGATATATTTTTTTCTGTTTTTCTATGCAAAAGTGTGTCATGACTTTTCCCATGCCATACGTGTGTATATATGTATAATATATATGAATCCTCTTAGAAATATAAAAGCAGTTCATAGCTGGAGCATCAAAATCCATCCAGCATGAGACTAAAAGAAAAAGGATGAAAGTGACAGATTTGGCAAAGGTAAACAGGAGGTCATCAGAATGTTGAGACTGACTCTGTAAGTGATGGTGAATTTGGAGAACCAGAATAGGAAACAGTGATGTTATCTAAAAAAGCCCAAACAGCAACATTAGGAGAAAAAAACTATAGTCTTGCACAATTTTGCAATGAAGATTAAGGTTAGAAGGAAAAATGATGGAGATGAAGTTATTTTTAAAATGTCCTGTAAAATTATGTTTTTTTCTGTGCTTTAATAAAGTTATCCCTTGGGACCAGCAGTTATCATAATGGCTATGTCGCTGGACTCCCACGTAGTTGACTGCAGTTCATGTCCCGGACCCGGGTAGCTTAAAAACTCACACTGGGCGTGTGCGTGTGCATGCCCAAGATCCTGAGAGGAGAACGGAGGAGAAGGGATTGTGGTGTGGCCATCCCCCCCGGGGGGTGATTTCTCGCCTTCTATCTCTCTGTCTCTCTCTGTCTGTCTGGCGAGCGCATGTACCCTATACCAAAAAAGCCTCTCTAAAAATAAATAAATAAATAAATAAATAAATAAATAAATAAAGTTATCCCTTGGCCAAAAAAAAGTTTACAAATAATTTTTATTAGTTTTTTTTAATTAGAATTTATTGATTAGAAGCTATCTGGTGGTATGATGGTTATGTTGATTGGATCCTACATGGCCGACTGTGTGGTTTGGGTCCTGGACCTGGTAGTTCGAAAACCACACCGGGTGTGTGACCTGGTAGTTCAAAAACCACACTGTGTGTGTGTGTGTGTGTATGCATATGCATACCAAAAATCCCAAGGGGAGAAGAGACTGTGGCTGTGGCATGACCATGTCCTCTGAAATGTGCTTTCTCACTTTACTTGACTCCTTTTTCTCTCTCTCTCTCTGGAAAATGCCCTTGCCCTAGAGCAAATTTTAAAAATAACACAAAATAATTTATTGATTAATTTAAATCAGTTAACATCTTGAAATATTTTAATATGTGCACTGCTTCATTGATTTATATGTTCTTTTATGTCCTTCAATAAAATTTTTTTTTTTCCTTTGGAGAGGTTTTTTTTCGCTATAGGGCATGTGCACTTGCCAGACAGACAGAGAGAGACATAGAGACAGAAAGCGAGAAATCACCCCCCAGGGGGATGGTCACGCCGCAATCCCTTCTCCTCCATTCTCTTCTCAGGATCTTGGGCACGCACGCACACGCGTCCGGCGTGAGTTTTAAGCCACCGGGTCCGGGACACAAACCGCGGTCGACTACATGGGAGTCCAGCGACATAGCCATTACGCTAACTGCTGGTTCCCTCCTGCAGTAAAACTTTAAAAAAAAATAAATAACTTACTCTCCAAAACGTTTTATGTTTTGGTAAAGATTGTTACATTTTATAAAATTTTACTCCACACATTTACTACTAAAATTTCAATTTTACTGTTTCTGATATAATAAAATATTATTGAATTTATCCTGTGACCTTACAATCAGAAACTCTTTGAGCTCTTATTAATTCTAAGATTTTGTTTATAGACTATCTGAGTTCACATGAAGACCATAACTGCCTATTTTCTGCAACATGTTAATTTTGTCTCTTCTTTGTGATTCTTATGCCCCTTATTTTATTATATTTTTGCCCATACGTACTTAATTAAAATGTTGAATATCAAAAGTAATAGCATATATTCATGGACTAACTCTTATGGAACGCTTCTAAAATTACTCCAATTTAAGGATGATGCTTGCTTTTACATTTGTCTCTTTATGAAAGAGGGAAAGCTATTTTTAATAGATTGAAGAAGTTACTTTCTATTACTGATCATTTTATAAATTCTTGACATGAATAGGCATTAAAATTAATCAGATATGTTTTCTGCATCTATTAATATTGATAATATTTTCTTTTCTTTATGTGATGAAATTACATGGGAAGATTTTTCTAAATTTGAAGCAGCATTAAAAAATCCCTTCTTGTCACTGTTATATATATATAAATATACAACCAAAGCAGAGAGTTGAGTTAATTATGCTCCATAGTTCATAGCATGCTGTCAATATTGATCCTTACAAGGTCTTGTCTTATTTAATTCATCTTTATTTGTAAGTTTGACAAGCTTATAATTGTCTTTCGATATTATTATACCTTGTCTATTCTGAAGATCAAGGTTATACTAATTTCATAAAACTGAATCCTTTAACTCTTCCTATAGTGTTAAGCAGTATATATACAGGAAAGAATACCTATTCTATAAAATTATTAATTTTATTAATTTTTTGAGAAAGATTTTTGCTATAGGGTATGTGTGTTTGCTGGAGATACAGAGAGAAACAGAGATACAGAAATGATAAATCACCCCTCCCCCCATGGGAGATGGACATACCACAATCTCTTCTCCATTCTTCTCTTGGATTTTGGGCATGCACGCATAAGCATGTGTTGTGAGTTTTAAGCTGCCAGGTCTGGGATTCGAACTACAGTCAACTACATGGGAGTCCAACAATGTAACCATAATGCTAGTCCCCCATAAAAATTATTTTTAAAAAGTTCCTGGATTAGTTAATGATTTTTATTCTTTGGTCTATTTTGGTAACTTTTTATTTTTGAGAGTATTTTGCTATAGGGTGCATGCACTCTCCAGAAAGACAGAGAGAAAGAAAGAGAGAAATCACCCCACAGGGGGGATGGCCATGCCGCAATCCCGTCTCCTCCATTCTCCTCTCGGGATCTTGGGCATGCACACACATGCGCCTGGCATGAGTTTAAGCTAACGGGTCCAGGACTCGAACTGCAGTTGAATACATGAAAGTCCAGTGACATAGCCATTATACCAGCTGCTGGTCCCAATAAATGGACAAACTTTATTACTTCTTGTCTCCTCCTTTTTAGATATTTACAATCACTAAATTCATCTTTGTAGAATTTCATCTTTGTAGAAAAAAAATTATAGCTTACTCATGCTGCAGATATACACTATCTGTTCATAGTAAAAACCCTGCCTAAGTAACAGGCAGGTGGCATGATGGTTAAGGAACTGAACTCCTACATGGCCGACGGTGATTGGAGTCCTGGACCCAGCAGCTTGAAACTCACACTGGGTACATGGGCATGCGTGTCCAAAATCCCAAGAGGAGAATGGAAGAAAAGCGATGGTGATATAGCCATTGCCCCTCCCCCTTGGGGGGTGATTTCTCACTTTGTCTCTCTGTGTCTCCAGTGAGCACACGGGCCCTGTAGAAAATGAGTAAATAAACAAATAAATAAATAAACAAACTTTTAAAGACTAAAAACAAAAGCACAACTTAAAGGGCCAGCAGATGACATAGTGGTTATGTCGCTGGATTCCCACATGACTAACTGTGATTTGAGTCACGGGCCCAGTGACTTGAAACTCATGGTGGGCATGTATGCATGCGTGCCCAAGATCCAGGGAGGAGACTGGAGGAGAAGTGATTGTGATGTGGCCATTTCCCCTCAGAGGGTGATATCTCACTTTCCCTCTCACTGTCTCTTTCTCTCTCTCTGGCAAGTGCAATGTGCAGTAAGTAAAAAATCTGCTAAACAAACAAACAGAAAAACACAACTTTACTATGTAATGATTAAGAGATCAACTCACAATGAAATCTGGTTATAAAATAATAACTCATTTAAAATGTACTGGTTTATGATCCATAGTTCCCAAGAAAATTCGTATTATGAAATCTCTTTTGGGTTTTTCATATATGTTTCAACCATAAGTAACCATATTTTTTTCATGCCAGATGAAATAAATTTTGTTTGTAATTTTTATATTCTCTATAGCTCTAGTATTTTAAAAGATTATTCATTTTAGCTCCTTAATTGTATGTTTCTAGCAGTATAACGGATTTGTTTTAATGTATAATATATGCATTGTAGAAATAATGAAAGTATGCCTATGCCAAGTTTATTTGTGTTTTTTTTTTTTTTTTTTTTTTTTTTTTTTTAATTTTTGCCCTAAGGCACATGAGCTGGCCAGAGAGAGACAGACAGACAGGGAGGGAGGGAAAGGGAAAGTGAGAACTCCCTCCCCCAAGATAGGATGGCCATACCACAATCCCTTCTCTTCTCTTCTCTTATTGGGATTTTGGACTTGCACACCCACATGCTGCATGTTTTTCAAGCCGCGGGGTCCAGAACCTCAATAGAGGAATATGCCATGTGAGATTCGGCACCTTAACTGTGCCACCTGCTGCCCACCAACCCCATTTTTAAGCTATATGAGCTAGAAAAATAACATTACAATACGGAAGAATAACATTTTTCCAAACCAGGGAGTTGCAATTGAAGAGATTCCAGAGGTAAAGATGTACATATTTTCTACCTTTATAATAACAGTGTAGGGACCAGCAGGCGGTGTGGTGGTTAAAATGCTAGACTCCCACATGACTGGCTGTGATTTGAATCCCCGAATTAGGCGTCTTGCTTTCTCACTTTTCGTCCCTACCTCTCCCTAACCCCATGTCTCTTGTGAGCGTGCATATCTTGTACCAAATTTTAAAATAATAATGATAAATAAATATTTTTGTTAAAAATAAATAAATAAAATAAAAGTATATGGGGCAGGCCCCATGGAACTGAGGTTAAGTTTTGTGCTTGAAAAGCAGAATACCACATGACTGACTGAGGTTCATGTCCTGGCCTGTGGAGCTTGAAAAACACACTGGTGCCTATGGTATGTCAAAAATCCTCATGGGAAGGACTGGAGGAAGCAGTATTGCAAAAGGACCACGTCTCATTGGAGATGCGCTCTCTCTCTCTCTCTCTCTTTTTCTCTCTGGCAAATGCACACAGTAACTGGCAATAAATAAACAGTGTAAATATAACTTTATTGTAAAAAAAAGTAGCATGGTGGTTAAGGCAGCTGCATCTCACAGGGCCAACTCTACAATTCCAGCCCCATATCTGGTGGCTTGAAAAACACTCCATGCCCAGACCCAGAAATCATGTCCAAAAAACCAAAAAGAGGGAGAAATGGAGGAGGAGCTTCAATAAGATTATTCATTGTGGGGGTGTTTTCTCACTTTCTCTCCCTCTTCTTTCTCTCTGTCTCCTGTGAATGCATGTGCCCTCTAACAATTGTTTAAAAAAAAGACTTCTTAACTTAAAAATTGTAAGCTTAGTATTCACAGTTTGAAAACTTCATTTTTCCCTGCAAAGATGTACAACAAATATAAATAAGAAATTATAAAATAAAATAAAAAGAAAAAGATATAAGGAAAAAAAGTTAAAAATGCAAAAAATTGGGAGGCTGGCAGGTGGTGTAGTGGTTAAAGTGCTGGACTTCCACATGGCCGACCATGGTTCAAGTCCTGGACCTGGTGGCTTGCTTTTTCACTTTCCCTCTCTCTCTCATTCACTCTGGCCAAATTACAGTCAATAAATAAAGTTCAACAAAAAAATAATTCTAAGAAAAGAAGAGAAGCATCTTATTAAAAAATGCAAAAAATTTAAACTTAAATATTTATACTACTAAAGTATGTAATAAAATGTATACATATTATATTTCATGTATCAGTATAATTCAGGAGCTGACAATAAAGAAGAGGAAGAAATAAAGTAGGAGAGTATTAGGAAATACACGAGAAGCAAGTAATATTGAATAAGAGAATCTGTATTAAAATATATTGGGTATTATATTTTAGATTGTGTTCCTCACACTGAGATTTCTTTTTCTAGAGATATAACCGTATTTATCCTATTATATTTCAAAATTTAATTTGATTTGATATCCTTTCGATCACAAAAATTCTTTTTAAATGTGTATTGTCAAAATTTTTTTTAAATTATCTAATTCAGCTAAAAAGAAATATGCAAAACACACCTGCCAATTTTTTATCACTAACATAATTATGCAAGTGTTTGTATGTTAAAAAGCAAAAAGAAGAAAGAGAACTTTAAAGTCATTGAAAATATGGCAAATATAAAACTTAAAGATGGTATTTCAAAGTCTAGCACTCTAGAATAAAGATTCAAATACTTTTGAGTTGTGGTGATATGAATTTTGATATGATCACATTATTTTAAAAATATTAAATTTTAAAAATTAAGTTTTTCTAATTTTTATGAAAACAAATGGGACATATGACACCATTTTCTCTTCCTGTATTTAGTAAATGAATTAAAAATTTAAAGATGCTTTTATTAAAAATTTTCAAAGCTCAAGATGGGGGGAATTGAGGATTTACCACTGAGAGAATGTACTACATTTGGATGACTTCCTGTTGAAATTAACTGAAGCTCAATCATTATAAACATGACCGGGCATATCTTTTTGCTTTCAGTATCTTGAATTACTTTGGCTGTCTTCATTTTCAACTGACAACCACTGTTCTTTATTATCCTAATAGAATGATAAAAAGAAACCTGCATACTTTGTTTTCTGGTGTTTTATACACAAACCTCAGTAATTGGATTTTGAAACTCCATTCTCATTTTCATCCCAGGGCAGTTATTGATTATTTGGCCAGTGAGGCAGGCACTCTGGAGGGAATACATTAAGGGAACAACACTGATAAGTGGTTGCCAAAATCACTGGTCTGTAATTTTACTAATGCATATCTCTGTCTTGGGATATAAGGCTAGGAACATGCAGACACTCTTTTTCATCACTCTGTTGCCTTTTTGCCTTTCATTAGCATCTGCAATACAATGTGTATCAAAAATTAAAGAAAAGAAACAGTTCAGCAGAGATAAATATATAATATATAATAAAATATATAATAAAAAAGAGCAAATCTAGTGGAACTATTAAAAAATGAGCACAATCTATTATATGTTGTATATACATGTGTATATTCTTGGTTTAATTATTACACACTGTATGCATGACAGAAAAACATACTGTTGCCCACAAGGATGATACATAAAACAGAAATCATAAATTTAAACAATAGTTGGGAGATTTTCTGTTTTTCATTTCATGATTAACAACATGTCCAGAGACATTGTGTTCTAGGTGGGACAATTAATTTTTCCTTCATTCAGAAATTTTGCTACTCAAATGGGCTAGTGGTTATCTGCAAGGAAGATTTATAGTCTGTTCTCCCTTTCACTCATACATACTTTGATTGTGTTCTGTTGAGGGTTTATCCTTGGTTTTGAGAATATAACAAAACTTTATTTTGTATATCTCATTTTATTATAACTAGAAGAATTCCTGTCAAGTATCACCAACCCATTAGTTAAAAATAGCAGGAAACCGAAGATCCAGGAAGTTGAGATCTGGGGTGGGGCTAATGCTGGAACCCATGTATTGTGATCCTTGAGAACTTCTTAGAGGAAGCCAAGTCTCTTCTGCAGTCAGACACAGCTGGCTGCACATCCTTGGTCCTTTTCTTTGGGACATTGGGTAATTCACTCATTCATTTGGTAAAAATTGGTATGAGTTTCTCATTAGACACTAAATCATTAGTAGAACCACTCTGAGCTACCTCTTAATATCATGTTGAATATAGGCATAAGATTTGTGAAATATGACTAGTACATGGTTGGCAGTCAGTAAATGCAGTGTCTTAGTTCTTGCATCCTAAGCCTCTTTCCTTTTGATCAAATAAAGACTGTATCCTTTAGTGTGGATCATAGTAGATTATCTTTACATTAAATTTAAGTTTTTATTTTTGTAATTAGAGGTGTTTTTTTGTTTGTTTGTTTGGTGTTTTTTTGTTTTTGTTTTTGTTTTGTTGTTGTTGTTTTATTTTATTTTATTTTTTCCCTCCTGTAAGGTATGTACACTTGCTGGAGAGACAAAGAGAGACAGAAAGTGAGAAATCACACCCCAGGGTTGATGGCCCTGCTGCAATCCTTTCTCCTCCATTCTCCTCTCAGGATTTTAGGCACACACACATTCACATTTGGTGTGAGTTTTAAACCGCCGGTTCTAGGACTCAAACCATATGTGACAACTTGGAAGTCTAGTGACTAACCATTACACCATCGGCTGCTCCCAAATTTAAGCTTGTACTGTATAAAGCTTAAAAATGGATTTATTTATTTATTATGTTGATTGAGAGACATAGAGAGAGAGAATAAAAGTAAAAGTGAGAGATAGAGAGACAATAACCCAAACAGGTCCCCAATGCCAAGATCCTTCCCCAGCCTCACTCAGTCCAACACTGTGAGCACACATATGTCCAGCCTATTTCAGAGGGAATAGCGTTCAAGAAGCAAAACCCATGTGAGTAAGACTCTCACAACATTTCATTTCACAGATGCATCACCACTTGGCCACCTATATAAACTTCAATTTGATTACCAAATGTTTTGATTTTCACATCAGATTTTAGTGACTATGGAAACTTGTTTTGCAGAAAGCTTTGTTTTTCATAAGGAGATGAAAATGAAACAATAATAAAATTGAATACCGAATATATGTATATGACTCAGTTTGATTCTCCACTTGTTGAACATCAATAATATGTCAGAGTTCATGCTCTATGCTGTAGGACATGTATTTGCACTCGTGGATCGATTATATTCTAGTGAGTAAGACTTAAATTTATGGAGATGATTGTATTTGAAAGCCTAATATGGTAATAACCTTATTCATTCATTTACTCAATCATGCGTTCAGTAAATACTTATTGAGTATCTACTCTATGTCATGTAGACATTGCTTTAGCTACTAAGAGTACAGTGGTGGATGGAACTTATGTTTCTATGCTCAGGAGCTTTCCTGCTCACAAGGAGAGGCGAACAATGAATGAGTAAACAAGCAAGTTAATAATATATTGTTCCAAATGTCAAGAAGAAAAACATAGCAGCATAAGGAGAAATAGAATGGCATGTCCTGATGTGCCAGGTTAGACAGGGTGGCAGGGAAGGGATTCTCTGGTCATATTAGGTTTGATTGCCAAGGGGAAGGAGAGATTGACTTACAGAAAAAATAATAATAATACATAGAACTTGAGGGAGAAGAGGTCATTTTCCAAGCACAATTGCCATCCCACAGTTGTATGGGATTGTGAATGCTTGATGAGAAGAGTGGTCTTCCTGGGTAGTGCAAGGACATTAATGGATCTGTTTATTGTGTGCCTCTACTGGACTACTGGGAGAAGAAGTGTATTTTGAGAATAGAATATTGCTCCACTGGCCCTTTGTAGGAAGAATTGGAGTAGCAAAGAACCTGAACCAAGTGAATCTCTTAGAAAGCTTCAGTAAAACCATAGGTAACTGGGTAGTAAGATTGGATTGGAGAAGACTCATGCCAAACACTGCAGAAGTGAAGCTGAAGTGGCTCTGCAACCTAGTGAGTGCAGAAGAGGAAGTAGGCAGTAAGGACCAAGGATGGGAGGACTACTGGGCATTCTGAAGTTTAGAACCTGGGTGAGGGAAGGGATAGTGAAGCCATTCAGGGAGATAAGGAAGATAAGTGGATAAGTATGTTTGTGGAATCAAGACAGGTAATTTAAGATTTGAAGCAGGTAATTTGAAGCACTGATTGGGCTTTTGACTTGAGATATTCATGAATCTCCTGCAACTATGGATAGGATTTTGGAATACAGTGTAAAATTTAAGATGTAGATTGAAACGTGAATGTGTTTAGCTTAAAAAAGAAATATTTGGGACAAGTGATTTTAAAAACAATAACTGCCAGTAATGAATTACCATGTCAATAATCAATTCTGATAATTTACTGTCAATCTAATGGGAAAAATCAAGACATTTCAAACAGGTAAAACTAAACCATCTGGTTAGAGTAGACAAAAATATCCCAACACCAGTTACTAGTAGTAACAAACACTATGTAAATAGATCCTGATACCTCATAAAAATAGACAAACACATTTTTGGAAACATTGTCTAATTTTTAGCTGAACAAGGACCTTGTGAGTTCTTATTTAATAGAGAAGAAAATTAGGTCTTAAAGAATCTAAGCAATCTTTCCAAAGTTTCCCAATTTATGTGCACAAGAACTGACTCAAGGCCAGTTCCCCTCACTACTATTTAATAGAAATAATGCAGATTCTTTCTCTTACTCTGTGCTGTGGTCACAGAATTGGTATTGTCCTAAATGCTCCCAACTATCCTGATAGAGATGTCACCAAAATGGATACAATTTCTTATAGTGCTATTCAGTTCTTAAACTTTGACAGAATCCAATACGGGTGCACAGCATGGTAATTTATGTTCTTTCACGCATTTATTTATTCAACATTTATTGAATATCTATTAAGTATTGGGCATTATGCTAACTATTTAAAAATAAATAAGATAGAAATGAGTTCTTACCACATTGACTTGGTATTCAATGTAACATGTAGACAACTTAATGGGCAGTTTAAAACACTGCATGATTTGTTAAGTTATGCTTAGAAGTCCATGGTACTATGAGAACTCAGGAATAATGGTAGTCCAGATGCGGAGGGTCAGGGAAGACTTTCCCTGGGCAGTAAAGTCTAAGAGAAGACTCTAAATGGGACCTGGGAATAAACTGGGTTCATTAAGGTGGAGCAAGACATGAAGACATAATTGTGAGAGACAAGGAGGGAGAAAGGCTTAAAAGGGGTATGATATTGAAAAATTTAAAAGTGGGTGCAGTATTATTGGCGAGTGGAGGGAAAGATGAAGGTGCCCATGTATAAACCAGGAGAGGTAAGCTGAGAAAAATACTAACTTGACATCTAAATTACACATAAAAATGTAAAATATGCCATGTATTATCTTTGAAGAACATAGAATGGTATCTAATGCAATTCAGGTTTCTATTAAAAATTATTTTAGAATAATTTAAAAGTTTTAATGTTTAAAATGTTATTTTGTGGGGGGAAAGTACTTTATATGAACTTTGGTATTCCTGAATAAGGTTTTCCTGTAATTTCTTATACTGGTCCTAAGTAACAAAGGTACTGTAGGGAACAAGGAAAAATTGGGTGAAATAATTTTTCATAACTTATTTTGTCCAATCTAGCGCCTTAAGAGACAGATAATATTTCTTTTTCTTATTTGTGTGTGGATATGAAATCACTGAAGTTCTTCATAATGGTTTCTTAATAGGATTACTTTAGGAATATGTGAATTTGGCTCTAACAACCTCAAAATGAAACTAGGTTAATTTCCCCAATTTTACTTCTGTAGCTAAACACAGTTTTAAGTACCTTTAATTACAAGAGAAAGATTATGGGCATTGGTTATACAATGGAACATGGCCTTTTTATTTTTATTGTTTTTTTTTCTTCATTTGTGGTAATTTTATTCAAGAAAAGCTAATGCTTTTGTAATACATTAGTTTCTAAGAAACAGATTTGAAGGTATAAAATACAGTAAGGAGCCTGGGAACTCATTCAGTTGGTCCCCAAAATATGATATCATGAGACATTAATTTCCACATAAATAGAATTTAAAATGGTTAACATTTTATCAATAAGACTATATCACAGAAGTAAACACATCTCTACCAAAACAACAAAAAGCCATATCTCCACAAATACATTTGGCCAGTGATTTGACCAGTGAGCAGAATTCTGCTCTGTAAATGTGTTTTCCCCCTGTATGGTTTTGAAGGAGGAATTCTAGAAGTTTGTTTTATTTTGTTTTGTTTTTAGGCAAGAGGTATTTCAGTCATTTAGGAGAGTAAAATGGGGCAGAAGACTGAGTCTAGGAAATGGTGAAAGACTCATGGCTGTAGCCTGTAATGTGGGCATAAAAAGAACTCTTTCTGTGAGCATGAAATGAGATAAGCCCCAAACAACTCTAAATTCCATAATACTCACAAACCGCTTAATAAAAAAAAGGTTTTCTTGCCTCCCCCAACTTTAACACCAGCCTGTCTTTCCCAGTGGATTCTGACATGAGGAAGTCTACAGCAGACAACTGAGAAAGCAGGATAGAGTGTCTCTTGCCCAGAGTGGCTAAGGAATGGGCTAGGAACCCGTAGTCTGTGGCATGGATAGACTATGACCTCTCTGGCTTCTTTTGAATCCTTTGGCTCCATGATTTGAATGCATGATTTCACATGCATTTATTCAGAAATATGTGCACCCAGACGACTTTCTGCTAAATGTAGACTCCCACACTTGAACATTGGTGAGAGAAGCCTGTTAACTGACATTTGCAATTTTAGGATGGCACTGTGTGGGAGAGAAAACTGCCAATCATTTCTGCCAACATCTCTCTCAGGGGGAGTCTAAATGAAGCTCACTTGGTCCAATTAAAAGAAGCAATTATGAGTAAAGGAAAGTAAACAAATCGAAGAAAATGATATTGCAGGTTATAGTAGGTACTTAAAATGAAAGGCTTTAGTCTCTGTTACCTTTGTTTCTAAAACTATTAATCTTTGATTTTCTTAAATATTTTTTCATAAATGATAAAACAAAATCTTTAAACTTCATTTCATAACTAAGCAAAATTTCCTTTAGTGGAAAAGTTACAAAGCTCTTTACTGATCTTTAGTTAGGTCAAGTTTATACATGACCTTTAGGTTAGAAAAATATATAATATAGTGACCCATTTAGTTGGTTGATTATAGAAAATATTGCAAAACAGTTTAACAGAATTCTTCTTTTCTATTTATTTTATTTACTTATTTTTGCTAAAGTTAAATCTAATATCTGAAATCTGCTTTTGTTTCATAATACAACCAACTGTCATAAAATGCAGACTAATAAGCAGCCTCTGTAGTCCCTCCCTAATGTGCAGGGGATGCTCAGTGCTTCACAGTAATCTTATAGCATGCACATGTACCTTCTTATCTCTGAATGCATGATAGTAGAACATTTTTACCACTGCCAACAATCTTAGTGACCTTAGTTCATTTGCACTACGATGCAATTAACAAATATCTTCAAGATCTCAACATTTTGGTTATATATTCTAAGTAGAAAAATTATGCCTGCCCACACTTCTTGGAGGAATATAGCTTTCATTCTTTTTTTTTTTTTTCTGAATCATTTATTGCTCTGAATGTCTCTACACTTTGGTTGTACAAGTTGAATTTGTCCTAGAGAGCCAAAAAATAAACTCATATATCCTACCAGTTATAGCCAAAATGATCAGGAATAAAAGGCATGGGAGAAAAAAGGAAATGTCTTTGGACAAATAGAAAATGATGGTGAATGGCTAAAAAAGAAACATGCTCTTCCATAGAACTGGAAAATTGCTAATGGGACCAAAGGGAACAGGGAGCAATCAATTGATCTCTCTGGGAGCTAAGAAAACTACTAAAGATAAACTGATATGCTAACACATATCTGTGGAAAGATTTGAAACATATCTCAAAGGTTTTAAAGCTGATTCCCAGCTGAGAGGAGATGAAAGTCCACAGGATTCATGCACAGGCATGTACACAGAGTTTGCTTCAAAAATACTAAATTGAAAGCTGATGCCACTTTTCAGCTGATGTCTGAAACATGGTGAAAAATGGTATTTTTTCTAAGCTAGCAAGCCAAAACTTTCCTGATATATCAAGCTAGCCCCTCCTTTAAATAGTGAACCAACAAAGGCTATTGATGCCAACGCAACATTAAGTTGCAGCAGGTAACAGACTACAAGTGTTGAGCCTACCCATTCTATGAATCTGGCCTTTTTCACCAGTCATGGACATCGCATCAGGCATACTGAAGTAGATGCTATTTCATTAGTATCACTTACTGCCAGCAAATGACATAGTCTTGGAGTAGAGCCAGGCCACTGGTAGGAGAGACGTATTAGAGATTCTGGACTGGATTTCTCCAGGGAATGAGTAAGAAGCAAGCTAGTCTAGGACATGAAGAAGGCTGCTGTGAGAGGTAGATAGAAAAGCTTCATATAACAAATGTTGTTGGGTACAACTAGATTTTAAAAATCCCTTCATTACAATTCCTTACAGGTTTTCATGTAATCTGTACATACATGTATATATACACATTCTCCCTGAAATCTATCATCAATGCATCATCATGCTGACTTTCCAAATAAAAAAGTTGAGGCAATTTTTAGCTGTGAAGCAGAGGTATATTTAGAATATTAACCAAATGCAAATAGTGGCTATAACTGCAAACTTGAACATATTCTGTTATGTAGATTTGTTTTCAACTCTTCCAGTTTCATATAGCAAAAGCTTAGGTTAGTCATCTAAATATTTTTAATTCAGGCAGTTCTGATTGTTTGTTTTGTTTTATTTTATTTTATTTTATTTTATTTTATTTTATTTTATTTTATTTTATTTTATTTTGCAGGACACTTGTGATGAGTTGTAAAACAAAAAAACAAAAAACACCTACACTTCATTTCTTATAAACCAACCTGCTTGTTTGTCATCTTTTCCTATTGCAGAAAATATCAGCAGTGTGTACGTCTATAACCAAAATACTACCCTCCCCTCCCCCAGTTTACCCACTATCCTGATGCGGGACTGCCATCTGCTGGAACAGGGAAGGCACTCATGTCTTGGACTTAACCAAAATAGTATGATTGCAGTTTCTCAGTTAGTTTTGCGAAGAATTAGTGTAGCAAATAGGAACCCAGTTTTTAATTTCAAATGATAATATGCTCACGATGAAGAAAGGAAGCAATGGTAATGACTATAGCAGCTGACAGTCTCTGGGAGCAACAGAGATTATGGTGAATGGTGACTGTCAAGAAGAGATCATCTACTTTTAACCCAAGAAATCATCCACTCTGTCAAACAAGTTTATTTTAAGAAAAATCACAGACACATACACATTATGTATATATTACATTGTATAGGTGTCTGTATGTATATGTGTGTGTGTATGTGTGTGTATATATATATATATATATATATACATATATATACACATTTGTAATAGACAAAGTAATTAAAATCACAATGAAAATAGTGGCCTTAAAAAGCTAGAATAAGAGAGTCATCAGATGGTGTGGACTCCCTCATGGCTGACCACAGTTCGAGCCTTGGACCTGGCAGCTTAAAAATCATGCCAGGCAAATGTGTGTATCTGCCTAAAATGCCTAAAATCCTGAGAAGAGAATGGAGGAAAAGGGATTGAACCATGGCCATTCCCCCTGGTGAGTGATTTCTTACTTTCTCTCTCTCTCTCTCTGGCAAGCACATGTGCCCTATTGCAAAATCCTAAATAGAAAACAGAGGGAGAGAAAGAGAGAGAGAGGAAAAAAGCTAGAATTGGTACAGTACTGTTATCTTTTTCTTTTCCATCTTCCCCTTCGTCATGAATTCCCATACTCACTTCCTAGAGTTTTTATACAAGCATACACTGCTCCCATGATGCTGCCTTGGTAACATGGGATCTCTGAAGATCTGGAGGACTCCAATTTTGCTATGCTGCAGCCTTATCACCCTCAGAAATCCTGTCACTATTGCAGAAAACTTAAACTGGCAAATCATGAACTGAAGGGAGTATTTAACAACATTTGCCATACCCAATCTTGCACTAAAATCAGTACCAATCTTGAGTGGGAAGAAAACAGGTGTCTCTGAATGGTGCGTCTTTGTTTTCCTAGCTTTAAAAAAGAATGTGCCACACACTGTGCCAGATCATCTAAGCTAATCACAGACATTAAGCTTAAGGTTCTATTATTTTTATTTCTTTAAGTTTGTTTATTTATTTCTATGTAAGTAAGAGAGAGGCAAACATTCCTAAACAGATTTTGTTTTACTTCAGACAGCCCCAATCATGAACACGTGAATGCCTAGAGTCTTTGGGGAGGTCTCCAGATGCAAACCCAGAACCTCTCCATGTGAGTCAGTCCTGCAGAGCATTGGATCTTACTGTTGCACCACAATCTGGCCCCAATGGTTCTATCTATATCTATCATCTATCTATCATCTCTCTCTCTCTCTCTCTATCTCTCTATCTCTCTCTCTCTCTCTCTCTCCACGCTCACACACACACACACACACACACACACACACACACACATATATATATATATATATTAGATTTTTGCCATAGGGTGCATGTGCTTGCTGGAGAGAGACAAAGAGAAAGAGAGATAGTGAAAGGGAAAGTGAGAAATCAACCCCCAAGGGAGATGATAAAAGTGCAGTTGCTTCTCCTCTATTCTCCTCGTGGCATTTTGGGCACACACACATATGCACCTTATGTGCTTTTCAAGCTGCCAGGTCCAGGATTTGAACCATGGCCCACCATGTGGGAATCTTGCACCTTAACTGCCACACTTCCTGCTGTCCCCCTGTGGTACGATGTTAAGATGAGTCATGGAGAAGTTGAGAACTTTCTCAGTTTTGCCCAGCATTCATTTATGTTACAGATTATGCATTCCTGATAAATGTTTACTTATAAAGGAGGAAAAAAGCCTATTTACTGGAATCAGTGGGTGGTATAGTGATTGGGGTGCTGGACTCCCACATGCCAACCATGGTTTGAGTCTTAGACCCTGCCAGATGCTTGTACATGCATGCCCAAAATACTGAGAGGGAAAGGGGAGGAGAAGGCATTGTGGCATGGCCATCCCTCCTGGAGGTGATTTCTCTTTTTCTGTCTCTCTGTCTCTCTGGCAAACACATGCAAAAATCTCTCTCACTTCAAAAAGAAAAAAAATCTGTTGACTTCTTCCCTTTCCTTACTACTTATTCAAGCTGTGCCTGTGTGAGAGAAGAAATATGCTAGGAAGAGATTTTAAAAATCCCAGGAAAGGGACCAGCATATGGCATAATGGCTATGTCGCTGGACTTCCATGTAGTCGACTGTGGTTTGAGTCTCAGACCTGGTGGCTTAAACTCACGCCAAAAGTGTGTGCGTGCATACCCAAGATCCAGAGAGGAGAATGGAGGAGAAAGAATTGCAGCGTGGCCATCCCCCCTGGGTGGTGAGTGATTTCTCGCTTTCTGTCTCTCTGCCTCTCTCTGTCTTCTGGCGAGCGCACGTTCCCTATAGCAAAAAAACATCTAAAAAAAAAAAAAAAAAAACCTAGGAGAGTCACTTTCTGATCCTATGAAACAGTTTCCTTAAGAATATGTTTGTTTCTTTGAAAATAAATTCTTTCTCATAGAAAAGTATACATGCGTGTTTTTTTGTCTAAAAAAAAGTAAAAAACGGTTGTTTCGAGTTACATAAACCTTCATCAGCATTAGACTGGGATTGAGTTAACATCCTGATAACCTGCAAAGATACCTAGACTCAGTGGAATCCATTTGTAAGATATCCACAAGTCCATTCCCAAATAGTTGTATAATTAAGAACTGAACTATGCTATTTGTCCACGTAGTCCCTTCTTTATTTAGTTCTCAAACAAGCTGTAAATGTAAACCAAGAGCAAATATCATGGGCAGTGACTAGAACCTCATGTTTAACTTGTAGACAGCCTGCTTGTTATTTTGACAACTGAAAGGAGGATGATTTGGTGAATCTGTCTTTGGATTTTCATGGGAGAGGACTAAAATTTCAGAAGAGCTTAAATACTCAACTTCTGTGACAAAATGAAGAAAGGATTAGAAAAGGTGATAGAGCATCTCCCAAATGGTAAAAGAAATCAGGAGAAAAAATGTAATACCACATCCAATGTGTGCAGCTGGACAGTACGTTCGTGGAGTAATTACAAAAGTGCATGAGTATTTTAGTTAGGTAGCAGAGTAAGGGCTCTATTTCCAACTTCAAGTTCACAGATCTTTTAAGGATGGAAATTTTGCACTTCAACTTTTTGATGGATTCTTTCTGGTTTACTAAGCAGTTTCTTTTTTTAACTTTTTATTTTGAAATAATTTTAGATTCACCAGAAGTTGCAAAAATAGTACTAGCCTAGCTTTCCCCAATGATAGCATCTTATATAACCAAAGTACATTATCAAAACAAGGAAATTGAAATTGGTACATTACTATTAACTACAGACTTTATTTGGATTTTACAATTATGCAGATTTTTAAAAAATGCTATTTAACATGTTTTAATCAGTGGATTTATTCTTTTATTGTGTTTCAGATAGTTGCTTTAAACTACATCTTAATTCAAAAATGTACTTGAAATTGTATTTAAAAAATATTTTTTGTCATAGGGTGTGTGCACTCATTGGAGAGAGACAAAGAGAAAAAATAAGAGGGAGAGTGGGAAATTTACCCCAAGGAGGGTGGCCACACTGAAATACATTTTCCTTCATTTTCCTCTGGCATAACTTTCAAGCTGCTAGGTTTGGGACTTAAACCGTGGTCAGCCATGTGGGGAGTCCATTGCCTTAAGCACCACGCCACCTGCTGGGCCTGAAAAAAAAAATTAAGCAAAGCATTGCTATCAGCTTTTTTGTTTTGCTTTTGTTTTTATTTTAGTTATTCTCAATAAATAGATAATATAACCTACCATTGCATGAATTCTTGTGGTGTTTAATGTGATTGCTCATCTGCAAATTAAGACTTGGAGCAAAGTCTAAGGTGGCTGTTTTCCAAGTGGTTCATTGTCTCCAGGAAAATCATAATCTTCATTATTTCTGTCAGTACCTTCTGACTTATGAGCTCGTAAAATTTCTACTATGCTAAACTCAGTTATCTCTTGTACTTTGTGCTCCCCTTTAATCTTCTATACCTTACTGGTATGGTATATTTGGAAGACATCAGGATGCAATTAAAAATCTGTAAAGCAAATATAGAAATATACATATTGATACAAAGATATAAAGAAATATATCATTTCATATATATATACATATATGTATATATGTGTATATATACATATATGTATATATATATATATATATATATATATATATATATATGAAAACCAAGAATGTTGATTTGTGTAATGGTTTGTAGTTATAAAATATTTCATGTGCAAAGTTTTGCATCATACTCAAACCTGTGAAATAGGTTCAGCTTCATTGGTCCCTAAGAGCAAAGGTCACATTTAATCATTGAAAAAACTGGGTTCAGCCAGGAAGACATACCTATGCCAGATGAGAGAGGATATTTAATATGGATAATTTAATTATGATGATCAATGTTAGATAAAGAGGTAAAGAAATAAAAAAGAGAAAATGAGGTTGCCTGTGGTTGCCTTCATGCCTAGAGATGGAGGGACAAAGTGGAGAAGTGGACTTACTGGATCCAAGGAAGAAGGGATGTCTTGTTAGACCAGGGTCACACACTGGCCAAGCCTTGCTGGAAGCCTGATGGCCAGGAGACAGAGCAACAGTTTCAACCCATTGCTCACCTCAAATCTCTGACAGGTATTCTAAACAGAAGGGAAGAATGGAGAACTGATCTGAGAACAAATGTGCCAGTAGTGTTGGGAAAGGCATACTTTATAGACATTCCATGTGATGGCATGCTTCTGGGCATGAAAGATAGAGGAGAAATGAACATTATTTCTGCTCTGAAGAATTTCACATCTAAAGAGAAGGCCATTATGTAAATAACAGCATTGCCATTATTACTGCTGCTAGCATATTTATTACTAGCTAAAATGTATTGTGTGCTACTTATATGCTGGGAACTGTAATACATTATTAAATATAGTTTCTCATTTAGCCATTATTCATTATTCTCATTATTCCTATTTTATAAATGATAAACTTTAAGAGATTAAAGTGTATTGCCTAGGTTCACAAAGCTGGATAGACAAGATTGTGATATAGATTTGTCTGTCTCTAAAATCTGTGCTTTTAATACTATCCCAAAGTATAACAAAGTATTCAAAGGTCTAGGATTATTTCTGTGTCCAGAATAGAGGGTAGGGCTCCGGCTTCAGTATGCCTACCAAAAGTTCATGTTTTAGTAACTTAATTGCCATTGTAACGGTATTAAGAGGGTGGAGACTTGATCCATCTATGGTAAGAAGAAATGGGACTTTGGTGAAATGATTAGGATTATATAAGGTCATCAAGGTGGAGCCCTTAGCATTGAATTCTAGTGGCGTTTATAAGAGGTAGAGAGACCAGAGTTGACACACAGACACACACACAAGATCTTGCCCTCTTGCCGTGGGACACCCTGTGCTGCCTTGGAACTCTACAGAGTCCCCACAAATAAGAAGACTTTCACCAATGTGGTCTTAATCTTGGGTCTCCAGAATAGGATTTAAGTAAACTTCTGTTCTTTGCAAATTACCCAGTCTGTGATATTTAGTTATTAGCAACAGAAATACAGATTAAAATATGTAGTAACCCATCTGTGTTAGGAGCAAGGGAGACGACAGAAAGGATGACACACTCAAGTTAATCTTGAAATATGAGTTAGGGTTTCCCAGGTGAACAAAAAGGCAGGGGAGTGAGAACAGAGCAGCAGTGTCAGCACTGCACGTCATTTTTTGAGAGTTTGCTAAGTTTGTCTAGTTGTAGGTAAGTTCACAGTTTTTGTAGGATAATGTGGGGGGAGAAATTTTGATAAGAGAAAAAGCTAGGTAGACAATCAAGAGCTAAGTTATTCTTAGGTAATACTTCACGTGCTAAAAAATGGTAAGCTGTTAACGAGTGCACGTTGTAGAGAGTTCTAGTCAGTCCGTCCGTCCGTCCTTCCTTCCTCCCTTCCTTTGTTTTTTATTTATTTTTGCCATAGAGTGCATATGCTCATCAGAGAGAGGAAGAGAAAGGGAAAGTGAGAAATCAGCCTCTATGGGGAATGGCCATTCACAATCCCTTCACCTTCATTTTCCTTTCTGGATTTTGAGCACACATGCACCTGGAGTGATTTAAAGCTGCTGGGTCCAGGACTTGAACCACAGTCGGCAATGTGGCAGACCAGCACCTTAACCACCACACCACCTGCTGGCCCATCAATTTTTATTTTTAAGGTTTTTTTATTTCACTCATGATAGAGAGTATGTGCACAGAGAGAGAGAGGGAGAGAGAGAGAGAGAGAGAGAGAGAGAGAGAGAGAATGAATCACCCTCAAGAAGGTATTATCATGCCATAATGTTCCCCAATCCTCCAGTTCCTCAGTATCTTGGAGGATCTGAACCCTTCAGCAGCCATTGGCTTCTAGCACTTGAAGTTTACATTTCTATCAGCTGTGCCACTAGGCTAGACTCCTAGTCAATTTTTCTTTAGAAATGCAACTCTTCTTGCAGAGTTGGGTGGATGTTACATGTTCAGAGAGCACATAGTCATTATTTAGGATACTGGCTGAATAAGTGTCAGAAGGATGTTCTGAAAAAATGTTGGAGAAAACGTTACACTAGTGCAATAGAAGAGCCTCCAGCTCCATCTGACCTTTTACCTTTATTCTTCAACTTCTCAGTCAATGTTCTTGATAAGAAGTTGGAGATATTTGAGATCAGGTTTCAGCTATGAATGCCTGACTGAGGTCCTTTATTATATTGGTCCAAAATTACAACAGTGATACCCAGATTTTTTACATACATTTTACATGTATCTTTAGATAATCCTGTTTGATTAGTAGTATACGTGTTTTAGCTAGTTTGCATATGAAAAATGTGGCCAACAAAAAAACTGCAAGGTATTGTCATAAGCCTAGGAAACAGCAGAGTCGAGACCATCAGCTGGCCTGTTTGGATCAAACCAGTGTTGCTTTTGCATTTGCTCATGGATCATCTTGACCTGAGTCAAATTGTTTCTCATTATTCTAACATAATATCTCATATATTTATTTAAAGAAAGTAAACTTTTATATAATTCCCGTTCAAAGTTTTCTACATATTGTGTTTTCCTTCCATGTCTATGTATACATTTATTACTTTCCAGTAATACATTTTCTGATGGATATAATTATTTTCACTGGCAATTTTACGAACCTCAGAAATGTCACCTGTCAAGTATATAAATTTCTTCTGTAAATAGAAAGCTATTTAGTATTTTTATATGAGCTTTAAACTTAGCTTCACCTGGTTTCTATTATATTGCGAGGTGCTGTAGAAGTAGAAATGCGTTTTTCTCTGCTCACTAACATAAAAAAACCATTTCTTACTTTCTTTGATTTTATTTTTTTGTGGGCACTCATTCGAGTTATACCTCATCTGGGTTAAAATTGAGGTAGCATCTTATCAGCAAAGCAGAAATAATTCTTTTAATTGGAGTAGTCTGTTTTCGTGTTTACTTTTTCTTCATAGAATTTAATTTTTTTTATGAATTCGAATGTCAAAATTTTCCAGATAATTGCCACTCATTATGATTAAAGCAGTTTAGGTGAATGGAGAAGAGTAATGGCTAGTTTAATTATGGGTAGGAACCAAATAAGGAAGGGATGAAATAACTCCTGATTCTAATAGAACTTCATCACCATTACTTATTTAGCAAAAAATATTCTTCAGTCTTTATTATTTTATATCAAAATTGATTTGCCTGTGACTGATGAAAACTTACATCCTTAAGTCACAGCTTATCTAACTACCTCCTGGGTTTTCCTTGTAATACTCTCCTATAATTTGACAATAGGGCTTAATTCAGAGGAAAAAATTAAAATTGCCAGTGTCACTATTTTATATAGAATATCCAGTTTTGTCTTTCACAACTGTATTTATATACATGTGTGTGTCTATAGAAAGACAATCAGAACTGGGTAGGTAAACATTAGAAAAAGATGCTTTCAAAAAAGTTATTGAGCACGTGTTTGTATGAAATATAAATATGCGTATAAAATATGAAACTATATGCATTATAAAAATATGAAGAAAATTTATTGAAGACTTTCACTCCTTTTTTAATTTTGCTGGTTTTTAATTTGCTATTTAGAAATATTCTTTCCTACTGTGTGAAATTAATGCTGAGTTGTATGTAGACGCTGAAGATTCTCTGTTAATTGAAAGACATGAACTTCACTGACATCTAAAAAAATTTTTTTGAGAGGTTTTTGCTATAGGGCAGGTGCGCTTGCCAGAAAGACAGAGAGAGACAGAGAGACAGATAGTGGGAAGTCACCTCTCACGGGGGATGGCCATGCAGCAATCCCTTCTCCTCCATTCTCCTCTTAGGATCTTGGGCATGCATGCACATGCGCCCGGCATGAGTTTAAGTCACCAGGTTTGGGACTCTAATCATAGCCATTATGCTAACTGCTGATCCCTCCTAGCTGACTTTATAATGAAGCTGTGCCTCATTTTTCATCTATATTAAAGTAGGTCCAAATCTCCACATTCTAAAATTGTTTTCTTGAAACTAACTTAAAATATAACCACAGGAGACGTTGATGAGCAAAGATATTATTAAAATTACATATTTCAAATTATTTTGATATTAAAATAAAGTAATTTAGAAGTCAGTTCATTGCGTCAATATAGACTCTTATTATTCAATCCTAATGCATTATAATAGTTATAGCTTGGGTAGCCTGGATAGACAGATGGTAGGTAGTCCAAAGTATGAAAGATTAATGGGTTGAATGGATAGTCAAACAAGGCAGTGTTAGTGTAACCTATAGCTTATCCCAAGAAAAAGTCTTTAGGGGCTGGTGGGTCATATGGTGGTTAAGAGCGCTGGACTCCCACATGGCCGACTGCGGTTAGAATCCTGGACCTGGCAGCTTGCTTTCTGACTTTCTCACTCTCTGTCACTCTCTCTCAGTCTATTCATATCTGGTCAAATTAAAATAAATACACAAAGAGGGACCAGCAGTTAGCGTAATGGCTATGTCGCTGGACTCCCACGTAGTCGACCATGGTTGGAGTCCCGGACTAGGTGGCTTAAACTCACGCCGGGCGCGTGTGCGTGCGTGCCCAAGATCCCAAGAGGAGAATGGAGGAGCAGGGATTGCGGCATGGCCATCCCCCCTGGGGGGTGATTTCTCGCTTTCTGTCTCTCTGTCTCTCTCTGTCTGTCTGGCGAGCGCATGTGCCCTATAGCAAAAACCTCTCCAAATAAATAAATAAATACACAAAGTTAAATAAAATAATTCTTAAAAAAAAGAAAAAGTCTTTGTCTAGAATAAATTTGTAAAAAGATGGATAAAAAGAAAAAGGTTTTGTCTAGAATGAATTTGTAAAAAGATGGATATATCTTTTCTCTTTCTACCATATCTAGGTCGTAGAATTTTGACTGTAAGAGTTATGATAGGAGAGTGTTTCTGCACTTTATTTTGAGTAAAATAAGCTTTTACTCAAAAATGTATAAAGGTGAACGTACTTGTGAGAATGACTGGCTAATTCTGCACTCTATAAGAATATAGTTTATTGGTTGTGAATCCATCTGCATCCTCTTCACCAAGAAGCTAGTGTACTAACTCAAGAGTAAGAGGGATGAGTTCTGGTCTTTTCAAGGTTCTCACAAATGTTTAGGCTTGCTCTGTCCTGTGAGCTTAACGCACAGTTTTGCTTCAGGGCCTTTATTGCTAAATTGTAGTAGGTACTTAGTCTCTTGCCTAAGTGGTCTTTAAATTCTGCATAAGACTTTGCTTTTCTTTCTGTGTGAGGTACAAAATGATGATTACCCTGTGGCTCTGAAGCCCTTCCTGTCTCTGACCTCAATTTCTTCATGCTGCTATCTGTGTGGTCTATTCACTCTGCACAAAGCAGCATTTCTTCTCACTACCAAGAGGACTAGCATTTTTAACCCATTTTGGAAGAAGCAAGTATTTTAATATTTGTCTGAACTGTAAATATATCTCCTATTGGACAAAAACAAGGATGTTTGATAATGATAATGCTTCTTTTTCATCAGCAATAAACAACACCGCCATTGTCCCACTCTTCTCACTCTCGGTAACACGGATCTATTACAGTTGAAGTGCTGCTTGCTCTCTGCTCTGCTTTTATCTCCCCTTGCCATTTGAGGACCAGCTGAATTGCCAAACATTTTACACAGCAGAGGGAGAAGGGAAGCAAAAGTGAAAATATTCTCACCGGAGCCAGCAGGTGGTGTGGTGGTTGAAGTGCTTGACTCCCACATGGCTGAGTGCAGTTTGAGTCCCAGACCTGGCAGCTTGCTTTCTCACTTTTTCTTTTTCTCTGTCTTCCTGTGTCTCCCTGGTAAGCGAATGTGCCCTGTAACAAATTAAAAGTGTAACAATATTAAATAGTTAAAAAAATAATATCACCACCATATAGCTCATCATTGGACTTCCCATGTGCTCTCATCTCGGCCGTGCCTGCCATTCTGGTCCTGCTCTATTCCTTTCTCCCGTGTTTTCCCTCCTTTCAGAGCCAAGACTTCCCAGATTCGCTTTTCTGGTCCTAGAATGTAATACCTGGGTCCAACAGATGGCGTAGTGGTTGGGGCACTGGGCTTCCCACATGGGCAACTATAGTTTGCATCCCGGAACTGGCGGCTTGCTTTCTCACTTTCCCTTTCTCTCATTCTTTCTGTCTCTCTCTGGTGAGTGCATGTAAAAAAAGTAACGATAATAATAAATACAGTAAAATAAATTTATTTAAAAAATGTAATACCTAAGTACTCCATGGAATACTCTTTTTCATTAATTAATAGAACACTTAGTATCTCAAGTGTTTGCATTCAGATACCTGAGCAAATGTCTGGGCTTACCCCATGTAGAATGTGTAATACTTCTAAGATTGAGAGACTCATCAAAGAAATCCTTGACAAAATACAGTTGTTTACCTTCAGGAAGCACATTTCTGCCCATTTTAGATCGCTCCTTTTTATTATTTGTTTTTATTTTTTATTGGTCATCATCAAGCGTTCAGACTTAGTTCTAGTAACTTTTTTTATCTTCTTTATGTCAGGAAGCTAAAGTATTTGGCTTTCTGATTCTGAATAAACCTGGAACAAGACCTCATAGGCACATAATTGTAATCAAGTAGAGGGAGATAGCATAAGTGCATGTACAACAATCCCCGAGGATGTTTGTACATCTCTGTCACATTCATTCCTCCTTTGTGAGTTTATATCTGGATTTTTTTTTTTTTTCTAGAGAGAGATTTTTGCTACAGAGTGAGTATACTCACTGAAGAAACAGAGACAGAAAGTGAGAAATTATCCTCCCGGGGAATGGCCATGCTACAACCCCACCCCCTCCATTCTCCTTTTGGGATATTGGACATGCATACACATTCGCTTGTGCTATTTCAAGCTGCTGGGTCCAGGACTTCAATTGTGATAGGCTATGTGGAAGTCCAGTAACATAACCATTACACCATCTGCTGTTCCATATCTAAATTTTGAACTTTAAAATTAATTGTTTGGTATTAGAATTCAAAAACCAACAAGCCACACATTTTGTTTATATAATCAACATTTTACCAACTAAAACTAGTTTGTATCTATTATGTGCTTTGTATATGTGTGACTAGGTGCATATTTTACATATGTTCTTCACATCCTTAGATTCTCCTTTTAGCTCCTGATTTGGGAATGAATTCCTTTCTGATTTCTATACAAAAGTTTGCTTTTGGCATTCACAGTTTTCTTGAAAGTTGTACTCTACATTTTTAATTTTATCAGAATAAAATTACCACTCTACTTACAAATTATATTAGACACAGTCTCATTCATCATTGAACAGATCCTTCATACTTTAAATCTGGAAACTGTATACACTGGGTGTATTATTTACTTCCCTTATGCCTGTGACAGAGTGAGTCTTTCCACTGCTTCTTTCTCAAGATGCATGTAAAGCTGTCTCATTAGAACTCTTAAGTATTAAAAATCTCCTGTGCAGTTTGGGACTTGTGTGTAAGAAGCAGTATTTCAGCTCAAATATCTTCTTTCACACTTTCCCCAATATAACCAAACCAGCATGGGGGTTCTTAGATAGATAAATTGCTTATGTATATTAGCAAATTTTATGTATCCTTTAAAATGTTGAAATGATTCACTGCTCTAGCCACAGCAAATATGCAAATCAAAATATAATCCCTTAGGAGAGACCCATGTAATGTGTACCCCTCTCGATATTTTGAATGAATGTATGGCTGTGTATAATTCACACTAATTTCTAAACACAGCCCAATAAAACATAAGAATTATTAAGGTATTGGAATCAGTTTGAAGTGCAAGCCAATTCATTTTACTCATCTGGGAAATGAGATGCAACCTGAGGAAGAAATTTATGCTGTGGTAAAAGCTGTAGCATTCTGACCTCATATCATATGCCACTTTATGGGCTTATCTATTTAATATTCACAGCCCTATAAAATAAGAATGGTTATTATTTCCACTTTTTACATAAGGTGAGGCTTAAGGAAATTAAGTAATTTACCCAAGATGTAGCAATTAACACGTCTCCAATCTGGTAGTCCATGGTAGTGACTTTATTCCCTGTGCAGTTCAGAAGGAGATATGAGTTACAGTGGTGAGCCAGAAGCCTATGAGGAATACAACTTAGTATGAGGCTGAATCAGAATTTGGAAGTTAATTCTCCCCTAGAGGTTGGTGTGCACACAGGATCATGAGAGAGTGGGATTATATCATAACTTCATTCTGATATTGTCCTCTGTATGACTATTAACTGTGACCAGATCATTTAAAAATTTCCATACTAGGCACTGATGGGGCCTCGAAATGGCAGAATGTTATATGTCCTCCTTCAGTTCACATGAACAAGCCAGAATGTTCTTGCTAGCTTTCCTGGTGGGAGTTCTATGAAAACTTTCATAAATACTATCATTCTTAACTTTATTTACTTTTGCCAACTTTGAGATTATGTAAAATATTGACAAAAGCCATAGGTTCCTAAGTGGACTCAAGGAACGAGGCTTTTAAGTAGAATTCCCATGAAAGTGAAAGTGAACACATACATAGCATTTAGAGACCCATATTCCCTGAACTGTCAGGTGTGTTCACAGATGTGAACTATTAACTACTCTTTTATGCATGTGCCATGGGAAACTTATCACTTTGACAATCACAAATCTTCAGTCTTGTAGTCAGTCAATTGTATGTCAATAGGAGGGAAATATAGAAAATTAGTTATATTTGATAAATCACAGGTAAATCAAATTATCCTGGAGTAAAAAATTATTTTGAAAGAAAATAAAATGCATGATATAGAAAAGCACAGAAATAGGACAAATGAGATGTTTCCTTTTAAATAAATACCTATTAGACATTCAAGATGATAGAGATTGTTATGAAAAACAAAGGAACAATTATAAGTATCTTTTTAAAATAATCAAATGCAAGGAGATGGTGGTACAAATGTAAATTTTAAGGTGCTCTTAGCTAGAGGGCAGATCAATGTTTGCCTCAAATCAAAACACCCAAAGTTTTTCTCAGTCAAGTTTTAATTTTTTTAAAAATTGAATATTTATGGGGAGAATAAACACTGAAATTGTCAGGTGTCCTTGACAAAAGGTTAAGCTAAGTAAGAAGTGAACACGAAATGTCCATGAAAGATTTGAAGTTTTTTTTGTTTTTCTTTTGGAGAGGTTTTTGCTATAGGGCGCGTGCGCTTGCCAGCCAGCCAGAGAGAGACAGAGAGACAGAAAGTGAGAAATCACCTCCCAGGGGGGATGGCCATGCCTCAATCCCTTCTCCTCCATTCTCCTCTCGGGATCTTGGGCATGCACGCACATGCGCCCGGCGTGAGTTTTAAGCCACCGGGTCCGGGACTCGAACCCGGTCGACTACGTGGGAGTCCAGAGACATAGCTATTACGCTAAATGCTGGTTCCCAAAGATTTGAAGGTTTTCTATCAACACCTTGAATTAAAATATAAAGCATTCTGTGGAAAAGTTTATACCTTTCACTAGAGTTTTGTCAGAATCCAAAAATTCCTAATAATTATTTATTTTGAGCAGTATTTTTTTCTTTCTTCTTAAAAAATATATTATGTATTTTATATATACATGTGTATATATATATATATATATATATATATATATATATATATAACCAAGATGAAATACTCAGCTGCTGTGGCAAGATGGTAATGTAATGCCTTGTAAGACTGTAGGCATCATGGAAGAAACAAGTTTGGATCCCGATAGGCCTAAAGACACAGTGAACTGGGGGTGTCAGGGACCATAAGGAGTTGGACTGAGGAGAAGGTCTTTGCAATGTGATGGGATCCCAGCTGAGTATGCTTCTGTCTCTCTCTTCCCTCCTCTTTCCTCTCTCTTTGTCTACCTCCTCTCTCTCTCTAGCTCTGTCTCTCATGTGCTCTCATATACTCTCATAAAAACAAAACAAACAAAAACCATTGTCTGTGGCCTATACTGGCTTATAGATTCATACTTGCTGTGTCTTAATGACTTTAAATAAAATAATGGAATTATGTATTCATAGAATATCAGGTTCCAAATTTGTTAATCTCTTCTATTTTCTCTGTCAAGTAAATGAGATAACCCTGTGTTTAAGAGTCACTTTTATGAAAGTAAGGGTAAAATGCTTTGGAATCAGATAGATTTGAATCCAAATCTTTCTCTGAAACTTGGTCAAGTCCTATAAGGTTTTTTATCTTCTCATTCTTTACCTGTAATAATGATGCTTATATACCAAAGAATTATAGTGAAGGATATGTCAATAATATGTGGAAACCACTTGAATCTAGGTAGATCTCCATACTAGTCTACAGTATCCCATTCTGTGTTTTATGACTGTATTAGAATATCTGTTTACTGTACTAACTGGACTCTGCCTACATGTCATTTTCCTCCAATAGTCTAAACCCTCTCCTGTGTGACAACTCACCCTTCTTTGCTAATACTCCAGGGTTATAAGTATCCTCCTTGTCTTTATCACTCTTTCGAGATATTCACATTTTCCTGCCAGAGTGTCTTTACTCATCCTGCCACCAGTCTTTCCAAGTGATTTCTGAGAATTTCCTATTTTGTGTAACGCTCCAATTTTTGAATGCAGACCTTTCTGAATATAGATCTTCTGCAACTATGTTTGCCTCATCTCTGAGGTTCATGCATAAGGCTCTGTCGTCTCAATGACAGTGCTACTATTGTGACCCAAATTCAGAAAACTGTGAAATAAAAGGTTTGCATCCATGATTTCCAATACAGTTGGTCCAGGGAATATCTTTGTTTGTTCACAACAATTAATTCACAATTCTTTCTGGAAATGAAAAAAAAAGGGGGGGGGGTGGCAGACCATAGGTAAAACGTCTGTGGCACCTATTTATAGGTAGCATCTGTGGGGGAAATATCAGTAAGAGAAAAATCTAAGGTTTATATATACTTGTATGTGTGTTATATATTCTTATTTGCAAAATGAAAGTAAAGAATCTCATATGTCATGATAAAGCTATATTGAAAATATTTCCAGAGACATGAAGAATATTTGTTTTTCTAATTGCCTAGGGAGGCAGAAAAAATTCTGACTAGAATTTATCCTTATTTCTAGGTGTAATTAGCAGCTGAAGTAAGCCATGACTCAGAAGGGAGTGAGCCCTAGTGATAATCCCTTATTTTTGTCGTTCCTATATTCATTCATTCCACACCTATGCATTATGTGTCTGGCATTTCAAACGCAATTATAGAAACCCCAGGTACAGAGAGGAGGAGAGCAACGTGACATCTGCCCTTGAACAGCTCACTGTCTATTGAAAGGAGACAAATTTATGAACAAATATGCTGTGGAACACAAACTATGTGCAGAAATATTCAATCCTGCCTAGAGCTACAAGGGAAAATTTTCTGGAAATATTTTTCATTTGAGTCTCAGCAGGCGAAGAGTAGAGGCAGGATAGGGCATTTTAAGCAGAAAGAGCTGTGCTTGCAGAGTTGAAGAGGTTGGAGAGATGCCGGCACACACTGAAACTTGTAAGCCATCTGGCCAGGCTGGCGGGCAGGGCACTTCATCCTCTTTAAAGCATCGTTAGGAAGCATGGAGGTCAGGAGTCATTTTCCCATCCTAAGTGAGTGGAGGCTGAGAGCACTTAAGGGCTTGACCTGGAGACTCCTACTTGATGAATAAAATCACTGACCTTGAACCGAAGGCTTCCTGCTCTAGTGGTTTAACCACCTCACTAAACACTTCTGCTTGCTTTGACTGCACAGAGACAGGATGTCTTCTTCTTTGTCAAATCCTGCACCTCAGATTATTGTTGGGAGTTTTCTTGAGTTACGTTTTCACGTCTGTTGGTCAATATAATTTACACAGGAAGCTGAAACCATATTGTAAATCTTTTTTTTTTTTTTTTTTTTTTTTTTTTGGTGGGGGAGATTTTTGCTATAGGGCACATGTGCATGCCAGAGAGACAGAGAGACAGAAAGCAAGAAATCCACTTCTTGGGGGAGGGTGGCCAAGCCCCAGATCTCTTCTCCATTCTCATCTCAGGATCTTGGGCATGCACTCACAGGCACCCAGAATGAGTTTTAAGCTATTGGGTCCAGGACTGCTTTTGACTATGTGGGAGTCCAGTGATGTAACCATTACACCATCTGCTGGTCCCCTTAGTAAACCATTTTAAAGTACTTCAGTTGGACTGGTTTTAACCAGTTACCACTGGATGTAATGGTGTACCTTTTCTGTTCTTACAGTGCTTTCCTTCCTCCTACTTATATTTCCTTACTGTGACATCTCCATTGTTCTAATTTCCAATTTAAAGCAATTCTCTACCAGATGTATTTAAAAATTAAGAACATCTTCCTGTTATCCCTTCCTCAGCAACAGACTTATTTTATTTTATTTTTATTTTTTTGGAGAGGTTTTTGCTATAGGGCACGTGTGCTTGCCAGACAGACAGAGAGAGACAGAGAGACAGAAAGCGAGAAATCACCCCCCGGGGGGATGGCCACGCCATAGTCCCTTCTCCTCCATTCTCCTCTAGGGATCTTGGGCACGCACACACACGTGCCTGGCGTGAGTTTTAAGCCATAGGGTACAGCACACGAACCACGGTTGACTACATGGGAGTCCAGCGACATAGCCATTACGCTAACTGCTGGTCCCTAGCAACAGACTTATTTTTGAAATAAAAGTATAAAAGGTTTTAAAAGTATAACAGTTTTAAATAACATTTAAAGTAAACTCATTAAGATAGATGGTTTGTTGGAAAACAACTAACTGATATTTGATATAAGTTTTTGAAAGTGCACCAAAATTCAGTTTGGCAAATATTCATAAACATTCTACAGTCTAAATCTGTTCAAGGTCTTCATCTAGAGGATAAGGAGATAAATGGAATACCATCTCCACCTTTAAGAGTTCTCAAGTTAATAGGGGTGACAAACATGTAAGCTAACACATTGGAATAGTGAATACAGAGTACAACCGTACAAGCATATTTAAAATACAGGGACAACACTGACATGAGAGTGACTCAGTCTGGATAGTAAGGACACTTCAAAGTTGTTTGGAAACTTTGCTTCTAGAAGGAGCAAGTTAGTGAACGCAGGTTACTCCCAGGGATAGTGTGCTGTACAGAGACTTTAAGGGGTGAAATTCTATGATTACTCAAGAAAGTAGAAGTGTTTCAGCTTAATGGAAACCTCGAGTATGAGAGTACAGTGGGAAGAAGTAGAGTTGAGGGCCCTAGAAAAGACATGGGTGAAAGACCTTAGATACTCATCTGATTGCTGAGACTTTATCATTCTGGGCTGTGAGAAACAGTGGCGGGTTGGAAGGAGGAGAGATATTTGAACAAACTTAAATAATAGAAAACATCATTGTTTCCCAGTTTAAAGAATAGATTAGTGGCCCAGCCTGGTGGTGCAGTCTGTAGCATGGTGAACTGCTGTGTAGAAAGCCACATGACAGACTGCAAGTTTGAATCACTTTGCCCAGTTGTCTGGAACAAGTCAGGTGCATAAGTTCTCACATATCCAAGGTCTTGATGAGCTGGAGCCCTGGGAAAAAGGGCCTTGACATGAAAAGACCCTGTTGAGAGTGTGTCTCTCACCCCTCCCCTTTCTTTTTCTCTCATTCCTACGTGTGCATTCACACATGCCTTCTGTCACAAATTAAATAAAAATAAATGAAAAACTAGAAAGAGAATAGATTGCTAGGCAGAAAGAAGAGGAGATGTTCAGATTCGGTACATATTAAGATAGGGGAATAATTATGAGAAATAGAAAATAATTACAAAATCCAATAGCAGATATTAAAACTCAGATGCACGTATTCTCACAAGCATAGACAACATTGAACTCTGACAGTATCGTGGGAAGGCAGGAGAAGGTACTTAGGAGAGAGTATCACTACAAACCAGTGGTTCATTGAACTTGGTTAAGGAGGAAGACAGAGTACAATGTTACTTGCAGGTACCACCTACCATAAGAGAGAAAAAAGAAGAAAGAGATCTGGGTGGAAACATTCATTCATTTAACAAATAGTACTGAGAATGTACTCATATTATAGCATTTCTCTAACTGTTATATATACACCAAAAAAAAAAAAATAGAGACAAATTTCCTCTTCTTAGTAGCCTACATTCCATAGAGAAAACAGATAAAATTTTAAAAATCCACATAATTCCAGATGGTGGTAAATGCTATGGAGGAAACTTAGAGAAATAAGGAAATAGAGGTAAGTCATGAACTGGGAATGCTGTTATAGGAAAGGTGGTTAGAAAAAGGCCCCTCTGGGAAGGTGACATTTAATTGGAGAAGTGAATGAGGCAGATGTGCATATAGTGATCTGAAAGGAAAATGTCATAAATAGAACAGTGACTTCCAGCACTATGAAATAGGAATATTCCATGGCATTGAGTAGAAAAAGTCAAGTGGGGAAATGGGGTAAGAGAGAGTTGGGAAATGAGTTTTAGAGAGATAGGAAGTAACCTTGCTGTGAAAGGGGTTTAGATTTTTTTTTTTTTTGGAGAGGTTTTTGCTATAGGGCGCATGCGCTCGCCAGACAGACAGAGAGAGACAGAGAGACAGAAAGCAGGAAATCACCCCCCAGGGGGGATGGCCACGCCGCAATCCCTTCTCCTCCATTCTCCTCTTGGGATCTTGGGCACGCACGCACACGCGCCCGGCGTGAGTTTAAGCCACCGGGTCCGGGACTCGAACCGCGGTCGACTACGTGGGAGTCCAGCGACATAGCCATTACGCTAACTGCTGGTCCCTAGATTTTATGCTGAGGTAGCAACCCTGAAGAGTCTGGTGGTCAGAATGACAACATGTAACCTATGTTTTAAAAGATCATCCTGGCCGTTGAGTACAGAGAATGGACCACAGCAGCTTCAGAGAGATATCATGGTGTTTTGGATGAAGGAGATGTTCAGATTTGGTACATATTTCAACAAATGAATATAATCTAGAATTAATTCAGGAAAAGGAAGAAGAGTCGAGGAGCACTTTATTTTTGGCCTAAAGTGTGGAAAAAACAAAGTTCTGGGGGAACATGGGAGAGGGAAAATGGAAAGTTTGGTTTTGGAGGCATTAAGCTTACTGTGCCTTTTGGATATTCATGTAGATGTCAGACACATGGTTGTACATCATCCTCTGGAGTTAGGAGAGTTCAGACTGCAGATGTAAACTTGGGAATCACCAGCCTGTATGTATGTGAGGTTGTCAAGACTAGAGGACAAAAGATGGGGAAGGGAGAGCGTCACTGGGATTGGAGACATACTACAAAAAAAGGGAGAAAGAAGAAACAGGAGAGATTTGGGGGAAAAATGTCATCTGTGAATTTTACTGACATAAATAATGCTAGAAACAGGGTATAGGTCATCTATGTCAAATGTTGTTGAAACCCTGCATAAGCTAAACATTGAGTTGTTTCTGAATTTTAAAAAAATTAACAGCATTCTGCCTCCAAATGAATTAGCTCCGAAATAGGAGTTAATAACTTCACGTATAAAAGAATTATACAAAAAAAAAAAAAAAAAAAAAGGGAACAGCAGTTAGCGTAATGGCTAGGTTGCTGAACTCCCATGTAGTCGACTACGGTTCGAGTTTGGACCTGGTGGCTTAAACTCATGCCAAGTGCATTTGCGTGTGTGCCCAAGATCCCGAGAGGAGAATGGAGGAGAAGGGATTGCGGCATGGCCTTCTCCCCTGGGGGGAGTGATTTCTCGCTTTCTGTCTCTCTTTCTCAGTCTTTCTGGCGAGCACACGCGCTCTATAGCAAAAATCTCTCTCAAAAAAAATTAAGACAGGTGCAAATAACTGGTAGAAGGAAAGTATATTGAGGCAGGTGAAAACAACTGCTGTGGGGGCATGGAGAAGGAGCTAAAGATGTCTAAAGAGGGGGAAGGAATAGGAGAGAATGGTATAAGCAAGTGGCCAGCATCAGAGTCAGAAGTGCCTAACTTGTATCTCAGAAAACTGTTTAATACTAAAGCTTTTCTTCTCAGAAATAAACAAAAGGTATTCTGTGCGGTTGATAAGATGATGTCCAAATTTAATATCATTTGTGTTTTCTGGTTCCACTGTCCTCTGAGTATAGACTTAATTACTATCATTTCATTCTTTTACTTTCTTGCTGGCCACATGCATGATGGGAAATTCAGTGTTCTTCCTCTGTTCTGTATTATTTCTCAGAATTTCCACAATAGAATTCCCTAGATAGTCTGATCTTAACAGCAGTGTTTTCTTCCCTACTCAGTATCATGCTTTATTTTTAGAGATGATAGGCATCATGTTCCTTAAAGTTGAAATTACAACCTATTTTTTCAGACTTCACACTCAGAAGAAGGAGTATCTCTAGCACATTCTTTACCTTTTTAAATCACCCCAATACTTCTTAACCCCCATGTCTAGGCAAGAGTGCAATGCTAACCTTCTTTCTTAAACAAAGGAAGGAAACTCATGTTGACAAGGTGCTCCTCACAAGCTTGGCATATATGTCTAGGCATGGCTGAACCCCAGCAATGAACATGGAGTAAGATTAAGTTGAAGTCTTTCCTTCATTGATTTTGGGATTTATGAAATTAAGGGAAGATTGAAAGCAAACAATAATGAAAAGGACGAAGAAAAAAAATGGTGTTTAGAACCATAGGCAAGGTGGAGGCCAGCAGGTGGCATGGTGGTTACTGGCACTGGACTCCCACAAGGCTGACTGCAGTTGGAGTCCCGGACCTAGCAACTTGCTTTCTCTCTCTCTCACTCTGTCCCTCTCTGGTCAAATTTAAATAAATAAATAAATAAATAAATAAATAAATAAATAAATGTAAATAAAATAATTCTTATAAAAAATAGGCAAGGAAAAGAAATATTTTAACTATTTTTTACTTGAAGTTGAAATCAAGTCATTTCAACTGATACATTTAAAATTATCTTTCATATGGGAAAGAAAGATAAAAACATTCTCGAATAAACAAAATTTGAAAGAATTTACCAACTCCAGACCAGCTCTTCAAGAGGTTCTGAAGGGAGTATTATACCAGGAGAACTAAAAAAATCAGAGACAGTTATACGAGAACAAAAAGCAACCAAGAAAATGGCTCACTTAATGTTAGGATCAGGTACGGAAATATCGATTATTACATTGAATGTCAATGGATTAAATTCTCTAGTTAAGAGACATAGACTGGCTGAATGGATAAGAAAACAGAAACCCTCTATTTGTTGCCTACAAGAAACTCACCTTATGGATAAAGACATACATAGACTAAAAGTCAAGGGCTGGAAAAGGATACTCCATGCAAATGGAAATCAAAAAAAGGATGGAGTAGCGATATTGATCTCAGACAAAATAGATTTCAAGACAAAGACTGTAAGAAGAGACAAAGAAGGGCATTATATAATAGTAAATGGGATAATCTAGCAAGAAGACATAACCCTTATAAATATCTACGCACCCAACTCAGATGCGCCTAAATATGTGAAGGAAAGACTGCTGGAGCTAAAAGGAGAGATAGGAAGAAATGCTATAATTGTTGGAGATCTCAACACCCCATTATCTCCTATAGACAGATCTTCTAGACAGAAAATAAATAGAGAGTTACAGGACTAAAATGATACTATACATGGAATGGGCTTGACAGATATCTATAGAAATTTCCACCCTACATCCACAACATATACATTTTTCTCACCCCGACATGGAACCTTTTCAAAGATAGATCATATATTAGGACACAAATCAAGCCTTTATAGATTCAAAGGCATAGAAACTGTACCCAGCATCTTCTCTGACCATGATGGAATTAAACTCAAGATTAATTGCAAGACACAACCCTGAAAATACACAAACACATGGAAACTGAACAACCTACTTCTGAATGACTTCTTCACTACTGAAGAAATTAAGGCTGAAATAAAAAAATGTATGGAAACAAATGATAATGAGTGCACAAGTGTCCAGAATCTATGGGACACAGCAAAAGCAGTCATAAGAGGAAAATTCATAGCAATTAGTGCGCATAAGAAAAGGGTAGAAAGATGGCAAGAAGATAACTTATCATCATGCCTCAGAGAATTGGAACAAAAACAACAAACAAATTCCCAAAATGCCAGGTGAAAAGAAATAATAAAGGTTCGAGCATAAATAAATGAAATAGAAAATAAACGAACCATACAGAAAATAAATGAAAGCAAAAGCTGGTTCTTTGAAAAGATTAACAAGATCGACACACCATTGGCTAGACTGATCAAGAAGAAGAAAGAAAGAAACCAGATTAATCAAATATGTGATGAAACAGGCAATATTACCACAGACATAGGAGAAATACAAAATATCATTAGAGGATACTATGAGCAACTTTACGCCAACAAACAAGATAACCTGGAAGAGATGGACAAATTCCTGGATGCATATAATCTACCAAGATTGGATCAGGAAGACATAGAGAACCTGAATAGACCTATAACAAGCCAGGAGATTGAATCAGTAATAAATAACCTCCCAACAAAGAAAAGCCCAGGCCCAGATGGCTTCACTTGTGAATTCTACAAAAATTTTAAGGAAGAGTTAACCCCTATCCTACTAAAATTATTTCTAAAGATTCAAAAGGAAGGAAACCTTCCAAATTCATTTTATGAAGCCTCCATCATCCTCATCCCCAAAACAGATAAAGATATGACAAAAAAGGAAAACTACAGATCAATATCATTGATGAATATAGACGTGAAAATTCTCAACAAGATACTCGCAAATCATATCCAACAACATATAACAAAGATCATTCATCACGATCAGGTAGGCTTTATACCAGGGATGCAAGGGTGGTTCAATATGCGCAAGACCATAAATGTAATACACCACATTAACAGAAAGAAAGATAAAAAACATATGATCATCTCAATTGATGCGGAGAAAGCATTTGATAAAATACAACATCCTTTTATGATTAAGACTCTCAGTAAGATTGGTATAGAAGGGTCATTTCTGAACACAATAAAAGCAATCTATGAAAAACCTACAGCTAACATTACACTGAATGGGGAAAAGCTGAAAGCTTTTCCTCTGAAAATAGGTACTAGGCAAAGCTGCCCACTTTCTCCACTGCTCTTTAATATAGTACTGGAAGTCTTAGCTATTGCAATCAGAGAAGAGAATAATATTAAAGGCATTCGAATAGGCAAAGAAGAATTGAAAATATCTTTATTTGCAGATGACATGATGGTATACTTAGAAGACCCAAAGGTATCCATGAAAAAACTGCTTGAAGTAATAAGTGAATACAGTAAGGTGGCAGGAAACAAAATCAATATCCAAAAATCTATAGCATTTCTATTTATGAACAACAAGTTGAACGAAGCAGAGCTGAAGAAAGGAATCCCTTTCACTGTAGCCACAAGGTGTATAAGAAACCTAGGGATAAACCTAACTAAGAAAGTCAAAGACCTTTATAAAGAAAACTACGAAAATCTTAAAAGAGACATTGAAAGTGACATAAAAAAGTGGAAGGACATCCCATGCTCCTGGATTGGAAGAATTAACATAATCAAAATGGCAATTCTACCCAAATTAATCTACATGTTTAATGCAATTCCAATCAAAATACCAGAGATATTCTTCAGAGATCTAGAAAAGGCAATCATAGAATTTGTCTGGAACCATAAAAGACCTCGTATTGCAAAAGTAATCCTGCGCAAGAAGAATGGAATAGGAGGCATATCACTCCCTGATCCCAAGATATACTATAAAGCTGTGGTCATCAAAACAGCATGGTATTGGCATAAAAACAGACATGTGGACCAATGGAAGAGAATAGAGACCCCAGAAATAACCCCCAAAGCTTACAGCCAACTGATCTTTGACAAAGGATATCAGTCAATCCATTGGGAAAAGGAAAACCTCTTTAGTAAATGGTGCTGGAAAAACTGGGTATCCACCTGCAGAAAGATGAAACTGAACCCCCATCTTTCACCATTAACAACAGTCAACTCAAAATGGATCATAGATCTGAACCTAAGACCTCAAACAAAAAAACTACTGGTGGAAAATGCTGGGGAAACTCTGGGGGACATTGGAGTAGGCAAAGACTTCTTAAATAAGACTCCCAAAGCACAGGCAATAATCCCTAAAATAGACAAGTGGGACTATATTAGACTAAGAAGTTTCTGCACAGCAAAGGACACAGCAACAAGTGTGAACCGACAACCCTCAGAATGGGAAAATATTTTTGTTAAATATGCCTCAGACAAGGGACTGATATCCAGAATACATAGGGAACTCAAGTGCCTTATGCGAAAAAAAATGATTAACCCAATTAAAAGATGGGAAAATGAGCTGAACAAAAGTCTCTCTAAGGACGACATACGAACAGCCAAAAAGCATATGAGGAAATGCTCAACATCCCTCATCATAAGGGAGATGCAGATAAAAACTACAATGAGATACCACCTAACCCCTGTCAGAATGGCAAAGATTAAGAATATAAAAAGTGATAAGTGTTGGCGGGGATGTGGTGAAAAGGGAACCCTCCTACACTGTTGGTGGGAATGTAAACTAGTTCAACCACTGTGAAGAACAATATGGAGGTTCCTCAAAGATCTATAAATAGAACTACCATTTGACCCAGCAATCCCACTTCTGGGTATTTACCCAAAAGACAGGATAACGCTCAGTCAGAAAAGTGCTTGCACATCAATGTTTATTGCAGCATTATTCACAATTGCCAAGACATGGAACCAACCTAAATGTCCACAAACTGATGAATGGATTGGAAAAGTGTGGTATATATACTCTATGGAATACTACTCAGCCATAAAAAAAATAACAAGACCCTGGAATTTGATAGAAAGTGGTCAGATATGGAGGATCTATTGCTGAGTGAAGTAAGCCAGGCTATGAAACAAAGATATTGTATGTATCCACTCAATATATACCGACTATCAGCACTCTATGATAGAGAGCAAAAAATTGGAGGACATAAAAGCAGTGAAGGTACTTAATGAGAATAGGACAGTGTGGAATGGGGGAAGTAAAGAGAAGAGGATAGAGAAAGATAGCAAGTGAACAATAGAGAGGCAAGACGTTAGTGAGAAACATATATGGCTTATTAACTGTTGATGTTGACATGTGTAGTATTCTCAACTGGATTCGTCTGAGAAGTATTTCATGATGGACAAAGTATTTGTACAAGCAAAATGAGAAATAGCGATTGACTATTTTAAAAAATAATTAGAATAATAATAATAATGATTGGGGAAAACATAGAAAAGATATTGAATGTTGAAGCGGGGAGATTAATGTCTGTGTACTGACTGACATGCATGGTATTCCCTTTTGAAAAAGCAATGTAATACACTGTAAAGTTATATGTAATTCAATGTAATATAAAGAAGAATATGATGATAATAAAATATTAAAAAAATAAAAAATAAAGATACAGAGATAAATTTTGTAGAACTCAGGCATGAGCAAGTCTCTTAAATACCAGGCTATCTATTTAATTTTCCATTAAAATCAAATGCACACACATACACTTTTAAAGGGGGGAGGGGTCTTAATAAAGTTCATGGCAAATGTATATTATGAAAAAGTTATGCAGGGATTTCATTTTTTTTCACCAAAAGAAAGTTGTTTTTTAATTTGATTTTTCTACTAACATTTTAGAGTTCTGTTGTATGTAAGTGCCAAGTCATTGAGTTTTAAATAGTCTAATCTCTCCATTGAGCAGGTGGATTAATTTTACTGTGCTCTTGGAAAGGAGAGTATGATTTAAGATGTGAAGGAAATGCTGTAATATGTGGATGTGTCATATTATGGATGTACAAATAAAAGAAGTGCTTGACTGATTTCTCTTTATGTTTCAAGCTTCAAGTTTATTCATTTGTAATGTCGAAGCAATGCTTTTTGACTCCAGCTGCTTAGAGGATATGGAACTCCATAAATGTTGAAAAGAAATGTAGCATCTTAACATTTCATTTTTAAATGTTTATAAATCTTGTGGAAATAGTATGGTATAGAAAATATTCGAAGTGATGTGTTTACTGAAACAACTGGCCAGTTGAGATGCAAATCCATGCACCAGTTCCATGGCCTGGTGATTGAGAGAGCTGAATCCCACACGACCGGCTGGTTTTCAAATCCCAGCTCTGGAGGCTTGAAAAACATTCTGGGTATTTGTGCATGTGTGTACCAAATCTCAACAGGAAGGGGAGTTGGGAGAGAAGGAATTGCAGCATGACCACATATTCTTGGAAGATACTTTCTCTCTTTTTGTCTTTGTAGAATACACAGACTCGCTGTCAAAAAAAGGAGAAGAAAAATGTAAATGCTCTTGTTTGAACTAACTGGCTTGTGTAAAGTATGGTAGGTCTTGTAGCTTACCTATATAAGGCCATGGATTTATGGTAACCTAAGGGTTTTATTTTTTAAAGAATCATTTTATTTAACTTTATTTATTTATGTTTTTATTTTAAGATTTGAACAGAAAAGGACAGAACAAGAGAGAGAAAGAGAGGAAGTGATTAAGCAAACAATCAGGTCTGAGACTTGAACCATGGTTGATCATGTGGGAGTTCAGTGTTCTTAACCAACACGCCACCTGCCAGCCTCTATTTATGGGAACATATGAAAATTAGATCTTCCTAATGTACTGACAGATAATAAACTGTCTCCACCAATCTAATCCAGGTTCCACATTGCTACCAAAATTATTTTGTAAAAATCTTTCTGAGGGGAACCAGCAGTTGGCATAATGGCTATGTCACTGGACTCCCACATAGTCGACTGCGGTTCGCGTCTCGGACCCAGTGGCTTAAAACTCACGCCGGGTGCGTGTGCGTGCGTGCCCAAGATCCCGAGAGGAGAATGGGGGAGAAGGGATTGCGGCGTGACCATCCCCCCTGGGGGGGGTGATTTCTCGCTATCTGTCTCTATGTCTCTCTCTGTCTGTCTGGCGAGTGCACGTGCCCTATAGCGAAAAACCTCTCCAAAAAATAAATAAATAAAATCTCTTATTAATTTAATATTCTTATTGAGAGACATCTTTGACCATGTTCTGTTTCCCACAGAATGGATTGCAAAATTCTTAATATGGCAATCAGGTTCCTTTGGCCATCTACCTCAGTTTATCTTTTCAATGTTGTCACTAGGCTCCATTCCTCATTCTCTTTTTTTAACACATTCTTTTATTTTCATGTTTTTAATATTTTACAATAGGGGCCAGCAGTAACTCAACTGAACTCACTTGGGCATGTCCTTGGTTCATGTCCTTGGTTTGTGTTCTGACACCTCCATGTACACACATGCAAGTGTGTACCCATGAGCTGAACTGCCTGAGGCTGGGGGTGAATTGCAGAATTCGGGGGTTGAGGGTGCCTGTCTCTTTCACCCCAATCCCTCTGTTGATGTATCTTAGAGCAAGTGAGAGAGAGAGACCACATCCAAGAGGGCAGTTCACTCCCAGCTGTCAGCCAGACCTGGATTATCGGCACCCATGTGCCCAGCATACTCAGGAAGGTCTCCATACACAAACATGAAATCTTTCCACATGGGATTATCTTGCAAAGCATTGTGGTTTACTGCTGTACCATCATCCGGCCTCCCTGTACTTAAACCTCTTATTGAATAACTACCACAAATTTTCTATTACCTGTATGCATCACACACTTTCTCATCCCTGGGCCTTTCTTATGTTGACTTTTCTAATGTAATACCATTCTAATTATCCTCTTGGTTTCCATGACTTCTACAGAAACCCCAGTCAAATATCAATTAATGTAAGAATCCAATAATTTCTATGGGCTCCATTATAATTTATAATCTCTGTATTCACAGGTCCTGCCCAAGTTGCTCAACTGTCTCTTTTCCTATCCAGAGTTGTATTCTCCAGAGAACACAATTTTATCTCTCACCACTTTTTAAAATCTTCCAGTCCTACTGCAGTTACCTCTTATTCAGCAGAATTACTTCAGTCATCCAACCCTACTACTGTTAACCTCTCTCTCAGCAGAATTACTCTATAACCAACCTGCTATGTGTAAGCTTTATCATATTCATATCCTTCAACCTCCAAATATATCCATATTCTCACTCCAGCTTTTTTCTTTCCCACAAAATGTAATTGTCATCTTCCAAATCTTTCACCTGTGCTTTTTTCATTTCTTCCTTAATCTGAGATTTTCATCATATTTATCTTTTTTATACCTTTTGATACCTTTTCTTCCACTATATTTTTCCTGTCAGCCTACAATATGCTTAGTTTTATCATTTTCACTAAAGAAACACCGTTTTCCCATCCCTCTGTCTTTTCCTCATACTACTGCCACAGTGCTTATTGCTCAGTTTTTATTATATGAACAAAAGTATGGAGTTATTAGTTTATACATAAACCTTGTTTTACTTCTATTCATTTTTCAATTATATGCACCTAAGAATTAACTCCTGCTTCCCTACTGAAGGGTTCTAAAGTCCAAATCAATGCTTTTCTTTATCTTGATCAATGATCTTTTCATTCTCATTCTCTTCAGTTTTATCCAGTCTTCAATACCATTGAACAACTGTTCTTTCATGATGTATTGCTCTATCTTGATTGTAAGGGTATGGTTCTTTTAGTATCTTCAGCTACTTTTTTGACTATTTACAGCCTGTTAGAACCTCAAGGTATAATTGGAGGACAGATCTGATGATTTCACTGCCTTCATGAAATGTCATCAGCAGCTTCCTGTTGCCAATGTGTGAACTCCCTGGCCCCTCACAGTCCAGATACAGTCTAACTCTTGCACAACCTTTGAAGTAGCCACATCAGAAGACCTTCAAATATCATGTACATTCATACCTTCAGGCCTTGGATTTCACTGTCACTCTCTGTTTAGAATGTGATTTCACACCTTTCAACTTGAGAAAGTCATGCTTATCTTACAAATGTCACCTTTTTTGTGCCACTAGCTTTCCTGATTGTGAAATGGAGAATTAGTAACTGCCTCTGTCTTGCCTTAGTACTTTTTAGGTGCCTTAGAAATGTTCAGTAATAACACATGTACATAAATATATTTAAATTTTCTCTTTCTCATTATACTGTTGTTTAAGTTAAGGTCTTATTTATTAGTCTTTACATTCTAGTATGGAGCATAATATAGGTAATCACTAAGTGCTGATCTATTTCATGATCGTCCTCAGTCAAGGGTTTTTGTGAGAAAATTCTATACTAATCTCCCATATCACCTATCTCTAGAAAAGAAATTAAGGAAAGAAATTTAATAAAAATGATTTTTTCTGCAATTTAAATTGTGAGTTTGAAATATACATAAGAAAGGTGTGGGCTTTTATTCTCATCATTCCTGAAACAAAATTAAATATTTAAATCTATTTTTAAAAGTACTTTACTTCTTCCATATTAATTTTACATGTCAGATCATTCAAATTTAGCTAATTCTTATTCTAGCTCTAATTTTTCCATATTTCATGTTTTCTCATGTCGACTTTTCTCTGGTTATTCATGTTACATTCATACATGTAAACTACAGTTCTGAAAAAAGTACCATCTTAGAATGACTCTGAAGCCACTAGAAAAAGAGTATGGACATTTTATAAATTCTTAATCTCCTCAAAATATTGTGTCTGGTACTCTATTTCTCTTTTCACATTTTACTTAGTTTACCATTTTGAACTTTAGCCTATTAGTGAGTGCAATTGAATGATTCACTAAACCTGTTTTGTAGCAAACTCCATCCTTTTTTACCTAAACACATAAAAGAATATCCCATCCTTCAAGTGACGTTCTGGGATTTATCTTATGCTCAGAAGATCATGAGATCATAGACAAATGTTCAGACTAGAGCCATTGAACTGTAGGAGATGATGTTTGGAGCTTGCCTTCACCAACCAAATCACAGCATTCAGGCCACAGGACCATGTCTTGTATGACTGTACAGTGTTGTTATGTGCCAGAGCCCAGCACAGTGGCTGTATATTATAGTTTGTACATAAATGAAAGATAATCGTGTTATTTATATTCCACACTCATTACATTGCATTAACCTTGTAGTTTTAGGATTATAAGACTGTTTGCAAATTGTGATTTGATACAACACTGGGTTTTACAGTTCAGGTAATACGTGGTAATATAAATCTTTTTAACCCATAAGAATTTGTTCTAGTTCTTTTAACAGATAAACAGATATGGACTGGCTCCACAGGATTGTGATTAAGGGAGCCAGATCCTACATGACCAACCAAATGATTCAAATCTTGGCCCTGGTGGCTTGAAAATAACACCAGGATATTGTGGGTGCATCTCCAAATTCCCATTAGGATGGAGAAATGGAGAAGAAAAGATTGTAGTGTGACCGCACCTCACTGGGAGTTGTGTGCTCTCCCTCTTCTATCTTTGTGTTTCTTGTGAGTACACATGTCTCTTGCAAACAATGCTATGTATAGTTTATATATAGTTACATATATGTAGTTACATATAGTTTTGTTTGAAAGAGACATGTGTGCTCACAAGAAAGAAAAGTATACGTGCGCTAACAAGAAACATTTAGGTTATTGGGAATGTCATGACATCTTTTTCTATGTTTTTCTATGCAAAAATGCATCCTGACTTTCCTGACAACCCAAGATGTTATCATTGCCTGTGAGCATAATAAAAATAAACTATCTATGTGAATACATTTATTAACTTTTACTCTGAATATTGTGGCTCATATAGTCACAGCCAACATTCTCCTTTTATAGTAAATAGGGACTTTATTAATTTATTAGATGTTTAGAAATAAGTTAACTACTAAATGGGTAAACTTCAAGTAAGCCTTTTAGTATTTATAGATTATGACTTTGGATGTACACACCTGAAATCCGACATTGTTTTTTGAGCAATAGTATAACATTTAAAAATGTAAAACAGCTCAACATCCCTCATCATAAGGGAGATGCAGATCAAAACCACAATAAGATACTGCCTAACCCCAGTCAGAATGACTACGATTAAAAAACAATAAATGATAAGTGCTGCCGGGAATGTGGAGAAAGTGAAACTCTCCTACACTGCTGGTGGGAAGGTAAACTGGTCCAGCCACTGTGAAGAACAATATGGAGATTACTCAAAGACCTACAAATAGAATTACCATGTGACCAAGCAGTTTCACTCCTGAGTATCTAAGGAGAACACTTATTCAAAAATGTGCTTGCACATCAGTGTTTATTGCAGCATTAATCACAATTGCTAAGACATGGAACCAACCCAAATGTCCATGAACAAAAGATGGATTGAAAAAGTGTAGCACATATACTCTATGGAATACCATTCAGCCATAAAAAATAACAAGACCCTGGCTTTTGATAAAAAGTGGATGAATATGAAAGATTTACTGCTGAGTGAAGCAAACCAGGCTATGAAGGAGAGACACTGTATGTCTCCACTTAATATATACTGACTGTCTGCACTCTATGGCTGAAACTGAAAGATAAGAGGATATAAAGACATGGAAAATGGTATAGATACCATATACATGTGAGAAGAGGGTGGGAGAAGGACGAGAGTGTGAGGAGAGACATTAAGGAGAAAAATAGAGAAGCAAGACCTGGGACACAGCAATGGATTATAATTTGTCGATGATAACATATATAGTATCCCCTACTGCACTAGTGTGCAATGTATTCATGTTGGAAAACTCAGTTTACAAGCTAAGTGATATATACTAATTGAATGTATAAAATAAATTACAAGAAAATAAAATATATTATGAAAAATAAATTAAAAAATAAAATGTAAGGGGAACCAGCAGTTAGTGTAATGGCTATGTAGCTGGACTCCCACGTAGTCTACCGTGGTTTGCGTCCCGGACCTGGTGGCTTAACACTCACACCGGGTGCGTGTGCGTGTGTGCCCAAGATCCCGAAAGGAGAATGGAGGAGAAGGGATTGCGGTGTGACCATCCCCCCTGGGGGGTGATTTCTCGCTTTCTGTCTCTATGTCTCTCTCTGTCTGTCTGGCGAGCGCACGCACACTATAGCGAAAAAAAACTCTCCAAAAATAAATAAATAAATAAATAAATAAATAAATAAATAAATAAAATAAAATGTAAAACAAAGAGACAAAACAAAAATGGAACACTTTGTAATTCTGGAACCTAGTAAATCATTGGCATTAATGATCCATATTTCATTACAGATCTTTGATAAGCCTAAATTGGAGTCTGAACATATGTATAATTTTGTATGTGTCTTTACATATTGCCAGATAAAATTGTCCATGTTGGCAAAATCCTGTAAATTATCATATTTATAGTTATATAATTTAGTAATTCAGTATTCTGAAATTTACACAATATTTTATTATCATTTGCTTATTTATTAATGAAAAATATCGCTCAAGTTTATTTTAAATATATAAACTAGCAGTCTGAATTAAAAGAAAAAAATCACTTATAATTCCACTTCTTAGAGATGGTATCTATAAGTATATTGAAATGTGTCTCAATATTTTAAATATCTAGCTGTTTTTCTTTCTAACTTTCTACATAAATAAATTTGTGTCCATTTAGGAGAATGCATGTTGTATAATTAGACATTTTACTAAAAGTATGTTACAACCACTTTTTCTATCTCTATATTGCTATTATTTTCATAGTCTTACCTTTTTTCTTTTTTTCTTAGAGTTTTTGTCTATTGAATGCATGCATTCACCAGAGAGACACAGGGAGACAGGACAGAAAGCAAGAAATCACCTCTTAGGGAGGATAGTCATGCCACAAGCCCTTCTCTCCATTTTCCTCCTAGGATCTTGGGCACACACACACACATATGCCCAGCATGAGTTTCAAGCCTCTGGTTCTGGAACTTGAACCACGGTCAACCTTGTGGGAGTCCAGCAACGTAATCATTACACCACCTGCTGGTCCCAGTATTTCCTTTTTGGATATCATCCTTTTAAAGTAGTTATTATTATTATTTTTTGGAGAGATTTTCGCTATAGGGCGCATGCACTCGCCAGACAGAGAGAGAAAGACATAGAGACAGAAAGCGAGAAATCACCCCCCAGGGGGGATGGTCATGCCACAATCCCTTCTTCTCCATTCTCCTCTTGGGATCTTGGGCACGTACGCACATGCTCCCGGCGTGAGTTTTAAGCCACCGGGTCCGGGACGCGAACCGCGGTCGACTACATGGGAGTCCAGCGACATAGCCATTACTCTAACTGCTGGTTCCCTAAAGTAGTTATTATTGTACTTTGATAATATTTGATTTTTTGCTATTTTAAGTAATGTTACAGTAAGCATCCACACTGTTATACAGTTGCCTTATTAGTTACTATAATACATTTGTGAGCTTGTGTTAAAATGATACATATGTATTTTAAAGTTTTTATTTATTCCTTTTATGAGTGCATGAAAGAGAGAGATAGAAAGAAAGCACCCCCAACCAGAGTCAGTACTGTAATTCATCTCTAGCCTCAACTTATTTTGGATCACGGGCATGTGTGTGCTGGGGGTATTCTGGGAAGTCTCTGGACACAAACCCAGAACCTTCCCATGTGAGTCAGCCTAGTAGATTCTTGTATTTTACTTTGTGTGTGTGTGTGTGTGTGTGTGTGTATAATAGAAAGATACACACACACACACACACACACACATATATATTAGAAAGATTTCTTGCTATAGGGAAAGATAGAGACCAAAAGTAAAAAATCACTCCCCAAAGAGGATGACCATGCTGCAATCCCTTCTCCTTTATTCCTTTCTCAGTATCTTGGGCACACACACAGCCGGTATGAGTTTAAGCCACCGGGTCCAGGACTTGAACCGTGATTTACTACATGGAAGTCCAGCAATGTAACCATTATGCCATCTTCTGGTCTCACTTGTGCATTTAAGGCTCTGATACTTATGGGCTGGATAATCTCAAGGAAAAGTTACGCAAAGTTATATTCCCTATAGCAATGACATAACACAAGTTAGCCTGAACATTTTAAAGGTACTCTTGAGCATGAATTACTGAATTTATAACCCTTTACAAATTATTTCACTCAAATAAAGCCAAATATTAGTTGTAGATACTATGGAATAATGATTAGATTGAATGTGTTTCTAGCATGTTATTCAAATGTATATATTTATTAATTTTTCTTAACATGAAAGTGATTATTGACATATTATTTACTTGCCAACTGATCATAAATTTCAAAAAAAATGACATAGTTTTATAATGATGCACAGGCAGTCATATCTCATTTACTAGTAGCTTGTATACAGAGCTCTTCCAAATTAAACATTTAAGAAATATTTATGTATAGTCCACACAAATGAGAGTTCAGAAACCTGTGAAGCATTAGTAAAAAAAAAAAGTATCTTTTCTCTAAGATGTACTTGCCACTTTACAAATGAAACCACTGAGAACAACTTAGTTAATTTATGATTAGTTAAGAGCTTTATGAATCTCATGAACTGAGAGTTATGAAAACATTTGTTAAGTATGCCTAGCTTACATATCTCCTCACAATAACTTTGTTATGCCTTTAAGAAAACTCTAAAATATTTGTAAAATTAGCTCTGTAAGAATATTTCTAGGTCAGATAGATCTAATTTCCTCTTACTCCTGGAGAAATAAAGCCAAATAAAATTAAATCAGGCTCCCTAGATTCCTATATGATAGTTTCTGATCTGGCATTTAGTGCTGCCAAAAGTACAATCAAAGGAGCAGTGCTTGTTTGGGTACCATCATCCATCATCTCGCAGCTGGATACAAAGTAGATTTGGCTTCTCAGGTAACATACTGAAGCTGTTCTCAGACTCACAGCTTTACCTGTGTCCTCTGGCCAGGGGAAAAATAAACAGACAAAAAATCAAAACAAACAAAAAAAAAGAACTAAAAAAACCCTGACTTTTCAAGACCTTTCTTTTGTTTCCAGTAATTATATATTTAAGAATATAATAAAATATTTTAAAATAATTCTTTTTCTTATGTATTTTATTTCATTTTAATTTTTTAATTTTTTTTGATTGTCAAGTGATATGTGTAAAATAAAAAGAGAGAGAGAGAAAGCACCTCCTATTGGGACTTGGTCACACTACAATCCTTTTCCCTCTATTTCTTCATCCCATCAGGATTTTGGATTTGCATGGATGTGTGCCTGCCCTGTTTTTCAGGCCACTGGGGCTTGTATTTGAACCGTGGTCTGCCATGTGGAATCTGGCTCTCAAGGCACAGGGCTTAATCACTGCTCTATAAGCAGGCCCAAATCAATTTTTTAAAACCATGCAGATTGTATCTTTACAATCCAAACCAAACCAAACAAAATAAAGCAAAACACTTTTTGTACATAAGTGCTGTAAATGAATAAAATGGAAATATCATATTAAACTTCAGCTATAACTGTGTATTTCATAATGTATTTCAGAATGTATTAATATCTAAGCTATACACTACAAGATAACTCATATGAAGTACATTTTATATAGTGTCAATGATAGATATCGTCAGAAAGCAAAGGGAGAAAAGAGTACAGGGAAAAAGGAGACATTCCTACATGTTACCCCAAATTTATATCAGATTTTTTGATATGGAGCTGAAAGATCTATATTTTTCCTGAGTAACAAAGGAACCTTGTGCCCACTGACATGTGCCAAGTATTGAGCTAAAGTATAAAGTCAAAACCACAATGATATGCCACTTAACCCCAATCAGAATGACAAAGATAAAATAACAAAAATGGTAAGTGCTGGCGGGATGTGGTGAAAGGGGAACTCTCCTTCACTGTTGGTGGCAATGAATATTGGTCCAGCCACTGTGGAGAACAATACAGAGGTTCCTCAAAGACCTACAAATAGAACTACCATATGATCCAGCAATTCCACTTCTGGGTATCTACCCAAAGGATGGGAGAATGCTCAGTTGGAAAAGTGCTTGCACTTCTATGTTTATTATGGCATTATTCACAATTGCTAGGACATGGAACTAACCCAGATGTCCACAAAACAATGAATGGATTGAAAAAGTGCGACACTGGGACAGATGACATAATGGTTACATCACTAGATTCTTATGTAGTCGACTACAATTCCAGTTCTGGTCCTGGTGGTTTAAAACTCACACTGGGCATGTTTGTGTGCATGCCCAAGATCCCAAGAAGAGAATGGAGGAGAAGAGACTGCAGGATGGCTATCCCTCCTAGATGGTGATATCTCACTTTCTGTCTGTCTGTCTCTCTGGTGAGTGCACACCCTATAGCAAAAATCTCTCTTAAAAAAAATGTGGCACATATACTTTATAGAATACTACTCAGTCATGAAACAAAAAACAGCAAGATCCTGTCATTTGATAGAAAATGGATGAATATGGAACATCCACTGTGAGTGAAGCAAGCTGAGCTATGAAAGAGACATTGTATGTCTTCACTTAATATATACTGACTCTCTGCACTTTATGGTGGAAATTGAAAGATGAGAGGATATAGAAGCATGGAAAATGGTTATTGATACTAGAGACAGTGTGGGAAGAGGGTGGAGGAAGGGGAGAGAATGTAAAGAAAGAAATTAAGGAGAAAAATAGGCAAAAAATATTTATGGACACAGAAATGGATTATTTTCTGTTGATGATATTGTATTGAACATCCTCAGCTGGACTGGTGTGAGATATATTCATATTGGATAAAGTCACTTTACAAGCTAGGTGATTAAATGTATAAAATAAATTAAAAGAAAAAAAATGTAGGGACCAGCAGTTAGCATAATGACTATGTCGCTGGACTCCCATGTAGTCGACCGCGGTTCGAGTCCCGGACCCAGTGACTTAAACTCATGCTGGGCGCATGTGCATGTGTGCCCAAGATTCCAAGAGGAGAATGGAGGAGAAGGGATTGTGGCGTGGCCATCCCCCCTTGGGGGTGATTTCTCTCTGTCTCCCTGTCTCTCTCTGTCTTTCTGGCGAGCGTACACGCCCTGTAGCAAAATCTTCTCCAAAAAAAGAGAAGAAAAATGTACAGCACAGGCTTATAAAGATCTATTTGTATATTATAATTTGTCTTTATTCCATAAGAAGAGGAGTATAAATTTCAAGAACAGTGTAAGAAAATAAACTCTTATGGAGAACACATTAGAAAGCAAGCAGGGATAAAGACAGACGCATTTCATTTGATTCACTGCTATTGAAGATGCAACCTTAGAGCAAAAGCAGGAAGAATTTTAGGATAGAATACTTTATACTTAGAATTTTTCTTTCAGGTAACCTAAATGATGACTCTTCTGTTTAAGTAACAAAGCAATTAAAATATGTAATTGTGCACTCTATCTGACTTAGTGCTTTTTCTCAAGTTAGAAGATACACATTTAGTGACATGTTTTTTTTTTTCTTTTTTTTTTTTTTTTTTAAGATTTTTGCTATAGGACACATGAGTTCCTCAGAGAAAGACAGAGAAAGTGAGAAATCATACGTTGGGGAGATGGCCATGCCACAAACTCTTCTCCGTTTTCCTTTCAGGATTTCGGGCACCCATGCACACATGCCCAACATGCTTTTCATGAAACCCAGTCCAAGACTTGAATTGTGAAGTTGGCCATGTGGGATCCAGCACCTTAACCACCATGCCACCTGCATACCCAAAATATTTTAAATCTGACTTTTAAGATTATAAACATATATTTTATTCTTATTATATAAACAACTTTTCTCATCTAATAAAAATTATCATAGAAAGAGATGAATTCATAATACCAAAGGTTAAGTACTAATTTTTTATTTTGTTCATTTAAAAAATATTGCCAATTTCAATACCAAAATTATTATTAATGAAAATAGCATTTTCTATGGGGTTTTTTTTTGACATCTGCATTTTAATGTGTTAAAAATGTATCAGTTTCTGCCTCTTTTCCCTCCAATCTTTGAAGCTGAATTGCAACACAAGTGTATTATGCAAATGAAGACAGTTCTTTCCAAAGCACTGAAAATTTAATGTCAGAAAATACATATTTTAGCATACATTATTTAGTGAAAAGTTCATTTTTATTTTTCTGCAAAAGTGCTCTAAGCTTTGGAGTATGATGATTCTGTGGGTCCCTGGCTATACCATATGTCTAAGAGGTTTTGATTTCTTCATGGGAATTCAAAGATATTACCATTTTACTTTTTCTAGTATTGTACTGCTTTTATTTTCTCACTGCTGTTTTATCATTTTGTATGAGCATAAATGGGCAATTACTCAGTTGGTCAGTGGTAAACAGCTTCTTCACTCCTGGCTAATGACTTAGCTGGATTGGGAGGCTGAGTCTCCTATAGGAATTGGGAAGACACAATCTTTAGAAGGGAGTGGGGTAAGGTTACCTATAATTAAAAATATTTTAGGGCCAGCAGGTAGCATAGTGGTTATGGCACTGGGCTCCCACATGGCCAAAGGTGGTTTGAGTCCTGGACTCAGTGTCTTTATACTCATCCCAGGCAGCTGTTTGTGTTTTCCCCAAATCCCTAGAGGAGAATGGAAGAGAAGGGTTTGTGGTGTGGTCATCCTCCCGGGGGGTGATATCTCATTTTCTCTCTCTCTCTGTCTCTTGATGTCTCTGGCAAGTGTATGTGCCCTATAGCAATAATCTCTCTTTAAAAAAAAAAATCACAGATGCTTTTGAAAGTGATCATCACCTTCCTCCCACCCCCGCCACACACACCCCTCTGGCCAGTTGAGAATCATTGTCATGGGTGACATCAACAATGTTAAGACCTTTAGTTACTTTTCAAGGACAGGGTCTACCAAAAAGTAGGTGTTTATCCAAAAATGGCTAAATAGCTGTAGAGACTGAATAGACATACCATGTAGCAGAAAACTGCTGCAGTGAGTCAGCAGAATGACTTCTATTAGTCAACACCATTAGTAATGTTTCTAAATCTGAGAAAGTTAACTGATCTTTCCAGTCTTAGTTTTCTCCTGTGAGAAATAGTTTGAGGTAGACAAATTTGAGTGTTTTCTATGGTTGTACGATACACATGAGGTGATTAAAAAGAATACAAAATGTACAGTGGTAATATAGACAATACTTAGGCCATAATGAAATTTAAAAGGAATATAAATGAGGAAAGGATTACTAGAAAAATAATACAGAAATCAAAATACAAAACACATGTTTGAGATAAAAAGAAAATTGGTAGGACAGTAAGAAAATTTACAGCGGAAGTATCTTTAAAAGTATAAGATAATAGGGGACCAGCAGTTAGCGTAATGGCTATGTCGCTGGATTCCCATGTAGTCGACTGCAGTTCGCGTCCCAGACCCGGTGGCTTAAAACTCACGCCGGGCGCTTGTGCGTGCGTGCCCAAGATCCAGAGAGGAGAATGGAGGAGAAGGGATTGTGGGTGGCCATCCTCCCTGGGGGGTGATTACTCGCTTTCTGTCTCTCTGTCTCTCTCTGTCTGGCGAGCACACGTGCCCTATAGCAAAAACCTCTAAAAAAATGTATAAGATAATAGACACTGGTAGAGGAATCAAGTAAAAAAGAAAGAAAAGCAGTTTTTTTTTTTTTCTAAAACTATGTGCATAGTTGAAAGTAAATAAAATTATATTGAAAAATTGCTTTCAACACATCTGCTTAATGATTTCAGTCATGCTATTTTATTATTTAACATAAATAACAGTAACGTGGATTCATTTTTTAAAAAATTTTTGGCTTTTACCCTATGTTTTTTATGAGGGCTATTTTAGAGTTTATTTTATTTTTTATCTTCCATGAAAGAAAGATATGGGATGTAGAAGAAGAGTGAGAGAGAGAGAGAGAGAGATCCCCCCCCCCCAACTGATTCTTCACATCCCAGTCAAATCCTAGCCTCAGCCAGCCTGGATCACAGGCTTGTATCCATGTGCCCAACAAGCACAGACCCTCACATACTAACATGGTTCCTTCCCATGGGGGTCAGGTATCACAGAGCACTGAGTTAATCAGTTTGATAACACTGCCAGTCCCTTTGAAAATTCTTTTATGTTTCTTTCACTGAAGGCTTATATTGTTTTTCCCCAGAGGGTGGATGTGCTTGCCAGAGAGAGAGAAATAAACTGAGAAAGCACCCCACCTCCCCTCCACCCATGGGGAATGGTCATTCTGCAGTCCCTTCTCTTCGGTCTCTCCCTCCTTTTAGTATTTTGAACATGTATGCACATTCGCCTGGCATGTTTCTCAAGCTGTCTGGTCCAGGACTGGAACTACACTTTGACTATGTGAGATCCAGCTGCCTTAACCATCACGCTACTGGCTAGCCAGAGGACAATATGAAATAGAAAAAAAAATCATCCAGAATTCATTAAAAGCATCCAAGTCTATTGTACTTCACATCGTCAATTGATTTTTAATGCCTAGACATACTATTATATGGTACTTTAATATTCACTTAATGTTTATAGCTACTCTACCTTTTAAATTGCATTCTTTTATTTCTGTAGTGATAATTTGGGATAAGAAGATTTTAATATCTAAACACTCATATTTTCTGTATAAAGCTGCAGAGTTTTCCATATCTGTACATAAACAAACGAAAGAACTGAAGTGTATATATGATGTAAGCCACAGGGTGATAAGAATATAGTTTATATCTTACGAGATTTTTAAATCACTTAATGTTGGATTATTCTATCATGAAAAATAAATCATTTTTGAAAACAGATATGGAACAACACAATGGATGCTATAGGAGAAATGTGATATACTTGAGATAGACAGACAGACACGTATATACATTCAACCAATTATTATTTTAATATATGAGTAGGTGATCAAGTAAGTGAATAAGAGTGAGGAAGAGATCATTTTTAGTTATAGTACTTAAAGGAAAGTTCATAATGACAGATGTAGACTTCTTTGACTAGTGTTTTCATAGATGATGGGGTTTGAACAGATGCAGTGAAGTGCAGAGGGAAAGATGTTAGTGAAAGCATAAGTTTATGACATGCCATGTGCTCTTGGGAGACACCAAGTAGATTAGGACATAAACCTGACTATTTCAGAGGCCTCGTATGAGAAGTGTGGTGGGTATGGATGGGACTCAATTATGAAAAGCTTTAAATACCAGGCTAAGAGACTGAAATTTATCCTTTTGGCAGTAAAGAGTTGATAAATAATAGAAACACATTATTAAATGTGCTTGAGGATAGCTTAATCTATTTTTATTCTGATTTCTTTTTTAAAGCAAATCTTCTATGAATATGTGTATTCCGAAGATTTTAAATACTTTTAAATGTTAGATGATTATAATAATTACCAGTGATAATAGAAAATTTTAAGGGTTTTAATAATACTGTACAGATAGTAGCAAGACTGTCTTAGTTATTTATCCATTGTCACTTTCTAATGTGATCAATTCCTGTGGGAATGACTACACAGGTCAGTCCCCTGTATTAAGACATGAGGGCTTATTCTCATTACAAAGAACCATTTATTAAGTGCTTAATTGTGGATGTTGTTTCCACCATGCAATATACAAACATGCTACTAGAGATTCTTTGAGAATTGAGCACAGGAAGCTCTGCCAGGGTGGTACAGGTGGTAGAGTGCTGCTGAGCACCACTGATGCCATACAGGAGGCCTGAGTTCAGATCTCAGATTGACGTGAACATGCCAGGATATGATCCTGGTTGGTCAGGAGGCCAGGGAGAATCACAGCATGGCCAAACCCTACCAAGGTGCCTGTCTTTCTTTCTCTTTCATGAAAGAAATAAAATAAAATACGCACACACACACACATACACACACATTTGCATATCATAAAAATTTTACTTTAGAGGAGCCAGCAGATGGCATAATGATTATATCACTGGACTCCCATATGGCAGACCACAGTTTGAGACATAAACCCAACGGCTTGAAACTCACACCAGGCACATATTCATGCATGCCCAAAATCCTGAGAGAACAGTGGAGAAGGAATTTCAGTATGGCCATCCCCCCTGGGGATGATTTATTGCTTCCTGTCTCTCTGTCTTTCTCTGGCAAGCACTTGCACCCTAAAGCAAAAATCTCTCTTAAAAGAAAAACAAACAAAAAACAACCTCTTTTTAAAAAAATCTACTTTAGAAAAGAAAAAAAAAAGGATTGTATTCAGGGAATATAAATGTTCTTAGAATCTTCAAAATAGCACACTATTTTTGTGGGCTCTGGCTAAATTGTGCTTATATATATTTAGTGCCAGCTTAATATCCTCACAGTCACAAACAAACCAGCTTTCAAACAGATATCGGATCTTATATTACCATAACAGATATGCAGGCCCACATTAACTTAAATCATTGAGATACTGGACAGTGAAAGTAATTTGACTGGCAATAAGCAGTGGAATGCTTTTTTTTTTTTTTTTGCTTTTTTTTTTTTTTTTAACATCACTTAGCCAGTCCTTCAAGGCTCTCCTCTCATCTGCTTTGAGTGTTCAATATGGTGTTGAAGTTAAAATTTAAATTAAAGTCCTTAGTCTTTTCTTTTCTTTTACGTATGATACTCTCAAACTAAACACTGATCTTAAAAGATAGACTTCATTTCGTTTGTAATCTTTATATACATTAATTACAGCATTGACAAAATTAGCCAACAGGAAAAGTTTGTCAGAGTAAACAGAAATTGTCTGACATTTATGAAAAAAAAAGACAAATGATATCATCTATATAATTTTGTTGAGTTAGATTTTCTAGGAGACCTTTATTATCAGCCTCCAAAAGGGAAAATCAATTTCTGTGGTATATTTTTTGTTAATCAAGAAATACTTTTAGAAATGAGTATTTACCTTTCTAGAGACTCACATGATACTGATCTGATTATCAAGAATTATTTTGTTTGTGTGTTTGTGTATGTTCATGTTGATTTTGTTTGATATAACAGTTACATTAAATGTCTTCTGAATTATGAAACTCAGCCAAAGGAAAATCTTTGGCCTTAAATATATTTTGCATTTATAATCGTCCAAAGCAGATGCATATTCAAGGTCCACAAACAAAAAATATTCAACATAACTTATATATTTGCATTGTTTTATGTATTTCCTATGATAATTTAGTAATTTGTTGAGATATTCTATGTTTTGACATATTTTTAAAATTTCAACATAATTCATGTATTTATCATACTCAAGTTGATATATTTATTCATAAGACTCTTAAAATTATTTTCTGTAATGCCTTTTAGAGCAATATCAAGCTTTTTAGCTGCAAAATATTGTCCTATTTAGAATGAAGAACTTCTGGAATCTTTTAAAGTTTCTTTGAAATAACCTTAGCTCAATATGTCATAAGTTTAGAAAAAAGTTTTTTAAAAGAATATAACAAGAGACAATTGTGTTTTGACATTATAATTTATCGATAAAGTTAAGACACATTTAAAACATAATCTATTCAGGGTCCAGCACAGTGACACATGCTGCTATGACATTATGCTTTATAGACTAGGACTACATGGGCAGGCCATTTACACACACGTATCACCTACTTAGGATTTTTCAGATTTTTTTCTGTTTGTTGGCACTTATGTTTATTTTTTTAATCAGCTTATTTTAATAACACTGTATACCTTAAGCATGGTCTGGTGTTTACATGAGCTATATTTCACATGACCTACTATGTGGTTCAAGTCTCAGACCCAGTGGACTGGGCACATGTGCATGTGTACCCAAAATCCAAAAGGAGGAAGAAGTGGAGAAGGGATTATGGAATAACCATTCCTTGCTGGGGAGCAGGGGATATTTTCTCTCTCAATCTCTCTCCCTCTGTCTGTCTCTGTCTCTTCAGAGACCACATGCACCCTGTGGCAAATTAAAAAGAAAAAATGTACTTTGAAAGAAAATCCTCAGTAGTATAAGCAGATATGAGGAAGATCTTTCAACATCCTTTCTCCTGTTTTAGTTTTCAAAGCTCTCAAAAACATCAAACAAGAATCCATCCCTGAAAGAATAGGAACAGTTTAAATATCAAACATAATTAAATGCAGTAGACAAAGGTCTTATTTATTTTTTTATTATTGATTTATTTAATTTTATTTATTCATTCATTTAGTCTAATTTGATCAGAGAGAGAGAGGAAGAGTGAGAAAGCAAACCACCAGTTCTGGGACTTGAACCATGTGGAAGTGTCCAGCAACTTAACCACCATGCACCTACTAGTCCCCAAAGCTCTTATTTAAAAGTAAAAAAACAAAAATAGTGATATTATATGAAAGGAATATAATGCATTTTGTTGATCCTAAATTAGCAAATACATTAAATTTACCTTGAGTAATTAATTGAAGCACTCACTAATATACAAGATATACTGAATCTGAAATAAACCTAGGAATACTTAGTTTGGAACAAGTAGTCAATGCTTATTGAAATAAAAGTTATAATTACTGCCCTCTCTGCCATCATGGGTGTGGGCCACTCGGTTTTTCACCATGTCTTCTCACAAGACTTTCAGGATCAAGTGGTTTCGGGCCAAGAAACAGAAGCAAAACCATCCCATTCCCTAATGGATTCAAATGAAAGCTGGTAATAAAAAACTCCAGGAGCAGACACTGGAGAAGAACCAAGCTGAGTCTCTAAGGAACTGGACAGGAGATGGCCCACATATTTATCCTGTATCACGGTCACTGTGGTCTTACCACATCAGGCTAAAAATGGTAACCAGTGCCTGGAAACTTGGGGTGTTTTATTGGAAAAATGATTCTTCACTTTCTTTTCATGTTCTGCATTGGTAGGTTGGTTCAGTAATAAATATGTTAGACCTTTAAAAAAAGTTATGATTATTTATTTTAAAAATGATTAAGACTATGTACTGAGTTGACACTGTTAAATGGAGAGTTATTAGAAAACATAACAGAATATTAATATCCAATTATATAAAATTGATTTGTAATTAACTCTACAGGAGTACAAAAATAATTCCTGCAGCATTAATGACAACCAGATTAAAGAGGAAAGCTTTTTCTCTGTACTCTAATTAATTTGCTTTACAAATTCTTATTTATAAAATGAATAATATTATCTTTCTTTAAATGTCTATGGCCCCCAGGCAACCTATTCTACACAAAATATTTCATTGTCTTCTCCTTACTTCACCTTGAAGTTAGTAATGTCACCACAAAGGTCACAACTAATGAGAGAACCAAACAAGTAAACAAAAACCCAGACCCAATCATATTTTCTAAGCAAATGTGTGAGTTAGGAAAAATTTTTGTTTGGTTCTCTTCTTACTCCCTGTTATTGCGTGCGCTGATCCCCTTGAGATGTAATGGGCTACACTTCATCAATCTTCCCGCCCCACCCAATCTGCTCTGCTGGGCCTGGGCTTTTGCTTCTTTTTTTTTGGAGAGGTTTTTTGCTATAGGGCGCATGCGCTCGCCAGAAAGACAGAGAGACAGAGAGATAGAAAGCGAGAAATCACCCCCCAGGCGGGATGGCCATGCCGCAATCCCTTCTCCTCCGTTCTCCTCTCGGGATCTTGGGCACGCACACACACGCGCCCGGCGTGAGTTTAAGCCACTGGGTCCGGGACGCGAACCATGGTCGACTACATGGGAGTCTAGCGACATAGCCATTATGCTAACTGCTGGTCCCGGCTTTTGCTTCTTGTGACTCAAAACTCAACTCTGAAGCATCCCATTACATATGTCTCTCCAAATTTTCTGCTAGAAAATTTGGATATGAATCTGCTAAGTGCTATTTTCCCCAAATATTACTTGGGAACTATATGTAGAAAATTTCACATCCTAAACAGATTTGTTAAGCTAACAGCCAGCTTTAATCTTTCCAGCCCCCTATTGTATTTCATACCCTTTTCCCCTGCTAGACTAAAATTCCTGAATGTAAGAACATCTTTTGTGCACCTTTGTGTTCCTCAAAGGCTAGCCCAGCACCAGCACCATATGCTTGGCCACTGTTAGTATTTTATAAACACTTGTTGAATGAATGAGTAGAAGCAAAGCTAGTATCTAGCTTGACATAAATGCCTGTAATAAAGAGATTCTTTAATCAATTCTGAAGTAATTAATAGTGAAAAGGTGTTTATTATTCCCATTTGTCTTCATATGTATTAAACTTGTGACTCCGTAGTTCCCATGTGTTCCCTTTATGACATTAGTTTTATTACTCTAGCTATTTTTTCCTTCCTATATCTGAGTACTCTTCTCCAACTGCATCCCTGACTTAATGTTGTATGCTACTAGAATGCCAAAGAGCACTTTTAAGTTAAAGCTTTAGAAACACTCATTTATAGAATGTACCATGTTTCATGTCATGCGTATTACCCAAAATGTTTCAGTAAAGGGTCTTCCAGTAATGTTAAGGAACTTGCAAGGTTTAGTAAAGGTTGTTGTAAAGTATCTGGCATAATTCTGAGTCCTCGTAATAAGTGGTCCATCCATAGTAACTCTGGTTGTATTTCTTGCTGTTTTTCAGGCCAAATGTATTTGTGAGTAACAGAGGGGCAGATAACAACAGTGATCTGCTGCCCATAGGGAAGTTGCATACTAGTACTTGGAGGGGAAAAAAAAAAATCAGTGATCTGTTTTCACCATTTTTGTTGCAATTTACTTGCTTATTCTTATAAACTAAGTGTTGTGCTTGTAGTCATTTAAATGTTTAGTGTGTTTTGCCTCATTTTAAATGCTTAAGAGTCTAAGAATTACATCTTTGATTCTTGGTTGGAGATGGAAAAAGAAAGTGAGTAACTGAATTGCCTTTTTTCCCTTTTGTTCTTCTTTCTATTACTTTTTCTTTTTTGCTCTAAGTCTCCAAAGCGCAAGGAATAAGGTAGCTTTCAGTTCTTGTAACTAGGACCCATTTGTTCTCATTTTGCTACTTTACCTGAGGGGCTCATAGACCACGGACTGTAGAAGGAGGAGAAAGCAAGCCATGCGCATATGGTTCTCTGTGTCCTCAGGGTCCCCACCTTGATGCTCCCCTGGCAGTGAGTGGAAACAAGCACAGACTTGGGAGTTAGACACAGCTTATTTACTCACACTTTTAATTTCACTGCACCTTCATGAAAAATAGTTTGTTGCCTACCTTTGTTAATGAGGGCCAAAGGTGCCCAGGACTGAAACACCGAGCACCATGCCTGACACACAGCAGATCCTCAAGGCCTTCTTTCCCTTCCCTTTCCTTTCCCAGCACTCCTGTTCCCCGCCCAGTCTGCTGTGATGTGTGAAAACAGTATTGGAGAAGCAAAACAGCTTGGTTTTGTGGGAAAATACTGAAAGGGGAAGTTTTGATGAAGAGTCCTTGGCTTAGCTAGCCTGAAAGCTTTATTAGAAAAGAGAATAAAAGTTCTATTCTGGCTTTGTCTTACTAGTTATGTAATTTTGGACCCTCAAAACTTTTTTTGGCCTCATTTTTCTCCCATAAAATGTGGGTTTAATTATTTATCACTTGCAGCTCTAGTAATGTACTGTTCCAAGTCTTCTTGTCCTCAGGCAGATAGACTCAAAGAAATGTTACTATATTTTGCCATTACAAAATTTGAAACATAGTCAATTCAAGGACAAGAAATCCTCTCTATTCTTCATTTAATTTTTCAAACTTTCTGTCTTTCAAATCCTTAAAGAAAACCAACTCTCTGCAGAAAGATAAATTTCAAAGAATTCTACAGTATTCCTATAAAAGATTGATAAGTACATGCTTCGCTATGTAAAACATTGGAATTGAAAGGAACAATACACATGGCAGATGCTTCTTTATCTTGAAATTCCACAGCTGTTATCTGTTACAGCAACGATGGTTAGATTAGTGGAATATTACTTATTTCACTAAGGAAATTGTCTAGTCTTTAGCATATATTGGCCTTTTATTTTTCTTACCTTTATAACTAAACACAATGACACAAACCTATTTTCATTAGTGAGTTAGTTGCTAATTGCAGTTTGATGTGCTCTCCATCACACCGTCATACTCATTTAATCGTCTAGCCTTCACTTTCTTCACTTAGAACTGCCCATTCCTATTGCAGCTATCATCACTGCTTGCCTATTGCTCTTCTCTACTCACTCTCTCTGCACCATTGGAGATCTTACTCAGCACCCTCCCATCATATGTACTTCCTCGAACTCCTCTGCACCCTTTCGCATTCATTCCTTGTTTCCTTTATTAGCCTGCCTTTCTTCTCTCTCCAGTTTGATTGCATTCTCAAATGGCTGCTCTCGGTATAACTCTCATTCCAGGTATATTAATTCACTCCCATAAATAGAGTTCTGTTAGTGCCTCCAGGGACATGACTCTCAAATTTCTATACGTAGTGCTGACATCTTCCATATATATCCAGTTGCTCTTGGGGATTTCTGCCTGGAGGTACCAAGGCATATCTCAGAACCCAAAGTTCCACAGCAAAACTGTTTCCCTGTGGAAATTTATTTTTCTTTTTTTAAATTTTATTTTGTTAATAGATAGAGGCTTAGAAATTATGAAGCAAACCTTCATATCCTCATTTCCTTTTTTTGTTTGTTTGTTTGCTTTGTAGCATTTTCCTCCATGATTTTTTTCAAAGTCACTGTCTTTCACCCCCAACTATCATCAACCAGATTTTATTACCTTTAGCCTGAGTGATTTTAATAGCTTCATTGTTGACTCTGCATCACCTCTTTTCCACTCCAATCCACCCAATGTCTCTGCCCAGGTAGACATTAAGGATTCACATTGATCATATTTCTTTTCAAGTGGCTTTCATTGCCTTCTGCACTGACCTGGAACTCAAGGCCTTACACAGAAACGTCCCAATGTTCCTGATGTCCAGCACTTGCCTTAATGTTACCTGTATTTAGCCCAATTAAAATTGTAATACAGTCATATGCATCTCCCTGCCTCTGCTTATGTCTCATAATTTCTCTCTTTAGAAAACTCTTTTCCATTCCCACAATTATAGTTTGTTAAAATAACCTCCCTCCTTCCTAAACTTCCTTCTCCTTCTTTTGCTCTCCTTTCTCCTACTTTCTCTTTTTTTTTTTCTGAAATTCATCCACCTATCTTTTTATTTACTACTTGTCCATTTACTTGACCAAAACTTTCTGAGTATCTTTTGTGTGCCTAGCACAGTTCTGGACATTGAGAATAGACCAGAATGTCAGAACAGCACCAACAAAAACCAAACCATGACCTATTGCATCGTAAGTCCCGAAACAGAGAGGCAGATGGTTTCAAGCAGTCACACTGCAATCAGTACTGCAAAGCACAGAAAGAACATGGAGCTGTGCTTTATAGGCCTGATGTTTTCTTTAAGGCTCCCGTCATAACCCTTCTTTAGGAATCTCTTTCCAGTTATGTAGCCAGTTTGTAAATTTTGTGCTCCAGTAAGAATCCAGACTTCATGAAGACAAAACTTGTTGACAGCCTTTTAAAAACTTATATTTCAAGCACCTTAAGAAAAGGACATAATGGATGCTGGATAAACCTTAATGAAGTGAATGATTGATTGAAGCTCCTAGTTTTCTTTTGAAGATTATTTATTCCATGAGCAAGAGAGACATGAAAAAAGAGAGAGCACCCCTAACAGGATCTCGTCAGTGCAGCCCACTCCCAGCCTTCAGCCAGCCCTGAATTATGGGCAAGTATATGCCAGGTGTATTCAGGGAGTTCTCAGACTTGGATGGATAGCCTTTTCATGTGGGATTGCCTCAACAAGTATCACATTTTTATCACTGTGCCACCATCTGATCCCCCTAGGTTTTGTTTCTAACATTGTCCTGTGACATTCATATTATTGTGTCATGATATATGCTATATTTCTTTGTAAATTGATTTTTATCATTCTGTAAGTCTATAAGCAGCAACAAGTCAGAGACCACATTTTAGTAAGTTTGTATTCTTACAATATCTGCCCAGTATACAATATCCTTAAATTGTTATTAAATAGAATGTGTAATATTTATTCAAAGTATCTTAATATCCTTATTACTTAGATATAAATATTAGTCAAATGCTTTTCCCATGGATCAACAGTGGTTTCATTTTGTTACTTGATAATGTATTTTGCAATAGCAAGACTTAATGACTTCACTGCTTCTTATTTTTTTTCTTTCTTTTTTATATGCCTGTGGGCATATGTGTCCACAGAGAGAGACAAGGACAATAAAAGAGAGGGAAACTAACCTGTCCCCAAATGTAATGTGATCATCCCATGATTCCCTTTCATCCATCTTGTCAGAGAGCTGTGTGGTTGCTGTGTTGAGACAGATTCCAATTAATCAAAGAAAAATCGAGAAGATCCACAGAAAGTTATTGTAATAACCCAGATGACAAATAGTGGTCGTTTTCATCAGAGTGATAGCAGGGAAGATCATGAGAGGTGGTCATATTCTGGAAGTATTTTTAAGGTAGAGCCTACTGGAGTTGTTGAAGGATTGGGTTCAGAGTTTGAAAAGGAAGAGTCAAAAATAACCACACTGGATTTTGTCTGAACACCTTGCAAAGATGGATTTACCACTAGCTGAAATGTGGAAGAGAACAGGATGACCAGCATTGCGAGAGGAGGCTTATGAAGTTGTTGAATTGAAGATGCCTACTGAACATCCTACTGAAGATTTCAATAGAAAAGCAGTTAAAGGAGGAGATGGGCAGGACAGGGTGCATACATTTTGGTGGCAGCAGTACATATGAAGTGGTCTTCCAAAAGCTGATTGAAAATGCATATTATGAAAAATAACAAAACTGTGCTTAGATTTCAGAAATTGTTGCACCAAAATAAACTTATACTTTTATTCCATTTTTCCATGAACTTTTGAAAAGTCTCCTCGCACCTTTGATATAAAACCCTGGCAGAGGATGAGCTCTCCAAAACTGTTGGTTATGATATAAAACAATAAATTCTGGGGATTGAGTACTGAGGAGGCCTATTTGTCAGGTATGGAAGATGAAAGAAACCAGAAAAGCAGATTAAAATTGATCAGTACATGAAATGGAAGAAAAATGAAGTGTGTGTTGTGTTCTAGAAGGTAGGAGAATGATAGTGTGATCAAGGGTGCCAAGGAGTGCTGCTAGCATCAAGTAAGATGAGAATGGTAGTCTGAGTGTAAAGGCATTTGTAACTTGGAGGGCAGGTAAAGACTGGTTGGAGTGAGTTCAAAACAGAACAGGAAGAAAGGATTGGATTCTCTTTTTTAAAAATTAAATATGGAGTTTTTTTTTAATTATGAAATGGAGTCATAATCAGAGCGGGGAGTAGAGATAAAGGAAATGTTTCCCAAAGGGCAAAAATAATGTGTTTATAAAGGGAAAAACTGAAGAGAGAAAAATTGAAGATACAAGACAGAGGAGGAATTGTTGAGGTTTTCTTACTTTGGGATAGATGAGAAAAGATGGATCTAATATGGTTAAAAAAAAAAAAAGTAACTGGCCTTTGCCACCTCTCCAGAGAGCACTGAATTTAAAAGGGTATGTGTTTTATAGTTGAGGGATTTGGGTTATGTGGTCATGGTTGGGGAATTTTGGTGATATAGTCTACAGTGTTGTCAAAATATCTGTATATTTTCATGCATCATCTTTGTTAGAGCAGCACAAACACACACACACACACACACACACACATACTAATCCCTTTCTCTATAGTCCAACAACAATGGTCTTTCAGTTTCTGAAAGTCTCATGCTTTTTCTCACCACAGGGCCTTTGCACGTGCTGTTAAACCTCTCTTTAATGGCTCCCACTTAAGATTTTATTCAGGCCTTCATGACACTTTCATTGATGTGTTTCCATTTATTCATATGTTTATTTCATTAAACTCAGTTTTTACCATTGGGCTTTTACTCTCTTAAGACTGAGACCTAATCTCCTAAAATATATTTAAAAACACATACTATTTACCAAGTAGTAAAAAAATGTCATTCCCTTTTTTTATGGATTTGCAAGCATTGTATGAGACAAATATACTTATGAAAAATTGAATTAATTTATATGGTTTAAATAATTAACAGTGAAGTAAAGAAGTAACAAGGCACCTCTTGCTATTCAGTTTGGCTGCCTAAGTTGCAAATAGATTGAGACAATTATTGCCGTAATTGTACTGTGCTGTCTAGGTAACATATTTTAGTAAGTAAACTGTAATCTCAGTAAGCCAGTAAATAGTATTGCATCAGAAGAAGATGTTCTGGCACTTTTTTTCAAAAAGAACAAAATGCATTTATACAGAAAATGTTTTTAGAGATGCAAAAGTAAGCTTAAATTTAAGAACATTTAGTTGTACTTTTGTAGCTTCCAGACAGCACTCCCTCAAATATTTATATTTACTCACTAAAATAACATGTTCACTGTTCTCTAAAAGCATGTGTTTAGTAGAGCGTGATGATACTGAGGCTGAAGACTGGGCAGAGCTATGAGAGTAAAGGATTGGAAATTAAAATTTAAACAAAATAAATATGAATTAGTGACTCAATATATTCAAGTATATATTAACACAACATGAGAATAAAATTGGCTAATATTTTATTGGTACTCAAAAATCAGGAGAATTTTTCAACACTGATTAAGGCTTAGGAATATAAAATATGTTATCAAACTAGGGAGCACATAAAATGTGTGTTTTTGCTGTGATTCTTGCTATTTTGTGCTCATCAATAGGTTATTAGATAATATAGAACTCAATAATATTACTAAGGGATAGAGATATGTAATCTGCTACATGTGCCTACTCTATGACTGGAGTTTTTGAGACTAATGTATATGAATGAGACATGTGCATTCCCATGTTAATTGTAAGACTATTAATAGCCAATAAATGGAATCTATATAATTATCCATCAGAAGATAAATATACAAAGGCAATGGGATATATATATACACAATGGAATAGTATTCAATCATTAAAAGTATGGAATTATGTGAATTGCAGCAACATAGATAAGCCTAGAGAACATTAATGTTAAGTAAAATAAGCCAGGCACAAAAAGACAAATACTGTATATTACTCTTATGTGATTTTTTTTTTTTTTTTTTTTTTTTTTGGAGAGATTTGTGCTATAGGGAGCGTGTGCTCACCAGAAAGACAGAGAGAAATAGAGAGACAGAGAGACAAAAAGTGAGAAATCACCCCCCAGGGTGGATGGCCACGCCACGATCCCTTCTCCCCCATTCTCCTCTCGGGATCTTGGGCACGCACGCACATGCGCCTGGTGTGAGTTTAAGCCTCTGGGTCTGGGACTCGAACGGCAGTCGACTACGTGGGAGTCCAGCGACATAGCCATTATGCTAACTGCTGGTCCCACTCTTATGTGGATTTAAAAAAAAAATAGTCTCATAGGCATATCATAATATAGTTAGAAAAGAGTAATAAGATATTTTAATATACAATAGGTAAACAATAAATATTAATAAAATATATATTTCAAATAGGTAGAGGAGAAGGTTTTTAATGTTCTCACAACAAATAAATAATAAATGTTTATTGTGTTGAAAAGGTTAATTACCATGACTTTATTATTGCTCAATGTATATGTGTATTCATACTTCAGATTGTACCCCATAAATATGTATAATTATTGTGTCAATAAATTTTTAAAAATAAAATACACATTTCCACAGAAAGAGATTTTATACCATAACCCTTAAACGTTAAAATATTCCATCAGTAAATATTCAGCCTTGAGACCCACATCATCTCTTTAGTTAATAGCCCAAGTATACCATATTTCAGGTAGAATGGACCAGTTTTTGTAAATATACCTTTCATATAACTGCTATATTCTTAGGTCATTGCTGTACTGCCAAAGTGAAATTAGATCCTGACAATTTTTGGCATAATGTAAGTAAAGAATTTTCTTATGCAAAGTCAAGCAAATGAGTAATTACACAGGGGTTTGTTGTTAATATACAATTACTTAGATCTTTCATGAATAGTCTATATCATTTTAGTATTAATTAAGAGAGTGAAGGAAAACTTGGTATTCTTCTACTTGAAGCAACTTATAATTCTTTAATAATTTTGAAAGAATTTATCCTTTTTCAAAGATGTATTAATTTTGAAAAATTTACTGTTCTGATAGATTGTGTGCCTGGTTTATTATTTTTTTTAACCTACATTTGATACATGAAGAACATAAAACTTCAAAATTATCATGACTTTTGAACGAGCTAATAAGTTACGAGGAAGACAAAATATTATCATTCAATATACTTTTAATACAACTGTATTAATATCCATGGTCCGGGACCAGCAGTTAGCATAATAGCTACGCCATTGGACTCCCATGTAGTTGACTGCAGTTCGAGTCCAAGACCCGGTGGCTTAAACTCATGCCGGGCACATGTGCGTGTGTGCCCAGGATCCCAAGAGGAGAATGGAGGAGAAGGGATTGCGGCATGGCCGTCCCCCCTGGGAGGTGATTTCTCACTTTCTGTCTCTCTGTCTCTCTCTGTCTTTATGGTGAGTGCACACACCCTATAGCAAAAACCTTTAAAAAAAAAAATCCATGGTCTTAGTTTATGAGTATAAAAAAAGAAAAAAATATTGACAAATACATTTGGTAGATTTATGTACTTCTTTTTCTTGGAATCTGCTTTTGAATTGAAATGTAATTTTAAAAGTTCACTTAAAAGTCAAATTATTAAGGTTAATTGTTATTAATTTTTCCACATTCATATTTAAATAGCTATCATGTAACAAAAGCCCCTTTTTTAACTTTCATTAAAATAGAAAACAATGTTCTTAATGGAATACATTATTATTAGAAGATAAAATAAAATGATCTCATATTAGGTAGAATATATTCATAAGAATGAGTATTTGAAATAAAGAACCACACCTGTTGTTCAGACATAACTGGGGTTCCGGAATTATCAGTGAGTAAATTATACCTTGGTTGAGGAAAGCAATAAAGAGCTAAGATCCTATTATATCAAAGTGGATGTGATAAGTGCTATCTAAACCTTTTCTTCCAAGGACATAGTGATAAATGAACTATTTTAAATTTGTTTTCCTTTATTCAAGATAGAGTATGCACCCATATGAGAGGCAGAGAGAAAGAGAGAGAGAGAGAGAGAGATGAACACCCCAAAAGATCTACCCATGCTGCGATCCCCTTCTTCCAGTCTTCTGGTACTTGCACAAGTGTTCAACAAATTTTAGGCTGACCTTCCAGGATTCAAACCGTGGTTGCCATGTGAAATCCAGCTCCTGTTGAACAGCACATTAGTATTGAACCATGAAGCTGGCCCTGAGGTTCATTTTAAAGAAGTCTTGATTTTTTTTTTATAATAAGTATTTCCATAATCAGAACCAGTTAACAGTTTCCATTAGCAAGTGTTATTTTTGTCATTTTCAGATCTATAATGGTATCAGAAGTTTGCCCTATATGGTCACATGGACAGTAAAATGTTACATACGGGGAGGAATAGGGAGAAAAATTCAAAGTGAGCAAAGATTCATATTCAGAAGTAGAATTTATAATGTGAACCAACTTTTTCTATAACCTAGATCTCTCAATTCCAGCAAATTTAGTGCCTAAAAGTAGTAAATAGAATTTGGAACTGCCCTAGTTCTATCCTCTACGTGCTATTTGCTTTAAAAGATTTAGCAATAACACCTTTCAGTTTAAGTTAAAGTAACTGGTACATGACAATTTATAAAAGTAAAGTAAATTTAGTAAATTTCTTTTTTGTGTTTTTCATATTTCATTACCTTATTTCTTAGATTGCTATATATAATGTTTTAAAAAATACCATATAACTGAAAATGCCAGAAATTAACTATCTAACAGAAAAACTCAAGATTATGAGGAAGTAGAAGATTAGTTCATAAAATAAAAATTATGGGACCTTTTGCCGGGTTAAAACCATTTTTACTGTATGGGGTCTACAGGTGGCATGGGGGTTAAAGGTGCTGGATTCCTGCATGGCTGATGGCATTTTGAATCCTGGACCGGGCGGCTTGTTTTCTCACTTTCTCTTTCTCTCTCTCTCTGTCTCTCTTGAGTCAAGTTAAAAACTAATAATAACAAATGGAATTAAATGAATAAATTATTTATTTTAAACAATTTTAACCATGTGAACAGAGAAAGACTGTGGTAAGCTGATGGTAATCTTTACTCTAGAGCATGAGTCCAGGGCTTGAAAGGGCAATAGCTGACTAAAAACATGGACAGGCACCTAATTTTGAAATTTTGATTGTTTCCTGCCCCCCCACCATGATAAATAATTGAATGTCATTATAGAATTAATAAGGAACAACTGAATGGGTCAAAACTTGGAAATAGCCCAGTCTTAGCTCTATGAACTCTAAATTTTGATGGCATTATAGAAGGAAGAGAAATCTAAAAACACAAAAAGAAATAGGAAAACTACTGCCATATTGGTCTGAAAGATGACAAAGAACTCCATTATGGAAGCGAAAGAAAACTATAAAGAAGGAACACATTTGAGAGAGTTGTAGAGACTCAATAGGAACAATGATGATGAACTACGTATAAGTGTAAAAGAAAACAATGATGCCAAAGAAAACCCAAGGCTTCTCACATAGGCAGTGTCTCAATAGTGAATGATAAGGTGGAGAAGACAGAAGGAAAGCCTTATTTTAAGGATGTTTTGAATTTGAAATACTCCGGATTTTTGTGGACTATTTTGGTGGGAAGAGAGAAGATTGAAGTGTTTATCAGATTGCACAAAACTGTGATTTTCTACCTGTGGAATATACTAATGGTAAGGTTTTTAAATCATTGAACTTAGATATTATCAAACAAGCATAATGAATGAAATTTCCCAGAGAGAACCTGTGGGCTGAGAAAAGAAGACAATTGGTGAAACTATTAGCTAAGGAAGTCATCAGAGAAGTGGGAAGAGAGAAGGAAGATTTGGAAGTCAAGGGGAAAACAGTTTTAAAAAGGAAGGATTTAAAGGATCAGATTCTCCAGGAAATCAAATGAAATGATAATCTATACCCCCTAAATTGGACAAAATATTCAGTTACTCTGATTTTATCCTGAATTATATTCTCTGCCTTAAGTAGTATTTCCATCAATCATGATTAGTTTGCTAATCTTCCTTTTGAATCACTATTAAATTTTCACTTCCATCTTATGTAACTGTTGGCTCACACTACAGTGCCTGAACTGAAATGGACTTTATAGGTTCAATGATGGTCAGAAATTAAAGAAAGTTCCAATGTTAATGATATTAAATAGTTTAAATCATATTATTTCATTTTAATTATCCATATTTTTAAAGCATGTATTCTAAATTGAACTTTATATCCAAAATACACAGAATCTAATTAGGACTGAAGAAAATTAATAGAAAATTTCTTAAGGTTATTGACACAAACATATTTTCAAAAGAAATTCAGAAAATATCCTAAAATAATATTGTAACATTTAAATATAGCACAATTATTAAAATAACTATGGTTTTTAAACATGAATAAGGTATCATGTTGATAATGTTTTATTTATCTAAAAGATTATATCATTATGGTCTCAGTAAAAATACTTGTAATTTCTTTTTTACTTTTATTTGAAGTTGTTAGACTAGTCATTTCATATCCTCAACTAGACTCTTAATTTTCATGATGAGAGGACTCATGCTTAACATGTCTTTGAGTTTCCTCTTTATTTTTTTCTTTACCCAGAGGTCAAAGTTAGAGATATCATGAAAAATTTTCTCGATATATCATCTCAACAAAGAAGAAATATCACATATCTGATTTGCTGAGATATATTTTTTGCTACTGCCTCAATGATAGTAGTTCACATTTTAATGTATTTCAGATTTTTGAATGATCCTATTTAATCAAATTTTCTCATTACATCATTGACTAATTTTAGACTGGTTAGAGTATGGTACTAATAAAATCATGTTAAGTGTTTGGATTCTATGTGGTTGTCTTTCTCATGGTCACAAATTCACTTTAACCATGGCCACATTTGCAACTGTACAATATAGGTTAAAAAAATAGAGGGGAGCAGAAATGGGAAAATAATTATAAATCCATTTAGATCCCTGAAAAATGAGTTGACTTATTAACATCTACCCACCCTTAACCTTCCTCTGTGGTGTTATCAGAAGAGTACTCAGAAACACAATTAACCCATACAGAGGACAAGACTGTGTTAAAAGGACTTTCTCGTCCACAGTCCCTTCTCGTCCATTCTCCTTTTGGGATTTTTGGGCATGCAAACCCACGTGCCTGGTGTGAGTTTTAAGCCACTTGATCTAGGACTCCAACTGCAGTCAACTATGTGGGAGTCCACTGACGTAACCTTATACCATCTGCTGGTCCCCAAAAGGACTTTTTAAAAGTAGTTAATTTCGACAGCTTATGATTTTAAATTAAAATAACCATCTGTATTTCTTCAAGAAATATCATATAATTGAATTTCAAAACTTCTAGATGTTCTAATGTTTCTTTTTTTATCTTTTTTAAATACATTCAGTCACTGTAAATCATTACAGGATGCAAAATGAATTTTCCCAGCATAATGTTTCTTAATCCAGTGTTATACATTTAATTTTTTATGCCTTATTATTTTAAGGAAATTATTTTTCCAGTGAGACAAATTATTTACAATAGAATTCAAATTTTTTTATAAAATTCTTTAATGTAGAATGTACAAACTAAACTAAAAAACTGAGTACAGGAAAGCAGAGTTTTAAAATATAGATCTTTATAATATTGTTGGCATTTTAAAAGCTTTTTAGTATCGGAGAAATACTCTTTATCAAGTTATTCAGTTTGTGGCTTTGAGTCTAAAAGTTGAAAATCTATTCATTTAACTGAAATTATTACATAATTCATTATCAAACAATTAAAAGAAAAACATTATTTTCTATTATTTTAACTACAGAAATATTCTTACCTTAAAGGATGAAAAAAATTTGAATTCCAAATCTTTATTATTTTTCTTTTTACTGAAATCAGTATTATTAATTAGTGTAACTTACTAAAATAATCAAAATGCATTAATATTATTAAAAGTTATTTAAAATTAAACTATTTTTTGAATAGTTATACTACTAAAAGCAATTTATTACTTACAAATTATTTTAAGTCTAGTATTCCTGGAAAAACATTCATAGTTATTATATTTTTTAAAAAAATTAAAGCAAAAATTTTTTTCTGGGGTTAAGAAAGATTAAAAATAGGGCCTTCTAAAAATAGTGGCACATTGATTGAATGCTGTGCAGATGGAGCAAAATTCCATATGGCTGACCATGTTTTGAGTCCCTGTCCTGACAACAGTGTGACAGATGTGACTCCATGTCTGCACATGCTCCTGATGGGACAGAAAAATAGAAGGGAAATTGTGGTGTGACTATGCGCCACAAAAGGGTGCTTTCTCTCTTTCTCTTTTTCCTCTGGGTCACCCATGTACCCTCTGGTACTAAATAATGATAATGATGATTATAAATACAAATAAAATGTCAGTCTATTTCATTTATTACCAAGTCAATAGGAAATATTTCTTTTTTGTGAGAGCATAAATGCCTTGATCTACATGGGCACAGTTTTGCCTGCCTTGTCCTCAGCACTAACCTCTGGGCCCAGTGCAGTGCATACATATGCAGATAATTAAAAATTTAAAAATAAATGAAAAATAAATCTGATCATCTGGAAATCATCTTCTATTTATAAATCATAATTATGCTATTCAAAGCAAAATAACATGTAAACATAGGAAAAAAGGTAAACTTCGTGGTATCATTTTGTGCAACTGTGGTTAATTATTTAGTCTGTATGTATAATACCCAAAGCTGATTGACATCTTATCAGTATTTCAAGGTTCTGAATGCTTTGCCCCGTTTAATTCTTTAAATATATAGTGGTAAAACTTTTACCAAATGTGTGTGTGTGTGTGTGTGTGTGTGTGTTGCCACAAAAGCTAATGACCCTGTAAGGAAAATTACTCAAACTTCATGGTCCTCTAAGTATGGACCAATATTGTTTTAATTCAGGAGAAATAGGATATTACTACAATAGTAATGGCACTATACTTAGGATTTTATGTGCTTAAAGATTATTTAGTTTTAAAAATCTAAAACATAAGTGGTTTAATATAGTTTTATGGTTCCTTCTGTGACTAGTTGAGCTGAATTCAAAGTAATAGAACAAAGCATATTTAAAAATAACCACTTTGTGGGAAGAACCAGAGACCTAAAAGACTAGCCAAGTGAGATCCTTCAGGAGAATGCTGCAATGTTATATTGTCCCAGCCCTTTAAGTCCAAGTTAGGTTTGTGGAGTTTATTCATGGGTACTCCATCTGTTTGGTGCAGAGATAGCCAGGAAGAATATATTTATGGGTGGCCATTAACTCCAATCTGATGTATCACTAATGCAAGAAAGTACTAAGATAATGCCCACATTTAGCAGGACACATGATTTACAATGTATTGAATAAAGTTCAAGATTTGGCTTTGAAGAGTCTGGGTTAGCCCTCAAGCCTTTCAGTTTGGGAAAAATTATGCATAAATATTTTTTATTCAAACTGAAACTGACTACTTTAGTTGGCAAGCAGTAGTTCACAATATATGAATTGAGAAAAACAATATCTGGGAATTTAAAACCCACCCTTTTTGCTTATATAATCTCAACACTTAAAATATTTGACGAAGCCTATTACAGAAGAATTTTTTTTTTTTTTTTTTTTTTTTTTGGAGAGGTTTTTGCTATAGGGCACGTGTGCTCGCCAGACAGACAGAGAGAGAAAGCGAGACAGAAAGCAGGAAATCACCCCCCAGGGGGGATGGCAACACCACAATCCCTTCTCCTCCATTCTACTCTCAGGATCTTAGGCATGCACGCACACACGCCTGGCGTGAGGTTTTTTTTAAGCCACAAGGTCTGGGTCGCGAACCACGGTCGATTACATGGGAGTCCAGCGACATAGCCATTACGCTAACTGCTGGTCCCTTAAAGAAGAATTTTAAGAGAAAGTTGAAAAATTGTATCAACCTCAGGCCACTTTAAAGGCTGACCTGATTCCATGGGACTTCAAGAAAAGGTGTTTGGTGTTAGGTTTGCTGAAATGAGATGTTATTTAAACACTTTTTATGTATCTCCTGTTTTCTGTTGGGGAGATCCTGTGAGTCTCACACAGAAGGCAGCTAATTTGGTCGTCATGGGCCAACAATGTTTTCCTGATTCAGCTTGAAATTATACTCCTAGATAATTAATCTTTGTCTTTCTGTGGCGCTTGTAATTAAACAGGGTACATGCAAGTGATATGTGGTACTTCCTTGTTTCCTTATGTTCATAAGAATGAATTAACCTTCCTAAATGCAAATATACATCAATGACTTATTAAATTACACCCTAAACATACGATTCCATTACCTTTTTTAAAAAAATAAAAATATTCACCCTGGCTCTTCCAACTCAAATTTCACTTCCCATGTTTGTTTGTTTTTGAGCACTTATATGTGTTTTCTTGTATTAAGGAAGTCATGACTCCTATAATTCCTTAGATTTCAAGGAGTCTGTAGTCTTTGGTTTATAGCATGATTTCTCTCTACGGATTCTTCATCAGGTTTTTTTTTTTTTTTTTTTTTTTTTTTTTTTTTTTTTTTTTTTTTGGAGAGATTTTTCACTATAGGGCGCGTGCGCTCGCCAGACAGACAGAGAGAGACAGAGAGATAGAAAGCGAGAAATCACCCCCCAGGGGGGATGGTCACGCCGCAATCCCTTCTCCTCCATTCTCCTCTCGGGATCTTGGGCACGCACGCACACGCGCCCGGCGTGAGTTTTAAGCCACCGGGTCCGGGACGCGAACCGCGGTCGACTACGTGGGAGTCCAGCGACATAGCCATTACGCTAACTGCTGGTTCCCTTCATCAGGTTTTCATTTTTCAAATCCTTGTGTCTTTTTTTCTTGTGACATTTTTATTATTTTTTTTTTGAAAAATCTGTTTATTTTCCCTGAATATTGCTTTATTTTAGTGGAGATAGTTTGTTTTTCTTGCCATTGCAATTTTTAAAGAACATCGTACAGATATAAGTGGGTGGGATAGTGACAGCTGATTCTGGGAGTTGTTTATCTGGCCCTCCACTCTGCAGAGAGATTGCCTCTGATCTTGCCTAATGTCACCAATCTTGGGCATTTCAACTTAGTTTTCTCTAATACATCAAAAACACAGCTGCAGAGGCAACTTTTGCTCCGCCAAGTAAAAAACCAAAAGCCTGAGTTACACTGGAGATGCTGTGAAACTGTTTTCTTACCTGACCTCATCCTCCCTGCCTTCTTGGGTGAGAGGTTTGGAGAACTGGACACTTGGCCCACTAACCTAGATCTTGTCTTTCTGGGCATGGGACACTGACCTGGCATTGAAGAGTGTGTGGTGCCTGAGAACTGCTTTGGAATGGCTTCATTCTTTACTTCTTCCCTGTACCAAGTCCAATTTCCCACTACTGCTGGCAATCTGTTTCCTAGATTCTTTCTGCTGTCTAGTTTCACCAAAAATGGGATTATTTTTCCCTGCGTATCTGTATTTTAAGTTGTTAATCTCAGAAAGAAAAATCAGACTGAGAGAGTCTTACTTTAACTGGAAGTTCTCTATCACATTTAAATATGGTCAGTATCTTTTAAAATTCTGATGAACTGCCTCCTGCAGTATTGATAGATTTTGAATCTGCTGTGTTAGAATGCTATTTTCCTGTTTGTTGTTAAGAGTAATAATACATAATTTCTTGCCTTATTTTACATACCTTATTTCAAGAATGAAATAGAATATATGGAATGAAGGTATAATGAAGTAATATGTGAAAGTATGTCGCATGTAATTTCAAAATTCGTTTTTATTTTATTATGAATTCAAGATTTTAAAAATCCATCTGTTAGAGCCAGCAGGTGGCTGATGGTTAAGGTGCTAGATTCTGGGTTTAGTCCCAGACCTGGAGGCTTGAAAATCATGCCACGCATGTGTATGTGCATGCCCCAAATCCCAGGAGTCGAAGGAGAAGGGATTGTGGTCTGGCCATCCCTATTGAGGGGTGATTTCTCACTTTCCCTCTCAATTGTGTCTCTGTGTCTCTGCAGCAAGTGCATACACTCTATGACAAAAGCCTAAAAACAAAGCAAAACAAAACAAAAAACTGGACTTTTTCCTCCCTTTTGAGGATCCTAACTTAGAAAAATTGGAATATATTTCAACTTTCCTCCTCTGTAACTCTCTACTTACCAATACCTACTGGCCCTCCCCATGGGCTCCATCTAACTCAAGCCTTTTGATAGAAATAAATGTATTATTTCTTATAATTATACCAAAACCCAGGGACTGGATTCAAAACAAAACAACATAGCTAAGGAGTTTTTTAGTATCTGTCTAGCTGGCTATTAGGCTTTCCTGGGGTACAGATATTAATTGCCTATCTTGGTCGATGAGACTGTTCCATGCTACACTCTAAGATGTGTGAGACTGTCTGCATAAAGTAATTCAATACAAAGGTCAAAAAGTAGAAAATCATGGCCACGTGGGTGAACAGATGTCAAACATGATACTCTGAGTGGCTGATACTCCGAGGGGCTGACCCTGATGGGAAGGTTATGAGTTCGTGCCCACAGACTCTCTGAGTACATTGGGCATGCCTGTGCCTACGACCCAGGGCTGGCTGAGAATGAGGTAGATCGCGCCTCTCAAGACCCTGTTGAGGGTGCTGTTCCTGACTCTCTCTCTACCTTCCTCACTCATGGAAGAAATAAATAATATCTTTCTCACTCATGTCAAAGTCATCAGTAGTTCAAGTATCCTCACTTTATAATTAATGTTTATACTATTAAATTTATTTTACATTTAGTCTAGCTATAAACACCATTGTTACTTGTGCAACTATTTGAACATCCTTATGAATACTGTGATAAACTGGAATTTATGTAGAATGTAGATAAATGTAAGAATTTCTGCAAAGAACAGCAGCTTTAAGGAGAAAAAGAGGGCTATCAATATAAAGTTTAATTTGGTCTTTTTAAAGATTGGATACAGAATAAAAATGAATTAATCATTCAGGGATAGTTTATGGCGATAGCTGAAGAAAGAGATATAAACTTAGAGATGGTCTTCCCAGGCTGAAATTACAGACTTTCACATACGAAAAATTGTTTTGGATGATCCTGAGGTGCAATTGCCTGGCTTCTGAAGGTCAAGCTTTCCTGTGAATTTATCATATAGAACCACCTCAGTACTCAGATTCCTCCTCATTCCTTTCTAGGAGAATGCTGCTGTCCAAAGGTTCCACCAGGTTTTAGAACTCTTTGTAGTAGGGACAACCAAACCTTCTTCCAAGCTGAGCTATGTGAGAGCCAGTTAAAGTTAATGTCCAAGGCTATTCCAAGGGATTCTGGGTCTTGAATCCTAAATGCCTAAGTTTTCCCTTTTCTGTCAAAAACAATATATGATCAGAGGAAAAAGAGCTGTAGTCATAAAGAAAACCTGCACAAGGAAATGCCAATGTGGAAAATGAGAAGGAAAGGAATGCCAAGAACTCTACAAACTGCTGGGAGAGTGATTGAATCTGCTTCAAAACACAATCCTTAGAGGATTTCAGTCTAAAGAGCTTAATGGAAACTTCAGGCATTACCAAGACTCATTTCCCAATATCCCCTCAGAACAGACAGATGAACATGAGATCGGAAGGACATCCTGAACTCACTGACGAGTCTGCCCTAACTGTCCTCCCTTGTAGCTCGTCTACTTACCATGACACTGAGAGGAGTACAGGTCTCATGGGCATCTGCAGTTCACCTCGTTTTGTTTTCCTTGGTGTAGTATTGAAGGAAACCAATGGCAACAAACTTCTATTCCTGAACTTAACTTGATTTTCTTCCTTTTCACTTTCCTTATTTCACAGTTAGATACTTTTCCAGGTACTACCAATTAAGATTGGATAACAATGGCAAGTAATAATATAATCCTTTATATGGTAAACTGTTTTGTTAGTAAAAATTAAATTGTCATAGCAGAGCCAATAGAGATAAAGTATTGGTTTAAGTAGGTATAAGGACCCTAAATTTAGAGTTCTAGATCTGTGACTTATGATGGAACTTCAAAAAGTTTGTGTAGAAATGGAATTAAAATACAAATTTGTTTAGATATAAAAAAAAATCTGAGGTGCATTCATAGCTTTTTATAATATACATTATCCATGAACTTTTTGAATATTCTTCATATTTACTGGTTTGATGCATGCAAATTGCTTCATCTCTCCTTGACTGATAGACTAATATACAAAATGGATAGTTTAAAGGCCTATTTGAAAGATTATTTCGTTTGTTTTTATTTATTCTTTTGCCTTGCTTTATTTCAAAGTCTTTTTGAAGAGACACATAAATGAAAACATAGGGTTAAAACAAAATCAAGGCAATGACTGAAAGTGGAACCAAGCTGTGTCTCAGAAGTAAAAACACATACACAAACACACACACACACACACACACACACACACTCTCTCATCTGATCACAAGATCTGAAAGACACACATTTGTCTCTGTTTCTCTTTCACACACACACCCATAGGACACATACACACATAGGAGACCTTCCTGTGACTAGTTCTCAAAGCAGTGATGCACATTAGAAATATGGTTCTCATTCAGTACTGCTGTAGAAATTTAAATATTTTTTCCTGTCATTTTCCCTTAGGAATTGCAACACCTTCTAGCTTCTCACAAGTCAGTTACAGTTGGTCTCCAACCCTCTTTCTGCTTCAGTATTGTAGCGTATTTTATTCAAAACTTATCTGAAGCCATAAATTTAAAAATGTACAGCTTCTCATTTGAATAATAAATTATGTGGAATGTCCAGAGACAGAAAGCATCATTCTGAAAGGTCAGTTTTACCTCTTCTGTGAGCCAGTAGTTATTTTTCTGGGAAGGTTTGCTCTGTCATTTTCTCAAGTATTCAGGAATAATACTTTTTGATGAACTAGCTTTACCTAAATACTACCTTGAGAAAGAAAACTCTAGTCTTCTGGAGGTGATATGAGCTTCTTCTATTTCTAGCCTTACAGTCTTGCTCTCACTGACTAATAAAAAATTTAAACATTTAAAAATCAAAAGGAATATGTCAAATATAAAAAGACAAGTTCAGAAGAAACTAGTAGAGGATTACATTTGGACAGGGAAGGGAAAAGAAAGTGGTATTTACAACATAAAAAAAAAAAATTAAGGAGGAACCTGCAGGTGGCGTGGTGGGTAAGGCCACACTGGACTCCCACATGACTGACCACGGTTCAAGTCTCAGACTTGGCAGCTTGCTTTCTCACTTTCCCTCTCTCTCTCTGTATCTCTCTGGTCAAATTAAAATAAATAAATAAATAAATAAATAAATAAATAAATAGTTAAATAATTAAATAAAATAATTCTTTAAAATAAAATAAGGACCTGATGTTACACAACTGAGAAATTATATCCAAAGATATCAACATAAATAATTTCTGAAAATTTGAAGGTATTAAATGAAGAAGAGCTAACTAGAAAACTAGGGTTTGATTCTCAGTCCATCGAAAGGATGGTCTGATAGCATGTGTCTGTCATCTCAGTGACCCAGATTATTGCAAACTCAAGGCTGACCTGAGCAACATAAGAAGATGCTTTCTAAAAATTAGGTAAATATGGCTTATATGGAGGCTTACCTCTAAGTCCAGCTGCGAGAATGAGGCATCAGAATTGTGTCAAAGAGACTAATATCTAGAAAAGTAATGAAATGAAATGAGAGTAAAAGCATACTTTCTTACTAGATATTCAGTTTTAATATTTTATTCACTTATACTTTGGTATACAATGAATAAACATAGGATGTTTTATGATATCTATTAACACATCAGTAACAGTGTTTTATATAAAGAGTGGAAAATTTGAAAGAGACAGGTAGAACTAAAATTTTAATTGTTTTCATTAAAATTAGCTTTTCATGGAAATTTATTGACTTCAGATTAAAAAAAATCATACAAACAGCACAGTGCCTATTGTTTTGCATTGATCTAAGAAACTGTCAAGTATTCTATTTACACTACACTAAACCATCATATATATATATATATATATATATATATATATATATATATATATACACACACACACACACATATATAAAATAAAGGGTCTTTCCTTTGTCAGATGCATAATAATTTTTCTACCATGTTTTAAGTAATTCTGCTAATATATGTTTAGATTTTTCTGTGAGATTTATTTAAGCAGAATTTCTAAATCAATAGAGCAAAGGAAATTTCTGAGAAACAAAATTATGTAAGCAGTGTTATTGTTTCTTTCTTTTGCCAAACGTTTTATCTTAAAAGTTATTATAATTATCAATCTTATTAAAATTTAACAAAAGTGAATAACCATTTCATATATACTAATAAGTTTCCGTGGGAAGGTATTTGCATTCTATGAATTTTCCATTGATTTTTGAACATTGAAAATTCAAAGATTAACCAAATTTCTGATGTTTCTTTGCAGTTAAGAAAAAAGCCATGCCTGAAGTTTGTTAGAGGAAAAGAGGGGAAGACAAAAAAATACCTCTAAGGCTGATTGATAATAATTTTAAAAAGTAAAATGCTTGCTCAAACTTATATGATGATTGGAATGATGATTGAAATGTTTAATTTGTTCATCAGAAATGTTTCAAAAAAGAATAATATTTGCTTTGATCTTTAGGTGAAAAATGGTTCTTGAATAATGAGAAAAGGGCATAGGAAAACATCAATGTCTTTAAATCATTCCTTGTTAAAGTACTTTTAATGCCTTTTAGTATCTTTTTAAAAAATCTGTCTCTGTTCATGGGTTTTGCAGGAGAGCCTAAGGAATGACCAAAATCTGAGACTAATATCTAATGTACACAGTTAAGCTAAATTCAAACTAAAAGTTGATGTAAAATTTAAGAAATTTCTTTCTTTGTGAAAAGATATTATCAAGGAATGACTAGGTAAGGTACATACACATAAGTGTTAAGCACTCAATTTATCCAAATAAAATTGGATTTGAATAGTCCTTAATTAGGATTCAGTTACTGAAAATGAGAATATTATACCTTTCTTATCATTTTCTTCCACTTTTAAAGAAAATATATTTATTTTTGGGAAGCTTAAAAATGCTAAATTAGTACAAATAATCCTGAAAATTAAAAAGGAAACTTCAAATTCTAAAAGTTTGTTTGTTTTAGTTTTTGCTACAGGGCACATGCACCAAAGAGTATGAGAAAGTAAGAAATCACACCTCCACCCACCCACCCACTCAGGGAGGATGGCTATGCCTCAGTCTCTTCTCCTCTATTTATCTCTCAGGATTTGAGCTCACGCACACACACACACACACACACTTCTTCCAACTTTTGGATCCAGGACTCAAACCTCACAACTGGATGTGTGTAATCTAGCTGCTTTAACACCTTATCACCTAGATGGCCTTAAAGCTATCTTTTTTTTTATTATTATTATTTTTTTTATAGAGAGAGATTTTTGCTATAGGGTACATGTGCTTGCCAGAGAGACAGAGAGACACAAAGCAAGAAATTGGCCTCCAGAGGGGAAGCCCATGCCACAATCCTTTCTTCTTCAGTCTCCTCTCAGGATTTTGGTCACGCACACACTTGCACCTGACGTGAGTTTTAAGCTACCAGGTCTGGGATTCAAACTGTGCTCAACTCTGTGGGAGTCCAGTGACATAACCATTACGCCATCTGCTGGCCCCAAAGCTATCATTTTTAACATTAGCTAAACACCATCCTTACATCTCTCAGTGCAACAAATCAACGCAGCTCTGTGCAAAAATACACATAGAAATTTAGATGCATGGATAGTTGGATGGATAAATAGATGGAAATGACTTATGAAATGGGAATCATAGTACAGAGTACTAAAAGGTAAAAGCTTAGACAAATTTAACAGAATTATTTGAAAATGCCTACCTATTGTTTTTATAAATTAATAGCATTTTAGGTTGGATATCCAAATGAGTAAATAAATAAATGAAATCTTGAATGCTTGTAGAATTCTTTAGTTGTAGCTATGTTAACCTGGATTGTGTAGACACTGTTTCATTACCTTTTGCACTGAACGTTGTAAATGTCTGCACCTAATGTAATGTTTTCCCCTATTAGGTGCCATTTTGGGGGGAGAGTTTTCAGGGATGTAGGACTGGATAGTCCATGAGTAGACTAGACCGTGTCTTTGCAATGATTATTCTGTATCAAACTCACATGTTCTTTTAATGTTCATATTCCATTCTTAATTTCAGAGAATTATAGTATATATTTAAAATGTGTCTTCTTTTGCCCTTATTGAGTCTGTAGTTCATGGACATGAATTATCTTTTTGTTTTATTCTTTGGCTTCCATATCTACTTGTTTTCTACCTAATTATTTTATTCCTTCCATTTAAAAAAAAAATCAGCATCCACTGTATATAAACCTCAATGTCTTACTCAATATTATTTGGCTTAAGTCAACTCTATTTTGTTTCTACTGTTTCTAATTTATGTCTTATTATGTAATGGTGGAATTTTCTCCCTCAAATTTTGTTCTTAAGCCTTGATAGCCATTTTAATGTCATGTAAGTGTTTGATCCTGTCTTTAGCTCACCTTTACAGAATTTACATACTTAATTTTTTTAATTGATTTTTGCCATGGGACACATATGCTTGATGGTGAGAGACAGAGAGAAGAAAAGTGGGAAATCATCTCCCAGTGGGATGGCCATGCCAGAATCCATTCTCCTCTGTTTTTCTCTTAGGATTTTGGGCATGCACTCACATGCTCCCAGCAATATTTTCAATCCACCAGGTTCAGGACTTGAACCATGGTCAGCCATGTGGGAATCCAGTACTTTAACCACCACACCACTTACTAGCCCCACTAAGTTGTATTTTATGAAATGAAATAATTTTAAGAAATTTCTTTATGTTCTATGAGTAATTTTTATTTTATGTTGGATTCTTGGTCTCTGTTTCTTTGCTCATGTTGGGTTTTCTATAGAGAAGTTTTATATGCTCTGATGATGTAAGGATGACATTTTCACACTTTTTCCACTGTATCTAAGACTAGTTAGTTTTTCTTTCAAAACTGCAGTTTGAGCTGCAAACATATGATCTTTCACTTCTCTCTCTGTGTCTCTCTAGTTATCTCGCCTGCTAGTTTTTGAAAGATACTGTATTATGCTAGCCTATTCCTCATTTGTATATTGTTGACAATTTTTTTCTATTAATATTATCACTTATGGGCCATTTTATTAGCTATTATTGAGGAAAATTTTAAAGGTATGAAGATATGTTAGCCAGACGTTCCTATTTAATCTTTAAAGTGTTGTAGATAGGTTAAGTGATAATTCAAACACCACGTATTTTTAATAACCATTGTAGTTTTGAGACAATTATGCTACATAAACAATAGCATTTAAAAAATATCTCACCTTTTAAATAATGTTTTTCATTAATTTTAGAAAATTTTTCATATTGTATTGGGAGGGTCTTTAAGTATATAACCATGGACTCCTTAACTGACTTTTGGAAAATTTCAGTACACTAGATAAATCTACATCAAATGCATGGATTTCATAGAGACAATTTAAGATATCATTGACTGATTCATGAAAATATAAGCAATTTATTTACATTGTGAAATGAGGCAAGTTTTGTAATATGGGCAAGACACAAGCATGTGTGTTTAAAACTTTATAAATTATTCATTTCAACATTGGTTGTTATAATCTATTATAAGTTTTTAAGTCCTTGTACTTTAGTCTATTTGTTACTATCCCGCTGCCAAAATAAATTGATAGTTTATATTTTTCTTTTAAAAACTAGAGGTTAAAACTCATATACCATGTACTTACAAATGTTTTATAATTAGGAGTGTCCAGAGTTATCTAGCTCTTTTGTTGTAACTTTGAATTTTGCATTTAAAAAATCATATTTGTACTTCATATCTTTCATTCTTAACTAATAAATGTTCCACAGATGGGTGCATTTTTGTAAACGGGCTCAGCAGAGTTTAAATAGCTAAATTAGTATACTTGGAATATGGTGATATACTATAGAAAAATAAATAAGTATTGCACTATTACAATGATAAAAGACTGTGTAATAACTTGTATGTATTAAAAAAAAAAAAAAACCTATATAGAAACTCTTAAGCTATTGACAACAAACTCAGAGACCACCTAAAATTATTTTCCTTCAGGGACAAAAATAAAAATTGCATTTTGGCTTCATTAAACATTTTTTTAATTAAAATACTGAGTTTATTTCACGTGTATATTTTGTCTCCCCACCATTTCCATGTCTGACCACCACTACTACTGTGTCCTATCATAACATTCCATACATACTTAAAACCAAGCAAAGGGTGGAGTTCCATCTTTAAAAACTAAACAGACATTTTGGACAACACATTCTTGGCAATAGAACCTGGACAACATTTATCAAACACAGTAGGGAAAGTTCTCACTCAGCATTATAAAAAGGACAGCCAGATATCAACTGTTACAGAAATGAAATAAGACGGAAAATTTTAACAAACTGTTTAAACTATTTTCTTAAAGAGACTTCCTCCACTGCCAGAGATCTTGAATAGCCTCCTGATCAGTCATCCGGAAGCAATTCTTGACATAATTGATAAACTTGGCTTCCACTTTGGGAAGAGAACCACCTTTTTCTATACTTGCTTGCATTTTTGCGTTAATGTCTTCTACAGAACTAGGTCCTTTTGGTGTTTTAGGTATTTGTTCCTGTTTTTTGAATGATTCTTGACCTTTTGATCTTGGTGTTGATGGTTTTGAGTCTTTTCCATTCTGGTTTGATTTTTGAGCATTTTTTGCCAGGAGCAGCTCGTATAGATTTCTTCACTGGAGCTTTTTCTTCTGTTTCCTCATCTTCAAAATCATCATCATCATCATCATCATCTTCATCGTCATCATCTTCATCATCATCATCTTCATCAGCAGCAAGTTTTACTTTTTTCTGTGGAAGCTTGCTTCCACCTCCAGGGGCAGATCGCTTTCCAGATATACTTAAGAGTTTCACGTCCTCTTCCTCTTCTTCTTCTGACTGTACATCTTCCTCCACAGCTAATAAGTGTTGTCCACTAATATGCACAGGCCCTGAACCACACTTCAACCTTAAGACCACAGGTGGTGTTATTTCAAAACCCCCAAGGGAAACCGTCGGCTGTACAGACATTTTCAGTGTTGCCAGTGTTACTTTAATTGGACTGCCTTCATAATTCATTGCCTCTGCTTCAACAATATGGAATTCATCCTTTGCACCAGCCCCTAAACTAACCGTTCTTAAAGATAACTGGTGTTCATTTTCATCATTATCCACTTTAAAGTGATAATCTTTGTCAGCCTTTAGTTCACAACCGAAAAGATTGTTCTGGGACCTCAGGGGGCTCATGTCCATGTCCATAGAACCTTCCATGGGGTGGTGGCACGCACTTGGGTGGGCGAGAAGGCGGACGGAGGTAAACGACTACGGCTACTGAAAACAGCCGCGCAGGACGGAATCACTCCAGGCGCTTCATTAAACATTTTGAAATAAAAAGAAGAGCTTCCCCTCTTATGTCTGTACCATCAGTGATATCTTTTTAATATAAAGTCTCTTAAGGGTAGGCAGCAGGGAGATCCATAAGCATATTCTACTTTATAAAGATCTCAACCTAGTCCTCCTTAAAAAAGAAAAGAAAGAAAAAGAAAGACAATAGCACAAAAAACCTGTAGCCTTCAGTGCTAACTGCACGCTGTAACAGTGTAGTTTGTGAAAAACTAGATAGCTGATTTAGCTGGAAATGAATTAATGCCGTCCTCATCTCACATTAATTTTGTTACAAGGAGAAAACGTTGGCTCAGAGTGTGAAATAATGAGTTACTTCTTTAGACTCAATTGACTAAAAATGCCAGGAATGGAAACCATGTCACCTTTGTGACTGGAATACTAGATGATGAGTCATGAATACTGTTCAGCAGCAAAACTGTCCCCAGTGCAGGTTTGATCAATTTGAACAGTTTGGCATTTAATTTTATACCCGACATAATGTATACTTTGCATTGTATGAATTTTGAGCCTGGATTTTTTTTTTCATAGATCTCTTATTCATTAGTGTCTGTAATTTATTTTACCCATGGGTAAACATCTAATCTTTCATACAATCATGACAAGCCAAAGCAGAACAAATCATGATATATCTTTGTACAATAATATTTGACAGAAATTGCCTGAAGTAAATATAAAGAAAATGCATTTGGGAAAAAAGCAATTAAATGATGTTATAATTGTATGAAAATTTCATAACTTGTATTGTTTTCAACAGATTTTAAAGCCTGATATTTAATAATCACAATTTTAAAGTAAATGAGTGGTTTCACTCAATTTATTTGCAAAGCATTGAATATTTTTTTTTACTTCCATGATAATTTTTATCATTCTAAGTTAAAAACAGAGCAGTTTTTGTTATTGGAAAAAATATGAAATCTAAAATGTTATACAGATACATAAGCATGTGAGTAACGAGAAAAACAACTAAAATTTTAACTCTCTTAATATTAGGATTAGAAGATGTAATCGTATAGGCACTCTTTGTCATATGTAGCTCTGTAAAGGATATAGCACTCTGTTTTCTGGTCTGAAAATATGCTCAGCCTTTGTCGATTTGAGATCTGCTTCAAATATTTTTGTTTAGTGGTAACTGAAGAAGTATTTTTCAACAGACTCGAAGAAACACAGCCTAAAAATGATGTAAGAATGATTAAAATCACGTAAGAATGTACTTTTTATAGTTTATTATACATGAATACACATAATCTCTACATTATAAACATTATGGCTCTGATGTTTACTTCCAATATCTCAGTAAAAAGAAAGCACTGAAATCCTTAACAATGTGTGTGTGCAAAGGGAATTTTCTTTGACACTGTTCTGTGCTCATCTTTGATCAGTCATCCTACTTCTTCATTCCATATTGCCTGCTCATTTCTTACTCTCTTCATTTTGCATTTATCTATATACTCTCTCCTATCAAGACATATTCTCAAGGTTTTCTGTCTTTGGTGATTAAAGACTTCATATGCATAGTCTCCAACAATTGCCTCTCTACAATACTGTTTCCTTCCATTGGGTGAAATGTGCAGCTCTCTGGCCAAAGCTCCCAGTTCCATGCACATACCTCTCTTTATTTAGTTTACATCTTGGCAGGTTCAAGAGTTCAGCTTTTGGAACTGTACTGGTTGGTGCAGAAAAGTGGTGCAGAGAACTGACCAACCTGTAAGGAACTGCCTTAATCTGAGTAAAGGGTTTGACCATTTGGCAATGGAGAAAAGTTATTGTCTGCCAGTGTCAATAAAGACTTAGAGTTTGAAATGCCAGATTTTATCTACTGCATATCTAAGTCTGAACTCCAATTTTTGTAGTTCTGAAAGCAGGGCATGTATTTCTCTCTCTGGATTTGCTGCCTTGCCTTTCTGACTTGGGGCCTGACCACCGCTCCTACGCTCTACCCAGTGCCTTCATCCTTACTCTTTCTGAACATCGTAGTTGAAGACCTCAGGACCTCTCCCAGCTTTGTCTTCATTTCTCCTTCTGGACAGGGATATTCATGAAGAGCCTATGGGCTCTCATTTAATCTCACCCAGAGAACCTACTTCCTGTACCCTGATTCTCCATCCTAGCTTCTCACTCTCCTTGTCTTTGCCTAGGCCCTAGACCCAGCCCTGGCAGCTTTCTTCAGGAAACAAACTGCTTCCAAACTTATTTCTACATGAAAGACCTCCCTCCATGCCCCTGGGCTTTTTCTCTGTGTTGCATTATATACAGTTCCCTTATGAAAGCTCAAAGATTCTGTTTTACTTTTTATGCCTAAATGTTAGCAGATATAAACTAAAATATCTGTAGCCATGGTAATCATGGACCAGGCTTTTTAAAGACAACAAGAGTTCTAAATTTAAATATGTGTAAATAGCAAAATTACCTCCATTTACAGTGTCTTCTTGGTGCTCCATGTCCACTATCCATATGAAGGTTTACCAGAACAGGAACTTTATGATCCATAAAATTAGTTTCAACACTTTAGTTAAAAAAATAATAGCATCTATAATTTATAGTTGTAAATCTTTATATTATTATATTATTTAAAATGTATAATACTAAAAATGTATCTCTTGATATGATTTTTATTCTTCACTTTGCATCAATATATATATATATTTTTTTTTTTTGGAGAGGCTTTCGCTATAGGGCGCGTGCACTCGCCAGACAGACAGAGAGAGACAGAGAGATAGAAAGCGAGAAATCACTCCCCAGGGGGGATGGCCATGCTGCAATCCCTTCTCCTCCATTCTCGTCTCGGGATCTTGGGCACGCACGCACACGTGCCTCGCATGAGTTTAAGCCGCCGGGTCCAGTACTCGAACCGTGGTTGACTACATGGGAGTCCAGCGACATAGCCATAACGCTAACTGCTGGTCCCCAACTTTGCATCAATATTAAACAACATAATTTTGCCACAGAAATTAGATGCTAACAGATTTTACTCTTCGAAGGACAATAGAAGATTACGCTATAACTCATAGACTTAATTGTATTGCCAAATATTAAAGTATTGGAGTAGTAACAATTCTAGAATGGTTATGCTGTTGAATAACACAACAAGAAACCAATTATTTGGGACCATTTCCTTAGATAGTAGAATGACAGCTTTTTTTCTTGGAATGAGAAATTTAAGAGAAAAAATGTATACCAATTACTAACAAAATTAAGGGTGAGCTCATTGGTATTTATTGAATAACTACTATAGGCCAATAATTTTCAAACTTTTTGGACTCAGAAATGATTTATGACCTCAAATTATTTTCATTTATATGTATAGTATCTATGAATAGAAATAAACTGAGAAAAAATTTTAAAATGTTTATGGCTCATTTAAAATAAAAATAATAAAGTCATAGTACAATAATAGCATTCATATATTTTATTTACATATATATACTTTTTTTTTTTTTTTTTGGAGAGGTTTTTGCTATAGGGCGCGTGCGCTCACCAGACAGACAGAGAGAGACAGAGAGATAGAAAGCAGGAAATCACCCCCCAGGGGGGATGGCCACGCCGCAATCCCTTCTCCTCCACTCTCCTCTCGGGATCTTGGGCACGCATGCACACGCGCCCGGCGTGAGTTTAAGCCGCCGGGTCCGGGACTCGAACCGCGGTCGACTACGTGGGAGTCCAGCGACATAGCCATTACGCTAACTGCTGGTCCCGTACATATATATATTTTCCAAAGTAAAAAATAATGAGACTAGTATTGTTCTGAATTTTGCAGATAACTGTAGTGCTTGGGTATATGGATGACAGTTGAGTTTCTCCATCTGTGTCTACATTCAGTATCTTGTAATATGTTGTTTTAGTTACGTATAAGAAGAAAATTAAGTCTCAGTGATATAGGTAGTTCTAAAAGAGAGGATTCTTTTAATATTATTTGCAAAACTGTGGCTATTTGGTGCTACCCTAAAACTCAACAAGTGGTAGTTTCTTCAAAGTTAGTTACAATGTGCAATCAGAAGCCATATCAATATACATTGCAAACCCATTACATTAGAATCCATTGCTCTGGGCCAACCAATTGCATGGTAGTTAAGGCAGCTAGATCCTACTGGCTGAACTTGGGTTTGAGTACTAATCTTGCCAGCTTGAAAATCTTACTGGATGTGTGTGCGTGCATGCCCAAAATTCCTACAGGAGAAAGGAGAAGAGACTGCAGATGGCCATTGTCCTAGGGCGGGGTGGGGTGATTTCTTACTTTTCTCTCTCTCTGTCTCTGTCCAGTAAGCACATGTATGCCATAGTAACAAAAAAAAAAAAAAAAAAAAAAAAAAAAAATCCATGACTGTATCTTGTAACTCAAATGGATCTTTCATTCTCATTTTTTAGATTATGAATCTGACTCCAATACAGTGAATTCCTGGACTCTATATTCTACATGGTCTGGGTTTGCCCCATCCCTACCACTTACCATCTGTCTGATGAAAATAATCTATGTACTTTTCAGTATTTAAGTCATGCAAATATATGAACAAATGTATAGTATTTAATTTTCAAAGGACCATAGCAAAATTAATTCCCCTCAGTTTCAAAATTGCAAGCTACTTCTGTTGGATAGAACCCCATCTTAAGTGACCATACATAATTTTTAGATTTTTAAACACATAAGTTGTTGGCATCAAAATTTCTCAATTGAAAACCACATTATGCTATCTTTTTATCTGTAAACCACAAAATGTCACTTACATCTGTGTGCTTCAGTGCTTTCATGCACTTTATAAAGTTGTGAGAATTAAAGGGGATATGTATAAATGCTTCAAACTATGCTTGGCATATTATATGGGCTAGGTTAAGATGTGTTATTATTTTATTTCTATGTTTATTTATTATTACTATCTATTCTGCTGCTTTTGGTAACTCTTGCTTTCTTGGGGGTGGGTCAGGGTCTTTCATGCCCTGGCTCCCAACTACAGGGCACTTATTTCAAGCTTTTCAACTCATACTGAGAAACTGTCCTTGCTAAGTTTAAAGAGGAGGAGGGACCCCTTCTCTAATAATGTTGGAGGACTCATCCTGATTCCTTCTTAGGATTTATCTTAACAACCTCATCCTGTACATACTCTGAGCACATCTGATATCTTTGTTCTAGCCAAAAGTTATGACGTTAGTTTCAAACATTTCTTTGTAAAATCTGTTGATGGTCTATAGTGTTATATATTGCATTTTGACTACATTTAAGTTCAAGCTTGGAATACTGTAGCATTTAGTACAAATTATGTTATTTAGGGTAAAATAAATATATTTTATTAAAATTATTATAAATCATGCCTACTGATATCCAATAACACAAATCCTCTTTATAAAGCTGATTATCTATTTACATAAAATTTGTTTATTGATGAGCACACATAAGAATATACACATGGGACCTGCTCTGTGGCACAGTGCTTATGTGCTGCTCAAGAGATGTCATATCCCACATGGCAACCACGATTCAGATCTCTGGCCTTGTTCACCTGAACATACTGGGCATGCACAAGTGTCCAAGAACAATGGACTGGGGGTCTGGAGGAAGGAGATCACAGAGCGACCATGCCCTGTGGAAGGTTCCCATTACTCACTCACTCTCTCTTTTTCTCCCTTCATCCCTTCTTTCCTCTCACCCTCCCTATTCTCATGTGTATACACTCTGTCATGATTAAAGAAAAACATGAAAAAAAAGAAGTATAAAAGAATATACATGGACACATTAAAATTAAACTCTAAGCTATCTGACTTATCGAAAGACTTGGTTTTCTTATACAGCTAAATTTTCCTATGGGCTCATGATGTTGCCTAAGTACAGCAGTTAGCTTTACTTCGCCATTCACTATATGCATTATATTCAACCATGCTTTCCTTTAAAGAGTAATACCTTTTCTAAAGACATATAGTGAATTTCAAGTAATTTTCCAGGGATACTTGGAAGTTAAAATGTTGAATGAATGACATGTGCCTTGTAGTAAATCTCTGTGATTATTCTAGACCTGTAATTATTCTAGATTATTCTAGAACTCTAGGCTGTTAGAGTTGTGTCTTTTTCTTAATTAGATTTCCTTTCAGGCTACCAAAGCTCCTAATTTGGCATGTCTTTCTCTATCATCACCCCCCCCCTTTTTTTTATAATTGCTTGGTTATCTTGAATTGTAGACTTTACATCTTATATGTTTTGATCAGGGTAAAAACAAATAGTGTGGGTAAGACAGACTTTTGTATGAATAGAGTGCACCAAGCTTGGTGAATGGATTTGTAATATTTATTGGACTGTTGAAAATGTATTTTTTTACATAATTCATAGACATAGTTATGTCCATGTCCCCTTAGCCATTTAAGTGATATGTTAGCAACTACTAGTTGGTGGTTGTCCTCCTATATATTCTTTCCTTCTTAACAGTAGAACTTTCTATTTTTAGCCCAGCCAGGGTGGCCATATAGGAGTGGTCATGTGACTAAACTCAAGACAGTGAGATGGAGAAAGGTGTGCCATTTTCGGGCACAATCTTGAAGGAAAGAGTGTGACTTTTGTGCCTCTCTCTCCAATCTACTGTGTGGAACTCAGTTTCCTCTTGGAAAGGGAAAGGATGGAAGTCATGTGGTTGGGATGGAGGAACAGTGGAACCACTGAACTGAGAGAAAAATGGAAGACTTCTCTTTTGTTTAACCTACTTTTATTTATTTATTTTTTAGAGAGATTTTTACTATAGGGTGTATGTACTCGCCAGAGATACAGAGATAGAAAGAGAGACAAAAAGTAAGAAATCACCCTCCCAGTGGGGATAACCATGTTGCAATCCCTACTCCGTACATTTACTTTCAGGATTTTGGGCATGTATGCACTCATGCCCAGCATGTTTTAAGCCACCAGGTCCAGGACTCAAACCATGATCAACTACGTGAGAGTCCAGCAACATAACCATTATGCTATCTTCTGATCCCAACCTACTGTTATTTAAGATCTATGTTATATATCTGTTAATTAATCTCTAGTTAGTATAAATAAATAGTTAACTGTATAAAAATAGGATCTTCTTTGCTCAGGTACTGACCAGTTCACTTCTTTTAAAGAGACCCTGACTTCATTCAGTTAAATCCCTGATAAATTTTATTAAAATCCCACCTACCAGTCCATGTGGTTTGAAGTATTAGAGTTTTCAGAAGATATTTGGTATGAACAGAGCAAATGGTGCCTGAATGAGAGGTTGATTACAGCAAAACCATTTTTCCCAGTCTTCTTAGAATCTAAGAACTTAAGAATTTGTAGAACTTTAAAGTCTGAGAAATGGCCCTTAAATTCACATTGTTTTGGGCTACTGAAGGATTTAAAACAATGATGGAATTGTCTGCCTTTCATACTGGAGAATAAATCTTCATCTGCAAAATTCCCTCTTGTTCATGCATCCTCTTCTCCACATATGCATAAAAAATGTAAACAAATAAATAAAAAGACCACACTAACTTGAGTCTTGGTGTAACCCCAGTTTTTTGAGGAGTTTCAACACAGTGAGCGATTTAAATAAAATAGCTTTTTTTTCTTTGATTATTCAATTATCCTCAAAACCTCTACTCTCGCCTATTTGGTTAGTTAAAGTCCACTGCAGGTAAAACTTTTATTTCAAGCTTGATAAAAATTTTGTTTTATCTTTTTATACAAGTACACACTTTATCATGGATGAGGCCAGAGGTTGAAGGGAAGAGAAAGGAAGGCTCTGCCTTTTTTTAAGATCTCGTCTTCCTCTCAGGGTTTATTATCTCAGTGATGAGGAAGAAATGCTGATTGTCTTGCAGGATAAATATTTCATACTTTAGAGGATCCTGTAGGGCCTTCCCACTGCTCAGTTAGCTATTGTGGAAGCACACATTATTCCAGAACATGAGCTCTCAGCCATCCTTAGCCTCATCACTGTTGAAATACTCACACCCTTGAACAGCAGGGACTCCACCAGTTGCTGGATAGCTTTCCTGGGTGAACTTCCAGCAAAATGACTTAAATCCTTCATCTTCTTCAATCTGCCCACAGCCTCGGAAGCTTGCACATCTTTCCATGCTGAATGCTATGGGTGTAGGCAACTCACTCCTGCCTTCTCTATTCTTCTTTTTACCTCTTTTGCTCAAATCTATTACATAAGCAAACATCCAGTCAGGCAACAGAATGATAGCTCTTCCTCTTCTTTTCCACTATGGCCAAGATGAGAAGAAATTGCCTTTTACCAGTAACACAAGATTTTCATGAGATATATATAACTCTCTACTTCTATTCTTCTTCCATATATTTACTAGATGGGGGCAACAGTGATTCTGTGATCTCTTGACTGTAAGAGAGACATGGAGGAGAGATCTGGCATTAATTACGGACAATGACTCACTTAGAAATTATTTGTGCAGAGTTTGGCACTGCTTCTATTCAACATGCTATTTGTTACCTTTAGGATGACCTTCTTACTGGGAACCATGCAACATCTATACACAATAATACAAATTTTACACAAAACACAAAATCAGATTAGGCAATTATATAGTAGTTTCTCAACACAAATTTAAGGCAAACATATTGCTCTGAAAAATGCCTATTTTTGAATCAAGTATAAAATACTGCTATTTATAGGTTTTATTTTGGAAAATGTAGTCTGGAGAATTGTCCTAACCTTGATAACTATTATTATCTTTCACTGAGATGTTTTGAATAAATATTATGATACACATTTGTGCAATATGTCTATGTAGGCATATGCCAGATGTGTGGTGGCATGCATCCTGGCAATACAAAAATACAAGCTCATGGAAGGGCTGCAGCAAGAACTATTTCATATACTGACTTACACTCTGGAGGCAGGATTTACGGATACTGCTGTATGTCTGTGTATACGTATGTCCAGGTGTTTTAACTTCATCTCAGCATCCCACCAGCTCTAAAATTCTAGTCTGTGGTTTTGTTGATGTTCTCTCAAAGAAAAATGAATCTTTTCAGGGGATTCCAGTGAAACTAATGAATTTAACCTCAGATATATTATCATTCTCAGAAGTTAACTGGAAGCTACAGTACATCAGAGAAAAACTAATTATATGATTCTTGTATTTCAGTCATTCTACATTTATCATGGCAATTACCAATTTCATCCATCTTTAACTTGCTAAATATAGAAAATGAAAAACAAAGACCCCCTCCCCATTCATAATCCCTTCAGAAATGTAAATAATGTAGTTGATATGCACAGTTTTTATGTATTTATCACTTTAGCTATGACTAAAAGCATCATTAAAATATTTACAGAGTTTTTCTGAAATATGAAATTCAAGGAATATCTTCAGTTGTTTGAGTATGCCAAATGCATGGTTCAGATTTAAAGTGATAATTATATTTGCAGAAACTTCAATTTTCTAGGTCAGAAAAACAGAGAAATCATGTGAGAACATCAAAGATCAGATTAAGCATTTATGATGCAAAGAAAGAAGGTGATGGAACAACCTAGTAAATAATATTTGTGTAGACACATAATTAGATCATTCAGTTCACAAGTCCAACATAAGAACAAACATAATATTTTTAAGGTAAAGAAAATAAGAAAAGGCTACAATTTAAAGTACCCAGAATCATAAAGTGTCATTGTAAACTCTATTTTTATGTAAGGGATAGACATACACATAACTTTTAGTAAAGTGCAAAAATCTTGTAAGATTTTGAAAGGCACACTCATCTTCCTTAATATAATTAACACAATTTCCATTGAATTTTCTATGTTAAAAGTCAGAGGCATTATTTCCTCAATGTTCCCATTAAAACTGACCCTTCAATAAGGGCCAGCAGGTGGTGTAGTGGTTAAGGTGCTGGACTCACACATGGCCAATCGTGGTTCAAATCCTGGACCTCGTTTGCTTTCTCATTCTCTCTCTTATCCTCTCTCTCTCTCTCTCTCTCTCTCTCTCTCTCTCTCGTCCAATTGAAGAATAATAATAAATAAGTAAATATTTAAAACAAAAAACCTCTTAAATATACTACCACATGGCTATTGTATCAACAGATGCATATTAGAGCCTTGGCTCTGCAAGAAACCTCAGAATTCACCTGGTCGAAGAGCTGCAAGTGTTCAATCACAATTTTATTTGGCCTACTAAATATTCTAAACATTTAGAAATTTCACATAAATTTTTCTTTTAGTTTATTTTATTCATGATAGAAACTGCTCACAGAAGACAGAGAAAGTAAGAGAGAAGAGTACCCATAATAGGGTCTCATCACACTGCTATTCCCTTTCCCTAGCCCTCTAGTTCTCAGGATCTGAGACACCCACGTGTGTCACATGGCTTCTGGCTGTGCAGTTCAGTTTGCTCCCAACTGTGCCACTGAGGTGGGCCTAACGAAGAAATCTTGATTCTCAGCTTATCTTTTAAAAACAAGATGAACATAAGTGGCTTGTCTGGTTAGTTGGAGTTGTCTTAACATCTGGTTCCCATTTTTATATTTTTAAGATGTTTTTGCTATAGGGCACGTGTGCTCGCCAGACAGACAGAGAGAGACAGAGAGACAGAAAGCGAGAAATCACCTCCCAGGGGGGATGGCCACGCCGCAATCCCTTCTCCTCCATTCTCCTCTCGGGATCTTGGGCACGCATGCACACGTGCCCGGCGTGAGTTTTAAGCCACCGGGTCCGGGACACGAACCGCGGTCGACTATGAGGGAATCCAGCGACATAGCCATTATGCTAACTGCTGGTCCCAACAACTGGTTCCCTTTGAAGGGGCAGTTATCCTCCAGCATCCATACATCTTATCACCCCTGTTGTTTTGCAAATAGTATGCTCATCTTATTTACTACTTTCATAATTTCCAAAGGCTTTTGAGGATTTGTTTTGTTTTGTTTTTTGTTTTTAGTTTTTCATATATTATTCCCTGAGAGAGAAATACAGAGATACAGAGACAGCATCCCCACCAGGCTCTTGATGCTATTTTCCACTCCCAGCCTCAACTGGCCTTGGATCATGAGCACACATGTGCCAGGGATACTCTGGATGTTTCTGGACATTAATTTGGAATTTCTTATCCAGTTCGACCTCCCAATATCATATTTTACCTCTGCCCTATTTTCTAACCTCTGATATTTAAGCTTTGGCCCTTGATTTAGCTTACCTTTTACAAAACATTGAGGCTTCACTGACCTCCTGAGCTTTCCAGACAATGAAATGCAGTGCCTACAAGCATGGTTTTTGGAGTCGGTTTCAAATCCCAACTGAGAAACTTTTCCAGCTTTGGTACCCGAACAAGTTATTGGATGTTACTGAGTCTAGTTTTTCATCTTTAAATGAAGAGAAAAACCGTATCTGCCTTCTTGGATTTTATGAGGTTAGTTTAGTAAATATGTGTGATGTGCCTATCATATGCCTGGCAAAAATTGCATTTCATCTCAGTGTTTGCTATAGTCATTATTCCATTCTGTAGAAGTTAAAAGCCCATAGTGGTCTGGATGAGTCCATCTTGGCCAGGCATAGATTTTGCTCTCAGCCAATATGAATCCTGGTTTGCGTGTTCTCAGTGAAAGTTCATGCAATTTTGTATTTGCGAACGTTCTCTGTTCTTGGACAATGTGGTTTCAAATATGGGAAAAGCACTAATATGGTGAGAAATGTCAGTCCCAACAACAAAAAAATCAAAGAAAAAGGTCAGCTAAAGAAGTTTTGTTATTCTTATAAACAACTTTACTTCTTTTAATAAGAAATATGAGGGCCAGCCAGTGGCTTGGTGATAAAGGCTCCTAGATCGCCCATGGTCAGCTGAGTGGTTTAAGTCTTGAACCCAGAGGCTTGAGAGGCACACTGGGTGCCCTGTCCAAAGGTGCCCAAAGCCGTGAGAGGTGAATGGAGGAAAAGAAATTGCGGTGTGGACTAAAAAAGTGAATAAGAAATTGTGGAGATGGAAAGACATTTGTGATTTCACCTTCAGTTGTCAATTGACAAAGAACTTTTCATTTTTATTTGAAAAATGCATGATTAATATTAATATTTTTGAAACCTAAGAATAGATAGTTCACTGAGAGGGAATACTGGGTGAGGTATGAAGACTTGCACTTATTCCCATTCTTTTTTTTTTCCTGATTGTTTGTATAACAAATTTCATACCCAATTGAAAACAAAAAGAAGAAAATAAACTTTCCAGGGCCAGCAGGTGGTGTGGTGGTTAAGGTGCTCCCACATACCTGACTGCAGGTTAAGTCCCAGACCTGGCAATCATGCTGGTACATGTGCGTGCAGATACCTAGAATCCTGGGAGAAGAATGAAAGAGAAGAGATTGTGGTGTAGCCATCCCCACAGGGCTGATTTCTTACTTTCCCTGTCACTGTCTCTCTCTCTGTCTCTCTCTGGTCAGTGCATGCCCCCTATGGAAAAAAACTAAAAACAAAACAAAACAAAAATTTCCTTTTTATTGTTGTCGTTAAATGATAAAAGCTCGAGCTGTTCACATGCATTATTCTATTCCTTGACAAAAAGGTATTAAAAGTTCTTCATATAAAGGGAACATTTGTGTTCTTCAGTAAATTGTGTATGAAATGTATCATACTCAACCTATTATCTGTCATCTTCTAGTCAGATTACATTTGTTTTATCATCCTGAAATCCACATAGAGGGAAGAGAGAACATTTTTTTCTGAAGTAGAGTTAGGTATCTTCTTTCTTTTGGGTAAAGTCCGTTATTTCATAAGGTCATTTCTGATGCTTAAGCCTTTGCTAAAGTTCTGTATAATAAATTATTTTTCAGTGATTATAAATGATCCATATAATGACTTACATTTTTGTCATTACCTTTATAAATTATTTATTTTCTTTCTCGACCTTTTAAATAAATAAATTGTGTAAATACCCATATTAATAAGGCTGTGACACTTGGATAGCAGTTGAAAAGTGTCATAATTTGACTAAAGTAAGGTTTATAGTATTTGTAGTAGACAGTGACTCCTGTCGGCCTCTTTGAAGATAAGTCTAGGGCAGCCTTAAATAGCACTGGCTTGCTTGTGGAAATACTACATGAGGACTCAGCTACCTGTTATTATTTGCTGTAATGCCATAGCTACGTTGTTACTAGGAGGAAAAAGATCAAGAGTGAGAAAACTAAAGAAAACTATCACCAGGAAGATATTGTTACATGAACAGAATAACTAAGAACGTAGGGCCAGAATAAACTAAGAATAGTGGTGCAGGGCTGGTGCTGCTGGAACTACACGAGGCGTTCTTGACTTCATATGTGTGCCTGTGATCTGCATGATGTCTCTTTTGAAGGTGCCTGTCTCCTTCTCTCTGTCTATCATGTAAGAAATAAGTAAATAAACTTTAAAAAGCTAAGAAAATAATTTTTAAAAAGGAAATGTAGAAGAAGATAAAGCAAGAAATTGAAGAGCAGTCAATTACATTGAGTGAAGGTCTAATAGTCATTTGTTTGAAAGCTCCACCATTCTTTAATTCCCTTAAGTAGTAGCATTATTACAGTCTCTGGTTTAGGGTTTGCCAAGGATTAAATGTTTAGTATACATCAGAAAGATTGGCCCTTGTGAAGGAGTATTTTATTAATCCTGTGATTTATTTTACCTTATCATTTACATTAAGTATATAATTCTTGAAATACATAACCACAAAAACTGTAGTACAAGCTTATGTTATGGCTTATGCGGCTATATTTGCCTTTAAGTGTAACCTAATATAAGACTTTAAGTGGACTTCGTAGTTAAGCTGCTCTGAACAAGAAAGACATCACCGTGGTTCTTTGTTGGTGGCCCATTCAGGGACAAGTGGACAAGTTCTAGGGTCTCAATTAGAAATTTAAGATATTTTATTATTGCTTGATCAAGTTCAAACACTTTAGGATGAATTTGCAAAGAAAAAGAAAAGAATGTCAGAGAAAGGGAGTAGTAGAAAATAATATTAAATAGGGGTTGGCAGGTGGCATGGTGGGTAAAGGTGCAGGACTCCCACATGGTCGACCACGGTTCAAGTCTGGGACCTGGTGGCTTGCTTTCTCACTCACTCTCTCTCTCTCTCACTCTCTCATCAAAAAACTGGAAAATAATAATAAAGTTAAATAAAATAATTCTAAAAATATATATATTAAATATTTGGTAAGTGGCTATAAACTGGTCCTTCTCCAAGATTCTCAAACCCAATAGCACATGTTTCTCTTTGTACTTAGTTATTTGAAGATATGCAACTATCAGATAAATCATTACTAAAAGCAAAAAAAATTAAGATAGTCATTTTTGAACGTAGAGTTTGCAATTGCTAAAATTATAGTAAATCCCTCAAGATGTCTTAGAATGTATATGGTGTTAATAAGTAATAGGCAAAAGGTACTAGCTTTGTATAATTTTGAGTTGGTCTCAAGAAAAGAAAGAAAAGAAAATTATTTCTGAACAGTAGGTGTACATATTCTGGTATTGGGTATGAATTTTCTGATATTGTAGTTTAGATCATGGTCATATTTTATGTATTTTTCTCTCTGAAAGCTAATTAAAAATCCTCTAGATGTAATCCCATTACTCTAGGGCAACATGTACTATCGCAGATGTGATATCTATAAGTATGAGTGCTAGTGAGCATAAAGGAGTCAGTGCATTAGAAACAAGGAAAAAATTAAAAAGTTGAGAAATAGAATGGTGAGTAAATATTCTGCTGTCCTAAGAGAAATTTTATGATTAACCAAGGCTGTCAGTTGTTATTTTTAGTAAGTTGAAGTACTAAACCATAAAATTCAACCTTAAATTATTAACTTTGAATCCCAATGATGAAAAGTATAGGATATCATCACAAAATCTAAATATCTTCACTGAAGAAGCAATATTAATAAAATATTCACTCTCCTGGAGAAGGGTTATAAGGAAAATAAAATTTTGATAATTGAATTATATTAGAAATTTGTATTAAATATCCAAAATGCATATGCATTTTCCTAAGGTAATTAAGTGTGTTTAGACAGACATTTTATTTTATAAAACTTTAGCCTTGGGACAAGCAGTTGGTGTAATTTCTATGTTGCTGGACTCCCATGCTGGACTGTGTTTCGAGTCCCAGACCCGGTGGCTTAAAAGTCACTCCCGGTGCGTGTGCGAGCGTGCCCAAGATCACAAGAGGAGAATAGAGGAGAAGGAATTGCGGCGTGGCCATCCCTTCCAGGGGTGATTTCTCGCTTTCTATCTGTCTGTCTCTCTCTGTCTGGTGAGCACACGTGCCCTATAGCAAAAACCTCTCAAAAAAAAAACAAACAAAAAAACTTTACATATATTCTCTCTTCACTCCAAATTAGTTAACATAACTCAGAAAATCCTAGCTATTAAATGAAAAATCTAAAATTATATTGGTTATTAAATAGTATAATTATGGAACCAGCAGTTAGCATAATGGCTAAGTTGCTGGACTCCCATGTAGTCGGCCACGGTTTGAGTCCCAGACCCGGTGGCTTAAACTCACACCAGGCGTGTGTGCTTGTGTGCCCAAGATCCCTAGAGGAGAATGGAGAAGAAGGGATTGTGGTATGGCCATCCCCCCCAGGAGGTGATTTCCTTGCTCTCTCTCTTTCTCTCCCTCTCTCTCTGTCTTTCTGGTGAGCGCATGCTCTCTATAGCAAAAACCTCTCAAAAAAAAAAATAGTATAATTACAATGATTCAGTACATAAGGTCTCTGGATGCTAATATTCCACACACCACAGTAGGTACTGACTCTGAAATCTGACTTTTAGGAATGACGGCCATGTATTTTTCATGCCATGGGACCCTGTTGAGAGTCTTAGGATTTATCTAATCACCTCAACCACCATGCCACAAGTTAGCCCAGGATTTTTCTAATATGATGAGATAATATTCCCTATAATAAATGATGCCATTTATAAATGTGTTTTTGCCAAGCATAAAAATGTATGATTTCACATAAATATCACTACTGTAACTGTTCTCTTACATCATGACCTTCTGGGAAATAATATGTTTTGCCTTCATGATTTATTATTGCATTTCCAGGTAACACCTCAAGTTTCTAGGCTTGCTTCTTATGACTATAAATTCTTTGCAACTACTAATTATGAATTATGGATTATGAATTATGAACTGTAGACTCTTAAATACACTTTTAAAAACTCTAATCTCAAAGAGCATTTGGTGTGGTTAATACTCTGACCCCTTAGAAAGTTAATAAATAATATTTTCAGTTTCAGTTTCCTTGATTAGCATGAAATGAAGTGAATACGTTAAGCTTCATATTTAGGCAAACTTGAATGCTGTTTAAATAGCAGAACAGAAACCATATGATTTAACAAAACTAAGAAGGCTAGTATTAATATTTTAGCAGCTCAAATGTGTAGATCAGATCCTGTTAGAATTCCTTACATAAAATTCAGGTAGAGCTACTCTCATTTACTATCATTGATGACTGTCTAGTCCATGAACTATCATGATAGCTACTTTCATGAAATTCCCAACTAGCTAGTTCAGTTAAGCGGTCTATGATAAAGACGTCCTCATTGCTTTCCAATCTTGAAGTACAGTTTTTGGTATTCACTTTTCAAAAATATGAATTTAAATATTTAAATCGGAATTTAATGCTGAAGTAAGATGATTACCAAATATTATACTATATATAGAAAAAAACTTAAGCTAAATGTACTTTTGGTGTCAGAATGGTTAACATTGCACATGAAAACCTGTATATTAGGATGAATGTTCAGAGTTCAGATTGCAGGCACTTCATGTTTCTTCTGAGCCTTGATAACAGTATATTTCGAGCTTCAGCATGGGTAGAAATGAAGTTTCTTTTTTTCTTTTTCCAAAGAAAGACTGCAAAAGAACATTGGATCTTAGCTCCCTTTTTTATCATTACTTGCCTAAATCAGCTGATACCTCTATTTTTATAAATCACTCAGTCTCAGATATTTCTGTTAGCAACACAGAGTGGACTAAGACAGTCAGCAAGAGCCATACATGTAGACTCATCCAAACAACATGGATTGAGCAGGAATAAATGTTTCCTGGGAGAAACTGATTTTTTACTAGGTATGGAACTTGAAGGTATTACTAGAAGGTTTGGACACATGTGGAGGGATTGACAGATGATATCAATAAATGGAAAATTTATTTTTCTTCTGGGAAATTAGCTCCAGTCTATTCATAGAATACCTTTTTGTTGACTAAACTACATTTATTTTCCAGATATTGTTAGTCTTTAGGAGTAATAAACATTTAATAAACATTGCAGAATGTTTATTGTGTCTTCTTTAAATAGGTTACCAGAAGCACCATTACAAAAACATTAAGCAGGTAACAATTATATCTCTGTATTTGTCTTTCTCTGAATATACCTTAGTCAGTTCATTAGACCTGTGTATTTTCCTTCTGCAAAATATTTAAATGATTATGTTAGGTACTTTTTATATAACCAAGTTTGCTTTTGCTGTTGTTATTAGTTTTATTCAGCTTATGATTTGAAGTTCCAGTGTCCAGGGCCAAATCTGGTGGGCACCTGGCAGGGTCATGATCACATCACAAGGGCAAGAGCAGAGCAGAGCAGACTCATTGTACCTATGAGTCCCTTTGTTCTGGTCTCTGTCTCTTTTCTTATATACCCACCAAACCTAATCAGAGGGTCCCCTGCCAAATCACTTAATCATCCCCAAGGGCCCACCTTTAGGCACTATGAAGGTATTAAGTTTCTTCTTGCTACCTTTATGAAGAAATCTCAGCACATGGATATTGGTGGATTCAAACTGTAGCACTGAGCTTTTGTTGAAATTAGAAATATTTTTATACAACCCTTAATACATTGACAAAAATGGGGTTCCAGTAGTTATATCTTAATCTTAATGAGAAAATAAATATTACACTTCAAACTTTTTTTTTAAAGATTTTTGCCACAAGGCTCATGCACTCACCAGGGGGACAGAGAGACACAGTGAGAGGGAAAGTGAGAAATCACCCCGTGGGGGTATGGCCAAGTACAAGCCCATCTCCTCCATTCTTTTGAGCACTCACACACACATGCTGGGTATGTTTTAAGCCTCCAGGTCCTGGATTCGAACAGTAGTCAACCATGTTGGAGTCCAGTGCCTTGATCACCATACCACCTACTGACCCACAAACCATTTGTTTCAAAAAATGTCTTATGAAAAACATCTTTGAAATCTTTAATATCGATATTAGAATTATTTTGTTACATATTTAAGTCACTCTTTTGTTGAGGTCATCAATAAAATATTAATCATTTAATAGGCTGCCTCTCTGTTATCCTTCAGAGAACATTTAGAAAGTTAAGTTTATACGTTAAGTAGTATTTATAACAAGATGATTGCATTTTTAAAAGATCTAGAGATACTGTTTTTGTGTGTGTGTGTGTCTTTTTTTTTATTCTAGGCATTTTTAGGCTGTATCCAACTTTAACCTTTAGGTGGCAGCATTTGAGAATAGTTATCGAAAGAAAGTGCCACCATTTAGAAAAATGTGATGAATAATACATAGTTTCAAAAGAAAGGATTTAGATTTTATAGCTATTTTTATTTAGGTTCAAGACTGTAACTGGTCAAGCCATAGCACATTTTTGGAATCTGGAACTTGAAAAGTACTTTCATATGCTTGCAAACTACTTTACTCCCATGGAAAGCCCATCACCATTTGCACTGCCATTTGCTCACTGCTTGTACTTCCATTGAAAGCAGAGGGTCTTAATGGATATTCCTACAGGACTGCGTTGCCAGCATTCCTCAGTTTTAATGGATCTGGGCTAATTAGACATATCTGAAAATTCCTTCTGAAGTACAGAGGATGAAAAGTCTTCTAGCAATCCATTGGTTTGAAATTATTTTATATTTACATATAGTGAAGATGAAAGGAGCTAAGATACAATTTTAAACTAATTTGTATCTAGGACTTTGGCTAATAGTCTATGTTAGTTGCTAACTAGAACAATCACCACAAAAGTAAAATTTTGTAGAATAATTGACTACTCAGTTGGTCTGATCTATTACTCCAAACTTGTTTTCTTTTTAAAAAAAATGGAGTCAATTAATTTTATTTCAACAGCCAAGCACCTAATCAAGATCAGGGCATATGTGAATAACATCATTAAAACATGTAGTTATCACTGGAGTCTGTTTTATAATTTCATGAAACTTGAATATTTTCATTTTTACCGAGGATCATCTGAGCTCTTCCCCGTCTACATTCTTGTGGCTAGATGATTAACTTTTTCAGTAGATTAAATCTAAAATTATTTTCTTTTATTTTCTTCCAGTTAGACTCACATAGTCAAGAAAATCATGTAGGATAATCTGTTTTATAATACTTCTTTCTTTTTAATCCTTATGCTTTATTGAAAAATGTGCTAATATTTTCATTCTGATTTAAGTTCAAAGCATTTTATTTAATGCTTATTTCATTAATATAAGAGATATGAAACATTTTAAGTAATTTGACTAATGCCCTGTTTATAGTGACTGGTTTAGGAGACAGATGGGTATCTGTTAATGTTGGTCTTATTAAAAAAAAAAAAATTGTAGTTTTGCTGAGGGTGAAATGTTTTCAGTAGCCTTCACTGATTATTAGTAAAATTATAATTACCCATAAAAGATCCATCATTACTCATCTAAAAGATATATATTTTAGACATGATCCAAAATGCTGTGTGTTTTAGATGTTTGTGTCTATTGCTATTATATTAATGAGAATGTGAAAGGTGCCTAATGACTCCTATAATCCATCAGTAGATGTGGGGGAATTGATAATCTGTCAATTTATGTTGTAAAATGTGTGCAATGAATGGAGACATAATATAAAAGCGTATATACTCTCTATTTCAGTTTTTGCCAAGATTCTTTCATTTGCATGAGTCATTCAGAATGACTTAAGTAAGAGAAAGGATTTATTGATTCAGTTAATTAATGACTGGATCCAGGTGCTCAAATGTCAGGAGTCTTATTCTGCCTCTTTCTTCTCTGTTTTCCTTTTTGTTGTCTTCATGCTCAGTAAATCTTTTCTAACCGGTAACAAAGAAAGTTTCCACCAATCCTGACCAACATCCTTGGCAGAAGAAGCATAAATTTGCATCATTACAGTGAAAGTTCCAGGGAGAACTTTATCTTTCATAATGAGTCAGTCCCCTATCAGAAGTAGGCTATGACCTGGGATTGGACCAAAGTCAAACTTGTTAGGGCTCAGGCCCAACTAGAGAGGACAGTTAGGATTAGTCCCTTTCACAAGGCATGGACTAAGCAGGAGTAAATGTGGTTTCCTAGAAGAAATCATATTTTTAATAGAATATATATAAATGCCAGAGAATCAAAATAAAAGATACCCATCATAGTACCTAAACAAATTAAATAATAGACTACTTTCTACTGAAAGAGAAAGAGAAAGAAAAAGGGGGGAGACAGGGAGGGAGAAGGAGAGAGAGAGTGAGAGAGAGAGAAAAGAGAGTAATTGGTAAATAAAAATAAGATGAATGAATTAACCTGAATCACATTGTAGTCACATAACTAGAACATGAATCAAATATTGATGACTAAAACCAGTTACACAGGCAGACCAATTAACTGAAATCAAACATAAAGACAATACTCACTTTCCCATATACTACAATGTCACTAAAAATTCTTTCTTAATTAACTTTTCTACTGTCTTTATCACCAGTTCTATATACTGGCATAATGAAACGCATGGTTCTGATGAATTATATATAAATTCTATACAAATATAATTTTTTTTGGAGAGGTTTTTGCTATAGGGCGTATGGGCTTGCCAGACAGACAGACAGAGACAGAGAGACAGAAAGTGAGAAATCATCCCCCAGGGGGGATGGTCACGCTGCAGTCCCTTCTCCTCCATTCTCCATTCGGGATCTTGGGCATGCATGCACACGCGCCTGCCTGAGTTTAAGCCACCGGGTCAGGGACTCGAACCATGGTCGACTACATGGGAGTCCAGCGACATAGCCATTACACTAACTGCTGGCCCCTACAAATATAATTTTTGCAATCAGGAAATGATGGGAAAGATGACCATCCCCTAAACTGGAATTATTTAAGATAATCTATCAGTAGAATGCAATATTAACATTCTCTCTGGATCTACTATATACTTGTTATAGAGCTGCAGTGTTTGATATACAAACATGGTATTACTAAACTAAATAGTATCCTATTTAATAAGATAGGAATATAATAATAAACTAGCCATTGTAAAAATCAAATGAAATGTGAGTTCAGTGCAGAAATTCACACATTGAGGATTTTCACTAATGCCATGACAGAACAATTTTGAGATTAGATTATTAAAATTAGAGAGTTTTAGTGACAGAAAAAATCAAATATTAAAAATTTGATTGTATATGTATGTATACCATACTTATATTGGGTTGTTGGAAAAGTCATGACATATTTTTGCATAGTAAAACATAGAAAAACATACATCATGATCCCTACAATAACCTAATACATCTATCTACCCATCTCTATAGATAGATACAAGAGATACGTGAATATATGATTAAACTAAGATTTAGCACAAACCTAAATCTGTCAGGACACTTTTACTCATATAAATTAAACCTATTAGTTTCTTCATAAAATTGACTTGTTGGAAATGAAGTCAAGCTTAAATGGGGACACAACAGGGTGGAGGAAGGTGAGGAAAGAGAGAGAGAAAGAGAGAGAATATGAAGATGACTAGGTGAGTGTTATTCTATCTCATGGCCTCATGATTCACTTGCTTGCCTCTTTGTGATCATGACATTTATTTATACAAATCTACTCGTTCTAAATGTAAAAAGCCTTCTTGTACTAAAATTCTTTGATTTTTATGAAGTGCTTTACATGTATATACTGAAACACATTAGCAGAATGAGTGAGATAAATCAATATTTCAATTTGCATTTTTTTTAGTTAAAACTGCAAAGTGTGATCAGACCTTGACACACCTTCTAGCTCATGCACTATTCAAGTAATTTAGCAATATCAGTTGATCCTTGTATTCAATAAAATCCTGGACTAATGGGCCGGCATAGGTATCATTACTCATTTTTCTAGGATTTTGATTCAGGTCAATCATATCCAAAATGTGTCCACATGACAAATTATGTGCCCAACAAATTGAGAGATGCAAACCCACTTCAAGAAAATGGAAGCGTGTGTGTTGTAACAACTTGATTATAGTAGCCAGGTATAGTCAGATTGCTTGAAAACTATTTAAAGTGGAGGAATTTCTAAGGAAAAAATGTGCTATTGTCAGAAGGTTGTGGATACTTATCTGAAGACCTCTAACTTCAGATAAGTGCAGCCACTGCCGGGGGAAGAGCAATTTATATATTTGAGACCTGGCTGATAGCTCACCATCAGCTAGGCAACACTAGATCAGGGTTATAGGCTGCCGTCACCTGCTAATAATTCTGTCAGATAAAGGCAAGAGTGGCAGCAAGTTATAGTATGGGATTCTGTCTATGTCAGCGCTTCCATATAAACATCTTTTTGTTCCCTATACAATTATATGCTGATGTCACCTTAACGAAGAAGATAACATGCCAGTCAAATCTTTTCCATAAGTGTAAAATTCATAGACTGCCAAAACTTCTGTTGTATTGAATTTTAAAGCTTTTTTTTTTCTTCTTGGCCTTACCTTTTCAAAGCATCCCTGCCTGCTCTATCTGGCAACACTTATTTCAAGCTTGCCTAGGTACCATGTGAATTATGAGGGAACCATGAGGCTGTCCTAATTTAAACTACAGTGTAAATAACTTGTGTCAATACTCCCCAGGGGTTTTGTTTTTGTAAAAAGGACATATATAGAGGAGACTTTGCAGTTCACATGCAAGTGCAGAGCCTTTTTCTACAGAGCACCTCCAGGAAAAGGAAAATCAAAAAAGCCATCATCCCCCAAAAGAAATTAATATAGTTCATTCACAAATTTATCCTATAATCAGTAGCTGTCCATTATATCCCAGGAATTCTTGATGTTTTAATTTTTCTGATAAAGTATATTTCTTCTTTTGAAAAAATACCAAGGTATATAAAACTAACCAAAAGTTCAGCCCTCTGTGTATCAATTTTATGAGACATTGAAAATGGCTAAGACCAGGCTATAGTGATACAACCAATAGGGCACTGCTGTACATATGAGAGCCACATGAGAAGGACCTGTGTTCATTTCCTGGGTTGACCTGAACATAGCAGGCATGGTCATGTGTGTGTCCATGACCCGTGCAGGTTGGATAGCCAGTTGGAGCGTTATACCATAGCAAGATGGTCTGGAGTCTTTCTCTCAATAAAATACTTAAAACCCATAATGTGTAGTATGAGGATTTTTAATCTTTTATTATTTTTTTAATTTGTTCTTTTATTGCTCAGAAACTATGAGCAGAAATGATTTTTCCCTCTTCACCAGGGAAGTGCCATATTCTCAGAAGACAACAGGGTAACACCCTATTGTCTGGTAAGGGGACAGGAGCAAGCAGCTTAACCCTACTGTAGCACAAGTTTTTTTTTATTTTGTTTCATTTACTGTCACAGTGTGTGTCCTCATCAGAGAGAAAGAGAGAGAGAGAAAAACACTGGAGTATAGTCTTCCCCAATCCTTTTTCTTCAGTTTTTCCATCCTATCAAGATTTGGGACACACACACATAGGCTTGGTTTCAAGCTCACAGGGTCAGAATTTTAAACTGCAATCCTTTATGCTTATGTTTCAGTTTAAGGTAGTTAAAACAATTATTAAATTCATCTGTTCCATATAGGAGTTGACAAAGTATTTGATGTATATTAAAAAAATTGCCATAACTACAGTTTCTATTAGGTAACTTACACCTAAATATTGTGTACATAAGCTTGTGATTATTATATTTTTAATTGCTTATGTGAAATTTACGAATCCTTTTTTTGTACACTATTGTGTCCTCCTAGGTGTTGAAAAATTAGACCCATTAGCAACCTTTAGTATTCTCTTAAAAGTAATTTGACTTTGGGACCAGCAGTTAGCGTAATGGCTATGTCGCTGGACTCCCACGTAGTCGACCGCGGTTCGAGTCCCGGACCCGGCGGCTTAAACTCACGCCGGGCGCGTGTGCGTGCGTGCCCAGGATCCCGAGAGGAGAATGGAGGAGAAGGGATTGCGGCGTGGCCATCCCCCCTGGGGGGTGATTTCCTGCTTTCTATCTCTCTGTCTCTCTCTGTCTGTCTGGCGAGCACACGCGCCCTATAGCAAAAACCTCTCCAAAAAAAAAAAAAAAAAAAAGAAAAAAAAAAAAAGTAATTTGACTTTGATTTAGAAATGTTACATTCTCGTTCATTTTATAAATATTCTCGTAATGTTTTTTCCTAAGCCTGGGATATAATATATACCTTATTTCTACAGAAAATTATGGATATTATCAGTAATTGCTCTGTTACCACAAAGAAAAAAAAAGTGTATTTAGATTGTAGAGTCCCAAGGTATTTCAGAAAAATCTTTTGAAGTAGTGACTCAATATTGGTAATGTATGTAGTTTGCATGCAAATAATAGTAATTATACTTTCATTTACAACATTTAAGCCACAGGATACTGAAGTTTTCATTTCCTGTTAGAAGTTTACCGTGTACATGTAGTACTGTTCTTTTATATGAACAGCTATATATTTCCTTTTTCTGTGATATTAAATATACAGAATGATCATACTTTAGTGTAATTTTCTTCAAAAATTATCTCAAAGGTCTTAAAATAATTCTATACTTCTTCCACATTGCATGACTTTATTCTACTCTGTGATAACATCCTATGTAATTAGGACGTTTTATATTAAAGTTTACTCTGTGAATTGCATAATCCTCTTTTTTTTTAGACTCCTTCCTTACCCTATAACATATAAGACCTCACCTTTGATAGTTGATCCAAATTATTTCAGAGTATTCTCTGTGGTAGAATGGATTTTCTTCTCTTCCTTACCTTTATTACAATCAGTTTATACAACATCAAAAAGAGATTTTTGAAGTAATGTGATATTAGAGAGTCCCATAATGTTTTATTTCTCTAAATGTGGGACCCAAGCTTTTTCTCTTCCTCCATCTTCAAAATAAGATCACTGTTTGGTGCTTGGGTTTCCATGATTTACAAGGTACATCTAATTCTAGAAGAAGGTTTTTTGATTTTTTTTTAAGATGGAATATAGGCTTTAATATACTCTTTCACTTATTCAGCAGACACTTTATGAGCGTTTCCTTTATGATAGGCACAGTACAGTATAGGAGCAGGGATTTGACGATGGACAAAACAGGCACTGTTCCTTCATTTGTAGGCTGAGGGTCTAAGGGGAAAGCACTATTACCTAATCACACAAAGCAACAGAAGCTGTGATGAGTGTTGCAAAGACATCACGGAGGCTGTTAGTGGAGAAAATAATAGGATGAACCTGAATTAGATTGAACCTCGGGACAGCTCTCCTGAGAGAATAAGAGCTTTAAACTCAAACCTGAAGGGGGAAACAAAATTAACCAGGTGAAGGATGAGCAGAACCCAGTACCACAGGCAGAGGAAAGAGTTTACAGCAAAGCCCTGAGGATGAAATCGCCCACAGGTGCAGGAAAGTCTGAGAAGAGGGTTTAGAGAGGGGTCAGAAACTGCATCACAGGAAGCCTGAGGCCAGAGAAGGGAGTCTTATAAATATAAGAAGACTCCTAAATATAACAAGAATTGGACAGCATGACAGTCTGAGAGAGAAAGGTAGGTGTGGATGAGACTTCTGTGCAGTGCACAAAAATAACCATTTTGTATGCTGTAAAGATGTAAAAAATAACCATTTTGTACGCTGTAAAGATGTACAGTGATTAAATGTAATTTCAAAAACGTGTAAGGGGCCACCAGGTGGCATGGCAGTTAAGGGTGCTCACTCCCACATGGCTGACAGTGGTTCAAGTCCTAAACTTGGCGGCTTGTTTCTCACTTTCTCTCTCTCTCTAACACTATCCCTCTCTGATCAAATTAAGATAAATATACAAATAGATAAATAAAGTTAAATAAAGTAATTCTTTAAAAAATTTTAAAAAGATAATGGTAGAAAGACAAGTGTAGATACCAGAAACTATAGAGGAAGGGTGGGTAGATGAGGGTGGCTGGGAAGGCCTCAGGGAAGAAATACTTAATGAGCATAAGAATGTTAAGTTCTCCAACAAAAATGGTGAATGTGGCAATGCCCTGTATGCATGCCCTGAAAAACCATATTGTGTGCTTTAGAGACGTACAACAATTAAATGTAAGATATTATAAAATGAAAATGAGAACAAATAAGATTCTGAATTAGTGAGAGGCTTGGTAATTTCAGTTGTTTTGTGAAGATTTGCTTTAAAAAAAAAAAATTAGGTTCTCAGGGAGGTATTTTCAAAAAGAGTTACATGTGGAATTTTGAGCATTCTGAAATGTTCCTTAGATGGTTTCATGTATCTCCTGCCATTTCTCACACCCCAGTTTGAAGACTAACAGAAAAGCTCAGTGCCTATCTCGGAGAATTTGTAATATGAATGGAAAGGAAAGATACAAACATTCGAAAAGTTAATTCATCATGAGAGATTTAAGTAACAGTTCAGAACAACATAGAGGAACAATCATAAGCAAACCATGTGTAATTGCTTATCAATTGTGAGGACTATGATTGGTCAGAGGCTCATGGTAGTCCTGGAATTCTTTTTTGACCTTGAAAAACTGGGAGAATTTGGTCTGAAGGGAGAGTTTGTGACATTCTAAGACAAGTAGTAGTGGAATTTATAGAAAGAGAAAGTCGGAAGGTACTTTGGGGCGATTGCAATGTGAATAAATGACCAGAAGACTAACAGTTTGATTGCAATGGGTATGGAATACTAGCCTTAAGAATTTGATTTGAAAATGTTTTATTTCTCTTATTTTTAATTGAAAATTATTTATTGTATATATTATATATTTATGCAATACAACATATGTGATGTTTTGATATATATGTACATTCATATAATTAAATCAAACTATTGATAGTTGACAAATCATCACCTCACATACTTTTTATTGTGGTAAAAACATTAATACACTCTCCTAGTGATTTCAAAATATTCAATGTACTATTACTTATTATATGTTAAATAAAATAAGTCATACAAGGAAAGACAAATGCCAGATAGTCTCACTTATATGTGCAAACTAAAATGTTGAACTCCTAGAAGTAGAAAATGGAATGGTGGTTACCAGAGGCTCAGAAAAGGGGTGGGTGGATAGTGTAAGAGATGTTGATTAAAGGCTACAAAAATCTCAGTTAGACAGCCTTCAGAATTATACTTCATTATACAGGTCTTAGAGACCCACTGTAGGCTTTGGAGTATGAAAATATTAGAATCAAACAGACATGTCAGAGGTATCCAGGGAACATATGACAAAGAGCTTAGGAAGAGGAAATGGTCAAATTTAGAAGCCTAGAGTTAGAATCATGGCCTGAGGCAACAACAGGTCAGAGTGATGGCTATGAAAATGGAAAGGAATGGATATTTTTGAGAGATGAAATGAAAGTAAATAAAACAAAACAAGAGAAGACAGGACTGGGTAAGTCATTTGAGTGTAAATACTCAAGGCAGGCGAAGAGAAGAACTAGAAAACAAACATTCAGATCTCTTAAAATTTGAGAGTGGTTTTTGTGATTATGTTAATAAATTGTAATGTTTGATGAACTAAAATTTAGGAAATAAATAACTATCTTTTCCAATACATTGGTAATACATGTAACAGCTTATATATCAACAGAAATGACTTCTGTTCTTTCCTATGCTTCTTCTTACTTGTTACAATGGTAGTGTTAGCAGTGCAAATTTCACACCTAGAGGCTGAAAGCACCTGTGCCTCCACTCTTGTCAAGGTCTGGTATTTAGACTTTCTAGTACAACAGGCTGGCATTATTTACTTACTCATCACCATTTTTCTTTTCATAAAACTGAAGTACAATACGCAGTACCTAGTGGTCAAATTTTAATTACTTTAATGCAATTATCCATGTGTATCTTTTCTAAAAAAGCACAACTTGGGCAATAATGACCCCTATCCTATTTAATGTTATAAATTTTCCCTATCCAGAGAGTAAAAGTACAACATTAGTTAGAAATATGGAATGTCTCTTATATGTTTCCTCTTTCTTATCAGTTAATAATAACTCTCCAAAATCATAGACCTAACCACATTTCATTTCCAAACACTAAGTTATGGTTTAAAGTTTAATCAAAACTTCTACAGCCAAAATATTATCTTTATATTTTAGATGATTTTCAATTTTTTTACATAAATATTTTAACAAAATTAATCCAGATTAAGAAGACTAAACAACAAAAAGTATTAGAATTAAAATCACTCATAATCATAATATTCAGAAATAACCACTGTTAATATTTTAATAATACCATTCAGGTTAAGCTCCTGTGTGTGTGTGTGTGTGTGTGTGTGTGTATATATATATATATATATATATATATATATATATATAAATATTATATATATATATATATTTATATATATATATATATAAACAACATTATCTCTGTAATCTATAAGATTTTAAATAAACTTCCATGAAATTTTAAGTTAACTTATAGTTTTGTATATTTTGGTGGTTTATAATGTTTCCTATTATAAATACTGTTTTTGGGACCAGCAGTTAGCATAATGGCTATGTCGCTGGACTCCCACGTAGTCGACCGTGGTTCGAGTCCCAGACCCAGTGGCTTAAACTCACACCGGGTGCATGTGCCTACGTGCCCAGAATCCCAAGAGGAGAATGGAGGAGAAGGGATTGTGGTGTGGCCATCCCCCCCCCCGGGGAGATGATTTCTCACTTTCTGTCTCTCTGTCTCTCTCTCTCTGTCTGGCGAGCGCACGCACCCTATAGCAAAATCCTCTCCAATAAAAGAAACGATAAATACTGTTTTCATTAAAATATTTGCATACTCTCACACAGAGAGATAAAATTTTTTTATTAAAATATTATGTAGAAATAATACATGACTACATATATATTAAAGTATGTATGTATTCACTTATTTGTTTGATTATTTCCATAAAGTGAATTTTTTTTAGAGGATTTTGCCTTAGGGTGTGTGTACTTGTCAGAGAGAGAGACAGGGACAGTGATGGGGAAAGTGAGAAATCACCCCCTCCGGGGAAATGGCCACACCACAATCCTTTCTCCTCCATTCTCCTCCTGGGATGTTGGGCACTCATATACACACACTTAGTATGAATTTTGAGCCACCAGTTCTGGAACTTGAACCATTGTCAGCCCTGTGGGAACCCTGTGATGTAACCCCTGTGTCATCTGCCAACCCCAGAGTAAACTAGTAAATGTGGCATTGTCAGATATAAGTTGTGATGTTTTAAGATTTGTCATATATATTTTCTTTTTTTTTTTTTTTGGAGAGGTTTTTGCTATGGGGCGCGTGCACTCACCAGACAGACAGAGAGAGACAGAGAGAGAGACAGAAAGCAAGAAATCACCACCCAGGAGGGATGGCCACGCCGCAATCCCTTCTCCTCCATTCTCCTCTCGGGATCTTGGGCACACATGGACACGCGCCCAGCATGAGTTTAAACGACCGGGTCTGGGACTCCAACTGTGGTCGACTACGTGGGAGTCCACCAAAATAGCCAATACACTAACTGCTGGTCCCAAGATTTGTCATATATATTTTCAAATTTTTTACAAAAGTCAATTTTCTCCCTCTGCTAGGATATTTAAATGGTTTTCCTTTCATTCTTTCAACAATAGAACAATTAACTTTACCCTTAATAATTGTTTTTTTTAGTCATTAGTTATAGTATACTACATATTGAGTTTTTCATTGAAATTTGGTGTTTACTTCTTGATAAATATTATTTTCTGTTTATGAGGCACTTTTATTTTAACTTACTAAGCTGTTTAATCACATTCTTTGTATATTTTCCACCAGAATGATCAAACCAATTCTTTTTTTTTTTTTGAGAGAGAGATTTTTGCTCTAGGGTGTGTGTGCTCACTAGACACAGAGACACAGAGAGACAGAAAGCAGGAAATCACCTCCCAGAGGGGAAGGCATGCCACAATTCCTCTCCTCCATTCTCCTCTCAGGATTTTGGGCACGTATGCACACGCACCTGGTGTGAGTGTTAAGCCACCATGTCCATGACTTGTACTGCAGTCAACTATGTGGGAGTCCACTGATGTAATCATTACCCCATCTGCTGGTCCCCAAACCAATTCTTTTTTGTGTGTGTGAAAAACCCACACAACACATTTTAATAGCTAATTAAACTAAGTAGACTTCATGCTGCTTTATATTTTGCAAAAACTTTTCTATGTCATGGCAAAAAATCAAAATGATAAACACTTTGTATTATTTACAAATAATGTATCAATGATGCCAACCTGACTAAACTGTTCATTCAATATGTTTTAATTAAAATGACTAAAAGTGGTGATATTTACCAACATTATCATATGTAATCTGTTTCAATATTTATTTATGGGGTTACTTTCTTTAAATTACTTAAAATACATCTAAAGAAAAGTATATAAAAACAAAATAAGTTTCGTAAAAGCCAAAATGTGAAATGGTTGCCCGATATGGCCACTGAAAGTTTTAACCCTTTTCATATTGGCACTCCTTTCAAAGTGTTGTGCTTACTGCCAGCCCAAGCAATGCCTTTCGGTTTCTGACACAAAGTCTTAATTTTTGGAAGATTAAGGAACTCTACCCTTCTGATAGCAAAAGACTTAGGTGGAAATTTTCAATGAGGGGACAATGTGGGAGTGACAACAGGTGATCAGATTATGATGGAGTTCATGAAACAACTGAATGAGAACAGAGAATTCAGGAAAGTAATAAAATACACATGCAAAGGATGATAATCATAGTTGTCAAACATCTGTAGGAGATAAATAACAAAAGTAGATTTTTAAAAAACGTTTTTGCTACTGGGCACATATGCTTGCCAGAGAGAGATAGACAGACAGAGACAGAGAGAGGGGAAAGTAAGAAATTACCCCTCAGAGGGATGATCAGGCTGCAATCCCTGCTCCTTCATTCTTCTTTCAGGACTTATGGGGTGACAGCCGCACCACAATCCCTTCTCCATTTTCCTTTTGGGACTTTGGGCATGCACACACATGAGCCCAGCATGAGTTTCAGGCCACTGGGTCAGGGACTCAAACCACCATCAGCCATGTGGAAGGCCAGTGCCTTAATCACCATGCCACATACTGACTCCAAAATTGAATTATTAATGCTGCTTAATAAATGTTTTTATGTATTAATAATAAGAGACATAGTAATTGTGTGAAATAATTTATTTCACTATTAACAGTTTAATTCGCTCATGACTGCCAATTTTCAGTATGATTATAGGAAAAGTAGATATTGTGTCTATGCATTGGATAATGTAGATTAATGCTTTCATAACACTCATTTATTAAATTGATGTTTATTATCTGCGTCTGTCAGGAACTTTTTTGGGTAGTAGATATTGAAAAAAAGGGAAACTGCCTTCAACCCATTTACATTCTAACAAGAGAGATCAATAACAAATAAATAATTGTACAATATAATAATAAACAATGATCAGTACTAAGAAGAAAAAGCACAGATAAAGAAATAGAGGTTCTTATTATTATCAAGTAGGTCAGTAAAGAGCACTTTGAAGAAATGACATCTGAGGATCATCTTGTGAGATTTACACAGATATCTACAATTAAGAGTGTTAAATGTTCCCCACTTAACATATACCGTTTGTCTGCATTCTATGACTGAAACTGATTGACTAACAGTTGAACAAACACAAGATATGGGTGTGAATGTCAGATGAGGTGTATGTGGAGGAGTGGGGCCTAACAAAGGCCAGTTGGAGGAGGGGTACAGAGGTAGAGCATTGACGGGATGGGGAGGTCTGGTGTTATCTGTTGAAGATATTTTGATCAATGGGTCTGGGGAGAAATGTTCACATATCGAAATGGTCTCATTGTAAGCCAAACAACATGATTGAAAGTATATACAAAAAAATAATAATAATAAATAATGTGAAAAAAAAAAAGAGTGTTAAATGTTGGGACCAGCAGTTAGCGTAATGGCTATTTCACTGGACTCCCATGTAGTCGACCGCAGTTCACGTCCCGGACCCAGTGGCTTAAAACTCACGCTGGGCACGTGTGCATGCATGACCAAAATCCTGAGAGGAGAATGGAGGAGAAGGAATTGCAGCATGGCCATCCCCCCTGGGGGGTGATTTCTCGCTTTCTGTCTCTCTGTCTCTCTCTGTCTGGTGAGCACACGCGCCCTATGGCAAAAACCTCTCAAAAAAAAAAAAACAAGTGTTAAATGTTGGGGCCATCAGGTGGCATGGTGGTTAGGGTGCTGGACTACCACATGGTCGACCACAGTTCGAGTCCCAGACCTGGTGCCTTGCTTTCTCATTTTCCTTTTCTCTCTCTCACTCTATCTCTGTCTGGTCAAATTAAAAAAAAAATAATTGTAATAATAATAGAAAATAAAATTAAATTATTCTTTTTAAAAAAGAGTGTTAAAGGCTGAAGATAAAGCAAATGAGAAGGCTCTGATACAGGAGGGTTTTTAGCATGTTCAAAGAATATTTGGAAACATATTACCTCTCATTTTCTTATTGCATTGACTTATTTCACAGTTAATATCTGAATTAATTGGCTCAGATAGCTAGAAAGTAATATCATATAAGTTAACACTCACTGGCATATTTCCTTTCAGACACACTTTTGTTTTTTTGTTTGTTCATGGTAGAAAGGACTCAATGACAGTCACAGTTACTCTGATAAAACACTGATGTTTAACAGGCCGAGGCCAGACGGGAGGCCCAGGTTTGCTTCCCAGTCCTAACCCCAGCTACTCAGGGGGTTGAGGGGGAAGATCAAAGCCAGTGTGGACAATATAGAGAAACTCTATTTGAAATAACTGATCCTGGTGGCACACACCTAACCCAAAACAAAGACTGGCAGAGTTAGATCTCAAAGGAAAGATAGGATTGTTCAGTATCAGTGGGATACTGGGACAAAAGTGTAATTTGTTAGTGCATAAATTTAAGAAAAATGTTTCAATGATGTTATTAATGACCTATGAAAATAACTAAACAAATTCATATTCTTCTATTTATTCAAATATTGAGATCTAGAATTCATTACAGCATAAAATCTTACTTTCTATGATTCAAGTTATAACTTTTTAAAAAAAGTAACATTTTAGAACAATAACTCTCCATGGGGCCAGCAGGTAGCATGTTTGTTAAGGCTCTGGACTCCCACATAGCTGACCATATTTTGAGTTCTGGATTTGGTGGCTTGTTTACTTACTCCCCCTCCCCCCGTCTGTCTCTCTCTGGTCAAATTAAATAATAATAATAATAAATAGAATTAAATACATTAATTCTTTAAAATTTTTGAGAAAAAAAGAACAATAACTTACAAAAGTCATAATCATATTTGTTAACTGGATTTTATTGATGGCTAATCAGCCTGCGACTATGAACCTGAACAGTGGCTCCCTATGGAACCATTTAAATGGTATCTGTATTTTAGACTACCTCTCACTCATCACTGCAATCTGACATCTAGTAAACATTTCTGACATCTAAATGAACAGCAGGGACCACTGAGCATGGAGCTAGTTGATAACATTTGCAAATGTAACCCAAAATTGTAGACCACAATTCTTACATTCCTTTGTAAATACACATGTACTTTAGCAACATATAAAGATATAAATAGTAATAATAAGTACTGTTGAAAAACTCTATACATGATCATCAACTAATTATGAATTTTAAAGTATTTTAAGTGATTTCTCCAAAAGTATTTGCAAATAACAAAACGTCGCAGGTATTTTCCATATATTTTATTATTTAAGTGATGAAGATATTTTCTTCTTGATATCCCTTCTCTCAAATCTCAAGGAAAGAACAAAGTATTTAATTCATCCAGGTGACAGCCTGCTGGTTGTTCACTTTGTGTGCCACAGATCAAGGAAACTATGCTAAAGAACCAGCTGCAGTGGCACCAGAGATAGGATACCACTGCACCACACAAGGGCCACATGGGAGTCCCTGGTTTGGGTTCTGGATCAACCTTAGCGGGTTGGGCATAGCAGTGTGTGCCTATAATACTAGCTAACTGAGAGTCTGAGTCAGTAGAATTGCAACATAGTGAAATCCTGTCAACAATACCTCTCTATCTGGTCTGCTTTGTGGTGGCACTGTGATAGTGCAATGTTCTGCAATGCTGGAAGCCATGTGGAAGATCAGAGTTTGGTTGCTTGTTTGAGCTATGCATGTTGGAAGAGTACATGCATGCCTATGATCCTGGCCAGCGGGAGAAAGCTGCAGGGCATGGCATGTGGCAGATACTGTGGTGAAGTCTTGAGGATGCTTGTATTTCTCTCTCTTTTTCTTCCATTTATGAAGTAAATAAACTTTACAAAAAATATAGCTCTTTTTCTAATCTTTTTCCTCTCTCTCATGAAAATAAAGAAAAGAAAAATCTCTGCCAAGTATCCAAGAGCAGATCATGACTTTAACATTCTCAGGCATTCATCTTAAGCTACAGAATTTGAGAACTGAAATCTTGGCGGAGGTGAACTTACAGGTAAGTACTGTTGCTTCAGAATTTCACATGTGATGTTCAATTTACCCTTAGCAAATAATTTTTCCCTGAAAAAACAGAACATTTTATGCTTTTTTCCACAGGTAAGAACAATTCATCTGAGTTACTTCAAAATGACTGAAGACTTCAGTTCTCACTTCCAAACTTTTTTGAAGGAACATTGATATATATTTGAGCACTCTTTACAAGAACATTAAAGTTATTCTGATACCTAAATAAATCAAGACAGGGTATTTCTTTAGAGCATCAATAAAGTATGTAATTAATTGGTGGTATTTTTATATTTTACTTAATTCAAATAAATATACTAGATGCTATAAGGGATATACATTTGTGCACACTATTCTTGATTTTAGAGATTATTGGGCATATGATATTAATGAACTATACAATGCCAGGGTGGGAAAATTGTAAACTCAAACAATTAATTCCATCAACTAGGACCAGCAGTTGGCGTAATAGCTATGTTGCCAGACTCCCATGTAGACAGTCGCAGTTCAAGTTCCGGACCCGATGGCTTAAACTCAAGCTGGGCGCATGTACATACGTGCCCAAGATCCCAAGAGGAGAATGGAGGAGAAGGGATTGCGGCGTGGCCATCCCCTGGGGGGTGAGGTGATTTCTCGCTTTCTGTCTCTCTGTCTCTCTCTGGCGAGCACGTGTGCCCTATAGCAAAAACCTCTCAAAAATTAATTCCATCAATCAATAAAAGAAGAGGGAAAAAAATCTGAATTAGTGAAAGAAAATAACAAGTATTTTATTTTACCTAAATACAATCTCATTGAGTAAGTAGCTTTTATAATCACTTTTAAAGAGGACTTTGACAGTGCTAAATGGAAGTGAGTAATTTAGAAGGTAGAAAAAAGATAGCATAAACAAAATTGAGGATAAAAAAAGCATAGGACAGCTTTCTGTAACAGAATTGAGCTCTGAGCAAGAATAAGAAACAGTAAAATTGGAAAGCCAGTGTTATTTTTATAGCAATACTGGGAAAGCAGCATGTACTTCTGAGGTTCTTGACTTGGAAAATTTATCAATATGATTTGAAATGAACTTTTAGTAGAGAAATTATAACAATAGCCAAGACAAGAATTAATTGGATAATATTGTACATGAAAATTATATAAGAGACATTGTGATCAATTATGTGTGATTAAATATCTTATTAAACGCCTACCTGAGTGAGAATGAAGGAATCAGATGCCTTCAAGCAAGATGATAGGTAATGCCATTAATAAAGATGGAGGGGTCGGAGGGGCTAATGGTTGTGACAAAAATAAAATAGTTATGGATATTTTGAATTTAAGCTGCAATTATAATAGCTCTATGAAGTTGTACAATAGGCTGCTGAAGAGCTGAATCTGAAATAAAGAAAGAGAAGTGAGAGGTGCAGAAGAGGAAAGAGGCAGAAGTAGCAACGTCAGGAAGGTAAGGAATGAGAAGGAGGAGTCCAAGAGAGATCTTAGAGCTGGCAGATGCTACAGAAAGGTGAAGGAGCTTGAGAGGGGACCAGGATCACCTGGGGGGGGGGGGGGAGGGTCTTCCAGAGCTGCACTGCTTGGGGAAATTGTCCTGCATTGATGGAAACATCCTCTGTCTGTGCTGCCTGTATAGTGGTCAGCAGCCACATCTGACTATTGAGAAACTGAATTTTTAAATGTATTTCATTTCAGTTAGTTTAACTCGCCTCATGCAACTAATGGCTACTGAATTGAAACAGGTAGACGAAGAGACTTTCAAAGCGTTTGAGCCTCACTGCAATTGTTTTTCCATTCAACCACCAAGTGACATCCCTAAAATATGAATTGGAACATGGCCCTCCCCTACTTAAAACTCTCCGGTGGCTTTTCACTGCCTGGGGATAAGATCCAAATTACTGAGCCATGGCAACAAGGAGGCATCATCAGCCTTGTGCCTCCCAGTGAAAACTTGAGTCCCATCAGCATCTGCATTCCCCAAATAGGCTGAATCTTTTCCTGGCTCAGGCCTTTATCCCAGCTCTGATGCTTCTGTCCATTTCTTCCTGCTCCATACAGTGATTGTTTCTTCCATCTTTCAGGTCTCCATCTCAGTGCCACTCCTCAGGTCTTTCTTGAGGCCCTTATCTAAATTCGCCAAGTCACTGCTACCGTTCTCCAATTTAACACTCGATTTACTTCCTATGTCATGAATTACAATTTGTCCTCATTTAATTCTTCAGCCTCTCTCACTGTGTTAAATATTCCCTAATATATTTATCATAGTATTATACGTATCAGAGGGCCTGGAATATGGTTTGTATGCAATAAGTGCTTGTGGGCTTTTGATCAAATACTGAAAACGCTTCCTGATCAGATAATATGTACCAAGTAAACAGAGGTCTCCATAAGTAATATTTTTTCATAAAATCAGTACATTTATGAAAAAAGGCAGGGAATTTATATAGACAGATTAGCAAACTATATACTTCAAAAGTTTCATTAAAGCAGAATAACAGTTTCAGTTTAAAGAAATATTTTTGGTAATACTTAATGGGGAAGAAGGTTGATTAACTTTTTACTTTATAAAGCTTCAAGTGTAAGCTGCTTCTTACACTAAAGAAATATTTCATTTGTTACATATTTTACTGTTCCCTGCCTCAGATTTATTCTTTGAACTTCTGTGAACCTTGAAAGCATTGGAAAATTTTTGCTCAGAGCATTTTCTAGAGTATCAATACCAATGAAAGGTAGACATTTCTGTCATTATCATGTAGAATCCAGAATAAGATAAACACATGGTACTCATATTGGCAGTTTATTAGAGAAATAATCTGTTAGTGTTTGGAATGCATGAGAAATAAGAACCTATTTATCACCCAGAAAATACTTGTTTGCTTTCATTATATGAGTAAAATAAAACATCTGGCCTGTTGAATTGCTTCCATTACTTAAGTGACCAGAGTGATATTTGCAGTAAAATTTTATTTCACTAGAAATGAAATGGTGGACCATTCTCAGATTTTTAAAATAAAAGATAGTGTCCAAGACACTTTAGCTTTTAAAAGTTAAAATAAAAGAAATCGGATATATGAAAGTCACTGATATGTCTTCTAAAATTTAAATAAAAAAGAAATACATATATGAAAGCCGGTATTTCTTCTTAGCATTTAAAATGAGGATGCATATGTGATGCTAAAGAAAAGAGAAAATCTGTCTCCAAGACAACCAGCCCTTTTTATTTTTTTTTGGTCATGCTGTTATGCTTCCTGTTCCACTGCTAGGAATGTTTGAAAAAATTAAAAAAAGAGAAAGAAGGGGAAGAAATAAGGAAAGACAGAAACAGAAAAAGAAATATACATAGCTGAATATACTAATATGAAACAGGCAGGTTTTACCTCAAAAGCATGAGTTTAATGAATGAAAGTTTATTTCCAAATCTAAGTTTGAAAATTACATCTCATGTCCCTAATTTTTATTTATTTATTTATTTATTTATTTATTTATTTATTTGCATTCATTCTCTGAACATCATTACAGCATACAAAATGAGATTTTCCATCCAAATTACACTATATATTGTCTCAATCAAGCACATCAACAAGCATGTTATTGTCATCAAATGATCTTCCATTTCTTGTCTTCTGCATGTTTTGCTTTTTTCCCCCCATCCTAGATTCTCTATCTCTTACCCACTGCCATCTCCCACTCTCCTCCCACAGTCTCTGGTATCTATGTTTGCTTTCTATACTGTTTTCTCCTCACATTTTATTGTAACGCCAAAGACCCTAATCAATCCAAATACCCTCATAGCAAACACAGGTGATACCCACATTTCCATGAACACAAGTCTTACTTTACGCATCGTATAAAGTAGCACTTAGCTGTGGCTACATATCCTACTGCAGTCATTGAATATATATATATTTTTTTTTCTGAAACTTTTTTTTTTGTAACTCAATTTACATTCCTTCCGTAAGCTTCATCACAGCATACAAAATGCAATCTCCCATCCAGTACACACTGCATAGTGATACAATCATGCACATTACAAAAAATTTTCCATTACTAGTTCCTAGAATTACTTCCACCCCTCTTTCTGACCCTCTGTCCCTTCCCACCCTCCTCTCACACCACCTCCGGTGTCTACAATTGTCCTTCATTCCCTTCCCACCCACGTTGCATTAATCACACAATTTCCTACATAATCTAACTACTTTCAATGGTGAGTTCACTCATTACTACTAAGAAAACCAGTTTTAACTTAACTCAAAGAAATGCCAAGGAACTTTGCTTAAAGCCAGGAAACAAGTTAGGATTCTGTTCAAATGGAAGGTGCATGAACCTATCAGTCTCATGTACTTTTATCTTCTGTTCTGGTTCAATTTTCCTGATTAAATTCTGGGATATAATATTCAACTCCAGACTTGTCCCTCTGATTAAGTTGGCCACTTTCATAGTTTTTGGACTCTTATTTCCGTGTGTCTGTGTTTAATTTTCTTGATACAGCACACCCTTGAGAACTTCTTGGAGATCTGGTCTGGTGCTGGTAAATTCTTTCAGGTTTTGTTTATCTGAGAATGTTCTTGTCTTTTCTTCCCATCTGAAAGATAATCTTGCCGGGTACAGTATTCTTGGCTGAAACTGCTTCTCTCGTAACACTTTGAATATATTTTCCCATTCTCTCCTCGCTCGCATTGTTTCCGATGAGAGATCTGCTGTTAGCCTGATGGGATGACCTTTGTAGGTAACTTGATGTTTCTCTCTTGCCAATCTTAGTATCTTGTCTTTGTCTGCGGTTTTGGTCAACCTGGCTATAATGTGTCTTGGAGAAGATCTTCTTGGGTTGATTCTATTTGGGGTCCTTTGTATTTCCTGGGACTGGATCTTCGAATGCCTCTCTAGGTTTGGAAAGTTTTCTTGCAGGATTTCATGGAATAGATTATCAATGCCCTTATGGGTCTCTTCACCTTCTGGAATGCCAATTATCCGGATATTTGGACGTTTGATGGTATCCAGTACTTCTCGCATATCATTCTCAAATTTTTGAGCCATTTTCTCAGTCTTCGTGGTGGACTTTTCTAAGCCAGCCATTTTCTCTTCTACATCTGAGATTCTATTTTCTGAGTGATCTAGTCTGCTTTTAATACTTTCAAGGGAGATTTTGACTTCTTGTATTATAGACTTGATCTCTAGCAGTTCCGTTTGAGTCTTTTGTAAAGTGTGTAATTCCTCTTTTAGATCTTGCAAGAATTTCCTCATCTCCTGGAACTCGGCAACTTCTTTCTCCTTTCTCTTTAGCAGTTCATTATCTCTCTTTTCTTCCATCTCTGTTAGCTTCGACATTACGAATGCTCTAAATTCCTTATCAGACATTTCCATGACTTTCACCGAACTGTTTGTGGATGAAGGAGAGTTACACTTTTCCATTGGAGAAGAGGTATTTTCTCGTTTTCCCATATTTCTCGTGATCCGACGGTGATTTCTTGTCATCTGATGGATGGCATGTTTCTTTCAAATTCTTGAAGTTAAGCCTCAATGTTCAGGAGCAAGCAGACAGAGGTGTTCTAGAATCGGATTGCCGTTCTGTAGTGATCGCTGGTGCAGCAGATTCAGTAGATATTGGATGGAGAGACAAGAAAAAGGAAAATGAAAAAGAGAGAGAGAAACAACAACAAAAAGAGAGGAAAAAGACAAAAAAAATAAAAAATTATAATTGCTTTTCTTTTTTTTTTTTAAAGAAAAAAATCACGAAATAGAAAACCGCACGCGCCGCGCGAAATGTCTAGTTCCCAGTATCCATGTGGAATCTTCTCAGAGAATGGCTCAACTCTCCTGCCTGGGAGAAAGGAGCAGAAGGGCTTATTAACAAAACAAAAGATGGAGCTGAGAGCCAGAGAGAAATTCTACCTTTAAAAAAATCGTAAAAAGGAAAAATTACCAAAAAAAAATGAGGAGACAGGAGCAGAGAGAGACAGAGACCTCAGAGACACAGAGACAGGGATAGAAGGCCAGAGGGGCTCCCTACCACACTAGCTTTGCTTGCTGGAGGCTGAATTATGAGTAGAAAATCTTCATTCCTCCTGTGCCCTGAAATATCTAGTTCCCAGTATCCATGTGGAATCTTCTCAGAGAATGGCTCAACTCTCCTGCCACACTAGCTTTGCTTGCTGGAGGCTGAATTATGAGTAGAAAATCTTCATTCCTCCTGTGCCCTGAAATATCTAGTTCCCAGTATCCATGTGGAATCTTCTCAGAGAATCTGTCCCTAATTTTTAATACCAATGTTTAGTCTTTATAAATATCAAGGGCCCAGGAAATGAATTTTTTTAAAAGCAGATTCTAGGGGCAACCCATACCTAAATATATAAGCCCTGTGAGTAGGGAGCCAGATCCCACATGACTGACTATGGTTTGTGTCGCAGCTCCAGCATCTTAAAAAACACAACAGACAAGTGTGCATTCGTACACCAAATCCTATTGGGATAAAGAAATGGAGGAATAAGAACGGCAGCATGACTGCCCCATTGGTGGGATGCTTCCTCTCTCTCTCTCTGTCTCTCATATGCATGCCTTATGTAATTTTTTTAAAAAAGTAAAAACAAATGCCTGTCCTAACTCTATTCAAATGCTTATGTATCTCTTCTTTCATTCCAGACTTAGCCTCATATCCAAATGGATGATTCCAGAAGTCAGTTAGAAAAGCACAAATTCTCTGATATAAACATAGATAGCATGTATAGATAACATATGATTTATTTTTAAAAGATGTCATTTAAGTTAAACTTCAAATATAATAAAGCAGATTTACCAAAATTCTCCCCCAAGTTGAAGGTAATCTTAAGAATAATACTTGGAAATACATTTTCTTTTGAAATATTTTTCTAATTTCTTCACCTTCCTGCTGAAGTAAACGTTGTTACTCCATGACCCCACTGCTTGGCAGGTGGTGTCTATTGAATGAGATAACAAACTTCCCCATATAGGAATACAATGTTTCCTGGAAATGTCCCACATTAAGAAAAAGTCAAAGGGGCCTTTGTCTTAGGGTTTGAATGATAACTTAAGATTTAAAATATGGGCCATAATTGTATGAGCTGGGTATAGTTATGCTGACACAGTAGTTGAATTTTCAGAACTCTGTTCTAGAGGGAGATTCCTTCACTGTGCAAGTTACAAAGTTTATATCATTAATTTCTTGCTATACTATGTGTCTCTTAGGTAGGGAAATTTGAGAAAATAAAAGACAGACGATTCCCAAGTGGTGAAAATGATAGCATGAGTCCTCAAAAGACAAAGTGTTTCCTTTATCTGCCTTTCTTGCCCAAAGGGGCATATTAGACACTAGATAATTACCTTGTGAACTCATGTTGTTTACACAAATGGATTGGTTAGTATGAAAAAAATCACATTAATAGCCTGTGAGATGAAGATGAAGTAATTATTGAGATAGCTCCATCAAAACACTAAGCCATTCTGATTGAAAACATTTGAATTAGTCTAAGAACATGCGGTGTGCCCCAGTAATTTTGGCATAAATATTTCACTTCAAATCATAAGAGTTAAGATACAAGCCTAATTTGTTACTTCAAATAACTATTAATACACTTGCTATGTGAATTAACATATTTATTTTAGTGTTCAAAGTATATAAGCAGACAGGATCACAGTATCATTTGATAATCTCTAATTGCATGCTTTAGGTTATTAGAAAAACATCATGTTTGAAAAAAAAAGAAGACCCACTATTTTTAAAATCAAGATGCCATAAGTAAAGAGAATTAGTGCAAAAAGTTATTAAGGTGGTATGAAACATATGTTTTAAACACAGGAAACAGAAATTCCAGAAGGTTTTCTCTTCTGAAAGATATATTCATTAACATAGTAATTCTGTCCCCAAAACCACTCTCCTTTGGCATTTGTTACTTAGCTACTTAAAGTTCCACTGTCTAGGGACTAGCAGTTGGCATAATGGCTGTGTCGCTGGACTCCCATGTAGTCAACTGTGGTTCAAGTCCCGGACCCCGTGGCTTAAACTCACACTGGTGCGTGTGCGTGTGTGCCCACGATCCTGAGAGGAGAATGGAGAAGGGATTGCGGCGTGGCCATCTCTCCGCAGGGGTAATTTTTCATTTTCATTCTCTCTATCTCTGTCTTTCTGGTGAGTGCACGCGCCCTATAGCAAAAACCTCTGGGGGAAAAAAAAATTGACTGTCTAACAAACTGCTGAATCTGTGGAATGATTTTGTTCCCCTAAGTTCACTGTTGTGCAGACTACATTTCCAGTTGAAGTCTTGAAACATTTCATACTGACTTGAAATATGTCTTTTATACTTGCATTTTCTTTTGGTTTATTTTTGCAAGTCTTGAGGAAAGTATCTTGGTGTTCAGGATTTTGCAAATTTTGTGATGTTTAAGAGGACATCTTTTGGAGTCTGGAGTTCTAGCCATACAACAAGACAGTGAGATTGAATAAATCTGTCTGTGCACTACTATATAGATCTGCTATGTGCTCTGTGGGAGAGAAAGAGTATTAGTCATCTGCTCTGATTAAATAGAAATAAACTGACTCTCTCTTACATGAAAATGTTTCCTATATTACAATATAAATATATAAGGTATCATAGTCTTGAAGCTTGGTATTGGTAGGGGATTACTAAATATTACAGTGTGCCAATTATTATTCATTTCACATGGGATGTTTAAATTCTGCTATAAGAACAGAAGCCAAAAACAGCATTAGCACAGCATTTTTTTTTAGAGGTTTTCTCTATAGGGCACGTGTGCTCGCCAGACAGAGAGAGACATAGAGACAGAAAGCGAGAAATCACCACCCAGGGGGGATGATCACGCCGCAATCCCTTCTCCTCCATTCTCCTCTTGGGATCTTGGGCATGCACGCACACGCGCCCGGCATGAGTTTTAAGCCACCGGGTCTGGGACGCGAACCGCGGTCGACTACGTGGGAGTCCAGCGACATAGCCATTACGCTAACTGCTGGTTCCCAGCATTAGTACAGCATTTTCATGAGCTTGAAAAATTGGTAAGCTTGATAGCTTTCCTGAAGGGGAACATACACACTTAACAATGAACAAGAGAAAGATAGGGTTTCAGGTACAAGTAATACTTGAATGCATATTTCTCTTAGAACATGTTACCTGACAGCTAATAATCATATAGGATTCTGAAAAGCATGTAAATGAACTAGAGAATTCATAATAATTTCTGAATGTTCTCTGTGATCTGATACACTCTATATAGAAGAAAAACCAGATGGAAAATCTGACCCTGGGACTATGGTCAGAGATTGTCAAGAAAGGATGCCAAAATTTCTCTGTTACCTGCTTCGCCCAAGATTGCTCTCAGATATTATTTAAAAGAAAAAAAAGATAATTAACTGAGAATTTTCAGAGGTAGCATTTAACAGACAAAAGCATGTAAGTTTCTCTGTTAACAACAACAACAAAAAGTGTTCTGTAATTTTTGCTTTATAAATATTAAAATTTTTAAAAAGTAGTATTTTTAAAGTTACAGAACAAGCACAAATGCTGAGAAGGATTTTGCTTCAGTCAAAAACTAGTTCTTCTCATGAGACCAACATGTGACTGGACTCCCATGTAATTGACCGCAGTTCAAGTCCTGGACCCAGTGGCTTAAACTCATTCCAGGCACATGTGTGTGCGTGCCCAAGATCCTGAGAAGAGAATGGAGGAGAAGGGATTGTGGCGTGGCCATCCGCCCTGGCGGGTGATTTCTCGCTTTCAGTCTCTCTGTCTCTGTCTTTCTGGCAAGCACACTTACCTTATAGCAAAAACCTCTCAAAAAAATAAAGAAAGGAAGAAAAGAAAAGAAAAAAGAACCAGTTCTCCTCTTTTTAATTGACTATAACTTCTCCAGATCGTAACTATTTTGCCACAATTAAGCATACTTGCAAAGGTGCTACATATTAAATTGTATTGACACAAACTTATCTAGTCTTTGAGAAGCATACTGTATGGGGGAAAAGGACAGAATCAGTAAAAGGAATAAGAATGGAAATGGAAGTTGAATATTTTTAAGGAAAGTACTATTTAAAATCATCACCTGATCCAATCTGATTATCAAAGATAAAGATGCCTTTGTACTGGGCTAAGTACTTTGGTACTGTTGCCACCTACAAATAGAGTTTCACTAGGGAAAATAATTTCTAACACATGATTTGTGGAATTAGCACTGATAACTTTTTAAATTTTATTTAACTTTCTTTATTATTTATTTATTTATTTATTTATTTATTTATTTATTTATTTATTTTAATTTGACCAGAGAAGGCAGATTGAGAGAGAGAGAGAGAAGGAATGTAAGAAAGCAAGCCAACAGGCCCAGGATTTGAACCATGGTTGGCCACGTGGGAGTCCAGCTCCCTTAACCACCATGCCACCTGCCAGCCCCCAGCACTGATAACTTTAAACAAACAAATCTAATTTCCATATCAGAAAATCAATAAATTTTCTGGTCTTCTTACCACATCCAACAGTCATGCCATGTAGCTCCTCTAGGGGTTATAAATCAATATTAGACAAAAAACACACAGGGTCTCACTCTGTTGTCATCCTTTTGCCTCATCCTCCTTGCTGAGACCACCAGGATCCATCAATGTGCCCTGCTTTTAGGTTGGACTGAGAATTTCATTCAGGCCTCCTGTGTGGTCCCAGACTGTATAGCACTGGGAATTAGTAGCACATGACACCACAGCTGGGTCTCAATATTAGACTTTAATTTCAGTCCTGCTTTACCAATGCTAAGACCTACTGAGGGATAAGTCAACTAACTGATCTAAATTGGTGTGCATGTAGCTAGTGGGAAGGGAGTTAGGCATTGGGAAAAGATTATAGAAAGGAGAAGGGATGAACATAACTTTACTGTGAAACAATGCTTCACATTTCATTTGTCTAATATAAAAAAATGCAGACAATCACATTTATATTGGGATTCTTCAGAGAAACAGAAACAATAGGATATACATCACACATTCACACACACACATATACACATACATCTATAGAAAGAGGAGTGGATTTATTATGAGAATTGTCTCATGCAGTGATTGAGGAGAAGAAATCTAATGATATGTTCTCTGCAAGTTGGAGAACCAGGAAAGACAGTGGGGTAATTCCTCAGAGTCCCAGGGCCTGAGCAATTTGGTGGGGCTACTGGTTTAAGTTCAGGAGTCCAAAAGCCCAAGTTGCTAGAAGATGTTGAAGACAGGTTATGAATGTTCCAGCTCAAGGAGACAGAGCAAATTTGCTTTTCTTCTGCCTTCTGGTTCCAACTGAGCTTGGAACAGGTTGGTCATATTTACAGTATCATGAGACCAAGTCTTTTTCAGTCTAGTGATTTAAGTGGTCATCTTGTCTGGATGTCCCTTCTCAGACACACCTAGAAATAATGTATTTTTACCTCCTAGCTGGATAATTCTTAATTCAGTCAAGTTTGTGCATACTATTAAGTATCACGATTTTATTGCAAAACTCCAGAGTATTTTATTTGAGAGAAAAGTTTTCTTTCTTACATTATTTTTAAAATATTAGATGTAGATAGTGACTCTCTACTGATAGACTAACATAGTGACTTTCTTCAAAGAAGTACAGTGTGGAAAAGGGGAAAAAAGAATCATTTATAATGGAAAAATCAAACACTACTTCATACTGGTGATGAAGGTCAACACCAACAATGATATATCATGGTCATTGCATGTACCCTTCGTAAAATGTGATGAGAATCACATTTTACCTCTGTGAGCTTCCTCTAGAAATTCATTACCCCAGTCTAGGCATAAGAAAACTATCAGGCAAAATGTATGGAAATCCATATGAACTGTAGTTAATAATATATCAGTATTGATTCACTAGTTGTGACAAATGTAGCACAGTAAGGTAACATGTTAATATCAGTGTGGAGTACATGGGGACTCTGTATGATCTTCCCAACTTTTCTGTAAATCTAAGATTAAAATTTAAAAGTTGATTATAAAACATTAGTTGGCAGTTATCTACAAATAATATTAAAATCTTTTTTGAAAAATAATATTGTGAGATAAAATTATCCTTTAGATAAGTGTTTCTGTGCTTATGTAATTATTATATTTATATACCTACCTTGGGCCAAATAGATTAAAACATTAAATATTAAAAATAAAATACTATTATAGAAGACTAAATATCATTTCACAGCACTTGTCTAAGATTCAATGTGTTAGAAAGAAAAAAATGATAAGGTCAGCCCATGTCTTATTGGTTAAGGTGGCTGGATCCCATATGGCCCACTGTGTTCTTCCAGTCTCGGACATTGGCACTTAGACGGAAACATGGTGGGCGCATATCCATGTGTCCCCAAAATCTCAAAAGGAAGGAGAAATGAAGGAGAAGGGATTTTTACTGTGACCATTCTCATGGGGGATGCTTTCTCACCTCCCTTTTCTCTTTCTCTGTCTGTTTCTCTTTGGTAACTACAAAAATATTATAAAAGATTAGTATATCAATATTTTTGAACCTGCCTAAACAGTGTGAACCTTTAGATAACACTACTAAAGTTTAAAAATATATAAAGAACTCCAAATTATTAACATTTTAAAATCAAGATTTCAGTAAAAACCATGAACAATCAGAATGCTTGAGGGACACAAAAATGGAAAATTATCTGTTGATGATAATGTGTATAATACTTTAACTGGACTATATACAGTGTATTCATGTTAGGAAAACTCATTTTACATGCTAGAATGATAGACAGTGAATGTACAAAAAATAATGAAAGAAAAAAGTGAAAGAAAAAATAATAAAATTTTTAAAAAGCCATGTACAGTATACACAAGGGTAAAGAAAAAAGTAGGGATTGACATTTTGCCTTGGAAGTAATACAGGAAAAATTTTAAATGAGTCATTAAACACAATGCCCTGTACATAGTAGTTTCCCATTTAATAATGGTTAAGTATATTGACAGCGTATGTGTGTATTATTATACACATATAATCATAAAACTTATAAATACATGATAATAAAATGGTAGTCAAGTTAGTATATACATATATTGTTGGTAGTGAAAAAACATGGTGGCAGCTGGCAACATAGTGGTTAAAGCACAGAATTTCCACCTGACTGACCCCTGTTCAAGTCTCAGACCTTGAAAATCATTCCAGGCATGTGTGTTCAAAATCCCAAAAGAAGAATGAAGGAGAAGGGACTGCAGCATGGCCACCGCCTCCCCTAGGTGGTTATTTCTCATTTTCCCTTTCTCTGTCTCTCTGTGTCTCTCTCTGATAAGTGCATGTCCTATGGCAAAAGCCTAAAAATAATAAATAAATAAAATAATATCCATCTAAAATAGTAACTGAAAGTCATAAAAATTATCATTAACTTTGATCCTGTTTTCTTTCTTCTGTGACTATCCTTATATGTATTTATTATCTATTGCTGTATCACCAGAAATAGAGGTCTACAGAGATTCCCAGGCTGTCGCTAAATGTTTGGCTAGATTTTCATGAACTTTAAAGAATATGATTGGGAAATAGGTTGAAGGGGATCTGGGAAAAGTAATGTGGATAGATCTCTCCGAATAGTCAGGTACCAGCACTGAACCTGTGCTGTGGGGCTCTTCCCTAAGAGCATTTAGCCAATTGAACCATTCCTATCAAGGAAGGAGCAGTACTTCTAAACTAAAACAGATGCTTATTCTAGATATGTATTTGCCTTTCCTCCCCATAATGCCTCTGACAAAACTATCCTCTGTGGATTTATTCAATACCTCAACCACTGTTATGATATTCCAAAAATCATTACTTATAACCAAAGAATTAATTTCCCAGTAAATAAAGTGTGATGGTAGGCTCATACTCATGGAATTACTGTTCTTACTGTAAGTCCTTCTTGTTTTACCCAAGTCTTTATTAGTTGTCTGTTACTGAACAGCATCTAACCTCAAGTCTATGATAAACAAACATTATCTTACAGTTTCTGTAGGCCAGGAATATAGCTCCTCACTCAGCTGTGTTACTCTGGCTCAGGGTCTTTCATGAGGTTGCAGTTGGCCATAATATGGTTTTATCTGAATACTCAACTGGTGCTAGTGGAGAGTTTCTACTTTCTGTTTCATTCATATGGTTATTTGTAAACCTTGGTTTCTTGTCAAGTGGGACTCTTCAGTGGGCCTCACAACATAATACCTGAGTTCCTCTAGAACAAATAATCAAACAGAGAGTGTGAAAAAGAAACTAGCCAGGAGAATCCAGTCTTTTTATAATATATCTTGGAAGGGACACAAAGCAAACTAATGTTGTTGGATTAGAGTAAAGCAAACTAATGTTGATATGTTAGAGTGATAGTATTATGCTTTTCTTTTTAAGTAATGTTTAATATTGATAAAATGTTCTTTTGCTTTTTTAAAATGGGAGACATGGTAACCTACCAGCAATGTTTAATGTTAATTTATAGTTTTAACTGTAAGAAATATCTAATTCTCAATATATGGATGTATGCTTAGAACTTTTGTAAAATGAACATGATTGAGTATGATGACTTACTACAAAGCCGTTAACACTAGTGGCATTGTATTTTTTATATCATCTTGGTGTATATAGCTTTCCATATATATATATATATATATATATATATATATATATATATATATAATTTCCCTACATATGCAGGGAAATTAAGTACTATTTATAGTGCTGCCTCAGATTAAAAATTGAAGGAACAGCCTTCCTTATCCAAGTATTTTATTTGTCTAAGATTGTGTTTATTTTCACATAAGAAATTGTACTAACAAAAGAGAGTTTGTTCCTTGTAACCTTTTTAGGACAATAAATCAAGCCATCTGCAGTAATGTTTATATCTGCTTAGGAAATGATTGTTAACATATGGCAGTGTCAAATGATTTTAATTTATCTTTCATTAAGCTGGAAACAGCATGTCATCTCTTCAATAGACTGGAGAATGTTTGCTTTTATCATTATGAGTCACTAATCAAAGAATATTGTCCACTGTTCTCCCCAATATGATGCAAGAAAAAAATGAAAATCGCCCCTAACTATACATAAAATTGAAAGATTCAAAGAAAATCTTAACAGGATATTATAGAATATTCAGAGTTTGACCCCCAAATGGTGATTAGTATACTGTGTTGTGTAGTCTTGAAAGCAGCCATGAAAAACCCAATGATCATGTTCAAATAAGATTTTTGCAGGAGCTAAATATATTACCTCCTATTAAAAAGAGGAAAAATAGATTTAACCAAAAAAACTCAGAAATGTTCTTCCCTTACATTTGGATGATAAAGTGAATAAAAGCTCATCTAATGAGCTTGACACTAGCACTGTCAACTTGATCTTGGCATTAGCTTTGTGAATGAATAGAATAAAAGGCTAGGCAGTGTAATTGAATGTCCCTCTGACCCCACATTATATGCTTTTGACATAATTTTTAAGCCAATTAATGTCAGGTTGTACCCTATTTTGACTTCTGTGGTTTCTATGAGAAGTCTCTAAATATGGACTATAGAAACTAATCAGTCCATGTGTTCTAATAAACATGAATGTATCATGACATAGGCATTTGCTTCAGGATATATTTATTTATTTTTAAATTTTTGCCAGAGCATGTGTGTGCTCACTGGAGAAAGAGAAAGGCAAAGAGAGAGAGAGAGGTAGAAAGAGAGAGAGAGAGGTAGAGAGAGAGAGAATCAGAAAATGAGAAAGCACTTCCCATGGGAAACTGTCACACCACAATCTGTTCTTGTCCATTTCTTCCCCCTTTTGAGACTTTGGGCATGCATGCACAGGTGGCAGTGGATTTTTAAGCTGACAGTTCCAGTACCCAAACTGTGCAGTCAGCCATGTGGGATCCAGCTACCTTAACCGCTGCCACAGACTGGCCCTGTATTTATTAATTCAGGGATCAGACTTAAGCATAGAGAGATAACAACCCAACATTCTGTTCCTTTTTTTTTTTAATTGAAAATTTTACTTTCACTTGCAATTGAACTACTGCTATTTGGAACTTGATAATGGTGCCATAATGCTTATGAAACCTGGACTGCTTATAATACCTGAAGAGCAGTAGCTAAATCTCTCTTACTTATGCAACTTGAAGAAATTTCAGTCAACTTTCAGTGAAGTTTTGATGAATCAAAGTAAATATTTCACCTTTAAAGCATTTAGCACACAGTAATATAGTTGAGGGAACTTCAAAAAGTTTGTGGAAAAATGGAACAAAAGTAAAAGTATTTTGGTTCAAGAAAAAAAAATTGAAATTCATGCATGGTTTTCTCATAGAATGCATTTCCATAAACTTTTTGAAGATCCCCTTACATAAGGAATTCTCAAACCAAATTCAGTCTGAAACATATGATATTTAAGACATTTGATGAAATAACCAAGTTATATCTAACTGTAGAAAACTACAAAGCCTAGAGTTTTCAACTGGTAAGATTTAAAATGAAACTGCTAAGAAAAGTATTTATAGATCAGTGGAGACCCTGTGAATTGGAAAGTGTATAACTAATCTAAAGCTTTTTAAAAATGGTTTATTTTGCTATACAAGAAGGTTGATCTATATATTTCTAGATCTTCCAAAATAGAAGCCAGATACATAAATTCTAAGTGAAATTTCATGATTGCTGGGACCAGCTGATGGCATAATAGTTATGTCGTTGGACTCCCATGAGTCAACGGTGGTTTGATGAGTCCTGGACCTTAAAACGCCTGTTGGGTGTGTGTGCATGTCCAGAATCCTGAGAGGAGAATGGTGGAGAACGGATTGCGATGTGGCCATCTCTTTGGGGAGTGATTTCTTGCTTTCTGTCTCTGTCTCTCTGGCAAGCATATGTCCTCTGTAGCAAAAATCTCTCTAAAAAAACCAGAAATTTCATTATTTTTTAGATATGGTATAAACAAAATCAAATGCTTTTTATAGTTTTTGATGATCGATACACTCTCTTGAGAAGGGATGAATATTAGGAAATAGAAATGTGCTAAAGATTATCAGGCACTTGCGAAAAACATTCCTGGGACCCTCTACCATACATTCTTAATTAGTAAGTTGGAATTAGACCCTGAAACACAATTTTTAATAGTTCACCTGGTACTTTTTATACAAGTTAAAGTTTTAGAAACACTGGTATGAACTATGATTTTTTTTGTTGAAAATGATGTATATAGATAATAGCCTTGATTTTAATATTGCATACTCCATGCATGCTTTGAAAAACTATACTGTATGCCATAGAGATGCACAATTAAATATAAATAAGAAATTGTAAAATAGAGTTGAAAAATTAAATGAAAATAAGGGGAGGTAGTTGAGGCAACAGTTAAGTGGCAGGATGTTATAGGAAGCAGCATTGGAGTATCTCATTCTTCTAAGAAAACATCAGATTTCTAGTTTAATCATTTCAGCATCACACATGAGCTGTAAGTAAGTACACCTCAGCCATAAGGATGACTTGCTGCTGTGCCTTACTCATCTCATCTTAGAAGTACTTAAGATATTTTATTAACAATGAGGAAAAAATGATATTTAGGCATGAAAATATTTACTTTAAAAATAATAGTTCAAAAGATTTTTGCCAGAATTTGTTACCGTTAGTGCAGATACTATATTAGAAACAGATTAATGCAAATGATGATGACTATGGAAGTGATATGAGATTCAGCAGGGCCAGCATTTTATCGTATTTTGACTATAAAATTGGGATAGTAGTGATTCAAAAGAAATATCCATACCACTTTCAAAGTCAGGGGGAGTGTTACAGAGATGAAGAGTGGACTTGCACTATAGTCTCCTACGTTAAGAACCTCTCTCTCATGCTCTTCTTTTAAATAATTAGTTCTCTACATGTTCCAGCAAGTCCATGGCCACCTGTTCTGCATTTGTTTTTGTTTTTAGAGAGCAAGACATTTTTGATATAGCATGGGTGTGCTTGCCAGAGGAGCAGAAAGAGACATAGAGAGAGAAAGTGAGAAATCACCCCTCAGGGTGGATGGCCATGTCACAGTCCCTTCTCCTCCATTTTCCTCCTAGGGTTGTGAGCATGTGTGCACTTGTGCTTGGTGTGAGTATCAAGCTACTGGGTCTGGGGCTTGAATTGCATTGGCCATGTGGGCATCCTGTGCCTTAACTGTTACTCCACCTGCTAGTCCCATTTGTTTTTGTAATCCACAGACTTTAAAAAAACAATGTTCAGTCCTTGTTTTTAAATCATGACCTAGATATTACATGAGTACATGTTCATTATAAAACCTGCAAACTTGCCAGAGTATATTGACTACATACTTTACTTCCCTTATCCACTGTTGTGACAAAGAGGTAGTCAGTGTTAACACTCTAATTCTACCGAGATACATTTACTTGCAATGGTGCAAGAAGTAGGGTGCTACTGCACAAGGCTGGTGACATGGGAGGCATAGGTTCAATTTCCAGACTAACCTGGCCAGACTATTTGAAGTGGTGCCTGTTATTATGGGTAACTGGAAGGCAGGGGCAGAAGGTGACAGTGACTAGACCCTGTCAAAAATACTTTTCTCTCTGTATCAAAAAAAAAAAAAAAAAAACTTTTTAGAAAAAAAAGTGTTTGTCTTTCATTCATCTAAATGTATAGTGGGGCATATTTAAAAAATGTATGATTTTACATTCGAATTGAATTCTACTTTAGTTATAATCATGGACATAGTCATTGTGTGTAGACTGCTGTACTGTTCAAAAGCATATCTTATACTGGATAAAATCATAATGCTGAAAATGTGTATTTGGATTGTGGCTGCTATCTTTTGTATCTTATGTTATCTGCCCAATGTATAACATCATTACATAAGCATTAAATCTCTCTGAATAGTCCCAAATAGTGGAGCGTAAGTATTTCATGGCTTATTAAATCTCTGTTCCTAAAGATGAAAAGCAAACATATAGGATACACATAAAAGGTCTTCTATTCATCTTTATCTTTTCTCCTGCTATTATTTGGTTCTTTGCTTTGTTAGTGACAGTCTGATCCTTTCTTCTGCTGACATGAACAGCACAAAGCCTCTTCCTGAGCCTCTTGCTTTAAGAATAATTAATAAGTTAATTCTGCTCCTTGCGATATGAGACATCTCTTTACTGTCCATCAGGATTGAGCAAAATACTTCCTTTATTGTGAACTAAAGCTGTAAAGTTATTTGCAAATAAATGTATTTCGTAGTAAACTCTGTTGAGAACTATTTGAATCACAGTAGCAATAACAATTCCAGCAGGTTTCCCTTTTTGCTTGGTTGGTCAAGCAAACAATTACCTGTGTCCTACTTCAGTGCCTACCTGCTGCAGGCTGGTCGGTGACCTCCATCTTCAACCTTATCCCTCCACAGCACTGAGCAGGAATGGTGATCATCCCCATGTCTCTGCTTCACAGCAGTTGATTGTCTTCAGACTGTAAATGAGTATTTGCAAATTAGGTTACAAAGTTTCCCAGATATTCAAATTCTAGTCTTCCCTCTAGCTATTGTCCCAATTTTCTCCTTTCTTTTCACAAAGTTAGAGAAGGAATGAACTTGACCACCATCTCATTTTCTTGGACCTACTTTCTCCTTAGCACACAAATCTAGTTTTCCTCCCCCATATTCTGGAGAAACTGTGCTCAACACCAATTTTTGAAACTGTGGCCTTCCCGATTTTTAAAAATAACATAGAGTCATTGTGGATAACCTGCAAAAGTTAACAAATTATCAAGTCACTAAAATTAATTATAAGCTTACAGATATAAATCCTGTGGACTTTTTTAAAATTCTTTTTCATTCACTAATTTATTTTATTAAATGTAGCAGAAACATTTTCCTTTACCAGTTAATTTTTTTTTATGAGAAACAGTTTTCAAATGTTGTGTTAATTTTTTTACTTACTAGTTGTCCCTTAATTTCTGATTGTTATTCTAAGAGATTCTGTGATATTTAATCACTTCTTTGACCATATTTCTAGTAATTTTAATAAAATAGGTTCAAGAAAGTAGACTTGTTTAGTCAATAATAGCAATTAAAGTTGCTAGGAAAAATTGCTGGGCTCAGGGACAGCAGACAGCATAATGATTACGACACTGAACTCCCCTATTGCCCCACATGGTTTGAGTCTTGGGCCTGGCAGCTTGAAAATCATGCTGGGTACATGTTTGTGCGTCCCAAAATCTCAATAGGAGAATGGAGGAGAAGGGATTGCGGTGTGGCCATCCCAGCTGGGGGATGATTTCTCACTTTTCTTCCCACTATCTCTGAGGATGCATGTGCCCTATGGCAAAAACCTTTAAAAATAATTGCTGGGTTTTGCCTTACAGCACAATATTTTTCAATTTTTTCTAATATAATAAATATAAATAATTATTGTTATTATAGTTTATCTTATTAGGATTGTTAGAATGAGTATATTTATAGGTTATTGCTTTATTGTCTGTTTACTATGTTTCATGTAACATTGTTGCAAATATTTTTCTCAATTAATTGTTAAGCCTTAAATTTTATTCTAATACAACATCTTATATTAAATATAAAAGGCCTCCTAGAGTAAGATCTACATTTCCAAATATTTGCCTCTGTAATTGCCACTTTCTCTTCACCACTTTTTATTCATCCATTGACTCTCTTCCTCCTTACAGTTAACTATTGGACATTAGGTGAATTTATTAAATTTTTAAGCCCCCAAAAGGTGAATAATATATACACATTAAGATAATTGTAAATAGTAATTAAGATGCTGTCATGGAGGCTGGCAGGTGGCGTAGTGGTTAAAAGCACTGGATTCCCACATGGCCAACTGTGGTTTGAGTCCCAGACCTGGTGACTTGCTTTCTTGCTTTCCCTTTCTCTCTCTCTCTCTCTCTTTCTCTCTCTCTCTCTCTCTTGCTCTCGTTCTCACTTTGTCCCTCTCTGGTCAAATTAAAATAAATAAATTAATTAACTAATACAGTTAAATAAGATAATTTTTTAAAAATGTGAAGGATTTTATAGCATCTGACCCAGTCAATAATCTGATTAAAATGTGCAGTTTTGTCTCATATAGCTTTAGCATATTTATTATTAAATTAATCATTTGTTGTACACTGTATTCTTAGTACATTTTTAGAAACCACTGCTTAAAATTTATTGTGGTTGACATAGCAATGCTATTAGTTAAGGCATTTTATCATGTGTTCAGATAAAATTAACTCATTAATTATACTAGTTTTTAATATTGGTCTTCCTAAGTAGATCACTTTATTTCCTTTAAAAACAGTTTTCTTCTTTTTTAATTATTGTTAGTTATATAAACATGTTGAGTTTGATTGTTTTGTATCTAATTTCAAACACATGGTAAATAACTGTTGTTATTCTGAATATAGTTGATTTGTCCTTTTTACTTCTGAGTTGCCTCTACGATTTAAACACTAAATACAATAGAACTATGGTTTAAGACTAGTATTGTTTTTCCTAATCATATTAAGGATTCATTCATTTTTAAAAGAATTTTAATTAAGAAGAATGAATACATTTGGGGTCTTTTCATATTTATAGAAATTATCTATTTATTAGGCTAACCCCATAGTGAGAGGTTAAAACCTGTGCATTGGGAACCAGATCTCACATGGCCAATGATGGTTCAACTATCAGCTCTGGCAGCTTGAAAAATGTGCCAGGCATGTGTGTGTGCCCCACATCCTAACTGAGTGGAGAAATAAAAGAGAATAAATTGTGACACGCTCCGCTCCATTGGGATCTCTCTCTCTCTCTGTTTGTAGCAAGTGCATGTACCCTCTGGCGATAAAACAAAATTGTATTTTTTTCAAATATTTCCCAATGTTGATACATATTTTAATTTCTTGATTGAACTCTTCTTAGTTGAGAGAGAATTTTCTTGTTATGCACTGTTAATTTCATCCTAGTATTTTCTTTATGAATTTTATATAAATTATTTTGGCTTTTTGGTTTTTATTTTGAACCATCTTTTTCATGTTTTTATATCTGTTATATTAGCAGATTAGTAGCTTTTTATCTTTTGAACTTCTGTAACATCTTGTTTATATTAAGAAATAGTTTTGTTATAAAAGCTCTAAAATCATCCATCTCCCATGTATATGAATTTGATTCTTATTTGCATATAGTTCTATAACATTTTATCTTTCTTGTTTATTGGATAATTAAGTATTTCCTTTATTTATTCCATTATTGTTAATTTCAGAATATAATTTCTTTTTTAAAATAATTATTTATTCATTTATTTATTTTAATTTGACCAGAGAGAGAGGGAAAGTGAAAAATTAAGCCACCAGGTCTGGGACTCGAACTGTGGTGGGCCATATGGGAGTGTCCAGCACCTTAAATACCATGCTACCTGCTGGTCCCTGAGAATATAATTTCAAGAAGATTTTATTAATACGAAATTAATATATGTATAAAAATAATGTAATAACACCTATTTTAATGTTATAATCAATAATTTACATAATTATTTATTATTTTTCTAATTTTTACATTGATTTTTATCTTCATTGGATTTGTTATTGTTTTCCTTTCACCCTGAAAGAAACATCTATTGGCTTTATTTATCAATGAACAATTCTAAGATTTTTCTGTTCTAATCAATTTATTTCTTCTTTAATATTTTTGGAAATTATTTGATAATTAAGGTTCCCCAATGATTATATAACCTTCAAGTCCAGTAATCTTCTGAACCCCAGGAGCATTCCTTTGATTCATTGAATGAATTTTAGCTGGGCCTCCCTGGTGAACCCTCTCCTATTTCTCTGTCTACTTTCTCGATTCCTCTTCATCTTACTTGGAAGTTGATCTTTCCTCTTCCAATCTCACATGCTGGTTTTCTCCCAAAACAGCCTGTAGTCCTTATTTGCTCTGTAGACGTCACTTAATCTTCCAAAATCACTGTAAAAAGTCAGTAGTCTAGATCTTTCTAATGACATTTTTAATCTATATTTCTAACAAGATGCTATATCCATTAAGAAGTTAAACTCAAGGCAGGGGATAATGGCTGCCCAAGGGAAGCTTGTATCCCACATGGTGAGCATGGTTCATATACCCACCTGGACAGCTTGAAATATTCCTGCCACTCATGTGGGTGACTAGGATCCAGCAGGCTGGAGGGTGGGCATTGCAGTACAGCTTGTAGAGGATGCTCATCTCTCTCACCTTCTCTTTCTCATTTTCACATATAGATATACACACACAGACACACACACACAGACACAGAGACACACAGTATCATGAATACAGGAAAAAAAGTTCAACTTAAAATGAATTTATACTCTGTTAAGTCATAAATTCTTCTAAGAGTCAATTCCTTGTTGTGACTTCATGATTGCTAATACAGTGTATCATTTCTATTACTTCTTTTTTTTTGAAGAATTATTTTATTTAACTTTATTTGTTTATTTATTTGTGTGTTTGTTTTAATTTGGCCAGAGTGGGATAGAGTGTGTATGTGTGTGAGAGAGAGAGAGAGAGGTAAAGTGAGAAAGTAAGCCACCAGGTCTGGGACTCGAATCGCAGTTGGTCACATGGGAGTCCAGCACCCTTAAGGCCACCCGCCAGCCCCATTTTGAAATCTTTTTTTCTTGAAGGTAATCTATATCCTCTTCTACTTCCCTGAGTGCAGAAACTAATGTACTCCTAACATTAAAATTATTATGGTCTCCTCTAGGTATTTTCTGGTGCCGGGACTCTCTGCTATGTGACAGCACCAGAGATGATAGTCTAGCCTGTTGATTTGATAGATATTCCATCAGAAAAGGTTTAAGTCTCCCCTAAATTTTTAACTGATGGCCCCTTTTTTTTGTTCTTTTGGATGGAAACCTGTCAGTAACCATCTTGAGATGAATATCAATGGTAAAAGCTACCCTTGTGTCTTTGGGAGACACTGGAGATTTTAATTTGGTACATTTTCCTCAGGGATAAAATCTTCGCACTATTGGGTAACCTCAAGAATATCTCATAACATCTTGTTACAAATGGTTCCTCACAGAAGAAGAGATGTATGAGATAATGATAGTAAGATTTGTAAACATTTGATAATCATTTGTTTGGTAAACAATTTTTTAGAATTATTTTTATTTTTTATTTAACTGTATTTATTCATTTTAATTTGAATAGAGAGGGACAGAGATAGAGAGAGGGAAAGTGAGAAACCAAGCTATGTCCAGGACTTGAACTATGGTCAGCTATGTGGAGTCCAGCACCCTTACCCATAATGCCACCTTCCAACGCCATAAATAATATTTTTATACCATTTTATAATTTCTTCTTTTAAACCTTGCTGGAGAGAATGTGTGCTTTCCTGGGAAAGAGACAGAGAAAGAGCACACCTGTCCATCTTTACCTCTCTTCAGAATTTTGAGTACACTCACAACATGGGCATGGGTGTCTCTCAAACTGCCTAGTCCGAGACTCAAACTGTGTAGTTGTTCATGTGGGATCCAGCTGTCTTAACTACCACGCTATGGCTGATCCCTCATTTTATATTTTTTTATGAATTTAAGTTACTTTTATATGAAGGAAGAATACACTGCCTTTCTGTATTTCCTTTTTGTATTATAGTATAAAAAACATGGCCCTTGAACACAGACATAGATCATTTTTAATCTCAGCTCTCTCCCATTTACAGTGTAATTGTATTACCTTATCCTTCACTTCCTCATCTCTCTATTGAATGAGGAACTAAGATTTGTTTATTTCGTAGAAATATAAATGAGGTAACTAATTCCATCCTCTACCAAAGGAGAGTGCGTAGTAGGAGCTTAAAAAAATGATGGTTTCTTCATTAAAGAGAAGATCATCTGATCATTTCATGGTACCTTTGTTACATATTTGTTAATATTACTTACTTGTTCTTCTCAAAGTGGGACTTAAATGGTTCTGACTGCTGTTTTACAATGTGCTGCCTGAAGCCTTGAGGCAGCCTTTCTTAGAATTATTATAGGAGATGTAGAAGGCAAAGCCTGAAGTCAAGACATCAAACCGGGAACCTAATTTAAATGTCTTCGTCACTAAATTTAGTGTGATACTTTGGATACCAGCATAAGATGCTGTCTTTAGAAGAGGCTGTGAGACAGGAAAATTTAGAAATTCAAAAGAAAATGTATGTTTGCTGGATTATCAAACCTGATTTAATGGTGGAAAAGTGACATAAGAACTGATGATCCACAGTTGCTCCCCATATTCTATGCCATGTGGGAGGAGCGTGGCCAATGAGGTGGGCAAAAGTGAGCGAATCAAGGTGGGGGGGAAGCAAAACATTTAACAGACAGAAAAATGGAAAATAATCTGCTGAGAATAGTGTGTATGGTAATATCTTTGACTGGACTAATATGCAGTATGTAGTGTATTCATACTGGGAAAATAATTTTGTATACTGTAAAGATGTACAGTGATTAAATGCAAAACATAAGAAAATTTTTATAAGGTAAACATTAAAAACAAAAAGTAAACAAAAAAGAACTGATGGAACATTTCTACTTAGTCTGGGCCTTTAATTTCAGTGTTGTTTGGGAAAAAATAGTTTTAAGGCTGCTTTTTTAGCTAGTAATATTTTTGCATTTGCAAATTTGTTTCTGGGAAAGTTTGAATGTTGGCTTTTTAGAAAATGACTTCTTTTGCTACAGAAAGGTCATTCTTAAATGTCAAACATCATTTGGTTGTTATGTTTCATTTTTTTCAATGTCTGAGAGAATTTTTTTTTTCCAGACTTCTTTTGAAGCCAATCTAGGGTTTTGGAATAGTGGGAAATCCTTGTTCTATGAAACTATGCAGTTTGAGAAAAACGTACATCATTGTTACACAGAAAAATTAAGTTCTTGAATGATTTAGTTGTGTCCTTCTTGAGTAATTAACAGATCAGTTGTCTAGTAAAGGCATTCCTTTCTTTCTTAGCCATTTACTAGGAAGAATTGAATACTGTTCTAAGAATTATATTCTTTTATTACAATTCAAAACATTAAAGGGGTGTAGAGGACACCAAATTTAATGTTCTTTCAAACTCATAAACTTATAGAATGAATATAAAAAATTCTTTTATTTATTTATTTGTATCTCTTCCAAAATGAATTTAGTATGACCTGGTACTTGCACTTATAAATGCTTCATTGAAAATGCAAATTTACCTTCTTATGTTCTATAAAGGAAACGTTGGTTGAGGCAAAATTAAAAAGGCATCTTGTTATGAAGATTGAAAACATTAGGAAAGAAACAAAATGTTACATTACTCACCAATAAAGTATTTCTGTTATATCCAACCCCATGTTAATGATGCTTGAAGATTACACTCTTTTTTTTAAAGCATCTTAATAGAAATTCACATTGTGAGGGTTGTTATTTAGCATATTTTGCTTTCCATTGCGTTTCAAATAAAACCTACAAAGCAGTTGGAAGGGACCTACACCTGAGATTTTAAAAACACTGAAAATACATTCATCTGATTCTATATTAATTATGTTTCTGCCTATGTGCATTGGTTAACACTATGCAACTCTGTATTCTGATTTAGGGAAGTGAGCCAGGTAAAGTGCAAGGATATAAAATTAATTTTAGTTTAAAAATATTTCAGTGATCCTTCTAGTTATATATGACCTTATACTTGATGATTGTTTGCATTCTGGATCTAACACATAGTGGCTGGATAATCATGGACTGATAATATCATTTCTTATAACCTCATCATATCCATACCTAAAATGAGGATAATCATAGTACTTAACTCATGCAGAAGACAGCAGTAAGAATTAATGCCCATCTCATTGAAAAGAAGGCCAGTCACAAGGCAGAATGAGATGATGTGGATGGACCCAGACCCGTTAAAAACTTAGAAATGCTGGAAATGTAATGATAGAAAAAATAACCCAAGTTCAAAATTAAGGGAAATTTATATATGTCCATAAAATATAAGAGCAACAATAAAAAGATGGAAGATGAAGCATTAAGGCTGTGCTTTAACTATTTTATACAGTTACAAGCTCTAAGTGGCTAAGGGTCTAGGTCTCAATACTGTTGCATGTATAGAACAGTGTTGTCAGCCTGGGCAGAACTAATATTGATGCAAGATAAATCCTGAGGTTTCATTATACTACCACTTGTGTCAAAGGAAATCTAGAAAAATTTTGCTCAGTGGTCCTAGGAAACAATGAGAAGGAAGGTTGCCTTCTGACTGAGCCTTGAGTAGGGTTAAAAGAAATGCTAGCTCTGTCTTAAGTATTCCATGAATCCATTCATATCTTCATTTAACTACTCCTTTTTCCTTCTGTCCTTTTTATGTTTTGGTGGGGTAGATTGTTTTCAAGGGACAGCCTACTGGCTTCATGTTGTTTATGCTTTGGTAGGTTTTGGCTTGTTTCCTCAAAGGACTCGTTCTTCATGTCCTTAAGACAGAACTCACAGATGGTTCACAATGGGGAAATTACGTCAAAAGAAAAGATGTAAGGGAAGAAATTGAAGTTGTTTTAAAGAAAGTCTGTGGTGGGACCAGCAGGTGCCATGGTCGTTAAGGCACTGGACAATCTCACATGGCTGACCACAGTTCAAGTCCTGGACCTGGTGACTTTCTCTCTCTCTCTCTCTTTCTCTCTCTCTCTCTCCCTCTCTCCCTCCCTCCCTCGATCTCTCTGTCTCTTGTCAAATTGAAATAAATGAATGAATAAATAAAATTATAAAAAAGAAATTTGGTGGGAATAAAGATGTTAAAAATATGTATGGTAATATCCTTTATTAAGCCAATATACAGTGTATTCTGGATGGGAAATCTCATTGTGTATGCCATGATATACAGTGAATAAATATATATATATACAGTACAATAAATAAATTTTTAAAAGACAAACAGCAGAGAAAATACAAGGGTATGTAGTGGTCAAATGTTTAAAAAATGGTAAGAAGAATAATAAAATGAGTAAAAAAGAAAAACCTGACCATGCAATTGCAGATTGCCCAATTGCCCTTGAAAATCAAGATATGAGAACTGGAATTTGTTACTGGTATGGCTGCACAGGACTTGAAATAACCAAATGCAAAGTAAAAGCAGACCCAGCTCTTGGTGCATTTTCTTTTGCAAAATGTTTTATTTGTAGGGAAATGGGACACCTCTCTAGATTCCATCCTGATAATCCCAAAGGACTTTACACTCACAGTGGTGGCTGTAAACTTTGTGGTTCTGTGGAATATTTAAGAAAAATTGTTCTTAAAGTCAGAATTCAGATAAAATGGTTATGATCACTGGGCAAAGGGAATGCATGCAGACTGTGAAGAATTTCTGGAAGTACCTAGACCACAGAAACCTAAAACAAAGATACCTAAAATTGTTAATTTTTCGATAAGTTAGTACTGTTATTAGATACCACTTCATTGTTGCTTTCCTAGTGGGCCTATGAGACAAGTTAGAGCTGGGCTCCCTTGGAACTGAGCCTGTGTTGTAATATTAGTAGGATCTAGGTGTGGTCCAAAGCAGTTCTGCCTTCTATCCATCGAGGATATTTTTACCACAATTTGGAGAAAATTGCTTAAAAATAAGATGGTTAGATTCTCTAAAAGAACATCTTTTTAACAGATAGAACTTAGATATAACTAAGTGGTTATATGCTTGATTGCAACAATCATTAAAAATATTGTTCTTTACTGTGAACTACCTCAAAACAAAGGATACTACTTTGCATTTGGAAATGAATATTGTTTCCTTGGTTCTTAGTATCACTTCATTGTTATAATAAAATTTATTTATAAGTGTTCTTAAAACTGTATTTCAAAAATATTAGATAAAAATGGATTTTGTACTCGCGTTTTGTTTTTCTTTTTTTCATTTTGAGTACATGTGAGCTCACTATAAAGAGAAAAAAAAAAAGAAATGCTAGCTTATATCATGCTGTTGTATGGTGTGAATTTATACATTTGTGAAGCAATAACCCACAATCCAAGTATGGAAGGACACATTTATATTGCAGATTGATGTAAGTTTTACAGGGGAAAAATACTGTGCAAAATAAACCCTCAATGGAAATAAAGTTAAACAAAATAAAATAAATAACAGGAGAAAAGAAAACATGCAGGAGAATCAGAAGATAAAACACAGAAGCACATGGAGAACTAGGGAAAACAGAAAACAAACCATTAAATTTGCTGTAATAGAGATGTTTAAGAGTGATTTTTAAGAGTAGAGATAACAATAGTAAAGAAAGAATAAAGAATGAAACAGCATAGAAGGAAATAGACATATTTAGAAAAACAGAATTATTAAAAATTAAACATATAATCACAGAGATTTAAAATATAGTTGATGAGCTAAACATTGATGTGGATATTGTCAAAGAAAATATTTGCAAATTAGTAGATGTGAAGAAATCACCTAGAATATAGGTTTAACTATGGTTAAGATTATGTTAACCAGATTATACAAATTTGGAAAACTAAAATCAATGCTACTACATAAATCCTGAGGTCTCAAAGTACCATCTCTTCTGTCCAAGGAAATCTAGACAAAATTTTATTCAAAGACCCTGGGAAACAGTAAGAGGGAAGGTTGCATATATCCACAACATACGTTTGGCTTATTTCTTAATTGAACTATTTGTTGTATTGCTATTGAGTTCCTTCTATACTTTGTCTATTAACCCTGTAGCAGAAATATCGATTGCAAATGTTTTTTCTCATTCTGTAATTTTTCTCTTCACTCTGTTGATTGTTTCCTTTACTGTGCCTATGTAATCTCATTTGTCTAGTTTTGGTTTTGTGGCCTGTGCTTTTGAGGTTATATAAAACAAAAATTGCCCAAACCAGCATCATGTGATTATCCCTGAATGTTTTCTTCTAGTAGTTTCATGATTTGGGGTCTTATATTTTAAGTCTTGAATGTATTTTGAGCTGGTTTTTGTATATGGTGAGAAAAGACTCAAATTTCATTCCTCTGGATATGGTTATTCTATTTTTACTACACCGTTTATTAAATAAAATGTCCTTTTTGTATCAGCCTTCTAAAAATCAGCTGGCTAAATGCACAGGTTTATTTCTGGGCTGTCCATTCTGCTCCATTTGTCTTGGTTTCTGTTTTTATGCCAGTATACCTCCTGTTTTTGGTTATTGTAGCTTTGTAGAATATTTGGAGGACAAGTAGTGTAATTCTTTATTCTTTTTGCCCAAGATGGCTTTGTCCATTGGGGTCTATTGTGGTTCGTTATGAATTTTATAATTGTTTTTCTATTTTTGTAAAGAATCTCATTGATATTTTAATAGGGATTACATGGAATCTGTAGATCAACTTGGATATGTTGGTTTACTTCTAATCTTTTAGCTATATGACAAGTTTTCAAATATTTTAAGAAAATTATCATTTTTATCATTTTTCTGGTAAGTTTTTATTTTTTTCAAATTACATATTCTCAGTTCCTAATTCTAGTAACAATCTGTTAGGCCCTTACAGAATTTAAACATCAATACTGAAGTTTTATTATTTGAATTTGACCTAGATATGATACTAGATTCTGTTTTCTAATGTCATTAGGCACTCAAAAATCATTTCTGAAATAACCCTGGAATTAAACTAAAAATTTTGAGACCATCTTTACTTCTCTTTTCACCTTTTTATGTTCATACATATTTATTTCATCAATATGCTTCTTAAAAAAGGATTATGACCCAGAAGTTGGTTGTGATGGTGTGATGGTACCAGGGTGTCACTGTCCCATACTAGAGCCATATGAGAGGTCTAGGTTCTGATCCCTCTTAAACCTAAACATTCTGGTGCGCATACATGCACCCGTGATCCTTGCTGTGTGGAAGGCTGGGGTGAGGATTGCTGTGTGGTAAGACCCTGCCCAAGGTACCTGTTTATTCCTCTCCTTATTTAAATGAATCTGCACTCTATGTACTGAAACTGAATTATTAAAGGACATAGAAACACAGTAAATGGTCGTGAATACCAGATATAGTGTGGGAAGAGGGTGGGTGAAGGAGTAGAGTCTGAGGAAGTACATTAAGGAGAAAAATAGAGAGGCATAGCATAGATGAGACAAAGAAATGGGGTATTATCTACTGAAGATAACTTTATAGTATTATCAACTGGACTGGGGAGAAATGTACACATGTTGGAATATTCACTTTGCAAGCTAAATAACGTGATTGAATATATAAAAGAACTTGAAATAAAATAAAATAAAACAACAACAAAAATAAAGGCTATGACTAAATGTTATGTCATGCAAAACTTCTCAATTTCATGCTTCAACAAATGCAGTCAAAGTTTAAATTGATATTTGGTACTGCAATGTTACCATGTTGACTCATCAAAGTTTAGTCATCCAAAAATCAGTTTAATCATTTTAAAATAACTTTGTTTAGGCCAAATGTATCCCAGCTGGACGGATATACTCTCATACAATCTTCTAGCAAATAAACAATAATATGTGGAATATATTAATTTGAAAAGAAATATAATTAATGGGAAAATATTAGGTAAAATGTTAAAACAAATAAACAAAAAATACAACACAAAGTAAAGGACTTTTCCTTCAGAGAAACAAAACTTACTTTTCCATTTCTTGATGAAAAAGGTCACTAAAATTGGGTAATCAAAGGTAGTGTCTCCTGTAAAGGTTGATGTCGGGGGACAAAGAAAAAAACTGTAAAGTGAAAATAGGGAAGAATATGATTTGTAAAAGATGCCATTCCCAAAATCCTTGCCTAACTTAGGCAGCTTGACCACAAGTTTACAGAAGTTCAGTTCAGTGACAATGGGTAAACAAATCGGGACTCTGCTAGATTATTTTGAGGCTCTCCTATTGTAAGAAGGTACAAAATCAGTTGAAAGACCATGTGTGATGGATATTACTGATATGAGACACCCAGAGACCAGTTCAAGATTATTGCTTTATAATAATCATGTCATCAATTCAGATGTTCTAAATTCCCCAGCCTTTTGAGGACTAACTTTAGTTTATGTTTGGGGGAAAAAGAAGAAAAAACAAAAACAAAACTTTCCTTGAGCTTCCACATCATTTAGAACTAGAAATCCCATATTCCCCAATATTCTTCAAGGAAGGTGCTACATATATTCCTGCCTGTCCTCTCATCCATTAGTTTAACCACTCTATGTCAGTCATTGCTTTACATTTTGCTTCTGAGGCCATTTTTTTTATTCTGTACATCTTCAACCTCATTATAAAAACAATCTCCTTTTAATCTCCTGCCTTTGAATTTCTCTAAAACAAGTTAAATAGGCTTTTAATTTAAATTGGCTGGAGTGGAGAGGAATTACATTTCTCCCTCGCACAGTATTGAGTTATTCAAAAAGTCATGACTCACTTTTGCATAGAATACATCAGGACATGTCTGACAACTCAATATATACATTAAATATCAATATTGTAGTATATCAGTTTATACTTAAAATATCAGTATTATTAATATACACTTAAATATCATTATTTTTGAGAGGTTTTTGCTATAGGGCGCATGCGCTTGCCAGACAAACAGACAGAGACAGAGAGATAGAAAGCGAGAAACCATCCCCCAGGGGGGATGGCCACGCTGCAATCCCTTCTCCTCCATTCTCCTCTCGGGATCTTGGGCACGCACGCACACGAGCCCGGCGTGAGTTTAAGCCACCAGGTCCGAGACTCGAACCGCGGTCTACTACGTGGGAGTCCAGCGACACAGCCATTACGCTAACTGCTGGTCCCAGAACTGTATCCCTTTTCTGTTTTTCCCCATGAGCCCCTCCTTCTCTCACTGGCAGTCTCAGTAAACTTAAAATTATTAGTCTGTTGTTATGCAAAATAATCTGTATTTTATAGTCCTCAGCTTTTCAGATCAAGTCCTTAGGGCTTATCTTTATATAACCAACTGGTCTAGCAAGATGTTTTGATAAACCTACATTATTCTACTCAGTATTTTACTCAGCTATTGGTTTATTCACTGCATACTTATTTTGGGCACTCTATGTGTGTTAGAAAGGAATTTGAAACATACAGCTAGGAGTGGCTGTCCTAAGAGAAATGATTAACTTATTTTCATAAATGCTAAATTTGCCAGCAGAATATCTAGGTGGCACTTAGGGTAGGTGGTCTGGAAAATGGAGACTGGCTGTTGTAGCTGCCTAAAAGCCATCCCTGAATCTAAAAATGGGTGGGATTTTTGAGGGAGATGTTGGGGCAGAACCTAGAGGAAAAACGACATTCAGAAGATAAACGGGACCAGTAAATGGTGCAATGGTTACATAGGTAGAGTCCATGTAGTTGACTGCAGTTTGTGTCTCAGACACGGTGACTTAAAACTCACACACAGGGTATGTGCGTGTGAGCCCAAGGTCTTGAGAGGAGAATGGAAGAGAAGGGATTGTCACATGGCCATACCTTGGGGGGTGATTTCTCACTTTCCATCTCTCCTGATAGGGCATGCATCCTATAGCAGAAATCTCTCAAAAAAAAAAAAAAAAAAGGAAGGAAGGAAGGAAGGAAGGAAGGAAGGAAGGAAGGAAGTCACTAAAACAAGCAAATATACAGTAAAGCAGTCAGGAAGAAAATGAAAATTCAGTCAGTTTTGCAAGCCAAGGCAGGTAAGCATTTTAAGAAAGGTTGTGGGATGGGGGAGGGTGGGAGGATGTCAGAAGCTGAAGGAATCAAGCTCAGCATGACAGTTTCTAAGAGGCAACTGACTTTCAAGAGAGCAGTTTCATTCAAGGAAGGAGGTTTGAAGTCAGATTACCTGACATTATTGGGTGAGTGGGAAGTGAGGAATTAGAGAATACTTTTTTGAAAGATTTCTGTAACCAGGAAGAGATTTGCTCATAGAATGGAATAAAAAGTAACAGGTTTTGCAGTCACCCTTTAATAATCAGAAACCAGGGGCTCTATTTTCCCAGAGAAAATTCTCATTGAGTGTATAGGGGGATTAGAGGGAAGCAGAGCACAGCTTAAAGTGACTCAGAGTTTCCACAGCACACAGGGAAGGAAAGACAAGAAAATTGGCCAAGGAGAAAAAATAATTCAGAGAGCTCTGCTAAACTGTTGGTCCATGAATTGAAAGGGAATATAAGAATACTAAGCAAGCTGAATGAAAAACAAAACAAAGCAAAGCAAACAAACCTATCTAGACATATTGGTTCAATTTCAGATCTCCAAGTATAAAAAGAAATGTACTAAAAATCTTAAAGAAATAAAGGCAGGTTATTTTACAAGACTTTTCAAGGGCAATGCTGTATCCTAGGACTCGGTATAAAGATTTCTACAAAGTTCAGTTAGAAAAAATGTCTTGATCCCAATTTTCTAGTCCTAGCCAAGCTAACATTCAAATATGAGGGCAAGATAAATCTTTAATTTTAGACTTATTGTCTGCTAAAGGATATACTCAAGCAAAATGAAAAATAAATTCAAGAAATAGATAAGCAAAGAAACTATTAGATCTAATTCTTAAGTCTAAATTATTGAAGTCCAATTCACAAATCTTATATTTTTAAAATAAATGATATGGGTATCAAGACAGAGTTAAAGTAATAACAATCTAAATTAAGTTGGCTTGGGATATAGATGTTGATTAACCAGAGATTACTAGATTAAAATATTTTATGTACAAGTAATAAAATTAGAATATAGCACTTATGAACAGCTAAATTAGAATATCTAGAAAAAAATAGTAAGTCAAAATTCCTGTCGATTCAAAAAATTCAGAAAGGGAGAAAATTAAGAAACAGCAAGGAAACATGGTAAAAAGAAACTCTAATAAGGCAGAAGAAATAGTTCAACATTTCAAAAAGCGTTATAAATATGGGTGAATTTAATTTTGTATTAAGCTGAAAATGATCATAATTTTAAAATCATGGTATTTTAGGGGCCAGCAGGTGGCATGGTGGTTAAGGTGCCAGACTCCCACATGAGCAACCATGGTCCGAGTTCTGGAACTCATGGCTTGAAAATCACACCAGGTGCATGTATGTGTGTAAACACAAAATCCTGAGAAGAGAATGGAGGAGAAGGGATGGTGGCATGGCCATCCACCCTGGGGGCTGATTTCTTATTTCCCCTATGTCTCTTGTTTGTCTCTCTGGCCATACAGCAAAAACAAACCAAAAAAAGGGGGGGGGGGATTTAAAAAATCTATTTATGTTCTGTATAAGGTCAATACTTAAAAAATGACACTGAGGGGCTCAAAATAAAATATAGGAAAAGATGTAGCAGAGAATTGTATCAAGAAAGTTGGAATAACATTAATATCAGATTAAATTAGAGTCAACAAGAGACGTACTGATCAAGAGGGATGCTATATTTTCATAAAAGTCAGACAGACCAAGAAGATTTAGCATTTTCACTTTCTACATGACATGTAGTGAAGTATAGTGATTAAACATTTGAGAGGGAAATGTGACAATATTTGTCAAAACTTAAATTGTGCTACCTCAGAGCAAAGCCACTTAGGAATCTCTCTTTGGGGAACAAAATTTTGAAGGCAGTGTAAATGTCTAGCATTAAAAAAAATAGAGGGAAATGGTGTAATTAAAGTCTATTATGGGGACCAGCAGATAGCATAATGGCTACGTCACTGGACTCCCATGTAGTCGACTGTGGTTCAAGTCCCGGACGTGGTGGCATAGACTCACGCCAGGCACGTGTACATGCGTGCCCAAGATCCCGAGAGGAGAATGGAGGAGAAGGGATTGCAGCATGGCCATCCTCCCCAGGGGGGGTGATTTCACGCTTTCTGTCTCTCTCTGTCTTTCTGGTGAGTGCATATGTCCTATAGCAAAACCTCTCAAAAAAAATTTTTTTAAAGTCTATTTATGTATTCTTGTGTAATTTTTAACAATAAAAATATTAAAGAGGCATATATAACCATAAGAGAATGGAATGAGAAAAGACATTTATCTTCTGAAGTATAGAGGGACTAGATCAATTAAAATTAAAATGGGAGAAAACTGTAAATGTAATACAGGAAAAAACAATGAGACCACAATATTATCTGGTTCCTGGTGACATGGCTTTTCTGTCCACAGTTTTCATTTATATTAATTAAATTTTGTTGAATAACATGAGATAAGCATTTAAATTCATTTCATCTGAAGTATTCTATGAGTGAAATAATGTTTATATGACTATATAATCAATCTTTCTAAAGGGCTATCTAGTAAATTTAATATTTATGTAATATTTCATAAATGTTATATATCAGAGTAGAAATGGTAACGGATGGGAAAGTGTCAAGCTCCGTTGTGAAGTCCTTGGTTCTTTGGGTCCGGAGCACTAAAATTAGAGATCTGTTCTTAGGCGCAAAATGAAACAGCAATCACAAATAAAGTAGGTAGAAAAGGAGATTTAATAGGAAAGAAAGGAAAGCACACTCAAAAGGCTCTTGGGCAGGCAGATTGCCAGGTGGCAACTGCATTTGGTACTGGTTAATCATTATTTTTATTACTAGAGTTCATGAATATTCATTGGTGGGAGCTCTGTTACACTACCTATGTCCTTCGTTTGAATTCGAATCCTCACGTTTTCTCCTGCACTTGCCTACTTTTCTCACAGGTAAAGAATGAGGAATTTGATTACCTAATTCTGCATGCCCAGCGTGAGCCAGGTTATTTTATTTTAATTTTTTTCCACTATTTTTTTCTGAGAGGTTTTTGCTACAGCGCACGTGTGCTCACCAGAAAGACAGAGAGACAGAAAGTGAGAAATCAACCCCCCCGGGGGGGATGGCCAGGCCACAATTCCTTTTCCTCCATTCTCCTCTTGGGATCTTGGGCATGCACGCACACGTGCCTGGCGTGAGTTTAAGCCACTGGGTCCGGGACTTGAACCGTGTCGACTACATGGGAGTCCAGCGACATAGCCATTACGCTAACTGCTGGTCCCAGCCAGGTTATTTAATTAGACTGTCTAATTTATTTATCACACTAGTGGGAATTAGGGTGTTGACCTAGTGGGAATTAGGGCATTGACCAAAATGCCCTTTCGCTTATCTCTTATGCTGCCCGCTCATGACTGACCAACTGCCTACCACAGGAATAAGTATAAAATTTTCCCTCACATATACAATTTTGTCTCTTATGTTCACTGCTGTATCTCCAGTGTCTAAAATCCTGTAAAGAATGTAATATGTTTGTTGAAGGAGTGAAATTCACTTATTCTCAAATGCTTTTAGGAAAAAAAAAAAAATACCTTTCTAAAAAAAAATAAAAATAAAACCCTTTCTAATGTGGTTGCCAGCAACAGCATAGATGTATTTGTTTAAATAATTATTAAGCAATCTGAGCCATTGTATACAGAACAAACCTTGATTTAATGCTTAGACATGGATCAAGATAACTGCTCAACATTAGTTTGAGCAAATGTTTTGAAGCAACCAATTATTTGTGTTACTCAGAGTTGCATTGTGCTCACTTGTATGTACAAGGAGTCTTCCGAATTTCATGGAAAATGCATATTATTATTAAAAAAAACTGCACGGGTTTACAAAAATTGGTGCCAAAATAAGCTCATACCTTAAGTTCATTTGTCCATGAATTTTTTGAAATCCCCTCTTATGTTTGTGTACAGACCTGTGAGTTGAGTGTGGTCAGATACTCTAAGCATCTTGATCTGCTGAGTGCACGAGTATTCATGAACCAACTTCTGACCCCCAAAATATATATACATAGGATTTTAGAGCTTAAAGGGATCTTAGAGATGATGTTCCCAGCATCTCCATTTGCAAAGAGAGGAAACAGGTGCAGGAAATTTAAGGCAGGATGCGCTGAAATGTGAGCTGCATCTCTTGATTGCCTGTTTGTTTTCCTACTCCTCCACATCGAGCCTTACCCTACATCCCAGTTAAAATGGTCTTAGCTATCTTTAGTGTATGAAGCACTGTTTGAAAAGGCTCATCATTCTCTATAGAATGACGTTTGGTCTCTAATACTAATAATTATAACTTATGGAAACAAGTTTAAATATATGTTAATTGATTATAAAAATAATTATGAACTAGAAAAATACTGAAAATATTTATCATGTATTTTAATTTGTCCCTGAAAAGTAAGCTGAAAGGTTGAGTAAATAGATGAGATGACATCATAGTTACTTTTAGAAATTATGAGCACTATATAGTGTTTTAGTATAGTCATTTTTATTATGAATGTCAGTTTTGATTATTTCCTGCAGTAAATATGTATAAATGATTCTGCTTTAAATTAAAACATTCTGTAACAGACTGTAGAATGATGGTAGTATATAAATGATAAAATAAAACTAGAACTAATTAAGTATTTTTAGATTATCTTTAGAAAAAGCATTTCTAGGGGGCTGGTTGGTGGCATGGTGGTTAAGGGGGTTGGACTCCCACATGGCTGACCATGGTTCGAGTCCTGTGGTGGCTTGCTTTCTCGCTTTCTCACTTTCTCTCTCTCTCTCTCTCTCTCTCTCTCTCTCTCACACACACACACACACACACACACACACACTGTCCCACTCTGGTCAAATTAAAAAATAAATAAAGTTAAATAATTTAAAAAAAAATAAAAGAAAAAGCATTTCTGTATAAACGGAATAGATAAGGTAAAAAAAGAAAAAGAAAAAGAAAAACGAAACCTTTTTCTCTTACCTCCAGATATAAAAAGTAACCTGTGAGACCTTCAGTATAAATTTAAGTGCAAAAAAGGTGTATTAGAATTATCCAGATCCCAGTGTTCTAAGAAAAAGAAAAACATTTCCTGTAATACCTCCAGTTTATATATTGATTTTTTTTTTTTTTGGGTCAAGCAATCATTTATTCTTTTAATCTTCAATTGTCATGTGGAATTTATTTTGTACTACTAATAAACTAATAATGCACTAATGCACTACTAGTAGTATTATAAAATAATGTATAAATTATCTTATGGATTAACTTGTTAAATTATATATATATATGCAATTAAATTATATAACTATTTGCGTATATATATATATATATATATATGTTAAAGTATCCTATATCATCCTGTTATAATAAAGGAGAATAAGCTTTGGCAAACTTAAGTGCCATGAAGACACAAGCTTTAATTTAAAAAAATAGAAGAATAATTTTTATTAAAAATTTTAAAGAAATGCATATTATTATAACGTATACAAGGATAAGATCTATTAAAATATATCAAACTAAAAAGCGTCACTCTTTTAAAACATAGACTTTTTTATAGAACACTTTTCCTTTAAAGGTTGAGGCACAAATAATTGCTTTAATTGCAAACAATTTGGACCCAGTGTTTCAAAGACAAGGACAGACTCATTCTGTGTAAATTAGGATAGGCCAGTGTTTGTATGCATTGTTCTGATTCTTGATCTAACAGGGCTACCCCACCCTCCTACTTATCCAACTTAGTATCTGTCAGTAAATTTTTCATCAAATCTCATCCTCACCCAATCACAGAGTTTTATTTATGTGAACAATTACAATTGCTTCTTAATAATTTATGCAGACTCTAATTCTTTCCCTCCAATTTACTCCCTATTCTTCAATTACAATATAATATCTGAAGTTCAGATGAAATCACAGTTTCTCATTGCATGCTTAAAACTCTTCAGAGTTTTCACATTTAATCAGATACTGATAAGTTACAAAATTTTAGTGAAGCATGAGAGGCTTTCTGTGTACTTCATTCTTTTTCCTCCTTATCTTTCAGGAACTTCTCTTGCCTCTTTTATATTTTAAATTTATGTAATAATCAGCTGTGGTTCACCCAAATCTGAAAATCTTACTGCTTTAAGACTCTCTATTCCCTAACCACAGGTCTATTAAGTTGCTCATTTATGATTGAAGACAATTATTTTCCCCTCAAACAAACTTGGCTTTCCATCACTAGCTGTCTCATTCATCTATGTGCTTCCAGGGAACCCTGAAAGACAAGTAGGTAGTCACTTCCAGAAGAATGTCCGCCTCCCCACTTTGGAAGCCCAGTAATCTCTTCTTAGCACAGAGAGAATCCCTTTCATTTTAGAAAGTGTGGCAGGAAAACAACCAAACTCTGTTCTTCAGGGATAATTCCATTTACTTTCTTTTATTTTAGAATCCCTAAAATCTGGTCAGGCCATTGTAGCTTAATTTTATTAAAACTTGATAGTGTAAGAGTTTTAGTCAACTGCAAACTTTGATAGAACTTGCAGTAAAGGCTTTTATTTTGCTACTGGTGTGCTAATGCACTAAATTAAATTCTGACAAGAGTCAATAAGAAAACATTCATCTACCAGTTTACTAGTGAAAGTAGAATTGTATTTATCATTTATAGTATGTGCTTTTACATTTATTTTCTTTATCACCAGCAGATAAAAATATTTTCAAGCAAACCATATTGATGATTTAGAAGAATACAGTAGTTCTTTCAAAAAGATGAGATCATAAAATGCAATTGGGTAATATATAAGAAATATTAACAATTTCTACAGATTATGCAAGTTAGTGATTTCTTCCATAAAAAAGTGTGTCCAACTTATGAACATTTCCCAGAAATCACAGAATAACTGTAAAATGATTATTTAAAGGATTATGCCACAATATCCTGGTAAAGTATTTTACCATGATTTTCAAATATATACTTAAGGATTTCTAAAAAGGAAATTATCATCTATATGTAATTATCTTATTTTAGTTCCTTATTTGAATAAAAAATAAATAAAAGTAAATTTATATGAAGGGACTTTGAAAAGTTTGTGGAAAAGTGGAATGTATGATATATTTTGTTCCAAAATATTTTTTGAAATCCCTGCATTTTTTTCCATGAACTTTCTGAAGACACCCTGTACATTAGATACTTGGTAATCCCTTCTATAAAATATTTTGGAAGTTACAGAATTTAACAACTGTATTAAAAACTACTGAACATTTTTAACTTTTTCTATAAACATAGTTATAGTCTTCAATTTTTCCATTATAAGAGGTGCCATAAAATGACTCACCTACTTAACAGAGCTATGATTAGTTACCTAATAAAATAATTTCTACAGAAGTGTTTCGAAAAGCAAAATTCTGTTTTGTCACTATAAGAAATAGCATCTTGGGGGGCTGGCAGGTGGCATGGTGGTTAAGGCGCTGGACTCCCACATGGCTGATGGCTGATTGTGGTTCAAGTCCTGGACCTGGCAGCTTTCTTTCTCGCTATTACCCATCCATTTTTCTCTCTGTCTTTCCCTGGCAAAACTGATGTGAAAAAGTAGTAATAATAATAAATTAATCAAATAAATAGTTCTTAAAAAAAAAAGAAATAGCATCTTGGTTCCTATAGGCAATTATCTAACTATATTGATGGAACTAAGAGATTATTTGAAGATAAGGAGATCAGTTAACCTTTTAAATTTTAATAAAGGATTTTTTCATATTCTTGATATTTCTTAGCATGTCTTAATTTATTTTATTTCACTATTTTCTAATATGCATTATTACACAATTTTCTTTTTTGCATTCTTTAGACATTATCTTCCATCCATTCATTGTTTTTTTTCATTTTCTTCTTTTGGAAAATGAAATTAGTGTATTTATAATTAACTGTTAAGTGATCTGTTAAAGTGTCCTTTCTCATTTTAACTAATGATGTATAATTCCAAAATTCTAGTTTTTATAGTCCTGGTAATTGGGAGAAATTCTAGTTTTAGTTCTTTGATTGTACAGACTAGTCTTTTCCCCTATTGGCTCTATCTTTTCATAAAACACTTAGCTGTATGTGCACTTAATAATGGAGGTTCTTTTTTTTTTGCTATAGGGCACACGTACTTGCCAGACAGAGAGAGACAGAGAGAAAGTGAGAAATCAACCCCCCACCCCCCGGTAGGATGGCCGCAATCCCTTCTCCATTCTCCTCTCTGGGTCTTGGGCACACACGCACATGCACCCGGCATGAGTTTTAAGCCACCGGGTCCGGGATGTGAACCACGGTCGACTACGTGGGCGTCCAGTGACATAGCCATTACGCTAACTGCTGGTCCCATAAATTCTTGTTAAATGAGAGAATACAATTTTTAAGTCCTATCACAATTTTTTAAATGCAAAATTTAAACAAAATCTAGAATTCAGAAAGATAATCAAATCTCAATGATCTGGATTGCTTTTTACTATTTTAATATCTCCCAAATACGTTATGCAGGAAACGTTTTGCACATAAAATCATTGTGTCAGTTATGATTCCAATAAATGTAAAACTTAATGAGCGAATTTTATAACTTTTACCCTTGCCTAAATATTCACCTAGAATGCAGGACCAGCAGTTGGCTTAAAACTCATGCCGGGCACGTGTGCGTGTGTGCCCAAGACCCAGAGAGGAGAATGGAGAAGGGATTGTAGTATGGCCATTCCCCTGGGGAGTGATTTCTCACTTTCTGTCTCTCTGTCTTTCTGGCAAGTGCACACACCCTAATAGCAAAAACCTCTCTAAAAAAAAACAAAAAAAAAAACAAAAAAAAAACAAAAACAAAAAAACAAAAACAAAAAAACGAACCTAGAATGCATTATATCTGCAAGTCTTATTTTAGAGAATTTCTGGATTTCTTACTAGGATTTACATGTCTGTACCACCTTAAGTCACTCAGATGACAGAATCTTTTTTTCTGTCAAACCATGAATTTAGTATTTTTGCATGTAGGTTATGATGTCACTTCAAATGTTCAGTGGCATGGCTTAAAAGATGTGTTTTATTTTTGAAGATTTATTAGTAATTCATTGCAGTAAAAGGTATTTAAGAAATTAATATTAAAAAGTAAGTTGCAAGTGTAACTTAGTAATATTTTCATTAACTTAAATAATTTTACGTAGTTCAAAGGAGAAGGCAATGATTAGTGGATTTCCTTGGGATATCAGCTTTAGCATATCAGAGACAATTTCTTATTTATTTTTGTAACTTTAAAACCTAAGACACATTAAGAAATTAATAAATATTTGTTATAAAAATGAAGCTTTGTTTTAGAGTAGTAAGATTTAATTTCTAAACAAGATAACATTTTCATTATATAAATAAAAATGTGAATGTACTTATGGATAATAAACCTTGTTGACAACAGAAATATTATTATAAGCACACGTAACTAATTATCAAAAACGTCTTTAAAAATTTTAATTTTTCCCTATTGAACGAGTCACCAGGCTTAAAAGAATGGTTTTAGATATCTAAAAACTTGCACTTCATAACACAAAATGTATTGTCTAATAATTAAATATTTAATCCCAGCTATGTGCAAAGCAGGAAGTGATTTTTAAATTAATAATCCATACTTCCTTTCCCTTGGATGTTTCTATGCTAGTAGGAAAAACAAAACATTTAATATAATAACTAAATTTAAAGCTCATTATTAATTCAAAAGCAGAATAGAAGTTAAGGAAGGTGGAAGTTGATACGTTTGGTTGATGAGAAAATAGTTGACGGAGGTGGTGCTGCTGGAGTTGGGATTGGAGAGAGACTTTATTGCAGGCCTGGCAAGAAGAGAAGTGTGTCAAGTGGAGAAAAATGTGAGAAAAGGTACAGTTGCTTGGCCATTTCCATGACAAAAAGTAGTGTAATTTGGCAACAGAGTGTAGACATAAGATAATTCTGAACATTCCTTGAGAAGCAAAAATGGCTCAGGCTAGGATAGTTTCTGTGCAAATGCAAATTAAAGCTAGCTAACAATGTAAAATTTGTATTTATATTGCAATGTAGATTACAGTAATGAGTCTTATAAACTAATTTAATGATCTACTTGTCCATATGTTTAAAAATAAGCACGTGGTAAGGTAATGAACAGATATGTGTGTGTGTTAACTTTTTTGATGATTTCAATTTGATGTCATTATAACCCTTGGTTTCCAGACAAAACTTTCATGCACATCCACCTGGTATGATTTTCAAGTCATCTGGTCCGAAACTTGAACTGTGACTGGCCAGGTGGGACTCTAGCATCTGAACCACCATGCTACTTACTAGCCCCATGTCTATTTGTTTTCTTTCTGTTTTAAAAAAAGAATTATTTAATTTAATTTTATTTATTTACATATTTTAATTGGACCAGAGTGGGACAGAGCATGTGCAAGAGAGAGACAGCAAGAGAGAGAGAGAAAGTGAGAACACAAGTCACCAGGTCTGGGACTCAAACCACAGTCAGCCATGTGGGAGTCCAGCACCCTTAACCACCACACTACCTGCTGGCCCCTATTTGTTTTCTTTCTTTTTCTCCTGAAAGATTTTTGCTATAGGGCACATGCACTTGCCAAAGAGACAGTGAGAGATAATGCGAGAAATCACTCCACCAGGGAGGATGGCCATGCCATAATCTCTTCTCCTCCAATCTCCTTCTGGGATTTTGGGCATGCTGCACATGCACTCGGTGTGAGTTTTAAGCCTCTAGGTCGGGGAGTTGAACTCAGTTGACATGTTGGAGTTCAGCATCTTAACCTCTATACCATTTGCTGGCCCTTCTATTTGTTTTTTAAAGATCTACTTTCATGTTCCTGGATGAGGGAAGAAAGAACATAAAATTATTCTTAAGCCAATAGATTTTCAAAGCCTTGCTATAGTTTTGGTTGTATTTGATGTCCAGAGTTCTGCTTTTTGGCAAGAAGCACAGTGCAAGTTTGTCTAAGAAAACGTGCCTTAAACATAGAAGTCATTGCAATCATCGGGGTTTTATACATGAACATCGTTATTTATCTACCACTTCATTGATATCATCAACATAAAGATACAGGAAATAACCCTGAATTTTCATAAGTCATATACCATATGTACATATACAATATTATGCTACACATTTTTTCATTTGATTCCATAACTTGCTTTTCATTGCTTTCACCAAAGCAGATCATCTTTTTATTTGGTTATGCTATTTTTCTTGTGTAACTAATGTAGAATGTTATCTTTGCCAAGATCTTATTTGAATATGAATCAAGCACCCCTGAAGCACTTCTATTATTCAGAACATTTAATACGCTAAAGGTTTTACCACAAACCACACTGAGCACAAAAAATAAAAATAGCAAAACTAATTTTTTTCTACATTTGGATGGTCCAATTGGCCTTTACTTTAATTAGAAGCAAAGATGATAATATCATCTTAAAAGAGAATACAAACGTTTTGACAATAACCCAATGTAAGACATGAATGTAACCATAGCATTTGTTGTTTATCCTCAGTATTGAAAAAGACACTAAAACAAAGGGAATTTTTATTTTCAGACACTAGGCACATAAACATTGCCAAAAGAACTTAATTAGATGTGAGTTTACATGTTTCATTTCGAAATTTGAATAGTTTTAGATCTGAATATTTTAAAAAATACTACCATAGTGTTGTTTTTCTTCAAAAAATATGTTATTAGCACGTCATCTTTCTTAAAAAGAATTTATTAAGACCTCATAGTCTCATTTTTTAAATAATTTTTCTGATAAATTGTATTAACAATATTAACAATTTTATTTTAAACTTTTGATTATGTAAGAATTTCCTAATAAAATTCATAATTTTTCAAAAATATTTTAATACTGTGACTTATGATAATATATTAGCACTAATACTCAGATATTGATTATTGATAAGTGGAAATGACATTGGACAATATTAGAATTTAATTTGTTATATACATTTTGGGGAGATGTAAATCATATTTTACCTATTAATATGAAATAAATTATTTAAAAATCTACATTTCACTTGATTTTTAACTTCAGAAATCGTTATAAATTGAACATGACACTTCTAAAGTCATCTCAGCTGTGTATACTGACATATTCAGACCCTAAATTTCAGAATCTTAGGCCCTATCTAAACAAACCACTCATCCTTACAAGACAAATTGCAAGTTATTATGCTGCCACTAAGTTAAAGAACCATCTTCTACTGGGATAGGTTACATAGTTACTGTGAAATTTAGAAATTGTGGGCATAGAATAATTAATTTTGGCAACCTTTGGCCTCTGAGTACCAAAACTACGTTAGTATGGACATCAGAAACTCCAAACGATTTATATAAACATGAACTATGACTTAAACATCAGAAGTGATGCATTTATACATGCATACAATGTAAATTATTATAAACCCAAGAGAAAAAAAAAAGGTAAAACTTACTGTTAATAAAATTACTCCTAAATTATTTTGACTTTTCAGATCCAGAACTATATCAATTGCAAGAAATATTTTTAAATTTGGATAGTACATAAAAGCCTAGATATAACTTACTAAATAGTCATTTTTCAAAATCATTAAATCGTTAGTAATTACATACTTCTTAGCCTGGTAAAGATAGTCCATACCGAACACATAAATGAGTGGAATGAAAAGATGTCAACAATGGAAATGGTGATGGATTTTACTAGATCAAACCAACTGACATTTTATAAAAATTTTCATTTCCTACATTGTATATTATCGAAACTGACAAAAGTAAATACGTATTTATACTCTTCAAATTTCCCAGGGTCGTTTTTTTGAGTAGAATAGCAGTCTGTTTAACTTTTATTTGGGAATTTGCTAGAGCAGACAGGAAGTTGTGCTAGTCTTTTCTCCTTACATAAAAAAACAAGAGCTCAAAGAATTAGTACTAACAAAATGTTTATTTAAATACATCAAGTAAGTTGTAATTTTTTTAATCAGAAAATTCCTTAAAAATGGATAGAAAGCTGAATATCAAGCTCGTGAAGTTATTCATTCCAAAATTTTGACTTTATTAGTGCTGTTATTTGCCCTATCTTTAGAACACATTTTACACTATCATCTTAGTCACGCATAGAAGCCCTGGTCTTAAGAGCCCAATAATGTTCCTGATGTAAGAGAAAAGACCACAATGTCTTGCCTCTCAGGAATTCCCTTCCCCTCCCACACTCATTCAAGCCAGATCCACAGCTATTCTGTGTATTAGACCGAAGTTTTAAGAATATTCACATAGAATTTGTCATTTTGTTTGATTTATTTTTTCTCTTACTCATTTGCCTCAGAGGCCCAGATCTTTACCTTTCTAATAAACTCTACCCCCAATGAATTACATGACAGAAACCTGGAGTCATTTTCTTTTTAAAATATATTTTTTTAAATAGAAGGCATTCTCTTACATATAGTCAGAAAATGAGTGAGGAATTATTTGAGGCAAGGTAGAAAAGAATTAGAATTATAAAGGCCTCCATTTTCTGAGACTCTGAAGACACCAAGGGCATCCTCCTCTTCAGATGAAAATCATTAAGTGAATGTTTATCTAGAAAATGTAGATTTCAAGAAAAATGCTGAAAAACTTGTGGGGGTAATTACTATTCAGCAAAGAAGCAGCTGCTACTCAGTCAGGATTCTCTCTCTGAAAAACAACAGTTAACACTGTGGTTGTATTTTTTCTGATGTATTGCCTCAAAACATTATCAGAAAAGAGTACAATATTTTTGTTAAGTTGACTTAAAATCTTATGTGTCATTTCATTGACTGTTACTGTTTCTTGAAACCTTGTTCATGTTTTAGGTTTTCTGACTTGAGTTTAGAGATATTCCAAGCAGATCAGTCTAGCAAATTCAGAATTGTGGATTTAATCAGTAATTTCTAGGTATGTGTAGGAACATATTGCATGAGACAGTAATGTAATTTGTGAGAAATGTCTACACACAAGCTTTCATATACCTTTATTCTGTCTTTAGAATTTGGAATGATGGGAGATCATACAATTAAAAGTCAGCGACCTCGATCTGTTCATGAAAAAAGGGTCCCTCAGGAACAAGCTGATGCTGCTAAATTTATGGCACAAACTGGTAATACGTTAGTTACATTTTTCTATTTCTTGTTGTTAATTTAATGAAACCACTGCATGTTTTCATAATCTTTTGCTGCACATTTGTCAGTTTTTGGAGCTGATTTTTTTTTGAGCCATTTTTTTTTTTTTGTCACCAGTTAAAGTCCATAAATAAAGTAGCTGTGAATTGAAAAGTGCACAAGAAGTGTGTCATAATTATTTTGCTTTCTGTATAGGGCAATTAGGATTTACATATTATTATTTACTTAGGTTCATTAATGATTTAAAATGTATCATTAAAATTTTAAAGAAACACGACAGAACTATTACTTCAATAATTACTTGATATAAGACTTTCAAGAATTATAATTTTAAATTGGACTTTACATGTTCTAATTTAGTTTAACAAAATAAAATATCTTATAGAATATTGTTCAGGTGTAAATACTATTTATAAATATTTTTGATGGTTAAAATATATAGAAATTATTTGGAAACTTCTTTTAGCATTTAATATTTTTTATTTGAAGAGTTTGTTATGTAAGCTAAGCAATAAAAAATTGACAGTCTATGGTAACAAGTTTTAATACACTCCAAATAATTAAAAATAAACAAAAATGACTTTCTGGTTTATAAAAACTTTAATTCTAAATTAATCAGATTACTTTTAAAAACCTCTCTTCAAATATATACATATATATGTGTGTATATGTATGTATGTAACGTATATAAATATACAAGTAGTCTTCAAAAGGTTCATGGAAAATATGTATTATAAAAAGACTATGAATGGATTTAAAATGATTGTATCAAAATAACTAAAATTCCACTTTTCTATGAACCTTTTGAAGTCTCCTGTAATACCATAATAAGTTTTGAATAAACAAATGTATTCATATTTGGGCTCATTATAATAAATAGTCCATAATTCCATCTAAGGTATATTGCATGTGGCACATCCATAGATAAAATTTTTAAAAAATTTTAAACTGTATCTTGAACATTTTTAGCTGTCTAAATTTGGAAAGTTGAAAATGGTTCTAGCTATATTTTTACAAAGTTTTATACATTTCAGTCTAGACAATTTTACTATTTATAGAGAAGTTTTAGGTACATGACTAGCTCTCTGATCTTGATAAAATTCCTCAAAGAACATTTCTTAGGGTAATATTTATTTAGAAGACTAGATCTGAATCTACAAATTAAAAATGCAAATATTGTTAATAAATTGTATTTCTGGTTATGAATGACTAGTATACTTACTATAGGAGGAAACTTCAAATAGTATGTGGAAAACAGAATTAAAGTATGAGATAATTATGGTCCAAATTAAAAGAAAAAAAATTATGCATGGTGTTTTCATAATGCATATTATCCATGAACTTTTTGTAGACCCCTCATATTCTTTGCAAGTAGATCATATTCTCAGAACAGAACGGTATGTTCTGTGGACAACTTTAAGATTTTTTTAAACTATACATTTCAACTAATTACACAAATGATGAAAACTTGTTTATCTGGACTACTTTTGACTCACCTTCTTATTTAGGAGAAGGAGATTTATGTTTTTACCACTTACTTGAACAAGACTAAAATACATGACCAGGTTCAGGCAAATTTCTAAATGTATTTTTCCCCTTTACAATGCACAGAAAGTCTCAATCATTGAGCTGAAACTTGGGGATATTCCACTCTAAATAGATGCATAGGTCATAGGCTGACTGGTTAGCCTCCTAGATATCATCTCTGGAGGGCATTTTTCCAAGATTAGAATAGAAGCAGTTTCTTTGTGCAAAAGAGGTGGCAGGTATTCATTTACTGAAGTTCCTAAAATTAGAGTTGGTGAAGAGTGAATTGGAGAGCCATAGCTTTAAACATCTAATAGCGTAGTAATATTAGTTTATGCATAACTGCTATGCAATTTGGCTAGGAATTTTTGTCCAGAATCAGTTTGTGGATTTGTCTATACAAATCCTTGCCTCAGTTTACCTTGGTTACATATACCAGGAAAATTACAGCAAAAACCCTTTTTGCAAATTTGAATTTCAAAGAAATGTTTTCTTGGTGAGAGAATTATTAATTTCAGTTTTTGTTTTTATTCATTTCTTTCCCAGGCATTGTCCAACATTGTCTAATATATAGTAACATATAACATGGCAAATAGATGAAATTTGGTAAACAGACTCATGTGGAGCTTTAAAATCATTTTCTCATATCATTAAAATTAACTCAGAGAATGCAATGCACTTCAAAATTAAAGTTCTGTATTAACTGGATGTTTGAATTAATAAATCATTAATGTAATTTTATTTTAAACTAGATAGTACATGTAAATAAAAATAATCATAAAATTATTTTAAAATGTAATTACCATAATGATATAAGAGCAAAACTGCATTATTTTAAATAATACTTAATATTCAAATTTCAACACTAGGCAATTATTAAGTTAAAAAGAGTTTTTTTCTTAAATATTTATTGACACTACTATTTCTTTAGGTGTTAAGGTAACCAAAAACCACAGGTAAGTGTTGCACAATAAAATTATGACAAATTTTAAGCTTTATGTATAAAAATGTTTTCTGTATTTGTCTTTCAAACCAAGATACAGATTTTCCACATATGAACAATCATAAAAATTTGCTAGCAGCAACTTGAGAATAAGGAATAATAAAATAAAGATAAGATAGAGTAATAATTAAAGGTGATATACTTTTTATATTAATCATATGGGAAAAAAAACACATGCAAGCACAGTTATAATTTAAGAATTACTTCTCAAAATGAGTAACCTGGCCTCTCTAGTTCATATGATCTGTATACAGTATAACTAAAACTCAAGTTTTCTGTATAAAATGTGTTGACTTTAAATATATATATATATATATATATATATATATATATATATATATATTATGTTTGATGACATAGCATTGCTTTATCAAAATAACTAGATTATTTTGGTTAGTCCAGTAGTTGAGATAAGCTAGTTTAAACATAAATGACCATCCTATAATAGTCAAAGACAATCAATTATTTATTGTTAAGAAAAGTAAAATAAAATCAAACAATGTAAATATAAGTATTTAGTATAAACACCTAAATTAAATAGCAATAAGATGCTTAAGGCATTTCTGTGACACTTACTGATGCTACTAGCATCATAGTCATCAAATGATTTTAAAATATATTTAGAAAAGTAGTGTTTAATTACAGTGTATTAGGCTTATAGCATGATATCAAAAATAAAATGTGTTTCTAATTTCATGATTTTAACATACTAGCAAAATTTTATATTAATGTTTTGCTCATAATTTAAAATGTACTCTCATGCATATCTGACCCAGCCCACCATGTTTTGAAGTAGGTATGTAGGTATGTTTCTCATCTTATTGAAGAGATTCATGCAAATAAAGTGACATTTTTAAGGTCACAGCTAATATTCAGTAGCTTTCCATCAAATACAGGTCTTCTGACATCAAGTGCAATCCTTTTCCAGTTTTCTCTCATATTTTATGCCTAAAGAGCCAAAAGTGTGCCTTAGATACTGAAGACTTCTAGGTGACCTTTAACATGGCTTTTCAGTTACAAACTGTGGTAACAGACAAGTTTGTGCTATCTCAAATATACATATATTAAAATTAGTATAGTTGTGTTATACTTTACTGATTTAACTTAATTGATTTTTCCTAAAAATATTTTTCTCATAAAGTATGTTAACACCTTCTCACAATGACCCAATGTGCTCACCTGGAATGACCTTCACAACTTTAGAAATAGGAAAGTGGCTACATGGAAATAAGGAGTATTTGGTGGAAACATCACTTGAAACTACAGCATTTATATTAAAACAAAATCATTTTTGCTGATAGGTCACCATACTAGTGGCAAAATTTGATTCAAAAATTTAAAGTCAATTTGTATTTTTCTAATTTATTTTTGATCAACAGAATAAACCTTCAGTTTGAGGGACACTGGTAAAGGCCAGTTCTCAGCATTCATTATCAGCCTCTCACATCTGGGTGCCATGCCTCTTCAATCTCACTGCATACACTCAGAAACAAACTTACTTTTAAATATTTGTACAAATATGCATTTAAATGTAGGACTAGATCTTGATTTATTACTTAGTTTAATTAAAATATATTTTCTGTCATTATAAAAAAGCAAGAGAAGAGAAGAACTGCTTTTGTGGCAAAATAGAACTAATTTTATTAATAACTTTTATCATTTCACTTATTACAGTCTTTACATTGTTCATAATTTTCTTGCTTTTAGTTAATAACTTACAACCATAACATACATTTATGCTTCACTTAATCTCATTATAAACAAAGTCTGGGATACCATTTAAACATTTGCATTATGTTTTCCCTAACTTTAAGCTTAAAGTTTTCATCGCTAAATATACATATATGTGTGGATATTTTATAACTATTATCATATTGTTGGGTATATAGAAAAATAATTCTCAATCTTGATAGAAATTTCCTTATTGCAAAATGAAAAAATAATGAGATATGGCTTTAAATTTTATTAAAATGGTCATCCAAGAACATTTTTATGAAATTAGCTATGTATAAATTTGTGAAGGCAAAAAATGCTGAAATGATCAAGAGTGACCTATACAGTACTTTCGAGACAAAGACAGATCACAGCATTGAAAAGCAGTTTTATTTAACGCAATATGTCTTCCCAGTTATCACTGTCTGCTTGCTTATTATATATATTTCGTTATAAATGCATTATCATCTATGCCTGTGGGTGCATAATGCAGACCAGTAAACTCTGTGTAATGGTGCTATTCAGTGTACGGTTAGCAGACTGGTGTTGGCCCACAAACTGTTTGTTATAGGCCCTCAAAGAGGTAAATTGATTACACCAAATTATAAAACCAACTATTTCATCAGCACATCATGTTTTAATCTAGCTGACGGCTTTTTGGTTTTGTTTTTTGACAACACTAAAGAAATTAGTGCGTTGAGTTACATTCTGGTTCAAAACTTCTCTGTCCTTGAGCACCAGTTTGTGGACCAGCTGCGTTGAGTAGCACTGCAAATAATGTCTAGGTCATTCACTAACCCTGCAAAAAAAGAGAAATAGATGATCAGATTCTATCCTTTCAATTTTGTCCCAAAGGCAAATTCTAAACAGAATCCATAGAATATATTTAAACTGCTCCTTGATTTATATAACAAGTAGTACAAAGTTGTCAGAAATGCCTCACCTGTAAAAGTTTTAAATTGCTAAATGTTTAATTTAAACAGTTACTACTAGCAGAAAAAAAAAAAAAAAATGACCAAATTTTGAATTTGGAAATAAGCAACTACAAGTAAAATCATTTTAAAAAATTGTTATTCTGAACATGGTGGCAGAATAGAACTTGAAGCCTACTCCATTGGCCTTAGAAACTCATATCTTTTGGGGACATGTTTTAGATAATGATAGAAATTATGCATAGTTTCAGGGTAAAACTAACCCCAGAAATATTAATAGATTCCGACTTTCACTATCTTTTTAGCACCCCAATTTTTAAGAAAAATTCAATTCCATATAAAAAGAAAGGAATTTTCCTAAACATTTGAATGAAAATCACTTCTATTCTCTAGATTATGTGTAAACTTGTGAGCAGGAGGTTTTAATAGATTACCACAGAATAAATAGCTGTAATAGAATGAGAAAGTAGAACTTACACTAAGAATGAATAATAAATAAGTGTCTGTGTTCAACACAATAAAAATTAGGTGTGCCTAAACTCCAGGGCTCTACTTCATCTCACACTGGAAAGGATGTTACGCAATACAGGACTGGGGAGAACACATCAATTTATTCCTACTCATCAAAGCTGTAAAGTAAGCTTAGAAATAGTTTTTGCTTCGTCTCTCATAAAAGTACACAGTCTTAGACTGGCTTGAAGAGAATCACTTCAACATTCATTTTGTGGTGTTGTTGAAAAATGCTAAATACTTTCTTCATAGTGTCCATAGCACATGTAATGTGAAGAGTAGTTTTGCTAACAAGGTTATAGTGAACTTGGTCTTTGCATGTGCATTGTATGCATTCCTCTTCAAATTTCTTTTTCTCTGAAGTGTTGTGTACATTTTGATGTACTGTCATATTTTTACATTGAAATTATTCTTGCATGTCATAATGTCAGTTTCAGTATAATGCTTTCTACATGAATATTCAAGACAGTATTTCATATTTATTTGTTGTCTTGCACACAGGTGAATCTGGTGTGGAAGAGTGGTCCCAGTGGAGCTCATGCTCAGTTACTTGTGGTCAAGGGTCGCAGGTGCGAACCAGAACTTGTGTATCACCTTACGGGACACACTGCAGCGGCCCATTAAGAGAATCAAGGGTTTGCAATAACACTGCCCTCTGTCCAGGTAGTGTTAGCAGCAACTTCAACTGTGGATGTTATTGAATTGTGTCATGCTACGCCTTTGGAACAATTTGTTAATATACTAATTGAGTATAGGTATTTTAATTATAGTGGATAATTGTAATTCTTATTCAATTGTGATATTAAGTATGGTATTATTTCTGCTTTCAGAGCAGTCAAGAATTTTGTAAGTGATCTCATTCCCTCTGTGAATTTCAGCTTCAATTTTCTGCCTGTTTCTACTTATATTTAAGGTTCTTTCCTGCATTTTAGGTGGTAAAAATGCCCAATTAAATGTTTGAGAACAAATACATTTTCCAGTAAAAATGTGATGATGTGTATCCATTGTTTAAGGCAATGGTTGACATACTCTTTCAGACAGTCCTCAGTTTTTCTGTAACTTATGTCTCCCAACTGGAGAAGATACTGTGCCTGACCAAAGAACTTTCTACAATTCAAATAACCGTCCTCATCAGAGCCAGTTGTTTTGTAAACTTAAAGTCATTCATAAAAACGAGTGAGAGAGAAAGAGATCTTTCATGTTAAATGGAGCACAGCACAATAGCGGGCTCCCTTAAGGTCAGATTTCCATGTTACATCAAAATTTTGTTCTTCAATTGCTGAACACATGCATATTTCAGACATTTCTCCTTTTAGACTCTGACTACCATTTAAAAATAGAAACTAATAAGAATCTGAACTTTCTTTCAAGAAGTCCAAAGTACAGAATGTTCTGAATCTCCAGGTTAATATTTTGTCTAATCATTTAATGGGTGAGTGACTTCAAACTTATTAACTACTGCAGTTGACAATGGACATACATTTACAGCTTTCTAAGGGCCTCCAAAAGGGGGTGAGTATAAAGGACCTGGCACTGCAGCAGCCTTTTATCTGCTAAACTGGGCTTTAAAGTTTCCTAGTGAGTTCAATTTCCAGAAATGGCTGATTCTGCACTTGTTAAAAGCTAGAGTAGAGAGTGGGTGGAATAGTGAAAGAGTAGGGACAGTCCCAATTTCCCAGCAGACTAGGCAAGGTTGATCCATTAAACAGCCGTCTGGAGGAGTTGTTGTTTAATGGATATAAAATTTTGCACTTGCAAGATGAAAAGATTCTGAAGATCTGTTTAATAGCAATATGAATATACTTAACTGTATATTAAAAATGGATTGGATGGTAAATTTTACTTTATGTTTTTAATCACAATAGAATAAGAATCTGGAGGAATAAAAGTTAGAGAAAATGGTGGGCAGGTGGAGGAGGAATAATACAGTGAGGTGGGAGATCTCTTTATAATAGAATTGAGAAGTAACAAAACAGTAGATGGAGGTAGAATTAAAGTTAAACAGGGCATAAAGCTGAAGGCTATGAGGAAAAGAAGACAGAATAAACAGGGAAAAAAAACAATAATTGCCACTGGAAACAAAAATCAATGAGGGTCAATGATAAATAAGCAAGAAAGAACATGAAAAGTTATTCAGAGGAAAAATACAATGCTTAAAAAGGTCATGGAAAGGGAAAGACAATGAAAAAAATAATAAAACTGGTGACCATAGAGCAAACAGATTGTAAGGAGATGATGAATTTGGAAATGAAATCTTCAGTTCACAGGAGCAAATGTGTGTGGATGCTCATGTGGGTGTGGGTAGATTGGGTTGTGTGGGAGAGTCCTTAAAACTAGCCCTTCCTTACACCATTTATATAAGGAGCTCCAGAATTAAGTTCCCTGTCCTTGAGAATGAGAAATGTGTGAAGAGAGAATTAAGTAGCACTTGATGTATATGTGATGAAGAGTCACACAGATAACATAAATTTATCTCATCAGCATCTATTTAAATAGCTATGATCCTTTCGGTATATAAGCCTAGAGCCTACTGGCTATTGGTTCCCCAAATGGGAGTCTGAGTGACTCCGGAAGTGTTCTCTACAATTCTTTATTCCTAGCCTACTTTCCAGTCACTAGTTTTGCCCATTCATAAGGTTGACATATGGAAGTCTCCCTCCTTCTGCCAAAGACTGCTGATTAAAACCTTCACTGGGCAAGAACAGCATCTGTAGTGGGACCAGAGTGCATTTCCAGCATGGACTCCCAAACTCTCTCTTTCACTCTGAGTGTAATGACCAGAAAACTGAATAATGTTCTCTTATCATAAAGTTCTTCTTGATTTCTTACATCTCTTATCATCATAAGTACTGAAGAAGTACTTTCCAATTACTGGTTTCTCTTCGCCTTCACATACGTACTTTTTGTCTTTCTGAATTTGTGTTAAATATCACTGATAATAGGAAAAGCATGTTTATTCACGTGTAGTTCAGATTGTTGAATTAAAGAGAATAAATTGTTTTGTTAATTACTTTTTAGCTTATCAAACATTAAAAACAACTTACCAACTTCATTGTTTTAAAAATGTAGAATACAGTAAATATCTCACTATAGGAATTTGGAATTCCTTCTATATTGTTACTTTATTGAGTATGAAATATTTTCTGTTCAATACTTTGTTTTTTTATTATTTGCCATGGTCATAAATATGACCTATATTTTCAATCTAATATATCCTGACAAAAGTGAACTTAAAAATTTTAAACAATATTTTAAGCAATATAAATATAATTTCTAAAATAATAGAACAATAATAAATTAAATAAATAATAAAATAACACCTGGAGACATTTGTAAAATAATAAACTTCTAAGAAGAAAATGAGCTCAGAAATCAGTAACTGACTTGTCACACTGTGGATACTCAGATGTAATTGGTATTTAATTAATTTAATGAAAATGGCATAGAAGAAGAATGACTTGAATGTTAAATCGCTTTTGACAAAATATGTGGAATAATAGAATTAGAGTTTATGTTTGATTGCAGTATAAAAGACTAATCAATAGTATTATGCATTAATTACCTTTCTCCCATACTATTCAAATAGCAAAGAAGGGCTTTCTTTCTTTTTTTTTTTTTTTTTTTTTTTTTTCCTGAGAGAAGTTTTTTACTACAGGGAGTGTGCACTCACCAGAAAGACCGAGAGAGGCAAGGAGACAGAAGGTGAGAAATCACCGCCCCCAGGGAGGATGGCCACACTGCAATCCCTTCTCCTCCATTCTCCTCTTGGCATCTTGGGCATGCATGCTCACGTGCCTGGCATAAGTTTAAGCCACCGAGTCCAGGACTTGAACCGCGATTGACTACATGGGAGTCCAGCAACATAGCTATTACATCAACTGCTGGTCCTGAAGGGTTTTCTTAAATAAATTCCATAATAATGTGTTACTTCTAATATGGATCCTAAGATATTTGGCCTTTTGTAAAATTTTTTATTTGGACATTATACACTTTCAAAAACTCTTTTAGGTAGATTCACAGAAAATAAATTGAGAAAAGTGGAGATATCTATTTAATTATATGCTTACTTTTCTAGTTGATAACAGTTTTACAATCTACTCCAGTTTCTCAACATTTTTTCATTTTTTAAAATTTTGATTTACATTTTATCACATCTTTACATTATATATTTCTTTTTCCAACACAAATATCATGCGTGTTAGTCAAGATAAGGATATTATTATATACATTATCATCATCAAATAGCTTCTCATTTTTTGTCAATTGAGCATATTTTACCCGTTTTTTTCCTTCCATTTCCTTTCCTTCCCTTCCATACTAAACATTTTTTCCCACATTTTCTTGATTCATGACAGATCTTAAAGTATGGACAAAGCTAGAATCTAGTGACAAGTTCACTGTAATTTTCTTCTGAAACATTTTTTTTCTCTCTCCATTCCCCCTTTTACTAAAGAGAGGTATAAACTAACTTATTTGCAAAAAAAAAAAAAAAAAAAAAAAAAAATAGGTTAACCTCAATTTGGTCTGTTATTTGCGCAAAGCCCCCCCCCCCCCGTAAGAATTCAATTTCCGATGGACAGTGGCAGATACTATTGCATTATTGAATTTATGCAAATACCCATTATGTCACAAAATAAGAATGCTCTCAAGTATCTATCTTGCTATTGCAAAGGGGTCAGGAAAAAAGAAAAGTTTATGTTTCAATTAAAAAAACCTTTTTTTTTTTTTTTTTTTTTTTTTTTTTAACAAATTGCTGAACCCAACAGCTCAAAAGAAAACAAAAGTCTTTAAATCTGGAAGACAAAGAGCTATTGATGTTTTGATCTCAATAAACTTTTGTTGTGGGGGAGGGGGGCGTCCTGTGCATTTTGTAATGTTTATGAGTATTCCTGGCTTCTACCCACTAGATGCCAGTATTGCCCCTCTTTCTCCTGAGCGTGACAAGCAAAAATGTCTCCAGGTAATAACAAATGTTCCCTGGTAGGAAAAATTGCCCGAGTGAGAACTGCTGTTCTACTCTCTCTATATATACTAATCCTTGTAGAAATTTATGCAGATTAAGGAATGGTTTGGGTTTTGGGACTTTTTTGCCAGTGTCAGAGTTGTCATATTTATTTCTTTCTTAGGAAAAAAATCCTTGCACATTAATGAATTATTTTATAGAAAGCCTAATCAAAATAGTATAAATTGTATACATTTATTGTAAGATACAGTAGTAGTATATTTTGTGTGTTGTACAGTTTTCTTTTCATATCCAGTCAGTACAAAGAAAAAATATAGCTAGTGTCTATGCAAAAAAAATTTAAAACTTGGTGAATTTGACTTAAATTTATTGGTTTTGTTAGGATAATTTTTCAAATAGACTAGATCATTTATATATTTGCATACTTTATTGCAAAAAAAGAGAACTTACATAGCAATTTTCTATTAAAATAGAAATATTTAGTCTTTTACATAAATGTTATGGATAGCATCTGTAAACAATAAGGTATGTGCTGTAATTTTCTGCTAATTCAGTAGTGTCTAGAACAACAAATTATTAATAATTTCATATCCTTTTCAAATGGAAGAAGTATTTTAATGAGGTGGCTAAGTCATTAAATTTCACCATGTAATAATAAAGACTGTTAAAAAGTATTAAGTAGCATTAATTTTCTGAGGATTCTAGTTTTACAACTTAACTAAGCTGTCAGTGTTACTCAGCATTTTTTGAGACTCATGGAGAAAAACTTGCCAGTTTAGCAGCCTTTTTCCCCTTGGATTGCATAATGCATATAAAACAGTATAATTTGAAAGATGAGAAGAACAGAATCAGCAAAATATATCTCATATAGAAGCATCAAAATTTTATATAGCAAATAGAGGAAGAAAGGCTATTTTAAATGGAGAAATCTTTGGAATTGGAAATAAACATCAAAATTGAGAAGAATATAAGTTTTTATAATGTAAAAAATACATGTAAATTCCTTTTTAAATATTCTACCATAATCAATCAATATATCTATGTGTGTGTACACACACAGATATACATAATTTTCTTGAGGTTAACTAAGACTTACTATTTATTTTTATATCAATGGATATGAATCATCTTTGGTTTTCTCAACCATTTTGGAGAAAAGTGAAAACATTTTAATTTCTCTTATTCTTTTTGTATATGTTATTTAAAATATGTCTTACAACAAATTTTGCAGAATCTTAGAGTTTTTCATGGAATGTTACTCAAATTTGGTTATTCTTTTTGTGTTTAAGTGTATTTTTACAATGTGTTGCAATAACAACACAAATAAAAGGTCCGTCAAATTAAGATTGTCATATATGTGGCCAAATAACAGCTTAGTCAGCAAGAAGATTCTGAACTTAGAGTATTTAGTCACCTATTTCCTGCCCCTTTATGTGGACTACAAATGTTGAGGATGAAACGAACATATTCTGGTCATTTTCTACTCTAAATTTCTAATAATCCCAGTAAGTGTCATATCAAATATCTGAACTCTTGAACTTATATATCGAGAAGTTCAGCATCAAGATAGGCGCTTTTAAACTGAAAAGCAGGTGTTTCCTGGCTTGTTTTTAATTTGTCTTCTCCATGGGGTGCTATTACTTAACTATCCTGAATATTAAGAACTGAAATGAGAGTAGTCATTTACCTGGCATGGAAGAAATCTAGACTTGGAATTCTGATTTTCTTTTATAGAGATATCAATATTTATTCACAGTGGCTATTAAGCAACACATCGTATTATTATTTATGATCATTTTAATTAATCGGAATGGTATATTTGAACTGTTGGTATAGTCATAGTTATGTTTGGCATAAGCATAATTAGACTTGTTTCTTTAGGAATTTATATTAATTAAGAAATTTAACAGTTCAATCAAGTTTTGTAGGAGAAAAAGTATATTCTAATTTTATGGCTGTTAGAAAGAGATCTTCATATTTGCCATTCCTTTGAAGCAGAGGAAAAGAGGAAACTTTTATGCAAGTAAATGCCGTTTGAAATTTCCCTTTTCTTCAAAAGGTGGTGATTCTAAAGCTAACTTATAAATGGCAAAAATTATTTATTTTCTAAAATATGAGATTAAAAAGCTGGTTAAAATGTGAACCAACAATATTCATATTTAAAAAATAATTTCCAATACCTTATGTCTTCAATCCTAAAATTTTATAAGAATTAGAAAAATTATATTGGCTACTAGCTATTTAAATGCAAATTTTACCCCAGAACATTATCTGTTATGAGAAATTTATTTTTCTATAATACTTTGGTTGATATTACTTTGAATTAAAAATAACTCATGACTATTTTACCATGAGACAGGGGAACATTTCCATTTAAAAAAAAAAGGAACAGTTTAAACTTCACGACATGAATATCTGTTCTAATGCAGAAAAAAGCACATGCAGTTTTTCATTACTTTAATGAATTTTGAGACTTCTCCATTTTATGGCAAATAAGAATGTTATCTCAACTGAGTTTTAAAAATATCTGCATGTATTCTATTTATGATCTTTTCAATTATAAAGGAAAAATGTATTTTACTTTACCCCTCTGCTTCTGTTGTTGAAGCTTCTTTGCTTTATTACAGTACATGGAGTTTGGGAGGAATGGTCACCGTGGAGTTTATGTTCATTTACATGTGGTCGAGGCCAAAGAACAAGAACAAGGTCATGCACCCCTCCTCAGTATGGAGGAAGGCCGTGTGAAGGGCCTGAAACTCATCACAAGCCTTGCAATATTGCTCTTTGTCCAGGTGAGCACATTCTGCATTTGGCAAGCTTTGTGTTTATGTGCTTTATATGTGGCTCCTGGTGTACAGGAAGTTTTTTTTTTTTTAAGAGAATAATGTTTCTTTAGTCACAGTGGAACATGTGTCCTTTGGTTATTGTTCCTTGCCTAAAACTGCACACTTTTCATGATTTTTTTTCCCAAGTCTGTCATATGTGGGATGTGTATGTGGTGTGTTTCCTTGAGTGAATACCAATCAATTTTTATTTTTATTAGATTTCTATAAATGTGTTATTAATGTTTTGCATTAAGATTTAATCTACACATGGCTGATCCTCTCAGGAAAATTTCAAGAAATGCTAAAGGCTTGAGGTTGATTATTGCCTTCACACTGTAACTAGAGAGACGTGATTGAGAGGCACTCCTTTGAATGCTATTCTCTCATACTCATGTAGGTAACTAATAGAAAAGGGAAAGTTATATGCTTTATAGTGGACAAAAATTAATATACTGGGGACCAGCAGTTGTCGTAATGGCTATGTCACTGGACTCCCATGTACTCGACCGCAGTTCGAGTCCTGGACCCGGTGGCTTAAACTCACACCAGGCGCATGTGCGTGCATGCCCAAGATTCTGAGAGGAGAATGGAGGAGAAAGGATTGTGGTGTGGCATGGCCATCCTCCCAGGGAGTGATTTCTCGCTTTCTGTCTCTCTCTCTGTTTCTGGCGAGTCAATGCGCCCTATAGCAAAATCATCTCAAAAAAAAAAACTATATGTATATTGTTTCCCAGTCTACTTTCCATGAACTTTTTTAGGTATAAAATACTTGAATGTCACCAAGTAAGGAGTCTATATTGTTAAAATTCAGATATAATATCTCATTTTCATAAATTGATATAGTTATGGCCTTATGTAAACAATAACTTACATGGGTTTTCAAGCTGCTTGAGTTTAATGTTATTATACTACAGTGGATTCACTGTAAGACCACTAAAATTACATGATCTCCTTTCATATAGATCCTTCATTTTCAGATAATATGCTTATATTATTTGTAAATGTGGTTTAGGTCATATTCTCTCATAAGAGAATATTATGGACCTACACTTGAGTATTTATAATGTATTATTTTCGTCCTTGAATTTAGTCAGATCGTAAAGAATAGAAAATTTTTACCAAATCTTATCCCAATATATTATCTGACAACGAACACTAGTAACTATGCTTTAGAAAAAATATTTTTAGGACCCAGCTTCTGTGTGAGTCCTAAATGATGTGAAGATGCTGCACTCCATAGGCTGAGACCACACGTGAGGCTGGGGTTTAATTCCCACTCCAACCTAAAGGCTGCATGTGGTGACATGCATCTGTAATCTTAGTCACTTGAAAGACTGAGAGAAATGGTTGCAAATTTGAGGCTTGCATGGGCAACATGGTGAGACCATGTCTAAAAAAAACTGGGTGCTGTGGTGAATACCTGTACCTTCCCCAGAATTCCCAGAATGTTTTCATTCTATGCCCAAACTTTTGGCATTATGATTCTAAATTATATCAGATTTATTTGGTGAAACAGTTGCAATTCTCCTTAATACTAATTGTTTCATGACTAAACTCAAGTTCCTTCACTGAATATAAAAGCATTATCAAGTAACGACTAAATGTGAGGTACTACTTAAAAAACATGCAGTGTCCTTAAAAGACTCAGTTATAAGCATGTGAAATTTTTAAAGCAATTCTGAAAACATTTACCAACAGCTGCAATTAAAGGTGGCAATTTAAGGATTCAGTGGTTTTAACCAACATTTCTTCTAGCTATCCTGAATCCTGAAGACATCATCTTAAGGGATAAAGTTATGATAGGCTCCATAATGAATAATAGGACCTTTGGTTAGGTCTTTGATTAGACCTAGGAAATGCAGACAAGAAGACAGGACACATTTGAAACCACAAATTATATCTTCAATGACTCACCACTTTTGCAGGATATGTTTACAAGTTTGAGAAAGCCATCTGCCTAGGATCCATATAAAATGAGAAGAAAGAAGAGAGCAGCAGATACTAGTTTGAGTTATTGGTAGCTAAGTTGTACACTCTGTCTGATAGTGGGGACCGATGCACCTAGAGCAACAGAAGGAAGTCACTATTGTTTATTCACTAGCTCTTAAACATAAAGCTGTTTCCTCCTGCTTTTTTCAACTGTACAAATAATTAAGTAAAATGCTATGGAAGAATGTATGTGTTTCTCTTATCTCACCAAACTCAAACTCAAAGCTAAGGCTAATTTGTGTGTTCTATTTTCTCTAAATTCTCATTGCAGTCACTAAGTATTGAGTGTGTAATGGCATTAATTTAAATTTGAGGATAAGGAATCTCTCTTCCATTTCCTGTTGCTCTCTCCATAAAACTTCATCCTTCGTAGTATCCAATAAATTAATATTTAATGAATTTTCTTGACATGCATGCATCCAAATTTCTACTTTTTATCTCAATTTCTAAAGGACATTTCCTATCTCTACTTAGTAATACATTAAGGTGGTATAGTGGAAGGATCTTAGACTTTTCCAAGAGAACAAATATATTTAAATTTAGATTTTTCACTTTTAAATATGCGTGTGTTACTCTTCTGGTCCTCAGCTTCTTTATCTGTAAAATGAGGTAGTAAGGATACCCACACTACAAGACTTTCCAGAAGACTGTGTGAGATCCTGCAAGGGAGAGAACTTGATAAATACTAAATGCTGTGAAAGTATTAGTTTTTTTTACTCTTGATAGCAAGAGAAAGCCCAAATAGGAAATTGTGGGATATCTCAATAAAAAGTGTAAGAAAAAAACTTAACTAAGGAATTTTGGCTCGTGCTAGATGGTTTTAGGGTAGTTTTAAGGAAGAAGGGTTTTGTTCTGGATTGGATGCTATTTGGAAAGGGGAACAATTATCTGATTGGGTGCATTGATCAATTATCTAGGCGGAGGAAAGACTAGTTATAATTGGTAAAGAAGTAGCAGTTGGTTAATCATAGTAGCTGAGGGGGGAAAATGTTGGTACTTTGTTGGTTGCAAGACCAACAGAGACTTCCTTCTGGACTCTGTCTTCAATGGTTTTTATGTTTATTAATATTTGACTACAGAAAAGTATCAGATATAATAAAATGTTTGCATTTTCTAGTAGGCCCTCTATTAAAATTATATATATATATATATACATATATATATATATATATATATGTTCTCAAGTAAAATTTATTTAACTTTTTCCAAAATTAAATATTTCAGAAAATATACAAGCTTACATTCTTATTTCAAAACTTTCAGTTCTATCATAATTTTCTTTATCATACTTTAGTAATAATATTTTCCTTTAGTCAGCAGTTGAATATTGGAATAGCAAATAATTCAAGTTTGGTCTTACTTGTTTTTTTTTCAATTTTGGAATTTATTATTCTGACATGTACTTATGTAGTAGAGTATAAATAATATTGAAGAAACAGATAAGTAATAATTGAGTAACAGATTAAAGACTAAAATTCATGAAAGATCTATTAGTATGTATGTAAGTTTTCATTTATATACTGGAATATATATATATATATATGTGTATATATATATGTGTGTGTGTATATATATATATTATATATATATATACATATATATATATATATATATATATGAATGAATTTAATTATATTATTCCATGGAAAACAGCATGGTCTGCAACTCATAAGACATGGATTAAGGTTTGGTGCCAATCCTTAATTAGAAATATTTACTTAGGCAATTTATCCATCATCTCTATTTCTCGATTTTCTCATTTATAAAATGGAACCAATATTCATTACCATTCCATAGCATAGGATGTATATATAATTAAAATTAGACAGAAGGACTGTAAAAAGTATAAAACTTGATATAAAGTGAATGATATCATGATATACATGTGACTATTACTTTAAGAAATTTGGGGAGAAATAGGTTTAATAAATTCAATGTACTTTGATCATTTTTTAGCTCTTCAGCTATAATCAAAGACTCAGATTTCTTTTTTTTTTTTTTTTTATTGCTAGAGATCATATGCATTTACCAAAAGAGAGAGAGGCGTAGGGCAAGTAGGTGGCGTTATGATTAAGGTGCTGGACTCCCACATGGTAAACTGTGGTTTGAGTCCCAGACTTGTTGACTTGAAACTCATGTCAGGCGTGTGTGCATGCAAGCCCAAAATCCCAGGAGGAAAATGGAGGAGAAGGGTTTGCAGCGTGGCCATCCCCATGTAGGGGTGATTTTTCACTCTCCCTCTCACTGTCTGTCTCTGGTGAGCACACACATTTTATGGAAAAACAAACAAACAAACAAACAAAAAAAACCCCAAAAAACAAAAAACAAACAAACAAAAAACATTAAAAAAGAGAGACAGAGAGAGAGAATTTCCAATAAGGCATGTTCACACCACAATCCTTTCTCCTTTTTTCTCTATTTCTCTATCAATCAGGATATAGGGCATGCATGCTGATGTGCCCAGCATGCTGTTTTCAAGTCATAAGGTCTGGCACTTGAACCAGAGTAATTCTTTTGGGATTGGGCTACCTAAGCACCTGACTTAACTGAAGTACTAGGAAGCTGGTCTTCTGGGGGATTCTTCTCTCCTTCATTCTTGTGTAAGGAAGAATTACTTACATACAATGTGTCCATGGATGGGGCTCCCACTGGTCATCCTGCCTTTGAGAAATGCGTTCTGATGAGCCCAGACCCTCTTTGAGTGATCTGTCTGGTTATAGGTTCCAGGTGTTTTGTATACCCTAAGAAGGGGGAAAGAATTGCCCAAGACTAGGTTCTCAGGAATACAGCTGGTTGCTTTAAATAACAAAGATCTCTGTTATGTAAAGCATCAGGTTTCAGTCTCTATGGACCTAAAATTTTGGCATTCATGGGAGGAAGACCTGACAGTGGTTCCTCTGTGGGGAGTCCTTCTGGTGAAGACAGTGACTACGAAAATGCTAAACGCTTGCCTGACCTTGGTTCAGAGGTCTCTGACCATCTCTGCATGAGGATATTATGATTTGAAACTCTAATGCTGCTTCATTAATCTATTCTTTAATTGATTTGAATATTAATCTTTTTAACCAATACTCTGTTGTGTGGCAATTGTATTTGTTAGTGTCATTTTAATTTTTGTTATGGTTTTGATGATCTTTCAGTTCTTAGCTTATAAGATTTTTTAAATTAATTGTGTGTTTATTATCTTGTCTTGCTTTCTTTTACTATTTAGTGTTTTCTCATTTTAACTTTCTTATCAACTTCTAAATACTGCTTAATCACTTGTTTACATTTTAAATTCCAATTTTTAGAAATGATATTGAATTTTGATTTTTTTATAGTTTATTTTAAAATGGCAAGGGTGAAACATAGATTTTTGCCCCTTAGCATATATCCAAAGCAAGATGTTGGACTGTTTCACATTTCAGTCTTGTATCCTGAAAGGGATTTTCCACATCCTTGGGTAATGCCCCTCTCAATACAAATCTGAACTCTCCAACTTTGATATCACTAAACCAGAAAACTTCAACGCCAAGGGCCAGATTTATATTCTCCATCTAGCTCTTCCCTATATATAATTTAATCGATCACAGTATTCAACCCAGATCAGTCACTGAAATTATAGTTTTATTATCCAAAATATTCATAACTTTATGGCCAGAACATAATCCCATTGTAGTTATTGTTCTCTAAGATTTTCTATATTGTCATCAGTTATTTCAAAATGTGAAAATAGACTAAAAAAAACCAGTATTTTTAATTAAAAAGTATCATAGAATTTAATTTGTCCCTTATACCTGGGTGACAGTTTTTTCCCCTAGGTGAACACAGTTGCAATGTGTGGCAGACGGAAGTTCATCTAATAATATAAACCCCAAGAATCCAGCAATTTAGTCTTTTAAATCCTCTGAGTCCAGAAAATGTGCTAATTTGTCACATTGCTGAAGTGAAACTAACTTTTCCAAGTGTAAAATAGATTTATAAAGACACACATTGCATGATAGTAAGACAGACTTAACATTCTCAGCTTGGAAACACAGCCTTAATGTTCACTATTCTTAGTCACCTTTGTAGAAGGCAATAGGCTTTGGGAGTTTTTAAGTTGGGAAATAATATTAGATAAAAGAAATATTACTGCAAGTACTTATGATTGAAATAAAGATAAATTGAAAAGCCTAAGAAAATGCTGATTCTGACTTGGCTGCATATTATAGAAGAAATATGTATTCTAGTGGAGTGTTTACCAAATGTTCCGTGAGGAAAAAAGAAAAAGAGAAAGAGGAGGAGGTTATATTTCAAATACATTTGTGGGGCACAGTTTTAAGCAAAATATATTTAATGCATTACTCCTTACATTATGTTTAAATTGGCATTTCAAATTCAATATTATAAAGATAGAAATTTGTATCAGGGCTGTATACTCCTATACAGACGTGCCTGAACATTAGTCTAACCCAGTTTACCTTTACCTGTTTGATTAAGCCTGAACCCTACAAATCAATCAACACTAACCTATGGATATGCACTCTACATCCAGAACATGTTACAAATTTATCTACTTTCTCCTTTGCCCACTAATGCCACCATAATCCAAGCCACAATCAACTGTCTGGACTAATATATAGTCCTCTAACATTTTCTAGAACCTACTCTTACCCATATATAATTCACTGAGCACACAGCAGTAAAAATAAGTTTTAAAGTGTTAATTATGTCATATCACCTTTCTACTTTAGAATGCGCTCGTGGAGAGAATTGGGCACATGGCCTACAAGGTCCTGTAAGCCTTAGCTTCTGCATATATCTGAACCAGTCTCCTGCACTGTCCCCAGGACCCCCACAGCCCCAGCCTTTTATGTTCTTGAATGCACAGAGGTTTCTTGACTTCAAGACTTTTCACCTGGGCAGAGCTCTCCACAAATCTTGAATCACAGATCTTCAGTCACCGGTGGCTTCTAATGATGCAGACTCAGTCCTGATACTGACTCCTCGCAGAGGCCTGACTGGGCATTCTTAATCATTCGTGCTCTTTACCATGCTGTCCTCATGTACCTCTAGCTAAAACTCTTGTTGATTTACTTACTGATGTGTGTACTGTCTGTCTCCACCACAGCCCCCATTCTGTATGTTCATGAGAACAGAGTCTAGTCAGCCTTTGTCACAATTCCCCAGGGTCTACTAGAGCAGTGCCAGTCATGGTCTAAATTCTCTGTCAGATTATTATATGTAAGTGCGTTCTGAGACTCCAAGAAGACTGTAGAGCCTTTATTTTCCCAACTTCTTGGGGAACTCTTCTGACAGAATCACAAGATGTGAATCAGCTTTCAGTAGACATAGATTTAGAAGTAAAGCTTTGAGACATTTTTTTCTTTTATTTTGCCATTGGGTGTATGTGCTCACAGAAAAGACACAGGGAGAGAAAGTAGGAAAGCACCCCCAAGGGGGGATGGCTACTCTGCAGTCCCTTCTCCATTCTCCTCTCAGGATTTTGGGCACATACTCATATGCACCCAGCATGTTTCTCAAGCTGCTGGTAAGGGATTCACTACCCAGTAGGCTATGTGGTATCCAAACTCCTTAGCCACCATGCCACCAGCTGGCCCTCTTTGAGGTATTTTCAAATTCAGCAGTTTGGAATGTCCTTAGAGGTCTCTCTTGCCAGTATGCAAAGTTCACCGTGCACATGGAGGGGCTTTGGTGAGAAGAGACAGTGAGGATTCTATTGCCTCACCACTCAACCTGCTGAAAACCCAAACCTCTATCAGGGCTAATAGAGTTGCTTCCTCATCATTTTGGCTACCAGTTAAACATCAGATAAAAGGTAAAAAGCTGCCTCTGTACTTCTTGAAGTATCTAGATGAGAGGTTATAAAAAAAGAAATAAAGATATATATGATAATAAACTGTTTTCATTTTTAAACAGCTCCACATTTGTCCCTGAAAGATAACACACATATCCATCTCGAACATGCTTAAATGTCCAAAACAGAACTCTTAATTTCCATCTTCCCCAAAACTCTGTCCTCTACTTTTTTCTTATTTATTTATTTACTTATTTATTTTTAGAGATTTTGCCTTAGGACACATGTGCTTGCCAGGGAGAAAGAGAAAGAGACAGAGATATTAAGAGGGAAAATAAGAAATCACTCCCAGGGTGGATGGTCATGCTATAATCCCTTCTCCTCCATTCTCCTCCCAGGATATTGGGCATGGACACGCCCTAGCCTGGTGTGATTTTTGAACAAACAAGTCTGAAACTTGAACTGCTGTTGGCCACAAGGGAGTCCAGTAACGTAACCACTACACCATCTACTGGTCCTTTTAGTGTTTGCTTGCTTGTTTGTTTTGTTTAGGTCTGTGCCTTAGGGTGCTTACACTCACCGGAGAGAGACAGAAAAGAAGTGAGAAATCACCCCCTGGGTTGATGGCCATGCTTCAGTCCCTTTCCCTCCATTCTCTCAGGGTATTGGTCACATACACACATGCATCTGGCATGATTTTCTTTTCTTTTTATTTATTTATTTTTTAAGATTTTTGCTATAGGGCACATGCACTCATGAGACAGACAGAGACATCAAAAAAATCACCCGCATGGGGGATGGCCACAACACAATCCCTTCTCTTCCATTCTCCTCTTGGGATCTTGGTCACACATGCACAGGCATACAGCATAAGTTTTAAGCTGCCAGATCTGGGACTCCAACAGTAGTAGACTACGTGAGATAGTAGCAATATAACCATTACACCATCTGCTGGTCCCACATCTGGCATGATTTTCAAGCCGCCATGTCCAGAACTTGAACTAAAGTCAGCCAAGTGGGAGTCCAACACCTTAACCACCAACCATCCGCTGACCCATGTCCTCCACTTATTTCTATTCATTAAAATATTACTACCAGGACCAGCAGGTCGCATGTTTACTCCGCTGGACTCCTGTATAGTTGACTGCAGTTTGAGTCCCAGACTAGGTGTCTTAAAACTCACACTGGGTACATGTACATGTGTGCTCAAAACTGAGAGGAGAATGGAGGAGAGGGGATTGTGGTGTAGTCACCTCTCTAGGGAGTGATTTCTCACTTTCTCTCTGTCTTTCTGGCAAGGTCACATGCCGATAGCAAAAATCTCTTTAAAATAAAATAAATAATAAAATAAAATATACTACCACTGCCTGAAATGTTAAAGTATGGTCCCTAAAAAGAACGTGATAATTAATGATTTTTTTTTTTAATTCCAGGATATTAAACTCAGGAAAAAAACCTTTTTTTAAAAAAAGTCTCACATTTTACAGTGAAGGAAATTCTTTCTGTATTTATAGTCTGTCATCTAATCTTTTAAGTTAAAGACATAGAGTCCTTTCCCATTTGACTTCTCAGTTTTCCATTTTTGCAGTAACTTGAACTTCTCACAGTGAAAGAATACTGGGTTTTCACTCTTTTTAAAAAGATACTTAATTAGTTACTTTATCACTTCTTTTGTAACAGTCCAGTTAATGTTCAATAAAAAGATCTTCCCACTCTCAGTGTGAAATAAACAGCCACAGTATCTACTTGATACCTTCAATGTCATTGTTACTTCTTTTCTATAATTGTCTTCATAAAATAAAGTGTTCACATCTAAAACACATGTTTTGGTGATGTTTATGATGGTATTGAACCTCAAATTGTCTCTCAGATTTCTAATACTAAGTCATTCTTGAACTTTAGCCATAATGTAAAATATATACATTGTCAGAAAGAATTGAACAATTAGTATTATAAATGTATAAATTTGAATACTTTATTTTTAGACAAATGGTGATATAGTCTTCTTTCAGGAAAAAACCTGGTGAGCAAAACACTTCAGAAATAGGTATTTGTATTCTTTCAGTAAAGTCTTTTCTTAATTCTTCCAGAAATACAGCCTCATAACAAATGATCCTTTCTCTAATTTCCACATATGACTTACATATTCCCAACTCCACATTTAAAACTTGTCATCTCTTCTTTGCCAGTGAGAGCGTAACCATTACATTTGTAATAAAGCATACTCGAAATTTACTCAAACCAGAATACTCAAGGATATCACACATTCTTTTCTTTTAGATACATAACAGATTAGGTGTTATGACTCATTTTTTTAAATGTGCTACTTCTTGAATGTTCTCAGTAATGTGCATACTCAAACTATATATAAATCCAAAAGATTATAAAATATAGGACCAAAACCCTCTCAGAATGCTTGGGGTAGAGATGGTTCATAATGCAAGCTCAGTAAGTGTTATCTTTGAAATGCTAACAAATTCTGAAATGAAAAACACTTATCCCTAATGTAAAATTAGAAGGGAAATAGAAAATTAATGTTTTATTGATTCACTAGAATTTTCCTGTTGTCTGAATATTGCAGTACATAACATATAAGATTGTAGGAGATATTTTTAATGAAGTGAGATACTAAAATTGCATGAATAGAATGATTAAATTAACGTTTGATGATTTTTAATCTCACCAAGGATTTAGAAAGTACAGCTAGATACCTATTAAACAACTTCCTTTTCAGTAGCAACATATAAGACTCAAAACGAGACTGAAAATACTTACTCATGTTCTTCCAGGCTTTCTCATTTGTTTGGATGGATGTTCACAGCAATATTAGTTCATGTAAGAACTTGGGACTTAGGGTTAATTCTCTTTCATCTGTGATCAGATTGACTAAGAACCATAGAATGATATTGGAAAAAGCAGAAGTCACATGTAAAGTGTGCATCTAACACTTATTTGCTCATTTGCACATTCTAATTCAATAAGTTGTGGTTGAATCCTTTGCTCACCTCTATTTTGTGGTGTATGGGATTATGTCTTTGTTAGTAGTGTCTTCTTTGTCTAAAATTTCCAAATCTCACCATTCTGAATCTAATGTAACTATTCCACAGGTAGATATGATCTGTCCTCTGAAAGCCCAAATACTTCATGTGGACATTTTAAGCTATATTGCCTTTAACCTTTTATTTACTTATTTGCACACATAAATTACTAAATTATAAACTTTTGAGGTTGGAATTTGTGTTCTTTTATCTTTCCATCTCTCATTAACACCTGTCACAGTATTTGACAGAGTATCAAAACTCAATTGAATGAATCAATAGATAAATGAATCTCAATTTGAATCTCTCAAAGACAAATCAAGTTCAGCATTCTATATAAAATTCCAGTCATCTAACACTGGACATCTCAGCTTCATCTACATCTTCTCTACTTCAGCTCTTGTGGAGGATATTTCAGGCATTCCTCCTTCCATCCCACCCAAGTAGCTTTCTAATCTCTGCAAGTGACTTCATCAGCATTGCCTCATCATCCTACCTCAGTCCTCTTCATTTTCTCCCATAATTCTCCCATTTCCAACCATGGAAACTGCAATTTAGAGCCTTCAATTACTTCTTAATGATCTGAGAATAATAGCCAAAATCCTAATAAAGCTGATAAAATGTCTTACAAAAATCGGGTCTCTTTTTTTTGTTTGTTTCTTTGTTTGTTGTTTTTCTTTAACGAGCCCAATCTCCACTTCTACTCTCCACCAATTCTCTCCAGATTCCATTCACAATGGCCTTCATCTAGTTCCTGGAAGGGCCTGATTCCTGTCAAAAGCCCTTATATATTCCTCTACCTGAAACAGACCTTTATTTTATGTATGTCCTCCTCATTTTCAAGGCCTTCTGAACCTCAGTTTGTCAAGGAAGAGGCCCTAGGCTCCCTGACATATTTATCTTACAATATCCTGAAATTATCCTTCTTAGCACTGTTTTATAAATTATTCATTTAGCATGGAATTTTTTGTTGCTGTTTCTAGGGTTTCCTCCCCTAAAATATAAATTCTATGAGGTATTGCTTAGTATTTATGTTGTTTATTGCTCTGTGTACCCATCTTCTTGCCCTAAGGCTTCCATTTTTCAGAGGACAATAAATAATATTTTTGAAGTAATAAGTGAATCAAAAGAGACGTTGAATACATAAAAGTAAATAGAAGTAAGAAAATAAGATAATAATAGTTTGGAGGGTAATAAAGTCTCATGCCAATGTGACCTTCCATTGTATTCATTCAGAATCCATTGACCTGGATTCATCTTTAAGGTTAGTTTTGCCATGCACTTTCTCTACAGCCTTCCCAACTGGAAGAGCTCCTTACACTGTCTCTCTTTTTGCTTTGGTAGTTGATGGACAGTGGCAGGAGTGGAGTTCATGGAGCCAGTGCTCAGTGACATGCTCAAATGGGACCCAGCAGAGAAGCCGTCAGTGCACTGCAGCTGCTCACGGAGGCTCTGAGTGCAGAGGGCCGTGGGCAGAAAGCAGAGAGTGCTACAATCCTGAGTGCACAGGTAAGGCCTGACTCTGAATGTACAGGTTGCCTGCCGTTTAAAACTCTTGACAGAACCATGCCAAACGATCAGGGAATAATAAGGTAATAATAACATATTTCTCATCAATATAACCAATGACACCAGAGCTTTTTTACTATATGTCATTTTAAGTAAAGTAACAAAAATTTAAGAGGTTCTGAGATTAAATACCAATAAAGTTGATGAAGTTTAGTACTGAATTGGGTTTTTTTCAAGTGAAGTTCCGTTTCTGTTTGAAGAATCAGATACATGTATATAAACCTCTATTAATCATAATGCTCTGTAATTGAGCAGTAAGTAAAATAATTGCATAAAGTTTACTCATGGTGGTAGCATAATAAAAATTAAAGGGACAGTGATGTACTTGACTTTTAGTATCCCACGGGCAGTGTATGGTAGATTGTTGCCATTGACCAGGACACATTTCTTGCAGCCAATGGTCAGTGGAATCAGTGGGGTCATTGGAGTGGATGTTCCAAGTCCTGTGATGGCGGCTGGGAACGGCGAATGAGGACTTGTCAGGGTGCAGCCGTAACAGGACAACAGTGTGAAGGAACAGGTGAAGAAGTGAGAAGATGCAGTGAGCAACGATGCCCTGGTGAGAAGGAACTAAAATGTTCTCAATGGAAACATTTCATAACCTAAAAAGAAAAAAAAAGGATTAAAAATATTCTCATTAACTAAGGGTTGTACTTCTTCCATTGCAGGATTGCTAATGATAAGTGAAAATTTGCTTGTTTCTCTATAATAAGGGGCATCCTTTATTTACGTTTTATAAATAGTTCTGTAGGTTTTTAAAGTTATTTGTTGCAAAATGACATTGGAAAATATTATACAATGGTAGCCATACTGAATGGTAATAAGATTATATATAGTTTAAATTGGTTATGGATACTAGTTTTCACTATTTTAGTGACAGATTTGTTTACTAAGAACAAAAACAAGTTTTCTTGCATTACATTGGGTTGTCAGTAAAGTCATGATGCATTTTTTGCATTTTTTCATAGAAACACATAGAAACAAATAACATCATGACTTTTGTGACAACTCAATATATAGTAGAATATAAAGACATAAGTGTTAGATTGCTGAAGGAAAAGATAGGGAGATGATGTTCAAATTCAGACACTTTTAGGCTCTGTTGCTAATGAATCTCACCTTACTGAATGACTTTCAATAATTCCTTTAACTTGTTCTTGTCCCATTTTCCACTGTAAATTTCTATGAGTAACACATTTAAAAATAAAAGCATAAGGTCTTAATTACCATGTAGGACTAGAACTGCTGCTATAGTAGAATTTATATATACATATATATAGAGAGAGGAAAGAATGAAAGCTCAGAAATTACCAAGATTATAAATCATGTATTTTAAACAATCAGTTAGAACAAAGATTTATTAGTAATTATATATATGTTCCATAAAATATTGTTGACACAGTAAGACTCAGTAAATACACGAAAAATTGGGATCTTAGAATATCATAGATAAATTATTATAAACATACAAAAAAGGTGTTAAGATGAAAGTTTCACAGTGGAGTAAACAGGAAACTATTGAACGTAGAGAATTAGAAGGCCCACTTAAAGCCGTTAGTATTTTTCGTGACAAAGAATACTGAACTCTTTATGTGGTTTCTTAGAGTACAGTGTGTAAGCTGATTGCAGAATCTTTCAGGTTGCTTTATAGTTCAGAAAGTTATGAATTTCTGTCTCTAATGTGACTACTACAATTCAGGAAAAAAAATATTCTAAGTGATATCCAGAATACAAAAAAAACCCAATGTGCTTCTCCATAATTAGGATTCTAATGGCTTCCTACAGGTCTCACACTAAAAATATTAACAGAAACTTGATTTTAAGAATATCAGCATAACAGGATCATCAGTTAGCATAATGGCTATGTCACTGGACTCCCATGTAGTCGACCGCGGTTCGCGTCCTGGACCCGGTGGCTTAAAACTCACGCCAGGCGTGTGTGCGTGTGTGCCCAGGATCCTGAGAGGAGAATGGAGGAGAAGGGATTGCAGTGTGGCCATCCCCCCTGGGGGGTGATTTCTCGCTTTCTGTCTCTCTGTCTCTCTCTGTCTGGCGAGTGCATGTGCCCTATAGCAAAAATCTTTCCAAAAGAAAAAAGAACATCAGCCTATCAGTCAGTTTTTTAGAACTTATAAAGCTTTAACATTAGTTTTGTTAATTCTTAAGGACATATGAATTCACAGCAATAAGAAATAACCAGTAAGCAGGATTCGGATGAGAAGAATGCCTATATAGATTAGCACTATGAAATTCCTCCTATGCTGCATGGGAATAAAGAAGTATTAAACAAAAATGTTTATTTTGTCCAGGGAAAGATATCATAGAACAGTAAGGCAGGATTAACTAAGACCCTTTTCATACTGGCAATGATCTAAACCAGTCTGAGCAGACCAGGATTCTTAATTGTTCTCTTTAAATTGTCTTTTCCTCTGCATTCATATAGGTAAGACAGAACCGGTGCAGTCAGTTTTACAAAGATTGCCACCTGCTGTTTGGAAGATATTTTACAAATCTATTTACAAGAACTATATTATGCTTTATTTGCTAGGTTTGTTTGCTGGTTTTCATGATTTAAGTCAGGTTGAAAAATTATCACATAAAAATGGAAACATTTTTTATATTGCACTATACATTTTTGATATTATTAACTTTTTTCATTTTACTGTTTTCAACAGCATGATTTGAAATTACTTCAAAGTTATCTATCTATATATATATATATATATATACAATATATATATATATATATATATATATATATATAGTATATATATATATAATTTTTTTGAGAGGTTTTTGCTATAGGGCACGTGCACTCACCAGACAGAGAGAGAGAGACAGAGAGACAGAAAGCGAGAAATCACTCCCCAGGGGGGATGGCCATGCCACAATCCCTTCTCCCCCATTCTCCTCTCAGGATCTTAGGCAAGCACGCACACGCGCCCAGCGTGAGTTTAAGCCACCGGGTCCGGGACTCGAAACGCGGTTGACTACGTGGGAGTCCAGCGACATAGCCATTACGCTAACTGCTGGTCCCTATGTATAATTTTTATAATTAAAATGCACTATTGAATCAACTCAATAATTTATTACTTGATGCTTCTTACACAGGGGCAAGAAGATGAATAAACGTACCAAGCTTTTTAATATATCCTAATCTGAATCTTTTATGTAAATATAAGTTGCATTATCCATCAAAAATTGCATGTGACTATTAATTTCAAAAATGTCTCTGCCTCTATAAAATACTTTCTGTTACCAAAGTAAAGTTTTTTTTTTTTTTTTTTAATGTTTAACCTTTAACATTTCATGTGCAGTCATATCATCCCTAAATTATTTTATCAAGTGGGCAAGATTTATAAATAGCTCAATTTTCTATAGTGCATTTTATTTAGATACTGGAGTTCCCACTTTGCTTGAGTGCCTCTCTGTGGTCAGTATGTATTATTTTTGTGATTAAGAGCATAGTGTTTCTGATTCTCATCATTATATCACTTCAGTCTTACACACTGACAATAGAAATTGAAAAAAAATTTAAAGTACCATAAAATTCAGAAAGGCATTTTTCTCATTTTGTCACTAACAAAACCTCAACAAATGTTTCTTTTAAAGCAATATGTTTTTCTAATATTATTTTCAGTACTGTTCCTTCTTTAGATTGCTGGAAACAGCTACTATTTATTTTTATACTTAATTCAATTTGGATGCAAAACAAATTAATGAAGTTTGCTAAGGGACCCTCTGTTGTAAGAAAAGAGAAATATAATATATGCACATCTTTGGATAATTAATGAAAATAGTGATTAATCATCTGTATTTAATCAAAAGCTCTTATGATGGCTATAAAAGGTAGAAAATAATAACATCTTCTCATCAGGATTAGGTAAATAAGATATTTCTTTTATCTTGACAAGAAAAGAGAATTATAGGGGTAAAAATTATTTTAAAAATATTCTTAGTGGAGCAACAAAATAACTACAGGGGAGATAATTAAGTGACCCAATTTTTAAATTGGTCAAACTCAGCGAATAATTTCATTTATCTCAATCTCATTGTATATCCTCAGGCCTTGAAGGTTAAAATGGTAGGGTGGTAATAACATCGCAGGTTCTCAGCAGTTAGCATAATGGCTATGTCGCTGGACTCCCATGTAGTCGACCGTGGTTCGCGTCCTAGACCCGATGGCTTAAAACTCACGCCAGGCGCGTGTGCGTGCATGCCCAAGATCCCGAGAGGAGAACAGAGAAGAAGGGATTGCGATGTGGCCATCCCCCCTGGGGGTGATTTCTCGCTTTCTATCTCTCTGTCTCTCTCTGTCTGGCTGGCGAGCGCACATGCCCTATAGCAAAAACCTCTCAAAAAAAAAAAAAAAAATCACTGGTTCTGTTACATTGCTACACTTTAAAAACATGCGATTTTTAGTTTCTTTCCTCCAACATTTTCCTGGTAAATAGTATTCAGTAAGCAAGTGTTAGTGCTAGATTGTCGTAAGTCAACCTTCTGTGTTCCTGGGGACTTCTTTGCTCTATTCCCAGGGAAAAGGCTCACTAGTTTTATAGATCCAATTCTGCAATTGTCTAGTCATCAACTACCAAGTGGAAACCTACCATATACAGGTAGGTTTCAGGTACAGATATTACACTTAATTTATACATAAAATGTTTTTGGAACCAGAGTTGCTTTGTCTGCAAATGGTGAGTAAACGCTGCAGGTTGAGAGGGCTGAGAAAGATTTGTGAAATAAGATAGCTGTATCATAAAGATACACAGATAGCCATCATCATAAACATACAACTCAGACCAAAGATGGAGCAATGATTATGATATTTGCCTCTAAATTCTCATACCGAAGGGGAGCAGCAGTAGCATGGGAAATACAAAACTTGTGTTGGACATTATAATGCATTTTTATTAGAATTTGGCTTCCATGGGACCAATAGTTAGCGTAATGGCTATGTCGCTGAACTCCAATTAGTCAACCATGGTTAGAGTCCCGGACCCAGTGGCTTAAAATCACTCTGGGCACGTGTGCATGTGTGCCCAAGAAAGGAGAATGGAGGAGAAGGGATTGTGGTGTGGTGTGGTCATCCCCCTGGGGGGGGGGGGGGTGGTGGTGGTGGTGATTTATCATTTTCTGTCTCTCTTTCTCTTTCTGGTGAGCACACATGCCCTATAGCAAAAGCCTCTCCGAAAAAGAAAAAGAAAAAGAAAAAAAAAAAAAAAAGAAAAAGAAAAAGAAAAGGAAAAGGAAAAGGAAAAGGAAAAAGAGAAAGAATTTGGCTTCCAATAATATAGCGAATGTGAGCCCCCCACCCCAACCTCCACTTAGAAGAAATGTCATTCTGGAAATGACTATTCCTTATTTCTGCAAGGCTGTCACTTCTCTGAGTTACTTTCTCTTCATTTAATTTCATTAGGAAGAACGGATCACAAAGTTGGCTTACTTTACATTCATCTTTTTTGAGTGACTTCCTTCATTGTCCAAAACCATGTTTCTCCTACTGTAGTATAGGAATCATTGAGGAGGCTTATTGAAACAGATTCCTGGGCCAGATCCCACTGATTCTAATGTCTAGTTTAGATATGAGAATTTGCAGTTCAAAAGATCTCACAGGCCATGCAGATGATGCCAGTCTGCAGATCATCAATTGGGGTTCACTGATTTACAAATTAAATAAATAAATGAATAAGAATAAGGTGAAAATGAATGGAAATGGAATACAGTCCTCTGCCTCAGCTTCACTGGTAACAGCTGAAATTCCACCTCAACAAAGATTAAAAAAATTTATTTTATTCATGCTTCTTCAAAAATGATGAGGAATTTTTCTGAAACTGGTCAATAATGGAAATACTGACTCCATAGCAAATCTCTAGCCAACTCATGTTTCAACAAAAATAAGGTCTCCTGACATAGGCCATTTAAAGAAAAATAGGGTTATTAACTAGTTAGTGTACACAAAGAAAGATGTTTTAGTCATGACTCAACTTTTAGTTCTCCAGTCTCCATTTTTCCTGCTCCACAGAGAGTAGGACGTCCACTTGAGTATTATTTGAACTAGTTTGATATGGAACTATGCATTTACCAAGACACAGATCTGCAGGGTGGTAGAGTTGCTGCTATACTGTCACAAGCAGCTCTCTTCCTGAGCAAGAGTGTATTTTCACTGCCCCTTAGCTTCTACGGCTGTGATTAGCTACTGCATACATGTAAAGATATATGCTGCTTGGTGTGGGAGTTGTATCAGGGAGGGAGATGGCTCTTGGTACAGACTGATTTATTTTCACCTCAGGTCCCAGTTAGTAGAGTGGTGAATTGATCATGATCAGTACAAATATTTTCTGTTAGCGACAAGTTTAACAAGTTTATTAAGTTAGATTCTTCTATATGGTGTGGACCATTTTATTTTAAGGCTAAATGTAATCATTATTAGAAACTCAAATATGTTGGTATTGAATTTGCTTTTCTCTTTTAAAGAGAAAAAAAACATACTACTCTGTCTTGAAATATTTGCGTACAAGCTGGTACCTACTTTACCTATTTTATTCCAAACCACAAGGTTAGCTAATCATAATTAGTATTTTTTAAAACCCTGTTCCATTGGAATTTTTATTATTTTCTGCTATGAGAGTTTATCTGTATACTCTATAAGGAATTATATTTTTTAAGTTCGTCAGAAGGCTAAGGTAGAGTTTTCACTAAATATTTCTGGACATAGCAAATAATGTTTCACTGTAGCATTCACACCAGTTACCCACCTAAAACCAACCACGGAGTTCAGTCTTGACAGCAGGTGGCACTAGGTATTGCCTTCTTTCATCTTAAATGTTCTGTTTGTTCTAGTCAAGTCACCCTAGATCAATTTTAAAAAGCACACTATAAATTGGAACTTGATGGTACTCCTTAGGTGAGAGAGACCACCTGTTATTTAATAATTATCTAAAATAACATTTGACCCTCCAAAAAAAATGAGTTTTATTTTCTACTGCAGTCACAGTTCTGGAACAAATTAGTTGAATTTTATGGGATGAATTAAGGCAGAACCATTAAAATCTAAAAGAATCAGTTTGTGTACCAGATACTACTACATGTCTGCTATTCAAACCTGTTGCTATGGAGATAATTATTATCATAATTTATCTTATCAGATTGCTCATCAGAAGAGACTTGGAGAAAACTCTCACAGTTTCTATCACAGCAGAAACTTAAAAAGCAATATGTTGTAATCTTATATTACCCTACCTTGTCCAATTTAGAAATATTTGGCAACATGCTGATCATTTTCTTTTTCTTTTCTTTTCTTTTTTTTTTTTTTTTTTTTTTTTGGAGAGGTTTTTGCTATAGGGCACATGTGCTCGCCAGAAAGACAGAGAGACAGAGACACAGAAAGTGAGAAATCACCTCCTGGGGGGATGGCCAAGCCGCGCCACAGTCCCTTCTCCTCCATTCTCCTCTCAGGATCTTGGGCATGCACACACACATGCCCAGCATGAGTTTAAGCCACCAGGTCCAGGACTCGAACCATGGTCAACTACATGGGAGTCCAGCAATGTAGCCATTATGCCAACTGCTTGTCCCATGCTGACCATTTTCAAACTGAAAAAGAAAATTCAAAGAATACTTTTTACTATTTTTTTATTTCTTCATTTCATTTCACATTAGTTTTATAGCAAAAGTAAATATAATTTTTAGAATATATTTAACAATTATTTTTAAATTAAGAAAATGAAGTTTGGGGTCAGCAGGTGGTGTAGCGGTTACTGCTTTGGATTCCCACATTGTTGAACGTGGTTTGAGTCCTGGACCCAACAGCTTGAAAATCATGCCAGGCGCTTGTGCATGCATGCCCAAAATACCAGGAGAAGAATGGAGAAGGGATTGTGGTGTGGCCATTCCCCCTTGGGTGGGGGGTGATTTCTCACTTTCTTTCTCACTGTCTCTCTGTTTCTCTTTGGCAAGTGCACATGTCCTTTGGCAAAAACCTAAAATTAAAAAAAAGAAAGAAAAAGAAAAGGAAGAAAGAAGAAAGAAAAGGAAAAACATGTAATGAAGAAGAAAATTAAGTTAATTAGTATAAGTCATTGCCAGGACACTAAACCTAAATCTTTGATGTTTCTCATCCTCACTTATTTCCTGCTCCTTGTGTATCCTGACTGTGAATGACCCTAAGATTCTGCCCTAGCACTCCTCCCTTTGGTTGCTTTATTTCTCTCATCAACTACCACATCTGTGAGGAACACCCGCAAATCAGTATCATTTGCCTTATGTACCTTCCTACCCTGGTTATCAGCTAAGGAACACTTTTCTGACTGTCAAATCCTTTGTGTCATCTAGAATCATTCCCCACCTAGCAATCAATCCTTTTCCCAGTGATGGGCTTCCCTCCATCAGGTTTCCCTGCTCAGCCACCCAGGTCTCCTTTCCCTGCTCCGGTCTGTTCCTGGGAAAGAGCAGCGCCATGCACAGAGCCTCGAATACGAAGTCCAGCAATGTTTGGGACTGAGCTTCAGTGTCCTCACATACAAGACGGGGAGAATTTGAGCCCTGGGAATTGTGTCAGGAGGAAGCTAAAATGTGCACGACAGCTAATTAGGATTATTCAGTGGCAGCCCATGTGCTCTTCGTTCCCCAAATCATTGAATGTCCACCTTCTCTGAACTCTTCTGCATAGGTATATGACTATCTTCCCTATTCTTGAACTTGTTCATGTGATTTACTTGCTCAAAAAACTTCCATAGCTTCTCATTACTTTCCAAATTCCTCATACACTGGGATCCCTGAGATTCTGGCATCCCCATTTATCAGGTCCACTACTTTCCAGTGTTACCTCCTTCCGCTAACTTATAAATATGTTATTATAACACATACTTATTTATATATAATGCAATCCAATGTATCTGGCCTCTGGCTTCTGGATGAAAGGATGCGTATTCTTTCCTTAGGCTATAGTTATTCACTTGGATTCCCTTAGTGAGCCTGTTTCCCTCCATCTTCAGCTGTTGATTTTGGGACCCCACACTTTGAAATTTGTCTTCCCCTTGGGGCCAGTAGGTGTATAGTGGTTAAGTGCTGGACTCCCATGTGGCCAACTGCGGTTTGAGTCCTAGACCTGGCAGTTTCAAACTCACACCAGGCACATGTGCATGCATGCCCAAAATCCCAGAAAAAGAAGGAATTGTGAAGTGGACATACACCCTGGGGGGGGGGGTGATTTCTTACTTTGTGTCTCTCTGGTGAGTGCACACACCCTAAGCACAAAAATCTCTCAGCCAACCAAGCAAAAAATTGTCCCTCCGAGGTAATGATTTTTTCTTTTTCCGACAATCTTATGAGGAATCTTCTTCTAATGACTATAAACCTGATGTATGCTTCCCTTATTGTATATTATTGTTATTATATGATTTACCTCTTAGCTAGAATTCCAATGCATTACACATGCCTCTAGAATCTCTTTCTGTGTGTTAAGCCTAGTTGGACAGAATAGGTCACAGGGTATGTGCAATTTTGAATGTTTTCCAACATAAATGATTTAACTGGACTAATGAAAACATTTATATCAAAGCACACAAAAATTTGCAATGATTTTAATGTTAATACTGTATGTTTTATGATTCTACTGTTTCAAAAATTTGTTATTTGATTTGTTTTGCCATAGGGTGCATGTGGTTGCCAGAGATGCAGAGAGAGGAAGAGATAAAATGAGAAATCACCCCTACTTGGGGGGATGGCCATGCCACAATCCCTTATCCTCTCAGGATTATGAGCATGCACTCCCACATGCCATCCATGATTTTCAAGCTGCTGGGTCTGGGACTCAAACCACACAGGCAGCCATGTGGAAATCCAGCCACCTTCTCCACCCACTCCATTTCACCTGCTGGGCCTCAAAATTCTGTTATTTCTTTTTTAAGAGTTGTTTTGTTTTGTTTTGTTTTACTAAGAGTGTGTGTGCTTTTCAGAGAAAGACAGATACAGTGAGAGGGAGAGTGAAAAATCATCCCCCAGGAGGATGGCTACTTTGTAATCCCTTCTCCTCCTTCTCCTCCCAGGATCTTGGGTATGATGCACATATGCCTGGTGTGGATTTTAAAGTCACTGGGTCCAGGACTAGAAACATGGTCAGCCATGAGGGATGCCAGCTACATAATGTTTATGCCATCTACAGGCCCTGCAAAATTCTATATTTTTACTGGATGGACATTTATTGTTAATTTATTCGGTAGACATTTTTTATCATGTATATGATTTATATTCTGTAGTTTTAATTCATGGTATGATCTTTCTTTTTTTAGAAATAGATAATTGAGGGACCAGCAGTTGGCAAAATGGCTATGTCACTGGACTCCCATGTAGTCCACCACAGTTTGAGTCCCGGACCCGGTGGCTTAAACTCACACCGGGCACATGTGCATGCGTGCTCAAGATCCCAAGAGGAGAACAGAGGAGAAGGGATTGCAGCATGGCCATCCCCCATGGCGGGGGGGGGGGGGTGATTTCTCACTTTCTGTCTCTCTGTCTCTGTCTTTCTGGTGAATGCACATGCCCTATAGCAAAATCCTCTCCAAAAAAAAAAGAAAGAAAGAAAAAAAAATAGATAATTGAGATGTTGGAGGTAGGAAAAACACGTATTTAAGTGTAGCAAGTTACTCAGTTTCTCTAAACCTCAGGTCAGGTCATTCTTTTAGACCTGAACTCCTCAAGACAGTCTCCCCTTTCATGCTGGAATTAGTCCCAGATGGTCCAAAAAGTGATTCCTGAGTCCTCATTTAACTGACAAAACAGGAGACTTTATCCAGAGGCCTCTGTTCTCGAGTACTCTGGCTTGCTAACCCTAGTGTGCTTCTGAATGTTTTCATTTTCTTTTTTTTTCTTTTCTTTTTTTTTTTTTTTGGATAGGTATATATTTATTAAAGAAATTGAATCAATAATTAGTGCCCTTCCCAAACAGAAAGCAGCATGAGGCCCAGATGGATTCACTAGTAAATTCTTTTTTTTCTCTTTAAATTTATTTATTTTTTACATTAATTCACAATACATCATTACAACATACAAATGAATTTTCCATCCAAAATACACTGTATATTGGCTCAATCAAGCACATCAACATACATGTTATCAGCAAATAATTTTCCAACTCTTATGTTTTGTATACTTTGTTTGTTTTGCCATCTTTGATTCCCTATCCCTCACCCTCTGCCATGTCCCACCCTCCTCCCACATTGTCTCTGGTATCCATGGTTGCTTTCTATGCCTTCCCCCCCATTTAATTGACTTGCTAATGAACTTAATTAGTCTAAATATATCCAATAGCTAACACAGCTGATGTTTACCTATACATTAGGTTTCTTTTTCTACATGTGCTAGGACCTGGAGAAGGCCAAGAAGCACTGTTTTCCTAAACTGTTCCTAAGATAATTTGAAAAGGGAAATAAACACAATTTTCTGGCAAAATCTTGAGTGTACTCCAATATCAATCTAACTAAAAGTCAGTAAATAGAGTTTTTCTCAAAATTAAAGTTGACTCTTTTTTTTTTTTGTTGTTAACTCTGTTATAAGGTTAGAACTAGAGTGACCCTTCTTGCTATGTTGGATTATATGATTAAACAATACAGATTTGCTTGGAAGTGTGTATATAAAACACTGTGAAGACCATGCACTCAGATAGAAAATTTGCAATGCATACTCTTTGCTGATAAACTTTAGGTTCATAACTTGCTGACTGACAGACTTAAATCAGACTTTTGCAGAATATATGAATAGCTTGTTTGCTATTATGACCAAAAATAAGGAACTCCTTTGCTCAGGGACATTGTAAACTTCTCTGAGAATGGGCTTAGAAGTTTGACTCCACCATCTCCTCGCTGAGTAGCCTCAGTCCAGATACTTCTATCTGGCTTCATCATCTCTTGTTTAAACCATAATTCTGTTCCTTTTGTAAGACTATGAGAACTTGATGAGTTAGAATATATAATGCACTCAGACGAACTAATAATAGCATGTAAAAGATTGTTGATATAATTATATGTCGTTTCAACTTAAGAAACATAAAAACCATTTTCTACACAAGGGATGCTTTTTTTTTTTTAATTTTGACCTCACACACACACAGAGAGAGAGAGAGAGAGAGAGAGAGAGAGAGAGAGAGAAAGTGAGAAACCAAGCCACCAGGTCCAAGAGTTGAACCCTGGTCAGCCATGTGGGAGTATCCAGCGCCTTAACCACCATGCCACCTGCTGGTCCCTTTTTTTTTTTTTTTTTTCCACAACGGATGCTTTTCATGAACACTGGCCTTTTTCCCTCCGACCTTGGCTACACCATGAATTCTTCACTTGAGCAGGTTTCCCCTCTGAAATGAGAGCAGGAAGCCATGTGTACACCAAGACTAGACCTATCTCACTTACCTCCACATCTCTCCACAAAGGGAAACTACCAAGACATGAGAATTCATGAATTGTCAGCAAGTGAAATCTGAAATGTGGGGTCATGTGTAGTGCATGCTTTTCTCTTTTTCTGCATGCTAGCTCTACAGTTTAGAATCAATTTCCTTTTAATGCTGAAATTCTAGCATAGGGGGTGAAAACTAATTTTCCACATCAAATTGATTTAAGCCCTGTATAATTTTTTCTATTTTTAAGAGACAGAAAATCAGTTTGAAGAGACAGATTAACAGCTAATCACTAGGTAATTGCTACCTTGTTTTAAAGGAGTATGCTAACTACATACTTGTGACTTCAAGTACAGTTGTATCTTACAAATGGGTTTTTATGTCTTTGCACTAGTGATAGCAAACAGAGGGACCTTTCAGCTGATGAGCACAGTTGCCCTTCCATTTGCTAGGGCATCATAAGAAAACAAAACTCCTCCACACTGCAGTACCATATGACTTTATTTTTAGCACAGAGTGGCCTGAGCTAATTATGTGTTTTCTAATTTACAAAATGCACATAGGTAGCATTAAACTGAAATAAAATACAATAAAATAACAGTATCTCTATCTTTAGCTTTTGTTTCTCCCCCAAGCTTTGGTTCCATATCCCAAGTGATCTTCTGACAATATGTAGATATGCTCAGATTTCTAAACTGAAAGCTATTTTCAGCATCTCCTCTCCCAAACTATCACCTCTTCATGTTTCATAGCTAAGTATAAGACGCCAGACGTTCTTCCTGGAATCCTGAGTATATCCAATAAGCCATGAATCTGAGCCCATTGTACCTCCTAAATAAATTTCCAATCCATTTACTTCCGATTTCCACTTCCTGCGATTCTTCATCCCTCCGTAATCCCGGCATTTATATTGTCGCAGACACCCCTGACTTCGTCTCACTGTCCTTCGATTCATCCTCCTAACTGCAGATATAGCATTTTAAAAATTACATTAAATTCTCCTTGCCCTTAAAATAAATCCAAGCTCCTTGTTTACCTCACCATTTATCACCCTTCCCCCTTCTGCAACCACCAGCCTCTTCTCATCCCCAACTTTACACTATTCTTTCTGCAACTTTCCCTGTTTCTGGATATATCCCCTTCTCTTTGCTCCCTGAGTGTTCACACATATGGTTTCCACAGCACACTTGTCCCTTCCTCGTTGGTGAATTCCTACTTATCCTTTACACATCAAGCATTCCTTCTGAAAATCTCCCACTGCCATGCTCCTAACTCCCAGAGTAGCCAGGGCTTGCCAGCTCATAGCAGCAACATCTTGTACGTAATTTCTGAGGTTTTAACTTCTGACCATCTTGGGAGTTAGAGGGCCTGACTATGCTTGCTCATTCTTTCTATTGCAGTGTTTAATAACAGAACTGGGACACTGTGGATGCCCCATAAATGTTGGTTGAATCCATAAGCGATACTGAAGAGAACCCCAGAACGTTCCCATTACAGGGGACTTCATAAACTTTAGACAGCAGAAAATAATTCTTAATGTCTAAATGTCATTTTAATGCCTAAGCTGTTCTGTTTTTGCTATGAGCACAGTGGACTTACTTTCTATACTTATTTTTTTTAAATATATAATCATCAAAGAATGCCAAATCACCTTTGATGAGATATATCAAGTAGAGGTGGGATTTGACAGGACTACTAAAAAGCTGAAAATCCTGAACATGTTTGCAATGTCGAATCCGTTTCCCCTGCCATCCCCCCCCTTCTAATCATTTATGTATTAGGTTTCTATTTCTGTTTCCAAGAACCTCGATGAATCCAAGGTTTTGTAAATTCACAATGGAATAAAACATCAATTTGGGTGGCCTAAAGTTTTAGGTTTAGAATATTATTGGTTTCTGTGTTTTTTTGTTTTGTTTTGTTTTTCCCCTGACTGTAGGTAGACCTAATTAATAGTCACTAAACAAATAGAGTTCTCTAACTGAGTGCTGTTAGACAAGAGACAACTTCTAACTAATCAGCTCCTTTCTTAACCAGAGTGAGGTCATACGCAGGGTCTGTCAGGGTATTCTGAACAGGGCCCATAGTTTCATTACATCAGCCATACATTACTCCTCCCAAGGCTATATGAGTAATTCTTCATACTCTAGGAATCTCTTTTGACTAATTTTTAATTCTTATTTTCCTTTATTGATGGTAGAACACGTGTGTATACACGTCAAAGTGAGAAGGAGAAACAGAGACAGAGAGATGAACACTCTCCATAAGGTCTCATCACACCTCAGTCCCCTCTCCCAGTCCTCCAGCCCGTCACAGCTTAGGCACAAACATGCATCCCTGTATGTGAGGCTGACTGGGCTGAGCATTCAAACTGCAGCCACCTTATGGGTCCAGTTTCTCCTGAGCAGGGCATTACCTCTGCACCATAGATCCAATGCCTTGACGAATGTGTAGGGTAGCTATAATTGCTAACTTCAGTGCTTTTCTGCTCCTAAGTGGACATAGCTACTACGAGACAACTTAACACACACATGCACACACACAATGTCCTCAGTATATTGTGGAATCATTTTCATTCTCTGTGATCTTAAGAACTGGAGAGATTTAAAAACAGCTTTTCTAGCCAGAGGAGGAAAAGAAATAAGCTAGGGGAAAAAGAGAAAACAAAAAAAAATGTAAAAGCGATACAGGTGACAGGCAAGTGCTCTGGAGAACAATAAAGCAGATGAAAGGATAGGAGTGTTTAAGGAGCTGCAGAGAGTTTCTGAGAAGGTGAGCTCAAAATAAAGACCGAAGGCAGCAAGGACATGAGCCATGCAGATGTTTGAGGAGGGGGAGGAGGGATAGCTTGGGTGGAGAGAGCTGCTCGGAAGTGGGAATCTTCCTGGAGTGTTAGAAAGGGGCAAGGAGGCCAGCGTAGCTGGAGAGTGGGAATTGAAGTCAGGGCCAGATTGAAGGACCTCGTAACTGAGGCTAGTTTAAGCATTAAATATTGTACTTACATGAAAAGAAGACATTTATTTTTACTCACATAGTCTGCCTTAAAAAAAAAAAGAAAGAAAGAAAGAAGAAAGAAAGAAAGAAAGAAAGAAAGAAAGAAAGAAGAAAGAATAGAAACGAAACGCATTGACCCATATTTCCCAGCAGAGTTACTATGTCTGCCCACCTCAATTTTGAACCTCATCAGTTTTAGCTGCCAGCCTCGTAAACATTTCACCCTGTTGGCCCATCACTGCCATCTCGTGGTTAATTCCTGTAATGACTAGATATTCTGACCACATAGTTGACTGTGGGGGAGGGTGATGGAGAGAGGGAACAATTTTGGCCAGAATAATACTTGTGAAAAGCTTTCTGATACCACTACAGGGAAATGAAGTTCAGGGTGCACCCTGCTTCTTCATTATTTTATTTCAAGACTGAATCAGAAGATACTAGAAGTTAAAGCAACAGGTTTTATGAAATATATTTCAAATTCTATCATGGAACTGGAGAAAATTTTAATTGGAAAGCACCAAAAACAAAACATAAAAACAGTGCGAGGGAAGTGAAATGAAATATTATAAATGAAGAAATAATGAGGAAGATGAAGAGAAGTGAGGTGCTCAGATGGAGCAAAAAGAATAATCAAGTACAATAGGAGCACGAGATTAATGACTGACGTATCTTTATTTAAAATTGGATAGTCACTGTATATGTAATTTAATTCTGTAATTATTTATGATGTTTTTTTTGAACTTTGACATTTATTTGAGTTTTTCCCTTTTTAATATTCCATAATAATTTTCAGCTGACAGTTACAGAAACACAATTATCCATTACGGCACTATCTAACATAGCAGCTATTGAAGTTAAACTTTAAATGAATTAAATTTAAAATTTAGTTCTCAGTTGCTCTTGCCACATTTCCAGAAAGAGTAGCCACATTTCACTAGCAGCTACCATGCTGTCCAGTGAGAACACAGCATGTTCATCTTTGCAGAAGATTCTTTTGGACAGCACTAGTCTTTTTTTTCCCCAGTAGAAGTTATTTCTTTAATAAATGTACTTAAACTCCTACTATATACTAGACACCATGGTAGTTAATTACAGCAGATTAAAAAGAAAAAAAAAGTAAAATATGGTTAGTTTCCCAAAAAATAATATTTTGGAATTGAGGAGGCTCACACACCTAACCTAATATTTTCAGTCCATTGTCAGAAGAGCTATAATATTTGCATAGTCAGTGACTAAAGGAGTAAGAAAGGCTTATTGGAGAATATATCATTTAAGCTGTGCATTTCAAAAGAAATAGGGCCAGCAGGTGTTGTGGTGGTTGGGGTACTGGACTCCCACATGGCCGACTGAGGTTTGAATCCTGGACCTGGAGTCTTGCTTTCTCACTTTCTCTATCTTTCTCTGGTCAAATTATATAATAATAAACAAAATTATATAAACAATTCTTTGAAAAAATAGACATTTTACCTAAAAAAAGTGAAAAGAGGGAGCATTTTAAGTAGAAACAGTTTTTTTGGAAGTATAAATTGGTGTAGAGGGTGACAATTCTGAGTGGCCAGGGCATAGGACAAATTATATATGTATTGACATATGAACTGATTGGACGGCCACAGTTGGGCTTGCTAGAAGGGCATTCACTGAAGTGAACACAGTTGTCTTTATCCTGTCAATAATAGAGATCCATGGGAGAGTTTTATGCAGCAAGATAAGGGGTTAGCATTTGTTTTAGAGGTTTACTCTGTTGATGTGGCATGAAAAATTAGATTAAGGAAAAAGATGCAGAACAAGAGTACCATTTGTACCTAGTTCTTCAACTTAGAAAGCAGACATCATTATCATTGTTGACTCTTCACCTGTCTCATCCTCCACATCATCTATTCTGCCTCCTAAATGTACCCCACATTCACCCATTTTCTTCATTTTTCATCTAATCATTCTACCTAAAGCCACCACCATTTCGGAACTGGGAGCACTACATTAGCCTCTTCAATGATTTTGCCCATCTGTTCTATCCACAGAAGGCAAACTGGTCTTCAAATTAAAAACTGAGTTATGTCAGTCCTCGTTAGACCCCTTTAAGGCTGCCCCCATGGCCCCGAGGGCTCCAGCCTCCCCTGCATCACCATGCCCTTGCTCCAGCTCCTCCTTGTGTTCTCGCATCCCTGCTGGCCTAGCTGCACCAACCTCTGCCCTGCTTCAAGATCTTTGGTACACGCTGTTCCTGTGCCTGGAGCCCCGACTGCATCTCACCCTGCCAGTCTCAGTGAAATGCCTCCTCCTCAATGGAACGAAGCCTTCTTTGAGCCTTTGGATTTCACACTGAAATAGCACGATGTACTTCCTGTTCAAACTGCTTGTTCTTACTGTACTCGTGTAATTGTGTGTTTAATTGTTTGACATTTCTCTCCTCCCTTTGACCAAAAGAACCATGAGTCAGAGACTGCTTTTTATTTTCTTTTTAGAATGATTTAATTTATCATTATTTATTATTATTTTTAATTTGCTTTAGGACATGTGTGCTCACCAAAGAGAGAAAGAGAGAGAGAGAGAGAGAGAGAGAGAGAGAGAGAGGGAGAGAGAGAGAGAGAGAGAGAGGAGAGTGAGAAAGCAAGAGAGAGGAGAGTGAGAAAGCAAGTTGACAGATCCAGAACTCAAACAGCGATTGGCCATGTGGGAGATCAGTGCCTCAACCACCAGGCCACTGCTGGCCCCAGACTGCTTTTCTTATGTACCATTGGTTCTCCTTAGAACAGGGCCTACGTGTTACATAAATGCGTGAATAACCAATGAGATGTTCCCCTAATTCAAAGAGTGCAGGATGAATGCCTAGATAAGGTGTGGAGGCAGAATCATGGAAGGCCAAGGAAGAAGAAGATGGATCTGGTGGTTTCAGTTATGGGAACAATTTCGGGGTATCATTGACAGAGTTAGGAAGTGCAAGGACAAGAAACAAGCAGCATTATGGAGAAAAATGCTGGGAGTTGAAGTGTAGGCAGCTTAACTCTCAGATTTCTTTGGAATCCATGTTTAAAAATGCTACTCAGCAATTGGTTATGCCAGTCTAAAGTCCGAGAAAGACATCTGAACCAACCAAGCAACAAAAATCCCCAATAGATATTCCTCTACATAGCTGGAGATGGTGGGAGGGCATGTGTCCAGGCGTAATAGCAAGCAAGAGTGTGGGGTCAGGAGCCAGTTGAATGCATTCTCATTGTGACTCCAACATTTACTCATTTCTCTTTTCCTCTGCTTTGTCGCATTATCTGGCACCCCATAGTTCCACCCGCAGTGATTTCCTTCACCACTGTCTCACCTCTGGGTTTTGCCTGTTCTTCCTGACACTGTTGCTCCTTCTCTCCAGAGACACATCCTTAGGCCTCCATGGCTACCTGATGAAAGGCTGGGTGGGCAGCAGGCACCAGGAAGAGGGAAACAGATGCAATGAGCAGGGAAGTGGCTCCCGGCTGTCATCCTCTGTGGCTAATGTAGGCAGCCAGTGGTTATGGGTGCTTGGCTGTTGTTGGCTGATACAGCTCTTACTTTATTTTCCCCCCTCTTTCTGCTCTCGAGATATTAAGGGAGGAAGTCTTGCACAGAGGCTGCCTCTACCCTCACTTAAGTTGTATATTTCTTTTTTTAATTTTTGGTGATGAGTTTTCTCATTTATTTTCAGAGAGAGACAGACAGAAACCCTCAACAGTTCTTCACACTGCAGTCCTCCCCCAGCCCTGAAGCTAACCAGGATATTGGGCACTCCCAAGGACATCCCTGCTGTACTCGGGCAGATATGGACACAAACCCATAACCTTACTATATGGTTTTCATCAACACATAGCAGCACCTTTACTCTGTGTTACCACAGCATGGCCCACATGTGATAAGTCTTTTTTTGTTGTTGTTGCTGTTTTTTTTTGTTTGTTTGTTTGTTTGTTTTTTGAGAGAGATTTTTGCTTTAGAGCATGTGCATTCACCAGAGAGACAGAGAGAGACAAGACAGAAATTGAGAAGTCACCTCACAGGGGAGATGGCTATGCTGCAATCCCTTCTCCTCCATTATCCTCTTGGGACTTTGGACACACACACACACACACACACACTCTTCGGACACACACACACACACACACATACGTGCCTGGAATGAGTTTCAAACTGCCAAGTCTGTGATTTGAACTGTAGTCAACCATGAGAAAGTCCATGGCCCCAACCAGTACACTACCCGCTGGGCGCTGTTGTTGCATATTTTTGATTTATGATGACTTTACCCGTATTCATCAACCCCATTCTGAGGCTAGACTTGGTGGCAAGTCCAGTTCTTGATTCCCAGGAAGTGGCCTTGCTAACCTCAGTCAGCACTTGTGCCCTATGTAACAGCCCAGGTGCTTGAAGGGACCAGAAGGGAATGGCTTGTTTCCCGAAGGCAGAAGAGGTGGGGTCCTTAGCAAGGTGACTCCCCCCGCCAATGTTTCCCTCTGCACTTAGTCTCCCTTGGAATACAGTATAACTAAAGAGAATGTTTGTAACCTGAAAACAAAAGTTGCGCCTGTTCTCCCATCTGGTTAATGGATAATTAAGATAAATAGTTGTCTCTAACTCACAGGTAGTTGGGAAAGACAGAGTCCACACATGTGAGACTTTTAGTAAGGGCTTAGTGAATTCTAATAGGATTATTATTACTATTATTAACATTTTTGGATTATCTAAGGAAAGCAGATAACATAGTAAGGAAAAAGCAGAAGACCTTGGTGGAGCCTGAGAGAGAATAGCCAAGACCCTAAATAATGTATGTTCAAGGAGAAGGGAAAAGTCAGAATGGAAAGGGCTGTAGGGAAGGTCCATTGTCTGAAGACGCAGTTGAACACATTAGGTTTTGAGGGAGATACTGGAGAGGTAAGGAAGAGACACCAAATGAGAATGGGATTGGTAGAGTTTGAATTAACTGACTAACCATCCACCAACCAATTTCAATAGTTGGAAATTGGTGCCTATATGCACATCAACTCATAAGCATAGGGCTATCTTGAACAACTCAAGGCAGCAGAGAAAACACGTAGGAAGTCACAAACAATGCTAACAAGGATTGGGATTCTAGGATCTGGTCCTGCCGATACTCCACCAGTCCATAACCTTACAGAGGCCTTTTCTTTGCAGGCCTTGGTGCCCTCATCTGTAATAAGGAAGGAAATGGAATAGGTGATCTTCAGTGACATCTTAAACTCTAAAATGTCCCATATGCTTAAACCACTCATCTTATCTTAGATAATTAGAAAAAAAAATACCATTATTTTGAGATTTAATGTCTCCAGTTGCATTCTTCACCACTAATATAACTTAGGGAATTTATAAATTCTGACGTGGAGTTAGTATCAGTAGAATTATGACTATTTTGGATTAAATAATATATTATTCCCAGGGAAGAGTTTCTTCCAGGAAGTAATACTCCTGCATTTATAAAGGTACTAACATTTATGTCCTCATTAATTTACCAACGTATTTAATAACCATACAATATTCATTTAATTTTGAGCAACTTTTGTGTGCCAGACACACCACTGGGCACAAATTATAAAGAGGTGAGAAGACCTACCCAAGATCCTGGACAAATAGTGAAGGCAAATACATGAATGTACAAATTGTAAGGTCATGTGAAAAGCACAATAATAGGTGTGTGTGGAGAGAAGGGGCTAGTGTCCTTTCCTCTTTGAGCAGGACTTCAGACTTAAGACAGTGTAGCTCTGTCTCATCTTTGACGATTCTTCCCATTTTCATGATATTTCTGTTATAACATGTTATGCTTAAAACCCCTTTAACTCCTTTGCCCCATAATTAAAATTAAAAATAGTAAGACAAGAAGATCAGATAATACAGTAGCAAAAGCAGTGGCATCATTGCTTTTGGTTAAAGAAACAAAAAGTTATATATTTTGGGCCTTTAGGTTTATTTATTTTTAATGTTTATAGTCAATATAATATGGGTTTTGGTTTATTGGAAATCTTATTTTATTGTATACCATCCCATAACATTTTGAATATTGATATGATTATTGATATTCTTGAATGTGTTCAATTAATAGGCAATCCAAATGATCTTTTTTTCTATGTTATTGTATTTATAATTTCTTACTTACATTTTATTGTTGTACGTCTTTGTAGAGCAAAACATAGATTTTTTCAAAGCATGCATGTAAATGACTTTTTTAAAAGGCCACAGTAAACAGTTTCAAAAGTTATTACATTTCTGTAAAGATTTTGCAGAAGATACAAAAATAAAATCTTGTGACTTTTTTCTTTATGAAGATTTGGCTAACCATTTAGTAAACAGTATGCTTCAAAGAAAATGAAAGAGCTCTGCCACTAGAGAGAGAGATGCATTTGAGGATTGTTTATTACCAATATACGTTTTTTAAAATAAACACTATTGACATTCAAGTCCCTGTGTTTTAAATTGCAGCACCTTATGAAATATGCCCGGAGGATTATCTGATGTCAATGGTGTGGAAAAGGACTCCAGCAGGCGACTTAGCATTCAATCAATGCCCACTGAATGCCACAGGTACAGTAGGATGACTCCCCCAGATGCAAATGACAGTCACCATCTAAGGGCAACATCTTGTATTCACTGTGAAGTCATGCTTTTGTCCTATATCCATAAATAAGTCTGTTCAATAAGCAATTAGTGAAACAATTTTAGTTAAGTGCTTCAGAAATAGAGCTGAGGAAGGCATCTAGAAAATAACTGGATGGAATGGTTTCTCAGTGTGACTGAATGCATGATAAAAATAATAAAAGCAACAATTTTATGCACGTTTTCTAAAACAAAAAATGTACAAACTCCGTTTTTAGCCCGCCTCCCCATTACGTGCTGCCTTCAAACATCCCTGTTGTAAAGCTTCTCTCTGTTCTTTGTGACACGCAGGCACCACTAGCAGACGCTGCTCTCTCAGTCTTCATGGAGTGGCCTTCTGGGAACAGCCGAGCTTTGCAAGATGCATATCAAATGAGTACAGACACTTGCAGCATTCAGTAGGTGCAAAGCCAGCTTTAGTACTTGCTCTGTTTATTTTTTGCTAATGATCGCTGTGTGAGAATTTAACCTTCTGAGTACAATCAAATCAGTAAAAGCTCTTTAAAAATGCCTGAAGGAAAAAGAGATGTGATACAAAGCTAATTTTTATAAGTCAGTGCTAAATTGTTTTGTTCCTAGAGCTTGGGTTTTATGGATCCTGCCATTTAAAAGGAAGCATTCCTGGTCTAATGGGGAAAAGGCCTCAGCACGCTCTGTCACTCAGTTTTATCTATAGCTTTGGCTCAAGTCTGTGTCGAATTGTACATGTCTCCTTTCAGGATGCCATGTATCTTCAAATTAAATTCTTTAACTTTTTAGTTTCGGGAGATGATAAAGCTGTGTTACTTAGGTATCAAATTTTTCACCGCAGCTTGAGATTCAGACGTGGAAAAAAAAAAAAAAACTGTATTGTTGCACCAGATAAACTTAATTACACACAAAAGATTACATGGGACAAATATTCCAAAAAGTAGCCTTTCTTTTCCCACACATCACTGAATTATTCAGAGTATGATATATGATTATTTTGAGCACTATTAAATTTTGCTTGTTATTTTACAAGTGCAAGTCATTGTCATCACTGAACTCTTGCCATTTCATCTTGACAGTCCAGAGGGCCTCCACACATGAATGAACACTGTGTAGTGTAGAACAAAATCTGAACCTGAGCCAACTGGAAAGTTGAACATTGGCAGGAATAATGTTTTAGTGAGAGCCTTTAGGTTTTGTTGTGTTTATGTTTCTTTTAATGTTATTATTCTCACTCAAAGATACACTTAAAAAAAAAAAACCTACAGGATATTCTTGCTGTGGGTAGAGGAGCCTGTACTTATATGAAACAATACTTATCTATGGATTTAGTATTCCTGTAACTATCAGAAAAACAAAAATGCATTGTAAAGTATCTGGAAACCATATGCTGTCTAGTGTATGTAAATACAAACCAGTGACTGAATTGATGATTATTTACTACATAGAACCTTATTTCTGGCATTATATGTACATATGTGAGGGGACTTCAAAAAGTTCAGACTATTTTGGTTCAAAACAACTTGAAATCTCTGCATAGTTTTTACCTAATACTTATATTCCATGGACTCTTTTTTTTTTTTATTTAGCTTTTTACTATAGGGCACATGTGCTCACTGGAGAAAGACATAGAGAGGGGAAAGTGAGTGAGAAATGACCCCCAAGGGGTGGCTGAATGGCAATCCCTGGCTGGCTGGCTGGCTGGCTGTCTTTCTTTCTTTCTTTCTTTCTTTCTTTCTTTCTTTCTTTCTTTCTTTCTTTCTTTCTTTCTTTCTTTCTTTCTTTCTTCTTCTTCTTCTTCTTCTTCTTCTTCTTCTTCTTCTTCTTCTTCTTCTTCTTCTCTTTTTTTAGAGAGAGATTTTTGCTATCCGGTGCATGTGCTCTCCAGAGAGACAGAAAGTGAGAAATCACCCCATCACCTCCCCCAGGGGATGACCATGCCACAATCTCTTCTCCAGTCTTATTTTGTAATTTTGGGCATACACACACATGCATCTGACGTGAGTTTTAAGCCACTGGGTCCGGGACTTGAACCACAATCAACTATGTGGGAGTCCAGTGATATAATCATTACACAATCTGCTGGTCCCACCCTGGTGTGATTTTCAAGTACCTGGGTCTAGGAATTGAACCACCGTCAGCCATGTGGAAGTCCAACATCTTAACTACTATTCCACCTGCTGGCCCCCATGAACATGTTTAAATTGACAGAAGGCATGCATGCTCATCAGAAAGAGAACGAGAGAAAGCATGTCTTAAATGGAATGTGGTCATACTGCAATTCCTTTTCCATTCCTCCAACCTGTTGGGATTTGGGGCATACTTGGCATGTGCTTGATGTGTTTTACAAGTCGTGGGTTCCAAAATTCCAACTGCAATTGTCTGTGTGCCATCCAGCTTTCTTAACAACTAGATCACAAGACTGGCCCTCTATGAACTTTTCAAAGACCCTATATACATGTATACATAGACATCCACACACACACACCCACACAAACATGTGTATTTATGTATATATGTATATACTAGCAATAGATTATTATTTGGCTCCATAGAGCCATATATCTATCATATATATTTATAATGTAGGCAAATAAAGAGATATATAAATATCAACATATTTTCTATTTATATATCACATTAAGATATAATAGGGAACCAGCAGTTAGTGTAATAGCTACGTCGCCGGCCTCCCACATAGTCAACCGTGGTTCGCGTCCTGGACCCAGTGGCTTAAAACTCACACCAGGCATGTGTGCGTGCGTGCCCAAGATCCCGAGAGGAGAATGGAGGAGAAGGGATTGCGGCGTGACCATCCCCCCTGGGGGGTGATTTCTCGCTTTCTGTCTCTATGTCTCTGTCTGTCTGGCAAGCACACGCACCCTATAGTGAAAACTTCTCCAAAAAAATTTTAAAAAAAATTTAAAAAGATATAATACAAATATATATATTTATATATGTCCTCCATAGCCAAATAATGATCAACTTAATTACTGATTTGATATATAAATATGTTAGACACCATTTGGTTTTTAATCTTTTAAAAATGTCCTTTTTGGGAACCAGCAGATGGCATAATGGTTATGTTGCTGAACTCCCACATAGTTGACCACAGTTCAAGTCCTGGATCTGGCAGCTTTAAACTCACACTGGACACATGTGCATGTGTATGCATGCCCAAAATCTACAGAGAAGAATGGAGAAGGGATTGTGACATGGCCATCCCCCCTGGGGGTGTGATTTCTCACTTTCTGTCTCTCTGTCTCTCACTGTCTCTCTGTCAAGTACACACATCCTATAGCAAAAATCTTTCTTAAAAAAGTGCTTTTTTTTGTGTGTAGACATAAATACACACACACACACACACAATGACAGAGAATAATATGTAGCTTAGTTTCATGATATAAAGTGTTAGAATACTAAATATAAAACTTGTATTATTAATAGCCATCAATAACTCATATAATTATATTTCAGAATTAAATAAAGGCAAAACACTTATGAACTCATTTGACAGAAGGTATGCATGTTCATCATAAAGAGAAAAAGTCTATGAATGTTTTCCCTAACTATATACATTAGATTTTGTTTGCTTTCATCTGATTATATTCATATTAAATTCTTTCTTAGTCATGGTGATAAATAGGAATAATAATTGAGACTAAGTACATGATAAACCAATCCTTCCAGAATTGTTAAGAATAAATAATATCACTTTCTTGCAGAAAATTTTTACTTTATAAATTTAGTGTTTTACACAGAAATATTTAAATGAGTGAATGAAGGCTTCCTGAGAATGAAGATAGATATACTCTGTGAAATGAGATCTCAAACTGTGAATGCCCTAAAATCATTCTGTCAGTAATTTTTAAAGGATAGTTAATTTGATTTTATGTATTATTATTATTATTTTACAATTTGACTAGAGAGAGACAGAGAGAGAGGGAAAGTGAGAAAGCAAACCTACAAAAAAAAAAAAAAAAAAAAAAAAAAAGCAAATCTACAGATCCAAGACTCGAACCACAGTCAACCATGTGGAAGTCCAGTGCTCTAACCACCCTTCCACCTGCTGGTCCCTCAGTCAGTAATTTGACCGTCAACGTACATATGGTCTTGTTGACTTAGGTACAGAAATCGGGCGCATGATCTTATAGAATAAAAAGCAGTCTATATGCATTCAGTCCCACACAGTACCAGGCACTTGGCTGGGCACTTTATAAACTAACCTCAGGCCTCACGAGAACCCACAAAGTGGGATGCCTGCCTCAGTGTGTGTAGAGAGAAACTGATAATCAGAAGGGGAGCAGTTCACTTAAGTGAGGTAAAAAGTGAAAGTTACATTCCAGGAACAATCATTCACAAGCCTAAAGTCTTTACTGAAAGTCATACAATCTCCCAGCTTTTGCTCTGAAATAATCTGCCCAGCACTCTGAAAGTGGTGGGGACAGCATTTTCTGGTTTTGTGTTGTAGAAAAAGTCATGTAACATCACTAACGTTATAGTTTGCTGAATGCAAAATGGAATTGATGCCATCTTTAACATCTCTCTATGTTTGGGGAAGAACAGATTTGATAATCTATATGGAATCTTTGTAAATTTGTTATCTTTGTGTACAGAAAATTCATTCTGAATTTCAAAAAAATCTGAATAAAAATAAAATTTTAGAACTATACATGTTAAGAAACTGATAAATTAGATAGATATGGGCAGCTAGATAGGTATCTAGATAAACATATATGTTTTATACACACTTACATTTGCACACATACACAAATCTGGTGCTTACTTAAGGATCATGACATACTTTACATATTCAGAAAGTATAGCATCAGTCCTCGTCTTAAATAATGCTTATCTACGCGCCGGCCTCATCATCCGGACTCTACAAAGTCCAACGGAGCAGGGAGTGGGAACAGGTTCCCTTCACTCCTACCCCTGTTGCTTCCCTGAGCTGTATGGGTTGCAAAGGTAGATAGTGCTCAAGATGTAGAACGTTCCAGACTTCCACACAATCTTACTTTGGAGACTTCTGCACTTTCTCCCCTACTATACCTTATCATTTCAACATTTTATATTCGAGGGGTTTTATTTTCTTGTTTCTTTCTATATTATAAAGCTATCACATTGTAGTTAAATATAATCTACTGCAGAGGATTATTTTAAATAGGTAGATCTGTGTTTTCCAGCCCCTTCAATGGGTTACAATGTATGCATGTCCACGGCTACATTATAATATTGGTATATGCCTATTTCATTAATAGTCCTGTGTCTCTTAAACACAAGGATACAGTTCTCAGAAGTTTCTCATTAAACAATTGTGTTGTTGTGTGAATATTACAGAGTGTATTTACACAAACCTGGGTGGTATAATTTACTACACTTCTAGGCTATTTAATCTTTTTTTTTTTTTTTAAGAGGTTTTTGCTATAGGGCACATGCGCTCGCCAGAAAGACAGAGAGAGACAGAGAGACAGAAAGCGAGAAATCACCCCCCTGTGGGGGGATGGCCACGCCGCAATCCCTTCTCCTCCATTCTCCTCTCGGGATCTTGGGCATGCATGCACATGCACCTGGTGTGAGTTTAAGCTACCGGGTCCGGGACGCAAACCGCGGTCGACTATATGGTAGTTCAGCGACATAGCCATTATACTAACTGCTGGTCCCTAGGCTATTTAATCTTATGGATTGGATCACTGTCAAACATGCTGTCTGTTAATTCATATCTATGTTAATTCGCTTGAAATATAAAATACCTCATCTGTCACAATGAACACTGAGCTATTCAAAAGCAAGAACCTTTTTTTTTTTTTTTATCTTCATTTCACTAGTGCTAACACAATGCTGAACATATACAGGATATTCCATAGATACTGTGTAAAGAGTAACTCTGCTACTTTTATCAATAGAAGAATACTGACAGTTGGAGAGTTCTGATATGCCAGACTTAATATTCGTTAATTTTAGCCACATGTAAGTAATAAATATTATTCTTCACATTCAGTTTTCCAAACCACAGAATATGTAGAAATGTGGAGTGATTCACTTTATGAAATTATTTGGCAGTTGTAGGACAATACAATAATGTGTTTGTTTGGAAACCTAAGAAACAAAGTTGAACACTATGATCCAAGTATTGTTTATTGAAAAAGATAGCACACAAATACATGCATGAATTTAAATAAAATTGAAGGGGCCAGATGGTGGCGTAGTGGTTAAGGCACTGGACTCTCACATGGGTGACCACGATTCGAGTCCCAGACTCAGAGGCTTGTAACTCATGCTGGGTGTGTGTGTGTTTATGCCCAAAGTCTCAGGAGGGGAATGCAGGCGATGGGATTATGACATGGCCATCCTTCCTGCGGGGGAGGGTGATTTCTCATTTTCTCTGTCTCACTGGTCAGTGCATGTGCCCTATAGCAAAAATCTCTCTTAAAAAATAAATTAAAAATAAAATAAATAACATAGAATATATGAGAACAAAGTGCTAAATGTAGTGAGATCCTTGGAAATTTCAAATATTTTATATGTTAATATTTCACTTGATACTCTGGAATACTTTCAGAATTTTATCCCAAACAATATAAAAATAATTGCAGAACTTTTTGAGGAATAAGCACAAATATCAGATAAATTAACAATTTAATTTGTTATTACTTAATAAAACTATTCATAGAAAATACTGTTGTGGCCAAGTAGCTAGCCTCCCTGAATTAAACAACCAGACCTATATTGCCACAGGCAAACTGGGACAACCACTGGAATTTCGAGCTCTCTCTCTCTCTCTTTTTCTTTCTGTTTTATGCACATAGAAACATGCACACAAACTTGGAGAGACCAACCATGTAGAACTGGCACAATGTATGCCACTGTAAGTAAACTGATCTGAAGAAAAATGGCCGACCAGATCTTATAAATCTTTTCCTTGAATGCACCAGTCAGAGAGGCCAGTCCTCTTTCTCTAGAGAGGAGGGAGTTGTCTGGGAACTGAAGAAGGCTAAAGACGGGACCAACAGTTAGCGTAATGGCTGTGTCGCTGGACTCCCACGTAGTTGACCGTGGTTCGAGTCCCAGACCCGGTGGCTTAAACTCATGCCGGGAGCGTGTGCGTGCGTGCCTAAGATCCCAAGAGGAGAAGGGATTGTGGTGTGGCCATTCCCCCTGGGGGGTGATTTCTCGCTTTCCATCTCTGTCTCTCTCTATCTGTCTGGCGAGCACACGCGCCCTATAGCAAAAACCTCTCCAAAAAAAAAAGAAGGCTAAAGACAATATTCTAGTGGAAGCTACTCCCTATGGAAAGATGAAGAGTTAGATACACATGTTCTGTTTTCATTGTTCCTTAACACTTCTGTTTCTATTTTTAAAATTCATTCAACAAACAAATACAACTATTGTTGTGATCATTTATCTAGTCATGTAATGCTAAGAGATATCAAAGGGCATGAATACTGGGACCAGCAGTTAGCATAATGGCGATGTCGCTGGACTCCCATGTAGTCGACCGCGGTTCCAGTGCCGGACCTGGTGGTTTAAACTCATGCCAGACACATCTGCGTGCATGTCCAAGATCCTGAGAGGAGAATAGAGGAGAAGGGATTGTGGTGTGGCCATCCCCCCTGAAGGGGGGTGATTTCTCGCTTTCTGTCTCTCTGTCTCTCTCTGTCTTTCTGGCGAGCGCACACGCCCTATAGCAAAAACCTCTCAAAAAAAAAAAAAAAATGAATACTATTTAAGGACCTTGTTTTCCAGTTCTACGGCGTCCCCCCTTGCTTTAAGTTTACTAATTTGTTTCTTCCCTGAGAGAGACAGGCACCCTGGCAAGTTTTTCACTCCACCATCCACCCTAGTCTTAGCCAGCCCAAATTATGGGCATGTGCACTCCCAGCATCACAGGGAAGGTCCAGGATGTTAACTTGGAATCTGTCCTTGTGGGTTCAGCATCGTGGAACATTACGCTAGCCACAAAACAACAAGCTGGCCCTGATATCCTCTGCTTTTATGGGTGGTTTATTAGAAAAGAGAGCAAGAGGGACCACAGATGGCGTAATGGTTGTGTTGCTGAACTCCCACATAGTTGACCACAGTTCGAGTCCCAAACCCAGTGGCTTAACCTCATGCTAGGTGTGTGTGCGTGTGTGTCCAAAATCCCTAGAGGAGAACAGAGGAGAAGTGATCATGGCATGGGCATCCCCTTGGGGGGGGGACTTCTTGCTTTCTATCTCTCTGTCTCTGTCTCTGTCTCTCTGGTGAGTGCATGTACTCTATATCAAAAATTTCTCTTAAAAACAAGAAAAGAGAGCTAACTAGGGACCTAGACAAAAGAGAGGAAGAAAGAATAGGAGAATAGGTTTGCTTTATTTTTTTTTCCTTGTACTATCTGTATTCTGTACTGCAACAACATTTCTCACATATAATTTTTCTGGCCAACGTACACTGCACAAATACTTAGCACATTGCCTAAGATAGGGTAAAATATGTTAGTACTAAAACTTTTTAAGAACAAAAAGAGAAAACAATAACCATCATAGTTTTAATTTACCAAAATATTTATTAAGCCAAAAAGTATGCCATTTTTTTTTTTTTTTTTAATGAGCAGTTAAGAAACAAAGAAATCAGTGCTAAAGAACAACTGGTCAGATGAATTTAATTTTCAAATGTTTAATTGAGATGAGTCTAAGAGATAGGATTACCTGTTCTGCAAGTTTTAAGTAGTATGATATGACTAGATCATTACGTTATCACATTATGGGGGAAGCAGGGAAAAGCTAGGTCAATGATTCTTTTTTTAATATTATTATTTAGTTAGTTAATTTTTTTGCCATATGTCATGTATACTTACCAGATAGATGTAGACAGAGAAAGAGAGAGGGAAAATTAAGAAATCACCCCCTAGAGAGGCTGGCCATGACACAATCCCTTCTTCTCAGGATTTTGGGCACACACAGCCATACACATGCCTGGTGTGATTTTCAGCTGCAATTGGGGACTGAACTATGGAAGGCCATGTGGGAGTCCGGCACCCCAAACACTATGCCACCTGCTGGCCCTAGGTCAGTATTTCTTAAGACTTACTGAACATTACAGTCATGTGGGAGTTCATACTAATGAATCAATGCAGGAAAAAGGGGGTCACAATCAACCAAACAAAAGTGTTACCCATTTAATTGCAATATTCATTAGCTATGAACTCTTACTATTATTAATTACAGCATTGATTTGGCATCCATATACATATATTTCTTTCTTTTTTTTTGAGAGGTTTTTGCGATAGGGCGCATGCGCTCTCCAGACAGGCAGAGAGAGACAGAGAGATAGAAAGCGAGAAATCACCCCCCAGGGGGGATGGCCATGCCACAATCCCTTCTCCTCCATTCTCCTCTTGGGATCTTGGGCACGCACGCACATGCGCCCAGCGTGAGTTTAAGCCACCGGGTCCGGGACTCGAACCACGGTTGACTACGTGGGAGTCCAGCGACATAGCCTTTACGCCAACTGCTGGTCCCCTACATATATTTCTAATTGCATGCTCTTCGCTTGAAATAATGTGTACATCCTTGTTCTAACTACTCAAGATATGGCCTTGACAGCCTTTTTGTTGCCAAGCTCTGAAAGTTTGTCAGAGTTCTTATTTCCAGAGCTCAGATAATCCTCGCAAAAATCAGCAATGCCAAGGAAAATATACAGATTAGTATTTCCTTTAAAAAGGACAGAAGCCTATTAGTTTTATTCAGAACCACATGTTAAAGTATTGGGATCTGAAATAAGCTCCACTATTAAAAAGTTTTTTAGCAGGTGGACCTGAATACAAGTATGAGTTCACTGAGTAGTCAAAAATGGTAATAGCTCATATTTATTGGATGCTGTTTACTCCGAGGAACCTGATGGAAAAAAAAATATATAAGGAAGATGTTTAAATCTTGATATTCTAAGTGACTCATATGTCAAAATTTGCAGCATGTCCCACAAATTCCTAAAGAGTTTTCCATTATGCCTGTAAAAATATTTCAACTATATGAGCTTCACATGGAGTATTATAAGTCTAGAATAGAAGTTGAAAACTTTTTTCCTAAGAACCACATTTTATAGTCAGTATTTTATACTTTACATGTTATATATTCTGTATTATAACCACTCAACTCTTTTCTTGTAGCACAAGAGCAGCTACAGACAGTAAATGAATAAATGGACATAGTGTGCTCCACTGAGACTTTATACAAAAATAGACAATGGGCTGAATTAAGCCCACAGGCTATAATTCACTGACTTCTGGTCTAGAATATGTGTACATTTTATTTTATTTTTTAAATTTGCCAGATGGCGTTTATGCTCACCAGAGAGAGACAGAAAAAGCATCTCCCTGATGGGCCTTGGTCCTGCCACAATCCTTTGTTCTCTGTTTTTCCATCTTTTTAGGATTGAGGCACACTTGAACACATACCTGACATTTCTTTCCAGCTGAGTTGTTACTTGAACTGCATGATTAGCCATGAGGGATCTGGTTCTTTTTACCAGAAGACAACTAGGCCAGCCCTTGTACATTTTATTTATTTATTTATTTGCTTTTAGAGAAATTTCTTTGCTATAGGGCACATGTGCTCCCCAGTCAGAGAGACAGAGAGAGAGGGAGACAGAAAGTGAGAAATCACCCTCCAGGGGAGATGGCCGTGCTGCAATCCCTTCCCCTCCATTCTCCTCTCAGGATTTTGAGCACGCACGCATGCACTCACATATCTGGCATGAGTTTTAAGGTTCCAGGTCCAGTACATTTCATTCTTAAAAAAGCTTTTCTTTATTTGCTTTTGTTTCTTGAGATTGTGACTCTTTTGGAATGCTTCATCAGAGAATGGGCAAAATCTGTGTTGTACCTTTTCTCCCTCTCTTTTTGTTACCATTTTAAACCGTAATTATTTTAAATTTCTTGTCACCTATCTCTAATCTGTGAGCCAGCTTTTTTTGTTTGTTTTTCTTTTTCTTTTAATTGTCAGTCATGTCATCTGATCTTTTTACATATTGCATAAACTTTTATTAAATATCAGACGTGGTGAAAAACAAGTGTAGGTTCTACAGACCATGTTAATATCCATCAGAAAGTACTCTTTCTTTCTTTCATTCAGCTACAGTGAGGAGTTGATACTCAGTTCAGTCAGGGATTGATATGGGTCAAGGATGTTTTGCAGTTTTAGGGTGACTACATCTGCTTAGCCCCCCTTCCTCCACTGTGTCTGGTAGAGCTTTGGATGAACATCTATGTGGCCCTTCTGCCAGCCCTGAGAAACTGTAGAAAGGTCAGCTCCGCCCTTCAGAGGTTCCCAGTTCAGTGACGCGGTTTCGAGCCCAAACAACTTCAAAGTCATCAAAGTCTTTGAGAGGAGGACCAGCTGAGGGCTCTAGGCTGGATGCCTCTTCTTGCCCAGCCACAGAGGCGTAGGCAGTAGGGAGCTTCTGTGTGATGCTGGAAGCCATATAGAAAGCCTCTTGTTAGCTAGAGTCCCAGTTCTATCTGAGGATTAAGATGCATTTGTGTGCGTACCTACCATCCAGGCTGGCTGCAGGGCTCGGGGAGGATTGTGACATGAAGACACTGTCAAGGATGCCTCTCTTTCTCTCAATAAATAAAAACACTAAACTTAAGAAAAGAAGAATAAAAAAGCTGGATTCCTCCCTCAACAGGTATTTGTATGTAAAAGATGGTGGAAATTATCCTTCTGAATTTTTAGAAGTTGTCATTCTATCACCTCAGATTTCTGTACAGGTCAAAAACTCAGCACATGATTCCTGAATTTTTTGGCTAAAGTTTTAGAGCTCCTCAAATTTGCAATATATTTCTTAAGCCACAGACAACCATATATTATAGCATTCGTTTCTTTGTGTACACCCAGCATCCGCTACCTGGCCCTTCCTGCCTCAGTTTTCATCCTAATGTAACAAACCCTTCTAGGAGGGGGAAAAAGAAACAGGCTGAAGTTTGGGGCTAACTTCAGAAAGGATCTCCAGTTCCTGAATACTTGGTCCATCTCATCCCACTGCTGCCACACACTTGGATGCCTTCAAAAGTGTGATTTTTACAACTTACATGGGTGTCCGAGTCATGGCGTCCAGAACATTGGTCTTACATTAACCAGATATCATCCCAAACCAGTAAATTTCCATTTTATTGCAAGAACAGAAACTTTAGACATACCCTATTGTGTTTCCTAGGGAATTTAAGGACATCTATTATTTAGCTGTATAAATAAAATACCTTTAATAGTTATACTAACTTTCATTTTTTTAGAATCATTTTATTTAACTTTATTTATTTTAATTGGACCAGAGAGGGACAAGAATGAGAGAGAGAGAGGGAGAAAGTGAGAAAGCAAGCCACCAAGTCTGGGACTCATACCACCATTGGCCATGTGGAAGTCCAGTACCCTTAACCACCATGCCACCTGCTGGCTCCTAATTTTCACTTTTAAAAAGACTTACGGCATATTGCTGATTATATCTATAAAAGCCCAGGAGATTTTTAAGCTTCTCCCAAAGGATGGATTTAGAGTGATTTAGAGAAGGAATGTTAGAATCAGTTTTAGGCATTGAAATTATTGAACTGAAGCCTATCTATAGGATAACTTAATAGTTAATTGTCCAAATAATTGTGTTTAGGCTAATACCAAAGGGAAAAAGTATTACAAAAGAAAATGCACTCTGCTGTGCAATCACTCATTTCATCTAGTCATCTCCCATTAATTTATTTTACTAATACTCACTAAGCTCTAACAGTAAACAGAATGCAGGGACCAAGGATGGAACTTGAATGTAGCACACCAAAAACACAAGATAAAGTAGATGGGAAAAGAGATTTAAAAAAATTATAAATTGTGATATTTGAAGAAAATTAATAAGGTATCAACATAGGGAATCATTTAATGACTACTTCAAATAAGAAAAATCAGTGAGGGGGAGCCAGCAAGTGGCATGGTGGCTAAGACACTGGACTCCCACATGGCCAAATGTGGTTCAAGTCCCGAAGCTGGAAGCTTGCTTCCTTATTTTCTTGCTCTCTCTCTCTCTCTGTGTGTCTCTCTGTGGTGAACACACACACCCTACAGCAAATTAAAAATAATAGTCATAAATAAAATTAAATATGATTCTTTAAAAAAATGAAAATCAGTAAGGTCTCTACGAGGGTATGACATTTAAAACTGTGACCTGAAAAAATGAAATGGATCTAGGCATGTAATTAGTAAAGATGGTGAATTTATCCAGGATTGACAGCACCTTTTATACAGAGAAAAGACTATGAGGCAAGACCTTGAGGTAGTTAAAGAAGTGAAGGAAAATCCACTGGCCAGAGCTAATAAACAAGAAGAGCCTCTCATGGCAGGAAAGCGGTGAGCCAAGTTGGGAAGAAATTGTGCTGTGCCTCGAAGGACTTTGCTAGGGGTTTGTATTTTATTCTTAGTTCAGTGGGAAGCTGTTGAGAATAGAAGACGGTGACGTGATTCATTCTAATTAAAGAGGGACTTATGGGCGTCTTTGGGAGAATTGCCTGAAGAGTGGCGGGTGTGGACGCCATGAAGTCTGCAGTAAACCCCACGAGCAGTTATGATATCCTTCGCTGAGGTTTAGAGATCACATTTGGCTGATCGTGATGTAATTTTATGCAATGAGGGAAGCAGGACCACAGTAAATACTTTGTGGAAGGTAGGGCCGAATACTGACTAAGGTTGTTTTTATAAATATAGAGAGGGCAGATAGACATGGAAGTCAAAAGCTCAGATTCAGCTCCTGGAAGGAAATTATTCTGGAAGTCATCAATCTAAAAAGTAGGAGCTAAGGAAGGGAAGAAGGGCTGTATATTCATCCCGTTCTAGATTTTGCTGATGAATAACAACGGAAGAGCGGGATAGTAGTTAGGACATGTAAGATCAAAAGAGGTTTTTGTATTGTTTTGGAATTTTTTATATTGAAAGAAATAATCCAATAGACAGAGAAATAGTAAAAATTTAAAAGAGAAATAAGAAAATTTGCGAAAATCCAATAAGGCAAAATAGGTAGATAGCAAAAACAAAACAAAACAAAAAAACTGACTTTGGTAAGAAGAGATACTTGTTCAGTTATACCAGAGAAAAGAAGATAGGGAAGATGAATAGAATGAAAAGAGATTAGTAGGTTTTATGTGGAAGAAATTATGGACTTTTCATCTGATAGATTCTCTTTTCTCCATTAAGTAGGAGGCGAGGTCATTAGCAAAGAGTGAGGATTTAGGAGGAGATGGGTGTCTGTTCAGGAGAGATCAAAAGGTATGAAATAGTAATTTCCAGCAGGTTGAAAATAAGCCTATTAAAGAAATATAATAGGATTACCAGGGTGCATTGGGTACAGTCTGAGGTTTAGAATAAAGAATTCAGAGTATAGCTCGTCAGTTTGGTTGTGATTTTTTTCTCCAGTGAAGCTGAGCTATTTTGAGTGCAGGTGCAGAGAAGCATTTGTTAGTGTCTTGCTATTCAAAATATTTTTTTGTGGGTTAGAAGTATCAGCAGCATCTGAGTGTGTATTAGCAATGCAGAATCTCAGATTCTGTTCCAAAGCATTTGAATCAGAATCTGTATTTTGAAAAGTCCCTTCTGTGATTCATGTGCACATTAACTTCTGAGAAGCACTATGATTGATTTAATGTAGGTTTTGCTGAATGAATGCATTGGAGTTAGTAAAGGGCAAAGAAGTGGGCCAGCAGACAGCATAGAGGTTAAAGCACTGGATCCCACATGGCCAACTGAATAGTTTAGGTCCTGGACCTGGTGGCTTGAAAATCACACTGTGTGTGTGTGTGTGTGTGTGTGTGTGTGTGTGCGCGACTAGAATCCAGAGGAGAATGGAGAAGAAGGTAATGTGGTGTGACTATTGCTGTGTATGTGTGTGTGTGTGTGCAGGGGTTAATTTAGTACCCTTTCTGTCTCTACATGTATGTCTCCCTCCAGGGAGCACATGTGCCCTATAGCAAAACAAAACAAAACAGAAAAGGGAAGGGACAAAGAAGTAAAGTGACTATTAATTAGCCAGCTCCATACCCTTGCATGATATACCATATTAAATGATAGCTGCTTTTTGTCTTCTGGGCATTTGGCTTCCTATCCTTTTGAAGTTAGATGTATCCATGTGGCTGGTTCTGGCCAAATGGCGCTATAGGGAGATGATCTTTGCCATGTCAAGCCTGAGAATATCATTGCCAGTGTGAGATCTTTCATCATGCATCACCTCCAGCCCCTTTTGACTATGATGAACAGAACCTCCATGATGACATGAGTTGCATACATAGTGTGAAAAATAAACTTCTGTTGTTTTTAGACACTGAGAATTTTGAGTTATTATCACAGCAGAGTTTATCCTATTCAGACCAATGCACTGTCTCTAGAATCAGGAAACTCAAATAATTGAAATAGAATTGAGAAAGCCTTAGAGAAATACTGGGTTTCTTAGTGTCTTAAATACAGTCTTAAATACTGGGTTCCTTAGCTACTTTCCATAAGGAACGTTCTTGGAAGTTTGGGTCCCAGTCTGTGATTGCTATACTGTGTTTTTCTTTTTTTCTTCTTTTTCTAATACCACGGAACATGTGTTCATATGAGAGAGAAAGAAAAATAGGAGAGAAAGCACCCCCCCAAGTGAGGCCTGATTATATTATAATTCTTTTTCCTCCAATTCTTCAACCTGTCAGGATCCTGGACACCTATGCCTGGCATGCTAAGCCACTGGTGCTGGGATTCAAACCCTGGCTGGTAAGATGGGATCCCATTTCTTCTATGCAGACCAACCACTATACTGCTTCAAGTTCATGGAGCATGCTCTAGTTCTGTCCCTTGTCACAAATTTTTTTTTTTTTTTTTGAGAGAGGTTTTTCGCTATAGGGTGCGTGCGCTTGCCAGACAGACAGAGAGAGACATAGAGACAGAAAGCGAGAAATCACCCCCCAGCGGGGATGGTCACGCCGCAATCCCTTCTCCTGCATTCTCCTCTTGGGATCTTGGGCACGCATGCACACGCGCCTGGCATGAGTTTAAGGCACCGGGTCCGGGACACAAACCGCGGTCGACTATGTGGGAGTCCAGCGACATAGCCATTACGCTAACTGCTGGTTCCCAGTCACAAAATATTTATGACAACATCTTGATTTGTTTGATGTTCAAAAAATAAATCTTTCCTACGTATGTATTTTGCACAGGAATTACACTTTTGTAAAATTCCAGCCCAAAATGTCTAAATTAATCCTATTTAAAGTTTCCACTGGTAGGTAAATTTACTGTGCTCATTCTTATTTTGGAAATTTCCATATTTTACAGGGAAATACACACAGTGTATATATGTCTCAATTTTCTTCATGACTTAGTTTGTTCTCATAACTATTAATTACAATCCTCAAATTCATGCCATGCTATCTCCCACTTTAGAGACTGCTGGGACAAGGAGCTGAGCTATCCCAGAGTTCCTTTGGCCAAATGCCATTGAATCCATGGTCACAAGTTCTGTGTCACACATCAATGATTGATGCAGGGGAATTCCACACACTCATATTGTTTCTAAACAAAAATCGTCCTAGCCATAGGGCAACTCTAAAATGGATATAAACTTTTACACAATACATGGAGAAAATTAAGAGACATTCTATACTAGAACTAAGGATAAATCTCCTTTTCTATGTAAGACGGTTGCTATCTTTCCGGAGACTACAGGTGGCCATGTAAATAATTCAGTATCATTAACCTATCAGTGACTTTGAACCTATCTGCAACTTATAAAGTTACAGAATCATGAACTGAATCAAAAGATGTATATTTAGATCATTGCTATATAAATAGAAGTTTCATGTATAATTATATTTTAATTGAAGCCATTAGAACTGTGGGAACCTTTAATATACCTTACAGATGGACTGTAGGAGTTGATGCTGAAAACACTATATAAATATATGATGTTTAAATGTGTCATTTGTACAGAGCAACCATGATAAGCCTTTTTTAGGATTCACACAATAGAGAAAACTGTGGTTGGCAGTGGGAGGCACAGAATGAACAGAATAAGGTTATTTCAGAAGCACACCTACTCTTTAAGCCATGACCCTCACCATACCTGTCTTTACAAAGAGCAAGGAGGCTTCATCTAGAAGTGTAAAAAGCCACTATTTTTAAGGCTTTCCTTTTTTTTCCTTTTAATGCTGATCTTGTCAACGGTATTAAATGCGAATGACACAGAAACGTCTAAGACTTGTCCTTTGGGCCAAAAATGCTTACATAGTGTTCCAATTGAGCAGACATAGTCATTGATAATTATGATTTTTAAAGGAAATATTAAAATTATAAAATCTTTCTGAACTACTTCAGTGACTAAATTAAAAGAATTAAACAATACTGCCCTAAAACAATAGAGTTCTGAATGTGTCCTTAGAGTATTTTCCCCCTCCACTTGAATAAAACTACATACAAAATCATCATAGACATTGGTAAATAGTTATTAGGAACACTGACACATTGTATTCCAAAATAATAACTACTCCTTAAATAATTGGCACTATATCCACAGTCTGGTAAATTGCTCCAAGTCTCCTACTTCTTGTATTCATTATTCATGCAAAAAAAGATTTACTATCTTTTTAAAATAAATGCAGTTGAGAATTTAAGCATTTTGACAGTTTCTAACAAAGGCACTATGTAAAACCTGAGTTCAACCTGAGTTGTTAAGCCCCCGGACTCTGGAATCAAACTGCTTGGACTCTAATCTTGGTACAGTCCCTACCTCGGAGCCTTTTGATTTTGGGGAATACAATTAACCTCACTAAGTCTCTGCTCCTTCATCTGCAAAATGTGGATAATTATGGCATCTCCAAGGATCATTTAAAAACTCAGAAGAGGTATCTAGAGTAAATCACATAGTCTCATGCATGTCATGTAACAGGCTCTCAATAAATGACACATCATTTTTGTTGTTATTATTTTTGCAAAGGTAACAATTATATAACTGTAGCTGTCTAAAATTTCTGAAATCATGGTCCTATTCCTATTAATTGGATATCTTTTGAAAGCAATTCTGTTAGGAAATGTAAGTTTTCCAATTATCACCTATTTCTTTGTTTCAAATAATCATGAACTCTTTTTTTTTTTTTTACCTTGTCAACATTTGAGGATTATAGTTGTAAAAGAAAAAAGAAAAAATCCTTCTACAGTTTCAGATTAATTTAGCAAGCACTTTGAACGAGCACCTTTTTATGTTAGACAATAAACTAGAGATCACAAGGGAAACAAAGATGATATGAAAATAAAGGCCCTCAGGAGATTATGGTCTAGTAGAATAGATAAGATAAGAACACAAACGCTACAATAATATAAAATAGAGCACGATTACCTTTATTTGGCTTAGAAGTCAAGATTGTATCATAATTGCAGTTATCTGAAAAGAATTCATGAAGAAGAAAGGAAAGATGACAGTTTAACAAGAGGATCTTGGGAGAGCAGGCAAAGGTATGAGTCAAGGAACAAAGGCAGGACCCATGGGGTTCCTTTGGGAAGTGGTGAGCGGTTCAGTTTGGTTGGTATCTACAGCAGTAGTAGAATGGTGGGTTGGCACGAGTTGACCTCCATAGATTACACTAGGTATTGCATAAGCTATACAAGTGTGTATTTTCAAATTACGAATCATAGGTGATCTCAAAAAAGAGACAGGGAAATCTTCAGGTACGAGAAATGAAGGGTAGGGGAGAAACAAAAGCCAAAGCTACAGGGAATAACTATTGTAATTTTAGATGATACGGAATTCTTAGGTGCTGGAGGCTGAGCTTCTAAAGCCCTCTTGGAGATGCTGATAAGGTTCGTCACACACAAGCAGTAATGCTCTACCAAGACTCCTATTACCTTCTTGCTGTGGTGGTCTCTTACTGCTTTAGAAAAACTCCATGTACTCTTAGACTTAGGATGTATCTAAGAAACCTGGAATTTATACAGAGTTTTAGGGGTTGAGGAGAAGAGGAAATAAATCATGTTTCAGAAACTGAAATCTCTAATCTGAGCCATGAACCGATGGAATTAATATAAAAATTAGCATGCATTTATCCAGGATCATTGAACTGCCTTAGTGCCCCATCCCTAGAGAAACATATTCAAAAGCAGTCTCTAACAACTATTTCACAGTACAAGGACTTGGAATTTCAAGGGCTAAATAAATCTCATGGATTATAACTTTATAATAATTATAAAAGTACAGTAAGGCAAAATACCATGAGAATCGGCCAATTTAAGACTCAGGAGAATCATCAAGGCAAAAAGTAAAAAAAAATAATAGAAAATATGAAAAAACCTATTATTTAAAATGATAAAGAGAGAAAAGAAAGAATCAAAAAGGCAGTTAAATAATATAAGAATATGAAAAAGATTATATAGAACTTTTTTTTTTGAGAGAGGTTTTTGCTTTAGGGCACATGTGCTTGCCAGAAAGACAGAGAAAGACAGACAGAAAGTGAGAAATCACCCCCCAGGGGCGATGGCCATGGTGCAATCCCTTCTCCTCCATTCTCCTCTCGGGATCCTGGGCACGCACACGCATACGCTCGGTGTGAGTGTAAGCCACCGGGTCTGGCACTCAAACCACAGTTGACTACATGGGAGTCTAGCGATGTAGCCATTACATCACTGCTGGTTCCGATTATATAGAACTTCTATACTTCTATAAAGGACCTTCAAAAAAATTATGAAAAGTGTGTATTTATTGACCAAACTATGCATAAATTTCAAACATTTTTTGTACCCAAATAAATTCATATTATAATTTCATTTGACATGAACTTTTTGAATTCCCCTTTTATTAGTGAAAAATATTGTCACTAAAATGAATCAATAGAGGGGAATGCTAAAACATATCCTTTGAAGCCAACCAAACAGGAAGTTCTTACATCTGGAGCACTCCCTGAACACACTGAGCACTAAGAGACCCATGATCCAGGGATAACTGAGAGTTGATCATGAAATCAAGACCCTGTTAAGAGTGCTCTGTATCTTTGTCTCTCTGTTCTGTCTCTTTAATTCATAGAAGAATATATTTTTAATTATAAAAAATTAATGGGACCAGCAGTTAGTGTAATGGCTATGTCACTGGACTCCCATGTAGTCGACCATGGTTCTAGTCCTGGACCTGATGGCTTAAACTCACACAGGGCGCATGTGCATGCATGCCCAAGATCCTGAGAGGAGAATGGAGGAGAAGGGATTGCAGCGTGGCTATTCCCCCTGGAGGTTGATTTCTCGCTTTCTGTCTCTCTGTCTCTCTCTGTCTTTCTGGCAAGCGCACACACCCTAAAGGAAAAACCTCTCAAAAAAAAAAATTTAATGCGTGGAATATATAGCCAAGTAGATCCAGTTGAAGAAATAATTACTAATCTATAAATTATTGATAAATATTAAAGACCTACACCAGGATCCATCTCATGTCCATAGAGAAAACTGTGACTATGAGAAAGAGTACATAGCCTCAGGCTGCTGGATAGCAGCATCAATCAGCATGTGTGCCCCAAATCTGCATGTGCTATATTGGCTTAATGCTCAAATTAGGATTTTATAGGATTGGGTGGCATGGAGATTAAGTCAGCAGGATTCCCACATGGTTTACTATGGTTTGAGTCCTAGACTAAGAGGCCTGAAAATCATGCTGGGCATGTGTGCATGTGTGCCCCAAATCCCGAGAAAATGGAGGAGAAGGGATTATGATGTGGCCTACATCCCTGAAAGGTTAATTCTCTCTGACTCTATCTATCTCCAGTGAGTGCACGTACCGTAAACATAAACCTAAAAAAATAAAAGAGAGTTAAATTGGAAATTATCTTTCAACTAAATATATTCTAGAGGGAAATATATCTTATCCAAATTCTCTTTATCCTCTGTATACATTATATAAGTAGTCTATACCTGTGGGTAAAAATATTATAAGGTATTTGTCCTGGGCGTTTTTCACTGACAATGCCAGGAAGGATGCTAATTAGTACCAATTGTGGAAGCTCGTGTTGTGATCTGGGCACCTGTTTGCTTAGAGCTGGGCTGAGAACAACTCATTCCACATAAGCCTGCAAAGCAGCTGTCAGATGGCAATGATGCGAATTTACTACTGACTTGGGCCGGATTTGATGCTGACCCAGACATGAAAGACTGGCTTTCCCATCTGATTAGCTGAACCATCCAGTGCCTTCTGTTACTATTTTTACTACAAGCAGAAAACATGTCTAAATATTTTATTCCTCAAGATTCAAGCAAATTCTATTATGCTTTTGTTTGCAGGAAGCATACATTAGATCTGTCCTAGTTAAATCCCTCACAGGCATAGGTACGGGTTGCCAGGATAATAGAGAAAGGGCTGATTGCAGGCAGTCGGGCATTATTTACCTTGGCAACCCTTGTTGTACTCTATTTCTAATGGAGAACAATTGAAGTCCTCTGCAACTCTGTGTCACAGCTGTGATTTTCATTACCAATACAAAATGGAGACTGAATTTTATGATTTTTTAAAGAATTATTTTATTTAACTTTATTCATTTGTTTATTTTATTTTATTTTATTTGACCAGAGAGGGACAGAGTGAGAGAGAGAGGGAAAGTGAGAAAGCAAGCCAGCTGGTCTGGGACTTGAACCATAGTCAGCCATGTGGGAGTCCAGCATTCTTAACCACCACACACCTGTCGGTTCCTTTTTAAGTTAGACCCTATTAACTTCATTTCTCTTCAAACTTTCTTCGCACTCTATCTCTGAACCAGGCACCTTTCAGCCCAGAAGCTGCACTGTCTCTTTCAAGTGAGCTAGTTTATTTATCCCATGTTCTTTAACAGCAGTGTTAGCTGTAAACTCTGTTCAGGAATGAGTTGGACCAGCTTTCCCGTGTGCCTAATGTAATCCTATGAAGTAACAATGTGAGCATAGGAGGACATTGACTCATTCATTCATTCAATATATTAAATAAGCCTGTAGATACTGGGACTATAATAGCAAACAAAATAACAAAATCCCCTCCTTCAACAGGTTTGTATGAGGAGGTGTAAAAATGAATAGCCAAGAGATAGATGGCTCAATGGCAGGAAAGGTCGTGAACAGGATAAGATGACTGAGAAAGACAAAGATATCATTTTAGATATGGAGTCAGATAAGATCTCTCTGAAAGTGTGATCAAAAAGCATGTGAATCTCTGTGGGAAGACCTTTCCACCCAAAAGAAAAGCAAGTGCAAAGGCACTTATTCAGGCAAGTACTAAATGTCATTAAGGAAGAACAAAAGGACCAGAGTAACTAGACCATAGTCAGTAAACAAGGAGGTGTTAGAAATATCCAGCAACTTGGGCCAGCAGGTGACCTGGTCGTTAAAGTACTGGATTCTAGATGACTGACTCTGTGGTTTGAGTCCCAGACATGGTTGCTTGAAAATCATGCAGGGTACATGTGCATGTGTGCCCCAAATCCTGAGAGGAGAATGGAGGAAAAGAGATAGTGGTGTGGTCATCCCCTCTCGAGGGTGATTTATCACTTTCCCTTTCTCTCTCTGTCTCTCTCTGTCTCTATCTCTCTCTGTCATGTGTACACACCCTATTGGGGAAAAAAATCTTCAGGAACTAAATCTTGTAGAACAAACAGATCATGATGAAACAAGAGCTTTTCTGTATGCAGTACCTTCTACTAATTATCTTAGTCTTGTGTGTTCATTTGAGTTAAGAAAATGAGTTTAGGGACCAGTAGTTGGTGTAATGGCTATGTCGCTGGACTCCCATGTAGTCAACTGCGGTTCAAGTCCCAGACCCAGTGGCTTAAACTGAAGCTGGGCGTGTGTGCATGAATGCCCAAGATCCTGAGAGGAGAATGGAGGAGAAGGGATTGTGGCATGGCCATCCCCCCGGAGAGTGATTTCTCTCTTTCTGTCACTCTGGTGAGCAGACATGCCCTGTAGCAAAAACCTCTCTAAGAAAAAAAGAAATGAGTTTAAATTTTTTTTCCATATAGATGTATTTTTCAAATTTTAGAGGAGATATAAGCTGAGACTGCAGTGCACTCAATTACATAAATAATAACCTAGAAAATTGAAGTATGATCCTGGGCACCCTTAGCTCTAAAGCTCATTCCATATATTATCCAACAAAAATATAGTTAAAATATAACAATTGAATTTACTCTTAACAAAATGTTACTGTTATATGGTAAGGCTCTGAATGAAGCAAGAGACCTACCTAGCATCAAGGTTCAGAGACTATGAGTTGGAAAGATGTGTAAACAAATTATTATTCACTGTGATAGGAGTGATGCATGTATAAGGCAATAGCACAAAGAATTGATGAACTCTGTTCAGATATTTAGAAGAACAACAAAAAAAAAAGATTGTTTTTTTGTTTTGTTTTGTTTATTTTATTTTATTTATTTTATTTTTTTTTTAGCAAGTGATAATGGAAGGGAGGTGGAATATATAATTGAAAACATGAAGTCATGGGACATATAACCTGAACAGAAAATTAGAAATAGTGTTAACGGACTGCCTAATTAGTTTATCGCCCTAGTGGGAATTAGGGCATTGACCTAGTGGGAATTAGAGCATTGACCAAAATGCCCTCTCGCTTTTCTCTTAGGGCTGCCCGCTCGTGACTAACTGCCTACCACAGTAGGTGCGGCAGTTAAGAAACAGGGCAGGACTTCAGTATATATCACCGTGGCAAACCAATTGGCTTCTACTCTGAGAGGCAGTGTCTTCCTGATTAGCTACTGTTGTGTTTGAGTCACGATTAATTATATTACTGCCATCTAAGAGAACAATCAGCATTGAGACTGAAGAGATGGGGAAGGGCTAGATCAATGATGCATGCCAATCATTTGGCCCTTAGTCTATGGTTAAGGGCTGCCACTGAAGGGAAATGGGAAGAAAATGGGAAAATAGGAGGAGGATGGTGGTACAGTGGTGAAACACCAGGCTCTGAGAGGCTGATCTACATGGGAAGATGCCAGGATCATATCTTGGAGACCCTCCCCTGAATATGCAAGGCAGGTGTTTGCTCACAATGGGCTGTCTGAAGCTGGGGGGGGGGGTGGATCTCAGTGTCAAAATCCTATTGGCTGTGCTGTCTTTCTCAGGTCTCTCACTCATGGAAGAAATAAATAAACTTTCAGAAAACTATAAGCTATTTTTTTTTTAGCATTACACAATAGAAATAAATTATGTCTGAAGATTTTTGTCAAAATAGTTTTAGACAGTTTTAGAAATAAAGAAAAGTAGAATATCTGAGAATCAAGATAACTATTGAAATTCAGTTTTCAGAAAAATTGTTACTTTTAGATTAACCCAAATTGATTGCCATACTTTAAATAATTTGGCACTTTTCTCTTAATTTTTAAAAATTTTTTAAAAAGCTTATTTATTGGGACCAGCAGTTAGCATAGTGGCTATGTTGCTGGACTCCCATGTAGTTGACCGCAGTTCAAGTCCTGGACCCAGTGGCTTAAACTCACACCGGGCGTGTGTGTGTGCATGCCCAAGATCCTGAGAGGAGAATGGAGGAGAAGGGATTGCAGCATGGCCATCCCCCCTGGGGGGGTGATTTCTCGCTTTCTGTCTGTCTGGCAAGCGCACATGCCCTATAGCAAAAACCTCTCAAAAAAAAAAAAAAAAAGGTAACTTATTCAGGGAGCACGTGTGCATGTGTGCCCCAAATTCTAGGAGCATGGAGGGGAAGAGATTCGGGTGTGGCCACCCTGCCCCAGGAGTGACTTCTCACTTTCTCTTTCACTGTCTCTCACCAGCAAGCACATGTGCCCTGTGGCAAAAACCTTAAAAAAAAAAAAAAAAAAAAAAAGAGGTTTATTTATTTCCATGAGCAGAAGATACAAACAGAGAGAAAAAGAGTGAGTAACAACACTCCAATAGTCTTTTTTTTTTTTTTTGATAGTCTTTTGCTATAGGGCATGTGCGCTCACCAGACAGACAGAGAGAGACAGAAAGTAAGAAATCACCCCCCAGAAGGGATGGCCACGCCACAATCCCTTCTCTTCCATTCTCCTCTAGGGATCTTGGGCATGCACGCACACGCACCTGGCATGAGTTTAAGCCACCAGGTCCGGGACTTGAACCGCGGTCAACTACATGGGAGTCCAGCGACATAGCCATTATGCTAACTACTGGTCCCTCCAATAGAATCTTAATGCCATGACCTACTTCCAGTTTTAGCCAACCCAAGTTCTTAGGCACATGCATACCCAGAATGCTCAGGAAGGTCTCTAGACATGAATTCAGAACTTTCCCACATGGGTCAGCTTTGAAGAGCAATGAGTTTAACTTCTATGCTATTGTCTGTCCACCTACTAGCATATTTCTTAATGGAAAATTGACAATTATAATTGTTAAATTTTTAACCTTTATATTTCAGTACTTCTCTGGTGTGTTAGTTTAATATTTTATGATTCTTTAAAGTTAGTTTTATCACAAATTAATAATGGGAAGATAATAATTAACATTTTTTGGGGGAGAGGTTTTTGCTTGTGCTCACCAGAAAGAGAGAGAGAGACAGAAAGCGAGAAATCACCCCCCAGGGGAGATGGCCACACCGCAATCCCTTCTCCTTCATTATTCTCTCAGGACCGTGGGCATGCACGCACACATGCCCAGTGTGAATTTAAGCCACCAGGTCTGGGACTCAAACCGCGGTCAACTACATGGGAGTCCAGTGACATAGCCATTACGCCAACTGTTGGTCCCAGTAATTACCATTTTAGTAAATTTTAAAAAGTACTATAAATTCTTACTATCTTTTTATCTTCTCTTACCTTACAATTCTTACTCATAAGCTTTTTCTCTCTTGAACTGTAAAATAGACAAATCAAAAATTGACAGCACATTTCTCCATAAAACAATGTTAAGCTGTGCATCTCAATTGTTTATTCTGCTGCTAAAGATCTTGCTGAGAGTTTTTGCTTACTTCTTTTGAAAATAAGGCTAAGGTAATCTAGCTTTTATTCCTGTCATAGTAAACCTTTAAAGTTTAGAGATTTTTTTAAAGCTAACTTGTCTTTGTGACAACTTTTGTGCTGCCATGTAAAAATTTGTTATTTTAATAGGTCAGGCAAAAGTTAAACTTAGCTTGTTAACAAAATGGATAATTTCAGGTGTTTAGAATCTCCTATTTTTGATCACACCTTACTAAACAATCCCTCATGTTTACCATGTGAAAAGCATTTTTATCTTTACTCCAATTAGAAGACAAAATTAATACAAATTTCCCCAGTGTTGAACTGTGTGTTCTAACTAGAAATGGCAAGTCCTTCAAGCCTGCCAAAAATGTATGCATTCATTAGTTTTTGCATGCTGGATGTTTATTCATCTGAATATGGGATACGTACAATTTACAGTTTTGAAATTTTCCCAAAGATTGCAAATCTATTCTAAAGTTGACTGAGCAATTTCAAGTACCTTTGATAAAGAAATGTAGAGAAATAGTAATGAAGATTCTGATGTTTCTTCTGTTCTTTTGACATTCACAGATTAAAGAGCACCTTGCTAAGGGGCAACGAATGCTGGCAGGTGATGGAATGTCCCAGGTGACCAAGACACTGTTGGATTTAACTCAGAGGAAAAATTTCTATGCAGGAGATCTTCTGATGTCTGTGGAAATCCTCAGAAATGTGACAGACACATTTAAAAGGGCAAGTTACATCCCTGCATCTGATGGTGTCCAGGTAAGGGAGACAACCCATAAAGGAAAAGACTAATAAAGATGTAACCAATCTGGGCGCCACAGAAGCCTGTATAGCCGTGTAGGCAGCCTGGAGTGGGGGGAGAGAATGCTCACTCCTTCAGGGAAACATCCAGACTGTGCTTAGTGAGAACTCTGGAAATGACCTCAATTCCCTTAGTCATTTTATACCTCAGAGTCCTCAACCATAAAAGGCTCATATTACACCTCAAGGAGATACTGAATGAGAATGTGTGGGAAGTGCTTTGAGCCCTCAGATAAAAGGGACTAGAGCAAATTCAAGGTGGTATCATGGATATTTTATTCCCACACTTAATATCGCTGTCTTACTATAGGAGACTATTAAAAGTACATTAACCATAATGAAAGCACTTTGAGTATAACATGCAAAGAAGATAAAGCTCAAGGTTTGGTTGAGGTTGGAAGAGGGAAAGCCCATATATAATTCTATGGAACCATTGCCTGAAAATAAAAAGACAAACAGAATTATTCTGGATAGGAAAATAGAAAATTCATTAACTCTTTGTAACATATTTTTTACGTCATAGAAGACTTTCAAAGCAAGGTCATTTATTTCCATAATAAAGTTTAAGTACTTACCCAACCTCAGTATTGACTTTACTATTAAAATAAACCATATTTGAATGGCAAACAAACATATTTAATGCAATTACAATTTACATTTTAGGTTAACTCTTTTTGTGCTATAGACTAAAATGTACCTCGGCCAAGAATACTGAGTTTATTTCTGCATATACAACATAATAATGTTCTTTCTGTATCTCTACAAAAAGTTCATTAAAATAAAGGCTTGGCAAAACTCCCAGATCAGGTATTCTTTTCTTTTAGCTTACTCTTCATTTGGGAGTTTTATTGCCTTTCACTTGAAAAATGTAGAGTTTTTTTGTTTGTTATTTGGTTTTAATTAACTATTGGGTGGAATCATGGAATCATTCTTAAATATTCCTGATGCCCTGATTTGTACAAGGTACATAAATGAGTAAAATTATGTTCAGATACTGCTCAAAGTAACTGCTATGAGAGTGATTGGTGCTGCATTATATATTAACAGTGTCCATTTGAAATATTGTAATTGTAAGAATACATTGTGGGAAGAGGTTGGGTATAAGATTACCATCATTTGAACATTATGGAGATGATATTTTTTTCTTACAAAGAATGAAAGAGTTTTCTGACTTTAAAAAGTTAATAACGTAAGCAAGTACAAATTTTCCCAGTCATTCTGAAAATGCTTCTGTCCTTTAAATGTAAATACATTAAAAAATAGCATTTAATGTTCTTGATGCAAAATATAAGTTATAATTTTTCAAAAATAGGAAAAGAAAAAGAAAACCTCAGACATTTTATTCACAGTTGAAACACTGAACACAATACTGCCATAAATAATCTTAAACTCTCAAGTGTATAGAACATTGAGACTTTTAGGTGCCGAAGTTCAAGAAATTAAGATTACTAGGTTACAGTGGGAACACACTTTGAATTATTCAACAGAGTACCTTAACTCCATGAACAAGTAGTTTAACCAGCTGCTAGTCATGGACTAGCTCACTAGACCTAAGCTGTTCAGTTTGACTGATGATTTTGCTGACATTTGGCACCATCAGAAACAGGTTTCTCCATGTTCATCCTGCTCTCTCATCAGTTCTCTACATACACACCATGCCTAAGCTCGATGGTATTGTCATCACTCCCTCACAAATGGGAGTTGCATTTTCCTATTTCATTGACTTTATTGATGTCTTTTCAGGCACCTGGAATGCCCCTCTTTTTTGGAATTCCTTCGTCCTTCATCTCTGCCTGTTTATATCCTAGCTCAGATCTAGTTTAGGCTTTCCAAATTCAGGAGCACCAAGTCTCCCACTCCACCCAAAAACGGTTACTGAACTCCACCCCTTCCCCCCAGAATTGTACCTCTTTTATTCTACTTTTCACAATTTAATGCAAATAATTTGAATATATTACTTTTGTTCTTTGTTTATAAACTCTTATTTATAACCTTAATCAATATTCCCTGTATTTTATACAAATTTGAATTCATCATTTCCAATATCTCTGGTCATTTCTAATTGGCTAGTCCCCCAGGCTTATATGGCATAAACTACACTTACCTTGAATTCCAAGTTTTCTTCTATTTTCTACTTTGTAGAATTAGTAGTCTCTTGACGTTTTAGTTTGTTAATGTTATAACAAAATAGCTGAGACTGGGTGATTTAAAAAGGAAAGAGGTTTGACTTAAAATTCTAGTGGCTAGAAAGTGCAAAAGCATAGCACCAGCCGGCAGCTGCTCAGCTCTAGTGAAGGGCCCTGCGTTGCATTATTCCATGGCATAAGAGCAGAAGGGCCAGTGGATGCTCACAGAGAGAAACATGTGGGACGCCAACTTGCTTTATGTCATCTGTTCTCAAGGGCACTAATTAGGAAGATCTCAGACTCTCCCAGGAGTTGGCCTTAATTTATTTATGAAAGGTCCATATCACAAATACCTCCACTGGGCCCCACCTCCGAACACTGCCACATGAGTGTCAAATTGCAGTGGAACACTGAAGCCATTGTACTAGGCTAGAATTGTGAAGTCATCCTGACTTTCCTCTTTCTTCCTTTCCCTTTGGGTCTGCTTACATAACGCCTCCTTCATCCATTTTTTCCTGTCTTTTCCCACTACCTTTGCCCTAAGCTAGCATCTATTACTTCAGCTTACATTATTTCTGTGGCCTCTTTCCTTTGATCTTCCTTCACATGTTTACATAGATCTTTATCCACGTTGTTACTGCAGTACTATTATTTGTACCAGAACAGCTCTGATTATGTCGCTTCTTCCTCAGAAACCTTTGGTTGAGCTTCAAGGCCCACTAAGTAACAACCGAAAATCTTTACGTCAGTTTGTAATTCACTCCATAACATGTAGGTTACCTACCTTTCCAACCTTACACATGGATTACTCTTTCTGTTCACAAGCCATAAACCAAATACATTACTTCCTGCTAGTTTGATTTGTCCCAATCATCTGAAGCAATTTCTTGGTCCTCTGGACCCCTGGACTTCAACATCACTTTTTCTCCTCTATCTCCTTATATGTTATATTATTAACACTCATTAGCAAATCTTTGGGAAAAAATGCATTTTCTTGATTTATCTTTGGACTCTAAGTTGCAGCCTTCCTCTCTTGTTTTAGTCCATTTTTTGTTGCTTTAACTGAATACCATTAACCTAAGTTAGCATCTTAGGATGTTTAGGATATAAGAAATTTATATAAATATTTTAAAGGAACAAACCCTTAGAATTTCATATTTACGGGACCAGCAGTTAGCGTAATGGCTATGTCGCTGGACTCCCATGTAGTCATCCGCAGTTTGAGTCCCAGATCCGGTGGCTTAAACTCACACGGGACGCGTGTGCGTGCGTGGCCAAGATCCCAAGAGGAGAATGGAGGAGAAGGGATTACGGCGTGGCCAAACCCCCTGGGGGGGTGATTTCTCGCTTTCTGTCTCTCTGTCTCTCTCTGTCTGGTGAGCACATGCGCCCTATAGCAAAAACCTCTCCAAAAAAAATTAAAAAAGAATTATTTATATTTACTCTTAAAATTTTATATCATATAAATTACTATTATCTTCCTTTAAAGCAACTCATAGAAAATAATTTTCTTGGTACTGGTAAGATGTTTCCTTTTTACTTTAAAAAAAATTTACTGTAACATGTTGTCTTGACAAACTTCATAGATCAGAATACTATTTTCAGCTTAAGAAGTCAATAAAGTTAGGATATTAATTTTCTCTAGATTATTTCTCACTAAGGGACATTTTAGCATCAAATGAGCCTCCAAACTTCAAATTGTTGCAATTTATGTCCTTTTTATTATGTAAGAGCAATAATTTGTAGCTATTGATAACTGAAAAAAGAAGCAAAATATTCCTCATCCATTTTTTAAATAGAAAAGTATGTAGCTTTTCTGTATAGAATGTCAATAATTAACTCTTATAAACTTTAAAGTTTTTAGAATTGTGAATTCTCAGAAGAAATATACTTGTCATTAACATTGTAGAAAAATGCATAGCTGAATCCTTAATGTATCACTTTAATATATCAATAGAAAATGTCATCAAAATGGACACAATTATGCCAATAGCAATATGGGTTAACTACAAAGCAAAGCTGTTTCTCTTTATTCATTCCTGTCTGACTATGGTCATCCAACTCTCTGGTGGCTCTTTCCTGTAAAGGGTATACCCACTATCAAAGATTATTGTTCTAGTCCATAATTTCATTGCCAGTAGAAATATCTAAAACTGTGATTCGTAAGAATAGAGGCTATTCAGCTCACAGCTTAGAGGTCTGAGGTCCAGAAACCAGATTCTAGTGAGACTTGAACGTGTTGGAAGATGGAGTGTTTAGCACAGTGCCTGTTCATTTCTCTGCCTGTACTGGTCTCCACCAGAACTTAATCATAGAGGTCCACTCTAATGACCCTATCACACTCGAAGACCTCAGCCTGGGACACCATGAAGGGATTAAGTTTTCACTTAACAAAAACTATTATATTAAATCCCAACACATGAATTTGGAAATGGCATCCAAATTATAGCACATGTTTATGACTGCTACCCATTGTTTATTTTTAAGACTAAAACTTTGCAACAGTAAAAAGAGGAGAATCAAAATGAAGCGAAGGAAATGATTTATGAGGTATCAGTACAGTACCTCTGAGAGAAGTTCGTGCAGTACTTGCCAGCTGTACCCTGCGGAGATGGGGGCACAGGTTTACTTAGTAAACTGCTGCGTCATAAAATGAAGCTCCTTGTAAATCCTTTTTTCTTCTTGCCTGAAAGCACCCATCTTTGGATATAGCTGCAGAACTACTAGTATTATCCTGGTGAAGGTGGTAATAACTACAGGGCGCACCATCACTGTACGTTCTCCTAAGGAAGAAAAACTGTTATGTGTAACTGTGACCTGAGGTTAAGCTGCCTTTCGTTTTAAGTCCCATCCTGATTTGTAAGATATTAAAAGAAAAAAAGATTAAAATGTGTTTTTCTATCTTAAAATAATAAACCATGATAATACTTTCAGTTTTGGAAACTGGTAAAACATATTCCAAAAACTTTCCCTTTTAGGCACATTTGTTTTCAAACCTTTGGATTTTGTGATATTTTAAAGACTCTGATCATATTAGTTCTCTCTGTGGTATATCTTTCCTTTTCTAATTAGATATATGTTCCTTCAAGATTCAGCTCAACAATCATTTTTTTTTCCCTAAAGTATTCTCATTAAATCCTGAGAAAATCTAGAAGATACAGATTGTTTCTACTTCTCTGACCTTTGAAACCTTGTAAACATACCTACAAGAGCACTCTGACATATAACATTGTAATTATTGTTTCTAGATCTGCCTTCAGAGTATAGTCTAAGCTTATTGAAAAAATATTATGTCCCTAGGTCTAAGCCTGGCCCTGGAAGCTTAGTAGGCTCTCAGTATTTGTTGAAATAATTAAAGAATGATTAAGGGTAATAGAATAATGTTTGGGAGTTTCACATTGTTTCGCAGAACGTAAGAAAGCTGGTCTAAACATTCAGTTCAGATACAGAGAGAAAGAAGAAGAAGAAAATTTGTCTACTTTTTTTTTTAAACATTGAATAAAAGTATACTGAGTCTCCTTCTATCATTAGAGGATTGAGTTTTCATCACTTATACCAGGAACTGTAAGACTTGACAAAGTTGAACCAGGCATATGTAAGTTTTAGCTTGTCCAGTAACTATTTTGGTATCTTCAGGCACATTACTTAATATTTCTCTACCTATTTTTCTTCATCTCTAAAAATAAAAATAAAGAAGAAATAGTAGTATAGTCAATTCCCATTATTTGTGTTTGTTTTATTCTATAAAAGTATAGTGAACACTGAATTAACATGCTAAACGGTTGCTCCTAGGAGAAATACTTGACAGGGTCCTTCAAAACTGAGGTTACCACACTCTCATCAATCGCAGTGACCTACCTTGCTTCTCTGTGTTTATGTTAAAAACAAACAAACAAACAAACAAACAAACACTGAACGTATGTTGTTGATATGTCAAACTCACAAGCAGGACTATAGCTCATTCCTGAACAGTTTAACACATGTGTATTCTGTATAGGGCACATCACAATCGTATAGATAGCCCTTCAGCGCTATGCTGGGATCCTTTAAAATAGTAACTGCATCATCAAAAAGCATGAAAAATATGAAAAGCTTGGCATTGAGTAGGACATGAAAAGGATAGTTGTTTACAATATAAGGGTTGAAATGGAAAGGCGAAAGATCTTTTCAGACCTAAGTCAGAAATGTGCACATTGGACGACTCAAGTAGTCCACCATTGCACATGGGCACAACCAACCATAACGAAGCTGTGTTTTGGTTTAGGAATTATAAATAAATTTCAGCAAGTAAGTGAATTCATAACTACAGAATTTGTGAACAATGAAGATCAACTATGTATTTTTTCAGGGTTGTTGTAAGGCTCAGAAATAATACAGGTTAAATACATAAAGATCCATATGTAATACTAAGTACGTGACATATAGTATGTACTACAAATGCTGTTATTACTAGTAAAATAATTCTTTTATTTTTTTAGATTTTTGTCATAGGGCACGTGTGCTCACCAGAGACAGTGAGACGGAAAGTAGGAAATCACCCCTTAGGGGGGATAGCCACACTGCAGTCCCATTTCCTCCATTCTCTTGAGATTTTAGGAATACATGCACACATGCCTGGCATGATTTTCAAGAAGTCAAGTCCAGGACTTGAACTGCAGTTTGCCATGTGAGAGTACAGGGCCTTAACCACCACGCTGCCTGCTGGTCCCAATAATTCCTTTTCTTTTTTTTTTTTTTTTTGTAGGTTTATGCCTTAAATAAACCCTAAAGATGTGCTTGCTGGAGAGAGAGAGAGAGAGAGAGAGAGAGAGACAGTGGGAGAGAACATGAGATATATCCCTCCCCAGGGGAAGGCCATGCCACGGTCCCTTCTCCATTCTCCTCCTGGAGCCTCAGGCATGCATGCATACACTCCTAGCATGATTTTGAGTCAATGGGGTCCAGGACTTGAACCATGGTCGACCATGTGGGAGTCCAGTGACATAACCACTATGCCATCTGCTGGACCCTGGTCCCAGTAATTCTTTATTTTTTTTAAAGAAATTATTCATTTATTTCCATTTGTTATTACTGTTTTTTCAACTTGGCCAGAGAGAGACAGAGACAGAGACAGAGAGAGAGAGAGAGAGAGAGAGAGAGGGAAAGCAAGAAAGCAAGCCACCAGGTTTGGGATTCGAACAGCAGTTGACCATGTGGGAATCCAGAGTCTTTAACCACCATCCCACCTGCCAGCCATCCCAATAATTCTTTTATTTTTTATTTTTTATTTTTTTTTGAGAGGTTTTCACTATAGGGCGCGTGCGCTCGCCAGACAGAGAGAGAGACATAGAGACAGAAAGTGAGAAATCACCCCCCAGGGAGGATGGTCACGCCGCAATCCCTTCTCCTCCATTCTCCTCTCGGGATCTTGGGCACGCACGCACACGCGCCCGGCGTGAGTTTTAAGCCACCAGGTCTGGGACACGAACCACGGTCGACTACGTGGGAGTCCAGCGACATAGCCATTACGCTAACTGCTGGTTCCCCATCCCAATAATTCTTAACATGAAAGTAAAAGATGTACTTTGCTTTTAATCCATTTAAAATATATGGAATATTAAAAAGAAAAACTTAGGAATGAACCCAGACTACAGTAATGAGGAGAGATATATAAGTACAGTATGTCCCACTTTTAGGAATTCTTTAAATACAGAGGTTTGGACTGCAGCACTAAATAAAATTCATGGGAGTATTAGGACTTGAGAAAGAACTAGAAGCAAGTTAGACACAGAAACAATAAATAATTAAACTATACAATCAAAAGCTTTCCTATGCTTTTGCTTTGGTACGAACATGGAATGTTCAAGTGGCAATATTTGTGGAGAAAGAGATACATGTTGGAAACACAGATCATAAATACAGAGAATTAAAGCCAAAGAAAATTTGATTATGCATTGACAACGTTATTAGACACAAATATAGATAATACGTATCAGTGAGTAAAGGAAGAGTGGAAAGGGAAAAGAAACCCAAGGAGATGCAATGGAAGTGATTGCGAGGTGAGGAAAAAAAGAAAGCACGTCCAGTGACAGTAGGTCAGAAAAGCAGGAAGAGAGATATCATAATGGAATAGAGGGTAGGGCCTTGAGGCAGTTTAGATATAGGGGAAGAAGAAAGAAAATATTGGAAAGAATGCAACATGGGGAGTGTCCACAGACACTCACACCCAGTTATACCTCTCACAATCAGAATAAAAGGACTAGTTTCTGCTGAGGTACCTTCCTGTTTCTTGACAACAGTTCTGTGGTTCTCAGTATTTTACAAATGTTTTTGTCTTTGATCTACTATAAGACACATGGTCTACATCAGTATATAATTGAAAACTAGAGTTTTACAAAATAATAATTATTTTACATTGTGTAATACACTGGTGTTTTCTATTCTCTTCCATTTCTTTCTGTTTTTTTCTTTGTAAATGTATCCATTGTTTCTTCCATGATAGAACAGACAGAGACGCAGAAATCGTACCACCAACAGAGTCTTGACACTGATCCAATCCCGGCCCCAAACATCCCCAGACTATGGGCTCACCATTGCCTGGTGTACCAAAGGAGAGCTTTGGACACAGCCCAGAGCATGTGGGTTAACAACAAAATAACTCATTTAACTGCTTTGCCACTGTCCAGTGCCTCTGTTCTTTTCTGTTTTAATAAGGAAAATTGATTGGGCCTGTCCATGGCCCTGTCGGTCTTTAAAGCTCTGAAAACAGCCACTGACTTAGAGTGTTTGTCAGCTGGGAGTTATGGTCCCGTATACAACTTTACAGGAACTGGATCCTGTATGATCACCGCCATGGTTGGTGTGCTGGACTGGCAGTTTGAAAAATACACGGAAATTGGACCCAGCAGATGACATAATATCTTCTCCTCCTTCTGTTTAAATTTATCAAGGACAGGAACCAGCAGATAGCATAATGGTTGCATCATTGGACTCACACATAGTCAACCATGGTTCAAGTCTCTGACCCAGCAGCTTAAAATACACACCGGGCGCATGTGCATGTGTGTCCAAGATCCCAAGAGGATAATAGAGAAGGATTGCTGCATGGTGGCCATCCCCCCTGGGGGATTATTTCTCACTTTCTGTCTCTCTCTCTCTCCAGTGACTGCATGTGCCCTATAGCAAAAATATCTCACCAAAAAAAAAAAAGAGAGAGAGAGAGAGAAAGGAAAAGAAAACACAGAAACACAGAAAGTGTGTGCATGCATGCCCTGAGATAACAACAGGATACAGAAAAGGAAGAAAGGGATTGTGGCATTACCACACCCCATTGGGACGTGTTCTCTCCCTCTCCTTTCTCAGTCACTCTGCTAAGTGCGCATGTTCTCTGGAAAAATTAAAGACAAATGAAAGTATTAAAAAAAGAAAAGTTGGGGACCAGCAGTTAGCGTAATGGCTGTATTGCTGGACTCCCGCGTAGTCAACCGGGATTCGTGTCCCGGACCCGGTGGCTTAAATCTCACGCCGGGCGCGTGTGTGTGCGTGCCCAAGATCCCGAGAGAAGAATGGAGGAGAAGGGATTGTGGCATGGCCATCCCCCTTGGGGGGTGATTTCTCACTTTCTGTCTCTCTGTCTCTCTCTGTCTGTCTGGTGAGCCCACGCGCCCTATAGCAAAAACCTCTCCACAAAAAAAAAAAAAAAAAAAAAAAAAGAAAAGTTGATCATGTCCTTCAGATAGTTTATTATGCAATGTTGAAAAAACCACTTATTTTTCTGTAATATTCCCTAGATTTGAGAAATTTATTTCTTCATGATTGAGATTAAATAGGGAGCACTAATCTCAGTTTTCTAATTTCTTTTTAAAATCAAAATATATTCTAAATAAATATTTGAGGGTTACGTGATTTAAGGAGTTAAACTGAAAGCAGAAGTAGTAATTTCAGTGAAGTCAGACATCTTCTATCTTAAACACTTGGTGAGCAAGCATATTTGCAGCACCACGGATCCATCCCATGGTGACCATCAATAACCTAGATCCCTTAGTGAGTACCCTGGAATATTATTTCTCCTGTGTTTCAGTCCCAGACACTTTTTTTTTCTTTTAAGAGTTTTTGCCACAGGGTGTGTGCACTCAACAGAGAGAGAGAGAGAGAGGAAAAGTAAGAAATCATCCCTGGGGGGATGGCCATGCCACAATCTTTTCTCCATTGTACTCTCAGGATTTTGTACATGCACACACTGTCGCCTGGTATTTTTCAAGCTATCAGGTCCGGGACTTGAACTATGGTCAACCATGTGAGACTTTAGTGTTGTAACCACCATGCAAAATCCTGGCCCAAGTTCCAAACACTTTTACTTTTTGCATGTAAAAGAGTGAGTGGGTTGATAAATGTGGAAATAACTATTGATATGATACTGTAATAGAATCATGTAATGATAAGCCTCATCTGTAGAGGTAGTGTAGTGCTTTTTGCCTAAAGGTCTGGAAAGACCTCTTCTGATTTGGAATTATAGAACAACTCTAGCTCAAAAAAAACAGGCTAGGTGCATGTTTGTGCTTTCCCAAAATCTCGAGTACACATGCCCTATATCAAAAACCCACCTCAGGGAAAAAAAAAAAGACACAGAGAGAAGATGGTCACCTACAAATGAAAGGTAGAGGCCTTAGGAGAAACCACACTTGCTCTCACCTTAATCTTGGACTTTAAGCCTCCAGAATGGAAATAATAAATTTCTACCACTTAAGCCTAGCAAATTAATATGCTCTCCAATAATATTTTATGAAAAGTTTAAAAAAATTTTTGCCAAAGGGCACATGCTCTAACTGGAGAGAGGGAGAGCAAAAGGGGGAGAGAGAAAGAAAATTGTTAGCCTTTCTGGTTGCGCAATGTTCTTCAAGCAGAGAATTACAAGACGTGAGGTTGTGGGGTTTTTTCTTTGTTTGTTTGTTTTGTTTGCAAGTAGGTGTGTGGTTGCAGCGGGGTTAGGGCGGAAGGGAGAAAGAGAGAGTGCTAGAAAGCACCTCCCGTGTAGCATGGTCCACCATAATCCTCCTCCACTTCTCTCTTCTCTCTCCTTTATTTCTTTATGCTTTCTTGACTATGTAGTCTCATAAGAGATTCAGAAGTACAATCACAAAGGATCTGTGATTCATAAGTCAATCTATAATCCATGTATGTTCATGGTTTTATATATGGTACATGCAGATGTGATCAACCAAGTGCACCAAAACTGGAAATAAAATATGACCTACTGCATATCTGGAATTCTTTTTGCATTTTTACTTGGTTAAAAGAATGGTCTGCCTTCTCTAGATTAATCTCACAAGTGGAGAGTCTTCTTTCTGAATTAATTCTATTGATACATCTCACACCTGGCTTCTCTTTCTACCTCCTCTTTTCTCTTACTGACTGTCTATAGTGCCTGTCTTACTTCTGATAGTGTCTATCTCTAATATTTTAACCTTGATTTCATCCCATTCAATGTTAAATAAGTAAATATATTTCTGTTGCTAAGTATTTTCCATATGTTTCTTCATCTTTCCATTTCCACATCCACTACTCTCCTCTGAGCCTTTATAACTGCTACTCTGGGTCATTGATAAAATTTTCCTTATCATTATCCTTTCTCTGATCCTCTGTCTCACCAAACCTCCCTTTACTTGGCTGTCTGGGATTTACTTACCTAACTCTCTTTATGCCATTCTGTTGCTGAACAAAGCAGCACTTATATTACCAAAGGTATTATTCTAGGGGCAGAGGAGTGATAATGATGCAGCGGGAGAGGTCTCTGTTTTTGGTAAACAAAGATCTGTGTTTATGGAAGAAAATGTTCCTTCCTTAGTTATCCTTGCATCTAAATCGAAGGACTCAAGTCGAACATCCACAGCTCCTTTATTTTCATTAAATAGACCTTATGACCTTTCAAAGATATGTATCTGTACTCAAGGATGTCCTTAAGACTTCAGATTGCTATTTTAAATAAAAACAGTTTGGGGCCTGCTCCATACCTTAGTGGCATTTGGGGCCTGCTCCATAGCTTACTGGATCCCACATGGTGGACTGTTGGTTGAATTCTAGCCCCAGTGGTTTAAAAAAAATGTCAGGTCCATGTGTGTGCCTGCCTCAAATCCTGACATGATGGCGAAGAAGGAGAAAGGATTGCAACATGACCATGCCCCATCGTGGGGGGTGCTTTCTTCCTCTCTCTTCTGACATGCGCATGCACCCTCAGACAATTCCAAAATAAACAAATAAATAGGAAGGGTCTGAACCCACATTTACTCAGTGTAACTAATTTTCTTATCTGTAAAACTAAGTGTGACATTGAGAACCCTGGACATGTTGACTCTAATGGCATCAGAGTCTTTGGAAGCAGAAGAGGGTGTTGAATCGGTAAATTAAATTTTAAAAATTTAAATGACAAAAAAAAGATTAATGCCTAGCCCACTGCCTTATAAACAGTAGGCATGCAGTCCATCAGTTTCAAGTATATGCATCTTCACATTTTCCTGTACCTTATGCTGTGCACTGGAAGCACAATAGTGAACAGATAAAAATAATCCCAACTAGATTACAGGCTGATAGAGGAAAAAACCCTAACCCATGATTAAACAAATAAATCATATTTTTAAATTGTGAAACACTTCAAAAGAAGGCTAAAGTGCAACAAGAGAAAAGGAAAATATGCAGACCCCATGTACTTAGTGGAGTGGTGATAATTCATTAAGGCCTTTCTTAGGAAATTGCATATAAATCTAGATGTGGAAGAAAGGAACGGTAAAACAATAGAAGTTGCTGAACAAGTGAAGAAAGACAATAGAATGTAGATCAGTCTAGAGTGAGGGCAGAAAGGGGTTTGAGATGCATGAAGTCTGATGAGGCTGAAGTATAAACGGTGGAGCAGGAGAGCACAAGACAGAGTTGGAGAAACAGAAAGCGATTAGGTCATGCATGGCCTTGCAGCATCAGCTGTATCTAGATTAAGAACCAACGCTCTATCTCTATCCTAACCACTTGTCCCTGCTTCCTTGCTTAGCCTTTGAGGCTTCCTTATATTCCTCCTTCTCTTTCTATTCAGAAAAACCACAGTTTTTTCAAACATTGAACTCTACATTATTAAACGTCCCTTAAGCTTGCTTTTGTCTTTTGATATCCAAGAATTTTTCTGAAGGAGTGAGATAGAGAATACATTTCTTATGGCTCAAATATCTCAAATCACTAACCTAATCTACAACTCTGTTTCTATTAAGGATTTGCCAAAAGGTAACTGCTAAGATATGTTTTCACATATTTATAGACAACGATATATAATAGATAAGTAGTCCACCAAGTTGAAGCCCATCAGAAGTAGAATAAAGAATTAGTGGGACCAGCAGTTAGCGTAACGGCTATGTCGTTGGACTCCCACATAGTCGACCAGGGTTCGCGTCCCGGACCCGGTAGCTTAAAACTCACGCCGGGCACATGTGCATGCGTGCCCAAGATCCCAAGAGGAGAATGGAGGAGGAGGGATTGCGGCGTGGCCATCCACCCTGGGGGGTGATTTCTCGCTTTCTGTCTCTGTCTCTCTCTGTCTATCTGGCGAGCGCATGTGCCCTATAGCAAAAACCTCTCCAAAAAAAAAAAAAAAAAAAGAATTAGTTACTGTATTTCTTTTTTTTTTTTTTGTATATAGCCAAATCTAGGACTTATAAATTGAGTGTCACAGAAGCAAGTATGCTTCTCTTTATGGCATACATTTACTGCCCTGATTTTCATGGTACTTCCTGCGATAAAAAACAGTCATGCTTCTTGGACTTTTGTGTCCCACAACTGTTTGGCACTGTACATGTCACAGAGTACGGTTCTATTAATAACTATATAACTATATTGAAAACTCCTCCCAGCAGAACACATTCTTAGGAAGGAGAGATTTCTACTGAGCAAACTGTAGGCCCTGAATTTAATGGCAAATCAGTGCTCTGTTCAACATACTGCCTAGAGAAGAACCATCACCAGGGGGATAGATGAGAGTGCCACTGGTGAGAAGTCTTTATCAACATTATAACTGCGTATTTGCTGTAATGTAGCCATAAATACAAGTCATGTAGTCAGCAATAAGAAGATAACACAGAGGCAGTAATATTCATAAAGTTACCACATATAAAGCATTCACCATAGGTCAGGTACTATGTTAAGAATTAGCTCTGAGCTTTAAAACATCCCTACTGGATAGCTATTGTTATTCCCTTATAGATTAAGGAATTATCTTATTTTGTTCTATGTAGTTCTAGCAGCCTGCCATAGACTGGGTAATATATGAAGAACAGATTTATTTCTTTTAGTTTTGGAGTCTGGGAAAGTCTAAAATTGAGGAAAAAGCATCTGGTCAGGGTCTCCACACCGTGTCATCCCATGATAGAAAACAGAAGAGCAGAGAGAGGGCATGATAAAGAGCAGGAGGGCTGAACACATCCTTTAATTGGAAACTCATTCCTAAGATAACTCACTCACTCGGGCTATAATGGCACTAACTGATTCATGAGGCAGGAGCCCTCATGTCGCAATCACCACTTAATCCATCTCCCAACACTGTTGCGTTGAGGATTAAGTTTCTAGCACATGTAATTTGAGGGACACAGTCAAACCACAGCAAGAAATAAGATATAGGTGGGCAATATTTCCCCAGAACCACACCAGTCAATTAGGTCTGTCTAGTTCAAGGTCCAAACAAATGAGACTCAGCCAAGGACAGGAGGTTTTGCAGTTTAGTCTAGATCGTAGGATCAGAGCTAATTAAAAAATTCGAAACCAGGACCAGCAGGAGGCTTGGTGGTTAAGATAATGGATTCCCACATGACTGGCTGCAGTTTGAGTCCCAGACCTGGCAACTTGAAAATCATGCCAGGTATGTGTGTGTATGCACCCAAAATCCTGGGGGGAGGATGAAGGAGAAAAGATTACAGGGTGGCCATTCCCCTTTGGGTGCTGATTTTTCACTTTCCCTCTCTGTCTCTGTCTCTCTCTGCCTCTCTCTCTCCAGTAAGCCCATGTGGCTGATGGTAGAAACATTAAAGAAGAAATCAAAAACAAGCAAACAAATAACCAAAAAACTTACAGCCAGTTGTGCTTCAGGGACTGGCATAAGTGACCCAACCCATAAACCATCAAAAGAGAAATATTATCCCCATTAACAGAGCTCCTAAAGAACTCTAGCAAGTAATAACTCTATTGTCATTAAAGCAGCCGCATACTTTGTTCAAAAATTCAATCAAAAGTCCTGAAATATTATGAGTCCTATCTTCAAAATACTGTTCTGTTAGATTCTGTCTATTCTATCAGTTTTATCTTTGAGCAAATATCAAAGTGGATTTATAGTATGTGCACATATGCAAGTATGTAGATATAAAACATATATGTACAGATACATGTGAGTATATATCTATATTTTTTTAATAGTGTGAGACAGCTTAGAACAGGGGCAGCTCAAAGGAATGGGGCTGAGTCATGTTAGAAAACTAGGGGTGTAGTGACTTCGTCATTTCATTATTTCTTTCCATTTAGGACTTTATATTAAATATCTGTTATGGGCAAGACTTTATACTCCTGAGAATACTCATAAGCCAGAAATACTCAGACTTCCCATAAATGTCCCCCTCCCTTGCCACCTGAGATTTAGCTTACTATGGCCCACAGCAGTTAGGACACTATTATTGGTTATTTAAAAAGCTAATCAACAGTGAGACTGAAGGAGAACTTCAGTCTGTACTGCCTTCCCACTTCTATTTAGTAAAGTCCCATTTATTGGCTTCGGAGAATAGTAGAAAATGTGTTTTATACTCTGTGTTTGGTGTAATGTATATTTAAAGATTTTGTGTTGTTTGGTTTGTTTTTGTTTTTGTTTTTTAATTTTTTAAAATTTATTTACATTCATTCACTGTACATCATTACAGCACACAAAATGAGATTTTTCCATCCAGAATACGCTGTATAGTGGCTCAGTTAAGCACATCAACATATGTGTTATTGCCAACAAATAATTTTTCATTTCTTGTTTCCTGTATATTTTGCTTTTTTTCCCCCATCCTTGATTCCCTATCTCTCACCTTCTGCCATCTCCCACCCTCCTCCCACTCTGTGTCTGGTATCTATTGTTGCTTTCTATGACTTTTTCCCCCTATATTTTATTGTTTCAATAAATATCTTAATTAATCTAAATATTTTCAACAGCAAGCACAGCTGCTATATACATGTCTATGAACACAAGTCTGACTTTAGGTATAAACCTCAGTGAGTAGAATGAACATACTATAAAGTAGCACCTAGCTAGGGCTATATAGCTTACTGCAGTTATCAAATAGGTATTTTTAATGCTTTTTTTAATGAAAATAATTTTTTTTCTGAAACTCTTTTTTAACTTAATTTATATTTATTCCCTAAGCATCGTCACAACATACAAAATGTGATTTCCCATCCAGAGTATACTGTGTAGTGGCTTAATCATGCATGTTATCGTCAAAAATTTTCCACTTCTAGTTTTATATTTTATTCCTATTTCTGACCCTCTGTCCTTTCCCACCTTCTTCTCACATTACCTCTGGTGTCTACAGCAGTCTTCCATTCTTTTTCTCCCACATTGTATTGATCACACAATTTCTTAAATAATTAACTATTTTCTATAGCAAGTTCAGCTGGTAATTTCAAGAAAGCAGTTTAAACTTAAATCAAAGAAATCCTAAGGAACGTTGCTTAAAACTTAAAGCCAGGAAACAGGTTAGGATTCTGTTCAAATGGTAGGTACATGAGCCTATCGACATCTCAGGATAGGACACAAATCCTTAAAATCGGACAACAAAGCCAACATGAAAATCAGTAATGTTTTAGTCAAAAGTCATAAAGTGCTATTTCACCAATTCAGTCTCATGTACTTTATCTTCTGTTGTGGTTTGATTTTCCTGATTAAATTCTAGCATATAATATTCAACTCCAGACTTGTCCCTATGATTAAGTTGGCCATTTTTTTTTTAGTTTTTGAACTCTTATTTCTGTGTGTCTGTATTTAATTTTCTGATATAGCACTCCCTTGAGAACTTCTTGGAGATCTTGTCTGGTGCTGGTAAATTCTTTCAGGTTTTGTTTATCTGAGAATGTTCTTGTTTTTTCTTCCCATAGGAAGGATAATCTTGCCGGGTACAGTATTCTTGGTTGAAATTGCTTTTCCCTTAACACTTTGAATATGTTTTCCCATTCTTTCTTCACTCGCTGTGTTTCCAATGAGAGGTCTGCATTTACCCTGATGGGATATCCTTTGTAGGTAACTTGCCATTTCTCTCTTGCCAATCTTAGTATCCTGTCTTTGTCTGTGGTTTTGGTCAATCTGGCTATAATGTGTCTTGGAGAAGATCTTTTTGGGTTGATTCTATTTGGGGTCCTTTGTATTTCTTGGGACTGGATCTTTGAGTGCCTCTCTAGGTTTGGAAAGTTTTCTTGCAGGATTTCATGGAATAGATTATTAATGCCCTTATGAGTCTCTTCACCTTCTGGGATACCAATTATCTGGCTGTTTGGACGTTTGATGGTATCTAGTATTTCTCATATATTATTCTCATATTTTTGAGCCATTTTCTCAGTCTTCGTGGTTGATTTTTCTAGGTCAGCCATTTTCTCTTCTACATCTGAGATTCTATTTTCTGTATGATCTAGTCTGCTTTTAATACTTTCAAGGGAGATTTTGACTTCCTGTATTATAGCTTTCATCTCTAACAGGTCCCTTTGATTCTTTTTTAATGTGTGTAATTCCCAGGGACCAGCAGTTAGCGTAATGGCTATGTTGCTGGACTCCCATATGTAGTCGACTGCAGTTCGAGTCCCAGACCTGGTGGCTTAAAACTCACACCGGGCACGTGCGCGTGCATGCCCAAGATCTTGAGAGGAGAATGGAGAAGGGATTGCGGCATGGCCATCTCCCTGGGGCATGATTTCTCGCTTTCTGCCTCTCTGTCTCTTTCTCTGTCTGGCAAGTGCACACGCCCTGTAGCAAAAACCTCTCAAAAAATAAAAATTAAAAAAAAGTGTGTAATTCCTCTTTTAGATCTTGCAAGAATTTTCCCACCTCCTGGGACTCGTCATCTCCTTTCTCCTTTCTCTTCTGTAGTCCATTGTTTCTCTTCTCTTCTGTCTCTGTTAGCGTCATCATTATGAATATTCTAAATTCTTTATCAGACATTTCCATAATTTCCATTGAATTGTGGATTAAGAGGAGTTATTCTTTTCCCTGGGAGGAGAGATATTTTCTTGCTTTCCCATATTTCTTGTGGTCCTGTGGAAGATTCCTCATGGCTCCTGAGAACTAGTTATTTCAGGGCAGGAGAGATAAGAGGCAGGTCTTCAGATGAAGATTCCGCTGGCTCCTGAGAACTAGTAATTCCAGGGTAAAAGAGAAATGAAGATTTCCTACTGATAATTCAGCCTCCAGCCCACAATCCTGAGTGGGATCACAACGGAACGGCAAAGACATCCCAGATTACCTCTTTCTGTTTTGTTTTGTTTTGCTTTGCTTTTTCCTGTGTGGCCCTTGGTTATTTAAAAAAATTGAAGTCTGAATTTACTATTTTCATCAAGGCCTTGTGTATGTGCAATGGCCTTCATGTACAGCAAGGAGTCACTGACCTACTGTCGGTAAAACATACTTCATAAAATGTTTTCCTAAAAACGGAGATGCATTTGCACAAATTGCTTCCCATTCTCTTGCTGTCTTTTGTTAGCAGTGGCATGCATTTTGTAGGAGAGCCGCAGGGGTTAGGATGCAGACGGAGGTCATGGACCTCAGTACATCTAACTGGCATGTACCGGGATAAAACCTGCAACTTTTGCCTCATTAGCACCATGCTCTCTGCTGAGTTAACCAGCCATAGGCAATTGGAGAACTCTGAAGGTTAATTTTTTCTGGCCATAGGTAGAGTTACAGCTCAATGGACTAAGCCCTTAAAATGTTAACACTCCAAGCAGGAAATTTTAAGTGGAAAAAATGCCTGGGTAGAATAAAAAGGTTAAATGAATCAAAAATGCATCTGAAACAGACTTACAATTTTTTTAAGAGTTGTAGTAACTTTTTTAGAGGTCATGACTTGAAACATATTTCAAGCATGTGATTGCCAGGAACTATTAAAATAAATAGCACAGGGGAAGAGAGGGAAAAAATAAATAAATAGCACAAATAGGGCAATTAAATATAGATACTAACAGCTTCAACCCACAAGAGAAGAGGAAATGAAGCAGTCTTGTTTTTCAGTTAAAAACACCCAGGTGAATTTATTTTGAATTAGCTGAAATGCCTGTTTGGAAAAACTAGATGGGGAGGGAGACTGATGAGACTAATAAATTATGGTTATTGTTGCTCTCAAAGGAGTCCTGGTCTGAGCTAATGAATCAATATGAAGCAGTACTCCTGATAAGTTTTATATGGACCAGTTAGAAGAAAGGGGTTCTGAGAACACAGTAGGAAACCCCATTTATGTAGCCTACCACAATCATTTGCCTTCACTTTAGACTTCTTACACCTCCTGTCACTCCCCCAGTCACTGCTCATCTTCAGCAGGTACACTGGTTCCCCTCTCTTGGCTCCTGTGTCTTGATGATATAGTGTAGTGTGAGAGGAGAGTCTTTCTCATATTCCAGATATAGTGTGTGTGGAAGAGGAGGGCCTGAGGAAGGACATTTAGAAAAAAATATGGAGGCAAAGCATTAATGGGACAAAGAAATGTGGTATTATCTGTTGAAGATATTTTATAGTTTTATCAACTGGATAGGGAGAAATGTTCACATATTGAAGTATTCACTTTGTAAGCTAAATAATGTGATTGAACGTATAACAGAAAATGAAATAAAAAAAAAGAAAAAAAATCATGAAATGAATGAAATGAGCGCTAACCAAACTAAACTGAATGGAGCTGTGCTCTGTGTCAGAGTGTTCATGGTGAATGAACAATGAACATCAAAATGTACCTGTCTGCCTGGAAAGAGGAAAACGAAAGTTAATTTGGGCACTTCTAGATGAAGTTTAAGTAATACGTCTTCCACAATTAGTCAGGAATGAAGATGAGGGCAAGGATTTGGAACTTCAATAGGAACATGCTGTATGTCTGTTCATTCCTCCATGTTGGCTTACAATTAATGGCAGTGGAGTAGGTAAGAGTAATCATTTGAAAATAGCCAAGATTTACTAAATACTTATTATATGTCAGGCACTCAGAAAATTTCACTTAATATTTACAACAGTTGGTTGCAAAAGTAAGAACAGGAGAAGGACCAGCAGTAATGGTTGTCACTGGACTCCCATGTAGTCGACCATGGTTCGAGTCCTGGACCCAGTTTCTTAAACTCATGCTAGGTGTGTGTGCATGTGTGCCCAAGATCCCGAGAGGAGAATGGAGGAGAAGGTATTGAGGCATGACCATCCCCCCTGGGGGGGGGGTGATTATTCGCTTTCTATCTCTCTGTTTCTCTTTGTCTTTCTGATGAGCGTACGCGCCTTATAGCAAAAACCTCTAAAAAAATAAATAAAATAAATAAGGTAAAAATAGGAGAGACAGAGAAGGCAGAGCTAAGATTCCAAATGAAGAAGGCTGTTTTGCCTCAGCTTTGCCCACAATCCAGGGTTTCACTATCATGTTCTTTGAAACAACAGTATGAGTAGCAATAATGGTTCTCAATTAACAGCATAACTTGTAATAAGACAAATACAGGTGACTTTCATTACAAAAGGGATAAAACTTATTTATATAGATTAATTATGCTATGACATTACAAAATAGAATGTAAAGACAGTAATAGAACAAATAATTGTGAGTGGAAGTAAATGTTTTGCCTGTTCTGATTTTTTTTGAAGGTGTCAAAACAAAGTTGTGTAGAAAACATACCATTATGTTGCTGCATAATGGTCCTCAGAGATCTTCTAGAATAGTATGTTAGGGTCATAAAGCAATATTATAAAGTATTTATACCTTTACCACATAATCAACCCAAATGTGAAAGTATATTCTCTCATGTAATATTAAACTTTTTGTCTAATTTAATTTACAGAACTTCTTTCAAATAGTTAGCAACCTCCTAGATGAAGAAAACAAGGAAAAATGGGAAGATGCACAACAGGTGAGGTTGGGGATTTTCTTACAACTTGGATTGGCTAAATAAAGTAGGAAAAAAAGAATGACCTGCTATTCCAAACATAAAAAAAAATTTCTTAAAGTCGATCTAGAGACCAGCAGTTAGCGTAATGGCTATGTTGCTGGACTCCCACATAGTCGATCGCAGTTCAAGTCTCGGACCCGGTGGCTTAAACTCACACCGGGCGCGTGTGCGTGCGTGCCCAAGATCCCGAGAGGAGAATGGAGGAGAAGGGATTGCGGCATGACCATCCCCCCTGGGGGGTGATTTCTCGCTTTCTTTCTCTCTGTCTCTGTCTGTCTGGCGAGTGCACGCGCCCTATAGCAAAAACCTCTCCAAAAACTAAAAATTAAAAAATAAAGTCAATCTAAATCATATCATAATAATTTTAGGAAAAAATGATCTTTTACATATCAGTCTATCAAAGGAGTAATGTTTATACATGTGAAAAAATAAGCATGTTTAAGTAATTTATTACTTTAAGGAATTAATACATAATAACTACATGCCTTATCAATAGGTTTCTTTCCTGTCTATGACTATGAGCCAACATCACATCTGGAAACACATATCTGAAATGAAACTATGGGATATTATTGACTAGTAAAATAACACGTTTATGACAATGCTACATATCATCTTGCTCACATGTACAGATGTACTTTTTGTTTTGTTTTGTTGTTGGCCACATACACTTGCCATGAAGAGAAAGAAAGCGTGAGAGTGATTCCAGGTGGGGATGACCACGCCACAGTTCCTTCTTCTCCATTCCCCTCACGGGATTTTGGGCACCCACATACATGAGCCCGGCATGTTTATCCAGCCACCAGCTCCAGGACTTGAACCACACGTCAGACATGTGTTTCAACCACCCTGCCACCTACATTTTTATTCACAGCCAAGAGTTGTACAAATGCACACTTATTAAAAATTTATATTCTGAGATTTATTTTTTTACTTTCTGTTATACTTTATATCTCTGTGTAGCAAGTGCCTATAGTGGTTTAGTTATTGCTTTAAAATGTCTTGCATTGCCGTTTGTGCTATACTGACTGCCATAGAGCTAGTCACATTTTCTGCACTATAGAAAAAAATAGGTTAGAGGTTAAAAAAATGAGAAAAATAATGTTTTTAAAAATTATATGGTGGGAACCAGCAGTTAGCTTAATGGCTATGTTGCTGGACTCCCACGTAGTCGACCACGGTTTGCGTCCTGGACCCGGTGGCTTAAAACTCACGCCGGGCGCGTGTGCATGCGTGCCTAAGATCCTGAGAGGAGATGGAGGAGAAGGGATTGCAGCATGACCATCCCCCCTGGGGGGTGATTTCTTGCTTTCTGTCTCTATGTCTCTCTTTGTCTGTCTGGCGAGCACACGCGCCCTATAGCAAAAACCTCTCCAAAAAAAAAAAAAAAAAAAAAAAAAAAAAAATCATATGGTGAGCCAGAAAGTGGTGTAGATATTAAAGTGATTGGATCACACATGGCTAACTCTGTGGTTCTAGACCTGGACATGTTCAATTGAAAATCATGCTGCATATGTGTGAGTGTGCCCACAATCTTAAAAGAAGAATAGAAGAGAAGAGATTGTGGCATAGTCATCCCCCCAGGGGGTGATTTCTCACTCCTCCTAATCCCCCACAAGTGCATGCACTTCATAACAAAATAGTAATATAATTTAACTGACTATTAAACTTATCTTTCTACTTGACCCTTGCTAAAAATCTGAAGAAAACAAGAGAGTCTTGAAAAAAATGAATATTTACTGAGGTGCAGGTGAACCATCTCTTCTTTTTTCCCTTTATAATCATATTCTGGCCTTCAAGAGTAAAGCATGCCCTTTTATTCTATCATGATAGGAACTCTAAAAATAGTCCAGTCTATCTCATTATCAGGTACAAATTCTATGCTTCTGGGCATAGCATGAAAAACTCTCCCCTTAGTTTAAGATCCAGAGTCTATCTTTTTCTACTAGTTTGAATTTGATATTTGTCCTTGGCTTTCTCCTAGAGGACAGTTTCATTCACTCACTGTAAGAAAATAGTGTCTTAGAATACAGCTGCAGAGGCTAAGCACATCTTTCTAGAATGCTGGAGACCATTAATTATAGATATATTTAGAACAACTGTATTATACCCTATTTAAAACAAGACTGCAGTTCATCACATGGCATTATTTAGAGTGCAGTCCCAAACTGAACAAAGAATGAATAGTAGCAGAATTTCTTGTCAATGGAAAATCCTGAATCCATAATCCATCTATTTATTTGTGATTTTGAGTTAGCTATATTCTCATTCTTAAAAATATTTTAATATTACTTTAAAAATAACTATGTAATGGGACCAGCAAATGGCATAATGGTTTTATGTTGCTGGACTCCCATGTAGTCGACAGCAGTTCAAGTTCTGAACCAACTTGCTTAAAACTCACGTGGAGCACATGTGTCCAAAATCCCGCAAGAAGAATGAAGGAGAAGGGATTGCGGCATGGCCATCACCCTTAGGAGTGATTTCTCACTTTCTGTCTCTCTGGAGAGTGCATGCTCCCTATAGAAAAAATTCTCTAAAACAAAACAAAACAAAAACTAAGATTTAAGAAACTATGTTGTAACTTTTACTAGAAGATGGTATCATAACTGTAGTCAAATGATAAATGGGTCTCAGCGTTCTTGACTCAGAGTGGACTTTTGGAATTACATGCTATATACAATCTCCCAAGTCAGTACTTGTGGGTCCTTTTCTCTTATTTTAGAGGAGTAGCCTCAACAACAACAAATGTAAAACAGAGCTGTGTGCATTTGCAAAAGTAGCTGAGTAAACTGGTAAATATTGACATCAATGTTTTTGGAAAAAAATTTGTACATTTGGATAATAAATGCTGTAATTTCAGAATTAATTACCCCTAAATTTTGGTTATGAAGGATCAAACTATGTTTAGATAAAGCAAGGTGCCAAAACATAGTATAGTAAAAAAATAGACAACTCTATTTAGCACTACTTTGTATACTGCCACTATGATTGGAGTTGGCAAGTCCATTGCAGTCAAGCAAGTCATTTTGGTCATATTCTGTATTTCCTTGTTACACTCACGATTCATGTATCTGTAGAGTAAGATTAGGCAAACTGCAGCCAGTGAGCCAAATCCACTCCGATGTGTATTTTGTAAATGACATTTTGGAATATGGTCGTACCTATTTATTCATATCTCACCTGTGGCTGCTTTGCTGCCCCTAGGCTAGGGCTGAGTTGTTCCAGCAGAGACCCCTGATCTGCAAGGCCTAATACTGTCATAGTTTACAAACAGAAAAATTTGCCAACTTGCTCTATAACATTTGACAACTGTTGGGGAAATGTAATAAAAAAAAATCTTTTGCCAACTGTTCTGTTATCGAACAAGCATTAAAACAGAACACATTGTAGGCAATCCACTCGGAGATTGTGAAGACAGAGGAAACCTGACCCTTTTATATAGCCAAGCAGAGACAACCCATTTCATAGATCCTCAAGATAAATGATAACTAGTCTTCAAGTACAAGAATTTGACAGCAGCATTTGTCACATGCAGTTCATTCTAAATTCACTTAGAAACGGGGTGATCATCTTGTTAGTTAATTGGTTTTATTCAAAGGCAAAATAAACTTCTCATATCTTTATGACTGGATGTTATTTTGCAACTTGAGGGACGCTCATTTTGTGGCTACTAAATTTAGGCTCCTGTTCTTCCACAGAAACTGAGAGATAGGGTTTTTTGTTGTTGCTGTTTATTACTTTTCAAAGAGAGACATTCCTAGATCTTCCTGTTGGTTAGCAACTATTTAGCTTTTTAAAAAATTTACCTTTATTTCAAAGAAATGGAGAAAGAATTTAAAATTACTTTTTTTTAAACATGAATTCTTTAAGAAAAGGGAGAAGGGGGCAGGGTTGGGGTGTATCATTCCCTATTATCAAAAGGGAAAATTAAGCTTTTTATTTTTAATTTATATTTATTCCTGTACCACACAAATCCTATATACAAACCTACACAAGAACAGGAAAATAAATGTAGCAGTAGCATAAAGCTTTAGATCCAGTTCTTGGAAAGGGGATGATGAACTTTCAGAATTCATATTTAATGAGTGAAAATACAACTAAGAAACAGGATTTACCTGCAAACATTTCTGAAATTAAAAAATTGCAACTACCTCTGCTATGCATTTCCAAGTGTAATATTCATTGTTCATGTCTTGAAATATATACAGGTAGATATACTGTGGGTACTCAGGGTCTGGTATTTTTGATGGGCACAACCAGCAGCAACCCTGTGAAACACACACAAGGTACCTGCTTCCCGTGCTGCTCAGCCTATCTTCCTCCTACACCAGTCCCTTCCAGCTCTCACTGTTTGCTTTTCTGCTGATCAGTGTCTTTTCCTCTTCTGCACTAGTCTTTGCAAATACAAAGCAGCTTGAACTCTCTAATCCACTTAATTTTTTATGGCTAGAAATTGCAGTAGTGCTGAATGGCTACAAGAAATGAACTTAACTTCAAAAGACTTTCTGCTCTAATATGGTTATATAATGCAGACAAACTCTATGAGCTTTATGGGTTACACATGCTAAAATTCCTGTGACCTTTTAAACGGTCTTCATGTTCCATACACTCTGAACTATTGCCAGAAACAGGCTGTCTTTAAGAAAACACTCATCCATTTGAACAGTGTTGAGGTACTTTCAAGCTGGAAAAAAACATTTGGGCCATGGAGACAGATAGCACTGTGGGTAGGTAAGTAGATAGATAGATAAGTAGGTCGGTGAGAATGTGGGTGGACTGTTGGATGGGTGGGTGGGTGGGTGGATAAATGGGTGGATGGATGGATGGATGGGTGCATAGATAGAGATTGATACCAGCAGATGCACAATATGACGTTATGCATGTTTAACCTCCTTGAGCTTTTGCTTCTCAAAATAAGCATAATACTCTCATAGTTTTTTTGTATATATTCTTGTAAAGTACCTAGACTAGAGTTATTATAATCCTAAAATCATTTCTAATGTTATCCACAGTGGTTAGAATTGTGAGAAATAAATATTCCTCCCAAGATACCTGTTTATTATGTAATTATTTCAATAATTCATGAAGATTCTTATGATGGTAGTAATAACAGGTTTTTCTTCTTCCCTTGTCCCTCATGTAGATACTAATCTGAAAAAGATCCCAATTTCAGTGTGTGTTCTATGTTATTTATAAGTGCGGAAAAATGCCCATCAAAAGTAAAGTCATTCTATTTCTGAGTAGACAATCTGTTAGTTATTTTGAGTTTTCTTAGATTTATGGAGAAATAATCACTTCCAATGCTCTTGCTGTGTGACACCTGGTGTCATTCTTAACAATTATTTGAAAAATACAGCTGTTGCCAGTTGCAGAAATTTCTTCAAATAACACTGAACTCATCTGTGACCTAATTATGTAGGATTTTTTTTTCAATTCCAGTCATATTGTCTGTTATAGATTTTTATTTCATCTAAACTCTGTTTATTTTTCTAGATTTATCCAGGCTCGATAGAATTAATGCAGGTGATTGAAGATTTTATACACATTGTTGGAATGGGGATGATGGACTTTCAGAATTCATACTTAATGACTGGAAATGTAGGTAAGAAATGGGATTTCTTTCCCCAAAATCTTTCTGAAATTAAAAAAAATTGCAAGTATCTGCACCACATAGTTCCAAGAATAACATCCATTGTTTATAGTTTTTAAATATATATATATATGAGTAAATATGTCATGGATACTGTGTCTAATTTTTAGGTAGACCCAACCATGCATATAATATGTATTTGTATTCATACACACACACACACACACACACACACACGCACTCACATTTGTATCCATCTGCATATATTTGTATGAATGTTTATAGGCCTGCTTGTGTGTATCTGTACGTGTGTATATAAAGTACAATATTTACTTCATTTTCCATTTACCAAATATTCATTACTATCCAATTAACCTTGAGTATGTATACACTAGTGATTTTACATTATCTTCCATACATTGTTCATGAAGATGCTAAATTACTTTCTCCCTCAGTGTCATAAGCCGATGCTAAATCTGTAATATTGGATTGTCAGAAAAGTCCTATTTTCTCTATGTTTTCCTATGTGAAAATGCATCATGATTTTTCCAACCACCTGCTAATACCTTACAAGTACCTCCAAGGGCCATGATGATGGTGCTACTGCTGCTGCTGCAATTTTCCTCACACCTTCCAAGACAGCGAATCTCTCAGAACCTTCTGTGGTAGAATTCAACAATGCATAAGCACATAAAGAGGAAACATATTTCTTCCTTCAGTCACCTTTAACATTGTTTCTCACAATACAGCAGAATTACTCAGAGAATCAAAACCAACACATATTTTTATATTGTCACAATTATGTTGAGCCAACAACAATTATATTAATCAAATGGCACATTTCTCTTTGTAGTTAAAAGAGAGTTCAGTAACCAATAATAAATGCCATAAAGACCATACAGTTTAATAAGAGAGTCTCAAACTTCACAAGTAACTTACTGTATTTTAGCTTAAACATAAGTTTTGGCATTTGTGCTTTGGGGAACCTGGTTGAGATAGAGTAAACTGGAAACAGAGACAGTTTTATTAGAGGCACATACATAGCAAATAAAATAGATGACATTATGACAATAAGAAAAAAGAAATACTAAAAGAATGCAGCATAGTGGGAAGTCTATATTGTGGGAATATGTGACTCCTCATGCGTCCTCTTTTAGAAGATTAGTTCTAATCATCCTCATCTTTAAGGATTTATGTTTAAAATCATGGCCTTGGACAGCCAGCAGGTGGCATAGTGGTTAAGGTTCTGGATTCCCCCATGACTACTTTAGTTTCAGTCCCAGACCCAATGGCTTTAAACTCATCTGGGTGCATGTGTGTGTGTGCACCCAAAATTCTGAGAGAAGAATGGAGGAGAAGGGTTTTGGGTGTGGCCATCTCCTGTGGAGGCTGATTTCTCAAGTTTCTCTCTCTCTGTCTTTCTCTGTCTCTCTGGCGAGTACACTTACTCTATAGCAAAAATCTCTATTAAAAACAAACAAACAACAACAACAACAACAAAAACATGGCCTTGAGACCAGGTGGTGGCATAGCAATGAAACATGACACTCTGCAAGGCAGACCCAATCATAAGGTTCTGGAGTCTTGTCCAGAGACTGCCCAGAGTTCCCAGGCATGTGTATATCCATGATCTGAGGCTGGCTAAAGCTGGGGGTGGATCACGGCATCAGAAGACCGTTGGGTCCTCTCTGTCTCTGTCTGTCTTTCTATCTGTCTCTCTGTTTGCCTGTCTTTTTCTCACTCTCTGTTTCTTTGGTTCATATAAGAAATAAATTAATAAACTTAATAAAAATTTAAAACCATGGCTTTAATTCATCAAGATGAAAGTGACTATAATCTGATTAAGATGTCAGGAAAAGGAATGATGTTTCTTAAAAAGGTTTCTTCAAAAATAATTGAAATGAAAAGGTCTGAAGCTTCTTTTATCTGAAAAGTGTCCCCACCTGTATCAGCTTTTGATAAATGAAATACTCTTATATGCTAAAAAATCTATGAACATTTTGGAATAGATGCGTGCATGTACATTTCTGTAAGGAGCACGTTCGTAACTTTGATCAGTTTCTCAAAAGATTTATGATCTCAAAAGTTTAATACCGATTTGGAAAAATATGCTTCTTCAAAGATGTTAAGCTAATGCATTTATAAAAATAATTGAACTTCAATAGAAAATTTTTCACATTCACATATGTGTACGATATTCAAAATTAGACATGATAATTATAATACAGATGAGTTTATGAGAATACTTACTAAGACTAAACACACTGCTAAATTGTTTTTGTCATTGAATACATGAATGAATAAATGAATGATCGTGTATGAAAACTGATATGCTGCAAAGAGATTTCAATTTTCAATATGCATTATTTTGTTGTAAAATTGTATGCTAAATGCTTTAATAAATATGCTGCATAGATAAGTAGTTTTTGTTTTAGGAAACAATGTGACTTTCCATGTGACTCAATTTTTAAAAATGATTATTATCAATTAGGTTGAAGGGGGTCACATCTTAATATTGTTTGATATGTGTTATTTTAAAAGTTATTTTTCTTCAACAAAAAAATTCTTTGAAGATTTATTTAAACTTGCTTTCTATATATTTCTCCAAACATTTTTTCCTCAACTTCTTGCAGTCCAGTGCTTCTCTCATCACTTTCCTGAAGCTCCTATTGGAAAGGCCTTCTGGAAACTCCCAATTGCCAAATTAAATCCTCCTTCCAAATGTCTATTCCTTTAATATTTTTACATATTTATGACAGTGTAAAATAGAATTTAAGTGCAAAATTAGATTGGAGGCTTGCAAATTTCTTTTGTGTGTGTGAGATAACATGAAACAAGATGAAACACTGAAGAGGGGGAAAAATACATTTGAAGCCCAGATGTTAGCAGTTTGAAAGGCAGACTAGAATGCCTAGAATGTCTTAGAATGCCTAGAATGTCTTACATGACTAGAATGGTTAGGCATATGATGGACCTCTGTCGTTCTTTTTTTTTTTAATATATGATCAGTTATTTAATTATGTTCTTGGAAAAAAAAAAAATCAGAACACCAATTTGTGAGGACAAACTCCATTGGTAAGGGCAAACACGGATCACAAGTAGCCCTGGAGCTGAGGAACAGTTTTGATTTTTGGTAAAATTTGCAAGGCCACAGCTTTCTGATCAATCTTGCACTGCTCTGAAATCTCAAATTTCTCCTCTGTGTCAAAAACGTCAGCTTCCTGTTGTCTGGGCTTCCGCAGTTTCGTTTTTTTAGAGTAAGTGTCAGTAAGGTGCTTTGGGATTTTTACTTTGCTAATACCAACTTTCGTGGAGGTGGCAATGACAAATTTTTGGTGTGTTCTATGCAGTGGAACTGGATTGAGGACCAGTGGTCCAGTTACAAGTAGCAAGCCACTGCTCAGCTGCTTCAGAAAAATCACTCTTGCCTCTGTGGCGTCCAGTGAGGATGATCAGAATGGTCCCAGGAGTGATGCTAGCTCGCAGCTTTCTCACGCACTGACCAAAGGGGTTTTTGCCATGGCTCAACAGCTTTTGAGGTGCATCTTCAGTAGGGTAATGCCTAGGCATTTTGCGCAGTTTAACCACCCAGGTATCACCGTTCTTGTCTCTGCCAACTGGTTTTGTGACAGTCACAAGAACCTTCTTTTTCTTTTCAATCCTGGATTTAGTGGCCAAGTATTTCCTCTTGTACATGGCCTTCCTGGAATACATGGCAGACTGGGAGTATCCGCCGATGCCCCGAGCTACAACTGGGTTTCAGCTACAATGGGGCTTCCCCTTCTTGGGACTTTTAGCCTTGGGGTCACCCTTTTTAACCTTGTCATTGGTATCAGCCTTCTTGTCTTCAGGTTCCTTCTCCTTAGTATGCTGCTTCGCAGCTTTTTCACCTGCCATCTTGTATAGTGGGAAAGAGAACTAAACTCCCTGCTTCCAGTCTATATCTGAGCTCTGTTGTTCTAAAGATGGGTTTAAAGTCACGGTTGGATGTTTTATAGTCTTCTTAAATTTTCAGTGATGTATTTTCCACAATAACTTCATGTAGTACATTATATTTGCTTTATTAGTAAGAATATTCTATTCTTTCAAATTGTTTTAAGTTTTGCATTTAGAAATAAAATTGCATTTATTGTACTGAATTCAAGGAAGATTGATGAAGTATTTCATGTTATTAGTCCACTGGTTATATTCAATTTAAAACAACTTAGGGGTCAGAAGGTGGCAGGGTGCTTAAGGCACTGGACTCTCACATGACAGACTGCTGTTTGAGTCCTCTACCTGGTGGCTTGAAAGTCATGCCAGGCACATAGCATGTATGCCCAAAATCTCAGGAGAAGGGATTATGGCACAGCCATCTCCACTGGGATAATTTCTCACTTTCTCTCTCCCTGTCTCTTTTTCTCTCCAGTGATCACATGTACCCTATGGGAAAAAAACTAAAAAAAGAAAAAAAATTAATCTTTTAATATAAGCAAAGACTTTGCTAAGTTGTTAAATAGTACTCTAGCTTGCAGTAGAATTGTAAGCATGAAAGAATTGCATATTGGTCATCAGAAAAGTCATGACACACTTTTGCATAGAAAAAAGCAGAACAAATATGTCATAGCTTTTCAGATGACATATAAATAGAGAAGTGGTGCAGTAATATTACAAGTGAATCCATGTGGGAAAGAAAAGTCCTGGATTCAAATGCAGGGGCCTCATTATGCACACTAGGTACATTGCACACGCCCATGACTCAGGTCAGCTGAGGCTCAGGGTAGATTATGGTATGTGGGACCTGTTGGAGGTGTCTCTCTCTCCCTCTTTCTCTCTCATGGAAAAAATAAACTTAGTAAATCATAAGTCAATAAATTCCATGTATACTGGCATATGTCATATAAGCCAAATGTTAGAAATTGATCCCAGGAGATGTTCTTTGTGTAAAGATAAAGAAAATCTTTTTAGGTCTAAGCCATGATGGTCCAGAGTGGGATACTACTTTACAGTGCTGGAAGCCATATAGAAGTTTGGAGTTTGTGTTTCCAGGTGGACCTGTACATGTTGGTCTGGCTGGGAAGAACTGGAAGGAGGATTGTGCTATGAAGTCCTGTTAAGGGTGCTTATCTTTCTCTCGCTCTCCTTCTCTCTCTCTCTCAAGAAAAACAAAAAAAAAAAAAAAGAAAGAAACTTTAAGAAAAGAAAGTATTTTTTAGAGAAGGAAGAATTTATGTAGACTTCGAAGGATGGCTGGATTGTTTCCAATTCAATGTAAAAGGAAGTGAGTGGCAAAAAGATGACCATATTCTACAACATTATTTTAGCAAAAATGGCATAGACTAGAGATGGCAAAGTTGAGATTGTATTTAGGGGCTAAGCATTCTATTTTGATATAAGCACTTAGGTATAGAAGTGAAGAAAGTACAACAAAATTGGACAGTCGTGTTGAGACACGGCTCTGAATTCTGAAGATAATGGGGACTCATTGAAACTTGTCATGCTGAAAGTTGTGCTTTAGTAGAACATATGTTAGAACAGAAAATAGAATCTACTAAAATTGAGAAAGACTACAAACAGTCTAAATATAGTTTGAAGGCTTTATATAGTAATCCATTCAAGATATAATGCATTAGTGACGGTAAGAATAGCAACTAAAATGTGGGTATGAATTAGAGTCTATCTAAAGCTCAAATTAAAAGGATTTCATAATGCACTGGAATGTAGGAGAGAAGGAAAGATTTGACAAACATTTAAAAATTATCTTTATATATAGACATTTAAGCAAGTGTAGCCCCCAAGTGAAAAAAATTAAATAAAATCTTGGGTTTTCGTAGAGAAGTTAGTCTACAAATACAGCACATACTTGACGATGCACAACACAAAAGTGATAGTGAAAGCTATGAAAGTTTGTTTTTTGTTGTGGTGGTTGTTTTGCTGGGCCAGTGAGGTGTCATGGTTATTAGATTAGTGGGGATCTCACATGGCCTACTGTGTTATTTGAGTCCCAGACCCAGTACCAGGTGTGTGTGCATGTGTACCCAAAATCCTGAGAGGAGAATGGAAGAAAAGGTACTGTGGCATAGTCTTTTTCCATAAGGGAAGCTTTCTCACTTTCTCTTCCTCTCTCTCTCTTTCTGTAGAATGCATTTACCCTACAGCAATTATTTTTTAAGGTTTTTTTTTTTTTTTTTCCCCAATTATCAAGGCAGTAATAAGAGAAAAGAGACATGAGGTGATGCTTACATTAAAACAAAAATTCAAACTATTCAGTAGCATGGTGGTTAAGATGACTGGAGGTCACATGGCTGACTGCCTGGTTTGAGTTCTGGATCCAGAGGCTGATGAAACAGTCCAAGAATGTGTGCACGCTTGCCCAAAATCCCAAAAGAAAAAATAGATGAGAAGGGAGTGTGGCATATTTATGCCCCATGGCTGGTGTTTTCTCATCTTTTTTTCTCTTTCTCTCCCTTTCTTCGCTCTCTCTTTCTGGGGAGCACATGTGCCTGCTAGCAAATTTTAACAAACAAAGACAAAAACAAAAAGCAAAGAATTAGACACATGTCAGAATGGAAGGGTGAAAGATAGTAGATTTAAGTGCTAGGACAAAGAAGTATAAAATGTGTTATATAACAAATAAGATGGAGGTAACATTTTTAAATTAATTATCTAGGTAACATCAGTTGCTAATAAAGTTCACAGTATTAGAATTTTTTAAAAAAAAGTATGCGTTTAGTGATGGTACCATATGAAAATTACCCAGAAAATGTGCAGACACAAAGAAACTGATTTTGAATTTCCCATCTCTTTAGATGACTTGAGTGGGTCACTTTTTCTTTTTCTGTTTTTTTTTTTTTTTTTTTTTTTTTGAGGGGAGAGGTTTTTGCTATAGGGCACATGCACTTGCCAGAAAGACAGAAAGAGACAGAGAGGCAGAAAGCGAGAAATCACCCCCCAGGGGGATGGCCACGCCACAATCTCTTCTCCATTCTCCTCTCGGGATCTTGGGCATACATGCACACAGGCCCAGCGTGAGTTTAAGCCACTATGTCCGGGACTCGAACCATGGTCAACTACATGGGAGTTCAGTGACATAACCATTATGCCAACTGCTGGCCCCAAGGGTCACATTTTTATACAGGTATCTTCATAGATTTGCTTCAAGTGAATGTTACTCTGTTCACTTTCTGATATCTCATCACTTTTCTTAGGAACTATTCAAAGTTGATAGTAACAAATAAAGAGAGAATGTTTTCTAGGCCAATAATATCTCCAAAGTCAGAATTTATAATTTTTAGTTGTAAGGAAGGTCAAAAGTCATTCTGTTCTATTAATCCTAAGAGGAATAAGACTCTAGGAAGTATAGTTTTAGTTTTTCTCCAGCAATCCAATAAACCACTGCCTTGAAACACAAAAGTTAAGATATTTTTTCTTCGCCAAGCAAAATATCACTGTCTGTTCTTGGTTTAGAAACATGAAATATTGGGCTTTTCGAAATGAACGTTCATACTTGATATTTCCTGAAATTGAATCCAAATTCAATATGAATAATGGTATAATACAATTTTGTCATTCCCCTTCCCTCCACAAGGCCTTTTCATCAACATTAAATCTATGTTATTTCTTACATTCATTGGAAAACTTAATCATTTTCTCTAAGATAGCTTGTTTTGCAATTGAGAAGCCTACTTTCAATTGCTGATACAATTTTAAAAATGGAGTTACTTCTGTTTCTAGGCTTATTTTCCTGTCTGTAACCACTTAATTTTGTGGTTCACGCATCTCCGTCACTTGTTTATCTTCCTTTCTTTAAAAGTAAGACACTTGTGTTAGCTGAGGAATACACAATTTAACATCTTTTGCTTATTTGTAGCATCTGACGTCAGTTCAGTCAGCTAGACTACAGTCTAAAAGTGCTAGTTTCCACCTCCACCTTCTAAGTCTGCAACTCTTGCTAGACACCTGAAGCAAGTGTGTGTTTTTCTGTAAGAGAGAAAGAAAAAACTAAATATATTTGTTTATTTGTAATACTAATATAACCATGAGAAAACAAATAGCTAAAACATAGTTTTAAACTATGACTTGGAATTATGTGCAATACTATGCATTCTTTGACTGTTTCTCATTCATTAGGCATTATGTCATGGTGTGTTATGTGTTATTGTAAATAGTTGGGTGAAGAAGCACTGAGGAACTTGTTGTAAAAAGCCATATCAGACCTTTCCAGGGCCAACAAGGCAAACTACTCAGACATATGTATGGGCCCCTTTCCTCCCAGCCAAGAACCACACTCTGAGATGTTCCCTAATGTCTGTTTAAGAGATTAGTAAAGATTTATGGATTTACCTCTCTTTAAGAGGTTCAAATAATCACTCAGTAAATGTGCACCATGTTCTAATCTAGGTCCTGAGGATTTCTCAGTAGACAAATTAGATAAACCTCTTACTCTTGTGGATTGTGTAGTAGTGAGACAGATGTCAAATAAATACCATCTAATGTGTCAGTGTTAAAACTACTCTGAAGATAAATAAAGCAGTCCTACAGAGTAAGGGGTTAGATAGGAGTGTCATCTCAGAAGGATGGACAGAGAAGGTGCCTCATTGTTCAAGTGATAGTTGAATATAGACTGAGTACCCTTGGAGAGATGCAGAAACATGTGGAGACAGAGGAATACTCAGTACACAGGACATGTTGCATTTTTATACTTCGTGTATTGGAGGAACTAGAGGCAGCCAGTGGTGCTGGAGAGTCTGAGGAAGGGGCTATGGAAGATGAGGTCAGAAAGGGAGTGGAGGTGCGACTGAGGAAGGCATTCGACTGAACAGCATGCAAAACCACTGGAGGGTCTGAGAAGAAAGACATAATCTGATTTACATTCTTAAATGATAATTCTGAGTATGAAGTGGAGAATAATAGACCATTGGAGGAATGAGTGCATACAGGGAGAACAGTGAGATGCTCATTGCAATAAGCCAGGTGAAAGAACAGTGGGTTAGACTAAATGACTGTGAACAGAGTGAGAAGAGAGGTTAGATGCTGGAGATATTTTAACAGTTGATCTGATAGTGCTTATTACTGGTTAGAAATAAGGTGTTGAAGGAATTCTTCCCACTGCATCTCCAAGAATCCAAGTACAGGATTTATGTGAAAAATCCCACTTTGGCAATCACTTAAATTTCTCTAAAGTTTACAGTCTAAAGCAAGCCTTCGTGTGTGTGTGTGTGTGTGTGTGTGTGTGTGTGTGTATGTGTGTGTGTATATTTCTTAAGTCCAACTTAAATCCCTGCTCTTGCATTTTAAGACCATTTCATTTTTACTGTTCTCAAGTAGATTTAACAACTTTGTTCTCAGAAACCATCAGCATCTTGTCTTTATCCTACCATCCACATTCTTGGGGAAAAGGCAGAATAAAATTGTCATTAAAATGACATTGTAAAGCTGTAACTGAGATTGACCTGCCAATTCACAAATGAAATAAATCTTATTTTCCCTATCATTTTTACATTTGTGCTTCTATTGGTAGTGTCATGAAGTCTCAACAATGAAAAATTCTCAGACTCAACCACATCCAGCAAGAAGCTAGTCAGTTTTAGTCTACTTTTTATAACTGATTTCTTTTTTTTTTTTTAAATAAAGGTATTTTTTAAAATAAAAAACAAAAAAATTACTATCTAAGTTGGAAAGACTGCAACGCACCTTTATTGCTATAGCTTTAAAATTTGGCTTGTAACAGTACTACTGTCATAGCTTTAACCTTGGACCTTAACGCAGAAAGCACTATTAAAATTATGAAATTGCAAATTATCAGTAGACTTGTATCCTTCTAGTAGTTAACTGGGGTGAAAATATTTATATAATATTTCCAGGCTTATCTACATTTTTTTATCTCCATACTCAAGGAGACAATTATTTATGGAGTCATTATTATATAATGCTTCTGTTCCTGAAAAACTTGAAACATTGATAATAGACATTTTTTCTTGTTTTGAGCATCCCAAGCACCCTCAGCTTTTTATATGTTATCCCTTTATTTACTGATCTCTAGCTCTAATTTTAACTGTTACTCTAGCCTGAATACCTCGTATAGTCTCCATACCTCTATTTAATAGTTTTTGCTTCTTTTTCCTCATTTAATTGGCCATTAAGAATGAATAGAGTTTACACATTTCTGCTTTGGAAAGAAAGCTCTTTTCTTGCAGAACCTCATTTTAATATACATTTTAACGAAAAAGCATTAGTATCAGAGTGTTGCTTGTGCTCCAAAGAACTCCTCAAAAGTGTTTTTGGGTACAATGTATGGAAAAGTGTTTTGTTTTGTCCTGTTTTAACTTATCATTTCTGTTTTTATCCCTCAGACTTCCCAAGAAAATTTTGGTAAAGCATCCTTTATATTACACAAGAAAGATGTCTCACACCACTATAACCCCTTTCCCAAACAATCTTCCCTGCCTTCTAGGATCATGGGCACACACACCTGGCATGTTAGAGTCAGACAGGAAACCAAACCCTTGATCTTCCATATGGACCCAGTATCACTTGAGCAGCGTGTTACCATTGACCACAGTTTTGGCTCCCGTATTATTTACTCTCAACAACCTTGCCGCCTGAGTGTTATGAGTCCCCACATAAGCATTTGTCCTACATCAGTGCTTCCCAGAGTGTATGCATTTTTCTCTTTGCATCTTAGTAATTGAAAGTTAAAGATTTGTTTCACTGTCTTGCTCAGCGAACTATACTCTAACCTACTTCTGTTATACAAAGAACTATACCGTCGATTTTCTGATGTGACTCTAGGGAAATCGTACTCATGTTCTGTACTTCTACATCAAGGTAAAATAACTACTGACCATTTATTTTCTTTTGTAGTAATAGTTTTTTTTATACATACAAACTTTATTAAAATGTAAAATTGCTTTCCTAGCTAACCACACATTTTTAAAGGATACCGTTCGTAAATTGTTTATTACACATCTTAGCCAATGAAAATGTTGTGGCGTCGTTATTCATTCCATCTCCATCCCTTCAAGAATTGTCCGGTGCATGGAGTACCAAACCTTTGGCTCTAAGTTTCCTCATTTCTTTTGGATTTCATACTTACGGGGAAAATGCTCCTGGTCTAACAAAACCAAAGGAGGTCACACAAGACTCATTTGGGCATGCAGGATATTTAGAATGCACAGCAGGATCAGGGAACAAGAATAGGAAAGAAGAAGAGCCAGACTTCCCATAGCTATGCATACTTAATGAAAGGAGAGATTAAGCCCTGAAGGATGAATAAACAGAGATGGTGATGGTCAAGGCATATATTTTAGTGCTACCTTGGTATATTGACAGTATTGTGAGAGCTGTCCTCAAACAGAAAACCATAATTGAAAACATTATGATTCCTGAATAGAATGTAGGATGAGAATTTTTGAGTTTTTTTTTTATGTTGACATGTAGACCTAGCCTCCAACATTATGGGCTCGAGTTTCCTTTATTCTATATAAAAACTTGAGTTTCTGTGAAGAGGTTCTTGATTACTTCTATGTCCCGGGAAGCTATGACAGGAGCTCTTCATGACATGTCTTACCTCAGTCTAAGAGATTCAGCAGAGGACTTGTAGGGAAAGCCTTTCAGATATGGGATTGGGCCAAAGTACTATTTGGGAAATGAAGTTACTTTCTATTTTTCTGAAGACTGGAATTATAGGCCTTCCCAGGATGACTCCATTCCTTTGTTTGAAATAATAAATTCCTTCAGAATCTGGTAGATTCACACTTAGGAGCATAAATAAAGAGATAAAATATAAGGCCAGTTGGAAACAAATCTTGGATTTTATAAAATATTACTTCTGGCCTCTATTGGTTTATACAATCCAGTCAGGATTTTATATTAGTTAAAATGGGCATATTGTATCCTTCTTTCCAATTTTGCTTTTTAACTGAATTAGAAAAATGTTACTGTGAGTTTGTGTGGATATGAAAAACAATCCCATTTTAACTGTTTCTATGGCAATAAATGCTTATCTCTATGGCAATAGTGGTCTGACTATAACAATAACTAGTGAAGAGAAAAGAAGCACTGACTATCTTTTAACAATATTTTGCTTTTTCTATTGGTTTGGTTTCACCTTTCAAAAGTCTTATTTTATTTGGTTATACCAAAAATTCTGTGCTAAATGATTCCCCTTCTTCATTGTTCCCTGTACTGAATGCAAAATAAATAGGTTCTCATTCAAATTTGAAAACTTAAAATCTGACTCAACTTTAAAACTGGGGCTCTTGTGTCAACACAAACAGGGATGCCATTTTGTGTCTCTTAAAATATGCTGGCTTTGGAGCTTAGGCACATCTGGTTATGGTTTCATGATTGACTGACTGCCAGTTATTTCATCTCCCAATTCCTCAGTTTACTGCTTTCTGAAGTAAAGACAGTAATGTCTTCTGTGCACAGTTATTGTCAAGAATAAATATAACATGTAATTAGCACCTGGAACATACAGGGAGGCAGTAATTGGTAGTAGACAAACCCAGGGCCAAATATGGACATTGGTCTTGATTGAACGTATTACTTTGGTTAGGTCCTTCTGCCTCCCATAGCCAGTGTGCTTGCTCTAGGGAAATTCTAAAGTTCCTATCTAAATTGTGTACCCTACATTAAAAAAAAAAAATCTGAGTATCATGTTTATCAAGTATGTCACAAAGAAAACCTGGATCCCAGACTTTGAGGCAGATAATATAACAAACTGAGAAAACCATGTGGGTTGTCCATTTCAAATGCAATGTATTACATATTTGCCTTCTTTAGAATAGTGACAATAAAAAAAAAAAGATCTCCACGGTATTTGCAACATTTTATTATATTTTTTCAATTATTTTATTTAACTTCATTTATTTTAATTTGACCAGAGAGGGACAGAGTGAGAGGGAAAGTGAGAAAGCAAGCCACCAGGTCCAGGACTCAAACCGCAGTCACCCATGTAGGAATCAAGCACCCTTAACCACCATGCTACCTGCCAGTCCTGCCGTTTTGCTATCTTAAGAAGCTATTCTTTTGTTTGTTTGTTTGTTTGTTTTTGAGAGGTTTTTGCTATAGGGTGTGTGCGCTCACCAGACAGAGAGAAACAGAGAGACAGAAAGCGAGAAATCACCCCCCAGGGGGGATGGCCACGCTGCAATCCCTTCTCCTCCATTCTCCTCTCGGGATCTTGGGCACGCACGCACATGCGCCCAGCGTGAGTTTTAAGTCACCGGGTCCGGGACGTGAACCGCGGTCGACTACGTGGGAGTCCAGCCATTACGCTAACTGCTGGTTCCCTTAAGAAGCTATTCTTCAGGTCCTGCAAGTGGAATGGTGGTTGAAGCTCTGGTATCCTGCATGACTGACTGTGGTTCAAGTTCCAAACCCAGTGGCTTAAAAAATTGCACCAGGTGGTTTGTGTGCCTGCCCAAAATCCTGAGAGGAGAATGGAGGAGTAGGAATTGCAGGTGACATTCCCCACTCCCACGCCCCACTCCAGGGAGTAATTTCTCACTTTCTCTCTCTCTGTCTCTCCAACAAGGGCACACATCCTATAGCAAAAATCGCTCTTAGAAAAAAAAAAAAAAAAAAAAAAAGCTACTGAGCTACTGTTCTCTTCCATATACTTGTCATTACTCAGATCCTAGTTCCCACAGATGATTCATACAGAGAAATCTTGTCTTCTTTAATTTTATCCTTTCTCCTTAACCTGTAATCAATCAATTGTAACCTAGAAAACTTTTATCAATTATCCATCTCTATAAATACCTCAATTCTGTAACATTGCTATTTTTCTGGAATTCATTGATGAATTAGTTCACTCTTGTTCTTAATTAAAAATCTTTGAACACTCTAAAATATTTTTGTACTTATATAACCTACAAAAATTTCCGTATTATGAGTTTTAACTTTAGAAATGCAATTAATTTCCTCAATAGTTGATTCAGTGTGTTTCCTTTAATATGATCTTCTACCCTGGTATGTGTCATAAGTGTACAGAGGGCAGGTATAAGAGTGTGTTTGTGTGAGACCAGCAGATGGAGTAATGACTATCTCGTTGGACTCGCATGTAGTTGACCAGGTTCAAGTCCCGGACCTGGTGATTTAAACTCATGCCAGGCACGTGTGCGTGCGTGCCAAAGATCCTGAGAGGAGAATGGAGGAAAAGGGATTGTGGCATGGCCATCCCCCCTGGGGGGTGATTTCTTACTTTCTGTCTCTCTGTTTCTCTCTGTCTTTCTGGCAAGCATACATGCCCTATAGCAAAAACCTCTCCAAAAAAAGAAAAATGAGAGCATGTTTGTGTTTGTGTTTTCTAAAATATTTATAGTGTTTGAACCACAAATACAATCGTTATAAACTCAATAAAATGTATACTGTGGGCTTCAGAGAAGACTAGTTTTGTTTTAAGTTACATTAATGAAGATTCTTTTTAAGTAAATGTTAAGCTTAATTGAGAATATAACAATGATAAACTTGAAAGAACATATAATTGTGTGGAACAGTATTGTATTCAAACATAGCTGATGATTTAAAAACATAATATTGTAGTTATGGAGGCTGAACAGTTCATAATAAAATTATTTACATTAAACAATAGGTTATATTTCTAAATATATATTCTGAGCTCAGAAAACCCTGATCCATTGAAATTACTAATAAGGCTTTAAAATTAAGCTGGGATACATAATTAAGATTGGAATACTGAAACGTATTCATTGTCACTATAAAATTGTTTTAATAATCATTTTCAATATCTATTTGAGCTATAGTATTCCTCTTTAAAATAGGAACCTTCCTCTTTTTGAAAATTTGTATCCTTTATTTGAGTGTGTTAACCTCTATCTCCTTTTCTTCTACAAAGTCTCCTTTTTCTTCCCCCAAATTAATTGCCTGAATATCTTTTTTCATTTCTCTTAACTTCTTTAAATACTTTCCTCTTTGTATTCTGAAAATTCAGAATATTTCCAAAATATTATAGAATTTGGGGCCCAATGGTGTTTCAGCCGTGATGCAACTGGACCCACATGGAGAAGGTTCTGGGTTCATATCCCAGGACCTCCCTGAACAAGCCCTGCATGCACTGGGTGCCTGTGATCTGGGCTGGCTGAGACCATAATGGAAGCCCTAGTAAGGGTGCTGCCTTTGTCTCTGTCTCTATCTCTCACACATGCAAAGAGAAGAAATAAGATACACACCACACACACACACACACACACAATTTTCTTTTTTCTTTATTCTTTGAAAAAAAATAAAAAAGAGAAAGGAAAGTGAGAAGTCATTCCCCAAGGGAAATGTCCATGGTGCAATCCCATCTCCTCCATTCTCCTCTTGGGATTTTGGGCTTACATGCTCACAGACACACCTGGTGTGATTTTCAAGCCACCAGATCCAGTACTGAAACTATGGTAGATCATGTGGGAGTCCAGCACCTTAATTACTATGCCACTTGCTGGCCCCTGTAGTTTATGTTTTTTTTTTTTTTTTTTTTTTGGAGAGGTTTTCACTATAGGGCACGTGCGCTCGCCAGACAGACAGAGAGAGACATAGAGACAGGAAGTGAGAAATCACCCCCCAGGGGGGATGGTCACGCCGCAATCCCTTCTCCTCCATTCTCCTCTTGGGATCTTGGGCACGCACGCACATGCGCCCGGCATGAGTTTTAAGCCACCAGGTCCGGGACGCGAACCGCGGTCGACTACGTGGGAATCCAGTGACATAGCCATTATGCTAACTGCTGGTTCCCTGTAGTTTATGTTTTTAAATAACTTTTAAACAGAAATACACACACACACACACACACACACACACACATATATATCTATATCTATATCTATATATATATATATATATATATATATATATATATATATATATACACACTCATGTAATGTAAGCAGCAGGTGAAGCAGCATTTTAATTGGTATGCTGTTTTTAACTATACACAATTTAGTGTAGTGAAATAAATCACTGAGTTTAATTTCTGTCCTCATGGAGAGGGTGAAGAGTAAATTATTGTTTGTGTGAGATTTTTCTTTCCAGATTCTATGATACAAAGACCAAAATCGCTTGAGATATAAAAGAAATTATGTTTGCAAATATGGAATTGATACGTATTTTTTTCAAATCATTCTTCAGTTTATCATTTCAAATGTAAACTCATGATTCACTACTATTACCACTAGAATAAAATATTTTGTTTGTTTCATAATGATCCAAAACTAATTCACAAAATGTAATCAATTGTTCTTGGTTCAGATGTATGGAGGAATAAAAAGAGATAATGATCTGGCACCAGCATTTGAATTTCTAGTAACTAGTATCTTCTGTTACTCCTGCTGCCGGTCCCTCTTTCTTCAGAACATCATATTTGCTTAGGCATTCACACCTGAACTCAGTTCTCCCTGTTTTGAAAAGGCATAGGGCCCATGGATTTTCTGCAGGAAGAAGAAATGGCTAACATTTTAAAACACGCCAAATTCTGAAGCTTGGGGATGAATTAGCCAAAAGAGGAATACTCTATGAAATGAAAGAATGAAAATGAAAATGGAGAGTGTTTTTTAATGGCATGATCATGAGCAAACATTGAAGAGAAAGTCAAAGGCCAAGTCATGGAGACACCCTGGAAAAGGGTATTGTAACTTATACCCATTTCTTGGTATAAGTTACACCGGGTGTGGCAGGCTTCATTTTATGCTAAAAGCCTACACTGCTGCAGTGTGGAGAGTAAATAGGAAAGGCACAAGAAAGGAAGCAGAGAACAGAGTGAGTTGTTTTAATTTAGCTAAAATATGATAAACTCTTGTGTGCCAATCAAGGCAGGGTGAAGGAGACAACCTTATGCTGTTTTGGAAGACAAACAGTAAGCACACCAGTGAACTGGATTTGGGGATGAGGATGTGATCATGTCAAGGTTAACATAATGATTTCTAACTAGAGAAAGGGGTGGAGTGAGGTACCCTTTACAAAGATGGAAAAGACTGCATAGAGAGAATATATTTGGATAAAGAGTGGGTGAAAATCCAGAGTAAAACTCTTGTCATTTTATATTAGGGATGCCTGAAGACATTATTATAATAGTCCAAATAGACAGTTGAGTTCAGAAGAAAACATTTATAACCATTCACATCAAACTTAAGTTTATTTTTGTGAAATACAACTCTCATTAGATTGTAATCTTTTATGTGTAAGAACTCTATTTAATTTTATTTATTATTATTATTATTTTTTAATTTGCTATAGAACATGTATCCTTACCAGAGAGAGAGAAAGAGAGAGTTTCAAGTCACCAGGTTCAGAACTCAGACCAGGGTCAGGCATGTGAGAGTCCAGTGCCTTAACTACCATGCCACCTCCTGACCTCCACTATTTTAATTTTGTATTTTTTATAGCCTTTTACACAAGGCAGAGAATAGTTAAGGTAAAGGATAAAGAGGAATTGGCATGCTCCGTGTCTTACTGTGTATTGAGTGAATTAACTACCTCTGGTTTATTCCTTGTGAAAGGCTATTGATTTTTACAAATGGTGAGATTGAAGAGCAATCAAATGGCTTGCCAAAGTTCATAAAGTAAATGGAAAAATAGGCCAACTTGACTCAAAGGCACAAGTTTGCCATATTAAATACCTGCCTTCTATAAGCCCTTGCTAAATTTCATTTATTGAAAATACATGGGCAGCCTACTCTAAGCTAAGATTCTAGCTTACAACAGTAAGTGCAGAAAATACCTGCCCTTTGGGAGTTTATAATCTAGTGTGGGAGGCAGAAACTGAACACATCCATGGAAAAAACAAGATGACATAATAGAATGAAATGAGGCTTGGATCTCCTTAGAGACAGTGGTTAGACAAGATCAAGTTAAGAAAGAAATAATTTAGGAGAAACCCAAGGATAAGCATAAGCAAAGAATGTTATTACTAGAGAGCAAATTTTCTGTGGAGGAGAAGGAAGAACTGTTTAACTGGATTGTGGTCAGTACACAAAGGTGCCATAAATAAAGTGACTGCAGAGATAGGCAGAGGCCAACCATGGAGAGCTCTGTGGGCCATGGTATAAGAATTAATTCACGTGAAGCAAAAACATAATCTGCTCTGTATATTGCAAAGATAACTGGGGCTAGTCTGATTGCATAGTGATTAAGGGAGCCAGATTTCATATGGCCAACCACAGTTCAAGTCTCCATCCCGGTGGCTTGAAAAAACACACTGGATGTGGGTGCATGTGGGCTCAAAATCACAGGATGGAGAAATGGAGGAGAAGGGACTGTGACTTGACTAGGCCCCTTTAGGGGTTGATCTGTCCCTCTCTCTCTCTTTCTTTCTGTCTCTGTGGTGAGTACATGTACCCTCTGAGAGAGAGAAAGAAGGGTAGAAAAGATAGCTGGTTTGTGAGAGAAGAAGGAATTCAGTGAACAAGAGTAGATTAAAGAAAGCCAGTCAAACAGTGCTTCAATTAATTCAAAAAAGTGATTCTAGAGAGTTATGGAATGGAGATAGAAAGCCATGCAGTGATTTAAGACCTCATTCAAGAAAATATCAAGACAGTATATTGATGAATGGTTTATAAGAAGCAAGGAAAAGTCAAAAATAAAGGATGAACCCCCAGTGAGGCCAGCCAGTTGAGTGGTAGTTAAGGTGACTGCACCCCATATAACTGACTGCATAGTTCAAGTCCCAGACCTGGTTCAAAATCATGATGGATGTGTGCCAAAAATGCCAAAAAAGAGAGAAACAGAGAAGGGACTGCAGCATGACTGTCTCCCAAGACAGGTACTTTCTCACTTTCCTTTTCTGTCTCTCTCTGATGAGCACCTTCTGACAATTTTTTTTAAATAATAAAACAAAATATAGATGTGCCAGTTTTTTGGTTTGAACATCTGAATAGATGGCTGTATCTTTTAGTAAGATGGGAAAGCTGCAGAAGAAAGTGTTTTAGTGATGGAGAGTCAAGGGTCTGTCTCATCAGTAAACATTTATTTCTTTAAAAAACTACAAATTTGGTCATGTAGGAGAATTTTGCTTGTCTGATTAAATATCACATTTCCTTACAAGACCATTCATTTATGAATTGTGTGTGGAATGGACACTGCCACGTAATAATAGCAGAACTAGATAGTTGCAACAGAGGTTCAATGGCCCCAAAAGCCGAAATTGCTTATTTGTTTGTTTTTTAATAGAAAAATTTTTCTAACCTCTGCTATAGAGCGTGGCTTAAATCTAATTTTAGAACATAGTTTTCAGTTTTTTAAGCTAATGGCTCTTGTTCATTCTGTTTAATCTTTACAAAGCCTTGACTTCTTACAGAGCCATCCTCTCGTTATTAAACTTTCTGTTCTTGAGTTAGTTTACGCTGGTGGTTCTTCCTCTCTTTTTCACCCCTCTCTCCATTTACTTGGTGCTTTTTTCTATTTATTTCTTCACAGCTTCTAAAAGTGACCTTTCCAAAGTAAATTTTTTTTCTCGTCTCCTCAAAATCTGCATTACTCCCCCACTTCACTTCTTTTGAGTATCTGCAAAAATGCCAGCTTATCAAAGTAGCTTCTCTAGTCAATATATTGATAACTTCCCAATCCTAACCTGTCATTTTCTCTCATATCATTTGTTTTTGCTGACATTCTATTGAGTTTTGCTTATTTTTTTCTGGTCTGTCTCTCCCCAATTACTGTGCCGGTCCCACAATGGCAGGAACTTTTACCGAGTTGTTTACGGGTACATTTGCAGAGCCATGTGCCCGACATGAAATAAGTACTCTGTTACTGTATGTTGAATGAATGAGTCAGTCTGTTTTATTCTCTCCTTACAACAACTTATCCATGTCCACATTACCAATGATTAGTTCTAATTAGAATACATCCAATTTATATCTCTGTATTCTAAATTTTATTTCTCCAGATTTTCGTCTCTTAGTCTACAATATCATTTTAAGCCATCTCTCATACCTACACTCTCCTATAAATAGACATTATTACTCTAGGACATTTTTTCTTTTATATTTTGGAGAGAGATTTTTGCTATAGGATGTGTATGCTTGCCAGAGAGACGAGATACAGAAAGCAAGAAATCTCTCCTTTGGGGGATAGCCATGCCTCAGTCCCTTCTCTCCACTCTCTCTCAGGATTTTGGGCACCCACGCACATTCACCTGGCCTGAGTTTGAAGCTGCCGGGTCTGGGAATTCTAACCACAGTCAATTTCATGGGAGTCCAAGGATATAACCGTTATGCTATCTCCTGGTCCCTCTCTAGGACCTTTTATGCTTCCTCATCTCATGCCTTTGTTCATAACATTCTTACCCAGAATGTTCTTCCCTTTCTCTTCACCATTCTGACTCTTCTGGGACAGTGCCAGTCTTGTCCAGGTTTGGGTCAGCACAGGCAGTATTCTCTTCCTTACCACATACTCTGTTAAACCAGAACGCCACAGTACTGCTACTGAGAGGCTTCCTTGGCCATCTAACCATTCTCTGCCCTTTCAGTTATTTCCTTCACCATGGCACCCCTCATAATTCTGAAATTATTTCTATTGTTCACTTACCAGTTGCTTGTATTCCCCACTAGACTGAATTCTTTAAAAGCAAAGACTGGGAGCCAGCAGGTAGAGTAGTGGTTAAGGTGCTAGATTCCAACATGGCTGATCATGATTCAAGTCCCAGACCTGACAGCTTAAAAATCATTCCAGAAGGGTGTGCATGCATGCCCAAAATCTCGAGAGGAGAATAGAGAAGAAGGGATTACAGCATAGCTATGTGTTAGGGGTTTTTTCTCACTTTCCCTCTTTCTGTGTCTCTCTGGCAAGAACATGTGCCCTATAGCCAAAATTATTAAAAAAAAAAAAAAAGCAAAGACTGTGTTTTTGTTCACTTCTTGAATTCTCAGTGGAAGGACAGTCCCCTTGGAACACTCTAGGGCCTTAATACAGGTTTATTGGATGAAAGAATTCATAGAATGAACTCCTCAACCTACAGTGATCTCTTTTCTCTTGTCAAATTTTAGCACTCACCATTGCTTTTTGCTCATCTGGAAATGGTAGGCCTTGTATTATGTCCTTCATGTGTCTTTTCCTGCATTTACTGGTGCCTAATTTCTCATGGATTTCTAACTTATTTCTCTAATAAGCATTAAATACTCTTGATTATCAAAAATATCATACATACACACAAACATATACACATGGCTGACTGCAGTTTGAGTCCGTGGCCCAGTGGTTTGAAACTCACACCACGTGCGTGTATGTGCATGCCAAAAATCCGGAGAGGAGAAGGGTTTGAGGAGTAGCCATCCACCCTCCCCCGGGGGGTGAGTTCTTGCTTTCTGTCTCTCTCTCTCTCTCTCTTTCTCTCTGGTGAGCACACATACCATACAGCAAAAATCTCACTTAAAAAAACAAATAAATAAAGGAAAAAAGGAGTATATACTTTGCTAAAGTATTTTCTATACTGACATTGTTTTACTGTTCGGATATACATGTATACATGACTTCTTGTATCACATTTTATTTTGTGTTCAGGCTAGGGTTAAAATCATAAACTACTTGTATAGAGAAGACATATACTGATAAGTATCTCCTTCTAATAGACCACAAAAATATACACTTTTTTCAAGATGGAAAGAAAGTTAGTGTAATAAGCTAAATTTCCCACTGTATTTTGTGTGGCATAGTAAAAATAAGATAGTCCAAACAACATTCAATAAATAACACAATAAGTGAAGAATCTGAGATGCTTTTCGATTATATTTCTCTTTAAAGGAAAATCTTCATATTTAAAAATAGTTCCTCTAAAGTATGTCTAGAATAGTTCTGGGCAAACTTTTCCTATAATGGACCAGACAGCAAATATTGTAGGATCTGTGGAAACCCCCCACACACACCCCAGTCTCTGCTGCGACTTCTCGATTCTACCCTGGTAGCACAAAAGCAACTAGGATGATATGGAAATGGATGGGTATGGCTATGTCCCCATTAAACTTTATTCATAGCCACTGAAATATGAATTTCACAGAATTTCCACATGTCAAGAAGTATTATTCTTTTTCATTTTTTTCAACCATTACAGAACGTGAAAACCATTTTTAGGTTGTCGGCCACACAAAAATAGTTGTTAGAACAGGGTTGGCCTGCAGGTTGCAGTTTGTCATGCCTTGGTCAAAACAATTCAGCGTGAACAAGAGTTGTGTGTGTGGCTCTGAATGTATGATGCGCATCAATAATAGTTATTAAATGGCAGGAGAGTGGGAGCGCTCTGAGGGAACTTGGGAATTATTCCATGGAAAGCACTGAAGTCTGGCCAAAAGACTGTGAGCAACAAGCAGACTGTGCCCCAATAACTGTGCCCTGTTGCCCAGAGACTTTCAGGCTTTAAAAACACTAGTGAATAACAAACAGGATTTGAAGTCAGTGACTCACATAAATCTTTACAAGATTTCTTCTATTTTGAACCTGGAAAGGAATATGTGAAAGAGTTAATTATTTAAAGTTTCTCTATATACTATAGATCACTAAAAACTAACACGTTGAAAAATAAACTTTTAAAATGCCACAGTTACTTTCCTGACTGCTTATTAATTTGTCTGCTTTTGAATTAAAAAATCCAACATTTTTCTCTAAGGATAAAAAATAATGTGGGGTCAGCCGGTGGCATGGTGGTTAAGGTGCTGGATCCCCACATCGCTGACAACAGTTTGAGTCCTGGACCAGTGGCCTGAGAATACACCTGGCACATGTGCATGCATGACCAAAATCTTAAGAGCAGAATGGAGGAGAAGAGAATGTGGCATGGTCATCTCCCCTGGGGAGATTTCTCACTTTCTCTCTCTCTCTCTCTCTCTCTCTCTCTCTCTCTCTCTCTCTCTCTCTCCAGCAAGAGCACGTGCCCTATAGCAAAAACATGAAAACAAACAAACCAAAAATGTAAACTCCTGATGGAAAGTTTCTCATTTTATTCTGTGTGTGATGATATTCCTGGGACTTGGGGATCTTAAGCTATGTAATGGTGACGGTGGGGAAAGTGTTCATGGAGCTCCCTCTTATGCATGCCCCTTTATAGCTGCTTGGTTCCAGGGAAGTAATGGCTGTGGATGACTCTCCAGCAATCCTCTTCTTTCTCCGTGGCACCCAACATTCTAATCCCAGACTTTTAGACAAAAAGACAGAATAGACAAGGAGAGCAATTAAAATTCTGTTCAAATATCTGAGTGATTCCTATAGAACACTGTTGTAGAATCATAAAACATCATTTTCATGGAGATGTTGCAGCATAAAGATTGTGCTAGGCAAATTCAAGGGTGTATATTATCCACCTCCTCTTTGAATAACCATCGTTCTTCAATGATATATAGTTTTGATCTCCTGATGGGCATGTGAGTTTTATTCTCTCAAATTGAATCATTATGTCAGCCTTGCATGCTTAGTGGAAAATATTACGATGAGTTAAGGACATTTGCAGTTAAATTTTAGATAAAAATCAAACTGCACCACACAGTGCAAAATCATAGACTTCTGAGCAGACAAACTGGGATTTGAATCACAGCATTACCACTTATGACCTTGGGGAAGTAACTTAAACAGAGTCAGCTTCCTCATTTGTGAAATGAGAATCCTGATAATAAAAATGAGGATATTGATAATAACGATACCTCATAGGGTTGTTGTGAATATTAAAGAAGATGTCATGTGCAAAGCATCTGGTGAAATGCTGTGAAAGCAATGCCTAACACAGAGGGGGCATTCCATAAATACTTGTTGAATGAATTAAAGGATTAATGAAGAGTGCAAAGGGCATGGCGAGTGTTCAGTAAATGTCAGCTATCCTCTCTTCCCTCCCAGGTGCCCTCAGTATTTCACAAGGCACTCGGCATTGCCATACAAATATAAAAATCATGGTTTTTAAGCTGCTAAATGCCAAGGGGGTCACGCTACACTGAAGGCTCTGCTCAGTCCCTTGTGCTTGCTCTGGATACATGAACAAAACTAATAGGTGTTTTCTAATGCCCTGAGCCCATGCATCATGCTCCCCTGACTCAAGATTTTTCTTACATGATTTCAAAACTATACAGGTGACCATCTAGTAATATTGAGTGATGTTTTCCACAAGCAATTCCATTTTGATAGCTGGGCAATTGTATAATATCAATGAGTCAAGATGCAGTATGTAAGTCATTCCCTCTGAATCAATGTGAAAAATGATGCACTCTTCCAATGTATTGGAAACATCAATATAAAGAAACAGTAAAAAGGACCACTTTAAGGCAGCCCTTAAACGTCTTTTTCTGTAGCCCCTTACACTTTTGTTGATGAGTATAAGGAGCTCGTGCCTAGGTGTTTCCTCTAATCATTTACACTAAGTGCTAACGAAGTGGAGTTGCTGCAGTAAGCCCATAGGTCCATGCTTGAAAGTAGTGCTTTTGAAATACTCTTTGCAGCTTGTGGTCTTGGCTGTAGTGGAAATACTGAATCTGTCATTCAGGATGCAGTGGTTTCCTTACTGTATTGAGGTAAAATATTTTAACCCCTCTAACCTTGTGTATTCAAATAACGGAGAGAATCCAACCCCTTCCCTCTGGCAGAATTTATTGGAAAAAAAACAAAAAAGACAAAGGAAAAAGAAACAAGAGTAAATAAAGGGAACCCTTATTCAACTCCCTAGGTGGTGCATTTAAGTATTAAAGGGTGAGCTCTATTTTAAGTGCAGTTCTTGCCTTTGGTTATATGAATTTATTCAGCATAAAGTTTGAATATGTAATCTCATTCCTAGGGTCATTCAAGGCCAACCAAAAAATAATGTTTGCTGTAAAATCACTTTATCATAACATGAAACACACTGTGAATTAGTTCCCTTAAACTTGCTCCAGTAATAGTGGCCACACTGCCATAGGACAATCCATGGTCCCGGTGCTGTTCCAGTGGTCTTGTTCTCAGCTCTTAATGACACATAGAGTTGGGGTGTATGGACCCATTACCAAATGCAGGAATAGCAGTGAACCCTATTCTTTGTCTCATGCTCATGGAGAAATAGAGGTAGACACAGAGAGGGGATAGCAAAGTGGAGTTTATTGTAGGAGAGAACAGCTCCCAGGCAGGGAGGGTCTTGGAAAATGGGTTACTGAAGAGGAACTGAGACAAGGGTTTTATCTTGCTCAGAAGGGGCTATGTTAAGGCTTGTTCTCAGGAGGGGCTTGTGTGTGCGCATCCTCCTCATGGTAGGAGTCATTAGATAGATCCAGTTATTCTTCCCCTAATTTTGGAGTGGGTACAAAGGTCATGAGCCTTTCTTTGCCTGAAAGTTTTGGGCTGTAGAAAACCATTATCTTCTTTCTGGAGTGTGGTGGGACCTGGAAAAAGCATTACGTGCTATATTTGCTTTAGGTCAATTACTGAATCACTGCTGTAAACTGTCTCATGTGAACAAGCAGTTCCATGCGAGCTGAGCTGCTGCTGAGCTGTTATGTCTGCACCTAAAACTCAGCCATTTTTTATTCCATTTTGGGCCTATAAACTGACTATATTTTTAGGATCCCTGTCTCCTACCTCATTAACAGTAACTTATTTAGTCCTACAACAGTCCAGTGATGCAGACAGTACTATTATTTGCATGTTACAGGAGAAGAAATTGAGGCTGAGAGAAGATAGGTAATTTGCTCAGAGTTAGGCAATTTATAAGATGAACATGAAATTTGTCTTTCAAACTGAGACTTTGGAAACTGATAGGGGATACCGTTAATAATTTACAACAATAGGAGTAGTGAACTAACCTTCGAAAACTAAGATGTATTGTTCTTCTAAAAGAAATCAAGGATTTGAATCCAAGTCCAAGATCAGGAGTCCACATATAAGCCACTCTGGTAGACTGCTATTTTCTTCTATAGGCCTTTGTTCATTTTGCTTGTCTTTACAGCTACATCCATGCACTATTGGGCTCTAGTCTTCTTCTTCCACATATCCTTCATGCTTGTTCACAATGCAGTTGATGTATCACATTAACTCCAGTTTGAATGGAGACCACTCACAGCAGTAGGATAAACAAGGCAGAGTCCCCATCATTTAGGACAAAGAGAAAAGAGCTGAAACATCATGATTTTAACCTTTCTTTTAGGAAGAAGGTTAAAAGTACTATCCTACTTGGATGAACTGAAAGAGGGTTCAGTGGTTACCCAGAAAAACAACTCTTGTTCATTTAGACCCATATGCAAATTCCATTTGCTTTCTGATGAACAAAAATCTATACTGAACAGAAATCCTTTGAGAGCTTAACCAATAAAAGACACAATGCTCTCAAAGGAATTTTATGCCACAAATCCAAATTCAAAATGAAAGTATTAAAATTGCAAAATGAGAGTGCAGCTGGTTTTGCTCCAAGGTTTACCAGTGATGAGTCACCTATTTTTATTGCATAAGAAATCAAATCTAGTGTTGTAATGAAAACACGATACAGTAAATTTAGGATAATTCCTGGAGCATTCAAAATGTGCCTATTTGTTCAGGGACATTGTGTCCTTTGAGCTTTCTTCTAAGCACTTTAATCTTCTGTAAGAATGTCTTTTTTTTTTTTCTATTTGTGGGGAATGTTGTTCCATCAACTAAGCACCCACAGTGACTGGTTTTAATTCAACAATTGTTACAGAATCAGGTATGTAGATGGTACACTTAAACTTTGCAGTTAGGTCCCTTTGACAGCACAGAGTACATATTTACTCTTAATGTAGCATGAGGCATCAACTTTTTAATTTTACTTCTCTGGTATTTGCTTAACGTATGAGCTTTCTGTTTCCCTAAAGACTGTAACTGCATCTGTATTTTGCCTAAGGGTTTTGAACAGTTAAACTCAGTGAACAGATTAAGGATTGGTTGGGTCCAACTGTCTGATACAAGGACTGAAAGAAGGAGGAAGTAAACTTCACCTTTATTTGTGCTATTTGGCAGTGGGTTTTCTCATTAGTTACTCAGGGATCGTTAAGAACCAGTGTCATCTTACACATCTGTGTAGGTAAGTTTTAGGTAAATATAATTTTAAATACTTTAAATTTTAAATAATTTATATATCAATGATTTGAAGGCTAGCTTTTAAACTTAGTCTGAGTTGTATCTCTCTTTATCACGGATTTATTGAAAGTATCATCTTCCTTTAAATGTACATTGCTGGGACCAACAGATGGCATGACAGTTACATTGCTGGGTTCCCACATAGTCGACTGCAGTGTGAGTCCCAAACCCAGCAGCTTAAAACTCATGCTGGGTGTGTGTGCATGGGTGCCCAAGATCCCAAGAAGAGAATGGAGGAGAGGGATTGCGGTGTGGCCACACCCCATGGGCAGAGGTGATTTCTCGCTTTCTGTCTGTCTCTCCAGTGAGTGCATGAGCCCTATAGCAAAAATCGCTCCAAAAAAAAAAAAAAGTACATTCCTAAGAGAATAGATTTTATATGTTTTTATGGGGGGCGGGAGTAGTTTATGAAGCAATGCATATGCTAATTAATTCAATCTGGCCATTCTATAATGTATGCCTATTTCAAAACAACATGTTGTACATGATAATATATACAATTTTGATTTGCTGATTAAAAATAAATTTTAAAAAGTGAAATAATTCAAGAAACAGAGATGGATTCCAGTATCTTGTTTATCATCTAGGCACAAAAGCAAAAACAAAGAAAAGTTTGGAATCTATATATACTTACAACATGACCAGTCGCAGTGGTGTAGTGATAATGAGATGTTCAGCAGTCCTAAAACCACATGGGAAGGTCTCAGTTTGAAACCTGGGGTCCTTCCATACACACAAGCCTGGCTTGGGTGCCCCCCTATGATAATGACTGGCTGAGACTGAAATTGGTGTGTGGATCACTGCATGTTGATCCTGGCGGGAATGCCTCTTTCTCTTTCTCCCATGTCTGTGTCAGTGTGTGTGTGTGTGTGTGTGTGTGTGTGTATGAGGGTGTATCCATCTGTCTGTCTCTATCTCGGTTTCATGGGAGAAAGAAATTTTTAAAAAATATAGAGATTTTCTTTTAAAAAACCTATGTTCCTAACATAATTAAGGAATAAATGTTTTTGTGCACTTGCTGTGCTGAAGAATATGCGATTTAAAGGACTCTTTACACATTAAATAGTAATCCTAATTGATATTTATTTTCCTTCAATCTAAAATGTGTTCAAAAGTACAAATTAATCTATATAGTCATAATTTAACAGCTAATGTACCTCATTTTTTTTTCCCAGAGGTTTTGCTATAGGGCACATGCATTTGCTAGAAAGACAGAGAGTCAGAAAATAAGAAATCACCCCCCCCCCGGGGGAATGGCCATGCTGCAAACCCTTCTCCTCCATCATCCTCTCAGGATTTGGGGCACACATGCGCTCGTGCCCAGCATGAAATTTAAGCCACTCAAGGGACTCAAACTGTGGTCGACTACGTGGGAGTCCCGCGACATAACCTTTATGCCATCTATTGGGCCCTTAACAGCAATGTACCTTTAACTGATGAATGAAGTATTATACAAAGCAAGGTTACATCCATGTATAACTAAATCAACTAACAGATTTATGAATATAGTGTTAGACTAATATTTACTCAGTATGAAGTGATATATAGTTGGTACAGAGTATACTTCCTCCATTTGTTATTTCTTTTAGCTTATTTTTCATTTGTTTCCTGTCTACTGTATATAGAAACAGACTTTAGGGCCCAACAACTTACATTTGGTTTCTTTTTCTTTTTTTAATCTGCTGTAAGGCATGTATATTCACCAGAAAGAGTGAGCAAATCTGAAACCCCTCCCCAGGGGAGATGGCTATGCTGCAGTCCCTTCTCCACCATTCTGCTTATGGAATTTTGGGCATGCATGCACATGTCACTACTGTGTTTTTCAAGTTGCCATATCTGGGACTTGAACCACACAGTAAGCCATGTGGAATCCAGGACCTTAGTCATCATAATAAACCTGTTTATTTTCTTTTAAGATAAAAACCAATACATGGGGACCATCAGATGGCATAATGGTTACATTGCTGGACTACTACATAGTCAACAGTGGTTCAAGTCCCAGACCTGGTAGCTTAAAACTCATGCCAAGCGAGTGTGTGTATGTGGCCAAAACCCTGAGAGGAGAATGGAGGAAAAGGGATTGTTGAGTGGCCATCCCCCCAGGGGGTGATTTCTCACTTTCTGTCTCTCTGACTCTCTCTGTCTCTCCAGTGAGTGTGCATGCTCCGTCTAGCAAAAAATCTCTCTTTAAAAAAAAAAAAATACATGATGGTGAGAAAACTTTCATTTCTTTTTCTCATTTTTTTAGAGCAGAGAGGTAAACTAAATATCCTTTCAAGCCCAAGACAGCCAAAGCTAGCATTAAGGAATTTAAAAGCAGATGCACTTAGTTTTGCACATTGAGTGAAGCTTAAGGGACTCAAGAAAGAATGTGCTGCTGGTGTGTGATCTGTCTGTTTATATGCAACAGAGTGTATAAACCTTGTAGGACACAGGAGATTCAAACTGTGTCTGGAGACGTGAATTGTGCAGGCAGCCTTGTGGATTCAACTCAATCATTAGGAAAAGACTGGCCCATAAAATCCTTTTTTAAGCTTAGAGTATCAAATTACAGCCCAATTGATTCTATCTTGTGCTAGTAGTGAATGTTTATTAATATAGTAATCTGAAGGAGCTTTAATAAAGTAGTCTTACTAATGCGGCACAATAATATAATGCATAATCAATTTCGTTTGAAACTAAGCTAGTGATACAAAAACATTTATATAACTACTGTTGTTGAATCCTTTTTTTCTTTTTTTTTTGAGAGGTTTTTGCTATAGTGCGCGTGAGCTTGCCAGAAAGAGAGAGAGAGATAGAAAGCGAGAAATCACCCCCCACCCCGGGAGGGATGGCCACAATCCCTTCTCCTCCACTCTCCTCTTGGGATCTTGGGCACGCATGCACACATGCCTGGCATGAGTGTAAGCCACCAGGTCTGGGACTCAAACCGCGGTCGCCTACATGGGAGTCCAGCGACATAGCCATTACGCTAACTGCTGGTCCCTGTTGTTGAATTCTTAAATTTCATACTCTCGATTTTTTTTTAACTTTAGCTTTCCTATCATAGTAGTTTTTGCAGTTTTTCCATCATCCATCGGACATTTGAAACTTTAATTTAGAATAAATATGGACCTATGTAAAAATTTTGCAATTGTATTTTGTAATTGAAGGTGTGTGTAATCTCTTAAGTGTTACATAGTTTTATTATATATGTATAATATAATATATAATGTATATAATATAATGCATAATGTATAATTATATAATGTATCTTTTTAAAAGAATTATTTTTATTTAACTTTATTTATTATTATTATTATTATTATTATTAGCTTCCAGTTTTATCAGAGAGAGAGAGAAAGCGAAAAAGAAAGAGTGAAAGTGAGAAAGCAAGTTGCCAGGCCCAGGACTTGAACCATGGTCAGCCATGTGGGAGTCCAGCACCTTTAACCACCACACCATCCACCAGTCCCTATAATGCATCTTTATGTAACTATTATATGTAATAAAATATATTGAGACATACCAAATTTGTTATTCATGAATTTTTCAATATATTAAAATATTTTTTGCTGAAAAAGACACAATATTCCACTATGCACTATACACAGGTCCAGCCAAGGTAGTACCCAGGGAGGTTTGACTCCAGGATCATCCTAAAAACTGGGCATAGTGGTGAGTTTCTGTAAGTCTCAGCAACTGGGTAAGCTGAGATGGGAGGATGGCTGGCCTGTAGCCAGCAAGAGCCCCATAGGAGGCCTATGTCTGAAAGAGCCACATGTGATAGTACGTGCCTGAGGTCCAGCTGCTTTGGGAGCTAAGCCTGGCAAACTACAACCCACGAGACTTTGTCTAAAGCACATACATATACTACATGTAATTTTTTACTTTCAATTTTAGAGGAAAGCTTTTTTACATTGTGTTATGTACTTTATTGATGAATAACTTGCATGCAGTAAAATTCAAAAATCTTTTAAGTATATAACTTGATAAATACATATATGATCATTATTCTAATCCACCCTTCCGTTAATTACCCGTTAGTTCCACTCCTGCCCTTTTCCAGTCTATCCTTCTCTCATCTCAGGGCAACCACTGTTCTGAATTGAATCACTGTAGACTTATTTTTGTTGTTATTTTTTTATTCTACATAAATGAATTCTTTGTACGAACGAGATCCTATGATGTATGTACTCTATTGTGTCTGATTTCTTTCACCTGATATAATTGTTTTGACATTCATCCATGTTTAGTTTTTTCTGTCTGTCAATAGTCTATCTTGGGGGCCAGCCAGTGATGTGGTAATTAATGCAGCTATCCCACATGGCTGGCTGTGCAGTTGGAGTCCTGGACCTAGTGGCTCAAAAAACACTCTGAGCCCAAGTGCATGTGTGCCCAAAATCCTGAGAGGAGGAGAAGAAGAGATTGTAGGGTGACCGTTCTCCTGGGGGAGGGGCATGCTTTCTCACTTTCTCTCTCTCAGCCTCTCTCTAGTGATCACGTGCTCGCTGAGACAAATATATACAATAAAAAATAAAAACATTTGCTTTTGGGCTTTTTTTTTCCTTTTCTGAATAGTATTTGTTTATTTTTCTATTGGTGGACATTTTGATGTTCCCAGATTTTAGTTAGAGTATTTTTATGTGAGTTACTTTGTGGGCATATACACTATTTCCTTTCAATAAATACTTTGATATGAAATTGCTTGGTCATGGTTCATATGTACAGATGTGTATTTAACTTTATTAGGATCTGCCAAGTGGTTTTCTAAAGTGGTTGTACCAATACATACTCCCACTAACAAAATGTAGGTATTATAATTGTATATCCTCTTCACTGATCTTTATACTGTCACCTTCTTTAATTTTAGTCATTGTAAAAGTGTTAGAGATTTCTCATTGTGGTTTTCATTTACATTAATGTGATGCTTATCACTAATAATTAGGTAAATATAAATCAAAACTACAGTGGGAGCCACCCAATAGCCTGGTGGTTAAGTGAACAGGATACCACATAATCAACAGCATGGTTCAAGTCTCAAACTCAGTGGCTGAAGAAACATGCTGGGCATATATGTGTGTACTCAGAATCTCAAGAGGATGGGGAAATGCAGGAGAAGAGATTGCAGTATCACCACATCTTAATGGAGGCTGCCTTCTCCTTCCCTTCCCTCTTGCTCTGTCTCTGATGAGCTCACATTCCTTTCTGGGAAAAAAAAAAAAAAAAGAAGAAGAAGGAGGAAAAGGAAAGAAAAGAAAAAGGGAAACAATGAGATATCCCTCCCTCAGGGTAGAATGACCATCATTAAAAAAAAAAAAAAAAAAAAAAGAGGGACCAGCAGTTGGTGTGATGACTATGTTGCTGGACTCCCATGTAGTCAACCACGGTTCGAATCCAGGACCGATGGCTTAAACTGACGCCGGGCACATCTGCATGCATGCCCCAAGATCCCAAGAGGATAATGGAGGAGAAAAGATTGTGGCATGGCCATCCCCCCACGGGGGTGATTTCTTGCTTTCTGTCTCTCTGTCTCTGTCTTTCTGGCGAGTGCATGCACCCTATGGCAAAAACCTCAAAAAAAAAAAAAAAAAAAAAAAAAGGAGAGAAAACGAGAAAAAATAAAAAAGCATTAATTGAAAGTATGCTGTTGGTGGAAATGTAATTTAGTAAAGCTCTTATGTAAACAATATATGGTTTCTTAAAAAATTGAAAATAAGGACTAGCAAATTGCATAATGATTATATCACTGGATTCCCATGTAATCAACTGTGGTTTGACTCCGGAGCCAGTGGCTTAAATCTTATACCAGGCCTGTATGCATGCCTGACCAAAATCCCAAGAGGAGCATGGCAGAGAAGGAATTGCGGCATGGCCATCTCCCTTTTGCGAGTGATTTCTCGCTTTCTGTCTCTATGTTTCTCAGGCAAGCATACATGCCCTATAGGAAAAACCTCTCAAAACAAACAAAAAACAAACAGAAACAACAACAAAACAAAAAATAGAACTACCCTATGATCCAGTAATCCCACCACCGGTTGTATAGCCAAAGGAAAGGATTTCAGTATGTTGAAGTTATGTCTTCACTCCCATGTTTATTGCAGCATTATCACAATACTCAAGATACAAAATCAGTCTAAGTATCCATAAATGGATAAATGGTTTAATAATGGTATATATACACAATGGAGTATTATGCAACCAGAAAAAATAATAAATTCTTGTCATTTGTGGTAACATGGATGAAACTGGGGAAAATTATGCTAACTGAAATAAGCCAGGCATTGAAGACAAATACTGCATGTTCTCACGCATTTATGGAGAGGTGGTTTTAATCATAAAAAAGGGAAACTGGAATAGTGAATATCAGAAGATTAAAAAAAGAGGTGGGGAAACTTTATTAATAGAAGCAAAATTGCAGTTAGATCAGTGGAATGAGTTCTAGAATATAGTAGAGTAACTATAGTCAATAACAATTTAATGTGTATTTCAAACTATGTAGAAGAGAGGATTATGAATATTCATAGTAATGAGTTTTCTTTCTTTTTTTTCTCTTTTTGGAGAAGTTTTTGCTATAGGGCACGTGTGCTCGCCAGACAGACAGAGAGAGACAGAGAGACAGAAAGTGAGAAATCACCCCCAAGGGGAGATGGCCACGCAGTAGTCCCTTTTTTCCGTTCTCCTTTCAGGATCTTGGGCACACACGCACACGCACCCGGCGTGAGTTTTAAGCCACCAGGTCCAGGACGCGAACCGCGGTCGACTGCATGGGAGTCCAGCGACATAGCCATTACGCTAACTGCTGGTCCCAGTTTTCTTTAACTCTCTTCTCTGGCTAGAATTTGGGTTCTCTCATGATTGATAAGCTTATTGTCCTGATTTGAATCTTACACATGTATTGAAAAATCACACTCTACCATGTAAATATGTACAACTATTATATGTCAATTAAAAACTATAAACTCAAAAAAGAATTTCTACAAATTGAAAAATAATCTACCATAAAAATGTATTTGAAGAAATGCTAAACAAGTGAAAACATATCTAGAGGTGTTTATAATTAAATCTCAAGTAAATGTAAATGAGAAATCCCATGAGGAGGAAATTTGAAGAATTATTATTTTTAATCTATTTATGAATATTTCTACATATTATCTTGGGTCTGTAGTCATGAGATAATGGTGTTTCATTGTTAGGATGTTGACAATTCTGTCTCCCAGAGCCGTATGCGTTTGTTTTCCATGTCTTTATGATATCCAATATAATTCATGAAAAATTTGTTCTGAAGGTGATGTTCAAAGGAAATTGCCGAATATTTGTTCTGATGTTAAAATTAAGATTTGAATATAAATTTCTATTAGTCCAGTGTCTTAAAATATTTAACAACAAAAAAATACAGTATGAGCATCTAACAGCAGAAGTGGGTCCAGCCATGACCAAGTGTGGCAGTTATTATCAGAATATCCATTTCATAATTGACCATTATTGCATGATTTCTGCTGAAAGTAAAAAAAAAAAAAATAGATCACCAACTTTAATGGAAAATATTATTAAATAATAAGTAATAAATCTATTTGGTTGCTTGATAAAAATAATTTTGACTTAAAACTTTATTTTGAATCTACTACAATAATTTAATTTGATTCATTTTTGAAGAGTAATTAAAGACTAGTTGACATTATTGCTTCTTTTCTGATAGTGGCCAGCATTCAGAAGCTTCCTGCAGCCTCTGTTCTAACAGACATCAACTTTCCAATGAAAGGACGGAAAGGAATGGTAGACTGGGCAAGAAACTCAGAAGATCGAGTAGTCATTCCAAAGAGCATTTTCACTCCTGTGTCATCAAAAGGTAAATACGTGAAATAATTTGTGTTTGAGTGAAACATTTCTGATAATATTAATGAGATACTAACTGTAAATCTCCATACATTAAACAAATGGAAAATAGTTTACAATAGTGATTCTAAATTTTATAAGTATAGACAATTTACACTGTTTTATGCTCTTTTTAAAAAAAAATTTGGGAACAGCAGATGGTGTAATGGTTACATCATCAGACTCCCAATAGTAGACTGTGGTTTGAGTCCCAGACCCAGTGGCTTAAAACTCATTCTAGAAGCATGTGTGTGTACATGTCCAAAATCCCGTGAGGAGAATGGAGGAGAAGGGATTACAGTGTGACCATCCCTTCTGGGGGCTGATTTCTTGTTTTCTGTTTCTGTCTCTTTGGTGGGTGCACACACCCTGTACCAAAAATCCCTCTCAAAAAAAGAAATTTGCTAGAGGATACATGTGCTCACTAAGAGAGACACAGAGACAGACAAGGAGAGAGCACCTCAAATGAGTAGAGTCATTCTGCAATCCCTTCTCTATTCCTCTTTCAGGATTTTGGGCACACATATACATGTGCCTGGCATGCTTTTCAAACTGCCAGGTCCAAGAATCAAACCATGTGGGATTCAGCTGCATTCATGACTTGGCCACAGGCTAAGCCACATTTGGCTTTTAAATCTCTGAATTTATTGGGAGAAAGGATCCATTAAAGTAGAAAATACAAATGGAAATTATTGACCTGAGCTTAACATGGTCAAGTTTCAATACTGACTGTCTTATCCCAGTATAAAGAGTATGACGTAGTATTTTAACTTTAGGTAGTGAAATTTTCCATGCAAACTCATTTATATATCTGCCTTACATTAAAATTTGCTCTGGATTCATATATTATTTTGGGGACATTAAAAATATTTAAGAGAATTTAAGTTTTAAGAATATCTTCAGTAGCCCCTAAAATTAATAACTATTTTTTAAAATGAGAGTCTTAATTCTGGCTTTGGAGATATTGACCTTAAAACTTAATGTTCCAAAAAAGAATTGGCTTGCTTTCTTCACGTCATTGAGAATTTAATCTCTTTAATTATAATTAGAGCAGCCTTTTGTCTTTGTCTGGTAAAGGAAGGTTACTTCATGTGCAAAATCATCAAAAAACTATCTTGTAGAGCTACCATTAATGTGCAGGTTGTGGGCTAAGCTGTCCTGTGCAAGATTAGGAATGCATTTATTCTGTTCAACTTCATCTATGCATCAGCAAGTATTGGAATTTCCTCATAATTAACATATTAAAGTTTTATAAGACATACTATTTTTCCCTGCTGTTTTCCTAATGTTTTAAATTTTATTCTTTCTAGAATTAGATGAATCATCTGTATTTGTTCTTGGAGCAGTCCTTTACAAAAACTTGGATCTAATTTTGCCCACTTTGAGGTAAGCTACAAAGTAATAAGCTGTTTTAATCTTTGTAAATTATTCCAAAATGTGATTATAGCTCATTCTATGAACATAATCAAACAAGCTTTGGTAATACAAAGGGCTTTTTCTTAAATGAAGTAGAAAATACCAATTTAATGAACAGGTTATTAGCATATTATGCATTTCAAAACAAGTAGAAAAGACTACTTTAGTGTCTGATTATAGCCCTGCAATTCTTTTGTAACTAATCATGACTTGCCTTAAGATGGAAGGAAAAAAAAATGAAAGAAAGGAAAAAAACCTCAAGTCTCTGTAATAGAATGGGTCACTGTAAAACTAATCTTCTCCTTTTATTTGTACTTAATGGTACTGTTCATCAACATTACATGAAATTAAAGGAGTGCCATGATGACTGGGGAAACATGGTTTTGTTCTTCATTTGCACAAGATCTCAATTTGCTTCAAAATAAATTTTCAATTGGACTACTTTTAGAAGAAACCCATTGATTTCTTTCCTACCAGACATTACAAAATAAATAAGTAAATAGAACAAATACAAAAAGCAATTCTAGCAACACTAATTTATTTGCTTAACTGTCTTATTTACTTTACCAACTCTCACAGAAGACATCATTCATGCCTATTTCGATAGTGGTGTTATCACTCAGAATGACCTGTCACCTCCACACCATCTCATTTGGAGGATTAAGACAGTCGTATTTTAGTTAAACACAGCTACAGTTGCACAGAATTCTTTTTCACACCCACATAAATAAGGCTTTAAGTTTTTAGGGAGGAGAGACTATGAATGATGTGTACAGTTATAGCAGGCACAGCAAATATTCTAATAAATAAAAACAATTAGAGTTCAGTCCAGCAAAAAAAAAAATGTCTCCCAAGAAAGCAGCAATGACTAGTCCCAATTCTTAGGAAAACATCTTTCTCTATAAAGTACGTTATTAATACAGGTAATGAGTCATCCAGCATCCCTATCAATGCAATGTAGAGTCTCCTTCAACTGTAAAGACAACCATGGAAAGCTGTGTTTTTTATTAGGTTTCATCTCTGGATGGAATGTGGGTTTTCTAAATTTGAATAGATTAATGTTTGATTTGTTTTAGTAATAAAAATTTTTCTAAGCTCATAAATTTATTCTTAACTTTTCCACTAGTTTATTAAAACATATTGTCATGTCCAATTTCCCCATGACTGTATCTTTGCATATGATGTTTGAGAAGAGATGTACAAAAATTTAAAAGTGCCCAGGTAATCAAAGTTAGACACTTCTTTCTGCAAAAAGTACAATTATAAAAATCTTCTAAAACATTAACTTGTAATCAGGTGACTTGCGTTACAATTTAACTTAATCCAAAAGTTTTCTAAACTTGTCCAATCACTCAGCAGTCGTCTGCCTTCAGTTAAACTTTAAAATAAAAACACATGTATGAATCTGAGGAATACAGTGAATTTAGATAAAATATTCAATGTGAAATGCTTTAGATTCTTACTTTTCTTCCTAAATATCCAGCCAGGTTGCATTATGATTAATAATATTGTTTTGTATAATGTCATAGAACTCACTCATTTACACAAATAAAGTCAGGTTATCCTAAGTACCATAAAGTTGTTCAGTCAAGGAAACTAAATAATATCAGTCTTTTGGTTTTAAAAAAAATATTTAATTCATGTTCAACTTTTTTTTTTAATTATGAAAGAGGCAGTTACTACTGAGAATTTGTTGGGAGATAAATGGACATATTATGGGTGACTTAATGGATATAGCAGGACATAATTCAGAGGAATAGCTGCCCTAACACCACCTGTAACACTAACAAACTCAAATAGGCCATTGGGCAAATCAGTGACTTTTTTACATGTAAAATGTGAGAATTGAACTTAAAGGATTTTCCGTTGTCAAAAATTCTCTTTATCACAAAATACTCCTACATATTCTTTAAAGTCTTTAGTAATGTTTATGTAAGAATTATAAATTTGTCTACTGGCTCATACTTTCTATCTATAAAGTTATTTGATAAATGACAAAAATTATAGTCATATTTAGATCATTGACCAAAAATATGAGCAAAGACCACAGAATGCTCAGGATGAAATGTTTAAATACTATCTGAAAGGTGAAATACTAGTATTTACCTCTTATTTTCTTTTATTTCATGTAGTAAAGTAATGTGACCAGAAAGCACACTCTGGCTTTATTGTATTTTATTATTATTATTTTTTGCTGTTTCAAAAAGTTCTTTTAGAAAGTCTAGCAGAAAGTATTGCTATACCAATTATAGATCTGCTAAATAACAATATGCTTTTTAATGGACAAGAGTGATTCTTGCTTTCACAGTCACTCAGTATACATTTACTGAGCAGCACTCTGCTAATGGTACTGTATTAATTACTTTAAATCTCCTTCACTTTCAAAATTCCCAGAACAATACTTAACAGATAACAAAAGGCTAAGGAACTTTTTTTGAATGATTATCCTACCTGATAGAAAATACTAACAAGTGATTTTTTAAGATTAATTCCATAGAAATTTAGTGTTTATATTGAGAATATTTTAGAAACAGAGGCATAAAATACACATATCTTCCTTTTTTTTCTGCATAGGTTTGGCTATATCAATTGACCTCAATAGAAAAGGAAATATTTTCTTATTTAATGTGAAAATTACATATTTAGTTTATATATTATAATTAGTTATTACTTACAAAGTTGTATGATATATTTCCTTCAGTAATCATTTTGCTAATTATATGTTGAAATATTTGGAGTCAAATTTCTCATATGCAGAAATACTATTAGACTTGCTGTTATGTTTCTAGAAATTTGGGGTTTTCATATATCCATTTTCAGAGTAATACTTTGCACAGTCTCTTTCATGATGACTCTGAGGAGAGTCTTGATATGTTACAAATAGACATAATTTAGAAAGTTTCCTTCATACAAATAAATTACTAATTTTGCATACTGACTCTTTTATTTAGATTTTTTTTCTTTTTTTTTTTTGCCATGATATGAATTCAACTATTCTTTTTTTTTTTTTTTTTTTTTGCTATAGGGCACGTGCACTTACCAGACAGACAGAGAGAGAGACAGAGAGATAGAAAGCGAGAAATCACCCCCCATGCGGGATGGCTACACTGCAGTCTCTTCTCCTCCATTATCCTCTCAGGATCTTGGGCACACATGCACATGCACCCAGTGTGAATTTTAAGCCACCGGGTCCGGGATTCGAACTGTGGTTAACTATGTGGGAGTCCAGCGACATAGCCATTATGCTAACTGCTGGTCCCATGAATTCAACTATTCTTAAAGCTGCAGTTTTTTTTTTATTTTACTGTTTGACTATCTTTTCTTTTAAATTAAGTAGATTCAAAATATTTATTCAGCTGAAAGAAATGCATTCTACTTATTCTAAACTAAATATGAACTATTTTCAGCCTCCCATTTTTATTCTTCTTCAGAATACTTTCTTACAGCTAGTAAGTATAGAACCATAGAATATTAATGCTGCATTAAATAATTGAAAGTTAGTGTCAGCAGAAATGCCATTTTGTAAATGATGGGAGGCAATCCTATTTAGTGACCTGTCCAAAACTCTAAGTGTAGTATATAACTGAGCTCTAATCCAACTCACGTATTCCATCTGATGAAACCAGGACATTTCTCTATATTCCCTCTATGCTACTAATATGGACGACTCTAAGTAATACAAACTATTGGCTCCAATGGCAGTGTGTGAATATACATGTATCCCTGTAGAAAATTATACAAGTCCCAGGAAGGGGTGGCCATACATGGACAGTCCTACAGAGCCCTGGGATTGGCCTAGTGGCTCCAACTCAAGCTGTCAACATCCAGGCCTAAATTTTCCACTCCTCCCATCCTCTCATGACCATATATGTGCCTGACAGATGACAGCTGGCCAGTGCAGGCCAAAAACCTGTTGAAAGAGATGAGAAAACTACATGCAGATTTTACTTACATCAAGGAATTTTCACATACCAATAGCATGGCAAGTTCATAAACTGCTGTGAGAATTTTAACTCATTTTTATGATAATTTGGAGGCTTATTGGGCAATATCTAAACAAAATGCATTGTTATTAGTATAGAAATTTTACTTCTAAGAATTTATCTTAAAGAATTAAGGAAAGCCCCATACCACCAGAACATCTACTTCAGTGAGGATAGGCCAGATTGCAGGGTACGCAACAGAGACGGAGCAACAGAGAGAAATGGCTCATCTCCTCTCACATACTTTTGAACCCTCAGGTGTGTTACCTGGGATTTGGAGAGTCTCACCCTTTCCTGCCCCCTACACTATCATAACATCTGCTCCATTGAGGACATGTCAGATATAATGCTTATAAATATCCATGCACCCATGATTAAGACTCTCAGCAAAATCAGCATAGAGCAGTCACTTATCAACACAAGAAATGCTACTTACGAAAACCCATAGCTAACATTGTACTGAATGGGGAAAAGCTGAAAGCTTTCCCACTCAAAACTGGTACAAGATAAGGCTGCTCACTTTTCTCCACTCCTTTTCAATACAGTGCTGGAAGTCCTAGCCAGTGCAATCAGGAAAGAGTGGAGTGTGTGGCATCTCATTCCCTGACTTCAGAATACAAAATATTACAAAATAGTGATAATCAAAACAGCATGGTATTGGCACAAAAACAGACATGTGGACCAATGTAACAGAATAAAGACCCCAAAAGTAAACCCCAAAACACAACCAACTGATTTTTGTCAAAGGGTAACAGTCTATCCAGTGGAAAAAGGAAAACCTCTTATCAAATGGTGGAAAAACTGGGTATCCACCTGTAAAAAGATGAATCTGGACCCTTATCTCTCACATTAACAAGAATCAACTCAAAGTGGATCAAGGATCTAAGCCTAAGATCTCAAACTATAAAAATACTGGTAGAAAATACTGGGGAAACTCTAGGAGACCTTTGGCAGGTCTTATTTAAGAAGTCTCTGCCTTCTTACAGCACAGAAAGTAATCCTAAAAATAGACAAGTGGGATTACATCAGAGTAAGAAGTTTCTGCACAGCAAAAGACACAGTAACTACTGTGAATCAATAACCAATAGAATTCAGTAATATTTTTGTAAACTATGCCTCAGATAAGGGACTGATAACCAGAAGACACACCTTACCCCCCAAAAAAATGATCAACCTAGTTAAAAGATTGGAAAATGAGCTAAACAAACTCATAAAGAAGACATACAAACAACCAAAATGTGCATGAAAAAATACTCAATATCCCTCGCCATAAAGGAGATGCAGATCAAAGCACAATGAGATACAATCTAACCACAGTCAGAAACGCCAAGATTAAAAAAAAAAAAAAATGCTAAGGGCTGGGGGGATCGTGATAAAAGGGGAACTCTGCCACATTGTTGGTGGACATGTAAATTGGTCCAGCCACTGTGAAGAACAATATGGAGGTTAATTAAAGACCTACAAATAGATCTACCATATGATTCAACAGTTCTACTTCTGGGTATCTACCCAAAGGATAGAATGATCAGTTTTTTTGTTCTGTTTTGTTTCAAATACTTTTTAATTTGATTTTATTTATTGTTATTATGCAATTTGCTATAGGGCATGTATGCTCACCTAAAAGTGAGAGAGAGAACATTTGAGTGAGCAAGCCAACCACCAGGTCTGGGATTTGAACTGCCATTGGACATGTGGAAATCCAGCGCCTTTAACCACTATGACACTTGCTGGCCCCAAATGTTCAGTTTTAAAAGTACCTGAACATCTGTGTTTATTGCAGCATTTGCTAAGACCTGGAACCAACCCAAATGTCCACAAACAGATGAATGGATTAAAAAAAGTGTGGCACGTATACTCTATGGAATACTACTCAGCCATTTAAAGCAAAACAAAAAGAAGAGACCCTGGCATTTGATAAAAAGGAATGAATATGGAAGATTTACTACTGAGTAAAACAAGTCAGGCTATGAAAGAGAGACATTTTATGTCTCCATTTAACATATACCAACTAGGCTGGCAGGTGGCATTGTGGTTAAAGGCTTTAGACTCTCACATGGCTGACTGTGGTTCAAGCCCTGGAACTGACAGCTTTCTCACTTATTCTCACTTATTCTCTCTCTCTCTCTCCCTCACTCTGTCCCTCTCTGAGCAAACTAAAATAAATAAATGAAGATCAATAAAATAATTCTTGGACAGTCATATATATACTGACTGTCCACACTCTATAGCAGAAACTGAAAGATTAGAGGATATAGAAGCATGGAAAATGGTTATGGATACTAGAGACACTGTGGGAAGAGGGTGAGAGAAGGGAGAGAGTGTGATTAAAGAAATTAAGGGAAAAAATGGAGAGACAAGACATTTATAGGACACAGAAATGGATGATTATCAATTGATGATAATGTGTTTTGTAATCTCAACTGGACTGATACGAAGTATATTCATGTTGGGAGAATTTATTTTACAAGCTCAGGGATGTATAGTGATTGAATGGATAAAACAAATTAAAATATTTCTTCTAAAAAATAAATTAAGAAGAAAGAAAAGTATAAGGCATATACTGAAGCCAAGATTTAAAGAAAGAGTCATAAGCAATCCATTTTCTGTTTCACTTAATAAATACAATTCCCATTTTGTGGTTAAACCACAATACCTCTCAGTATATGAGCAGTGAGTAGTTTACCTAGTAAGATATATGGAAAATGTAATTTCATAAAAATTGCCTTCAATATAGCTATTAACATTTAAAATATTACAAAATTCTAACTAAAATTATATGTAAATTAAAAGATGGCATGAAATATCATGAAAAATAAAATGAATGAGAATCTTAAATAGTCTTATAAACCAACAGTGGTTAGAAAATTATCTTATAAAAGAGGGACAAATTAGTAGTGAAATTAGTAGTGAAAAAAATCATATAAATTTTCTATCAACTGCACTTACCTAATAAAGATAAATGATGCTGAAATTTTTATGTATTTAGTAAGTAGAAATCATTTGAGTCTCTAATATTGTGGGAATTAAAGACAACTGGGAAAATAAATTGAATGAACTAATATTGGAAATGATAGAAAAATAAAGACATAGTCACCTTTACTGCAATGCACCCTGAATGCAGATGACCTGAAGCAGTCAGCTCTTTCTTTTAAGAGCACATGTTGGGAACCAGCAGTTAGCGTAATGGCTATGTCGCTGGACTCCCACGTAGTCGACCGCGGTTCGCGTCTCGGACCCGGTGGCTTACAACTCACGCCGGGCGCGTGTGCGTGCGTGCCCAAGATCCCGAGAGGAGAATGGAGGAGAAGGGATTGCGGCGTGACCATCCCCCCTGGGGGGTGATTTCTCGCTTTCTGTCTCTATGTCTCTCTCTGTCTGTCCGGCGAGCGCACGCGCCCTATAGCGAAAAACCTCTCCAAAAAAAAAAAAAAAAAAAAAAAAAAAGAGCACATGTTCATTAATTTCAGGACTTAAACTCCGAACCTTGCTTGTTCATTCTTAGTGAGCAATGAAATACTGTAGATTCATAATATTGTGCATCTTTTTAGAGTGTTCTATCAGAAAGACACAAGAAATGAACATTACCATGGAGACAACAAATTGTATATAATATTACATTACATAGTATATTAACATTTTTAAGTAGGCTTAATTTAGGCCACTTTTAAAAAATGAATTTATGTCTCTGAACACTGCATTTTTTGATTCTGTATATAGGTTCTACTTCTCTATAAACCTACTTTGAAAGTCTAAGTTCAAAGCACAAAATAAGCCCAACGTCATTTTTTAGGAAACATCAGCTGGTTTTACTTCTAAAAGCCACATATTTAGTTTATTTTGATGAAGTTCTGTCCAGTTTTCAGAATATATAAAATCATCTTTTTTTATTTTGGTTTTATTAAATTAGAGAACTTATTTATTTAAATTATTACAAAATCTCTCAGTTTTGAAGCTACATGAACTAATAATGGAAAAAGGCTATATTAATTTCAATAACATTCCTTAAATTATTGACTTTTTATAAAGAGGTTTTTGTCTTACAGTGCATGTGTTTACTGGAGAGAGACAGAGACAGAGACTGAGAGGGAAAGTGAGAAATCGCCCCCTAGGGGGATGACTACACCACAAACCCTTTCCTTCATTCTTCTCCCAGGATTTGGGCATGCACACACACATGCCCCCACCTGATTTTCAAGCCACTGAGTCTGGGACTAGAGCCAGAGTCAGCCATGTGGGAGTCTAGCAACATTGTTGCTATGCCATCTACTTGTCCCAAAATATTAACTTTTCTGCTGTATCTTCTCTGGCTAGATATTAAGTGCTCCACTAGTTCTACTGTCTGTGCTTCCCCCATCTCTATGTTTATTCTGTAACATTACATTGTATTTTTTTGTTGTTATGACTAACGAACAAAACACAAAACCTACCATCTTAACTATTTTTGTGTGCACAGTACAATAGTGTTAACTATATTAACTTTTGTAGGAAAAAATCTCTAGAAATTCTTCATCTTATAAAACTTAAATTCTCGGGAACCAGCAGTTAGCATAATGGCTATGTCGCTGGACTCCCACGTAGTCGACCGCGGTTCGCGTCCCGGACCCGGTGGCTTAGAACTCACGCCGGGCGCGTGTGCGTACGTGCCCAAGATCCCGAGATGAGAATGGAGGAGAAGGGATTGCGGCGTGACCATCCCCCCTGGGGGGTGATTTCTCGCTTTCTATCTCTCTGTCTCTCTCTGTCTGTCTGGCGAGCGCACGCGCCCTATAGTGAAAACCTCTCAAAAAAAAAATAAAAAAAAAACTTAAATTCTCTACCGTTTGAAGAACAATTGCTCTTTTTTATTTCTTCTAGCAATTAAAAATCACCCTGCTACTTTATCTAAGAGTTTGACTACTTAAGATATCTCACACAATTGTAATCATGCAGTATTTACTTTGTGTGACTGACTTATTTCAATTAACATAATGATCTCCAAGTTCATCCATATTGTAGCATATGACAGAATTCCCTTCTCTTAAGGCTGAATAGCATCCCATTGTATGTAGATACCACATTTTAAAAATCCATTTATTTACTGATGGCCATTTAGATTGCTTCCATCTCTGGCAGTTGTAAATGATGCTTGATGAATATAGGAGTAGAAATGTCTCTTTGAGATCTTGCTTTCAGTTCTTTTGGATATACACCAAAAGTAGTGTACTGAATCATATAGTAATTGTATTTTTAATTACCATAGTGTATTCCACATAGCTGCATCATTTTACATTTCTACCAATATTGCATGAGAGTTTTAATTTCTCCACATCCTGTCAACTCTTCCATTTTGTTTTTGTCTTTGTTGTTATCAATGACCATCCTAAAGTGCCTTGGGTGCTATGGCAGTGTGGTTTTGATTTTCATTGCACTAATGATTAGTGATGTTGAGCATCTTTTTATATTCTTATGTCCATTTATAAATTATTTGAAGAAATGTCTATTTCAGTCTTTCATTCAGTTTTAATTTTATTTTAGTTTTTACTATAGGACATATACACTCTCCAGAGAGACAGATGGTTAAGTGAGAAATCACCTACCCCTGCCCCCCTGGCAGAAGACCACCTCACAATCCCTTCTCCTTCAACTCTCCTCTTAAGATTTTGGGTACACATGCACATGTGCCTGGCCTGTTTTTCAAGCCACAAAGTGTAGGATTCAAACTGCAGAATCAGCCATGTGGGATCCTGTTGCCTCAAACACCATGTCAATGGCTGGCTCTTGGCCTTTTTAAAATAGGGTTATTTGATTTTTGTTTTTGTAGAAGTTCTTGATCTAGATAGTCTAGATAGTAGCCGCTTGCCAGGCATTTGGTATGGACATATTTCCTGTTATTTCATAGGTTGTCTTATCTCTATTGATTATTGCTTTTGCTGCACAAGAGTTTTGTTTTGATTTGTTTTTCATTTGATGTGGTCCCATTATATTTTAGTATATATTTCTTGTACTATTTTTGTCATAACCAAGTAATCATTGGGAAATCTAAAGTCATGAAGACTTTCCTCTGTGGTACCTTCTGGGAGGTTTATAGTTCCAGGTCTTATGTATAAGTCTTTAATACAGTTTAAGTCTTGTATATGGTATTGATATGTAGACACTCAGTTTTCCCAACGCCTTTTGTTAAAGAGACTTTTCTTTTTCTTTTGTGTAACCTTAAACTCTGATCAAAGATCATTTACCACATACAAGAAAATTTATTTCTGGGCTCTGTGACTATTTCATCTCTGTCCTTAACAGCAATACCACACTATATTGATTACTGTAGCCTTGTGATATATTTTGAAGACAGGAACTCTTTTGCTTTTATTTCACAAGATTGTTGGCTGTTTGTAGTTCTTTGAGATTCAATATAAATCTTAGGATTTTTTTTCTCTTTATGCAAAAATGCCACTAGCATTTTTAATGAGATTACATTGAATCTATAGATCACTTTGGGAAATAGCAATCTACATTTTTTTAAATTTCTAAAACTCTAAGTTTTCCAATAAATGGACACAGAATAGGATGACTTCCTTTCATTTTTGTATTCTTTAATTTATTCAGCAATGTTTTGTAGTTTTTATTGTATTGGTCTTCCGTCTTCTTGGTTAAGTTTACTTACAAGTGCTTTTTGAATGCTATTTGTTTCTTATTTTTTTGATTGCTCATTATTAATATATTGAAATGCATCTAGTTTTTGTGCATTACTCTTGCATTCTACAACTTTGCTGAATTAGTTTCTAGTTCTAATAGGTGTGTGTGTGTGTGTGTGTGTGTGTGTGTGTGATACCGTTAGGGTTTCCTATATATAAAATCATGTCACCTATGAACTTAGTTCACTTTTGCTTCCTCATTTTCAATTTGCATGCTTTTATTTCTTGTTCTTGCCTAACTTCTCTGTCTGAGACTTCCACTACTTGATTGAATAGAACTGGCAAGAGATGGCATACTTGTTTTGCTCCTTATGTTAGAGGGAAAGATCTCAGTTTATTACCATAAAGTATGATGTTAGCTTGGGGCTTTGCATATATTGCCTTTATTATGTCAAAATATTTTCTATTCCTAGTTCATTCAATGTTTTTATCATGGAATGTTATTAAATTTTGTCAAATGCCATTTCTGTATCAATTGAGATATTCATGTGGCTTTTGTCCTTTGTTCTGTTAATGCATTGATTATATTGATTAATTCTCATACACTGAATCACCTTTACATTCCAGGAATAAATTCACTTGGCCATGGTATACAATGTGTTATAGAATTCAGTTTTCTCGTATGTTGTTGAAGATTCCTATGTCCATATTAATTGGATGTAATGGTCTGCAGTTGTATTTCTTATTGTGTCCTTGTCTGATTTTGGTATCAGGATAATAAAATGAGTTTAGAAGTTTTCCCTCTTCTTCAATCTTATGAAGGAATTTGGGGAAAACTGGTGTTAATTATTTTTTAAATGTTTCAAAATTCTCTAGTCAGATCTTCTGCTTCCAGGCCTCTCTTTGTTGAGAGATTAGATTAGTGATTCAATCTCCTTACTAGTTATAGATCTATTCAGAAATTCTATTTTTTATTTTAATTTATTTATTTTACATTCATTCACTGTACATCATCACAGCATACAAAGTGATATTTCCCATTCAGAATACATTGTATATTGGCTTAATCAATGCTATTACTATACATGTTATCATCATGTATAATGATGATAATTTTTCCTTTCTTATTTATGTATTTTGCATTTTTCCCACCTTGATTCCCTACTTCTCACACTCTGCCATTTCCCATCCTCCTCCCATACGGTCTCTGGTATCTACAGTTGCTTTCCACGCCTCTTTCATTTGTGCATGGCTCAATCTTTGTAGGTTGTATGTTTCTAGGAATTTTTTTTCTTCTAGGTTATGCTATTTGTTAGCATATAATTAATTGTTCATAGTATTCTCTTGAAACTTTTTCCTTTCTATTTCTTTTTAATTTTTTTATTGCCAGAGCATGCATGTGTTCAACATAGACAGAGAAAGTATCCCTTAATGTGCACGTCATGCCATAGTCTTTTTTTTCTCTATTTCTCTATCATGTGAGGATTTTGGTCATACATGTATACATATCTAGCATCTTAATCAAGCCACTGGGGCTGGAATTTGAATTACAGTTGGCCATGTGGGAATGGTTCCTTATGCATGGCATAAGATCCTTTTTATTTCTATTGCATCAATTGTGACATTTCTTCCTTAGTTTTGAATTTTTGGTAAGTCTTAGCTTTCTTAACCTAGCTAAGGAGTTGTGAATTTTGTTAACTTTTCTATTGCTTTCTCTTTTGTTTATGTCTCTTCTAATCTTTATTATTTCCTTCCTTCTTTGCTCTTTTTTCTAGTTCTCTGATATAAAATTAGGTTCTGAATTTGAGATATTTCTTCTTCTTTAATTAAAGTTTTTATTACTATACGATTCCCCCTTAGTTCTACTTTTGCTGCATCTCGTAAGTTTTGGTTTGTTTTATTTTCATTTTCACTTGTCTCAAGATACTTTCTAAAATTTCTGTGATTACCTTCTTGAACCATTGGTTATTCAAGAGTGTGTTGTTTAAATTCCATTTATTTGTGATGTTTTTGTTTTCCTTTTGCTATTCATTTCTAGTTTCATTCCATTGTAGTAAGGAAACATACTTGGTACAATTTCCAACATCCTGTATTTGCTAAGACTTATGTTGTGGCCTAACGTGTGACCTGTATTGCAGAATGCTCAGTGTGTGCTTGAGAAGAATGTGTACTCTGCTGTTGTATGGAGTTTCTATGTGTCCGTCAAATCCAGTTGGTCTATAATGTTGTGAAGTCTTCTGTTTCTTTACTTCTGTTTCTTTTTTCTGTCTGGTTAGTATATCGCTATTAAAGGATATATCTTAACATCCCGTTATTATGCTTCTGTCTATTTCTCCCTTCAGTCCTGACAATATTTGCTTCATATTTTTGAGCGCCCTACCCTTAAGAACACATGTGTTTATGCTTATGTCATTTTTCTGGGGCTTAACCTTTTTTATCATTACATGATGTTTGTCTTTGTCTCTTGTGACAGATTTTACTTAAAGTTTATTTTGTCAGATGTAAGTATGGCCAATACCACTTTTACTTAGTTACTATGTACATGGATTATTTTTCTATCTTTTCACTTTCAGTCTATATATAAAAAGAGATTCTTGTACACAGCTGCATTGCATTTTGGGGTATTTATTTATTTATTGTGATTCACTGTACATCAATACAGTATACAAAATGAGATTTGTCCATCCATTACATTGTACATTGGCTCAATTAAGGATATTGCCATACATGTTATCATCAACATATAATTTTCTATTTCTTGTTCCTTATATATTTTAGTCCCCCCCACCTTGATTCTCTACCTCTTTTTATTTTTACTCTCTTTTAAAATGTGGTCCACCTTTACTAAACATCTTAATCTCTGCAATTGGGTCCCCTTGAATAACTAACCCTATACATTTTTAAATGTTTTAAATACCAACTTGCACAGAGTTCAGGGACAGGAAAGAACTTCATTACCTTAATCTTAAAATCCTTTTGGCTGTAAGACTTGCTTTTTTAGCAGTGAATGCAAACGTACACCCAGCCAGGAAGCATTAGAAGATCACAAAGCCTGACATGGCACATCAGGAGCCAGTTGTTCACTTACATAAATTAGAATAAATTGATGGAATAAAGATACTTTTGTACACTACTTTTTTTAAAGGGGAGCTTCTACTTAATGTAAACTTTCTTGTTTTTCTTCATTAAACCTTTTAAAACCATGATATTGGTACCATATTTTTAAGAAACTTGGTAGAAACCTTGATATTTTATTTACTATGTGTTTATTCAATAAGACATTCAAACATGTTTTGAACACTGAGATATGCCAAGCATCATGAGAGTAAGGACAGATAAATCGCCAATACAGCTCTTGCCCTCATTGAGTTTATAATCTTACAGAATGAGACATACATATAGTTGATAGTTGCTTTTATAGATATAGGTATATATTGCTATGTGGTGGCACAAGATGGAGGGGTACCCACATAAGTAAGATAAGCACATTCAGAAGCACAAGTAGACACACATTCTTTTCCAAATATACTCTAAATATGTTAAAATACATACACACTTAGCCAAAGTCATAGGAAGACTTCACTTTCTTTGTCAGGGCAGCTGAGTAACTGGTAAACCTGACACAGCATAACGTTTCTTACAGAAGCCTGTTTATGTTAGCTGCTTTGCTTCCCATAGTCTAGTCACCCAGGACCAAAATCCTCACATGCCAGACACACAGAGAACTCCATGAATAGCCTAATAAGACAACCCGCTCCCATACAGAATACCCATGTCTGTGCTTTCCAGTCATTTATCTACTTACACAACTTCTCAATAATATAAATACTTGCCTACTATAAAAAGCACTTAACATTATTTAAAATTAGCACTCATTGGATTTTATTTATAGCAGAGAAATGAGATTATGCAAAGAACCAGAGTACAGAAGCAGATGTAATCTGAGTGATGCATCAATATTTTTTGTTTTAGGTAACCAAACCAGAACTCAAACATATTCAGGCTACTCTAAAGGAATTTGCATCTGTGTGTTCAGGACAGATTGTTCTCTGGGAGAAATTTCCCTGATTTTTCTAGTGATGATGGGTGGATATCCCCCAAACTCCAAGCAGTGTACGCTTTGCCATTTTCTGTGAGGTGTCTGCTAATATGATCAGCCACCTGGAATTGCCTCCCAGTTTTGTTGATTCCATCTGTTCTCACTTGGTCCTCTGATCACTATACTCACAGAAAATAATGACGAATAATTCGGTAAAAGGAGCTCATATTGAGAGCTTAGTTTTATATCCTTCTCAATGGAGCTTACCTTCAGTGGATTTATTTAGTATTAAATGAAGCAAAGGAGAGTTTTCAAGCTCCCTCTGTTGCAACCACCTTCCCTCTAAGAAAAACAAAATAAACCTGGACTTTGCTGTCTTTTAAGTATTTATGGGTTAGGCTGGATAGTTTGGCTAGTGGTGAGGAATCTGTTATTTGACATTGCTATGTACGTGAGAAATGGGATAAAAATGTTACCCACTCGAAATATACTTACAGTTCCTCTGCTACTAAATATAGTAAATACCTCAAACTAAAAAGTAGCTCAGCATCTTTTTGTCTGGTGAAATCTGGTGCCAAAGAGCATCTTATTATAGAAAATATTATTGCAAAGAATACAAGGTTCCACCTTGTTCTACCATGTCAGAATTATATGACCTCATTAATATGGCTGCTCTGGAAAACAGTATTGCAGTAACTTGTGAAATTAAACATACCTTCACCACGTGACTAAGCAACTCCACTCCCAGGTATTTACCTGAGACATATTAAACTAGTTGTCCATACAGAAAGTGTATATTGCTGTTGTTCAAAATAGCCAAATATGAATAATTATTTGCAAAAGCTAAGTATCAGAAATATCTCAAAGTTATAACTGATGAATAGATCAACAAATTATATTATATACATGCCATGGGATATTTTTCAGCTATGAAAGAAACAAAATAATAAATCTCAGAAACATTATGATCAGCTAATTAAGTCAAAACACAAAGGTCTATTAGTGTTTGATTCTATTTAAAAGAAATCCTAAAAAGATAACGTTATAGTGGCAACATGTCTGTGGTTTCCTAGGACTAGGAGGCAAGATCATGGAGGGTGGAGGGTGGAAGATCAAGTGCAAGGGGACTTGAAGGAACTGTTTAGGGTGAGGGTCAGAGTCCTCGTATTGCTCTACAAGGACCCTTAGCACACAATTATCAAAGGAATATGTGGCATATTTAAAGTTGGTAAATTTTATTATCTTTAAATAATGTCTTAAAAATCAGCAAAAAAGGAAAAATATCAACTTTTTTCTTTGATATCTGATATAAATTCTCTAGAATAGTACATGCCATATGGAAGTGCAGATAGTTTATTTCAAGTCATAAAGTATGTAGGAACACTATATATACATATATATGTACATATATGTTTGTATATATGCACATATATATCTCTTTGAATAACTAAATATATATTTTTGAATAGCTATATATATACTTGTGTGTATTTCCTTCAACAACTGAAAGTATAATTAGATCTTTAAGTCTCTGAATACTGAATGACTTACAGCATTTTATACATATATTTTGGAGGAAAATCCATATGTGCCAAAATATGTTTACATTTATGGGTAACATTTTATAGATTGTAAATCTAACTGCATTTAAAATTATTTCACTCTTTGTGAATTGACTGCAAATAGTAAGGTATTTTAAAAGGCAAATGTGTTTCTTATGTTAAGGACACTGAGATAAAGCAGTGACCTCTATATCTCTATTGCTAAAATGAACCGATGGTCCATAATTAGCAACAGCATTTATTTATTTTTAAACTCTACATGCTTTCCTGTTATTCCACATTCCAATTATTAATCTTAATGTATTTTGAGATAGTCCAAAAAACACCAAGACAGCACTTTGTAAGAAGAGTGTTTAGTTTCCTGGAGAACAAAGCTGTTAGGTCTTCCAAGAGATAAATGAATTATAGTTACTCAAAGATTGCCTGCAGGTTTGAATTCACAATTCATCACTCTTGTAGGTGAATCGGATTTAAGTAATAAAAGTTTATGTGTGTGTGTGTATATATGTGTATAGTGCATTTTCATCTGTTCTAAATCTAAAATGGTAAAAATGGTATTCCCCTCCAAAGTTTTCTAGTTTCATATAGGGTTTGATTATAACAGTAAATTGATTTTTATAAATAACCCCATGAGGTCTATAGTTTTGTTTATGATGCATTTATTTAACCTCATCCCAACATGTATTAAGCAGTATAAATTCAAAGTTTTCATCAACTCTTTCTCCTTTTAATAATAATTACTCTATTTCAGAAATTATACTGTTGTTAATTCCAAAATCATCGTAGTCACAATAAGACCTGAACCCAAAACGACTGATTCATTTCTGGAGATAGAGCTTGCTCATTTGGCTAACGTAAGTACCATCCACTTGGAATTGAATTTCTTATAGAATTATCTTTTTTTGGGGAGGGGGATATGTGTGTCAGATTTATAATTCAAGGAATGAGTATCTACTATATGCCAGACATGGTAGCAAGTGCTGCAATTACAGTGACAGACTAAATATATGAGCCCCTGCCCTCATGTGGCTTATAGGTAGCAGGTAAAGCAAACAACAATACAAATAATTTTCAAAAATTCTAATATATAAAATTGTTTCTTCCTTCCAAGTAGTAGCTGTTCAGTAAAAAAGACAAAAAAATGAGTTGATCTTTATAGTACAAACTGTGCTGTAAAGTCTGGACTGAGAGTCTGGACAGAGCTATGGCCCCTGGTGTCTGCTTCAGCCCCAGCTCTGCAATGGGGATGAGCACTAGATTGAGATGCCTACAGGCAGGGAGAGGAAGTCCCTCATCCAGCGTGAGACTAGACACAGGAAGAAGGAAGAAGGAGAGCTTTTCATGCTCATGTGATGTGAGCTGAACCCTGAGGGTCACAGGGTTTGCAAAGAAAGGCAAGGCAAAGGTAGAATGTCAGGCGTAGACTCAGAGCAAGAGTAGGGTGGCCAGAGGTTGAATGATACCTGACGGTCGAGCATATATTTATGTACTGTTGGAAAATAGAGAACCAGGAAATGAGGTTAATAAAATTGTATTGTGTTAGGGATTTTTGGTAGATAAATAGATTTTAGCTATTCTTGTCACATACACAAAAGTGCTCTTATGGGGATCTGCAGCATAACAGAAGGTAAGCATGGGAGAGTCTGGACAGAGCTGTGGCCCCTGGTGTCTGCTTCAGCCCTAACATTGCAATGGGGTCTGCTTTATGTACTTTCCTCCTCACAGTCCTGTTACAAGAAAGGGTTTTTTTGGTTTGTTTTTTGTTTTTCATTTTAAAAATGACATAGCTATCAGTCTAGTCCAGAGGTTCTAAAGCTTGAATGTGCATCACACTTAACCAGGGACTTGTTAAACACAGACTGCTGGATACCACTCCCAGAGTCTAAGGTAGAGCAGTCCTAACAAGTTCACAGCCAAGTCAGTGCTGCTGGCTAAAGAAGTACATGCTGAGAACCACTACCCTAGACTACATTCTTCATTTGACATATGGGCAAACTGAGGCCCAAAGAGTTAGATATTTTGCAATTGTCACACAAGGTACACAAGGCCAGGGTACAGAGTTGCCTTTTTTTACCACATCCTCCTTTTCATTGTCATTATCACTCTAATTTGCTGAGGGCTTTCTTTTTTAAAGAAAAAAATTATTTAATTTAATTCATTATCATTATCACCATCATCATTATTATTATTTGATTTTCTATAGGGCATGTGCATTCCCCAGAGAGACAGAGAGAGAGGGAAAGTGAGAAAGCAAGGTGCCAGGTCCAGGATTCGAGCAATGGTTGGCCATGTGGTGGTCCAGTACCCTAACCATCATGCCACCTGCTGGCCCCTGCTGAGAGCTTTCTATGCTACAGGCACTCTGCTAGGCACTTATGCAGCTACCTCATTTATCCCTCACCACAGATCTGTCCAGAAGCTACCACTTCTCTCTCCAACTGGGGTCTTGGGGCTTATCTTCAAGTTCATCTTCCAAGTCTCAAGTTTCTCATCTGCAAAATGGGGGATTCTGACCTTTCAGAGTGTTGAGTGCTTTCAGTGAGATTTTGTACTTAATGTGCTGAGCACAGAGTCTAGCATATAGCAACTGCTCAGTTACTAGATATTGCAATTATTACCATTACTGCTATTATTAGTCAAACTGTAGGGTTTAGGAAACAAAAGAATAAGGTTGTGGAGTAAACTTGAGTTTAGAAATGCAATTAGGTTAATTCCAGCCCTAAGCCTTAACTTACCTGCTATGAGACGTGGGAGCATGTCACAGACTGTCTTTAAGACCAAGTTTTTGCAAAAGGAAGTGGGTGAAACTTGATGTCCCAGGACACTTGCAGCTGTACAGTTCTCTGATTTTGTAACACCGAGAGCAAGGCTATTCCTGATCCCTGTAATGCCTCCAGGAAAAGTTCTGTCCCTTTTCTTCTTGATTATGACTCAGCCTCCTCGTGGCCTCCTTGCCTCTGGTCTCACCTCAGACATTTCACCTTCCTAACATTCCCAATGACAACCTAATTCTGTGCTCTCCTGTCCAAATTCTCCATGGTTCCCTTTATCCCTTCCATGGATAAAGTCTGAGCATCACAGAGGGATACCCAAACTTCATGCTGTGTTCTCTCCCAGCCTCTCATCTTCTGCCTCTCCATCTACCACTCAAGAATCACCCTTTAAAGATCAGCAGTCAGGCTAGTCAGTGGTGGTGTGGTTAAGGCAGCTAGAATGGCTGACTGTGCAGTTTGAGTCCAAGACTTAGTGACTTGAAAAGCACTCCAGGCATATATGTGTGCATGCTCCAAATCCTGAGAAGAGAATGAAGGAGCAGGGATTGTGAGGTGACCATCCCTCTTGGGGGTGCTTTTTCACTTTCTCTCTCTAACTCTCTGGTGAGCACATAGGACCTATAGTAAAGAAAAAAATAGTCAACAGTAATTTTTTGACCATTGAGATCAGAACATACATGTTTGTGTAAATGTTTATGAACATATATATCATATATAAGCAGAATATCATATTTTCTATGCTTTTGTTCACAATGAAGTTCAGTTTATTTAATTGACACATTGTTTATTTATCCGTGCACATGCATGAACGAGCACTGCACTGGTAGAGACCGACTGAATAAGAGCCTGACTCATTACGTGGGAGGAAGACTGGATGTGAAATGCATGCAGCTGTAGAAGTTTCTTTTTTTCTTTTTTTTTTTTTTTTTTTTTTTTGAGAGATTTTCGCTATAGGACGCGTGCGCTCGCCAGACAGACAGAGAGAGCGAGAGAGACAGAAATCACCCCCCAGGGGGGATAGTCACACTGCAATCCCTTCTCCTCCATTCTCCTCTCGGGATCTTGGGCACGCATGCACACGCGCCTGGCGTGAGTTTTAAGCTACTGGGTCAGGGACGCGAACCACGGTCGACTACGTGGGAGTCCAGCGACATAGCCATTACACTAACTGCTGGTTCCCGCAGCTGTAGAAGTTTTAAAGCAGGGAGTTATTAACTCAAGGGAGGTGGCGGTGAGAGGGCTAGCATGTAGAAGTACTTTGTCAAGATCAGGGGAGGATCCTTATAACTACCTAGGTACTCCAGTAGTCTAAATCTCAATCTTACATCCCAGAATGACAAGAACGCTTTCTTAAGTCCATTCATTGCAATTGGAATGCTTTGGATGTTGTTCATTCCTATATAAAAATCTAAAATATCTACTTATTTTTCATATATTCACTTTACTTATTTTTAATAATTATTAATTTTATTATTATTATTATTATTATTATTATTTAAAATTTGCTATTGGACACATATGCTCACGAGAGAGAGAGAGAGCGAGCAAGCTGATCCAGGACTCAAACTGTGGTCTGTCATGTGAGAGTTCAGTGCCTTAACCAGCACACAACCTACTGGTCCAATATATATTCACTTTAAATATTTAAATCACTTGTAGGAAGGGTCTAGAAAGTAATCATTTTCTTTTAGAATTATTTTATTTAATTTTATTTATTTATTTTAAGTTGATATGAGAGAGACAGAAAGTGAGAAAGCAAGCTGCCAGGTCCAGGACTCGAACCTCTGTTTACCATATAAGAGTACAGTGCCCTTAACCACCATGCCACCTCCCAGCCCCAAGAAAAGGTAATTCTTATCAAGGCCTTCTTTATTATATTTTTATAGTTCCTTTATTTAAATAAGCCAATCTCATGCTTTGCATGTACATATTTTTTTAAATTCTCTGCACCATTTATATGAAGTTGACCTTTATATTAGAAAAATACAAAAAAAAAAAAAAAAGCAGAAAGTGATTAAGTCATTTTCCCAAGTTCATATGACTAGTGGATCATCTAACAGAATTTATACTGACGTTTTTGGGCAAAAATTCTGTATGCTCTGCTATTGTATAATTTGTGATTTTTCAGAGAAATCTGCCTTGGCTTTATAGAAAATGATAATCATCTTCCTATGAACCATTTTTTACTAAAATGCCTCAGGCTTCCTAAATTGTTTAATAAAAGCTTCAAGTCTCTTTGCAATAACTTTCAAATATTATGATTAATATTTAAACTATTAGGTCTCTTCCTACTTTTTCCAAAATGTGGCTATACTAGTCCTATCAGACTAAGTTCACCATGTATTTTACTCCTGCAATCCGCACCTCCTCCTACCATAGCATAACCCTGATCTCATCACTACAGTGAAAACTGGGAGTACCTTTAACATTTGAGCATTTGCTTTTGCATAAGGAATATCTGTGTTCTAAACTTTTTTATAAAAATGTTTATGTGTGCTTTATCACTCGTCATATAATGGACATATAATTACAAATATTGATAAATCTAGCAAAGGACCCTAGTTAAATGCATATGTATCAAAATTATAAATGACTAAAAAGGCAACAAAATGTTAAAATGTGTACCCTGGGGACCAGCAGTTAGCGTAATGGCTATGTCGCTGTACTCCCATGTAGTAGACTGTGGTTCGAGTCCCGGACCTGGTGGCTTAAACTCATGCCAGGCACGTGTGCATGCATGCTCAAGATCCCGAGAGGAGAATGGAGGAGAAAAGATTGTGGCATGGCCATCCCCCCAGGGGTGGGTGATTTCTCGCTTTCTGTCTCTCTGTCTCTCTCTGTCTTTCTAGCGAGGGCATGCACCCTATAGCAAAAACCTCTCCAAAAAAAAAAAGAAAAAGATAAAATGTGTACCCTCTTTCTTATGCAGAAAACATTTCTGTAAGTGAATATTCACAAGAATTTTTTCCTAAATAAAGATAAAATTATTATGTAGAATTTAAAGATGATGTTAACTAAATTTCAAAAAGAGTAATCCCAAAGACAGTGCTGATGAAACAGTGGTACCATTTTAATTCAATAAAATTATTTGAAATGAACATTTTTAAGCTTTGAGTCAAACTTCCCTCCTGTGAGAATATATTTGTCAACCAATTTACAAAACAGGGAAATCAAGTCCAAAAATTATATTCTATATAAGGGAAACAGTATATAATCAGAAGTTGAGCCCTAGCTAGATAGCAAAGTGGCAATGAAAGTCAACATGTAAGGTTGATGAGGTAATTATCACAAGGCAGAATTAATTCTGTATCTTTCCATATTTCGAATAAGTGAATTGATTGGGATCCCAGAAGAATATGCGAGGTCATCAGAAAGTTCATGGAAAATGTCCTAAATAACCATAGATGGATTTCATAATTCTTTTGTATCAAAGTGAGCCCATACTTTAACCCATTTTCTCATGAAGGTTTTGACGTTTTCTCTTTCTGTCTCCACTTCAGAAGGCTCAGATTTAAGAAAATACAGACAAACCTGATACAAAAACAGGGTGAGATGAAGAAAAGATAGGAAGAACTTACTCCAAATAAGAAAAAAGTCTCAAAGTGTTCTTAGATTATTTGATTTCCTGACTATCTTAATATTTATTACTAGCCTTATAAAAATATATTCTAGTAATATATATTAACATTAGTTTTGTCCATTAAAGAGATAACCAAAAAGGCCTAAACTGAAATATAATAACCTAAGCTGAAATGTAAAGAAAATATATATTTTATTTTATTTTTTACAGATATTTTTCCTATAGGACACATTTGCTCACTGGAGAGAGAGAGAGAGAGAGAGAGAGAGAGAGAGAGAGAGAGAGAGAGAGAAAGACAGAAATAGAAAATCACTCCCCTGGGGGATGACCACACCACAATCCTTTCTCCTCCATTCTCCTCTCAGAGTCTGGGCATCTCCCCAGCTTGAGTATCAAGCTGCCAGATCCAGGACTCGAACTGCAGTCAGCTGTGTGGGAGACCAGGAACATAACCATTACACCATCTGCTGGTTCCAAAAAGATGTACTTTAAATATGAATATTAAAATTGATTAAATAAGCTAAAATCTTCATTTTACATGTATATGTCTATGCAGTTACACATATAGTTGTGGTTGTCTTCAAAACTGATCTATTTAATGGAACCAGCAGTTAGCGTAATGGCTACGTCGCTGGACTCCCACGTAGTTGACCGCAGTTAGTGTCCCGGACCCGGTGGCTTAAAAACTCATGCCGGGCGCGTGTGCGTGCATGCCCAAGATCCCGAGAGGAGAATGGAGGAGAAGGGATTGCGGCGTGACTATCCCCCATGGGGGGTGATTTCTCGCTTTCTGTCTCTATGTCTCTCTCCGTCTGTCTGGCGATCGCACGCGCCCTATAGCGAAAACCTCTCCAAAAAAAGAAAAAAATAATTGATCTATTTAAGATATGACATGTTTCTAATATCAAATATCTAATCTGTTTGCTCCCCCCCTTTTTAAAAAATATTTAAAGTATCTGCTGCACTTATCTAAACTAAGTAAAAAATAACTTGCAAATTACTTCTGTTTCATATATCATGTGAAAAGAAAGGTAGAATAGGAATTAATAGTGAGTCTAGGAAAAAGCCTGTTAAAATTTTCTAAATGAAATGTTTTTTAAAAAGCTTTTTAACAAATAGCATTTACAGTATGTTAGGTATAATAAGACCTTTGGGAATTGATAGAAATAGGTAACAGAATGAGAAACTTTGCAATTTCACATTGTATTTAGCAAAATCAATTTCGTTTTAAACAGTTCATAAGTTACTAATGGGTAAGACAATACTCTCAGTTCAGTTTTTCAGCCTATAGCTTCATTATCACGACCTATAGAGTCAGAGTTTGTGATCCTTAGTGCTTAGGCATAACAATAGTTTGCTTTTAAGAAATATCAAACTTGGGCCAGCAGGTGGCCTGGTAAATAAGGCAACTGGATCTCACATGGCTGACGATGCCAGTTCAAGTCTTGGACATAGCTGCTTGAAAAATGCGCCAAGCATTTTGTGCATGTGTGCTTAAAGTCCTGACAGGAGGGAGAAATGGAGAAGAGATTGTGATGTGACCGTGCCCCATGGAGGATGACTTCTCACTTTCTCTCTCTCTCTCTCTCTGGTGAGCACATGCATCCTGTAGCAACATTAGACTTCCTATGGGAGAAAAGAATTGTTTTTCATGTTACTTAAAATTTCTGGAGAATGACATTTATAACTACCAAATTATTAGCTTGTAAAAGGCATAAATTTTATCATTTTATTGGAAATAATTTTTAAGACCTAGATACATGCAATAGAATAAATCCATATGTTCTCTCTCTGTGTGTCCGTCTCTCTCTCTCTCTCTCTCTCTCTCTCTCTCTCTCTCTCTCTCTCTCTCTCTCTCAGGATCCCTTGGGCCTGGACTTACTATGACTTTCCAAGGTGAATAACCTTGGAAATAACCTTTTCTTTTTTGTTTTTCTTGTTGTTTTCTGTTTTTAAAAAATTTATCAGGAGGTATGTGCACTCACTGGAGAGAGACGGAGAGAGAGAGAGAAAGAAAGAAAAAAATGCCCCATGGGGAATAATTACACTGCAGCACCTACTCCTCCATGTCTCCCTCTCTTTGGGATTTTGGGCACACACCCACAAGCTACCAGGTTCAGTTCTCAGACTGCGGGTTCAGTTCTCAGACTGTGGGTTCAGCCATGTGAACGCCAGCCACTTCAACCACCAAGCTATGGGCTAGCCCAGCATCCTCATCTTTAAAGATGAGTTAAAATAATAAGTAAAGAAATGCATTTTAGTAACATCATGATCCATAAACTTTGCAAATCTGAAAATGTATTATTTTTCTAAATATAAAGTCTTCATGTAGTTTCATCTTGAATAGAAAGAGAGAGTCGACCATACTGGCCTGCAGTCTGATCCTGGCTTTGATTTTCTTTTTTTCCCCTTCCTCTGGCAGTACCTCCAATGATCTAAGTAGGATTCTGCTTCTATCCTTTCAGGTTGAGAAAAAGCCATCAGGGTTTTTGTAGTTTTCTAGTTGATCATATGCACAAAATTTCACACGGGAACTTGGGCCCGTGGGTTTTGTTTCCTTGCCATATTTGCTTGCATACTAAGAGGATCATGCTAACCAATTAAGGAATTTGTTTTATGTGTATAAATTAAAATTAATCATGAGCCACGGCCTTTGTAAATTCTAGTGGAAAACACTGTAGTCAATGTGCGTGCTACCATTAGATAAGCAAGAGAAACAGTGTAAAGAAATTCCAACATTCATTGGTGGGTATTTTCATAAATTATAAAGGCTAATAGCCTAAGGAATTAAAAATAATTTTTGGCAAAGCTTAAAAAAGTCCAGTCTATTTATTCATACTATGCACAGAAGGGTGTTTGTATTCCTTTACTTTTTAAATTACTTTTCTTCCCTAGCTTTTGTCCATTTGGAAGAGATTTCTGACATTTTGCCTGCTTTAAAGCTCTTGGTAATTTTTATGGGAGACTTGAAATGCTAACTAGACAAGGAGATTGATGACTTTGCCAACAGCTGAAATTGAGACAGAAATTATTCCTTAGCTACATTTTTTCCTTATATCCTAAATTCCTAAAATTTAGTCAATGTACTACCCATACTTCATTTAGTTTATTTTTTTCATAATGCAAAAGTGGTATTATTTTTAAATATTTTAGAATAACTATGCTATTGTTGGAGCAGAGGAACAGCAAATTTTTTCAGAAAAGAATCAGATAATAAATATTTTAGGCCTGGGGCCATAATCGTTTCTGTCACATCTGCTTGCCTATGTTTCTATAGTGTGAAAACAGCCATAGATGATATATAAATAAGTGAGTTCTCTTCCAGTAAAATTTTATTTACAAATATGGGTGGAAGGCCAGATTTGCCCCAGGACAGTAGTTTTTCAACCCTGTGTGGATAGGCAGAATAATAGTTACACAAAGTTGTCCACATACTAATCTTTGGAACCTGTGAATGTGTTGTTACATGTTAAAAGGGACTTTTGTGAGATTACTTCTCAAAGAAATGTTTGGGATATGTTCGTGTTAGGTGTCAAAAGAGAATTGTATGACATGGTTAAAGGTACAGACACAGGGAAATTATCTTGGATCATCAAAATAGATCTGATTTAACTCCATGAGCCATTAAAGTAGAGAACCTTTTCCAACTATGGTCAGAGAGTTGCAATGTAAAAAAGACTCAACTTGCCATACTGGCTTTGAAGATGAAGAAAGAGGGCCACAAACCTGGGAACCTGAAAACAATTTTGGCTGACAATCAGGGGGTTAGAGACGCCTCATTCATTCAACTGCAATGAACTGTAAGCAGAGGTAGTAAGATCTTCCAGAAAGAAGCGTAAATCTTACCACTTTTTATTTTATTCTTTTTTTAAATTTGCTACAGAGCATGTATACTCAGTGGGCCGACAGAGACAAGGAAAGTGAGAAAGCACCCCCAGAGGGTGGTCACAAGGCAATCCCTTGTCCTCCATTTCTCCACTTGGGATTTAGGGTATGCATGCACACATGTCCCATGTGTTTTTTAAGCTGCTGGGTATGGACTTTGAACTATGCAGTCAGTCATGTAGGGACAAACCACCTTAACCACCTGGTCACCAGCTAGCTCCTGACTACAGTTTGATTCCAGACTTGTGAAACTCATAAGCAGACGCAACTGAACTCCCCAGACTAATCTTCAGAAACTGCGAGAAAATAAATATGTGTTTTGTGCTGCTGTGTTTATGGTAATTTGTTACAACAGCAACAGAAAACTAGCATGACTTGTTTTGGAGGATTCATCATTAGATTATGAAAATAATATGTATGTCTCTATTAATAGTGCCGTTTTGAATCAGATGTACTACAATGCTGATAATACACTAAGTGAAAACTAGTTAGCAACTAGAGTGTATTTTGTCCTGGTGATGATTTTACTAGCACTTTAGAACCTAATTAAAGGAACCAGCAGTCAGGAAGAATGGTCACTGTTGGGACAATCGGATGGCATAATGGTTACATTGCTGGGCTCCCATGTAGTCATCCACGGTTCAAGTCCCTGACGTGGCAGCTTAAAATTCACGCTGGGTGTGTGTGCATGCCCAAAATCCCAAGAGGAGAATGGAGAAGGGACTGTCACATGGCCATCCCCACTGGGGCAGGGGGTGATTTCCTGCTTTCTGTCTCTCTGTCTCTCTGGCAAGTGTGTAAGTCCTATAGCGAAATCACTCTGAGAAAAGAAAGAAAGAACGGCCACTGTAGCGTATTAATGGAACGGTGGGAACATTGGAGGGTGCCTGGAGACAGCATCATCTCGGCAGTCAGTGCAGCTCGGTGTGGCATAAGGTGCTGGGATCACGGGCAGTGCTGATACTGGCAGATACGTTGTCGCAACATCCTAGTGAGACTTCTCCGTGAGCACCTGACAGACTGGAGAAGGGCCAGCCACTCCTTCCTACCCTTATCTCTGCAGTACCCCTATATAATTTTTTAAGAATTTTTTATTTATTAAATTCCGCTTGTTATCATTTTTCAATTTATCGGACAGAGACAGAGAGAAAGGGAAAGCGAGAAAACAAACTGCCAGGTCTAGGACTTGAATTGTGGTTGGCCATGCGGGAGTCCAATGGCTTTAACCACCAAGCCACCTGCTAGCCCCCTCATAAATAATTTTTATGAGAACACTCTGCCATATACGCTTGGATGTCCCAATACAAGAAAAGAATAAGCTGTATGGCATTTCTGTGTAAAATCTTGTTATTTAAATATTTGTTTCCTAAAGTTATTTGACACTTCAGCTCATGGGAAATACTTGGACAATTTTTACCTCTACCGAAGCCAATTGTTTGGTGAGAGATACACAAGACCATATGTCCATGATAGGAGATGATGTAATCATATGCAGATAAGCATGCTAGGACACACATGTGGAGTCAGTATTTTTCTTTGGTGGATGTATAAAAAAAATCCTGACGTTGGTCCTACTTGTTACTGCTTCACGTGTGGCAAATAAAATGTATTCATAGGACATAATGTACATTCAGGTTAGTATTGAACTGTCAGAAAGGTCATGACATATTTTTCTTTGTTTTTCTATGCCAAGGCATGTCATGAGTTTTCCAAAAACCCTGTAATTTAGCTCAGAAATTAAGAGGTGGAAACTGTTATCATATCCATAAAAACAGTGTCATCTGGTTAAGGTGGGCTACTGAGTATATGGCAGAAACTGAACTGAATATATGCCCTCTCCTCATGTTCCCATGAAATAGCTGCCAGCTCCCGGAGAAAACCATGTCATATGGATGTGACTTGTCTTGAAGAAACAATATTCTGCATTGCTCATGTCAGTGGACTTGGTAAAAGTCTTCTTTCGCTGAAGCCAGCTCGTTTCTTTTCCATCTCTTTAACTTAACCAGTTCTCAGTGTGGTGCTTTCTATAAAATCCTTGTAAGTCCATTCAAATGTCCTATGACTCCATACTCCTAATCAGCAGGAACACGGTATTGCATTCTCACCAAGCTCTTTAGAGTTTAAATAGTTATCAGTTATTCCCTCAAAAAAAGCAGGGGAGGGGCCAGCAGTTAGCGTAATGGCTATGTCGCTGGACTCCCACGTACTCGATGGTGGTTCGAGTCTCGGACCCCGTGGCTTAAACTCACACCGGGCGCGTGTTTGTGCGTGCCCAAGATCTCAAGAGGAGAATGGAGGAGAAGGGATTGCGGCGTGGCCATCCCCCCTGGGGGGTGATTTCTTGCTTTCTATCTCTCTGTCTCTCTCTGTCTGTCTGGTGAGCGCACGCACCCTATAGCAAAACCTCTCAAAAAAAAAAAAAAAAAAAAAAATCAGGGGAGTGAGAAAGTAAGTCCCAAATATAGTTCTTTCTGAGTATCATTTAAAATACTAAAATATGAAAGTACCTGCCATTGTCTTGAAAATATTTGGAAGTAAACATTTAGCAGATTATTTCCTTTTTATTTTTTTGAGTTTTATATCATACTTTTTCAACTATATCATCCCCTTACATCGTATATTACACTGTCAGGGACAATAGAGCTTAAATACGGAGCTTAAAAATACCTTAAAATGGGACCAGCAGTTGCATAGTGGCTATGTTGCTGGACTCCCATGTAGTCAACCGCGATTCATGTCCTGGACCTGGTGGTTTAAAACTCATGCCGTGCACGTGTGCATGCGTGCCCAAGATCCTGAGAGGAGAAAGGAGGAGAAGGGACTGTGGCGTGGTCACCACCCCCAGGGGGTGATTTCTCACCTTCTGTCTCTTTGTCTCTCTCTCTCTGTCTGGCGAGCACACATGTCCTATAGCAAAAACCTCTCCCCCCCAAAAAAATAAAAATACCTTAAAAGACATAATCTGGGAAGGGTTCCATTTGACTGACTAACTTTTATGACTGTCATAGATTTGACTGTAGCGAAATTAACAGCTAACTGATACCTTACTTCCCCTAGAATGCAGTCTTAAAATTACAGAGGTCAGCTCTGTGGTCTGGTGGCTAAGGCAACTGGATATCGTGTGGCTTACACATTTCAAGTCCCAGACCTGGCGGCTTGAAAAGTACACCTGCCATGTGTGCCTGCTTGCCAGAAATCTCTACAAGATGGAGAAATTGAGAAGGAATTGTGGCATTTCCATTCCTCATGGAGGGTACTTCCTCCCTCTCTCTCTTTCTCTTTGCCTCTCTGAAGAACACACATGTCCTCTGACAGTTTTTTGTTTTTGTTTTTGTTTTTGTTTTTAGTTACAAACAAAATATGAACTAATCTTTTGCAGGTTAGCTCTGTCATACTGGAAATGTCCTCAAGGATTCCCCCAACTCCATTGTATAGTTATATACAATAACAACATTTAAACTTCAGTGAGAAAAGCAAGTCGGGATATACCAAGCAAAATCTGGATAATTTTTATGTCATCTCTTGCTGTCTAACAGTTAGAAACTTAAAGAGAGGCAATGTAGTGCCAGTCAATCAATCGTTCTCCCATCTACACTCAGAAAGTCAATGTCCAATTCACAGGGCGACGTGACTGAAAGAATCACCCTGGAACATCTGACTCAGAGCATTGGAAATGTTAAAATTGTTATGATGAAGTCACCGCCCTTCCTCCTGTCCTTAGCTGTTTTGTCTACTTGCTTTCTTTGCCTCCAAAGACAAGAAGTTATTTTTGTCTTGAAGGTACAAGAAAGTTAAGAAGTTTCCAGGTTAGGAATTTACCATGGCATAAGAGCACTAGGTATTTTAAAGTTTAAATAAAAACAAAACCATGTCATTTCTTAGATGTGTGTCTTGAGCAGTGATTTTCCAATTTTATGTGCATAAAAATTACGGAGGATGGAAGGAGCAGTTATTTAAATGCTGATTTCCAGGTTTAGCCTCTATGTCCAAATTCCTATAGTCAAAAAATCTACATGTTTCAACAAATTTCCCCATTGATTCTACAGTAAGCTCAAAGAAAACACTTCAAAAACGCTATTAAGATAGAAAGAATGTGATAAAATAGTACATCAATTGAATTGACTCAGAATTTAAAGACACCAAGGAAAATTTAAAGAAATGAGATCTTTATTTTTATTGTGACTGTATTGTTATCTTTCCCTTAACAAACTTCTTTGAGATCTCTCCTCAAATATCATTTTATTGTTAAAGCCTTCCCAACATAATACGAAATTGCAATCCATCCAATTCTCCACTCTTTCCTAATCACTATGATTTATTCTTTATTATAACACATATTGCCATTTAGTATTTTAATGATATATTTACTCTTTTTTTGTTGTTTTTGTAGTGAAGTTTAGGAGTCAGGAACTTTGTTTTGTTCAGCCCTTCGTAGTGCCTTGAAAGGTACCTGGAATGTGATAAGTGTTTATGAAATAATTTTCGTGTGAATGAGTAAACTGCTTTTGATCATCTTCCCGGCTCTCTCTTCTTACTTCCAGGCTTTGTGAGAATAATTCACAAAGTTGTGAGTCATAGTTAAAGTATTCCATAGGGGAAAAAAAAAGACTTTGAAGGGATTTTCGAAAGGATAAAAGTAAATACACTTAAGTATGTTATTCTAGAGCCGTTGAGAGCTAGGGCTAGAATCGATGTCCAAATCCCCTTTTGATAAATAAGAAAAAACAGAAGTTATGCAGAACAAAGCTAAAGAGAAAACCACCATAGGAATACATTGACAAAGCTGGCGATACATGCTTCTGTTTAATTGATGGATTGGCTTGGCTGATGTTGAAACAGGGGAGAAAAGTAGGAAAAAAAAAAACAGACTCCAGAAAGTGTTGTGTACAACATCTGTGGTCATTAGGAAATGTGGGTCGTGCTGCATTTTTAAACGCTTAAAAGCGGATAAATAGAGATGTTTATCTCAAGTTTAGCTATGTTATTTTGAGCAGGGCCAAAAGAGGCAGTTTTGTTTTCATTTTATTTTGTCCCCCAAAAAAGTACTAGCCAAAAATAGCCTGTCCTGGGCCAGCAGTTGGTGTGGAGGTTAAAGCAGATGAATCCCACATGGCAGATTGCACAGTTTGAGTCTCAGCCCAGAGGCTGGATAATCATTTTGAGCACGTGTGTGTACATGCCCAAAATCCAGACAGGAGACTCAAGGGGAAGCGATTGTGGCATGGCCATTGTCCCTGGGGGAGGGGTGGTGGTGGTGGTGATTTCCGTCTCTCTCTCCCTCTCTCTCTTTCTCTCTCTCTCTCTCTCTCTGGCAAGGCCCTGTGACTTGTAAGAAACCTGAAAAAGAGAAGAGAGAGAGAGAGAGATCCTTCCTTTTTTTTTTTTTTGGAGAGGTTTTTGCTATAGGGTGTGTGGGCTAGCAAGAAGACAGAGACGGAAAGTGAGAAATCACCCCCCAGGAGGGATGGCCACGCTGCAGTCTCTTCTCCATTCTCTTCTTGGGATCCCGGGAACACACTCACATGAGCCCGGTGTGGGACCCGGTCCGGGACTCAAATCACGGTCAACTACATGAGAGTCCAGTGACATAGCCATACTCCAACTGCTGGTCCTGGGATGTCCTTCCTAAACATTTCAAATACATGCAGTTTTAATATTTAAAGTGTTAGTTACACTGACACTTGGTAAATTCATCTTTAGCACGTCTGTCTCATTACCCTGACAAGTTTTGTTTTCTTGGTTCAGTACAGTTCTTAAATCTACTTCTTTGGGTTAATTCTCAGCCTTATTATTTTCTTCTCGCTCCTGCTGCTACATTTGTTACTTGTCTCTGCTGGGCTTGCCATTTCCTGTTATTGATTTCTTTTAAATTCCTCATAATAGATCTTGTAGCAGAGTTCCTTTGAGAAAAGTATCTGAAAATTAGAAGAAATATTTTACAAGTTGTTTCTGAGCAGAATCTCTGATCCAGGGTTTTTGTTGATGCTAATGTTTAGAATTCACCAATCAGTGTTTCTTAAGTCTCCCATCTCAGATTCTTTTTTTAAGCTTATATATTATATTTCTTTCATGAGGGAGAATGCTTATGCATGAAAGAGAGAGAGGAAACTTCAATAGGATCTTGTCACTCTGTCATCCACATCACCCAACCTTCCAGCTAGTCAGGATCTAGGACAGGTGTGGCCAGCATGGTTTGGGCTGACGGGATCTGAACCCATGGTTGACCATGTGGCTTCAAGCAATGCAGATCAGTACACTATTGTCTGTGCCACTGAGGCTGTGCCCTTTGTCACATTTTTATTCTTTTAAGTGACTTTCCCATGTAGGTACTAAAGTTCTTCTAATTTGTTTGTTTTGCTTATTTTTCTAAACTTCAGATGTTTAAATTATTAACCTCAACTCACAGATCTACATATCAGTGATTATACTAGAATATTCAGAGTTTGTTTGTTGTGTACATCCTAGAATGTATAAAGAAACTTAAGACAGAATGGTATATTTTGGAACCTATATTAACTCTTACAGGACCAGCTATTGGTGGCTGAATCCTGCATGGCCAACTGAACAGTTCGAGTCCCAGACCTGGCAGCTTGAAAAACATGTTGGGTGCAAGAGTGTGCCTGCCCGAAATCCAGAGAGGAGAGTGGAGGAGAAGGGATTATGGTGTGACCAGTCCCGCAGGGGAGTGATTCTCACTTTCCCTTTCTCTCCTTCAGTTTCTGTCGCTCTGTAGCAAGTGCATGCACCCTATAGTAAACTCTAAAAAAAAATTCTTATATGGGTGGTATTTGAATTTTCATAGGGCAGAAAAAAAGAAATATATGGAGAGTCTGAGAGGTAAGGAATAAAGAAGGTATAGAATGAAACTGAGAATTGCCAAAGGCATTTAATAAGAATACAAGAAACTTTTCTCATCTCTATGCTTTTATCTGAAAATGGAAATCGGTTTCTTTAGGAGAATAAAAAAAGAGGACGTATTCAAACAATTGTATTAACTTTGTATATTTCTAATATAATTTTCTTTCATCATATGCTATTATAAATAACCTTTATAAACTATTGACCCTATGATCAGCACTCTTTATCAGCTTGTAGAACTATTTATCTTAGTCTAACATTTATTATTAAAATCAATGGGGAACCAGTAGTTAGAGTAATGGCTATGTCACTGGACTCCCACGTAGTCGACCGCGGTCACGTCCTGGACCCGGTGACTTAAAACTCACGCCGGGCGCGTGTGCGTGCGTGCCCAAGATCCCGAGAGGAGAATGGAGGAGAAGGGATTGCGGCATGACCATCCCCCCTGGTGGTGAGTTCTCGCTTTCTGTCTCTGTGTCTCTCTCTGTCTGGCGAGTGCACGCGCCCTATAGCGAAAAACCTCTCCAAAAAAAAAAAAAAAAAAAAAAAGTCAATGAACTGGATTTAGAAGATCTGTTCTTTCAGATTCTTCACTTAACTTGGTTTCTGTATCTATGAAATACATACTCCTATATTCTTTCTTGTCATATTCCAAGGATAATTTATTGTCTATAACGTGATCTGAGCTCCTCTGAACAAAACCCTAGATAAGCTTAGGATAACTTTATTATACAACATTGCAGCTATGCAGAGGATTCCTCAGAAAGTCTCAAGATGTCTGATAATTTCAGGTAAAAACCAAACAGGGTCTCATAAGGTAGAGGAAGAAACCTATCTGGGATACCCTTCATCTCCCCTTGCCTATCCCTTCTATAGAGATAAAAACCAGATAAGGATCTGCTCCTTCCATGAAATTAGCACTCACTAGCTCAGGCCAGGATGATGTCACTCATTTCTTTTTTACTCAGTAAATTATGACTAGTGGCATTTATATGTACATTTTTCTTCTATTGTTATATAAACATCTCACATGTATATTTTCTCATGTGGTTATCTACATACTGTGGGTCTTTCAAAGAAGGTTTTTTTTTTCATTCTTTAAAAGCAGAGTGTAGAGATGTGAACATCTGATGTATAGCCATTTTGAAGAATAGTATTGGTGCTACAATACTGAAGTTAGTCAAATGTCACAACTAAAATGAATAATAAACAATTGAGTGGATTTGCTACATTTTAGAATATTGAGCTTAATTCTTTACTTCATTTTTATTTATTTAATTCATTTGTTATAGTTACCTTTTGATTTGATCAGACAGAGATAGAGAGAGAGAAAGGAAAAGTGAGAAAGCAAGCCACCAGGTCTGGGACTCAAACCATGGTCTACCATGTGGGAATTCAGTGCCCTTAACCACCACACCACATGCCAGTCCCATGAGCTTAATTCTTATTTCTAGCAAAGTTTTAGAGTGGACCCAGCAAGCAGCATTTAGAAAAGCACACCTCACAACTGGCTTACCTGTACTTTCAAAGTTACTTTGGCAGATACACAAGAATGATATCTACTTGTTAATAAGGAAGAGGCCTAAGGACTAGGCATAGCTTACTGGCTCGCAGGGAGCATGTCTACCTGTGAAGGGAGCCCGTGGCTTGTTTCAGGACTTTATCTTTTAACTGCCTTGGCCTATATATCATTTTTATCAATGACCTGATTGGATGATGACATAGACAATCATGTTTACTTCTTAATTCTGTAATGATGCAAAGCTTGGAAGCAACAGTGAAAACGTGGATGTCAAAATCAAGACTTTAAAAGCTCTCAAGAGACTGCGATGTATGAGTAATACCTGTCAAGTTCAGGAATAGTCCACCGAAATATCTGATATGATCTTAGTTTACATTATTAGAAACATGGCACTGAAATCGAAAAGGCAATAGTACAGCCTTGTTCTGCACAGGTCAGACACAAGTGGATGATTTTCCTTAACACACTTGGGAAGTTTGTGCTACAGGAAGTGAGTGACACTGGGCAAGAGGGCTTGAAACCAGTAGACAGTTGAATACAGCTGTGAAGAGAAGACTCTCCAGAGTTTGAGGGTATGACAGAACCTGAAGATATCTAAGGAAAAAAATTTTTTTTCAAAGGGAAAAAATAAGTCCCAATGAATGTGAACAGGCAGAAAGGAACAAAAATCTCCTATGATTAGAACTCTTTAAAACAGAAAGTACTTTTTTGGATAATCAGAAGTACAAAACTCGTTGTGTCATCCTGAAGGCCATAGTGGGTACTAAATATATAATTGTTAAACTGAATTAAAAAAAACACTTTTTTACTTAACATTTGACCATATATGACCCTATACAAATATGTTCCGATGATTAAGAAAATACTACAAATCAACAAACTCTCTGGATATGGACAGTTAATGCAAATACCTCTGGCCTCTACGAAGCATCAGTTAGAGGCTGAGGAACTGGTGGTAGTGGTTGTAAATGTGCAAAATACATTTCATCATGATTTAGATATTGTCACTACCTTGGTCTTCTTGCAGAAAATGATCCAGCAATCAACATTTTAGAGAAATAAGTATGAGGTTGAAATCATGACTTAAAGTATATGAGAGCTTCACTTTCCATTCAACCTATGCATTTTTCTACATATAGGTTATGATACTTAGAATGTTGCTTGTATATAATTTCAGGGGAAGCAGATGCACAACAGTTAAATTTCTGGACTCTTGCAGAGTCGACTGCAGTTCGAATCCCAGACCCAGCAGCTGAAAACTCATGCTGGGCACATGTGCATGTGTGCCGATTTCTGTTTGTCTCTCTGGAGAGTGAACATGCACTATAGCAGAAATCTCTTTAAAAAAAGAATACTGTTTTCATAGAATTTCATAAAATGGGCCACTAGATTTCTGAGAAATCAAGTATAAATTTCTTATGAAAAAAAGATGGAATCTTTAAAGTATGCTTCTAAAGTATGCAAAATCTGGCATTCTGTTTGCATTTCACATAATCTTTCAATTTTTTATGTATGTAGTCAAGATGGATTTATTCTTTCTCTGCTTATTTTTAGGGCACTTTGAATCCCTATTGTGTGCTGTGGGATGACTCGAAAACGTAAGTGACAGATGTTTTCTTACATTACTTTGGACAAAATATTCAAGGCACATTAACTTATTTCTGCTGCCTGCTAGTTAACAGGAATATGATAAGTCAGTAGGCTGTGAGTTATACTGAGAGCAAAGACATTCTCCTCTTTGAAACTGCAGGATGGCATGATGAATGTGTGCTTGTGTGGTGATGCCATCAGGTTAGGTCCCAAGATAGGATCTCATTACCTCATGTGTAAGGCACTTTGTGATGCGAATTCCATGAAGATTTTTTTTTAAAGCTCTGATATTTTAGAGGAACAGAAGCTCAAAGGCTCTATCAGTGTCTTGCTCTGGTGATTCAGCTTAGGATTGAAATAAAATTTAAATCTCTGTGGCTACTTAGTCTGTACATTACTTGCATGACCTTGAATCTATTATCGGATTACTACGATATTTACATGGTCCTTTCAAATTGTTTTGTTATAAAAACACTGAATGAAATTTAATTTTTATCCATAAAGAGTTTATAGCAAAATAATTAAACTAAATAAAGAATGAGTAATTCTTCCACGTATTCTTTTGTTTATACAAGTAATTGCAATATGTCTGATCAAAATCCTCTTTATCTCACTGATAATTCTATGGGAATTTATTGTCTCAAAGATCAGAAGATTCCATGGTTAATTCTTAATTAGGCTTCTATACGTCAAATACTTATGTAGGTTACAAGTTTTGTTGTTTTGTTTTACTTTGTGTGGAGGTAAATAATTATTCATCAATCCTATGCCCTAATACCACCAGGTGTTTTCTGTCAGGTAGAGCACCATGTTGATGAATTCTCTGTAGTCGAAGAATTTTCCCAGGACTCTTCCACCTGTATATGATTCACCTCTGAGCTTTTATGATGTCACTTGCCTTTCACCAGAGTCTAAAAGATGGGTAGTCTCAGAATTTCTAGGAAAAGAACAAATTTTTCCACAATTTGCTCAATCTTAAAACACTGATACAATTTAAATTATACATATCTTGATGTGGGTGAGAAATCAATGACAGTTAGCATATTGTTTTGGCTACACACTCTGATATTTTAGGGATACTCTTCTTCTAGAAGCCCTAGTACCATCAGGAGGATCCCACCTTGCCCTGATGATAGCATGTGCTGGATGCCCTCACTAATGGTAATTATTTTCTCTGAAAAGCCCATAGAGAAAGTAGTAAACAGGACTAAAACGTTTGCAAACTTTCTTCACTCCACAGAAGATTTTGACAGTGTATTCTAAGAAACTTCTTAGTGTATTATATAGCAAAGGGGAAAAAATGCTATAAACATCTAATTGAATGTTACTGGCTCAGGGAAAACATGCTATGTTAAATCTGTGATTAGAGTTACGTGCATATCTCTATGAGAAATAATCAACTCTTATTTAGTTTTGTCATCTTTTCAGTGAGTAGAATTTGTTTTATACTGATCAAAAAAGTTAGATTTTCAAAAAAAAGCCCTACAGGATTACTAAAGGAACATTACCCTGTTGGCTTCCTTTCATAGACAGGAAGGTGTTAAATTTAGTTTAAAAGCTATTGGTGTTTGAGATCAGTGTTAACTTCGGATTCAGTCAGTCTACTTTCTCTAACATCTGTTGATAACATGATTCACATCTATCACCACAAAAAAAAGGCATATCTTAGCTTTACAAAATTCAACTTTTAAGTTGTCCTCGAAGAAAACTATGCAGAGAGAAGAAGTGTGTTTAGTTGCCTTTCAAAGCAGATAATCTCAAGAGATCAGTGTAGTTCATGTTTCCTTGATGTATCTGAAAAAAATGATCAAAAAGCTTTCCCCTGTAACAGAACTTCTGTCCCATCACATTTTTCCAAGTCGTTTCATCATTAAAATTGTTTTTCTGGGTGAATTTTCAACAATAAAGGTTAAGGCAACTTTGTTTTTCTTCCTCACATCTGTTCTTCTGTTTTGAAGATATTTTGTATACTGTGGTTTCATTGATGTGGCCATTTTAACTTTGAATGCAGGTTCTCCAAATACAGTTAGTGAAGAGATAGCACTGCTTACTGACTTCTATGGGATGTGGCTTTCATGGTGCTTTTCAAGATCACCCTAATGTAACGTTTCAAGTTGTGTGTTAATTTTGGATGATCAATTTGCTGACCTTTATACTTTTATACTTTAAAATTAGTTTTTAATTATAAAAGCAATACTTGAGTATCTCTTATTTGCAAACATTAAAGCATACTGTTAAGATGAAAGGTCTCATTGATCATCACCACCCTGGGTCTCCACCCTCCCATTTCTCCATGATGATTCCTACCTACATCTTCTTGTGTATAATTTCAGAAGTCCATTTATGCATTGGCATAGGATTGCAGCCATAGATAAAAACACTACTTTTAAATAAATGCTTTTATATTATACTGCATGTAATACTCAGCAGTCTCAATTTTAAATTCGACATACATCTTGGAAAGGTTTCTATTTTAGTACCTACTTCATTCTTTCCACTTGCTATATTGTATGTCATAATTGATTTAGTATTCTCTATGGAGATGGTTATTCTATGATTTCTAATTTATTTAATTCTATAAACTTTGTTTCTTTGTGCCTCCTCTTATATCCATCCTTGACGATGTCTCTGCACACCTAATCCAAAGTGTTACTCTGTTGTACTCTTTATATAATGCCATTTTATATTTTTCACAGCATGCATTCCTACTTTATAAATTTTGTTCAGTTTTTATCTGACTATCTTACTGGAATTCAGTGCCACAAGAGAGAGTCTTTATTATTATTTTTTTTAATCACTGCACTCTTGTTGTCTAGCACACCTACCTAAAGATACACAGTAACAAATATTTATTAGCCTACTTTGTACAAGTGTGAATATTTCCACATTTCCTGGGTACCCTTTTTATTCAAAAATTGTTCCCATCCCTGCTTCATTTTGTCAGTTGATAAATATTTCTAATTATTATTAGCCCTAATACTAGAAATTTAAAGGGAGATAGCTTCAGCTTGCTACAGTCTTAAGGTCCTTTATAAACAACTAATTTTATTTTAAAGATAAACTGCCAACCTAATAATCAAAAAGAAATTTACTCTGATTAACAACATTTTTAGACATTTAAAAAAAACATATTTTGATCTTGCTTTGGCTCACTAACTAACAGGATGTTGAAAATGCATTATCACATATGACCTATTAATTAAATTTTGAAAATTTGCTCATTTCAGAAACATTTATTTTAGGTAAGAGGAATATTTCTTTCCAAATATTTTCTAATGGTTTTCAAATGTATCATTTGAGAGATTAATGATTTGCAAATTTTTGAAGTACTCTAAATTTGGAATTTGAGTTTTATATTATGTGTGATGACTACATTCCTTGGAAAACTTATAATCTCTTCTTTAAATTTACCTGTGGTGTTTCTCTGTGGGTCTGGTAGTGCTGTCTGTCTGTTGCTCTCAGTTCTGTAAGGATCATTATTTTTTTCCCCAGAAAAAAAGTTCAGAATTTTATCTGCCTCGGATTTTTTGTTTGTTTGTTTGGTTTTGTTTTTGTTTTGTTTTTAAGAGAGATTTTTGCTATAGGGCGTGTGCGCTGGCCAGAAAGACAGAGAGATAGAACATGAGAAATCAACCCCCAGGGGAGATGGCCACACCACAATCCCTTCTCCTCCACTCTCTTATTGGGATTTTGGGCACTCACACACACACAACTGACATGAGGTAAGCTGCCAGGTCCAGAACTTGAACCTCGGTTGACTACATGGAAGTTCAGCAACGTAACCATTATGCCATCTGCTGGTCCTCACCCGAGTTTTAACTGTAACCTTTTCACCATTGAGTAACTATTGCTAAACAGTTATCCATCCATTTTTAATTTATTTGCTGCTACCTAGTATTGTCTAAAAAACAGCTCTTTAAGACTCCTCTATTTTTCTACATTTCAAATTGATTTATTGGTGTTAGGAGTAGGAGTGGGAATAGTCATGTCTGACACTGGCTTGTTTTAACTCAACATTAAAAAACTGAATTGAAGTGATTCTTCTGCTTTGCTCCTGTTACCCTTATTTCTTCAATAACCAGAACCTTTTCCTCTTCTTTGCCATTTATATTGGAAGTCATCATTTTATTTATCTCAAAATATGATTCCTGGCAATTTTTTTTTTATTTTTTTTGAGAGGTTTTCGCTATAGGGCACGTGCGCTCGCCAGACAGACAGAGACATAGAGATAGAAAGCGAGAAATCACCCCCCAGGGGGAATGGTCACGACGCAATCCCTTCTCCATTCTCCTCTTGGGATCTTGGGCACACACGCACACACGCCCGGTGTGAGTTCTTAGCCACCGGGTCTGGGATGCGAACCGCGGTTGACTACGTGGGAGTCCAGCGACATAGCCATTACGCTAACTGCTGGTTCCCAGATTCCTGGCAAGTTTTAAACTCACACGCCCAGCCTCATTTCATCATTTCAAGAGGGTTGTCATTTTCTTTTTTTTTTTTTTCTCTTTGGATGATTGATATATTTATCTATCAGGGAGAGACAACTTTGTACACCCTAAGAAAGACGTGTTAAATCCTGGAAATACAATGCAACTAGACAAAGAGTTACTATTACTGACTAGACAACCTTTCTTCTCCAGGGAAGAACTAAATGATAAGGCTCTTTTATAAGGCTCTATTCAAATAATGCCATACTGGAAGCAAACTTACATGAACAGAATTTAGTTTTCTTACAATTATAACAGAGAAGCAGAAAAAAGGAAGAGGTATTGTTGGAGTCTTAATTTTTACAGTAGTTAAAATGAAAAGAGACAAAAACTAATCATGTAAAACAGTAAACTATCAATAGTAGTTTTATTATTGGAGGGAAATGTGGAAGTGGAAACATCCTTTACAGACATGCAGTGAACAAACCAAAGCCTTTTCCTGAGCAGCAATGAAAAAGGCAATCTGTATTCAAACTATTCAGCATATTTACAGCCATGATCCCAGTAGATCACTGTTTGTGGAATTTCCTTGTGATTCAGTTAACCAGAGACAGGGTTTAAAGCCATTTAAGTTTAAGAAGTTTTGTTAATTTAATTGCACAGATTAGGCTGCTAAAATATTATATATGTAACTGAGTATCATTGAAATCAATACTTTGGGGAAAAAAATCACATGATTATATTTTCAATCTTCCAGATTAACATTGTTACATGCAGCTTCTAATGTGTCCAACATATGTCCCAGTTGTCAAAATGTTTGTTTTTTACTGAATGGTTTTAAAGTCATGTTTGTTTTTCTGTAGTTGGAGTAATAAGAAACTATTGCTATAATCCCGCCTCACTTGGTACAGTCAGAACTATTGTGGCTCTACCTGCAGAAGGAGCCCAGTTAAGTATTTGGAGTTGCATATGATATATCAGAGTTCCACAGAACTCCCATTATCCATTCAAGTCTGTGATTAGTTCTCTCACAGTGGAAAATTATATTGATTTTTGTGTCCCTTTGCGTGAAAATATTAGATCATTATATTATCAAACTTGTTCTAAGCTAATAGTATTTGATCTTCCAAATATAAAATATTATAGTCAGGGACCAGCAGGTGGTGTAGTGGTCAAGGTGCTGAACTCTCACATGACTGACCACAGTTTGAAAATTACAGTGGGCATGATGTGTATGCCTAAATCCCAAGAGGAGACTGGAGAAGAAGGGATTGTGGTGTGGCCATGTCCCCTGGGAAGTGACGTCTCACTTTCCCTTTCTCTGTCTCTCTCTCTCTGATGACTACACATGCCCTATAGCAAAATCTTAAAAAAAAAAAAAAAAAGATTTTATATATATATATGTATATATATACATATATACACACACACATACATACATACACACACAATAGTCAAAAATAATCATGCCCAACTTTAGAATAGTTAATTGGCTTTCATAATTATTGTAGAGAAAATTTTTGCTTCTGTTTGCAAAGCAATGCTGCTTTTTTAAAGTATTATAAAAAGGTAGAAAAATCTTAATTATCTAAAATAATAGCAATATATTTGAAGAGCATTGGTTGGAAACTTTATTTAAATTTTGTTTTTCTGCCTTATACTATACATTTCTTTTTTTTTTTTTTTTTTTTATTAATTACTTTATTTATTTTTGTATATACTTTCAATCATATTGTTTGGCTTACAATGAGACCATTTCGATATGTGAACATTTCTCCCCAGACCCGTTGATCGAAATATCTTCAACAGATAACACCACACCTCCCCATCCCGTCAATGCTCTACCTCTGTATCCCTTCTCCAAATGTCTTTCGTTGGGCCCCACTCCTCCACATACACCTCATCTGACATTCACACCCATCTCTTGTGTTTGTTCAACTGTTGGTCAATCAGTTTCAGACATAGAATGCAGACAAACGGTATATGTTAAGTGGGGACATACAATGTCTCTCCTTCATAGCCTGGCTTGCCTCACTCAGCAGTACATCTTCCATATTCTTCCACTTTCTGTCAAAAGCCAGGGCTCTGTTGGTTTTTATGGCTGAGTAGTATTCCATAGAGTATATGTGCCACAGTTTTTCAATCCATTCCTCCATACGGGGGCATCTGGGTTGGTTCCATGACTTAGCAATTGTGAATAGTGCCGCAATAAACATCGATGTGCAAGCACTTTTCCAATGAAGGATTCTTCTGTCTTTTGGGTAGATACCGAGGAGTGGGATCTCTGGATCATATGGCAGATCTATCTGTAGATTTTTGAGGAATCTCCAAATTATTCTCCACAGTGGTTGGACCAATCTACATTCCCACCAGCAGTGTAAAAGAGTTCCCCTTTCACCACACCCCCGCCAACACTTATCATTTTTTGTTTTTTTAATATTAGACAATCTGACTGGGGTTAGGTGGTACCTCATTGTTGTTTTTATCTGCATTTCCCTTACGATGAGGGAGGTTGAACATTTTTTCATATGCCTTTTGGCCATTCGTATGTCATCTTTAGAGAGTGTTTTCTTCATCTCCTTCTCCCATCTTTTAATAGGGTTGCTCATCTTTTTTCCAAACACCTTTTTTAGTTCCTTGTGTATTCTGGTTATCAGTCCCTTATCTGATGCAACATTTACAAAAATATTTTCCCATTCTGAGGGCTGTCGATTCACACTAACTACTGTGTCTTTGGCCATGCAGAAACTCCTTAGTCTGATGTAATCCCACTTGTCTATTTTGTGGACGATGGACTCTGCTTTGAGGGTCTTCTTTAGGAAGTCTTTCCCTACACCAATGTCTCCCAGAGTTTCCCCAGCATTCTCCAGGAGCAGCTTTATAGTTTGAGGTCTTAGATTTAGATCCTTGATCCACCTTGACTTGATTCTTGTCAAAGGAGAGAGGTAGGGGTTCAGATTCATCTTTCTGCAAGTGGAAGTCCAGTTTCTCCAGCACCACTTGCTGAAGAGGCTTTCATTTTCCCACTGGATTGACTGGTACCCCTTGTCAAAGATCAGTTGACTGTATGTTTGGGCACTTATTTCTGGGGACTCTATTCTGTTCCATTGGTCCACATGCCTGTTTCTGTGCCAATACCATGCTGTCTTTATTACCACAGCTTTGTAATATATTTTTGGATCGGGGATTGAGATGCCACCCACTCCATTCTTCTTGTGTAGAAGTGCTTTGGCAATACGGGGTCTTTTATGATTCCAGACAAATTTTAAGATTGTCTTTTCTAGATCTGTGAAGAATGTGTCTGGTACTTTGATTGGCATTGCATTAAATAGGTAGATTAATTTGGGTAAAATTGCCATTTTGATTATATTAACTCTTCCAATCCATGAACATGGGATGTCCTTCCATTTTTTTGTGTCATTTTCAATTTCTTTTTTTACCTTCTCGTAGTTTTCCTTGTGGAGGTCTTTAACTTCTTTGGTTAGATTTATTCCTAAATATCTTATACTTTTAGTGGCTATGGTAAACGGAATAAGTTTTTTCAGTTCTATCTCAGTCTGCCTGTTATTCGTATATAGAAATGCTATCGATTTCTGTATATTGATTTTATATCCTGCAACTTTACTGAATTCATGTATTACTTCCAGTAGTTTTTCCATGGAGACCATTGGGTCTTCTATGTATACAATCATGTCATCTGCAAATAGAGAGAGTTTCACCTCTTCTTTTCCTATTCGAATGCCCTTTATTATTTCCTCTTTTCTGATTGCGTTGGCGAGGACTTCCAGTACTATATTGAAAAGGAGAGGAGAAAGTGGGCATCCTTGTCTTGTTCCTGTGTTTAGTGGGAAAGCTTTCAGCTTTTCTCCGTTCAGGATGATGTTCGCTATGGGTTTTTCATAGATGGCTTTTATTGTATTGAGAAATGGCCCTTCTATGCCGATTTTGCTAAGAGTCTTGATCATGAAGGGATGTTGTATCTTATCAAATGCTTTTTCTGCGTCAATCGATATGACCATATGGTTTTTGTCTTTCTTCCTATTAATATGGTGTATTACATTTATGGTTTTGCGTATGTTGAACCAACCTTGCATTCCTGGAATAAAGCCTACCTGATCATGGTGTATGATCTTCTGTATAAGTTGTTGAATACGATTTGCTAGTATCTTGTTGAGAATCTTTGAGTCTATGTTCATCAGAGATATTGGTCTATAGTTTTCCTTCCTTGTCCTGTCTTTATCTGTTTTGAGGATGAGGGTGACAGAGGCTTCATAGAATGAATTAGGGAGAGATTCACCCTTTTGGATCTTTAGAAATAATTTGAGCAGAATGGGAGTTAACTCTTCTTTGAAAGTTTTGTAGAATTCAGAGGTGAATCCATCGGGGCCAGGGCTTTTCTTTGTTGGGAGGTTACTTATTACTGATTCAATCTCCTGGCTTGTTATGGGCCTATTCAGACTTTCTATTTCTTCCTGGCTCATTCTTGGTAGATTATATTTGTCCAGGAATTTGTCCATCTCATCCAGATTATCTTGTTTCTTAGCGTATAGATGTTCAAAGTATCCTCTAATGATGTTTTGAATTTCTACCATGTCTGTTGTTATGTTACCAGCCTCATTGCAGATTTGATTCACCTGGTTCCTTTCTCTCTTCTTCTTAATAAGTCTCGCTAGTGGGGTACCAATTTTGTTTATCCTTTCAAAGAACCAGCTTTTGCTTTCACTTACTTTCTGTATAGTACGTTTATTTTCTATTTCATTTATTTCTGCTCGGATCTTTATTATTTCCTTTCTTCTGTAATTTTTTGGATTTTTTTGCTGTTGCTTTTCCAATTCTCTAAGGCTTGATGTTAGGTGATCCATTAGCCTTTTCTCTGTCTTCCTCTTATGTGCACTAATTGCTATGAACTTCCCTCTTATGACTGCTTTGGCAGTGTCCCAAAGATTATGGAAACTTGTATCTTCATTGTCATTGGCTTCCATGAATCTTTTGATTTCGGACTTTATTTCTTCGGTAATAGTGGAGTCATTCAGGAGTAGGTTATTTAGTTTCCATGTTTTTAGGTATTTTTGAGGAATTCTCTTGAAATTAAACTCAAGTTTAATTCCATCATGGTCAGAGAAGATGCTGGAAATAGTTTCTATGCCTCTGAATCTGCAGAGGCTTGCTTTGTGTCCTATGATGTGGTCAATCTTCGAGAAAGTTCCATGTCGGGGTGAGAAAAAACTATATCTTGTGGTTTTTGGGTGGAAAGTTCTATAGATGTCTGTTAAGTCCAATTGATTTATGGTATCATTTAGGTCCTTGATCTCTCTACCTATTTTTTGCTTAGATGATCTGTCCAGAGGGGATAATGCGGTGTTGAGATCTCCAACAATTAGTGTGTTGCAGTCTATCTCCCCTTTCAGATCTAACAATCTTTCCTTCACATATTTGGGTGCTCCTGTGTTAGGAGCATAGATATTAATTAGCGTTATATCTTCTCGATCTATAGAGCCTTTTACTATGATATAGTGCCCTTCTTTGTCTCTTCGGACACTTTTTGTTTTAAAGCCTATTTTGTCAGAGATTAGTATCGCAACTCCAGCTCTTTTTTGGTTCCCAACTGCATGGAAAACCTTTTTCCAACCTTTCACTTTCAGTCTATGTATGTCTTTTTCCATGAGGTGGGTTTCTTGTAGGCAACAGATAGAGGGTTTCTGTTTTTTTATCCATTCAGCCAGTCTGTGTCTCTTGATTGGAGAATTTAACCCATTAACATTCAATGTTATTATCGATGTTATAGGGTCTGTACCGACATTTAAGTTAGCCATTGTCTTAGTTGCCTGTTATTTCTTTGTTTCTGGCTGTTGCGTCTTTAGTTTTCCTGAAACAGTACTTTCTTCAGGATTTCTTGAAGAGCTGGTCTGCTGTTGGCAAATTCTTTCAGGTTTTGTTTGTCTGAGAAGATTTTAATCTTTTTTTCCCAAATGAAGGATAATCTTGCAGGGTATAATAGTCTTGGCTGAAATTGTTTCTCTCTTAACACTTTCAGTATGTCTTCCCATTCTTTTCTTGCTTGCATTGTTTCTGATGAGAGGTCTGGTGTTAGTCTTATGGGATGGCCTTTGTAAGTTATTTCTCGTTTCTCTCTTGCCAGTTTTAGTATCATGTCTTTTTCTGTGACGTTAGACAGCCTGGCTAAGATGTGCCTTGGGGAAGATCTTCTGGGGTTGATTCTATTTGGGGTCCTTTGTATTTCTTGGGTCTGGATGGTTCGGTGCCTCTCTAGGCTTGGGAAATTTTCTTCCAAGATGTCATGGAATAGATTTTCCATTCCGCTATTAGTTTCTTCACCTTCTGGGATGCCGATTATTCTGATGTTTGGGCGTCTAATAGAGTCTAGTATTTCTCGTATATTATCCTCATGTTTTTTAGTTATTTTCTCGATCTTTTTGTAGTTTTTTTCTAGATCAGAGGTTTTATCTTCTACATCAGAGATTCGATCTTCAGCATGGTCTAATCGGCTCTTAATACTTTCCAGAGAGTTTTTGATTTCTTGTATTATAGACTTTATCTCTAATAGTTCCACCTGATTCTTTCTCAGAGTATCCATTTCTTCTTTCATATCCTGGAAGGACTTCCTAATTTCCTGTAGTTCGTTGTCTCTTTTTTTTTCCAATTCACAGAATTTGGTCACCATGAATGTTCGGAATTCTGTGTCTGTCATTTTGGTAACGTCCTCCATATTTACGAGACATGGAGGGGCATTTTCCTTTGTTGGAGACATATTTTCTTGTTTATTCAGACCTGAGGCTCTTTTTCTACCTTTAGCCATTGGAGGATTCCTTCCCTTTTAAAGACTTCTTGGGAGAACTTTTGTCGCACGAGAAGGAAGAGTCTTTCCTTTTTGATGGGAATAGCTGTTTGCTGAAGTCTCTCTTCTGTTGTTTTTACCAATGTGTTTTCAGGCAGAGAACTCTACAGAAATGTCTAACAAGCAGAATCTCCTTTTTCAAAGGGGATCAGTACTAGTGAGGATCCCAAAGACACTTACCTTCCTAGGAAATTTCAGATATATGATTCTAGGCCTGTCTAGGCTGTCTGGCACGGTAAAAAATAAGGAGGAGAGGAAAATATGCAACGAAAGGAAAGACAATACTGAAAAATAAAGAAAAAGTCGCGCGCCGCGCGTTAGCGCGGCGCGCGATTTCGCCAGAGGCTTGCAGGACACGCTATTGCCTGCTGGCAGTCCAGGAAGGTCTGGGGGAAGAAGGAGGGCTAGGTGTTAAAAAGAGAATGCAGGGGGGTCAAGGGAAAAGAAAAGAGAAAAAAAAAACAAAAAACCCGCCTTAAGTAGATCCTGGCTACCTACCTAGAAGGTGGAGTCTGGGGCCTGGGGGTCTGGAAGTGGGGTGGGGGTCAGAGGTGACCCTCCCTCAGTGTCCCTTGCTGGCCAGAGGCTTGCAGGACACGCTATTGCCTGCTGGCAGTCCAGGAAGGTCTAGAAGGTGGAGTCTGGGGCCTGGGGGTCTGGAAGTGGGGTGGGGGTCAGAGGTGACCCTCCCTCAGTGTCCCTTGCTGGCCAGAGGCTTGCAGGACACGCTATTGCCTGCTGGCAGTCCAGGAAGGTCTAGAAGGTGGAGTCTGGGGCCTGGGGGTCTGGAAGTGGGGTGGGGGTCAGAGGTGACCCTCCCTCAGTGTCCCTTGCTGGCCAGAGGCTTGCAGGACACGCTATTGCCTGCTGGCAGTCCAGGAAGGTCTAGAAGGTGGAGTCTGGGGCCTGGGGGTCTGGAAGTGGGGTGGGGGTCAGAGGTGACCCTCCCTCAGTGTCCCTTGCTGGCCAGAGGCTTGCAGGACACGCTATTGCCTGCTGGCAGTCCAGGAAGGTCTAGAAGGTGGAGTCTGGGGCCTGGGGGTCTGGAAGTGGGGTGGGGGTCAGAGGTGACCCTCCCTCAGTGTCCCTTGCTGGCCAGAGGCTTGCAGGACACGCTATTGCCTGCTGGCAGTCCAGGAAGGTCTAGAAGGTGGAGTCTGGGGCCTGGGGGTCTGGAAGTGGGGTGGGGGTCAGAGGTGACCCTCCCTCAGTGTCCCTTGCTGGCCAGAGGCTTGCAGGACACGCTATTGCCTGCTGGCAGTCCAGGAAGGTCTAGAAGGTGGAGTCTGGGGCCTGGGGGTCTGGAAGTGGGGTGGGGGTCAGAGGTGACCCTCCCTCAGTGTCCCTTGCTGGCCAGAGGCTTGCAGGACACGCTATTGCCTGCTGGCAGTCCAGGAAGGTCTAGAAGGTGGAGTCTGGGGCCTGGGGGTCTGGAAGTGGGGTGGGGGTCAGAGGTGACCCTCCCTCAGTGTCCCTTGCTGGCCAGAGGCTTGCAGGACACGCTATTGCCTGCTGGCAGTCCAGGAAGGTCTAGAAGGTGGAGTCTGGGGCCTGGGGGTCTGGAAGTGGGGTGGGGGTCAGAGGTGACCCTCCCTCAGTGTCCCTTGCTGGCCAGAGGCTTGCAGGACACGCTATTGCCTGCTGGCAGTCCAGGAAGGTCTAGAAGGTGGAGTCTGGGGCCTGGGGGTCTGGAAGTGGGGTGGGGGTCAGAGGTGACCCTCCCTCAGTGTCCCTTGCTGGCCAGAGGCTTGCAGGACACGCTATTGCCTGCTGGCAGTCCAGGAAGGTCTCTATACATTTCTTTTTAAATTTTTGTGATAGCCACAATTACAAAGCTATCATAGTTCAGAATAATAACCTGTTTCTGCTTTCTTCAGGGACGGTATTTATTATCATTATTTCTTAAAAATGTTTTAGATTTTGGGGGGGCTGGCAGATGGTGTGGTAGTTGAGGCACTGAATTCCCACATGCCAGACGGTGGTTTGAGTCCCAAACCTGAGAGTTGGCTTTCTCACTTTCTCTCTTTCTGTCTCTGTCTCTCTCTGATCAAATTAAAGTAACATAATAATAATAACAAATAAAATAAAGTGAATAATTCTTTAAAAACTTTTTGAAATGTCTTACATTTTTGAAGAATGTTTTAAATTCCATCATAGACTTTATGGTATTGAATTTTAAGTACCCAGTTTCCTTAAAGGGTATTCTTGAATTCATTAGTGTACAAATGATCCCTTTTTAACTGATGAAATTTACATAATTGCCTCAAATATTAGTAACTATCCATGTTGTCCATTAGTGTGAGCTATAAAGTTCAAGAAGCATTGCATTATGCCCTTAGCATGAATTGCGAGGGTTAAAATTGAGAGTAAAATGGTGCCACATATTTGTACTGTAACTCTGGCCTTGACCCTCTAATATAGGGGTTGGCAAAAACTCAGATTGTGCCCGTGTTTGTAAATAAAGCTTTATCAACACAGTCAGGGCTACCTGCCTATGTACTGACTGTGGCTGCTTTTGAGCTGCAGCTGCAGAGCTGAGTGACAACAAAACCCATAATGCTTATGAGTCCAAAAATATCTACTATCTTGTGTTTTATGAAAAAAAAAGTTGACAACTCTTGCCCCAAACAGTAGCTATTAGCATTTTCATGTCTTAGTGCACAGAAAATATTGTTTGTGTATTACACATTATATATTACATATTTTCCACACATAGTCCAGCATTCATAACTGTGTTTTGATAGGGAGGATGATCTCGAAAAAAAAAAAAAAAAAAAAAAAAGAGAGAGAAAGATACTTATTGCTGGAAATGGGACATTTCCACACACAAAAATATTTCCACACACAAATAATTCTTGAACAGTACACCAATGTCCACAGCATGCTTATCAGGAAAGCTGCCCTGAAGTGTATGCATCATTCATAACCTTTATATTTTCTGTTGTATATCATAGCAATTTGATATTCCTTTCTAGACTTAAGTATCTAAAGGCTTCAAGTGTACCACAGTCACTTTTGTGAATTGTACTGTGCTTACTCAAGAGATTTGCAAATAGTTCTCAATAAATTTATTAATTCACTTGACAAATATTTCTTAGAGTCTATTGTCTGTTATGCAGTTGAAAGTGCCTGGCACATGTATTAGTGAACAGATGAAAATGCTTGACTTAATGCGGCTTAGAGAAGGGGTATGGGGAGGGCTATAGCAGCATTAACATTATAGATAAGCAAGAACGTAAGCATGATAAATAATTTATGCAGTATTTTAAAATGTAGAGTTTTCATGGGTGAGTAGTAACTAAGTTCCAGATTACTTTAAAAAATCAAAATGAGCACAGCATTCCCATTTACAGGGGACGGTGATGGAGGTCTGTAGGAAGTGTTCTGACAACGCTCATGCCAGTGGTTAGAGTATGGCAGGTGCTCAGTAAAGATTTGGGGGATGCGTGAGCTGTCTGTTCACTGGCTGGATGGTGGAAGACTAACAGGGAAGGGTAGCTATTCATAATGCCTTGTTTGAACAGTGAACTTGTATTTATAAAGTTATTTTGGGGGACCAGTAGGTGACATGGTAGTTAAGGCACTGGATTCCCACGTGGTCGATCATGGTCCCAGACCCTGTGGCTTAAAAATTATGTTGGGTACATTTGCTTGCATAACCCAAATCCTGAGAGAATAGAGGAGGATGGAAGCTATTCCACCTGAGGGATGATTTCTCACTTTCTCTCTGCTCTCTTCAGTGAGTGCACATGACCTACAGTAAAAGCCTAAAAAAAAAAAAAAGAAAGAAAAGAAAGAAAATAGTTGTTTTTTTAATTTTTTGTTTGTTTTTGTTGTTTTTAGACAGGACCTCACTATGTTGGAGCATCCTGCCTCAGCTTCTTGAGTAACAGGAACTATAGATACACCCCACTGCTTCTGGCTTTTAAGATGGGCCTGCAGTTGAACCCGTACCACCCATGCGGTTGCCTGCTAAGTGGCAGTGTGTCATATACCTTGGGAAGGGAGGGGGAAAGTAACTTGAAGGACATAGTACCCAAAAATGCTAGCAGGAGACTCCCGTCCATGGAAAGCGCTCACTGGTGTCTGCTTCCACTGTTAAATGCATGCTCTGCATCTTGCCCTGTGGGCCCCATTTCTCAATCTTATCCTCAATGAGTCACAGAAGTCAATTTTTAAAGTATTAACTTAAACTAAATGTTTTAAAAATCAATAATAGCAAAACTGGGAATTCATCCAATATTTCTCACCAATTTATACTGTTCTTAGGGACCCTGGGATAATTTCAAGAGACTTTTTGACAGGATTGTTTAAATTATGTTGTAAAATATTAATGGGTATAGAATTAATAAGATAAACCTGAAACTGGCAGGTAAGGATAGGCCCTTGCTGACCCTCTTAAATTGCTGATGTCTCTGGTTCCATTTTGAAAAGATGTAGGCTTTAAATGCTGAAAATGTATATTAAGTAATTTTGTAACTTTTTTTAAGTCATTAAATAGCTCAAGTTAAAATTCCCCTACTTACACATCTTATAAATGACAGACTATACATTTACCTTAATATTTGACTTATTTCCTTTTCAAATTGTAAGCCTCAGAATTGCCCTCTTGTTCTATAGTTAATAAATATTTTACAGATTTAATGTTATTCTCAGTAATTAAAGGAAGCTAATGTCACTCTTTCGACATTATTAACCAAGTAATTCATTATAGGTTTATAAATATTTCCTAACATCTTTACTGATATTCTTCTCTAAAATATTTAAAATACATATTTGAATAAATATTAGTACATATGAGATCAATGAAAAGAAGCTATTTTAAGGTTTGCTAATAAATACGTAAGTTATAGATTCAACTTTGGGGGCTACTGAGGACAAACAATAGGCTAAGGATGCATGTAGTGGTAATAATTTTGATTAAAAAATGAAAACTTTCTGTTTAATTGTTTTCATTTAATATAATGGATAAATGTAATTATGCTTGAGTGTTGTAAATCAACACTCATGTATATTGTTCACTGTTTTGTAGTCAAACTGAGTTCTTATTGTAGATGTTTTATTTTCCAAAGATTGAAAACAAAAGAAAATACTTTTTTTTTTTTAAAGAAGGTGTTTTTTTGTTTTTTTTTTTTTTGGAGAGGTTTTTTTCGCTATAGGGCGCGTGCGCTCGCCAGACAGACAGAGAGAGACATAGAGACAGAAAGCGAGAAATCACCCCCCAGGGGGGATGGTCATGCCGCAATCCCTTCTCTTCCATTCTCCTCTCGGGATCTTGGGCACGCACGCACACGCGCCCGGCGTGAGTTGTAAGCCACCGGGTCCGAGACGCGAACCGCGGTCGACTACGTGGGAGTCTAGCGACATAGCCATTATGCTAACTGCTGGTTCCCGAAAATACTTTTAAAATGTGTGTAAAATGAACTGTAAAAGAAGAAATTTGCAAATATGCACTAAAAATATTAGTATGTACAATACAATAGTAAAGTACTATGAGGGTTCTTCAAAGAGTTCATAGAAGATGTACACTATAAAAATCCCTCCAAGGGGTAATTTCTCACTTTCTGTCTCTCTGTCTCTCTCTGGTCACCACATGTGCCCAATAGCAAAAATCTCTCAAAACAAAAAAGCAGAAATTTAAAGTGTCTTATTACATCAAAATAAACGTATATATTAATTCCATTTTTCCACTAACTCTGTGAAGTACCCCATAAAATGCCATTTATAGCATACAAAAGGTTGTCCACGCTCTGTTTTCTCCTAAGCAGCTCTTTCAGTCTGAACTGCTGGTGTCGGACAGCTGCTTTCTGATGTGAGTGGATCTAGGCTTTGGCAGCTTCACTGCCCTAAATCTTCACTGGCATCACAAGTCAGCATTTTTCTAAGACAACGCACTCAGTAGGCTAACTCAAAGTGGATGGCACTTCCTGTCACTAATAGATTGTGGCTATGATCTGTAAAAGTAGAGTGTGTTTACTAGGTTTTATGAAACTATTAATATATATGAGAATACAGCCAAGGACTTGAAACCTGGTGCCAGATTTTTCATTTGGTTGGTTGGTATTTTTGGTGAAGGGGAAGAAAACAGAGGTGGCGCTGAAAAGTATGAGTGCATTTTTTGCCATTTCAAGCACAACAGTGAAAGGTAACAAAAAATTTGTGTGTGACTGCCCCTGTGCTTGAAATATATGAATATTAAACTGAGCAGAGTGAAATTTTATTACCTCAACACCATCCAAAAACAATGTATTTTATGTGTGTGGAGTCAGGTCTATAAAGGATACTTTGTATACAACTTAAGCTATTGTATTAGAAACATTTTTGCAAAATGTACAATGTAGTTCTCAGAATTCAGTTCAACAAAGTACTAATTACCAAAATCTACAACCAGTTTTTCTTTTATTTTCCCTGCAGTCTTACACTTACATGGATGATTTACAGTTTACAGCTTGAGCTCAGACTAAATTTGGAAGTCAGAGAAGTTGGCTAGACCAGCTCCCTATCTGTTACAGACAAAGGGAAATCTCACTTATGTTCTTTTTTGTCAGTCTCAAGTATCAGGGCAACAGATCTGAAACTTAGAAGGTAGAGAGTTTGACATTATTGTTGTAAATTCTTAATAGTCCATTTCTCCTGATTTAGAGACATGTGGAAATCAGTACGTGGTTACCCAAATGGATTTTGTTGCAGTGGTCTGCATATTGATATGCCCTAAAATTTATGTGTTGAAACTCAGTTTACATTGCAGTGTTGGGAGATGGGCCACCTAGGAGATAATTAGATCGCAGGATTAGTGCTCTCAGAAAAGAGGCTTCTGCCATGCAAGGATACATGGAAGGCACCGTCAAGGAAGAACTAGCCCTCAGAGACACCAGATATGCCAGCAACTTGATCTTGAATTACTAGGCCTTCAGAACTCTGAGCAATGCATTTCTGGTTGTTTATTAATTACCCAGTCCAAGTTATTTTGTGAGGCAGTTTGGAGGAAAAAAAAAAAAAAAAAAAAAAAAAAAAAAAAATATATATATATATAGATATATATATATATATATATATATATATATATATATATATATTTCAAAGGTATAGGTAGAAAAGGTTGGAAAGTAACTTATAGACAACTAAGCTGTGTTGTAGCAAAACACACATGCACGTGCACGCACGCACACACACACACACACACACACACATACACACACACAATAACTTCTTGGAAAAGACCTTATAATACCCATAAATCTATGTCACAGATTAGCCGCTTTCCTTCTGATAGTCACTGTAATTACAAGACACTTTATGCCACAGCCCAGTGTACTTCCTCTATGCGTAGATCTTTTAGGCTTGATCTGAGCACAGATCCCAAGTTGCTGCTATATATAACGTCCTTCAAAATTAGGACAAGAAAATCTGTTTTCTACAGTTTTAGGCAAACAGAATTGAATAGATTGTCTTGAATGGCACTGGTCTTCTCAGGGAGGCCTCTGTTCATCTGTGGATTTCTTTGGATTTCTTATATATGACCTCATTTCAGTTTTTCTACCACCTTACTCAATTCCTACAGCAAAGTAGGTATATATTATTTACCTATTTGAAATTGAATATATTGTTTAACTTCATATACAGATTTGCATAATTTATTTTCTTGTTAATATTGACATCAATGTTGTACAAAAACAGTAAAGTCTATAGATATGTATTAAAAAGAATAAAATACTACTTAAGGGTTGATAGGTCATCTAATTCCATATATATTATACAGAAATATGACATATTCCTGAAAGTTAAAATGTTCTTGTTCTTTTTTCTTTCTTTCAAGAGAGAAATAAGTTCTCTTTTTCTACAGAAAATACAAAGTGATTCAGTGTTCATGGGAGGAATTCATAATTCAGGCTCTTATTTTCACACTGCCTTTCAACAACACCTACGCCACCCAGAATAATAATGTGCTAAGCCACAGTGCCTGCAAAGCATTTCAATAAAAGAAGGAAATTATTTTCATAATTACTGATAAGTTCTTAATTTGTTCTGCTAAATGGTAAATGAACCACAGTTGGTGAAAGAAGTAATTCTTATGTGTTGATATTATAAGTTTAGAAAAGGAAGCTTTCAGTTGTCTTGATGATAGGGAGTAGTAATTTAATTTTAAGGAGATAAAGGGTTAATTAGTGGAAGGTCCTTGAAGTACTAAGAGTATTGTGTTTGTTTCTGATATTTAAAGTGCTCAGAAAAGTCATTTACAGATTTCTGCTATTATTAAAAGTAGACAATAGTATTTTTTTAAAGAACAGTGTTGCAAGATGTCAGTCGGACAGGAATCAGTTCAGGGGCCAGCAGGTGACACAGTGGTAGGTGCTAGACTCCCATATGGCCAACCATGGTTTGAGTCCCAGACTTAGTGGCTTGAAAATCACACTGAGTGCATATGTGTGCTTGTCCAAAATTACGAGAGGAGAATGGAGGAGAAGGGACTGTAGCATGGCCATGCTCCCATAGGGGATAAGTCCTCTCTTTCTCTTTTTCTTTCTCTGTGTCTGTCTCTTTCTCTCTCCGTATCTCTGGTGAGCGCATGTGCTCTAAATCTCTTCTACCCCGAAAAAAACATCAGTTACAACAATAAACTTGTCAAAAACATTAACAAAAGATATTTATTGAGATCTACTCTGCATATATCCACAATCATTAATTTTATAAAGAAAGTGTACTGTTTCAGATTTTTAACTGTGTATGTTGGGCCAGCAGGTGATGTAGTGGTTAAGGTGCTGGACTCCCACATGGCCCACTGTGGTTCAGGTTTCGGATCTGGCAGCTTGAAACTCACACCTCTGGGTGCATGTGTGTGCGTGCCCATCAAAATCTCAAGAGGAGATTGGAGAAGGGATTGTGCTGTGGCCATCCCCCCTGGTGGGTGATTTCTCACTTTCCCTTTCACTGCCTCTTTCTGTGTCTCTGGTGAACACACACACCCTATGGCAAAAACCTAAATAAAAAAATATACTTTTTTAATATATTATATAAATATTATAATATATTTAAAATATATACATATGTATATCTGTCAAGTGTCAGTAATTTTATATTAAAGGAAATATTTTTTTTTCTTTTACTTTTTTTTTTTCCTTAGCTAGTTCTTTCCTTGCAGGATATGTAGAAATATCATGAAATCTCTGGCCTCTATTCTTAGGGTTAAGTAAATTAGTGATTCATTGATACCTTGCAACCTGACATCACTAGAGAATAAAGTACTGGAAAGGAATTTCCAATTAAGTGAGCTTATCCTTTTATAGCCATCAAATGTCCTACTCATTTAATTTCGGTCTTTCTGGGTCTGCCTCACCTCTTCATGTCTACAGTGACTGCCTGCGTGCTCTCCCCAAGTGTCAGCGACTTTCAACCGTGGTGTTTAGGTGTTTAGCACACTCTCCCTGTCATGGTTCTGTAGTCTTGCTCTAGCCATGGATGTTTCCCCCGTTTATAGCAAAGATATTCAAATATCTCTTAAAAATATATGAAGGTTAGGGCTGACAGGTGGTATGGTGGTTAAGGATGCTGGACTCCCCACATTGCTAACCACAGTTCAAGTCCAGGACCTGGTAACTTGCTTTCTCACTTTCTCTCTCCCTCTCTCTCTTGTCAAATTAAAATAAATAAATGAAATGAAATAAAACAATTCTTTAGGGAAAATATATGAATTTTTTTAAGATTTTTGCCATAGGGTACATGTGCTTGCAAGAGATAGACAGAGACAGTGAGAGGGAAGGCATGAATCACCCTCCCAGAGAGGATGGTCACACTGCAATTCCCTCTCCTCCATTCTCCTCTTAGGATTTTGGGGGCACACACACACACACACACACACACACACACACACATGCCTGGTGTGACTTTCAAGCTGCCAGGCCAAGGACGCAAACCATGATCAACCATGTGGGAGTCTAACACTTTAACCACCACACCACCTGCTGGCCCTTTTAACTTATTTAAATTTTGTAGCCATCTTCATAGGCTTGAGCCCTCTGCCCTATATCCTCTATCTTTCAAGATCAAGTGTTTGCCTTAAGAAGCACTAGAAACATGTAACACTTTCGTATTACTGCATTGTCTATTCTGGAAAGAGATGGAAACAGTGTACTCACGTCATATGGTATGTGCTAATTGGATAGTTTATTTGAACTAATATTTTTAATTAACTTTTCATGAATTTACTTCTTTTGCCAACTAGGTCGTCATTTTCTTAGGGTCAGATACTCAGTTTTATTCATCTCTACATCTACTTTTACCCCATGCCAAACTAATACCTTCCTTTGCACACAGAAAGTGATCCAAAAACACTCTGGAAATTCGGTTTGTTGATAATGGTTGTAACCGACATATATGAAAAGAGCTTTGTATGCCAGTCACTGTGGTGGGCCCTGAGTACTCACAAATGAACAAACAGCTCTTTCTCTTAAGGACGTACAGTTAATAACGATAGTAGAAAAGTGAAGAGCCAGTTACAGTCGATGAGAAAAAGAAATGCACATAGGGCAGAAGCTGTCAGGTGAGGGAATCCAGGGATGATCTCGCAGAAGAAATTTTGCTTGAGTTTGTGTCTGAGGGTATTAGCCTATTGAATGTTGGTTTGGTGGTTGGTGGTGGGGGCTAGGGAGCAGGAAAAGAAGTCATTTTTCAAAGCAGAACACGCAGTGTGTGTAACGGGATAGAGGGTGGTGTTAGAGCACCACTCGTTGAGAACGCTTGGAGCCTAGGTTCCGGAGGTGGAGGTGGTAGGCAGCTCCAGGAGTCAGAGGTAGCAAGGACCAGAAAGGAGAGAACTGTATTTGCCTAACTAGGAAATTTACCTTTTTTTTCTAAAAGTTATAAAAAGCCAAGAAAGTTGTTCAAACCAGGGAAATGTACAAGGAAATATCTTTAACTAAAGCAAAACAAAACAAAACAAAAATCTTGGTCCCAGGAGGTGGGGGGTGGGTAAAGGCACTGGACTCCCACATGGCCGACAAAGGTTCACATCCCAAACATGGTGCTTATTTTCTCCCTTTCCCTTTCTCTCTCTCTCTGGTGAAATTAAAAAATAATGATAACCAATATGTATGTTAATATTTTATATTAATTAATATTATTAACAAATGATAACAATTATCAAATGGTTTATTTATTAAATAAATAAGTTATTATTTTAAAAAATCTTAACTAATGATGGAGAAACTGAACCAAAGGAATTGAGACAACACTCAGGAAATTGCTTCAAAGCCTCTGTAGGAAATAGACCAGACAGAGAGAAAGAGGCTTGGAAAATGGTGGTGGGATGAAGAGGTAGACAAGTTAGACTGGTATCTATGACTTAAAACCAACAGGACTTGGTGACAACTGAATGTGAGACAGAGGAAAGGAGATTTGAGGATGACTCTCAGGTAGGTCCAAACAGAGGGTCTATCTATCACTGTAAACTCTGACTCTGTTATAGAAGGAAATTTAATTGATAACTTTTTTTTTTTTTTGGAGAGATTTTCACTATAGGGTACGTGCGCTTGCCAGACAGAGAGAGACAGAGAGACAGAAAGCGAGAAATCACTCCCCAGGGGGGATGGCCACGCCGCAATCCCTTCTCCTCCATTCTCCTCTCGGGATCTTGGGCACGTACGCACACGCGCCCGGCGTGAGTTTTAAGCCACCGGGTCCGGGACGTGAACCGCGGTCGACTACGTGGGAGTCCAGCAACATAGCCATTACACTAACTGCTGGTTCCCTAATTGATAACTTTTGATTAGACATCAAAATTGATGACTCTGTTATACTCTAACCTGTAATTATTGAAATGACTAAAGATGTCATCGTTTTTTCCTTTTCGAATCTGTTCACTAATTAGTTGCTAATGTACTTACTAACAGAAATGCTAGTAGTAATGATTATTAGGCCAAACTACTTTATTACTTGACTCAAATAGGAGAATAGCCTACAAATGCTAATTAATATTTAGCACTTAGACATTCAGATCCAAATTAAATCTGCATCCAAAAGATGAAATATAGAATTATTCAGCTGATGCTGAAAGCTACACATCATTTTGTGTTCATGATGCAGTTATCAGAAGTTTGCTTTCATTATTCTAATGAATGTATTTTCTTTCTCATATCAAATCTTCACAACTATCTGTATAGAATGTAAGAGTAAAGACTCATAAGTTGAACAACTTATATAGAATGAAACAGAAATCTAAATCTCTAGTCAGATAATATGTTTTAGGACCATATTGGACGCCTTCCCATTTGCAGAGATACTGTCAATGTCTATGTGAACCATATCCGAGGAAGAATACTTATTTAGAGCATTTTTTTTTTTCTTTTTTTGGAGAGGATTTTGCTATAGGGCGCGTGCGCTCGCCAGACAGACAGAGAGAGACAGAGAGATAGAAAGCAGGAAATCACCCCCCAGGGGGGATGGCCACGCCACAATCCCTTCTCCTCCATTCTCTTCTCGGGATCTTGGGCACGCACGCACACGCGCCCGGCGTGAGTTTAAGCCGCCGGGTCCGGGACTCGAACCGCGGTCGACTACATGGGAGTCCAGCGACATAGCCATTACGCTAACTGCTGTGACCTCTATTTAGAGCATTTTTAAAGGCAAGTATCTGCATACTTTTAAGAGGGCTTAAAATAATACTAATCACAAAGTCGCTCTGCCTTAAGCTACAAGGAGAGAACACAAGCTATGGGCCTGTTGGAAGGCATCAGTGTGGGCCTTGTGCTTTAGGGTTTTGTTAAGCTCAGAACAATTTAACTCTTGAGTGTGTATTCCTTTCTTTCAATTGCCCTTAGTCAAAATTAATAAACCCAGTGTTTTTGAATGATCTGGTTTTCTGAGGCTACTTTTCACATATGGCACCTGTGATGACTGCAGCTTTTTCTGACCTTTCAGAGCAAACTCGATTAAGTGGGAAGAATATTTAAAAGAGTAGTAGATTTACTGACTCATTTTTGAAATGTCTAATGGTGTTACACTAGCAGCCAGAACGGGAAAATACAATCATGGGGAGCATTCAGGAAGCTGAGATAGGAGCTGAATGCTGTGAAGGTAGGTGCTGGGTACCCACTCAGGTAGGGAGGCACAGCTGACAGGGGTTCGCACATGGAGGAGGGGAGAGCACATTTCTTCAAAGGGACAGTTCACACATTTAGGCAGTGAAAATAATGAAAATTAAGCTGCAAAGGCACAGAGGATGAGTGAGCGAATAATATTAAAATCCAATCTAAGAAGATGAAGTTTAGCAGTAAGATTTTTCAGTTTGCATAGACAGCTTTGTCTGTTTGAAAGAAAGTGCAGTGCTTTCGAATATTTTTACATTCTAGTTTGTAAGTTCTGGCCAAATTAAAGACATTTATTTACCTCACAAAGTAATCACGAAGTGGTTTCTGGAACAGATGCAATTTATCGCTTCAATATCATGGAATGGTATAACACACGCACACACACACACACTGCTTGTTGGTACTGTTATATTGCATGTTGCTTTTTATTTATTTTTGTTATGGAATTGTCACCCTCATTTTGACAATTTCTTTGTTACTATCGTATAAGTGCAGAGTAGATACAAACAATGAACAACAACCTAAGGCCAGAGAGCTAGGATACCTTTAAAGACCACTGCACATGAGCACTTAGGCCAGCCGTGGGGGCACAGTAGTAATGCAGCACTCCACGAAGCTGAGGTCGTATGGGAAGGTCCCAGTCCCTGTGTCCTAAGGCCTCCCTGTGCACATGAGCACATAGGCATTCTCTGATCCAGGCTGGGGTGGAATTGCAGTATAAAAACCCTTAGATCTCTCTGTGTCCCTTTCTCTCTCTCTCTTTTTGTTTTCTCCCTCTTTCGTAGAAGACATAATAAATAAATTTTAAAAAGTATCACTTGTATTCATTGTTCTATGTCATATTAACACAATGGCTCCTATTATATCTGTCAGTGGAGAGTTCCATCTTATTCTGAAATGTTTGATACTATAGTTGGAGTGTTTCTAATATGACAAAGTCTAGAGGTCTCGTTAGGTCATAAATGAATATTTTAGCTTTTCTAATCTCTCTCTACAAACTGCTATAGTCAAAAGTTTAACATTTAATTTACCATTTTTATATGAGGACGCCTAGTGTTGGAATGGAAGCCAGCCAAATCTCAAAGCTGTTTGAACTTATTTAATTGAGGACAGTCGTATTCTGTCCAAAAAAGAGAATGGCTTCCCCTCCCTTGCTTATCACTATTAAACACCTCATCTAGCATAGTATAGGCTGCCGATTAAGCACATCCAGATTCTCCTTGAGAGTAAGAAAAGCATTGGTAATTATATCAACTATTTGATCCCACTAAAATACTTACAAATTTAAAAAGTCTCTGAATAGTAGCTTCTCCTCATCACCCTATTTTTAAAGTTTCTAAGTTCTTAACTTGCTAACTTAAAAGCTGCTGTGTTTCCTGGGTCCAGGGGGCTATAATTTTGCTTATAGTCTGTGCTTAACTATTTCCTTCATTGGAATCTTCACTTCTAGTTCTTGCTGCCCACTCTCATAGCTGCTAGTCAGTTTTAAAAGTCACTGCAGCACCCTGTCCAAATACATTAACTATCAGCTTTATCATAAAAGACGGCAGTACCTTCTGACCTCCCTAAGTGGTCATTTCGTTTTAGGGAACTGTTCAGGCACCCAGAAGTTTTGCTCTCCTGTGTTTTAACCACACCACAGATTACATTTCAAGTGAAATGAAAAGTGAATCTCAAGGACTCTCAGGAATCCAAATGGAATTTGCATTGAGTCTTTGAAAGAAAGTGAAATCGCATTTTCTCAGTGAGGTAGCTATTTGAATTCCTGCCTTATATAAATACTGGAGGCTGACCCTCGTGTCCTCTAACATTAAAGTAAAAGAGGACACCGAGAAAGCGCTTTCCCTTTAAAAGCTGTAGCTGGTAATGAGAGTTAAATACTCCATTCTGTTTCATTTTATCTTTGGGAATGTTCAATAATGTTTAAAGATAGGTCATGCCGATGCCACTTACCACATCATTTGATTAAAATAGCTGTGATTCAGATTAAGCTATACACAATGACCAGCCTAAAATGATTAATACAAACGTATCTCTGAATTTAAACATTTAAAATGAGTGGCAAATTACCACATGAACAGCTTTAGGCAAACGATTTCACTAGAAGAAAGTATTTTTTTAAGTAACTGCTAGATCATGGGTAAGTTAATTAATCTTTTGCTGAAAGTACATTGTTGGTGATCTTTAAGGGTTATAACTTCTCTGGTATTGTTAAGTGAAATGCATTTCCAGCATATAAATTCAGCATATTTTACCAATCATGTCTATGTGCTTGAGATAATTTTTCTTTTTCTTTTTTTTTTGGGAGGGAGAGGTTTTTGCTATAGGGTGCGTGTGCTCGCCAGAAAGACAGAGAGAGACAGAGAGACAGAAAGCGAGAAATCACCCCCCAGGGCGGCGGTGGCCACTCCACAATCCCTTCTCCTCCATTCTCCTCTCAGTATCTTGGGCACACACGCACACATGCCCTGCGCGAGTTAAAGCCACTGGGTCCAGGACTCGAACTGCAGTTGACTACATGGGAGTCCAGTGACATAGCCATTATGCTAACTGCTGGTCCCTGCTTGAGATAATTTGACTCAATAGGTTCTACATTTCTATGCAATGGCAAGAGTAACTAAATACATAATGTATGTAATAATATTATACACACACACACACACACACACACACACACATATATAATGTCTGTGTGTGTATTTGACTGCTCCAGATATTGAAAATATGGATATACCAAGACTGGAAATGTTATTTAATTTTTTTAATCTACTCACCATAGCTAAAAAAATTAAAGCCATCCCTCAAAAAACTCTTAAGAAACAAGTACAGATCTTTAAACATATGTGAGTTATTTTAAATAAAACAGTTGCAGTAATTCATGAAAAGAAGAAGTAAAAACATAATTATGTTAGTATTAAAACTAGATATTCTATGGCTTTATTTACACAGATTGATTTAGATAATTTAAGTAAAAATAGTTTATTTTCTAGAATTACCCAATGACTTATTTCTGATTAGAATAAACTGCTTTAGATTTATTAGTCATTTTGTTATCCTCTATTTCATGCTGAAATACTTCACACAAATACATACATGCACAGGTAAAAACTGAAGCAAAAGTGCAGTTTACCTGGGGTTTACTACTTTGAGAACCTGACACACAACTGGAAGAAACCACCCAAGTATTACTGACTTGAGACTGTTAAGAAAATGGAAAAATAATATTTTTTTGAGAATGAATGAATGAATAAACCCATGACATGAGATATAAACTCATAATTACTATATATTTATTTTGGATGCCATGGGCTTCCAACAAATGGCTGTCTATTTTTTATTTTACTAAAAAAAAAAAAAAAAAAAAAAAAAAAAAAAATCCAGGGGCTGGCAGGTGGTGTGGTACTTAAGGTGGTACTTAAGGACACTGGACCACTGGACTCCCACATGGCCGACCATGGTTTGAATCCCAGACTGGTGGCTTTCTTTCTCACTTTTTTTCACTTTCTCTCTCACTCTTCTTGCTCTTTCTCCCTCTGGTCAGATTAAAAATAAATAAAGTTAAATAAAATGATTCTTTGAAAAAAATCCAACATAACACTATTATTACCATTGAGTCATTAAATTTATAAAATCAAATTTAAAAAATTGCAATATGAAGTATATTTAGCTATGATAAAAACTCGCAATGTTTGGGCCAGCCAGTATCATGGTAGTTAAGAGAGCTGAGGGCCAACTGCAAAGTTTGAGACCTAGAACCAGTAGCTTGAGAAACAAATCGTGTATGTGCGTGTGTGTGTGTGTGTGTGTGTGTGTGTGTCCAAAATCCCAAAAGGAGGGAGAAATGGAGGAGAAGAGATTGTAGCATGACCATCCCCTATGGGAAATGTTTCTCTCTTTCCCTCTCTGTGTCTCTCCTCTGGCAAGGACATGTGCCCTCTAGTAAATTTTTTTTTTTAAAGTCAGAATGTTGTCTTTATTTTTGTTTTTCTCTTATTTTGATGAAATTTTCATCAGCACCAATTATGTCTCTCTAATTCCATTTTGCAAAATCTCTTAATTAATTTTAAATAGCTACTTCTACAAGAACACAATGTGTGCAATTTTGATAACAATATCAAGTTCCTGCCAGTGGTTCACAAATGGGGGTGATTTTGCTCCCCAGGGGACATCTGCCAATATCTGGAAACATTCTGGGTTGTCATAACGACTGCTACTTGTGCCTCGGATGGAGGCCTGGGTGCTGATCCACGACTACCATGCAAGTGCAGTCCCTCACATAAGACGTATCTGGTCCACAAGGAAAACACTGACAATGTTAGGAAGCTCTTTCAGCCCCTTTGTAGAGTTTAACCTAAAGAACTGGTAAAAGCATGTAATTCAATTTGAGAAAGTAACAGTTTCTGTTCTGACTGGGCCTTCATTTCTCTGCTTTCTCCAGATTGTACTAAATTTACCTTGCAGCCATTGCTGATTTCCTTATCTACCTGAAGGGCCCTCCTGGATTACCATTAGCAGGAATTCCTTTTCTTTTTTATTTATTTATTTTTTTATTTTCTGGCTTATGCTTTAGTGTAAGGTTCCTTTTAAATAAAACCTCTACCCATAGCATTTGAGGGAGGCTTTGCTCCTCTCCAACATGTTCTGTAAAATAGAGGCTTTCCTCGTTTCCCTCCCATAAAAATTGTAGATGTATTTGCTACTACTAAGTGCTTATTGATTAGTTCTTCTCAAAATATGAACACTCTGAACACATTTGGTTTTAACAAATGGGGGTCTGAGGTGAAAATAGGTCTCCTGCATTCCCACAGGGCAGAAATGTGGTCCTGATCACTGCAGTGCACACCCTGGTCGGATGGTCCAGGGCTGATTCTGCTTAACCATTTCTTGCCCAGGAACTCGTGAGCTGTGCTAAGTAAGCTAGACTTGAAGCCATCTCACTCAAAGAAATTTACATAGGGAATCATCGTCAATATTTCATTTTTTTGATGTGAATATTTGTGTTCCTTACATAAATATCCATAAAGAACAAGGTAGGGAAAAGTGGAGTAACTCCAAATGGTAAAAATAGTTTTTTAAATCTGTTTTGTAAATCATATTATTTTTAATAGTATTTCCAATGAAACACCTCCTGCTTGTTTACCTTTGGCCATTACTTTACCTTTTATTAACAAAGCACATTTGAGAACGAGTATGTGTGAATGCATTTCCCTCTGCTATAGTGCAGAATTCCCTTTAAATCATTCTGCATACATTTGTAATTTGTAAAAAAAAAATAAATGGCATACTTTAACAGTTTTAGTTTCATCACACATGGAATAATCAGAAAAATGTAAAAATTCAAAAGTGAAATAATTTTAACCAATAAATAAATAAATAAATAAATGTCGCATATTAACTTTTAAAAATCACTCTTCCTACCTTTTGGGTTTGACTGTTTTTATTTTCCCTTTACATCCTGTGAAACACATGTATTATTCATTATTCACCTAGAGGGATGTAAATGGCTACAGAATAACTAAAAAATAAAAACCAAAACAACATTCGTTCCAATCCATAAAATGTTAGAAGGAAAATAGTATCTTGAAAATGAATCCCCAAAAGTTATTTATGCTCTGAGGCACAAATAATATCCAACAAATATTGTATATTTTATATTCCTGTTTATTCTGTTGTACAATTGAGAAGGACATCCAATTTAGTGAAGTATGTATCAGTTCTTTATATGCAGAATGATAACCAAAGAGACAGTGGTGTTCACAGCTATGAATTTCACCGTACAACCTAAAAGATTAAAGGCACATGCTTCCCTCGACTGTTTTTGTCTGAATTTTTTTCTTTTTTTTAAAAAAAGTACCTTTTGGGACCAGCAGTTGTCATAATGGCTATGTAGCTGGACTCCCACATAGTCAACTGCGGTTCGTGTCCTGGACCGATGGCTTAAACTCACACTAGGTGCATGTGCATGCATGCCCAAGATCCCAAGAGGAGAATGAAGGAGAAGGTATTGCGGCATAGCCATCCTCGCTGGGGGATGATTTCTCACTTTCTGTCTCTCTGTCTCTCTCTTTCTGGTCAGCACACACGCCCCATAGCAAAAACCTCTCAAAAAAAAAGAAAAAAGGTATTATGGAATAAAATAAAATAAAATAAAGGATTATGGACAGCAGAGCCATCCTTCCTGATATTACTGTAATTTGAATATCAGTTAATTAAGTCAGTGTGATAGAGACCCTAGAATAAGCTTGCCAACGTATTTCAAATATATGTATTTTTGCACATTTTAAATGCTTTCAAAAAACAACTAAAAGTTATTTCAAGAAAAGTCAACTCGAGTCTATAATGTGTTTTAGTTTTTAAGAAGCTGTCGTTTAAATGCATGACTTTAGGGATCAGAGGTCTCTGGCATTGTGATTGAGGCCAGTCCTGGAGCTGACCAGGAGCTGAGGCATTTGTGTTCTATGAGTATAAGGTGATGTTACGGCACGGATCAGTGGGCAGCAGGGCTGCAAAGGTAGGACGGTGGGGCCTAAGTGGAAAATCAAGCTTCAGTAATTTTATACTGATTACTTGGTAGAAAAGAGTCTACTTGGTGCCACATCTGATTTATAGAACAGATTGGAGTTGTAATGAGAGTCCAGATATAACTGACCTCTTTCAAAGAAAGTCGTAGTTGTATCCTTTTCTTGATATACTTCATGTGTGGATTCATGAATAAATGATCACTCTGCAGGCTTTCATTTTATTCTGCAGCTCATTCTTATGTTTATATATATTCAAGTTTCTCCATAGCAATACACAACCATAGAATCAAAGTATAATTTATTTTATTCTTTTACTGCTCCTTTTCCACCATATTTTTTTTGTTTAAAAAAAAAAGCCATTGTGTTATATTGTATATTCATTCTCATGACAACAATTCCAAGAAGAAAAATATGCTTAGAATGAACTCATTTCCATGGTATTCTCAAAATGAAAATTTCAAAGTGCTCAGATGTTGTCCTCAAAAAATACTAACAAATAAAAAAATCTGCTGACTGCTGTAAGGAGAATGGCACAACCCTTATTGCAGCATGTACTTATGACATTCAGTTATATTGAACTTTCGAGAGTCCAAATGTTTGCGGTATATTAAAATTCTGTTTTGTTCAGTTCAAAGAAGTGGGTTATAACTATGCAATTGCTTCAGGATTTTCTGAAATGAAATTTAAACCAAACCAATGTATAAAGAAAACTAATGTTTATCAAGGAAAACAAGATTTGAGAAAACTATTTTATATACCTCTGCTTAGACAATTATCTTAAACACGTTATTTTAATAGATTTAATTGTGTATATCAGAAGTGTCAACCTTCTGTCTGAACATCACATTTTCCTAATATATTGGTTAAGGGAAAAGAAATTAAGTCTCGTCTGGCAATGAACCTTTGAATATTTATTAATTATGACAAATCTATGCTTTTATGTAATTTTTAAAAATCTTTTATCATATCCTAAAATAGTGAGAGGATTTTAAACAGACCTTCCTGCGGCTTCTATCTCTAGTTCTATCCTCTTATGAATTCTGGAAGTAATGGACAAAGGTAATTGGATCCTCTTGCATCTGCACTCAGAAGTGCTTTCCTGGTCATCTATTTATCCAAGTGAATTTGTAAAAAATCTATTTATAAAGTGGCATAGATTAAGGCAGGAGCATTTGTGTTTAAGAATTATCAGGTAGTGACAGTGGGAGAATTTGTAGGCAAGCTAATTAATAATTAGGTCTACCTCTTAAGGCTTTCATGGGTATTGTCATTAATATTTAAATTATATATTAATATGCAAGACACTGAATAATATGTTATGAATTTGCTATTTTTCCTTGTATTTTAGATTCTATGAGACTTCATATTTTGCTAAAGTTCTAGAATAGAGCTTAAATTCTGCTTGTTGCTATATTTTAGTTGGGGATTTTTATTTGCTTTATTAGGTTTTTTTATAGTCTTTTGATAATGATATGTAACTGTTATGAAATAATTGGATGAATAATGTTTTGGCCTTTTCTAAAATATAGAGACTCCTAACCAACTACTTTGGTGGCTTAAAGAAAAAAGCAAAAACAAAAATAATACTGAAAACATTTATTTCAATAAAAAATTCCTTAGTTGCTCAACAATTCATATTTCATTATTTTATCCTCCCATTTCCTGATAATTCTTTTCTAGAAATTCCTAGAAACATTCATGTTTAAATTATTTGTGGTCTGCCTCAACGAAATTAAAGCAATTATGTCTATTCTGTTTTACTGTTTCATTATCTGTCCATTTTCATCCAAAAGATGTTACTGAGAGACATAAAATACCATGGTCAATGGCACCAGCAGTTAGCGTAATGGCTATGTCACTGGACTCCCATGTTGTCGACTGCAGTTTGAGTCCTGGACCTAGTGGCTTGAAACTCATGCCGGGCGCATGTGCTTGCATGCCCAAGATCCTGAGAGGAAGATGGAGGAGAAGGGATTGAGGCATGGCCATCCCCCCTGGGGGGTGATTTCTTGCTTTCTGTCTGTCTCTGTCTTTCTGGCAAGTGCACACACCCTATAGCAAAAACCTCTCCAAAAAAATAAATAAAAATACCACAGTCAATACATGAATTTTTTTATGGCTTTATAACTGTATTAGTTATCATTATGTTGTTGAACAGAAATATCTGAGACTGGGTAATTTATATAAAATAGAGATTTATTTGGCTCTTGTTTCTGGTGATTGAAAAGTCCAAAAACATAGAGCCAACATGTGGTGAGCCTCTAGAGCTACTTTACAACATGGCTGAGGGCAACCAGTCTGTGGGCACATGCAGAGAAAGAGAGAGAGGGGAAGATCAAACAGCATTCTCCACTTCCTCTATTTACCCCTCCTGTATTCCTAGCAGATGAATGGTACTCACCCACATTCCTCACTTTAATGTCTAACCACCTCACAGTGCCAGGAAACCCAAACCTCATCAAAAACAAAGCAATACATTGGGACAGTCAACATACATTATCATTGTAGTTTCTATCAAATGACTTAAGAATTGATCCTCAAATAAAAGAAGTAGAAGATTAGTCAATACTAACAGTCATAAGTTGTATAGGAACAGATATAACTATGGCGAATATAACTCGTGCTCCACAAACTCTGGGTTCCAAGAAATGTCCCATCATTCATTTTTCTCAAAATCAAATTTAATCTGATTCCAGAACTTTATCTTACTTAATTCTCTGGAAATTCTAGCTATTCTGATTTTCTCTTTCTCCCACCACCTGCTCCTGTTCATCCCGCCCTCTGAAGGTCCCAGGAATCTAATAGGTACATTTGAGCACTTCCACTAGTGCTAACTTTGGCTACATGACTACATGGGCTTCCTTTGCCCTCCTGAGCATGTAAATTCTTCTCAGTGCTTAATCCAAACATACTGGTATTCCATAACGGTATCCTCTACTTCCTGTCCTCTCCACGTGATGATATGAGGGGAGTTCGCAGGCCTGCATGACCTTCTGCCTTCTTCTTACTTCTGAGTAATGTAAGAAGTTCTCAAGTTCAAGCTCATAGTTCATCTCTTTTTCTTACCCACCTTCCACAGCCAGCCCCCTTCCTGCCAGGCTTAGTTTTATTCCAAAATGAATTTAGACTTTTATGAAGTTATTTTGTGTGTGTGTGTACACACATTATACAAAAATTTAATATTGAAAATAGCCCTGTGATGGAGTTATTGTTTGTTTAATTTTTTAAATTTTATTTTATTTTGCACTTTTTAAATTTCCATTTAATTGCTATACGTCTTTACAGTGTACCAAGTGTTTTTTCAACATACATGCAATGGGATGATTCTTTTCCTCTATTTTATGAATAGAAAAACTGAGAGCAGGACAAGTTGAGTAGCATGTCCATGGTCACACAGCTTAAACGTGGCAGAGTCCAGATTTGTTGAATGGGGTAAAAGCAAATACGAGAAGAAGAAATTTAGAAGGAAAAAAAACCAATACAAAAAAATAAACTAGTACTTTATTTTGCATTTATTACTAGTATTTGACCAATGCACCTAAGTCATGCATTTTCAGGCATGTGCTTGTAAAGGTGTAAGTTACATTTAATTCAAAGATGGTACCAGTAACCTGACAGGCCTAGGTTGTTGCTATACTCCTACCACCTACTACTTTTATTAGAGCCTATTTTTCCTGTCCCGATTCATACTAAAAATGTGAGAAAAACACATTTTGTGCCCTTCTGCCTTCCAACAGAAAGTAAATCACCTTTTGAAGAGTATCTAGGTAAGTAAAAGCTTTTGCTCCTCAACCAACTCATTTCAATTACTATTACTGGTCATAGCCATTTGTTTGCCAGGGGAATTCAATGGATTCAGCAGTTTTCCAGAGGCTATACTCGTATTCTACGTTGTAAAGCTAGCAAAGCACTTTCTCAGGGGACTTCTGTTGTAAAGGAATGTGCTGCTGGAAAACATTCACCATGAATCATCCATTTGTACCTGCAATATTTGGTAATGTAGCAATGACCAGTGTACTGTTGACCATGTAATAGACAAACAGAAGGGCTAAATAGCTGAAGGCAAAGCACATCAGGACGTAAATGTGCACAGTCTTCCACAGGGGAACATCACAGTGTAACTTTGGACCCTGCACATTTGAAGCGGGAAAACCATCTCATGAAAAAAAAATCGAAATGGAAGAAATTCAATCCAGTCACGTTACTTCACTTGAGCATAAACCTGGCTAAATTTTCCAGTCTTTTGAATTTTATATTACTTTATCAGGAATCTTCATGACACTGTTATACATAAACCTGTTTGATAATTATGTTTTGAAAGAATATCTAAATAAATCCGTGATGTTCTTTTAACTAGCAAAACAATAGACTCTGACTAATCTACATTAAGCTTCTCTAAGAAAATTACATGGTGTGTGTGAGTGTGCTTCTTGCTAATTAGGCTATTTTAAATAGAAAAATCCTTAAATATGCTTCTGGTTAGGTATATGAACAAGTGATTTTTAAATCCATTTTTCTAAAGCTGACATTTCTCTTTTGGTTTAGTACAGTGAATGTCCATATAAATATCACTTTCAGACATATGCCATTTTAATATATTAAATTGAACATATATTAGAATACATGAAAATCATTCATTTAACAAATATTTATTGTGTGCCTTAATATGTGCAAACATTACACAGGGTTCTAGGAATAAAAGAATTTTGCTTCTTATATTATTTCCTTAATTGTAGCCTTCTCGTCAGAAATCAAGAAAGTGTGGATTGTTAGTAGTCACAAAATTCACTAATAGTTACATATATATATATGTATGTATGTGTGTCTGAGTGTGTGTGTGTATGTATGTATATATATATATAATATATAAATATATAAATATATATATGTATGTATGTGTGTGTGAGTGTGTGTGTGTATGTATGTATATATATAATATATAAATTATATATATATATATATATATAATATCACTAACCTAAAAAGCCAAGGAATAAGGGACTCTCTCAATTGTCTGGATCCTAAATAAGTCCACAGAGTTGGGAATCTCAGCTCCAGATCACAGAGATTAAATCTTTTTTTGGGGGGGAGGACTATAAATATTAAACTTGGCTAAAAGACCTCTTCTTAGTATTCCAGTTCCTCTACTCCTTGAGTACTGTGAAGTGGCTGAGTGTTTACTTAAGCTATCAAATCTATATGGTACACGCAAATACATAGACTATGGAATCAAATAAACTTGAGTTCTAATATTAACTCCATTTGTAACTGGCAAGCATCTTGTCTTTCCTGAATACCATCTCTGAAATGAGGGTAATAATACATTTGCACTGGATTTGGAGAGATATAAATAAAATATTATATACAAAACATCTAACTTCTTTCAGTATACAGTGTTGGGATGGAGGAAAACATGCACTGAGTACCTCATTGTGTGTGTGTGTGTGTGTGTGTGTGTGTGTGCATGTATGTGTGTATAATGGCATATTGTAATAAAAAACAGGATGGTAAAGTACAATGTGCTACAAGAGAAATAAGGGGTTGAGGTCTAAATGTATTTTGAAAGATTCAAAAGGTATTTTCTTTTAATATATTACTTTTTAAAAATTTACATTTAAGGGGCTCACAGATGGCATATTGATTAGTCACTGGACTCCCATATGGCCAACAGCATTTCAAGTCCTGGACCCGGTGGCTTGAAACTCAAGTCCAATGCATTCTCCCCAAGATCCTGGGAGAATGGAAGAGAAGGGACTGCTGCATGGCCATCCCCACTAGGGGATGATTTCTCACTTTCCCTCTCACTGTCTCTGTCTCTCTTTCTTTACAACCGAGTGCACGCACCCTAAGACAAAAACATCTTAAAAATAAATAAATAAAATCTACATTTAATCACTGTACATCTTTATAGCATACAAAGTGTTTTTCCCAGCACGAATACAGAACATATTAGTCAAGTCAAAGATATTACCATAAACATTATCAAGAGATAATTTTATTTTTTATGTCTGTTAAATGGATCTCTTTTTTTCCCCCCTAATCCTCTGCCTCCCACCCCCTTATTTCCCACTCCTCCTTATATTGTCTCTAGTATCTATAGTTGCCTTCCCTGCTATTATATCTTCTAGTCTTTCAGTTTCTGCCAAAGAGTGCATTCAGTGTATATTAAGGGGAGACATACAACGCCTGTCTTTCATAGTCTGACTTGCTTTGCTTAATATTAGATTTTCCATTTCGCTTATTTTGTACCAAATATCAAGGTCTCATTGATTTTTATGGCTGAGTGGTATTCCATAATATATTTGTGGCACAGTTTTTAAGGTCATTCATTTGTTCTGGAACATTTGGGTAGATTCCATGTCTTAGTAATTGTGAATAATGCTGCAATAAACATGGATGTACAAATGTTTCTCCAGTTAAGTGTTTTTCTATCCTTTGAGTAAATACCCAGGAGTAGGATTGCAGAGTCGTATGATAGCTGTTTTTAGGTTTTTGAGGAACCTCCACGTTGTTCTCCACAGTGGTTGTACTAATTTAAATCCCCAATAACAGTGTAGGAGTGTTTCCTTCTCACCACAGTCTTGCCAGTCTTGCCAGCACTCATCATTCTTCATTCTTAGCCATTCTGATTAGGGTTAAGTGGTATCTTATTGTGGTTTTGATTTACATTTACCTTGTAATAAGAGATTTCGAGCATTTTTTCCACATGCTTTTTGGTTTTTTGTGTGTCTTCCTTGAGGAGTTGTCTGTTTAGCTCGTTTGTCCATCTTTTAATCAGATTGATTATTTTTTGTGGTTAAGCTGCCTGATTTCCCTGTATGTCCTGGTTACTAATCCCTTATTTGAGTCATAGTTTGCAAATATATTCTCCTACTCTGTGGGTTGTCTCTTCACTCTTCTGTCTCTATTGCTTTGCAGATGCTTTTTAGTCTAATGTAGTTTACTTGTCTATTATTCAGATTAGTGCCTGTGCTTTGGGGGTCTTATTTAGGAAGTCTTTGCCTACTCCTATGTCTCCAAGAGTTTCACCTGTGTTTTCTACCAGCAGTTTTACAGGTTCACATTTCTTGTTCTGATCTTTGATCCATTTTTAGTTGGTTTTTGTTAATTGTGAGAAATACGGGTCTAATTTCTTTTTTCTGCTGGTGGATATCCAGTTCTTCCAGCACTGTTTGCTAAAGAAATTTTCCTTTCCCCACTGGACTGTCTTGTGCTTTTTGTCAAAAATCGGTTGGCTGTATGTTTTAGGGTTCATTTCTGTGTTCTCTATTGTTTTCTGTTGGTCTACATGCCTATTTTTGTGCCAGTACCATGCTGTTTTGATTATCACAGCTTTGTAATATATTTTGAAGTCAGATAAGTGAGATGCCTCCTACCTTATTCTTTTGTACAGTATTGTTTTGGATCTACGGGGTATTTTATAATTCCAAAGAAATTTTTTTATTGTTTTCTCTATTTCTGTGAAGAATATCTCTGGTAATTTTATTGGAATTGCTTTAAATTTATAAAGTAATTTAAATAGAGTTGACATTTTGATTATATGAATTCTTCCAATCCAGGAACTTAGAATATTTTTCCACTTTTGTGTATCATTTTCAATTTCTTTCTTTTTGTTTTTTTCTTTGTACTTCATAGTTTTTCTTGTGGTGGTGTTTCACTTTTTTGGTCAGGTTTATTCTTTGGTGTGTCATTTTGTTGTTCTTGTGGCTATTGTAAGTGGGATTCTTTTGTTCAAGTCGACTTCAGTCTGTCCATTGTTGGTATATAAAAGTGCTGTAGATTTTCCTGTGTTGATTTTGTATCCCACCACTTCATTGTATTCATTTATCACTTCCAGGCATTTATTTTATAGTTTCTTTTTGATATTTTTATGTATATAATCATGGCACTTGCAAATAGAGATCATTTAACTTCTTTTCCTATTTGAATGCCTTTTATCTTACTTTATTGTCAAAAGGCATTAAAAAAAATGAAAAGAAGGCCTAGATGACAAGTAGTATTACCTGGGGACCCGCCCTGCAGCACAGCAGTTAGGCACTGTACAGAGGAAGCTGGATCTCATGTGACTGACTTCAGTTTGAGCTCCAGCCCAAAAGTATTATTCTGAGTATGTGGGCGTATGTTTAGGATCCTGATGTGACAATTTGGGGGAGAAGGACTGAGGCATGACCAGATCCCATTGGGGAGTAGTATCTCTCTCTTTTTCTCTCCCTCTTTCTGTCTCTCATGTGCACCTATTATTAGCCATCTAGTAGTAGATAAAAGAGATAACTAATTAATTTTTTAAAATACATTTAAAAAAAACTCATCAGAGAAATATTTGGAGAAATGCTGGAAAGAGTTTGGTTCTTCAAGGATTTGAAATTCAAAGGTCTGGTGAGGACGAGCATGGGATATGGAATACATTAGGCCTCATTTGGAGAGTAATTACATAGTTTACATTCCCAGTTAGAAACTTTAAGAATGAAGGTAATCGGGAGGAGATAATATTAATCATGATATAGGAACAGCAGGCATAAACTGAAACTGTCCTGAGCACACCGGGCTGCATCAATACTCAACTAATTGTTCACATTAACGAGTTAGGATTTCATGCCGAGTGTAGTGGAAAAACCACTAAAGGGCATTAAATGGGGCCAGCAGGTGGTGTGGTGGTTAAAGCTCTGGACTCCCACATGGTCAACCATGGTTTGAGTCCCAGACCTGGCCGCTCGCTTTCTCACTTTTTCTCTCTTTCTGTCTCTCTCTGGGGAGCACACATGCCCGATAGCAAATGAAATAATAACAATAATCAATAAAATTAAATAAATTAATTTCTTTTTTTAAAAAAATAGAGGTTGACATTATCTGATTTATATCTTATTAAAAACTACCTATTTTAGTGGTCTTAACAATTCTGATTAGGGAACAGCAGTTGGTGTAATGGCTATGTCGCTGGACTCCCATGTAGTCAACTGTGGTTCAAGTCCTGGACCCAGTGGCTAAAACTCATGCTGGGCGTGTGTTCATGGTTGCCCAAGATCACGAGAGGAGAATGAAGAAGGAGGGATTGTGGCATTGCCATCCCCCCTGGGGGATGATTTCTCACTTTCTGTCTCTCTGTCTCTGTCTTTCTGGCGAGCTCACGCGCCCCTATAGCAAAAAACTTTCAAAAAAAAAATAAACTCTAAGATTATATTTCTTCTAGTATAAATAAATTAGGAAAGCCAGTTTGAACACATATTTTAGCCAACACTGGACTTCTTTGAAATTAAAACTTATGAATGAAATAAATAGGGAAGAAAGAAGATAGTATAAGGATGTGGAAGTGCTTTTGCTGTTGCCCATTATTTGCATATGCTTCCAAAATCAGTTGCTCAGGGTCAATATTATCTACCATTCCTTCTACTTCCACTCTCTCATATTTTTGTCCCTTTGTACTGAAGTGTGTGGTTCCACTGTTCATCACATGACTTCATGAAAATAATGAATGCAATAATAAGAGGTAATATTGATCACCAGAAAACATGCTATGGACTTCACATTCATTCTGTCATTTAATTATTAAATTATGAGATAGATATTATCAACCCTATTTATAGATAAGAAAATCAGACTTTAACAGGGTTAGGTGCCATGGCCAACTTTACATAACTAGTAAGTTAAAACTTGAAATTCAATCCAGATTAGATTGTCTGATGGCAGAGTCAGTGAGACATTGACTACTCCGAACACTGTTTTGCTAATGCAGTGAGAGTGAAAAGGTGAAAAGATTAAATTCTACTTGATAAGTTTCATGTAGCAAGCCTTGTTTCTATGCCAGCTCTATGTGTGAACAATATTTTGAGAGATTCAGCTATGCTGAGATATCACTGTCATTATTGTTTATAACTAATAATGTTGATACTTTACAAGTGGAAGTGGTACAGTGGTACTATGTTTGTATTGTTTGTTTTAATCATGTAACTATTGCTGTATTTTTAAAGACTATGGTTCTAACTCTGGAATAGCTCTTATGCTTAATGTAATGAGATGAATATATTCCATGGGTTGAATGAAATATGAAATTCGGCCATATTTTAAGCATAATATCCCCAACAGTAGTGAGCAATTTATTATTACAAGTCACTCTACCTTTGTTGAAAAAGAAAAAAATATTAAATTAGGAAAATTGTTATTTGAAAACTTACCATAAGAAAGTTTTAAATTCTCTTGTGTAGAGGCGAGAGCTCATTGATTATTTTAGAAATTATTTTGATAATGATTATGTAATTAGGAACTTAACATTTCTCCTGAAATCTGTTTTACTCTTATCTTTTTATTTTTTTGCTTTAAGTGGTAGAGGGTAAGTTATTCTAAAAATTCAAGATAATTTTAAAATTCCACCTATTTTTTGTAATAATACAAAGACTATTAAAAGTGGTGAAGTATATGTTTTTAGTGTATAATATTCAGGCTATTGACAGACCATGGATTGATAAAGAAAGCAGTAAAATTGACAACCTTCTTAATTTTGATATTCGTTATCTTCGTTTTACACGTGGTGAACATTTTGAAATCTTGTTCTTCAGCTTCTTAGTGGAATATGCATGATTAGATTTTCCATTTGTGAAAAAAAATTCAACGTTACAAAAAGAGTGCACATTTAGGAAAATTTTTAAATTAAATTATCTTTTCTCACCATTATCAGAACACCAAATGGATTGTTTTCAAATGAAATTTTTCCTAATGGATCTTTTTCTATATTAATAAACTAATATTGTGGTAAAATATATTTTATATAATAAATAGAATGTCCCTCACATAAACGTTGGAATCATTTCTATTTATTACACTAGAATGACATAGAGACCTGCCAAGTAAGCATGGTTTTAAATGTATTAAGTAGTGTTTGCTGCATAGCATATGCCTCTGGGAAGAATTAATACATCTATCCCTCCATACAAAGTCACTTGTTTCGTGTGGGTTTGATGTTATTCCTAACCAAAGCAATGAGATACGTTAATTGACCTAAGTCACAGCCACCTTATTGGGGTAGGCATATGACCTAAGTCTGTGCAATCAAAACATAACTCATGGCGTTTTCTAATGCAAAGTATTTGTCCTTTATTTTGGCATGACTAAGACAATGTATAGTCCTGGTTGCTGCCAGCAGTCATCTTCTGACCTCAGGGAGTCAGCACTAGGGTAGAATCAAGTACAGAAGCCACGTGGAGAAAGAACAAAAGCATATCCTTGGTGATGTTGTGAAGGTTCTGACTCAAGCCACACCTAAATTTACTACTATTGCTTGATTCTTCAACTATGTAATTGACATGCTTTTTCTATTGTTTAGGTGAATTTGAGTTTGGTTTTCTGGAACATGAAAACAACATCATTGTAATTGTCACACTAGATTACTTTTAGCAAAAAAAGATGATTTGACCTCAGACAAATTTGACCTCAGACCTGCTTTGTGAAAAGAAGAATTAAACACTCAAGCACTTAAGGCGAATGATGACCAAAACCCTTTATATGACAACTGATAGAAAATATGAAAGAATTACTTTCTATTTGGGTGATATGAGTTGGGGTATAAGTTATTTTCAATTGATGTGGAATAATCATTTTTAGTTTTATTGACTTAGAATCCTTTTATGGATGGGAACTATGTAATCTTTCAGAGGCAGAAATCTCCTGATAGTGAATGGGAACTGTGAGATTTAGGGAACAGGCTAAGCTATACTAATGAGCAGATATGAAAATTCAGGGACTCAAACAAAGAAGTTTTCTTTCTTGGCTTTAATGTTTATTTATTTATTTATTTATTTATTCCTTGCAAAAGAGAGAGAGAGGCACCCGTGACAGTGTCTTCATTCCATGACCCTCTCAGCCTACCCAGCCAAATCATGGGCACGTGTGTGTACCCTGGCAGGTACAGGGAGACCTCAGAACACAAACCCAGGGCATTCCCATAGACTCTCAGCATCGCAGAGCTGTGTTACCACGGCAGCCCTTCTTTGCATTTCTTAACAGTCCTTGGGCAGACGGGCAGTTTAGAGACAGTATGGGACCGCTAAGACTCCTCTCTCCCCACCAGTGACTAGAGAGTGATACTTGGTCATCTTCTACTTGGCTTCCACCTCTGTAAAGACAATACGGCCTGGTTACACTTTCCCATTAGAAAGGGGAAAATAAAAAAATGGAGTAAAGTTTATTTATTTTTATTTATTTATTTATTATCATCATAATCTTGTTTATATTACATTGAATCACATATAACTTTACAGTGTATTACTAAAGTTTCTTTCTTAAGAAACTATTTTATATTATTTTCACTCACATAATATTAACCAAAACAGTCAAAATCAAAGAACTCACTTAAATGCCAGAAAGAATGTGGAATGTACTTTTTTTTTTCTTTTTCACCCTTTATATTTAATAATCCTACATCTTTAGAGCATAAAGTATGATTTTTTTTCAAAGTAGACATACATTACATATCATTCAAGTCAAAGATGAACCATATACATCATCTTCAACAGATAAGTTCCCATTCTTGCATCTGTAAAGTGCTTTTCTTTCCCTTGGCCTATCTCTCCTAACCCTCCACTGTCTACGCACTTCAGTAGTCTCTGGGTTCCACACTTGTGGTCCTCTCTGCTATGATTTCTTCCAATCTCTCAGTGTCTGTCATAAAGGGCAGTTGGTATTGAGGACGGACGCTCAGCTCTTTAAGGCCCTAATGTTATAGAGATGAAAGCAATGGGGACAATTTAATACTATGTTGCAAGCACATTTCTCCATGTTTCCATAACATTAATATAAGAAAATATTCTTTTTTATACAAATGCATATCTATAAATCCATATGTATCTGTGTATGTATGTGGGGGGGGGGAGGCTGTGAGTATGAATTTCTCCGGTTATTTCATATAGTAATACTTTTTCTAATTCTCATGTGATTTTACAGATTAATAGAAATTCAAGTTCTAAAAAGTAAAATAAATGAAGTTATCATTGGTAGTCATAGTAGAATGTATAATTGCAGCTACTTTATAATTCCTAGTAAATTAATGGTAAAGTTTTTTCCACTTGAGTGGATTGTAAATATTTACACAAAATGACTAAGTATATTAACACGTTACCTAAGTCCAAATTTTATCACTTGTTACAACATTTCTTGGCCTAAAAATGTGAGAAGGATAAACTTACATGATTTAGGCTATTAGTCAATTATTTTGCTTCTGGGAAGTTATTTATTCAAAGCCTTTTTATGAGTAGCCGTGGGTATAATTTTTATCTTTATGACTTTTTCTAATAATGTTTTGCAGTATCAAATAATTGAAAGACTTTAGATCTGATTTAGACAGACATTAATCATGTCACCTGAGTCAGCCTGGGTGACTGAGTTTACACAGCATGGAGTTTTCTTTCAAGTGCATATTAAAGCAGAGATTTGCATTTTCTAGTTTCTTGTGTTCTCAGAGTTGAAATGTGAACCCAGATAAAAATTTCTGGTACCCAGTGTAGTGAACCAACCAAAAATTAAATTCTGGAAGGAAAAAGTGGAATATCCTATTAGCATCTGGTATGGCTAATAATTTTTAAGCCACTATTTCCTGAATACTCACTCTGTTCCAAGCACTATCCCAAGTGCTTCACTTTGAAGTCCTATAATAGTCCTAAGTAAATGCTATCAACATTTTACAGATAAGAAACCCGAATTTGGGAAAAGAAATGGAATGGATCAAGACAAGACTAAGGTTTTCCTTATGTTACTCTGATTCCAGACCATTGAAGATTATGTAAATCTTGTTCACATAAAGTAAAAATAGGTGCATCAGTTAGGGTTCTCCAGAGAAACTGAACCACTTTTAGATACACACACGCGCGCACACACACACACACACACACACACACATACACGGATTTGTTTGAAGGAATTGACTGGCATGTTTATGGAGGCTGGTCCATCTGAAATTTGTAGAAGAGGTGGTGATGCTGGGAAGTCAGGTAAGAATTGATGTTTCAGTCCTGAGCCCAAAATACGTATAGCAGGCCAGCAGACTGGTAAACTCAGGTAGGATTTCCATGTTACAGTCTTGAAGTAGAATGATTTCTTCACCAGGAAACCTCAGGTTTTGTTCTTACATCCTTCAACTGGTTAGATAATGCTCATCCACATGATGGAGGGTAATCTGATTTACTTATAGTCAAGTGATTATAAATATTAATCATGTCTACAATTCACCCGCACAGCAACATCTAGACTAGCGTTTGACCGGACAACTGAGCATTGTTGAGTAGTCAAGCTGACACATAAAATTGACCGTCACAATGGGTTTTCAAGTGACACCTCACACACATCTGCTTGTCCTCTTAAACTTCCTTTCATGCAATGACACAAAACTAAAACTAAATTAGAGAAACTATTCAGGCTTCCTGCAATTTGGATATAGCTATGAGGAGACTGGACATGAAGGTCCTTTATCAAGACACAAGTAGGTTTCAAAGTGTGAAATAAAATGTTCTTTGGTGAATTCCCATGTAAGACATAAAAAGGTCAGGAAAAATAGGGGATTGTGGGTGCTTATTTCTACTGATTGCAGTAAAAAGTGAAGGCAAATTTTTGCCAAAGGTGGTATTAAGTAGGTATAGTTTCTGAAAGAGCTAGTACTAAAAAACAGCTGTGCCTTCTTTAAGGATAATGCTGTTAGGGTGAAGTAAGGTGTATGGTTTTCAAAAGAAAATGTTATTAACAAACCTGTTGTCCTTGGGCAGGTGGCTGAATGCCTGGGGCAGAGCTTGGTGAAAACACATTACGGCAATGGGCAAGCTGGGCTTACTAATGTGCCTGGCTGATATACATGCTTCATTAGTGCCTGCCTAGGGGGGACTCAGGGTTGCGAGCCTGGCCCTTGACTGGTGGGCCTCTGTGCTGCCAGCTTCTTAGCTGTCCCTTTTCTCCAGCTGAGCAGTGCTGACTTCACAAGTGAAAGCCCTGGGGATACTTGCTCTACATCCCACCATTATATTTTTTCCCTCATTATAAAAGTAATATATGTTCCCTGAATAAAAAAGTAGAAAAAAAAAAAAAAGACCAAAAAGTATCTGTAATCCCACCATCTATGTTGATCCATATTCTTTAACAATCTTTGAAATTTTGTAAGTAAGTTAATGTGGATTTAGCTATGGACAAAGAGAATATAGTTACAAAAATAAGTTAAGGCTTTCCACTGTATTTACACCTTGCCTTTTCATTTATTATATCATTAATATTGTTTCTTGTCAATAGACGTTCAAGAAGTGTCATTAAGACTGCATAGAATTTCATTATATTTACATTCTAGGCCGTAGTTGTTGAAGTAAAGTGTATAATCCACTAATAAAGTGTAAAGTATGTTATTCCAGTAGAACACACATTCCTGAGATTCTTGTGGTTCTCTGGCTTCCAGGCATATGTTAACTTTTTCTTCTGTCTTTAAGCAGGATTGGAACAAAATGTACAATAGTGCATTCTTTTTTTTTTTTTTTTTTTAGAGAGAGAGAGAGATTTTGCTATAGGGCACATGTACTTGCCAGAGAGAAGCAGAGAGACAGAAGGTGAGAAATAATACCCCCTACTCCAGGGATGGCCACACCACAATCCCTTCTCCTCCATTCTCCTCTCTGGATTTTAGGCATGCATGCACATGCTCCCAGTGTTGTTTTAAGCCACCAGGTCTGTGACTCGAACCACAGTTAACTACATGATAGTCCAGCAATGTAATCATTATGTCATCTGCTAGCCCCGCAATAGTACGTTCTAAATCACCACCCTCTACTAAGCATTATCAGAGCTATATTACAGTAAGCCAAATTCTTGGAGGCAATAGGTAATACTAAAGAAGTAAACGTAACTTTAAAATTTAATTATCTCAACAACTAAAGAAATAAGAGTGATGAATCAAGGACAGCTTATTTTTAAATTTTTCATTATATTGAGCTTTAAGGCAGCAGGCTCCAAACCCAGGACAAACAATCGATGCCCTCTAACTATTGTCTTGTCATCTTGTGTCTGAGTATGTTATGTTTTATTGAATTAGATTAAAATTAAGTTCAGGATCTTATTATGCAATGGTCTACAAAGAACACATTTCTTTTTAAAACTACTGTCTATTTTATGAATTGCTAATATCCACAGTGTAAAGCTGTATAATTCATTGCTAGAATAACTGTCTTCAAATATGTAAAGATAACAGCATTGTCTGATTTCAACATTACAGTTTTCCTTCCCTGTTTCCTGACTTTCTACCAATACATGCATTTTCCAAAGTCACAAAGATAACAGCACAATTAACACTTGAGGCCCAAATCTACATAATATAACAATAACTGCTCTGTTCAGATAGTTAGGGGTTTCTGGAGACTTGGGCTGGCTCTGTTACCAATCAAGTTGAGAAAGTAGCTAGTTCCCAGGTTTATCACCTGAAAAAGGAGGTGGCTGAATTATTATAAATGAGCATTGAGATCCTTCCAAATATAATATATTTCTGGTAAATGATCCTTAGTGGAAATCAGAAGACTCTTCTAATTCACACATTGATGATCGAGTACAATTAGAATCTTAGGATTCTGTAGAGGTCAGAGTCAAAACGCCAAGAAAATTGTACTCTAGCAAGTTGAATATATGGTATTAAGTAAGTTTTTGAAACAACTGGGCTGAATTTGGAAAAGAGACTCCCAAAGCCTTAATACAGAACTTAGCCAGTCAAGTGGCCAACTAATGTACGTGTTATAGTCAAGAAGCTACGTGCAAGAGAGAAAGTCTCAGACTATCAAAGACCCAGGTACAATCTGTACTGACAGAATGGATGTCTGGCACCCTGCTTCCTTCTCATTTTCCCCAGTTTTAAATTCAGGCCTCACGTAAGTTTATTTAATTGGTGAAACCTAAATTACATTCAGATCCTTAGTTAGCTGCAAGGGGCTCTGAGACATAATATATTTTAGATTCCAGCCGCTATAGTAAAGGGCATCACACCAGACAGAAGGCTGGGTTACAAATGAGGGCAATCAGGGCCAGCAGGGGATGAGCTGATTGGGGAGACAAGATCTCACATGACCAACTTCGCAGTTCAAGTCCCGGATCTGGCAGCTTGAACAATACACCGAGCACGTGTGCGTGTGCACCCAAAATCCTGAAAGGAAAATGGAGGAAAAGAGATTGTAGTGTGGCCATTCCTCTTGGGGGAGCTGTCTCCTATCCCTCTCATCTCTCTCTCTGTATATCTCCTATAAGCAAACACACCCTGTAGCAAATTAAAAAAAAAAAAGTTAAGACAATCAGATTATACCCCCCAAATGTTATAAGTATTAGATTAGTATCAGAAACCCATTAAGAGCCACTGTTTTATCAAAAAAGAAAAATGTTTCTATGTGTTAGTAAGTACATAGACTTTTTAAAAAGCAGAAACATATCACTGTATAAAGTTTTGAAAATGATTATTTAATAATTAATAACCAAATTTATAACTGACCTAGCTGTAATAAAATTACTTTCCTATAACTATATTCTAAATATTGTTCTTTTTCCTAGTTTCTTAGTATATGATAAATATTTCCCAAAAGAATATGAGTTAAACTATGATTTTGATCATGTTTTATTTCACTCAAAAATAATTATGGCTGCTATTGTGATGGATACAAACTGATGCTTTACATTGCAGACTTCTCAATGCTAACATTACCTTTTAGTAGTACTTGAGTCCACATGCCATTACCCTCCTGCCAGGGAATCCCTGTCATAGAAAACATCTGATCTAACTAGAACTTAGAAAGTATTGATAATCATGATTTCTGCGTCTAGGTGTACTTCAAGGTTATTTCAGAGAGAGTGTTAAGTGACTGATTCTGAGTAAATTTATCAGTCTATGATGAAACATTAGATGAATATAAAGAATTATTCATTGATTCATTCAGTAAGTATTTACTTGCATCTCCTATATGTGAGACACATAGTAGTGGTTTGGAATATATCAGTGAGAAAAATAGACAAAGATTCTCACCCTCATGGGGCATGAATTCTAATATGGACAGACAAATAATATACAAGAAATTCAATAAATAAATTATAGTATCGAAGGTAATTAGGTTTTGAAAAAAACACAAAGTAGAGTAAGATGATGTGTGGATTGTGGTGGATTAGGTCTGTGTAAACATCACCAGAAATGAGAATTGAGAAAAGTCTTGAAGGGGTTGAGAAAGTTTACTCTTATGATAATCCGGAGAAAGAGAATTTTGGGCAGAAAAAAACAGCTGGAAACAAAGGCACTAAGTTGGAGAGTAACAGGCTTGCACAAGGAGGACCAAAGAGATGATGTAACAGGAGGTGAGCTTGGAGAGCTCTGAAGGTCACACGATGCAGGACCTCATAGGCGATTGCAAGACTTGGGAATTGGCTCTCAGAAAAGGAGAAGTCACTTCAGGGTTCTGAACGAAAGAGTGATATACACTTATATTTTAACAGGCTCTCACAGTAGCTATTATGTTGGCAACAGGCTGGTAAAGGCAGAAGCAGAGAGACCAAATAGAGTTCATTGAGGAGCCAAGTAAGAGATGACCATGTCTTCATCAAGATAATAGCCATGAGGATAGTGAGAAGTAGTCCGATTTTGGATAGAGTTTAAAAGGTTAATATAAGAATGTATTTAAGAATAACTTCAAAGACTTTGGTCTAAGCTACTGAAAGAATATATTTGCCATTGAGATGGAAAAAATTCTAAGTGGGTCAGATTTGTAGGTAGGAATGAGAGTTCACCACCGTTTTGATAAAAGTTGGAGGATTTGTGTTGCAGTGCTTCTCAAGTGTGGTCTCTGGACCATCAGCATCAGCGTCACCTGAGAAGCCTAGCAATTTATACTGCTGGGCTCCATCCTAGACATATTTAATAAAAAATTCCAGCATGGAACCCAGTAGTCTGTGCTTTAATCTGCATCCCAGTTCATTCTGGTGCACCACTCAAGTTTGGGAAACACAGTATTTCATCTTTGAGGTCTAAGGACCAGGGATTACAGCTTCAGAATGGCAACACTGTGAGTTTTGGAGTTAGAAGACTTGGATTCTAACTGACACACTTGGGAAAGATGATCCCTCTACCTAAGACTATCTTGATAAAACTTTAAAGGATGGTTAATAACAACATCTATACCACTAGATTGACATGAGGAGTGAGATCAGTGTAGGTTAAGAACCCTGTGCAAATTAAGCACCTTATCAATATTGAGAATGGAGATAGGATGCTGGAGATGGAGATGGTTCAACACAACCTGCCTATTTTTTTTCTAATATCCTCTCACTTTCAAGAGGAAGTAATAATAATGACACAGAAAATCAGATTTTTTCCTTGAAGTTTTGTAAGGCCTTTAATACCAGGTAATAAAGATTTCCACCTATCAGATAGCAGATTGATGATGCTACTTCTATGACTTAGTAGAAGGATTGGCTATTTGAATTTATTATTTTCTTCACTTGGATGTAGAAAGAGAAGTATGTATTTTTACTATGAAGTAGAAGAAACTATTTTAATATTAATATGTTTCTTCACATTTATGAAGTTATCTCTTACATCTGTTTAAATTTAATTTGCAATCTCTTGGGGATTTTTTGTTGTTCACTTATTTGTTTTTACTTCACGGAGTAGACTATGACATCCATGAGTATTACAGAAGTCTGCAGATAAGTTAAAAATAAATGGAGATATAGTCTTGGAACAATTTCTCCAGGAAAACTCATTATTCTTTCATTTTGTTACAAGAAAAGATGTTTAAGATATTTGCTAAGACCAAGTCTATGTGGTGACAAAGCAATGTTTTAAGGTCTAAAAAATGTTTTAAATGGCATGAGATTTTATATTCAAGCTCATTAACCAAGCCTCCCTTTGGCCATGTTTTAGCAAAAAAAATATTTTTGAAGCCAATTTTGTTCTGCCATACTGAATTCCAGACAAAAGTGTCAGCTAATAGTTAGCCATGCTGATCATCATTATCCTTAGTTTCTGACTGAGGAGCCATTATCGTCTACCTAGAAATGAATAAATTTGCACAATATGGACTAACATCAGCGAACTGGGAAATTATAAATTAACTACCATTTTGAATTTTTATGCATCCATTAGAGAATGAAGGTGTGTATGTGTGTGTGTGTAGTGTGCATGCAATATTAGAAAAAAAATAGAGCTTTCTGCCTGTTGTAGAGAACTTTCCTTCCTGCTTCTGAAATTTTCTAAAAATATTCTTGCAGATTGTTCAGCATTAATTCAGCAAATACATGCTGAATACCTATTATGTGCCTGACACCATTCTAGATGCTGGGATTATAGAAATAAATAGACAAACATCCTCATTGTCCTGCAAGTTATATTCTAGTGGATGGAAGCTGACAGCGAACAAGATCAGTAGATTATGTAATCTGTAGGATGCATCTGCTCTGTAATAAAAGCTGTGTAGAATGTATTATTAATGGGGAGATAAGAGGAAGACAATTTTACATAGAGTGCTTATGCAAGGAATCAGAATGTAATATTTGCATGTAGACCTTGTGGGAGACAGGTAGGGAGCCATATAGATATTTGGGGAAGGGAGTTCTGTGAAGAGAGACTGCAAAAGCCTAGGGTAGGAGCAAATATGACTTTTTCTAAGAGCAGCGAAGTGTCCAATGTGCCAGAAAGGAGTGATAGATATTTAATAAAAGAGGACAATAAGATGCAAAATAAATATACTAAGTAAGGACTAAGTAATTAGTAACTTTTTAGTGTGTAAAGGAGAACCAGTTAGAGGATATGGGACAGAGGATTTATATGATGTGCTTCGTTTCAAAGATGTCTTCCTTTAAATTTTCACTTGCTTGCTAGCTTACCTGAAAATAAACTTCTAGAATTAAAACATCTTTCCTGATAAGCTTGTGAGGCACTTCTGGTATTAAATCATCTTCTCTATAAAGTTTGAACTCAACCATGAAGCTTTGAAAGTGACTCTGAATTTTGTTCCATTGCAGGTGATATTTTTGACCCTCTGTAATGTTTAGCATTTCTCATTATCTTTTCATTTTACAAGGAGTGACGTTCAGGTTAATATCTCTTCCCCCCAAAAAATTGTTCTTAAGTAGCCAAATATTCCACTCTTTCTTCACCACAACGAAAATTCCCTCTTTAAAAAAAATAATAAAAAAAAAATAAAAAAATAAAAAAGGAACTAAGTTTTTCATTTCTTTCTTTGCTTGAATGCCAGAGAGCATGGATTTATAGCAGAATTAAGAGAGAGAATTCTCTAGTGAGGCTTAATCACACCACAATGCCCTTTCCTTCATTCCTTCTTCCCTTCAGGATGGGCACACAGGCACACACCCAGTGTGTTTTTCAAGCCATTGGGACTGAGTTTCAAGCTGAGGTCAGTCATATGGGATCTGGCTTTCTCCATACAGCACTTAACCTCTGTACTATTGGATCAGTCTCTCTTCTTTCTTTGATTATTTCCTTTTCTTTATTTCTTCTTCACTTACTCATACCTTCTAATATTCCTAAAAGATGAACTGCTGAATTTTTGTATCTTTCCTTGTCTCTTCTTTTTTTTTAATATATATAATTTCCATATATTTCTCTTTTTTTGCACTATAGACTGCTGGAGTTAGAGTTCTGTATCTGCCAACCAACACTCTCTCTCTGACTGGACTAGTTACTAAATCTCTCTGTGTCTGTGATTCTCCATCCTTCAGAAAGTAAGGATAATACTAAAACCTACATTATAGAATATAGAGATTTAAATAACTTCATAGGGAATGACAAATTAATGTTAGCACTTGTATTCCAGATCACTAATTCTGTATTCAGTCATTGTCATTCCATTATTGAGCAGTTCTTTTGATTTTTAAAAAGTTATGGCAATTACAATTTTTATTGCCAAGGATATTTTCTCACTTTTTGATTTATTCTTTCTAGATAACAGCCTATTTTTTAATATGCAATATTCTATCAAATCTCCTGAGAAAAATAAGTTTGAATATTTGAAGTTCTTTTCTTCCCCAAAGTAATTATTTCTATTTCTTCTCAAATCTCCAGTTCTGTTTCTATTTTCTCGTATTTTTATTTGTGCCATTAGTTTTGTTCAAATTCCTTGAGATGCTCAGCTGGAAGTCCATATTAATGGAAAAAGGATGTGGGTTTTTGTAATAGCATAGATAGAGCCAGCACTAGGAAATCTTATGTATGGTACAAATCTTTTTCACCTCCAGATTTTCCTGTTGGGTGAGAAAGCTAACTGCAGGATATATATCACTAGCTAAAGATGTTGATAGGCAAGTTTCCTCTTAGGGTACATAGGTAGGGAATATACAAGTATACCAGATAACTGCCAACCTAATGTACCTCTTGGACAGTATTATTTTGTTTGTATCTTTCCTTTATATCAATTGTAGGAGCTCATTTTTCCCTTAGCCTATACTCTGATTCTTTCTTTGGCTCCCAAACACATGAGAGGAACCCTCCTCAGACAGACCAAGTACTTTCTTTAGAGATGCCTCAGGTTTTTAACTCAACTTTTTAAAAATTCACTATGGTCAGAATATTTGTTTCTCCTAAAATTGAAATGTTGAAATCCTAAGCTCAAATGTGATAACATTAACAGGTCAGGATTTATTCTTTTTTTTTTTTCCTTAATTTGCCAGAAGTCACATGTTCTTGCCACAGGGAGGCAGAGAAAGAGAGAGAAAGAGAGAGGGAAAGTGAGAAAGCACTTCATTGGGAATACTTACACTGTGATCCTTCCTCTCTCTCCCCCCACTCTGGGGATTTTAGAAACACACACACACACACACACACACACACACACACACACACACATCTAGTGTTTCTTAAGCCATTGGATGTAGAACTCAAACTACAGTTAGTCACAAAGGATCTAATCTCCTTCACTACCACACTATAGGCTGGCTAGAGGTGAGGGCTTTAAGGGGTGATTAGATCATAAGGGCAAAACCCTTATGAAAGGGATTAGCACCCTTATAAAAAGGCCCCAGAAATATCTTTTGCCCTGCCTGCCATGTAAGAACATAGCTAGAAGGTACTTTCTATGAATTAGAAAGTAGACTCTCACCAGACACTGAATCTGAAGATACCCTGATATTGGACTTTCCAACCTCCAGAACTGTTAAGAAATCAATTTTTGGAATAAGCCACCCAAGGCTATGGTATTTTGTCATGGCATCCCAGAACAATTAAGACAATACCTAAAGAGGAAGAAGGACTTGACCAGCTTAGCCAACTTTTATTTAATTTCTATAATGACTCTGAAAGTTGTCTAGTGCTTTTTTATTAATGTTGCCAGAGGGCACATGCACTGCCAGAGAGAGATAGACAAAGAGAGAAGGAGCAGGAGAAAGCACCCCCTATGACAGATGGTGATGCCTCAATCCTTTCTCCTCCATCTCTTTCTCCTTTCAGAGTTTTGGGCATGCACACAAACATCTGGCATTTTTCTCAAGCCATCATGTCCAGGACTTGGCCATGTGGGATCCAGCTACCTTCATCACAAAACAATAGGCTAGCCCCTCTAGTGCTTTTTTTCCTACTTTGACTTGAGTGTCTGTCCTTAAGAATGTACTATATGCCATTTCAGTGAATAAAGAAAGCAGCAAAGGGATGAAGAAACTTGTACTGTGCCCATCATTTGTGCCAAAGTCAAATGCACAACTTTTAATTTGTACTCCTTGTGTTTTTGCCCCAATTATTGTTTCTGAATTTAGACTAGTGTCTAATTCACATAATAGCTTGCAATACAGAAAGTACATCATATCAAGAAATTATCTGGGAGTCAGGGTTCCTAAGAGAGGCAGAATGGGACCAGCAGGTGGTGTGGTGGTTAAGGATGTTGGACTCCCACATGGCCGACCACAGTTTGAGCCCAGACCTGGTAGCTTGCTTTCTCATTTTCTCTCACTCTCACTCTCACTCTGTTCCTCTCCGAGCAAATTAAAAATAAATAAAGTTAAAATAAAATAATTCTTTTAAATAAAACAGAACCAAGGGAAGATAAAGGATAGATAGATAGATAGATAGAGATAGGTAGATAGATAAACACACATATGAGAAAGAAATTAATAAAGGAACTGGCTCATGCAATTATGGAGGCTGAGAAGTTCTACAATATACTATCTTCAAGCCAGAGAAACAGGGAAGTAAGTAGTGGCTTAATCCAAGTCCAAAGGCCTCAGAACTAGGGAAGCCTATGGTGTAACTCTCAGTCCCAGACGAAAGGCCTAAGAATATTGAAGGGCTTACATAGAGTCCTAAATTCAGAGAACCTAGAGACCTGATATCCAAGAGTGTAAAAAGAAGAGTATCCCAGCTCCAGAAGAGAGAGAGAGAAAATTCAAATTTAATGTGCCTTTTTGTTCTATCCAGACCCTCAGTTGATTAGATGGTTTCAGCTCACATTGGCAAGGGTGGACCTTCCTTACTCAGCCCCACTGATTTAAGTGCCAATATCTTCCAGAAACACCCTCACAAATATACTAAGAGATTATGCTTCACAAGTTGTCTGGGTATCCCTTAATCCACATTAACCATCACACTCCTTTTTCCTTAGAATTTGGCCCTTCTAAGATGAAAACATTGGTTACTATAGAGGACTCTCTAAGCTGAGAAAAACAGCCTTGACTCCTCTGCTCCTAAATTGAAGAACGTTCTCCTCCCTCAGTCCACTTGACTATGAAGCAGAACTGGTTTGCTGGAGTTTGCTGCCAGGAAGATATAAAGATACAAAGAAGAGAGATTGAGTTGGAGGCTATGGAGAGAAAAACTTTTGAGAAGTGTGGGAAGCAAAATTGAGATGAATTAGTCTTCTGTGTCTACCTTTGGAGATATGTGTTAGACCTGTCTCCCCATAATGTTTCAGGATTTTAAGTAAGAAGGGATCTGAAGAATATTAGCATCCAAGGGATATTAGCATCCCTTGGTAAAACCCAGGTTGAAGAACCTCTTCATTTTTATAACACCATGAAATGACAATAGAGAGATTAGGGAGTGGTAAAAGGATTAGGAGAAGTTTAAAAGTTACCTTTTCCTGGAGCAGCAGGTGGCATGGTAGGTAAGGTGGCTGAATCCCATATGGCTGAGTCTTCAGTTCCAGTCCTTGACATGTCAGCTTGAAAAACACACCAAGCATGTGTGTGTGTGTATGTGTGTGTATGTGCAAAATCCAAAGAGGAAAATGAAGGAGAAAGAATTATGTGTTGCCATCCTCCCAAGGGTATGATTTTTCACTTTTCCCCTCTCTCTCTGTCTCTCTGTCTCTCTCCAGTGAGTGTACACACCCTATGACAAAAATCTTAAATTAATTTTTTAAAAGAGTCATCCTTTCTTCAGTTTTCTTCAAAGTCAAGTGAGAATAATAGTAATTCTAAAATTTTGTATGCGTTTAGAGATGGCTTAGAAGGTAGACTGGACAACAAACTAGTGCCCAGTGGGAGTGATCATTCTGCAAGAGAATTCATGAGGGACTTAGCTGATACCCAAAAACCATCAAACAGAGCACATAATAAAGCCCCAAACTAGATGTGTTCTTTGGCCAAATAGAGTATTGAATACAACTGGCCAATAAAGAATAGAACAAACTCTACTGCTTCTCAGCCTTTTGTCTAAGATCAAGTGAAGAACTGGACAAAACTCAAAGCCTTCAGGTTTTCACCAATTTGTTCAGATTCCCTTTATGTGAATACTCTTTGGCCTGGTTTGAGAGGAATTTTTAGACAAAGAGAAAAGGAATTTTGGACAGAGAATCTTATATGGAAAAGACATAATGGTAATCTTTGAATACAACTCTCTGTTTACCCTAAGGACACTGAATTTTAATCTGTAAGTGATTATGAAAAATGTAGGGTTAGAGTACATTGATGAGGATGAGGTAAATATAGTTTTACCACTAAAACAATTACTAATCATGATTGGGAACATGTCTAAGAAAAGTAAGAACATTTCTAAAATAAATACATAAAGGGATTTCAAATTCACTGTAGGTGAATGTTATGGTATAATTTTATTTTTTTTAATTTTTTTTGGAGAGGTTTTTCGCTACAGGGTGTGTGCGCTCGCCAGAGAGACAGAGAGAGACAGAGAGACAGAAAGCGAGAAATTATCCTCCGGGGGAATGGCCATGCTGGAATCCTTTCTCCTCCATTCTCCTCTCAGGATCTTGGGCACACATGCACACACGCCCGGTGTGAGTTTAAGCCACTGGGTCCGAGACTCGAACTGGGAGTTCAGCGACATAGCCATTATGCTAACTGCTGATCCCATGGTATTATTTTACACTCTTAACACCCAGGTAAATGTACATTATAGTAAGGTACTATATAATTGTTGTCAAATAGAAATACTTAATTTACGATTAATTAAATAGTAATTATGTTTCTGTGCTAAGAAATGTAATATTCAAATGTGTTTTCCTCTGGTTTTGAGATTAGAAGCTATCATGGTGGCTCATAAATGTTCTAGCCACTTCTAAGGCCTCAATATAGTTATCACACAGACTAATCAAAAGTCATTCAAAATACGTCCCAAGCCAACAGTCTCATATCTTTAATAACTGAAAAGGAGTTTAGAAACTGAGCATCTTCTTACCATTCTCAATCACAAAAAATGAGGCCCTGAAGTTGCATGAGAACATGTATTACAAGCCCACTAAAACACATTTTATTTATGACTACACTTATTTGGACTTCCAAGCCAGGTCTGCCTTAGTACATTTTAGGTAATCAATAAATATTAATTGATTCAGTACTGGAGGGAAAAGGCTGGCACAATGCTTTTGGAATTATTTCATACTTGATCTCCTCATATTAATTAGTATTTACACAGGAATCGATGGATATGAATTTGAAACAAATCAGACTTTATATTTCTTCCGTTCGTATTTGAATATCCATCATTATAAATGGCTTTTTTAAAGTTAGGGTTCCCAAACTTGGTTTTTTGCCATCTGTTGTACGAAAAAGTGTGTATCGTATTCTATGCAAATCTCGTTTGAGTTCAAAATTACATGTTTCTCTCTATCATGACAATTCTTGAGCTTTTTTCTATCTCTTTATAAGTCTATTTTTGATCTCTGATTCCTATTAAAATTGATCCTGTGCAGGTCAGTCTGACCCATAAAGTACACAAAATTGTTGAGGTTTGAAGCCTTAATATCAGATAAGATCTAAATTTGCCATAAAAATTTGCCTTGTGCTTTTCGTTCCATAGGTAGTAATTACCTTCTTTGTAATCGTATTCAAGTCTTGATGGGTTTGTTAGTTTAAAAAATACTCAAAGGAAAAAAATTCTTTTGTTTTTTTTAAATCGCATGATGCTTTTCTTTGGAAATTAAATACTGATACCTACTCTTAAATGGAGACTTTCTTCTATTTTTTTAAATTTCTTTTATTTCCTTCTTTTTTATAAAGAAAATAAGTATAAATTTAGGCCACTTACGGGTAGTTTTCTTAGATTCACTTTCTTGAACCTGAGGAGGATTTTCCATATTGGAAAACTTCTCCCAGTGTCTTAAAATACACAAAGGCAGTCTACGTGATCCTTTCTTTAACCACTGAAAAAGGATGAGGTGCTCTGGTTATTTCTCTATGTTCGAAACTTCACATTTAACTTTGGATTTAGTTTCTGTTCAATAACTAAGTGACTCAGCAATGTCATTTGACCTTTCTGCATCATTCCTCTGCTATGAAAATGAGGATATAATACCAGTCTCTCTACATATTCAATTCAATGTACAAAAAAATAGCTGGATCATGGTTAGTAGCCAAGAAAATATAACCCTGGGACCAACAGTTGGCATAACGGCTGTGTCACTGGACTCTCATGTAGCTGACCGCAGTTCGAGTCCCGGACCCGGTGGCTTAGACTCACGCCAGGAGCGTGTGCGTGCGTGCCCAAGATCCCGAGAGGAGAATGGAGGAGAAGGGATTGCGGCGTGGCCATCCCCCTGGGGGGTGATTTCTCGCTTTCTGTCTCTTTGTCGCTCTGTCTTTCTGGCGAGCATGCGCGCCCTATAGCAATAAAATAAAAAATAAAAAATAAAAAATAAACCTGTGGCTGCTAGAAAATCAAAAAATTATAAAGATAAAAAAAAGAAAATATAACCTCAATCCTTACTTCCTGTGTTTACAGTACAAAAATTTAGATTTAATTCAGAAAAGAGCATCTTAATTTAGGTGTGATTTCCTTTTCCAAACATTCTTGATGTAGGGAATGCCTTAATACCAAGACAGGAGTCAGTTTTTCAGGACTGTAAGTGTTAATATTTGGCTGCGTGTGTGCTCCAGTGACCTGGGATCTGTATGAGGCAGAACCCAAAGGGCAAAGCTATAGCCAGCCTGATAGGGGTTCCTCTGGGAAGGCATGTGGACATCAATGCCGTTCAGGAATGCCTACCCACCCTTCACAGATGTTCTAGAACTGCTCTAAAGAGAGAAGGAAACTGAATACTAGAAGTCAGCATAACATGTTCACATATGGACAGATTCTCCATTTTTCAAAAACTAAGCTGCTCCCTTTCCAGTGAGAAATTGTAGGTAGGTGGTACTCAATTTATGATAAGTGCAAACTGACTGTGAGCTGTCTGTGTTCATTATCAGTATTTAGAACGCGTCTTTATGTTCACTGTCACCTGTCTATTTATAAAAAAGAGTATTCTAAGAGCTATCCCTTTATAAAAAGTCAAGTGTATTTCTGTATCTTTGACACATCAATTTTACTTAAAGACTTAATTCGCCAAAGCCAAAATGACAAAATCCATAGCTTAGAGTCATTTATTAAAATTTAAAGTCTCAGTTTATGTGAATAGTGGTGTTAGGGGGATCCTGTGCTCTATAATCTGATGGCAATTATTTGTTCTTAAGGAATAATACTGATTATCGAAAGAATAGTTTCTTTGCTTTAATTTGCAGTAACTGCAATCCCAGAATTTTTTCTGAAATCTTTTTTTTCCCCCCACTGGTGAGTCATACAGTAGCTATAAATCCACCGTATCCTCAACGAAAAAAATACAAAATAAATCTCCAGGAATCATTGATCTAGGCTTGAAGCCAAGCAATCTATTTTTAGTACTTTCTCAACAAGCCACACAATAAAAATGTAAATGGAATGGTGCTATTTTCTCTTCAGACTGTTTTGTCAATGTGTAAGTTGGAATTGTTTAAATTGTTTATTCTCAGACTCTTCAAGGAACTTAGTTACTCCAGTTTTAAACCCTTCACATTCCAATTTCACATTAATTGTAATTGTCATGTTTCTTACAGCTTCACAATAATTGACTTTGATAATGCTCTAAGGATCAACTTAATATACTTTCATATTCCAGACTGCCAAATTAGCATTTGGTTGACTAGGTCTCATCTGAGTCTTCATTTGACTAATAGATTAGTTCTTTCCAAGTTATGAATCCTTTCTCCATGTGGTGCTCACTTCAGTCAGGATAGGTGAGTTACCTTTCTGGAACACCACCAGATTATAAGTTCCTATGAAAAAAAAACTTTTTTTTTCTTGGAGAGGTTTTTGCTATAGGGCACAGGTGCTCACCAGAAAGAGAGAAAAAGAGAGACAGAAAGCAAGAAATCACCTCCCAGGGTGGATGGTCACGCCGCAATCCCTTCTCCTCCATTCTTCTCTTGGGATCTTGTGCACGTATGCACACACGTTCAGCGTGAGTTCAAGCCACTGGGTCCAGGACTCAAACCATGATCAACCACATTAGAGTCCAGCAACATAGCCATTACGCCAACTGCTGGCCTCTAAAATAAACCATGGTTTAACCCTGTATTAACATTCACAACTATATAAGATAGCTATTACTATTATCTTTATTTTACAGAAGAGTTCATCTGAAATACAAAAAAAATGAATAACTTGGCCAACCTCATACAACTAGTGTATGAGGTAACGAAATATAAGCCAGGCAATTCTTTTCTATAAGTGTCTTTAAAAAAAAAAAAAAAAAAAAAAAAAAAAGTTCATTTAATCACTTATTGCATGAGAGAGAGGGAGAGACAGAGCTAGAGAGATAGATATGTACCCCCAGCAGGGTGCCCAGTCCACCTCCAGATTCAGCCAGTCTGAGTCACAGGCACATGTGCACCTGTGCAGGGAGGCCTCAGGGCATAAACCTGGAAACCACTAACCCTGTTGATGAGGGCTATACCCTCGAAGGCCTCATCTCCTAAATAATATCACACTAGAGATAAGAATTTCAACATATGAATTAAGGACATCATAAATACTCAGACCATAGCAGCCCTATTTTATTCTTGTCATGCATTTGTCTTGACTACCTTAATATGTCCAATTTAGAACTAATTTTCACACAAATCATAGTTGTTCACTCCCATGGTCCTAACGCTCACTAACACTGGTGTCCTCCCAGGAGAGGGGAAGATGCTATTCCAAAGTTCCAAAGTGAATAAAGTGTGTGTGTTTGTTGTTTTTCTCTCCTCTGAGCTTCTTTTTCTACCTGTTTCTTTCTTTTGGTTTTTTATTCTCCTTTTTCATTTCTTAGTTTTAGAATTAGAAATTATTCATTCTGTTTCTTCCATAGCTATCTTTTTTTTAAATTGTAGACTTAATTTAATGAAGTGTATTTATTGTGGATCAGTTTTTCATCCCTTATCTGTCTGTCTGTTTTTGTTTTATTTTATTTTATTTTTTTAGGTTTTTGCCACAGGGCATGCATACATACAGGAAAAAGACAGAGAGAGGGAAAGTGAGAAGTCAAGCCCAGGGTGATGGTCATGATTCCTTTTCTACCATTTTCCTTCTGGGATCTTGGGCACACATGCTCATGTGCCCAGTGTGTTTTTCATGCTGCAGGATCTGGAACTCAAACTGTTTAGTCGGCCATGTGAGATCCAGCTGCCTTAACCACCATGCCACCAGCTGGTCCTCTTGGCCCTTTTCTTGAACAATACAAAGATTCGGGACTCTTTAACCTTCATCATGCCCTGCTGACTTATTTATTGTTGTTGTCCAGATTTTTGCATCTACCTTATATAATATACCCTGAATTTAGTCACTGTTAATTTTGTTTTTAAGTTTGTAGTTGTTAAGTTTTACCTTCATGTGATTAGTACATTCTTTGCTCATCTTTTTTTTTGCTACATTTTACTCTTTTGTGTTAAATTTACTTTCTTTTGCTTGAAATATATCCCCTAGTAGTTTTTTCACCTGACAAATCCTGCTAGGAACCTCCCTCATTCTTTTTCTGAACATGTTTTTATCTGTTGAATGAAATAGGATATGCATTTATTTGTTGGCTAATTTTTCCCTAAATTTTAATTACATCTTCGAAAATAAAGCATCCAGATGTAAATTAAGAACGACTAAAACAGAGTGATGTTTTGAAAAGAAGCCATAAATTTCAAGTGTTGGAAGATAGCCATTAATTATTCCAAGATTAAAATTTAATATAAATTAGTTCAAAATTAAGGGGAAAAGTGTTTAACTCAATATCCTTTCAAAAATATATTTAATTAGGATTGCAGAATTATAATAGAGGTCAAGTAGTAGAGTCCTGAAAGCTAATATTGGAAATAACCTTTAACTAAAATGCGATAGAGATGGCACTGAGAATTCTCAATATATCTAGCACCAAACAGTATTGAAGTAGTTTCAAGTTTGAATATAAGTCCATGGTGTGTAATCCCAATTAACACAGTTCCTATGTGTATTTTTAGTGTTGAAGCACAAGATTAAAAGTAGGTTATTTTAAAATTGTCCTTCAGCATGCCACCTGCTGGCATGGTGTTTAAGGCACTGGACTCTCACACGGATATCTGTAGTTCGAGTCCCAGATCTGGCAGCTTGCTTTTTCACTTTTTTTTCTCTCTCTGTTTCTCTCTGGTGGGTACACATACTCTGTAGCAAATTAAGAAAAAAAAATGATGATGATAAAATAAAAATAGAATAAATAGTCTTGGAATTCATAAATATGCTTTAAATCCACTCCATTCTCTCTCCCTTTTTTATTTTATGACTATTTATACTCTTTCCTTTCCTTTACTAATTCAATTCATACCCTTCATTGAGGGCTCAGTTTAAGTCCCATCTTGTTCTGAAAGCTTTTTCTCATCAGTGTTATACCCTGTATCTTTTAGAATACTGACCATGTTTATATTGGTCACCAGACATTACACTGTAATGTTAGCTACCTTTCCACGTATTATTTTGCCAGTTGAACTGTGAGAACATATTTGAGTCTGGAGAAACTGTGAGACCATATTTGAGTCTGGAGACCACACTTTTTACTTCTCTGTAATTCCATGTCACTTTTTATGTCACATTGCACAAATGACTCAGTAGTAAAAACAAGGCAGTTAGGAAAGAACACAGGAGGATACAAGGAAGTCGAAAAGACAGTCTCTGTCCTCATGAATTTAGTGAGATTGGTTTTCTAATTGGGGTCATCAAAGCACATGCATCCCTAAATAATTGCAGAACAATTTTAAGATCATATACAAACATGTGGGCTAAAGGAGATACTCATACAGCTACATTTCAGAAGAATTTGAAAAGCAGTGTCCCCATAGAATACAGTAAATCAGAGAAGATGGACCACATAGGTTTTTTTTTTGTTTTGTTTTGTTTTTTTTTGGAGAGGTTTTTCGCTATAGGGCGCATGCGCTCGCCAGACAGAGAGAGGAGAGAGAGACATAGAGACAGAAAGCGAGAAATCACCCCCCAGGGGGGATGGTCACGCCGCAATCCCTTCTCCTCCATTCTCCTCTTGGGATCTTGGGCACGCACGCACACGCGCCCGGCGTGAGTTTTAAGCCACCGGGTTCGGGACGCGAACCGCGGTCGACTACATGGGAGTCCAGCGACATAGCCATTACGCTAACTGCTGGTTCCCAACCACATAGGTTTTGATGTACTTTATTATCTAAATTGCTCAGTAGCACCTTTGGCCACTGACAATCCCAACACTACAAACAATCCCTATTTATATTGTTGAGTATTTTGATTTCATTTTGCTTCCTGGAAAGATTATCTGTTTTCACAATACTTTGGATATAAATTTCAATACATTGAGAATTTTGTTCAAGAGGAACCCTGACATACTCCATACAGACATGAAGGACTCACACAAATGTTAAAATAATAACAAAAACCTTTTAAAATTTCAAATAAGTAATGGAGCTGATTGTGCTAAGTAAAGACCTTAGTTGTTCAGTATAGATTTTTTATCTTCTGTTTTCTCCTGGAAGTAGCCTTACAGATGTAAGTACTGTTCAGCAAAGAATCATAACTACATTTTATTTGGTAAGGATATTGATGCATTACATCAAGCCTCTTTACATAAAATGTTTTCAGATTTTCCCCTGGTGTCATTGGTTTTAATAGTGACCATAAAAACATCCTCTATGAGCAAATCAAATGCCAAGAAAAATTTTAGTTATTTTTTTATCTTGTTTTCTTAATTCAATAGAATAAATGTATTGTTCTAAAACAAGGGAAAGGTTATACATAAATTAGTTTTACATATAAATTTTGCAAGTATAGATAACATGTCATTTATCCTTTTAATGTCATTATTTAAAAACAAAACAAAAACCTTACCTCAGCTCAAAAAAGAACTCTGGCAAGTTCAAGCATACTAATTACGAGGAACTAGCCGCCTCTATGTCTAAATGACACCAAAGGACCAATTTCAGCTCTAACTTGGAAAATTCAACAACTCATATTTTTTGACTTATGGTTATCAAAAGCCTGCCTGAGGATAAAAAGTCCATAATATCCAGGAAAAGAGCCTGTAGGGACAATTAGGAGAATAAGAAAAAAATGCCAAGTGTTGAATTTGGAGAAGTCATAACAGGTTAGTCTGTAGCAATAAACAGGGTAAAACAGAAAATATTCCCTCTCGAAAAGAGTCCCTGTGTAATTGAAATGAAATACAAGGAAATGTACCAAGACAGAACTTTGATTTAGTCTTCACTGAGGAAGGCAAAAAATAACAGGAACCTAAATTAAATAATAACTGCGATATCTCTTTCCAAGCATGTTCTTTAATGAAAATAAATAGAATTAAAATTATATTCTTAGTATGAATGTGTGTGTATGTGTGTGTATGTGTGTGTATTGGTATACTTATATAAATTTGTGGATTTATATATGTGAGTGTGGATATGTGTGCATGGATGTGTGTATACAAATATACGTATATAGTTGTAAGAGGGGTGCAAACAACCCTGGCTATTCAAAATTTTACAGCAGAAGAAATATCATTCTGAATAAAACATTTTTTTCCCTTATATTCTGAATGTACACTGGTATCAAAAATGATTTCTGAGAAGTACAGTTATAATTCATTATGAGAAGTTCTGAAAATATTTTTCCTCTATAAATTAATCACTTAAAGATGTATTTACACATACATTTGTGAATTTCAAATATGAAATTAAAATAGATGACTAAACTGGTCCCTTATAATTCCAATATCTTGTAACACTGTTAAAATTTAACGCAGAAGTTCATAATATCTAAAGTCCTTTTTCCTTGTCTCAATGTGGACTTGTTTTTCCCTCAAACAACTGTGTAACCCTTTGCAGTGTAGACTATATTTGAATATAATAAATATATATAAAGACCTTCTTTCTATATTGATTAGCCAATGCCAAATGCTACTGAACTATATTAAATTTTTTTTAATTTAATATTTAACTCTGTCTGCCTCTATAGGTCTAAGAATTTGGCATTCCACAAACATAGACATTTATTTGCAAAAACTTCCTTCATAAATGTTCTCTTTTTAACTATTCTTCACCTACCATTTTTTTCTTTGTCAAAATGAAAAGCTCATTTTCTTCCATCTCTAACTTTTTTCTTCTGAGCATTTTCTTTCTTCTGTGAAAATTCTTGATTTACTTTAGTAGTCAGAGATGTATTTAGAACACAGAACTTCCAGTAATAGCTTAATTTGAAGCTATTCTTAAGTAGAATATTTATCATTCTACCTTGAATAACACCCAGCTTTTTGCAGGATTTCCTACTTGTATGAGGGTTTTTTTTTTTTTTTTTTTAAGTTCACAGAAAATACATATCATGAAAAAAACTAGGACTAGATTACAAATGATTTTTCATTGAAATAAACTCATATTTTAAGTCAGTTTCTTCCTGAACACTTTGAAGTCCCCTTATGTAAACACACTACCAAAGTGAATAAATAATATCTTCTGTGGAGCCAGTAATTTCACTGACTACGGAAAAGATTTTAATCCCTTGCCTGTAGTTTTTTTTTTTTTTTCTTTTCTTTTCAAAAGTAATAGTGTCTTTTTCCAATAGAAAATATTTTTCTTCTGACTATGCCACCGGTGTGGTAATGTTTCCTTTTGGTAAGGCCTTTTTGTGCCTCAAAAATGAAATTAAAGTAGATGACCTATATGGTCCCTTCAAGCTCCAAAATGCCATGACTGTCACTGAGGAAACTTAGTGCAAAAGTTCACTAATATCCAAAGTTCTTTCCCTTTGTCTCTAGGTAAACTTGTTTTTTCTCTCCAACTCAATTACCCTTTACCCAGTAGGTTGTGTTTGAATATATTTTCAGTGATTTTATGCTTTGTTAAATACCCCATCAATTCACAAAATGGCAGAGCAAACCTACGAAGATACATGCCCCATGGTTAATTAGATAATGTAAATGGACTAATATATGCTGTGGTAAATTCAAAACAAATATGCAAACAAACCAATAAATCCTAGTGTCTTCTAAAAGCAGTTTCTAAAACTGTAACAGTAATTATATTAGTTTCAATATGTTCATTTCTATAAGAAATAGCCCCTTAATTTACAGTGGCTAAACACAATAGGTATATATCTCTTTCTTGTATTGACCAAACAAGGAAAGAAGAGGTTGATAGTGGTCTTCCTTTAAGCTGTCATTCGGTCATTCAGCGACCCAGCTGATGACCATGTTGATACCTTTAACTTGTCTCAGAGGTTACTTTGATATCACATCTATTTCAGGCAAAAATAGAGAATTATGTGAAGAGCAAGAAGGAGGGATTTCCATGACGCAGAACTGTAAACGTCACCCATCACTTCCATGTACATTGTTGGCTCAAGCTGCTTGACACGATCATAGGTAACTTCAAAAGAGAAGTCTAGAATATATGGTTTACAGTGTTCCCAAGAAGAAGATAGAAAAATTTTTTTGGAGAATAGCAGGAAATTTCTGACAGATCTAGTTTACTCAGTAGTATTGTCCCAGGAACAGGAAAGGTGTGGTAGAAAGATCCCAGCTACTGGTACTTTGCCATTAATAGATCTTCTGTGTTCCCAAGGTATATTCAGATGCCAACTTCCAGAGTTGTTTAGGAGCTTAAGCAAAGCTATATTGGGTTCTGATATGGTGCTGTCGTTTTTTTATCACAGGTTTCTGATAAACTTATTTGGTGGCACCCAATGTTTGACTGTTTGTTGTATAAATGTGGTAAAATAAAAGTGAGACTTCAAATAAACTTAATAACTTCTACCCTCTACACCCTGATTGACTAGATTACACATTATTTTGCACTGAAATAAACTCATATTTTTTTGAAAGTTTTTTTTTTGCTAATAGGGTGCGTGCGCTTGCCAGACAGAGAGACAGAAAGCAAGAAATCACCCCCCAGGGGGGATGGCCACACCGCAATCCCTTCTCCTCCGTTCTCCTCAGGATCTTGGGCACACATGCACATGCGCCCAGCATGAGTTTTAAGCCACCGGGTCCGGGACTCAAACCATGGTTGACTACATGGGAATCCAGCGACATAGCCATTACGCTAACTGCTAGTCCCCATAAACTCATATTTTAATTCAGTTTCTTCCTGATTACTTTGACACCCCTTATATAAATATGCTACCATTATTTGATTCTTTTATAAATTCTTTACTTGGAGAAAGAGATTTGGCTCAATTTCAGGTTCCTTGGTGGTTAAAATAAATAATCAGGGACCAGCAGATGGCATAATGGTTCAGTCTCTGGACTCCTACATGGCCGACTGGGTTCGAGTCCTGCCCATCTGCCAAAACTCATGCTGGGCACACGAGTATGCATGTCCAAAATCCCAAGGGGAGAATGGAGGAGAAGGAATTGCAATGTAGCCATCCTTTCTATGAGGGTTTTTTCTCACTTTCTGTCTCTCTTTCTCTCTCTGTCTTTCTGGTGAGTGCACATATCCTATAGCAAAAATCTCTCTCTCTCAATAAAAAAAAAGAGCATGTATAATGAATGCTTTTTATTGGAGGTGCTACTTTCCTCTTCTCTGAATTCCAAATTAATGAGATTTACAATATTAAGTTTATAAAATGCTAAGTTAATGGATTATAATGAGGGATAGGAATATTTCATTGTGAAGCTGCCACTAATACTAAAAAGGAGAGCTATATGAAGAAATTTACATCGCAATTCAAATGACTAAAGAAAGCAAAGGTTATAAGAGGAAAAATGTTAATGTGAGAAGCATTGCTTTATGCTCATCAGAAGACTCTAGAGGAAAATATTATTTGACTTTAAAATTAACTAGTACATCACTCTATTCAGAGTAAACAAATCTTAGTTTCTGAGTTTATTCTAAGCCCATGAACTTTTACCTATTTAAAAATTGACCGATACTGAGAAAAAATCAACAAACTGCTACTCATGTCTATGTGCAGTTACAAAAGTCAGTACCTGACCATGTCCTGTGTCACTCAGTGTACCGTGACTATGGTGGTTTTGGTGTTCTTCAACCTTCTTTTCATGCCTCTGCACCTCACCTTCTCTCTGCCTTCTCCCCATCCCAGTCCACACCAGACACCTGGTTACGTCTGACAGTCTGGAGCTCCTCCATAGTAGTGCTTCCCCAGGACTTGCCCTCTTAGTGTGGATTCATGCTTCTTTCCTCTTATCCACTCACCTCCTCTGCTGCCATTGGGCCTGGCAGCAGTCACACAAGGACTTGTTCCTTCACCCACTCAAATGCCAAAGAATGCCTGTGTGACCAGTGATACTAAGACTGGTTCTAAATGCCTATTGGTACAGAGAGGAACTGTAGGAATTTCAGGCATTGTACTCTCCATGAGAGATTTTATTGTGGGTGTTTCTTCATTCTTCCTCAAATTATGACATATAGCTATTGAATAAGGTCACATTTTAGGTAAAAGACTGTTTTTGTTTATTCTTTAAGTTTATTTACTGACAGAGAGAGAGAGACAAGCACTCTCACAGGGTCTCATACTATAAATACCTCTCCCAGCCTTCTCAGCCAGCCAAAACCACGGGTGCTTGCCCCTGTGTGTGCACATCGACGAGAGAACCAAGTCTTTGATCTTCCAGATAGTTCCAGCTTTGTTTGAAAGGTGCATTACTGCTAAGCCACCAAGTCCTGATTTTTATATTTTTACATTATACTATAATAAAACTAGTATGTATATATATAATATAGAGAAATGGTTAGAACAATAGTTAAGATTTTTGTCTGTTATGTGCCATTTACCTCTATTAAGTACTTTATATGTTACCTAAGTTAATCCTACCAAAAACTATTTATGAAGTTTTCATCCTTGTTTTATATATGAGGGTTATATGAGTTGTATAAGTTCACCCAACTAGTAAGTGGGAGACAGACTTAACAATATAGATGTCTAGTGCCAGTACTTATTGTCTTAAACACAGCTAGTTTATGCTGATTTTAAATATGTACTTCCACTTTGATTCTCCATATGAAGTAAGTAAATTAGAATTTTTTTTTTTAATATCTTGAACGAAATTTAGAGACCACTGTACCTAAAGCTATGGTTAAACTGAGGCCCATGGAAATGAAATGCCCCTACTCAGAGGTCAACTAATTGGTTAATAGTGTGGCACAGACTAAAACTATATTCAGTCTTCTTATCTCTCTAACGTGCTGCCTCCTGCATGGTAGCCTAGATGATTCATCGACTATGCCATTTAAGTAACTGATCTTTTTCAAAACTTGTCATTTCAGCATCTTAGTATCTGAAATGCAAGCATAGCTTCTTGAAAAATGTGAAAAGAGACTCTAAGTTTAATAGCAACATGCTAATTGGCAATATACTCTAAATTCAAGAGCCTCTGATGCCTGATGTACACAATTAAATAGGACAAGTTATGAGAATTATATCTGACTTAACCTTTTAAGACGGCACACACAAAAAAACAAACAGCCCCCACCAAAATGCCATCCTATTTGATCACATCCTAGATTAGTATATGTACATACTCCCACACAAAGAGACCCACTGAGAAAGAACTCTTAGTAGAGGCCTCCCACTGACATGAAGAAACATTCACACCTAGAAACAAAATTGCTGTTCACCTGCCTTCCTTGTCATAAGCCAGAGAAGTAATCAGCCTTACTTTAACTCAGTGGGTTACTTAAAAGTAGTTAGTTAGAGGATGGGGGCCAGCAGATGGCATGGTAGTTAAGGCACTGGACTTCCAAGTGGTCAGCCACAGTTCAAGTCCCAGACTGCTTGGCTTGAAACTCATGCTGGGTATATGTCCATGTGTGCCACAATCCTGAGAGGAGAAAGGAGGAGAAGGGACTGTGGTGTGGCCATTACCCCTGGGGGGGGGGGTGTCTCTCGCTTTCTGTCTCTCTATCTCTAGGCGAGTGTATGCACCCTATAGCAAAAATCTCTCAAAATAGATACATAAATGAAATATTTATCAATCGGGACCAGCACGTGGCATGGTGGTTAAGGCGCTGGACAGTCCCACATGGCCGACCAGGGTTCAAGTCCTGGACCTGGTGGCTTGCTTTCTCACTTTCCTTTCCTCTCTCTCTCTCTCTCTCTCTCTCTCTCTCTCTCTCTTTCTCTCTCTCTCTCTCTATTTCTCTCTGGTTAAATTAAAATGAATGAATGAATGAATGAATAAATAAATAAATCTTTAAAAAAAAAGAAAGAAATATGTATCAATTAAAGATCAAATATAATATTAGAGAATTCCATCCCCCACCCCCCACCCCGTGTTTCATTAATGATTGTTCATCTTAAGGGCACTGATTCTAATCCCATCAGTCTAATCTCTTTTTTTCTTCATGCTAAGACATACTCTTTTTTGAGCTGTGTGGATGAGCCTCTGAGGCAGCATGTGAGATTGAATTAGGATTTAGCTTCTAGTCCCAACCTTATTCTTACTAGCTGCGTGTGGGCAGATCCCAACTGCTCTGTGCTTTAACTTTCCTCATCTTAAAATGGAGTACTTAGATTTGGACATAACTAAATACCCCACTTTCTAAAATTCTCAGTTTCTCAATTTTTAGACTTTCTGAACTGATTTATTTTTTCTTTTCTCTGTCAACAGTTCCCTAAATTCCTCCCCACTATTCACCCAAAGAAAAAATATATGTCTTTATCATGATCTTCAGGGTTCGCCATGAGCTGTCCCTTCCCCATTCCCTCTCATTTGTCTTCCTGCTACCCTCCTCCTTGTTCTCCATGTCATTCTAGAATCCTCATTTTTCCTCACCCATACCAGGCACCCTCCAAAATAGCCTTTGCATTGACTGGAAGGCCTTTTCTATAGATAACTATGTGGCTTACTTTCTCATTTCTGTTAACTCTTTACTCAAATATCACCTCAGTGAGGCACTCTGGTCCCTACTCAATATTTATCTTTCTTCTCCTAGTTTATTTCTTCTCTTTAGTACTTACTGTCCAAATACTGTACAGTTTACTTATTTACCCTCTCTGTTACTTTCCCCAACTCCCTGCAAGATTTATTAGGGGAAGAATTTTCATCTATTTTATTCAATGTTGTATCTAAAACAGTGTCTGGCTCAAAGTGTTCATTAAGTGCTTGTTGAGTGAATGAATAAATGAAATTAATATTTCTTGAAAATCTTGTCTAGGTTCATGTTTATGTATGTCTGATACCATTAGCAGTTTGGCTATTGGTTATATCATTCAAAAAGGTCCAACCAAAGCTTACTACTGCATTTTACTTTCATTTGTTCAACAAAATCTTTCGGTGTGAGGAAAAAATAATTTATTTCTCTCAAGCTCTAAATCTGATTTTTGTGTTTCAAACATTCACACATTATTCCATAATTTTTCTCCCAGAATGTATTTATCCTTTGGAGCCATTGTTTCTTGTGACTTCCATAGCATCCAGAGAGAAATCTTGAAAAGATATTGTTTAAATTTGGGTCCCAAATGTGACTCTCCTTAATGCAAATTGAATATGCATTTATTAGAAACCATTAGTGGGATAAATGTTCTCCTATTATGTAAATCTGTGTCTTTAATCTGAAATGTGGAACACAAATTGCTTTCCAGAATATCTAATCTGTGATTCTGTAATTAGGCGAGCAGGTGGTTAATTACAGGTGCTGTTAGTGACTTGCCCCTCATCATAAAAACACAAATAGCTAATTCTAAGCATCCTGTGTCAGTCCTAGTTATGTTGGCTATGCAATTTTTAAATCCACAAGTGTGTTAAATGCCTGAATACATAAGCAGAACTGGGTATGTGTTCTGTTCTATAAATATCAAAGTTGATTCTTCACAACCAATGCACATTTAAGAAAAATTTTAGTGACAAAGTTATATAGATTTTATATACCAATTTACAACAGTATTCGGTTGAATGTCTAAAAGTGGAGCAGGAAGGTGTGTATGTGTATATATACACACACACACACACACACACACATATATACACACACACACACTGTGATAGTATGTGAAATGCCTAAATTAATTATAAGAGGTGTCATTTATATCTCTATGGCTGAATCAAGGGTGCTGGAACCATACTGAGGTCCTCAGTTTATGCTCTTACCTATTTTCTAATAACTATTTAAGTCATAATGTTAAGGAAAAGATTATAAAACATGTTCAGATGCTGAGCCTGGAGTCATACGCAATAATGTGTAGCTATAAAAGTGAATTTCTCCTGAAATATCCTCCAAGATATTAGAAGAACTATATTTAAAATGTAGGCACCCCAAACAACCTAGCATAACATATCAGGTTTTCAATTCTAAATTCTATTTATAGGCATAAAATATTTATAAAAGACAGATAGAAAACATGATATGAGGGCGGAGATTGACTCATGGCACATGCAAGAGGAAGAACTGCAAAGTTGTCCTTAAAGAATCACAAGGTCCCTGACTCTTCCTTCTGCTTCTAAACACATACTTCTGTGGTACAGGTGGTAGTATTGTAGTCTTCTTTCAAGCTTAGAAACTCAAAAGACTTTAAAGACACACAAACAGAAGGAATAACATGAGAAAAGGATGTCAGGAAATAAACTCTAGAAACATTGTAGAATAATAGACTGAAAGTAAATGAATAATGAGGAGTCGACATTTTGACATCCAAAATGTTTCAGCTATCTTTCTTCTGTAAATGGGTGGTTCTTTTTCAATAGGATATATCACCAAAGCTTTGCCCTAAAGAAGAGTTAGTTAAGTTTAATTTTATAGCCATGTAAAAATGTGGAAAAACTCAAATGGAATCCATCAGAAAAGATTATTTGGCTTGTTTCTGAAATATATCCTCCCTCCCAAAATTCAATATTTTGATAAGAGTAAATTCAATGGGAGACATAATAGTAAAAGAGGGCCTTGCATAAAACAAAATGAGCTGCAATGATACAGTAATGAACTTGACTCCTTTTATCAAATGTCCAAACTGATCTCTCAGACTTTATAGTCAATTTTTATATATTGCACTTTTCCACTTTTTTGCTTATGCATTATTGTCTCCATAAGAGATCAATATAATGGTCTAAGAAGAGCTTCTAGTTTTCACATGCTGATGAGAGACCTATATTAAATATCAATAATGCAATAGGAGACATGACTTGACCCTTGGTCTTTGAGTCTCAAATCCATCTTCCACTTTTGTACTACAATATTTTATCTTGTGAGGTTCTCCATCACCTTATCAAATAAAGTGCAGGTTCCTCAGCCTGATTTATAAGACTCTCCATGATCCAACCCCATCTCCCAATATTTCCACTTCTCCTCCACTCTCTCTGCATTATCGTTCTAGTAGTTGGTAATTGCTAGTTTCTCCAGCACAGCACACTGATTCACATCTTTCCCCATGCTGTTCCATCTGCTTAGAATAGTTTTATCCAAACACTTCTTTAACTGGAAATTTAGGTCACACAGCCAATCCATACCTTTTGTTTTCCAAAAGCACCCTTTACTTACTATGCAGCACATAATAATGAGCTTCGGTGTCAGTGACAGTTTTCCCTGCAGTCTAGGTCTGTAGGTCAAAGACTTGGGACTGGAAAGTGGTTTAGCTAATAAAATGCAAGGCTCTCTGAGGCTGACCCACATGGGAAAGTTTGGGATTTGTATCCTGAGCTCTCACTGAGTATGTAAGACACTCTAGTGCCATGATCAAGGACTGGCTGAACCTGGGGGTGGATCGTGGCATCAGCACTCTGTTGTGAATGCTGTCTCTCTCTTTGTCTCTCTCTCTTACTCATGGAAGAGATAAATAAGTAAACTTTAAATGAAAATAAGTAAATAAATAATGTCAAAAATTTGCCCCTTCAACTTTATTTCACTAGTCCCTGGAACAGTGCCCAGTTCATGTGAGATACTCATTGTCTTTTAAGCTTGTACATGTATACCTTCATCTGCACACAAAACTGTTGTGAAAAAAAAAAAAGAAACTGGGATTAAAGCACTTTATTTTGGTGAAGAATTTTTGAAATCCATGTGTAGATTTTTTTATAATATACATTTTTAAGATCTCTTGTGTATTCATCTGTCTATATACTCACCAATCCACCCATTCATTTATTTATTCAGACAACGGTATTGGACTTCATATTATTTACCAAGGCCCTTGCTACTTGCTAAGATATCATATTATTATAAATGATGAATTATTAGCTTAAATTTTTTTCAAGTGCAGTTACTTTGACAGTTTAAAAGTGATAAACTGAACAGAGAACATTGGAAATGCATTTTGCCCACATCTGGTTATTTAAGTAGCACTGAAACTCTTAATAGGCTTTACAAGTATTCTAAAATTCAAGGCTTGATTTATTAAGTTGGATTTGAGAGCTAATTCTCATACAGCTAATAACCTAAAGTGACAAATTGCCTCATATAAAAAAAGATTTCCAATGTACCTACTGAGAAGAGAGAAAGGAATAATCTGAATACTTCCTGTCTTGACAATGTTTGCCCTTCTCAACCACATCTCCCAAGATGCCACCTCCATTAACTTCAACATAAGATAAACACCTACATTTTGATATAAGCCACCATGTGAGTGAGTTTTCCGTGCTTGTTTTTATATGACAAAATAGAAATAACACGGTAGTTTTTTTGCTTCCAAGAAATTTCAAGGAAATACAATATCTAACATTATGCTATCATGTGCTTTGGTGAATATCTTTGCTTTTTATAAAGATACATGATAAACTCTAGTTTATTATAAAATGTAAGCCAGTTGCATTGTTTAAAGGATTATTAAGGGCAGAAATAAATGTAATCGTCACATAATTAGAAATTAAGAGCAGCCAGCTACCATAATCATTCCCAGGCAGTTAGTCTACTGATATCATCTAGTTTTAGAGCTGTTTATAAAGTAGATACTGGCTACAAATCATTGCTATCACCTGAAAAATGTTTATGAGCCAACCAGCTTCTACAAAAAACATAGGTTTCAACAGCTTCTTAGAAAAGGAAGACAGTTCAATAAAATGGAGAAGTAGTTTTTTTTTCTTTATTGAGAAGCTTCAAATGAGGAAAGTCATATGACATTAATTGTCTGAGGACCAATATTTCAATAAAACCTCGGAAAATTAGCCCTTTTAATTATATGGCAATATGACAATGTCTACATGTGTTCTTGCATTTCTTGTACATATTTAATAAAGTCAAGAAGTAAACACAAAAGGTCATTATAATTAGAAAACTTAATTTGATTCCATATGTGTTCATTAATTTAATTTAAAAATATTTAATTTGGAATCTATTCTTAATTAAGTCACAAAATATTGTTAATTGTCCTTCACAGAAATAGGAAAATCCTCTTCAGTGAGGTATCACTACTCTGGGTTTTGGCCATTTAATGGTTAAAAAATGGAAATGGGCCTTACCTTTAATTTTATAAAAAAGATAATTGTTGAAAATGGTAAAATTATATGAGGTTAAGAAAGAGCAGGACAGGGACCAGCAGTTAGTGTAATGGCTATGTTGCTGGACTCCATGTAGTCGACCGCGGTACATCTCCCGGACCTGGTGGCTTAAAACTCACGACAGGCGCGTGTGCGTGCATGCCCAAGATCCCAAGAGGAGAATGGAGGAGAAGGGATTGCAGAGTGGCCATCCCCCCTGGGGGGGGGGGGGTGATTTCTCGCTTTCTGTCTCTCTGTCTCTGTCTGTCTGCGCACTTGCCCTATAGCAAAAACCTCCCCCCGAAAAAAAGAAAGAAGAAAGAAAGAAAGAAAGAAAGAAAGAAAGAAAGAAAGAAAGAAAGAAAGAAAGAAAGAAAGAAAGGAGGAAAGGAAAAGAGCAGGACAGTTTGAAAAGCTGATTATATCAGTTGGGAGGCTGAGAAGGCCTAGGTTCTTCAGCAGGGTCAGGAGAAGCCATGGTAAGGATGGTATTTGGGCTGAGACTGAATGGTAAGAAGGAGGTGTGTAAAGAGCTGGGCAGGCATGCTTGCAGCTGAGCACATAGAAAGGCAATGATTCTGAGGCAGGAAATAGCTTGATATGTCAAAAAAGGAGAGGGTAGTCCAAGTGGCTGAGGCATATTAAGTGAGAAAGGAGAGTTAGTCTGGGGTCAGATCTTTAGGACTTTGGAAGAAGTTTACAAATTTTCAAAAAGGAATAAATCCCATGAGTCCTTAAGCTAATGGAATAACATGATGGTTTATCAGTTTAACTTGTCCAAAGATCCCTCAGATTTCTCTGTGGATGGTGTTTTTAAAAGATGCAACAATAGAAATTGAAAGATCAGTGTTGCTACGAAAATACAAGGCCGACTTTGACTTTGTGAAAGCTACTCATTTAATTGTGGATTCTATCATCAAATGTTTAAGATGAAAGTGACCCTAGAGTTCATGTTTTCCCTCCTTTTACAAAGAAAAAACTAAAGCCCAGGGATGTTAGGTAACAGAGCTTCCTACTAATCAAGCTGTGTCATAGTAACATCTATCACTTCTCCCAAGATAACTAACCTTCCAGGAGACCTAAGCTTGCAAACCAAACGTTTTCTTAAGCCATCATGGGGATATAACTACAAGGTAAAAATACCCACTTTGGATCCAAATGTCCTTTGTTTCATACCTTTAAGCACTTTACTTGCTCTAAAGCGACTGTGAGCAAGTTACTAAATTTCATTGGGCCTCAGTTTCCTCATTTAGAAACAGAGATGAGAATAATACCTGCCTCATAGGGGCACTGTAAGAATTCTGTGAGTTCATATGAGTTGATATTCACAGGACACTAAGGATACTTATACTATCTAAGTAGTATAAGACGTTACTAAAATGGGAAGAGTAGGACCCCGAGGCAAGGAGATGACAAATATTCCAAGCATTAGGTCCCAAGGACTCAGAGAGCATGAATATTTGGGGAGCTCTTGTGCCTAGTGGAGCACTTAGAAGGGCATGTACAATGGTGGGAAAGATGAGTGTTATGTATTGCTCAAAGAAATAATTTGATGAGGATATTCCAGGCACATTCACTGTTGGCTTCCTACTTAGCAGCCATTTCCATTCCTTTTCCTTTTTCTCACTGAGCTTATGACTTACAACAACGGTTCAAATGTCAATACATTCTTTCTTAGGCTCTATTTCTGGGCTTGACCCTCTATTCTGGCATAGGACCTTGGGGAAAATATGAGTGTGTGGCAAAAGAGGGAGAAGTTGCAAGCTTCTAATTAATTATCTTTTGGGTTTAAAAATAAAAAAAGAAAAGGAAGGAAGGAAGAATAAGAAAGACTCCTGAAAGAACTCCTTTTCCCCCTTCATGATTTTGGATATTTCTGTATGAGCAATTGATGGTTGGAATGGTGGTAGCCAACTTGTGAACAATGCTAAGAAAAACCCAAGTATACAGAGTTCCACTGCCACTGAATACAGAGCTGCTGAATTATCCAACTCTACAGCTACCTACATCTGGAATTCTTTCTAAGTGTGATTTTAAAAGAAAAGTTCATAGGACCAGCAGGCGGCATAGTGGTTAAAGTATTGGACTCCCACATGACTGACTGGTTTGAGTCCAGGATCTGGAAGCTTGGAACTCACACTGGGTGCGTGTGCATGCATGCTCAAGATCCCAGGAAGAGATTCAAGAGTAATTGTAGCATGGCTATCTCTGCTAGGGGGTGATTTCTCAGTTTCTAACTCTCTGTGCCTGTTACCACCAAGGGCACACACCCTATAGCAAAAATCTCCCTAAAAATAAAAGTTCAAACAAATACCTCTTATATAAGCCTCTTTGGACTGGTTTTCTGTTAATTCCCATAGAATCATCCTGTCTGATATACTCTCCCTAATCATTCATTTTTTTAAAACAAATATTAATTATATCTACTTATGCTAGATCTCATGTTTATTCTTATTATACAAGTAAAAGATGTATGAACCCTAGTGGCATTTATAATGATTTTCTTATTCACTGTTTACTTTTATGATTCCTCTCTACTATATTGTAAATAATTTGAAGACAAGGATTATTTTTTATTTGTCTTCACCGCTACCCCCGCGCCACACACACACACACACACACCTACACAACACCTGCTGGAGTTCCTTGGTTAGCAAATAAATTTGATTAATGTTTATTGAATTGTACTGAAGCTTTGGATAATTGCATCTTCCTTCTCCCATCTCTTATAGCTATAACTTCATACAACCTAAGATGATTAAACTTAGATTGAAAAACACATATTACATTAAGTATTAATTTTCTCACCCTTAGCTGAAGTTCAGTCAAAGAAAGTAATACAAAATGAGGCGTGAGCTGTCTCAGAATCAATGTGAATAGATATATTGCTCTAATTGAAAGACATTCTGGCTAAGAAGTGTGCTTCACTCAAATTAAATATGGCCTCATAAAACAGAAAAGAAAAATAAAATTTCTTTTGAATTTACATTATTGATAAGATTGCCTTATTAATTCTACTCATTAGAAGATACTGCGGACTAGGGGAGAAATGTCCCTACCTCATAAGTCTTTCAGTATTGCTAACATACTGTGACAACCTTCTCTGAAAACTGCTTGAAGATACATATATTTTTTTATTTGCTTCCACTTTGCTTTTTCTTATCTACATCAAAGTGAACATAAGAGCACTTTCCAGTGTGAGCTGATCTTCTCTCATCTCCAAACTGAAGAATACAATAATGTAGACTATAATATCATTTGATTATCACCATTTTCCAATCTTTTTGAAGATCGGAATAGGACAGAATGAACTCCTAATTCCATACTTTTCTTATACCATTATTCTTCTTCTATTTCTTCCAGGTTCCAAATCCCATCTTCTGCCATGTCTTATAAAATTATTCTTAGGTTTTCTCAGGTGCAGAACACTGAGAAACTATAACTCTACTCTAATGTTTAAAATTTCAGATGTCCACATAAAACCTGAAATGTAGACACTCAGGTAAACTCAGCTCCCTCTAATGCATATCTTTCCAAAATTTCTGAAATTCTTTCTATACATATTTTTAAATTTACTTTAAGTATCACTTCCTTAAAAAAATCTTTTCATGGTGAAATAGAATTTGGAGACTCCAGACTTCAACTAATGGACTCTCCTAACATTCCATTGGCATTTTAACTATGATAAACCTTTTATGTATGTACTATAATTGATTTTTCTGAGTTTTGCATATTTTTATTACTTCAGCTATTATCAGAGTTGATCATTGTTAATGGATTGTTAAAAAAAAATGTGAATCATAAAACTATTATATGCTAGATACCCTTAATAGAAAGCTCAACATAAGTGAGTCTTGACCCTATGGGCTCTTCCAGTTGGAGAGAGAAACAAGCAAGCAGATTCCTGTCAAATCTTGTCTTTACCAGTTCCTAGCGATGTGGTCTCAGGCATTTTACTTCATCCTTCTGGGACTTACTTTTCTCAATTGTAAAATGGAAATAGTAATACTATCAATCTCTTAAGATTTGGCTAGAAAATTTTCATAAAATACTACAATATGATTATAATAAAGCTTGTTATGTAGTCTGTACTCAACAAGTAGTATCTATCATTACTTTGATAATAATTATTATTAATAAATGAAATAATATGTATAATTTACCTAGCAAGGATTTTGGCAGTAATAAGACAGTCAGTGGCTGCTAAAACTTCAGCTGCAGCTGCAGCTGCTCAAGTTGGTTTGGGTGGAAACTTCTTAGTAATGAATAACACTGGATGAGAGAATGAATTTTATTTTAAATCCATAGGAAATGCCTTGTAGGCTTAGTTAAGGATTTTATGCTTCATCCTACAAAGTGTGGCTCTTAAACTTGAGCATACTTCAGAATTGCCCAGAGGGCCTGTCAAATACTAATTGCTGAGCCATACTCCTAAGGTTTCTGATACAGTAGATATGGAGCTAATCTTCAGAATTCCCACTTACACGAGACAGTCCATGGCCTGGTGGTTAATGGAACCATATCTCACCTGACCAACTGCACAGTTAAAGTCCCAGACCCATAGGCTCGAAAAGCACGTTGGGTACATGTGCACACATGACCAAAATCCCAATAGGTTGGAGAATAGAGGAGAAGGGATTGTAGAATAATTATGCCCCATTGAGAAACTGATTTCTCCCTCTCCCTTTTCTGTCTCCTTGTCTCTCTCTGGTGAGTGCACACACTCTCTACCAAACTGGAAAAAAAAAAGAGTTTATATTTCTAACAAATTTCAGGTGTATTCATCTGTAGCTGCACTGACTTAAAACAACAAATGTTTATTATCTCGCCATCTTTGTGGATCAGGGATCAAAGTTCACATTGTAATCAGGGTGTCATCTAGGGCAATGGTCTTATTTTAAGATTTGGCAGGAGGAACTCCTGCTTCCAAGATCATTCATGAGGTTATTGGCAGAATTCAGTTGCTTTCCAACTGTTGAACTGAGGGCTGCAGTTCCTTGCTGGCTATTAGTTGAAGAGCTCCTCAGGTCAGGCCTTCACCAGGTAGCCTATCCGTAGGGTATTTCACAGCAACACAGCTGACTTCCCTCAGAGCATACAGGCAGGAGAGCAGAGGATAGCCCTCAAGGTGAAAACCACAGACTCTTTGTAATCTAGTCTTGAAAGTGGCATCCCATTATATCTTATACTTTCTGTTTGGCAGGTGTAAATCACTGATTCCATCCCACACACAGTGGGAAGGGATTAGATAAAGATGTGAATACTAGGAGACAGACATCATGGCGAAGGTGATGGTTATGGTGTCAGTTTGGGGAACATAATCTAAGAACTATGACTGTAAAGAATTTTAAGTATTCATGTGGCATGGATGGATCTCACATGAACAGGTACTAAAAATGAAGGTGAAACTAGTTAGAAAGCTATTACAGATCTACATGATAACTTCTGTGTTTAGGAGATTAATAGCCTTTTATGTTTGGGAAATGAATAATCTTTTTATTCAAAATTTTTAATGGTGATTATTTTTTAAACTTTCTATTGGATGCTTGTGCATGCTAGAGATAGAGAGAGGAAGAGTGAGAAAGCATTCCCCAGGGGGGATGGCCACACTGCAGTCCTTTCTCCTTCACTGTCTGCTCAGGTTTTGTGGCATGTACATCTATATACCCAGCATATTTTTCAAGTCACCAAGTCCAGGACTCAACCACATAGTTGACCACATGGTATCCAGCCATCTTAACCACCAGGCAACCTAACTGACCCAAATTTTTAATAATTATACATCTAATTTTTGCTATAAACTTTATCCAGAAATGAAATATTTGAAAACAACTTTTTAAAAGTTTATTTAGGGGCCAGAAGGTGGTTTTGAAGATTGAAGCTCTGGATCTCACATGGCTGGCTGAGGTTCAAATCTCAGACCCAGCAGCTTGAAAAATCTTGCTGGCTGTATGTATATGCATGACCACAATTCCAACAGAAAGCTGGAGGAAAAGGGATTGCATCATGACCCCCCCCCCCCCCGAGGAATAACTTCTCTCTCTCTCTATCTCTCCCCCACCCCCCCCACCCCCCGTCTGGCAAGCACATACAACTTATAGCTAAAACTAAAAAAAGAGAAAAAATGTTTTTGAAGTTTCTTTATTGAGAGACAGAAAGAGATAGGTACCCCTGACAAGATCCTGCCATGCCACAATCCTCCCCCTGGTCTCCCAGCAAGCCGGGATCATGACTACACTTGCAGGCACACCCAGCATGTTCAGGTCAACCTGGATTCTAAACCCAGGGCCTTCCCACACGGCTCCAGTACCTCGCAGCGGCACACTACTTCCTGTGCCACCACAACTGGACCTGGAAACAACCTTTAAGTTATATTAAAAAAATACATGGAGCTAAATTCTATTAAGGGGTTCATTATGATCTTGTCCATTTATTCACAATTAAGTATGTTTCTAATAAAATAAAGGTTACAGTCTTCTAATATCAGTAAGGCTATTTTGGCCTTGGCCACTGACTATATTTATGCCGAAGGCTCCTAATGGCTCTAAATACATAAGTACAAATATTCAAACACACCTCTCTCTGTCTCTCTAGTTGCTAGGAGAACCGACATAAGAAATAGAGGAGCATTTTATAAAATGAAGGAGAAATTATTTAAAGGTAGAAGTAAATGACTCTAAAAGTGTGGGAAATTATGTTAAATAAGTAGATTAGGATATCATTTTAATGGAATTATTTTTGCATGGGAATACACAGTGCTCTAATTATATTTGTCCAAAGCTTGTCAGTCCATTTGAGACTAACCCATGAAGCTGTCCTGTTAGTCCAGAGGCAGCCTGCTTAACCTCATCACCCTTCCCACCAAGACCCTGGGAGTCAGTGACATCCAATTCTAAAAGCAGGTTTCATATTCTATGCTGCAGTACCAGGAGGCAGTTAAGCCTTTCCAGCTGGGAATTCTGTTCCCTTGGCCTGCTTATTTGTCTGAAGTCAATTCACTTGCTTCAGTCTGCACTTACCTCCTGGATATTGATTTTGGCTGACATTTAGTTCAACATGTTATCAATTCTCTTAATCATCTCGAAGAGAGAGAAAGGAGTAGAGATGCCTTTACCATTACCCATCACATCAGCCCAAGACAGCTTCAGGTCATCTGTTCCCCAGACAGCAGCTGTAGCTGAAATAAGTGTTTTCCTTACCACTGCTTCAGCCACAGTTACAGCAAGAATAAAGTTAGCTCACACATCCAAAAGCATACCAAATTTCTGATCCTTTACTTTTTTCAAGAAATTTTCTTCTATATCTATTACAACCAGGTATCTCCCCACCCCCTCCCATATTACCATGAGATAAATGATTAATGCTCAGCAAAGTACAAGTGGACATGATTTGGAAAAGGTTAAATACTACTCAAAAAACCTGCAAGCAAAATCATGCAAACCATGTGGAAAAAAATTAAAGGAAGAGAAAAGCTACATTTTGCATTATGGTCTTACAAATGCTAATCGGTTCAGCTAAGGAATCATACATATAACAGACCGCTTTGAAGGGAACTGAAGTCCAGGTAAAATAGGATAAGCAGGGGGCCGCTCACCAAGACTGTGTGAAGATAGAGTAAGGAGCTGCCAATTGTATTAAATACCATACCGCTCTTTCAGGGAAGAAACCCTAGTTTTTGAGGTAGTAAATTAAAAATAATTAGACAACCAGTCTTTCATACAGAATTATCTTGCACTAATTCTATGGGGGAAATCCACTGATCATTTAAAAATTGATTGCCTTTTTAAAATGTGCACATTGCATTCACAGTCACTCCTTCAGGTATTGCATTATTTAAACCATTTCTAGTTTTAATCATGACTTTCCCCTAAATTCCAGATCAGTATTTCTAAAGCCTTATGAGAGATATTCCTCAGTTATGAACCTGCTCCTTTTTAGGTATTCCCTGGCTCTCTTAAAGGCAAAATCATCCATCTTGTAAGACCTTTGAATGAGGTATTGTCTAATTCGGCTTTGCATCCCAGTATTTTTTCCCAAGGTAGAAAGGAATCACCTCTCTCCCCCTCTGTTCTCACAACTCTTTTGATCATATGTCCTTGTCCACTTGTGTGTTTGTCCTCACCAGCTAGGTTAAGGGCTGCCTGTGGGTAAGACCTGGGTCTTATTTATCTGTTCAACGACCAGACAAATGGAACAAGTATTGCCATTTCTTCTTGTCAAGTGAACAAAAATCCTTGCAAAGGGAATGACTTGATGAATAAAAGCATATGGAATCAGGATTTGGCAGATGTGATCATACACGCAGGCACTGAAGTGATTCCATGAAGAGCCTGAAAAAAATAATTTTTTACTTTGTAGCTTGCAGCCCTTATTTACATTAACATAGGATTCATCTTTGAGCAGGACCTTGTTATTAAAAGCTAAGAAGGCAAGCATTAACACCAAACTAGAAACATATGCAGATGTGTTTACACTCAGGACAGGTGAGCATTCCAAAAAAGTCACTAGGTAGAGGACAACTAAAATATTTATTCCACTAGGTAGGCACTAACTGAGTACTTCCTATGTGCAGGTTAGAAGACGAAGACATAAATAAGATACAGTCCCTGAACTCAGGAAACTTCCATTTAAATGGGAGGCATAGCACTTACACAATTATGATTAGGTAGTTTTCCTTGTCTGTTTCATCCATTAGTTTCAAAGTTCTTTAGGGCAAGGACTTTATTTTCTGCAGCTTACACTATGTCTAGCACATATTAAACATTTAACAGATTCTTATAGAATGAAGGAGTCCGTCTAGTACCAAGTGGAGAGTGGTCTTTCTCTCATTTCCGACCCCCCATCCGTCCTCCCTTAAACCCTGACTCTGGACCCTTTCAAGACTCCTGACTCACTCTAGATGTCTTCAAGCCAGCTTTCTTTCACATTGCCACTAGAGGGAACTTTTAAAATCCAAACACTAATCCTATTTGAAATTCCTTACGGTCATCCCAACAGCCAACATTAGTCTTTTATTTTGAGGACACAGATCCTTTTGAAAATCTTATAAAAACCACAGAACATTTCTCCACTTAAAAATGCATCTATATTCAAGATTTTGTACTCAATATCAAGTGTTTATGATCTCCCTGAAGCCCATTCTTTTAGTCTGAAAGAGTACTAAAAAACTTAAAAATCCCAGTACAAAATCTAAGCTAATTAGGATGCACACTATCTCCCGCTTCTGTGTCATCCTCTGGCACTATCCTCCTCCAGCAGCCAAACTCCAACCTCACTTTACATACCAGTATTACCAAATATTTAGTCCAGATATTTCATATTCTTCCCCAAATACACCATGCTCTTTTGTACTCTACATATAAGAAGCTTTCAAAAAGTTTATAGAGAATATATATTATGAAAAAACTACCCATGGATTTAGAAAAAAAATATTTGCACCAGAATAAACTCATATTTTAATTCAGTTTTCCCATGAACATTTTAAAGTCCCTTTGTACATTTCTGGAGTTTGATTTTCACATCCAGCAACTCCAAGCTCTTTTTCACATCCAGCAACTCCAAGCTCTTTTTTGGAGAGTTTTTTTTTTTTTTTTTTTTTTTGGCTATAGGGCGCGTGCTCTTGCCAGACAGACAGAGAGAGACAGAGAGACAGAAAGCGAGAAATCACCCTCCAGGGGGAATGGCCACGCCGCAATCCCTTCTCCTCCATTCTCATCTCGGGATCTTGGGCACGCATGCACACGCGCCTGGCATGAGTTTTAAGCCACTGGGTCCAGGACGTGAACCCCGGTCAACTACATGGCAGTCCAGCGACATAGCCATTATACTAACTGCTGGTCCCTCCAAGCTCTTTTTTGATTGGTGAATTGGAATCACCCTTTGAAAAAGGGTCACATCCTACCTCCTCCATGAATCTGTCTCTAGCAGGACCTAATAAAAGTTATCTCTTATTTCCTTTGGTTATTTCTGATTCTTTCACAGATTTAAGGGGTTGTTTTTCTTACTAGTAATCATTACTTATATGTCTGTCCTCTAAACTTCAGTAATATTACTAGCAATAATGGCTAGCATTCTATGAGAGTTTACAAATGTAGAAGGCACTGTCTTAACAACTTTGTACGTATAAAATAATTTAAGTCTCACACTCTATGGAAAAGATATTATCTTTATTTTATAGATGAAGGAACTGAGTCATAAGACATTAAATTTTAATTCCTTGTATTTAGAACTTTATCTGAAATCATGCTTGTTAAAATGAATTGAAAGGCACAAAAAAGTGGAAGGACATCCCATGTTCCTGGATTGGAAGAATTAATATAATCAAAATGGCAATTCTACCCGAATTAATCTACATATTTAATGCAATCCCAATAAAAGTGCCAGAGACATTCTTCACAGATCTAGAAAAGACAATTACACAACTTGTCTGGAATCATAAAAAGACCTCATACTGCCAAAGCAATCCTACACAAGAAGAGTGGAGTGGGTGGCATCTCATTCCCTAACCCAAAAATATATTACAAGGATGTGGTAATCAAAACAGCATGGTATTCGCACAGAAATAGACAGGTGGACCAATGGAACAGAATAGAACCCCCAGAAATAAACTCCCAGACATACAGCCAACTGATTTTTGACAAAGGGTACCAGTCAATCCAGTGGGGAAAGGAAAACCTCTCTAGCAAATGGTGCTGGAAAAACTGGATACTCACCTGCAGAAAGATGAATCTGAACCCCTATCTCTCACCTTTGACAAAAATCAACTCAAAGTGGATCAAAGATCTAAACCTAAGACATGAAGCTATAAAACTACTGCTGGGGAAACTCTGGGAAACCTTGGGGTAGGCAAAGACTTCTTAAATAAAATCCCCAAAGCAGTCAATAATCCCAAAAATAGACAAATGAGATTACATCAGATTAAGAAGTTTCTGTATGGCAAAAGACACAGTAACTAGTGTGAATTGATAGCCCTCAGAATGGGAAAATATTTTTATAAACTATGCATCAGATAAAGGACTGATGCAGAATACACAAGGAACTCAAGCATCTGTCCTGGAAAAAAAAAAAAAGATGATTAACCATATGAAAAGATGGGAGAATGAGTTGGGGGAAAACAAAACAAAACAAAACAAAACAAAACAAAACAAAACAAAAAAAAAAAAACCACTCTTTGAGGAAGACATACAGATAGCCAAAAGGCATATGAAAAAATGCTAATCATCCCTCATTGTAAGGGAGATGCAAATCAAAACAACAATGAGATACCACCTAACCCCAATCAGAATGACTAAGATTTAAAAAAAAAAAATGATAAGTGCTGGTGGGAGTATGGTGAAGGGTGAAAGGGAATTCTCCTACACTGCTGTTGGGAATGTAAATTGGTCCAGTCACTGTGGAAAACAATTTCGAGATTTCTCAAAGACCTACAAATAGAATTACCATCTGATCCAGCAATCCTGCTTCTTGGTATCTACCCAAAGGACAGAAGGATTCTTAATTGGAAAAGTGCTTGCACATCCATGTTTATTGCATTATTCATAATTGCTAAGACATGGAACCGACCCAAATGCCCACAAACACATGAATGGATCAAAAACTGTGGCACAGGGAACCAGCAGTTAGCGTAATGGCTATGTTGCTGGACTCCCACGTAGTCGACCGCGGTTTGCGTCTTGGACCCGGTGGCTTACAACTCACGCCGGGCGCGTGTGTGTGCGTGCCCAAGATCCTGAGAGGAGAATGGAGGAGAAGGGATTGCGGCGTGACCAGCCTCCCTGGGGGGTGATTTCTCGCTTTCTGTCTCTGTGTCTCTCTCTGTCTGTCTGGCGAGCGCACGCGCCCTATAGCGAAAAACCTCTCCAAAAAAAAAACTGTGGCACATAAACTCTATGGAATACTATTCAGCCATAAAAACAAACAAACAAACAAAAAACAGGATTCTGGCTTTTGACAGAAAGTGGATGAATATGGAAGATTTACTGCTGAGTGATGCAAGCCAGGTAATGAAGGTGAGACATTGTATGTCTCTACTTAATATGTACAGACTGTCTGTACTCCGTGGCCAAAACTGAATGAAACTAAGTTAATGGTTGTGAATACCAGATACAGTGTAGAAAGAGGGTAGGTGAGTAGTCTCAGGAACAACATTAAGGAGAAAAATAGGTAAGGCATTTATGGAACAAAGCAATGGATTATTACCTATTGAAGATAACTTTCTAGTATGGTGACCTGGGCTGGTGAGAAGTGTACACATGTTAATATTCATTTTGTAAGCTAAGTAATGTGATTAAATGTATAAAAGAAATAGAAATAAAAAAGAAAAAATTTTAAAAATGAGAATAAAGAATAACAATCTGGAAAAAAAAAAAAAAAAGCAAGTTGAGGGCCAGCAGGTGGCATGATGGTTAAGGGCACTGGACTCCAACGTAGTTGACTTCGGTTTGAGTTCGGACCTGGCATCATGCTTTCTCACTTTCCCTCTCTCTCTCACTCTGTCCCTCTCTGGTCAAATTAAAATAAATAAATTTAAAAAAAAATCATGTTTTAAAAAAACAAATTGAATTGGCATGCATTATTAGAAATTTTGGGAAATTGCTGAAATGTTACTTACCATGGCTACCATTCCCAAGCACTGACTACTCTCACTGTGTGCTTAAATTATGTTCTCACCAATATTCAGCACACTTCAGCAAGCCAGATATTAGTTTCCAACATTAACAATGGTGGAAGCAGACCCTCTATTTTATTCTTTGACACTATGGAAGCTTTCTATGTAATCTGAATACAGCAGAGGGGCGCCTTGGGAAGACTTAGAAGGGCTTTTCTGTGGTTTGGTATAATGAAAACAGTTTCAGCACATTTGTAGCTTTGAGAAAGGATGCAGCATGACCGAGGATGTCACTAAGGAAGACAACTTAGCCTCTCAAAAAAATATCCTCAATGAGTAGAAGAACTTTGCTATTATCACATCACCTCATTCTGAGCTCGGCAGTTATACATTTAAATATTAATGTTTATAGAGGTCATCAGTTTCTTGAAGATAGATTTAATTTAAATAAATTAGCAAGAAATCAATATATAAGAATTAGAATGATAACTTTATTCATTCATAATCCATTCACTGATAAGTACATTCAATCCTTGTTGTCAAATCTCTGAAAAGTTACATCACAATTAAAAGATTGCCCGAGGCACATAGAATCAGAGCTGTGGAAATAGATGAGATTTAATTTTTCAGCATATACTAATTATATCTGTATGCCCCTCTGTTCTAGGTACTGAGGAATACAATAGTGAGCAAATAAAAGTTAAACATCCTACCCCCACAGACGTTAAATTCTAGGGTGCATTAGATCTGGTAGCCCTATCCTGACCTTTCTATTATAGAAACAAACCCTACTATATGTTGAGAGCGATTGCAGGACCCTCTATTTGAGCAGTACAGTGGACTCTTTGTTGGTGCTTCCTCCTCTCTTTCTCTTCTCTATCAATGTTCTAGCATTGATCTTTTAAAATTTGTTTTAGGGACCAGCAGATGGTGTAATTATTACGTCACTGGGCTCCCATGTAGTAAACTGTGGTTTTAGTCCTGGACCCGGTGGCTTCAAACTCATGCCAGGCATGTGTGCATCCATGCCCAAAATCTCAAGAGAAGAAGGGAAGAGAAGAAATTGTGGCATGGCCATCCCCCACGTTCTATGGCAAAAATCTCTCTAAAAACAAAGTCTGCTTCAAATTTAAGAACATTTTTAGTGATGTTCATTCTAGTAATTAGATTATGTTCACATCTTGTACTGATGGCATTTTGTTACTTTAAGAAGATTTTGCATATCTTCTCTGTTCTGCGGCATGTTTATTTAGAATTTTACTCTCAGAAAGAAGGAAATCTTACATCTCTCTTCCTAAGTTCTTAGCCAATCCATTGTTGGTCCCAAGTAACACCTCTAGAGAGCAGCTTGAGTAGAAGTATGCTTCTACATATGTTTGCAAATTGGCAAATAGATAGTGGTGTTTGTAGCCTGCGTAGACACAAAAGAAGCTGAACATGTGGCCTGGAGCCTCATCAGATGATGTTTAAGACCAGTATGAGCAGTATAAACTTTATTTAGTAGGAAGTTGTTGACAGTTTTACAACAAGTAGTGGCATAATCAAATATGTATTCTTTAGAAGGTTCCGATTTCAGATGAAAATTTTGTATACATGAAATAAACTGTTTCTAAAACTAAACCTAATTTATATTTCATATCTTCATTCTTGTAGTTTACTCAACCTGACCCCAACTGGTTTAGGATCTTCCACTGCCAAACATCTAAATTCAGGAATTTGGGTTTTTCTAATTTTGTTTCCTCACACTAATTATAAATAATGTCTTTCAGGATGGTAGGATGATATACTTCCTCATATATATTTGGGAGATATAAGAATAGAAGGACATGTGTCATATTCCTGAAGGGATCCCCCAAAATAACCAGACCCCAGATGTCTCCTGCTGCGCTGCAGGGTCAGAAGCTATTCTAAAGAAATCGCCGATTGGCCTATCTTAGAGGGCAGAGGGCCTAAGCCAACTACACAGAGTTCTTAGTTGCCAATAGAAAGATCAGGGTGACTAGCACCAAGATGGCTAATGTGAGTTTCTCGCTTGCTCAAGAACAGAGAATAGCTGAAAGCAATTTAGATTTAGAGTGAACTTGCAGTCCAGACTAAGGGGTAATGCCTGATTGGCTTACTCTGAGAGATCACGTAAGTCTCTGGAACTTGAGTGCAGAATAAAGGCTCATATGGGACCCTACATTTAGAAAAAATAAACATATATTGTCTAAATGACCTAACTACATGCCTGAAATTCTGACTTGCTGTGTAGTTTGGGATCCAGTAGATCCTGAATTAATAATTATCAAGAAAAATTGTTTAATCAATAGAAAGTCACCAAGTGGGTGAGAGCAGGAAAAATCCTGTGTTCAATTTTATCAACTAAAATGAAATTGCAAGCTAAATATGACTCTAGTTATTTGAATAGTCAAACATGGGATTGAAAGCAGAATTCTAGTGTGGGAAAATAAAAATCTATAAAGAAGCAACAAATAAAGCTAATTGGCTAGTTGTGGTAGAGGGCTACTAATTACCAAAGTTATGATGTTGATAGAGAACCATCGGTTGCTTTAAAAGGAAAATATTCTCCAGTAAACTGCTTTATAAAACTAGTTCTCACTAAAACGTCCCACAAAATTCACAATAGCATTTATCCCCACCTGTCCAATCAAATATTTTTATTAGTCTTTCACTGATTATAACCCATATGGAATATCCAGCCTAAAATTCAATTTTAAAGAAAGTTACAATAAACTTTGTAAAGTGAGCTTTCACATTTTGCATAGTGTGATTTCATGTGGTTTCTGTAAAAGTCATATTGTAAAATTACTCAAATCCTACTCAATCATTGATGGAATGCCATTTTGATCTCTGAATCAGTTTAATTATTTGTTCCATGGTAGACAGAGAGACAGTCACTCCCCACAGGGTCCTCAAACTGCAATGCATCCCCAATCTCAGTCAGGCCAGAGTATGAGCACCCAAATGTATGTAGCATGCACAGGGAGATCATGGGATGCAAACCTAGGACCTTTCCATTTGGGTGTAGTTGACTTACTACTGCTCTGCCACCTGGCCCCACATCTTAAATTTGTTGGAAAAATCAGCCTCTGATTCGGTATACAGTTGTTCAAAGAATGGATGCATTACTGGATTATAAACAAAAATTTTAAACTCAAAATAAATACATCACAATCATTTATTTTTTGCTCACATTCCAATTTAACTTGTCTTTGCTATTGTTTTATAATGTTTACCATGAACGTTTGATACATTTTAAAGGTGTTCACTTTCACTTCCACTACCTTTCTTCAAGAATATAGTGAGTATTTGTTTTGCTAAATAAAGCAAGTAGAAATTTATGCAGGCAGTAAGGCAGATCCTTTATATGCATTCTATTTAGGGAACAAATGTACCTTAAGTGATGATTTGGGGGAAACTAGATCAGATTGATTGATGGAATAGAAAACAAAGCCCACTTATCATAAATCTTCATTGTACAATTTCATGACTACTGAAATTGCAGTTTATTTTGAAATATATAGCCAACATCTAACATATATATAGGTCTACATGATATGCACTGTGTTCAATGCAACCTCATACTAGAGTTACTTACTTTTCTCTATTTTCTATGCCAATATTTTTTACTTCTTTTAAATTTATTTTGTCTTATAATGCTATAAGCTATCACAAAACATTTTATTTACAAAGTATGGTATAATTAGATAAATCAAATGCAGTATGTATTGAGGATCTTGCAGAAAGTTTAAGCTGAATATGTTGAGGATAGTCATTTTGGTCTTAAGTGTAAAGAAGGTCTTCTGAGGAAAAACTAAAAATGTCATATTCTGTAACTATTGGTTTCCAACTTTAGTGCTCAGAAAGATGCAACCTTTTTAATGCAGCACCTCATGAACTTTTTTCTGGCAACTGTCACCTGGTAGACAATAGTATACAGCTTGACCTTGAATTAGATCATCAAGCGTAGCCTCTATTTAGTCTTAACAGCCTTGAGGTCCTTGGCCAGCCAAGTGCAGAAAAACAGAATTGACTAGAAGGCTCTCTGGTGCATTCTTGGAACCTAATAATTCTACCAAGAAGTCAGCTCAAGACCATTTAGACTTTAGGAGGCACTACCAGTTCAAAGTACCATTAATGAGAGAAAGTCGACCCTAAGGAGAAGTTTTGGATGGATTTTCTTTACTCATGCTCTCAAGGTATCCCCCAAAATGCTGAAATGTCATGAACATTTTACTAGTATTTTAAACGGAATTGCTTTGAGACACTCAGAAGTAATTTTCCAAATTTTTATAATAAGACCAAGTTTGAGACTTTTTCCCTTGGACCATTTCAGTTCAAGTGTATGTTGAAAATAAAGCATTTGCTAAAAAGCCCCTAGATGTTGACCCTGAATGATGTTGATTCTCAACAGCATACTTTTAGCTTTCACAGGAAGTTCTCTTTTCCTGTATGCCACATGACTGCTATTTCATCACTTTCAAAGTCCTCCAGGGCCCTTGCTTTTTCTCTTGCACGTCCTCTAATTTTTCAGCCTTTCTTGGAGAACAGACCAATCTGTCCCTTTTGTTCTCAAAGCAGTACTGTGTATCCTCTCATCCAGGTATTTTGTTGAATTTCTATCAGAGCTGAGATTAAGGGAATATACAAAGATTCAGAAGCATAACCTCTGCCCAGGAAGAAAACATGCAGTTAATAGAAGTGTTAAAACATATACGCAAGTCATTGTAATACAAGAAAGGGTATTCTCTGACAAAAAACTGCACAGATTGGGAACCAGCAGTTAGTGTATTGGCTATGTCGCTGGACTCCCACGTAGTCGACCGCGGTTTGCGTCCCGGACCCGGTGGCTTAAAACTCACTCCAGGTGCGTGTGAGTGTGTGCCCAAGATCCCGAGAGGAGGATGGAGGAGAAGGGATTGCGGCGTGGCCATCCCCTCTGGGGGGTGATTTCTCGCTCTCTGTCTCTATGTCTCTCTCTGTCTGTCTGACGAGCACATGCGCCCTATAGCAAAAGCCTCTCCAAAAAAAAAAAAAAAAAAAAAAAAAAAAAAAAAAAAAAACTGCACAGATTAAGTTGTGTGGTGTTGGAGGGAGGGAAGAGATGACTTCCAGTTGGGAAGGAATCCCTGTAAGGCTTTCTGGAAGAAAGAACATTGGAGTAAGAGCTTGAAAAGTAAGCAGGAATAGGATTCAGGTGTGGAATTAGAGCCTTTCTGTTGCAAGTAACAGTTCAATTGTGTTTCAAGGTAGGAAAAAAATCAAGATTGAGAGGTAGTGTGAGGAAATATATTAGAAGGCAATTAAGAACCCTTTTGATCACTGCTGTCCAATTGAAATATAATGCAAGCTAGATATGTAATCTGCAGTTTTCTAGTAGCCATATGAAAAAGTAAAAAGAAAAAAAAAGATTTGCTTCTAATAACATATTGCATTTAAACCAATTTATATAAATATTATCATTTCAACATAAAATCAATATAAAATTTATTAGGGAGATATTTACATTCTCTTTTTTATACCAAGTCTTTAATTTCCAGTGTATATTTTATATTTATAACACATCTCAATTCAGACTATCTACTTTTCAAATACTTAGTGTAATTAATGTATCCCATATTGAACACTGATATTCTTGAATTTATGTTGGTTTTAGTTAATGAGTACAAAAAAATGAAGAAATAAATCATTTGAAGAAGAGCCAGGTGATGGTGTGGTGGTTGGGATGACAGGGTTCCACATAGCTAACCACACGGTTCCTAGTTCCCGATCTGATGGCTTCAAATACACACTGGGCATGTGTGTAAGCATGCCAAAAACCCAAGAGGACAATGGAGAATAAGGGATTTCAGTGTAGCCATCCCCCATGTAGAGTGCTTTCTCACTTTCCTTCTCTCTCTCTCTCATGAGTTCATTCACCCTACAGCAAGCTAAAAACAAAACAAAATATAAAATAAAATAAAAATGAATGGAAGAAAATTACGACTTTTTTTAATTCAACATGCGTATGTTACTGCCCAATTTCCACTCCCTCTGCTCTTAGTAGTTATTCCAATTGTCAATCAGGTATCTATAGTTTGCTCCCAAAGTCCATTTGCTTGGTATAAAGTAACAACTTTTTCTTCTATAAAGGCAGTAACATTTCCTGTGGTGTTATAGGAAAGATGTCTTCCTCTTTTTTTTTTTTTTTTTTTGAGAGGTTTTTTTTCTATAGGGCACGTGCGCTCACCAGAGAAAGAGACACAGAGAGATAGAAAGCGAGAAATAACCCCCCGGGGGGATGGCCACGCCTCAACCCCTTCTCCTCCATTCTCCTCTCGGGATCTTGGGCACACACGCACATGCACCCGGCGTGAGTTTTAAGCCACCGGGTCCGGGACGTGAACCGCGGTCGACTACATGGGAGTCCAGTGACATAGCCATTATGCTAACTTCTGGTCCCTCTTCCTCTTTATTAAGAAAGAAACCTGTTGGAACCAGCAGTTAGCTAATGGCTATGTCACTGGATTCCCATGCAGTCAACCACGGTTCAGGTCCCAGACCTGGTGGCTTAAACTCACACCGGGCACGTGTGCATGTGTGCCCAAGATCCCAAGAGGAGAATGAAGGAGAAGGGATTGTGGCATGGCCATTTCCCCTGGTGGGTGATTTCTCGCTTTCTGTCTCTCTGTTTTTCTGTTTTTCTGGCAAGCACACGTGCCCTATAGCAAAAACTTCTCCAAAAAAAAAAAAAAGAAAGCAACCTGAGAAAACTTTTGTCTTTTCTTTCTCCCTGAATGTGGAAAAGGAGTTTTTTGTTTTTTTTTTCTTTTTTTGGAGAGGTTTTTGCTATAGGGCGCGTGCGCTCGCCAGACAGACAGAGAGAGACAGAGAGATAGCAAGCGAGAAATCACCCCCCCAGGGAGGATGGCCACGCCGCAATCCCTTCTCCTCCATTCTCCTCTCGGGATCTTGGGCACGCACGCACACGCGCCCGGCGTGAGTTTAAGCCGCCGGGTCCGGGACTCGAACCGCGGTCGACTACGTGGGAGTCCAGCAACATAGCCATTACGCTAACTGCTGGTTCCGGAAAAGGAGTTTCAAATAACCACTTGTAACCACCTAGAAAGCAAACCTAAAGAAAGAGTGAAAAGTCAAAAAGAGAGCCCTTGATTTCACCAATTACTGCAAGATCTACTGATATCATGGGAAAGAGATTTTTCACTCAATATCCATTTCTCTATCTTCCTTAGCAATACACCTTGATTCCGGTATATTGTCATACATAGTAAATGTTACATTTACCAGACCCATTAGCAGTAAGGTTTGGCCATGTGACCAATTCTGGCCAGTGAGATGCAAGGGGACTATTACATATTACTTCCTGTCATAGAGCTACAGCAACTGTCTCAACTATAATGTGACTTTGAAGTTGGAAGTTGTGTGTTGAGGCTAGTGGAGCAGAACGTTAGAGCCTGTGTTTCTGGTAAGATTATGGGGCTTGCATATTATCTTTGACCAGTCAACACCATGTTTCTTTTACACAAGAAAGGGATAGATGGGGCCAGCAGGTGGTGTGATGGTTGGGGCCCTGGACTCCCACATGGCCAGTTGCAGTTTGAGTCCCAGACTTGGCAGCTTGCTGTCTCACTCTTCCTTTCTCTTTCTTTCTGTCACTGTTTGGTCAAATTAAAAAACAGTGATAACAAATAAAATTAAATAAATAAAATAAGTATTTTTAAAAAGAAGGGAAGAAAAGGATGGATGACTATCTACATGACCATGGATATTCTGAGTCTTTTATTTTATAAAACAACCGGACATAGCCATGCTCCACATCCAGTAGTGCAGTTGTTAGAGAAACAGAGAAGGTACTTGCTATCAGAAGCTACACCTCCTGCAGGAGGGAAAGAGAGAGAATACAGTCAGAGGGAGACTTTCTCAGCAAGCAGACGGCGAAGCTGTGGCTTGCAGGACAAGAGCCTGCCACAGGAAGAGTTGGCCCAGCATTCCAGGATGAAAGAGAAGACAAAGCAAAACCCCTGAGATAAAAACATAAAGAATCCAGTCTGTCGTGAATACAGATGTCAGAGGGTGGTCAGTAGAGAAACAGAAATTATAGGCAAAGCCTAAATGAGATAGGGTCCTCTAAGTCAGGAGAGTTATTTGAATTCTTTTTTAGAGATCTTGGAAGTCACTGACTACTTTTTAGAAACTGGATAATAGTTTGCTTTTGCATTTTTTTATTTTTATGAATAATTTAGTAAGTAAGACAAGAGTAAGAAAACTATTCACAGTAGTATAAGGCAAAGGAATGTTATCTTGGAGTAAGATGGTAGCAATAGATATGAAGATTGACACATATATTTTTAGATAAAAAGCATTGGGGAAGTGGAAAGGACAGTATAATGATTAACTTAATCTTGTAGTATTGATTATATTAAAATATTACTTTAAGTCATTGTTATTCTTTGAACTTCCCAAGTAGAGAGCAGGACTTAAAAGAGGTGAGAGAAATGATAGATAAATAAAGGCAGGTGGATAAGAAAAGTTCAGAGACTGGGAAATTGTGTGAGAAAAATCAGGGCACCAAAAAAGCCATCTGAGGATGCCAAGCAAAGGGAACATCTATGGCGGCACCCCGGAGGGCTTTATGACCACACAGAAAAAGGAGGGCAAAGCAAAAAGTAAGGGAGAATGTGGAAGTATGGGAATTTGCTCATTTCAAAATTTTATCCAAGCCTTTCTGGTAGAAAATTCTTTAGCTGATAGGATGAAGGTTTCAGAGAACTGGAGAAAGAGATCTTCTATCTCTTTGGCAAATAGTAAGCTCTCATTATTTTAAATGAAATGACTCATTTAATTTTATTGATGTTTTATTATGATCTATTACATATCCTTTATATTTGCTTTCCCCATAATATCTTTTTTAAAATAAATAATACTCTAGTCGGTCATGCAGTTTAAATTCATAACTCAATTTTTATTTATGTAAGTTTTATTTTTCATAAAAATATTTGCCAATAAAGGTACTACATATACATTATAAAAATATCTAAGGTGCTAATATAAAGTTAGAAGTATCTATAATTTCATTACCTAATGACTAAATTCCCTTTGAATTTTCTGAAGATTTTTATGTAGTTGAAATTATACCATTTATGTTTTATTTTTAAATTTTACCATAAGGCACATGTGCTCGCTAGAGAGAGACAGAGAGAGAGAAAGGGAAAGTGAGAAAGCACACTCTCAGGGAGGAATGGCATGCCACAATCCTCTTTCCACCATTCTCCTTTCGGGCTTTTGGGCATTCACACAAATAAACCCAGAGTGTCTCTCAACCCACTGTCTCTGGGACTCAGACATGTAGTCAACCAGTGTGGGATCCAGTCACTCTAGCCACCATCCACCAGCTGGCCCCCAAATTATACCATTTTCAAATGTTTGGATTTTCTTTATATTCCTATACACAATCAGATAGACGTAGTGCTAGGTTTTTAAGTTGCTTTATTAAAATAATTTAAATAAAATACATTTCACTAAATTATATATTCAAATATTTAATAAGTATTTTAATTGCATGACTATTGTATAGTTTTCTTATCCCTTCCTAAATCTTGAATATTTAAGCCCTTTTTAATTTTTTACTTTAATCAATAATATTGAAGTTAGAACCCTCATGTATAAATCTCTGTCTTCAAAAGCAGAATTATTCAGTCAAATATGTAGGCTGTCTCAAGTCCACTTTGGAATTATGCCTGACTTTTTTGTTGTTTATTTGTTCTTAAGTTTGTCTGATGGCCAGATCTTGTAAATAAGGAGAATGGAGGAGAAGGGATTGCGGCGTGACCATACCCCCTGGGGGGTGATTTCTTGCTTTCTGTCTCTATGTCTCTCTCTGTCTGGCGAGCGCATGCGTCCTATAGCCTATAGCAAAAACCTCCCAAAAAAAAAAAAAAAAATTTCTTTTCAGGGTCTCAGGTGAGGCTTACCTACTCCTTCCCATTAATACTTTTCCAGTCAAGAACTAAATACATGTGCTGTGTAAGTCCTGTAGTGCTCTCCTCTCTGAACTTGCTAATACCTCTTCTTCCCTCTTAAAACAGATCTATTTACATACTACCACCAGATTAGCCTTTCTCAAATATATTTTCGGTACTATTTCTCTGCTCAAAAGTCTTATTGTCTTAGTTCTGACTATTCAAAAACACAATAGATCCATGGAAAATTCTTTCCCAACAACTTCCACATTCTTCTTTCTGTCTAGAATGCCATCTTCTTCTTCTTTTTTTTAAAAATAATTATTTATTAAACTTTATTTGTTATTATTATTATTTAATTTGGCCAGAGAGGGACAGTGTGTGTGTGTGTGCGTGTGTGTGTGTGTGTGTGTGTGTGAGAGAGAGAGAGAGAGAGAGAGAGAGAGAGAAAGTGAGAAAGCAAGCTGCCAGGTCTGGGACTCAAACCAATGGTCAGCCATGTGGGAGTCCAGCACCTTAACCACCATGCCACCTGCCGGCCCCTAGAATGCCATCTTCTTAACCTTTTTTGAACAATGATTCCCCATCTGTGAAAGCAATTGAAAACTACTTATTTGAAAATTGCTTTCATGTAGCCAAAAATATATTATTCTTCCTTTTTATTTTAAGTTTATTTCTTTTTTTATTTTTTTACTTTCACGGGGGGACAGAGAGTGAGATGCAGAGACACAGTCATCCCCATTATGGTTATCATACCATGATACACCCCCAGCCTCAGCCAGACCAGAGTATGGTCATGCACATACTCACCCAATGTGCACAGGGAGACCTCTGGGTGCATACCCAGGACTTTCTCATGTGAGTCCTGCATCACAGAGCACTGCACTACTCATGCACCACCGCTCCCATTTCTTCTACCTCCTTTGTCCATGGCACTCTCTGTACCTCTCATTTTTTATTTTTTAAGTGAATATCTATTTTTCTATTGCTAGAGGGTGTGTAAAGAGAGGAAGAGAAAGAGAAAAAGAGAGAGAAGGCACTTCTTAATGGAGCATGTTCATCACACAATTCTTTATCCTCCATTTATCTTTCCCATAATAATCTGGGACATGCATGCATGCACTCAGCATATTTTCAAGTTGTTAGGGCCAATTTTCAAACTAGGGTTGGACTTGGACGTGTGCAATCTGGCTCCCTTAACCATTGAGCTAGGGGAGGTGGCCCTATTTTTGTGCCTTTTCTATTGGACTTATTTTATTCTGTTTTTTTGTTTTGTTTTGTTTGTTTGTTTGTTTGTTTTTTACTATAGCTATTTGGTCAGCCACATTGGTAATTCCTTGGGTTTTACCAGTAAGTAATCTTACTGGCATTGTCTCCTTTTATACCTAGAAACTACACTGAGTAAACAAGTAAAATGTATAAAATTCAATAGTTCCAACAGGAGGACTTTTATGATGAATGTTCATCACAGAAATTGACACACTATATTTCCCAATCTTAGCAATTTTAACTTGGAAATACAGAAAGGAGTCAACTATTTGGTACCAAAGATTGAAACTGAAAAAATGCATATACACATACACATGCATGAAGCAGGAGGGAGTCTATAAAATTCTATTTAAAAAATCAAAATTATGAGTGATTAAAAATCACAAGTAAGGACCAGCAGACGAAGTAGTGGTCACATTGCTGGACTCCCACACAGCTGATAATGGTTTCAGTTTGGGACCCAGTGACTTCAAAATTACTCTGGGTGCGCGTGCATGCATGTCCAAGATCCTGGGACCAGAATGGAGGAGAAGAAATTGCAGCATGGCCATCCCCCCTGGGGGGTGACCTCTCCCTTTCCCTCTCACTTTCTCTCTCTCTCCCCACAGTGAATGCATGGCCCTAAGGCAAAAACCACTAAAAAAAAAAAAAAAAAAAAAAAAAAAAAAACAAATAAACATGAACTATGTCTTATATAAAAGTCACAAGGTAGAGTATGGAAAACCATTTAGTAAAGGGAAGATAAGCCTAAGAATTTTATAAAGATGCAGAAATGTAACTAAGCTATTGTATTTTCCTACTGAGGAACCTAGAACAGCCTAAGATTCTAAACCATCAACTTTTGAGTTATCCATTTCAAATAATGCTCCTAGTTCTTTGACATTTGGTTCTCTTCCTACCTGGCCTAGGACTCATCTCTTGGCAGGGAATCATTTTTCCCTTTTTCTCTTCATTACCACCATTATTTCCACACTATTTTAGGCAATCTGAGTCATACTCCCTTACCACTGAAAAAGTCTAGTATGTAAATAAATTGGACATAATCAATTATATGCCGATAAATTATTAAGAACTGACTCTCAAGGCAGCAGGTGCCATGGGGGTTAAGGCGTTGGACTCCCACCTGGTGGAACGTGATTCAAATTCCATACTTGGCAGCTTGCTTTCTCATTTTCCCTCTGTCTCTCTTTCTGTCTCTCTCTGGTGAGTGCATGTGTCCTATAGTAGATTAAGTAATAACAACAATAAATAAAATTAAATAATTCTTTTTGTGTGTATGATGAAGGAAAGTACAGCTTTATTAAAAAGTGCAAAGCAAGGAGAGCGAGCAGCTCGTGCTGAAAAGACCCGGTCTCCCCAGGGTCTTCCCCACATGCATTTTTAAGGGCAAAATTAGGAGCAGAGGTACTAGGTACATGATCAGGTCAATAATTGGTTCAAGAGGGTGTGAACATCTCGTGGGCATTCTTGATTGGTGAGGCTTAAATAATCAAATTTATTTTTATGTTTCTGGAGCCATTCAGCCCAGAGTCTTTGAGCTCACAGTCAGCAGTTTCCATCTTACATATTAAAATGAAAATTTTTATCTTTCCTTTAAGTGAGTTTTAGAGGTCAAATGGCCCTTACTCATGGCCAATTTTGGTTTATTATCAAAACCAAAGTCTGATGTCTTATCCCTTACTCTGGGCCATTACAATGTAAGTGGACTTTGTATTCCAAGAACTTTGGCAAAGACACTTTACCTGTAGTTCAACCCTTATTAATTTTCAGTTTGGTAAATTCTTACTTTGTCTTTAACAGAAGGGGAAACTGAAGACCCATCCCTCTTACGAGGTCCCTGGTCAGTTTCAGTCCCCCCATTCTTTGAATACCTCTCAATCCTGAGAAGAAGTGGGCTATGACAGATCTGGTTGCTGCTTGCTGAATGGGGACATAGTTTCAGAGGTCAGGTTTGGAGGAAATGGCACACTTCCATCTGAAAGTGCTCACAACTTTGCCTTGAATTTTTTCAATACCATAATGCTAGCACCAGCTTCCCCTGTTATGTTCCTATTGATGGAAAATAACCAACTCTAAAATATTAATAATTAATATGGTTTATTTATAAGCAGGATATGAGTAACCTAGGCCCAGAGAGAATGCAAAACATGCCTTCCTTTTGGGGTGACCGGATACAAGGGTTCCTTTTATTTGATTTTGAGAGCAAGAAACATAGTCTGGAATTCAGTGAAAAGTTTTTTCATTGGTCTGGCCCAAAAAGACAGGGCATGTGGAAGTGGGGGCTTGTAGGTTATAGGTGGCTTTTCAGTTTTTAGCGTGGTAATTAGAAAAGGAAGGTTGCTGAGATCAGAAAGGAATGTACTTTAGCAGTGATAAAGAGGCTTATCACAAAGATACTCAAAATGATACTACAATACTATACCAAAGGCAAAATGTAGGAAGAATACTGTTACAAATGGGCCAGAATAGTCTGTCGACATCTGTGGGCTTGACTACTCCTAGGCTCTCTGGAAAGGACTTCAGAAAAATAGGAAAAAGCAGCCAGACTTCTGTCCACATTCCCAAATCTGAAAGAAAATTTAATTACAATATACAACAAAGAAGACAGCAAGGTTGCTAGCCTATTTTGACTAGTAGCCAAGTAGCTTAGTACTTTATTTACCAAGGTGAATTTTATTTTACCTAAGATTTGTGAGTGCAACATAAACTGTTGCCACCATGAAAACTCTCTAATAAGCCAAAACATAATTCAAAGCTGTCTTATGATCTAAGACAAATTTTGCCAATGGAATAATTCTTTTTTTCTTTCTTTTTTCTCTTTTTTTAATTTTAATTTATTTATTTACATTCATTCACTGTACATCATTACAGCATACAAAATGAGATTTTCCATCCAGAGTACACTGTATTTTGGCTCAATCAAGCACATCAACATACATGTTATCGTCAACAAATAATTTTCCATTTCCTGTTTCCTGTATGTTTTGCTTTATTTCCCCATCCTTGATTCCCTATCTTTTACCCTCTACCATCTCCCACTCTCCTCCCACACTATCTCTGGTATCTGTTTGCTTTCTATATTGGTTTTCCCCCACATTTTATTAAGTCACTAAAGATCTTAATTAAACCAAGTATTTTCATAGCAAGCACAGCTGATATATACATTTCCACGAACACAAGTCCAACTTTCAGCATAAACCTCAGTGAGTAGAATGAACATCCTATAAAGCAGCACCTAGCTGGGGCTATATATCTTACTGCAGTCATCGAATAGGTATTTTTAATGCATTATTTTTAATTTCATGAAAAAGTTTTAGTTTTCTTTTTCCCTGAAACTTTTTTTAACTTAATTTATATTCATTCTCTAAGCATCATCACAGCATACAAAATGTGATTTCCCATCCAGAATATACTGCATAATGGCTTAATCATGCATCTTATTATCAAAAATGTTCCATTTCTAGTTTCTAGTATTTTTTTTACCCCTATTTCTGACCCTCTGTCCTTTCCCACCCTCTTCTCACACTGTCTCTGGTGTCTACAGTTGTCTTCCATTCCTTCCCCCACACACACATTGTATTGATCACACAATTCTTAAATAATCTAACTACTTTCAATAGCAAGTTCATTTGGTACTATTAAGAAAACCAGTTTTAACTTGAATCAAAGAAATGCTAAGGAACTTTGCTTAAAACTTAAAGCTAGGAATCAGGTTAGGATTCTGTTCAAATGGTAGGTACGTGAACCAATCCATATCTCAAGACAGAACACAAATCCTTACAACCAGATAACAAAGTCTACAAGAAAATCAGCAATGTTTTAGTCAAAAATCATAAAATTATACTTCACCAATTCAGTCTCATATACTTTATCTTCTGTTGTGGTTCAATTTTCCCAATTAAATTCTGGGATATAATATTCAACTTCAGACTTGCCTCTATGATTAAGTTGGCCATTTTCTTAGTTTCCGAACTCTTATTTCTGTGTGTCTGTATTTAATTTTCCTGATATAGTACTCTCTTAAGAACTTCTTGGAGATCTGGTCTGGCGCTGGTAAATTCTTTCAGGTTTTGTTTATCTGAGAATGTTCTTGTCTTTTCTTCCCACATGAAAGATAATCTTGCCAGGTACAGTATTCTTGGCTAAAAATCCTTTTCTCTTAAAAGTTTGAATATATTTTCCCATTATTTCCTCGCTCACATTGTTTCTGATGAGAGGTTTGCTGGTAGCCTGATAGGATATCTTTTGAAGGTAACTTAATGTTTCTCTCTTGCCAATCTTGTCTTTGTCTGTGGTTTTGGTCAACCTGGCTATAATGTGTCTTGGAGAAGATCTTCTTGGGTTGATTCTATTTGGGGCCCTTTGTATTTCTTGGGACTGGATTTTTGAGTGCCTCTCTAGGTTTGGAAAGTTTTCTTTAAAAAAATTTTTTAAAATGACTCTCCAAAAGAAAGGGAGCCTAATTTACAGATTTCATCAATTTTCACAATGTAAATACTCCTACCATGACATATTTCAGGCTCCTAGTGCTTCTTTCAAGAACTTAACAATACGACGTTACAGAAAAATCCAGAGTTGCGAAGACTGGGCAGTCATTCCCATGAACCTGTGTAACTGATTCCAGCATACCTCTGGATAAAATGTTAAACTTCAGTATATAGATCTCATTTTTATAAATTATTTTTTATAAGATTTAAAAACTATGTTCTGAGTTATTACTTTAAAAATATAATATTGCTGTCATATAGATGTTATTTCCTTACTCTCCTCCCACTACTTTATGTTAACTAAACAATTACAGGATAGTTTAACTTTCTTTTATATTTTGGAAGATATATATTATTTTATGGTTTTATTTTTTTTCCAACTACATATACTCCTTTTTGGGGGGCCACAATTTTGGTTAGGTTAGAAATTACTCAATGTGTTTTGAATTGTTAGATTATGAAATCTGCTTGACTTATTTTCAAATTGAAAGCCTTCAAATTAAATGGGAAAACCTATAAGTACTTTAGTGACTTAAAATTGCCCTATGCTGCACACGGTGATTTGAAATTATGTGGTACTTTCCTTTCTGTTTTAAGTGCCTCTCTTTATAAGTAGTGGGGACTTTGAACTTACAAACTAGAAAATAATTTAAAATTATTGGAGTGCTTCAGGTTTTTAGGAACCTTCATTCTTTCAAATTGGAATTCCAATTTGTGAAGTGCTCCAGTAACTTTAAATTGCTGAATGCTGTAGACTCAAGATTCTGATACAAAGCTTCTTCCCAAAGTACTTATAAAACATTAAAAATCTTTCAACTAATTCTCAAAGGACATAGCCAGATTATTAATTTTATTTTTCTTCTAAATCTGCAATTAACAATAAATTTAAATGACATATGTGAAGAATAAAAATAGATGCATACTTTAATATTAAATAATAAATCCTATCTCTGAATTATAATTTTTTCTAAAATATGTAGGTTTATATAATACTTGATAAAATATCACAGACTTGAAAGGAGATGAATAAAGGTAAATTCTACACCCATGAACAAACTCATATTTATGAATGAAAATACTCTAATATTTTACATTGTGCTTCACAAATACCAACAATGTAAATAAATTGTGTGCTCTTAATCTTCCCTGTTTTATAACATTATGAAATTAACTAACATCGTAGTCTTAGTCCAGTTGAAATGAAAGTAAGTTCACAAAGCTAAAGGCTAATAACTAACTTCAGAGCATGTTAAGATATGTAGGCAAGTGAGAGAGTAAAGCTTTTATTCTTTTTTTTTTTTTTTTTTTTCTTTTTTTGGAGAGGTTTTTGCTATAGGGCGCGTGCGCTCGCCAGACAGACAGAGAGAGACAGAGAGATAGAAAGCAGGAAATCACCCCCCAGGGGGGATGGCCACGCCGCAATCCCTTTTCCTCCATTCTCCTCTCGGGATCTTGGGCACGCACGCACACGTGCCCGGCGTGAGTTTAAGCCGCCGGGTCCGGGACTCGAACCGCGGTCGACTACGTGGGAGTCCAGCGACATAGCCATTATGCTAACTGCTGGTCCCAAAGCTTTTATTCTTCATAACTCAAATAATAATTGACACCGATGATCATGACATTTTATGTTTGTCCGGTAAAAGAATAAATTCATCCATTTTATGGCATTCTCATTTCCTCATAATTTGAGCAAGTCGCCACTCCCCGGAGGGTGATTTCTCACTTTTCCTCTCACTCTCTCTGTCTCTCAAGCAAGCACACATATCTCATGGCAAAAACCTTTTTAAAAAATTATCTTACTGGTTTCTTTTTAAACAGAGTGGGGGCATGGATTAGTAGAAAATATAAAAGCTATTTTCATGTGACCCAGAAGCAAAACTCCTATTAGAAGGAAAATAGTATAAATGAAATGCTCTGAAAAATATCTTTGTTATCTTAAATTCTCACTTTTCATGGGACATATTTGTTATGGTAGACAATTTCATGTCCTAAAATATACCTGCAGGTAGCTTGATGGTTTATATTTAATACGTCGAATTTTGAATAATTTTCTTCAACTGCAATGGAGGGAAAGGATGTTCTTGTATGACAGTTCTGTTTTTTAATTAAGCATGTGTAGCCATTCATGCAGTATAAAATCATAGAATTAGACTTGTCAAAGAGCTTAAATCTTTACTTCATTTTTTAAAAATCCTTAGTTCATTTTTAAACTTCTGAATTGCTAAATAAATAAATAAATAAAACTTCTAAAATATAAATAGATTTTTCTTTGCTTTTCTGAATTTGCTTCCTTACATGAAATTAACTTATATATGGAAAAACAAGAAAAATAAGAATACCATCACTTATAGGGTGATTTTGGGAGATAAATTTAATAAAAATTCAAAATCCTGTAGTTATATTCTACATATTTCCTGCCTCATCTAGCTCTAATATTGATAAAAATGTGACCTTTTTGGAACAGAGACTAATATATTATGAAACTCTTCTTGTATACTTACAGACTCTTATTCACTGATAAATGGTTTAACAGTTTAATTGTAGCCTCTTTTGATTATTGGAGCTGCTATACTGAACCTGTAAACCTCCCACATCTTTCATGAAAGCTAGTCTACTGTGTAACTGAAGCACCAGATTAGATCAGATCCAGGAACATTTTCAGTACAGAACAGAACATGGCATATTGGTACAAGTACCAGGTACTCTTTCTTAGAATTTCTGCTTTCGTTTCATTTACCACTGTTCACACTATATGCCGTCTGAATAGTGAAATGCTTCCTGAACTCTTAAAGGACGGTTCTCATTCTTATCACTTCTTTTACAAGGAACGTACATTGATCTTATTTCAGGAGGGTCCGTTTAGGTCTTGATTTATGTAATTGAAGGAAATAAAATATATGTATGTGCCTTATCTTTCAAAGGCAGGACCTACTTATCATTGAATTTTAAGTTGCAAAGAATGTATGAGGACTTCTGTATGCTCTGAGAATCAATTAGCATATTGCGAATCCCCAAATGTTAAATGACAGCCTTATATAAGACTATCATCTAATGCATTTTGAATTTATATTTCTTTTTTTATTTATTTTTCCTTTTATTTTTATTTTTTTAAATTTTTTTCATCTCATTTTCTTTCATACATTCAACAACATTATTATTTGTCTTACAAAATGGATATTTCAACAGGTGAACATTTCTCCCTAGTACTGTTGATAAATCTACGAAATATCTTCAACACATAATACCACACCTCTTTGTGCCATTAATGCTTTGCCTCCCTGTCCCTCCATAAAATATCTATGCATTGAGTCCCTATTTTAGTAGCAAGCACATCAAATCAAGATAGACCAAAGTCACTACAGTGGTCAAGCTAAGGAAAAGAGAAAGAAAATCAGAACTCGAGATTTAAAAATTCACAGAGTATGTGTGTGTATGTTTTGGGGCTGAGGAGTGGGTAATGGGGGGTGGTAATCAGTTAGTCTTGCTGGAAATTTGTTCTGACATGGAGAAGTGAGTAAAGCCTGCTCAGAGAGGTAAAAGAAATTGGGAATCCTCCAGTGAGCATTCAAGTAACTCTTCAAACATGCCACCAAATGAAACAGCAAAAAACAATGGTCAATCTGCCTGCCACCCTTTACTGAATAGAGTTTCATCTATTATCTTTGCCCTTGGCCACAACTAAGCAAAAAGGCACCACTCTTCTTCTTCTTCTTCTTCTTTTTTTTTCTTTTTTTTTGTTAAGAGAAATAGATCTAAACACACTGTATTCATCTTTTCATAGAAACAACATGAGAAGGCAGCCCTGACTTTGTTGCCTTTCAGAAATTTGTAATCTCTTGTGAAGACAGAACATAGCTTACTTCAATAAAAAGCTTCCCTTTCCCCCATGATCTTCAATTCCTTTTATTCCCTATCCAGTGTAGAACAAGAATATAAAAACCACATAAGCAGCAATCTGTGCTCTAATCATTATATCCACAGTACCTTAAAAAAATTAGAGAAAAAAGGCTTGCACAAAATAAAACCTCAGTTTTTTTAAAATACAAGTTTGCATAAATGAATGATTAAACAGAATAAACTAGTATCTCCAAGTTATTAAATTAACCTTGAACCCAAACTCTGTTTCTTCAAATCTGCCTTTCTGGCCTATACCAAACTAAACTGAATCTCATTCTGTAAAAGTGTGAAAAGCTAAAGCTCAGTGATCTATATATGTCTGAATGTGTGTGTGTATATGTGCATTTTTTTAAAACAGGTGTGACATTACCAATTTCATGGCCTTCTAATCCGATGTATACTAATAGCAAGATTTTTTTTTTGAGAGATTTTTGCTACAGGATATGCATGCTCACTGGAGAGACAGAGAAAGACAGAGACGCAAAAAGCAAGAAATCAACCCCCGGGGGGATGGCCACACGGCAATCCCTTCTCCTCCATTCTCCTTTCAGGATTTTGGACACATACACACATGCACCTAGTATAAATTCCAAGACTCCAGGTCTGGGACTCAAACTGTATTTGCTCATGTTGGAGTCCAATGATATAACTATTATGCCATCTGCTGGTCCTATAGCAAGATTTTTTTAAGCAAAGTACACAGCTCAATTCATTCTTCAATGTCTGGATTTATCTCTGAGACAAAAATAATTAAGATAGTTAGTATAGCACTTGAAATGCCATTTCTTTCTTGCTAATTTTCCTCATTCTTTTCTGAAGTTATAAGGAACTCAAAACCAATACTTCTTCATAGCGTTTATATTGCTTTTTTATTTTTTACAATGTGAGTGGGGAGATGGGTGAGGGAGTGAAACAGAGGAAAATAAAATTATTTTTGCTTTTAGATATCTTCTAAGTAACTAAGTTAAATAATAATTTTTCAATCATAAAAAATGAGATATTGGGGTTGGCAAATGACATAATGTTTACGTCAACAGACTCCCATGCAGTCGACCGTGCTTTGAGTCCCAGACCTGGCAGTTTAAAACTCATGCCAGGCATCTGTGTGTGTACCTAGAATCCTGAGAGGAGGATGGAGGAGTAGGGATTGCAGTGTGGCCATCCCACCCCTGGGGCGGGGGGCGGGGGGCGAGGGGGGTGCGATTTATCACTTTCTGTCTCTCTGTGTCTCTCTGACGATCGTACATGCCCTAGAACAAAAATCTCTCTACAAAAAAGAAATAAAAAATAAGATCTTTACTCATAATGCTAAATCTGAAACCGTAAAAACCAGTGATAAGAATTTTACAAGATATAAGGCTTAGGACAGTAATAGCTGCTGCTGTTTGTATGAGACTGGTAATCTACCAAAATTATAATGGATCATCTGAATAATGTTATTATCTGACAGGAGTAATAGATAATAACCTGTATTAAAACAAGACTTTATTGAATGATGTTCTTATCTTTAAAGTGAAATCATGTGTCTCATGTAATATTCAAATTCAGACCACAATGTACCATCAATAATAATGTCAGGTAGCATTTTTCATATTGTAGCTTATCATCTGCTTTGAAGTTGTTACCTGGCGAGTTTTGTTTCCTGGAGCGTAGCCAACTTAAAAGCAGAATGGAAATCAGCTACCTCAGTTTTAATATAAATCAAAGAAGAATGTTTTCTAGGTAGATTTTCTATATAGAAAGAATTTCAAGAATCAACCTTTCTGTTAAGTTCCCTCAGCTTCAGAAAAAGCGAGCTCTTGTGAGTTGGGAGATGCAGGGGATGTCAGAGAAATGCAGCTAGAAATGCTGGAGGAGCCAGGCATTGGCTAGTCCCCAGGTTCTGCCTGCCCAGAGAGTTCTGAAATCAGCAAATGTGGAGATGGACCTGGAAGCTGTCAATGCTTTTTAATTTGGGGTCATTCAAAAAATAAATTATTATGTGACTTGTCCAAGTGATGACTAAAGTGTTGGTAGACCAAAGATACTAGTTCAATGCAGAAATCATGTTGAGATGTGATTTCTTTTGTAAAAGCACCCTTTTTATTTAATCATATGTCTATTCTCAAATAGCTATGTGCTTAATTTTGTCTTGTTCTAGATATGGTTAGAAAGTGAAGAAAGGTTCAAATTCAGGGGATTAATCATTCCAATAAAACTAAAAGGTTATTATTATTTTTTTTTGCTTTTACCTGAAGTGATAGAAAAAGGATTATTCTTCATGAAATGCCTTTTGCTTTTGCAGTTATAATTTAAATACCATTTTAAGGCCATTTTCAACATGTCTTCCTCCTTGAATCTCTTTTTATGTTTTATGAAATTTCCCTAATATGTACATTTTTTGGTTTACCATTATGTGTCCAAGGCCTTAATATTAAAGACAAAAATCAAGAACCTCATTTTAAAATATCTGGATGTAATAATTTCTAAAAAAATTTTATTTAGGGGACCAGCAGGTGGCATGGTGGTTAAGACACTGGTTACTCCCACATGGCCGACCATGGTTCAAGTCTGGGACCTGGTGGCTTGCTTTCTCACTTTCTCTCTCTCTCTCTCTCTCTCTCTCTCTCTCTCTCTGTGTGTGTGTGTCTCTCTCTGGTCATTAAAATATAATGAATGAATAAATAAAATTAAATAAATAAGTCTTTAAAAGAAATGCTTTGATTTAAAACAGACAAATTTATTTGCAATGTACACATCCAGGGAAATCCCCTGCTTCCATATATCTGTATTGGGTTGCACAAATACCTGACATTCAATTATAAATACGCTTTTATATGTGAAAAAGCTAAGCATCTTCAGAGCAATAAAATAAAAATAATGTCACAAATACACTTTTGTAATATACAGTAAAAGGAAATTTGGAACTTAACTAAGCAAAGTTTTTATTTGTTTTGTTCACCACAAACTCATTCTGTGAAGTGATATTCATTGAATTGAACATCATTTTTCCTAGAACTGTGGGTACTTTTGAAGGACTTAGAAATGAAAGCAAAACTACAACTCCATAATTCGGAGCTGAGTGTCAGAAACTATTAAATTTATTAAAAACAAACTCTTGGGGACCAGCAGTTAGTATAATGGCTATGTCGCTGGACTCCCATGTAGTCGACCACGGTTCGAGTCCCGGACCCGGTAGCTTAAACTCACGCCGGGCACGTGTGCGTGAGTGCCCAAGATACCAAGAGGAGAATGGAGGAGAAGAGATTGCGGCGTGGCCATCCCCCCTGGGGGGTGATTTCTCGCTTTCTGTCTCTCTGTCTCTCTCTGTCTGTCTGGCGAGTGCACGCGCCCTATAGCAAAAACCTCTCCAAAGGGGGGGGGGGGGGGGGGAGAAAGAAAATAAACAAACTCTTTTCTCTAGTGAAGTCTGAATAGAGACTTGAAGGCTTGTCAGTATTTTCCCCAGTACGTTGGACCAATTCTTTTGGGAATTATTCACTTAAGAATTATTATGAGTTCAACTATATTTTGATGTTTGCATTTACACCACCATTTTCCATGTTGAGAATTTCTACTACTGTTTGTTCACAGTGGTGCTGTTTCATATTAAAGATTTTTGCAGCTGCAATGAAAGATATCAGGAGTTACTGTCAACTCGGCATAACGAGAGGGGTAAATATCCTTCCCATTACTGTGTATTAGAAGTGCCGTGGAACTGTTAGTGCTACTGAAATCAAAGTCACACATTTAACATGCACATGCATTTCTCTGGAAAAGAATTCTGTCTGGTAAAAATGCCATCTAGTTCAATATGATGCTCCTTAGGGAATTTCTCAGAATTATAAATAGGTACATCTATTATAATTTAGGCCAATTTCTGCTAAAATGAGTCAGCAGTTGACCTTAGATGCTCATCAATAAAATTCTAGTCTCTACTTTGTAATACCATACAGCATATTGAATTTCATTTATTAATATCATCTAATCTTATTTTGGGATAGAAAGGTTCTTTGCAGAATGTAACCATAATAGTGCTTTATATTTATGTGGTGCTGAGTTTACAAAATGCTTCATATACTTAATCCCATTTGCTTCTCAACAAGTATTACTACCCATTGGAAGGGAAATACTAGCCTCCGAATAGTATGAATCTTATTTGAGACTACATAATAATAATAAGTAGTGGTGAACTGAAGACTGAAGCACATGGCTTCTCACTCCTAGATTAATATTTTTCTATACCAGCTTGCTGCCCCTTCTTGTACTTAATCTCAACAATTTCAAATGCAAATAATTTGAGCTTTTTCAGACATAAAGGGATTTGTTTTGAGATGAATGGTTTAAGAAGTGGTAGTTTTTACCTGGAGTCTATGAAAATTATATTAGGTCATTGGGGAAGTCATAATGCATTTTTGCATAGGAAAAAAATAAAAGTAAGCCATGACTTTCCCAACAACCTAATATATTATAATGTAATTTTTTGGGCAAGCATACTAATATAGCCATTGCTTTGATTCTGTAATGAACAATATTAATAAGAAAATAAAATTATTCAATACTAATATATAGAAATCATAAAGTGACTCAATATGTTACTTCTATATTATTTGTAATAATAGTAATATTATTCATACTTCATAGTTGTATAACAAATATACTTTAACATATGATCTGCAAATTTTATTTTTGTTTATTTTATCTTGTCATAGAAAGTAGATCTGATGGAAAAAGCTTTGGGGATCCCCAAGTCCAAGAGGAGAAGTGCACTCAAAACGCATTTTAATTCACTCAGCAGATATTTGTTGAGTGTCTACTATACGCCAGTCAGCTTGCTATGTGCTGGAGATGCAGCTGTGAATGAGCAAAACACAGTACTGGCTGGGACAAAGAAATTTAGGTTAAGAAGGGAGAGTGGGAAATACAATTAAACAGATAAAGAAGTCATTATAATATATGAAAATGAGCATTATGATTGGATAGTGCAAGATTCGAAAATTGGAAAACAGTCTGAGCACTGACAACTGTGACTGAATATTTAGCTAAGCCTAGAGTAGGGAATGAAAAACTAGGTTGCAATGGTGAGGGAGTGACATCTTGGCAAGCAAGGTCCTGGTGATCTAATGATCTTTAGCCTTAATCTTTACCCTTGGGAGTTTCAGCCCATGGTTTCTCTCTCATCCGTAGTATAAAACAGTGTCATTGTTCTTAATTTCTGAGTCTTTTAATGGTTTATTTTTATTATTTTACAGCAGACCAAGCAATTTCTTTGTGTATATAGTGCTACTCTATTCTTGTAAGATCTTGACTATATCCTAGACATTAAAAAGCCTATCTCCTCTTTTATTAATTGAACAGATAGTTTTAAAGATCTGTTATACTCTAGCTAAATAAGGTGAAAGGGATATAACAGTGAAAAATTCTCACATATCCCCAACCTACTCAAAAATTTTATTTACATACATTTATCATAAATGTTCACTGCTGACTACAACAATTTGCTACAAATTCAGTTAGTGTTGGGAGGATACATAAACTAGGCCAAGTTATTATTTTCCCAGGATGTATATTAATATTATTACATACTCTATCTAAATGAATACATAGATACAAAATGAGGTTGAATGGTCATTCTTTGTCTTACATTTCAATATTATGAGTCCTAAACCATCAAGGTAAGTTACCTTAAACTGTATTTCTTTTAGGTTTCACTCTCTGAGGTTCTGCTACAGAATCTCTGCCAGCTTTCATCAAGATTGCCTGCTCCTGTCTTCCTCATTCATCCCAACCACTTCCCACACCCCCGAGGTCTGTCATATCGTCCTCTGACTCAGTGTTCCATTTCCCGCTAGCTCCCCACTTCCTCTCAGAAATTAGACAGGTGCAATATAAAGCAATGTGATGGCTATATTTCTGATAATTACCAGAAAGAAAAAAAAAGCTGAAAGAAAAATTATTTTGTAATTTTTTGAGTGTTGTTTGCATTTGTTGTCATAATGAGAAAAAATTTTATGAATGGAGATAGCTTCTATTAGTAGATATAGACATGTATTTTTTTTTTCCAAGACTGCTCCTCTCATTTCAGTATTATACAAAAACAAGAAAGAGAGAGATGGTGATATGAAGATGCTAAGGACTAAGAGAAATAGATGTATTTCACCTTTCCTGACACTGTGACATCATATTAAAACAGCACTTCGAAGAGATAGCCTCATGAAATAGAAAGAACAGTGAGTCTGTAGTTCTGCCACTATCTGTGTTACATTCGGAAAACTTATATTTAACCCTCTGAATCTCAATTTACTCACCTAGAAAGTAATATAGCCTTCTTTGAGTATATCTTGTGATTTTTCTTTGACTTAAGAAACGAGTTTTATGGTAACTAGGAAGCATATAGCACAAATTAAAGTGATGATCTTTCAGGACTTATACCATGAGAAACACTATTCAAATCTGGTAAGAAATAAAATAGAGCCTTAGTTTCTTCTGCTTCTTGGCATTTGGTATTCATTTCCCTTTCTCCAGCTGCCATTTTATCCCTCATCTGATTTCTCCATCAACTATATTAATTTTTGTTTTCAAGGGTTTCTGTCCTTCTCACCCTTCTCACCTCTCTGTAAATATTCAGGCTTGTGAGTTTCATCTTAGAATTTCTCTCTCTCATTTCTCCATTTATCTCACAGGTTGCCATAAACTTATAAAACCATATAAACTTGGATTCATTTTTTAAAAGAATTATTTCCTTTTAATTTGACCAGAGTGAGACACACAGAGAGAAAGAAAGTGAGAAAGCAAGCCACCAGGTCCGGGACTTGAACTGTGGTCAGCCATGTGGGAGTACAGTGCCTCCAATCACCACTCCTCCTGCTGGCCCCAACTTGGTTTCATTTTAATTGTTGTAAATATAAGTCATATAATAGAGGCAAAGGAATGGGAAGGAACTTTACCTATATCAATGAGCAGTAAAATATAAAATCTCCAAACAGACTAGAACCGAGAGGGTATGAGGTTTTGTTGAACTATGCTCTGTTCAGCAAGTAGTACGGTGTTTTGTCCCCACAAGAACTCATACATGTTTAGCAATATTGATACACACCAGCTTACACCATTGCTGGGGATATGTTATCTTAGAAGCTGGATGCTATACCTAGATGCTCTTCAGGTTTTCCAGAAGATTAGTCAAATTTAATGTCTCCGTGGTTCCTTCTTTATAAGGGCTGTTTAAGGCAAAGAGGTGACTTAGTAATAAATTCCAATCTTTGCTGTCAGTACAAGTTTTGGATTATATAAGCATGAGATGTGATGGCTTCTAAACCTGGTTCTACCATTTACATGAGGAGTCATGTGATGGTGGTCAAATTACTTAACATCTAGTGAATTTAATCTCTTCATTAAAGAAATTTTGATGTTCAGAAAAAGAGCTTTAGTATTATAAAAGCCTATAGAGCTTTTTTGTGGTGGTGGTGGTGATGGTGGTGTTTGCGACAGAGTGCATATGCTCACTGGCGAGAGACAGAGAGAGGGAAAGTGAGAAATCCCCCCCCCCATTCCTAGGGATGACTGTGCTGCAATCCCTTCTTCTCTATTCACCTCTCAGGATTTGGGGCACACACACGCATGTGCTTGGTGTGATTTTTTTTTCAAGCTGTAGGGTCAGGGACTCAAGCCATGGTCAGTCATGTGTGAATCCAGCCCTTAATCACCACACCACCTGCTGATCCCTAGAGTTCAGTGTTTATAAGTAAAGCTTCCAGGGCCTCACTATCTGGGCTAGAGATGAACTATAAGCTTATTGGCTATGGAACCTCGGGTATTTAGTGTCTCTTGCCTCAGTACAAGTAAGTATAACTATGGTACATGATTATAAAACTTCAACATGCCATTACATGCAAAGTCCCAAGAACAGAGCCTAAGACAGAATGCACTCAATAAATTTCAGACGCTAAATCATTGATTTGTTACATGTGAATACATAGCTAGATATACACGTGTGTCTGTGAAGAAAAATTGGAGTAAACATGCACGTTAGTCTCATTATTTTTGAGCAGTAGTGGGTGTGGGGAGAAAGACAACGTAAATGTCCTAGGAATTCGAGGACAAACCATCCCATTTACAACTACTTCGCACTGAGTTCTTGTTGAACACATCAGACTTGAACCCTTTCATTATTTACTGTTTCATTAATGGAACTCTTTCAAAGCTGTACAAATTCGAGATACTATTCTCCAAAGCTTATGACATTGGCTGAATCTTAATAGATTATGAAGCAATTGAGTGCCCCAATTTCACCATTATTCTCTCATTCTTATCCTCATTCCTCATATCTCTTTCTTGCTTTAGGTGAAGGGGGTCAAGTTTTCATTAGTTAGTTTTACATTTAGAGAAATCAACATATAAACACATTTGGTACAAATGAGACCAGAGAAGGCCAGAGCAAGCAGAGTCCTGGCAGTTCTCAGGTTCTACCTCTCTTCCTGTCTTACACCACTTTTCCGTAAGGTACAGACCTCCCACATGACTGATCACAGTTCAAGTCCTAGACCTGGTAACTTGAAAATCATGCTAAGGTACGTGTGTGTGTGTGTGTGTCCAAAATCCCAGGGAAGAGCAGAGAAGGGACTGTGGTGTAGTCCTTTTGGGGAGTAATTTCTCACTTTCCCTCTCACTATCTCTGTCTGTATCTCTCCAGAAAGTGCACTCACCCTCTGGGGGGAAAAAATCATTTTAAAAAAACGTTTTCCTTTATTCTTCACAAAAGTACAAATATGTCATAACAAAGCCTTATTTGTCTTTGGAAGTTTGGAGTTTAGTAAACAGCTATAGATTTCAAAGAAAAAAATATTACTGTTCTGATAAAAGTTGACAGTGCCCAGAGAATCCCAGATTACTTCTGAATAGAAGTGTCCATTTTATGGTGTTTAAATACACAGGTGCATAAGCACATAAACTTTTGCATAATAAAAAATTTCTCCCTTGCCAATTTTATGTGAATTAGAGTCCTAACAAGCATCCCATGTAACAATAGATCCATCATGTTGGCCATCATAAACTGTCGAACAAGTCAAACTTCATATATTACTTGACTGGGCTGCCATATTTAAGGGCCACATACTGGGCTACTTAAACAACAGAAATTTATTTTCTCAGAGTTTAGAGAGTGGAACTTTAAGATTCAGGGGCAGATTTGGTTTCTACTGAGGCCTCTCTTTGCTTAAAGATGGCCACCCTTCCATTGTGTATTCACATGGGCTTATTTTATATGAATTCATCTCAGGTATCTATACATACAGGTCAAACACCCATACTGGACTAGCATCCTACCCAAAGGGCATCATTTTAATCATCTCTTTTTTTTTTTTTTTTTTTTTTTTAAGAGAGAGATTTTTGCTATAGGATGCATGTGCTCATTGGAGAGAGACAGAAAGCAAGAAGTCATCTCTCAGGAAAGATGGCCACACCCCAATCCCAATCGCTTCTCATCCATTCTCTTCTCAGGATTTTGAGCATGCACACACATGTGTGTAGTGTGATATTTAAACTGTCGGGTCCAGGACTTGAACTGTGGTTGACTATGTGGCAGCCTAGCAATGTAACCATTATGTCATCTACTGGTCCCTCATTTTAGTCATCTCTTTAAAAAAACTTATTTCCAGGGACCAGCAGGTGGTATAGTGGTTACCATGCTGGACTTCCATGTGATGGAGTTGGAGTTCCAGACCCAGTGACTTGATACTCACACCAGGCACTTGTGTGCGCATGCCCCAAATCCCAAGAGAATAATGAAGGAGAAGAGAATGCAGGGTGGCCAACTCCCCTCAGGAGTGACATCTCACTTTCTGTCTCTGTCTCTCAGGTGAGCACATGCTCCTATAATAAAAAATCTCCTGGGGAGGGGGGCTTGTTTCCAAATGCCATCACATTTTTGAGGTACTGGAGGTTGGAACTTCAATATGTGAATTTTAAGAGAACACATTTTGGTTCATAACACTTGCTTAATGGGAAAAGAGAATTATGAAGACTCTATGGTTAATTTGATTGTTTTTGTTCAGAGAAACAATCCTTTGGTTTGTCTCAAAGGGTGACTTGTCATCTAATAACAATCTGGTGTGGTAGAAGGGGCACAGACTTTAGGATTAGACAGACCTGAGTTTGAATGCATTATTACAGGCAAGTTGTTTTAGTTCTCATGCTTCATCTGATACATGTAAATAATAGTGCCCCGCTAAATTGTTGTGAGAACTAGAAATAATTGCCCTTAGACTCTGCCAATCATGTCTGTATGTGTATGCTTAGGAGCCTATCAGCTTTTATTATTCTATTATAATATTAGCATCATAAACATTGGATGTCCACTAAATACAAGATAGAAAGAAGTTAGAAATTCTGCTAGTAGATTTTAGCCTAAACTGAACTTCTATTGATCAACTAACTAGTCTCAGTTTTCATATTTAATAGCATTATAATTCAACCAGTTTATTTACCATTTCCTCAAAAGCAAAAATATTTTAACATTTTCATTTTTACCAACGTATATATGAAGAGAAAGCACGGAGAAGGGGCAGAGAGTAGGATGATGGGGTGGTGTTTCAGATATGGTAATGGGTAAGGCCTCTGGCATGAAGTGACATTTGAGCAGACACCTGAATCAACTTGAGATTCTAAGGACTGAGGAGACTGAGTCATTATGATAAAGGTGGCAGCACTGCAAAGACTCCAAGGCAAGAATAATTCAGCCTGTTTAACAGGATAAAAGCAAATGAGGGAATGCAAGGGGAAGTTTTGAGAGACAAATCTGGAGTGATTAACAGCCAAATCACTTAGGGCTTTAGAATCATCTGGAACATTTGAATTTTATTTTGAATGTTCTGAGAATCCCTAAATGAATGAATAATGAAGAAGTGAGTCAGTGATGCCCAAGATGGTGTGAACCAAGTACATTTACTTAAGAACAATCAACTGATTAATTATTATAATGTCATTTTCTATACCCTGATCACACCATCTATCAAAATCCAAAAGAAATCTGACCATTTGACAGGAAACCAGCTCAAAGGCTGGGCTTGTTGGAGCACACGATGAAAGCTATAGAGCAGCATGCAACTAAACGTTTGTCTGTTACCAGATCCTGCCAAAGCAGGCAAGGGGTCTGCAGAGACAGAGTAGAAACGTGCCTTCTGCAGTCACACTTCAGAACTGCTGTGGCTGTGGCAGTGAATATCTGTGGAGTGGATGGGCTTGCTCACTCCAAAGACTCTGTACTCCTCACTTTTGTTTTTCCCTGCTCAGCAAATCTCTGTTAATACTTCCTTGAGTACTACGTTGCTATTCTGATAGAAATCTTTCTTAATAGGCTTACTGCATTGCAAGCATTAGGTCATCGGGAAAGTCATGACATATTTTTCTATGTTTTCCTGTGCAAAATGCATCATGCCTTTCCCAACGACCCACTGTTTCAGCTGATAGCCAGCATGTACAGAGGTTACCCAGCAAGCTCTGGATTCAGGCCGTTTTTGAAACCAACTGGTCATGTTAGGCAAATTAAATTAACATTGCCGGGACCAGCAGTTAGCGTAATGGCTATGTCACTGGACTCCCACGTAGTCAACCGCGGTTCGAGTCCCGGATCCGGTGGCTTAAACTCACACTAGGCGCGTGTGCGTGCGTGCCCAAGATCCCGAGAGGAGAATGGAGGAGAAGGGATGGCAGCGTGGCCATCCCCCCTGGGGGGGTGATTTCTCGCTTTCTGTCTGTCTGGCGAGCGCACGTGCCCTATAGCAGAAACCTCTCCAAAAAAAAAAAAAAATTAACATTGCCACAGTTTACACATGAATAAAATGAGGATAATAGTAATAACTAATATTATTGTGAGAATGAAATAAAATTCATTTAAAGCATTGACAGTTTCTGATTATTTTATAATTGCTCAAGAAACATGAACTTTTCTCATTTTTACCAGGAAAAGAGAAAATTTTCCTGGCGTTCAATCATACCATGATTATGTCTACAGGTTTCTAAAAGCTAAGTTTAGATTAATCCTATTTGTGAGAGAGGAAAGGGTCATCCTATTCTCACTGGTTCAGGACAAAACATTACTGTAATAGAAGCCATGAACATTCTCAGAAACAGCAGCCCATAGCTTGGAAACTATGTAGAGTTATAGAAACATCCTGAGGTTTGAACCAAAAAGATGAGTCGTAACTCAGATACCTACTTTACAGATGATCTTTTGGGAATCTTTTGAACTCTCTATTCTTGATCACCTTGACTGCAAAATGAATGTAATAATATTTCTCTTGCAGGGTGTCTATAGCAATTAGAAGTGATTTTGTCCAGGGCCAGCAGATGGTATAGTTATAAGTCAATGGACTTGGCTGACTGCAGTTTGAGTCTCAGATTGGTGACTTAAAATACACTGGGCACATGTACATGCATGCCCAAGTTACTGGGAGGCAAATGGAGGAGAAGGGATTGCAGCATGGCCACCATCCCTAAACACCCCTACAGGGGGATGATTTCTCACTTTCTGTCTCTCTGTCTCTCTGGCAAGTCATGCATCCTAAAGCAAAAATCACTCAAAAAAAAAAAAAAAAGATTACGCCCATAGTGGTCCTTTGAAGCCTATACAGCCCTATTGAGTGTGAGTTATTTGTTAGTAAGGTTTTGAGCCCTTCAATGTTGATTAAAAAAAAGTTTCCTAAGATGAAAAGACATGTAGTCAGTTCTGGCATTTGCTTTCTGAAAAAGTTAAATGTCATTTCTCTGTTTAAATTGTTAGAACTAGGGTTGGCTCCATGGCCTTGTGGTTCAGGCCAAATCCTACGTGACCAATTGTGAAGCTCAGGTCTTGGATATAAGGGCTTGAGAAACACTCATGTAGGCAGGTGTGCCTACATGCCCCAAATCCTGTAAAGTGGGAATGATGGAGGAGAAAGGAATATGACCTGACTGTTCCCCACAGGAGGTGCTTTCTCCTCTTCCTCTCTGTGTCTTTCTGGCAAGTACACAGACTCTCTGGCAAAATTATATGTATTGCTAGAATTTGCTGTTATTGGCTTTCCAACTTATGTACATTCTCTCTCTCTCTCTGTTTTTTTTGTTGTTGTTGTTGTTGTTTGCTTTTTTTTTTTTTTTTTTTTTTAAGACTAGGTCTCGCTATGTCCCGATTCTCCTGTCTCAGCCTCCTGAGCACCTGGGCCTTCAGTTGCGGGCCATTGCATTCAGTTTTTAAGGTGGGCTGGCATTTGAATCAGGACTCCCAGGTGGCTTTAGTGGCCAAATAGCCTCAACTGCAGTGTGCTACAATGAATGGGCCAGAAATGAATTTTAATTTTTTTTTAATCAAGAAAACTATATTCTCACTTTCAAGAGGTCAGTTTTGAATATGAAGTTTAAGGAAATGGAAAGAAACAAATGGGTTAGAGCGATGCCTGAATTTCAAATAAACAACTATTTTTGTAGTGGTAACTTGAAGAAAATCTCTAGATACCCTCTCCTTGACATTAGTTTGGCAAGCATATAGCACAGATGTGGCAGAGAGAACATTAAGGCTAATTTTATAACATCAATCTGTTGTCATCAGTATACAAATGAAATTAAACTCACATTGACAGATCAAATTGCTAAAGGGAGATGTGTGGTTTAGATAAGAGCAGAGGCCTGAGAACGTCAACCCTGCTGACACCTGAGACAAAATGTTAAGCGTCAGGATCTGAGTCACCAATAAAACATTCTCAACATGCAGTTTCTGACTAAAGGTTCTGACCAAATATATAAAGCTTCTATTCAAACTGGGAATCTAAGTCTCTGCAGAAAAGCAAGTGCCCTTCATGACCTGAGCTGCAGGATCTGTGACAACCTCTGCAAGGCGCCTCTGCTCCACTTCTGCAGAGGCCCGGGGAACTTTAACAAGTGGAACACCAGATCTGTGGTAGAGGCTAACACAGACCAGTAATCTGCAAGCAGGTAGCTCTTGGAAAACTAGATGAAGCCAACAACCAGGTCCCCAAAGTGATTTTAAAAGTAGGGAAAAATAAGAGAAACAGGAAAGAAGCTTTTCTAAGCCAAAGCTAAAATCCATCATCCATTCCATTTCAGAAAAACTTAGAGCCAACTTTTCTATCATTTCACTATCATTTTTCAGTTGTGAAAGAAATGTAAACAATTAATTGATTTAATAAGTAACAGACATGACAAAAATGCTTCAAGGAACATATGACTTCACTGCTTAAACACAAAAGTTGCTATTTGTTTTCCATTTTGTCTTTCTCGTGTAGCCCTCCCCCTAAATCACCTCTCACTTTCTCTAGTTCTTCAGACACTTCCATCCAGACTCTTTCCCACGGAAGAAACAAAATGTAACAATGAAACACCTGATTATTTCTCCCTTATAATAGTCTCTTGTTACCCTTGAATGAACACTCCCATTTCTTGAAGTGCTTTATTATAAGTCTTCACAGAATAGTCTACACTTGCTTCCTGCTCAGTCTCCCCACCCTGTGTGGATCTGATTTGTAACTCTAGTTTCTTGAAGTTTTCAATTCCTAGGATCTTGTCTTGTCTGTTTCTTCCTGGACCTCTGTGGCATTCAGCACTGTTGACCACCTAATTTATATTGGATTTCTCTACTGATTTTTCCAATGTTTTAATTTTTGTTTTCATTTGTTTGTTTGTATCTTGTTTCATTCTTAATATTTTCTCTCTGATCTCTTTGTTCTTATTTTCTGAGTCTTCCAATTTTTTGTTTGTTTGTTTTCTAACTCCTAAAGGTGGACATGTACTAGAGTTCTGGTTGTCACTTCATTCTCTTGTGGGTTTTTTGTTTGTTTTTATTTTTACTATAGAGCAAAAATTTTTGCCATAGGGCAAAACAGATTTTTGCTTTAGGGCACGTGTGCTTGCCAGAGAGACAGAGAGACACAAAGTGAGAAACTGCTCCCCAGGGGGCATGACCATGCCACTATCCTTTTTCCTCCATTCTCTTCTTAAGATCTGGGCATTCACGCACATGTGCCCAGCTTGATTTGCAAGCCATCAGGTCTGGGTATCAAACCTCAATGGGCCACATAGGAGTCCAGCGCCTTACCACGATGCCACCTGCTGGCCCCTCCCATTATTCTCTTCTAGAAATTTACTCTTCATTTATTTAAAATATCAAAAAGTAGCCATTTTATCTTTATTATGTGTTCTTTTTTTTAATATAGACCATAGTTTGTTATTTTTAACATCCATCATGCCATGGATTCATATGAACTATGTTCCAGAAGCTCAGGCGCCTTTCCACCGGTCCTCACAAAGTGTGCTTCTCTGGGTGGAGCAGGCTGGAGCTTCAGTTGAACCCAGGCTTCCTTCTTTTTCTGGTAATTTTTCTTCACACATTTTAGGACATTATCTCTATCTTAAAATACTTAATATGCTCAATATGCACATTAATTCTCTTGGCAAGAATCTTGCCCTTAACTTGTTTGTTTACAACAATGCCAACAGCATGCTGGGTAACATTGTAGACTCTTCCAGTTTTGCCGTGGTAACATTTGTGGGGCATTCCTTTTGGAACAGTACTCATTCTCTCCATGTCTACAATATCACCTTTCCTGTCAATGTGCATGTATGTTGCCAAAGGAACCACTCCCTGTTTCTAAAAGGCTTAGAGAACATATATCAGATGCCTCTCCTCTTTTCCTTTGTGTTCGTCATTTTGGTGAATTACTAGAAGGTGGTGATTCCTTATATGACCTTAACTTTATAACCGTCAATGTGACCACACTCTTCTTCGTTCTATACGGCTACCACTGACATTAGCACTCTCCTGAATTGTGCCATTCCTTCCATGAGATTTCTTGTACAACAGAATTCCCATTTGGAACCTATTGTTCACCTAAACGGACTACTTCAGCAACCTTCAGGGTATATCTCTCACCCTCTAAATCGAACCTGCCAATTCATCAAACACCAATATCTTCTATTTTCTATCTTTGTAACTTCAAAGTACATAAATAAGGTGTCCAGAGTATGACACCACCATTACTAGGCAAATGTTTTATCTGGGCTAGGGGGTTTGGGGGGAGCAAGCTCTGTTTTATAGCTCATTATATTTTGAACTATGTTTAAACTGTGCCAGTAGGATACAATTTTCATATGCCAACTAGGTTTGCCAATGTGATTTACAATCCTTCGTGAGTATTCCACAGCACCATGAGTTCAACTTAAACTCCTGTTGATGATAACTTATGTCTGTTCATTCAAAATTTTTTAATCTAGAGAAGCGATGTTTTAGCTTAAAAAATATTCTACTGTTGATGGCAAATTATCACGTGAAATTGATGTTTTAGACTTCCATTTTACTTTTAAATATTTTTAAATGATTATTTTATTATCATCATTATTTTTAATTTGTTATAGGGCACATGCACTCCACAGAGAGAGAGAGGGAAAGCGAGAAAGCAAGCCACCAGGTCTGGGACTTGAACTATAGTTGCCCATATGGAAGTCCAAAGCCTTAACCACCACACCACCTGCTGACACCCTTTGCTTTTCAATATTAAGGATAATTATGAGAGCCAAGATGATAGCACAGTGGTTATGCATCATTGACTGGGAAATGGATCCTACATGGCTGACCACAGTTCAAATCCTGACCCTGGTGGCTTGAAAAGCACACCAGGCATGTGCTGCCCAGATCCAACCTAATGCAGAACTGGAGGGAAAAGGATTTCAGTGTGACAGCGCCCCCTTCGGCAATGCTTTATCTCTCTCTCTCTCTCTCTCTCTCTCTCTCTAGCTCGTGAGTGTGTGCACCCTCTGTCAATAAAAAGAACAGGTTAATTCTCAGATGGAACTAATATCTAATTGAGACATTATCTGTGGGACCTAAGAAAGACTCCTAAATTCTCTATGCTTTTCCACTTACCGAAAGAGATCCCGACAATGCTTTCTCTGGCATCTAGGGCATGGACACTTACACCCGGTTGTATTATCCCATTTATCTTGAATTCTGCAGCATTCCAATTCATACTTCCCATTCCATTTATTATATAAAGAGGAGATAGATACTTTTTTTGTCTCAAAAGTATCTTATAAGCCACAATTTACTCCTCTAATATTAATAGATCTTTTCACAGGTAGAATTGAACATACTCTTCTATATACCTAAAATAGCACAGTGAAGTGTACGGGTTGAATTTTCAGGTAATATTCAGAACCAAGTTAGTCTCCAACTGATATTTGAAGGTTGAATGTGTAGGTAGCTGAATTTTTATGAGCATATTTCTTACAATGACCGAATTGAGGAAAACGGAGTACATGAACAGAGGGCATCTGAGAGATCAGAGACTCCATTGGCAGCTACCAGAAGTACCTGCTGACTTCAACTTCACTGGCTGAAAAAGTGGCAAATGCCACAGAAACCATAGGAGGTGCTGGAGAAAGTCTTTCTCTGGCAGAGCATGCAGGATGTGATCAAATGCTGTAACAGGACCTTGGAGTTCCATGACCTTCAACAATAATAGCCAAGTAATAAATTAGTCTTCCCAGCTGCTAGTGCATAATCATAACAGCAAATATTATGTGAAAATTAACACCATGACAGATAGTCATCATGGTGGCTTAACATACTGATCACAACCGCAAGTATAGAACAATGAGGCCTGAGAGGAGCCCAGTTACGAATACAGATATTTGAGGAAAAGCTTCTATTTGTGAAATTAGCACAGTATAACGCATAAAGTGTGTGAAAACAGCTTTAAATCACACCTTAATCCTGGAAAGTACAGGGCATTGCTATCGTTGCTGTAGTTTTATCATCATTATCACTGAGTAGATTTTTAGCAATTACACCTTTTTATAAACCATTTATCAGCGAAACAAGCATTGTCAAGACTCAGTAGAGACCTTGGTTTTAGGGACAAAAAAATAATGAAGTCCTATCTCTTATTTCTCAGTCCTCTGTTCCTTCTCATTTTCTCCCTTCAACCTTTCCTATGTCTTACCCACATTAATTATACTAAGATTACAGACATGTTAGGAAATATTGGAATTGGTAGAAAGCATGTCGTTCATTCTTTTCTTGTTTGTTGTTTTTATTTTTTTATTTTTTTTATTTTTGCCGGAAGGTGCTTACACTCACTAGAGAGAGGGGGAGAGGGAGAAAGCAGCACCCAGTGGAGCGTGGTCAGGTCACAATCCCTTCTCCTCCATAATTTCCTCCTGTCAAGATTTTGGGCATGCTCACATGTGTGCACAATGTTTTACAAGCCTCCAAAGTTGGGACTCCTCGCCTGTGGTTGGCCATGTGGGATCCAGTTCCCTTAACTAGTAGGCCGTGGCACCAACCCGTCATTGACTGGGACATCTTTTATGTCTCCCAACGTGTTTGGTTGTCTGCAAGATAAAAGACCAGCTATCCAGTGCGATAGCCCAGGGATTAAGTGATATGCACGGATCACTAGATCACACATGGCTGATCATTGTTCATCCAGAACACCGTGGCTTGAAATATCCCAGGCATCGGTAAATGCATGTCCCAGAACTTAATGGGATAGAGAGGTTGGGGAGATGGTAAAATGGAAGAAAAAAGGATTGTGGCATGACCATTCCTCACTGGAAGGAGCTTTTGCTCTCTCTCATTCTCCCTCTTTGGCCACTGCATGTGTCTTATGACAATAATAATAATAATAATTTTAAAAAAGGTAAAGATTAACCTTGGAAGAAAATATGGCTTTCCAGGTCATTCAAAAACTGGTCCCTGTTCTTTTTTTCTACCTTCAATATTTTTTACTTATCACCTCACACATTTTTTTTTATGCGTGGATTTATACTCACACCTCATTACATCTTTCTTCTAATCTAACAAACATGTTGATATCGTCATGTATCACCCACACAGACTAGCCTCAGATGTCAGTTTGTGGGTCTGGAAATCCCTTTTAATGTAATGCATTATTTTCAATCACATAATTTAACTCGTCACCAAAATTTTGTCTATGAGTAATTCCAATGATACCTATGTCCTTTTTTAAAAAATTGTTTATTTAATTTTTATTGTTATTTTAAAATTTGCTATAGAGCATGAATGCTTACCAGAAAGAGACAGAGAGGGGAAGTGAGAGTCCCAGGTCTGGGACTCAATCCATAGTCAGCCATTTTTGGGTCCAGCACCTTAACCCCTACTACACTGCCTGCTGGCCCAACCCCTATTTCTTATGTATACAAGCCAAGAGCTCTGCCCCCAGTCTTCCAAATATTTGTATTTTATGTCACCTCAAGTTTTTCATGTAAAAATGTTCTCGGTCGTTCTTAAGATAATTAGCAGCTTTGGAAAGAGATATAGAGCTGCCATTTAATTTTTAACCATTCCAAAGCTGTGTCATAAATGCATTCAGTTATTATTATTATTAATATTATTATTATTATTATTATTATTATGTTTTTGCTATGGGGCATGTGCACTTGCCAGATAGGGAAGAGACAGAGACAGAGAAAGAAAAAGTGAGAAATCACCCCCAGGGGGGACAGCTATGCCTCAGTCCTTCTCCATTTTCCTCCCAGGATTCTGGACATGCATGTACACATGCCAGTGTGACTTTCAAGCCATCAGGTCTGAGAATGAAACCACAGTCAGCCTTGTGGGAATCCGGCCACCTTAACCACCACACTACCTGCTGGCTCCAAGGGCATTCAATTATTTTTTAAGAGAGATTTTTGCTCTAGGGCATGTACACTCACAAGAGAGACAGAAAGTGAGAAATCACTCCCCTGACCCCCAGGCACATGGCCACCCCATTCTCCTCTCAGGATTTTGGGCATGCACATTCATACACTCAGGGTGAGTTTTAAGCCACCAGGTCTGGTACTCAAACCATGGTTGACCATGTGGGAGTCCAGCGACATGATCATTATGCCATCTGCTGGTGTTGGAAGACAGTTCTCTTTTCATTTACTTTTCATGCTAGCTGGAATGAAGATGGGTTATGTGTAACTGAATTAGTCACCTTAGGGCTTGAACTGGAAATCCTGACTGATAGAGAAATAAAAGAGAAGGAACCTGTGCCCCTGACACAGTAAAATATTATACCAGCCCAGGGCCATCTTCCTTCAGATTTTGTGTGAAAGAGAATATCATTTGGGGTTTTCTGCCAAACCAAATCCTGTAAATCTTTAACATACATTTTTTTAGTGCATCTAAGTGCTAAGCACTGACTCAGCATTTATCTGTATTGTATTATTTAATCTGTTACAATAACTTTATGAGGTTAGCAATATCATAAAAGATACATGAAATGAACTTAAAGAAACTAGCTTGGCCAAGTAAAAGCCCTCCATTCCTCTGACTATTGTCTTACTCTGCTCTGGTTTATGTTATATTTGATATGTATTGGTTTATATTATCATCTGCTGCTCACTCGAGTGTCTTGGCAGGGATAGTCAACCACCATCACCCCAGAACTTAGAGCTGGTCCTGGAATAATATTTGTGGACTATATGAGATGACTCCAAACCTGTCTCTTAATGACTAAATTATACTGACACCCAATGTTTCATCTTTTACAATGAATTCTGTATGAATTACAATAAGAGCATATGTATTTTGCATATGTGATCTTTTTTATTATAGTGTAAATGTTTAGATATTACATAATCCAGACAAACATATCAAGAGAAGGAGAGATAAAGTCAAGAATACACTTTATTAGTCTACATAGTGGACTTATTTTTACTCTTAAATATAACAGAAGTTTAAAGTTTTCTAAAAAAAAAAAAATAAGGAATACTATTAATTTCCAGTATTAACATAGTGATTTACAGAAAATAAAATAAGGTTACTATACCCACTCTTTGAACAATGCAGCATTTGAAAAATCATCAAAACTCATTCTGGTGCTTATTTGCCTATGAAATGTGCTTTATGATGACCTGTTCCAAAATTGTCCTCTAATTAACTTTGCTGAATTGGTGAAAACATAAATCACACAAAGGTACACTTAAAAAATTAAAGTGGATACATGAGTTCAGTGAACCTGAATTGGGAGAAACATAAGACTCTTTATGTAATTCAAATACACTATTTTTACTTTCAATTTTATGTAGAACACTAGATTTTTCAGAAGATGACCTAATAAAAAAGCTAACTTACAGCATTTCAAAATGACTTTAAGGTTAAAGGTGATAATCTGTTGTTTTGTTTGTTTGCTTGTTTATTTGTTCATGAAAGTGTTACTTAAAGAAAAGAGAGAGAGAGAGAAAAAAAAAAAGGATCCTCGTAGGGTATATATATATACCCTTTCCTTTTATTCTGCCAGACTAATGAACATTAATAAAATCATACCACTTGATAGTCCCGCTCTTTCTTTGATTTGGAAGGCAGAATATTTGAAATATTTAACTATACGGTTATTTCTATTTCAAATCCCATTGTAGACAATGAAACTACTGGTTTGGTAAGAAAACTTAATGTGATAGAAAAGAATTGGTAGTGTATGATTAAGGGTCTTTGCATATAACCTTTATCAGCAAGTCAGAAACAACTTTTCATCTTGCTTAATTTAGAACTTCCCCATTGATCTGTGGGCCTGAGACTCCTCTCTGAGGCAAGAAAGAGGTGGTGGGAGGTAGACGTTATTTTAGTTTTAAATTTATAGAAGAATGAGAAGAAAAATGGCATTATCTTGTGTAACAAAGCTGCTGCATAGCTTGACAAAAGTGTTCCTGTAATGTGATCAAATACTGTTTCCATTTAACCCACTAATCTAATGCGTAGGTACAAGCTATAGATGAAGCGTTCATTTCATAGAGAAGTCATTCTACTTTGTGCTGACCGCCAGTACTCATTCCAAAACTGAAATGTCTGTGTGTGAACAAATTCAGTTATTTGTTCAAATTTCACTTTCTCTATTCTGCCTTGAAAAACATTTAAAATGAATATGATTTTCTCCATATATACATATACATCTATATGTGTGTGTGTATATAGGAATGAGAAAATTTAATAAACAAGGGAATTATTTTGCACTTAGTTCTTACATTGTATTTACTTTATGGATAACATACCTATTGCCCTGGTTACCAGAAAGCTTTGTTCCAAAGTCACAGATGTGACCAGGAGACAGGTATGTACATTGCCTTAGCAAACCCTGACTGACAATTATAAAATACTTCAGAAAAATTCAGAAGTACTACTTTTTTGAAAAATCAGTACTTGCCATATGTTGACTTTTAGATAAAGAATCTCCTCACAGAAGGTTTTGAGGCTACATGGTATGATCCTGTTGGTTTTGTGACATTTGGGGAACTATTTTTTTTTTTGTATGTGTTTCCAAACTCTATTTAGACCCCCATCACAAAATGCAGCACTATTTCATATGCATTTTGCCTGATACACCCCTGGCTTATTCCTCTTCCCTTTACTTTTCATATCTATTTTTATTTCATGTTATTTTCATTTTTTTAACTGCCACCTTAAATCTGTCTGTAACCATGAGGGTAAAGCTAGATTAAATAGATGGATCCCTAAATAGATCAATAGAAAGAGACAATCCAGCACTTACTATTTTAATGTTTCTGATGTTTTAGCTCATTTGCTCAATGGACATTCATTTACCACCCGATATGTCCAAAGCTATATATTGTAGGTCCCACTGGAATGCTACAGACTCTGAAAATTGAGTGAGGGAGAAAGAGCCCTCCATAGCTACCTAGTGTTCAATTTGCTGTTTGTTATAAACAATGGATAATGAATTCTATCAGAACACAGAGAGCCCTGGGCAGCCCTAGGTATAAGATATCAAGAGAAAAATTACAGAAAAGAGAGTCCTTGACCTGCACTGGGGAAGAACATGCCATGCAGGAAGGAAGAACAACCTCAGCAAAGGCATGGAGGCAAGACAACATCAGATCAGACATGGAGATCTGTGCATATAGACCTGCAAACTCTTTGATCCCTTTTGTTCCAGTTATCAGTTGGGGTGATGCTGCACTGAGGCATTGGTGCAGTAATCAATGACTTCTTGAGGTACCCGAGATGGGTTCTTAGCAACCCTTCCACATTGCAGTGTGTGCTGCTTCCCTGGGTACAGAGGAAAAGCATCTTCTGTACCTGCTGATTCAAATATATTTCATTTTTCTGCTACGCAAAGGAGACTAACTTTATATTGTTGGGGCAAGCACTATATTCAAGAACTATACTATATTAATGGAAGAAAATTCTAGCAAGATCAGCCAACAGAAGTGACTAAAATAACAGCCAGGCTGCTGACATTAGCTGTATAGACTTGACTCCTGAAATCTGCTGAGGTTTAAAATTAAGATAAGCACCATTCAATGGATCCAGGGGGCAAATGACTTTGAAGCATGCTCGATGTCAGAAAGGAATGAGAAGGGTCCTGTCCCTTTAAAAGTACCCCCATAATTGTGCATGTGCTAATTTCTTTCTTGTTTTTTGTTTTGTCTTGTTTTGTTTTGTTTTTAAAGACTTCTGCCTTAGAGCATACGCATATGTGCTTGGTGGAGAGAGAGAGAGACAGAGACAGTGAGATAGAAAGTGAAAACTCACCCCCAAAGGTGGATGGACCTACCACAGTCCCTTCTCCTCCATTCTCCTCTCAGGGTTTTGGACATGCATGCACATGTGTCTGGTGTGTTTTGAGTCACCAGGTCTGGGAGTAGAACCGCAGTCGTCACGTGGGAGTCTAGCGATGTTATCCCCGCGCTATCTGCTGACCTAACCCATATGCTAATTTCTAAAAGAGCTGATATTGTCAAAAGGAAATGCATCTCCTGATTCATAAATACTGATTGATTGCAAAAGGAAAGGTAGAGAAACTTGGCAAATGGAACCTCAACAAAGTGATAGGAGTTAACATCGCCTGGAATAAGAACTATACCTATCATTAGTTTTTGCTACAAGGTACCAAGAAAGGCAAAAGCTTCATTTCCATTATCTTCTCATCAAAAATGCATAACCACAATCTATTTTTATTTATTTATTTATTTATTTTGGAGAGGTTTTTGCTATAGGGCACGTACGCTCGCCAGACAGACAGAGAGAGACAGAGAGACAGAAAGCGAGAAATCACCCCCCAGGGGGGATGGCCATGCCACAATCCCTTCTCCTCCATTCTCCTCTTGGCATCTTGGGCACGTACACAAATGCGCCCGGCATGAGTTTAAGCGACCGGGTCTGGGACTCGAACCGCGGTCAACTACGTGGGAGTCCAACGACATAGCCATTACGCTAACTGCTGGTCCCTCCACAATCTATTTTTGAGGAAGCAAAAATAAACAAATAAAAATAAATAAATGAACATTCCATTCTGCAAAATAAATGGTCAGTATCCTTCAAAACTGACAAAAGTCATGAAAGACAAAGACCCAGAATAGTCCCAGAGTGGACTGGAAAATGATAAGCATTAAATACAGTGCAGGAGCCTGGATTAGATGCTGGATCAAAAAAAAATGGCGTTAGAAGTACAATTGGATTTTGAATGCTTAGAGACTCATCCATACTATGTGCTGGGACCGACAGGCGGCATGGTAGTTGGAGCACAACACTCCCACGTGGCCGACTGCAGTTTGAGTCTGGAACCTGGTGGCTTGTTTTCTCACTTTCCTGTTCATTCTCTCTCTCTCTCTCTCTCTCTCTCTCTCTCTCTGTTCAAACTAAATAACAATGACAATAATAATAAATACAATTCAATGACAAAATTCCTTAAGAAAGTAGTATGTGCTAATGTTCATCTCATGACTAATTATACTACCGTTATGTCAGATTAATATACTAGAAAAGCTGGGTGAGTGTCACAGAGGAATTTGGACAGGATTTATGCAACTATTTTATTTCAAAAACAATTTTAAAATGAAAATTTAAAGGCCCAGCAGGTGGTGTAGTGGTTAAGGTGCTGGACTCCCACATGGCAGATCTGGGAGCTTGAAAATCACTCCGATCGATACGTGTATATGCACATGTACAGGCCAAAAATCTCAGGAGGAAAATGGAGGAGAAGGGATTGCAGTGTGGCCATCCTCCCTGCCCTGCCCCCTCTACCCCCCCCCCATGGGAGTGATTTTTCACTTTCCCTCTTACTGTCCCTCTCTAGTGAGTACACACACCCTATGGCAAAAACCTTAAACAATAAAATTAAATAAATAAAGGGACCAGCAGTTAGCGTAATGGCTATGTCGTTGGACTCCCATGTAGTTGACCGCGGTTCGAGTCCCGGACCCGGTGGCTTAAACTCACGCCAGGTGTGTGTGCGTGCATGCCCAAGATCCCGAGAGCAAAATGGAGGAGAAGGGATTGCAGCGTGGCCATCCCCCCTGGGGGGTGATTTCTCGCTTTCTGTATCTCTGTCTCTCTCTGTCTGTCTGGCGAGCACATGCGCCCTATAGCAAAAACCTCTCCAAAAATAGATAAATAAATAAATAAATAGATAAGTAAATAAATAAAATTCTAAGCAAGAGAGAAAGAGAGATAATGTAAATCATGACTCTTCATTTTTCTATTCTCTACTCCTAGCTTTCCAAAGCTAGTTAACAAAAGAAACAGAAATATATAAAATAGATGTGGGTATACATAAATATATGCATATACACATATGTGTTTTAACCTTTTAATTTTATGAAATGTCTATTGCTTTCAAAAGTTAGATACTTTTGGGCCAACCTGGGGTATGGTGGTTAAGGCAGCTGGATCCCACAGAGTTAAATGTACAGATTAAGTCCCAGGCCCCGAGGTTTGAAAAACACTCTGGCAGCATGGACATGCATGCCTAAAAATCCTAAGAGGAGAATAAAGGAGATGAAAATGAGGCGTGGCCATCCCCCCTGAGGGATGCTTTCTCTCTCTCCTCTCCCTCTCTCTCACACTCTCTCTCTCTCTCCAGTGAGGCAGTGAACACATGTACCATATAACAAAATTTTATTAAAATTTAGTTATTTTATTTTCAGGAAAATATTAGCTAAACTCACCATTTTTTGCTTGAATAAATAGTTGTAAGCCCTACAAGAGATATAATGTAGCCTATATCTACAATTCTCATTAGAGACATTTTAAACACTTCAGGGAGAGAATAATAAACATTCCAGAGCCTATTGTGACTTTTTTCCCCTTTTATTCTTTTCATAGTTAACCTAGATTGATCAAATAAATTCAGATCTCCTGAACTAATTTTTCTACCTTCACTACTTTCTAGAATGTAAGGATCATTGTCAAAATCTTCTACTGAGAATGAAGATTATATTCTAAATAAATGTACATTCTTCCCAGCATATTTAAGCCTGCTACAAAATACTGACTTTATTTTAATTATAACAGTTTTGGTGACAGAAAATCTTTTTCATCTCTTCAATGCCTAGTAAATGCCTGACAATAGCAGGTGCCTTATTTATTAACTGAATGGATGGATAGAGTCCTAGGCTAAATAATTTACTTGATTGAGAACACTTAATGGATCTAACTAGAACTACTTTTCATCTCCAAAGACTACTGCCTGGAATATTTGCATTTGAATGTCCAGAATCAGTGAGAACATTTACTTAAGATTAATTCAGACACAAGGTTCCTGTGGAGAAGCTAGGTAATTTGAAGGGCTTTAACACCTTGTTAGGGAAGAGTCACTCACAGAGCCTGGTTAGGGCTAAAAGAGGTTATAACTCTTGCTATTGGCCCAAGTGAAGTGGAGCCTAATGGTAAGTTAGGCTGAGCTAGACACTCTGGGCAATACTTGAATAAAACCAGAACTGCAAAATGTCCAAGTCTGGGCCAGCTGGTGGCATGGTGGTTAAGGCAGCTGGATTCCATGTGACTGATTCCATGGTTGAGTCTCAGACCAGCTGCTTGAAAATCACACAGAGCCCGTGTATGTTCATGTGGAAAGTCCCCAAAGGAGAAATGGAAGAGAAGGGAATGCTGTGGCATAACCATCCCCCATGGGGGGGAGTTTGTTCACTTTCCCTCTCTCCCTCCCTCCCCTCTGCTGAGTCCATGTGCTCTCTAGCAAATTAAAACAACAACAACAAAAAGAAAGTCCATAGCCACAGGGTCCACTGAGAGCGACCAGAAGAGAGTGAGCATTGAGACAAGTCCCCAGAGCAAACTCATTCTAGGAACATATAAAATGAAAGCTCAAGGGTACAGTTCTGCAGATACTGGGGGGGCGGGGGGGTAGCCTAACAAGCCTAAAAAAGCCCATGGACTCCTAATAGAATCTGCTTGGACAGAAAAACTGCAAAGAATCACTGTATTGGTCCATGGCTGTGTTGTCAACAAAAATACCAAAAACTGGGTGATTCCTAGAATAGCTACTTATCCAGCCATGGTTTGGAGGTTCAAGGCCCAATGGCTACTTCTGGTGAAGTTACAGCAGGGCAGAGGGCAGGGTCTTGAGTAAAGCAGAGGTCCATAACTTTCTGTCTGTTTTGGCCCCTTTCTTTTGTTATAAACCCACCAGAACTCAATCTCAGGGGCCCTGCCCTAATGATTTTGTTTTTACTGTCCAAAGTCTCACCCTGGAATACTATGAAGATGTTGTCAAGGAACACTTTCACAGTACCACCAAGTCCCAAGTATGAATTGGTGGGGAGAGGGCATCCAGACTACAGCAGCTGCTCATTGGCCATCGAGCCACAGTAGTTTCACTCTCAGAGACATAGGATCTCAGTGGCTTTGATGTTGATTATAAATGGTGGTCTTCAGTGAGCTGATGAAGCCAGCTGTCAATTTGAATAAACAGAGGAAGTGTGCATCCCCAGGTTTGAAATAAACAGGACACAGAGCTGCTCACCCAACTTCCACTCTTGAATTGTCTTCCATCGGCAGCCCCCTCGCCCATCCAGGTCTCCTATCTAGAGACCGTGAGGGGACTTTTTAAGAAGAGGAGAAATGACAAAAAGGCACATGATTCTTATTCATGGAACAGAAATCACCATAACTCCTTTCATCTACTGTGGATCTAGTTCATCTAAATGGCTAAGAGGACCCTCAACTTTCTGGGTAATCCATTGGGGTGCTGGAGATGCCTTATCTAGGAAAGGCCGCACTAAAGCTGACTCTGGAGATAGGGCAGCAGTGTGGTCCTTGTGAGCAGTCCAGTCCTCTGAAGGCCCAGCCAGAGTCCTGGCAGTAGTCACCCAAGAATGGTAGAGTCTTACCAGTTTTTGTACTGACAGCGAAGTCTGAGACATAGACTAGCCTTTTAATCCCAAGTCTCTAAGATACATCTGCACAATGAATGCATTTAAAACTAAGGGGTGGGGAGGAGGGGGAGATTTTTATGAAGCAACAGGTATCACACAAGATAACACTATTAAAACCCAGCCTGGAGTATCTGTTTTTCTGCCCCTTATTTCTGAATGTTGCAGTCATAAATTATCTATAGTTCAGTAGCGTGGCTGGTCAGGGCAGCTGCGTGAGCCAGCAGAACTGCGTGCCTTGTTCAGGTGCCTGGCTGCAAGGAAAGAACACGGGGAGCTGCCCAGTTCCTTGGGCTGCAGCGCAATGCAGCTCTAGTCCGGCAGGGACATAGATTTGCCTGAGCGATGCCATGGGAGATGGATGATTTGGTTCGCATGTTTTCTCCTTTGTGCTGCTGAGATGATTAAAAACCCTGATTCACTTCTCTTTCAGCTCCCTTGGCTGTCAGGTAGAAGACCTCTCTGTCCTTGAGTCCTTCCTGAGGTGTACCTGAGAGTAACATGTGAACTCAGCATAATTAACAGTAATGTGGCCATAGTCTGGTTCCCCTACCCTTTAGATAGATAGATAGGTATTTAGTTTAGTTTTTTTTTTTTTTTTTTTAATGAAGTGGATATAATATAGGTGATGGAGAGTTTGGCTCAGAATAGCTCACTCTTAAATAGGGATGCACGGCCCTCTGGTAAGCAGCAAAAAGGTCTTGAGTGAGTACTTTTTATTATACATAGCATTAATATCCTTGGGTAAACATGTAGAAACCCTACCTCCATTTGACAAAACAAAAAATAAAAATAAAAAGATTAAGATCTGTCAAACTATTGCAAAAACAAAAAGTCATTGTTATATTAATGTGAAACCTTTCATCTAAAGTGGTCCATACATATATAGAGTTGAGTATGTAGAGCCTATTCATGTCAGGATTAATTCTGATACCAACAGGAGCTTCTCATATTTTAAATTACAGTTCGGTCTTATACTCCTTATACTCCCTTAGTAAAACTTTTTCCATCTATTATGTCTCGTTCACATCAGAATTTTATATAAACTGTGGCCCTCTGCAGATTATTTCCTGATATAAATGTATAAACAGAAACGACTTCAATCTGTACTTGGGCTCTCTGAGAAAAGGAAAGAGAAAAAGAAACATGAAACTACATGAATGTCATAGTCTTTTCTACTTTGTCCTGTAGGATATGAGAGAAAATCTAATTTGCAGGAATATGAATAAATTAAGAATGTCTGCCTTCGCGATTTAATAAGAAACCATACTGCACAGCTGGAATATAGACTGGGAACTCAAAACACCGAGGTTTTCTTCTTTTCCTATTCATTTGTGCTTGACTTTCCATAGAGAATCTGTAAGTTTTTATAGGAGGCTTTTTTCTGCACGTCTGGTAGCATAAGGAGCCCATTAAGCAAAGATAGCAGAGGAAGGGAAGCAAAGTTGCAGTCTCTAGACAAAATTGGGTATTTGTGGGATCACACACAATGGATTTTCTGTACATCTACTGAGTACTTAAATATTTTTTCAAATCTGCATTTAATTCGTGAAATTTCAGCACTGTCACTTGGAAGTGCCATGGATCACTATCAGCATTTCTTCATGTTAAAGTATACAAAAACAACTTAGTTAATTAACATAAAATTACTATTCTAGTAGGAAATAGTTATTGTACATCCCAGACTGATTCTTTTTTTTTTTCTTTTTTTGGAGAGGTTTTTTTTTTTTTGCTATAGGGCGCGTGCGCTCACCAGACAGACAGAGAGATACAGAAAGACAGAAACCGAGAAATCACCCCCCCGGGGTGGATGGCTGCGCCGCAATCCCTTCTCCTCCATTCTCCTTTCGGGATCTTGTGCATGCACGTACATGCACCCGGCGTGAGTTTAAGCCACTGGGTCTGGGACTCGAACCACGGTTGACCACATGGGAGTCCAGCGACATAGCCATTACGCTAACTGCTGGTCCACAGACTGATTCTTGATCTGATTCTATCACTGGGAATGGCCAGAGATAATCTCTACAATGTTGAAAATATATTAAATGAACTAAATTGAAGTTTGGATGAAGACAGGTAATTTGTTTCTTTTGAGGTTGGAAATTATGGTATTAGCAAAGGAAATTGTATGTGCCACTCAGAAAACAATAGTCTTCATGCCAGTCTTCTCAAACATATTCTCAATGGGAAAATTTCTGACTTTCTAAGTTTTCCTGTATATCTTAGAGAGCGGACTACAAAAATAGGTTATTTCTATTGTAGGAAATTATGTTGATGTCTGATATACTCTTTGGGGAACAGGGAGTCCTCTTTCAGATGAACTTTACAATGGTCACAGACACCATTCTGTGACAACTATTCTTCATAAAACCGGTCAACTAAATATGGCAGACATTTCATGGTTCACTTTAAAAAAGTATATTCTTGACTGTGTTTAAGAGAAAAATAGAACTAAAGGACACAATGAACATAACCAGAGTTTGCAACTTTGCTAAAAGATTATGTAACTCATAGGTAAATGTTCGTGGTGTCCTTGGTTTTATGACTGAATCAGTACACAAAATATAAAGTAGTAGTTGAACTACTTCAGCATCTATGTGGGTAATTAATGCTTGCATCTCTTTTAGAGAAAACTAGAGCTATACTTTCTTGTCATCAAGAAATAAGTGTCAACAGTTTTTGAGTTTCTGCACCTTTACCTAATAATAATACAATATTGTACTATATGTGTAATGTACGTTATAGTAATGGGTCTGCAGTAGTAAGAAATAAAATATGAAGACAGAAGAAGCAGACTGGATTTTATATTAGTGATGCTATATTAATTATGACAGAGAAGGCTTTTCCATTATAAGCTTCATTTTTAAGATGCTTAAAACTTCCCACAGGAATTTTTCTCATGACAGTTATTTTTTGCCTAGTAATGAAAATAAGGAGATTGGTTTTTAATGTTTTTGAAAGATTTTATCTGGAAATAAAAGTGGTTTTCTATCCATTAGAACATTTTTTATGTACTTTATTTTCTGAAAGCTCAAAACAAATAGCTTTTTAATGACCTTCAAACTTGTCCCCAATGAAGAAATTAGCACCTTTGGTGTATTAGGCAAAGTTTGATTTGCAGATAATTAAATTACAAGCATTATCCAATGATTCTTCTGCAAATTGTTTTCCCCAAATAGCAGTTAGTCCATTGCACCTTGCAAATGAGGGAAATGGGCAATTACTTGGTCAGTTACTAAAAAATAGCCACTTCTGGATCATGTCATGAGTACTGTTTTTTTGTGCATGCTAAAAATGGAACCAGATCTGAAAACTAGTTGTTGGACTCTAACATGGAACATTCAAATGCAAGTGAAGAGAACATAGCAAGCTGAAACTGTGGCCCATGTGATCTACTGTGTTTAAAATCTCTCTAAGACAAAATCACCTCATTATCTGAGCTCAACAGATTGAGATCCACTCAGGGGACACACTGTTGAGATCCAAAACACAAAAGGCCTTGACTGCTCATTAAAATGTTAATTACTCCATTGAGGGTTCTGTGCTGTCCTTCAACAAGAGTTTTCACCACTTGCCTTATTAAAGTATTAAGAAGCAACAGTACCAGAGGAGTGACAGTATCATAGGAAGGTAGAATGCACACTGAATGTGTTCAATGCTCAACTTTTTCAGAAAGGGACTGCTTCTTTTCTTTCATCAATAGATTGTTAGGCACACCCTACAATTCCTGATTGGGTTATACATTCGGGAATTTTTAAAATTGGGATTGAGGGTGAACAAACTGTATATTTGTCTCCAGATTATACTTAAGCAGGGACTATGTTTGTCTTTTAATTTTTACAATCCCAATACCTAATACTGTGCCTACCACTAATGAGTCACTATAATATATCATATGAATTTTCCAAATGCATAAGGTTAAAGCAAAATTTCCTATTCTCTAAGGTATTTTAGGGTATCTGTGTAGATATTTTAGGGTATCTACATAAACATCTAAAAAGCCTTAGTTCTACCTATTCATGAATTCATAGAATACTGCTTTTTCAAACTTTAAGTAAGAATTTAAAAATCAACTTGCATTAAACTTTTTTAAAAAGTCATGCTATATAGCCCATTTAAGGACACTCCTTCCTCCTTGTTATCTTTTCTGCATGTGCTACCATTGAAGAATTAACATAGGCCTCCATTGCTTTCCCAATGCTACATTCTGGTCAAATTGTTATGTAGCTAAGAGAGCGTAGTTTGTCAGATGACTGACAGACCTGGTAGGTGGTACAGGTGTTCTGGAGTCTTAGAAAGTGAACTCTTGTCAGCAGAAGCAGCTTACCTAATATCTTACTAGTTTATAGAGAATGGATAATTTATGGCCTATCACAAAAGTGAGAGTTCTCCAAATGTTATGAAAACCAGGTTTATAGAAATCACTACCATGAAATTTCACACATTGTTCTTTTAGGCCATACCTCTCAGGGCACTTACTTTAATTACCTATCATTTCTTTTTACTTACTTACTTATTTATTTATTTATTTATTTTTTGGGAGAGGTTTCTGCTATGGGGTGCGTGCACTCGCCAGACAGACAGAGACAGACAGAGAGACAGAAAGTGATAAATCACCCCCCAGGGGGGATGGCCACGTCTCAATCCCCTCTTCTCCACTCTCCTCTTGGGATCCTGGGCATGCACACACATGCCCCCTGCATGAGTCTAAGCCACTGGGTCCGGGACTCGAACTGTGGTCAACCACGTGGGAGTCCAGCGACACAGCCATTATGCTAACTGCTGGTCCCAATACCTATCATTTCTAAAGACCATACTTTTAATGGAAGATTTCCATTGTTAATCTCTTGGTAATGGTAGTGATTAAGAGGTGGAAAAATTATTTTCTTTGCATTTTTATACCAGGAAATGTAGTGTACAATATTACTTCTGCTATTTTTGCCACCAATGAGTCAAAAACTATGTATGGTTTCATTTGACTATGTAATTCCAAAGAGATTTGCTAACCTAAGGTTTTGTTTCCACTTCAGAACCCTAGAGTGACCAAAAAAAAATTCAATTCTTAACATCTCTTTACTTCTTCATGTAGAGAATTTTTTAGTTTATTTCTTTTAAATGCGAGTCTTCCAAACCTGGACTGTGGTATTCTCTTCTCAAACCTAGAAATGTTATGATGCCACCACAGGAGACAATCTTTGATGAATGCTCTTTCTCGTGATATTTGACTACTCTAACATGATTTTCTTTTCAATGAAATGGTATATGTGATCATCATCATACTATTTTGCATTTATAGAGAACTTTTAACTTGGAGAAAAAGTATTTCATCCCCATATAGCCATGAAACAAATAATTGGCAAAGGTATGCATTATCCTGAGTTCTATCCACACAAGAGTTCTAGGAGGTGTTCAGAAGATCCAAGTATCCAGTTTTATAAATGGGGACACTGAGTCCCAGGTCAGGCTTGTGATATCTTCCAGATGATGGCCATCTTGACCGTGAAGAGGAAAGCAGAACAGAATTGCATCTGTGATTTTAAAAAATAAAATGTTAAGAAGGACAAAAATATTTGTTTTCCTATAGATTCTATAGAGGATGGAAAAGGGAGGAGAATTGGCGAGCTCATTTGAAACTGATTACAAAGTGTAATTTCAATTAGAAGAAAAAAGCAGATGAAAAGAACATTTTCTTTAATATTTAGTGAAACCATTATAACATTTGGATTTGGTGGATATACTCATAGCTTTGTCTGAGTAGGTACAAAAAAATTTGCAGCATGGCTTTTATTGAGTGAGTTTTTTCACTTTGAACACTGCAATGCTGAGATATTGATTAATTTTTAAAGAGTTCAGTAGTTGCACATGGTATTGGTACTGGTATAAAATTAATGTACTAGTTTAATAAATATGTGGTTATGAACCAGTTGGTCTGAGGTAAATAGATTATTTTTGGCTTGTATTTTAATTGAATTTAGTTTTTCATATAGAGACCACCTCATTTTATTTCTTTGTACTTGTAAATAGTAGTACTTTGTTCAGGTACTTCAACCATCTCTGTTTCCATCCTAATATTCAAATTTCTGAATTGTACATAGTATATCAAAAAGTGAACACTTCCTTAATACTTGGTCCTCTAATACTCAGAACTCCTTTTCTCAGAGATCTAAGATGATCCATGTCAACCAAATAGAAATTTAAACTGTATAAATGTCCACTAAATTCTCATCTTTAGATATCTGTGGAAGCAATGATAATTAATATTTTTGAAGTATAATTAACTCAATATCTAAATTTTTCTTTTTACCTGACAACTTTGATATCAAAATCACATATTGCTGGCCCCAATCCAGAACTAATGCATCAGCATTTTCATTGAATTAAGCTTAATTCTTAATTGATGCTTCAGTTTGAGGTCTTAACAGTAAATTGTTGAGAACGGTTCTCCCAGTTTTGGGTAGCATTATAGACATTTACTTGAGTTTTTAACTTAGAAAATATTTAACTCATGACCCAGCGCAAAAAAAACATGACTAGATCAGTTTACAGCTAAGACACACCATAATTATAAACTCAAAAGGAATGGGGAAAGGTTGTAAATGGTAAATAGCTAAAAATGCTTACTCAGTGACTCCGCTGGTAACATTTTTTGTGCCAGAGTTTTAGCCTACAGCACGGTCCCCAGCCTTCTTGGCACCAGGGACCTGGTTTCTTTGGAGCCAGTTTTCCCATGGACCACGTTGGGGGCTGGGAATGGAAAATGGTTTTGAGATAATTCAAGCCCATTACTTTTATCGTGTGTTTTATTTCTATTATTATTATGCTGTAATATATCATTAAATAATTACAACTCACTGTAATGCAGAATCAGTGTGAGCCCTGAGCTTGTTTTCTTGCAACTATGTGTTCTCATCTGGGGGCTTCTCCGAGAATCTAATGCCACCACTTATCTGACCAGAGATGAAGTTCAGACTGTAATGGGAGCCTTGGGGTGTGGCCGTAAATACCCATGAGGTTTCCCTTGCTAACCTGCTGCTCACCTCCTGCTGAGAGGTCTGGTTCCTGCTATAGAAAACTGCTACATATCATAGATGTATCTTTTGCAACATAAGTAAAATGTTTTATGAGCTATTTTGATAGACAATGTTTAACAATATAGTTATTTGACTTATACATGTTAGAAATTATGGAATAATCCACAACTCATAAGCTCTTCTCAAGATATGTAGTATAAATTATTAAGATAAACAGTTAACCTTTCCTTGCACAGTTAGGAGTATAAACTGTTTTATATGTTGTCTTTTTAGTGGGTTGTCTAAAAAATAATCATTAAGTTCTAAAGATGACTATTATAAGTCATCAGTTAAATATTATCTTGCAAAATCTGCTTTATCACCATAAATTGAGAGAAATTATGTAACTTTAGCAAGATTTCATGATATTATATCTCCTCAGTATATAGGAGAAGATAAAAAAAAATCAGTCTACAAACTAAACCATTGTTAATTCAGTTTAGTGTGGCAAGATACTATTGCAGTTAAAGAGAAAATATTCACATGGTACAAGATAACTTGATAACTAAGAGAGACTTGGAGAATCTGTTTGAAATTAGAACTCTTATATTTCTATTTATTTTTTTATAGAGAGATATTTGCTATAAGGCACATGTGCATGTCTGAGAGACAGAAAGTGAGAAATCATCCCCAAGGGGGAATGGCCAAGCCGCAATCCCTTCTCCTCCATGATCTCTCAGGAATCAGGCAAGCACGCACACGTGCCCAGCATGAGTGTTAAGCCGCCGGGTCTAGGACTTGAACTGAGATCAGCTACGAGGAAGTTGAATGATGTAATCATTAAGCCATCTACTGGTCCCAGAACTCTTACATTTCTAAATCACATGTAAGACATGTACATTTCGAAAGATGTATTTAACAAAATATCACTTTTCTGGTGAGAAAATTATTTGGTTCAAATTATGAAAGTACATCAGAAATATTCAGTGCCAGCAGGTGGCATGGAATTTATGATGCTGGATCTCACATGGCTGACTCTGGTTTGAATCCTGGACCAGTGGCTTAATAAAACACACTGGGTGTGTGTGTGTGCATTCTCAAAATCCTAAAAGGAGAATAGAGGTGAAAAAAGTGTGACATAGCCATTCATTCCCCCGGGGAGTAATTTCGCTCAATCTTTCTCTCTCTGTCACTGTCTCTCCAGTGAACACATGCACCCTGTAGCAAAAGAACAAAACATAACCCAAAAATAAATAAATAAATAATAAAATAAAGAAGAAATACACATGTCCTACATATATAGACCATAAAAGAATTCATCTTTCATTAGCTACGTTAGCTTGGTATATTTCACATAATTTACTTTTGACATACAAGAGACTTTTTTAGTTTATAGATGTAAGTAAATTATTATGTAAGAAAAATTTAAAAAACTATGAAAGTATAAAGGGACAAAAATAATTCTTAAATTCCATACTCTGAAGCAACTACTCTTAATTATTTTTCAAAAATATTTCCAGTCATTTTCTGGCTCTTGCTTTTGTTTTTATTATTATTATTTTTTTTTTTGAGAGAGAGAGATTTTTTGCTATAGGGCACGTGTGCTCACTGGAAAAAGAGAGAGAGAAGAAGAGCGAGAAATCACCTCCCAGGTGGAATGACCACACCACAATCTCTTCTCCATTCTCCTCTTAGATTTTGGGCATCATGCACACGTGCCCACCATGAGTTTTAAGTCACTGGTCCATGGCTCAGTCAAGCATGTGGAAGTCCAGCTAACCACTGTACCACCAACTGGCCCTATTATGTTTTTATCTTTTTTTTTAATTGTTGTTTGTTTGTTTATTTACTTATTCCATGAATGAGAGAGAAAGAGACTGAGAGAGAGAAAAGAAAGGATACAGCACTCCCAACAAGATCATGACCTAGCAACCACCCTTGCCCTGACCCAGCCTCAGCCAGCCTGGATCATGGGCACGCATGTGCCCACAATATTCAAGGAGGCCTTCAGCCAAGAACCATAACCTTCTCATGTAGGCTTGCTTTGCAGAGTGGCACCATCCAAGACCTCTAGTCATTTTTTGTGTGTATTTTTCTATGTGTCTCACATTGGGATCAATCCTCTAAAAAAAGTTGGTGAAGCAAAAGCGATTACAATCAGGAAATGCGTAAATTGATATTAAATTGGTGAGATCTTAGAGGTACTTTGTTATCAATTTTATAATGGCCCAGCTTTCTGTCCAGATAATTTGAAAATTAGTGTGGAAAGTGACCTGTGTTAAAATTTGCTCTATTTTGAGACCAGGAGACGACATAATGGTTATGTCGCTGGACTCCCTATAGTCAACCACTGTTTGAGTCCTGCACCAGGCAGCTTAAAACTCACACCAGACACCTGTGTGTGTGCCCAAGATCCTGAGAAGAGAAAGAAGAAGGGATTGCAGCATGGCCACGGCAGGGTGGTGGTGGTGGTGGGGTGACTTCTCGCTTTCCTCTCTCTGTTTTTCTGGCGAGCTCATGCACCCTATAGTAAAAATCTCTCAAAAAAAAAAAAAAAGCTCTATTTTATTTCAATAATACTGTTTTTTGTGCATCTGAGCTATTGCAAATTATATCAGGCTAAAAATTGGTTACTAGCTCAAATACACATTTTCTTTAAGGGAGAGAGTAGCCATGTAGAATATTATTTTGTCATTTTGAGATTTACAAGCACTCACAGCTCAAGGTATTTTAAAGTCCTGAAAATAAAATAAAGGAAAAAAAATTAATACCCACCTTTGCCTATACCCAAGAACAACTTTGGAAACCTTTCTTAATCTAGTTATAAACAAAACTAAAATGCTTTTTGTTGTTTTATATATATATATACATATATATATATATATATATATGTATATATATATATATATATACACACACACACACACACACAGAGAAACATATATATGTATATATATAAAATACATGTTTTAGTATATAATTAAATATATATATATATATATATATATATATATATATAATAGATATCAGTCATACTTAATTCATCAGCTAACTAACGTACATAGTAGCAATCTGCTTCAATTCCATTCTAATTTCTACCTCCGTATCCCCTAAACAGTCTTTGTTGTTGTTGTTTATACAAAGTTCTGGTTTTTTGGGCCAGCTAGTGGTGTGGTTGTTAAGGTGAATGGATCTCACGTGCCTGCCTGTGCTGTTTGAGTCCTGGACCTGGTGGCTTAAAAAACACGTCCGTCCGGTGTGTGTGATCATACCCAAAATCTAGACAATAGAATGGAGGAAAAGGGACTGTGGGATGGCTATACCCCAGGGAGTGACTTTTTTCTCTCTCTCACTCTGTGAGTACACATGCCCTTTGGCAAAACAAAACAAAACAAAATAATTTTAAAAATCAAAATTAAAATGTAACAAAAAAATGAACAAAAATCTCCCACAAAGTTCTGTCTTATTTAAATGCCTTAAACAATTTCTTGAACATTTCTGAAGAAAAGAAGGCTTAGAATGTTATAAATGTCAGGCCAGCAGGTGGTGTTGTGGTCAAGGAGCTGGTCTCTGACATGGGGATCAGGGTTTGAGTCCCGGACCTAATGGTTTGCTTTTTCATTTTCCCTCTCTTTTTCTCTCTCTGTTTCTCTCTGATGAGTTCATATTACCCTGTAGCAAATTATAAATATATAATAGTACTAAATAAACTTAAATAAATAATTATTTTTAAACGATATAAATGAAACTTTATTTTTGGATTTTCTTTCCTCTTGCTGAAATTAATAATGATTTCCTCCTTGTAGTTTCAGTAGAAGATATTTTTCTCTCTCCTTTTTAATATTAACACCCTCATTATTACTTTGAATCAAATTGCAGAACTTCTGTCACATCATTACTACATCCTATCATGATTTCTCTCTCCACAGACTGTTTAGGTCTGCACTGTAAAGTTCTAGAAGGTTGATTCTCACCTCAAAGTAAAAACATACCAGACAAAAATTAAATTTTCTGTGCAACCTTTTTCTTTTGGTTGCTCAAACTCCTCTATATTACAAAGTTTCTTTTTTTAACTTCTAGCAATCTGATTTCTGTCTGGCCTCTCCACTAAAATTATTCTTAAAGACTCAATGGTTGCTTCCTGCCCACAATGACCTTTGACCAATCACTTTTTCAAGAATTCCTCCCCACTTATTTTTTGTGAAATTTTAATTCTCAGTACTCTTTCATCCTGTCTGAGTGTTCTCCCAGTGTGTTCCTGAAGGGCTGTGCTCTCCCACGGTGGAACCCCTCACAGAGAGAAGAAGAGGGGCATATGCTTTGGAGTCATATAGACACGGCCTTAATTCCTGGCACAGCCTTTTACTATCTGGATACCTTTAGGAAAGTCACCATCTCATGACTCCATTTATTTCTTTTAAACATAAAATAATAGTGCCAAAGCTAGGCCATACAGGTTTCATATTATAGAATATAGACTGAAATATCCAGGCAACTTCTAGCTCTAAGCTCCTTCATCTCTAGGGACCTCATGGATAGAGCCAGGGACTCCTTTCTCTGTTTTCCTATAAAGGAAATAACAACACACTAATACCTACCTTGATATTTGGCTTAAAGATTTTGAAAAGATGTATTTAAAGTATCTACCACAGCATCTAACACTGAGTAGACACTCAATAAATGTTAGCTATTATTTTCATTAGTGTGATTATTATTATTTGCACATTGACTAATTAATGATGGCAGCTAGCATATTTTAACCTTTAATTATTAATAAACCAGGGTGAAGATGCTTATACATATTTATAACCCATTAGACTAGATTCTTTAATGTTATTCCTTCACATACTCCGTTCTACTCTCACCATTTTCAATTTTAAAAAACAACAAAAAAGATACTACTGGCAATAAAATCAGTTCTGCCATACTTGTAAATAATGTTCAATGATCCCAAGAGTGACATAGTCTTACTTTTAAGGTTTACTTTATGATAAAGAGGCAGGGCTCTGCAAGTTCATTTCTGTTGGAGCTCTCAAACACTAAAAGGAACAACGGCGATCTAATATGTTCACAAAATAACTTGACACCATGCCTGCATCATATTAGATGATGAATAAGTATTTTTTTAATAAAAGAATGAATGAATGATGTTGGAAGGTCAAAATATATCATATCAAAATCTATATATTTGTCAAATATTTACTAAGCACCTATTATATGTTAAGCACTGTATTTAAATCAGGGAATACCAAAGTGAATATAACAATATATTAGTTCTTATGGTACTTACATTTTAGTGAGCAAAGACAGGCAAAAAATGAATAAAACATACATGTAGGATTGATTAGATATGCTAAGTGCTGTGGGCAACAACAGATTATAGTAAGGGCATGTGGGAAATGTTTGCAAAGTATATCAATTATTGTATAACAAATCACCTCAAACTTTAGTGGCATAAAATAACAACCATTTTTACTTGTTCACAAAGAATATGATTCAGCTGTTAGATTGAGCTTAACTGGTTAGTTTTCTTCTGATCTCCTCAGGTATCATTCTTAAGGCTAGCAATTCAACCTGGGCTGGATGATCTAATATGGCTTCATTCCCATGTCTGGGGATTGATAACAGTCTTTCATCCTCAATGAGGCTTAATCCAGATCACCTCACATAGTAGCCACATTTTAAGAGTAGAAATGTTAAGACTTCTTGAGGCCTAGACTCAAAAGTCACACATTTCCACTGCATTTTTCTGATCAAATCAAGTCATAAGGCATACTCAGATTCTAAGGAAGAGGAAACAGACTGCACATCGTGATAGGAAGAGTGATATAGAACCTCTGGCCATTTTTAACCTACTATAGATGTGGAGTTGCTATTATGTATTGGATGGTGAGTGGTAACAGCTCTGATAGAATGACATAAGGGCAGAGACCTACATGAGGGAAGAAACAAGTAATGAGAAGATCTTTGAAGAGTGCATTCTTGGCTATGGAAAAAGTAGCCAGCACAAAACGCCAAGGTGGACCCACAAGTTTTGCTTGGAAATCAAGGGCAAACACAAATGTGTTAAGGGATGAATGTAGAGGGACAATGAGAGATTAGATAGTGCAGTTCTTTGTAGGCCATTATAAGGCTTTGTCTTTTACTCTGAATGAGATCACAAAAACCACTGACAGAGTTTTTAACAGAGTGAAATGATTGGACACATTTTTCAATGGGATCTTTATGGCTTCTGTATTGAAAGGGCTTGAGGCATGAATGGAAACAAGGAACCCAGTGAGGAGATCAATCCAAGAGAGGGATGATGCTGGCTCAGAATAGAAGGATAGAACTAAAAGCATTTTCTGAAATAATTTCTAGAGCTAATAAGGCATAAAACATACTCTTGGAATGTGTACTCAGTTCAACCAGTTTGTCAGCTTCTCTAAGAAACAAACTACGTTTATTATTTTTTCCCATGTGACTTCCAGCTCATCTGGCATTTGAAAAGTACTCATTAAATGCATATTCACTGGTTAGTGAAGACTCAGGCCTCACTGCTGGATTGAACATAATCACCATAGGATGCTGAATCTTCCAGAGTTTATCATCAAATGATGTTTGGAGACCAAAAGCAAATAGCTGAGCCTATTAAGATCCATTGATACTGCTCAGATTACATATCTTCTGTAAGCTGAAGCACAGCTAATAAATTATAGCTAAGACAATCTTTCTGGATCAAACTCAGAATTACAAGTCACCCATTAAAATGTAAGAAAATCATTAAGTTACGGACATTTATCATTAAATCCCTACTAAGTGAAAAGCAGTGTGTTAGGGATTCAAAGTCAATGAAATACAGTTTTCAAAACATTCTAATATGGTATGGAGAGTGTCAGTGTTATAATTGAGGAAAGTAAGATGAGTTTATCAACTAATACAAAGAAAGCATTAACAACTAAGCATTACTAAAGATGAATTTAACAACTAATATATAGAAAGCATTAACAGGCACAGTGAAGAATAGGGAAGATTTAAGTTAGAGTATTCCTGGAATTAATCTCTAGATAACAAATTAGCAATCTAGTGTTATGATATGAAGGGGCTACTATTAAGTTTAGGGCCAAAATAGTGAATGACAAGTGTTCTTGTTATTGAGGAGAAAGTACCTGCTTCTAAATGTAGCCCTAGTGATTTAAGTATATGTGCTCTGTGATGATGTTCCTCTTTTCATAATAAAATGTAAACATTCACTGTCAGATCTTTAGATAACATCACACAAAAATGTTCATTATATTTCGTTTTAAGACAGATTACAGTGAAAATGCAACATTAAAAATCCCTAGTCTGTGGGAACCAGCAGTTAGCGTAATGGCTGTGTTGCTGGACTCCCACGTAGTCAACCGCGGTTCGCGTCCCGGACCCAGTGGCTTAAAACTCACCCTGGGCGCGTGTGCGTGTGTGCCCAAGATCCCGAGAGGAGAATGGAGGAGAAGGGATTGCGGCGTGACCATCCCCCTTGGGGGGTGATTTCTTGCTTTCTGTCTCTATGTCTCTCTCTGTCTGGCGAGCGCATGCACCCTATAGTGAAAACCTCTCAAAAAAAAAAAAAAAAAAATCCCTAGTCTGGAAATTAGAAGCCTCACTTTGCTTCTCACTCTGTGACTTGAAACAAGTTTCCTAAATTCATTGCACTTCACTTATCTACAAAATTAAGTGGTTAGGATAAATCAGTGGGCCCACCCTGCCTGCACACTAGAATCACGTAGGGGACATTAAAAAGAGTAATAATGCCCACTCCCTATCCCAGAACTGAAACTCTAAAGCTCTCTTGAAATCGTAATATACAGTAAGTGTTGAAAATCAGTGGACTAGATGATCACTAAGGTTAGTTCTAGGAAAGCTTTCTAATCTTAAGACTTGCCATGTATTAACATTGTAGTAGTTACTAGATGTAATCGTGTTCCCAGTATTTGCAATGTTCTAAAAGGAAGAGATTACCCTCAAAGACTGTTTCTACTGAAAATTAAGAATTATTTCTCCTCTGTATGCTAAACCTCTGTATTGTGAGAATAATTTACATCAAGAGCCATATATCATTATTTGAGTGAGTAACATACACATTAAAAATAAAATAGTCACCCAATTATTAGAGATTAATGATTGTTATGATTGGAAAACAATTCCTTGCTTCCAGTACACATACAATGTGAGGACAAAATTGTGTGTAAAATTATTTTTTAAATTTCCTTTTTAGCCATTTTGACTTTAAATGATGAACCCTTAATAGCGTAATAAACTTCCTAAACTTCCATAACTTATTCATAATAACTTACATACTGAATTATTATACACAATACTTATATAAGTATTATACATAATATTTATAAATAATAACTTACATACTGAATTATTGTAGGAAAGAATAGACAGTTTTATACAAGTTTTATATAGTTTTATACACTTTGGTAAAAAGTGGAGTATCAGGGTCAGCAGGTGGCATGGTGGTTAAGGCACTGGACACTCCCACATGGTCTACCATAGTGCGATTCCTGGACCTGGTGGCTTGTTTTCTCACTTTACTTCTCTCTGTCTTTCTCTGGTCAAATTAAAATAAATGAATGAATAAATAAAATTAAATAGATAATTATTTTTTAAAAAGGAAGTGGAGTGTCTAGTTGTATTGGTATTTTGAAAGATTAAAAGTGTGATTTCTTTTTTATGGTAACTTTTTATGCAAATATAATAATTATACACATTTATGGTTTTTAATATGATTTTTCAGTATAAGAATATAATGTGATGATTAAATTGTAGCAATTAGTATATTTATTATATCAACAGTCATTGCATTGTATTGGGAACATTCAGAATCCTCTTTTTTTACTTCTTTTGAGGTATACTGTAAATTATTAACTATAGTCACCCTATTACATTGTGTAATGCTAGAAATTCTTCCCCTTAACTATTTGTAATTTTGTTTTCATTAATGAATATCCCTCTATCCTTCCCTTATTTTCCTCTTTCCCAGTCTCTGGTTGTCATTCTTCAACTCTCTACCTTTATTAGGCAATGTTTATTCAATTTTCACATATGAGCGAAATGTGTTTTGTTTTTTTTTTTCTTTTTCTGTGCCTGCCTTATTTCACTTAACATAATTTCCTTCAGGCTTGCTATTTTACCTCAGCTGACATGATTTCATTCATTTTGAAGGCTAAATACTCTTCCATTCCATGGAAGAGTATATGCCACATTTTTGTAATCCATTCATCTGTTGATACACAGGTTGATTCCATATTTTAGGTATTGTGAATAGTGTTGTAATAAGCATTGGAGTACAGATACAGCTTTTTTAATTCCATATGAATAAGGCATTTTAGTTCATTGTATCAAGGAAGTATTGGAAATAGTAACTAAAAAATTCAGGCTTGTATTGAAACTAGAGCCCTGATGGTTTCCAGACCATTATTTGAAACACCCAGTGCCTGAACTAAGATTCAAGTTGGGTGATCCTCTGCAGGACGCTGAATAAAACACTGTCATGTGGGTTTTCTCGATACCTTGTTATGTTTTCCTCACCTATTGGAGCAGTGAATTCAGCTTCTATCGGTTGTTAGGTGCTGTGGCACCTAATAGCGACCGAGAACCCCCAAAATGTCCACATGACACTAACAGCAGAAATATGAGCTCCTTCACAGGAATTGTCTGGTACACTGAACCTTCCCTAAGGGCCCACGGCCCATGCACGCTGGGACTCAGGGTCCTGCGCTGTGCGGGCTGTCCCGCGATTTAATGAATGCCTAAGTCCTCTCACACTTGCGAACCGAAAGGTCTTGAAAGGGACCCTGATCTACCATCGCAACACGTGTTTTGAATTTCGTGCTTATTAGTAGTTAGGTCAGTAAGTTTTTTTGTTTGTTTGTTTTGTTTTGTTTTGTTTTGTTTTGAGAGGTTTTTGCTATAGGGCATGTGCGCTTGCCAGACAGACAGAGACAGAAAGCAAGAAATCACCCCCCGGGGGGATGGCAACCCCGCAATCCCTTCTCCTCCATTCTCCTCTCGGGATCTTGGGCACACACGCACTCCCGCCCCGCGTGAGTTTTAAGCCACTGGGTCCAGGACGCGAATTGCGGTCGACTACATGGGAGTCCAGTGACATAGCCATTACGCTAACTGCTGGTCCCTAGGTCAGTAAGTTTTGTCCCAATTATTTTAGGACACAAAGTACAACAGCATGCTCAACCCTAACCTTTTTGCTTCCCAGATGTAAAAGTGGTGCAGATATCTTTACAACTTAGGGACTTCCTGCCCTTGGATATATGGCTAGTAGTAGAATTGCTTCATCAGATGGAAGTTCCATTTTTAATGTGTTGCTACCTTCATATGGTTTTCCATAATGGCTGTACTAATTTACATTCCATCACAATTAGTTAGAGTCCCCTTTTCTCTACTGAGCACCAGCATTTGACTTCTTGAAATAGGTCAAAAGGTATCTGTGTAGATGATTGCTAACAGCTTTTCATTAGAATAAGCAGATGATTTTCCCTTGAACTTTAAATACTAGAGAGCACAGACACTTGCTATAAATATATTATAAAAAACTCAACCAATAATCAGATCCAAAAAGAAACCAAGTATACTCCTAGGAAACTGAGGAAAGACCTTAAACAAACATTAAACGGGAACGTTATTGATTGTATGTCTTATATTTTCTTAGAATTATGTGTCTATAGATATGTACTTTTGAATACTTGGGACAGGCAGACGCTTTCCTTCCTTTAGCCAGGCTAATATTAGAAAGAGGGGGAGAAAAACATACATAAAAGCCAATGGGAGTGAGTGTAGATATAGCCAGCAAAGAATGTGCTGGTTCCATGGAATTTCTGCATATTTTATGTTTGAAAATTAAATAGAAAAAACTAACTGATATCCTAGAAAAGAGGGAGTAAAAAGGAAACATATAATGTTCAGAATAATGTGCATGTCCATGAAATTCTGTTTGCTTCTGACATGGTTATTCTGTTATTCTCATTATATTCACACATCACTGTATGTGTTTGCTCTATTGAGAAAAACCTTGACTTAATAACTAAAAATAATTATTAAAAATTATTATAAAATTTAAAATTGTTAAAGCATGAAAAAATATGACATCAGAGAAATAATATTGCTGGAACAGTCCTGTTTTAAAACCTTGGCCTATGCAGGATGAAGAAGCTGTTTTGCTTCACATTAGCTATACCACATATCAGTTTGCTTTAGAAGGTCTCCCTGAAATCAATCTGACACATGTACCGTGTTTTCAAAGAATTTTGTTCAGTGAGATCCCTTCCCTCGGGCTAGGCACAGGCCTCTGGATGATATTGGATGAATGAAAGACCAGAAGCCTGGGGACCACTGTAAGGTTTCCTTGGCAGAACAGGACTGCCAGGTTCAAGCAAATGTGCCACCTTCAGCCTTCCCTGTCCACTTTCCATACTGCCATCCCTTGATCTTCTGTCTGTGCAAAGTTAAAAAATAAAGCTTCCAATGTCAAACATCTCATTTTAAATAGTGCCAGCTCTCCGTAACAATATATCTTGGTTTCCTGCAGCAAATGGCTCTTTTCCCCTCTTATAGATCTTGCTTTTCTACTCACCACTTGAGGCAAGATCCACAGGGGCTGATCAGCGGCTACCAGGAGCTGAAGTCCCTAAAACTTCAGCTGGGTTTTTTTCTTGGCCATAAGGGCAGCTGTACTGATTAATCATACTTCCTCTGACCCTCATTTTATTGCTGTTGGGTTGATGTATTTGCTCACATGCTGGTGTAAAGAAATGTCTAAGGGTCCTGGCTTCCTGGCAGGTACCGGCTGGTCTTCACCTTGGTCTCTCCAAGCCTTGAGTTGCATCTTCTTTTTCTTTTTGGCCTTCATAAGGGTCATGAATATTATGATAGCATTGATATGGACCTACTCCTTAGGACCATTAGTTTTAGGGTCACTCTCCATATACTCCATGGCTTATAGTGTGTCAAAGCCCTCAACATCCTGTCCAAAGATAGTATGCTCCTTTTCCAGGTAAGTACAAGGGGATAAAGAACTGAGATTTGCTGCTATTTCGCCGGAGTTGGCCAGACTGCTAATTCCTAGAGGAGTGCGTGAAAGATTAGGCTGGAAATCATCTTTGAGGGACTTTCAAAACATGACTCCCCGCCCATTTCTGTGCCAGAAGGGTGCCCCCTTAGATCCCAAAGTTCCTGGTGAATCTATGAAAGATACTGCCATAGTCATAATGCTTAGTGCAAAGCTGGATGAAGTTTTCCCAGGCTGTTGGTGTCGTGTCACAAGACAACTCAAGCTGAGGTCACTCCTGTTGGTGTGCATGTAGCTATTCTTTACAAACTGGCTTGTCTTCATCAATGGTGACTGCTTTGTGCATGGTCTTCAGAACTATGCTGATGGAGGTGAAGGAAGTGCAGACCTTCCCTGTGAAACACTGGGTGGTGCTTAGCTTATCCATTTTCCTCTTCACAGGGTGGCCACCAGAATCTCCTTTGAACTCTTTGTAAAGTGAATACTAGGTCTCTCCAGTCCCTGCATTAGTGTTTTTTTCAAATAGTAAGATGGGTCTTGCTTGGTCTTTTCTGTACCTGCCTCTATTATTTTTGTGTTGTCCTTAATGAGAAAGAAGTTAGAAATACTGAATTGTCCAAATTGATGGGGCCTTGGAGAGTGATGATGTGCTGCTGGAAGAAGGGCTCCTTGGTCACAGGTCTCAGAAATGCTCAGGCTAGATGGTCAGCTGCTACACCACCTTGTAGGATTGGGTGCCAGTCATCCTGACCGCCAAGATGCGGGTGTTGGTAAACTCAGCGAATAGCACTAAGCAGTAGCTTTTTCCTTCATTGTTTTTGGCAAGTTCAGCTTGATTAGGGACTTCACATCTAGTTTGTTTCCATTTCTGTAATTGATTCCATACTTCTTAAGCCATGGAATGATGATTTGCAAGTCAAAGACAATTCCTTCAAGAGGGCAGACTGAGTGGTCAGATGGTAGACCATGAAAATTGTGGAATAGCAGGCTTTTGGTCACCCTGTATAGAAATGAGTATATTCGATAAAGGTAATGTACATCTTGTCCTCGTGGTGCATTTATTTCTCATGTTGGCTATGATGAGGGGGACTAGTGAGAACAGAAAATAAATAAATAAATAAACTACAGAAAACTTAGATCCTGAGCATTAGCGAGACTTTTGACTACTTCATGTTCACAAGTGGGTGCTTGGTATACCAGGATATGAGAAGTTTGAAAATACAGCCACATACTATAGTGGTTGTAATAATAATTAGATGTACACTAGTACCTGGAAAAAAAAACTTATAAGCATTCTATATGATCTTAAAATATCAAAAGGTTTTATGAAACAATGTAACTTTTAGCATCAGAATGGCATCACACTTATTTATCTCTTTACAGTGATCAAATTCAGAATCTTGTTATTCCCCAACCCTCCAGATCCTTTTAGGATCTTTCTTCCTATTCACCTACTCCAGATTCTGGAGTTCTCCTATCAGATGTGTTATTCTGTATTATATAGTTTCTTTTAAACTGGGAAGAGCCATTACACTGTACTCATTCACCCATATATTATTATGCATTGGTTTAATCAGATAAAGTCAACAAAGGGATTATATTTCTGAGGAAAGATAAGGAAAGAGGTGATGTAGCCTCAGGAAGGTATGCATGAAAAGAGCTCCAGTGAGATTAGAAGCATTTCATGCTTGGGGGGAGCGAAGGACTAAAAACATGAAGACCATGTTACTTACTTCCCTATTTTGCCTGAGGCTGAGCCAGGTCAGCAATGCAATCATTGTACAAAGTAAAGTAGATTGACCCACTTTTATAAAGATGTCATATAAAATTTACATGATCTTCAGAGTCTAGCAACATTATATTGAATATAGACTTTATATCTGACAGCCAGAGTTAGTGATGCTAACATTGACTTGAGTAATGAACTCTCATTACATGGATATAAATGTATAACTTTGTCTCAAATGAGGTCTTATTTACAGTAAACATTTTTCCTTGTTAAGATATGACTTGGTTTATTGGGCATAGCAACGTAATGTGAAAGGTGCAGGCACTGGACTCCATCTTGGAAGCACAGATACTGCATTAAAGTAAAACTGCCATCCAATATAAATAATGCAGATGTTATGTTTTAAAACATGTCAGATTCTCTTAAGTGTACTTTTCTCCTTTAAACTTTGATAAGCTTAGATAAATGTTTTGTGATTGGCCTTAACTGTTGATCACAGGATGATAAAAGATAGCTAATAAAATAGATCAGTGTTTTGCTGTGGTTAGTTTGGATGGAATGTAATACTGTTTCATTGAAGTATAACTGACTTTTTTCTTTTTTTTTTTTTTAACTTGTCATGGCTGTATGACATCATGAGAGAGAGGGGGAGAGAGAGAGAGAAAGAAAGAAAAGAAAGAAAAAAAGAAACAGAAAAAGAAGGAAAGACCTTACAAACTTGGAAATGACTGATACTTAGACGTATCTGAGCAAAATTAATTATAATTTTTATCCAGCTCACTTTAAATACAGCATATTACTTTTTAAAAAGTTGCAATTAAGAGTATATTGAGTTATAAATATTAACAATATCAAATCATAAATATTAAAAAAGATACTGTTGGTAGGTACCAAAAAGAGAGTGTGAATTATATTCTGCAGCTCAACTTGGAAGTCCAACAGTCTCAGAGAAGCCTCTGTTATTGAAATCTCTCTGAAATAGACTGCATGCATATTTAACCCAGTAGCTTTAGGCATCCAGAAATGGAGGAGGGGAAATCAAAAGTACCATATTAAAATTAACATCAAGTCATGTGTCCTTTTTCTTCAAGGTTTAGAGTCATTTTTAACACAGATTGTAACTTGATTTGAAATTTAAACACACACATACATACAAGTTTGCTAGCTGGAGAGTTTCCAGATCTGGGGGAGGGGAGGTGACAATTGGTGCATTCAGTACAGAACACGTGTAATGATAATAAAGTTGATTGGTTGATCTCCACAGCTCTCTCTCGCTCTCTCTCTTTCTGTAGAGTAGTTCAGCTGGGGGTGAAAGGGTTCTCCCTCGTCTCACCCCCTCGCCCCCCAAGAAGACGTAGGTTGATACCATTTTTATTGTTCTGCTGATGAAAAATAAACCCTATGTTTTAGCAGTTTGAGTGGCTACATTAAAGAGAGAATTGAACTAGGCCCTCTTTCCCTCTCCTACTGGACGTTGGGGTGGGGTTATTTCTCTAAATCTTCTAGGGGGTTTAGGGTTAGCTTAATGCTTCTGCCCCAGGGCAGAGGCGGGTGAGGGGAAGAAATGTAAAAGGCTTGAGAGGCGCGTTGGACTAAGTGAAGTGTGGAGTGGGAAGCTTATGTCTGAAACCCACCCCTCCCCTGGATACCAGGCAAAGGCAATGAGAGTCGGAACCAGCTGATGCCGCTGCTGCTGCTTCCCGTTTCCAGGGTGAAATTTTCACAGCAGCTAATTCTAAAGGGAGGAAAAAAATCCCTAACCAGCAGCGGAGAAGATCCTATCACTCAACCAAAGCTATGTAACCTTTTAGGCAGGCTTTTCAGAGAAAGCCGCATTTAAAAGCCAGCATTCACGGTCCAAAATACGGGCCGGGAATCAGAGCTGGTATGAAAATATGAAAAGCCTCTTTACACCCTGAGTGTTTGAAACGATCCGATGAGCATAGGAAGTGCTTGCCAACGCTCTGGCGGCTGCTCGTGCTGCCGCTGCCGCCGCTGCTGTTCCTCACAGAGGGCTGAACAGAGCTAGTCCCGGTTTCAGCACCTCCGACGCTGGACAGCTCTCTGCACGCCGCACCGCCGCCTGCCTGCTTTTTCCCACTCTCGCTTTGCATTACTGGAGATGCATCTAAATTACGTCCTGTTCAACAACAAGTAGATTTTTTTTTTCCTGTACGGGAATTACAGTAGACGATTCTATCAATTAAACTGCATTTTCTTCTTTACGGATTTGGCTGTCAGGCGTATTTATCCCGATTTCCCCCCACCTTTGCAGGAACGAGTCTTTGGGAACGTGGTCCACCCAGGGATGTAAAACTGTGCTTACCGATGCATCCCATACGAAATGCTTATGTGATCGTCTCTCTACCTTCGCCATTTTGGCTCAGCAACCTAGAGAAATAGTAAGTAACAAAGGGAAAACACGGCTTTAATGCAAAGGCAGGGAGATTGTGGCTAGTGTTTCTCTAGGGAACTGCATTTTAAACGGGGAAATGGAAAATGTTGCAGGGTGGCAAAATTGGTTTCATCTCCTTAGCTACTGTAGCTCGGTGAAATGAATTCTAGTTGGTGTGCTATAACTAAATTCTACTCAATATTATGTCTTCTAACTTGAAATTTCTGCAGTATAGTTTTGAGGATGTACTCCAATCATGTTAGTAATATGCTGCAAACTTTCAAATAAAAATAATTGCCAACTTAACCTTTATTTTAAGATTGGAAAGCTGTTCTGGGGAATTTGAGAGGATACTGTAGTAGAATGAAGACCCCCAGACACTAGCCAAACATATTGCATATCTGCATTGGATATTTTCAGTACAGGGTTTCTGGGGGGTGTCCTTGGAGATATTTATATGTATAAAATAAAATGAAGTTTTTATGGAAGCATGGCTGTCAGGAACTGTAAAATAATTCTTTAAAAGTATAGGTCTTGCAAATATAGTTTCTTAAAGAGACAGCTGTAAGAAACTGTCTAAAAAGAAAAATAATATCCTCATCAGGTGTATTTTGAGAAAATATTGCAGAAATTGAAATACTGAAAAATAATTATTTGAGTAAGTGTGACTTTCTGCCTAAATTTGGCCTAAATGAGCATTACTCTTCTTACTTATTCTGATGACAAAAATATCTAGTATAATTTGATGTGAATATCTAGGTTTTAGAACACACTTTATCTTAAAGTGTATTCCTTTAAACTTCCTATTTTAAAAATATGAAAAACAGAAGATTTCATTGGTTACTGTCATGTTAGTATCTAAGGAAAGAAACCTCTCAGATCAGTAAATGCCCATAATCCTTATATATGTTTTAAAAGATTTAAGACTTGTTTTTCAAGGTCATTTATTTGGGGACTGAGACTGGCATTGTGTAAATTATCTGCACATATTTTGTTCATAAAGTAAAATCACAAAATGTATTTGAAGGTCTTAAATTTGACATTTGATTTTCTTCTATATCCTTAGAGGCCAAGGAAGTGGAATTTAATGTGAGAATACTTGACTTAGAACAAAGTTGTCAAAACTCAGAAAGTTTGAAAATTTTTCAGTATCTGTGTACTAGATTTAGGTAATATCAAGTTGTAAATGAGAATCTCAAGATAAATTTTACCAAAACTCATATCATGAAATGACTGAACTGCAGTTGGTTGAAGGAAAAGGAATGCTGCTTCAAATTTCAGCTAGAGAAAATTTAACATGTGAACATTGGCTAAGTTGTAGTTTTAGGTGTTTATTTTAGAAAGATATAAGTGGGTAACAGCCATAATCAACTCTAAGGACTTTATTACTTCACAGTGAGGAGAGAGGGCTAGAATTAGCCATTGTAAAGGTTGAGGATATGTGAACAAAGTAGATTCATGGGTAATTATCTGGTAACTGGAACAACTATGTAGGCTATTTTTGAGTGATAGGTTAGTTTTGATGAGTTTAGAAGTTATTTGAATTTGTTTTTAAATTTGTCTTCTTTTGTTGTGTGCTTCGTTTACATTTACAGATCATGGAATCCTCTGGTACACCTTCAGTTACCCTAATAGTAGGCAGTGGTCTTTCTTGCTTGGCCTTGATCACCCTAGCAGTTGTCTATGCAGCATTATGGAGGTATGTAATCAATCGATAGACTTGTGATGGGATTCATGGTTGTTCAGTTCAATAGGGAATGTGATAACCATTATATATCTTCTGTCTTCTTAACTTACGGAAAGCAGTATTTTTCAAGAGTTACAATCACTGTGATTGGGATATAATAAATAAGCTATGTTAGCCTGATTTTTCTGCCTGTATTTGCCTGTGGTAAGAAAATAAACAAAACACACTTTTCTTCCCAATTCAAAGGATGGTAGACTTCAACAAGTTGCTTACCCCCAAGCATGCTTCTCCTATGTTCCAAGTTCAGTCTACGTGTGGTTTCAATTTATTGCAACTCTTATTGAGCTCGGAGTCCAATTGGCTCAGTAAAATTAATTTCTCTGTTTTAGAAATATAATCTGAGGTTTTTTAAGTTGTAAACATCTGCTTTCACTGTAATCCAGACAATGAGTAAAACTTTTTATAATATTAAAGCACTGACATAGTATCACAGTGCTCTAGAAAAGGCCTCTTGGTTGAGTGTATTCAGTAAGTCAGGTTTTAATGAATATATTGAAAGAAGTCATAAAACATATAAACAAGGGACAGTGATTTAAAAATTTTGTTCTACAATATTTTAAATTGTATCTGCTTGATATTCTATGGACATTTAGTATTTCTCTATGATTTCTTTTTATTCTTTTACTCAAAATTAGTCTGGTGAGGTTTATTATTTCTACTGGCATATTGATAATGAATATATAATCATATGGCCAAACTTCCTAATGGATCTTTAAATATTAAATGCTGGATAATTTATATTCATTTTAATCATTAAAAATTACTAAAAACAAGTATTAGAGTAGTAGATAGATAATTATGTGTTATTTCCTGAATGTTTGCAATATTAGAATTGCAAAAGTAGATAGTTTTGCCTCAGAGATCTTCCAATCTTTATCTTTCCCTCAAAATAAAAAATAAGTCAGTTAAAATTAATTATAATTTAATAAGGAAAGTCATTTGATTTAACAGCCTTAACAAAAGAACTATTGTTTTCCAGTATAATTTTTACTTTTTTGAAGGAAAGAATTGATTGCAAGGGATGTTTAAATTATCAAAGTATTATGAGCTTTCATGCTTCATTCAAAAATAAAGTAAGTACACATCTTGGCCCATTAGCGCAAGTACATAATAGAAGTTCTGTCTTCCTGTGCAGGACCTATCTGGTAGTGAAACACTGACAAAGTAGGACAATCTGATGTAGCATGGCCAATCCAGGAAGTAAAAATAAAAAGACTTAGTTGAGGAATGGTAGTGTAAGCAAAGAATCCTGAGTTCAGGGTACAGCTAAGCAGGCATCGTCTTAGTGTAATGCATGCAAGAACAAGATGGACAAAGACTGGGAAGAAGACCACTCTCCCATAATCGATCTTATGGCATGTGTTAAAATTTTATTAGTTTTGAAATATTTATTATTTATTGTTTTTTTTTCATTTGAACAGAGAGAGAGAAAGGGAAAGTGAGAAAGCAAGCCACCACAGTCAGTTGTAACTTGAACAACAGTCAGCACCTTAACCAACACATCACCTGTGGCCTTGGCACTTTTGTCTAAAGCAAGGCAGTATTTAAGACCCAGGATACTAGTAATCACAATTGCATCATACCTCATACACACTAAAGTATTTAAATTTCATTTCTCAACACTTAAGGTCCAGGCCCCAGTTCCACCTGCTCTTCACCCCTCATGCATATAGCTAAGACAAACATAAACATCATCAGTATAAATGATATATAAAATTAATCAAAGCAATACAAGGTTAATTTATTCATTAAAATTTTTCTTTAATTCAGAAAGTCCAGGACAATCACATACTACGATAGTTTTCTAGGAGTTATTAAAACAGAGAATCTATCAAAACTTGACATGAACTTGAGAATTTTTAAAGAAAATACTAAGAAGACAAATCTGTATTCTAAAAGTTAATAGTCATCAACTCATCATCTACAAGTGAAAGAATTGAAGAATTATAAGCAATTTGAAAGGTGTCAAGACTCATGACTTATTAAATGAACCTTGTAGCATGATATATTCAATACATTTTAAAAACACCAAATTTACCATATGATATTACTGTATGGTAATAAGCATGTTAAGAACCTACTGCCTTTTTATCTAGTTTAAAAATTTAGAATTTTTTATCTTCCAATTATTACAATTATTTTACATATAATAAGCTATTTTGAAATTTGTTGGTGTCCCATGTGTTCCATCAGAAATGTTCATTAAAAATTGAGTACCAGGGGCCAGCAGGTGGCATTGTAGCTGAGGTGCTGAACTCCCATATGGCTCACTGCAGTTTGAATCCTGGACCTGGCGGTTTGCCTTCTTCTCACTTTCTCTTCCCCTGCTTTCTTTCTGTCTCTCTCTGGTCAAATTTAAAATAATAATAATTATAATAAGTAAAATTAAATAAATAACTTTAAAAAGAAAGAAAAATTGAGTGCCAGAAGTTGTACTGCATCTGCAGACACATTCTCTAGAGTTTTACTGGTATATCAAAGATCAGTTGAGCACAGACATTTAATCAGTGTATTGACATTTGCAAATTTTATTTAAAATGTTAGATGTAATAAAAAATGTTGAAAGTTGAGACATGTCATAGTAATTTTTAAGGCAATGATGTAACTCAGTATTGATGAAAATGGAATCATCTAAAGACTTAAGAGTGGTCAGTTCTAAATGTCATGACTTTCCTATTTAGAGAGCAAAAAGTATTACTAAAACTCTTTTAATAATATAATCTGTGTGCCTGTGTTGTCATTGAAGAAATTAACATCAAATGAAGGTTCATTTTGTGAAGGTTTTAAACTTTTTACATCAACTCTCCCACCCACAGAAAAAATGAACAACTTAATACTTGATGATGTCCTCAGGATCCCAGTATGTGGCTTATTACGTTTTTAGCTAGTGAGGCAAGCTTCAACTCTGGAGGCCATTTTGTGCCGAGAATTGACCTCAGTGCTTTTTGGGCTTGCTTTATAAAATAGGAACATTTCTTTTACAATAAAAGAACTCTTTTTTGTGTTTTATTTTTATTTTTGTTTTGGCTTTGCTTTCTTTTCTGAAATATGTAATGACATGTTGGACTTCTGCCTAAATATACTTCAGAGAGAGCGAGCGAGAGAGAGAACTTTGATAGATTTTACCTTCCAAAGAGTGCCTCCAAATCTTGGCACCCCTTTCTAACACTGCATAGGAAACCCTATGCCTGCTGTGGAATGTGATTCCAGTTACAACACAAAATGAACAGGCTCAAACACACAGCAAGCACAGCAAGCACAAGGGTGTCTTTTTGTTACTGTCGGTCGGTGATTTACCACAAGGTACAGTAAAGTAAAATAGCTGTTACCTTTTCAGGGTAAACAGCTGGTAACCCATTTGATTCTGAGCAGTTTTTTCAATGGCTTATGTTGTTGGTGCCCTTAAAAATTATGTAGCAGACGGTATATAAACACTTCTTCGTAAGGGTAAAACATGGCAGATGCCAAGTAATTTCCTAGCCTAATAGTGAATTACCATTTTTAGATTGGATTCATTTCTAGAAAGAAATATTCGTTTCCTTTATTTTATTATATTTGTTCTTTTCTTTTCTTTTCTTCTTGAACAATTATTCAGAAAAAGGAAAATGTGAAAGAAAGAGCCAGACTCCAAACAAGTGCTTGAATGAATGAAAGGGTTCATGGTTTTATAAATATATATGATCCACACATATATTTTTATGTGTATACATAAACAAAGGTGACACTTCAGAATATGTGTAGAGATTTTTTGCTTGTTTCTCAGTTTGTGCTGATTGAGTTATATGATAATAATTTTATGTGTATATGTAATATATACACATGTATACATATATTTTACATACATACATACACATACACACATATATACTCAGTTTTTGGAAAAATCATGACTTTTTTGTATAGAAAAACACAGAAAAAATACATCATGACTTTTCCAATAGCTAAATATATATATATATATATATATATATATATATATATACACACACACACACACACACACACATACACATATATATATATAATTATGGTAATCTGTGACTACCCACAGGGATGTGTTTCTACACCTCAATGGTTGCCTAAAAGTTTAAATATTAACAAATCCTTTATTTACTCTTCTTATACATACATACATATGATAAAGTTTAATTTACAAATTAGACATCTTTTTTTTTTTTGAGAGAGATTTTAGCTATAGAGCGCGTGCGCTCGCCAGACAGAGAAAGACATAGAGACAGAAAGCGAGAAATCACCCCCCGGGGGGATGGTCACGCCGCAATCCCTTCTCCTCCATTCTCCTCTCAGGATCTTGGGCACGCACGCACACGCGCCCAGCATGAGTTGTAAGCCACCGGGTCCGGGATGCAAACCGCGGTCAATTACGTGGGAGTCCAGCGACATAGCCATTACACTAACTGCTGGTTCCCCAAATTAGACATCTTAAGAGATTAACAAGTAATAATAAAATACAGCAGTTGAATAATATGCTGTTAAAATAAAAGTCATGGGACCAGCAGGGCATAATGGTTACATTGCTGGACTCCCACACAGGTGACCATGGTTTGAGTGTTGGGACCAGCAGCTTTAAACTCATACTGGGTGTGTGTATGTGTGTGTGCACATGCCCAATCCCAAGAGGGGAATGGAGGAGAAGATATTGCTGTATGACCATTTCTCACTTTCTGTCCCTCTGTCTCTCTGGTGAGCGCATGCACCATATAGCAAAAATGTTTCTATAAATTAAAATAAAATAAAATAAAATAAAATAAAATAAAATAAAATAAAATAAAATAAAATTCATGTGGATGTGGTCTTTCTCTCTCTCTCTCTTGTTCTTTCTCTCTCAAAATATCTACTGTACTGTACTGCACTCACCTGTTTTCAGACTGCAGTTGACCACAGGTATCTGAAATTCTGTGAAGTAAAACTGGTTGGCAGGTGGGGCTACTATGTACTAATTGACATATTCCTAAGATATATTTCTAGTTTTGAAAAGTGTATCATGATAACAGATATGCAGCTTGCCTTTTTCAGTAATGTCATATTGTCCACACTAATGTCGAAGGAAAAATGATATGATAATTCTGAAGGACTCATACACATGCCACGCCAATGTAAAATTTGGTCTTTAAGAATAACTATTATTAAACAACTGTTCTAGAAACTTTACTCTGATGAAGACTGTGATTCAGTGTTTTGTTTTTTTTCCAGATGAATTTCATCAACTTGCACAATACAGAATTCTTCATCTTTCTTTTGAATTTAAAATTTGAACATTCTTTCTCTCTTTGGCTAGGTACATACGATCTGAGAGGTCCATAATTCTAATTAACTTCTGCCTATCTATCATCTCATCCAACATCCTCATACTGGTTGGACAGACTCAGACACATAATAAGGTAGGAGTAGTAGTTACTCTAATTCTCTTCATGTGTTTATGTTTTGGCATGTAATTGACTATTGATCATATTAACATGTATTCTAGACAAAATGAAGAACTTCTGGCAGAATTATTTTTAAAAGACAAAATTATTTTATTAGTTTCTGAATTAAAATACTGTGTATTCTGGTGGAAATATATACTCTCTTGGATTAATTTCCTGCAGAGAGACAGGCTGTTTATAATATTAAAAATAAATATTTGTTAAACATTCCAACAAAGTTCTGTAAGTTCTAAGCTTTTGAATTTTTATTTTAAAGAATCATTTTACTTAACTTTATTTACTTATTCATAATAATTTGACTAGAGAAGGGGAGAGAGAGAGAGAAAAGGAGAGGAAAACTGAGAAAGCAATCCATCAGGCCCAGGACTTGAACCATGATAAGTCATGTGGGAGTCCAGTACCCTTAACCACCATGCCACCTGCCTGCCACAGGCTTTGGATATTAAAGGCATAGATTTTTATTCATTATCCTAATTGGAATAGAATCTAATTGTGATAGGATATAATGTCTATGTTTTGGTCTAATTTATTAACATACAAATTCCTAAAGGGCAACTATATTGCTTACCAGTATAACATGGCTCTTGAAACTGCACTCTCATATAGGTAATAATCAAAGAGTGTTGAGTGAGAGTTACTTAAGGTTTTATGCCTTTCAGAATTCCTACTTAATCAAAAGCATTTTGACGCTTAACTAACATTGCAGCTATTTAATTACATAGTCATTTTTTAGCAGAATGTAAATTTCTGTTTATATGAGTTGGCCAATTTATGAGTTGGAGGACCATGCTTTTTTCCAGAAATGACTGTCTTTAGTAAACTGTTCTGAAATACATTTCAAGAAACCAAAATTAGCAATCTTAACTTACCAGAACCTTGAAGAGATTCTGTTGCATACTACTTTGATAACTTATTTGTCCATCAATCACATGGTTTTAGGCCTGTTTTTCTTCAACTTTTTTATTGTCAAATATTAAAAGCCAACAATTGAACTTTTCCACCCACAAACTGTCATTTTTAAAAATCAAATGCATGTTTCAGAAGGTCCTTTTGATATATTAGGTACTTCTAGGACATGTATCAACATCAAGGATAATGAATAGTCGGTTTATTTTGCTACCTAAATTCCTGAGACAGGTGATTCCCACCCAAAGGATCCAATTTTGGGTCTGGGTAAGCCCTAGTAGGCTGCTTATGTGATTCTAATAAAGGTTTTTCCTTGAGCCACATTACATTAGGCCAGAGGAAGGGCCCAAGGAAAGGTTACTAACTTAAGAAAAAGAACCGAAAGAGCAAACCAATAAAGGACAGTATAGAAGGAAAAACCCCTTTCATGTATTTGAGCATTCATTTTTCCCCCCAAGTCTTTTCTGTCTCTCGTTCTTAAAGAAAATGAAAGAATATAAAGTCTATTAAATCATAGCTCAGGTCCACATTATGAAATATTTAATATTCTTTTAAAAGAAGTACATGACAAAAGAGAAAACAGAGAGAGAAAGGAGAATCAGAAGAGAGGGATATGCCAATTAGAATGACGAAAAGAGAAGGATACCACACAACCAGCAGAGGAAAAAACCGAGGGCTGGGATCAGCAAATGGCTTAATGGTTTTGTCACTGGACTCCCACATGGATGACCATAGTTTGAATCCTGGGCCCAACGGCCTAAAATTTACGCTGTGTGCCCAAAATCCCAAGAGGAGAATGGAGGAGAAGAGATTGCAGCATGGCCCTCTCTCCTGGGGTGGGGGGGGGAGGGTGATTTCTCGCTTTCTGTCTGTCTCTCTGGAGAGTGCACATGCCCTAAAGCAAAAATCTCTCTCTTAAAAAAAAAAAATAATAATGAGGGTAAACAGGGATATAAGCAGAGAACAAAAGGTAAAACAAAGAGGAAACAAAGGGGAAACAAGCTGAGACTGAAAGCTGTAAAGACTTAAGTACTTACTAAATTATTCATATCATCATTTTTTTTTTTCATTTGTTTCCTTGATCTGAGCTTCAGGTCCCTTATTATGCTCATAAACTAGTTAATACCTTATTCTAAGTTCTTTAATTATTTGACTTTGAGCCTCCACCAGGAAAAGGAGAGCTACTACCTGCTGAAGTAATTATTTACTGAGTCCAGGAACCAGACAAAATCAAGCTAGAGTCAATTCGACATAGTTTGTTTTTCCCTACTAAATACTCTCTTCCTCTCATTTTTTATCCTCTAAAAACTCTTGAGTTATAGCTCTCATCAGACTATGAAAAACTGCATACTCATCAGTAGGAAATATGCTTTTAAAACTGTTTCATGCTGAACAGAAAAAATTTTTTTCAAGTTCTAAGCTGCACGGTAGAATAGAGTTCTCTGTAAGGTTTACTATACAGTGTAGTGATTAGGATCTAAATCATTGGTGTCCAGTGAAGATACAGTACAAGGCACAAATGCAAATCACATACGTAATTTAATGTGTGTGTGTGGATTATATAATATCCACAATTTTATCATTTTGACATATAATTAATATAAAGTTCTTTATTTCACAATCTTTTTAAGTCTTCAGACTTTGGTAAATATTTTCTAATTGAAATGCATTTCAGTTTGGTGTAACAGCAATTCAAGTTTTCAATGGCTGCCTGCAGCTGGTGACTACCATGGTGTGTGGGTACAAATACTAACAATATTTAGAAAGCAAAATTTTCTGAAAAAAATTACGTTCTGCCTGCTCAGTTTGGCCTTTACAAGAAGTCCTCGTTTTTGTTTTGTTTTGTTTTGTTTGTTTCATTTTTGGGGGTTTTTTTCTTCACAAAAACAGCTTTTTGATACCTACAAATGATTTGAATGTCAAAGGCAAGATAAGTGTAGTTTACTTTTTATTTCTGATGTTGAGGAATGGCTGGTGTGGGCTTATTAAAAGAAGAAAAGTGTTTGGTATGGTTTGGTTTCTCCCCAGGTAGCTAACTGCAGAATAGATTCCATGTGGCTTTGAAACCATAGAGGTTATATTCCAGATTGACTCTGTTAATTTGTGCTATTGCAGTTATTGATGCTTATGGGGAGGAGTGGGTAGTAGGTCGTGGTAATGATGAAAAAATGGGAACTGTTGGGTTTCTCTTAAGTGATATTAATTTTGCTTTACTAGCTCTGTTCTTGCAAGCTTAGGAAAATTTATACTAAAGTGACGACAAGAGAAAAATTTTAAACACTGGGATTTTATGCTGTCATTCTCAACAGCATCAAGTTTTCCAGAATGAGTAATAGGGTATTTTATTATATGTGTTGAATTTACCCTCTTTGATTTTCTATGTGAGATTTTAGTATGTGAATGGTTTTACCTATTTTACTAAACTTGGGATTAGTGATTTCTCGAAAAAAAAAATAGGAAGGTAATATGCGAAGTATATTATTTGTATAAATTATGGTCTGTATAAACTCTAAGCATCTATTTTTAAGTAGCTATAATATTGATCGGCGACTACAGTATTTTTTTTCCTGCTGTTGTAGGATTCTCCATGCAGTGACTATTTTGTAATTGATCAGAGTCTTATCTTTGAATTCGCTGATAAGTTTTAATTGATACTTGAGCATTTTTTACTTGGAAAATGGAAACATCTTCTGAGCGTTGTCATGGCTAGGTTGTGTGAAAACTGGTGCTTGATAGTGATGTCCAGAGTAGTTTGAAGTGTAACACCAGGATTTTTTTTCTGAATTGCTTGTTGAAATTTAATTGACCTGATTATCTAACTATGGCATATCTCTGCTTCCTTTTGAATTGGGGTAGAAATAAGCCAAAATAATCCATTGTTTAAACTATGCATTATTCAAATCTTTAGACTGTGAATTCAATTGTTGGCAACCAAGTAAGGAACCAAATGCTATTTCTTCTATTTCTTACTGCAATGCAGTTGTAAAATTTAATTATAACCCGTTTCATTATATTTTGAGCTTTCCCATAAAGTGACCTTGTCCTTTGATCTTCCTGTACATTTCAAAATTTTAAGCAGGGGTTCACGTGTCACTCAAATGTTAGTTGTTTGTGAAAATTTGTCTTTACACTGGAAGTATACACATGTTTTTTTTTTTTTTTGAGCCATGTCATCTTCTTATTAACTCTACTTTATAAAAAGCAGAGAATATTTTGGAAACTAATTCAGAGAAGGACTTCCTTATGACTATTATATACTCTCTCTAGATAATCTTTAATGTAATTTTTCACATTAAAGATTTTGTAGTTTTCTTTTCAACTGATGAACGTCAAAATTCGATAATACTCTAGTTTTTAGTTTAGATAAGGGTGGTTACCCAAGAAGTTCCAAGTGCTCACAGGTATCTTCTCTCCTACAACTGCAATACTAGATATAATAAAAGCAAGTCTAAATCAAAATTTTATCATACATTCAGATACATATTAGATAAACTTGCATTGACAAATTGGGAACAATACCTGTTCTCTAAGCTCAGTGGAAGTCTAGGTGTTTGTCTTTTTAGATATTTCAAGCATACAGTGTATGTGACATTCACTTGAAGTAGACCTAGCAATACTATAGAAGAGGAGTCTGTGCCTTTCAGTCACCATCTTCAATCAGAATTCCTTTTTATCCACTTTTTAGATGTAGAATGATTACAGATAAAATTGTGGTCACCATCTCTGAGAGGTACAGGATCTAGGCCTCAATAGAATCTTACATATAGTTCATTCAAGAGGAAGAAGAATGTAACTGTATTAGCCAATCCTCATATCCTCAATGCCTTTATTTTTACCTAACAGAACCCATTATTACACTTATCATAATGATTAACGAGCCACTAGTTCAGCCGGGAAGACCAAGCGTTTATACTCGGTTTGCTAATGAGTCAAGGGTTGATTGTGAATAGATACACCTCAGTCAGAAGGGCCTCTAGTTGCCACCTCTGCAATGTGGGTCTTCTGAACACAGTGCCAACCGACCACACGCATCTGTGCATCCCTGGGCCACTTCTAGAATGAAAGGTTAAGCAAATTGATTTTACATATATACACACACACACACACACACACAGACACGCACATAATCATACCGAGAGTAACAATAACAACATTATAAAATAAATTGCAGACATCTTCAGACTATGTATAAAAGTTTATATTTTAAAAAACATAGTCAATGGAAGAGGTCCAAGTTATAGTAGCTTTCATCTTTTTTAAAAATATTTTTTTGGAGAGGTTTTTGCTATAGGGCACGTGCACTCACCAGAAAAACAGAGAGAGACAGAGAGACAGAAAGCGAGAAATCACCCCCTCCCAGGGGGGATGGCCACACTGCAATCCCTTCTCCTCCATTCTCCTCTCGGGATCTTGGGCACGCACGCACACATACCCAGCGTGAGTTCAAGCCACCAGGTCCGGGACTCAAACCACGGTAGACTACATGGTGGGAGTCCAACAACATAACCATTACACCAACTGCTGGTCCCCTGTAGCTTTAGTCTTAAGAGACTTAAGAGTTGGGTCAGTAAGAGGTTAAGGAGTTAGATCCCACATGGCCGACAGCACAGTTTGAGTCCTGAAATTTAGTGGCTTGAAAATCATGCCAAGTGCATGTGTATGCATGTGTGCCCAGGATCACGAGAGAATATGGCATGGCCATACCTTTAGGGGATGATTTCTCACTTTCTCTCTCTCTGGCAATCATGTGTACCCTATAATAAAAACTGTCAAAAAGAGAGAGAGAGAAACCTAGGAGTCAAATAAAAGTTCTCATTGACAGAAACAGAAGATTTTAAATTATTTGGGAAAGGCATAATTATTAGCATTTTAGGAAGAATTTCTCTTATGACTCGGTGTGTGGAGCATTGAATTACATAACAAGCTGTGCTTTCAATTCAGTCTTGCAAAAGATATAAAAATTCTTTCCTAGAACACTTTTTAAAAAGTCACATACTCTACAACTTGCTTTTTTTAAAAACTTCTTCATCTTATTTTTTTTAGTCTTCATAAAGATGTTGTTAGGTTTTTGCTCTGTAACTTATATAGTGATAATTAGTACTGATAGGCCAGACTAAAGGGCTGTAGTCATTCTAACAAAAGATGCTCTTGTTTGGTTAGAACTGTAATTTTTTAGAAAGTAAAATCTTGAATTTGGGTACCTCTATTGGGTCAAGCACTCTCTCATTCACTTGTGTTTCCCATGACTTTCTTTTTGCCTTAGTTTCAGCTCTTTCAGGTATTTATTTAGATGCCTAACTTTTGACCATGTGTTGTAACTTCTGAGAAGGAATATTGAATATATGCTTTAGGCTCTCCATTCTGTACTTCCTGTTACCCTGATACCTTCCTAAAGCTGGAAGATGAGATGCAGTGTTGCAGTGCTCTAGCTGGGGATGTATAAGAGCAAGCTTTTTTTTTTTTTTTTTTGAGAGGTTTTTGCTATAGGGCGCGTGAGCTCGCCAGAAAGACAGAGAGAGACAGAGGGATGGCCACGCTGCAATCCCTTCTCCTTCTTTCTCCTCTCTAGATCTTGGGCACGCACACACACATGCTCGGCGTGAGTTTTAAGCCATCAGGTCTGGGACTTGAACCGCGGTCGACTACATGGGAGTTTAGCAAAACAGCCATTATGCTAACTGCTGGTCCTGAGCAAGCATTTTTTTAAAATAATTATTTCCTTTATTTTATTTGTCATCATCGTTATTTTTTAATTTGGCTAGAGCAAGGCATACAGAGAGAGAGAGAGACAGAGAGAGAGAGAGAAAATAAGCTGCCCGGTCCAGAACTTGAACCATAGTCAACCATGTAGGAGTCCAGCGCCTTTAACCACCATACCACCTACTGGCCCCAAGAGCAAGCATTTTAAGCCAAGTAGAATTATACATCCTAATTCTGCTACTTCTCCTAGTGGTATGATCTTGAGCATGATAGGCAGGCTATACAGCCTCGCTTTTTGACAAGGTTACATGAGCTGGAATCTAAAAGCACTTAACCCAGAGTCTAGTACTTTATAAGCACTATGTAAACATCAGCTGCAATTAAAGTAAGGATAATGATGACTCCCAGATGTACCTCTGATTTTGTCCTTCTCTTCTGAACTTACGCTTTCCTTACTTTGTATATTAATAGGATGCATTTTCTATAGTGTCCAATTCAATTACCTAAGGTAGAGCTCTAAGAAGTATCCTTAGCGTTTCCTTCTTCCTCATGGAGTAAATCTAATAAATCATACACCTGTGCCAGTCAAATTCTCAAATATTGGGTTGTGGGAAAAGTCATAACCTACTTTAATGTTTTTCTATACAAAAGTGTGTCGTGACTTTTCCGACAACCCAATATTTCCCACATTCATTTTCTTGACTCCATCACAAACTGATCATTTTCACATCTGCCACTTCAAGCATCGTCAGGCTCACTCTTTACCTTATAGTTCAAGTGATGGAACTGAAATACAAATGTGAGCACTCCGTTCCCCTGTGTAAGTGTTTATTGTTGCCTCAGCTCTTACAGAATTGAACTGCACTCAAACAAAGTAATGAACATATTTCATTTATCTGTAAAAATTTCTATTTATCACTTTTCTTATAATTATGTATTAGAACTGAAGAATAAATTTTATTTGAGAAAGATTTCCACAGTGTATTCAACCTGAGAAAATACTGATCTTAAAAATAACCCATGTTGGCAACCAGCAGTTAGCGTAATGGCTATGTCACTGGACTCCCACGTAATCAACCGCGGTTCACGTCCCAGACCCGGTGGCTTAAAACTCACGCCGGGCGCGTGTGCGTGCGTGCCCAAGATCCTGAGAGGAGAATGGAGGAGAAGGGATTGCAGCATGGCCATCCCCCCGGGGGGTGATTTCTCGCTTTCTGTCTCTATGTCTTTCTCTGTCTGTCTGGCGAGCGCACACGCCCTATAGCAAAAACCTCTCCAAAAAAAAAGAAAAAAAGAAAAAGAAAAAAAAATTACCCATGCTGGGGCCAGCAGGTGGTGTAGTGGATAAGGCGCCCAACTCCTACATGGCTGCCTATGGTTCAAGTCCCAGACCCAGCAGCTTGAAACTCACATAGGGCGTGTGTGTGTGTATGTGTGTGTGTGTGTATCTGTGTGCACACGCGCACACACCCAAAATCACAAGAGGAGAATGGAAGAGAAGTGACCCATCCTGACCTCCCCACCTTCATTCTGTTTTACTGACTTTGGTTTTATCACACCAGCAATGTCAAATGCTTACGGTTTGTCAAAATTAATCTGTGGACCCAGCTGTTGGGACAATGGTAATGCTAGCATCTTACAGTGCTAAAAGCCATATGACAACCACAGTTTGAATCCCAGGGTTCTATGGTTAACATGCCATGCACACACACAGGAGTTTTCAAGGTCCTGAGAGCTGGAGGGCTGGGGCAAGGGAAGAGCAGCATGACAAAACCCTGATAAGGGTGTTTTCTCTCTACCTCACCCCACACAGACACATATGCTTCCTATCATTAACAAAAGGGAAAAAATCAATTTATGGTTTCTTGTTCCACACTATAACTCATTCTGAAGTCCTGTTCCACTATCTCAGCCCATCTCCTTGCCCAAAAATCTCCATCTGGATTGTGCTCATTCTCTGACACCCTACTCAATCTTTTCCCTCTCTAGGAAACTCTCATTCTTCCTCTGGGAAAACAACTGCTCTGGTTTCCATGGTTCCCAGTCCATACCTACTGTCTTTATTATGTTTACCTGTTTCCAATGAGGCTATACATTTCTTAAGGCAGAACTAGGTTATATTCTTTCTTAAATGTATTGCCAACATATAGTCTATATATAACCAGCATAAAATAATATTGAATGAATAAGTAAATAAATTTATTCATTTGAACAAATCATTTGGACTTATCTGTGAATTTAATAGCTGTAGTTAGTTTTATAAGAAGTCGAATCATCCATTCTACATGAATTTCAGAAAATATGGTGATAAATATTATTTTCCTATGTCTTGTTTTAAGCTCTAAATTGATTGATGGCGTGCTTTACAGGTGATCTAGTTCCTGAATTTTAGTTAACAGGACCCAGACAACTAACAGATGTGTATCTTTACACTTGATAAGTCACATAAGATAATCTTCTTAATTTTAAAAAGAAAAGTGCTTATTCTTTTCATTGAAGACATATTCTGCTAATAATGTCCCAAATGTGTGCTTATGGTGTCACAAATGTATGTGTGAGCTTCATAACTGAAGCCAAAGCTTTCTATTTAGATTTATTTAAAATCTAATTTATTGACTTTCTATGATGTTTGTAAAAGGATTTGAATGTAATAAGCTTATGTATGATTCATTTGAGTCTGTTTTGAGGTATCTTACCAATGCTGCTAGGGTTCTCCTGGACTCTTGAAAATCTTTCATCAAACAAATGAACAGAATGGTTGGTTAATTTCTTGATCTTCTCAGGGTGTAAGAAATGAAGGATTATTTTGCCTTTTTGGTAAGCAGTTAACAAAGTAAGAGACAGTAGTATTGCAGAGATTCTTGACCTTAACCTTCTAAGCCCATGATTATACATTTCCAGTCCAGTTTTGTGTGGAAGAAACCAGAGGCTACATTTATATATATCTCCCATTTATACTGTTCTACTTGAACACATTCTACCATATTTATTTCCATATGACTTTTGAGGTTTACTTCTTGTTCCAACTTTAGTTCTCTCTTTTTTTAGTTTTATATGTTCCTTCCATATTGTTCTGAGAGATGACAAGTCTTGCAGAAGTTGTCCTGTAAGATCATATCTTTTATTTTAGCATATTAAATTTCATATCCATTTCAAATTAACTGACTTCTGAATTTTCTTGGAAACTAATTTCTCCCTTTTCATTTAACTTCTTTCTTGTCATTTCTAAGAGTTTCTTAAATTCACTTATATCTTTCTCTAATTCCCATTTTTCTTTATTTCTTGGTCCAAATTACATTCTGGAATTTGTTTTAACTCTTTTTTTTTTTTTTTTTTTTTTGGAGAGGTTTTCACTAGAGGGCATGGAGTTCGCCAGAAAGACAGAGAGAGACAGAGAGATAGAAAGCGAGAAATCACCCCCCCAGGGGGGATGGCCATGCTGCAATCCCTTCTCCTCCACTCTCCTCTCGGGATCTTGGGCACGCACGCACACGCACCCAGTATGAGTTTAAGCTGCCAGGTCCGGGACTCGAACCGCGGTCGACTACATGGGAGTCCAGCGACATAGTCATTACGCTAACTGCTGGTCCCAGTTTTAACTCTTTCTTTAACTGTTCCTTTTCATCCTCAGATTTCTTCTTTTCTCCTCCTTCTGCTTCTCTAATTTCACATCATTTCCAAATGCAGCAATCTCTGATGTTCTGAGAACACATTATTGAAGTCAGATTTAAAATAGGGCAAAAGATCAATATGAAAAATGGGCTCAAGACAAGCAAAGAAGATGAAAGTAGGATTATTTGACTATAAGGATTTCCTGAAATGGTTGAGATGTCAGGAGTCAACCTCAAGGGTCATGGAAGCCAGTTTGGAAAGTCAGTGACCGTTTCTTAAGTACGACACCAACACTGGACAAAACTCCCGAAGAGTAAACATTCATTCAACAAGGAGAAGCAGAACACAAGTTTTATCCTACTATACATGTAATTGCTTTGAGAACATCAGGCCACTTTGATGATTTTCTCCTCATTTATCCTCAAGAAGTTGTACAAAGTGTCCTTCAGGTAATATTAGGAACTCTGACTTGGCCAGTCCCTACTCTGAAGCTCCACTGCCCCTGCTTTGGGTGGCCTTCATAAATTCTCAGTTGGCGCACCGTAACATTTTTCTGAATTTGGTCTACTTCTTTAGCCTTTGTTTGCATTAGCCCATCTTCATATTATTTGAGAAAGATTTACAAAAAATAAATAAATAAATAAACACCTGATTGTATCATTCCTCTGCTTAAAACTCTACGGGTCTATAGAGCTTATGAGATTAACTCCATGTTCTGAACATTGCTCATATTCAGAGCTGCCCCAAGTATATAAGTTGACTTTATGGTAAAGAAAAAAAGGCACCCTGTCTAGGTAGATGAGCTTAAAAATAATCGTTGTCTCTCTAGGCCAATATAATTTCCAGCAGTGTCTCTAACTTGGCAATAAAGTTGGACTTCAGCCTCTCTTTCTGTTCCCTTTGGGGGCCCCGTCTTTGTGCTTACCAAGGAGTCTTGTGTCTAGATAAACTATACTTGCCTCTGTGCTTTTGCACTTATTGTTTACTTTTTCTGATGAATTCCCTCTATACATTAGAAATTGGCTTTTTTTAAGAATTATTTTATTTAATCTTATTTGTTATTATTATTATTACTATTATTATTATTCATTTGACCAGAGAAAGAGAGGGGGAAAATGAGAAAGTAAGCCATCAGGACTGGGACTTGAACCACAATCAGCCATGTGGGAGTCTAGCGCCTTAACCACCAAGGCACGTACTGGCCAGGAATTTGCTTATGTACTTTATCTTAGTAAAACTCCTTCAATATTATTTTCTACTTCCACAGTATACGATGTATATACATCTATCATTAGTACCGATCACATTATTCTTCTTTTTTTTTTTTTTTGGAGAGGTTTTTCGCCATAGGGCGCGTGCGCTCGCCAGACAGAGAGAGAGACATAGAGACAGAAAGCGAGAAATCACCCCCCAGGGGGGATGGTCACGCCGCAATCCCTTCTCCTCCATTCTCCTCTCGGGATCCTGGGCACGCACGCACACGCACCCGGCGTGAGTTGCAAGCCACCGGGTCCGGGACGCGAAACGCGGTCGACTACGTGGGAGTCCAGCGACATAGCCATTACGCTAACTGCTGGTTCCCCGGATCACATTATTCTTTAACTGTTCATTTACTGTTCAACTTTCCCCACTGTTCATTTTCTGATGTATTTTACCCTCTACATTCTCAAGGGTGATATTTCCCTCTTTTTTCCAGACTTTAAAATCACTAGTATTAGTCATTGTTTTATACATGTTATAACATCAGTGAATGTTGAATGAATGAATGAGTGAAGTTATGTCTCTGTTAGTGAGCGATAAGGTAACAGGAAAACTGGGATATAGCCACTTCTACATGGAGAGGTCTATTTGGAATCGCTGCAACACAGGCCAATTTTTTTTTTCTTATAATCGTTGTTTTATGATGAGATTGGAGTTGAGAAAAACACTGAAGACTTACAGAATACTTTAGAGACACTTTTCTGGTGAGAGATGGTTGAATTAAATCATACTTTATCATGGTTCAGGGATATCTGAAAAAGAATTTGAGAGGTCGAGTGACTCTCCAGGAATCTTAACAGAAAATATTGACGATTATTCTCCCTTGGAATCAAACCAGTAGAGAAAATACAATTTTTTCCTTAGGTATAATTTTTCATCTTTCCCCTTCTCTGTAGATAATATGAAGTGGTCAGAAGTTTAGCTAATTTTGGGAACCATCAGTTAGTGTAATGGCTATGTCGCTGGACTCCCACGTAGTTGACCGTGGTTCGCGTCCTGGACCCGGCGACTTAAAACTCAAGCCGGGCGCGTGTGCCTGCATGCCCAAGATCCCGAGAGGAGAATGGAGGAGAAGGGATTGCAGCTTGACCATCCCCCTGAGGGTGATTTCTCACTTTCTGTCTCTATGTCTCTCTCTGTCTGTCTGGCGAGTGCATGCGCCCTATAGCAAAAACCTCTCCAAAAAAAAAAAAAAGAAGTTTAGCTAATTTTTAACAATAAAACCATGTTTTAGTACAGCTGATAATGTTAATGAGAATTCTTAATACATTGTAAAATAATAAACTACAAAATAAACAGCACAGAAAGTGAATTATCTTAATTCACAGATATTATCACACACAAACTGAAAGAAACTTGAGATACGTTATAATAAACTTTTTAGTGACCCATTATACCAGCTTTGAGGCTTTGAGACTATGCCTGTCTTGGGGTGAATATTGGGTAAAGAGGGTCCAATTTAGGTTATTATCACTAAAAATCTTTTATTAAGCAAAAGTCATTTTAGTGGGAGATTAGAATGGTGTGGAGAATTATTACTCCTTTCAAAAATACTTGAGAGAAGGGTTGATAAACTAATGTGGAAAAGAGCTGTTTAGTATGTACTTTATACTTTATAGGCTTTGTGGTCTCTGTTGAATTTAATCAGCCATAGATGTAAAGGATGTGTGGCTGGATTAGGCTTGGGCACATTGTTTGCCAACCCCGAGCAATTCTGAGTTTTCAAGTATCTAGTGTGCAAATGGAAGAATCACAATGTAAGGTGAGGTCAGCCCATTTTTAGACTGATGCTTTTATGTAAAAATGACTCTAGTTCTGAAGTGTCTACCCAAGGTTCCTGAAGAACAGCAATAAGAGACCTTTGGCAGTTTCTGAAAAGATTTCTGCCGAGATAAAAAAAAAAGAGTGCAAAACATTTTGAATTCTTTCTTTACAGCAAGAACTAAACACAGAATTTCTCCACTTAAGGTGTCTATTGGTTACAAGTATATAAAGAGTATGAAATAAAGCATGAATCAAATCACTCACGACCAAAGAAAGACATTTTATAAACTGAAGAAGCTAAAAGCAGCTAACCAATGCCCAGTGTAAGAGACAACAAAACTGGCCCTCGTTGTAGAAGAAAACTTCATAAATACACCAATAAATGTTAATGTTCTTGTTAAAGAAAGTCTCTCATCTGGCACTCTTGGCAGAGAATTAACGTCTGAAGAGATACAGAGATGCAGAGTCCAAATAATTCCCTACTAAATTCAGGTATATACAGAGTCCTCTTTTTACCTTTCCACCTCTGATCCTAATTCCATCCTAAAAGATGGATTATTGTTATGTATATTAGATCATAAGCATTGCTATAGCAAACCCTTGGACTAAACCCTAAAGCCTATAATCAGAAAAAAAGTAAGCACATTTGAAGGTTAAAGACCATTTTTCATTTTTTCTATAATGCCTAGTCAGTTCATTTAAATCTTAAGCCTTGAAAAAAGAAGTAAACATATGATTGGGTTGAATCTATGAAATTTAAGATGTACAAAATTCAAAGTGGGTAAATTAAAATATTTTTAGTTATTTTAGGCTGTTAGGATTGAATTGCTGTGGGTTGAATTGAAGATTAAGGTTTCAATTGTAATGTAAGGAAGAAATTGTTAGCTTTAACAGTAGAAATATAAACAGAATTTTAATTCATTAATATTTATGACAAATGAGGTCCTGTATAAAATTTATCTGTTAAACTACAATACATAGTTTTATATATGTCTATAGATCTATCTTCGATAGATGATACAATAGTATGCATACATAATTAGTATTATAGCATTTGTAATGAATCTTATTTCTATCTATTTTGCATTCCTATTGTCAATTAAATTCTATTTGTATTTCAAAGTGGTTTTCCCCTAATGGATAGTAATGATGTATATTGCTCTTACAAAATATAAATTAGTTCTGTTTTCCTGATTTTCTTTTTCATAGAAATACCTTTTTTTGTTTGTTTTCTTTTTACTAGAATTAAAGCATCTATTTCTCTGTTTAGAAACTTCTATTATATATCTTCCTAACCCCTAACAGAAAGCTAAGAAGTGATTTCTGTACACCTAAGGAAAAACCATTCTTTATTGCAATGGAAAGGATAATCTATACTAGTTATCCATTGCTGCCTAACAAATTATCCCAAAGCTTAGTAGCTTTAAAAAGACAATATTTATTATTCTCTCAGTTTCTATGAATTAGGAATTTAGGAATGATCTACCCAGGCACTTCTGAATGGAGGAGAAGGGATTGCAACATGGCCATCTCCCCGTGTCTCTCTGGCAAGCACACATAACCAATAGCAAAAATCTCTCTTAAAAAAAAAAAAAAAAACATGTAAATCATGACATTTTTCTACTTAAAACTCTTCAGTTAGAACAAGTGAAGCTTCTATAAGAATTGGCATGAAATCCAAACCCCATCGCATAGATCACAAGTTCTGACATGACCTGGCCTCTCCAAAACTCTCCCACCTCATTGCCTCATATTCATTACTTTTCCTTCCTCTCTGTCTTCCTGCCATGCTGGCCATCCACTAGAAATACTGTAATGTTAGCCAATATGCCTCTAGCAATCAGATCAGATTCCTAGTCTGTGCCTGTTGTCCAGGTGTGATTCACAAGGCAGCTTTCAAAAGTGTCCCATCCGTTATGTGCTTTGGCCAGGATTTTCTCCCCGACTTCCCTAGCTTTCTTACCTATTCCTCTGTCTCTGTCATAGCTAGTCTTCTTCCATTCTCAGAACGGTCTAGTTAACTTACAGACTAACTTACTTAACTTATAATTTTACAGATAAAATATAATGTCAGAAAAACCTTCTCTAAAAGCCTACTCCCCCAAATCAAAATACTTCCATGATTTTCTTGTAACCTTATTTCAAGGAACCCAGTTTGGGATATATTTTTTTTTTACTTTAGCTAGTAATTTAAATGCAATCTTATGTTTATTTAAGTTCAAAACACAAAAAATATTAATTGTTTAGTTTGCATTGTATATACAGGGCCCAGCCAGTGCCTGACATGTAACAGGCACTCATAAATATATTTAAATAAATGAGGAAATATCTAAGCTTCAGTTGTTGCTGTTTTTTGGTCTTTGGTTTTTGTTTTGTTTTAAGAGATTTTTTTGCTATAGGGTGTATGTGTTCACTGGAGAGACAGAGAGATAGCAAGCAAGAAATCACCCCTCAAGGGGGTTGGCCACACTGCAATCCCTTATCCTCCATTCTCCTCCTGGGATTTTGGGCATACACACACACATGCCCGACACATTTAAAGCCACTGAGTCTGAGACTCAAACCATGGTCAGCCATGTGGTAGTCCAGCACTTTAACCACTATACTACCTGCTGGCCACAGATGTGGGGGTTCTTAACATCTGAAAGTGGAGAAGACATGTTATAAAGAGGAATGAAGATTGTACCTAAGGGGACCAGTAAGGTGCTCTACTCCCACATGGCTGACCATGGGTCAAGTCCTAGACCTGGCAACTTGAAAATCACTTTGGGTGCCTGTGCATGCATGCCCAAAATCCCAAGAGGAGGCTGGTGGAGAAGAGAATGCATCATGGACATCCATTTGGGAGGTGATTTCTCACTTTCCTTCTCTCTGTCTCTCCTGCATGCACATGCACCAACAATTGTATCTCAGACAGTATCTCATACACAATAAGCTTTTTATTATTTTATTACTATTATTATTGAAATATGATTGACCAAAAAAAATTATGTGTATTTAAAATATAGAACATTATATTTTATTATAAGTACACCCTGTGTTTTGGTTCCCACAATCAAGCTTAACACATCTATGACCTAACATAGTTACCATTTTCTTTGTTGTAAAAACACTTGGGATTACTTTCTTAGTAAACTTTGCAGCTGCTCCCCAGCATGAACATGACTGCCTCAGCTCCACCTCAGATCATCAGACATTATAGAGTCTCATAAAGAACACACAACCTACATCCATCACATGTGCAGTTCATAATAGAGTTCCTGCTCCTACGAGAATCTAATGCTACTGCTGAGCTGGCAGGAGACAGAGCTTAGGCAGTAATGGCGTGCGATGGGAAGTGGCTGTAAATACAGATGAAGCTTTGCTTGCCATCCTTTGCTCACCTCCTGCTGTGCAATGGTCCCTAACAGGGTGACCCCCTGCCTTATAGTTGTAGCTTTCATGTAGATCTATGATTCATATAAAACTAATCTTTGTGTATGATATGAGATAGGGGTTGGGGTTCATTTTATTCTTTATGACTATATAGTTGTTCTGGTACCATCTGTTATATTTCTTTCCCTTGAATTACTTCATTGTCTGTGTAAAATCAAATGACTGTGTGTGTGGTTTATTTCTGGAATTTCTGTCTTGTTTTTTGATCTATAAGTCCACCATAAAGCCAACAATCATGGTCTTAATGATTGCAGCTTTATAGGAAGTCTGTAAATCAGAGAGTTCAAATCCTCTAAATCCTCTAACTTAGTTTAAACAAAAAAGAATATATATATACACATACATATATATTCATTTCTATCATGAGAGAGAGGTACCCTTGGCAAAGTCTTGCCATACCACAATCTTTCTTCCTACTTCCTAGCCAGCTGGAATCACTGTCACTTGAAAGTCCTGTGTGTTTGGGGAAGTCCAGCATCTGAACCAGAGCCTCCTGTGTTGCTCCCAGTATAGGGCAGCTGTGCCATAAGGCCTGTGCCACTATGGCTAGACTCTTCTAATTTCATTTTTACTGTTCAAGATTATCTTATCTAGACTTTGATCTGGATTTGAATATTCTAGGTCCTTCAGCTCTTCAAATACATTGATTTAGCTTGTAAGTCAGAAGGCATGTGTGCTTACCAGAGAAAGCCAGAGAGGGAGAAAGCATTCTCTCCCCCAGTGGGTCATTGTCACACCACAATTCCTTCTTCTCCATTTCTCCTTCTTCTCCATGTCTCCATACTGTCATGAAGTGGGACATGCATGCACATGTGTCTAGCATGTTTTCAAGCTACCAGGGCCAGGATCGAAACTGCATGGTCCACCATATAGGATCGGGCTCCCTTCACCACCACAGGACTGGGCCCCAAGTAAATTATAGAATCAGCTTATCATTTTCTAAAAAAAAAAAAAAGAAAAAAAAAGAAAAAGAAAGACAGTTATAATATGTTTGGCATTGTATTGAGTCTTTAGGTTAATTTAGGGAAAAATGATTCTTTCAACAACTATTATTATCACAATCTAGTAGCAGTGGTATGGATTGGCTACATGAACTTGATTCATTAAGATGATGTGATTAGTTCTCACTTCCACAAGCTCTATAATCTCCATTGGAAGCAAGGCCTACAGAGTTTTTTTCATTGAGATGACTCTTCAAGGATCAAGGATGGTATGGTGTGTGCTAGAGGGCACTACCAGATGGGGAGTCCAATGTGCTGATTGCTGCTAATAGTCAGGGTACAATTAAGGTGCTAGAGTTGGTATGAAGGTTTTTTCAAGTCAAATTGTACTTGATCTTGCTGAAAGCATCTGCAGCTGACAATGAGAGAAGAAACAGAAACTGTCTGCGGCATCTCTTCCCAGAGTCACCATGGGTTTTGGATTAGTTTTAAGTATTTTTTTTTCTTCTCTATGACCTTTGGGACACTGAGAATACCCAGAGAACCCTCCACCATCATTATAATTCTATAGACTTTGCTGCTGTTGATGGTGTGGGTATATAATTTTTGTAATAGGGAAGCAAATTCTTTAGAATAAAAATAAATAACAAAAAATAATAACAGTTTATTGAGCCACACACACACACACAAAAGAAGATGTGATTATTTGAATGAGACTGCCAAGAAAGAAAGGGCATCACAAATTGCAGTGTTTGGGAGCTCGAACATAATGCACATTAAATTAAAGAGTAGCTGAAGGGAAATCAGAAGTCCATAGGGGAAGTATGTCCTGTTCTAGGGAAAATATTTTGCTCTAAGCAGTTGTTTCTTTTGTCTAATTTTCCTTAAATCCTTTGTTCTTTCTGGGACTTCTTACATGTTCTCCTTTTTTTTTTTTTTTTCCTAAGAGAAATTTTTGTTATAGGGCATGTTTACTCACTGGAGAGACAGAGACAGAGACAGAGAGACAGAAAGCAAACAAATCACCTACCAGAGGGAATGGCCTTGCCCCAATCCCTTCTCCATTTTCCTCTCAGTCTCTTGGGCATGCATGTACACATGCCCAATGTGAGTTTTAAGTCCCAGAGTCCAGACTGGAACTGCAGTCAACTATGTGGGAGTCCAACAATGTAACCATTACACCATCTTTTGATCCCACTTGTTTTCCTTTTTTTTTTTTCTTTTTTTTTGGAGAGGCTTTTTGCTATAGGGCACGTGTACTCGCCAGAAAAACAGGGAGAGACAGAGAGACAGAAAGTGAGAAATCACCCCCCCCCCTCCGCAGGGAGGATGGCCACGCCGCAATCCCTTCTCCATTCTCCTCTCGGGATCTTGGGTATGCATGCACATGCTCTCGGCGTGAGTTTAAGCCACTGGGTCTGGGACTCGAACCGTGGTCGACTACATGGGACATGGGAGTTCAATGACATAGCCATTATGCTAATTGCTAGTCCCCCACATGTTTTCTTTTTAAGCAGAGCATCTTCCTTTCAAAATACTATATATCTCTCTAATGTGATGCAATTACAGGCTGACTTTATTTTCTTTAAATTTCTTGAGCTTGTTCTTTGCCAGCTGAGAACAAAGATATTTCTAGGGTCAAAAGCTCGTCACCATTTTTCTCTGTAGGCATCAAGGAGGGCATGCCCCTTATGACTGGGCACTGAAAAGAGTATTTGTAGAGTTAAGAAATAGCAGCTGTGTTCTCCCCCTGGGCAGTCAGAGGACAGTGGCACACTTCTTACATGGGAGCAAAATATTTCTCATACTAAAAAAAAAAAAAAAAAATTGAAAGAGCGTAGGACCAGAATTTATGCCAAACCAGCATCCTTTGACTTTATTTCCAATGAATGGGAGCAAGTTTTAAAATCCATTAGTAATCTCTTAGTCTAAAGATCATTTACGTTTAAATTTCATTGACTAGGCTAAAAAATAAAAATACAGACAGTGTTTTGTATCTGGTCATGAACAAATATCTGAAAATAACTGCTCTTTGCCTATTAACACAAACATAATGAATGTTGTTACACAAAAAAGAAAATATTTATCCATGTATCTTTAATAGAACCTGGTCCTTTTAACTAACAGAGTAATAGGATGAATGTGCTTTTTTTCCTTTTCCAATACACAGACTTATCTTGTATATAAATTGTGTTTCTCTTAGAATGCTTTCCCATTTTTGAGGCTGTTTTGGTGATATAGAAACATGAGTATATGGCATAACTATTTCTATATTATCTTTTTTCTATGTTTCCTATACTGTTAAGAAATGGTGATAATTAAATCTTAAAGCTATAAATCTTATAATTATATTCAAGATTTACATTACAAAGTATCTTTCCTTATTCAATTGGAAGTGATTTTTTTTCCCTGAAATGTCTTTTTATTGTATTCTGCCCACATTGCAGCCTTCTCATTTGGCTTCATTAGCTATTGGTTATAAATAAAAAAGAAATGCCATCTGAAGTCAACAAAATACTGTTTATCTACTTCCACTGCTAGAAAATAGTGATAAACTCAACTAAAAACCAATGACGGAAATGTATTACACAGATGGGGAAAAAGTTAATTATTTTCCATTTTGTCTGCTGATCATGTTCAAGATTTAGTTGACTGGTCTGCACTAGTGTCTCAAGGGAGAGAGTATGAATTTTGTGAGCGAAGTATATTTTCAGTGTATATTTTCCCCTGGATACCCACTTGTAATTTCTTTTGGTGATAACAGAGCTTAGCTATGCACATCAAGGGAAAACTAGATTCTTCAGTGTACCATGCAGGGTAGCTCATCACAGTCTCCTTAATGCTTGTTGGCAGACCTATCTATTTGTAGAAACGTGGTTGTTGTTCTGTAGTGGAGATTGCTGGAGTGTATTTATGCAGCTTCCCCAGCCTCATGTCCAGCTATGAAGAGGATCCTTGTTAAGCGTCCAGAGCCCATTTGTTGGGAAAGAGGAGAATTTGAATAAAATCTCTGCAGCTAGCAATAGAAAAAAGAAAATGTTTAAGCCCCATTTTCAGAAATGGAATTGTATTCACAGAAGCTTTTTTTTTAAGCCAACTGTTTCTGCTGGTAGGAAGAATTCTAAGAAAAGCAAAGGAATTCTAAGGACTACAGGAAAACTAGCAAATTACAGAATCAAAAATAATGTTGATGGAAAGGAGCTGATTTTATACTTTTAAAATCCCATGCTGCCACGATTATTTCTTCTTCTTGGAACTTGGAAGGGACAAATAATGTGGAATGTTGCTGTCCTTTTTAAAGGACTCTGAGAAAGACTTGTTAACATAAGAAATATATGCATATCAAATCCACATATATGTAAAGTGAAAGATAATTGGAAAATGCACTGATGATAAAATGGTAGACAAAGTTAATGCATCTTGTAAATGTTAGGGCTCACAATAATTTTTTCTAAAGACTATATGGTCCAACACTTCTAAGTAGGAAGTATACAATTATTATAAGGAGACAAACATCTTAAAAAGAATGACTTATAAAGAGAAGTAGATTTAAATACTAGAGTGCAGAGTTCGGGAAAATATAATAAGATTAGAGCAGTTCTCAGCTAGGACAAAAGAGACAGGACATTGAGAACCACCTGGAGAGTTTTCAGCCTATCTTTTCCAAATTCTGTTATGCCATCAGGAATTGTATGAGTAGACTAACAGTGCTTCATGGATGATTCTAATAGGCATCCCAGTTAAAATTCATTGCTAGGAGCCAGCAGGTGTCGAAGTGCTAGACTCCCACATGGCTGATCATGGTTTGACTGCTAGACCTTGTGGCTTGCTTTCTCACTTTCTCTCTCTCTCTCTGGTGAGTACACATACCCTATAGCCAATTAAATGATGATAATATTAATAAATAAAATTTAATAAATAATTAAAAATCTCTGCTAGTGGAGCAGCCGAAAATGAAAATCTAGGTAAGAAATAGAAGGCTGCAGTGTGCCTGGCAGTACTTCTCCTGTGTTGGTCTATTCCATGTAATCTACTTACCTCTGGTTACTGTATGTCAAATAAGGATAAGAATGTACCACAGAATGCTATGAAGATTAATATTAAACTCTTTGACCTTCTCGGAGAAAAGCACAAGATATTAAGAGAAGGAATCCGGCAAAACCAAAAATATAGTATCATTTCAAATTTGCTTAATAAGAAAATGAGTCAGTTCAGTGTAAATTAATTCAAGTTCTCAGCTCTAAGCAGATGAGATTCAACAAAAGCTGGGCCTACACGGAGAATAATTTTAAGTAACATGTAGCTTATAAGTCTTTAATGATTAACCTCGTTGCAGTCAATTTTGTCAGCCCTCCAACTGCATTTCTTTAATGTTTTTTCCTGTGCCTATTTTCAAGAGCATACAATTAGTTTAACCTTAAAATTTTAAATAAGAACATGTTTATAGTTTTTCTCCCCTTTTAAAATTTATAATAACATCTTAAAGCATAGGCTAGAAAATATCATATAGACACAGTACTACTGGACACAGATATAAAGGCATTCCATATATTAGAGAATAAAATAATGGAATAATAATAATAGAATTCTTTAAGATGGATAAGTTTTCCTTGTAGTTATAACAAGTGATATTTTCCTGACTACAAAATTACAATGAACAAGAACAAAAAAGTTAACTAGAAGTTAAAAAAAAAAAACCTTGTTTAACTCAAATTTACGTAATCAAAATCCATGTCTTTCAAAGGGATGCTTTGTAGTTTTGTTTTTTTTTTCATTACACAGAATTGTGTGTGTTTGTGTTGTTGTGATGTGATTTACATACTCAGTTACAGATTTTGTTTGTTTGTTTTAATAATTCTCCATTTTATGGTGTGAGAAAGGATGTGGGGAACATATTAAAAAGTAGATGATTGAATTTTAATTTTTCAAAGTTCCCTTTACACTTTTATACATTTCACCAGGCTTTCAGATCCTACCTTTCCCAGTCAATAATTTAGACACACGTAAGTAAGAGGTCTTTTGCTATAAATGCATTTACCTTTCCTAAAGCAGTGCAAGGGAAGTAGCATGGCATTCTTCACTGGGAGCAGAAATAAAACTTAATAATTTTGTCATAACATTAGTAGTTCCTTCTAGACACTAATTCACTGCAAACTTGGGATAGCAAAATGGGATCTTCTCTCAAATTCTAAACCTGTCAACAATCAAAAGATCACTTGGGCAAGACTTGTAGACTGTCTCATCACCAATTTTCTTAGCAGTAAAATGGAAAGGTATATGTATGTATTTGGGAGAGTTTGAGTAAAAATTAGGTAGAGTATGAGAGCTAAACTCTACCAGGAGGAGTTAAATGGAAACATCCTTAATTTCTTTACATCTGTAATATTCTAAGATTTTTTTACTTGGAGGAAAATGGATATTTCTGCCTGGTCCTTTCGCTGTAGTTTTCATAAACTCCATCATAGTCATAGACCAGTGTATCTTTTTATTCATGTAGTCTCATTTTCTTTTGTGCTGGTATTAAAACATGGACAATAGTGTTTGCTACCGTATTTTTTTTTTTTTCAGAACAATTCAATGTGGATACGTTTATATACTAAAGACAGGAATGATTTTGTTTATTATATATTTGAACCAGTCTAAACTGTATTTAGGCACATTATCTCCCTGCAAATGATCCAAATCTGCCCTCAGTCTCTTACAGAAAGATCCCACCTAATGGTAATTGTCAGTAAATATAGTGGAGAACAAATTTGTGTCTAAAGTCATAGCAGTTCATTTGCTTTGGGGTGTTTTTACCATAATCTGCACATTCTTTTACAAGAGGCTTTTGTATTGGAATAATTATATGCAGTTACACTATTGAATAGAAAAGAGTCACACACACACACACAAAAATACTTCATAAGGAAAGTTGTAGCAGCGAGGCTAATCTATAACTGTGGCCTTTCTTAATGAGTGTTACTGGGAAACTTCTCAGAACCCTGCAGAGAAACACATGTTTTTGTAAGAAAAAGGTCTCAAGCTGTTAGAACTGATGGAATTTCAGAAATGCTGTAAGTTCAACTTGCAGTAGATTTGCAGGTTTTATATGCAGAATGAAAAAATATCTTAAGATATTCCTTTGGAATCAAAGTTCATCTAGAATGAAGATTAATCACTCACAGAGTAATGTTTGTAGAGAACTGAAAATAGGTTTAACCCTCAAATATAGAGTCAGGGGTTGCTGACTATAATAGGAACTGTTATATAAATATTCTAAAAATATTCTGTATGTTTAATTTCATGTATTCGAAAATTGTAAAGTCTTAGTAATATTACTTAACTGTCTAATTCAAGAAACCCTTTTTCATGTTTTTTTTCAAGAGCTGTGTAAAATGAATAAATCCTAAATGAATAAATAGATGCCTATATATAAGTCTTTGTCTCTTGGGATAGAATTATCTCCCAAACCATTATGTACAATAGCATCTAACATTTAGGCATTTGTGGTAAATCTTTGGTTTATGTTACATTTATTTATTTATTTTAACCATCCAAACTAAAATGAAAGCCAAAATATTTTTATACTTTTACAAAAAGGAAATTCTATAATATGTTTCCAAATATGACCAGAATTAAAAGATCTAGATTTTAGTTAAAATTTTATATGTACATTAGTATTTTATTGATAATAGCAAAATAAATGTAGGATTACAGAATATTTTATGAAATAATTTAGATCTAACTGAAGATGAGAGAGCCCATCCTTATTAACAGGTTGCAGGCCTTATAATCAATGTCATATGTCCTCCCGTCAATGTGTTCTGTATCTACTGTGAATACATAAATATGTGTTTAGGCGAGAAAGTAGCGTAATGTGTCATAAAAGACCAAAAATAGCCAGTCTTCTATTGTCTTTAAGTCAACACATTTTGGATGGGGTCCAAGATACACCACTGGCCTTGTATCAAATTCTGATTTGTGCTACAGAAAGCAGTACTTAGAGTATCACTGTGGTTCACAGAGATCTTATCCTGAAGAAAAACAAAGCATAATTTTATTTGCCTGCCTATTCTTAACTCCTCATTTCATTTTGCTTCCTAAACATATTTAAATTTTTGGCACACTTGAAAGCATGTGAAAGGTAGATACTTTTTAAAAAATGTTTATTTCTCTTGAAAGAGAGAGAGAGAGAACGCTCAATAGTCTTCACATTATAATCTACTCACAGTCTCAGCCAGCCTGGACCATGGACACACAAGACCAGCAGGCACCAACGGGTCTCAGGACCCAGCTTCCCACATGGGTCCAACCTCACTAAGCGTTGTGTTACCACTGCGCCACCAGTTAGCCAGGCAAATACTTTGAGGGAAGTGCTTTTTTCTTCATCCTTGTTCCCTTTGTTCTTATTAATATTATTTCTTTACCTATACACATGGTTTTATTGGTCTGGGGTTAGGACCATGGCATAGCATGTTATTCTCAATAGCTTCTGCATTTGAAAAAGTATCTATTATGTCTTGGAAGTTTCTCAATTTTTCTCACCAAACTCATATGAAAATTATAATTGAGTTATAAATAGAATAGTTCATTTGAGACTTTATACATAGCATTTTCTAAATGTTAAAGGCCAACTGGTGGCATGGAAATTAAGGTGGCTAGATCCCACATGGCTGAAGGCATGGATCAATTCCAGAGCTGCAGCTTGAAAACACATGCAAGCGTATGTGTGTGCCCAAAACCCCAGAAGGAGAAATAGAGAATAAGGGATTGCAGCTGTGATCATCTCCTATGTGGGGGACCAGGGTGGTGCTTTCTTAATTCCTCTCTCTCTTTCTCTCTCTCTCTCTCTCTCTCTCTCTCTCTGTCTGTCTGAGTCTGGTTAGTGCATGCATCCTCTGGCAATTTTTTTTTTAAATCTAGATGTTAATTCCCCCCAAGAGAGCCATTTTGGATTTTGTTAACCTGAAACTTTCCAGGAAGTATTACAAATGTAAGTCTTTATTGAAAATTAAGGCTAAAATTGAGTTTAATTGCAGGTCCAGGAAGCCAAACAGTGAAATAGCAGTAAAGAAAGACATTTTGCAAGGCTGATTCACATGGAAGGTTCAAGTTCAGGTCCAAAGATTTCCTGAGTATACCAGATCAGTACTCTGATCCTAGGCTGAATCAAACTAGGGGTGGGTTGCAGCGTCAAGGCTTTATTGAGGGTGCTGTCTTTCTCTGTATCTCTGTCCCACATGAAATAAATAAACTAAAAAAAATAATTGCAGGCAAATTACCTTCAATAAAAAGTAGCTCTCAAGAACGATTGAAGTAAGTTACAAATGACACTTTACTAGGACTTTCTTCAGTTCGCTATCTTCAAGACAAAGGAATGGAGTAACTAAATAATGCAAAACCATTTCTAGTATCAGTGAATGTTTTTATGTTAACATTGAGAAAATACAAATCCTCATTCTAATATAATTGCTATGTTTCAGATATGTAATTAGTTATGGTACACAAAATTTTCTCTCAAATTTTTCTTCCAAAATTCATCGTGGTAAGAAGGGAGATTTTTGCATGATGGCGCCCAGATGACTTTGGCATTTTGACACAGGAAGTTGAAGCCTCACAAGTGAAATGACTATTTTTCATTTGTAGAATATTTGCTTCTTAACAGCACACTGTTGGACATTAGCCTCTAGAAACCTGTGTCATGTTTGCCTGGTGTGCTTTCTGCATATGTTAACCTAATATTTAGAAATTGAGGAGGAATTTAAAAACTGTAGCCCTCAAATTTCCAAATATCTCTTAAATGTGGGTGGGTCATGGTCTGCTTTTTGATCAATTTAAGAAGGCTTCATAGATAACTGAAATTTCAGACCGATTAAATGCTAAGAGAAATTGATGGAATTTCACATAGGAATTCGTATACTGTTGGAATGAATCTTAATGATTGATTACCTTTGTCCAAACTACTCACTTTACAAAGTAGAAAATTGAAACATCGAGGATTGATCAAAGCAAATAATTAGCAACAGAACCATAACAAAAACTGCACTTCCTCTAGTTATTTGATTCTCAGATGAACCTCATTTAGGTATCTTCTGTAAAAATAAAATATTTCTCTACTCCATAAATATTCTTCATATCATAGAAGATGGTTTGATTTCAGAATCAAAATTTAAAAGGATACAAGAATGGAAATGGACCCATCCATAGTTAAGGCTATATATTGCTATCCTTATTTACTTGCTTTTTCCTGCTTTATTTACCAAATCAAAGATAAACACTAAGAGAAAACTATATCCAATTAAAATTTTTTGGAAAAGCCAATTTACTTACAAAATAAGGAGGAATTTCCCTAGGGAAATTTGTTTCACTTGAAGCACAAAAGTTAAATACAACTAGGGTTATCTTTGATCCATAGGCTAAGGAGATTTATACCTAGCAACCTCCAAGGCTATTTCAAGCCCAGCAGGGTTTTGCTTTCATGTGCTAAAATCTATCAGTGGGACTGGTCTTAACTTGAACTGTCAGTCTTAAAAATCTTTTCTTTCTCACCCTTCCTCTGGTTTTATTACTTGATCTTCTTAAGTATATCTTTTACCCTTTTTTTTTTACTTCTCTTGGAACTAAGACCATCTTTCTCACTGGACAGGCAAGTCTCTGTTGCATCTTTTCTATTGGATTCCTGCAATAACGAGTATTTTGCTACCAAAGCCATTTTAGTGTGGCACGACTATCACATTACGGTGCTTGGACCTTAGCTCTTCTCACAACTATGCCTATTAACAGCGCTCATCCCAACTCGCTCCACGAGTTCATCAGCTATTTTATAGGACATGCACTAACAATGAGAAGTTGCAATGAGAATTCTTTTCAACATTAAAAATAATTATCTTTATAGGATAACAAATTATTTCTAAACTAGATGACCTACGATATTCTCAGGGTCTTGTTCATTTCTTATTTTTATTTTATTTTTAAGAGGTTTGTTTTGTTTGTTTGTTTGTTTGTTTTTCCTGTAGGGTATAGATGCTGGCCTTACACACAGAGAGGGGAATGTGATAAATCGCCCCCGCCCAGGGGGTATCGCCATGCCAAAATCCCTTCTCCACTCTCCTCTCAGGATTTTGGGCACATGCACATACGCCCGGCATGAGTTCAGCCTCCAGGCCCCGGACTTGAGCTGCTGTTGCTTATGTGGGAATCCAGCATTGTAACCATCACATAGCTGTTTCCCCATTTCTTGTACTTTATTGACACATTAAATTTCTCTTAGTAGAAAATCTGAATCATTGTTCAAGAAACATAGTCCCACTGGTTTCTCTCTCGGAAGATCACTATACAACATATAATTGGCCTTCTTTCTCTCTCTCTGCTTCCCCCACCCCATCCTACTGGAACCAGGTGGGAGATTTGCCGCCTTCCACCAAAAACAAATAAGCTGGAACAGTGTCTTATACAGCAGATTTCAACACTGGCTGCTTATCAGAATCACCCATAGAGCTTTTTGAAGTTGAAGTTCAGGGACTCTACCGTGAAATGAACTGAATTGGAACCTCTGAGGGTGACTCAGGAACCAGCGTTGTAAAATCATCAAAAGCGATGCTGATGCGCAGCCAGAATTGAGACACATAGCTCATAATAGACCTTATAAGGTGACAGGGGTCACTCAACTCAGGTGAAACAATCAGCTCTCCATACAGTATAAGTTCATGTCTTTATACATCACCTACCCCACTGCTAGCCCTCCGTGACACACACACATCACCTCCATCCACAATAACATCCCCCTCCTTTAGCCTGACTAAAGTTGATCCTATATTTCATTTTTATTACATTCTTTGGAGCCCTTTTCTTAGCCCCCATGCTCTAGGTGGAGATACTTCTCAGCATCATATATTTTTCTTAAAAAATCCAAGTTCCTAAATTTGATTGCTATCTAATTTGTGAAAACATCTTTACATTTAATCTGATTTAGATGCAAAGTTATCAAATTACATGTTCCAAAAAAAGCAATAATTTCAGTACAATTTCTTAAAAATCCAAAATACTGTTTATTTATTCTCATGCTTTAAAATCCTGAGGTACTTGGGTAATTTTAAAAATAGAAATTGCTCCTGGTCACTTGGTTTCCATCTTTCTATTTTCCTCAAATGATATCTTCCCATCTGTCCCGAAGCTAATTTTCAATTAGCTTAACCCAAATCTGTGATGGACTGGGATAAGCAAAACAACTTCTCTTTTGATAATAACCTGCTCATTTTCAGAAGACAAATGACTCCTTCCAGGCAAGAAGTTTGTTTACCTCAGTCCCTGCTTCATTTCATGCACATTATTTGCATGCTGAATAACTGGAAAAAAATTACAGAAATGGTTCAAATTACTTGGGTTATTTCAGAAAGTATATCAAGATAAAGAAGAATGTATAGGAGCTTTCTTGTAGTTTGTGGGATTAGATTTGCTTTTTGAAAAGGCAATGTTTAATGTCAACTAGTGTTGTTATTTTGTTTTGTTTTGTTTTCCATTTGATAATTTCAGAAACAAGAAGGGAAAAGAAAAATATGGTTCAGACTACTGACATGAAATATTTAGTGAATAGTTAAAAGTAGTAATTGAATATTTGTGTATGCATCTTCAAAAGAGTATATAGGGTGTTAATTGTCTCTTGTTGGCAGTAATGGTTGAAAAAAAATCTGAAAGTGTTTATATGTATTTTTCTTTAATTCAAAAGAACTCATGTTCATTTTTTAGTGTTTATGTACATTGCAACACTGGGGGAGGAGCAGCCCAAAGACTCTGAAAGTTTTAGTTTTACAAAGAGGCCCTTGAGACCCAAAGCACATTGTTATTGCCACAGATTTGGGCACAAAAAGCTAATGTCAGTATACAAAAGATTTGTAATGACAGAATTTAGAGTTATTAAGGTATTAACCTGTTCACCAGTCTTGATGTTACATTTTAGTAACATACCCCCAAAATCTTATCCTACTAGACTATTTTTAAAAGCCATGTTATGTATACACACAAATATTAGGTTGTCAGGAGGGTCACAATGTATTTTTCTGTTTTACTATAAAAAAATGCATCATGACTTTTCCAACAACCCAATATATATATAATATATGTAAATATATATATCTTAATTTTGTCATATAATTATGTCATATAATTAAGATGATATATATATATATATATATATATATATATATACACACACACACACACACACACACACACACACACACAATGGAACTTGACATAAAATACTTCTTTTATAGAAGCTACTTGAGGCTTAATAAATATCATTATAATAACGTAAACTTTGTAATTTAAAGCTGAATTAGAATTGATTTTAGTTCCATTTAAGTTTCGATGAGATTTAAATTAAGTAATTTTTAACTAGGTTTGGAGCTCAAGGGATCCTGGTTTAAGTGCCTTGTGCTACTGTCTGGCCGGTGGGCAGTAAATCCATTGGCGCTGTTGCTATCAGTCACTTTAACAATGTAAAATGTTAAGGGCAGCCCTGAAAATCCTGGATAATAATGCTATTTTTGTATAATGGTTGATTCAACAACAAATAACTTCTGGTTCAATGTAGTTGTGTGCTTCTGATTTATATTAAAATATTCATGAAAGCAGAATATATTTATTTGTAAAGCAAAGCATACTCAAATTGATTTTTTTCACAATTTGTAAAATAGGAAGATTCGAAGATTCATTTTTATTTTTTAATGGATCTTGTAAAGTATTTAGAATAATTTTTTAGAGTGATGTTATGTGTGGCATATCATTTTTTCAACTTTATGAGTCTTATTAAAAATAGTAATAATAATAGACAATAATAATTTGAACAATAAAGTGATTGTAGTTGGATATATAACTATAGATAGTTGTCATGTAACTTTTCCACTTTTTAAATGTTTATTTCTTTTTTATTTTTAGAGAGATTTTGCTATAGGATGTGTGCACTCACCAGAGAGACATAGAGACAGAAATCAAGGAAACCCCCCCCCCCCCACCTTGGGGGAATAGCCACACTGCAGTCCCTTCTCCTCCATTCTTCTCTCAGAATTTTGAGCACACACACATGCACCCAGCATAAGTTTTAAGCCTTCAGGTCCAGGACTCAAACCACAGTGGACTACATGGGAGTCCAGTGGGATAAATATTATGCCATCTGCTAGTCCCCCAATATGTTTTTTATAAGGTACAGTTATAATTTTAAAATCTAAGTTATTAACAGAATTATTTGAAACCTAAGGAATAACTATGTCTGATTTTCTTGAGCATTATTAGTGAACTAAGTCCTCTCAAAGTACCTGCTTATTTTTGGATGAGCAGGAAGCTAGGTCCAATGTATTACATTAAACAGTTATGACATTATATCCAGTTGAATTTATTGCTGTCCCTATTAGGCTTCTCTCTAAGCAATCACTAGTTTGACAAGATGACCCTGCTAACATTTTAAGGCAGCCACAGGAATGATTTGCTTTCTGGCTTCTAGGGCATTTCAGGTGTCCATGTACAAGTATTGACACACGTTGGCCTGGGGGTCTGGGCTTTTTCGTCCTCAGGCTTTAGGACCCCTTGTTTGCAGCAGGGAAGCAGTTCTTTGGACAGAAACTTCATACCAATTTTTTGAGCAATCAGTAAAGTGATTTAACTTTGTTCTCCTGTCTTATGGGATTACTCTCTGTTAATTAGAGAAAAGTCTCTTTTCACCCTGACTTTAGCACTATTGCCCCTCTCCTAAAATGGGCAAGCATGCCCTGGGATCAATACTGGTTAGTAGCCAAAGCACTTTTAAAAAAGGTGACTTTCTAAGGATGTCACTGAAGATCTCTGAGCCTTAATATTCTCTTCCATAAAATGAGTCCAACAGATGATCATGTAAGTACTTTTAGGTTAAAGTATTTGACATGTGTCATCTGAACTACTACCCCTGGTATTTCTACCCTATTTCATCATATTATTATTATTCTATTCAGCATGCATTGAACATTTACTTTCTGCAAGACGCTACAGGAAATATTTTATGTAAACCATCATTTTTACTCCTCAAAACAACCCATTAAATAGGTGCCATTATTTTCCCCCACTTTAGAAAAAAGAAAAAGCCTACAAATGTTAAATGTTTTACCCAAGAGTCACATAGCTATTAATAGTACAAAGCAGAACCAAGCATTACACTTAGATTTGTCTAATTTCAGAAATAATACTCACAGCTAAAACAGAATACAGAAGTATCTATTTAGAATGAAATCTGTCTCCATATTTCATTGACTACAAGTGTTCCTTGTGATTTCATTTGCAGAGGATAAAAATAATTAAAACTGTTTCAATATAAAATTATCTTTTATTAAAGAGACTTTTTTGCCTATGGCATGTGCACTCCCCAGAGAGAGAGACAGACAGAGATAAAGAGAGGGAAAGGTAAAGTGAGAAATCACCCCCCAGGGGCTATGTCCACTCCACAATCCCTTCTCCATTCTCCTTCTGGAATCTTAGGCATGCACACTCGTATGCCTAACATGAGTTTCAAGCCACTAGGTCTAGGACTTGAACTGTATTCGGACATGTAGGAGTCCAGTGATATAACCACTATACCATCTGCTGACACCAATATAAAATTATCTGAAAGCGATATTTCTAGTGTAATTAATACTGAGCTGATGTGGATTTTGATAAAATAGTTTATGCTTATAATTATTCCTTTAAAATTAGTTATATTTGGAGTGGTTCTTCCTAACCAGAAATTAAATTGCACAAATGCCTATCTATCAAATATTTTTTGTTATATCTTTAGTTAGCTTTCGTATTTCTAAGAGTCAATACTAGCACTAAATCAACCACATTTCAAATCAGAGAGCATCTCAATCAATGTGCCCACAGTTAGTTTTTACAAGTAATGAGAAAGAAGTGGACCAAGAAGTAAAATTCATATTGTTATAGAGTTTCATCTAGTTTGTATGTCATCTTTTATCAAGTAGGATTGCCAGTGTAATAACTTCCTTTTTAAATTAAAAAAAAATGTTATGGCATAGAAACTAAATTATGCTCCACTATCCTGTACAATTCTTTCATCAAATAGTAGAAATCTTTGTGAGTTTCTAATTACCACAATAGCAACTATTGTAAAATTAAACATTTGAAAGCTATCTTGTTAATTAAGGGACAGTTTACTCAAAAATGAAGGCATGAAGTGCAGTGTTTTCCAGCTTTATGCTTTGGTTCATCAGACTCACATGTGTGGCCATGGCAGGTTTTGCAGTTGTGAGGGGTTTATCACACTTAACAAGCATAGATTCTCCATTATGGCTGACATTTTGATATTAGACTTCCAGCAGTGAATTCTTGTCAAAAATGGGATTTAGATCACCAGGCTTTCCATGATTAGAGCTTTTGGTACATAATGTCAAGGACATTCATCATTAAATGAATTAATTGTAAATGAGCATATCATTGGTAACACAGCAACAAGAAGGAAACCTAACACACAGAAATACCTTGAGATTTGGAATACTTCCTCTGTTCTTTTTAAATATCAGCTCTTATTTGGCTAGTGTCTCTCACGTGAACCTTGGTGTGATTAGACTCAAGAGTATATTTGTGGGAATGACCAAAATGAAATTACACACATTTTAACAAGAAGATGTACCAATCTGGGGGGCCAGCAGGCAGGTGGTGTGGTGGTTAAAGGCGCTTGACTGCAACATGGCCAACCATGGTTCAAGTTGCAGACCTGGTGACTTGCTTTCTTTCTCACTTTCCCTCTCTCTCTTTCTATGTCTCTCTGATCAAATTGAGTAAAAAAATTAGAAATAATAATAAATAAAAAGTTAAATAAAATGATCTTTTAAATAAAAAAAGATGTACCAATCTGTAAGATTTCAATATTGGGGAAAGAAAAAAAAGAATACATACCATTTTGAAAGAATCTGCAAAAATAATCAAATAAGCAAAGTGTTCTCTATACGACTTCAGTACTGAGAAAAGAAAATAAGGTTCCATACTACATTGAAAAAAATCTGCAACAAAAATCAAATTGTTCCTTTAAGGAAAGTAGAGCTGATTATATACATTTTACTGAGGAGGAAATTAAAGCATGTAAAGATTGAGGAAAATGCCAAATCTCCTAATTGAGTCAATCAAACACATACCCCCATCTAGTTATAATTTGAACCTTAAGCCATAATCATATTGCAAATCATAGGGGGACGAGGGGCTGGGATCTCACATTCTACTCACAACCCGACTGGTTAAAAGTGGCATTTTCCTCAGGTTCATTTGAGGCAATACACAGATTGTAATTTAAGTTGGTTTTCTAAATATTTTTATTCTTGTTTTCATATTATTTTATAGCAATTGTGACTAATGATATTTTAAAGAGAAATATTGACATGAAATACACATTTTTCAAAGAATTTAGTAAATTGGTAGCATGACAATTTTCTCTTCATTGCTTTGAGATCACTTGACATTGCTCTTCAAGTGATCAGTTATTATAAAGGTGTACATAATTGCATTAAATTGGGAAAGCTATAAATTATGTAATTAATGGAAGTAGTCTTTCTCTAGGATTATTCTATAAAAAATTAGAAATGCATCCTTTAACCATAGGAGAGAATAATGATGAGAATATGTAAATTTGAAATAAAACTGAATAATATGAAAAGCCAGGGGTGCAGTTAGCATGGTATTCAGGATGGTGGTTACCACAAGTTGAATGAGTTAAAGGTTGGCACAGGAATATTTTTACAGTTCTATCTTTCAAACAGGAAGGCTGGGTCATGGGTACATGATACATTATTAATACATTCAATGCATGAATTACTTAATGAATGAAAAATGATGGGAACCAGCAGTTAGCGTAATGGCTACATCGCTGGACTCCCACGTAGTCGACCGCAGTTCGCGTCCCGGACCTGGTGGCTTAAAACTCACGCCGGGAGCGTGCGCATGCGTGCCCAAGATCCCGAGAGGAGAATGGAGGAGAAGGGGTTGCGGCGTGGCCATCCCCCCTGGGGGGTTATTTCTCACTTTCTGTCTCTCTGTCTCTGTCTGTCTGGTGAGCGCACGCGCCCTATAGCGAAAACCTCTCCAAAAAAAAAAAAAAAATGAGAGCCATACATAGATCAGTTTTGAGACGGTTTCATAAACCAAGTATTAAAATCAATCCAATGTTGGTATACCTGAGGTCAGAAAAATAAAAGTTAAAATTTTTAAAAATTTATGTATTCAGATTTTTTTTCTGTTTATAAATAATATGTTAGGTGATGTGTTTGTAAATCAAGAAGAAAGCTTCCCTTTAGTTATTAAGTTTCTTCTGAGTTTAAGTTTTCTATATAAATCTACAAAGTCCCATAAAACATATTATTCAACATGTTTCAAGTGAGAAATGTAAACATACCCCTCTCTGTCTTTCTGCATCTCACTTGCACTTGCAAGTTTACTCAAACACAAACACTCATTCTTTTTACCACAGGATGAAACATAATTCAGATCTTTGATTGCTCAGAATTCTTGTTTCAGCCATGAAACGAAAATTGTTCTTTTTTTTTCTTGAATATAAAATTCATTCCTGCTTTAGTAAGTATAACATATGAAAAACAGATCAATTTTTTCATGCTTAGTAACAAAACTACAGTGCATAAGCATCATTTTGGGGGGCCAGCCATGGTGTGGTGGTTAAGGAGGCTGGATCCCACAATGGCCCACCAGGCCACTGAAAAGCTCACCAGGCATATGCGTGTGCACACCCAAAATTCTGAAAGGAGAGAGAAACATAGATTGTAGGATGACCATCCCTCATAAAGGGTGCTTTCTCACTTTCCTCTCCTTTTCAGTCCCTCTCTTTGGAGAGCACATGCATCCTCTGGCAAAATTAAAAAAAAAAAAAAAGATAATTTCTTATTGTCATATACATCAAATTTCTCTAGTGAAAGTTAAAGAGCAACTCACACACGAAACATAATATCCAATCATCTTTTAAAAAGTATTAACAAAGAAGATAAAGAAAAAACAATTTTGGAACCAGCAGGTGGCGTAATGGTTAAGGTACTGGTCTCCCATATAGCAACTGCAGTTTAAGTCCCAGACCCAGTGGCTTGAAAATCATGCCAGTCACGTGTGCATGAGTGCACAAAATCCTAGGAAGAGAATGGAGGAGAAAGGATTTCAGAGTGGCCCACCACCCCCAGGGGGTGATTTCTCACTTTCCCTCTCACTGTCTCTTTCCTTCTTTCTCTGTGAGCACGAATGCCCTATGGCAAAAACCTTAAAAGGAAAAAAAAAAAAAGCGAACATGCACAGACACACACTTCCTGGCGAAGAGAAAGGTGTAAAGGTGTATAACAGTTGGGTCCAAATCTTGATAGTTGTAGAGGTTTCCATCAGAATTTGAAATGTATCCTGAGATTAATTTTGAGCTCCTGGGCTTTCATCCCATGCTTCCACCAGTTGCTAGGGGTATAAAGACAAATGGGTTTCATTCCCTGCCCTGGAGGAATTAGGCTGGCAGACCTTGGGGATGAAGTGTGGCTATCCTCAGGCTCAGGAAAGAAGGGAGGAAATGGAAATCACTCTGCATAACAAAATTAAGACTAAAAAGAAGTTAGGGAAAGTTCCCTAGAGGCCATCGAATTAAGAAAGGACTTGATTTGTACACAGGTATTGCCCATGCAAGAAAGACAAATGGGTTAGACAGTAACTATTTCCAACAAGGAGTATTTTAGGAAAGGGAAGGAAGTGAGATGGGCCTTTGATGGCATGGTAAACATCTTGCAAGAGAACTGTGCCATAGAAAAACAAAGAATTAAAAGGAGAGCCTGGAAATCTGGGTTTATCAAAACAAGCAGAGAAGTGATGATGAGTCCTCAGGCAAGGGTGCCACAAAGGAACTGGTGACTTGGGGGCAAGGGAAGAGCTTTGACATTGTCTCTTTCCAGCAGCCAGTCTGAGCCAGGCCCACAATAAATATTATAACACAGAATTCTTCTATGACTCTGAGGTTTCCCTATCTATTTTATATTCCTGTTAAGTATGTTCTTTCTTGCCATTTTAAAACTGAATTCTCATCCATAAAAATCCACTTCTGAGTGTTAGGTCTAGTTGAGTTCTACTAATCAAAGTGAACTGTTTTATACAGGAAGGTAAATAAATTTCACTCATCGCAAGCAGCCCGATTTCTAAAAGAAAACCAGGCCATGTTAAGTAGTCATTTTACTGACCACATTTAACATGATTAAATCCAAAAAAGGACAAATTCCTGCAATCCAGAAAAAGGAAAATCTAGCTCCCTGAGGATTGTATTATAGTCCTGCAAATCCTTTGTTAGCTGTTCATAGTATTCAAGAATTTTAAAACTTGTGTTGGAAATTAGGGTTGGTGGAAAAGTATGATAAAACAATGAGTTGTGGCTAGGAATGAAAAGAATTAAAAACATTTTCCTCCCTTGGTTTTGATTGTTTTCTGTGTAGGGCCATTTGGGAAATGTTTACAAGCTACATTCTCAGAAATAATGTGGCAGTTTCTTTGGGTGACTCCATGAAACCTCAGATGCTGAGGACAAACAAGGCAACCCTGAGCAGTTGTGGGAGGTCGACGGCTACTTCAGGTTCAGTGTTGATCTGCTGCTGGTAGAAAGGATCTTCCTTCCAGCTGGCATTATCACTGTGTTTTCACTATATGGACTCGAGTTGCGGAAAACAACGTTGTCACTGGGGTGAATTCTCACCAGCCATCAGACCCCTAAGATAGAGGTGACACACTGAAGTAAAATAAGAGGACTGCCCCGAAAGCCAAGCTGCCTTTGTGGGAATTGGCATAGGGATGTGGTGGCGGGATGTCTTTAGGAGGAGGCGGATAATGTAAATAGAGAGGTCCAGGGTCAACAAATCACCATTTGAACAGAAAAGTAGCTGAAATGGGCATTTTGAGCAAAATGAGATTAAGAAGATGAAAAGATTACCCATACACTGAAGTGTTCACGGTTCCAAGTTGCACTTTAAAATGTCCGAGAAGGAAAAAACAAAAATCAATGTTTTCTATGCTGGTACACAGACCTTTCACCTCTGGGAAAACTGTTTGGATTCTAAGCCAAACCAATTTCATGAATTTTACCCTTCAATCCTCAGGTCCCAGACAGCTAAACATTTTTACCTGATTTGCAGTGTTCATGCGAAGAAGCAAAGAACTCGAGAGTTCATTACAGAAGCAGTGGTATGGGAGATAGCAACAGGACTGAGAAAAAGGTTGTACTTCACACAGGAGGTTCTCCTCTCTTTCCTTTCTTCTCTTTGCTTCTTATTTTTTATTTTAGATAAAGTAGGAAGTTACATCTGTTGTAGTTGGAGAGATGAGACTACACTCTCAAAGAGCCAATCAGACAGCAGAAAGGTGCTTAAAGGCCTTTTACATCTTCCTTCCCATCTTCTCTTTGCTAAAGGAAAGTCTGGGCGGAACAGGAGTGAAGTATCGGTGGGATGTTTGACCAACAAATGAAAGCAAGCCCTGGAAACGTATTGGAGTCTCACTCATGCTCCCCATCCCACCTCAACCTGGTGTAGTATTTTTCATTTGGTAGACTCTATTCTTAACCATTGGTCTTCATCGGGTTAGAGAGTTACTTTCTTCCCTGGGAAAGATAGAAGAAAATGAGTTCAAAGGAGCACATTAGAACATCCCGGATCCAGTGGCAGTGAACATCCTATGCCACTGATATGTTTTCCAGGTCTGTGAAGTGAGGCTGAGATGCCAAGAGCTGATCTGGCATATAGTGCCTCTTTGAAGAATCTTCCAGACAGACTATACTGAATAGGTTGAGTTCCTTATGCAAATCTCAACAGTGCTTCAGAGCTTGCATTATCATGACTTTTTATAGTTCTTCTTCCATCTTTACTTCAAGTGAAATTCTTTAGAATTCCTACAAGTATAATTTGAAAAAAACAAAACAAAGAAAAATAGCAAGAGAGGAAATGAGAGAGGAAGAAAAGTTACTGTATTTGCAATGTGATTTTTCACTGGCCTAGAGATCCTGACTATAGTCTCTATGCAAGGCATATTTTTTAAGTCTACTTTTTGGAGGGAAGCAGTAATTGAGATTAATTATATATTATAATAACACATTATTATTCTTTTCATCAAGGCATAAAAATATACATTATATAATTATGATTTAATAGCCAGACACAAGTACATTACATATTCAGAAAATCCTTTCCTATAAAATACATGCAATGATCCATTCCTCCAGTTTTAAAAATATATTTTGGTTAAAGGGAAGCTTAGATAAAAATAACAATTATATGTCAGATAATGCTCAGGATTTGGTGAAGTTCACAAAACAAGCAGACTTGAAAATATTTTCTTGGTACATGGACTTATGTGAAGATATTTATGCTAGCCTCTGAGTATTTTGGGATTAATATAGTTTCTCCTGAACTCCAAGAGCCAGCTCTTTCTGGTCAGAGAAAAACCCAACAGAATAAGCAAAACATCATATTCAAACATGCATGCTGGGAGATTTCCGTCAATGTCATTTCACCCTATCAAGTAGGGCCCAGTCATTCTCACTGCATCCCTGTGGCAGCTAAGAATTTATTATAGTACTTTGAATGGTATTAAATAGTTAAATTTTTATTTCATTCAAATTTGGCATAAACATTGGGCTTTCCCATAAGTTAAAAAATTCCAACAAGACCGTAAGAAAAAAAAATGAATTAGTTAGAGTTGAGAAGAGGATTCTTTTAGAATTCTACAGCATCTGGTAATTAGCCTGTTTCTGTAAAATGTCTTTGTTTATGCTTACGAAGGGGGAGTGAACACCTTCAGGAAGAAGAAAATTATAATCATTTTAATCACATTCGCAAATGACACTAAATATCTGGATATCAACCAAGAGCCAAATGAAGGTTAACAAATTCAAATAAGCAATCTTACGAATTCAGGCTGTGGTCAGGGGACATCCCAATGAGTTTTGAAAAAGAAGCAAATAAACAACCTCTCAAGTGTAAGTCATTCCAAATCTGAATCAATCTTAAATAAAAATTGCCCCCAGGGCAGGTGAGGAGGAAGGAAATCTCTTCAAGAGAGAAATGTTCAAGTAAATTCCTGTCAAAATGTTTTTTTTTTTTTTTTTTTTTTTTTTTTTTTAAATAAACTTATATAATATTATGTGAAGGGCTCCTCACTAACCCTTTTCCATCCAGGACATAGAGAGCTTTCCATCAGTCATTTGTGTACGAACTAGAGGCTTTTCGGAGATGAATAAACAGGCAGATGCAGATGGTGTGAAATTAGCTCAGCTCCCTGCTTTTCCCCTTGTAACTGTCAGCCTGAGGACCTCTGGCCTTTTGGAACCTTTTACCTTAAGAACACAAAATCACTGCTAGAGCTTCAACCCCTGCTCCATCCTTTCACTTAAAAATCGATTTTTGGAGTGCTGGCTTTCACCAATCACTGCCATCTCTGTAGTGAGCAGAGCAGCCTGTTCTGCACTTTCATATGCATCCAATATAAACACAAATTTGATGCCCTGTAAATATAAGATACCAGATTGCATGAAGTAGTTACCCAGGTGACACCGCTCAAGGAGGTGCTGTGGATTTGTAGAGTAAGCATTTCCTAAGGCCCTCAAAGGATTTTGCAGCTGTCATTTCAAATTGTCACAATGTCAGCTTTCAGGTTGCATCATTAGCCACATTTTAGAGCTGTCATCTGCTACTAAGGATTTCTATAGAGCCAGCGTTTCCCCTTCAATTATTATTATCATTACGAATATAGAAGAAATGTTGGTTAAGAACACAAGCCCAGGAGTATGGCTTCCTGGCTTCACCATGCACAAAGACCTTGGGAAAGATACTTGGTCACTCATGCATTCATTTCAGGATTTGTAAAATAGACATGATAATATTAATAGTACCTCATAGTCCTGTTGTAAGTATTAAACGATGTAAGTGAGCTGCCAAAGAAGTTTCTGGCAATACTTTTGGTTGTAAGAATTTAATGTATGTTAACTATTATTGTTACTGCTATTTTATTATTGTATAATATTAGCCAACCAAGAACAATATTTTATCCTTGCAGACACTTGTGCTGGCTTTGTACTAATATCCTGCTTTTTTTTTTTTAATTGATGCTTTCTGAACATGTTTTTGAGGGGAAAAAATGTTTTTTCAAAGAATAGGATTTTAGATGCAAAATGTACAACTTCTCGTATAGAATCCCAGTGCCTATGCACAATGGAGACATACTGACAGTTTTTGCATATCCTATACAATGAGGCATCCTGGATAAATAATTTTAATCTATTCGTACAATGAAAGTATTCATACATTCTGATAAGCTGCTTTTATGAGAAGACAAAAAACACGTTGCTATAACTTCCTCCTTTCATCAAAACATAAAAAAGTTTAATCATCAGAGGTTTTAATTTAGTGTGCTCTGATAAATTCCTATCATGCATAGCGGTAGTATATTAGTGACGAATTAATTCAGTATAACAATTGCGATATTAGAATCCCCCTATTATCTCATAAATTACTTCCCCCCATTGTTTATTATTCCTCTTAGCGCTCCTCACCTTGCCAAGCTCTTTTTGATGAATAGCACCGATAGCTAATCATGAACACAATCTCTACACACTTTAAGTTAACCCTTTTTCATCGGTGACTCTGTTTAACTTACTACAAGATGAGCAGGTGTGCTGAGGAATCAGGGAACGTTCGTTCATTGTCTTCCGTGAGCAACAAAGCAGTGCCCTGGCGGGTTCCAAGTTCAACTTCCTTTGCTCCCCTGTCCTATCTGATTTGGCCTCACTTTCTTCTCCTGTGAAATGGGAGTTATACGCTGTGTTAGAAAGTTATCCTGAGGACTAAGGATACTAAAATGATACATAAAATACCTAGCAATCCCTCCCACAGAAGAAATTGCTTACTATATTTAAAATATCATTAATATTACAGTAAGATAGAATCTAGAAATTAGGAGCTTCATGGAATACTTGAAATGATATAAAAGCATCTTTTTGTTTTTGTTTTTTTTTAAATTTCCAATCCTGGGAGAAGGCAGGTGGCAGGGTGGTTAAGGCGCTGGACTTCTACATCGGCAACCATGGTTCGAGTCCCAGACCTGGTGACTTGAAACTCACTCTGGGTGTGTGTGCATGCATGCCCAAAATCCTGAGAGGAAAATGAAGGAGAAGGGATTGTGGTGTGGCCATCCCCTTGGGTGTGATTTCTCACTTTCCCTCTCACTGTCTCTCTGATGAGCACACAAATCCTGTAGCAAAAACCTTTAAAAAAAATTCCAATCTTCCCATTTCTATAATGAGGATACAATTTCAAAAATCACTTCCCACTTCCCTTCCTTTCTTCCTTGACACTTCACATGGCACTTAGAAATATAAATTTGCCCGTTACATATTATATATAGTACTGTTTATAGTATATGCATAACATACTTTATAACTATTTCTTAAATACTGATACTTTCTTGTCTCTTGAATCCATCCTGTTAAAGAGAGATGCCAAGTTTATCCTCAGCCTAGAAATTAAGGAGCAAGCTAGAGGGAGGATCAAGAAAAATCCTGTTCACTTGCATTAAACTGCAACTACCTCGTGTTTCATCTTTTTACGCTCGGCAGACAGTACCCCCTCTTTGTTTCTTGTCTCTCCAACAAAAACCTCCGAGGAGGAAAAAAATATATTAGAGAAAAACCTCCTACTGCTTTCAGCTGCTGTAGTTACCGGCCTCCCACGGCTGTGAGGTGTCTGCGCTCCTGATTCCTGGCCCGGCTCCCTAGTGGCCAGCAGGAGTTGCGTTCCTCAAAGGAGATCTGACAGCCAGAGCAAGGAGGTAGAGCAAGACGGTGTGACTTTTAAAAATATATATTTCTGGCTTTCACATGTGTTCTCTATTCTACTGTATGCAGGAAAATTTATTTCATTACAGGAGAAGCCCAAGGCCAGATGGCCTGTGGGTTTCAATGAACAAAGCCACACAACACTCGGCATTTGTGGCTATCAAACCTGCAAACTTCCCCTAATCTCGCCAGGTGGAACTGACCTGACTCTTCTTGGTAACCCCTGCCCCTACTGAGGAACTGTCTCATTGGTCCACATACATTTGGTCCCAATCTCTGCCTTTCTATAGAGGCAGCATTACATTATGGTTAAACTCAAGGACTCTGGCCTAGCACTGCTTCGATTTGAATTCCTGTTCCATCATATCTTATTTATGTGACCTTCAGCAAGGATTTTAACCTGTGTCCCACTTATCTATTGTATATGATGGTAATAATAGTAGTAGTAATAATAATAATAATAAACCTACCTCATGGTAATATTGTGAAGATTAAGTGAGTCAACATGTGTGAAACACTTAAAGAGTGCCTTGTGCGTAGTCAGTGCCATCCAAAAGTTTGTTTCTGTTTCTTGGGAGTAGAGAACAGATTTTAATCAAGCCCTTTAATCCCCAAACCCCCAGCACGATGTCTGGCACATAATATGAGTATCTAACCTCATTCTTAAAGACAAAGCTATCCAGTGGCTCTAAACACCAAATAAAGGCAGGATTCAATGGTAAAACAAAATTGTGTTTCTGTAACTACAAAAAAACAAAATGTATAAGGAACATAATGAAAACAGGAAAAGGAAGGAAGGAAGGAAGGAAGGAAGGAAGGGAGGGAGGGAGGGAGAGAGAGAGAGAGAGAGAGAGAGAGAGAGAAAGGAAGGAAAGAAGGAAGGAAGGAAGGAGAAAGCCCTAGTTCTCTGTATGAGGAAAGAACCTCAGTGGGATCTCTTTTCTATCAAACTAAAATGTCCTAGTAACCAATCTTTCAGAATCCCCTCCTGAAATTCAGCAGCAGGCCAATTAATTAGTATGAAAGCTTAGTCAAAAGGACAATGCTACCTGGAGAACTAAGCAATTCAGGCAGCCTCGCAGCGTTTAATTAAGCCGCAGACCATGGAACAACTTTGTTTGGTAATTTAGAGCATACATTTCCACTGGAGCGTGTGTTCTGATTCAGGTCTTCTGTATGATTGCTTTTCTGCTGGTCAAATGTATGCTGAAATAGAAGAAAAAACAGCATGCTCTGCCTACACAGTGGGTTAGTAGATAGAAAACCAGGCTCTTTCCTATATTTATTAGGGAATTTGAGCCTATCTTTAGACACGAGCACAGATTCATAGAATATTAACTCTTTTACTCACTTTCCAGGAAACATTCAACAAAGCAAGTGGGAAACTAAAAGAGACCATTGATGATGTGAGAGAACCTTAGACAATGTCGTGTCCGATATGAATGTTTCCCTATGCGTGGAAGCCTAGCCTAGAAGAGATACTGAAGTAGAGCAGCTGCCCTCTTTCCACGCGCTATGGGCCCTGCTCATCTGGGTCAGGACAGTCTAAACTTTCAGCCCATCCACACCTGAGGCTGCACCTCAGTCTGCATTGCTGTAGGTTTTCCCAAATATGAACTCCCACGGTTCTGGTAAAACTGTCCTGGATTAAGCACAGCCCATCCTGCCAAAATCCAGGAAGGATGAGATGAATGAAGCCATGGAGAACTTATTTTGGGAGAATCCACTCTTTCAACAAGTATGAAAGCCTTACTCTATGTTGAGTGCCAGCGGAAACTACAAGTTAGATAGTTATAACAGGCATGAAATGAAATTAATTAAATTTAGCAGAGTATGTTATATTACTGGGAAAAAAAGTAAATTCCTTGGTGACCACTAAGCCAGCTTCCCAACAGCAGACCAGATCTCCAAGAAGTTCTGAAGGGAATGCTATACCAGGAAAATTCAATACAGACACACAGAAATAAGAGTTCAAAAACTAAGAAAATGGCCAACTTAATCATAGGGACAAGTGTGGAGTTGAATATGATATCCCAGAATTTAATCAGGAAGATCAGACCACAACAGAAGATAAAGTACATGAGACTGAAGTGGTGAAACAACATTTTATGACTTTTGACTAAAACATTGTTGATTTTCTTCTGGGCTTTGTTTTCCGATTTTAGGGACTTTTGTCCTGTCTTGAGCTGCCTATAGGTTCCTGTACCTACTGTTTGAACAGAATCCTAACCTGTTTCCTGGCTTTAAGTTGTAAGCAAAGTTCCTTAGCATTTCTTTGATCTATTAAAGCTAAAACTGCTTTTCTTGAAATTAAAAAAATACCTATTTAATGATTGTAGTAAGCAATCAATAAATTACTAGCAAAAAAAATAAAAAAGAATTATTGTCATCCTGGTTTGAGAATGTTACTGGGAGGGGGGAAAAACCAAAGGCATGCCAGAGTCACAAAGAAAAAAGTCTGGCTCACATCGCATCTCATCAAAAGACTCTTATGTACCAGGAATTTAGGATGACAAACTGCTTCGCTCTCAGTCCCCCAGTGATTCTTGCTTCTTCCTCCCACCCAGTTTGCTCAAGAGAAATAGCTCCAAATAAGAATCATTTGGCAAAGGGGATAACTATCAGGATTTGAACATCTGATTTAAAAGCTGCTTACATGGAAACCCACCCACTGTTTCGAGAAGGCATAATAAGATGCTGGAGGCTTATTCTCAGAACGAAATGGTGAGACAGCCTTTGTGAGACTAAAAGGATAATAGACATCAAAATAAAAGAGCAGTTAAAAAAAAAAAAAAACATGCCCCCACCAATGCATAGCCAAAAGTTCATAAAAATAAGTTTAATAAAAAGAGTGACAAATTTATGAAGACATAGAAGAGTCTGAATTGCTTTTGTAAAAAGTCAATTAAAATGCACTTAAGCCATTCCATTTAGGTAATAGGATTCTTCCAGAATTTTATTTTAGTTTCTAAAATCTCAGTTACTCACAGGGTTTATGTCAAGGTTATGATAAAGAATATTTTTTGGTTGGTTGTTGTTTATAGAAGACAGGCAGGGCGTCATGAAAAAAGATGTAAATGGATTAATAATGGGGCTGCTGAGGCTTAAGCTGACTGACATTTTGCTGAGTGACCAAAAAGTGTGTAGAATTAAGTGTGACTTTGGGGTGGATCATAGTACATAAAAGCGTTATAATAATACTTTGCAATCACTGGACCATGTATGAAATACAAAAAAGGCGTAGATAAATTCCTGCCTTTAAGTTGTTTAAAATATCAAGTCATCTTACTGTTCCATCTAAGTGTTACAAGATACATGAAAGCTGTGAGGTTCAGGTAAAATGCTGTCGGAGCACAAGGAGGAGGATGAGAGTAGATCAAAGACATTTGAGCTGGCACAGGGATGGACTAATGAGGAGGGGACTAATGAGAAGGAAAAGGTATAAAGGAGGAAAATCCAGGTAAGAAGAGAGCGATTGTGAGCAGCCTGGTGGTTACTTCGAGTTCAGGATGTTGGAAGCAGAATAGAGGGAGATGAGCCTGGAAAAATAATCGGAACTTTATTCTCTAGGAAATTGCCGAAGGGGTTGGGAGATATATGAAAAGATATTTGCTTTTGTTTCTGTTTTTGTAAAAGGGTAGTGACACAATTAGGAAATGCTTTGGGGAAGAGATTAGATTGTAATGAAAATCAAGTAAGACGGATATACCAATGATACCTCTGAGAGCAGCCAAGCCCTGGGGACTACAGATCATTTCAGCTTCACTCGTTTTCTTAAGAGTTGGAGAGAAAGCACACTGCTGCCCAGCTGAGTGTGTAAGGGTTAAGGGTTGCCATCTTTGGGGGAGATCTGGAAGATTCAGCTTTTTTTTTTTTTTTTTTTTTTCTGTACAAGAGCCATCCCCTCCCACCCCCAGAAATTGTTTTGGTCCATTATGGTGGGATCTATATTCAAACTATGGCTGCATGACCTTGGGCAAATTAACTGACCTCTTCATGTCTCAGTTTTCTTCTCTTCTGAAAAAAACTTAGCACATTGGTTGACAGATGGTAAACTGGCAGTAACTAGTAGCCAGGACTACAAACAGGGTGGGTTCACTTTGCACCTGTAAAATAGTCTTTTCAGTAAACCAATGTATTCTACTTTATTTGATATACTATCAAATAGATTTGCAGATGATAAGTCTCTCTCAGCACAAGTGAATATAGTATTGGCATTTTGAATGGTGTTGTTATTATACCAACAAAGCATGTTTAGGCAGAATGGTATCCACTGAAAGGCTGAGCATTGTACTCCCCCATGAAAATGTAACAGCAAGAGGCCATTACTATACTCTGTAAGCTCTTCCCTAAAAAAGAGAAAAAACCAACCATGACTCATAGGCCACTAGCTTATTCCACAAAAGGGGCTCTGGAATGATGCCTCTTTTATCCAAAATTCCTTTTGCTATTGTTCCGTGTAGGTGATGAAGACACTCTAATTCCCATTGTTCTTAAGATTTATATTTTGAGGCTTGTCAGAAGCAGAGTAGAACTGATCATCTATCACCCTTCATCTTACCTACAGCACTGGCCTGAAGCAGAATCCTGAGGGTTTCTTGTTGCCCCTCTCCTTCCGTCTTTTATCTCTTCTCTGGCATGCTGCCTTTATGCGTATACTTTACACAGAGTCATCGTATTTTTTTCCAATATATTTGTAGTCCAGCTTTCCTCTGGACTCCAGTGCGCAATGAAAATAATTGATTCCTGTTGTGCTCTTGGTAAAGGTCAGAGAATAGAATCCTATCAGCCGACCTGATCTGCGCGGTGACCAGCATTGTGAGCCCTGCACTGGCAATCTGAAAGGGCTGCAGACTGCCAGAATTGAGACTGGAAGCTTGGCCAAGCACTCAACAAAGACCCAATAGGCACCACATAAAATGGATAAGAAGTCTTGGTTATTGCTTTCTAACATCTGGCCCTTTCTCTGAATCTTTCTAAAAGAAATGGAAATGCAAATTGAAGTAGGACTTGATTTCACTTGACATTGTGTGTCTTGCCCTTAACAGTACCTTGAGTTTGAGTTGATTTATGTGAACTTTGCCACTGATCCTGACAATCGACTAGAGGTATTTTTCAAATTGTCTAGTTGTAAGTATGTGACCAAATTTTTTTTTTTTTTGGAGAGGTTTTTGCTATAGGGCACATGTGCTCGCCAGACAGACAGAGAGAGACAGAAAGACAGAAAGCGAGAAATCACCCCCCAGGGGGGATGGCCATGCCTCAATCCCTTCTCCTCCATTCTCCTCTCGGGATCTCGGGCACGCACGCACACGCGCCCAGCAAGAGTTTTAAGCCACCTTGGCCGGGATGCAAATCGTGGTCAACTACATGGGAGTCCAGCGACATAGCTATTATGCTAACTGCTGGTCCCAAGTATGTGACCAAATTTTTTGTCCTCCAGTTTTATCATAGAAGGAAGACAATAAAGATCATTATAATAGACTTTATGATAGGTACAGAAAACCAGTAGGGAGGAGAAGTATAAGAAAAACCCTTAGGAAAAGAAATAAAGTTTAGATTTAACAAATGAAATTGGCAAGAAATTACAGAGAAAAAGCATTAAGAATACAACAGTTATTTATTGAAAATGAAAAAAATGATTAAAGTTGACAATAAAGAAACACATAACACCTTTGGGGAATAATAAGATGCTCAAAGAAAGCTTGAGAATTTATGGGTTCTTACTTGGAGTTGGTTTGCCCAGAAGGCATAAATGTTTAAATAATCCATAGGGATTGACATAGTTTTGCTAGTCAAGTGGTACTTGACAAGACTTCCTTGCCAAGAATTCTAAGGAGAGAAATTCTGCTGAACCAAACATATTGTATACCGAGTGGTGAGGAAAGAGAACATGAAGGCCCATGAGCCTGCCTCTTGAGAAGTTCATTTATAGCCTAGTCTTCCTTACCTCCATCTCCACAGACCTGGCTTGCTGCAGAGGCTTCATGGTTGCCTCTCAACCATCCTTCACCTGACTCCCATAGTAACCTCAAAATAGTCCTTCCAATGTGACAGTCTCCTACTCAAGAACTACTTGCAGCCTCCATCTATATTTGGAGATACTGCATAATCTCCCTAACATCCTACCCCTACCCAGCCTTAACTCAGCACTCTCCCCAACACAGACCTTCTGCTTGAATCTGGTCTCTTTTCCTCCCCAGTAGCTCTAGGAAGATGCCAGCCTCGCTGCACTATCAACATAGGTCTATCCAGGCTTAGGTAGAACAAGCGCTTTAGCCTCATTAAATGTTTCTTAGATTAAAGGAGACAGAGGCTCATGCCTCTGCTTCCCTTTATGACTCCTGCCCACACCTGGTTTCTCACTTCTATAACTGCCTCCTTCTTACCTTGGGCCACTCTTGTTCCACTCCCGCTTGTACAAACAGGCTGCTGGAATAAATAAATAAAGCAAAAGACAGTTTGCCTAGGGAAAGTTTGGCATTGGCTAACTTTTCCTGACAATTCTCATTTTAATCTTTTTATTTTTCTTTCCTGGTTTCAGACATCTCTCAGAAATAGATCCTTCATCTCTAAACTTAGTGTTTTCTTCTCTCTTTAAGATGTACTCAATTTCTGTCTCCCACAACTTATTTGGCCCTCTCTTCCCTTTCATTTTCCCTTGCTTTAATATTTTCTTCTCCCACTTACTTATCCTACTTTCGGCCCCCTAAAGTCTGGAGACTCTTATTTCCTGCTCTCAAGAGTTCTCCCCTGACAGCAGTGTGCAAGCTCCAGCTTACAAAGGAAATGCTGTTTACCTGTCCCTTTTTAATTGTCATATCACAAAAGCTGTGTGTGCCAGACATCCCAGGTGCAACTAGACCAGACTGGCAGGTGAGGCTAGAATGAACAGTGCATCCACAGGTCCAGAGTAAGGCTTGCCAAAAAAACAACTATGGATCCAAGTAGAGAATACAGCTGTTGCCATCATAGATATTAGACCAGGAGAAACTGTGTTGGAGTATTTTCTTTTCTTTTTTTTCTTTTGGAGAGGTTTTTGCTATAGGGCGTGTGCGCTCGCCAGACAGACAGAGAGAGACAGAGAGATAGAAAGCGAGAAATCACCCCCCAGGGGGGATGGCCACGCCACAATCCCTTCTCCTCCATTTTCCTCTCAGAGTCTTGGGCACGCACGCACATGTGCCCGGCGTGAGTTTAAACCACCGGGTCCAGGACTCGAACCGCGGTCGACTACGTGGGAGTCCAGCGACATAGCCATTACGCTAACTGCCGGTCCTGTGTTGGAGTATTTTCAAAACTGGCAAGTTGCATTAAAAATACAGTGGTCTAAAGCCACCATGTTTAAATCTACCATGGAGTCCATCTAAATCTTGGTTTGGAAGCACCTTATAGTAATTAAAGAGAGTACAAATTCTAACTCCTAACTGAAGAAAAAAAAAAAAAAGAGTTAAAATCAAGTTCTTAAAGATCTTCATATCTGGGACCAGCAGATGATATAATGGTTATGTCACTGGACTCCCACATAGTTGACCACAGTTCAAGTCCCAGACCCAGCAGCTTAAACTCATACCGGGTGCGTATATGTGCATGCCCAAGATTTCAAGAACAGAATGGAGGTGAAGGGATTGTGGCGTGGTCATTTTCACCCCCACCCCCACCCCCGGCAGGGGGCTGGTGGTGGTGATTTTCTCACTTTCTGTCTCTCCGTCTCTGTCTATCCAGTGAGCACATGCACCCTAGAGCAAAAAAAAAAAAAAAAAAAAAAAAAACTCTCTTAAAAAAAAATCTTTATATCCTATTGAGAATTAAATCATGATATAATACCAGTGCTATTAAATATGTAATAGCAATGATAAACAATGTTAACCTCTCTGATGAACTTAATTTCAGGGTGACTAGCACACTGCTGATTTTCTATGCTATTTATCAAGTCCCTGTAGAGTATAAGTTCTACAGAGTCTATTGAACTATTTCATATGAACAACATGTCAAAGGTCCAACTGTAGGTATCTGATATTTATATCATATATTTCATATTGTATGGGCATTATAAACTGTTCTAAAAGAAAGATTAAAATGGCTCAAAGGTTGAAGTTTCTCAAGTTTGTGCATGGGTGTGATGCATGTGTACGTGATCGGCCCCCTGAGGCCAGGCTGCCTGTTTTCCATTTCTGAGTGCACTCTCTGCCTGTTTCTGACCAGGTTTCTACAGAGTGGAGAATGGCTGTTAAGTGAAAGGGATGGAAAACCCTATCAGTCCACAAATGAGTCAAAATTTACTTTGGACTGAGAGAACAAAAGGAAAACTCTTCACGTGTGGGTTTTATTTTCAAAATGAAATAAATTATGTCAGTGTTCAATGGAAGAAATTTCTCATGGAAGGGATTATTTCAGGAAAGAAAGAAAAACTTGGTCCATGTGTGGTAGTCATCAAACCAGATACCTTCACAAATGATGATTTACTGAAAATTCACAACAACCCAGAAAAAGTACAATTGTCCCCATTTTCTTTCACACTTGAGGAAACTGAGGCCTGTAAAAGTTAGGATTACAAAAATAACAGGTGATAGCAGCAAGTTTTGTACCTGGGGTCCCTGGGCTCCAGACCCTGTTCTTTATTATGACGCTCACCTTTTCATTATGAATTGCCTACATTTCTTCCCAAATCATGTCATGTCAGATTGGTCTTGTAGATGAAAGTGACTTATATTATTGTCTGAACTTCTACTGTAATCTTTTCTGTAACTGAGAAATTCCAGCCAATATTTGATAACTCCAGGGGTCTCAATAGTAGTAATTCTTATTTTCTATTGTTAGGAAACATTACTTTAAATATGTAGGAATTTTCAGAAACCTACTTTAAGAAAATATTTGTGGAGATCTGAATTCTCATTATTTTCTGTTATTTGGGTACCTAAAACTCTCAATAGCAATAAGATTTGGTTTCTGCCAATACTTTCTATATTGCAATTGAAACAGTTTTCTTCAAGTTCATTGCTTACCATTCTATAGCAATTGAAATGACATTTCACAGATCTTTTTACACTGTTACATCTTGATAGACTGGTTTAAGTTCCAACAATCCAATGGTAATTTTTAAAGATAATTTTTAAAGATATGTCTCCCTAAGGGAGTCATCAGCTTAAACACTGGTATACTTCCCGGGCAAGTGTTTGGTTTTTAGTTTTCCTGGTATAGTTGTTTATTCATTTTCAATTAATCTTACCTTAAAGTCTGTTGCAAAGTTTCTATTAATAACAATAGAAACTCCATGAGTGGAATGGCAGAAGGAATCACTTTTACAAAGGCAGTTTTCTTTTTAGAATTTTTTAAATTTAACTTTATTTATTTGTTCATGTATTTTTATTTGACCAGAGAGGGATATAGTGAGGTAGAAAGAGGAAAAGTGAGAAAGCAAGCCACCAGGTCCGGAACTCAAACCGCAGTCGACCACGTGGGAGTCCAGCACACTTAACCACCATGCCACACGCTGGCTGCAAGTTAGTTTTCTTTATAGGTCAAGGCGGTGTACTTGGGGCAAGCAAAACAAACTTTCATTCAAAGGTGCACAGTCTACCACAGTCCTCTGTACTTCTTTTCCATGGCATTTGATGTTTTTCTGCACCTCCCCCAGCCCTCCAAAGGAAAAATATCGTTGTCTTATGTTTATTGCCTTTGTGATCTATGTGTACTAAAAAAAAGAGAAAGCAAATTAAAAAATAAGCTAATTAGAGGTGAGGGCCCTGTTCCGAGGCTTACTAACACAAGGATGTATCAGAAGTGACAACCTGAGAGTCCAGTTTGCTACCTAAGAGACTTAGCCCTCATGGGTGGATTTTAAACCAGCTGCAGAGGAGACAGGCAGTGCAGCATGAAATAAAGAGGTCATTCTGGAGTTAGAGTTTTGAGCTGCCTGACATCACACCTCTGAGATAGTCACCTAAATAATACCTCCACGTACAGGAAGCTGACACAACTTCCTTATACTGGAGAAGAAGATGTGTACTTCAGTAAAAGCCCAGCTTGTCGAAACTACCAAAAATCCCACGTTAGAGCTTTTAATAGAATTCTGACCAAAAATAGAGAGAGAGAGAGAGAGAGAGAGAGAGAGTGAAAAGGTTTTCTTCATTGCCTCTACTCCTTCACAATTCAACAAGAGTAGATTTTATTTCAGGCCTTCGAGTTCTGCCTCAGACTTTTCTTTATTTCACCTCCAGGCCACTAATTATATGGCCCTAATTTATACCTGGTCCACACCTGCATTGTCACCTTTCGCTAGGTGCGCAGAGATGATAAACCATGAACAAGGCATTCAATCTTTGGCAAATAAACAAATGCTTTTCTCTCTCTATAAACATCCTTGGCCCTGCAGTTCCACAAATAACTACAAATAAGTGCCTAAACAGCTTCAGCCAAGACAGCAATCTCTCTGGCTTTCAGTCTTAGTGTTTCTTTTCTTTCTTTTTCTTTTTTTCTTTTTGCTTTGCCTGAGAGACAGACAGAAAGGGAAAGTGAGAAAGCACTTTCCAGCAGGGATTGCCATGCAGTAATCCCTTCTCCTCCATTCTTTTCTCAGGATGTTGGGCAAAGGGGCACACATGTACACGTGTGTGGGTTTTTTTTTTTTTTTTTGAGAGGTTTTTGCTATAGGGCACGTGTGCTCGCCAGATAGACAGAGACAGAGAGACAGAAAGCGAGAAATCACCCCCTCAGAGAGGATGGCCATGCTGCAATCCCTTCTCCTCCATTCTCCTCTCAGGATCTTAGGCACACACACACACATGCCCGGTGTGAGTTTAAGCCACCAGGTCTGGGATTCGAACTGCAGTCGACTACATGAGAGTTCAGCGACATGGCCATTATGCTAACTGCTGATCCCCACGTGTGTGTTTTTCAAGCCACTGAATCCAAGACTTGAACTATACAGTGAGCCGTGTGGGATCTGGCTACCTTAGAACCACACCACTGATGGCCCCAGTGCAGTTTCAATCATGTCCGTCACTGACTAATTGCACTCTGTCACATCTGGCTTTCTAACATCACAGCATCGGCATGTTGCAACAATGTGAGTCAGGGCATGTGCACAGTCGTTCAAGAATCACCATGTCTCAGTAGTTTACAGCCTTTCAGTGGTGAGGAAAGAAGTCCATTACAAACCCACAGACACTGGATTTTCTTAGGGGAAGTTTGCATTTTCACTGGCTACTATCAGGCACACACCTCAGGACCAGAACTGTGGCCTGTCAGGATGCAGGTCAACTTTTTGAGCTCAAGCTGCTAAATTCAGAGGATTAATTGCACTGAATATTAGCAGAATGAAAGGGGAGTGGTGGGCAAGATTGAGTCATCCTCATTATTATTATTATCACTGAGTGATTATAAACCTTTGCAGAAGAAAAATCAAGACAGTAGCTGGCCATTGAAATATAAAATGGAATCCTGAGGAAGGCTGGCACAAGATCTGTGCTTTGTAGCTAAGAATAGCAAGGTTAATTACAGAAGGGAGTGACAGAAACAGGAAAGCAGCAATCGCACCAAGCAGAAGTTGCTGCAGTGGTAGTTCTGAACTAATTAGTAACAGGGGCTGTTCATGGAGTCGTCAAAACATTAACCCTTGAGGGCTGGAGGTTGGAGAGGATGCAAGAGGAAAGAGAAGCATGCACACGTAGATCACTCGTGGTTTCCCTTCAGGTTCTTCCTCTACTGCTGAATATCATGAGATGCTTGTCAACCAAATCAGATTCTGAATCTTTAATTACATTGTCAATATGTGACTAAGCCTCCTTGAATTCAGACTGTGTGATATTCAAACATACTCATACAATTGCATCTCATTCTTATTCCCTGAAAAGTGCTAAAAGCTGTATTTAGAGGAGAGTGTTTATGTCAAACAAATAAGTAAATAAATACATTTGACAGTAAAATTCTAAGTAAACTCAAGTTACGCATTTTCTAACCATTTAAGTCGACTATGTATCACAGGCAGAATCTTGTGACGTTATTTAAGAAAATAATAGCAATTTTTTTTTGAGAGGTTTTCGCTATAGGTCGTGTGCGCTTGCCAGACAGACAGAGAGAGACAGAGAGACAGAAAGCGAGAAATCACCCCACAGGGGGGATGGCCACGCCGCAATCCCTTCTCCTCCATTCTCCTCTTGGGATCTTGGGCACGCATGCACATGCCCCCAGCGTGAGTTTTAAGCCACCGGGTCCGGGACGCAAACCGCGGTTGGCTACGTGGGAGTCCAGCGACATAGTCATTACGCTAACTGCTGGTCCCAATAATAGCAAATTTTTGATGACATCTTAAAGTTTAATATGAAAATCTCTAAAACAAATGCATTATAAGGTTGACCTTTACTCAAAATAAGTTTTCTAGACGTCTAATATATTTTTTCTTGTGGTAATTCTTGGTAAAGTTTATTACTTTTACCAGATTGACAGCTGTTATTTTATTCATGCTCAGCTCTCACTTTTAGTCATATCTCATTCTATGGAAAGAAACATCTGTGGTCAAGCATTAAGACTAGCAGTGAGGAGGGCCAGCAGGTGGTGTGGTGGTTAAGGCACTGGATTCCCACATGGTCAACTGCGGATCGAGTCCCAGACCTGGTGGCTTGCTTTCTCTCTCTCTCTATCTCTCTCTCTCTCTAGTGAGTGACTGTGCCTTCTAGTAAATTAAATAATAATAATTATAATAAAAATAACTAAAATTAAATAAATGATTCTTAGAAAAAAACACAAAGACTAGCTGTGAGGAATAAAATATTTAAAACTGGAAATGAGTTTGTCACCCTCTTTGTCATTATTTTTGGATTAATTTTTGTGAGGTTATCTTCATTTGCTTTGCTAACAAATAGAAGTGAGCTCTCTGGGCATACACCCTCCTTCATGGACATCTCAGAGTTCCATCAATGCTCTATTATTATTACTGTGGTTAATTTTGTCACCTTTCTTATTAAGTATTACTTGAGCACCTGCTATATGTCAAGCTTATACTAATTACATGCATACATTATAACTTGAAACTAAGAAGATTGATATTATTCTGTCTACTTGAAAGTTGAGAGAATAAGGCTAAAGGGGCTTTAGTATTTCACGGTGAGATATGTAGCAGCTATTACTAAGCAGGAGAACTAGGATTTCCTTGTAAAAATCTGCGGTTTTTCTAATACACCTTCTTGCTTCTTAAATTCTTAATTGTTATTGTGAATTCTGACCTCCTAAATACCATTAGCATTAAGTAACTGCAATTATTTTTAATTTTAAGAATCAAGTTACTTATAAGAGTATTTTCTATATTCATTTACCTGAAGCCCAGCTTAGAATAGCTGCTGACTATTACATATATTGGGGTTTCTTTGATGAGGAAAGCCTATAGCAGCCCCTAACCTCAGGACGAATGATGGGATTCATGACACACCACCCCTCAAAATGTGATGACCCTTGTCATTATTAAATGTTTTAAACTAAAGGAATTTGAGAAAGAGTGTGTAAAGAAAGGTCTCTCTGACCTCTCCCCAACTCTTCTTCCTTGGAGCAGGTTATAAAACCTAGGAAGTATTTTTCTGATCTTCACCTGAAGTAGGTCCAATGGCCCTCTTGTGAGAGATGGTCTCTCGATAGCCAGTGAAAAGAAGCATCCTTACCTCTGAAGTCTAAGGATCACAGAGAAAAATCTGAACAGAGCTTGCTCAGGTTACCCCGTTTATTATCATTACATCATTCTCTGCCTTATTGCATTTCTCTGTAGCTGTCTACTCTTCAGCAAACCTCACAAAAAAAAAAAAAGGAAGTGTTTAACTGTTTCCTTGGATCTTCATTTTCTTGTGAAGGCTCCTGTGTCATATAAAACTCACATTAAGTAAATGTGTATGCTTTTCTCTTGTTCATCTGTCTTTTGGTTTAAGGGTTTCAGCCATGGACTAGGATAGACAGAGAAAAAGGCTTTTCCTCTCCCCTACACAAACTAGAGATAGTGGGATGAATAATTAGTATTAAAAATTATAGTAAGGGGTTGCAAATCCCCCCCCCCGATAATCCCTATTTTAGAAAATAATTGGTGAATAAGACAAAGAAAAGCATAATGTATGTCCTTCATCCTCAGTTTCTGAACTGGATCAAGACACATTAGTTGTTTGTAATGGCTCCTAATATCGTATTAGTTGTTTGTTTTATGCGGCTTCTGATTCCATCGCCCACCAGTTCTCTGCTCTGCTCTGCTCCACTCTAGATGATAGGAAACTATGTTCGTCAGATCTGCTGCCTCCTGGCTGCTGGGTAGGTTCCGCCAAAGGGATGCATAGGAGGTAGACTAGAGAGAAGAGGTGGTGAGAAGTCAGGGTGTGTCCCTCAGTCTCCTTCTGTGCTTGGAGCAGCGGCATCTCCTCTGTGGTTCTGGTTGCAGGTGGACTTCCTCTCGCCCCGCTGTTTACTTTCCCTCCATTCTGGGTCTAGCTCACACTGGATGTCCCCGGCTACTGAGCTTTGGCCACCTTGTCCCAATATTTGCAGACCCCAGGGCAAGGGTATAGAAGGATACCATACATCTATGTCTTATTTTCATAAGTTACAAATCAGACACAAAGTGTTATAGTATTTTGACAAACATACCTTCATAATGACATCACTTGCTTATGGAATCATATGATAAATAGCTACTTTCTCTTACTTATTAGGTGGGGGAAGGGAGGATGGAGAGTCTTCTCTTACCCAAGGCTTACCTACTCACTCACTTAGCAGTCCTCTCCAACACTACTGTCTAGAAACTAAGAACTCTCTGAAAGGGATATAAGATAGTCTTCATATGCCAGCTAGTTCAAGCCAAGACCTCTGCCCACCGTGCTTCCAATAGTCTACCACCTGGCTGGTGTCAACTCTTTAAGCTCCTCAAAGGAACCTGAGGCTAAGGTCCAGGGTCAAATTTAGACTTTTCTGGTTAGCCTCTGGTGTGCAGCCCATATGTCTTCTCTTTCTCTTGGCTCCATTCCATGCTGCAGAGAGCCCTGGGTGTGTTCACAAGGACACTCTAGACCTCACACCTAAGCGCTAGCCACCTCTCCTTGCTATGACAGCTGCCTTTTCCTGGATACTTTGTAGCTCTGTGGTTCTGTGCTGCTCAAGGGAAGAAAGGCCCAGGAAAAGGGACTATTCAAACCCTGGAGACATACTTCATCCATTCGGGTAGGGAAAGCCAAGGACATCCCAGCCTGGAGCATGGTCTGAAAGCGGGGAGAGGCATGATACCTGGATGTTTATGTCTTCTTGACCCAGAGGTTGTTTCTGTAAGAAAGAACATGACTGGGGAGAAACAGAGTGAGATCTTCTAAAATGTAGAGCCCAGAGCAAGGTCTGCCCAGCTATAAAGGCACTGCCACTCTTGGATTCCGTGAATATGATGGTGCTGGCGTCAATCTATTATTTCTAATCTCCTGGTTACATCATTGTGCCCCTTAGTCTCACTTACCTGCTTAACCAGTTCCCTGTATTAAATTCTCTCTCCTTAAAACACCAAAAGAGGTTTCTGTTTTTCTGATTGTACCCTGGTTGATATATAGCTTATTTAAAAGCTTTTTAAAAAGAATGTTAGATCACAGTGATATTTTCTGTGTATTTTTGGTCAGATTCACCCAAATGAAAGAGATTAGGCTCCATTACAAAGATATAATCAGAGGTATAAAATGTTTTTGACAATCTAAATCTTTTCTTAACACATGTACATTTTATAAATCATATTTCAAAAGGCGTTACATATTTAGCTATACCTAAATTTGCTTGTGGAGTTACAAGGTAAATAGGACAGATGGAGAAAAATAGAAGTGGAATATTTCAACATGCCAGGCAGAGGGGCAGGAAAGTGATAGTGATTCAACTAAATGCTGTCTCTTACCTAATATAGAGCCTTCGATGGCAAGCTGCAGCCTTGGGGTTCTCTACAATCCGCTCCAACACTTCCCACATCAAATCGTTTTCACGTGTCATTCTACTAGGACAGTGTACTGCTAGCTCTTAAAATAAGACTTACACATATGGTACTTATATAATGAAGATAAAACCCGTGCAGTGGGGCTGGAAATGTTCACATTTGGTTTCTTGATAACGCTTGAGGAGAGATACTGCCTAGGTTATATAAGAATTCAATTCCTAGGTTAGGTTTTTTTTTTTTTTTTTTTTTTTTTTTCCTGGAAGGCACAAGCATTTGACATATGTCTGACTTATGATCTTCATCCCTTTGTGCAAATAAATAAGATTTTAAGTTTTTACATAGTCCTGATATCAATGACAGAACTTCCATTGTATGTTTCTTATATTCTGTATCACCTTGTCCAGTTCATCACTGATAACATCATTACTGAGAAAAATCAAGGATGTATTTGGCAACATCCTGTCGTTCCTATTTCTGTGCCTTTGCTTGAAACTCTCTCACTGCAGCAAGTCTGCTCTGACTGACCTAGCAGATACTGCCAAGAATTGGCAATGGAGAGAAAAGGAAAGTAATCAACTTTACTGCCTGATGTTACTAAAAACTGCAGCCAATTTCCAATTATCCGTGTCGGTAGATGCAGGGATCTTTGAAATCCAGATTTAATCTATGAATAACAAGGTAACAAGAGAAGCAAAACAATGGAGCTTCATTTGGTCAACAGCTGCAGTGTCCTTGTATTGTTGGGTGGCATTTCTAAGGTAGTCATCATACTGCCTTTTAATTAAAAATCAAAGCTGTAGGTAAGATCTGTGACCGATAAGACAGACTGAGGAATTTAGCCTGCACTTAGCTAAATGGGCATCTTATTCCCACTGCCATTTCCAGATTGAACTTTCTTTCCTAGACTATGCAGGAAGAGCAGTTAGAAAACCTAGGCCAGGCTACCCCTAGCATCAAGGGGCAGAAGAAAAACTGTTCCAAAGGCTAAGAGGCTCATACTACCTGGGGATGGTAATGTTCAACACTTGGAACCATTTAACAGGGGGAAAGAGGGGTGAGCAGAGACTGTGGGTGTCACTATCATGTTCTCCTACCCTCAGCACAAATAATGCCTTATGCAAACACCAAGGCAGATAATAAAATTTAATCTAGTAAAGATGTGTGATAGTCTTCCTTTGTTTTCGATGGTAGCTAGATCATTCTTAATGAAAACAAAGACAGAAAATCGATAACTTATGAACTAACCAGAAATCAACCACAATGCCATGAGGGTTGATTGTTCATATTTATTGTTGTTTGTTCCATTTCAAATTGTTCACACATTTGACAAATATGGGGACCGTGATTAGAATATGTCTATGAATCAGGAAATCTTATTAACATCTTGGTCCAAAATCTGAGAATATTTATCCTGTTTGATGAACTAGTTGTATCACGGTTGGATATGTAGAACGATCTATATGATTATGTTACCCTTATTGGTTCCCTTGGCATTTAAGCTAGACAGTAAAATGTACTTTATCAGTGACTCTCATCAAACACAGAACATTTTGTTGTGGTAGTCATATTAACTAAGTTGATGACTATCCAATGTGAGATGGAGTTATTATATTTAATAGATGTAATAAGTACAATACACAAAATTACCCTGAAAAATGTAAGGAATTAAATAGACCTGTGAAAGTTAATCATGGTGAATAACTAGTATAGATGGTTATTTCCTAGCGATGTTGCATTACTAACAAGAGATTCGACAGTATTTTCATCTCATCAATTTTACTAACTTTTTTTTTTATCTTTGCTTCCTTATCCTATTTTTCTGTATCACTCAAATGCACACTTCAGGACATGGCAACATTTTTCAAGTGTTAATATGAATTGATGTCTTCCTTAGAAATAATTAGAGCTCTACACATGTCAGAAAATTATGAGACAGAGTGTCTTTCAGCTCAAATAATGTTCCAGCACAGGAGGCGATGAAAACGCATTATCTGAAAATTACTCCATATAAAGCGAATAGTCATGTTCTCACTTGAGTTCTTTGGAAACAGATGGCCACTCTCTTAGTAATAAAAATAATTCTCATAACTTACCGAGCTTTCATTTCAAAATATATTCCCTTGAATTATGTCATGTTATCCTCATACCATTCCCATGAGGATTAGAGACCAAGACATGATACCTGCCTGAGCTCCCAGCAGATAGTCCAAACCCAACCTCTAAACTTGTCACCACCTTCGGGGGATCTCATGGCTCTTTTGATTCTGTAATAGGATTAAGACTGGTCTTTTATAGATATCGTTCTATATGAAAATTTGATGCTGACTTTAAAAATGTTAGAGTGCAGATCAAAAGGGTATAATTCGAGTTTAGTTATATTACAGGCTTATATTATGGTCCTGCCACATTGAGGCATCATTTGGCCAGACTCCTGTCTTTCTCAGACTTTCCATTGGAATAAATGCAGCCAAACTGATGCACAATTGTGCCACTGAATCAATAGTGGAAACTTCAGAGTTTGGTCAGTAATTCTCTGTGACCTGGGATTCCTTGTGGGAATAATAGAGGTCATAGGCATGAATGGAGTTTGTTTGCTAATGTGTGAAATCATTGCTAATGTGTGAAGTCATAGAACCAATATATCAACCTAATAAATGCCAAAGGAATTCTATTTTATAAATGACTTCCTACTTTCCATTAATTCTATACCACAAACCACTTCTAAAAGATTTAGAAAACTTCTAACTTAAGAAAATATGTTTTGAGAAGGGTTTTTGATGTTGAGTCAGTGGAAGTGTCCTCATTTCCTATCATTAAGATATGAGGGCCACAGCGGTTACAGCTTTGACCTTTACATCTACATCCATAAGTTTAGTAAAGCTGAGGACAGCAGAGCAGTGGAGGCATGTTGGTTTACAGATGCCTTAAATGAAACCAAAAGATGGTTCACAAATCCTACAAAATCAACTCAGAAAGAATGGCATTGGTTAATAATTAGGCACTCTTTAAAATGGGAGAAGTAGCCAAACCAGTGAATACCAAGAATGTATCTAGAGTAGATCTCAATTTTATCTGAGAGGTTTTTGCTATAGGGTGTGTGTACTCGCCAGAGAGACAGAGAGACGTAAAGCGAGAAATCACCCCCCAGGGAGGATGGCCATGCCACAATCCCTTCTCGTCCATTCTCCTCTTGGGATCTTGGGCACACACGCACATGTGCCTGGCATGAATTTAAGCCACTGGGTCCAGGACTTGAACCTCAGTCGACTACATGGGAGTCCGGCAACATACCCACTACACCAACTGCTGGTCCCATAGAATTGATCTCAAAATAGAAATTTAGTTTTGCTTATGATGCATGCATTTAAATTAAAAAAAAAAACATTAAAAATAGATTTTTCTTTATATTTGTGTTATGTCAAATTGAGATAGGAGAGAGGCTTGGGATATATTATTAGGGTATAAGGCACAATATGGAGACACAGTAAACGTTGCCCATCATATAGTCATAGTGGCTAAGTTATAACAAAGAGCTGGCAACAAGGGCTCAAAACAACCATAGCTAAGGGCTATGCTTTCTATGTGCTAACTGCATTCTAATGAAAAGTTCAGCTCTGCTGACCCCACAAAGAATGGAGTAATAAATCACCCAGATTACTATGTAACTATTTTCTAAAACCCCGTTATTTATCATAGAGCCAACCCATTGCTCAGACTGCTAGATAAAATCTCCTCACCTTAGCTCCTCTTTGGCAATCCATTTGGGACGCCTCCCTGCTTTGGAGCTTGTTTTCTCTCTCTCAATAAACTTTGCTTTGCTATTCCTTCCTGTTGTCCATGCTCTTAATTCTTTGCGATCACTGGACAGGAACTTGATAACCTATAAATCCTACAACAGAATGTCAGGGTCTCATTATTCTTTATGGCTAGGTAGTATTCCATAGTGAATATGTGCCACATTTTTTCAATCTATTCATCTGTTCTTGAAAGATTTAATGCTAAATGGGACCAGCAGTTAGCGTAATGGCTATGTCGCTGGACTCCCACATAGTTGACCGCGGTTCGAGTCCCGGACTCGGCGGCTTAAACTCACGCCGGGCGCGTGTGCGTGCGTGCCCAAGATCCCGAGAGGAGAATGGAGGAGAAGGGATTGCGGCGTGGCCATTCCCCATGGGGAGTGATTTCTCTCTTTCTATCTCTCTGTCTCTCTCTGTCTGGTGAGCACACGCGCCCTATAGCAAAAACCTCTCAAAAAAGAAAAAAAAAAAAAAAGGAGAAAGAAAAATTGAATACAACTCTGCTGAAACAAAAATCAGTAGGACTTTTCAAGTCTAGAGTGAGCTCATGAAACTCTATCAGAGGACTTTAGAGGGAGGTTGTCGATGTGATTAATCCATCTGTGTTTGCTAATTATTAGACCCCAGCCCTCCTGAAGAGTCTGAATAATAGGGGCATTATCTTTCTTGATGATTACAATTCAAAGTGATGGCTCCTAGGTCCTTGAGAAGGACATTGTTGGCTTGTACAACATGTATATTTCAAAAATGGAGAGAAGTATAAAGTTTAAAATTGCAAATTTTCTAAAGTAAAAGCTCTAAGGGAGATCAGGGCCTACAGTCCAGAAGTCTATCTACAAAGTTTTGTCGAGCTGAAGGACTAGTTTAATTTCAAACTTCTCTTTCTCTTTTTCTTTGCTCATTTTTGTAGGCAGGCCATAAGAGAGACAAAGTGGCTGTACTGTACTTAGACATAGAGTCCATCTCAGTTGATTAAACCATAGGAAAATATTAGTCTTTATCTTCTTTTACCTCGCAAAACCTAGCCTTTTACCGCCCTCACAGTAGATGAAGCCTAATGCTTAACTAATGGATGTTAATAAAGCAGTAACCTTTCCAAGTCTTTATAGATGCCTGACTACAGAAACAGGGAAAGGAAATATGCCATCAGCCTCCTCACATGTGACAGCCTGAGAAGATGTGATCAGTTCAAGTAATACAAAGCTATACCTATTTTATTTATTTTTTTAATTTAAATATATTTATTTATATTCATTCACTATAAATCATCACAGCAAACAAAATGAGATTTCCCATCCAGAATACACTGTATATTGCTCAATCAAGCACATAAACATACTTATCGTCAACAAATAATTTTCCATTTCTTGTTTCCTGTATATTTTGTTATTTTTGCCATCATTGATTCCCTATCTCTCACGCTCTGCCGTGTCTCACCCTCCTCCCACACTGTCTCTGGTATCCATGGTTTGCTTTCTATGCCTTTTCCCCCCATTTTATCTATTTGCTAATGAACTTAATTAATCTAAATGCTTCCAACAGCAAGCACAGCTGATATATACATATCCATGAACACAAGTCTGACTTTAGGCATAAATCTCAGTGAGTAGAATGAACATACTATAGAGTAGCACCTAGATACACCTGTTTTCTAAACCAGTATGTGAAGGTTGTCTTGACTGACTCCATTTGCTTCTGCTGCCTTGTTCATCTTTGCCTATCTTTAAGCCCCTTGTAGAGAAAGGAAACTGGTCATTCGGCCAAGCCCTGTCAAACCAGATGGAAACTGCCCCTTAGCAGTGATAACAACCCCCTGAGGCTCCTTGTGATCCTGCTAAAGGCAAGAAACAGGGTCTCCTCGTTTTTTGTCCCAGTGAATAGCTCACCCTTTGTTTCTTCCCCTGTATAAGCTATGTGTCTTGCCCAGTGCAGTGGAGACTGTTACGACCTAGATCTGCTTTCTCTCCAGTGTCAGCCTCACTGAATAAATTCCCTTCCTTATTCACAGGTTTTGTCTTTGTAGCAGGTGGAATGAACCTGTTTTGGGGCCCCTTAAGCAAGCATTCCTGCCTGTTCCAGTATCATTTCACTCTATGTTTTCTCACCTACACAATAATAGACGCTTTTAAATTGTACCTAAAATTAACATATTTATAGAACCCTCTGTTTAATGGAATGCTTGGGAAAAGTGACTTTAATTTTTTAAGAATCTGGGATTTGGTTTGACCAAAAAATAAAATAGGACTCCATCATTAGCTTAATAGCAATTATATCATTTTTAAAAGAATTATTTTACCTCATTTTATTTATTATTATTATATTTTTAATACTTGACTAGAGAGTGAGAGAGAGAAGGAACATAAGAAAGCAAGCCATCAGATCCAGGACGCAAACTGTGGTCAGCCAGTGCCTTAACCACCACGCCACCTGTTGGTCCCTGCAATTACCTCTTTTGAATTATGATTCCTCTCTGAAAGATATTTTCTTTGATATTAAAAGTGCTTTGCAGGATTCAGAGCATCTCTTCTCACTAACTTCCCTGGCTCTATTATGAGCCTCCTTTACACTTTTGTTTTGTTTTGTTTTGCTAATTGACAGAGTTTAATTGTACATATTTGTGGGATACAGTATAATTTTCAGTACATAGGTACAATATGTAATGTTCAAATCAGGCAGATTAGCATAACCATTATCTCAAACATCTATTATTACTTTGTGTATGGAACATTCAAAATCCCCTCTTTTAGCTTTTCTGAATATACAATAAATTATTAACTATAGTGACCCTATTATAGAATACTAGAACTTACTCCTCTTACCTAATTTTGTCCTCATTGGTAAGCATCTATCTCCCTCTTCCCTCCCCTTGCCAGCCTTCAGTAATCACTATTCTATTCTCTATTTCTGTGAGGCCAACTTTTTTAGTTTTCACATCTGAGTGAGAGCATGCAATTTTTCTCTTTCTGTACCTAACTTATTTCACTTAGCAGAAAGTCCTCCAGGCCTGTCCACGTTTTCTTGAAGGATAGGATTTCTTTCTTTTTAATGACTAAATAGAATAGAATTTCTTTGGGTATATACACCACATTTTCTTTATCCATAAATCTGTTGATTTAGGACACTTAGGTTGAGCCCATACTTGGCTATAGTGACTAGTACTGCAATAAATATTGATGTAGAGATATCTCTGCAACGTACCATTTTTTCCCTTCTTTTGTGTATACACACACACACACACACACACACACACACACACACATATGTCTAGTAGTGGGATTTCTAGATCATATGGGAGTTTTTGTTTTCAGTTTTTTGAAGGACCTTCATACTGTTTTCTGAAATGGCTGTACTAATTTACATACCCATCAACAGTATAAGAATTCCCCTTTCTCTGCTCTTTGACAGCATTTTTTTTTTCTGGGTTTTGTTTTGTTTGTCTTTTGGATAATAACCATCTTAACTTGCAAACCAACCTGGGCTGGATTGCCAACCTGGGACCTTCTCATTTGCATTCAGCATCACAGAGCAATGGATTACCCCTGCACCGCCACAGCTGGCCCGTGAATTACATTCTTGTTCCTGTTCTGGCATGTCATATCTTCAGAGACAGAACACATCTTTATATTTTCTCATTTTATCTGCCTCTAGAGTAAGGGTGGCTATGTCTGCCAGCTTTCTCTGTTTTGAAGGCATATACTAGTGCTTTTGGTTTCTAAAATGCTTTGCAATTGAAAGGTTCTAGCTATCAGCATGTTCTGGTCTCCAAATCTGCTGTGGACTATAAATCTGTAATTTTCAAATATTTAGGATAAAGTGCAAGTCATGTAAGAACATAGACTTGGAGTACAATGGGTCTGAGTTTGAATCCCAGCATAGTCCTTAGTGAGCCTTGAAAATATTTTACTCTGAATGTCACTTTCCTCGTCTATGAGTGGGTATTCAAAAAGTTCATGGTGGGTAGGGCCAGCAGATGGCATAGCGGTATGTTGCGAGATTCCCCTGTGGCTAATCGTCATTTGAGTTCTGGACCAGGTGGCCTAAAACTCACACCCAGCATATGTGTGTATGTCCCCAAGATCCCAGGAAGAATATGGAAGAGAAGGGATTGTAGTGTGGCATCCTTGCTTGGGGGTGACTTATCACTTGCCCTCTCACTGTCTCTGTCTTCCTCTTTTTCCCACAAGCGTAGGCACCCTAATGCAAAAACCTCTTTAAAAAAATTCACAGTGGAGGCTGGCTTGGTAGTGCAGCTGTAACATGCTACTCCAGGGAAGCTAGGTCCATATGGAAGATCACAATTTTGGTTCCCTGGTCAACCTGTACACACTGGGCATGAACCTGTTGCCTGGCTGGGAGGATGAGGGCAGAAGGAAGTGGTGCAAGACCGTGTTAAGGATCTCTCTCTCTCTCTCTTTCATATAGGAAATGAATTTAACAAAAAAAATTTTTAAGTAAAATTAAATTTTTAAAAAGGCTACCTTGAGGGGCCAGCAGGTGGTGGGGTGGTTAAGGGCGCGGGACTCCCATATGGCCAATGGTAGTTTGAGTCCCAGGTGGCTTGCTTTCTCACTCTTCCTTTCTCTTTCTCTGTCTCTCTCTGGTCAAAATTAAAAATAATAATAACAAATAAAATAAAATAAATAGTTCTTTTGAAAAAAAGTTACCCTGAGGGTCAGCCAGTAGTGTAGTGATTAAGGCTGCTGGATCCCACAAGGCTGACTGAGCAGTTTGAGTCTGTAACCCAGAAACATGAAAAACACACCAGATACATGTGCATGTGTGCCCAAAATTCAAAGAGGAGAGTGGAGGATAAGGGATTGTGGCCTGGCCATCTTCCTGGGGTGGGGGGTGAGGGCGGGCTTCTCACTTTCTCTCTTTCTGGCCAGCACATGCACACCGTAACAAAAAATTAAAAACAAAACAAAAGAAAACCCTTTCAGATCATAGCCACTTCTTATAGTCCCTCTCTCATACTTTCAATTCCTGTCTCTTACCCCTTCTCTACTTTTTCTGTTCAGTGCTGAAGACATTGTAGTAGCTACATCTGTAAAAATAACTTTTTTTAACCTCCAACAACTTCCTTCCTTTCCCACTTATGCTCATTCTCTAGTTTCAAACTAGACTATTAAGTACAGCCACATTGAGTTCTCAGTAATTACTCCTTTTCATTGACTATTGTATTTTATTCTAAAAAATCTATCCTAATGTCATTATCTCCTATAAAGTTGGAATATTAAAGAACCAATCACACTGCAACTAATTAAAAAAAGTATTGTAGTTAAATTTCTTATGAATTTCAGAATCACATTTATGCTGAGTGCTACATTTAAACAAAGCAAAGGGATGTTTCCATGCTTGAGTGATCCACGTTAATTATGTCAAGGAAAAAAAAAAGTAAAGTATCACGATCTCAGGCTTTTGAGTAATTTGCATACTGGCACATATTATATTCCTTTAACATCCTATTGAAATAATGTCAAGTAGAGGTTAGATTATCTTCCATGTAGCTCTTTTTCACCTCTTCCTGACTCTTGAAAGTTCTCTGCTTGGACAAGTTTTGTCTTGGTTTACCTGTTTCTCCATATCCCTTTCAAATATTTCTCCTCTGTATGCTTCCCTATTTTTTATGTTTTACAAAAAGTCATTTTCTGGGACCAGCAGTTAGCTTAATGGCTATGTCGCTGGACTCCCACGTAGTCGACCGCGGTTCGAGTCCCGGATCCGGCGGCTTAGACTCACGCCGGGCGCGTGTGCGTGCGTGCCCAAGATCCCGAAAGGAGAATGGAGGAGAAGGGATTGCGGCGTGGCCATCCCCCCTGGGGGGTGATTTCCTGCTTTCTATGTCTCTGTCTCTCTCTGTCTGTCTGGCGAGCGCACGCGCCCTATAGCAAAAACCTCTCAAAAAAAAAAAAAAAAAAAAAAAAGTCATTTTCTCATAAGCCATCCTAAATTCTGCATTCCGATCTGTAGTACAGATTGCAGAAGGACCACACATGCTGTTGTTTTAATTTATTGCAATAGCCCAGGCGACTTGAGCAGCGAAGTGGAAAAACTAGTGGAAGTAGCTGGAAGGTGCAGCTGGCACGTTACTTCTTTGCCACAGAGCTGCTAATCTCATATAAGTGGATGAGATGGTTTCATTCAAGTTATGAATTAAATTTAAAATTCAAGAGTAAGTTCTGGTGGCAGTAGTAATGATACTTTGAAGTCCAGGAAATCTTGACATGAGTTTGCTAGAAAAGCAGGGAGGAACAAGGTGAGATTTATATTTTTTCTTTTTTTGTGAGCAGTTTTAGATGTGTAACATCTGCTCTGGTCTAATAATTTTAGATGATGGAGGCCATTTCCAATTCAAAAGGACCATCTATTTAGTGTAAAGAAAAGCAAAGGAGACTTGGAATAAGTCAAAATGCATGAAGTTGAGTCCTATGGTGTGACTTTGGGAAAGTTCCTTATTCTCACTGGGCATGTTTTATTCATTAATAAAATCAAAATAATAGTAATTACACCTACCTTTCCTGTTTAGAATAAGGATCAAACTCAATAGTGGCTATTAAAATATTGCATAAAACCTGCCACACTTAACAAATCTCATTTATTGCTAAGTGAAGGGGAATTTAGTGGAATTGAGGAAAACGTGGTTTAGAGTTTATTGAGTGAGTCTAAGTATTTGGATTAATTTCAGAAGTTGGCAAAGAAATGTAATTTATTCCAATTGATTCATAGATTGCATTTACTCAAGCACAGTATGTAATATTCATCCATTAAGAACGCAATAATATGTGTTTGTCTTTCATGTATTGACATCAAATGCAAAATCGAGGTTTAACTTTAACTTTTAAGGTACAGAAAAACCCCAAACGAGAATGCTATAAAATGAGATAAACATTTATTTTAGCCTTATATAAATGTAAGTAGCTTTATGATCAGTAAAGACTCATTTCTTTATATTTTTTTTCTGTCATACTAAACTTGCAGTTTTTAATCTCAAAGTCCGATATGGCTACTCCAGGTCCAGTTATTATGTAATGATTCTAGCTGACAACAAAGAAAAGAATGGAAGGAGAAGAATACTCCCCAAGGTTTTGTATACTACTCTTGCTTATCTTTCATTGGCAAGAATCTAATTATATAACCTTCATTGAAACAAAGGATAGAAAAAATTCAGTTTGTATTTTGGGCCTCATGTGTCAATAATTTGTTTGTTTACTTATTATTTGTTTGTTTTATTGCTAGAGGGCACATGCCCTGACAGAAAGAGACCACTCCATCATGGAGTGTAGTCACATATAATTCCTTTTTCCTCCATTTTTCCATCCCAGCAGGACTTCAGCATATATCTGGAGCTGCTGGGCATGTTTTCAAGCCACCAGGGCCTGGATTCGAATCACAGTTGGTCATGTGAAATCTGCTTTTGTTAGTACAGTGTACAGTGCTTAACCGGTGTGCTATGGAGCCGGCTAAACTTTTTAGGTTTTAGGATTCTCTTATAAGACCAGAACAAATACAGAGAGGCCAATAATCTTCACAACCATAATTAGAAAAATTCTTCTCATTTAATCACCAGCAAGCAGTAGTATGTGCATTATATCAAAATTATTTTTTAAATTATTAATAGAGTTTTTTTCTTTTCATATAACAAATATTTAGTGGATAAAACCTATGTGCCAGGTCTTTTGTCCAGGACTGCCATCTTCCAGTTACGTACCAAAATGACGAACACAAAGGGAAAGAGGAGAGGCACTCAACATATGTTCTCTAGGCCTTTCAGAAAACATGGAGTGGTTCCTTTGGCAATGTACATGTAAATCTCCAAGAAAGGTGCTATTGTAGACATCAGGGGAATGGGTACTTTTAACAAAGGAATGCCCCACAAATGTCACCACAGCAAAACTGGAAGAGTCTGCAGTGTTACCCAGCATGCTGTTGGCATTGTTGTAAATAAACAAGTTAAAGGCAAGATTCTTGCCAAGGAAATTAATGTGTATATTGAGCATTTTAAGCATTCTAAGGGCAGAGATAGCTTCCTAAAATGTGTGAAGGAAAATGACCAGAACAAGAAGGAAGCCAAAGAGAAAGGTACCTGGGTTCAACTGAAGCTCCAGCCTGCTCCACCCAGAGCAGCACACTTCCTGATAACCAATGGAAAGGAGCCTGAGCTTCTGGAACCTATTCCCTATGAATTCATGGCATGATGGGTATTAGAAATAAACTGAACTATGGTCTATTAAAAAAATACTATGTGTCAGATACGCCATTAAGCCAGAAAAAAGAAAATGAATTCCTTTTTCTTAGAATTTATAATTTATGAAATTAGAATAAAAATAGGAATTTCAAACTGCTAATGTGATAATACTGGAATAAGTGGTTTTGAATTCATGGGGGGAAAAAAGATATTGTATTATTCTCAGGTGCAATCATTATTTGCTGTAGTCACATTAATTGGCATTTCCTAGAAACCTGGAAAGATGAATCTTCCTCTTAAAGTGTTTCATTTACAACAGACTATTTCATGTATTGAAATACTGTAATTGAGAACTGAATGTAAATAATTATCTGATCTATCTTGGAAATATACATTTGGTATATTCAAGCTGAATTAAATAAGATGAAGCAGTAGGTAGTTAGATAAAGACAAATATTATTTATACAATTTTACTTTGATTTGGAAGGATCTCATTATTTAAACATGGTAGTTGGTTCATTTGAGCCAAGTAGATTCTATAGCCAATCTCTCTTTTTTCATGGAATTCTGAATTTGAGGCATGTGGTCACAGTGGGAGGACAGGTTGCTGGGTGTAACTGAATTCTCTTTCTTCTCTCTTTCCTGCTCCAAAACTAACTGTGACTACCGCCACGCCTCTTCTCAAAAGGCAAAAATGTATGGAAAAGAATAGGAGGAAGCAAGACTGGAGGTGTGGTGAGAGGAACAGTTTTTACCCACTTAAAAGGAAGGGAATGAAATAATAGCTCTCTAGAAAAGACCAGGAACATGTTCCCCTCCTTCTCCACCCCTCTCCCCCCTCTCTCCCCCAACCTTGGGACCTGATCTCTGTCTCTCTCTTTCTCCACTCTACTTTTATGCTTGTGAGTAAAAATGGAGGGACTTCCTCAGCTCATCCACATTACGTTTAACTGTAATTTTAAGTCACGATATAAGAATAAAAGGCTACACTTAAAATATTTGGAAACACTAGTGACTTAATAGTGACTTTGACTAGTGACTTTGACTTAATAGTCTTTGCTTCTCTTTTCTTATTGACACTTTTTTTCTGCTCTGATTTCAAACAAAAATTTAAAATATGGTAAGAGGAAAGGGTAGAATACATACTATGTCATATTGAAGATAAAGGAGCTTAATAATGAAGCTTTGGTTCAGCCCAGAAACCTTGGGATCCAGCGCTCACCATTTCTAGACCAAGTTAGAGGTTATTGTGTAATACACTGCTAATTTTTCATGTTCTAAAATATAGTAAGATGTCTGACTTTCTTCATCTTTTCAATCACATTTTGCTACTCAACTCTAGGCTATAGATTTAGATGTGAGTTACAGTATAAAATTTAGCGATATTCTGTACTGATAAAATAAACTGAGTAATTTGGGGAATCTGTGTTATACAAAACAAACAAATAAAAAAAAGAACCACAATGAAAATTCAGAATTGGGAATATCCTTATCTTCTTGACCTTCCTGAATCCCGAAATCTAGTCTGAACACATGCATATGTCGTTATTGCTTACAAATGTATTTATACTTCTAATATTTTTATGTTCTTGTATAAAATATTTATAACTTGTCTAATACTGGATTTTCTTCCATTGGGTACTCAATAAATATTTTGACCCTGAATTCCTCAATGACAAAACCTGTTAAAACACAGTAAAGGAAAGGACCACCTGGGGTTTTTCTGGACTGAGCTATTCTTTCCCAATAAATGAATGTCTTCCAAAAAGGTATTTATAGTCCTTAGTTATAAAAGTAATGGTACTAGAAATAGTGTTTTGACATCTGTTATTTTGATCCAATCTAGACTATGATACCTTAGCCATAGTTGTTTTTCCCACATGCTGGGAAATTGAGAACCTAGCCTAGTAGGGTTCCAAACGTTCAAAGGTAATTGTTTATTAAAAAGATAACAAGCAGCTTGAGACAGATCTTCAGTCTTACTTCAGAATAAGGGACTGGTCATAACATGATTTCAACATTTCTCAACAGTGGACCGAAATTTTGATTTGTTTCTGGCAATAGCTTGAATTCTTTCCACACAGCTGGTTTCTCTCTTTGTGTGGTGTAGTAGCAAGAAGTGTGCCACAAGAAGTCAAAGGGGTTGGGAAATGGAACCGTACATGAGATGGCCCATCACAAGAAAAACTAAGAGAACACCCCAAACAGAAGAACAGCAAAGCCAGCATTTCCTATTAAAGCCACAGAAGACTGGAATCCATGGTTTTAGAGTTGGAAGGGAGTCTATGCAAAGGGTTGTTGTTTCCCCAGTGTTAATGAACTGATAAAAATGCGTGGTCACTAAGCTCAGGGGAGGCTGCAGTGCTTTCTGACAATTCCATGTTATTTAGCTCTTCGATTCTCAGCAAAGAGACTTTCCAGTCTGTTTGCATGTGCTTCTCTGAACTCCCTCCTACATTTTTAGCTGTAGCATCTGACCCAACTCCGACTCCAAAAATAATTTGGTAGCCATCACAGACGGGGATGATCTCACCTTCCCACCACAAACTGTGCTCTTGTTCTGCATGTACAGCCCGTCCTTGTTCCTTCTTACCCATTTCCAATCAAAGGTGGACTCTCCTTTGATTAAAGACCAGTCTTTTTGGTGAGGTGTAGATTTCACTTCTATCAACTTTCTCCAGAACATGGTGTGGTTGATTCTTTCACTCATCAGTATCTATTGATCCTTCATTTAATATTTAAATGAGCTTTTTATTTCTTATTGTAAAAATAACCCCATACCCCTCCCCCTTCTAATACAACTACTGGCAATTTCAACTTATATTTTTGAGCACTAGCATACAGCAGATACATTTCAAGAACTTCCTTTTATCTAACTTGTTCAGAGGGAACTAGGAGGCCATAGCCAGAAACTTGCCTACTTTGGGAGCTTTCACTTTACTCCTGCTGGTGAAAGTGGAGCCAGCAGAGAGCTGGTCCCCTCAGGAATCTCACTTTCACTGATAGTCCAGGAAACAATAAGTGATGACTCCAACAGGGTCCTGGAAATGGAGAAGTCACTGGAGTAGATATATTATTACTAGATATCATCAAAGAGGAGTTACCAATTGATTGGATGTGGAGAAATGACAAAGATGACATCCAGGCCCCTGATTAGGAATGACAGTGTTCATTCACAGGTCACAAACACAGAGGAGGAGCTGTCTTAAGGGGAAGGGTGAAGAGTTCATTTTTGGACATGTTGGGCTTGGACTATCTCAGGTCGGGTGGCTCACAGATAAGCCAATAAGGATTTGCAAAATGAGCACACATGGAACTTACCAGTTTCAGGTTTGAAGTTGGTACTTTAGAGTATCAGTTCTTTGAGACCTCCATAAATTGCCACACCCAGAGTGGGATATAGGCCGTGGTAGCATGTAGTGTAGTTCACCCATGGTGGCTGTTCAACTGCAGCAGGGATTTTCTCTCCAACGTCTGGGGAAGCCCAGAGCATAGGCTCAAATGATGCTCAGCTTTCTTCCTGCACAGTATCAGAGCATTACTAGATTTTTGCATTTTTCTTAATTACCAGAGGATGTGGGTGCTTGCCCAAGACAAAGAGAGAGAGAAAGAACGAGAATGCTCACCTCCAACAGTCACACCACAATCCCTTTTCCTCCATTTCTCCATCCAGTTGGGATTTTGGACACATATCCAGCATATTTTTTTTTTTTTGGAGAGGTTTTTGCTATAGGGCGCGTGCGCTCGCCAGACAGACAGAGAGAGACAGAGAGATAGAAAGCAGGAAATCACCCCCCAGGGGGGATGGCCACGCCGCAATCCCTTCTCCTCCATTCTCCTCTCGGGATCTTGGGCACGCACGCACACGCGCCCGGCGTGAGTTTAAGCCGCCGGGTCCGGGACTCGAACCGCGGTCGACTACGTGGGAGTCCAGCGACATAGCCATTACGCTAACTGCTGGTCCCTCCAGCATATTTTTCAAGCTACCTGGGCTGGGATTTGAACTGTAGTCAATTATGTAGGATCCAGGTCCCTTAAAGACGAGGTTGTAGGGCCAGCCTTTTTAAAAATAAATATTATTGCTCAAAAATTCTTAATATTAATTGATTTTATTTTCATAGCAGATTCTGTTATATAAAGAACTCTGTTCTAACATTATCATAAATAAAAATATGAATGTAGGGGCTGGCAGGTGGCATGGTGGATAAAGGCTGGACTCCCACTGGACTCCCACATAGTTGACAATGGTTCGAGTTCCAGACCTGGCAGCTTTCTCTCTCTCTCTCTCTCTCTCTCTCTCTCTCTCTCTCTCTCTCTCTCATTCTGTACCTCTCTGGTCAAATTAAAAAATAAATAAGTAAATTTTAAAAAATAAAATAGAGAAAATAATTTTTCTAAAAATATGCATGTAAAGCAGAGTGTTCTGTTTTTGCTACTCATTCTAGAACTTTATGAACTGGCTAAGTCCAGATAGGTTACTATAATGGGTTGAGAATATGTATGAATAGTCATTATCATTAATATTTTTGAGAAACTGCCAAAAAATGTAGCACTTTACATTTACTATTAGTAATTTTTATAGTAACCTTACATTATTGGTATTTTCATTCTCATCTCAGACAAAAGATTAAAGCTGTGAGAAGCTGGATAATTCATTCAAGGTCATGCATTTGGTAGCATTAGTTGCCAAAAGTCAGTCTATGACTGCGTAGGTTGCTGATTCTGAACCCTCAATGTACATTAGAATCACGTGGGATGCCTTAGCATTTCTAGTGCTTGGGCTGCACCTTAGACAGAGCATGTCAGAGTCTTGGGGTACAGAGATACAATTTTAGAGGTCCTAAGTGATGCAGTGTACAACCAAAGTTAAAAAAATACTAGCTTTCCTCTAAAACTTTAGAGTTTTTCACACTTTGCCACCTCCAAAAAAAAATAGTCTTGTGATACCAGCCAGACCATTATTCAAACATGATAAACATATTAATAAATGTCTTTTTAGACAGAAAAGCATTATCTCCATGTGACTTCCAAGTCATCAAAGAAGTATTTTCACTCAGCAATAGGGCTTCAGGCTTTTATTTGCTCTGCTTGTTACAGGTTGAAAGCAATTTTACGTTTGCATTAATATTATACTTGGTTTTGAGTGACCATATATAGTACTTGCGAGCCAGAAAAGGCAGTCAGATTGTACGGAGGGGTACAAACCCACTGACGAATGGTTTTCTCTACAAATACAGAACACAATTGCAAATCCAATTCCTAGAGGCATCTTAGAGCCTATAACACATTTTGAAGTTTCTAAATTGTTAGTAAAGATTTAGTTGAACTTCTGACCTTATTTAACAAGTGACTTAATTATATTTCCATTCAAACAAAATTGTTAATTTTCTGAGTCTGGAAATAACAGTATATAATGAAGCATCTGCTCTGTATGTTGTACAAATGTTTGGCTTTCCAAAGGACACATCTCAAAATATCCGATTTCCTTGTGTGTGTGACAAACTTTTCAAGGTCTTCAAATTAGGAGCATATTTTTGACATCTGTGGAACAGATTTCTATCTTTGCTGACATCTATCTAGCATTTTTCTTTTTCCTTTAAAAATATTATTTTACTAGAACTTCTTTATTGTAATAGAGAACTATAAAAATATGGCAAATGAGTCATTTTTGAGATATTCATATGTAGCGACTGTTTTTATTATTCTTTCACTCATTAATTAATTTGCATTATATGTAACTTAATCTTGCCAGTTTCTTCTATTTAGAATCATTCTTGTGACAGAGATTTTGATTATGCAGAAAATTACCTGCTTCCCAATTTTCAAGAAAGAGGTCGGAGAGATAATAGGATGTTTCCTAAGCCTAACTTTGTGCCATAACTTTCAAGCAAGTATGGCAACTTGTGTTCAATGGTGAATCAAGAGTATTAAAGACAGAACTAAAGCCCATCATGTCTCTTCTATTGATATTTTCCATTTAATCTAAGGAGAAGAATGCACGAGTTAAGAACTTGGATCTATGAGACATCTTCATCTGCTGTCCACAGGTGGCATTGCTGTCAAGAGTAGCATGTCGTAGGGGCTGTGGAGTAAATGGGGCTTAGATAAGCTGACATTAACAAAAAACTTCTAATTGAATTCCTAATACCATGAAAGTTGTCGTTTATGAAATTATAAACCTTGTTTTCATAGCACCTGTTAGTTTTAGTGATTCCTTTTCTTTTATTGGGGCTGAGGTGCTCTATCCAGGTACACTTCCTGTGTGTTGATGGAGTTAACATAAACAAAAACATACCTGGAAATGGCACATTTCTCATTTTAGTTGGTAATATTTTGAATAGTAGGGATTTAGCATTTAATAAAAATTTTGTTCATTTTTTATAACATCTGTGTATTTACCATCCATATACAATTTATTTCAAAAGAATCTGATGTGGCTTAAAAGGATATGGTACAACCATATGAAAGTATTACTAGCAAAGTCAGCAGGTGATAGTTAAGGCACTGGATTTTATATGTTAGGTCGTGGTTTGAGTCCCAAACTTTGTGGCTAACTTTCTCATTTCTGTCTCCTTCTCTCTCAGGGAGCACACATGCCCTATAGAAAATTACAACAACAACAACAATAATAATACAATTAAATAAATCATTCTTTTTAAAAAAGTAATATTAGTAAAATCAGTGTCCTTTACAGCACAAGGCAAAATATAGTAGAAAGAGCACACTCTTCTTAATTTGATAGTGGAGTAACTTCAGACAAGTTATTTAACCTCTCGGAGCTTCATTCCCTCCTTTGTAAAATATTTTCATTGGTAGCAAACCAAATTGATGTTTAAGGCAGAATAGGTATTTAGTAAGTTAATTCCTCACCCACCTTTAAGATGCAGCCACATATTTTCAGACATACTTGTTTTGCCAAGTAAAATCTCAATTTATGTATTTGTCTACGCTTTCTTCTTATTTTTAACAGTTATCATCTATGAGCAGTTACTATATGTAGGATATGTATTATGGGTGTGCAAAGTCCTTTATTTATCCATTATCTTATTTTTTCCTCATTATAATTTATTTTTAGTCCCTAGGAACTGCCAAGTTATAAATAGTATATATATGCAATAGTATTGTAGCCCTTAAAGAACTGCCTCTGACACCAGTCTGGTGATGCAGAGTTTGCTCTCATCACATCATTCGTAAGTAAGAAGTTACTGGTGTGTCTGGAATTATATTGTACATGTCTTTTACATGTTTTATTCCATGTAAACAGCAAGACATATTCATTTCAATATATTTATTATATCCAAATCAATATGAGAATGAATGAAATTACAATAGTCCCCTTCTCTGCATTTTCTTTTTCTGTAATTACAGTTCTTCATGTTCAACCTCACTTTAAAAATATCAAATAGAAAAATTCTAGAAATAAATGATTCAAGAATTTTCAGTTGTGCACCTTTCTGAGTAGTGTGATGAAGTTTTATCTCTTCTATTCCGTGAATCATCCTTTGGTCTGGTGTATCCATGCCGTGTATGGATACCTGTCAGTCACTTGGTTGCCATCTCAGTTAACTGATTTTAAAATCAGTATAGATAAGATTTGGTTACTATCTTCAGTTCCAGGCATCTACTGGGGATCTTGGAATATATCCCCTTCATATAAGAGCAAAATATTGGATTTAAATAATTCCAGTAAGGGGACCAGCCAATGGTGTAATGGTTGCTGGATTCTCTCACAGTCGATCACAGTTTGAATCCTGAGCCTGGCGGCTTAAAACTCCTGCCAGGCACATGTGCATGTGTGCTCAAAATCCTAAGAGGAGAATGGAGGAGAAGGGATTGTGCTGTGGCCATCCCCATTGGGGGGTGGTTTCTCGCTTTCTGTCTCTCTGTCTCTCCAGCGAGCACATGTACCCTATAGCAAAAATCTCTCTAAAAAATAAAATAAAATGATAATAACTCCAGGAGGAATTGCTCCATATAGCAGAATTATTTTAGCTTGTCTAAGATTGTTATTGCTATAACTGCAAATAAGTTTTGCTATCTACATAAATACTTCAATTGAAGTATATAGATACTGATACTCTTTGAATTTCTATATAGTCTACTGAAATGCTTTATTTTAATATTATGTTTTTAACTTTTCTAGCAAAAGCAAACTTCTCTATATGCCATAGTTTTTTTTTTAATGTTATGTATTTCTTGATAAAACTTTTTTCCTTTTTGAATATTTGAATGTTGGGACTAAGGTAAACATAATATTATGTATTTTTTCTTAGAATTCTAGAAAAAGCTGCCAAGCAAAAAGCAATAAATAATTATATTTCACACTCTAAGAAATTCTTCACCGTAATAACATATTATTTTTTCAAAGTATTATTGAGGAATCATTAAGGTTTTAAAAGTAGTAAGACTTCTCTAATAAATCTAATAGAAATAGGAACTATAGATAAGCAACATTAAAAGCAAAAAATTTTTCTTAAAATTTATAAGATCACAATATATACACACTATATAACACATCAGAAAATAAATAAAATCAATAATTTTCAGAGAAAACAAATTACAAGAAAGAAGTGAATAAACTTTGGACTGTATAATTAGACTATTTATGGTATAGAGTTTTAGAACTAGGTAAGTCTTTGAAGACAGTACAATAAAAATCTCATAATTAAAAAAAAAGAATTGTTTATTTAATTTATTTTTTATTATCATTACTATGTTTAATTTATCCAGAGAAAGAGAAGGAGACAGAGAGAGAGGGAAAGTGAGAAAGCAAGCCACCAGGTCCGGAACTCGAACTGTAGTTGGCTATGTGGGAATCTAGCACCTTAACCACTTTGCTACCTCCTGGCCCTCAAAATCTAATAATTTATAAGTGAGAATTTTAAGTTCTGAAGTTTCTGTGGCAAAATGTAACCTCTTACTCCAAAGCAAATGCTTTGGAAATGACGAGGTCTTGGATATTTGCATCTCTTTATTTTCAATCTTTCTGTATTATTGGGTTTGAACTATGTACCTTATAAATTACAAGTTCTATAATTAGATGTTTTAAAATCCAATATGAAAGTTTTTAACTTTTAACCTGTGAATTTAAAGCATTCTCATTTATTGTGATTTCTGACATGTTTGGAATTACTTTTGCTTTCTTCTTTTTTTTTCTTACTATATATCACATATTCATTTTTTTAAACCTTCTAAAATTTTACCAGAGGGAATGTGTACTCAACAGAGAGATACAGAGAGGGAGAGAGAGAAAGCACCTCCGTGAGACATGATCACGTCACAATCCCTTCTCCTCCATTCCTCTTCCCTTGTGGGATTTTGGTCACGTAGACACATGCACCTCAGCATGCTGGGTCACAGGCTCAAACTCACACAGTCAATTATGTGGGGTCTAGCTGCCTTAACCACCAGGCCATGGGCTCGCCCTGTTGTGTTTCCCATTTTGTTTTCCCTTTGCCTGTTCCCTTTAATTGTAATGATAGGTTTTTCTTAGTTCTGTTTTACCTGTTATTTTGTAATTATATTGTTTCTACTTTTTTGTGGCTACCTTAACATTGACATAACTATTCAAACATACTTTTTCTCTTCTAGAGTTAGTAATATTCCTGAGAACAACAAAAAAATCTTAGCATAATTCTATTTTTCTCCCAATTCCTTGCAACTTTCACACCTCTTATCCTATTTTTTAATTCTTACTATATCATTTTGAATGATATAATCAGGTGGTTATGTTTTAAAATTATATATATGTGTTTATTATATATGTGCCTATATTATTTTATTTAAACTTAACACGCTTTTTCTCTTTCTTTACAACCATCACTTCTTTTATCTCACTTCCGTTTTCTAGAGTTCTTTTTTTTTTAAGAATTATTTTTATTTAAAATTATTTATTTATTTATTTGACCAGAGAGGGACAGAGTGTGTGTGAGAGAGAGAGGGAAAGTGAGAAGCAAGCCGCCAGGTCTGGGACTTGAACCATGGTTGGCCATGTGGGAGTCTAGCACCCTTAACCACCAAGCCACCTGCCAGCCCCTAGAGTTCTTATTATTAATGACTTACATTATCTACAAATCCTTCCAGAGAAAATCTTGAGGTAACACACTTTAAAGGTCCTTTTAATTCTAAAAATATCTGTATTTCTTCCTCTCACTTGAGTAATAGTTTGTTTTGGTTGGCATAGAATTCTATCTTAAAGGTTATTTTCTCATAGAATGTTGAGAGTATTATTTCATACCTACTTATATCCTGGGTGGCTCACAGGGAATCTGATGTCAGTCTGATTCTTACTTCTTTGTAACTAATTTTTCACTTTGTTTTTCTTTAAACTTTTACAGCTTTTAAATTTTTCTCTTTATTCTCAATGTCACAAATTTTATCATAATGCATTTTGGTGTTTGTATCTGTAGATTGTGTGTCCTTTCCTTCATCGTTATCCTATAACCATGAGAAATTTTAAAGTTCTAAGAATTTTTCCCATGTACCTTTTTGGTTTTTTTTAATAAGATTTTTTTTTTTTGGCAGAGGGCTCCTGTGCTCACTGGAGAGAGCAAGAGAGAGCGAGCAAAGACAGGGAAAGTGAGAAGTAACCCCCAAGGGCCAATGACCACACAGCAATCCCTTTTCCTCCCAGGATTTGGGGCACACACACACATGTGTGCATGATTCTCAAGCCACTGGTCTGTTGACTCAGAATGTAGTTGACCATATATGAGTCCAGCGCCGTGATCACCACACCACCTGCTGGCCCCGCTTTTAGATGCTGTCTTTCCCCCAGTTTTCTAAATTTCTTCCTTTTGTAAGTACTTTTAAATTGATATTAGAACTTCTCTTCAACCCCCTTCCTACCATCCATGTCTTTGTCTCTGCTCCCAGTACCTAGCTTTGCAACATGGTGTCTGTATTCAATCTGCTCTTGGTATTTTGGGATTCCTCATAGTCTCTAGTCCATCATGGAAAAAAAAAAAAGGAAAGAAAAACTTTTTTCTTTTCCCAGTTATTTTAAGAAATCTCTTCAATTATCTCTGAGAGTGATTTAGTGCAAAAGGTGTGTGTGAGGGCGATAAATAAGAACAGTGCTCAGTTTGCCAACTGAAATAACTTTCACATTTTGTAATATTTGTCAGTAACATTCATTAGCTGTGACACCGAGGAGACCAGACTGGGGTTTGGCAAAGCAGGTACAGAGAAATAGATGATGAACTTGAAGTGCTCAGGGGTTTTATGTTTGGAATGATAAATTGAGAGGACTCAGAAAGATAGGAGTTAAAAGTAGACACAGGGGAGACCTGCAGTTAGCGTAATGGCTATGCCGCTGAACTCCCATGTAGTCAACTGCGGTTCGAGTCCTGGACCCGGTGGCTTATACTCATGCCAGGCATGTGTGTGAGCGTGCCCAAGGTCCCGAGAGGAAAATGGAGGGATTGCGGTGTGGCCATCCCCCCTGGGGGGTGATTTCTCTCTTTCTGTCTCTCTGTCACTCTCTGTCTCTCTGGCGAGCATATGTGCCCCATAGCAAAAACAAACAAACAAACAAACAAAAAAACCTCACCAAACCAAAAAAAAAAAAAAAAAAAAGAGCAGACACAGGGAAGCTGAAGAAGGAAGAAGCTGTAAGAGGAGATAATGCACCCAGCAATGACAAGAGCTGAACAGGCGTCAAGATATAATTATATTATTGAATTAAGGCATTTAAGGTAATAAAACAGTTTTTCTTTTAGTTATCATTACTAATAACAATATACTCTAATGAGATTGATGGTTTTAAAATGAACATTTTTGTAATTGATTTGTGAACAGGAACAATTTCATTTAAAAGTAAGAAAAAAATAAAGATAATTTTTGATAATTTGGGTTTTTAAATGAAAAGTTAATGAACTGATATATCCATTGTATTTTCTTTCAAATATTTAAATAAATTTGTTATAATTAAAAATATTAGGGAACCAGCAGTTAGCGTAATGGCTATGTCGCTGGACTCCCACGTAGTCGACCGCGGTTCGAGTCCCGGACCCGGCGGCTTAAACTCACGCCGGGCGCGTGTGCGTGCGTGCCCAAGATCCCGAGAGGAGAATGGAGGAGAAGGGATTGCGGCGTGACCATCCCCCCTGGGGGGTGATTTCTCGCTTTCTGTCTCTATGTCTCTCTCTGTCTGTCTGGCGAGCGCACGCGCCCTATAGCGAAAAAACTCTCCAAAAAAAAAAAAATATATATATATATATATTAAACAATTAAATTTTTAAAAAAATTTAGTTAAAATAAAGAAAGGTTTTTTTGCACTTACTGATGTGGGATTTAACTTTTGTGGAATGATGTGATATTTGTGAAAAATAATAACTTCACTTGGAAAATTGCTATTTATAAAAGTTGTATTTTAAAAGGAATACATTTAAATAAATAAGATAATATATTTGCATTATTACAACTTAGCAAATAGAATATATCCATAGAAAATCCTTGTGTGTTTCCTGTCAAGTGTTTGATTTCATACCGACTCTTCATATGATAATGAAGCAAAATGTAACCCCCTTTGCCTATGTCTCAAGATCGTAGATTTTTGAAATATTCTTTTTTTTTTTTTTTGGAGAGGTTTTTGCTATAGGGCGCGTGCGCTCGCCAGACAGACAGAGAGAGACAGAGAGATAGAAAGCGAGAAATCACCCCCCAGGGGGGATGGCCACGCCGCAATCCCTTCTCCTCAATTCTCCTCTCGGGATCTTGGGCACGCACGCACACGAGCCCGGCGTGAGTTTAAGCCACCGGGTCAGGGACTCGAACCGCGGTCGACTATGTGGGAGTCCAGCGACATAGCCATTACGCTAACTGCCGGTCCCGAAATATTCTTTATTTAAGGTTAATTCTGTGACTGTAGACCTCCATAGACCATGTATACACATTCCTTATGTTTAGACAACTTACTTCCATGCTTAGAGATTTTCAGGACATATACGAATCTTCATCTGGCCTCAGGAGATGCTCTCGTCTATAGAAATAGATTTTTCTAGGCTGGCACATACCTGGTGGCTGGGAGGGGTGGCACTCACATGGCAGACCTTGTGGTTTGAATTCTGGTCCCTGTGACTTACAAAACACACTGAGTGCATGATTAAAATCCTGACAGGATAAAGAAATGGAGAAGGGATTGCAGCATAGCCAAGCTCATTGTGGAGTGCTTTCTCCTTCTCCCTCCCTCTCTGCCCTCTGGCAAAATAAAAACAAACAAAAGACATAAAAAGAAATAAGCCTTACTTCTCAATTTGCAATATATTCTTCCCCATAATCTGTGGCCATATTAATTGTCCAAAGAAAGATGAATTCGTGAAGTAAATGTCAGTACCTCAAAATTATAGGATCAGCAGGTGGCGAGGTGGTTAAGGGACTGAAGTTTAAAAACGCTTTACTAGCACATGTAATTGAGATTAGACAAATTGATGGGAAGAAATGAAATGTGAATGAAAAATTGTTATTAGAATTCAAACACAGAATGGAAGAATTGTCTTTGAGATTCACATAGAAACATGGAATAGAGATTAGGAATGAGTAAAGTACTCGGCCTGCAGATATTTTACCTTAACTTGGTGGGGGGCGGGGGGGAACCTGATTTTCTAGTATAGAAGGAATCACGATCGGTTACAGCTACGACATCATAGCTCAGACAGGAGTGAAGGTAAAAGAAAAAGCAGTCAAGAAACTCATGACTTGGGGCCAACTGGTGATGTGGTGGTTAAGATGCTGGAATCTGACCTGGTCAATCCCAGTTTGAAACCTGGACCTAGTAGCTTGCTTTCTCATTTTCTCTCTGGTCAATAGAGAATTATTTATTAATTCTATTTAATAATATTATTTTAAATAATAATTACAATAAGTAAAATTAAATAATTCTTTTTAAAAAACCTCATGACTTCATCATACTGAAAATTGTCATCTTTGTAAGCATAAACTTAAATACTAAGTAAGTTTAGCATGAAATTTAAATGAAATAAGGAACCATATGCTGAAAAATGGTGGCGTCATTTTGGGTACTACTTGTAGTAAAGATGTTAGTAGTCATAACTGGCTGAACACTTGCTATTACACCTGACACAGGGCTCCTTAGCCTTTGTACATTATCTCTCATCATTGAAACAACTGGTAAGACAAGCAGTTGAACCAGGGATTGAACATAGGCCACCCATGTAGTCCTGGGCTCTAAGTGTGACATCTTTCTTTTTTTTCTTTTTGAGAGATTTTTGCTATAGGCACATGAACTTGCTGGAGAGAGAGAAACAGAGAGACAGAAAGCGAGAAACTACCCCCTAGGGGGAATGGTCTTGCCACAATCCCTTCTCCTACATTCTCTCCTTAGGGTTTTGGGCAAACATGCACATGCACCTGACATGAATTTCAAGCCGCCGGGTCTGGGACTCGAACCACAGTTGATCATGTGGGAGTCCAGTGTAATAACCATTTTGCCATCTGCTGGTCCCCTAGTGTGACATCTTAAAAGCTGCACCACTGTGACAGGGCTGGTCAGGTTCTTTTTACATGATTAAAAGAACTGGAAGGTTATGTTAACAGTTGTTAACCTGGTGCATAAACACATACTATGAATAATTTGGGCTGAAATATAAAAATCATAATAAGATATTCTACTTGAGCAGTAGATTGGGATAGAGGTAGGATGGTGAAGATTGCATTCTTATTTGTAGGATGGTGAAGATTGCATTCTTATTTGTTTTCAGGTTTTCATCTTTATTTATTTAATTTTTTGGTTACCTTTGGTTAGCTACCTTTGATTTGATGCTTTCAATATTTGGAAACAGCAAAATTGAAACTGATGAAAGAAGAAATTAGTTCTTTATCTGGGTCTTGTTTACAAAGAATTGCATTTCAACGAGATTTTACAAAGAAATTATACCAATATGAAAATAAATAGTAACTTCTGTCAAAATGGAGCTGCTGATCTTTTGCAGACAAGTCAAAACTGGTGGTTGGCACATTCCAATTAAATTGTGTAAAGAAAAATATCTGTGAAATTATAGCCATGCACTACAAGCGCCTCGATTAGCTTTTCAAAATGATTTGATTAAGACATACATTGCAATGTAATAATAAAGAAGTGATATATTAAGTTCTTTAATATACATACGTTATTTTTTAGGAAGCTATTAGCCAAACCTCATTTTATACATTGCTGTTATACCTTGACTATCATGCACATATAAAAGCAAAGCAATTTTTTCTTTTGAGAGGCTATTGCATTTTCAAATGTAATCTTAACATCAATGCAGATAAAACAACAAAGAATTCTTGATTATAAAGTAAGGATAAAGAATGTAGCCAAAATACTTATGCAGAATGTCTATAACACAAACTGAAGAAAGGACCATTTCTATTACTGTATTTCAAGAAAAAAATTCAAGTAAAGCAGTAATTTTAATCTCCCTTGAGTTTATGGCTCTATTCAGGTCTCCTAATAAGAAAATTGAATGCACAAATAAAATTAGAACTTCTATTTTTCTATGACAGATATTGTATACAACATAAAGATTACTCTGTCACTAAAGAGAGACAGATATTTGAATAAAAACAATGAGTCAGAGATTAGCGATCTTTGGAAGGACGCGTTGATGTCCCCTCCAGGTTCAATGTGAATCTTCTTTTGTTTCCACAGAGTATCTGTACAACCACTACTGCATTTTTGCACTTTTTCTTCTTGGCTTCCTTCTGTTGGGTTTTGACTGAGGCGTGGCAGTCATACATGGCTGTAACTGGAAAAATTCGAACACGGCTTATAAGGAAACGTTTTTTGTGCCTTGGATGGGGTAAGCATATGAATACGCCTTTCCATGCTATCGTTAAAATGGCTTTGAACACATATTGAAGCAGTTGAGAGTGACTGTCTCCAGGCTACCTTGTGTCTAATTTGATATAGGAGAGTGGTAATATATGAAGTGGTCATTTTTGAACATGCCTTGGTCATTTGGAGTTTATAAAGGAGTTACTGCCCAAGTACCCAAGCAGTTATCAATCAGCAGTGCTTACATCAGTGCAGTGAGACCTGGGTTAACTGCAGCAGAGTAATAAAGTGCTCTTTCTTAATATTTTCTGAAACTGCAAACTGTGTTAAAATGTTCAGTGCCTAAGGCATGATGGTTCATATGATAGTTCTGGGCTATGTACTGCCCCAGAAAACTTGGGATTCAGTCTGAAAAATCTCAAAACAATAGAGGAATAAACCATTCATGTCACAGGAAAAAAGCCATTCAGAAAAGGAATGAAACCTCTCAATTAGTCAGTGGCATCCTTAAGAGTAGAAACTGAACTGCTGAACTGAATTAATGAATTATTTGCCAATCTTTATTGGGAAAAGTTTCTTTCAAATTGCTTCATGACATGGATTTATATCTCAAAGATCTATATATTTCATAGATCTGATTCTATGATAGCCTAGTGAATGTAAAAACCTACTTTTAGAAAAAGTCCAGAATTTTTTTAGGTTTTCTTTTGAGTTTTAAAGGATTTTAAAGAACACTACAAAACTGGCAAAATTGAGACCAAATATACAATAACTTCTTACTGCACCAGAACCTTAGAGAATTACAAATAAATGGGCTTATTACAATACTAGAATTATTCATGCTGGAAAATAGGAGCAATGGCACTTAGAGATTATCCATCAGGTTTCAACAGGGTCTGTCATCTCTGATACACTAGGACTTTGCACAGGCAAATGGGAAAGTACATAATAAGTTGAAGAGTGTGTTCTACACGGACTTTTATAAATATTTTTGTGTAAATTTCATGACAAAGATATTCTAAAGTTGAACTAGTATTGAATCAGAAGATACTTTTTACAAGTCTGTATCATAGGTCCAAGATTTACAGAATACTAGTAAAAGAAAACTTTTCATGATGAATAATAAAGAATGGTGATTTGCAAGATTGGTTAACTACCACATTTAACATTGGTATTAGAGGGAAGAGGGCACACAGCTAGTGAATGTAGCTAGCTCTACATTTACCACTATTATCAGACTACACTGGGTAGCAAAACACTAAGCTTGTGGTGCTAGACCATCAGAAGGTCTGTGAGTGGTAGAATAGTGGCATATGAGTTTCATTATGAGCAAGTGCAAAATAATGAATTTAGAAAAGAATTAAATCCAAATTGCATGAATTTCCTTTAAAACTCAAAGGAAAACATAAAAAAATTCTGGACTTTTCCCTAAAAGTAGGTTTTTAAATGAACTAGGCTATCATAGAATCAGCCCTATGAAATTAAGACTGACCTAGGAGAGAAATTTTGAATTTCTCCTCATGAATTTGGTCCAATCAACAAAGTCAGCAAATGACTTGCATAAAACAGGAGAAAGAGGAAGCAAAGGAAGAGAAGGGGTAGGATACTATATATGTAGTTATATATACATATACATATATATGTGTGTATATATATATATATATGTATATATTTGCATATATATAGTCACTAATAGTTGGTCAAAATATGGTGTGCTACTCTGAGATGCTGTCCATAATCATTAAAACTCATGAAGGCATTGATGTCATTAGCAAGGATCACAGAATAAGGAGAATAGCAGGAAGGATGAGCAATGATAGGGAGAAAGGAGATAAAAAGAATGGATGCAAGATGAGTAGATAATGAATTTTTAAACTTATGAAGACAACAAATATCTTCCTAAAAGAAAGCATGATCAAAATTTTAACAAACTTTAAACAGCATAAATCAGACTAAGTGCTCTTTACCAAAACATGGAGAGGTTACATTAAAATGAATTCACATAAACAAGATGTTAGGTCAGAATTGGTGCAGTCAGATATGTAATTAAATTCCCTGTTCCTACATTCTTGTTGTTATATTGGGTCATCAAGAAAATCATGATGCATTTTTGCATAGAAAAACACATCATGACTTTCCCCATGACCTAATCAATAATTTGTAAAGCGCTAACTGATAAGATTTATTTTTTCTTTCTGATTGTAAGTACAACCTGATGTGAATCAATATGTGGCCCACTGAGTGTTCTACTTTTTTTACATTCTGTCACACCAGCACATTCAGTTTTTGCCTTTCTGATTTATAACCATAAATTTCCTTCATAACAGTGTAAACCCTAGGGGGAAAAAATAACTTGAAATATGTACTAAATCTCTGTTATTACTTCTCTTTAAACCTATGTCAATGTGTGGTAACCTAGCAACATCAGAGAAGTGCACTAGGTTAAAATCCCAGCTGTCACTCTCATATTTTTGTACTTGAAAGAAATTGTGTAATGGAAACATAACTTTGTGAAGTGATTCACCCAAAGGTGGCTGCTCTGATTTTGGTATCTGGAGTTTGTCCTGACTTTTCTTGGGCCTGTGCGGACAGCAGTTATAGCTGAAGATGAAGTGTGGCATTGCTTTTCTTCCAGGTTTACCAGCATTAGTAGTGGCCACATCGGTAGGCTTCACCAGGACGAAGGGATATGGCACTGATCACTAGTAAGTCCATCCACAGTGATAAATCATGTTTGTAAGAAAATTGCCAAATGAGCCTCATTGGCCTTGGTTGGCTCATGAACTGCAGATGTCCTACTATTTTTTATGGAGTCATTAACAATGGTAGAAAGCACATTCTTGAGGACCAATGTAAGATAGTCTAAATGCATAAAACTTAAACGATAAATACTGTGGCGTTGTTCTGAATCCTTGTTTCAGTCTCCCACTTCTTAATAAGATCAATGTATCTGGCTTTTCAAATATTTCAGTATTCATTGTGCATATTCAAACTCAAGTACTTTTTTTAAAAGAGTTGGTTAAATCCTGACCTACTAATCTTTTAAAATGTGTCTGTCTGATCTTGTAATTTCATTGATGATAATATAGATTGTTACTAACCAAGTTTCGTTGTGTTAGTACAAATTCTTTTGCTGTGTTAGGGTAATGCACACTTAAAGTTGTTGATCAGGGGAATCAGTAGAGTGTACATTAGAAAATGCCTGGACAATGGAAGCAATTAGAAGGGAGAAAAGTGGGTACAGTATCAGCCCATCTTCTAGCTGTAATGCTGATATGTTCTGTGAGAGAATTTGCAGTAAGGTTTATATTTAATACCACACAGTGAAAACAATGCAAATTCATATTTTACTTCATTTGTTTTCAAGTTGAGAAGGCAATTGAGAAATGGACAAAGAGATGTGCTTCTTATCAAAGGCAAATGTTTCAAAGCGTAATGTTCTGTTTAATTGTCTTCAGATTTGGGGTAGGACTCACTACTAATGATGCCGTCTGACAGGCTCATCCAAACTGAGAGTGTACCAAGATACAGCGCTTCAACTGCTCATTCAAGAGAAATTTCCAGAGAGCTTAAAAGACTCATGCTGTCAGAACACTTGTTTGTCTTATGTGATCTGTATTATTGAAGAAAGGTCCGATAGTCTGTACAGCAGAGTGCCCTTTCCTACAGCACTGTTACCTGGTAGCGATTATTGGGTTGTCGGAAAAGTCGTGATGCATTTTTTTTTTATAGAAAAATACATCATGACTTTTCCGATGACCCAGTACTTTTTATAGTAGTACAAGTATTTTAGTATGAATACATATTTGAAACGTACCATATAGAAAATATGGAAAAATTAGTATTATAGATAGTACGGTTCCTACTTTCAAGGAGTTTATAATTGAAGTCAAGTATAATACAATGAGTAATATATTAATTTCGTAACTATAAATTTCTCTTATAACAGTGTTAAACTCCTAAGGGAAAAATAACATAAAATATATACTAAATCTTTATTAGTCTATAATAAAGCATATAGGTACTAAACTTCAGTTTGAAGATTAGCTTACACAAAAATATGGAAGAAGTCTAGTGACAAATTTAGAGACACTAAACTCAAGTGTTCTGTTGACAGATCTTTCTCTACAGATATTTTATAAAAATAGTTATTAAATTGTCTCCCTCAAACTGGGAAAGTAAGATTTTCTTTGTCTGCTGTTATAGCAAGGATAGCTAAATATAGATTTGAATGCATATACATATTTGTGTTTACATAAATTGATGTATTGTTAGTGTGTGTGTATAATTACTCGATAGCTTTAATTAAGGCCGAATTTACATAGAGTAATAGTCACCCTGTGTGGCATAGAGGTCTATGAGTTTTGACACTTGCACAGTCATGTAACCACCATCACAATTAGTATAGAACAGACTGGTGATTGTTAGAACAGACTTAAAACAGCTGTTTATTATTGTTGCTTTTGATTCTGTGGACTGAGAAAAAAACAGTGGACGGGTCCAATGTCAAAAACCAGGTTCATGAAATGGTGGACATGACGCTGCATTAGCAGGGATGAAACCGTCTCTCACACTTCTCTCATAATTGACTTTCCTGGATTTTGTGTGTGCAGATGTGCTATCCTGCAAATCCTCCAGGGCTGAGCCCTGTTCCATGTTCATTTCCCTCTGCGTGAGAGAATGAATGCTTTTACCCAAATGGGTTATCATGTCTCTATCAATGCAAACCTACAGCTCCTGGTGAATTTAGTCATTGAAACAAACACAGCTGCACTTATTTTTATTCAAAGGCTTATCACTAATGAATTTTCTTAGCAGTCTGGGGAAAAAGTAAAATTAGAAGGGAAAAAGCATACAAATGTAGATTATTCACTTCCTGCAATGATGGCTTTTAAACCATTTTCTCCCAATATCTCAATGGCCTCAAGAAAGAGCAGTTAAATGACACATCTAAGACTCTCAAAACATGCTGATTTTGCTTTAAAGGAGAAAAAAGTCATAATGACTATAAACCAACATTTTATAAAATTTAAGTAATAGTCACCTTTGTTATAAAAGTAAATACAGATATTATTGCAACTGCAATATGTCTAAAATGTTTTAACTGCCTGAAAGTAAAGTCTTACAATAAAAATTTCCTTTCAGTGAGAATTACATAGTATTTCCTCACTTGGGAGAATTAGAATGCTCGAATTCTAGCTTTTTTCATGTCTCCTATGTATTTTTTAAATTATAAACTTTTGAAAAGTGCCAACATTCCAAAGCTACATGTATAACCTGAGTTATTTCTATCACGTTAGTGGTCTAATACTTATCACTAATTTGTGTTAGTTTTTATCTGATGTTATTTCCAGCTGCTGGCTGTCTCTTGAAGGAGGACTACTCTATGCTTTTGTTGGACCTGCAGCGGCTGTTGTCCTGGTAAACATCAAAATCAACTTACTTTGGTTTTTTATCAAAAGAAAAGTCTACTTTGGTTTAGATGGAGTGACCATGTTAATAATATTTTTGTTGTGTAGAAATGTTAAACTTCAATAATCTATTACTCTAATTTTAATGTCAATTATTATTTTGTCTTTCATTACTCTAAAATGTTCATATTTTGAATACTGAAGAATATTAAATTTGAAAGTATGGTATTTCTCTTACAGTAATTTCAGGGTTTTGATGAAGTTTGAGTAAGTTCCACCAAGTTCTTCCTTTCAAGTGTATAGAATCTCATCAATTATTATCATTTCACCTGCACATTGTTCTGTACACTTTTTTTTTTTTTTGAGAGAGATTTTCGCTATAGGGCACGTGCGCTCGCCAGACAGACAGAGAGAGACAGAGAGACAGAAAGCGAGAAATCACCCCCCGGGGGGATGGTCACGCCGCAATCCCTTCTCCTCCATTCTCCTCTCGGGATCTTGGGCACGCATGCACACGCACCCGGCGTGAGTTTTAAGCCACCGGGTCCGGGACACAAACCGCGGTCGACTACGTGGGAGTCCAGCGACATAGCCATTACGCTAACTGCTGGTTCCCATGTTCTGTACAATTTTTATAGATATTAATAAGAAGATCTCTGTAAGGTTGCCGCTACCAAATATGAAAAAACATGGCAGGATTTCTTAACCTCAGTGATACTGACATTTTAAATTGGATATTTCTCTTTTGGAGGCTGTCCTGTGCATTTTAGTATACCTACCTACTTTATACCAGTAGCAATTCCATTTGTAACAATTTTTAAAACTCCAGACATTTCCTAGTGTTTTCTGAGAGGAGATCAAAGTCATCCTCTCCCCTGTTAAGAATCACTACCAAATGCTATCCATACGGATTTAAAATTTCTTGTTGGAATCACAAAACAATTGCTTAAGATTTTTAATTATTCCAACATGTAAAATTTCCTATCAACTTGCCATTTTTTTCTCTCTCTGAGTTTATTGATTACAGATCTTCCCTGCTCAGTAAATTTTCTTTTTGAAGAAAATAAGGGACAAAAGACATGGTTGAATTAAATACAAGTAAATAAATGTGTGTGTGTGTGTGTGTGTGTGTGTGTGTGTGTATCATTCTGCAATTAGATTTCTATTTAGAAAATTACCCATTGGTTTCTTGAACAGTTCATTTAGAAATTGGAATCTACTGATATCTTTTAAATAAGTCTGATATGTGATATTTTCTTTCTTTAAAGTTTGTTCTCCCTCCTTTAAACTTTAACAGGGAGCTGAATTTGCACATGATTCACAAGGAAAATAAAATTTAGAACTGCATGTTAGAGAAGAGCACAGGGAAATCAAAACTATTTGACACATTTTTGTCTCCTGCATCGAATTTTTATTTAATCAATTGGATTATTTCCCTAAGCTATTAGGTTAATATACATATAATCCTAAAGTGAAATAACAAAAAGTGTGTGTATAACTGAACACCGAATTATGGTTTCTGGAGTGGTGATGAATTCCCTCATGATTAAGGCATGGATTAATAGAATCCACAGAATGCACTTTTTCTCTTAGTTCAAATAATGAGAAGTAGAGAGATGAATAAATATTCTCTTGATTAAGTAGTATTTTGTCACGAAGCCGTGAAGAATTAGCCACCAAAATCCCTACTTAACAGGAGTGCTATAGATCTTCCTTATATCAGCAATTAAATATTTCTGCTTTATTTTCACTATTTGCATTTGATAGCAAGGAAGAAGGAAAGAAGGAAAAAAGAATGAAATATTTTTTCTTGCTTATCTTGCTTTTCCCATCGGATTGGATTCCCTTATCAGAAAATGTGGGTAGGTTAGAGAACCATGTCTGCTCACCATCATACACTGCTACAAGCAGACATCAATTTGTCAGCTTTTTGCAATTTTTAAAAATTTGCTAGAGGGTGTGTGAGCCTCCTGGACACACACACACACACACACAGAGAGAGAGAGAGAGAGAGAGAGAGAGAGAGAGAGAGAGAGAGAGAGAGATGAAGCAAGCTCCCAACAGCAAAGGTCATGCTGCAATCCCTTCTCTTCCACGTTTCCCTTCTTTAAGGATTTTTGGCATGCCTGCATATACACCTAGCATGTTTTTCAAGTCACCAAGTCATGATTAGAACCTCACAGTTGGCCATGTGGGATCCAGCTCATGTAATTACCAGACCACAGGCTGACCTGGTTTTTACAATTTTGCTTGAGAAAGAAAAATATGTGTGATTTCATTTCAGCTTTATTATGCAAAAGACCTTTTAAGTGAGAGTAAGAGAGTTTTAGAAAGTGATGAGTATTCACTAGAGCATATTTTAAGAACTGGTGCCAATGTGTCTCACTTAAAGGATTCTAGTGAATTGAATAGGCTTTCCCTTCTGCCTAGGAAGCATGGTGCATTAGAATGCTCCCCACCCACCGGAGAGGATAGCCACACAGTGTGAGGAGTTCAGACATTTGGTCCTTCCTGCTGGGGCAATGACAAGTTGTCACACTTTTGTCTGCCAGAGCTCATCCTAACCTCACACTTGTAGATTCAAAATCTCTTGGTTTTTAGACATAGGGTAAAACTCATTTAGACAGTTGATTTTATTGAGGGTTGATTCAGAGAAGAATGCAAGGCTGGCATGGTATGGTACCATTTGAAAGTTAGGCAACTGAAGGTTAATATCCCCTAGTGTTAACTGCAGAACATGGAAATTAAATGCCCAGCACTTCTTGTCCTTTAAAACTTGGAGACTACATACCGCCATTGAATGGTTCCATATGCCTTATGCACTTATAAAATGTTTAAGAAGTGCTTCGTGTTACTACTATAGTGCTCATCTAATTCTATGGTGGTTATAAATTAATAAAAAGAGGATTTTCAGGAGAAACAGTGACCTGATACCCTTCAATATTATTTAAAGGTCAACTTTGTTTCTGTTTGACAGGTCAACATGGTGATTGGCATTTTGGTATTTAATAAACTTGTTTCCAGAGATGGGATCCTAGATAAAAAGCTCAAACACAGAGCCGGGTAAGCTGCAATTGGTGGATTTCCAAGGTTCTTTACCAGTGAATCCCATACTCCAATTCTAGATCATCATTAATTGCATTTAACTGTGTCTTGAATTTTGTTCTTGATGTACTGGTGTGTCTAATAGATTCTGCAATTCAAAAGGTTCTGATACACTGTTCTTAATATGACCAAAAATCTAAAAATAATATATGGACTCTTAAGAGTACCTGGGTTTATTTGTGCATATTGCCTGCTTGTCATGTAAGAAGATTAAACAGGAGAGATTTAAAATAGTTATCCTTTGATAAGGGTTTCAAAGTCCTTCTCGTTTTAGTCACAAAGGACAGGAAATAGATTGCGCTCACTGTCAGTATGTGACAGAGCTGAGGTGGAACAAGCAAACCTAAATAGGGCGAAAATACTGCATTTTCTTGAATAGTATATACCAGGAAAAACATCTTCCCTGAAGTAATCACTTGTCAAACACCATTCTTGTCATATATTTTTATTCTTTTTGACATTTTGACTATGACTTGCTAGAAAGAGTTATTCATAATTTTCATTTGCACGTTTTAACCACTTATAAAATGCAGAAAATTGCATCTGCCTTAATTTTAACTGCTGTAATATCATCATACCTAGTGACTTACTAACATATGCAGACTGATAGCACTTTTTCAAGGTATCTCATCTCCTCATCATGTAAATCTGTAGAAACTTGAATGAAATATTAATGTCTTTGAATTTTTCCTTTGTGTCATTTTATATATAAAATTCACAGCTTTCTCCTTTCTGTTAAACTGAAATTTCATTCAACACTTACCCCTACAATTTTTCTCTTTTCCTTCATAATTTATGGTGTTATTTAATAGTCATAGCATTTGATCACCTATTGGTGAGAATCCTTTGTTTTATATTCATTGTAATGATTTATAAGATTACTTAGGTCCTTCTTTTTCCTATTAAAAAGGTAGGTTTGGGGGCCAGTAGACAGCATAGCAGGTACATTGCTAAACTCCCACATGGCTGACCATGGTTCAAGCCCTGGTGACTTGAAACTCATGCCAGGCGCATGTGTGTGCATGCCCACAATCCTGGGAGGAGAATGGAGAAGAAGGGATTGTAGTGTGGCCATTCCCTCTGTGGGGTGATGTTTCACTCCACCTCTTTCTGTCTCTCTCTCTCTCTCTCTCTCTCTCTCTCTCTCTAGTGAGCACACACATCCTATGGCAATAACCTCTTTTTTTTTTTTTTTTTTTTCTTTTTTTCTTTTTTTGGAGAGGTTTTTGCTATAGGGCGCGTGCGCTCGCCAGACAGACAGAGAGAGACAGAGAGATAGAAAGCAGGAAATCACCCCCCAGGGGGGATGGCCACGCCGCAATCCCTTCTCCTCCATTCTCCTCTAGGGATCTTGGGCACGCACGCACACGCGCCCGGCGTGAGTTTAAGCCGCCGGGTCCGGGACTCGAACCGCGGTCGACTACGTGGGAGTCCAGCGACATAGCCATTACACTAACTGCTGGTCCCTGCAATAACCTCTTAAAAAGAAAAAAGACTAGATTTTATGGATTCCAGCATAAACATGTGATCTCATTCACATCAAGCAATAGGAGTGCAGTGATGTAAAGAACACATCACTGGGAGGTTCCTTCCTGAGGGGGTATCACTTCTCACTGAGAGACTTTTTTCACTGCAGAAGAATTTCCCTAGCATCCGTACATAGGCAGACCTGAAGTTTGCAGACTCTGTTATTCCTCACTATTTGACATGCTGCTTTCACAAGATCAGTCTTGTTCGTCTGCCACATGTGGCTGTAATTGGAGAAATAGCTTCTTCAGTTATTTCTGTCCAGGTTAACCATATAAGACCAAATTGATCAAGCCAGGTACCATGTATCAGAACTCAGCTGTGCCATTAAAGGTATAAATTTACATAATTTAAAACAAAAAAGGGAGATTGTAGTGATTATTATTTAGCTTTGAAGTCAAACAAAGCTATGCTTAATATCCAGATCTGCAATTCACTAGCTATAAGCATGTATGTTTGGGAACATACCTCATCTTCATGCAACTCAGTCTCCTCATATGTTAGGTGGGGAAGATAACTCTTCATAGGACATATGAAATAATGTATGTATAAAGTCTTCTTTAGAGAAGCTAGCGAATAGCAAGCATTCACTCAACAAACAGTGGTTACTTTTTTTAGAAGTTTTTGATTTAGGTTGTGTACGAGAGAGAGAGAGAGAGAGAGAGAGAAACAGGGAGAGGGAAAGTGAAAAATCACTTCCACCCCCACCCCAAAAAGGATGGCCACACCACAATCCCTTCTCCTCCATTTTTCTCTCAGATTTTGGACATGCACACATATGCACCCTACATGATTTTTAAAGCCACCTAGTCTGAGACTCGATCCACGATTCGTCATGTGGAACCTGGTGATATAACCACTATGCCATCTGCTGGCCCCAACAGTGGCTATTCTTGTGACTGAAATGAGGAAGCCAGACTGGACAGGTTTTATCAAAGATCTCCACTATCAATCAAGGGTTGATGATTCTACCATCCATGACACTGAGATCAGAAACTGAGGTCAAATCATCAGAATGAATACACTGCTGAGGATTCATTAAATTCATAGTTCGTATCATTTTCTCATTTAATTATTTTCTATATGTTGATTCACATAGCTCTGTGAAGAAAAAAATGTAGGCTTAAAAGAAATGGCAACATTGTTTCAGGATGAATTTAGAAATCATCCACTTCAAGCTGTATATTAACAGCATTATAACTTTAAAACCTCTTATTCTAGAAGTATTCTTAGATGTCACATATGTTTTATTGGCAAAACTGATCAAGTGATTCTTTTTTTAAATCAAAGGCATCCATGAGTGAAACAAAAATGCTGCGAATAGACACCAGTCTACCCTTAGCCACAGGGGTACCTTCCAAGACCACCACAGATGCCCGAAAACGCAGAGAGCACTGAGCCCTACGTACATTCTATTTTCTCTCAGGCGTACATATCTGTGATAAAGTTTACTTTATAAATTAGACACAGAAATTCACAAGAATAGCTAGTAGTAAAATAGAACAATGATAACAATATACTGTTTTAGAATGTATGTAAATGTGGTATCTCTCTCTTCCTTTGCCTTTTCTTTCTCTGTCTCAAAATCTTATTGCACTGTGCTCTCCTGTTTTCAAACTATGGTTGGCTTCAGGGAACTGAAACTGTGGTTCAGGGGAAACTACTGTGTTACAAAAGCTAATGGTAGTTCCTGTCCAAAACAGAAAACAAACAAACAAACAAACAAAAACTATTCACAAATTAATGACTCTAGATTTTTTTTTTTAGAGGCTTTTGTTATAAGGTACATGTGCCCATGAGAAAGAGAGAGACAGAGACAGAGAGACAGAGACAGTAGGAGGGAAAGTGAGAAATCATCCCCCAGGAGAGATGACCATGCCACAATCCACAATCCCTTCTCCTTCATTCTCCTCCTAGGATCTTGGTCATGCACGCACACACACTCAGGTGAGTTTCAAACCACCAAATCAGAACCACAGTCAGCTCTGTGGGAGTACAGTGACATAACCACTATGCCATCTGCTGGTCCCAGTGATTCTAAATTTTTTTTTAATTCTGTAATATGAAATAATACATAATCTGAGTAAATGCAAACTGAAATTTCTTCTGTATTCTAAAGTGAGATTGAAAGAACTATTTTAGAAGTTGTGAATATTTGAAGTTACTTTTAGTTCATAGAGAAGTAGTGAGGACAGTAATAAAGACCAATGAAAAGTGAATACCCAAAATTAACTCAAGAAACATTGAGCAGGAGGCTAATTTATTAGCTTAACCACTGGTCCTGTGTGTAAAACTTTACTATTTTGAAACTCTTCTTATCCAAGATATTCCTTCTTCCATTTAATTTTGCTTCTTTATCACCTTTCTTCTTTTTACAATAATTAGAAATAGTCAAGCATATAGTTTGTACTCAATACATATTTACAAAGGAATTAATAAATGTTTAATAAATAATACAGTAATTCCTCAAGTGTTGTAATATCCTAACTGCATTAAATTTTTCTAATGAAAAATATTTACCGTAGGGGGATTTATATTAAATAACAACACATCTAATATAAAATGATAATTAGAAAGAATGAGAAGATTAAATAGCATATGTCCTTCACAACATCTTCAACAGAAAATTTAGTTTTTCTCTGTTTTTCTGCAATAGAATTTCTTTTTTTATATATATATCTCCTGTTTTAAACTGCTTTATCTATTTGAAATTAGACTAATTTACCAGCATCGTTTACAAATTTCATGAGATTTTTTCCAAAAGGAGGAGTATATTTTCTTTCCAAGGAATTTTTTAGAGTACTAACAATAAAACAATCAGATAATTTTTTTCCCTAAAGAAATGAAAAAGGAAATTGGGAAAGGAACCAGACCCTGTGGCTCTCTAGACCTGAGGTAATAATAGGAACAGACAACGAATCGGAATGGCTTGTGTTGCTGCCCTGGCACCTGGTGGATATTAGTGACATCTGATCATAAGAATATTCAACCTTTTCTTTTAACCATTAGAACATTTTATTTTATAAATGTATAACCTCTTCTAGAATATAAAAACAAGATTTTTTTTCACTTCAGCAACTCAACTAAGTATTTGGATTCTGTATTCTTTATAGTATATAAATTTTTTAGCAGTCATATAAACTAGGGAACAATTTTATGTCTCTCTTAATAATGTTTCTTGCCTCTACTCCATTCACATTTAATAATAGAATGCCAACGATGTCCAACCGGTTGGTATGAAACATAATTTTCAACAGTAAGCTTTGACTAAAGGAAGTATGCATAAGCCTTTTAGTCAGCCGTAAATAAATCTCAAATAAAAAGACAAATAAGCATTTTAAATACTGGCTTAAATTTCATTTTCAGAAAAGCCTGTACTTACTTTAATTCATGGAATTTTAGGGATAACATACTTGCTTATACTGTATACTGAAAGAAATTTTTTTAGCATCTCTGGTTTTTTAGTCTTGTTTCAGAGCCTAGAGACAGTACATCTGTAAATCAAAAAAGAGCCATATCCACGTTGGAAGCGAACAACAAATAGCCTATTTTCTGTAATAAAAGGAAACAATAAATGACTAATCCAGACCTTTAAGTATTAAACGGATTGGATTTAACACAATTGAAAAAACTCAAATGAATAGGGCAGTGGTATTAATTGCTGTTTGTTCATAAACAGTAAATATAGGGGGCTTTTTAAAAGATAGAGGCCTGGGCCCCATTAAATTAGTGTTTGGTGCTGGAGCCAGATGGTCCGCGGATGCACAGTCTCTGTGGAGAAAACCAGTCCAGGTACTCCCTTGGGAGTAGGCAGACACATTGGTATGTCCATTGAGCTGCTAAACTAACTTGGGTAGACTATTGATTACTTCTTATTTTAAAAAATGTGTGCACATGTGGCTGGAACATATGCCCGGGGTTGGATCAGGGAGGTGAGCAACTTAGTATCATGTTCCCCACTCCGCACATGGAACTCTGAAGGCTATGATTTTTCTTAAATCGTAGCTGGACTGCTGATCAAACTACTTACTGACGAGCTTTCAAATAAAATATCTCATCTGAGTATGAGCATTATTCACAAAAGAGTGCACTTATTTAAGAGGCCATTCTAAATTATGAGCTTCTTACAGTTGTCTCTCTTCTACCGCTGTCAGCTATAGTAAGGCAACTCCCTGATAACACTATTTGTAAAAAGCCTACAAAGAGAACTTATTTTAAACTTGAACACCACAAGGGAATGGGCTAGAGAAGCACAACCCAGAAAATTATTTCAAGGTGTTTTGAATTTTGATTCAAGCAGTTTCTGTTTGGTTTTTCCTAAGTGGTTTATGTTTTAATAAGCCTGTCCTTTTCAAGGAACACTTTCCTAGAGCAAACTGTATGTAAAGTTCTTTAGAATGACTTTGCTTATATAATGTGGTAGATGGAATCTGAATTGTTTGAATATGAATTTACCTGCAAAATCCTCTAGGCCAGAAGAGATCATTGAAATGCTATGGGGTTGGAGTCTATGAAAACTATTCAGAAATAATATTTTAAACTTATTGATTATATTAAATGTTTTCTTACAATGTAAAATTATTGCTCTCTTTATTATAAACTAATATTTCATCAAGTTTCATCAGCCCCTATATTCAGATTATCCCAAAATATGAACAATACATTGATGCCATAATAAAATTAAACATCTGTGTGTGTTGAGATAAAAAAAAATCTATATTTTTCACAAACAATTGAATAGTCTTAAAATTTATAACTACCTATATTGGGCTTCCATGACAAATGTTTATATTTCAGAAGGTTTTCAATTGATATGTGTGCCTTCTGCAAATGAAAAATCTTTTTAAGCTAAGAGTCCTCACCTGTTTGCTCGCCAGCGATCTGAATAAAGGGCATTCACTGTTTGTCTACACAAGTACATGCTTATGTTTAACTCAGTGTATTGGGCAACTCTGATCTATAGACACAGAACCATTTATGATATAAATGCTGGAAATATGCTTTGCATGCAAGCAAGGCCCATATTACAAAAAGGTAAATGTTACAGAATAATACGTGGTGTATATGCATCTTTAAAACAACCTACAGCATTCATTTTGGGTAAATATACTTTTCTGCATGAAATCGTATTTAAAAGCTAACTTGCAGCAGCGTTTTTTTTTTTGGTGACAATTCAATATTCTGTTCTTTTTGTGGGTGTTCTGTTTGTTTGCAGTCAGATGAGTGAGCCTCATAGCGGTTTGACGCTCAAATGTGCCAAGTGTGGAGTAGTTTCAACAACAGCTTTGTCAGCCACCACCGCCAGTAACGCCATGTTAGTCCCAATCATTTACATCTTCTTGTTACAAATCTTTTACAGTGCATGTGAGAAAATGCTATAATGAAAAAACAGTTTTTGTTTGCTAATACTAGAGCTGAGAGCATACTTAAATATTTATAATTGGCAACTGCCATTATAACTATTGTGGGATAGTCTATAAAAAATAAATAAACTCTCAAATGTTATCTGCCTGTGGTTTCCAAGTTAACGGTCTTGGTGCCACATACAAAAAAGCTTTGTTGAACGGGGGTTTGGTGATGGCCTGGGGCGTGACGTGCAGCTACGTAATGTTTTCTCTGTCTCTCCGCAGGGCATCTCTTTGGAGCTCCTGTGTGGTATTACCCCTTCTGGCTCTCACATGGATGTCTGCAGTTCTGGCCATGACAGATAAACGCTCCATATTGTTCCAAATACTGTTTGCTGTGTTTGATTCATTGCAAGGCTTTGTGATAGTCATGGTCCACTGCATTCTTCGGAGAGAGGTGAGAAATGTAATTCTTCTGGGAGAGAAGAGTGATGGTTGCTAGGGTTTTTCCTTGCTAACAAGATGATCTTTTATTTCAATATCTTTATCTTCAGATTAAAGCTGTTCTCTGCCGACAATCACTTCAGTGTTAAAGCTGAAGAGAAGATTTGAGGCATAGTTTGGGAGGGTCCCTGGTCCTTTGAAAGTGACAGATTAAAACAAATGGTACTGTGCAAGGGGAAATACAGACAGAGGTACCAAGAGCGAGGGCGATTAGATTCAAGAGAGGCTACAATGCAGTTACTGGGATAGATAAGTCTGTTAGAGAAACTGGTGGATAAGAGGGCGGAGGGCAAATTTTTAAAAGGCACAGTTCATAAACATAATGTACTCATATATCTTAAACCCATTTCCTGATTCATGCTTCTACACAAGACATAGCCTTATTTCTTATATTAGCTCATTTTATTTTAGATAGAAAAGCTTGAAGGTTAGTAACTCGTTCTTTTGTCTCTATACTAAGCTGTGTCTAAAGTTACTAAAGAATAATGATTTTGATATGGATGTCTATGCTCAGAAAATATAAGAGATACACACAGCGGGCCGTGATAGGCAGGAATTGTCTCCAAAAACTGTAGACCCTCATCTCAGCATTTCTCTGGGTTGTGATTGAGGCTTATTTTCAGCAGTGAGAAAAGAAAGAAGTCATCCTTCCTGAATGGAGACACTGACTAGTGCAAAATCCTCACAAGACAGTAAAAGATTTTAGATTTGACTTGTTTAGGGATAAAATGTTGTTTTGCCACCTGTGCGAAAATTATTCTGAATGTTTGCAAGCACTGACACAGTATTTACAAGGTTTATGAGTCATCTGAGCGTTGACTCTGGGGATGAACGGTGACTAAAACACACACTGACACAGTGCCATGCTAGCGATTTTGACAAAACGGTCTACTTTGTCGTTTTTGCATTATCTCGCTTGTCTGAGAATTTTATTACAATGTGCACATTGCCAAGAGATACACGTGCATATGAATGCACGTGATATAGTTTTTACAATGACATGTGACGATAACGAAAAGCTTTTACCTCATTTACCAAATGGGGAGAACAGGATTTCTGAGCTATTTTGGTAAGATACAGATGTCCACAATAAATCCACCTGTGTATTCTAGAAGCATTCTATTATGAAAGGCAATGAAAACAGATGAAGAGTGACTTCACATTGCAAGGAGAGAGAAGTATTTTATCATTTAAAAATTATGATGAGCTTACAGTTGCCAAGTCATACTATTCCCTCATCACAAATTTCTAGCTAGAATATCAGCATCAAAAAATCTTCCAAGTGTTGAATTCTTTATAGATCAAAGGAGTAAATGTTAAAAGGAAGTTGAATAATAATTAAGGCTATGTTCTCTAACTGTCTTGTGGGTCTTCTCTATTAATATTATCTCTAATATATTTAAGTAACACAATGAGTAGATACATAATGCATTTTTTATTGAAAATTAAGGCTGAACTATTGAGGGTTTTAAGCGAAATACATGAAATACTTACAAGCAGTTTTCAGCAAATATTAATACCTTAGGTATTAAAAGAGTAGAAAAGGCTCATCTTTAAATAACTTATTTTTCTTCAGAAATAATCTTTCTAGAGGGTCTTGGGCTTTAATAAAAATATGCAGGTTTTTAAAAGACAGAAATTATGATGGTTTATTATTAAATTTTTGCTACTTACATGAAGAAAAGCATTTGGCACAAAAATCCTTGATTTCCATCAGAACTTTTCCATACTTGCTAATTGGACTATTAACTGTCAAAACCATGATTTAAGGATAATTAAATCAAATCACATAATAAATGCTTCTGCTAAAGTGGGTGTCTGTAAATACATGTTTTCTGTATTAATGGAGAATAAAAATACAGATATTATCTCTGTTGTTGCATTTTCAATGATTATCTCAAATTGAATGATTTTGTAACTGATAAATTAGTAGCAAGGTGTCATAGCACTTAGTTCCAACACTGAAGTGAATAATCACATATTCCATTTATTCACATTGAACCTTAAAAAAACACCCTGAAACCTGGCTATCAATACGCAGAGCAGAATTCATTTGAAGGGCAAGTCTCCTACAGAATTCTAAGAGGAAACTATTATTATTTTAACAAGACTTTTGTTTAAAAGGCTTTTAAAAGAAAAAGGAAGAAATTCTTTTTGGCATTCTAAATGTACTGGGTTGTATCACACGGCACTTATCACGTTGCCCTAACATTAAGCACAGTCTAAGAGAAAGAAGCATTTTTCCGTGTGCTCCTTGTCTCCTGTGCAGAATAGTTCAATAAAAACACACCAAAGCAAGTGAAAGAAAGTGCTATCTGTAAAAGATTGGGTAATGATTCCTATCTAGTAATCTGTTTGATAATCTGTAGCAATCCTATGAATACAATTTTATCCCCACTGTTTTTTCACTTTAAAATACTTTCTTCAAAATAATCGAAGATAACGGATGGGAACTTTTCTTTCTTGAAAATGCATGAACAATGTATAAATATTTCTATTTGATTTAGAAACTGGATACATTATATATATGTCTATTTCTATGTATTTTTTACCATATACTAACATAATTTGGTCCTTTTTAGTCTTTAATGGTTGTCCCAGTATGAATTCAAAACACTTTATCCATTTTTACCCATGCAGTCTTTCTGTAGAGAAGAGAGTGAAATATAATCTTTCAGTTGAAGGAGAAAAGAAAGGAAATATTGTAACTATGGCATTTTGAATGTGGAGTGTATGGAACCTAATTTATTTTAAAAGTACACTTGCTTTTAATGTGTCAAACATTAAAACTAAAATCATTTCAAATCAGGAGCAAAGGGAAAAATCACCACTCTGGTACTGCCAACTCAATTACATCCCACTTTGGGGGAAAAAAAAGCACAGACTGAATATTTGCATTGCTCTTTATTTTCATCTCCACACCTGATCTCGTAATATTTAAATTTCATCAAATTCGTATTTTTAAAAATATCGTTTCTTATTCTGAAATAGCATTTTATTTTGAATTGCTTTAGTGAATGCCTCTGGAAAAAAGGAGAAAACAAAAAAAAGGGATAAAAATTGTCAACTAAATTTGATTTATCACAATACATCACTTTTGGCAACAAAACCTGGGACTTAGAAGCTAATATGTATTATAGGTAATAAGATAGAATCTACTAAAACAAGTACGGAGGTAGTCTTCATTTATCTATCATTTGTTGATTAGAATTCATCTGGATTAAGCAGATAACAGTGTATACTATTTACTATTCTCCACATTGCTATGGAAATTGAAACTACACAAGAGTTATGAAACCTTTGAAATAGTTCCTGTTGCTAGGAAACCACTTTCTTGGTGCCTGCACATTCTTCTCATCTCTCTGTCTCTGGCTGTGCCTGGCTCTAAGACAATCTTACAGCTTGATGTTAGAAGGGGAAAATAACAAGATTGTGATACAGAATAAGCTACAATAAAATCCTTTCACTAAAGGAAGGAAAAAATGAAAAGGCTTAAATGGATAATTTTGTTGTTCCATTGTGTGAGGACTGCATGTCTGTTCTGTGGCATCCATAACAGGGCCTGGCTCTTTTCTCTTTTTCAAGCCCTAGCAAGAGGTCTCGGCTGCACCAGATGAGGTCTCAAAGTCTTCATCCAAACCCGTGAAGTGATTTCTGTAGCAAAATACGTAAAATAAACATGAATTGTTCCCTCCCTCCCTCCCTTCCTTCTTTCCACGTTTGCCTCCATCTTTCTTTTTTTGTTGTTTCCCACTTTAGTCTTACTCCATCAAGATTATAAAAACTCAAAATTATTTATAAGCACAGGACAATGGATATATAGAGAGACAAGCATTCTCCCTAATTTAAAGCCAATATTTGCCCAGAGTAAACCATTTTTGAACATAAAGGCAGCCAGTAGTAGCTAGACAACAATTTGAAAAGAGTCCAAATTGCATATAATATAAGTCAGAAGGGGAGTAGCATGAACCTCAATGTTTATAAAGAAATTAGGTATGATTCGTTAGTAGGGAAAGGTATATCTGAGTCCTCTCTTACTGAGGGGTGGGGCAGGATGCTTGTTCGTCTTTGAAATCAAATTAGTAGGCAACAGGAGATTTCAAACTTAATCGGGTATTAAGGAAAAAGTAAGGTTGAGGAATGAAGGAAGTGAAGGTTTCAGGTCAAGGAAGTTGGAGAAAGGTTACTGGATTTATGGTTTCGTGGAATGGAGTCTTCAGTGACTAGCAGAAGGTTCGACTGTTCTCTGGGATCACGTGGAGCACTTGGAGGCACAAATCGAGTGATAGACACTGGAGTGATGTTTTTGAATAGCCATGACTGCAGGGCCAAGAGAAAGGCAGCAGCCATGACATTCTAGTCCACGGCAGTAAGTGACGTATCAGAGCTTTCTAGTCAGGGTATTCGGAGGCCGTGATAAGAGGCCTTTGTCATATAGAAACTTCCGTGGAATTTAGGCAGTTAGTAAACAAGCCAGAATTGGGAGAGTCAAGGTACTGATTTTGACATTTTTGTCTTGCGCAGAAGGTGGTTCAGCATGGACAAAGATTTAAGAACTGAGAAACGGGTTGATAAAGCCTTCATCTTTCTCATGTTGAAGAAATATATTTAAAGATTTTTGTGTCCAGAGAGTGCGCATTCATCAGAGAGAAACAGAGAAAAGGGGAAAGAAAGGGAGAGAAGGAGGGTGAGAAGGCACTTATCAATGGAGAGTGGTCACGCCACAATCCCTTCTCCATTTTTCTATGCTGTTGGGGTTATGGGCGTGCACACACATGCAACCAGCATGTTTCTCAAGCAACTGAGACCAGGATTCAAACTGTGCAGTTGACCATATGGAATCTGGCTCTTTTAACCACTGGCCCATGCATCTAGCCTTTGTTTTGTTTTTAATAAAATAGGGTGTGTACTGTGAAGTGTGTACTGTGAAGTGGAAAAATGCTATAGGTATCAAAACAAATTTGGATCTTTATCAGAACAAAGAAAGAAAAGCATGAAGACTACTTTTAAATGAGTGCATGGACATGACACAAACTAGGGCAATATGATCATCTTCTTATATAACACCTTTCCCCAGGAATCACCAGCCTCACATCACCTAGTGAGATAGGTTTTCATTATTTTTTGGCAGAGGAGTATAAATACAATCTGTCCTTTCAGATACAGTAACCACCCCCCTCATCTGAGGTATCTGTTTCCATGGTTTCAGTTATTCACAGTCAACCACGTCTGAAATTACTGAACTAGAAATTCTAGCGAGTGGTGCAGTGGTTAAGGTGGCTGGATCCCACATGGCCAACTGAGTGGTTCGAGCCCTAGACCCAGCAGCTTAAGAAACACACTGGGCACATGTGTGTGCATGCTCACACATGCATTCAAAATCCTAAGAGGATAATGGAGAAGAGATTTTGGTGTGGTCATCCCTGGGGTGGGGAGTGGGGAGGAAGTGATTTCTCACTTTCTCTCTATATATACTTATATATCATTCTGTCTCTCTTTAGTGAGTATATATGCGCTATAGCAAAATAAGAATGATAATAATACTACTAAAAATTCCAGAAAATAAATAGCTCATAAATTTGTGTGCTATTTTGAGGAGTGTGATGAAATCTCACATTGTCCAGCTCAAAGACATGAATCATCCCTTTGTCCAATATAGCTGGACTGTATACACTACCCGCCTGTTAGCTATTTAGTAGACATCTTGGTTATCATGTTTTTGTAGAAATTATATATTAGTATTTGGTACTATCTGTGGTTTCAGACATCCACTGGGAGTCCTTGAACACATCCTTCCTGGATAAGGGGTAACTATTGTAATTATAATTATGTCATAGATAGAAGCATATCACGTACTTCTCCAGGTTCATAAAGAAGTTTAAGGGGTTAACAAGAGAATGAAATCAGATGAGCACGATGACATTAGACATAGAGTTCATAACAGAGATTGACAAACCTGGCACGCCCGCCAGCAACCATGGCTTGCTATTACCCACAATTCTTCTGCCAGAGCCTCACACTGCCCTCCTTGCTGTCCCCAACTATGATAGCAGCACGATACTTCTAACTGTAGGTAGGAGGGGTCCATAGCTATGGGCTTGTGGACAGGCAAATCCCACCTTTTTCTCCTTCCAGACGCCCAGAGTCTTGATTTATATTGCTGTTACCTGGTAACAGGACATTCAGTATGTCTTAAAGTTTAGAATGAACACCTGTTTCATACTCTGTATTTCTTATAGCATAGCTAAGTCATAAAGCATAGATGGTTACAGTATAGCAATTTAATGATGACCACCTGGAAATAGTTCCTGTAGTTCATTGTTTCACTTCCACTATATTTTTCTTTGCTCCCTAAGACTGTAAGGGTGAGTGCTTTGGAATGAGGACTTTCCAGTCATGTGACCTGTTTCCATTTCCGGCTCTGCCTCCTACTATTACTGTGATCTTCAGCAAGTTGCCAAAGTCTTGGGATCCTCGTCTGTGACCCTGGATAATATCTGCCTCAAAAGAGATAGCATGAGGCTGAGATGAAACAGCATCTGTGAGGAAACAGGGTGCTGTGTCTGGCACGGGGTGGGGTTTCTGTGATACAGGGAAGCCGCTACATTTTTACAGACCATAAATGTGAAATGTCATCTAGAGAACCGTATATGACCCCCTAAACTGATATGAAAAATTAGTTTGAAGGTAAAAAGTGACAATTTTAGAGATTAGGTGATAGATCCTTTAGGAGTCTAGAGGGATTCCAATAGAAAATTATTAGAACTGTAGTTTGGGTCTGCATTCCTTTTTTTTTTTTTTTTCCATTATATGACAAACTTTCATGTTTCATTTTTTTTTCTTGCTGTTAGAAAAGTCAGGTAATGTTTGAATAATGCTAAGTCATTCATACTGCTTAAATCAATTGGCATAATACAAATGAAGTGAAGAGTCTTATTAATTTAATGATTGCCTTGTAGAAAATTAATATGATAAAAAGAGCTGAGCCATTTGTTGAACTGCAAAACAACAGGAGCAATAATAGACATAAAATTCAGAAAACAACAGGCCTCATTCTCACCCCCAAGGAAACAAGCTCAAAGAATTACAAGAATATAACTTTTTACTTTTCTGACTTAAGACAACCTTTTGGAGTAGGAGGTCAAGAAGAATAACTGAAAGTAAATAAAGCTTCTTACAAGGTGAAGGTTTGGGGTCTTCATTGCTTGGTAGCTAAATGCAAAGCCAGTTTCAAACTGTGCAGCCCTTTCCTCTAAGGTTCTCTGAATTGCAGCATTGCCAAACGCTGCTCAGTGCACCTCCCCAGCAATCTCTAAATCTGGCACCAACTTCCACAGCGACGCTCTGCCAGCTGCCTTCAGAGGAAGGACCAATAAAGACACTCTCAGCTGGCCGCTGCTGACATGAACTGAAGCTCTCTCCCCGTGGGGGGCAGACAAGTGAGACACACCCATGGAAACCTTTTTGAACTCATGTATGATCCAAGAATCCATCCACAACAAGGAGAGTTTACAGGTTTTTCAGGAGTTCTCAGTTAGCTCCCAGTAAGAGCCAGTGGTACACAGCTTTGGTGGTACACGGCTTTGGTGGTACACGGTTAGCCAGTTATTTCAGGAGACAATTTTGGTAGCTTACTGCTTCCACCAGACCTTATGTCTGAAGATATTCTTGTTTTCTTTTTACATTTCATGACATGCCATCATATTTTTCTAAAGTCCTTTAAACATTCTAAGGCTAGTTATAAGCCTGTTTCTTGCTACTCTTACAGATAGTTAACCTTCTACCTGACTACTAATTATGGTGCAAGACCCATTGCAGAGTATTATGAAAAGAAGAAATTTGAAAGCCTAGAATTTTTTTCTCACTTATTAAATGAGAGACACACAGAGAGAGCCCTGACAGGGTCTTATCACACCAGAATCCTTACACCATGTTTTCTAGCCAGCCAATGTCACGTGTGGGTGTACCCATGGTAGGCATGCCCTGGTGTCAACCCAGGATCTGAACCTTGGGCCCTCCCATATGGCTCTAGTAGAGTGTAACAGAGCCCAAAGGCCTTTGCCACTACTTTTAACTGTGACACAAGTTTTGTTAAGTTTTGTTTTTTGTTTTTTATATTATTTATTTTTATTTATTCATTCATTTATTTTAATTTGATCAGAGACAGACTCAGACAGAGAGAGGAAGGGAGAGGGAAAGTGAGAAAGCAAGCCACCAGGTCCGGGACTTGAACCGTGGTCGGCCATATGGGAGTGTCCAGTGCCTTAACCACCATGCCACCTGCTGGTCCCCAAGTTTTGTTAAATTTTGACACAAGTTTCATTCCCAAGAGGTTTATTTTAAAATGGTATATACTGGTTTCAAGTAAGTCCTTAAAAATATTAATTATGCAAGAACTCAGAGTTATAATGATTTTAATATCCAATAATAAATTTTAAATTATTACCTTAAATAAGTGACATATTCCCTACAAATAGTAAGTCAAAGATCATTACTGTTGCAAATAGTAGATATGACTATTGGCACAGAAGATTTTAATTTCTGGATAGATAAGCAGATATTGATTCATCCTAGTTTGATTTTTTTAAATGTTAATCATTTTTTAAAATGCCTTTTCTTCATATGGAATTAAAGTCCCTGCTGAGATGAACCTTTTAAAAAATTCCACTTGTTCTCCATCAACATAATTCACATTGATTCATCAAAAATAAAACTCTTTGTTTACCTGACAGAAAATTCAATTAATTATCACCATGTTGCCAAATAGCTGTGCATGGTTTTTCCAGGTACTGCCTTGCCTGGAGTCGTCTCCTCTATGGCAAACAATATGCCTGTGAAATCTCCCCTGATCATTCTCCCTGACAGTGTGGACAAATATTGGAAACTAATTTATCTACATTGCCCCAATGAATTTTTAAGAATTTTTAAAAATCAGGAATATTTGAAAATAAAGTGGAATTTCTCCTGCAAGTCATTAGTACTAGAGATATCGGAGGCACTAAAGTTGTCAAAGAATCTAATGCTTAAATCATGGCATTTATATACTAAAATGACCTTGAATTTACTGGAGTATTTTTATGTTTTTCTGTTTCATATTTCTTCTGAACAGCATTGACTGATTCATGAAGCTGACATCATTCTCCAGAGTAGAAATGCCCTTAGTCCATTGTCATATTTGGGAGTTTGTAGTTGAAGGTATTGATCTTCTGTGCACACGCATGTGTGTGTGTGTGTGTGTGTGTGTGTGTGCGTGTGTTCTCTGAAAAAGTATTAGACTTCATTTGTATATTCTTCAAGCAATTAGTGGATTTTAAAAAGAAATTTATAAGAGTTGCTTTCCATATGCCATTGTCAACCAAAAACTTCCTTGACAACTCTGCTCTGAAGTCTGAAAACAGGGCATGGTTATTGAAGACAAGTCAAACACTGTTTGGTATTACCAAAATGTAATGCATTTTATATATGCTAATATTCAAAAGTAGATATGAAAGAAAGCTTCATGTAACAATCTCCCAGAAGGCAACATTTCTAACACATTGTTTATCTTCCTTTTAAAATTGTGCTTCTTTAACAGCTGCCTCAGGGCACAAACAGAAAGTTAGCACATCCACGGCCTTCTTTTTTTTTTTTTTTTTTTTGTTGAGGTTTTCGCTATAGGGCGCGTGCGCTCGCCAGACAGACAGAGACAGAGAGACAGAATGCGAGAAATCACCCCCCAGGGGGGATGGCCATGCAGCAATCCCTTCTCCTCCATTCTCCTCTCGGGATCTTGGGCACACACGCACACGTGCCCGGCGTGAGTTTTAAGCCACCGGGTCCGGGACGTGAACCACGGTCGACTACGTGGGAGTCCAGCGACAGAGCCATTACTCTAACTGCTGGTCCCCATACATGGCCTTCTGACATTACTTCCTACTTTTTTTTTCCTAAAATACAGATGAACTCTTTCAGTGGTTTCCCCAATTCAGATTTCTGCATAATAGAAAAAGTGGTGATATGGCATATATTAGGCTCATTACCAATTTTTTATTATTACTATCATTTTATACCCTATAGCAATGACTTCTTAATCTAAAAAGAGGACCCTAAAATCATTCACATCTGAAGAATCTTCGTCCTGCTCCTGTCTCCTTCACAGGAAGTAACTGGATGATTTAGTCCTAAATATTTATGTAGTTCTGCAGGAAAAAGTGGTCAAACTAGATCTCACTGAGCCTGGACTTGAAAAAGGACATAAGAAATTACTTTGTTGAGTTATATCAGGCAACTTCTCTTTCTTTCTCATGGATGTCCCAGATTTAGAAATATTAGAATTATAGAAGGGAAGAGAGATCAAAGAATAAAGAGTCCATCCCTCCCTCACTCCTTTATTCCACAGCTATTAAACCTCATCATCAGGATCAGAATCTGAGGTGAAGAAACAGAAATGAAGGGAGGTCTCATTACTGGATTTACTGGCCAGTCCTTGGTGGTGACTAAACTCAGTGTCACTTCAAATCTTGACATTTCAGAGAGAGGCTACTGCCTATGAAATGGGTGAGAGGGCAAAGAAGCCGAGGACAATGTATGCTCATTTTTTTTCCTGGTCAATATCTATATTATGCATACTTACACCAAAACAGTGAGAGGACACTTTATATCTATTCCTTTCAAAAGTGAAGACCCTTATGTATTTACCTTGGTAGTTTCTGTAATGGTGCTTCAGTAAAAGGCAGGAACTAGAACATCATCTGTGCTTTACTTTTTAATCCAATACTAAATGAGAAGGGGTTATCAAGAACATGAAGTCAGAGAACCAAAGTGTTACTACGATGACCTTGCCTGAACTTGGGAAAAGTAGTATTTGTAAATGTATCTAACAACTGCATGTGAAGATGAGAATGAACTCTAGAAAGAGAAAGGGGTGTGTGGACCTGAGGTGAGCTATGATTACAATAACTATCAATGATTTCCTGTGTTTGCTATTCAGCTCTTCATATTTCCTGACTTTTCAAATAAAGGAATTAACGTAATGTTCTCATAACTTCCTTGTGATGTGTTTGTTTTCTGTTCAGAATCCAGTTATGAGTGACTGTTCAGGACGTTTGGCTTTGCTGAGTGACTTTTTTCACCCAAGGCCATCAACCAGAAGGAGAGCTGTTGTGTTCCGCTTTTGTTTCGTTGCTTTGTTTTTATGTCTGCTCATAGCACTTGGAGCGACAACAGATTGTTTCCCCAGAGATCCATTTCAAGAGACATAAAAGGAAAAAGTCCTAAATCAACTCCAGACAAAAGATCACTGAGCAATCTCATTTTTCACAATGATTAAAGCTATTGTGAAGATTATGCCATACCAGATAGTAAATCCCCCTTGAAAGACACACATATTGTTTGTAATGGTGGAAATGAACCTACCCTCTGGCAAGAATTATTCATGTTGAGCCACATATAGCGATTTTGATAGCTAATGAGCTCCCAGAACTTCCCTCTATAGGTTATGGCAAGTGATAAATTTTCTTGATAGACAGCAAAGTCTGGGTACACCAGTGTTGGTTTTAAATGTAAACAATGGGTATTTGATCCTAAGCAGCGAGAGCCACTTTGATGGCCAAGATAGACAGTATCTAGTCATTATCAAGAGAAAAGAAATTGATGTGTTTTTTCACTCCACAGGTTCAGGATGCATTTAGGTGCCGACTGAGAAACTGTCAGGATCCAATCAATGCTGATTCTTCAAGTTCTTTTCCTAATGGGCATGCTCAAATCATGGTGAGCTTTCGTTTTCCCACTAATTAGTTAAGTCATGATTTTGCAAAGGAATGAACAAATATTGTTAGTAAAACAGTATAAAAATCGCATTGGGAGTGACCTTGATTCTAGTTCACTAGTAGACTGGGAACTCTGATACCATCAAAATGTGCTGTCTAAATTGCTTGGGAGTCTGGGATCCCGTGTCAGCCCCTGGAGTTGAGTGTGGAGGTCCTATGCAACATGGCAGGGCATTTTTGTCCTTGCATGGGAATAAAGATAATAATTTGTGCATAGGATCACCTTTTTTACAGATCATAACACTGTGGACCTACACATTTAGTTTTAAAGCCGTTCGCCCTGGTAGCACATTAGAATCATCACAGGAGCCAGACCCAAATGAATTAAATCACAATTTCAGGGTCAGGACTCAAGCACTGGTGATTCTAGTGTGCAACCTAAGATGAGAACGACTGTCTAAGAGCATAAGGAATAGCCACCCTTCCTGTGAAAGGTCAGTCATTGAACATGAATTCCAAAAATTGTTGGGACTAAGGAACACTTTCAGCGTAACACTTTGGTGTACTTTGGAAATTAGGTAAGATTTAAACTGTGTAATTAAAAGTGGATACTAAGTAAGAAATTTATTTTTTGTAGTGTATTTGATTTGTTATTATTAATTCTTTTAATAGGAATTAGACAACATAAAAATAAACTAAATAACACATTAGTAACTAAGACTAAAGAAAAATAATTCCTTAAAGAAGAAATACATAACTACTAAAATCTCTGGCTTAAATTTAAATATAGTATTTAAACAGAAAGGCCTATGAGTGGAAGACCTTCATTAAGATGAGCTAGTTTAATTTTACCATTTTAAAAATATAAACTGATTTGCTGAAGATAAAAGATTTATTTTACTTTAAATATGAGGATAGAACTATACTCCAGCTGATTCTAGACCTGATGAGTATTGCTCAATCTTCAGTTTTAATTCCTAAACCTGAAAACCTTTAGTCACATTTGAGTGAAAATGAATCATTAGAAAATTAGATTATTAAAAGTTTGACAAAACTATATTATAAAATATTATGTTACAAACCATATATTCAAATTAAATGTTTAAAAATACAAATAATGAAAATATTTAGGTAAGTATATTTGTAATAATGCATTCTAATTTCTTTATTATGGTTAGGGAACTGTTTTAAAATTTTATCCTTTTATATATGGTATACACTTTCCAGACTAAAGAGCAGCAAAGCATTGCATTGTCTTATTAAAATTATATACCAGGTTTCATTGATTTTATTAAACATTTGTTCTCTAGGAAGTATTCTTAAAAACAATCTGCTTATTTCTGGAGAAACTTCCTAAAACAGTAAACTAGTACCGCCATCTGTAAATGTCAGACAGTCTAATTAGCAAACACAGCTGAGGTCATCATTAAATCATGGCACTATGCCTTATTTTTTGTTACAGACAGACTTTGAAAAGGATGTAGACATTGCTTGTCGATCAGGTAAGAATATTTCGATCTTAAAAATGTAATCATTGAGGATGTTACGTTATCTCTGTTGATTTTATTCCTGTTGTTTTTAATGTGATTTTACACATTGCATACACGTGTATGAGCTAGTAGAATCTTTCAAATAAAAGTGTTGAAATGGCAGAAATATGTGTATGTAGTAGGAGAGACAAAGAGGAAAGAGAATGAGAAATAAGGATGGTTCCTTGAGAACTCCATGACAATAGAAATGCACTAAAATGGAGATAGAAGATATCCATTCCACCAAGTAATGGTTGCCAAATACAAAGCCAGCCAACTTAGCTTTTCTCAGCTTTATCGCATATGGAATATGAGTGGCTGTAAAGATGAAATACCACTCTGTGTGTGTGTGTGTGTGTGTGTGTGTGTGTGTGTATTACAATTGCTGTTACATTTTTAGAGGGACCAGGAGAAATCATGAATCCCTTGCCCTTGAATGGTAGGATTCCATTGACTCATAGTTGTCCTCCCAACTGTGGCTGAATTCTTGCCAGAGTAGATGGCACGAGAATTTTTTTTTTTTTTTTTTTTGAGAGGTTTTTGTTATAGGGCACGTGGGCTCACCAGACAGAGAGAGACAGAGAGACAGAAAGCGAGAAATCACTCCCCAGGGGGGATGGCCACACCGCAATCCCTTCTCCTCCATTCTCCTCTCGGGATCTTGGGCACGCATGCACACGCGCCCGGTGTGAGTTTTAAGCCACCAGGTCTGGGACTCGAACCACAGTCAACTACGTGGGAGTCCAGCGACACAGCCATTACGCTAACTGCTGGTCCCAATGGCACGAGAATTTTAAAGAAAATTACATGTTTCATTTCTTTTGGATATTTCCAGTTGATGGAAAATGCTTCTTTAACTGGGAAAAAACATGTCTTATTTTACCTTTTATTCATTGGTCTCAGTGCTGATTTTCAGAACAAGAATGGATGACTACTTTATCTAAATATCCAAATATTTGGAAGCAACTATCTTTTAGCCTAATCCAAATTTTTGTTCCTCAAGATTAAACAACCTATATTTCATCATTCATCCCTCATAGCATCTTCCCAAGCATGGTGCCCAAGGTAGCCTTCAATTTGTCAATAATTTTAAGTCATGATGCCCAAATGTATACATCTTTATTTAGCATTTACCACAGTTGACTCTACTTATACTAATACTATTTACATTTGTACCTGATTTCTATTTCTGTACTAGCGTCAGCTTGTCATCTAAAACTTTTGTAGGAGCTATCAGAGCTGCCCTAGTCTATTATGTAAAGGTTTTATTTTGGGCATCTTTTTATGTTTTTAAAAATCTGGCCTTTTGCTTTGCTTCTATTTGCTATTTCCTTAATATTTTCAGGTTAGTGAAATAATGATCCACTTGAGATCATTGGACCATTGAAAGTTTGATACAAATATCTTCAAAGTCCTCATTTAAACTATCGATGAAGGAGTTGAATGGCCTGAGACCTAGTATGGAACCCTACTGTGTTCAGTAAGGCACTTCCTACCTGCCAACGTATTTCCTTTATGGGTAGTTTCAGATTCAACTCATGACCATTAAGCACCTGTGCAAAGTCCCAGATCACAGTTTTGACATAGTCATAAGAATATGAAAGAATAATCTCATACTCTCATTCCTGATTTCAGTCAAAATTCTCCACGTAGAATATGGGCATAACAGATAAGTAACATAACTAACATGATTTAGTAACCCATATTGGACCCTGGAAGGGTATTAGCAATCACTGTTTCCTTTTGAAAATCTTTAAAACGTATTGCCAAAACACAATCTTACTAGTTTTGTATCTAGAATCTATCATTTCCCTCTTTGGATAATTAATAAAATGTTTTTGTTTGTTCAGGTCAGTCCACCTTTCCTAATTTTTCAAAACTCATTAGCCGGGACCAGCAGGTGGCATGGTGGTTGAGGTGCTGGACACTCCCACATGGCTGACCACGGTTCAAATCCCGGACCTGGCAGCTTGCTTTCTCACTCTCCTCTCTCTCTCCATGTGTGTCTCTCTCTAGTTCTCTAGTCAAATTAAAATAAATGAATGAATAAATAAAATTAAATTAAAAAAAAATAATTCTTTAAAAAAAAAAAAATCATTAGCCAGGGTGCCAGTTTCCATATCTGAATTCCCAGGTGGAATGCAATTTGTCTGAGTCCAGAAACTTGTTTTTATTTAAATTGATAAGATATTCATTTAATTCCTAACTTCCACTGTCAATTTAGTATCCTCTCAGCCTCTTTCACTGTTTACTTTTTTTTTTTTTCTTTTTTTGGAGAGGTTTTTTCCTTATTGGGCGTGTGCGCTTGCCAGAAAGACAGAGAGAGACAGAGAGACAGAAAGCGAGAAATCACCCCCCAGGGGGGATGGCCATGCCACAATCCCTTCTCCTCCATTCTCCTCTCGGGATCTTGGGCACGCACACGCACGCGCCCGGCGTGAGTTTAAACCACCGGGTCTGGGACGCGAACCATGGTCGACTACATGGGAGTCCAGCGACATAGCCATTACGCTAACTGCTGGTCCCATCACTGCTTACTCTTTAAGGTTCTCTTTGATACAGAAGCAATATAAGAGCAAAGAGTTTTGTCGTTTCGTTAACAGCTACTAACATTAATTTAGTGGTTGTCAAAGCATGGTTCCCAGACCAGCAGTGTTAGTATCACTTGGGAATTAATCAGAAATGCAAATTTTGAGGCCCAACCCCAGACCTGCTAGGTCAGAAATTGTGGGATGGGGTACAGGAACCAGTTCTAAGCCATCTAGGTAATGCTGATACATCCTAGATTCGAGAACCTTTGTGTTAGATCATTCTCCCCAAGCTGTGATCTCATCTGTTCAGTATTGATCCCACGTGTTTTTCCCAGGCATGTGAATATCTAGGATTTAGCATTCTGAATACAGGTCAGTATTACTATATTATTAGAAAATAATTATCTTTCTAATTTTTTTTCTAGTTTTTTTGTTTGTTTGTTTATTTGTTTTAGTTTTAGCTTTAGTTTTTGTTTTTGTTTTTTGCCATAGAGCAGATGTGCTCACCAGACAGAAAGAGAGAGGAAAAGTGAAAAACCTGCTCCCAGAAGGGATGGCCATGCCACAGTGCCTCTCTTCCATTCATCTCTCAGGATTTGGGGCATGCACACACAGGCACCTGGCATGATTTTTAAGCTTCTCCATTTGGGACTCGGACCATGGTCAGCCGTGTGGGAATCCAGTGCCTTAACCACCATGCCAGCTGTTGACCCCACTAAAGTTTTTATTTATTTTTTAAAGAATTGTTATTTAACTTCATTTATTATTATCATTATCATTACTATTTTTTAATTTGCTATAGGGCATGGTCTCTCACAAGAGAAAGAGAGAGAGAGAGAGAGAGAGAGAGGTAAAATGAAAAAGCAACCATCAGGTCTGCAACTGCAGTTGGCCATGTGGGAGTCCAGAACCTTAACTACCATGCCATCTACTGGCCTCGATGTCTTTGTATTTAATTAAAAAAAATTTTTTTAAACTTCAATCACTGTGTATCATTATAGCATACCAAATGAATTTTTTCATCATAAATAGACTATATATTTATTCAGTCAAAGATATTATCATACATATTACCATCAACAAATAATTTTCCATTTTTGTGTCCCTTAAATGTTTTGCTTCTCTCTTTTTGCTCTTGATTCCCTTCCTCTTGCCCTCCCCCATCTCCCATCCTCTTCCCGCACTGTCTCCAGCATCACCATTGCTCCCCATGCTTTTATACCTTCCATTCTTCCAGTTTCTGTCATAGGGCCAGCAGGTGGCGTGGTGGCTAAGGTGCTGGGCTCCCACATGACTGACTGTGGTTTGAGTTCCAATGATTTTATTTTTGATTGATGCTCTTTCTAGCTAAGCTCATGGGAACTTTCTTGTGTGTTTTTTCTAGCAGTATCTGTTCATATTGAAGTGCATTGAATTTGAAGCCTCAATTCATGGACTCTAAATAATCTTTCTGCCAGTTTTGTGAAATTCACTTTCCTTAAAGGGTGGAGTATACATCTGATTATGCAAAACACCCAGATGCTTTTTGTTTGTTTTGGATTTTATTTGTATGTTTGCCTTTTACAACTTGTTTAATTTTTCTCGTGAGCCATATCACTTCAACATCATGCTTTCATGTGTAGGTGGTATGGATTTATTTATGTTGTATATTCAAATTTTGGATATGCACGTTAAGAAAGTCTAAAAGACAGGCACATCTCTCATATAGAATACTTACACCTCGTAAGAAAGATTGTACTTCTCCAAATATTTGATTTGTACACATTTTTAGTAACATGGCTTCATCATTTGATAAAAATATGTTTACCATAACTACAAGTCATATTACATATGTGCAAAACTAACTGCATCTTGCACGAATTCAGATTGTGAAGTCAATACTTAATACCAATACTTTGTTTATAGTTTGCAATATATTGATAAAAGTATAAAATTATATATATGTCCTTTGTGAAACATAATAGGTTCCCCATAACTCTTCTTTAAATTTTACTGCTATAAGTTTTAGATGAATTTTTGTGTACAGTTAAGGATTAAAAATAGTCTTCCCTGGGAACCAGCAGTTAGCGTAATGGCTAGGTCGCTGGACTCCCACGTAGTCAACCGCGGTTCGCGTCCCGGACCCGGTGGCTTAAAACTCACGCCAGGCGCGTGTGCGTGTGTGCCCAAGATTCCGAGAGAAGAATGGAGGAGAAGAGATTGTGGCGTGACCATTCCCCCCTGGGGTGTGATTTCTCACTTTCTGTCTCTCTGTCTCTCTCTGTCTGTCTGGCGAGCGCACGTGCCCAATAGCGAAAACCTCTCCAAAAAAAAAACAAAAAAAATTGTCTTCCCTGAATATGGAGACCTTTTGAAAGTATTTTGTCTAGAATACCATTAAATGTATTTATTGAGTGTACCTTCCCCATTAACATTTTCATGCATAAGAGTTCCTGGAAATCACAATTCATTACCAATCCATTATTTTTTAACAATTTTGGAAATAACTTATTATAACTAAATTATTATATTCTTTTGCATATAATAGCTAAATACAAATGACCACAACTAAATTGTAAATTATCTTTTAAAAAGTTGATATAAGGGACCAGCAGTTAGAGTAATGGCTATGTCGCTGGACTCCCACGTAGTCGACTGCGGTTCGTGTCCTGGACCTGGTGGCTTAAACTCACGCCGGGCGCCTGTGTGTGCGTGCCCAATATCCCAAGAGGAGAATGGAGGAGAAGGGATTGCGGCGTGGCCATCCCCCCTGGGGGGTGATTTCTCGCTTTCTGTCTCTCTGTCTGTCCGGTGAGCGCACGCACCCTATAGCAAAAACCTCTCCAAAAAAATAAAAAAATAAAAAGTTGATATAAATTTAACATGGTTTTTAGTTTCTAAAATAAAGAGACAATAATATAATAACTAGATATAATATTGCTAAAGATAACAAATATTACATGAACGATGCTTGTTTCAAAAAAAATTAAGAGTTTCTTTTCTTTGTAACAGAGAAAGGCATTCATAATCTTCTTTTTTCAGTCTCTACTTTAAAGCATAATAATGATTCTGTTTGAAAATTGGATGAAAATAGGTAAAATTTAGGGTACCTGAAACTATTTATGAGAAGACAGCAAACCAAGTATTTTACAGTTATCCATGCCTAATAATTTGTTTTTTAAGAAAGATTTTTGCTATAAGGCATGCGTGCTTACCAGAGAGACAAAGACAGAGAGACAGAAAGCGAGAAATCACTCCCCCAGGGGGGATGGTCACGCCGCAATCCCTTCTCCTCCATTCTCCTCTTGGTATCCTGGGCATGCACGCACACACTCCCGGCATGAGTTTTAAGCCACCAGGTCCGGAACTCTAACAGAGGTTGACTACATGGGAGTCCAGCGATGTAACCAGTACGCTATCTGCTGGTCCTGTCTAATGAAATTTTAAGTGATGTGATGAAGTAGCACTAAGTACATGTTGAGCCCACTCTGTCACCGTGCTGTTCTGTGTGCCTTCAGTATCAAAGCTACCGACAATATTTCTTCAGACTTTTATTTTTTCATTCCTTCAAAAGTGACAGTTGTTCACCACTAAGCATGCTTTCAAGGTTCGGGGTTTTTGTTAAACAGAGGCAAACACACACGCACACGCATCTACTCATATATTTTGTATATATAAAACACATATATGCTATATACATATCTATATAATATATACTTTTTAAATAAATAATTATGAATGCTTCTTGAATGACTTGTTTTTATTTGGTTTGGTTTGTATTTTTATTTTGTTCCTTTTCATACAGTAAGTTATTTTTTCTCTAACTTGCAATATTTCAGACTTAAAATGGCATGGCGTTTTCAGAGGCTCATACAGTTTTTAATTCATAAACTCATTTGGCAGTGAATACCTCCAAGGGCATTCAAGCATATGGATTGAGGTTTTCAAGACTTTTTTTTCCTATACAGAACTAAAGATGATAAATACTTTTAAATCCTTTATCTACCTTGACCATATGGACTTCAGTGTATAAATGCTCATTAATTTTCGATATGCATAATTGTTGGAGGGATTCCTAATCTAGTAGGATGAAATCTCATGGATAATCTCCTTTAAGAAGAGTTTTAAAGAATAGAACTTCTAGAACACTTTAGGGTGAAAGCTTCTGAGAAAAACTGCTTGTGTATTTTGTGTGAATATATGTGTAATTTTATAAAAATCCTTTTGTAGTAGATTGATGGAAAAGTGACTCTGGTATACTACCTTGCCTCCAAAAAAGTCAGACAGGATTGTTTAAGGATGGTACACAGAGATTTTTGAAGGTCGATTAATCAACTTTGAGATATACTTTAGCTGTGAGCTACCCAAGATCTATGAGAGCATAACAAAATCAATAAAGAATGATTGAGTTGTCCAGACCATATATAAACAAGTAGATAGATAATTTTGTAAAGGTTTTTTTTTTTTCATTTTATTGAGGGAATTGTTTCGTAGGAAGAGAGACAACAGAATATAATAATGAAAATAAGTGCACACTCTCTTTTATGAACTTTTATATTCTCATTCACAGTTCTTCATAAGGACATTGGACCTTGCCGAGCAGCAACAATAACAGGAACACTCTCCAGGATTTCCCTAAATGACGATGAAGAAGAAAAGGGGACAAACCCTGAAGGGCTAAGCTATTCAACATTGCCTGGGAATGTCATTTCTAAAGTCATCATCCAGCAACCCACTGGTCTGCACATGCCTATGAGTATGAATGAGCTGAGCAATCAATGTTTGAAAAAAGAGAACAGTGAATTGCGGAGAACTGTGTACTTATGTACAGATGACAATTTGAGAGGGGCTGATATGGATATAGTCCATCCTCAGGAGAGAATGATGGAAAGTGACTACATTGTGATGCCCAGAAGTTCTGTAAATAACCAACCGTCAATGAAAGAGGAAAGCAAAATGAATATTGGCATGGAAACCTTGCCGCATGAAAGGCTATTGCACTACAAAGTGAATCCAGAATTCAACATGAACCCCCCTGTCATGGACCAGTTCAATATGAACTTAGATCAACATCTCCCACCCCAGGAACATATGCAGAGTTTGCCCTTTGAGCCTCGCACAGCTGTAAAGAATTTCATGGCCTCTGAGTTGGATGATAATGCAGGACTATCAAGGAGTGAAACTGGATCAACGATATCAATGAGCTCTTTAGAGGTAAGCGATAGATTCAGTCTTTCCTTGGTATTTGAAATATATGAATTGATTCAGTATATAGATGTGTCAGTATATAGATCCATCCACGTGACACTGGTATTAGAGGAGGAAACTCATGATAGTTTTTGAATTAATGCTCCACATAAGACTAATTGGCATGCTGGGATTAATATCTAGACACAGGATTTTTCATCTAGTGCATAAGAATATTTCTATTCAAGATCATGGTATTTTTTTAAAAGATCCACTGTATTTTAAAAGATATCTGTCAAGTTCTGTCCCAATTAATATAAGGCACTCATAAAGAAAAACAAACAAAACCAGAAGATCCCCTTATGCTACTTGAATACCAGAGGTTCTTTTGATGGGTAAAGTAGTGTCCAAATGGCATTATAAACTTAAACCAAGATCTGGATTTTTCTATGTAGAAAGAAAAAAAATTGTAATGTTTCTCTGGGTACTACCATCTCTGAGCATAAACTCCAATTATTATGACAGTCGATTAATATGGTTCAGAGTAGACGTTTTGCACTTACCGAAATAAGACCACCAAAACTTTTGGTCTTTAATTGTAAAGTGTCACAAAATATATAATTGGACCATGAGTCTAAGGTCTAAGGTCTAAGGTCTTAGAGACTAAGGTCCTGACTCTAACCACATGCCTTTTGTGCTTTATAACATCACCAGATGTTATAAACACTGCACTATATTAGTGAAGTCTCAGCTTCTTTTCTGCCCATATAGTGAAGTAGAAAGTAGCCAACAAATATTATTATCATTCTTATTACATGAGAATTCATCAAGGATGATTCAAGGAATACCATGTCTTATTTTCTGCTGACACGTTTGCTTGTTACTGAGTTGGATGTGATTTTTGTATCCTTTACCTTGAACTTTTGCTGTAACTTGCTCTTGGTGTGTACGTTCATCATGCGAAACAATACTTGCGTTAGTTTATACATACTTCCAGTTGTTTTAACATAACAGATTGTTGTGTAAGACACTATTTCAAACATCACACACACACACACACAAACACACACACACACACACACACACACACACACACACTGTTACTGCTTGCCTGCCCTTTCTACCAGAGTTATGCAGACATCTGTATGTCCTGTGTCCAAAAGTGACCAGGGCAATTGTTCTTCCCTGTCCCCAGAGCCATCCCTTCCACGAGGTCAAAATAAAGAGGCATCCTGAGAGACTAAAGAAATGTAGCGAACAGTGTCATTTTAAGGATTGTCCAAGCTGGATCCAGGACATTTTAGAACAAAATAGAATCATGGATAGGATCTAGAAGAAATCTCCCAATTCTGGATCAACCTCAAATCAAATGGTATTTCTGTGGATAACTAGGTCAGATCATTCATCAGAACCAAGGACAGAAATAGTGAGGCCAGGTGCACTCCAGAGTGGCTGGAGCTGCCCTCTACACGAGAGCATCCCATCCTTCTGAGTTTGTCGAAGCTTCTCTGCTTATAACGTGCATATCACAGAGACTGACAGGTCGACTATAGTAATGTTCATCTAAGCACAAACTACAAAATGTGTATGCAAAATCACAAAATTTTTGAAAGGATTTTCAGCGAGTGTGTATATAATAACATATCATTGTAAGTAATCATAATGACCATATGGAAATTTTCAATATAAAATGGCTCATTCAAATGTGCCAAAGAGAGTAAAATGAAATCACATTGAAATGTTTTGGTTGTTATAAAAAATGTTTTACACTCAAAAGCCTAAAAAACTTGCTGGGTTTGATATTGTAGAGGTTATGTGTGCTTGAACAATAGACTGCATTTTCCAATACTCCTTTATTCAGTTTGTAATTTTTCCAAATCTCTGTATCTTGATTATTTAGTATAAGCATCATATATAACTATAATTTTGACAAAAGATCTGCATGCAAATGACTTAGAGACTGTAAAACTTGTACCTTGAAAAGGAAAGAAACTCAGGATTCAGACTGAAGATTCTGTTCCTCATTTTCATGCTTTAAAGGAGTTTAATAGTTAGTAATTGCATAGGGTGTCCATTTTAGGAGACAGCAGAAAGAGAATATATAGATGTGGAAGTGAATAATAAAAAATTAGCATTTATATAGCATCTTTCATTAGCAGATCCTCAAATCACCTTAAAAACATGAATTAATTAATCTTCACAACACCTCTGTGCAGTGGATAAATTGTTATAATCCTCAAAGTCAAGTCATTTGTTCAAGGTTACAGAGCAAGTGCATAGCAAATCTCGGAGTGGAATCTCTCTGTCCTGATCAATTTTGTATTGTATAGAAGAGACAGTAATCACCCTGAGCATGAGCATGAAGGTAACTCTAAAGTTCTTTTTAACCCTTGACAGACATTTGGTCATATGATGATTAAAGACGTGAAATGACTAAAGACCTAATTCTGCAACCACTTACAACTGACAAATTCTGTAGATGGGACTGTGAGAAAGTCAGTGGCATGGGTTTTTTTTGTGAGCAACCTGTTACGTTGTCAAGTAGCATTGTCAGCTGTGCTAGACCGTGTCTGCAGGATTGACCTACAAGGAAGATGATATTCTGACAATAAAGGAGGAAAGATAACTAATATTTACATGGACATAGGGGGTCAACAACAGTCAGGTGGAATCTTGAGTCTTAGAAGATTACATAAAGATGGAAGCGAGTAAATACGTGCGTCCCAAGAGGCCTAAGCAAGAAAACAATGTGAATCTTTTTTCTCTCTCAGAGTGAGGAAGGGAGATGAAAGCCACGGTCACACCCAGTCTAGGAACCTGGCGCAATGGGGGTTGGCCCAGTGCCTCGGGGGTCCTTTCAAGGATGTAATATTCATATTAATTCAGGAATTTGCCTCCAGAAGAGTAGGTTTTCACAAAGTGCCAATGTGAGAAGAGATGGAGGAAAGGAAGAGGGCAAGAGCTAACAGTTGTAGCACAGAATGTGAAATTCATGAGGCAAGTACAAGTGAGGAAAAATAGAATTTAGGGAGAAAAAAAAAAGAAAAAAAGAAAACCCAGATACTTGAGTGGGTGAGTGAGCAGAAAAATTTATTTCCATAACCGGGAGGCAACAAAGAAAGAGGGAGGCTCCCCACCCTTTCTGGCAGTGCCTGAAAAAATCTTCAGCCTTCAGGGAAGTTGGTTCAGCTAACCCCCAATTATTGGGTGTAAAAAGTTTAATAAATTCATGAGGTTTCTTGGCATGAAAGCACATCCAGATTTTCTCTGTGCCTGATACCGCCTCGTCTCTTTCTTTCTTGTAATGTGTTATCTTCCTAACTATAGTCATTCCCAGAATGGACTTATTAAGCATTTCTGAAAATTTTACATTTCGAGTTTCCACAATTAGGAAATAATTGTGACAGTAATATAATACTGTGGAATTTTTCACAACAATGGCTTCAGCCTTAGATGTCCTTTAACTGCTTTTCTTAAGGTTAGGAAGAAGAATATTGGCATCAGCACTTCAGTCATTCACCTTCAATTAATGACCAAAATGTGTTGAGTGTGTGGCGTCTACAGAGCAAACAAACAATGGGAAAAAAAAAAAAACACTAGGATTTTGCGATGGGGCAAGAGCAGGCAAAAGATCACAGTTCTCAAGCACTTCTAGACTATGAAATCTTCTTTAAATCTTTTTCTATTTGTTTCTATTTGTTTACTTTATGAAAAAATGTCAATGTATCATTGTAAGAAGACAGGTCAGTATTTGTTTTGAATCATTGATACTCAACAGTCTGTAGCTGTTACATCTGAATAGTAAACATTTGCTCACTGAAAAGTCTTCCCAACTTATGTGGACATCCTGGGGCTGTTTGGCACGTGATTTAGTCTCTACCCTTTTCCCTGTAGCAGTAAGGGCCAGTACAGGTTCTTGAATTCCCTCTCAAGGGGGAATGGCCACTTCAAAATCCCTTTTACTCCATGTTCCTCAGGATTCTGGGCACGCACACGTGATTTTCAAGTTGTCAGGTTTGGGACTTGAACCACCATATGGGAGTTCAGCACCTAACTGCCATGCCACCTGCTGGCCCACTCACTTTAATTCTTGTAGAACGTTTTGCTCAAATATAAACACATGAAATGATCTCTGTTTACCTCCCCTTATTTTTTCTTAACAATAAAAGATCCTGATAACTCGTAAAGTCTGATAGTCACTTTGAAATTATTTTATCAAAACCAGAAGGTTTTGCTGCTTCAGCTTTTCTATTTATGCCTAAGCTTGTATCTATATATCCAAAAACATTCTCAGAAAAATCTCTCTGAATTTGTAAATGGATGGAAAGAGACACCATTCTATCTAAATTTTCATATGTGAGATTTCCTCTGGATGTGAATTATAGAGCTCTCAGCATAATGGTTTTTAAAGTTAAAATATTTTGGTGATAATATCACATCACAGACACCTCTTATGGCTGTTGTGAGTATCTAATTAGATAATGTACCTGAAAACCCATTGAAACTTGTAAGAAGCACTTCAGATGTAAGGTTATGTTATTATTATGTCATTACCATTATGCCCTGAATTTCTGCAAAGAAGCTTGAATGCTGTCTTAAATCGATATTTGGGATATTAGACAAAATATTATGACCTCCCTTAAGAACTGGGAGACTGTTGCTAACAGAAACCATTACCCAGCTGACCATGGGCAGAAACAACTTTTTTTTTTTTTTTTTTTCATTTTTCTCATGTGGTTCTGGTGAAGGGAAGGTTTGTCCTTCTTTACTGTTTAGGGAATTTTGTGTTTTATACAGACATGTGAGCAAAAGTCAGCTGAATAAAAGTCATTTTGATTTTATTTCATGGCTATCTTTTTACATTTTTACCAGAGGGTGTGTGCACCTGCTGACAACGGATAGAGAGAAAGACAGACAAGGCACTCTCCCATGGGGAATGGTTATGCCACAGTCCGTTCTCCTCCGTCCTTTGGGATTTTGGGCATGTACACATGTGCACCTCAAGCCACTGACTCTGTAACCCCAGTGCGCAGTCGACTGTGTGGGACCCAACTGCCTTCACTGCACTACAGGCTGGCCTCACAGCTGTTTTTAATGGAGCTGTTAGCAAGGCTTTCTCCTGGCAGTTGAGTTCATTGCTCACCCTGTAATAGAAACTTTTAATGACAGTCATATTGCCATTTATTAGTTAGTGGAATTTATTACTTGCTGTGAATCTTCTAGTGTCTTGTCCAGATTAATTTGCAGTGACACAAACAATGAAGTATTCCCTTTGAGAAATTATTCATTACTCTCCCAAGACTTACATATGGAGAAATGCCTCTGTGCACACACTAAGTATTCCTCTGAACAGCTCATCCTTTGGTGCATTTTCTCACTCTTAAATCATCCTGAAGAATTGCTCTCTTCTATTAGTGATAAGCTTGCCTTGGTGTAAATTGTCTTGTTTTTCTTGGCTGTCAGTTGATCTATTTATACTGGGGTGTGAGTCTGTCTGTGTGTGTGTGTGTGTGTGTGTGTGTGTGTGTGTAGTTCACCTGCTTATCCAAACTCTCTCAGTAAAACAAAAACAAAAAGTCACATTATTTGGTTGCCATAGTGCAACTCCTTCAATGGTTCATCAATAATTGTGTGAATATCTCCTGTTATGCCACACCCTCTGGTAGATACAGGGAATATAAAAGTAATCCTGCCCGCACGAAGAACAAACTCTACTGGGGAGACAATAATCACTCATTGTACAAATAAATCATGTAAAACAGTTTGCTGTGCTAAGAAATAACCATGAAATGTGAGGGAGAGTCTTTAGATAAAATGGATAGAAAGCCTTTTGAAGTGCTGGACAGAGTAAGAAACACAGTTGACAAGGAACATGGTTTGCAAAGAGCTGGACAGTGAGGAAATATTTCAGGCAAAAGAAAATGCAGAGCAGAGGTCCTCAGGCAGGAAAGAGCTTGGTGTTTTCTCATATATTCAGAAGACCTCTGTAGTAAGGGGAGAGCTCATTCAGAAAAGGAATAGGAAAAAGAGACCAGATTTTGCAGAGCCTTCAAAAACGATAGAAGTAAATGAGACTATTACATTAGCGATTGTTGTGATCATTCTGTCCATTTATCCATCCATCCATGTATCCATACATACATACATCTCTCCATTTATCCACACGTCCATCACTTTGATAACTAAGAAAAGAAAGGATGAGGAGCCAGTGGCTGTAAGGAGACAGGGTGGAGCAGAAAGCTGGAAGGACAGTGAGGAGATTACTAAAGTAACCCAGGCAAGAGGTGAGAGTGCCTCGAATGCAGAAGTGAAAGTGGAGATGGAAAGGAGTGGCCAGATCAAGACGTGTTTCAGAGATACAACAGCACACGCTGGTGGTTTTAACGTAGAGGGGCAGGGGCAGAAAGGAATGAAAGGTAACTCCTAAGTCTCTGGCTTGACCAAATAAAATACAACATTTTCTATAACAGGGAAGACATGAAGAAAGGAAGAATGTTGGCATTTTAAAGATGGTATTTAAAATCATGAGAATGAATAATGTTATCCAGTAGAGAATATATGAGAAAGAAGAGAACTCAGGAACTCAACATTTAGAAGAAAGGAAATTAGAAGCCAACACAGGAGACTTGAGAAAGAGCTGCAGCACAGAAAAAGGAGAAAGAAAGCTGAGAGATGATAAGTGTTTAATAAGGAAGGGATTGCCTTTGAAGAGCTTCTGAGAGTCCAGTAAAATGAGGACAGAAAATTGACCTTGAAGTATGACCAGAGGGAGTTCATCAGAAGCCTTTGACAAGAATTTTAATGGATTGTTGGGACCAGAATACGAGTTAGAGTGAATTCTAAGTAGGAGATTGGGAAGAGGAATCAGAATAGAAGAAACATCCGCAGTGACAAAAAGCATCATGTGTATCAAGTTATTTGGGAAATTGAGGATGAATGGACAGAAGTATTTATATCTTCACAAAAGATTTCAATGTTTCCCTGATTTATCTTGTATTTGCATACAGCTTTTTAAAAAATTATGATAGTGCGTGTGCACACACACGAGAGAGAGTACACGCTGGAAAGGTCTCGTCATGCTGCGGTTTCCTTTCCCCACCCTCAGGCTGGTCGAGATCCTGGGCGGCCACAGGCTGTGCCCCTGTGCTTTCAGGCTTACCCGAGGATCCATACCTGCAGTCGTCCATATGGCTTCCAGCCTTGCTGGAACTGAAGTTACCACTGTGCCACAGTGTCTGGGTCATACTTTTATAAACTAGCCTATCAGAAGAATCATTATGGCTTGATCATTTTTCTTAGTCAATTCTCATTTTAAAAACATATAACCATCATTCTTAGTCACTCTCATACCTTCCAGTAGCATTCCAGAGAGCTCAGAGGACATTGGAATAAAAATAGAAGTCAGTCATGGTTTCAACAAACTTCAAAAGTTTGGAAGACTTTCCAGTTAACTGCATATATACCAAGAGTGGAGACAGACGGAAACTGAACAGATTTGAGCATTCTGTGTGTTTTTTTTTTTTTTCTTTCCCTTACACCACAACTTTCCAACGTTTGATACTTTGTTAAGGTAAACTAGATTTTGCAAAGGGGGTAGTAACATCTGGAGGTAGAGAATACTGCTATTATTTGTTATCATTATTTATAAATTATCTCCTATTAGAATTATTTTAATTTCTTTTTTTTCAACATAGATTCTCTCTGAAATAAATATATTGACATATTTTTGTCTTTCAAAATATAACTGAAAATTAAATGTTGATCTGTTTGACTTTGTTGTATGCTTAGAAACCATCTCAGTCCCACCGCTATCAGCATTGGACTGCCTGGGTCATATAATGTTATTCTTTCTGAGTTCTAGGAACAATAAGTTCTAGGAACAAAAATATCACAAGCATCTTGGCTATAAAATATCCCCTTCTGTCACAGAGCAGACAGCAAGAGATAGTGGAGAAAATGCTGTGTTTAGAGTCAAAAGACTCAGCTGGGTTTGAATCCCAGCTCATTTGCTTATTACCAAGGTGAAATGGGCAAGTTGTTTTAACTCCACGGGTCCTCAGTTTTCCTGCTTCATCAAATGGGGTTAATAAATGATATTTTCTCTGCCATCCACAGGGCAGCTAGCATGTTCAACTGTGCATGTACTTCACACAGCTGTAAGAGACTGAAGTACTTGACCTGTAATGTGGGGATGTGAATAGTGTTACACAAATTTCTATCTCCCGTGGTCTCTGTAAATCTGCCACATCTTTTTCCCACTATCTAATTTCTAAGTCAGCTTGCCATCCACTCCACCACCAACACTGCCACCAACATGCTTAGGCTCTTTTGATTAAAATCTGTTTGCTCCATTTGTTCATTTCTTAGAATAATTCTTCAAGACTACCAGTTCTGCTATATCTTTGTGTTAGAATTTAATTTCAATAAAATTAAATAGGAGAGAGAGATCTATTTGCAAGAGTGTATACATTTTCTTTTCCATATTTCACATCGACATAAGTTGCATCTGCTCCCAGAAGCAGAATCTATCTCTGTTCTTCAAGGTTTCCATCTTTTGCTCTTTTTCCTAAAATGTGGAGTCTTTAGCAACACGTATCCATCAGCATTTGCTGCTCTTAGACACACAGCCCTACATTCAGAAGTGAACAGGGCAACATATATCTGTTATCACCTTTGGCAATGGAGACCCCTCCGAGCATGCAGTGATAGGGCTTATACTTCTAGCTAGCACAACCTTTTTCGTAAGATTTCACTATTTAACTTTCAAATGGAATGCAAAGCTCATGACTAATGTTTTATAATAATTGCTTAAAACTAAGTGTTTCTATGCTTGAATTTTGCTGTATTAAGAAGGAATTTCCTTAACATATACTTACAAAATTGTCCTGCTGAGTCAGAGTGCCAAGAAGGCAAAGCATCCAAGAACAGAATGGAAACAATGACATTTAGTCTAGCATACTGCAGCAAAGTGTGGTGCAGTGTGTCAGAGCAGGCTTTTTATACAGCACCGTTAGAGAACAGTAACTGTGGAGAAGGCAGGGAGGTCTCTGTTGAATACCTTCCCATGTTTTTGTGTGCTTCCAGGGTGTCACCAGGTAGGCTAGCATGACATCGGAGACAAGGAGCAAAGGGAGATCAAGATGCTGATTTTTCATTTAATCAAGCATTCTCTTTTCAGCTCTTCATGTACTTGAAGGCTGGATTCTCAGTCTTAAGCAGTTATACCACAATCAAATTATTTCAAAACTGTTCAACTTTTTTTTTGAAAAACAAAAACTTTATTTCGATATAATACTGTCTGTCTCCTGGAACATACTTTGGGGAGTAGCTACACAGGAGGTTCTGGTTTTGCAATGACAATTTTAGCTCTAGCTGCAGAGATTTAGTCATAGTTTTCAATAAACTGTATCCGTGCTTTTTCGTCTCTCCTAACTCAACAGTTACAATAGAGAATAGGATCTCCCACCTGTTTTTGGTATGATTCTTTATAAAGTTAGTGAAGTCAAAAGTTGAAGGTATTGGAATGGCCACAGAAGAAAAATAAAACAGAATTTTGCTGAAAGGTTTACATATTTTCCAACTGCCCAAATATTTATTGTTCTATATTCATTAACTTTATGTCTCATCTCCAGTTTCTCAAAAAAAAAAAAAAAAAAAAAAAAAAGCCTACAAGGTCAGCTTTAGTGGCCTAGTGGTTAAAAGAGCCAGATCCCATATGGCCCTCCACGGGTTGAGTCCAGCTTGAGTGACTTGAGAAACATGCCGGGCACATATGACTGTGTGTATGGGCCCCAAATCCCAACACAGTGGAGAAATGGAAGAGAAAGGATTACAGCTTAACCACGCCCTATTGGGGGATGCTTTCTCCCGCTCTGTCTGGCAAACAAACATGCCTTCTAGCAATTAAAAAAATCTATATTAGAAATTCTTGTTGTTTTCTAGGGTCTTTTTCTATATTTATTATACATCTCCCTCTATACCTCAACCCTTCTAAGAACTCAGTGGCTTCCTGGAACAGATGCTAAGAATATCTCCCTCATACTAATATCGTGTATTATCACATGGGATTGCATTTATTTTATTCTAATTCTATTTCCTGATTTTATCAGGCCTCTTGCTAATTACTTTATTTTATTAATGCATGTTTATCTGTAACTAGATTCAGAAACTGTTTATCAGTCAGAACCATGGAGGAACACCGTAAGACATCTGCATCTACATTTTGCTTGGATGTAAAAAACCTGTTACTTCTTTTACTGAATTAGAATAAATACTTTAGTTCCAAGGGATTATAGTTAAAAGGATTTTCCTGTCATAATGCCTATCAAGTTCCAAAACATTTGTCAGTGAGATTTATATATTAAGGTTATCAGGAAAGTCATGACGTAGTTTTCTCTGCAAATATGCATCACGACTTTCCCAATGACCCAATAAAACATGGACATTTAGAGGGCCCGGAAAATTTGATAGAAATGAATACCTAAGCTGTCTGATCAGAAGTCTTAAGGTAGCTAGCCTATTTTTCTTGTACAAATTTTGAATACTCTTTGTCTATAAAGTAGCTTTGTTGTAATAGTCCCAAAGTGTCTTTCAAGACTGAGATGTTTGTGTGAATTTTCATAGGAAAAGTCTATCCTCACTGAAAGTCAGAGTTAAGTGATGAAGGTGAAAAAAAAATTTATTTTTATATCCTTCCATTTCAAGGGAAGTTCAAAGTGAAAATGCAATCATGTGGATGGAGAGCTTTAAAATCAAAACATTGCACATATTCTTATGTGAAGAAAATATGTATAGCACAAAGAAGGATATTTTTACTGAAAGTAATGATTTTCATTTTGTTTGAATAACTAAACATAACCCTATTGCTTTTCTTCTTTTTCAAAAAACTACCGAACAGAGAAGAAAATCACGTTATTCAGACCTTGACTTTGAGGTAAGTTTCTATGAGTTATTTTATAATTTTAATTATTTAAATTCAAAATTTATACATAATTACTTAAGCATTCTATTTTAGACAGTTATGTAGGAACACTGCTAGTTCAATTAAGTGAAATATTTTTAATTAAAATCAACCTTCTATAGAGCAAGAGTTTCCCAACCACCAGGCCATAGTTCAGTATTGGTCTGTGGCCTGTTAGGAACCAGGCCGCATAACAGGAGCTGAACGGCAGGTGAGAGAGTGAAACTTCATCCATATTTACAGCCTCTCCCTATCAATCACATTACTGTCTGAGCTCCGCCTCCTGTCACATCAGCTGTAGCACTAGATACTCATAAGAGCCCCCAGATGGGAGTGTCTAGTTGCAGGAAAACAAACTCAGAGTTCCCACTGATTGTACATTAGGGTGAATTGTATAATTATTTTGTTATATATTATAATGTAATAATAATAGAAATCAAGTACAGAATAAATGTAATGCTCTTGAATCACCCCCAAATCATTTACCCCCCCGCCTCCTGCCCCTCCCCTTAGTTCATGGAAAAGTTGTCTTTCATGAAATCAGTCTCTGGGACCAGAAGGGTTGGGAACCACTGGTATAGGTGGTTATAGACATAAATTTTAAAGGTTTAATTTTTAAGTGCATGCTGAGATTTTTGTGGACAAGCGTAGGATCTATTCTATAAAGGCTAAAGAAAGTGGGCAATTTATGGTAGGAGCTAAACTTGGTTAGTTCAGTTTCTTGAGAGGTGAACATGTCAGTTTTCTTTCTTCATAAAAAAAATTTTTTTTTGGAACCAGCAGTTAGCGTAATGGCTATGTCGCTGGACTCCCATGTAGTCGACCGCGGTTCATGTCCCGGACCCGGTGCCTTAAAACTCACGCCGGGTGCGTGTGTGTGCGTGCCCAAGATCCCAAGAGGAGAATGGAGGAGAAGGGATTGCGGCGTGATCATCCCCTCTGGGGGGTGATTTCTCGCTTTCTATCTCTATGTCTCTCTCTGTCTGGCGAGCGCACGCGCCCTATAGCAAAAAAAAAAAAAAAAAAAAAAAAAAAAAAAAAAAAAAAATCCTCTCTCAAAAAAAAAAAATTTTTTTCTTTTTTTTACTTCAGTGAAAGAGATTCTTTGAGGATGCTTAAGCTGGTTGGCTAGACTTTCTCAGGAATTTGCTTACTTTGTGTTACAATTCCTACTATTTATGTTCTTGTGGTACATTCAGATAGATTCTCTTTGCCAATAGCCAGTGTCTATTTAGCGTGCTCCTGTGTTTAATAAATGCCTTTTCACAGATATAAATAAGATGAAGATTTTTGTTTTTTTCAATTAATATTGAATTAATATTGATGCTGTAATATCAATGCTGGAAATTACTGAAATCATACCATTTGAGCAGCTTATGCTAAGCACAAAATTAATGACATTTAAGCATCACATAAAATACACTTATGCATCTTGATAATTGGATATGATTCATAGCCTGCTGACATAATTGAATATAATACATTATAAATTTCTCCAGTATATTAGTACCCTTGTGATGCATACATAGAACTTAATGCTCTGAGCTGCTATTCCTAACTTTACATATACCTACTGGAACATAAAATTCCTAATTCAGTCATTTGTTTACATGGATGAATATTGTACCTCTCCAGTATGTATATTGATGAAACTTATTTGTTTTCCTATACTGCAGTGGTCAGCTGTGTTTTTACCCTGAATATGATCCAAGAAGAATTATATTTTTTAAGTACTATTTCAGATTACAAGGTACAAAGTAATGATAAAGACTCTGACCTTGGGCTAACTAGTGGTGTGGTGTTTGGAGTAGTTGTATCCCACATGGCCAACTGCACAGTTCATGTCTTAGCATGGGTTGAAATACACAACAGACATGCATGTTTGTGTACATGTCCAAAATCCTAAAAGGAGAAAGGACTGACCATGATATACCCCAGGGGAATGCCATCTCACTTTCTTTCTCTCTGTCTCTTTCCTGCTAGTGCATGTGCCCTCTCACAAATTAAAAGAAAAAAATTAAAAAACTGACCTCAATGATTAAGTAGCAAATTTTAATACTGATGAACCGATGACACTCTGTTATAGCAACCTAGTGTGGAATACACATTTTATTACACTTTAAGCTTTTAGAATAAAAATATCAAGACTATAAATTCAAATAGAAAATATTCAGTAATCTTCACCTTTAAAGAGAAGATATTTTAGGGTTTTTTTCCTATTAATTCTTCAGGCAACCAAAAATAGAGCACCATACCGTATGTATTTTTTTCATCTTAAAAGCAGTAAGTTGTTATGTTAGTACAAAGGAAAGGAGGCAGAAATTAACCTACTAGGCATCAGTAGCAAAATATAGTAAAAACCTAGCTCTAAAATTAAGCCTCAGCACAACAAACAAAAGTTATGTAATCACAAGGGCTGAAAGGAAATCTAATCATACTGTGTCATTTGGAGCATTAGAAAACCCATTCTTTTTTCATCTGTTCTCTATGGCAACTGGTAGCATATTCCTTAAGCTGATACTTCCCTCCATGCTTAGTATTCCACACTTAAAAACACAGTATTAACAAAACATTTGTTGATAAAGGAGAGAAGTTACAACTTGAGAACCCCAAACATTTTCTTTAGCTCTTTAATTGCTATAATTAGTGCATGATTACTATAGGTGTCAATATTTAGGGAAAAAAAAAAATTCAAGACTACTTTTTCTTTACAAACAGTTTAGTGCGAGTCCCCATAGTATCTTGTGCAATTGCAGAGGTCTTATGGATTGTGTTCAGAAAAATTGCCAGATATAAATGCTGGTGAATTTTAATATTTGTATTTTGCGGGTGGCCTTGGAGAAGATCTCAGTTGCCGTCCTTTTAATTCTGGCTGAATTAATGTATGTCAAATTTCCTGACACCCCTCTTCTCCTTCAAGCTTTACCCAGTAGCAAGTTTCACCACTAACAGACTGCCTCCTGGACTCCTGCAAGCATCTTCCCTTCAGTCTTTAAGTCTAACATACTTCCCAGAGTCTCTACATTGATACTATTCTGTCAACTCACATATCCATAAAACTCAGTGGCTACTTATATTATTCCCAGGGAAAAACTCTTTCAAGTAGTCAGAATCCAGGACAGCATCACATTCCTAGAACAAAGAGAAGGGTTGGCTGGTTATGAAATGGTAAAACACTGAGTCCTGCTTTCTAGAAAGTATATAGAAAATATTGTAATCATGTTTCTGTGTTCTGCGACCCAATGTCTTATTGAATATTTGTATTCTCACCTTCAAACAAAGCTCGTAGTACATAGCAAGCATTCAGTAAACGTTCTCTGAACAAATAATGAACAACTGAATTATTTTTCAATTCCGTTTATGGGAACAAAAAAATTATTGAGCACAGTACCTGAGTTAAGGCAGAGACTAGTGTTGAAAATGGACAGTAATGGAGGTGACACTTCAAAGACAGCCACACTGGATTTCAAAGATACCCACATCAGATGTAATTTAAGGTGATAGAAAGGACAGCTAGAATGTTAAGGAAGAGGAAAATGCCTAGAGCTTGGCTACCGTGTGACGTGCACAAGTTGGAAGAAGTAAGTCAAAGTCATTTAAGTAAGGGTCTAGGGGCACCAGCAGTTGGTGTAATGGCTATGTTTTGTTAATGGCTACATTGCTGGGCTCTCATGTAGTCGACTGCGGTTCGAGTCCTGGACCTGGTGGCTTAAACTCACACTGGGCGCGTGTGCGCACATGCCCACAACCCCAAGAGGAGAATGGAGAAGGGATTGTGGCATGGCCATCCTCCCTGGGGAGTGATTTTTCTCTTTCTTTCTCTGTCTTTCTGGTGAGTGCACACACTCTATAGCAAAAACCTATCCAAAAAAAGAAAAAAGGAAAGAAAAAGAAAAAAAGCAGGTGTCTAGGGAAGAATGGAGAGTGAAGGTAATGTAGAAACTGGTCTGATGGACCAGGATAAGGGGTTCTTGCCTAATTTGCTTCTAAAAGTTGCTAAGACTTTTCCATAGTATTTCTTTGATTTATTTTATTCAGTGAGGAATGATTTGCTATGATCTGGGCTTCAGAAAAATGATTATGTCAGTAATAGGCAGAATAGATTGTAGTAGGGTGAAAGAGAAAGTTCAAATAAAATTAGAAGTGGATAGTCTAAGAAAGAAGTAATGAAGGTCCACTTGTGGAAGTACAGAAAGCATTGAAGGGACACTGCAGAGGTCGAATCTGTGGATGGGTGACGAAGCATAGAAAAGATGACTGCAGTTCTGAGTCTGAGTTTCGAAGTGTACCAGTAACCAAACCAGGGACACAGAAACATCTAAATTAGGATGAGTTTTATTTTACTTTGAGAGTAAGGCCTAATACAATGTTAAACCAGAAATATTAGAGAGATTGTGAGTTGTTCTGTTTTAGATTTTTACCATAGAGTGTGTGCTTTCATCAGGGAGAGACAGAAAGAGAGAGGGAGAGTGAGAAATCACCCCCAGGAGGAGTAGCCAGGCCCAATCCCTCCTCCTTCATTCTCCTCTTGGGATTTTGGGTATGCACACACAGGCACCTGGTGTGTTTTTCAAGCCATGGGGTCCAGGTCTCAAACCATGGAGTTAGCCATGTGAAATCCAGCTACTTAACCACCATGCCACCTGCAGGCCCAACAAAGTGTTTTAACTGTCTTTGATTGAAATTTGGCTAAAGGAAATTCTAGGAATGCAATTATGGACATCCATTCTGAAAGTGTAGTAGATAATAATATCAACTACAGTTTTAAAAATAGATGAAGAAGTATTTATCTTTTGTCTCCTCTTTAAAAAACAGAGATAAATCTTGTCACATTCTCCCATGAGAATCAGTAGCCTTTTAAAAATAATTTAGGATATTTCTCTGAAGTTCCTGATGAAATCCGTGTTCATTAAATCCAGGCTTCTCAAACCAGAGGGCAGTGACAGTGGGCAGAGGGCAAAGGAAGACAGATATAGGATACTAATGGCCCATCTTCACAGGGCCTTGATTTTCAGTGGAAGATTTAGATGAACATAGTCAAGTAAGATAAAATATTATTTCACATTAATTTTCTTTCACTGTAAACAAAGCCAAACTCTTAGAGGGTAGAATTTATATTAATTCTTAATTGTAAGCATAAGATTTCAAAAACTGTCTTCCTCGTAATAAGCTCCTTCCTGCTTTTTCCTCAATCCCTGGCAGTAATTGTACTCGGTAAGGCAATAAAGGCATTTTTAAAGGAAAAGTTTGAGCAAGTTGGTTCTATCTTTCATACTACTAAATTTAAACTGTTGCAAAACTAGATATTTTTAGCCAAGTATACTCTTGATTAGCAGTAACAAAATTAAAAATATAAAACTCATTTTTTTTTCAGATCTTTGTTTAACTTTTTAAGACCTTGGGTACAAATTTATTTAAATAGAAATGTATTTGAAACCTGGCTACTGTGGTGTCATGGAGCTACAGGCTCCATCTTGTAGACACACTGGGTCTCTGGCCAGGGAAAGGTACATGATGTATTCCCTTTTCACAATACAGCTTTAAGAATTAAGTTAATTTCTGAGTTGTGCATGGCTTCATTACCGTGTGTTTAGACATTCACTTAGGACTCCGGAGAGAGGGCTCATAATGCAAAGAGGTAAAGAAAAATAACCACAGGTTTATCCTAATAGATACGGACAATGTAGATGTTTAAAATTCTAAGGTTGTCAAAAGTAATTGAAGCAAACTGATTCCCAATTCCTATCAGGATAAGATTTCTAGACCCAGTGTAAGACCCCATATAAGTTTTCAAGCCCCATTCAGGTTTAAAGTCAGGAGATGCTCCAAGTGTCTCTAACAATTTCTCTCAGCTGCCAAGAGTCCCGAAACAGTACTCTTTTATCTATCATTCGGACTTAAACCCCAACTTTATGATTCGCACTTCTGAATTTAAAAGTGGAAAACTCTAGCCAGTTTTCTCCAAGCCCACTAACAGGTCCTGTATAAACTACTCGAATGTGAAATAAGGGAACACAATAGAATCAGAAGAGGGAAGCAGGGCTCCTGTCCCACACCATTGAAATGAGCCCTCTTTCCACAGAGAGCTCTTTCATAGCAGGAGAGAAGACAGCGTTTATAATGGCCTTCCATGCTGCAGGTGCCTTCCCTGGACTATATACCTGTGCTATCTCGTTCATTTAGTTTATTCAATACACACTTATTGAGCATCTGCTGAATGCCAGACACTTTACTCAGGTGTCAGAAATACAAAGATGAGCACAGAGATGAAGCCTGTAGGTGATCAGAGACAAGACATGAAGAAAAACCCTTAAAAAGAAAATTGCAGTACTATTGGGATAGTTGCAGGGTAATCAATCCACATAGAGTTTATGGGCCCACTACAAAAGGTACCTACTGTGTCCTGGATTGTTCAGTCCCACGTTCCTCTGAACAGAGCATCATCACAAACCGGCATAGTCGGAAGGAGGATACTGAATCTACAAGCTGCATCTAATGTATTAGCACTCAGAGAGAACTGACTTAGTATTCAGAAAGAATTTCAACTTCTCCCACCACTTGCTTGAGCTTGAGAAACTCACTTTGCTTCCTTAAGTTTCAGTTTCTTAATCAGTAAAGTGGAGATAATGGCTCCTACCTCCCAGGGTTATTGTAAGAACCAAGAAAGATTATAATGACTGCCATTTCTTAAGTGGCTCTTATCTGTGTAGTCCTGTGATAAGTGCTTTATATACTTTTAAAAATCTTCAAAATAACCCTGCAAGGTAAGTCTGATTACTAAGACAGGGGCTAAAGGGAGATTGGATTTCATGCTTCAGGCCACACAACTTGAAAGTAATGGAACAGACATCTAAACATAAGTTTGTGCGAATCCTGAGCTATGGAACTTGGCATGTGCCTGGTATTTCAAGGGGCTAGGAGAGTTCCTGGGATGTAGCAGGTGCTTAAGGCACACAGATTACTTTTTTGTCCTGATTTTTCACAAATACTTGATCTATCATTAATGTGCTTTATAAACTGCTACTTTTTTTCGAATATCAACAAAGAGTTGTAATGACTGCCATTCTTGAGTTAAAAAGTATAAAGTAAAAGAAAAGTCCTATAAAATAAGCTACTTAGAAGAGCCCATTTCTGTACAGTTGGGCTGTTGGTCCTCTGGGCATCGCAGTTCATACACAGCTTCAAAAAAATTTTGAGTGATGTTAGTCTGAATAGAAATCATACACGTATCTTTATTATTAACGATGCCTACAATATATGACAGGCATTGTAACTAAAAGAACCTGAATTCTATAGATACTGCCCATCAGAATTTAACTTCATTTATTTAAACAGAAAATACACATGTTAGAGTTTTATCGTTACAGAGTTTTAGAAAACTGAATTCTAAACTGATTTTTTCACAGAAGTCAATTTCTTTAGGAAGCAATATGCTTAAGTCACAAAAGGAAAAAATAAAACAGTAAGGAGATAAACCCTAAGGTCAGTGATAATCCAAAAATAGCTATTGAAATGGACGAATAAGATTTATAAGCATGGGGACAGCAGGTGGCATGGTGGTTAAGAGCACTGGACTCACACATGGCCGACTGCGGTTCGAGTCCTGGACCTGGAGTCTTTCTCTCCCTCTCTCTCTCTCTCTCTCTCTCTCTCTCTCTCTCTCATTCTCACTCTCACTCTCTCTCTTACTCTCACTCTCTGATCAAATTTAAATAAATAAATAAACTTAAATGATTCTTTAAAAAAAATTTATAAGCATGAAAACTTCTGATTAGGTAGTTAAGAACATCAAAGGTATGAATGTTGCAAATAAATAAGGGAAAGCCCTTAGTAGTTTGAAAACTAAAACCACGGCTGAGTCTTTATGGCTGGGTTATATACTCTACAATGTTCATTGCGAAGCTGACATTGTTATCAATAGGGCCTCCCTCATTACAAAGGTGAAAGGTGTATGAACAAGATGGAATGAAACTGAGCCCATGGCAGAGATGTGAGCTGTCAACAGCAGCTCTTCTGTGGTACTTTGGCTATGGTGATTTCTGGCCATGCCAAGGTAGCATTTTCAAATTAGAATGATTATCTGGCATGAGGATGTATTTGCAATTAATATGTCTAGAAGACAAGAGCCCTGTATTTCAGCATCCAAATTTTTCTTTTGCTTTCATATTCATTTAAGAGTTTTTGAGCTTAATTTTCAGAATTGCTTTCATGAAGCAACAGTGGTTTAATTACATTGGTAACCATCATAACTTTATATTTTTTTGGTATATTTTTAGTATGTTTTAACAAATCATGCCCTCAAAATACAATTCATCCAGCTTAGAATAGGTCCTGTCCTTCAGTCAGAAGATGATCATAAAATCTCCAATTAGTTGATGTCTCTTCTTTATCATGAGATGTATCTGACACCTGGTTTGCTTCTTAAACATGCTTTGTCTAATAGAGGTCTAATAGAGGTATTTAGTTGCAAGAACATGAAGTGACCTTGACTAACAAATAAGAGAACTTTGTAAGAGTGATCTAAAATAATTCACCTCTTAGCCAGGGTAACAATGGGGACCTTGACTGACATTTTTAGCAACATAGGAAAGTATAGGTCCCTAAAGCAAAGTCAGGGTCCTCTTGTAAAATTGAGACTACACAAAATAATCATATCTTCATCTCAGATAGAGTGTTGTGCCTCTCGTATCAATTATCTTAGAAGAAAATGAATTTCTTGTCTATGGTAAAGAAAGATTTCATTAAGGAGAGGAGATTCAGGCACCAGATTGAAAATTGAACTAGAAATCCTCTGAATTCTAGAACATGTAGGATGTAATAGTAATGTAACAACTAATGTTAGAATTTTCAATTTAAATACGAATATATAAAAGTGTGGGGATGGCCTCACTTGGATTTAGTTTAGCAGATTCCCTTATCATTTGTTCTCACAGCAGCACCAAATGTTTTCTTTATCTCAGCTGTAACTTTACATTTATGTGGATTGTTACTCAATGAATGCCTGTGTCCACCATCAGACTTCAAACCACCAGCAGCCAGGAACTCAAGCTGATTTTGTTAACCATTGTCACCCCAGCATCTAGCACAATAGGTACTACTCATGTGTATACATTAAATGACAGAATGAAATATCTCCAGGGAAATGCCAGTAACGTGACATCACTCCTAGTCCATCATAGAAGAAAATAGCTCTGTAGTATATTATTATGACAAGCCCTATTTGTAAGTTAGAGACAGAACCAGTGTTAAGTTGTTGTGCTAAAGTCTTCCTTGTGACACAACTCCATATTTTAATCAATATCTTAGTACCTAGTACTACATGGAGCCTTTATCTCTTCAAGGACAGAATGCACCACATTATGTTTGCCAGCGAAGTGGTCTTGAAATCCATCTATTGAGTTACTTATGCAAATCCTCCCTCTCCTAAATCTTCATCAGTCATCACTAGTCAAATTATGTTTGCCTGGTGTTTCTCTGTAAATCCTGCAAATCCATTTCACGTTCTCTCCCCAAAGCTGATGGGAAGTTAATCGCTCTACAATTGCTTGCTATGTTTCATGTTCCCATCATGAGTAATGTGGCCATTTTCTTGATCTCAACCTCCTGACTCTTCAACAGCCAACTCCCAGAACTAAGAGGAGCAAAGATGGAAATCAGTTACTGCAAGACTTAAAGTGGCAGATTCTCTCACATAAAAGTAAGCTAGTGAAAATAGAAGAAATTGGCTAAACAATGTGGTGCCGAAATACATATTCATTAAATATAAGAATTTAAAGTTTGCATAGGAGAGAATGGGCTTTTTAAAATATGTTAAGGATTCAATTTGCATTTCTTTTTTGCTCTTTTTTTCCCCCTCAAGGAAGTAAAATATTCTCTACAAGTATCTTTTTATGAGAAAATTAAGCTTTACAGATTTTCTCTCAAAGATAGATTTCTTTCTGAAACAAATCATAACTTCCAAAAAAATTTTTGGTAATTAAAAAAATGGACCAAATGTCCAAAATATAGCTTAGGCATGGTTCTAATATTTCTCTACAAACCACAGAAGCAAATGATGAGTTACCAAGCATATGCTTAAAAATACTGTAAAATTTCTCCCTCTCTCTCTCTCTGTCTCTCTCTCTCTCACACACGCACATCGGCATAATGTTAGAGAACTAATCCCCAAAGTAATCACCTCTAACTTCTAAAAATCAAAACAAGGATGACATTTTCTCCTTTAAAATGACACTTACACATACAGGGAGCTTACTGTCTAACTCTTTGTTACTGCTCTTCTAAGCATTCTGTGATAAAGAAAGATTTAGCCCATCATGCTTACCCCAGAGTCATTTTTATTTATGACTCCATTTGTTGCGTTATGGTGAAGTTGGGAGAAAAGGATATAACTGGGGATGAAGACTGTTCATGTATTTATATCTGTGATCTTAGGAGCCCATCAGCCACACGATTTATGCTCTGAACCGTAATTGTTAAGATTCTGCATAATTCTAAATACATACACGAAACCTGTGAGTCAGACCTTCCTTCAGTGGCATTCAATCATTATTCACATAGAAGGCACAAGTTTGAGCTCCTGCATATATTTCAGACATTTTAGTGCTGAGAGTCAGTCTTAATGGCAAGGCCTGGGATTTCGTTCCCCCTTTAGTGCAGCCAACTAGGATTTTAGTGTTTATAGAAATAAAACGTAAAAAAGTAATATTTCCCATGATGAGCATCAAGGACTTTGGTACTTTACAAGTCCAAAATTTTCAACATCTTTAAATATGGTAACGATTTTTATAAAACATGGTAACAATTTTTATAAAACAGCTTTAACTTTTGAATGATGAAAATTTTACAGAAGAATGACTGCTCCATTTTTAATGTAACTACAAGAAAAATATGATTTTTATATAATTTAGTAAGGGAAATAAAAAGCCAATTCTTCAGATTCAAAAAGCACTGAGGGGCCAGCTGGTGGCATAGTGGTTAAAATGTTGGACTCCCATGTGGCCGACTGCGGTTTGAGTCCCAGACCCAGAGGCTTGAAACTCATACCAGGCATGTGTGCATACATGCCCAAAATCCCAAGAAGACAGTGGAGGAGAAGGAATTGCAGCATGATCCTGCACCTGGGGGATGATTCCTTGCTTTCTCTGTGTGTGTCTCTCTGGCAAATGCACACACTCTATAGCAAAAATTTCTCTCCCTCAAAAAAAGAAAAGCACCAAATATGAGAATATGAGACCAGGATTTGGTGTGACTCATTTGGATTTTTGGCATCTTTTGAGACCTCCTGATTCTTGTCAAACTTGATTTTGTTTACTAGTAAAGTGAAAATATTACATTAAAAAAAATACAGACTAGATTATGAACTAGAGCCAACTTGTTCTCTTTTGCAGAAGGTCATGCATACAAGGAAGAGGCATATGGAATTGTTTCAGGAACTAAATCAGAAATTTCAAACTTTGGACAGATTTCGGGATATACCAAATACAAGCAGTATGGTGAGTATGCTTCTTCTTTCCACTGGTGCCTGTGCCTTATTAAATGATTCGGCATGTCACGTTTTATCCCTGTTCTCCAGGAGTCCTTAATCGCCTCGGGAACACACACCATCATACGTAAAAAATAATTCTCTAAATTGTACTTCGGCAAAGCTACTGAAGGACAAATTAGGAATGACAATATCTCGAAGCATTTTATTCATCTTTTAAATCTCTTCATTTATATGCTTTAATTAGATCGAATCAGTTGTATATCAAAAGTGTGTTGGCTTCATCTGGTTATTTTATTACCAGAGTTAAAATTTACATATCCAGATAGTTGGCCAAAATTTTCCATTTTTATTTGAATGCCTGACATTATAGGCCATACAATGCAATTATTTTATATGTATGAAGTTGTTACCTGAAATCAGGGTGCTAAGTTTTTATCTCCAGAAGGGTCGCTTGTATAGTGATAAGAGTTTGGGTACTTACATTGACACTGTGGACTCTGGTTACAGACTGTAACCATTCTCTTCTCATTCATTTATACCACCACAATCTTAGTATAGGATTTCATCAGATCAAACAACTCTGTACAGTTACTGTGTGCAGGGCAGAGTCATCAATTCATGGAAGTCTACACAATGATTTGTAGGAGCACCAGGCAAGGACTGTAGACATCAACTGAGGGCTATCTGATACTGAGCAAGTCACCCAACTCAGGTTTCTAATCCTCAATTTTCTCCTCCTAGACGGAGCATAGAAAGCAGTAATTAATGTATGCTTCCTTTGATCTTCACATTTTCTAAAGCAGTTGGGAACTTCACAGGTTAGGAAACAGGATCAGCTACATGAGGTAGGGCTGAAACTGCCATCTGACATGCTGCTTCTCCTTCGTTTCACAACTGATGCTCTTCCTTTGCCTCCCACTCTCTGCAGCCCTTGGATGGTCCTCCTTTCCTTCCAGACACCAATATACACGTTGCTCTAAAGCACCCAGTGTTTGATCACCATCTCAATCTGGTTCTTTTCATATGTATTTTATGAATCTTAACCTTGGCTTTCCAGTTAGCAATGTTAGCTTATGAAAAACAAGAATTCATGTATCTTTTTTTTTCTTTTTAATTCCGCTCAGTCTCATACAAAGCTGGTCATATTAAGTTATCAGTAAATGGCTAGTACTGACTAATTGCATGGCTATAATAGTTCAACCTGTGTTTATTAAATGAAGGTTGTAAGAAATATCATACACTTTAACTGTTAATTGGTCTCTGAAAAGTTCATATATATACATATACATATTTTCCTCCTTAAAGCAGGAATGATGTAGTATTTGTTATCACCAGCACAATACTAGGCATAGAGAAGACACTTCATTCATAATTAGTGGTTCTGTCTCATCTATTCCTTCTAATATTAAGCCATCAATTTTTAGCTAGCAAGCAAATGAGAATTACACCGTTGAGATTAGACCTAAACACATTAGCTACTCATTTCGGAATATTGAAAGCTAACATAAAAATAAATGGAAGAAACTTCATTTGTTTAAAAAAAAAGAGAGAGAGAGGGTTATGTTTACAAATCTGAAAGGCTTATGCAACAGTTACAGCTGGCTGACTGCTATAATATGATTGTAATTTCCTCTTGTTGTATGGTCTGGGTATTAAATCATTAATGGCACAAATATCTGAATTTCGGTTTCCTGACAACCAAAATAGTCTTCTAATTACACCACATTTTGCAGTAGCATATTTTTTTTAAGGAGAGATTTATAAATATTTACCATTTGGGTGGTTAGGAGTGGGGAGGATAGAGCTGTTGTAGCTGCTTGACTATCGTCCTAAATATCTGGTAATAGATAAAAAATAATAGAGTTTCTTATTCAGTTTTGATTAGTAGTGAATATGTGAGTTCATTATCTTTCATTCAGTCACATAATTCATAGTGGCACATCACTAATGAATAATTGCATAATTGGGTGGAGAAAGACATTTTTTAAAAATCTAGAAATGTTTTTCTTTTGTCTCTCCCCCTGAGATACTAACTCAAAACACCTGCCTAGGACCATAAATGATGGTAATTATGTAGAGTAATAGAATTTGGGGAATCAAAAGGAAACCAAAAGGCCATTTAGTCCATTTTCCTGCTTCCAGGCAGGAAGACATTTAAATCACGCTACAAAAGAAAAGGGACTGTATAATGAGAGCCAGAGAAGAAACCCTTTTACTTTGAGTGGTCTCTCAGACCTTTCACAGTCAAGATCTTTTCCCCACCCCAAAAAGTTCCTCCAAATTCCTGTTCTTTTAGAATAAACGTACTCTACTCTCATTTGCTTTCTCCCAGAATATTGGTAGATTGGAAAAGGAATGAAAGAAACAAAAGGAAGGGAGAAGAAAGGGAAGGAATAAAGGAGAAACGGAGGGAGGGAGGGAAGGGCCCATGAACTATAGGTAATGCTCAGACAGCGCTGCTGTGTTCAGGGTGGCTCTAAATTCTCGTAGTCACTTAACATTTTATTTCTATTGATACAGCTTAAGACCAGATTAGCATTTTTGGAAGCTTGATGCATGTTGGCTTATATTGAGTTTATAATTATCAGGCCTTTAACACACATGCTTCAGTTTAACTGTATCTCCTCCCTTCTGTACTTGAGCTCACAACATAAAGAAAGAAGAACAGCTGAATAAATTCAAAAACTTACATTAACTCTGATTGAATTTTGTATCCTAAGATATATTCCTCTGTTGAAACCGTTTCTGGTCCGTGCAGCTCTAACTGCCAAATTCAGTCATCACCTTGGGATGTTCCCCAGTTTTTCAATCTCGTGGAGCTTTGGAAATGTTACACTTGTCCCTCTGATGGTCTGGAGCCTCCCCTCTTGTTACATCCAACACAGAGATGAGTAGGTCGTGAGTGCTGTTGCTGACCACCAACACATTCCACCACTCCCTGCAGAGCCTACTCCCACCTAGACTGCTGGGTGCAATAGTTCTTCGCCACTAGAGAAGCAATGACCTGAGGCATTTATAATCAATGGTGATAATCGTTGTTTAGCTGAGAATACCTTGGGATACTGAAGGAGGCGAATGAGAAAACCAAGCTTTTGAATGAATTTATTACCATTAATGGCTCTCTAGAAATGCATTAGGTCACATACTTAGAGTACTCTTTGGAACTAGACTATAGATATAGAACACACACACACACACACACACACGCACACACACACACACACACATTCTGACAAAGCCTAAAATTGGCCATTTTAGTCCTTGTATCCATGGTGCTTGATTCTCTTAAAATAAAAAGGAAATTAAACCTGTTCCAAATATAACAGAGCCTCCATTTTCCGAGTAAATAAATGAATACTTTACATATCTTGAGTCCTTTGGGGTTGAACAAATTAGACTTCCAGACAAAATGAGGATTCCTGGAAAGCTCTTTTGATTCAGCAGAATTATTTCTTTCTCATCCTTCCTTCCTTCCTTCCTTCCTTCCTTCCTTCCTTCCTTCCTTCCTTCCTTCTTTCTTGCCAGAGTGTGCATGCATTCACCAGAGAGTGAGAGAAAGAGAAAGCATCCCACAGCAGGTCCCAGCTGTGCTGCAGTCCCTTTTCCACTCTGTCTCTAGCCCGTCAGGATTTCAGGCATGTGGGCATACATGCATGCACACATGCCCAATGTGTTTTTCCAAGTTACTAGGGCCAGGACTTGAACCAAAACCGACCACATGGGATCTAGCATCTAACATGCAGTGCTCAACTATTGTGCCATGGGGATAACGCAACCCAACTCATCAGAATTCATACTAGCAAAACTTTCAGCTAATGACTGATGATTCACGTCATCACAGTGCTCTCAAATGTTCGGTCCTTCCCTACTGCCTAGAAAATAAACTCCAAAGTGAGCAGTCCGGCGTTTGAACTTGTGATCTGACTTCCAGTTCACCTTCTGCCTGTTTTTGTCCCCGCTATTCTTTTCATGTCAACTAAAACAAATTGGTCACGACAATGGTTTTCCCATACCTGTGCTCTCAGTATTTTTAATTTCCTGGAATGCCTGTCCAGCCACCAAATCTCCAAGCAATCACGTGTCTTGTGGCCAAGCCATCCTTCTGTGCCAGGCCTACTATTGCTTTTCTCAGAAAAGCTTATGTGCTTCCCATGAAAGGAAGCTATCTCTCCACCCTCCTCTAAATTCCTGTGGCACTTTTTCTGGATAAAAGACAAAGATATAAATATGTCTTTTATACCCCCGGTTCCAGTTTATAATTAACATGATTAGCATATAATAAGCGTTGATTAAATTCTTAGGCACTATTTATTCTAGGATCCCCCACTTTTTAAAAAATTTTTGCAACACCACAAGGTAGTTATTGATTCACATATTCTGCCAGCTCCTGCAGCCCACAGTATGAAGCTTATCTCTGTTTTGAAGATATTCATCTTGAGGGTCAGACAAGGTTCAGAGAAATTGAGTAAATGGCTCAGATTCATGACATTCATATAAAGTAAGGGAACTGGGATTTGTACCTGCGTATATCAACTTCAAATCTTGAGTTCTTTAGCGGACCATGATGCTCTCCCATATTTGATTTATCACCTTATCCTCCTAGTGCCTAATTTGATGTTTGGAATAGAGCAGCCGAAAAATAAATATTAGTTGAAGAGAGGCAAAGAAAGAGACAGGGAAGTTGGGAGGGCTGGGGAAGGAAAATTAAAAGACTATCTGGTTCACGAGGCTTTCGGATATTAGACTAAAACAGAATTGTCATCTGCACACACGTTTTACTAACTCTACACTATTAGATATTTATTTTCCTTCTAGACCTTCATGAGTAAGGATAATAAGTGCTGAAAACATCTAATGTATTGAGGATTCTAGTATTTTAACTTCTGGTTAGGATAAATATTTCTACAGATTGATCTCTCTTTTCTCCATAGCTTGAGATGTTGTTGAATATACTAAGTGGAACCCAGATACTAATTCAAATACCTATTTTATGTTTCACTTTAATAATTGATTATAAACAGTTGAAAGCCATATTTTGGGAGGGAGAAAGAACTCATTCAACAACTGTAGCATTCTCACTGAAAATAACATTCCATAGTGAAAAATGAAAATAAAATTGAATTGTTCAATTTATTAAGCCATCTTGATCATCTTAAAGAATAGAAATCAAGTGTTAATAGAAATTAAAAGGCAGTGTTTTTGAAGAGGAAAACACCTTCGAAGCTGGTTGGATTTTCTTGGGATAGAACTCAAAGTAGAAAAGTTACTTAGATGTTGGTTGGTGGCACAGCAATAACACACAATATTCTGTGAGACTGATCCATATAGGAAGATTCTAGATTCATGTCCAGGGACTTCCTGGACGTGTGTGTCCCAGGCACACACATGTTTATGACCCGGGGCTGGCTGAGGCTGGGGGTGCAGTGCAGTATCAAGATCATGTTGGGGGGGTGCTGTCTCTCTGTTTTTGTCTCTCTTGTTCATGAAATAAATAAACAAGCTTAAAAAAATAATGTTCAGAAACAAAATGTGATTGTCTCTCACAAATAATTATTAATTTTAGTGAACTCTATTGAATTAAAACCTAGATTAGTCTATCAGTGACACCTGTTACTTGACATTTCATCTTGTAACAAGAAAGAAATTCAGCTTTAATCAATACTCTTCATAACATAGCATCTATCAAGCTACTCATTGGTTGCCTTTGTTTATTTTTTTTTCCCCCTAAGGAACTTTCAGTCATGATTTCCCTCTTGGTCTTTGATGATACTTTGTTTAGTCTGTCTCATCCAAACTCTTTCATGCTACAGAAATCTTTATTTAAAATAAAGCATAAAGCAAGTTCATTGCTAAATCTCAGCAAAATATCAGCCTCCTCAAGTCAAGCCTGCTTATATCTTTATTGAGCATCTGCAAGATGGCAGCTCTGAGTGAAGTCATAGTTAGGCAAACCTTAAATCATAGTCAGGGTTGTGTAGTATAAAAAATAATAATGAGTAGTAGCTTCTAGACATTTTGAAACATTCTCTTGTTTTGCCGAATACATTTTCTACAACATTTTGATCTTTGAAGAGAAAAATGATTTTCATTAAATTAATGTACTTCCCAACTATACAGAAAACTATGAGGAATGTACAGAATAAAATTACAAACCAGAGCAGATAGCAGCATTTAGGTATTCTAAAAAGGATAATTTTTTGAGAATAAAACAAGTGAAGATAGTTCTCTAAAATTCTTGTTATAAATTATGACTAGTCTGGGTAACGGGTTTTATTATTAAAGAATATGACCTGGGGCCAGACAGTGGCATAGCAGTGAAACACTATACTCTGTGAGGCTGATCCACGGGAGAAGCTTCTGGATTCTCTGCAGCCCTCCCTGAGTGTGTCAGACATGCACATGCCCATGATCTGGAGCTGGTTGAAGCTGGGGCATGGATCACAGCAAGACCCTGCTGAGGCTGCTTCTCTCTCTCCTCTCATGGAAAAACATAAATAAATAAGCTTAGGAAAGGTAATGATGTACCCCATTTAATATACTCAAATGTATTTAATCTCATTAAATATTTTGTCACAACACTTAAATTTTCCATATTTAATCTTAGTGTTGACTTAGCTTTCCTTTCATCTTTTTTTAAAGAATTATTTTATTTTTTATTTATTCATTCATTTCTCTTTTTTTTTTTTTTTTTTTTTTAATTTTGACCAGAGAGGGACAGAGCGAGAGGGACAGAGAGAGAGGGAAAGTGAGAGAGCAAGCCTCCAGGTCCAGGACTTGAACCGTGGTCGGCCATGTGGGAGTCCAGCGTCCTTAACCACCACGCCACCTGCCTGCCCCTCCTTTCCTCTTGAACATAGGCCCATAATGACATTTCACAAGATGCCCCAAACAGAACACCTTCTATTTTGCCTTCTAGAAGACTGTGCACTCCTCTTGATTCTTAGAAAATTATAGGGCATCTCAAAGAAGGTGTTTATGAGTTCAGTAGACAAATGAAATTGAAATTATTGCCTGTAGCTGGCCACAATTTCAGATCACGTCTGCATCACATAAATTGGGTTAAGGTCACAAACCTATCAAACATGTTCTCTTCCTGGACAAGCAACAATGCTAGTCATCATCTAAATGACTCTTCCCCTCTCTTCTCAACAGGAAAACCCAGCACCAAACAAGAATCCATGGGACACTTTCAAAAGCCCCAGTGAATACCAACATTACACCACAATCAATGTCTTAGACACAGAGGCAAAGGATGCTTTGGAACTGAGGCCGGCGGAGTGGGAGAAGTGTCTGAATTTGCCTCTGGATGTGCAAGAGGGTGACTTTCAGACAGAAGTTTAACAAAATCAAATGAACTGAGGAGACAAACATTTATTGCACTGACACTTAAGACTTGGGAAGCCTGACATTTCTATCTGGACAGTGTGACTATCCTGTGTCAGGAGCTTCACGTGCCAAAAGTCAGTGGTGTTTTCGTATGGTAACTTCTCACTAGTCAGGCTAGTGGAGACGACCCGGTGTGCAGTTCTGACCAACCTGTGTTGTAAGTACCCGTGGAATGGATTTGTAAGGTAATCTTTATAGATAAACCTCAAGCAACGATTCATGTTGGAACCGCTTCATATGGTTTAGTTTTCAAAAAAAACTTCACCATGAAGCACAATGTATATATTTATGCAGTTTTTAAAGTTTATAACAGTCTGTTTGGCCATTACTACACTTTTTACTTTATAATATAAAAGCAAAGTTTTTGTCATTAAATGAATGTTTGTTGAGCTACATTCTTCATTGCTTTAAATGCAATAAAGTAATAATCTCACTTTTATATGAATAATATATTTCACATCTTTATTATTGCAGTTTTCTCTAGAAAGCTCTGAGTAGCTTTCTCTGCTGCAGCTGTGTATAAAATATTTAAAATGTTGTATGGTGTAAATAAACTTTTGTCTACATATCAGCTTTTTAGTGCATTTTATTTGGGATTTGTTGAACAGAAATTTACATATTTATAAAGTTTTTTTTCAATACAGATACTGAAAATGTATTCACGGTTTTAATAGCATACCGTTATTATTCCTTTGAGGCTAATGGTTTCTCAAATGTAATAATAGGTCTGTATAGTGCTTCTGTATTTTCTACTCAAAAACCCTTTGAAACAATGTACCATGTAAATGGGGCTTGTCAGAGATCTGCTGCCATCATCCTCTTACATAAATATGTTTTTTTCTATCTTGTGGCCAAAAGGAAACTAGTAGAAAACAGTAAGTTATCATAAGGAAAATTACACAGGGAAAATGTTCATTTTAGATCATGAAGTTCGATGCATGGATCACAACAAAAACTACTCATTCTATAGTCTGCATAGCATACAAGACAATGAACTTATTCAGGATTCAAAAATAACTTAAGTATATATTCTCTAGTGGAAGGAAAAGGGGAATGGATGCATTTGATAGAGTGATGTGACTCTGGTCTGAACTGGGAAGCCTAAGGCAAGCCGACTGCACACGTGACTCCCGGGTCCTCATGCTAAAGCCACGCTGCCGATGTCCCTCGCTCCCTCAAATACACATTCAAGGAAGTGCGGGGGAAGATTCCAGCAATTTCCTGGTCCTTTCAATGACTGGAGATTGTTTTTCAAAATGAGGCAAGAGGGTGGAGGGGCCCAGGGGCCTGAAAGTTCCCAGAATGTTTATTTAGATTAGTTTGTGGTTACAGCTGAGCTGTGTGGTCTTCTGCAGCCTGTCCCAGCCTCAAACAAGCTGGGTCCTACTCACGACCTTGGGGACCAGGCACTCAGGCCATGAGGCAGAGACAACGGTGCTTCAAAACTCAAGTGCGCCTCTGAGCTAGAGCCTTAAACACTACAGAGCTCAGGCTGCATCCTGTCAGATATTTATAATGTTCTCAATGTTAAGATGTTAAAAGTATATTTTTAATCAGATTTTAAAAATAAAAGTGACACCATTGTGCAAAAAAAGAATATAACATAATCTAGGACTGATTTTTCAATAAAATAAATTTCATGATGTTTATAATGTAATTGTATAGTCTATTGAATTTTTAAGATGACTTTTTGGTGATAATAATATTGGGTCATCAGGAAAGTCATGACACATTTTACATAGAAAAAAATGTGTCATGACTTTCCTGATGACTCAGTAGTAAATCTCTCTCTCTGTCTCTATGTATTCACACACACACACACACACAAACACACACATACGAGGGGACATCAAAAAGTTTGTGGAAAGATGGAATTAAAAGGTAATACAGTTTTTCCACAAACCCCATATGAAGTCCCCTCATATGTACGAATGCATATGTCTATGTGTGTGTGTGTGTGTGTGTGTGTGTGTGTGTGTGTAGCTATATACATTTATATATAAATATATAATGCTCAAATCTATCTCAGTTACCTATAGCTGAGAACTCAGACCATGTATGCAGTCACCCATTCCAAACTGTAAAATATCAATGGGGAAAAAGACACTAAGTATATGTTAGAAAACATATTCAGTATTTTTTAAAAGAATTATTTAATTTTATTATTACTATTATTATTTCAGTTAGCTATAGGGCATGTGCACTTACCAGAGAGAGAGAGGGAAATTGAGAAAGTAAGTCGCTAGGTCTAGGACTCAAACTGCAGTCGCCTCAACTACCATACCACCCACTGGCCCATGAATTCAGTATTTTTTCAAGAATATAGATACATGTAATATCTTAGACTAGTATCTAAATATTCACTATTATACAACAAAATCTTTCATTTTTCTAACTTTGATTTTGCTTTAGTTGTAGTCAATATTAGCTTAATAAATGGAAACTAGCCAGAATTCTTTGATTACTTTAGAAAAGAGGCCAAGCTGTTGCAGTGGTTGTTCTTTTTGATTGTTTATTTCAATATACAATAAAAAATGTATGTTGATAAGCAAATGAATCATAATTTTAAGAAAGCCCTCTTCTAGTCCACTCCTTTTAAGTTTCTACTGCTCTCTATCTTTCTCAGACACATGTACACACACACATGTACATGCAAATGAGCATGCACACGTATACATACATGTATACACACATGCATGCACACTCTGCCACAGCTGAGTTACAGCAGTGACCTCAGACAGGGCACATGTCCTCCAGTCCTGGACCAGGCTCTTCGCAGCCTGTGTGCTCACAACCTGCCAGGATCTCTGTGCCGTTGGACTGGTAGTACTTTCCCCCTCCATGTCCAAAGTGTCTTGTGCTTCAAGGTACAACTCATATTTCATCTTTATGGAATTTTCAAAAATCATTTTCTGAGTTAGAAATAATTTCTCCTGTGGACTAGAGCATTGCTTCTGTACCTCTCGTGGGACTTTTAAAATCTTTCTCTTGTTATTTATATGCATTTCTGATATCCTCTGGTGGCCTATCAGTGCCTGGAGGGCAGGATTTATGTTGGATCCATTTTGTATTTCTTAAGGGACCTACCACAGTAATGTTCACACAATAAATATTTGTTGAATTATTTGTGGACTTTATTTTAGTATTGCTTACAGTTTTACATATCAAGTTACACACTCAAAAGTAGTTACTGAGCCCCTGTTATGTGTTTACGCCTACTTTAGGTAGTTAGGGTACTCTACAGAGTCTGTTATAAGGTATATGATATGTGTGAAACAATTAATGATATTATTTAAATATTAATATACCCTTAGTACCATGTGCTATCCGTTTTTGTCCTTAAGATTAACACATGAGGCAAGAATTATCTAAAAGAATGAAGGTCAGAAAAGGTTAAGTGACCTACATAAGACCACCATAAATAAATGCTATACCCAATATTAGAGGCATGTCTCCTGACTTTCTTTAGGGCCAATTCTATGACACCAACGTATTTTTGCTTGTTTTCATTAGATTACCAAGTCCCAGAATCAAATCATAACAAGTTCTCTGCTGATTTTTCAGGCAAAGAACAGAGGCATAGAACTAGAGCCATACATTAGCTGTCATGAGTGTGGTGAGGTCAGTAGTTGATTGTAGCAGAAAACCATGGCTGATCCAAGCAACGAGTGATCTCGAGTAGCTTTAGTTTTATAGTGCATTGTGTGGTTTTGTTTGTTTTTCCTTTGAAGGTAGGAAACATTTCACCAGTTTTGTTATTACTAGAACATATGTAACAGAGAACTGAAGAGAGTGGACAGCTTGAATTTCTAGATTATCTTCAGACAATAAAAATACATAGCCCAGTTTTAAAAAGCCACAATCACCAAACCTCTGTTTGATTCAGAAAGGTTAGTTTGTTGATGTTGAATCATCCTCAGCTTCTTAGAAAAACTTTATCAGGTTTTAGTTTTCCAAAGTTACCGTATCAAAATCCATTGATTCAATTCTATCAATTTGTAGTACTTAGTTGAAAAATTGAACAAGTGTGTCTCTAGCATGTCAATCTACAAAGAGTGTCAAGATCATCATGCTCCTTAGATGTTTCTTTAGTTAAATTTGTAACTGGGGATATTAAAGTAGAAAAGAAATTTCAGAAACAAGAACCATAGAATGTACAAATGGGAGAAACCTTGGGAATCAATGAAACAGCACAATCATTTCAAATAAGCAAATCCAGGTTTACCAAAAAAGAAACATTATTTGAGAAAAACATTGCAAAAGTGGGGGAATGCTCCAACTATAGGATCTTTAAACATCTCAGGGAAAGGGCTTTTCCTTCATATGGAGGAGTAAACAGGAATAGCAGGAGCTTGACATGTGGATGAGGAATGAACAAATCATGGCATTAGGGAGAGCAGGAAACTTCTTCCTTTGTGGTCAGCTGTTTTTTGAGAGAGATGTTAGGAAAGGTTGTCTATCTTCCAGTGCTTGGTTAAGCTTCTAGCATTTGTTTTTTTCTTTTCTTCCCCCCCCCCCCTTTGGAGAGGTTTTTGGTACAGGGCACACACACTCTCCAGAAAGACGAGAGAGAGACAGAAAGTGAGAAATCAACCCCCCCCCCCCAGGAGGATGGCCACACCGTAATCTCTTCTCCTCCATTATCCTCTAGGGATGTTGGGCATGCACCCACATGGGCCCGGTGTGAGTTTAAGCCACTGGGTCCAGGACTCAAACTGCAGTTGACTACATGGGAGTCCAGCAACATAACCATTATGCCAACTGCTGGTCCCATTTTTTTCTTTGTTTTTGTTTTTTTGTTTGTTTGTTTGTTTTTAGAGAGAATTTTTGCTATAGGGTGCACTTACTTACCAGAGAGACAAAAGAGAGAAATTACCCCCAGGGGGAATGGCCATGCCACAATCCCTTCTCCTCCACCTTCCTCTCAGGATTTTGGGCATACAAGCACACACACCTGATGTGAGTTTCAAACCACATGATCCAGGACTCAAACTCTGGTTGACTATGTGGGAGTCCAGTGACATAACCATTATGCCATATGTTTGTTGATCCCTCTAGTATTTGTTTAAATGCAAAAGCGGTCCAAAATTCTGGATCCTGGGAAAAGCAAGAAGTCTGATCAAAGTTTGGTCACGTTATCAAGTGTTTTATTCAAACTGGCCAGTGATAACAAGTAGTTCAGCTAGTAACTTCCAAGACAAAGAATACAAATTGATGCTGTGCATCTGACCTTATTGTGTTTATAAACAAGAAGTTTGGCCATGAGTCTCATGTAACAAATTTTGGGAAGGATGGCTCTTTGCATCAAGGTTCTTTTCAGTTGGAAGAATTTCTTGACCCTTGTTATTTTCCAAGAGCACAGGGCCAAAATTAAGTCTAACATTATCACAGATAAAGAAACTAAACCTACTAGAAAGAAAATAATTTTTCAGAAATTATCAATGTTGAGCCAAGAGTGATTAAGAGAAAAGATCTTCTCATATTAGACCAATAGCCATGGCTCCTTAAGCAGAAATATAATTCCAGAGTGAACGTGATAACATTACTGACTGCACAGTTCCAGCCCTGGACTCAGAAACTTGAAAAGCACCCTTTGCGTGTGTCTGTATGCATGCCCAAAACCCTAAGGGGAAAATGGAGAAGGAATTGTGGCATGGCTATCTCACTACTGCCCCCCACTCCCCAGCAAGTGCATGTATTCTATAACCCTATAGCAAAATTATAATTATACTTGTCCCCTAGGAGTCGAAGCAAATATTGCACTGGACAGGGTTACACAAATGTATTAAACTCTATGGCAATAGGGAAAAGAACCCAGAATTCAGTCTGAGTTCAAAGGACTGGAAAAGTTTTGTTTTATTTTGTTTTGTTTTGAGAGATTTTTGCTATAGGGTGCATGCGCTCACTGGAAAGACAGAGGCAGAGAGACAGAAAGTGAGAAATCACCCCCTAAGGGGATGGCCACGCCACAATCCCTTCTCCCCCATTCTCCTCTTGGGATCTTGGACACACATGCACACACACTCGATGTGAGTTTAAGCCACCGGATTTGGGACTCTAATCACTCTCAACTACATGGGAGTCCAGCAACGTAACCATTTCGCCATCTGCTAGTCCCAAGACTAGAGAAGTTTTTAAGAGCTAGGGTGAGGCGGGTTGATGGTAAGGTCATCTATGTTTGCTAATTAGCCGATTAGCCTTACCCTAAAGAAAAAAACTTTCTTTTTTTAAGACTTATTTAATTTTATTTGTTATTATCATTTGTCTTTTTAATTTGAGCAAAGGTAGACACACAGAGCGAGAGAGAGAGAGAGAGAGAGCAAGCTACCAGGCCCAAAACTTGAACCACAGTTGGCCATGTAGGAGAACAGAACCACAACCACCACTGGCCACCCACTAGTCCCAAAACAAACTTTATCTCTTCATGACAGTAGTTTTTTTTTTTCGATCTTTATTTTACAATTTCTTATTTACATTTAATTGTACATTTAATTGTACATCTTTATGGCATACAATATGGTTTTTCAAAGCATGAAGGCAGTGTGTGATAATCAAATCAAGGATATTATCATATACATTGTTTTCAACAACAAACCTTAGTCTGTTAAACATCCTTAGTCTGTTAAACCTTTTTATTCTGAGCCCCTCCCGACCACCCCCAACACGTACTCTGTAGAATGCTACTTAGCCATGAAGAACGGTGAGACTCTGTCATTTCATATGAAGTGGACAAATGTAGAAGAGTCCATGCCAAGTAAAATGATGGGAAGCAGTTCAACACAGAGAGCAAGGCACCAGAAATCAGCCTCCTTCCTCTCCCACAGAAATTGGGAGATGGGGCCACCATCTTCCTTGATGATTATATTTCAAAGGAATAGCTCCAAGGTTCTTAAGAAAGAAGCTTTTAAAAAATTTACATCTCAAAGAGGCAGATAAAAAATTTACAAATTTTCTAAAGTAAAATCTTAAGAAAAAGGTCAAAAGCCTAGAGTCAAGCAGAAGTCCTAAAGTGTAGACAATAAGGTTAAGGCATTCTCAGTCACAAGGAAACTCAAGAGTTTGGCATCTGAAAAACAGTTGCATTGATAAGATCATCCATAAATTTAATCCACTAGAGGATAGCCACCTCAAAACACCCAGGAGGAAACCATCGCAGTTCTTACCCTTACATATAGACAAATAATTCAGGGCCAGCAGGTGGAGTAGTGGTTAAGGTGCTGAACTTCCACCTAACCAGCCATGGTCCCAGTCCTGGACCCAGTGGCTTGAAACTCATGTGTGTGCATACCCATAATCCCAGGAGGAGAATGGATTATGGTGTGGCCATGCACCTGCCGGGGAGGGAGGGGGTGGTTTCTCACTTTGTCTCTCTCTGTCTCTCTCCAGCAAACGTACATGGTAAAAACCTTAAAAAAAAAGAGATGACTCATTGTGAAAGCAATCCAATCCCTCTCTTAGCAACCTATTACATATGAGGAGTGTCTGAGTTCACTTTCCTCATCACCAAAACCACTAATCCCACTAAAAAGAAAGGCATGCTCCTTTTTAGTAAGTGATTTTTCAACAAAATGACTCACAAAGATTGAGTTTCAATTCCTGTTATTTTGTTTTTCCAGTTTGGAGTTTTGTATTGTTTTTTCATCTGAAAAGCCAACACATTTTCTAGTCTCTCTCTCCTTTGTCCTCTTTCAAATCTAGACTTGGACTTCTAAGATTCATAGACTATTTTATATAAAGACTGAAATATAATTTTATGTGGTAATAATATTCTTTATGGTGAATTGGACTCAAGGTAGTTTATAAAGATGTTAACGTTAATGTATCTATTCAACAAATATTTATTTAGAACTAGTTTCAGTCTAGTTAGGAGCTGCCAATTCACCAGTGAACAACAGGACACGATCCCTATTTTCAAGGGTCTTAGTATTTTTGAGGGCACATAAACCAAGAAGTAGATAACCTAATGGATTTATGTAGAAAGAGCAGCATGCTATGGAAACTCTTAGAAAAGGCACTGACATACATTGTGACTATAGTTAATGATTATATGTTTTATTCTTGAAAAATGCTAAGAAAATGGGTAAGTGTTCTTATCACAAAAATGATAACCATTTGAGGTAAAGCATATATTAATTGGCTAGACTTAGCCACTCCATAATGTGGATATACTTTGAAATATCATGCCGTACACAGTAAATACAATTTTATATTAACTAAAAATTAATGAATAAGTGTGAAAGAAAAATAAATGAAAGTTCAATTTCCCACTGTAAAAGAAAATATATCAGGAAGGCAATCAAGGTGACACAGAAGCTAACCTAGCACACAACACGTATGTCTCAAGGTACTAGACTCTTCCCTACAGCTGTGACCAGTGACAGCTCTAAGCTTCCTAGCAACCTATGCAGATCTAGAAATTACAATTATTTGGGTAGTTCACATGCTTTGAAAGTAAATGCCAACATTTCCCATGAAGAAGTCAAAAACTAAGAAGCACTTCCCATGAATCCTCACTCTTCATTACATTATAATTTTTTTCTTGTTGCCAGAGGACATATGCACTCACCTGAGTGAGAGAGGGAAAGGAAACAAACAGCCCTCCATGGGGAGTGGTCATGCAGCAATTCCTGTCCTCCGTCTCTCCCTCCTTTCAGGATTTTGGGTACGCAGGCACACATGCCTAGAGTATTTGTCAAGCTGCCTGGTCCAGGAGTAGAACCACAGGGTCAGCCGTGTGGGATCCAACTGACTTAATCACCAAGCCACGTAGCCAGCCCAGTGATTTTCTTTTAATTTTATTAACAACATCTGTATAAATTCTCTGGATATTAGAGAGATAATTTTTATGTACCTTCTAGAAGGGCAATATGGTGGTTAATTTATAGATCAACTTACTAGGCCATAGTATCTAGATGTTTAGTCAAATAGTCTAGACATGATTGTGAAAATATTTGTAAAGATGAAATTAACATTTAAATCAGACTTTGATGAAAGCAAATCACCTTCCACAGTGTGGGCCAGTCTCATCAAATAGTTTGAGGGCTTGAGAGGAAAAGACTGAGCCCCTGAGGAAGAGGGACCTTTGCCTCCCAACGGCCTAAACTTCAGAGCTACAACTCCAACTCCTTCTGGGGTCTACCTGCCAGTGCAGCAGGTGCAGAACTTGCTAGCCCACAATCATGTGAGTTCATTTATAAATCTCTTTCTCCAGACATAGACACACATCCTACTGATCCTGTTTTTCTAGAGAACTCTGGTTAATACAAGTAAGTACTTAACACCCAAGTATAATTTCCAGAAATGGTTTTTCAGAGGGTCAAACCAGGTACTACAAGTAGAAAGCTATCCTATCATCTAGCAAAATGCCAAAAAGAAAAAGAAGATATAAATTTTACTTTAAAAACTCACCAGTGAATATAATTTCATCAAACAGAGGTTTTGGTAATAATTTTAATCTCTTTCTGAGTGTGTATGAATACTTCATAAGTATAAATATTTAATTCTTGAAATCCTTTAAACCTATAGGACATACCATAGTCTTCGCTTTACAAGTAAAGAAACTGAGGTACTAACTTCTCTGATTTCACATGGAGTAGTAAATGGCTTAGTCAGGATTCATTCTAAATTTATCTCAAAAGTCTAAATTCTCAATTATGCTGCTGGAAATTGAATAACTTATGGGCAGCAGAATGTTCAAGGTTAAACTCACTGACAAGTATTTGGGATGACTTAAGAGCAGATCCGTGCTTTATTGTCCTTGGAATCTAGAATAGAAACATGGATATCCAGAAAGCTGTTCCCAGTCTACACAGGAGAGTGTTGAAGTAGATCCATCCACCAAGGAGTTCCTCAGCATGCAAGTTTAAGTTTTATTCACCACTAGGGTACTTAAGAGACTAAGCTCCCTGGGACCAGCAATTAGCGTAATGGCTATGTCGCTGGACTCCCACGTAGTTGACCGCAGTTCGCATCCCAGACCCGGTGGCTTAAACTCACGCCGGGCGCGTGTGCGTGCGTGCCCAAGATCCTGAGAGGAGAATGGAGGAGAAGGGATTGCGGCGTGGCCATCCCCCCGGGGGGTGATTTTTCGCTTTCTATCTCTCTGTCTCTCTCTGTCTGGCGAGTGCACGTGGCCTATAGCAAAAACCTCTCCAAAAAAAAAGAGTCTAAGCTCCCAAAGTTCTATGCTCTAGAGCATCAAAGTGACCACATTTGCACAGAGAATATTATCACAAGGGTACTAAAGAATGTTATGTTTACAAAGGTAAGTGTTTTAAGTTCGGTATTCATAAAATAACTGATTTTTAAGAAATGTACTTTTCCAGTGAATCATACAGGATAAACTGGCTACAAAATATAGTCCAAGACAACTAATTAATATTAATCAATTAAATATTTGCTAAAGATTGTAACTAGGGTTTTGAAATCATGAATTGAGGGGGCCGGCAGGTGGCATGATGGTTAAAGGCCCTGGATTCCCACGTGGCTGATCATAATTCAGGTCCCGAACATGGAGGTTTGCTTTCTCCTTTTCCCTTTCTCTCTCTCTCTCTCTGTCTTTCTCTGGTCAAATTAAAAAATAATAAAAATTGGAATTTAAAAAAGAAATCATGAATTGAAATTCATGTTACAGGTAATGTTTACGTCAGAGAATGAGATCTCTCTTCTGGCAATATTGTTCATGATAGTAAAGTCATATTGTAGAAAGGGAGGATGCTACAGGGGATAACTTACATATTGTTGGCCTGCAAATTAGGGGGAGAATGGTGATATATACAGTTTATCAAGAGGTGATAGTGAGTCTTTAATGTGAAGAGGAGCTAGAGCAGAATTTGATTTTGTCCCACTGTGAATTCTCTGGAATTAGTCCCTTAGAGTGATGGTTGCCCGAAATTTCAACTCTCAATTGAAACAACATTGAAATGAAGTAATATTAAGCCATAGGTTGTGTATAAGGATCATTCTTTAGCCAGAGAATCATTATTGTTGATAAAACCTGCAGGTAGTACACACAATCTTAGTGTTTGTTTGTCCATTTTAGTTTTTCCTCATAGAATTCTCATCAAAGTGAAAAAGAGCATAATAACAATTAAAGAAAGTAGGCCAAACCTCACTAGTATTCCTGTCAAATACTGGCTCAAGAAACTGAGATTTGTGATTTTTTTTTTTGTCCTTGTAGAATCTACCATGTATTTTGAATGAAATGTCAAACACACCTAATAGTTCTAATTTTGGAAACAGTAGCATGTCTTTAATTTTTTTTTTAAAGAAAATGTATAAGGGCTAGCATGTGGCATAGTAGTTGGGATGTTGAACTACCACAGGGCTGACTGCGGTTCGAGTCCTGGATTTTGTGGCTTGAGTTCTCACTTTCCCTCCCTCTCTCTCTCTCTCTGGTCAAATTAAAAAAATAATAATCACAATAATAACAAATACAATTAAATAAATAAATAATTCTTTTAAAAAAAGAAAAAGAAAATGTATACCAATAACTTCTTTGACATTACTGCAGGGTTTGATTAATAATAATTGTAAGGATACAAATGTCAAATTTGCCAGCTATATTTTACAGGTAATGTTATGTATCTTACCCAGATTTATATTGCATAGCTGTCAATCGACTTATACAATCAAACTACCTCGAATGGTCTTCAATATATTCTGCACACGTTCTAACCATCTGACCCCTTTACTAAGAGCAGCTAAGTCCATGCACAGTGATTCTCCTTTCCGTAGCTGCTCCTTCTGATCTTTCCCTTCATGACAGCAGAGGGAAACAGTGCCAGAAGCTACTAGCAGGGCGCTTCCTTCTCTTGCAGACCAATCTTCCCAGGGACCTGAGGATCAGAAAAGCAGAATAAAGAACAGAGTGAATGCATTGGCAGAGCCTCCTCCTGCCTTAGAGTCCATGCATCCTCATTACCTCAGCAGAGACTTGGCCGCCGCGCTTTCCCAAGAAAAAGGATGTTCTCCCAAACCGCTCTCAGCAACTAGCCTCCACTACAGGCTGTGCAACTGGGAACTTTGCTCTTATTTTAGAATTTTGAAGTGTGGGTGGCTTTTAGGCAGCTATCCATTTCCTTTTCATTTCCATAGCTCATTTAGACCCGTCCTACAGGCGTATAATCTGTATCAGGTGTCCCATCCAATGGGAGACTTTAAAATACAAACTGTTTCTTTGCACAGTCTCACTGTTGGTCATACACTGGACAAGTCAGAACGGGGCTCACTTTTCTTCATGGAGAGGGACAAGTATAAAGCAAACTACTTAGCACACTTTGAATCAACGCTCTGCGATATCCATCATGCCCTCCGATTGTCACTAACCTGTGTACTCATTTGCCCAAAAGCGTGTTCGGTAAGCTACGTGAAGAGAAGCAGAGGGCGCATACAAAATTGTTCTGGGGCTGGCTGACTCAGATGGAGTGGTGCTTGTGAGGGATCACCAGCCTCGGCGTGGGCCAAGAGCTTTTCTGCTGCCACAGAAAGGCACAGAGGAGGAGGCCAAAACAAACCTCGATCCCTGCCAAGTTTGGCAGTGAATCAGAGAGCACTTCAGAGAAATCCATTTGATGGTCTCCTGAACAACAGCGACTAGGCGTTCATTGTAAGCACAGTTTGTTTTTATTTTTATTTTTTTAATTGACTGGGACATCATTTATCTGAGAAAAGATTTTTATTAGGTTCTTAAAAGTACTTGAATTATATGTAGAATGTGGCCTTTTGCTTTTCATTTTTTTGAATAAAGGTATCTAAAAGCCTGAGATCTTAGAAGTTATTTTGTATAATTATTTAAAAAGCCAATTCTATGAAATCAGTGCAATTGTGGAATAGCCAAGAACTTGTTAATAAACCACACTACACACAGATTTCTTAGGAAACCAAGCAGACCGTCTGCCTGAGTGTTTACCCGACATGTTTTCTGGGGCATCACAGAGCTGAGGTTGCACATCTTTCTGTTGGCATCGACATTACAAAAACCATGTGTTTCTATAGCAAGAGGCGAGCCCTTGTCCACAATTTCCAATGCTTCACTTAACCACAGCTGTGCAGAGACCTTCCTGACCCTACTTTAATTAGTATAATTAACTTCTAAAGTTATCATTCCAGCATGGTGGATTCTTCGGAATTTATCATTTGGCACTCAAAGAGAAAAATCTCTGAATATTATTTCATCCCTAGAATAAATTATCCTGCTTTCTTTAACTATGCATCTAAGAAGGCATTCACAGACATCTGCCTAGCTGAATGTAATATTCCTTCAAGATTTTATATAGTCATATGCCTTCTGGTCAAGCAAAGGATGCACTGAAATATCTGAAATGTTGAGGGTGATGGAGGTTAAGCAATCCATTGCACTTTTTGCTCATAGCCACATATGCAAATAAAGATCATTTAGAAATGGTCCTTCTCCTATGTTTCAAGTTATATTCATATAAGCCTAGACATTTCAATTTTCTACATGTTAGAAGTTTTCCCATTGTTAAAAATTTATAAAAAGGCATAAGTGGGAGATAAGGAGTTCAAACTATGATTCTGAAAATTAAAATCAATTTACCACTCTGCTTGGCTATCAGTGTTTTTCTCCTTCATCAATATAAGGAATGAAACTATGATCATTACTTTTAGGGGTTAGGGAATGAGGAGAAGGAGAAAAGAAAAAACTGAAAACGTGGAGAAGGGAAGGAGAAAGAAAGACAAAAGGAAAAAGGGAAAGAATTGACAGCCAAACTGAGAGGAATACAAAAGGCATACGTAGAAAACAATTTAGGGACAAGAAAACAAACGTGTGCTTCTCTTAGCCTAACGCATGGAAGACTCGCAGGGGTTACAAAGCATGTAGTCTTTGGCAAAAACACTGTGCAAAAAGAAAACACAAGAGCCTCTGTAAGTGTGGTGAAGGGTAGGGCACGGTGGATGTTGAGAGGGAAGAAAAATCAGGCAGGTGATGGAGATGCAGGTGAGACACCCACAGTGATATTCAGCTAGGAGTTGCTTCAGGTGACTGGTTTAGGGAGGGTTTTCTAGCTGTGTACCAATTGTTGCAATGAACAGTAACAAGGCTTCTTCATTTACTTTCTAATGCAGATGTTCACCTATGTGTATTGAGAAAATTGTTTCTCCAGCAGATGGTACAAAATGATTTTGGGGCAATGTATTAATAGTGCCATAGAAAAATTGTATTTGGAGAAACAAATGCTGTTTTGCAATTCAGCTAAAAGTCTACTTGTGTATTTTGCCAAAGTATTGGTCAAGATTAAGAACAAGCTTTTTACTTTTAGGAGTTCATTCAGCCTCAACCTTTGACTCATAAAATCTAGCATTCTGACCGCCCCCACTGTCCCAAAGGAACAATTGTCCTGATAGCAATTGTAGGAGATGAAAGAATCTGCTGGAAAAGAAAACATGAGAGAATTTTAAAAAGGTAGTGAAAAAATAGAATTAAAGTTTAAGTTTTCTGTTAGCAGAAAAGAATAAATGGAATTCTTGGACCAGTAGATGGCAAAATGGTTACATAGCTGGACTCCTATGAAGTCGACCACAGTTCAAGTCCCAAACTCAAGCCGGGCATATGTGCTTGTGTGTCCGAAATCCTGAGAGGAGAATGGAGAAGGGTTTGCAGCATGGCCAACTGCCTGTGGGGTGGGGTGATTTCTTGCCTTTTGTCTTTCTGTTGCCTTTTGTCTTTCTGTCTCTCTGGTGGTAGCATGTGCCTTATAGCAAAAATCTTTCTCTACAGATTAAAAAAAATTGAAGTTTGTGTATAGTTTTCTCATAATACACATTTTCTGTTAACTTTTTGAAGGTCACTTCATGTGTGGCACAGGAGAAGAGGAATAAAGAAGGGAAAAACATGGACAGAATTTTTTTCTAGTTGCAAAAGAAGTGGGACAGTTGGACCAACAAGTGATATAGAGGTTAAGGCGGCTGGATCCCACATGAGTGACTCCACAATTCGAGTCCTGGACTCAGTGGCATCATGAAAACCATGCTGGAAGGCCAGTAGGTGGCATGGTGGTTAAGGCACCAGATTCTCACATGGCTCACCATGGTTCGATTCCCAGACCTGGTGGCTTGAAAAATCACACCAGGCACATGTACATGTGTGCTCAAAATCCCAGGAGAAGAATGGAAGAGAAAGGACTGTGATGTGGCTATCCCCCTGGGGGGCGATTTCTCACTTTCCATCTCTCTTTCTCTACCTGTTTCTCTCCAGTGAATACATGTGCCCTATGACAAAAACCTAAAAAGAAGAGAAAAGAAAAGAAAAAATTGCACTGGGTATGTGTGCATGAATCACACTGGGTATGTGTACATGCATGCCCAGGATCCCGAGAGAATGGAGTAGGGACTATGGTGTGGCCATAGCCCCTGGAGGTTTCTCTCTCTCTCCTTCTCTCTCTCTCTGTCTCTCTGATGAGTGCACACACCCTATAGTAAAAATCTCTCTTAAAAAAAAATATGACTGGGGCCAGCAGATGGTGTGATGGTTAAGGCACTGAACTCCCACATTGCCAACTGCTGCTCAAGTCCCAGACTTGGCAGCTTGAAAATCATGCCAGACACATGTGCGTGCATACTCGAGATCCTAAGAGGAGAATGAAGAAGGGATTGTAGCATGACCGTTCCCCCTGGGGGCGGGGGTGATTTCTCACTTTCCCTCTCTCTGGGGAGCACACCCAGACTATAGCAAGAAAACAAAAACAAAAACAAAAAAAGTCTATGACTATAGTGAACGATTTTGACCCCCAAATATATAAATACTGTAATTTGTTATTATTAGCAAAACATATAAAGATAATATTGGGACAATGTTAGGCAGAACATGGCAGACGTTGCTGAAACGTAAACCCTCTCCAGGAAACTTCAAGTCATTACCAGCCCTGGTTCGTGCGTAGCGCAGAAGTGCCCCGTGCTTCTCTCCTGAGGGAGGAAGTTCATGATGTGTACCTCATCTTACTATTTGGCAAGAACTTTGAAAATTTACAGCATTATCTTTTTTTCTTTAAGCAAATTGAAAATAATATTAGTAAAAGTGAAATCGTGCATGCTTCCAAACTATCAAAAGAAGAGAGAATTGAGTACTTGGACAGTTTGCACATATCATCACATCAAAGGAACAACATGGAGTCCATTGCTATTTTAGTAACCTACCTTGGTTGCACGATCTGATAGGAAATGACATAGAAAATGCATTCTTTCTCCAAGAAGAGTCACAGGATATTGAAATGTGAGAGAAAATTGACCCGGCACTAAATAACCACTAAGAACAATGATTTATTCCTTTTTCTCAGGACAAATAAATTATTTTCTTGTTTTGCTTGTTTGTTTTTTATTTTCCTTTTTTGACTAGGGAGAGCTAAGCTATTAAAAAGTAGATTATTGGGTCCATGGCATGGTGGTTAAAGTGACTAGATCCTACATAGCCAACCCCCTGACTCAAGTGCTGGACATGGCTGCTTAAAAACACACCAGGTGAATGTGCATGAGTGCCCAAAATCCTGAAAGGATGAAGAAATGGAGGAGAAAGGCTTGTGGCATGACCATTCCTTGTGGGAGTTACTTTCTCATTTTCTCTCTCTTCCTGGTGAGTGCATGCAACCTATGGCACAATTAAAATAAACAAATAAAAGTAGAATATCAGTAAGCACAGTCATTCCCCAAGGTAATCAGAAACACTAAAAAGGCAGTTTGAGTTGTCTGAGAAAGAATTTAAAGAGAAAGAAAGCCACATGGTTCTAACGCTGGTTGGTGACAGAGCATGCAAACCCTTATGAGATGCAGCCATTTCTTGGCTATACCCCGTGAAAGGTTTTATCTCCCTTTTTTCCCCAACTGAATAGGGCTTCTCAAATCAATTTTCATCATGTAAAATGAGTTCAGATTTATCTATTTGTATATTTATTGCCTATAGTCTGCTCCTGGCAAATTGAACCCCTTTTAACCTTCCTCCACTGCAGAGTGCTGTGGCTCTGAGACAACTGACAAACCTGGTGGATCCTCAGCCTCACCTTGTCTATCCACCAGCTTCGGAGCATTCCAGTAAAGCCTCCACAATGCAGGTACGAACCCCAGCTCTCCCTCATACAGTGGAACATTTGCCAACCTTGGAGCAATCGTCCCTGCTTCATTTACCTCTGAGTGATTTATTAAGGATCTCTTATTTCTTATAAAAAGAATGTTGTACAAAGAGAAATATTTTCCAAGGCTATTTGAAAAGATAAGCTTCCTGGACCTTGAACTACAAAAGTAATGCAGAGACCTCTGTCAGTTACTTCCGTCCCACAATGAAAGCTGACGAAGGCCTTTAAAAACTCTACATTCTAACTCTTATGCTTCAAGTACTAAAATATCAAAATATGTGTCAAGACCCAATAAAAATACTTGAAATTTTAGGAAAAAGATTCTGGAAGTCCTTTGAGATATATAAATTAACAAGATTTTATTTTGTAACTCTCAATTGGCAGGATGCCTGGACAAATTCAATTCCAATTACGTATAAAGTACAATTGTAGGAGAATGTTGTCCTCTTTAAAAAAAAATGTTACTAACCTCATAATAAAAATGATCAAAATAACAGTAACATTTCTCCTTCCATGGGTGGATAAAGATTACTTTAACCAGTAGTCTAGAGCCTGTTGAAAAACTTTGAAAGATTTTCACTCAATAGATATTTTTTACTCTAAATTGTGTTTTAAGTTTGCATCAAAGACAAATATTTGAATAATTTAAATTATTGGGTCATCGGAAAAGTCATGGCCCATTTTTGCATAGGAAAATACAGCATGACTTTCCTGAAGACTCAATATTAAAGTAGAGCAGGATGAGGCCAGCAGGTGGCGTGATGGTTAAGGGTTCTGGACTCCCACGTGGATGACCACAGTTTGAGTCCATGGCATGGTGGTTAAGGTGAACCCGGGGGCTTGCTGTCTCACTTTCCTTCTCTCTCTTTCTCTCTCTTTCTCTTTCTCTCCCTCTCTGTCTCTCTCTCTCTCCCTCTCTGGTCAAATTGAAGTAGATAAATAAATAAATTAAATACACTTCAATAGAATAATTTTTTTTTAAAAAAAAAGTGGTTTAAAGTAGAGCAGAATACCTGCCCATAAAGTCACTGTCAGGAGCTCTGAGTATGTGAATAGATAACCATTGTCACAAGACAATTTATTTCTCTAGAAAAACAGAAAAGAAGATGTGTTCATCTCAAAACCTGGTCTTCATTTGGCAAACAGCTTTTCATCAAATGGTTGAAATGATAATTTCAAGATGACTTTGCTATGGTTTTATGACCAGTGTGACCCTGAACTTAGTTCTCCAGTTTCTAAAGTAAATAAATATTTTTATGAAGAACTTGAAAAGATAGCTGCACAACTTATTTAGAATAGAAATTTGTCATACCATGTATTCCTCCCCTACCATTGTTCAAGTATTTGAAAAATTAAAATAAAACAAGAAAGAAAACATGCTGACAAGAAAATTGCTTCTGAATTATCATGTACTCCAGAAAGAAAGACATTTAAGAAAACAGTTAAAAGATAATTAAAGGTAAAAAAAAAAAAAAAAAAAGAAGTTTTTGGCAAACAGACTCAAATTTCTCTTCTGCTTCAGTTGTGGAGCCAACCTGTCTGTTCTGGGGCTGTTGATTCATAAGAAGCACAGCCAACCGGGACACCTGGAGCTGTGGTTGCCAGGACCAAAGTGGATCGTGCCATAATACTGCCCAATATACAAACCAGTTTAAACATTTTTAATATTCAGAAAGTTCCTCTTGTGTCTGAAGGTACTTTAAGTATCCTGTCCTTTGTGTGTAATTAAAAGAGAACTGAGGCCCAGATGGTGGTACAGTGATAAGACACCTCACTCTGAGAGACGATCCCACATGTGATGGTTATCATTTGAAGTTCAGAATCCTCCCTGAATATTCTTGAGTACAACACACCCATGATCCAGAGCTGGCGAAAGTTTGAGATGGATTGTGGCATCAAGGCACTATTGGAGGTGTTGTTACTGTCTCTCTCTTGCTCATGGAAAACAAAACAAAATAAAGTCTAGTGAGAAAATCACATTGCTTCACTTTTTTTTTTTTTTTTTTGAGAGATTTTTGCTATAGGGCACATTTACTCGGCAGAAAGACAGAGAGAGAGAGACAGAAAGCAAGAAATCACCCCCCCCCCCCCCCAGGCTGGCAACACCACAATCCCTTCTCCTCCATTTTCCTCTTGGGATCTTGGGCACACACGAACACACGCCCGGGGTGAGTTTAAGCCACCAGGTTCAGGACTCAAACTGCGGTGAACTACATGGGAGTCCAGAGACATAGCCATTATAACAATTGCTGGTCCTGACATTGCTTCACATTTTTTGCAAAACTTCAAAATGCTTGACAGATTTGAAGACAGCTGGATTCTCTTATCTGTTTCTGCATTCAACATATTCAATGTATTTAAAAAATATGAAGAAGTCAGGCTCTACATCACTATTTGGTTTGAAATAGGAGTTTTTTAATAATCTTTTTAGATCATTTTGGGTATTCTTTGGTACTACACCGAACTCAGCCAGTGGAAGTTTCTTAAAAGTCTGTGGCGGGGCCGGTAGGTGGCGTGGTGGTTAAGGGGTTGCACTCCCACATGGCAACCATGGTTTGAGTACCAGACCTGGTGGCTTGCTTTCTAACTTTCCCTCTCTCTCTTTCTCTCTCTGATGAGTGCACAAGCCCTATAGCAAATTTAAAAGTAATAATAAATAAAATAAGTAATTCTTTAAAAAAAAAAGTCTGTGGCAATGAAGAATCTGAAATTATATCAGTGAAGTGTTTGCACTCTTATACATTAAAATCAAGTGGTCTATCTGGACTTTGAACGTCTCTTGTACCCTGACCAATTTTGTGATATTATGTATTGATCGTTTGAAAAAATGTTAATTGAGTTATGCAGAACTTCCAAGTGTTAAAACATTTCATTTATGAAATAACCCCAAAAATCACTTTATTCCTATCACCACTAATGTTGTCAGAAACTTGTATAAGTACTGGGAAGCTATCGAGCCCATGGCAGCAGAAACACGTCTTCCAAAACTCTAATTTTCATTTGAAAGTTCAAATTTTATCATTGGCAAAAAAATATAGTCAGTTGGATTCCTTGAAGTGGTAGGCTCATTTTGGTTCAGTTTCAAGAAAATGTCTCCTAAATATTCAAGAGGCTTGTTTATTTGCAGTGTGTTCTCTTCAGTAAAAATTGTATTCCTTGAAACGAGTAGCCAGCTCAGATTGTAACTCAACTGCAACGTGAATGTTCCTGGGACCGCCGTGTACTGCAGTACGTGGAAGTGCTTGGTGCGTGCTTATTTCATCTAACACGCAGGAAGGGGCATGGGCTGAAGGCTTGAGATTTAACGTGGTTGATCCTTTTTACCAGTTCACTAATGTCACTCCTATGTGAGGCTGACTGTGCCATATTTTGTTTTTGTTTGTTTGGGGTTTTCTACTGAGAGTGAAGAACAGCACATGAGTTTTAGTGAAGTAGGGTGCCACTACTTTTACTTGTGATAGAAAGCACCACAAGTTTCATCACTGTTGCCTTTCTATCATGAATGTGCAAATATCAACACAACAACAACAGAAAATAATATCTTAGCATAATTATGAAAGTAGTTTTAGTTTTATAAACCTCCTGCAAGGATCTCAGGGACCCCTGAAATCTAGATACTACACATCGAGAACCCCTAGGATAGTAAAATCTCCACGAGAATCAACAATAAAGAAAAAACACACCACACAGATAAATTGTGAATAGCACTCAGGTGGTCATAATAATGGAATCATTGATATTAATCTGAATAAAATCACCATATTGGGAAAGGGAGGGAAGTAAAACGTGTATGGGCGGTAGGTACAGAGGGGTGAAAGAGTTAAATTCTGTCACCTAAAATGGGAAGAAAATAAATAAATTCCCTGAAACCTAAAAACAAAAAACTAACAATATTGGGCTGACCCCTTAAGCACAGTGGTTAAGCCCTATGCATAGAGAATCAGATCCCACATAGCCGAATATGTTTGAATCCTGACCTTGGCAGCTTGAAAAACATGCTGTGTGTGTGTGTGTGTTTGTGTGTGTGTGTGTGTGTGTGTGTGTGCGTGCACGCGTGTGTGTGTGTGTGTGTATGCCTAAAATCCTGATGTGATGGGGAAATGGAGGAAAATAATTGTGATATGGCCACACCCATTGGGGAGTTTGCACACATGCGCTCTCTTTCTCTCTGGGAGTGCATGTGCCCTCTGGCAACTAAAAGAAAGACAATATTTTTGGTTTACAATATGTAGGAAATAACAAAAGACACTGATGCAAGAGTGGTAAGAAGTTGTCCTGACTTCTAACCTCTACATAATCTACGCGTCCCTTTCCTATCTGTTCTCATCCCTCACTCGGTCTTTTGTTGATTCTGGGTTTCCTTGTACATATCAGGCCTGCTGCAGCTTAATTCTGTCCTATCTAGTCTGCCTGGGCCATGCTGCGCCTGGTTACGTTATAGCCAATTTCTCATTACCTCATTCTCAATGAGATTCATCTAAGTATTCTAGGCACACCTTCTGCGATGTCTTTGGGTGTGGATGTATGCATTTGCAGCTTTTTAGACAAAAAATAAAAGAGAGAGAGAGAAAAGAAAAATATAAATGAGGGGAAGGACAGGACAGGCACTGAAAGGAAGAACCAGAATTGGAGGAGTTTGGGAAAGGCCGAGCAAACAAGCAGGAGTGGCTGAAAGGCTGTGGTGGAAGGAAGACTGAGCAGAAGCCACAGGAGAGATCAGGATAGAATCTATACCACTGACCCTGGATCTTCTATAAAAATTTTTAAATGGCTTTATGGAAGTATAACCCACATACACAAAATGACACATCCATGATGCACCCAATGTGATGAGTCTGGACATGTGCATACACCCAGAGCAACATAACTGCAATCAAGCTAATAGACACATCTATCACCTCTCCAAGTTTCCTCGTGCCTCTTTTTGTTTGCTTGTCTTGTTGTCTGTTTTTTTTTTTGTTTTTTTTTTTTTTTTGGGGGGGGGGGGCTTTTTTGCTATAGGGCACGTGAGCTCACCAGAAAGATAGAGACAGAAAGAAAGACAGAAAGCAAGAAGGGGGGATGGCCATGCCTCGATCCCTTCATTTCCATTCTCCTCTCGAGATCTTGGGTATGCACGCACTCATGCCCTGTGTGAGTTTAAGCCACCAGGTCCCGGACTCGAACTGTGGTTGACCACATGCAGTCCAGTGACATAACCATTATGCCAACTGCTGGTCCCTTTTTTAGAAAGATTTTTGCTATAGGATACTTGCGCTTGTCAGAGAGAGACAGAGAGACAGAAAGTGAGAAATCACCCCCCAGAAAGTTTGGCCACACCGCAATCCCTTCTCCATTCTCCTCTTGATATTTTGGGCACGCACACGTCTGGTGTGAGTTTCAAGTTGCTGGGCCTGGGATTCGAACTGCAGTCAACTACATAAAATTCCAGTGACAAAACCCTTATGTCATTTGCTAGTCCCTTGTCATTTTTTTTTCTTTTTTTTGGAGAGGTTTTTGCTATAGGGCGCGTGCGCTCACCAGACAGACAGAGAGAGACAGAGAGACAGAAAGCGAGAAATCACCCCCCAGGGGTGATGGCCACGCCGCAATCCCTTCTCCTTCATTCTCCTCCTGGGATCTTGGGCACGCACGCACACGCGCCCGGCGTGAGTTTAAGCCACCGGGTCCGGGACTCGAACCGCAGTCGACTACGTGGGAGTCCAGCGACATAGCCATTACGCTAACTGCTGGTCCCGTCCCTTGTCATTTATCAAAAAACAGTTTACATGAGATCTAGCCTCTTAAAATCAATTATTTTTAATTAAGCTTACTTTAAAATAATTATTTTATTTTATTTTAATTATTATTATTAGTTTTTAATTTGATCAGAGAGAGGGAAAATAAGAAAGTAAGCCATCAGGCCTAGGACTCAAACCGTGGTCCACCATGTTTGAGTCCAGTGCCTTAACTGCTACACCACCTGCTAGCCCCTATTCTTTTAAAATTATACATGCACATTTCAGGAATGTCAACTATAGGCATGTTACGTTGCACAGCAGATCTCTAGGACTTACTCATCTCACATAACAGAAACTCTATACCCACTGGTAACTTCGTACAATCAGAAAAAGACAGACTTTCCTCTGGATGGAGGCATCTCCACACAAGGCACATGGTTTGACAAGCAGAGCCAGGACGCAATTTCAGTCACCTACCACTCACTGGGCCAAGAGTTTGTATTTGAGAAAAACTGCACAAACTACTCATGGCAGGTCTGATAGGCTGAGTCCTGAGAGATGCCAGTGACAACAGGACCATCCTGCTTTCCTCGCACAGGCCCAGTGAATGAGTTTCCAGAAGCTCTAATCCCGCAAATGCCACCTCCTTCCCAGAAGAAAACTCAAAAAGTTGGAAAGCAAGAAAATGTGAAAATGACCAGCTTCAGAGCAATTCCTGTTTTAATAGAAAGAAGCAGATTCTAAAAATGAGAAGACTTGAAGGTGAGAAGGTAAGAGATCAATACCAAGGGGAGAAAATGACACAGAAAGTGGAGACTGATGATGAAAATCAGTGTAAATATCTGGTGTCAGGGGCTTCCCTGTTTTAATAGATGAGAAAGAGTGAGCAAAGGGAATGAAAGCGTACTGAAGCAGAGGCAGCAAAAGGACATAGAAAGGGCATAAAAGCTTCACAATTTGATTTCGGGTTCAGCTTTATTTATCCTCAATACCTCTGGACAAATAGAAGCCATGACAGATGATGGCATTGTCCACTAGTACACACAGAGCCCAGTCCAAAGCCATACTACCAATGCTCCCTCACCAGGTTTAGGAGATTTGTTTTAACTTTATATGTGTCATCTAAATCAATCAATCAATGAATAAGCAAGCATTAATCCTAAAAGACTCATTACAGTATAATCTTTAAACTGTCCATCTATTCAGCAAATGATTATTGAATACTTACTCGTACCAAGATCTGTTTGGAGAGCTAAAGACAAAATGGCTGGTCAGTGAACACAAATATATATGGTCCCAAACTTTGTGGAGCTTGTAGTCTTGTGAAGAGTGCTGTTAATCAAGAATTCTTGAAATAAATACATGCTATGGAAGAAAACTATGATAAGAGACAGTGGCAAGAGAGAACAAAAGAGAAGAATTGGACCTGGCTGAAAGCTTGGATGTCATGCTCATAAATAGTGATCATTCAGCAGCAGCAGTCTGAAGATGAGTGGGTGTAACATGGGTAGAAGTTAAAGAGTAGAAATTTCAGTATCTGCAGAAGTTCCATGCTGTGGAACTTTGTCTATATTTTGTTCGGAAAATTTGAAAACAGGGTAGTGGTGTATTCTCATACACCTTTTGAAAGTATTACATTTAAGACATAACAGAGTATAGGATGGATAGGAGTAGATAAAAAAGACAAGTTAGGAGATGGTAAAGTAGATGAAAGTTAATCTGTAGAGTAGACATCATCTCCTGGAGAGCAGAGTCAGGAGACAAAGAATCTAAGCTGTGATCTTGACCATACAATGATGAATAGAGGAAGGACAACCCTGATAGAACCAGAGATAAATTAGGCAAGGAGAAAGAGAAAAAAATAGGATGCTGGATAGCATCATTACAACTATTTTGTTTGAAGAGGGGGGAAGAGCCAGCATTTCCTTTCTCATACAGGAGTAGTATGGAGTTCATGGGAAATGCAGTGTAAGTTGTGAGATTTTTAAATGCACTCTTCTGAGGCCGGCCCTATAGCCTAGTTGTTAAAGGATCTGGATCCCACATGGCCAATTGCACAGTTTTAATCCCAATCCCAGGGGCTTGAAAACTACATCAGGCATGTGTACATGTGTGCCCCAAATCTCAGTGACTCAGAGAAATGGAGACAAGATTATGGAGTGACCATGTTCCTTTGGAGGGTGTGCTTTCTTCTGTCCCTATCTTTCTCTAGTGAGCACATGTGTCCTCTGGCAAATTAAAAAAAGAAAAAAAAATAGTTGCTCTCCTCTAATGACTTGTTTTCTAGGATTTACTAAATCCAAATAGGAACTCCCTGTCTCTCAGACACAGTAAATCATGAACAGTTCAAAATAAAATCAAGTGACTCTCAGCAGCCTTCATTGTCTCTGATTCCTATGACAGACTGATGGACAGCGCTAAGAAAATCTGAGATGGATGTATCCAAAAACATTCTGTGAAGAACTTATAAAGCACTTATGAAGGTAGGCATCTTAAGTAAAGAAGTATAAAACATTAAAGAAAATTATGCTTCAATTCAAGAAAGCAAGGTAGGGATCAACAGATGGCATAATGGTTATGTTGCTGGACTCCCACATAGTTGACTGTGGTTTGAGTCCCAGACTGGGTGGCTTAAAATTCATGCCGAGTGCATGAGTGTGCAAGCCCCAAATTCTGAGAGGAGAATGGAGGAGAAGGGATTACAGCACAGCCATTTCCCCGGGGGTAATTTCTCACTTTCTATCTCTGTTTCTCTCTGTCTTCCCAGTGACCACACATTCCCTATAGCAAAAATCTCTAAAAAATAAATTATTCTAAATAAATGGTATGTCTAAAAAGAAAAATACAAATTCAGAAATGACAATGTGGCAAGTAGAACACCTTATCTGTCAGATCCATTCTCCTTTTCTTTCCCAAACAAAGCCTAGATTTTTTTCTTTTCTTTTTTTAGGTTTTTGCCATAGGACACAAGCATTTGCTGGAGATAGACAGAGAGAGAGAGTTAGAGGGAAAGTGAGAAATCAACCTTCAGGGGGATGGCCACATCACAATCTCCTCTCCTCCATTCTCCTGGGATTTGGGGCATGCACACACATGGCCCCAGTGTGATTTTCAAGCCACTGGATCTGGGACTTGAACCACTGTTGGCTATGTGGTAAAGTCCCGTGTCTTAACTAACCACCACCTGCTGGCCCCAACAAAGCCTAGGTTTTTAACTGGTCACAGTGCTATCCAGCTAAAAGACTTCACTTTCTGTCCTCTCTTACTGCCATGAGTGGTGTATGATGTGAGTAGAAACAATGCATTGCATAAAAGGTCCTAGAAAGTCTCCAAAGGGAAAGGTTGTCCTTTTTGGCCCCTTTCTCATTCCAGTTTGTTGAAATGTAAATGTGAAGTGTGTCACTGAATCAGTTCCACAGGATCTGAAACTACACACTAAGCATAAAGGAACAGAAAAGGAGAAGGTGTCTGGGTCCCTGATGACATGGGACTTCCTTCAATTGTAAATAATAAAAATATCCAGCTAGATTAAATCATCCTTTTGATGGATTTCTAGTATATATAATATGACCTAGTCCTAAATAGCATAAGGTTGTGAACAGAATTACAACGGAGGTAAAATCCAGGTAAGACTTTAAGGGTGAAGAGAGGTAATAAAAATCAATAATTTCAAAGAACAATGTTCTTTAAAAACACTAACGTGCTAGACTCCCACATGGTCAACTGCAGTCCTGCACCTGGTGTCTTGAGAATCACTCCAGATGCCTGTGCATGCATGCCCAAAATCCCTGGAAGAGAATGGACTAAAAGGGATTGTTGCACGGCCATCTCCTCTGGAAGTGGGGGAGTGATTTCTCATTTTCCCTTTCTCTGTCTCTTTCTCTGTCTCTTTCTGGCTAGCACACACACCCTATAGCAAAACCTCAAAAGAAAATTACATAAGATAGAGTCAAAGAATTACTTAATTTTCTGTAAAATTAATCAACTTTGGCATATTAAATTTCATATAGGTTGATCAAATAACTTTTATATTATATGTCCTTTTTTATTTGTTTCACATAAAGTTTAAGAATTTCTCATTTTCCCCTAACATTTTCTGTTTTATAGTTTAGAGGGTCAAGATAGCCTTGAAAATTAGTAAAGGGACTGATAACCAGAATATATAGGGAACTCAAGCAGTTTACCTGAAAAAAAACTAAAAGATGGGCAAATGAGCTGAACAAACAACTCTAAGGACGACATACAATGGCCAAAGACCATATGAAAAAATGCTCAACTTTACTATCATAAGGGAGAAGCAAATCAAAACCACAATGAGATATTACCTAACCCCAGTCAGAATGGCTGAGATTAAAAAAATAAAGAATGATAAGTGTTGGCAAGGCTGTGAAGTAAAGGAAACTCTTATTGGTGGGAATGTAGATGTAAGTACAGTCACTGTGGAGAACAATATGGAGGTTCCTCAAAGACCTACAGATAAAACTACCACATGATCCAACAATTTCACTCCTCAGTATTTGCCCAAAAGGAAAAAAATACTTGCACACCCATATATATTGCAGCATTATTCACAATTGCTAAGACATGGAACCAAACCAATTGTCCACAAACAGATGAATGGATTGAAAAGTGTGGCACCTATACACTATGGAATCCTACTCAGTCATAACAAATTATGAGACCCTGGTATTTGATAGGAGAGTACACAAATATGGAAGATTTACTGCTAAAGGAAGCAAGCCAGACTATGAAAGAGAGGCATTGTATGTCCCCAGTCATTATATACCAAATCAACATTCTATTGGCAGAAACTGAAAGCTTGGAAGGTATAAAAGCATGGAAAGCAATCGTGATAGTAGAGACAGTGTGGAATAAGGGTAGAAAATGGGGGAGGCTAAAATGAAGAAAATCAAGGGGGAAAAGAAAGAAGGAAAACATTTAAGAGACACAAAAATGAAAAACTATCTATTGATTACAATGTGCATGATAATATCTTTTTTTTTTGGGGGGGGAGGTTTTTCGCTATAGGGCGCGTGCGCTCGCCAGACAGACAGAGAGAGACATAGAGACAGAAAGCGAGAAATCACCCCCCAGGGGGGATGGCCACGCCACAGTCCCTTCTCCTCCATTCTACTCTCGGGATCTTGGGCACGCATGCACACAAGCCCGGCGTGAGTTCTAAGCCACCGGGTCTGGGACGTGAACCGCGGTCGACTACGTGGGAGTCCAGCGACATAGCCATTACACTAACTGTTGGTTCCCTGCATGATAATATCTTTGACAGACCCAATAAACAGTGTATTCATGATGGGAAATTACACTTGGTATGAAGTAATGATGCACAGTAATTGAATGTAAAAGAAAAATTAAGTAAGAAAATTTGGAATTTTTATTTTAGAAGAAAAGAGGCAATAAGATGGTGAAAGAGCACCCAGGCCTTTAAATGGGAACAGATGAATGGGGCTTAGAAATATTGAAGAACATACAGAAGAGAACTCAGAGCCTGGGAGATGTGCCAGGAGTGAGATGGGCAAATATCCCAGGAATTTCAGAAACTATAGATCAGTGAGGTTGACATTTATCTCCAGCAGACTTCTAGAACAGGTTACTAAATGAATGGTTTATGAACATTTAAAGGAAAAAAAGAAGGGGGAGTGGAATTGATGATCCCCAAGGAACTGTGTAGAATGTTGTTGTTCCTTTTTATTCTCACCTGCCAGTTCTCTTCCTTACATATTGCTGTTTACTAGGATTCTATCATCAAGTCTCTTTCTGCTGTTTGTGCATTCTGCTCACTAGAATATCTCATATATATTCATTACTTTACTACAGCTATTCAAGGGTAGCCAACAAGACAAGTGAGCAAAACCCCAGAAGTACAAGAGATAGTGAAATGTTTTAATACAAATATGCAGGAAGGATTATAGTGTGCAAATACCAGATCACTGATGGTAACCATTTTCAATTTGGACATAATTAAGAAGTTAATCTGCCTGTTAAAAAGAGAAGAAATATTTTCTTAATACTCCATGTTCCTTAGCTCTTCTACCTCCATAGGGATTGAATACAGAGCATTCAGGGGGAAAAAAAAAAAAAGAAAAAGTGGTTAAGTTTCAGGGGATGGAGGTACAGACCTGTCATAGGGGAAAAGAAGCAATTCTGGAGTTAAGTGGTAGCTGAGAGCATGTATTCAGTATAAAGCACTTTAAATAAAGACTCTTGGGCCAGCAGTAACATGGTAGTTAAGATGCCTACATTCCACTTGGATGACTGCACAATTTGAATCCTATACCCAGTGGCTTGAAAAACATGCCAAGTGTGTGTCAGTGCATGCCCCAAATCCCAGGAGGAGGGAGAAATGAAGAAGGGATTGTGGCGTGGCCATTCCCAGCTGTTCTCACTTTCTCTCTTTCACTCTCTCTCTTTCCCTCTGATTAGGGCACATGCCTTCTAGCAAATTAAAAAAAAAAAATCTCTGAATAATGACTGTATTTTAAACTGAAATTTCCGTAATTGCAGATGAGTTTAGGGACAGTATTTTCTGTTGGGACAAAAACAGGCTGGAATGTAGAATCGGATCAGTAGAAACAGGAGGAAAAGAAATAATCATCCTCAACATATCTGACTGAAAATACTCACCAGTTTCATAATGAAAAAGATTTAGATTTTGATGGGATTGATTACTAATGATTACTTTGTGGGGATTTCTCATGATTGGGTTGAACTTAACTCTATTTGGTTATTTCCTAGTGTGGGTACGGTTATTTCCAACTCGTTCTCTTATTATCTTCTTAAAATTCTGAGCCCCTTTAGATTTTAGAGGTGGAGTCAAAAGGAAGGTGGACCACCTCCTGATAACTGCAGTTACGGTTCTGCTGCAGATGGGACCGACAGAAGGCGTAATGGTAAAGTTGCTGGACTCCCACAGAGCCTATCATAGTTCAAGTCCTATACCCAGCAGCTTAAAACTTGTGCCAGGTTTATGTGCATACATGCCCAAAATCCTGAGAGGAGAATGGAGGGGAAGGGACTGCGGCATGGCCATTACCCTGGAGGAAGGGGGGTGATTTCTTGCTTTCTGTCTCTCTGCCTCTCTCTGTCTCTTTGGCGAGCACGTGCCTTCAATAGCAAAAATGTGTTTTTTAAAAAAATAAAGATTTTGCTGCAGGACTAGCAGGTGGCATAATGGTTACATTGCTGAACCCCCACATGGCTGTCCATAGTTCAAGTCCCCAACCTGGAGACATGAAACACACCAAGTGTGTGTGCATGCATGTCCAAAATTCAGAAAGAATGGAGGAGAAAGGGTTGTGATGTGTCCATCAATTCCCCCTGGGGAGTGATTTCTCTCCTTCTGTCTCTCTTTCTCTCTCTCCTTCTCTGGCGAGCATGCAAGCCCTACAGCCAAAATCTCTCCAAAAAAATAAAAAAAGATTCTGCTGCCAAGAATGAGCAAGTCATGTAAACATATGACTTCCAGAATACTGCCTTCCAAGACTTACTCCCAGCAATGCTGGTAGCTATGAAATCCACTGAGAGGTGTATTATTATTATTATTATTATTTTTTTTTTTTTGGAGAGGTTTTTGCTATAGGGCGTGTGCACTCGCCAGAAAGTCAGAGAGAGACAGAGAGACAGAAAGGGAGAAATTGCCCCCTAGAGGGGATGGCCATGCCACAATCCCTTCTCCTCCGTTCTTGGGATCTTGGGCACACACACACACACGCGTCCGGCGTGAGTTTTAAGCCACTGGGTCCGGGACGCGAACCGTGGTCGCCTACATGGGAGTCCAGAGACATAGTCATTACACTAACTGCTGGTCCCATGAGAGGTGTATTTTTATCTCCTTACTACACATTGTTATCAGAAAAATCACAGAGATCATGATCAAAGACCTTACCTTTTCCAGCACCATTCTTGGCCTTAGTCAATAGTATCATCATCTTTTTTTTTTTTTTTTTTTTTTTTTTTTTTTTTTTTTTATCATCATCATATTCTTCTTTATATTACATTGAATTACATATAACTTTACATTGTATTACATTACTTTTTCAAAAGGGAATGCCATGCATGTCAGTCAGTACAGAGACATTAATCTCCCTGCTTCAACATTCAGTATCTTTTCTATGTTTTCCCCAATCATTATTATTATTCTAATTATTTTTTAAGACAGTCCATCGCTATTTCTCATGTTGCTTGTACAAATACTTTGCCCATCATGAAATACTTCTCAGACAAATCCAGTTGAGAATACTATACATGTCAACATCAACAGTTAATAAGCCATATCTGTTTCTCACTAATGTCCTGCCTCTCTATTGTTCATTTGTTATCTTTCTCTATCCTCTTCTCTTCACTTCCCCCATTCCACACTGTCCTATTCTCATTAAGTACCTTCACTGCTTTTATGTCCTCCAATTTTTTTTCACTATCATAGAATGCTGATAGTCGGTATATATTGAGTGGATACATACAATATCTTTCTTTCATATCCTGGCTTACTTCACTCAGCAATATATCCTCCGCATCTGACCACTTTCTATCAAATTCCAGGGCCTTGTTATTTTTTATGGCTGAGTAGTATTCCATAGAGTATATATACCACACTTTTCCAATCCATTCATCAGTTTGTGGACATTTAGGTTGGTTCCATGTCTTGGCAATTGTGAATAATGCTGCAATAAACATTGATGTGCAAGCACTTTTCTGACTGAGCGTTCTCCTGTCTTTTGGGTAAATACCCAGAAGTGGGATTACTGGATCGAATGGTAGTTCTATTTGTAGATCTTTGAGGAACCTCCATATTGTTCTCCACAGTGGTTGAACTAGTTTACATTCCCACCAACAGTGTAGGAGGGTTCCCTTTTCACCACATCCCCGCCAACACTTATCACTTTTTATATTCTTAATCTTTGCCATTCTGACAGGGGTTAGGTGGTATCTCATTGTAGTTTTTATCTGCATCTCCCTTATGATGAGGGATGTTGAGCATTTCCTCATATGCTTTTTGGCTATTCGTATGTCTTCCTTAGAGAGACTTTTGTTCAGCTCATTTTCCCACCTTTTAATTGGGTTAATCATTTTTTTTCGCATAAGGCACTTGAGTTCCCTATGTATTCTGGTTATCAGTCCCTTGTCTGAGGCATATTTAACAAAAATATTTTCCCATTCTGAGGGTTGTCGGTTCACACTTGTTACTGTGTCCTTTGCTGTGCAGAAACTTCTTAGTCTAATATAGTCCCACTTGTCTATTTTAGGGATTATTGCCTGTGCCTTGGGAGTCTTATTTAAGAAGTCTTTGCCTACTCCAATGTCCCCCAGAGTTTCCCCAGCATTTTCCACCAGTAGTTTTATTGTTTGAGGTTTTAGGTTAAGATCTTTGATCCATTTTGAGTTGACTGTTGTTAGTGGTGAAAGATGGGGGTTCAGTTTCATCTTTCTGCAGGTGGATACCCAGTTTTTCCAGCACCATTTACTAAAGATGTTTTCCTTTTCCCAATGGATTGACTGATATCCTTTGTCAAAGATCAGTTGGCTGTAAGCTTTGGGGGTTATTTCTGGGGTCTCTATTCTCTTCCATTGGTCCACATGTCTGTTTTTATGCCAATACCATGCTGTTTTGATGACCACAGCTTTATAGTATATCTTGGGATCAGGGAGTGATATGCCTCCTACTCCACTCTTCTTGCGCAGGATTGCTTTTGCAATACGAGGTCTTTTATGGTTCCAGACAAATTCTATGATTGTCCTTTCTAGATCTCTGAAGAATATCTCTGGTATTTCGATTGGAATTGCATTAAACATGTAGATTAATTTGGGTAGAATTGCCATTTTGATTATGTTAATTCTTCCAATCCAGGAGCATGGGATATCCTTCCACTTTTTTATGTCACTTTCAATGTCTCTTTTAAGATTTTCGTAGTTTTCTTTATAAAGATCTTTGACTTTCTTAGTTAGGTTTATCCCTAGGTATCTTATACACCTTGTGGCTATGGTGAAAGGGATTCCTTTCTTCAGCTCTGCTTCGTTCAACTTGTTGTTCATAAATAGAAATGCTATAGATTTTTGGATATTGATTTTGTATCCTGCCACTTTACTGTATTCACTTATTACTTCAAGCAGTTTTTTCATGGATACCTTTGGGTCTTCTAAGTATACCATCATGTCATCTGCAAATAAACATATTTTCAATTCTTCTTTGCCTATTCGAATGCCTTTAATATTGTTCTCTTCTCTGATTGCAATAGCTAAGACTTCCAGTACTATATTAAAGAACAGTGGAGAAAGTGGGCAGCCCTGCCTAGTACCTGTTTTCAGAGGAAAAGCTTTCAGCTTTTCCCCATTCAGTATAATGTTAGCTGTAGGTTTTTCATAGATGGCTTTTATTGTGTTGAGAAATGACCCTTCTATACCAATCTTACTGAGAGTCTTAATCATAAAAGGATGCTGTATTTTATCAAATGCTTTCTCCGCATCAATTGAGATGATCATATGGTTTTTATCTTTCTTTCTGTTAATGTGGTGTATTACATTTATGGTCTTGCGTATATTGAACCATCCTTGCATCCCTGGTATAAAGCCTACCTGATCGTGATGAATGATCTTTGTTATATGTTGTTGGATACGATTTGCGAGTATTTTGTTGAGAATTTTCGCATCTATATTCATCAATGATATTGGTCTGTAGTTTTCCTTTTTTGTCATGTCCTTATCTGTTTTGGGGATGAGGATGATGGAGGCTTCATAAAATGAATTTGGAAGGTTTCCTTCCTTTTGAATCTTTAGAAATAATTTTAGTAGGATAGGGGTTAACTCTTCCTTAAAAGTTTTGTAGAATTCACAAGTGAAGCCATCTGGGCCTGGGCTTTTCTTTGTTGGGAGGTTATTTATTACTGATTCAATCTCCTGGCTTGTTATAGGTCTATTCAGGTTCTCTATGTCTTCCTGATCCAATCTTGGTAGATTATATGCATCCAGGAATTTGTCCATCTCCTCCAGGTTATCTTGTTTGTTGGCGTAAAGTTGCTCATAGTATCCTCTAATGATATTTTGTATTTCTGCTATGTCTGTGGTAATATTGCCTGTTTCATCACATATTTGATTAATCTGGTTTCTTTCTTTCTTCTTCTTAATCAGTCTAGCCAATGGTGTGTCGATCTTGTTAATCTTTTCAAAGAACCAGCTTTTGCTTTCATTTATTTTCTGTATGGTTCGTTTATTTTCTATTTCATTTATTTCTGCTCGAACCTTTATTATTTCTTTTCGCCTGGCATTTTGGGGATTTGTTTGTTGTTGTTTTTCCAATTCTCTGAGGCATGATGATAAGTTATCTAGTTGCCATCTTTCTGTCCTTTTCTTATGTGCACTAATTGCTATGAATTTTCCTCTTATGACTGCTTTTGCTGTGTCCCATAGATTCTGGACACTTGTGTACTCATTATCATTAGTTTCCATAAATTTTTTTATTTCAGCCTTAATTTCTTCAGTAGCGAAGAAGTCATTCAGAAGTAGGTTGTTCGGTTTCCATGTGTTCGTGTATTTTCGGGGTTGTGTCTTGAAATTAATCTTGAGTTTAATTCCATCATGGTCAGAGAAGATGCTGGGTACAGTTTCTATGCCTTTGAATCTATAAAGGCTTGATTTGTGTCCTAATATATGATCTATCTTTGAAAAGGTTCCATGTCGGGGTGAGAAAAATGTATATGTTGTGGATGTAGGGTGGAAAGTTCTATAGATATCTGTCAAGCCCATTCCATTTATAGTATCATTTAAGTCCTGTATCTCTCTATTTATTTTCTGTCTAGAAGACCTGTCTATAGGAGATAATGGGGTGTTGAGATCTCCAACAATTATAGTATTTCTCCCTATCTCTCCTTTTAGCTCCAACAGTCTTTCCTTCACATATTTAGGCGCACCTGAGTTGGGTGCATAGATATTTATAAGGGTTATGTCTTCTTGCTGGATTACCCCATTTACTATTATATAATGCCCTTCTTTGTCTCTTCTTACAGTCTTTGTCTTGAAATCTATTTTGTCTGAGATCAATATCGCTACTCCAGCCTTTTTTCGATTTCCATTTGCATGGAGTATCTTTTTCCAGCCCTTGACTTTTAGTCTATGTATGTCTTTATCCATAAGGTGAGTTTCTTGTAGGCAACAGATAGAGGGTTTCTGTTTTCTTATCCAGTCAGCCAGTCTATGTCTCTTTACTGGAGAATTTAATCCATTGACATTCAATGTAATTATCGATATTTCCGTACCTGATCCTATCATTAAGTGAGCCATTTTCTTGGTTGCTCTTTGTTCTCGTATAACTGTCTCTGATTTTTTAGTTTTCCTGGTATAATACTCCCTTCAGAACCTCTTGAAGAGCTGGTCTGGAGTTGGTAAATTCCTTCAAATTTTGTTTATTCGAGAATGTTTTTATCTTTTTTTCCCATATGAAAGATAATTTTGCCGGGTATAATATTCTTGGTTGAAATTGTTTTTCACTCAACACTTTTACTATGCTTCCCCATTCTTTCCTTTCTTGCATTGTTTCCGCCGAAAGATCCGATGTTAGCCTGATGGGGTGACCTTTGTAAGTAACCTGGCGTTTCCCTCTTGCCAACTTTAGTATCTTGTCTTTGTCTGTTGTTTTTGCCAGTCTGGCTATAATGTGCCTTGGAGAGGATCTTCTTGGGTTGATTCTACCCGGGGTCCTATGTATTTCCTGGGTCTGGATATTTGAGTGCCTTTCTAGATTTGGAAAGTTTTCTTCCAGGATCTCATGGAATAAATTATCTAGGCCCTTATTATTTTCTTCCTCTTCTGGAATACCTATTATCCGGATGTTGGGGCGCTTGATAGTATCCAGTATTCCTCGTATATTATCCTCATTTTTCATGGTTGTTTTCTCAATCTTCTTGATGCTTTTTTCTAGGTCAGATGTTTTGTCTTCTACGTTAGATATTCGATCTTCTGCCTGGTCTAACCTACTTTTAATACTTTCAAGGGAGGTTTTGATTTCCTGTATCACATTCTTCATTCCTAGAAGTTCCATCTGGTTCTTGTTTAAGGTATCCATTTCTTCTTTCAAGTCATTGAAGGACTTCCTCATCTCCTGGAGCTCCTTGTCTCTTTTCTCTTCCATCTCAGTTAGTTTGGTCACTACAAATAATCTGAATTCCTTATCAGACATGTCCACGACGTCCATTGTATTGACTGTGGGTGATGTAGGCTTGATGATTTCCCTTGAGGGAGAGGCCTTTTGTTGGTTGCTCATATTTCTGGAGCCTCTGCGATTGTTCTTAGTCATTAGGTATTCTATATGTTTCTTCCTAACTGATTGTTAAAAGTTGTACAGGCTTAGAAAATTGATGATTTCCCTTATGGTTGGCCTACCTGTTGCTCACAATTACCATTAACTGTTGCCACTACCCTGGATGGCCCAAAGTCCTCACTGTCTCTAAGGACAGGTGAGCCTACAATTGACTGAATAAGCAACACCCCAAGAGCAAAGAAAAACAAACTGAAAAAAGGAAATCGCGCGGCGCGCTTGCGCGCCGCGCGCTATTCAAATCACCAGAATTCAGAGTCCAAAGGCTAGTGGGAAAGTGTCAGAAGATGAGTGACAGGACCAGGTTGGTCAGGTCTGGAGCCTGAGTCCGCCTGGTGCCCGGAACTGCTGGCCGGCTCGATCCGGATTGCGGGTGGGGTGGGGTGGGAGTTCGCCTTAAAGTCCCAGACAACCAACCTGGGGTCCAAGGAGGAGAAACAGTGGGGATGCGTGGAGATTCGGAAAGGTCGGGCCTGCAGCCTCAGTCCGCCTGGTGCCCGGAACTGCTGGCCGGCTCGATCCGGATTGCGGGTGGGGTGGGGTGGGAGTTCGCCTTAAAGTCCCAGACAACCAACCTGGGGTCCAAGGAGGAGAAACGGTGGGGATGCGTGGAGATTCGGAAAGGTCGGGCCTGCAGCCTCCAATAGTATCATCATCTTGATCCTTCCTGTCTAATCAAGCTGCCACCTTGGAGTTATCCAGCACTCCTCCGTGCCCACCTCTCCACTCCACCGTTTCCATCAACCACCAAGATCTATTGACACTACCTTCAAAGTCTCATGAATCAGTCAATTCCATTTTCTTTCCCCTTGTCACTGCCCTTATTCAGTCCTTTATTTATTTTTGTCTGCAAATATCTTTCTAAGATAAAAATCTAGGGGCCAGCAGTTAGCGTAATGGCTATGTCGCTGGACTCCCACATAGTCAACCGCGGTTTGAGAACCGGACCCGGCGGCTTAAGCTCATGCCGGGCGCGTGTGCTTGCGTACCCAAGATCCCGAGAGGAGAATGGAGGAGAAGGGATTGCGGCGTGGCCATCCCCCCTGGGGGGTGATTTCTCGCTTTCTGTCTCTCTGTCTCTCTCTGTCTGTCTGGCGAGCACACGCTCCCTATAGCAAAAAAAAATAAAATAAAATAAAATAAAATAAAATAAAATAAAATAAAAATAAATAAAAATCTAATTATTTCACAGCCATACTTCACAGTAAACCTTCTGTGGTTCCATCGTGAATGAAGGTTCCACCATGAACAAAGTTCAGATCTTTAATAAAGCTTCAAAGTCTTTAAAAATTGAGTTCTACTTGTCAAGCCTTATTTTCTACCCTCTGATTTCTTTTTTCTCTCTCTCAAACTCTCCTTTCATAGAGAAAAAGATACACACACACACACACACACACGTACACACTACCTATACTGTAATCACCAAAAGCTAAGTTTTCTAAATATAAATAGTAAATGTTTACTTTGAGTCTAAGTATGGGGCTTTCTCTCTGGGACGGCTTAAATATTATGACCTTGAAAGTCTTCCCTGATCCCTAAAAGCCAAATTAATCATTGTGGCCTGGCTTGTATAACACAATGCTAGTTTGTTTTATTTGCTTGTTGTTGTTGTTGTTGTTGTTGTTTGTGCCTACAATGTACCAGGACTTTTCAGAGCTCAGGTGTTATAGAACTGAAAGGAATATTGGAGGCCTGAAATCAGGACATGCATTGTACAGAACATTCAGGTGTATTACCTGGAGGGTTAAGAGCAGCATGGAGAAGAGGAAGAAGGCAAGCATTTCCAGTGTCTTAGTTCTTTGACCTGAAGTCCATCGTATTCAATATTTTTTATCAGTGACTTTGATAAAGACAGGGAAGCATATCAAATAATTCATCACAAAACAGGAGAAATGCCTAAGATAATAAAACACAGCAGAGGAATAAATATATATCAATAGATTTGATTTCTTTTTCTTTTTCTTTTTTTTGTTAGAGAGATTTTTGCTATAGGGTACATGAGCTTGCCAGGGAGACAGAGACAGAAAGTAAGAAATCACCTACCAGGGGGATGGCCATGACAAAACCCCTTCTCTTCCATTCTCCTCTTGGGATTTTGGGTATGCATGCACACATGCCCAGTGTGAATTTCAAGGCCCCCTCCCAACCCCCCTTTCACCCCTGTCCAAGATTTTAAGTTTAAGTCCCAACATAAAAATTTTCAAGAAATACTAACATTTAAACCATAGCAATTATGCAGAAACATTATATCTCCTTCCATATACTAATGATGTTAGTAAGAAAAGCTACATTGCTCAGCTTTATGGTGAAGGAAAGAGAGGATAAGACCAGACTTAAGATGAGTAAGAATTAAGCCCTGTGCTTAAAATGCTTCCTGGCATTGAGAGAGATGGTTGGCATAGTGGTTAAAGTGGCTAGTGTATGGCCAACTATACAGTTCAAGTCCTGGACTCAGTGGCTTGAAAAATATACCACACACATAATGTAAAACAACAACAACAACAACAACAAAAAAAAAAAATAGGAGGCATCTCATTATCCAACTTCAAAATATATTACAAAGTGGTGATAATCAAAACAGCATGGCACTGGTGGCACAAAAGTAGACACATATATCAATAGAACAGAAAAGAGATTCTGGAAATAAACCCCAATCAACCACTGATCTTTGACAAAGGGTTCAAGACAATAGAGAAAAGAAAGCCTTTTCACCAAATGATGCTGGAAGAACTGGATATCTACCTGCACAAAAATGAAATTGATCCTCTATCTCTCACCATTATTAACAAGAATAAACTCAAAATTGATCAAAGATTTAAATGCAAAGCCTCAAACTATAAAACTACTAGTAACAAATGTAGGGGAAACTGTTAAAGACATTGGAGTAGGCAAAAATTTCTCAAATAAGACCCCTAAAGTACAGGTAATAATCCCCAAAATAGATGAGTAGTATTACATCTACCTAAAGAGTTGTTTTATACCAAAGGAACCAATTATTAGAGTGAAAAGACAACCTTTGGAATGGAAGAAAATATTTTCAAATTATTCCTCAGACAAGAGATTGATATCCAGAATACAGAGGAAACTCAGGTAGCTCACCCGTAAAAAAATGAATAATCCAATTAAAAACTGGACAAATGCATTGAATACACAATTCATGTCCAAGGACGACCTATGACTGGCCAAAAGGCACATGAAAAGATGTTCAAAATCTCTGTCCTAAGGGAAATGCAAATTAAAACCACAATGAATACCATTTAACCCCAGCTAGAATGGCTAGAATTAAAAAAAATGAAGAACGATAAATGCTGGTGAGACTCCAGTGAAACGGGAACCATCCTAAACTATTGGTGGGAATATAGATTAGAACCTCTATGGAAAACAATTCAGAGGTTCCTCAAAAACCTACATAAATAACTACCACATGACTCAGTAATCCTACTCCTTGGTATTTACCCAAAGGGCAGGAAAATGCTCAGAAAGACACTTGCAAATCCATGCTTACTGTAGCATTATTTATAACTGCTAAAACATGGACCCAACCTAAGTATCCAGAAAGTAATGACTGGGTTGAAGAGAGAGAGAGAGAGAGAGAGAGGTTTTTGCTATAGGGCGCGTGCGCTTGCCAGACAGACAGAGAGAGACAGAGAGACAGAAAGCGAGAAATCACCCCCCAGGGGGGATGGCACATATATTCAATGCAATATTACTTGGCTTTAAGAAACAATGAGCCTTATCATTTGAATCAAAGTGGATAAATATAGAAGACTTAATCTTGAGCAAAGTGAGCCTGACTTTAAAAGATATACACTCTATGTCCCCACTCAATTTGTAATGAATATCTGCACTCTATAGTAGAAATGGAAAAAGCCGAAGATATGACAGTATAGAGAATATGTGTAGATACCAGAGACTGCAAGGGAGGGACTGTGAGGTGTAAAGGGAAGAAACATTTAACAGACCACACACATACACACACATGCACGCACGCACACATATATATGGCGTACAAATTTGAATGGAAAAAAAAAATAAAGAAAAATACACTGGATGTGCATGTGTGTGTGCCCAAAATCCAGAGAGAAGAATGGAGAAAAAGGGATTGCAGTGTGGCTCTCTCTCTCTCTCTCTCTCTCTCTCTCTCTCTCTTTCTCATCTCTGGTGAGTGTGTATGTCCTATAGAAAGAAAAAAAATAAATCTTCCTGGCATGAGACACTGAGCATATTTCTGTTTATACTAAGTAGCGAGAGGATGTGCCTTAGGGTAGGGGTGTCTTAGGTAAACAAACAGAGAAAAAATACCTCATCTGAATAAGAAACCAGAGGGCTGAGTTGAGTCCAGTCATTTCCCAAAGGTGCCATGCTTATTTAGCAGTGGTCATATACAAATTCTTAAATTATTCGTATCTTCTTCCTTTAGTCTTTACACAAATCTTCTATCACATCTGCTTTAGGGACTCTCCCTCCCCCCATACTTGACCTTCCTTTCAGTAAATCATTTGTTAGTGGAAAGCACCTCTTACTCTAATTAAAAATCTAAACTGATTGCTTTTGAATCGTCTCTTTTTGGACCAGGATTATAAAACCATCTGAAAGTTGTTCTATTCTCTTAAACCATCAACCTCCCAGTAACTAAGTCATCATTTTCCTCTTACAAACATGTAAGTTATGTTTTGATGGGAGAGGGGAGGTATCACTTGGAAGTCATCATCCAAGACAATTACGCATGTTCCCACAAAAGAGAATATTTATTCCACAGTTTCTTCATAAATACTCTTTGCATAAGTGATAATATAAGACCTCTATCTCTACTTCATTAATACTTGCTTCATTATTTTACCAGAGGATGAAATAGACTTAATAGAAGATAATTATATTATTAGCTTTGAGGATTCTAGAAAAGAAATAAAGAAAGAGATCAGTATTACATTTGTTCCTTCTTAATCTCCTAACTCTTCTCAGGACTTTTCAAAAGATAATTGCCTATATTCAGAAAGTTCATGAGTTAATTTACTTAAGACCTTAGAAACACACATAAGACCCAAGGAAGACCTCGGGACATCATCTGTAATCTTTTCCCTAACAGGATTATTGAAAACAGAATGATTACAAAGATGCTGTGCTAAAGTTATATTATTAATATTATTATTATATGAAATAATTTCTTTTTATGTATATCTATACAAAGCATAAATAAAATAATACATCTCAGAGAGCATGCACTCAGCAACATGTGTTTTAGTATTTGTTATGAGAGTAACACATGACTGTAATTTTTTTAAAAGACAAAAGGATTTATGGTAAACATCATATCTTCCCCCTGCCCCACTTCCTGATGTACCCAAAACACGTTCTCCAAAAGTAACTGTTGTAAAAGCATGCACCCACAAACATTTGTGTATTCAGGGCTTTTGAACTCAAATCGAGGCTTTTTGCATTCTCTTGCTCAAGTGTTGTCTACCAAACAGTTTATCTTGGTTTTTTTTTTTGCAAGATATATCCATATTATTATTTATAAAGGATATCCAATATTCAGTTTTATGGCTACATAATAATGTCTGTCACTAGTGCCCTATTAGTAGACATTTAGATTATAAATTGCTTTTATTATCATGTTGTGCTCATGTTGCTGAGCCTATACATTTTTGTATATTGAGAGAACATACTAAGATAAATTCCTACCAGTGGAATTGCTAGGTCAGAAGATACATAGACATTTTAAATATGCTGGTTGGATCATGTTTTATATCCATGAAGATAAAAATATTAAGTTGTAGATAAAGAGTATAGCAAAATATAAATTTTATTGTATTTGAAATGGGACAAAGTTAAATAAATGATTTGCTCCAAAATACGAGAAATGTTTTAATAGTTTTTGTTCTTTTCCCTTAAGACAAAAGAGGTTACAATTTCTTGTTTGAACATTTAGCCAAAAAAAAAATAAATAGTCCATGCACAGTAAGATCCTGAATGTATTTAAAGAGATGAATTTTGAATTGCGCTTCATGTTTATAATTTTTTCTAAATTCCAGAAAACAAATACTGTATATGGAACAGTATAGGAAAGAAGTACTTCACAAGAGTTAATTATCTGAACCATAAAAAAGATAAAATTTCATTCTCAGTGGATGAAAGCCTGCACTTCTAAATCAGACTTCTAGTAATTTTGAACACGACACATGATTGCATATGAAACAGTGAACAGACACATGTAACTCCACCTGCTCAAATATTCAGAAATCATTTCATGGTTGTTACAGTCTAAGATAAACTTTCTTGGACATGCCTAGTCACGCATGCTTTAGACATGTCCTTTAGTCAAGATAAACTGCACTTCAATATAAAATGGAAATCCAAAGCCCACGGTAGGTTCATTTTCAATTTTGTTCTTTTTCAAATACTGATCTTTATATTTTCTCAATCTCGTGGTTCTCTCTGAATTTACATAGGGCTTTCTCCTAAAAAAAGTTTTCAACTATGTTTCTAAGTACACATTCAAAGACAGAAAGTAGATAGATGACAGATAAATACACGCACACTTTTCATATGTTAATATTTAATCATATGTCCCTCTCTTTGGGGCTTTGGTCTCACTGTCTGAATTGCTAAATAGGAAGGTACAGGCAGCCAGTGATAGCTCCCCTGTCAATCTCAGTGGGCATGAGCAGTCGCTGGAGCTTGCAGTATCAGTTGCTAGGCAACCTGTTCATCTGCTGAGCCTGATATTTCAATTCGGCAGCAGTAAACGTCTGTTATGTTACGGCCATTAGGAACTACCTTCATTACATAGTATCTACTATTATAATAAAGAGTTCCAAATGTTTAGGGGTGCGAGGGAAGCAAGAAAAATCAGAGCAGCTGTGGCACAGAGATAATGTCAAATTAGACTTTCGACATATAAAAAAAAAAAGTATAAAATGATGACTTATTTAACACTGAGTCCTTCCTGACAGAGCAGTGAAAAAGCATCCTGCCAGACTATTTACTTGATTAAATCAAATCAAGTCTTGTTACCATTCGAAAAAATTTCTAACGGCTACTATAATGAAGGCAAAACAGTCATGCCATAGAGGAGGAAGAATATTAATGCCCTGTGTATAGTAAATGAGGCTAGTACGTCTAGCCAAGTGTGTCCAAGGACAATTCTTGAGAACAGACCTTTATGGAACTACATTTACGTCTGAGAAGCAGTTGCTGTGTAGGTATTCCAGATTGCCAATCTTGCTCAAAAATTTTCCTAAATAACTGAGATTCTATGATATTCACTGAAAGTGATTTCAAATGGCACTCTCTTAATTTCTTGAATTTATTTTAGATGCAAATAGTTGTAATAAAACGGCTCAAATCTCAGTTGTGTTACTTATCCATTCTGTCTTCATGTTTCTTTGCTTAATTTATAATGTACAAGTGTCTGCTCAGGCTGCTGTAACAAAAATATCATAAGCTAGGTGGCTTATAAACAACAGAAATTTATGTCTTACAGTTTTAGAATTTGTGAGGTCCAAAACCAAGATGCCAGCAGATTCTCTGTCTGGTCAAGATCTTTCTATCATAGGTGGTATCTTTTATGAGTCCTAATTCGGAGGAAGGCATAAACAAACATCCCTCAAACCTCGTTATTTTTTAAAGGTTTTTGCTATAAGGGGAACCAGCAGTTAGCGTAATGGCTATGTCGCTGGACTCCCACGTAGTCGACCGCGGTTCGCGTCTCAGACCCGGTGGCTTACAACTCACGCCGGGCGCGTGTGCGTGCGTGCCCAAGATCCCGAGAGGAGAATGGAGGAGAAGGGATTGCGGCGTGACCATCCCCCCGGGGGGTGATTTCTCGCTTTCTGTCTCTATGTCTCTCTCTGTCTGTCTGGCGAGCGCACGCGCCCTATAGCGAAAAAAAAAAAACCTCTCCAAAAAAAAAAAAAAAAGGTTTTTGCTATAGGGTATGCTTTCCAGAGAGAGATGGCCACACCACAGTCCCTTCTCCTCCATTCTCTTCTCAAGATTTTGGGAACACACACACACATGCACCTGGTTTAATTTTCAAGCTGCCAGGTCCATGATTTGAACCGGGGTCAGCCATGTGGGAGTCCAGTGCCTTAACCACCATGTCTCCTGCTGTGCGCCCCTTCATTCCTCTTTTATAAGGGGACTAATCCAATTCATCTCCCAAAAACTGCCACATCGGGGATTAAGTTTCAACATATGGGTATTGGGGGAACACATTCAGACCATAAGGATGTGAATTCATTAGAATATAATTTGGGGTTCAGTAGCCAAAACAAACCAACAACAATAACAACAACAAAATCCTAAAGTAACAGTATCTTAAACAATGGAGAAAGTTACTTTTTACCACATAACAATTTAAAAAGTCCAAGGTTAATATAGTCTTTTCCAGGATCAGCAGTTAGCATAATGGCTATGTTGCTGGACTCCCATGGAGTCGACCACGGTTCAAGTCCTGGACCCGGTGGTTTAAACTCAGACTGGGCGCGTGTGCGTGCGTGCCCAAGATCCCGGGAGGAGAATGGAGCAGAAGGGACTGCTGCGTGGCCATCCCTCCTGGGGGGTGATTTCTCGCTTTCTGTCTCTCTGTCTCTCTCTGTCTGTCTGGCGAGCGCATGTGCCCTATAGCAAAAACCTCTCCAAAAAAAAAAGAAAAGAAAAAAAATGTAATCTTTTCTAGTTTTTGCATTCCCGTCTTTAACTTGTAGTTTGTCTCTCATGTTCTAAGAGGCCCATTACAAATGCAGTCTAGCCAGTCAGAAGACTAATGGAAAAGACATCTATGCTTCTTCCCTTTAAGAGCACGACTGATGCTGGCGCTCATTACTTCTGCTCACATCGCACTGGACAGAACTTGTTCACACTCAACTTCAAGGGAAACTTGGGAAATGAAGTTGTCACCTGGGAGGGCATGTGTCTCTCCAGCTAAAGCTCAGGGTAGCTATTACTAAAAGTAGAATTGTAGCTATTGAGGGACAATTGTCCCTGGCCTAAGAAGAAACAAAAGCAATTCCCAGCACTGTTATACAGGAGAGATAATAAAATCATATTAAACTGTAAAAATAAAATTTCTAAGATATATGTCAGGTTTCTCTAGGGAGACAGAATCAATTGGTTTGGATAGATATATAACAGGGGACTTACTAGGGAAATCAGTTCACACAATTATGGCAACTGAGAAGGCCCACAATAGGTCGTGTATAAGCCGGAGATCCTGGGATTCTGGTAGTGTGGATCAGTCCAAGTCCAAGGCCTCAGACGCAGAGAAGTCAATGATAGAACTCATAATCCGAGGCTGAAAGCCTGAGAACCCAGATCACTGGTATAAATCCTTGAGTCAGAAGGCAGACGAGCCTTGAGTTCTGATGTCAGAGGCAACAGAAACTTATCTTACTCTGTCTCAAAAGAGACCCATATGGCCTTGTGTATTTTACATTACTTTTATTTTTTTAGATTTTGCAATAGGGTTTATGACCCCACCGGAGATAGAGAAAGAGAGGGAAATAAGAAATCATCCCCCAGGTGGAATGGCCATGACCCAATCCCTTCTCCATTCTCCACTTGGAACGTTGGGTATACACACACACACACACACACACACACACACACAGTGTGTTTTTCAAGCCTTCAGGTCTGGAACTTGAACTGTAGAGTCAGCAACAGGGATCCAGTGCCTTAACCACCATGCCACCTGCTGGCCCCAGTTTTTGTATTCATTCGGAGGCCCTTGTTGATTGGATTGCACCTACCCACACTGAGGGCAGATCTCCCAACCACATCCAGCCTATCAGAATTGAATACCGGGGCTGGCAGGTGGCATGGTGATTAAGGTGGCTGGACTCCCACATGGCTGACTGTGATTCGAGTCTCAGACCTGGCAGCATGCGCTCTCACTTTCCTTTCTCTCTCTTTCTCTCTGGTCAACTTCAAAAAAATAAAAATAATGACAATGAGTAAGATTAAATTTAAAAATTATTTTTAAAAAATAATTAAATATTGATCTCTTCTGAAAACTTGCCCGCTGACACAGTCTGAGTCATGATGTTTCTAGGTATTCCTTAATCCATTCGAGCTGATACCCAAAAGTAGCCATCCCATTACAATAACACCACAGGAATGGAGCAGGGCAGAGAGGATAACTAAAAGCATTAATTTCATTCCTTTACCTCGCTCCTCATTCCCTAAGGACAATGGGCCTGGATATCAAAAATCAATTTGAGGGTACAATATGTGTTCATTCTCTTGATTATGGTGAAGAACTCATCTATGTACCCAATTAAAACTTAACAAACTAGGGACCAGCAGTTGGCATAATGGCTATGTCGCTAGACTCCCATGTAATCACCCATGGTTCAAGTCCTGAACTCGGTGGCTTAAACTCAGGCCAGGCACGTGTGCGTGCGTGCCCGAGATCCTGAGAGGAGAATGGAGGAGAATGGATTGTGGCATGGCCATCCTCCCTGGGGGGTGATTTCTCGCTTTCTGTCTCTCTGTCTCTCTCTGTCTTTCTGGCGAGTGCATGTGCTCTATAGCAAAAACCTCTAAAAAAAAAAATTAGTCAACTATACACTTTAAATTTGTATGCTAATTATCTCACAAAGAACTTGTAAAAACAACAGTAAGAGTATGAACTGTGAACAGTATTGCTTTTATATAAATGTGATGGCTTTTCTTAGAGAAATGTGCAATCTTCAAAAACTTCATGGAAAGTTCATATTATAAACAAATTACTCATGGATTTCAAAGTTTTGTTGCACTGAAATACAATCAGAAATGCTTTCTATTCAAGGATTGTTATGACATCTTTGAATAGAATCTAGTTTGAGTCACTTAGAGGGATAAGACGAATTCTGCTATAATTGAAGCAAGAACAAACATCGAATTTATAGCAAAACTTGAGTGGAAGAATCGTGAAATCATTTCTGCTTTATAAGAAGTTTATGGGGATAATGCCCCAAAGAAATCAATAGTTTACAAATGAATGGATAACTTGTTTTAGTAAATAGAGTAGTGCTTAAGGCACTGGATTTCCACAGGTTGACTGTGGTTCAAGCCCCAGACCTGACAGCTTGAAAATCAAGCCAGGCACATACGCATGCATGCCCACATTTCAAGAGGAGAATGTAGGAGAACGGATTGTCTTCGCCATCTGCCCAGAAGGATGATTTCTCACTTTCTCTTCGTGTGTCTGTGTCTCTGTCTCTCTCTTGCTGGCCAGTACATGTACCCTGTGGCAAAACCTTAAAAAAAAAGAAGGGATGAGATGACGTTAAAAACAACTCTCACAATGGCAGACCATCCACATCAATTTGCAAGGGAAAAACCAATCTTGTTTGTTCCCTAATTAAAGGGGACTGACCATTAGCAGCAGAAACCATAGCCAACACCATAAACTTTTCAACTTACACTGCTATGACTGAAAAATTAAAGTTGAGAAAACTTTCGGCTTGATGGGTACCAAAACTGTTGCACCCAGATTAGCTACAGACAAGAGCGGAGCTTTCAATGGAAACTTCTAAACAAGTGCGATCAAGATCCTGAAGAATTTCTTCACAGAATTGTAACAGAAATGCACATGGCTTTACCAGTATGCTCCTAAAAACAAAGCACAATCAAAACAGTGACTACAAGAAGGCTGGAAGTGGTTCAGTCAAAGTAGAAAACAGATCGGTGAAGAGCAAGGGTAATGGCAACAGTTTTGTAGGGCGCTCAAGGTATTTTGCTTCTTGACTTTCTGGAGGGCCAGAGAATAGTAACATGTGCTTATTATGGGACTGTTTGAGAAAGTTAGCTGAAGCTTTAGCAGAAAAACTCCCAGGAGAGTTTCACCAGAATCCTTCTCTGCCAGAACAATGCTTCTGCTCCTTCCTCTCATCAACCAAGGGGAATTTCACTAAGATTTCAATGGGAACTTTCGAACATCCACTTTATAGTTCCCATTTGGATCTTTCTGATTTCCTTTTGTTTTCTCATCTTTCTTTCTTTTCTTTTTTTTTTTTTTTTGAAACAGATTTTTGCTATATGGTGAGTGCACTCACCAGGGAGACAGAAAGCAAAATATCTTCCCCTAAGGGGGGATAGCCATGCAGCAATCCTTTCTCCTCTATATTCCTCTTGGGATTTTGGGCACTCACTCACACACACACACACACACACACACACACACACACACTCAGCCTGAGTTTTAAACTGCTGGGTCTGAGACTCGAACCACAGTCGATTACATGGGAGTCCAGAGATTTAACTTTTACATCATCTGCTGGTCCTCATTTTCTCATCTTGAAAAGTCTTTATAGGACACTCATTTTCTTCAGTAAATAATGAAAAAAAAGAGATTGCATTGATAATGGTTAAATTTTCAGGACCTTCAGGTCCTCAGGGATGGATTAAAAAAATGTCTGGTAAAATCTCTTACAAAAATGAACTTAATGAAGGTAATGTTGAGAAATAAAGTTTTGAGGAAAGTTACTGGCATGGTGGTAAGGCAACTGAATTCCAAATGACCAATTGTATGGTTTGAGTCCCAGACTTGGTGACTTGAAAAACATTCTGGGTTTGTGTTTGTGTGTGTGTTCAAAATTCTGAAAGGAGAATGAGGAAGAAGGGATTGAAGTGTGGTCATATGCCCTGTGGGGTGATTTCTCACTTTCCCTGTCTATCTCTGTTCCTCTCTGACAGGCACATATTCCTTATGGGGGTGGAGGGGACAAAGGTTTGGGGAGAAACAAACCTTCCACTTTTTATTTATTTATTTTTTATTCCATTTTCCCACAAACCTTTTAAAATCTCTCTCACATATCCTATGAGGATTAAACTCAAGGAATTCAAGGTGATACTCTTGCCAGTAAAGTTCTCCAGTGAAGCAGAGGAAAAAAAATAGAGAAAGATTTTAGCTGGAAATGGATCACTGAGAACACTTAAAGAAAAACTAGATTCATTCAGTAATGTTTTGTTTGTGTTCTCTCTCCAGTTATCAACATGAGGGCCTATCACATTCAGATCACAGTCAAGGTAATTGTGATGAGGTATAGCAAGAACAGACCTCTGGGGAAAACAAAAACATGAGAATACACTTTCTTTTGAAACAGGAGTCAGAACCTGCAGGCAGCAGGCAATTGGCAAAAACAAGAAGGAAGCAAATGTGTTTTATTTTTCTATGAAGATTAAATAGTAGAAGAAGAAAAAGCAGGGAGACCAGAACCCTGCTGTTTAGTGATTCTCATCAAGGTCTGTTTGTAACATCCTTTCCCTGACGTTTATAGTTCTCTTGATCTTGGTCATTCCTGTGAATTCTTATCTTCGTAGACTTCACATTCATTCATCAAACATTTTTAAAATTATTTATTTATTTTTATTTATTCATTCATTTACTTTTGGTTTGACCAGAGAGAGAGACAGAGAGAGAAAGAGGAAAAGTGAGAAGACAAGTCGCCAGGTCTGGGACTTGAACCATGGTTGGCCTTGTGGGAGTGTCCAGTACCTTAAACACCACACTGCCTGCTGGTTCCTCATCAAACATTTTTAAAGTTTCTACTTTTCATGTGCCAAACATTTTGCTTAGTATTGGAATTAAAAAATAAGTCAATTCAACTTCGAAGAAGTTCATAGTATAGGGGGGAGAGGGATAAGTAGGAATCAAATCTCTCTGCCTTAGTTTATCTGCTTATTTCTTAAATTTTACTATTCCATTGTACAAATTCATGTGTTATGTATTTAAAGCAAGTCCAGAAAAGACAAGTGGTAGAAAAATGGCAGAAGACCTGCTTTCTGTCCTAGAATGCAGAATCCTTTTCTTTTGCACATCATCAGAAGTTGTTTTTATTCTGTATTTTGGAATACTAAATTGGATGAACTTGGCCTCTGCATATCATTGGCATCCCTCCTTTCCATGATATGGTAGTATAAATAGAAGAAGACAGATTGGAGAGAAGTGAGGAACGCATAAATTTCAAAAGTATAGAGCCAGGAGAATAGTGAGATTTTAAGTTAAAGAGTGGTCCATAAACGAAAAAGGAACAGTGTTTTATTTCACATCATTGTTTTCCACATGGCTTTATCTTTTATCCTTTATTGATTAACAGATCTGAAATATGATGTACTACATTAGGTGATTAAGAGTAGCACCACATCTTTTCAAATATAAGCCTTGTGTGTGTGTGTGTGTGTGTGTGTGTGTCAGAAAAGCTAAAAGAGTTTTCATCAGAGAAGGAGATAAGCTCAAGGTTGACATTCTCTGTTTCACAGTTGAGAGTTACATTTGGGATCCATTGCATTTGGATGAAAGAGGAGCATGTGGGCTTGTGAAATGTGGTAGAGGCAAGCTGAACATGCGAAGAACACCTAAATGGCAACGGTGACAACACTGTAGGTGAAAAGTCTTACATCATCCAGTCAGTCTCTAACAAGTCTAAGATTTCATAATGTTAATTAGCTAAATTAATTTCTTTTAAAGGAGGGATTCATAATTTTAATTTTGTATATTTCCTTAGCCTTGATACATTTTCTAAGTAATAAAAAAATTTCCAACTCCTTCTAAACCATCATCTATTGGGTGCTTTGTAATGCATTTGTAAACCTCTTGATTGACAATTCATTTTTATTTTAATAGTTCCGTGGAATCAACAGTCTTTATTAAAAGAGTTTGGTGTTGTACAGATCATTCACCTTAGGGTAGAGGAATCTCATGCTCCAATAGCACTTTACTGATTAAGGAAACTGAATTGTAAAGTAGCAACTGTGCTTCTGCAAGCAGGCAGGAAAATCGGAGGTTCATGGATACCATCCTCTCCCCCTCACTCACGTAACAAAAGACATTCGTGGAGTGCTTTTGATTTTCTCCAAATTATCAATACTGCCATGAAAAATTTGAATGCCCTAATTTCAAAAATTAGAACAACTCCTTGTTCCATCTATCAAAACATCATCTTCACTACCTAGATAAAGCTGGAGAGAAAATAAACTATGAAAAAACAAAAAACAAACAAACAAACAAACAAAACAATGGCACAGAACTTCAGGACAGCACTATTAGAATCTACTTTTTCTAAAAATTGGCAATGGTTATCTTAATTTGAAATAAGAACTAAATCCTCCTCTTCCTCTTGATCCATGGTTGTTATCCCAAAAAACAGCTGTGGATTCATGAAAGAAAATATAACGCCTGAGGTTCCTATTTTGTAAATCTTAAATGTGTTTTATATTGATTAACGTGGAAGTCTTTCTCCACAGAGCCACAGGTATTCAAATGTTTTGGAAACCAAGTGAAAATGTTATCGTGGGCCACAGTGGGGCAAACCAGAGGCAAAAAGTGAGTGTGGCTGTCTTTGCATCCCTATCTCAGATTCCCTTAGAAGCTAATCTCAGTCATGGGGATTATTAACAGACAAAGGTTTATTTGCATTTTAATAGGACACACTTGAAGAGAGTTCTTCAACTCAAAAGAAATCAACTAAAATGATAGATTAGATTGATGTTTTTGTATGCTACATAAACCTCAGTTAAATCATAGAGATGCTTACTTAATCTCTAATGTATAGAAGAAACTATGTTGATCGGGGCTGGCAGGTGGCATGGTGGTTAAGGGCGCTGGACTCCCACAAGGCTGACTGCAGTTCAGTCCTGGACCTGATAGTTTGCTTTCTCACTTTCTCTCTCTCTCTCTCTCTCTCTCTCTTGCTCACTCTATCCCTCTCTGGCCAAATTAAAATTAAATTAAATAATTCTTAAAAAAAAAAGGAATTTTGTTATCTGAAATTGTATATACCTACAAAAAAAGTAGTGTGTTCAAATAATTTTCAAGATTTTAGATCATATTTTGGCAACTTCTGGGTTTCAGTGTTACTAATAGCTACATATTATCAACCCATCTAAGTTACTAAAATAATTAAATAAAATGTTTATTCAACAGATAACCACTGTGTCATGAACTGTACAAGGTATTGAGACTTCAACAAAAAACAAGGCAGATAGACTCTTCCAGAACATTCCAGAAGCATAGGTTTCCTAGAGAAAAAGGGTCAGAAAGAAGCCTGATCAATCAGGGCCAGAAAAAAAATGAAGGTTAATTCAACAAATAAAATAAAGTTGGTAATTACTGAGTGTTTTCCAAGCTAAAGCAAGCTTATAAGCTTTACTTTAGTTTCTCACACCTTCTCCCAGCTCCCAAGTCTATATATATATATATATATGTGCATATAAGTTTTACATCACGTAACCATGTTTCTTAATGCACACAGAATGTGGCTGATTCAATAGCAATACTATTGCAGTTCAATCAAGCTTAAGTAATAATAAATAATAACAATAGATTCAGAGCTGTTAATTGCAACAACACTTGTCAGGCAAAATGATGATGTGTTTTATTATCTAGGTTGGTAAAAGTGCCACTTAACAAAGCATTATGTATTGTAACACAAAGATTAGAAACCGAAAGCTTTTATGAGTCGAATTATCTTGCCCTAATCATCTGGGTGGCAATCTAAGGAATTTCGCAATGTTCCTTAATTACCCAGCAGGGGCGCTGTGGGAAGTTCTCTCAAAATTTGTTCTTAACTTATAGTCCTCCAAGGACAAGGAATTCAAATGTGTCCTTTAACATTCTTTAAAGCTGATAAAGCAGGTCTTTTTTTAGAGAGAATATCTCCTTCCTTGTGAAAGTAGGGACAATGAGGCTGTCAAAATATCAAAGGTTCCCTACTGACATGTTTTGTCTAGTTCTTCAACTGGGGAAGTTAAAATCAGTCTTTCTGTGTTCCCAGAGTCAACTAGCTTTTTCTGAAACTTTACGGTCTTGCTAGGTGGCACGGGAGACTGAAAACTCATATCCATCGCTTCCCACTACTTCCTGTTGGGTAGGACATAATCACATAGTCTTGTTTAATCACATGGGAGGCTAGGAACTGCAGTCTAGCCGTGGGAGTAGGAAGACATGGAACTGGGCTTGGTGAGCATCTAACCAGTTTCTGTCAAAGTCCTTTCTTAATAGAGAAAAATAAAAGTAGCTTTTGTCAGAAGAAAAGAAAACTCATACTTTCCCAACGTCATAGCTACAGATTAGCAGAGAGAGCAGACGAGGACACCCGATCTGGAGTGTGGGGTGGTGGTCAGGCATGGGGCTGACTTTATGCTTGGTGTCCTAACATATTTTTTTCTTTCTCCTCTCTGGTGGCTTTCATTTTGTTTTGTTTTTGACAAGGTCTCCTATGTTGCAATTCTCAGACTCCTGAGTGGCTGAGAACGCAGGCTTATGCTATAGAATTCCCTCGCCCACAACCCCAACTGCAGGGCCTGACTTTTTGGGTAGAATTGTAATCAGACCTCCCCTGTGGCCTCAGCCTGCTAGGCAAGACTGGTCTGTGTCCTTTCCTTCTAAGATTTCCTAGTTTAGGAAATAAAGTATTCCGTTTTCCTATACTTAGAGGAAAGGAAGCTGTTGATTTCATCTCACTGAAGGTTGTTGGCCTCAATCCATCTGCAGAACAGGTTTCAGGTATAAGAGCACAAAGGATTCTGCTTCCCTGGTAAAATGTACTGAATGAAGCCTACTTTTGCATGTCCACTGTGGGTAATCATGTTTTCTCATGCACGTAGAGAGATGGTTGTCCTTTACATAAGCAGCCATTGTGTGCATGGAGACCAGCCATAACTCAGATCCTCATCCATTACTGTCCCCTAGAGAATGTAAGCTCTTGAAGGCAGGGACTTTGGGTGGCTTGTTTATCACTCTATCTCTATTGCCTACAGTAGCACATAGAATAGGGTAGCTGCTCAATAAATCTTGAATAAATAATTCCAGATATCAGTGCTGTCTTTCATGACATGCTAGTTATGAATGTAGTCATGCATCACTTAACAATGGGGATATGTTCTAAGAAGCATATTGTCATTGTGTGAACATCATAAAGTGTGTTTACGCAAACCTGGATGGTGTAGCCTGCTGCATATCCAGGCTATATGATACAATCTATACTTCAAAGGAAACTACCTTTCAAAAAAAAAAAAAAAATGCCAAGGGGTATGTGCACTTGCTGGGGAGAGAAAACGTGAGAGAGAGACCAAGAAAATATCCTCCATAGGGATTGGCCATATTGCAATCCATGTGCGTGGAGTGTTTTCAAGCAGCTAGGTCTAACTACTGAGTGGGCCATGTGGCATCCGATCACCTTAAACATCAGACAATGGGCTGGCCCAGAAACTACCTTTCATTTGCATGGGTATTGTTCTTTCATTGCAATACCCAGTTGACCATGTTGCCATTTTAACTTCAGGAGATCAAGAATCCTTTCCTCTGATCATCTTCTCTTTCTCACTGGTAGATCTTTGTTGGGAAACCATGAGACTTCAAAACAGCTAATTAACTGCCACAGTAACATATTTTTATTAGAAGCAGAAGTCTCATAGAACTAAATGTGAAGACCATGGCTTGTCCCTTTTTCTGCATTTAATCACTTGTTTGAACTAATACCAAGGATCTTTTCCCACACAGGGAAGAAATCTGGTAACAAAATAAAATGTGCTAGTGATATTCATTCATTTTTATTTACTAAGACTCAGGTTTATTATCTCTGTAAATTGCAAAGCTGTGACCTTAAATACTAAGCGTAGATGTGTTTCTTTAGGAAAAAAATTAGAAATTCAAATCAGAGCATAATTTATTTAGCTAGATGATAGTATCTTCTTTTTCTCCTTTCAAAATAAAAAACATGTAGTCCAGTTTATATGCTATTCTCTCTCCCACTGTGGTCATTCTACATAATTTCTCCAAGGGTAGTGCTTCTCAACAAGGATCATTTTTCATTTAGAACATCTTTTTAAATATAAAAGAAAAATCTGCTATAGGTCTTAACTACAAGTAAGAGTGGATATTTACTAAAACTAGTTCATGGATAAGGTTAAAGGTTATGTCTGCCTGTTTCTTTTTCTTTCTCTACAGTCCTCCATCCAGTAACACCGTATTGGCCCCAAAGGACTATGCAGAGACCACCAGAAGAATGTGGAAGAGCATATCAGTTAGGTCAATTTAGTTTCCATGAGACAGAAACCCAAATGGAGTTAAAGGGAAAAAGATACACTAATTAATTCTCAGATTCTAAAGATAGCTGACCAGCCACTTTGGCAAGGGCAGAGATGTGTGATGCCTCAGGGCACTTGACACCAAGGAATCCCAATGGAAATTTTCTCCATATCGCCTTTTTTTTTTTTTTTTTTTTTTCTCTTTTTACCAAACAGCAAGAAACATGGCTGCTGGCAGCCCCAGTTTAGAAACAAATGCATGGATGGTATCTTTCTTTTTGAGACATAGATATAAGTCCCAGAGAGCCTTGGGTGAATCATTGTTCTTAGGCAATGCCTTGCTGGGACACACACACAAACACACACACACACACACACACACACACACCTATAATTGGGTATTTCAATAGATCTGATCTCTAAGGAGGGCAGACTACGGTGAGAATAACGCTATAATTGGTAAGGAAGTAGTAACTACACAATAGTTAAGAGAAGGGGTATTTAGTCTTTTGTGGGTTGCACTGTGACCTTATTTTTGTTACCACTTATCAAGATCTCTGTATTACTTTGTCTGATGTTGACACTCCCTGAGGGGGATTATGTTCATCAGGAGAACAACCTGGCCTAAACTGTGATGTCAGGTGAGCTTTGTCATGGAGGCCTAGCTTGTCAGACCAGCTTGTAATAAGTGAGATTCACCTGTGAATATCAGAGCAGTTTTCGTATCTCAGGGGCAACTTTTTTTTTCCCCTTCTCAAGTCTTTGATCACCAGGCAATTAGTAAGGATTTTGAGAATCACTAATTGTTGAGGAATAGACAACATTTTGAGTAACTAATGAGCAAATGGGCATATATAAACGTAGAAAAAATTGACCTTGAAAGAAAAAAATGATCTTGAAAGAAAGGATGAGAAATCTAAAGGCTTAACAATATCATTAGGCATTTATATAGACACCAAATAAATAGGATTACTAAATGCACAAGATATCTGAAGAAGTGAAAGAGCATGAGATAAGGGCTTATATATTTATTTTCAAATTCAAATAGTATACATTAAATATGCATTTCTTTTGTATGTCAATCATACCTCAATAAAGCTTTTTTTTGTTTTTCTTTAAAGCGCTTACTTCTTTTTCTGGAGTAAAGTGAAAAATAAGACTAATAAAAGTAGAAAATTTAAGATGGAAAAAAAATAAAACTTTCAAATAACTTATTTAGTGGACATAAGTCTTAGTATATAGTCACCTACAAAGAATGAAGAAAATGAGAATGGGATTGGGATTGAAAGGGAATGGAAAGGTAGCGGGACTCCATGGACAATGTGTTCATGGTCATTCCCAGGTGAGGAAAAGGTGGCCTGACGCATTGTGGGTCTGGCTAAGATCAGGCCACATGAATTAGTGATGGGACTGGCTACGTCCTGACTGCAGGATGCTGATAGCAACATTATCATGACACTGTCCTGGATAAAGCTTAACTATTCATAAATTTGGTATTAAAAGTTCATATTGACTATCTAGTTCTAATATATGAAATGTTTGGCAAAGAAGTCTCCTTTTACAACCTTTTCTGAAACTGTATATGAAGTATTACCTTTTGGGAACAAATTCTATTTCTTTTTGATGCTAGTATTAAAAACCCTACTATTCTAGGGCCAGCAGTTCCGGACACCAGGCTGCCTATGGCTGCAGGCCCATCCACCCGAGACCTTCGCACATCCCCACCCCTACTCTTCTCTGGACTTCAGGTTGGTACCATGGACTTTAAGACGAACTTGAACCCCACCCCACCCCACCTCCAAACCGGATCGGGCAGGCCAGCAGTTCCAGACACCAAGCTGCCTATAGCTGCAGGCTCGTCCACCCGGGACTGTCGCTCATTCTCTGCCCCTTCCCCACTTGCCTTTGGACTCTCTGAATTTTAGTGTTTTGAATAGCGTGTGGTGCGCAATGAGCGATGCACGATGCAGAATTTTTTGTTCTGTTTTGTTTTTCTTTGCTCTTGAGGTGTTGCTTATTAGGACAGCTGGAGGCCCACTACTCCTTAGAAACAGGGAGGACTTTGGGCCACCCAGGACCAGTGAAAACAGTACATGCTACTGGTGAGCAACAGGTAGGCCAACCATAAGAGAAATCAATTTTCTAATCCTGTACAACTTAATAAGTCAGGAAGCAATATATAGATTACCTGATGACTAGGAACAATCATAGAGGCTCAAGAAGTATGAGCAACCAACCAAAGGCCTCTCCCTCAAGGGAAATCACCACAGTCAATACAATGGATGTCATGGACATATCTGATAAGGCATTCAGAATATTTGTAGTGACCAAACTAAGAGAATGAGATGGGAGAGAAAAGAGACAAGGAGCTCCAGGAGATGAGGAAGTCCTTTCATGATTTGAAAGAAGAAATAGATACCTTAAACAAGAACCAGATGGAACTTCTAGGGTTGAAGAATGTGATACAGAAAATCAAAACCTCCCTTGAAAGTATTAAAAATAGGTTAGATCAGGCAGAAGATCGAAACTCTAATGTAGAAGACAAACCATCTGACCTAGAAAAAACTATCAAGAATATTGAGACAACAACCATGAAAAATGAGGATAATATATGAGGAATACTGGATACCATCAAGGACCCCAACATCCAGATAATTAGTATCCCAGAAGAGGAAGAAAATGATAAGGATCTAGATAATTTATTCCATGAAATCCTGGAAGAAAACTTTCCAAACCTAGAAAGGCATTCAAATATCCAGACCCAAGAAACACATAGGATCCCAAGGAGAATCAACCCAAGAAGATTCACTCCAAGGCACATCATAGCCAGACTGGCAAAAACAACAGACAAAGACAAGATATAAACGTTGGCAAGAGGGAAACGTAAAGTAACTTACAAAGGTCACCCCATCAGGCTTACATCGGATCTCTCAGCAGAGACAATGCAGGCAAGGAAAGAATGGGGAAACATAGTCAAAGTGTTGAATGAAAAACAATTTCAACTAAGAATACTATACCCGGCAAGATTATCTTTCATATGGGAAAAAAAGATAAAAAACATTCTCGGATAAACAAAATTGGAAGGAATTTACCAACTCCAGACCAGCTCTTCAAAAGGTTCTAAAGGGAGTACTATACCAGGAAAACTAAAAAGTCAGACAAACAGTTATACGAGAACAAAAAGTAACCAAGAAAAAAGCTCACTTAACAATAGGATCAGGTACAGAAATATCGATAATTAAATTGAATGTCAATGGATTAAATTCTCCAGTTAAGAGACATAGACTGGCTGAACGGATAAAAAAATCAGAAACCCTCTGTCTGTTGCCTACAAGAAACTCACCTTATGGATAAAGACATACATAGACTAAAAGTGAAGGGCTGGAAAAAGATATTCCATGCAAATGGAAATCATAAAAGGGCTGGAGTAATGATATTGATCTCAAACAAAATAGATTTCAAGACAAAGACTGTAAGAGACAAAGAAGGGCATTATATAATAGTAAATGAGGTAATCCAGCAAGAAGACATAACGCTTATAAATATCTATGCACCTAACTCAGGTGCACCTAAATATGTGAAGGAAAGACTGCTGGAGCTGAAAGGAGAGATAGGGAGAAATACTATAAATGTTGGAGATGTCAACACCCCATTATCTACTTTAGACAGACCTTCTAGACAGAAAATAAATAGAGAGATACAGGACTTAAATGATACTATAAATTGAATGGGCTTGACAGATATCTATAGAACTTTCCACCCTACGTCCACAACATATACATTTTTCTCACCCCGGCATAGAATCTTTTCAAAGATTGATCATGTGTTAGGACACAAATCAAGCCTTTACAGATTAAAAGGCATAGAAATTGTATCCAGCATCTTCTCTGATCACGACAGAATTAAACTCAAGATTAATTTCAAGAAACAACCTTGAAAATACACAAACACATGGAAACTGAACAACCTACTTCTGAATGACTTCTTTACTACTGAAGAAATTAAGTCTGAAATCAAAAAATTTATGGAAATAAATGATAATGAGTACACAAGTGTCCAGAATCTATGGGATGGCAAGAGAACAAATAGAGAGGCATGACATTAGTGCGACACAGATATGGCTTATTACCTGTTGGTAATGACATGTACAGTATTCTCAACTGGATTGGTCTGAGAAGTATTTCATGATGGGTAAAGTCTTTTTACAAGCAAAATGAGAAATAGTGATTGACTGTTTAAAAAAAATAATTGGAATAATAACAATAATGATCAGGAAAAACAATGAAAAGACATTGAATGATGAAGTGGGGAGATTAATGTCTCTGTATTGACTGACATGCATGGCATTCCCTTTTTTTTTTTTCTTTTTTTGGAGAGGTTTTTGCTATAGGGCGCGTGTGCTCACCAGACAGACAGAGAGAGACAAAGAGACAGAAAGCAAGAAATCACCCCCAGGGAAGATGGCCACGCCGCAATCCCTTCTCCTCCATTCTCCTCTCGGGATCTTGGGCATGCACGCACACGCGCCCAGTGTGAGTTTAAGCCACCAGGTCCAGGACTCGAACCACAGTAGACTACATGGGAGTCCAGCAACATAGCCATTATGCTAACTGCTGGTCCCCCATGGCATTCCCTTTTGAAAAAGCAATGTAATACACTGTAAAGTTATATGCAATTAAATTTAATATAAACAAGATTATGATGATAATAAATTAAAAAACCCTACTATTCTAGTATGTCATTTTTCACAATCTACTAGATATTTTTCTGTGTTTACAAAATTAGTGAGATTCAGAGTTGTAGAAATATCCAAATAGATGAGAACACCACATGGTGTAGTGGTTATGCCACTGGACTCTCATGTAGTCGATCATGGTTTGAGTCCCAGACCTGGTGGCTTAAAACTCATGCCAGTCACGTGGGTGTGCATCCCTGCCCCAAAATCCCAAGAGGAGAACAGAGGAGGATTGTGGCATGGCCATCCCTCCTGAGGGAGTGATTTCTCACTTTCTGACTTTCTGTCTCTCTGTGCCTCTCTAGCTAATGACATGCCCTATAGCAAATAAAAAACTCTCTCTCAAAAAAAGCAAAAAACAAAACAAAACAAACAAACAAACAAAACACACAAAGATGAAATATCCAGATAGGTATATAAACTTCAAATAATTTATTATCAAGCCCATTGTATCAGTTTATATGATTCAGTACTGTCGAATGCCTTCAAACATTGGATTCTGAGCTAGGAAGACAAAATATTAATAGATGAAGATTTTAATAACATAATCTGACATGGATTCATTAAATTAACATTAAATCAGATTTCCTATAAAAACTGTCTTTATCAAATTGCCACTAGGCAAATATTAACATGTAATAAGTGACATATTAAGTCAAGCAGTTTTCTGATTTGCTAGTGACTAGAGAAACATATCATGTCTTAAATCACACATACATTAAATTTATTTATTTTTCTTTCCATATATATGCATTAATGGAAATATCCAAATCTAAAATTTGGTGTTTAATACTGATCAGACAGTCCAATAGAGATTTAAAAACTTGATTGAATTCAGAAATTGTAAGCTCTGAGTCCTATTTTTCTTTTATTGAAAATGTATTAATTTCTTCCAGGAGTGAGAGAAAGAGAGAAATAGGTACACACGATGCACTGTGATCTTCCCCTACCTCAGCCAGCCCAGATCACAGATGTGGGTGTGCCTGTGTACACACAGTGGCTCCAGGACACAAACCAGCACTCTCCCAAGTGAGCCCAGCATCATAGACAGTGTGTCACCTCTGCACCACTGACTGGTCCCTTCTATTCTGCTTTTTAAATGTCTAAGTGAACTTTGCTAAAGAGAAAAGAAGGCTTCAAAATCTGAACAGAATGGGGACCAGCGGTTGTCGCAATGGCTATGTCGTTGGACTCCCATGTAGTCGACTGCACTTGGCGTCTCAGAGCCAGTGGCTTAAAACTCACGCCAGGAGCATGTGCGTGCATGCCCAAGATCCCAAGAGGAGAATTGGAGGAGAAGGGATTGCAGTATGGCCATCCCCCCTGGGGGGATGGTTTCTTGTTTTTTGCCTCTCTGTCTCTTTCTGTCTGTCTGGTGAGCGTACGCGCCCTGTAGCAAGACGCTCTCAAAAAAAAAAAAAAAAAATCTGAACAGAATGTCTAGAATTTGAAAGGTAATGTCTAAATTTCTTAAGGAGCTTTATTAATTCAAATTTTGGAAACTTAGACACTTAGACTTACCTAACATCAAAGTGTAAGTTAGTCTCTTATCATTTTAACTGTGTCGTCTTTGTGTATGCGTGTGTATATCGTGGTAGAGTTGATCATTAAATGATGTAATAACCACCAAGCCAAGGACTATTCTTATAGCAGAAAAAAAAATGCTTTGGTTTATGAAGAAAGGTGTAGACAAAAAACTACAGCTATAATTTCAAATCTGTCCATATCAGAAATCTAAAATATCTCCAATGAGGGCATAGTATGACTAATATCCCCAGAGAAGGGTATAAGATCTCATTTAAGGACCACAGGTTTGGTGAGTTTTGCTTTATTTCCTATGAATCCCAGACCACCACCAAAGCAAAGGATTAAGGATCTATTTTATTCTAACCTAGCTCTAAATAAAAATAATTTTACTCCACTGACACCATCTATGGCAATCTAGTAAGTTTAAAATGTTGTGACCTTGCCACCCTGTTCTCTTCTTTAAAATTCTAACTTATTTTCATTTTTGTTCAGTGTTAATTTAAGCTAACCTGATTAAATTCATCGGCGTTTCAGGGGGGTAATTATTTTTTTTTTTTTTTTGGAGAGGTTTTTCGCTATAGGGCGCATGCGCTCGCCAGACAGACAGAGAGAGACATAGAGACAGAAAGTGAGAAATCACCCCCCAGGGGGGATGGTCACGCCGCAATCCCTTCTCCTCCATTCTCCTCTCGGGATCTTGGGCACGCACGCACACGCGCCCGGCGTGAGTTGTAAGCCACCGGGTCCGAGACGCGAACCGCGGTCGACTACGTGGGAGTCCAGCGACATAGCCATTACGCTAACTGCTGGTTCCCCAGGGGGGTAATTATTATGAACTGTTCCAAGGAAGGGAACTATGACTGTGTGGAGATTTCTGCATGAGTCACTTGGGTCATTGTCTCAGTGCACAGCAGACAGAGATGTGGGAATAATAGTCCTGTTTTCAGAGCAATGGCTTAGAAATTACTCACATCAGTTGAATAGAATATTGTCTTAAAGGGCACAGGTGTGTCAAAACAAAACAAAAAAACACCCAGACTTAAGTAAGGAGAGACCTTATTTGAAAAGAATATTGTAAGAAGAGGAAAGGAAACTATCGGAATAGGGAAGGTGTTCTATCTATAACACCCGAAGAATCTTGGTTAGGCAGAGGAGGGTTTTAACTTTCCAAAGAGGAGTAAGGAAGGCTAGAGAGAACCTGATGCTGGAGGTGGGCTGAAATCCAAGAAGGGGTGGAAGTTGCAGTGACTAGACAGTAGATCAAAGCATGTTTTTCCTCAAGGTCAGCCTGCTCTTAAGAGGGGCTGTTCAAGAGTGAGTATATGTTGACACAGGTTGAGGACAGGCAAAGTTCAGTGAACTGGGAGGAGAAAAGTTTATACTGAAATTTGATCAAGTCTGATTAATAGGCCATTAGCTTCGCTTGATTAGTGGAAACAAAACAGTTTAGCTTATCATTTGTGAGGTTAAAAAATGGGAACTTTGGAGGATCATTGTCTGAGCTTGACACAGAAAACAAGGGACGTATTCCTGAATCTTACCTAAGTTATATGGGAAAGGTGACTGTAGGAACCTGTTTCCTGGGGCACAAGAGAGTGAGAAGATTTTTTTTTTTTTTTTTTTTTTTGGGGGGGGAAAGGTTTTTTGCTATAGGGCGCGTGCGCTCGCCAGACAGACAGAGAGAGACAGAGAGACAGAAAGCGAGAAATCACCCCCCAGGGGGGATGGTCACGCCGCAATCCCTTCTCCTCCATTCTCCTCTCGGGATCTTGGGCACGCACGCACACGCGCCCGGCGTGAGTTGTAAGCCACCAGGTCCGAGACGTGAACCGCGGTCGACTACATGGGAATCCAGTGACATAGCCATTACGCTAACTGCTGTTTCCCGAGAGTGAGAAGATTTTTAAATCATAGCTATTTTCTAGGGTCATAGGACTCAGCTACAGTTGAATATTGTCAGGACACACATATAACACTCAGGATCCCTCCCCCCCCTATTGTATGCAAGGCAACAAAAATTTTATAGACGTTTCTTCTATTCTGTGATAGATGGCTTCCAAGATTCCTTCCCTTGCCATACTAACTACAAACTACGTAATTACCTCCGCTTGAGTTAGCAGGATGGTGAATATAATGAGATATCATATCCGTGATTATGCTACTTTATATGGGGAAAAATTTTTCGCAGATGTAATTAAGGTTCATAATCAGCTGACTTCATCTCTCCAGCAGAAAGGTTGCGGAAGAACTTTCCATCAATCACATTTTAACATAAATCTGCACACTAAACACATCCCTATCCATTTGCCTATTCTGCAGAGTCTAAGCAGCAAACATAATGGGAGATTTAATTACAACTATAAGGGTGAAAGCTGAATGAGTTCCTTGTTTCACCTGGCAATGAAGAGTCCTACTGTGAATCACCACTGACCCTTCTGTATCACTTAATCTCATTTCTTTCTTTCCTTAAATATTTTTTTCTTCTCTAAGAAAAATGATAAAAAGAGAGAAAGAGAGAGAAATCCCCCAACAGAGTCTTCACTTTCTAGTTTACCCCTCCAGCCAGTCCCACTGCATGGCCATGCACATGTTCTGCATGTTCAGGAAGGTCTGTGGATGTGAACTGGGAACCTTCCCAGGTAGGCCAGCCTCACAGAGTGCTGTGTTACTGCTGCACCACCGTCTAAGATCCTCCTTTCTTTCAATGACAAATAAGATTATATTGACTCTGGAATTTTTAAAAAAATGAGTGAGTTGGGGATTGGACAGTGGCACAGTGGTAATGCAATGCTATGGGAGCCTGACCCACATAGGAAGGTTGCAGGTTCACATCCAGAGACTTCCTTGAATATGCCAGCATGTGCAAGCCTGTTCAGGGTTGGCTAAAGTTGGAGGTGGACTGTAGCATGAAGACTCTGTGGGCAGTGACTGTTTCTGTGTCTCTATCTTCCTCATGAAAGAAATAAAGAAAATCAACTTTAAAAAATTAGTAAAATACGTTTTTAAAGTTCTTGGGAACCAGCAGTTAGCGTAATGGCTATGTCGCTGGACTCCCACGTAGTCGACCGCGGTTCGCGTCTCGGACCCGGTGGCTTACAACTCACACCGGGCGCGTGTGTGTGCCCAAGATCCCGAGAGGAGAATGGAGGAGAAGGGATTGCGGCGTGACCATCCCCCCTGGGGGGTGATTTCTCGCTTTCTGTCTCTATGTCTCTCTCTGTCTGTCTGGCGAGCACACGCGCCCTATAGCGAAAAACCTCTCCAAAAAAAAAAAAAAAAAAGTTCTTGAGCATGGGGCTATGAAAACTAGGAAATAATAAGCCTTATCTGAGTAGGGTACAACTGACTGACTCTGGGGTCTCCAAAATCATCCTCTCAGCCCATTTGTCTCTAAGCATGTTCCAAATTTCTCCATGCCCCTCTCCACTCATTTACAAACTAGGAGCAGCAAGACTAGGAGTAAATGAGAGATTCTATTTCTTGTTTTCTATTATTTATTTTAGTTTTTGCTATTGGCATGTGTGCTCACTAGAGAGAAAAAGACAGAAGGAGACAAAGAGAAAGAGATAGAATGAGAAATAATTCCCCAGGGAGTATGACCACAATGCAGTCTCATATCCTCCATTCTCTTCTTGGAATGGGATTTTGAGAACATATGCACACATGTTTGGAATAATTTATAAGCCACTGGTTTGCGACTCTAACTCCAACTGATCTAGGCTCCGACTGGTCAGACCAAGTTTATACGAGGCAAATATCACCTTGTAACTAATCACGCTATTTCTGTATGTTGGTTTCTTTAACTGTCTATAAAGAATGCCTACCTGCATTGCTGGGTAGAGCTCTCAGAACCTCTCCTGGTTTTGAGTACTGCCTGGTTCGTAAATATTTTTTTCCTTGAATAAATGCTGTTCAATTTAATTGTCAAAATTTATTCTTTAAAAAGAACTTAATATTAGGAGATATGATTATAGAAAATTGTATACATATAGAAGCAATAAGTAAAGTGATTATAAGAATAGGCAAGAATACATTTGATTTTATCTTAAACATTTTTTTCCCAATAATATTGCATTAGTAAATAAATAGAATGTGGCCCTGAATCTGAGGTTAGCTAGGATAACTGATAGATAACCTCGTGAATTGTATTTATTTCCAAAAGTGATTTCTTCTGGACTAGTAACCTAGAAAAGCCTTTGTGAGTGAATTTGTGGATTCCAATTTATTGTTTTATTGGCTATAGTAGTACTACTTTTCACTTAAAAATTATCTGTCCATTCAGTTTCCCAAATAAACAAAGGCATTATTTTACAAATGGTGAATTTTAGAAGCATTTTTGGATTTTGCATGTCAGTGTTAAATAATAGTTACCACAAGCTGGTTCTTGCTTTGCTGCCTAAAGCCTAGGAAACTCCTCTAATTGAAACCTATTATCACTGAAGTGTTCTTTCTTAATCAGAAAATTGGGGAAAAAAATGTTAAGGAGAGCGTTTCCAGATTAAAAGTGATAAGCATCATGTAAGCACTTGGGACATCCAGATTTATGGGGGTTGGGGTGGATGACATAGGTACAAAGAAGGAGAAAGGAGAAAAGCAAGGATATTTTTGTTTGTTTTAACATTTTGCCCTCAAAATGGTGAAATCTTCTTTTTTTTTTTTTTTTTTTTAAGAGAGTTTTTTGCTATAGGGTGTGTGGTAGGCAGTTAGTTAGTCATCAGCGGGCAACCCTAAAAGAAAACTGAAAGGGCATTTTGGTCAGTGCCCTAATTCCCACTAGGTCAACACACTAATTCCCACCAGGGCAATAAACTAATTAGGCAGTCTAATTAAAACAACCTGGCTCACATTGGGCGTGCACAATTAGGTAATCAAATTCCTCATTCTTTACCTGTGAGAAAAGTACACAAGTGCAGGAGAAAACGCGTGGATTCGAATTCAAACAAAGGACACAGGTAGAGTAACAGAGCTCCCACCAATGAATATTCATGACCCCTAAGTAATAAGAATAACAATTAACCAGTACCAAACTCAGTTGCCACCTGGCAATCTGCCCGCCCAAGAGCCTTTTGGGTGTACTTTCCTTTCTTTCCTATTAAATCTCCTTTTCTACCTACTTCATTCATGGCTGTGGTTTCATTTTGTGCCTAGGGACAGATTTCTAATTTTAGTGATCTGGACCCAAAGAACCAAGGACTTCACAACGCAGCTCGACACTTTCCCATCCATTAACAGGTGCATGCATTTACTGGAGAGAAAGAGAGACAGAGAGACAGAAAATAAGAAATTACCTCCCAAGGGGATGGCCAAGGCACAGTCCCTTATCCTCCATTCTCCACTCGGGATTTTGGACATGCATTCACATGTGCCCAGAATGAGTTTTAAGCCACTGGGTCCAGGATCTGAACAATAGTCAATTACAAGGAAATCCAACGACATCAACATTATGCCATATGCTGGTCCCTAAACCTCTTTCAGAGGGCTTATGACATCATACTCTCCATTTGGACTTAGTATGAACCTATAGAAATGTGTTGCATTAGTGGTTAGAAAAAGAGGGACCAATGTTATTTCATAGTTGATGGGAATTCTTATTGTCTTTGTTGTCACATATTTGTGGGGGTATGTGTATGGTGTGTGTGTGTGTGTGTGTGTGTGTGCAGACAGAGAGAGAGAAACATACCATTATAATATTCTGGCCATGAAGCTCTAATCCAGGCATTCCTTTCTAATGCTTTTTTGCCACAGATGAGATAGGGGTGTAAGCAGGCAGAATGATTTATTGGGAATGACAAAATCCTGAAGAGAAGTTACAATGCCCAAGTTTATTGTCTATGCAGCACCTTTACTTATTACTATGCAATTTCAGAGTAATTTATAATTGAGTTTAGATTAAAATCCTTGTGGAAATGATTCATCATCTTACCGAATTAGATTTCTGTTTGTTTTTCTTTTCTTATACTTTCTTTCCTTTTCTTCACAGCAATGCTTCGGTTTCTACCTACCTGTATTTTATTGCATTCCCCACTGCTATAAACTAATGCTTCTAGTTCATTTTTCAGCCGTTCCATTAAGTTGATGTTTACTCCTTATTCAGATTCCCTAATAAAAATGCTAATTATGATCATATCTAATAGCAACTGCTGAGGCACCCAACCAGCTCCTTTCTACCTCCAATTGGATCTACTCATATTTATCACCAGGGGTTGCTTTGTCAGACAGATTGCAATATTCCCAACTGCTCTTCCGTAAGCACATCAAATTCACTTTTGGAAATAAATGCAATTCATAAGATAATCTATCAATTATCCTAGCAAATCTCAGATGCAAGACCACATTCTGTTTATTTACTAATGCAATATTATTGGGAAAGAAAAAAATGTTAAAGATAAAATCAAATATATTTTTACCTATTTTTATAATCACTTTGCTTTATTGCTTCAATATGTATAAAATGTTCTATGATCATCTCTCCTAATATTAAGTTCTGTTTAAAGAATAACTCTTGACATTTAGATTGAATAACATTTATTCAAGGAAAAACAATATTCATGAACTAGGTGGTACTGAGAACTAGGAGAGGTTCTGAGAGCTCCACGCAGCAATGCAGGTAGGCATTCTTTATAGACAGTTCTTTAACATACAAACCAACACACAAAAACAGTGTGGTTGGTTACAGCATGGCATTTGCCTGATATGGTCTTGGTCTGATGAGTTCGATCCTATTATTTGTTGAAGATGCTTTGATTGACTGAAACTCAGCTACTTTTTACAAGAATATATTCTTTCTTTCTTTCTTATTTAAATTTTGCTAGAGGACATATGCATTCTCCAAAGAAAGGCAGAGAAAGAAAGAAAAAGTAAAAAAAGTACCTCCTGTGGGGGCTGGCCATGCCATAGTGCCATCTCCATTTCTCCTCTCAGCACTTTGGGCATGCAGTATATGAGCCCAGCATGTTTTTCCTGTTTATCTTTTCATTAAAAAATTTTCTATAGGACATGTGTGCTTGCCAGAGAGAGAGATTGAGAGAATGAGAGAGAAAGACAGAGAGAAAGAGAGAAAGCACCTTTTCTAGGGGCATGATCACACCCAATTCCTTCTCTTCTCTGGATTTTAGTCATACATAGTGTCTTAGGAGCTTTTTTCCTCCTCTGAATTGTGAGTCAAACAGAGACGCAGGGAGTTGGAAAACGATGTGAGGAACCAATGTCATGTTGTTTATTGGCTGAGTTCAAGGTGAGCTTGTATAACTCTTAATAGGCTCAGCAGTTAGCGTAATGGCTATGTCGCTGAACTCCCACGTAGTCGACCACGGTTCGCGTCCCTGACCCAGTGGCTTAAAACTCACGCCGGGAGCGTGTGCGTGCATGCCCAAGATCCCGAGAGGAGAATGGAGGAGAAGGGATTGCGGCGTGACCATCCCCCCTGGGGGGTGATTTCTCCCTTTCTGTCTCTCTGTCTCTCTCTTGTCTGTCTGGCGAGCGCACATGCCCTATAGCGAAAAACCTCTCCCCCCCCCAAAAAAAAAAAAATAGGCTCACAAAGCCTATAGCAGTGCTTGAAAGGACTTCCTCCCTCTCAGAGCTTGTACCATGCAAGGAGAATGCTTAGAGTGGCTTCCTCCCTCTCAGAGCTCACGGTGCATGGAGCTAAGCCAAGCTGAGCCAAGGCTGAGCCAAACCAAGGTGATCAGGGCTCACCAGGTTTAACCAAGGCCAAGCTGAGCAGGACTAGCTGGCAGGGCAGAGCAGGGTAGAGCAGGGCTGTGCAGCTGACCAGGTGCTCCCTTTCTCTTAAAGGGGAGGCAGAAAGAGGCCAGCACATGGCTTAGCGGTTACATTGTTGTACTCCCACATAGCTGACCACAATTCGAATCCTGGATCCAGTGACTTGAACTGCGTGACTTGAATCCTAGGAGAATGGAGGAGAAGAGACTGTTATGTGGCCATCCTCCCTGGAGAGAGGTTTCTCACTTTCCCTCTCACTGTCTCTGTCTCTGTCTCAGTCTCTCTCTCTCTCCCCAGCGAGTACAAAACCCTCTACAAAACTAACTAACTAAATAAGGGCTGCAGAAAATAGCGGCTCATTCCCAGAATCAAACTCTCGCACACACACATGCATATTATTCAATGGCATAAAACAGCCAAGTCATCATTATATAACAAGTATTCAAATACAGTACGACTAATAACATAAGTTGTTTATCCTGTGGTCTTCAAACATGATAAGACAGTAGGTAAGGGAGCCAGATTAAACCATCCTGACTCCATTTACAATACACATACATGCAAGCCTGATGTGATTTTCAAGCTGCAGCTCTGAATTTTGAACTGTGCAATCAGCCATTTTGGAGCCAGCTGTGTTAACCACATGCCACTGGTTGGCACAACTAGAATGCGCTCTTAAGTTAAGTTGTAGCTTGTTTACATACTAATTCAGGTGGTAGTTTGCTATGTAGAAATTTAAACTACGAGGCCAACTGGTGGCATGGTGGTTAAGGCAGCAGGATCCCATATGATCATCTGCATGGTTTGAATTCTGGACTTAGTGACTTGAAATACATGCTAGGTGCATGTATGTGCAAGCCCAAAATCCCAAGAGGAAGATAGAGAAGGAGTTGTGCCATGATTGTCTCCCATGAGGGGGAGTATTTTCTCTCTTTTTCTCCCTATCATGAGCATTCACACTCTATAGCAAATTTAAAAATAAAATTCAAACCATGGAGGCACATTCAGGCCGTCTTTAGCAACCTTTCATGATGCTGTAAAAAAACAATTGTGTGCTACATGAATTCTTGCTTTTGTCCTCACCTAAGTTTATTCATAAAATGTGTTAAAACATGGATCTGATATGTAGACTCTATTTGAGTATTCTTGATGATGCTTTTTATTTTTCTAAAAGCTATTTTGACAAATTCTTTTATACTCTACAATAATACAAAATTTTATTTTGCTAATTGACTTAATGAGCACAACCTACTTACCTTTAAAAAGTCCTCATGTTCACTACACAGACTTTACCTTACTTATTAGAAATGTATCTCATTGCAAATTTTACTTTAGTTATACAAATAGTATGTTATTCACTTAATTTTTAATTTTTAATGGTCCAAATAACAAAATATGTTCTCTTTTGACATGATATGTAATCCTGGAAAAACAATTCTTTGCACCACAAAAGAAAAAAATATAATGTAATTGGCCTTAAAATGAAACCTCTGCTTTGTTGAAATCAGAAAGATCTTTACATTTTTTTTTTCTCTTTTAGAGGTTTTCCTATAGGGCGCATGCGCTCGCCAGACAGACAGAGAATAGAGACAGAAAGTGAGAAATCACCCCCCCCCCCCCAGAGGGAATGGTCATGCCACAATCCCTTCTCCTCCATTCTCCTCTCGGGATCTTGGGCACGCACGCACACGCGCCCGGCGTGAGTTTTAAGCCACCGGGTCCGGGACGCGAACCGCGGTAGACTACGTGGGAGTCCAGCGACATAGCCATTACGCTAACTGCTGCTTCCCATCTTTACATTTCTATGAACATAAGAATCACCCCACCGTTGTTTCCAGTTATATTTTTCTTTTTTTCTGATTACCCAGAGATAACAACTTTTTTCTGTTTCTACAAATCCACCAATAAGCCCACTGTGAGTGTCAGTTTTAGTCCGTATCAGCTAGAGTGCACATGTGAATCAACTCTATTAATGCAATTCCATCTTTTGGGTTGTGCTGCCATCAAAATGATTTGTTGTGCAACTCATAGCTATAGATAAATCATTCAGAGAAGTTGTGCTGCCAGAAGTTCAAAAGCAGTTCTGTTTTCTCCTACAGAACTTTGTTTCCTCTTGCCTAAGTTTTATAGCCATGACCCAATACCTATTATCCTCACTTTGCAACAATTCCGGTTACTACAGGTTAATTAAATAACACCAGCCCCTCAACAGCGTTTAAATTGCAGTTACCAATGTGTATTACCTAGATATCATTCCATAAAGTACTAACTTTACTACCAACTCTACAGTCCACAAATTGTTGGGTAAATAACAGATGTGCATCATGATCAGTGACCAATCACATGACTTCCATGGTCTGTTTACTGATTGGTCACTACATAAACATCACTCAGTTCACGCATAGCAAAGCATGTGCTTTCATTCTTTCCCAGTCTTAAACCTACCTGGCTTGGAGTAACCAAATGCTGTAGTGGTTATGTTGCTGGACTCCCACAGAGTGGACTGTGGTTGGAATGAGCAGATGGCATAGTGGTTACATTGCTAGATTCCCACATGGTCGACTGCAGTTTGAGTCCCAGACTCAGTGGCTTGAAACACACCAGGCATGTACGTGCGTGCCCAAAAAATCCCAAAAGGAAAGTGGAGAAGGGATTGGGCATGGCCATCTCCTCTGGAAGGTGATTTCTCACTTTTCCTCTCATTGTGTCTGTCTGTCTCTCTGGCGAGTGCATACACCCTAAGGCAAAAACCTCTTTAAAAAAAACAATTGATCATTGAAAGAGGAACTAGTCAACAAAAAGGAAAGTGCAAGGCAGAGAAATCGAGAGTAATGGGGCAGCCTGTGGCCCAACAGTTAAGGGATTTGTATGCCTCATAGTCAACCACAGAGTTTGAATCCTGGACCTGGTAGCTTGAAAAATACACTGAGCGTGTGTATAAACACATCCAACATCTCAACAGGATGAAGAAATGGAGAAGAGACTGGGGACACCACCATGCCCCCATTGAGGGGTGCATTCTCCCTCTCCCTTTATCTCTATCTCTCTAGCACACACCCTTTAGAGGAAATAATACACTGGGAGTGAAATTGGGATCAAACTTAGACCTGCCAACCTTTGAGAGGCTGTACGTGGGAGGCTTGAGAAGATAATGAAGATGTAGTTATGGACATACAGGAGGAAAGCATTCTTGCAAAGAATGACGATGTCTCAGAGAAAGTGAAGGTGTTAAATACTTTTTGTAAAATTTTTTAGTTACTTATTTTTTTCATAAATAAGAGAGACAGACACAGCACCCACACAATGGTCTTGATGCTGTAATCTACCCATCAGCCGCAGCCAGCCTTGGATCAGAGTTTTGCCTGGAGAACTCAGAAAGATTTCTGGACATGGGCCTGGAATCCTGCCCTGTCAGCCCAGCAGAGTAGTAGCATTTTACCGCTGCACCACTGACTGACCTCAAATACTTCTTATTAAAGGAAATCATGATGACATTTTACAGTATTGAAGGAGTGCTGGATAACATGTTAAAAGCAGATCCAAATAACTTTCTAAGAAAAGGCCAAAGACATTTAGCTAGATCAGAAAGATGCTCATTTTATATTATGAATTATATAATGACAACAAAGCAAGCACTGTTTTTACAAAGGAATAAAATAATTTCACTACTAATGTTTCCTATATTTTAAATAGACAGGCACTAAATAAAGCTTTACTATTTAAATTTCTTCTATATACTTAAACAGTAAGAGGGCTTTTAAAGTATTGATAACAATTTCTAATGGTTACCAAACAATCATAAGTTTTCCCATTTATTAAGATTGTTTTGCATAATTTTAGCTTGTATGGCCATTTAATGTGCAAAGTAAGGGCTACCTGTAACAGCAATAAAAAAAAATGTAAATGCCAATAGCTAAAAGGGACTTGTAGGTCTTCACCAGAGGGTTATTTCCAACTGAGAGCAAAGAGAAAGAGTTACTTATGCATTGGACTTCAATTATACTACCCCCATGAACATCATATTTTAAAATTTCAGCATAAGATTGCATATTCCTGTATATTTCCTCACATTTCTCCTAACTCCCCAAAATCTTAATCTACATGCTGTGCAGGTTCTGATTTTCTTCCTTCCTGTACAAAACTCAAGTAGCTCACACTTCTGGTAACAAAGTTGTGTATTGTTCTCACATGAGTGCAGATGTCTACATCACCCAGGAAACCAGAAAAGTGATTCTAAAAGGAGCTCTCGAAGGCTCCTTTAGTCAATTGTAAAATTGACTGAGTTCCATTGGATGCTGGTGCTGAATTACGCCAAGAGAGCTCTGTGTACACACTTTTGAGCCCAACCATGGCTGTGGAAAGACTGGAAGAGCTTTGGCTAAATTAAGGAGAAAAACGAGCTCAGAGTCAGTTGATGAAATCTTTTGCTCACATTTGCAGATTGTCTAAATTAAACTTGCCACTCAAAGTAAGAACACAGATTGTCTCTTGTTTATTCAGAGTCTTAGAATGGCCCCAAAGAGCAAGTAATTGCCAAAGGGACAGAGTTACTAGAACAGAACAAGAAGTCCCCATCCTATGGTACTTTTCATTCCTAAGAATTATTTGGAACCCCAGATACATTTTCTCCTACTCTCAGTGTTAACTGTTGTTGACAGGCCAGCCTGCAGAAACCTATTTAATCCAAAATACAGTTCAGTTGTAGTGGTAATCATTACACAGAAGTAACCCTTCATTTTCCTAAAGATTACTTTCCCTCCAGTTCACTAAAAGGAATATAGCAAGAATATCGGAAGGATATAAAAAATCTACAGAGGGACCAGCAGGTGGTGTGGTGATTAAGGTGCTGGACATTCCCACATGGCTGACCACGGTTCGAGTCACGGACCTGGCAGCTTGCTTTCTCACTCTTTCTCTCTCTCTGTCTCTCTCTGGTCAAGTTAAAATAAATGAATGAATAAATAAAATAAAATAAATAATTTTTAAAAAAATCTACAGAAACTGTCTTTAACTGGCATTAGTTTGATTAGAAAACCCAGATAAACAATAAACCATATCACTTATAATTCCACCACTCACAGATAACTGTGTTTAATATTTTGATGCATAGTGTCTGACCCTTGCTTCTATACAATTATATGAGTATGAATGTATATAATGTTGTTTCTAACAAAAGTATTATTATGCTATGCATTTCATTTTGAAACCTATTTTTCTTCACTTATAGTCAAATATAATAGCAATAAATATATATCTACATTATTATTAATGGCGTTACCCTTTTTTTATTTAATTGCCAAAGGGTGTGTGGACTTATCAGAGAGACAGCAGGAGAAAGCAGACCCCAGTAGGGTTAGATCACACCACAATCCTTTCTCCTCCATTTTCCCATTCTGTCTGGATTTTGAATAGGCAAGCACACATGTCCAGCATGTTTCTTAAGTTGCCAGAACCGAGAGTCAAACTGTGGTCAGCCGTGTGAGATCTGACCTCTCTAACCACAAGACTATGGGGTCAGCCCAATGATTTTCTGCTTTATTTAAGTAAAATATAACTTGTAAACCAACATTTATTTTGGTCATTGCTTTGTTTGAAATATGTGCCCTCTCCTTCAAATTCATATGTTGAAATCCTAACTTTCAAAGATTTTATGAGGTAGAAAATCTAGGGGAGTAATTAGGTATAAAAGTAGAACTCTCATAAGTGAGATTAGTACCCTTACAGAAGTCCAGAGAGCCACTTTGCCCCTCCTACCGTGTAAGGGCACAGCTAGAAGGCACCACCTAGGAGAAAGATGCTGAATCTGCAAGGATGGTGATCTTGGACTTTCCAGTCTCCTGAACTGTGAGAAATAATTTTTTTTGTTTATAAGTTACCCAGGTTATGGTATTTTCTTAGAGTAGTCCAAATGAATGAAGATTGACTTTTAGATTGTTTATTTGTTTTTGTCTGATAAGTATACATATATGTTTATCACTTAATGTCTATTGTCACATGTATTTTTCCTTTGAATAAATTTATAAAGTTAAAATGCTAAGTCAAAGAGAATGCCATAATTAACAATATGATATAAATCTTTACAAAAATGTTTTAAGAAACGTACTATCTTGTATTCTAATCACATTGTACGTATGCCCAGCTCCCCACAGCATACTTACTTTTTGAACATTTGAACTAGCTAATCTGATAGTCAAATAATAGCATCACATTCGTTTTCAGCTGCATCCTTCTTTCATTGTTGTTGAGACCACTCATTCCCTGCAAGTTTCCTAGACATTCGTATTCCTTCATTCACAAGTTTATTATCTTGTCTTTTGTCCATCTGTTACATGGACAAGTCTATTAGAACTTTGACTTTTAGACTAGTTGATATCTTCATATTAAAAATAGTACTACAGAGGCTAGCAAGTGGCATGGTGGTTAAAGGCACTGGACTCCCACATGGCCAACCACAGTTCAATTCCCAGACCTGGTGGCTTGCTTTCTCAATTTCCCTGTCTCTCTCTCTTTTTGTCTTTTTATGATCAAACTGGAAAATAATAATAATAATAGTAAAGTTAAATAAAAAGTAACTTAAAAATAGTACTACATATATACTATAAATGCTTTTCCTGTTTTATAGTTAGTATTTTAACTTTGAGGAGCATTATTTTTGCACAAAAAATTATTTTTTATTCTATAAAATCTCTCATTCTTTTTTAAAAGATTTTTTTTTTTTTTTTTTTTGGAGAGGTTTTTGCTTTAGGGTGCATGTGTACGCCAGAAAGACAGAGAGAGACAGAGAGATAGAAAGTGAGAAATCATCCCCCCGGGGGGATGGCCACACCACAATCCCTTCTCCTCCATTCTCCTCTTGGGATCTTGGGCACACATGCACATGCACCCGGTGTGAGTTTAATTCACCAAGTCCGGGACTCGAACTGCGGATGACTACATGGGTGTTCAGTGACATAGCTATTATGCTAACTGCTGGTCCCAAGATTTTTTTTTTTTGACACTTGGTACCAAGTTGAAAATGGTCTTTTCTACCTTAAGATGATATAAACACTAACTTACATTTTTGTCTATTTTATGGTTTTATTTAAATATTTTATAAGAATATTTGTCTTTCATAAAAATATATTTTTAAAAAAGATTTATTTAATTTAATTTTTTAAAATTTTTAAAGAATTATTTTTTATTTAACTTTATTTATTTTATTTATTTTAACTTGATCAGAGAGGGACAGGGGGAGAGAGAGAGAGCAAAAGTGAGAAAGCAAGCTGCCAGGTCCGAGACTCAAATCAGTCAGCCATGTGGGAATCCAGTGCCCTTAACTACCATGCCACCTGCCAGCCTCTGTTTTTGTTGTTATTATTATTATTATTATTATTATTATTATTATTTTAATTTGCTCTCAAATAATTGAACTCAGGACGAGCAGTTGGCGTAATGGCCATATCACTGGACTCCCATGTTGTCAACCACAATTTGAGTTACAGACTGGGTGGCTTAAACTCACGCAGGGCACATTTGCGTGAGTGCCCAAGATCCCAAGAGGATAATTGAGGAGAGGGGATTGTGGTGTGGCTATCCCCCTCGAGGGGGGGGTGATTTCTCACTTTCTGTCTCTCAGTCTCTCTCTGTCTTTCTGGCAAGTACATGTGCCCTATAGCAAAAACCTCTCCAAAACAAAACAAAACAAATGTACTCTCACCAGAGAGACACAGAAAGAGAGAGGGAAAGTGAAAAGGCAAGCCACCAGATTCAGGACTTGGACTATTGTCTGTCATGTGGAAGTCTAGTTCCCCAACCACCATGCCATCTGCTATCCCCACCACTACATTCATTTTTTTTTTTTTTTGAGAGGTTTTTCGCTATAGGGCGCATGCGCTCGCCAGACAGACAGAGAGAGACATAGAGACAGAAAGCGAGAAATCACCCCCCAGGGGGGATGGTCATGCCGCAATCCCTTCTCCTCCATTCTCCTCTCGGGATCTTGGGCACGCACGCACACGCGCCCGGCGTGAGTTGTAAGCCACCGGGTCCGAGATGCGAACCACGGTCGACCACGTGGGAGTCCAGCGACATAGCCATTACGCTAACTGCTGGTTCCCACCACTACATTCATTTTACACTTAAATTTTATTGTCTGTATAAGCTGCCAGGTAGAAGTTATTATTTTATTTGTTGTTGTTACATTTTTCTTGAACAGTTTTTTCTGGGACCAGCCTAGGGCCTGGTGGTTAAAGGAGTCAGATTTTACATTGGCCAATTGCACTGCTTAAATCCTAGACCCAGCAGCTTGAGAAATACCAGGTGTGTGTGCATGTATGCCCCAACTCCTGAGGGGATAAAGATACAGAGGAGACGGGATTGTGGTAAGACCACATCCCATGGGGGCGTTGCTTTCTCTATCTTCCTCTCTCTCTTCATCCCTTTAGCAAATGCACAGACCCTTTGGCAAATTAACAGAATAAATTGTCCATATACTATTTACTAATACCATACAATTAATTTACTATTTCATATATTGTAGATTTTACTTCTAGACTTTTCATTTGGTTCTTTTTTTTAGATTTTTATGTCTCCTGAAGTCTCTCAATTTCCTTCCCATTACTTATATCGTATTATGATTTTAGTCCTGTTAATTTCAACATTGTGGTGATCTGTTGTTCTGTTTCCTTTTCTTTGTCCTGTTGTTCTGTTTCTACTGACCATATTTTTCTCTTAACGGTGAATACCTTTTTTTGTGTTGCTTCATAAGTCTAAAATGATTTAATTTTATACTGAACATTGTAGATGATAAATTGTAGCTTTTTTTTTAGAGGTTTGTGCCTTAAGGCACGTGTGCTCACCAGAGAGAAAGAAAGACAGAGACAGTGAGAAGGAAATTGAGAAATCACCCCCCCACCCACCGCCCCAAGGCAATGGCCATGCCTAAATCCCTTTTTCTCCATTCTCCCCCGGGGATATGGGATTTTATGCACACACACACACACACACACACACACACACTCACACACCCAGCATGAGTTTCAAGCCACCAAGTCTGGGTCAGCCATGTGGGAGTTCAGCAATGTAACAGCTATGCCATCTACTGGCCCCCCATTGTAGAACTTTTTAAGCCACTATTATTTTGAGGTATCTTTTTACTTATTGTTTTTTCTTTTAAATACAGCTGAACCTATTACCACCTAATACAATATGATTATTTGGGTTTGTTTTTTAAACTATTCTATCCTATTGCCCATTTAGTTTCCAGTAAAAACACTCTACTATTGGGTCAGCAGGTGGTGTGGAGGTTAAGGCAACTAGATCCCACTTGGCTGATCCCATGGTTCAAAGCCTGGATCTGGCAAGTTGAAAATCATGTTCTGTGTGTGTGTGTGTTGTGTGTGTGTGTACATGCATGTGGCCAAAATTCCAAGACGAGAATAGAGGAGAAAGGATTGCATTGTGACCATCTCCCTCGGGGGGGAGGGTGATTTCTTACTTTCCCTCTCTCTCTCTCCTCTCTGTATCTCTCTGGTGAGCACACATGCCCTATAGCAAACAAAAACAAAACTCTGCCATCTTTATTGAAATACTATTTAGTTTTGTTCCAGTAGAAATCCAATATAGTGGAGAATACCTTGATAGTATGGAGCTGTGGTTTGAAGCTTTGTTAAAATAGGTATATTTCAGGACCAGCAGATGGCATAATGGTTACATTGCTGGACTCCCACATAGTCTACCATGGTTCAAGTCCCAGACCTGGCAGCTTAAAACTCACGCCGTGTGCGTGTTTGTTCATACCCAAAATCCCAAGAGGAGTATGGAGGGGAAGGGACTGGGGCATGATCATTCCTTCTGGAGGGTGATTTCTTGCTTTCTGTCTCTCTCTGTCTCTCTGGCAAGCACGCGCAACCTATAGCAAAAATTGCTTTAAAAAAAAATAGATCTGGGGAACCAGCAGTTAGCGTAATAGCTATGTCACTAGACTCCCACGTAGTCGATCGCGGTTCACGTCCCGGACCCGGTGGCTTAAAACTCATGCCGGGCGCGTGTGCATGCGTGCCCAAGATCCCGAGAGGAGAATGGAGGAGAAGGGATTGCAGCGTGGCCATCCCCCCTGGGGGGGTGATTTCTCACTTTCAGTCTCTCTGTCTCTGTCTGTCTGGCGAACGCATGCGCCCTATAGCGAAAACCTCTCAAAAAAAAAAAAAAAAAAAAAAAAAAAGATCCATTTCAGTTTGGTCCTTACTCCTAAGCTATGGCACCATTTCAGGCTCCAAAAGAAGTCTGAGGTTCTTTCCAAATACCATTAATTGGTGAGAACAAAACTCCTGGCTATATTTCTAGCACCCAGGCAGCTGTTAAGACCTCTGTGCATTCTTTTTTTTTTTTTTAGCCTTCCAGCTGCTGTTTTCTTCCTGGGTACTTTGGAGTCTTGGTCCACAGATGTACAGTTTGAGAGTCAGTGAAGAATTTGAGAAGTTTATACAGAGTTTAGAGCTCCTCCTTGTGTCTGTCACATTTCTGGGCTCTCCCACTCTCCATTACTAGCAACACTGACACACTTAGCAGTGACGAAGCATGGGAGGGGTCTTTACTCTAGATGTCATTTGTTCAGATAGCTGGTGATCATCTTCTAATAGTAATCATATTTTAGCATATGCTTCTCTAAATACATGTGAAAAATAACAATAGAGGTCAGATGATGGTGTAGCAGTAATGCAATGCTCTACAATGCTGGACCCACATGGGAAGATCCTGGGACCAGGTCCCAGAATCTCTTTGTGGACACCAGATGTGCACACCAAGTGTGCACACAGATCTCTGGATGGCTGAGGCTGGGGGTGGATTGTGCTGTGGGGATCCTGCTGAGGGCCTGTCTCTCTCTGTCTTAAGAAATACATAAACTTCAAAACAAAATGAAAAACATTTATTGATACCTATATGTAAAGCAAAAAGTTAATATATTTCACTTTGTTTTCTTCCCATCTTCAAGTTTTTGTTGAAATAATGTATTTTAAAAACCTTAGCTTTATTGGCACCAGCAGTTAGCGTACTGGCTACGTCGCTGGACTCCCATGTAGTCAACTACGGTTTGAGTCCCGGACCCGGTGGCTTAAACTCACGTCAGGCACATGTGCATGTGTGCCCAGGATCCCGAGAGGAGAATGGAGGAGAAGGGATTGCAGCGTGGCCATCCCCCCTGGGGGGTGATTTCTCACTTTCTGTCTCTCTGTCTTTCTGGTGAGCACATGTGCCCTATAGCAAAATCCTCTCAAAAAAAAAAAAATAAAATAAAATAAAATAAAAAAATAATAAAAAAAGAAAGAAAAAAAGAAAAGAAAAATTTAAAATTTTTCAATTTTGGATATTACATATCTGCTAATTCAATAAATGACAGTTTTGACATGTAACTTGAGCTATGTTAACAAAATCAAGCTACTTTTTTCCTCATTTCCTCCTCCTCCTCCTCCTCCTCCTCCTCCTCCTCCTCCTCCTCCTCCTCCTCCTCCTCCTCCTCCTCCTCCTCCTTCTTCTTTTTAATGCTCCTGCCCAAGGATGAAGAGATTGGGTATCCCAAGGGGAAGGGTTGTGAATTGAGAAAGGACAAATAAAAACAGGGCTCAGGTGAAACCAGCGTCTCTGCTAGAGAACGCCCTGGCCTTGAGCCATTCTGTGCTCATTCTTTTATAGGGGAGATAAAGCCAGGTGCTTCAGCTGTGGATCCCCTGTGGTTCTAAACAAGCCTCTCCTGGCTTTCTCTGGCTTTCCCTTGGCCTTTTCAGAGTTCTTCTATCTGTAAAGCCTAGCAGTAGATTACGTCTTTGTTTAGAACTTTCACATGCCCTGCAGCATTAGTGCAGACTTTATCTACTTTAAGGCACTCCCTGAAATTTTACGTTTTTTTCCATAGGGAATATGGCTCACCAGAGACAAACAGAAAGAGGGAAAATGAGAATTACCCTCCCAAGCTTTGGAATGGCCACTTTGCAATATGTTCTCCTCCATTCTCCTCTTCAGACTTTGGGGCACTCATGCACATGAACCTGGTGTGATCCTCAAGCCACTGAACCCAGGATTGGAAGGCTGGTCAGCCATGTGGGAGTCTAGTGCCCTAACCACACCACCTGCTAGCCCTGTTTTATCACCATTTCTTCATTTTTCTGTTTGATTTGTTAGAGAGCACATGCACTCACCAGAGAGAGTCAAGAGAGAGAAAGCTTTTTCCATGGAGAATAGTCATGCTGCAATATTTTCTCCATTTATCCTTCCTTTTGGACTTTTGGGCCTGCATGCACATGTACCTGGCATATTTCTCAAGTGGCCAGATCTAGGGTTCAAACTGTGTGTCAACCATGTGGAATCTAGCTGTCTTGGTCACCATGCCCTAGGCTGGCCTCCACCATTACTAATTTTTTTAAGAGAGATTTTTGCTATTGGGCATGTGATCTAACTGGAGAGCCAGGAAGAGACAGACAGAGACAGAGAGACAGAAAGTGAGAAATCACCCTCCAAGGAGGATGGCCATGCTGCAATTTCTTCTCCTCCATTCTCCTCTCAGGGTTTTGGACACACATGCACACATACCTGGCATGAGTTTCAAGTTACTAGGTCTAGGACTTGAACTTCAGGCTATCCATCTGCTGGTCCCACCATTTCTTATTTTTAATAAGAAATATTTGTGTAATAATCTCAGGAGAGATAAGCAAAGAAAATGTTTTTTGCCTGCTGTAATGAGCACTAGCTCAACAGAAACTACAGATTTTCTGCGATAACTTAGCTGACATTTCTTCCTTGTGTTCTTTTACTTAGTTCTGTAACAACCATTTCTTTATTTCTATTATAAATTTCTCTGATTGGAAACTTAAAGAGTTTTCTCTTTTAGTTCCTAAAATTTGATTTACTGAAGTCTGACACTTTTTATTTATTTTACTTAGTATTTTGTGGGTCCATTTATTATAAAGATCAAGCTGGTTTTGAACTCTTATAAGTGATTTTTCTTACATTTTCTTTTGCTTGTGACAGTGTTTCCAAAGTTTTCATATCATTAAAATAATTTAATGCACTTATTTAAAATGGACATACCTAGATTCAATCCCAGATGTACTAAACCAGGGTCTCTAGGTAGGAAGCATAGGAAGTAGAATTTTAAGCAAGTATAAAATTAGATATTATAGTCACATACATTTGGGAAAAAGTTTTATGTATCCTTTATTATGCCTATATTTATTTTTCTGACTATTCTCCATGCATTCTGTGGTGATTTATTGAGCCGTTCTTCCAATTTACTGATTCTATTTTCTATGTTATCTAATTTTATGTTTGATGGCTATATTTTTTTTTCAAATTCAGTAAACATAAGTCACCTAAATAATTTTTTCTCATTTCTGACTCTCTTTCTATGAGATGTCTTCAAAAAGTTCAAGAGAAATACATATTGTGAAAAAAACTGCATGTATTTTAAAATACTTTGTACCAAACTACCTTATTTAATTCCATTCTTTTACAAACTTTATGAAGTCTTCTTGCATAAATGCAAAGCCACTTGGAATCTTGTCAAATAGAAACATTAGTTTTTGTTTTTAACTGTCATTCTTCTTGAAGAAGTTAGTTCCATAGGGGCCATTTTGTCTGACTTGTCTTCACCTTTTGAATTATTGGATCATTTCACATATATAGTGATTTTATTGTATTTGCAAATCCTCAGAGAAGTGAATTTTCTCACTGTTGGAAATAAATCCATATGTTCACTAGACAAGATTAAGGGAAAAAATTGGTATTTTCTACAGTTTTTGCCAAACAACTATATAAAAAACAACAACAACAACAACAACAAAAAAAAAAAAAAAAAAAAAAAAAAAACTTCAACTAAATAACATAGGAAAGCTGTGAAGATTTTTTTTCTTTTCTTGATAAATTTTTTTTAGTACTGCTAAGCAATTTAGGCTACGGCCTTTCTTCTCAAAGGAGAATCTACTTCAAGTGAAGTCAAGTACTAATTGTTTATTTAACTAATCATTGATTATATACAGATACATATTCCATAACAGGATACTGGGGACAGGTGCATGTGCTCTCTGGAGAGACAGAGAGAGACAAAGGGACAGAAAGTGGGAAATCACCCACCTCTCAGGGGAGATGGCCATGTCACAATCTCTCCTCCTCCATTCTCCTCTCAGGATTTTAGGCATGCACGAATATGTGCCCTGTGTGAGTTTTAAGTTGCTGGGTCCAGGACTCAAACCAGGTCGACTATGTGGAATTCCAGGGACATAACCACTATGCCATTTCTGGTCTCTGAGGATACAGCAATTTTAAAAAGCCATTTCCGTGGCCTCAAGAAGCTCAGTCTTGCTGGGAAAATAGAAAGTTAAAAATAGCTACCTGATTATTGTAATTTACATAAAAAATAGTTATAGAGCATAATAAGGGGAAATTAAAACATGTAAAACATTTTAAATTATATTTTACAGTGTAGGAGGTAGGAAAAGTTTCTCCAGGAATGTGATAGTGTGTGATATTTAGATTGAGACCTGAAAGATAAAGAGCATCAGTGTACGGGAGCATGTGTGTTTGATTATTTGAATGAAAAATTACAAGCAAAGGAGAGACTGGTTCAAGAGATGACAAGAGAGGTAGACAGGTTTTGTCAGCCATATTAATGATCTTTACATTATTCCATAAGCAATGAAAAGCTAGAGAAAATGTTTAGAGAGGTTATAATTTGTTCAGTCTTGTTTTCTGGTGCTTTCTGAAATTATCATAGGGTGGAATTATGAACTGACTCATTTGTTGGGTGGCCCATGACTTCCTCTTCTTCTTGCCATTGCCATTCTGACCTAGGGGAGACTTTGTGATTATTATGGCCACTTGTTTTCCTTCATCTGTCCATCTCAGTCCAATGTCTTAAAGATACATGGCTTATTTATATTAAGCTTTCCTCTTTTCTGGCTCCTATTCCAACTTTTTAAAATGACTTCTTAATACTTCTCTCATTATTTCAAGAACAATTAGTTGAAGGGAGGTATTTACACATATAGCACCTAAATCACCTTCTTGAGTTGCTATGTGCTCACAACCAATATATTATTTTTTAGACACAATAATTTGGCTATCTATCTGATTGTTATCTGGTTCCCCATTCTACCACAGGCAGGCTAGAAGTAGCAAATTAGAAAGGGATGATTCCGGGAGCTTACCTTACAGATGTACTTACACAATACAAAAACATTTATCTGTTGTAGCATGCCAAAGCAAAATTGGAAACAACCTAAATGTTCATTGATATAGGAAACAGTATATTCACACAATGGAATAATAATATAGCTATTCCACTCTACATATTAAGGTAGAAAGAAAATTAGATTCAGATAAAAAGAATCAGAGTCAGAGAAAAATGAGATTTAGAACACTGGCATCCAGCAGGTGGCACAGGGTAAAGGTGCTGGACTCCCACATGGTGGACTGCAGTTTGAGTTTTGGACCTGGCAGCTTGAAAATCATGCCAGGTACATGTGCATGCATGCTCAAAATTCCAGAAAGAGAGTGGAGGGGAAGGGATTATGGCATGGCTATTCCCCCTGAGGGATGATTTCTCACTTTCCCTGTCATTTTCTCTGTCTCTCTCTGGCAAGTACATGTGCCCTAAAGGGGGAAAAAAAGATTCAGAACATTGTAAGAAAAATACATGAGAAATAGACATCAATATTAATACATGAGAAAACATATCCATATTAGCATTTAATTGTATTTGCACAAAAAAAAACACTTACAAGAAAAACAAGAAAAAGAATAAAATAAAAGGAGATGCAAGGAAACAATGGAGAAACATTTCAATGTGCACATTTTAATATGATTTTGATTTTTAAAATACGTGTAAGTATTATTCTTTTAAAAAAATAAAATCAATATGAAATAGTATTAAATTGGAAGGAGTAAGAAGCAGCTCTATGAGAAGTCCTTGATTTTCTTTAGCAATAAAAATGATCTTTATCAACAGTGATTGGTCATTCACTTCTAGTTTGTTTAGGTTTTTGAACTGAAAATCAACTCTTAAATAAGAGATTCTAAAAATCCCTTTGGTATTTTGTCTAATGTGTTAGCTCTTTATTAAAGTAACTATGTCCATTGGTATTCGCACTGCACTTAGGTTTTAGAAAAGCAACAAGGTTAAGCAAAGGAAAATCAGAGTACTCGATCGATACACTCAAAACATAAGAAGTATACCAATATCTAACCCCATGTTTCCTAAAGAAAGGCTTTTAATATATATGTTTTATTATCATGTATACCAAGTTTTACACATCATGATGGAATTTCCAAATAGTTGCGTCCTTTCTTTAAAAGCAACCTTCTCCAGATGGCAGAATAAAATACTGAGACATAACGTTCTATCTTGGTTCCACACTGTATAAATTAAAGGAATATCGATCTTAAAATACTAGTACAGTAAATAATTGAAGCTTTAGCCTGCACTACCACTGGCATTGTTAGAAGTTTAGTCTTCATAATGGTCCCTCAAGCAAGCACTTAAACAGTCAAGTCCATTAGCTCTTTATAGAGATCAACTTTGTCAACTTACTGACAGATTTCTGTAAGCACAGATCTCTTTTCTTGAGTCTGATTACTTGCTCTGGCATAGTGATGACAAAGTGCACCATATTATCTGAACACTCATTTAAAGTAGCTATAAACACCTGCCTACAAGATGAATGCAGGTGCAAAGTGGCACCGTTTTCTCACTGCTTCTTATTTTTCCGTTAGGCTCACTAGTCTGCAGTCAAACCCAGAGTATTCATAGGAGAAATAACAGGACATGAATTCATTGTAATTGCCTTACCACCACCACCACCATCGCTTTTTTTTTTTTCTGTTGACAAGCAAGTTGAAAATAGTCTTCATTGTATAAAAGATTCTTTTAGAAGATGATATTTTTAAAAATGGAACACAGCATTAGAATTCTGCAGGAAAAATAGTTACAGCCTATTCTTGTGGAAATATTTGCAGATTGAAGTTGAAATCACATATTAGTGAAATTAATGGGACTATAATACAAGATGTGGGCTCTCCCATTATTTAGCACCAAGCAAAAAATGGGTGTTTGGATGATATTACACGTTTCGGAATGTTGTTTGCAATCAACTGAATGTTTCTCAAAATGTATATGTTGAAATTCTTAATCCCACAATGAAGGAATCTGGCTTTTGGGAGGCAATCGGGTCTTTTTTTTTTTTTTTTCGGAGAGGTTTTCGCTATAGGGCGCGTGCGCTTGCCAGAGAGAGAGACAGAAAGCGAGAAATCACCCCCCAGGGGGGATGGTCATGCTGCAATCCCTTCTCCTCCATTCTCCTCTCGGGATCTTGGGCATGCACGCACACATGCCCGGCGTGAGTTTTAAGCCACTGGGTCCCGGACGCGAACCGCGGGCGACTACGTGGGAGTCCAGCGACATAGCCATTACGCTAACTGCTGGTTCCCAGGAGGCAATCGGGTGTTAAGGATGAGTCTTCATAAATAGCATGAGTGCCCTTATAAATGGGACTCACAAGAGTTGTCAAGCCCTTTCAGTCATCTGAGGCTACCACAGAAAATCCTCATGTGCAGCCCAGTCGAGAGCCTGCACCAGAACGCCACCATGCTGGCACCTTGCTCTCGAACTTCCAGCCTCCAGAGTGTGAGAAATAAATTTCTGTTGTTTGTAAGCCACCCAGCCCATGGTACTCTGTTACTGCAGCCTGAACTGAGGAAGACGATCTTTCTTTTAGAAAGAGCATATGGCTGGAGTCTGCTCAATGGCTCCTGAGATCTAGACATGCTGGGAGAAATGAAGATGTCCCACTCCTAACTGGGCCTCCAGCATACAAAACCCACGTGGTAGGAAAACCCCTTTCATATCTCCTGTCTCTGAATCAATCTTTGTCTCTCTCTACCTCTCACTCTCTCTCTCTGTCTGTCTGTCTGTCTGTCTTTTTTAATTTTTGCTTTTTAGAATTTTTTAAGGTGAGGCTTCTTACAGGGCCCTTTGGCCCCTCCCTCCTAGGCCTTTGTTTTGTTAATAATCCCCTCTGCTCCTCCCAGAACAGCCCTTCTTCAAGAGACAGTCTGCTCAATGGCTCCTGAGATCTAGACATTTCGCGCGGCGCGCTAGCGCACCGCGCGGTTTTCTAATTTTTGATTTTTATTGAAATTTTTTAATATTAATTTTTCTTTTTTAGATGAATTCCAAAGCTTTTCTCTTCTTTTTCTCTGTTTCTTGTCTGTTTTTTTTTGTTGTTGTTGGTACTGTTTCCCTCTCTCTGCTTCCTTTTCTGCACACTTCCCAACCTTCATATTAAACTTCAAAAGTTTGGGAAGAAACCGACCATCCACCAGATGACTAGAAATCGCTGCAGGACCACAACAAATATGGAGAAGCAGGAAAATGCCCCTCCTCCAATTGAAATGGATAGCTCCTCTTCATCCACACACAGTTCAAGGGAATTCATGGAAATGTCTGATAAACAATTCAGATCATTCATAATGGCAAAGCTAACAGAGATCGAAGAGAAGAGAGACAAGGAACTGCTGAAGGGGAAGGAGAAAGGAGTTGAAGAGTTCTAGGAGGTGAGGAAATTCATGCAAGATCTAAAAGAGGAGTTTCACACTTTACAAAAGAATCAGATGGAGCTGTTAGAGATGAAGGATATAATAGAAGAAGTCAAAATCTCCCTTGAAAGTATTAAAAGCAGACTAGATCATTCAGAAAATGAATCTCTAATGTAGAAGAGAAAATGGCTGGCCTAGAAAGGTCCACCATAAAGACTGAGAAAATGGCCCAAAACTTCGAGAATAATATGCAAGAAGTAGTAGATACAATTAAACGTCCAGGGGCGGCAGGCGGGGGTTCCGCTCCGCGGGCCGGCGCGCGGGGGTGGGGAGGCGGGCGCGGGGGCTCCAATCCACGTGCTCGGGTGCGGGGTCAGGGTGTGGGGGCTCCGCTCCACGTGCCCTGTCTGGAGGTCCGGCCCGAAGGGCTCTGCCCCGTGTGCCCTGGCCGGGGTTCTGCCCCGCGTGCCATGGCCGGGACTCTGCCCCACGTGCCGTGGCCCAGGTTCTGCCCCGCATGCCGTGGCCGGGGTTCTGCCCCGCGTGCCGTGGCCGGGTTCTGCCCCGCGTGCCGTGGCCCGGACTCTGCCCCCGCGTGCCGTGGCCGGGGCCCTGTCCCGCGTGCGTGGCCAGGGTCTGCCCCCGCGTGCCATGGCCGGGGCCTGCCCCGCGTGCCGTGGCCGGGGTCTGCCCCCACGTGCCGTGGCCGGGTTCGGACCCGCGTGCCGTGGCCGGGACTCTGCCCCGCGTGCCGTGGCCGGGGCCTGCCCCGCGTGCCGTGGCCGGGTTCTGCCCCGCGTGCCGTGGCCGGGACTCTGCCCCGCGTGCCGTGGCCAGGACTCTGTCCCGCGTGCCGTGGCCGGGGTCTGCCCCCGCGCGCCGTGGCCGGGGCCTGCCCCCGCGTGCCGTGACCGGGGCCCTGTCCCGCGTGCCGTGGCCGCGGTCTGCCCGCGTGCCCTGGCCGGGGTTCTGCCCCGCGTGCCGTGGCTGGGACTCTGCCCAGTGTGCCGTGGCCGGGGTTCTGCCCCGCGTGCCGTAGCCGGGGTTCTGCCCCGTGTGCCGTGGCCGGGTTCTGCCCCGCGTGCCGTGGCCGGGACTCTTCCCCGCGTGCCGTGGCCGGGGCCCTGTCCCGCGTGCCGTGGCCGGGGTCTGCCCCGCGTGCCGTGGCCGGGTTCTGCCCCACGTGCCGTGGCCGGGGCCCTGTCCCACGTGCCGTGGCCGGGGTCTGCCCCCCGCGTGCCGTGGCCGGGGCCTGCCCCCGCGTGCCGTGGCCGGGTTCTGCCCCGCGTGCTGTGGCCGGGGCCCTGTCCCACGTGTCGTGGCCGGGGTCTGCCCCGCGTGCCGTGGCCGGGGTCTTCCCCCGCGTGCCGTGGCCGGGTTCTGCCCCGCGTGCCCCTACCGCTGATGGCCGTCTCTGCTTTCCTGAGCCGCGTTCCTGAAACTGTGTTCCATGGAGATTCACCTACATTTGCGGGGCTGCACGAGATCCACCCTTGGTCCAGCCCTGAGTGCAGTCTACGTTTCCTATTGTTGGGAACTTTATGATCTGATATTTGGAAAAAAAATCATGTTTATCATAAAAAATAATTAGAATAATAATAATAATGATTGGGGGAAACATAGGAAAGATATTGAATGTTGAAGCGGGGAGATTAATGTCTCTGTACTGACTGACATGCATGGTATTCCCTTTTGAAAAAGCAATGTAATACACTGTAAAGTTATATGTAATTCAATGTAATAAAAAAATAGATAATAAAAAAAAAATCTGGAAAAAAAAAAAAAAAAAAAAAGAGCATATGGCTGGAAATAAGGAGGCCAAAACAATCATGCAGCAGGGTGTCTGACACACAGCAACTTGGTAAAAATTCATTGAATCAAAATCAGAATTGGGTTCTGAATCTGTCTCTTTGTGAGTGCAGATATTTTGTGAGTGCAGATATTTTGCATTTCTAGTGCCAGCTTTCTCATGGGAATATGATGCTATCTGTCTCATAGAATCACATTATAACATATCTAAACATTTGAATGTTTACAAGGAAGACATTCTCACAACATTTCACTATCTGCTTCACTTAGAAATTACAATCTTATTTTGAGATGTCAGAGACCGTGTTGGAACAATCTCAATATTCAGCTAGTTGCTTCAATTTACATGCTTATGTGGACAAAATATTAACATAATTGATAGGATTTCACCGTTTGGCATTGTGTAGATAGAGCTAAAAATGAGTTGAATTCTGTAATTTTCTGTTTATCCCACAATCTCAAGCTCCAAACAACAAAGGGCTTCTGTTCAGCCCTCCTGGCACCTGAGCAGAATGAGAAGTAGGCTTAGAGGTAGTGTTTCTGCAGAGATCTGGCTACGCCTGGGATGGGATCTCTGCATCCCACACACAACAAACTGTGTTCACTCAGGTCTTCCTCATGGCCACCGTGACTTTCTAAGTGTTTTCCGTATTCCGTTTGCTAGTGCAATCACTGCCTATCCTGAGCTCATTATCCTTAGTTGGAGCCTTGATGCCCTGCATAGTTCTCACTAGTGTCCTCCTAGCAAAGTGGAAACTCAAATCCTCTGCCCCCTTCCTCCTTCTCTCCATCCAGTCATGCCCAGGCACTGGCTGGAGACCTGATTTAGTCTGAACTAACTTTCAGAGAGCTGCATACCATTGCTGGCTTTACTATTCATTAATTGATCCATTAGTCATCCAAAAGTTAGTTTCAGTAGGTCTTTAGTCCTATTTTACTGTTAAATAGAAGTTCCAGGCTGGCAGGTAGTGTGGAGGTTAAGGCACTGAATCCCTCACAGCTGACTGCATGGTTTGAGTTCCAGACCCCATGGCTTGGAAATTATGCCGGGTGCATATGTGTGTGCCCAAGATCCTAAAAGGAGAACAGAGGAGAAGAAATTGTGGTGTGGCCATCCTCCTTCGAGGTGATTTCTCACACCTCTACTCAACTCTCTCCCTGTCAAGCACACACGCCCTACAGCAAAAACTGAAGGAAAAAAGAAGAAGAAGAAGAAGACTGTGCAGACTCTTTTCACCTACATCGTCACCTACATGCTCTGTCTTTTTGTTTCTAAAGATCAGCTATGGCTGCACCAGGTAAATCAGGCCATCTATAGTGGATCCCATTCCATTCCTTCTTTCTACACATGAACATCATTCTACCAATGGTCTTCTCTCTCCTACAGCAACATACTTTGCCTCTGCTAGTTTATTAGCATAGAAATGCATAGCTTTTTCTCCCATATTAAAAAAAATATTTTTAAAATTTAATTTTATTATTATTTATACATTCCATTTTTATACATCATTTAGTTTGTATAGAGAATTTATCCAACATGAAATATACCTCAGACCAATCCAGTTGAGAATACTATGCACATCATCATCAACGGATAATAAACACACAAAAATAATCATCTTTTCTCTCACTATCTGCTGCCAAGTAGCACACCATTGCTTTGTTTTCTATATAACAGGAAAAACAAAGAAATGAAACAAAACACTGAAATAAAAACTTTTCTTATACTCTCTGTACTTTACTCCTGACCTGAGCCGTGTGAGGTTCTTTCTCCCCACATATCAATTCATTTCTCCCATGGGAACCAACTGAATGCCCTGCAATTTAACTCAGTTCTGACACTAGCAGGAGATAGTATCAGATCTCACAGGTTAAAGGTTCAGTCCCACAAGACTGCCTTCGGTTTCAGACTTCAATCGTAAGCAGTAGATCCCCAGGTTATACACAATTTTGTTCAACTTGTTTGTAAATCCAAGGTACTCATATCCTGCTTGAGTTGAGTCATTTGCTAGAATGGCTCACGGAACTCAGGAAAACAGTGCATGAACTACATTATCAGCTCATTACAAAAGACATAACTCAGAAATTGCCAGATGGAAAAGGGGCTGAGGACGAGGAAATGCACGTGGAGCTTCCATACCCTTTTTGAGTACACCACCCTTCAGGGCTCTCCATGAGCTCAGCAGTTGGAAGCTCTCTGAACCCCATAGTTCAGACATTTTTATGGAGGTTTTGTCATGTAGGCATGACCAGTTATAAACTCAGTCTCCAGCTCCTCTTCTCCTGGACGATGGAAGGTGGGGCTGAAAGTTTGAGACTTTTAAACATGACTTAATCTTTATTCTGACCAGTTTCTACCCACAATTCCTCCAAGAGTCACTTCATTAAAATAAAAGATGCTCCTATTACCTAAGAAATTCCAAGGGATTAGCAGCTCTCGGTGAGGAATCAGGGATGAAGACCAAAATATTGGGTCATTGGAACTATGCAAAAATGTGTCATGACTTTTCCAATGACCCAATACATATTTGTTGTTACAAATCAAAATCATACTTTCCTGGAACAAAATGCTTTGAAATAATGTCTACACTCACTGTCTCCATTTGCCCTCCTTCCATCCTCTGTTCAGCATACTCCAATTGTGCTCAATTTCACCACACTACCTTATTTTTTTTTTTCTTTTTGCTATAGGATGTATGTGTTCTTCAGGGAGATGAGAGAGAGAGGAAGAAAAATAAAGAAGCATTCCTCAGGGAAGATGGTCATGCCACTTCTCCTTCATTCTTCTCTAAGGATTTTGGGCACACATGTACATGTGCCTGACATGTTTGTTTTTTTGTTTGTTTGTTTTGTTGGGTTTTTTTTGTTTGTTTGTTTTTTTAAATTCCTGGGTCTGAGACTTGAACCATGAAGTCCTCTATGTGTAATCCAACTGCCTTAACCACCACACCCCTGGCTGGCCCCATCATCATTACTCTTATTTAGTTTACCTATGACATCCATATTGCAATTATCTTTATCAATCTCCATCCTCCTCAGCCTGTAGGCAGCATGTGACATGTGTGAACATACCTCCTTCTTACATTTGGCAATTCTACTCCTTCAGTGGAAGAGTCATTCCTCACCTCCAACACTCGATCCAGAAACCCTCTATCATTGCTTTTTCTTTTTTAGAAGAATTATTTATTTAATTGTATTTATTATTATTTAATTTGCCACATGTACTCACCAGACAAACACATGCACAGAGGGAAATTGAGAAAGGAAGCTGCCAGGTCAGGGACTGGAAATGTAGTCAGCCATGTGGGAGTCCAGTGCATTAACCACTATGCCATCTGCTAGCCCATCCATTGCTTTCAAAATATATTTAGGTTCTGACCACACTCACAATTTCCATTGCTAACTCTGAGTCACTATCACCATCACCATCACATTTTTGGATTATTGTGGTGACATCCTAACTAGTCTTTCTGTTTCCATTCTTGCCACATTACAGTCTCTTTTCAACATATGAGCCAAACTAATTCTTTCAATGTGAAGTCAGATGATGTCTCTCTGTTCAAGACGGCTTTCCTCGTACAAGCACCTACAGGATGTGGTTACCAATTCTGACCCCTGGGACACTCTCCTTGTTCGTTCTGCTGCAGCACATAACCCTTGCTGCTTTTCTCAAACATGCTGCCTGAAGATCCCTTTGCAGTACCACCCTCCTCTTATTGTCCACTCTTGCATCCAGGGTTTCTGTGGGTATATGTGCTTGGAAGAACACAAAGACAAGTGGAAACCCAGCAAGGTTGTCTCACCATGTAATATTTAGTCGGCCAGCTTCTGTAATATGGAGGAGGGGATACAGAGGAAGCTGGAACGGTGCTGAGTAGGCCACTGCTGTAGATATACCATAGGAATGCAGTAACTAGCATTTTGTGGAGAGAGAGAGCATAGAGAAAATTGTGACTTAATCACAATTTACTTTGCAACACTATGAAGAAGCTGTCTCTAGATAAAAAATAAAGTATTATGAATATATGGCAGTATGAATATAGTGCGAACAATAAAATGTAAGTTTTACTTTTCTGCTTTTAATGGGTAAAAGAAAGAGATCTGGGACCCCAGACAACTGATTTTATATATACATATGTATTCGCCATAAGCAACATATTAATAAAATTTCTAGATTTCTTTCAGGTAACAAATACAATAGATCAACACATGAAAGCTAACTTTTAATTATATATAATAATATGCTTAGTTTAACAGATACATTTTATGTAAGCTATATCAGTTGAAAACTGAGCCTAATAGATCCTGTATCAATGTATACATTAGCCTGACTTTCCCCATTCACTAAATAATTTTCCATTTCAAAATCTCACAGAATTTAATTCTCTCTGATGTTTTTGTGTGTGCATATATCAGAGTGTGTAACAGAGAGATCCATAATGACCAGCTCAATGCCACATGCACAGCCATAAGTAAATGCTAAGTGCTTTGTCTCTGTATTTATAACATTATTCTGCTGATAAATGAAAGTTTGTGGCTGTTCAAAATAAGGACAAAGTTTATGAAATGAAAGTGGGCAACATATTTTGTATTTTATTCATTTCCTTCGTGACAGATTTTATAGATCAGTAAGTCCAGGATCCAATGGTAGTAAAATATTGACTTCATATTCCTTCCTGCTATCGCTACATTTCTTCCACATGGCCACACCAGTCCTCACAGACTCTGTTCCACCACTGATGGAACTGCCAACACAGGTCAAAAATGTTTTGCCACTGGATTGTTTCCAGTTTTTAGCAGTACTTTCCTTGGAAATAGGTTTGCTTTTCTGTCCAATATTTTCCACACATCCCAGACCATCGTCTTTCACAATCCTCTACCTCCAAACCATTTCAAACATTCTTTTTACTGGGACCAGAAAAAAAAATTCTTTAAAATAAGTAATTTCACCATCACTTTCTGCAAAATAGGATAGCAGCTCCTTTTGTTATATTTTCTTAAGTGACATTTTATTTTATTTTATTTTATAAAGTTCATAGCTTCTTAAACATAGTTGCTGAGTGAATATGTATTGGTATTTGTAATAGAGAAATTAAAGAAGCCTGCTTTAATGATTTCATTGAAGAAGAGCACCCCAAATAAAAGTGATAAATCCCTGACCTTAAGAAGATGGGTTGCAGTGTAACAACTAATGCACCAATGAGTTTTCTCTACTTTTTAAATCTTTTGACATCTACTGATTAAGGAAAGCAATTGCAGATATTTATTATGCATGCACTAAATTAAAAGAACAGTTTGGATAAAAAGAAATGAAAATAATCTTAATAATTTCTGTTGTAAGTTATAAATATATGAAACACGACATTATGCCTTAATATCTTAATTCTAAATAGAAATAGAGCGACTATGGGACTGAAAACACCCCCAGCTGGGACAGCAATGTGGGGATACAGGAAATGTTTCAGGGTTTTGAGAGACCTGAAAGGTAGAGATCTGAGGAAAGAGCTTTCTAAGACATGGGAGAGACTTAGATGTCTGCAAGTCTGGTGAAAGTAATCAGTTTTTCAGAGATTAGCAAGTGGACAGGCTCCTCCGTCACCCCCCAAAATGACTGATATTAGCAGTTGCACAAATTAGAACTGGAAATTCAAGTTAAATACAGATCTAAAAGTAGCCTGAATGAAAATGAAGAAATTTAGCAGTCGTGTTTAAATATACTGTGAATCAGGCTCCTAAACTAGTGGTCTATGGGCTTAAACAGCAGCAAATGTTTCCCCCTTTTTTTCTTACCTTGGGTTTTGTAACTATGAATAGTGGAAAGCCACTTAAAACAGTTTAATGAGAGTATAACATACGAAATATTGTAGTTTCAGAAGAGGAGTCCGGCTGTAGTGTTCAGTAAGAACCAGGTACGTTGATAAACGGAAATGAAGGAAATCTGCTGGGAGAAGACCACGCAGTTTACGGATGCAATGATGAAGGTCTGAGCCAACATGGTGATGTGACAGAGGGCAAACGGGAATTCCCAAGGGCCTTCAGTGTTTATTTACCAACTATTTATGGAACATCTGATGTGGTGGTCAAAATCGCCTTTGTCCTCAGGTAGCTTATCATTTAATATGGGAGAAAGATTATATTAAAAAAATAACACAAATGAACACAAAATCACAAATATTAAAAGTGCTTCAAATGGTAGGATATGTTTACAACTGGGAGCTTAGACAGCTTTGTGAGGAAACTTCTAATACCACCTGATCTGAAGGATGAGTTGGAATCGATTATGTACACAGCAAAGGTAAGAGGGTCCAGGCGAAGGATACAGGAAAAGAAAATTCTCCTTGGTGGAAGGAGCATGGCAAGAAGTAGACTTTGAGAAAAGACCATTGTGGCTGTGTGCAGAGAGAGAATAAAGCGGGCACATGATAAGACTGGAGAAACAGAAAGGGCCAGACTGTACAAGGCCTTATTAACGAGAACAGTGTTATCCTAAGGAACAGCTGAAGACTATTGGAAGGTTGTATGCAGTTTGACGATAGGGTCAGATTTACATTTTTTAAGACATACTATCTGTAGCAGTGGGACAGAAATCAGAATGGGCTTCAGCCCTAAACACCACTGGAAATGCTAAAGTTTAGACAGAGAAAACATACGGGTAAAATGAGATAGTTTGAACTTCCAAAAAAATGTTTGATAAAACACCAATGTAAAATGTTCTAAGGGCAAAGTGATCCTGTAGGAAAATGCTGTTCTACTTACCTCTTGGACAGCGACAGTGAATATAGTATATAAAAGGCTGATGCTTTGAAAGTATAAAGATGAAAAACAAAGCAAAGCATAATGCTGCTAAACCAGAATAACACAACTATATTTGACCTTAAAATTTATTGCACACAAAACACCCCACAGGAAATACAACTATAGTCTAGCTTATTAAAGATACAGAACTAGATCTTAGTAGATGACTCTGAATAGCTTTCTTATTGCCATTACAGAGATTAGTTTTGCTACTGTAGCCTACTGGTTAAAGCTACTGGATCCAACATGGCTGACCAAATTTTGAATCCCATCCCTAATTGCTTAAAAAGCATGACAGGTACCTGCACACATGTGCCCCAAATCTAGACAGCATGGAGAAATGAAGAAGGGATTACAATGTAATCACATCCCATTTGGGAGTGCTTTTTTCTCTATCTTCACAACCCCCTCAACTTTTTCTGGCAAGTACATATGCACGATGTCATTTTTAAAATACTTTAACAAATAAAATGAATAGAAAAAAACAAGAAAGTTTAATCAACTAGACTATTGAAACTCTATATTGAAATAATAATTTTAGAAGTATAAGAAAACAGTGAATAATAAACATGACTTTACTTCTAAGAAAATGTTATAGAGAGAAAGTAATTTTTTTAAGTACACTTTTAAAACATTACATATATTTTACACATCTCCAAAGATAAAATGTAGATGTTTGAGTGATAGCCTGTTTTCAAGATGACAATGATTCATGCCTCCTGCATTGATGCCCCTGCTTTGAACTAGTCCTGATGGTGAATCAGGTCTGTCCAATAGAGCGTAGTGGAAGTGACAGTGAATTTCAAGGGTAGGCTATAAAAGGCAGAGCAGGGATCAGCAGATGGTATGGTGGTTAAGTCTCTGGATACCCACATGACTGATTGCAGTTCAAATCCAGAACTGAAGGCTAGCTTTCTTGCTCTCCCTCTCTGTCTTTCTCTGGTGAGTTTGCATGCCATATAGCAAGTTGAAAAAAAATATAATGGGGTCCAGTAGGTGGTGTTGTGGTTAAGGCACTGGACTCCTGAGTGGTTAACTGTGGTTTGAGTCCCAGACCCGGCAGCTTGAAACTCATGCTGCGTGTGTGCTCGCACATGCCCAAAATCCCAAGAGGAGATTAGGAAAGAAGGGATTGCAAAAGCCATCCCCCTGGGGGTGGGGGTGATTTCTTCCTTTCTAGCTCTCATCTCTCTTTGTTTCTCCAGCAAGCACACATGCCCTATAGCAAAAATCACTCTCAACATAATAAAATAATAAAAATATAAAAATTATAAAAATAATTCTTAAAAAATAAAAAGGGCACTGCAGCTTCCACCTAAGCTCTTGGGTTCTTCAGTTGATTACTCTAAGGGAAACCAGCCATTAACCAGGAGAACATCCAAGCTACCAAATGGAAAGACCTAAGTCAAAGAAGCCGAGGTCCCTGACTAACCACTCGCATTCCTTTGCTAGCCCTGTGAGTAAGCCACCTTAAAGCAGCCCCTCCAGCTCCATGCAAGCTTTACAGTAACTGCAGTCTTCACTGACATGGGACTGCAAATGCCCAAGAGACTCCAGGACAGAACCGTTTGGTTGAGCTCTTTTAAACCCCTAACTTAACAGAAATTAAGAACGATAGTAAAAGATTATTTTCATGTTAAGCCGTAAAATTTTGTGGTGTTTCTAAAAGTAATAATAGGTGACAACATGCAGAGTTAAAAAAAATTATTCTGAATGATACTTTCTTGTCGATGTAAGTGACAGAACTTTGCCCTGCCACTTAAGCCTTCATGTGTGTGGGTTTGTTTTATTTACTTTTCAAATTATCCTGTGTTATATTCTTTAGATGGTAAGTAAGTGCCAAGAATATCACTTGGTAATCTGCAGAAAAATAATTTTAAATCTGATAATATAACTCATAGAAACTGACAGATAACATCGTAGGTTGTAATGTATAACTCTTCTTTAGTAGAAGCTAATTGTCACAGAAGTGGGCCTTTAGAAGACTGTCAAATCTTGAATAGGATAAGCCTTCTCTGATGATGAATATGACATAAAGGCTTTGAAAACTCTGCTAGCCCCTCTGAATGCAATGAAATTTTTCACAAGGTGAAAAGAATGAATCTCACACTTTGCAAGGTCTTTCCCTTAATAATACCCACCAAACTCTTTCCACTCCTATTTTCTAGATAGCCTACTCAATTAGGTGTAATAATAGAGGTCTGGGATAGCATAGATAATTCATTTCCACGATCCTAACACTTCCTTTTCTCTATTAGGTTCAACTTCATCCCTCACATCTTACCTAAGGGTGCTTCTAATAGAGAAAAAAAAAAAAAAAAAAAGGCAGTTTTGGGTTTTTCTTGTCTTTTTTTCCTATTCTCAACTGCTTTAGGAAGTCTTCTTTGACGAAGTAGAATTGCTTCTAATCAGAGACATTCAGGGAAAAATGTAAGAAGGTATAGCTACAAAGAACCTATAAGTAAGATCAGTCTAAGGATAACTAAGATTTAGCTACTTGTATTTTAAGTATTCCTGGTTATATTTATTTTAAAATCATCTTGACTAAGAAATTCTGAATATTTTACATTAGTCATAGTGTGGAAGAAAATACCAAGTTTTACATATTTCCTTTATTAAAATGAAAGATGTTCAACATCCAGTTTCAGCTCTAACACATGAAGAACTTGAATGGAAGTAGTCACTCTGGTTCTCATGACAAAATAAAGCTGAATGAGCTGAAAATAAATGACTTTTCTTGGATCTATCAGAGAATTAAAGCCGTGGGTCAAACCACTCTGAAATCTGGAAAGACAGATGAATACAGAAAATCACAGCTGAGCCAGAAGCTGATAGAAATGGCAATTTTGATGTATTATTGGAGGTAGAGCACAGGCTAGCTTAAGAGTAGAATTCCTGGGAGTCCAACCTCAGAGTGGCCCCATGTTTTCATCAGTTTCACTTCTAGGAACCTTGTCAGGTTCTCATAGGGAAGTTCCAAGAAAAAAAAAAATCCTTCATGTTTCTGGCAGGGTGAGGAGGAAAGCAACCATTTTGAAATATGTACAGAGCTTTCTCAATACCAAAACACTAATCTTTAAGAGAAAAGACTAATACTTATCCTATCTGGGAAAGGGAAATTATCCACTCCAGCCCCTTGTAGCCACCTTGTATTACCAAAGGGGAGAAGAAGAAGGGCTAAGAAACACTTGTGAAGGTCACAGTGCAAGGACATAGGCCCAATGAAAGATTGAGATTTAGTTGCAACTTCACAGAACCTCTCTCCTTCTCTCACTTTACCACGCCTGCACAGAAGTACTATGTATAACAACAGTGGATTATAGCCAAAGGAGCTTAGAGAAATAGACTCCATTTAAGAGGAATGGTTAGGAAAACAGAGACCAAAGTGAGGACAAAAACAAGGACACTGAAACAAAACTGAAGCCTCTGGTAGCCATACAGCTGCAGCAATCTTTTAACTTATCCCAGCTCCTACAGATTCACAAAAAAACCTCACAGTAAAAGACTGTCTACCTCAGTTTCTGTTACTCAACCTATCATGTTTGGCTTTTAACAAAAAAATGTAAGATACACTAAAAGAAAATACAGTTAGCAGAAACAAAGAAAGCATCAGAACCAGACTCAGCTATGACACAGATTTAGAAATGATCAGACAAGGAATTGAAAATCACTATGATTACTATGTTAAGTGCTCCTCTGGATAAAACATAGGCAGATAGGTAATGTAAGCAGGGAGTGCCAAGAAAAAATAAAAAAGAAATAAACATCTGAAATAAAAAACAGTATAGTAGAAATAAAGAGGGCAAATCAGTAGACTGAACACAGCAAAAGAAAGAAGCAGTGAGCTTAAAAATATAGACTAGAAATGTCAACAACTGAAATGCAAAAATACAAAGGAATGAAAAAAACAGAACAGAATCTTGAAGAACTGTAAGATAATTTCAAAATATGTAACATATAATTAATTAATAGAAGGAAAAAGAGAAAAAAGCAAAAAATATATTTAAAAAAAAGACTGTGTTATGTGTTGTTTTCAAGAAACCCACTTCAAATATAAAGAAACAGGTAGGTTAGAAGTAAAGTGATGAAGAAAGATAGCCCATGGCTAGCACAAGTCAAGAGAAACCATATAATTTTAGACTAAGCAGACTTCTAACTAGAAACATGATCAGAAACAGAGATATCACATTATGATAAGGGAGTTAATTTTCCAAGAAAACATAAGAACCTTAAATTGGTATACACCTAACAATAGAATATCAAAATACATGAGAAAAAATAAAAAAAAAACCCTGATGAAAGAGTGAAGTAAAATAGAAAAATAAACTTTTGCAGTTGAAGATGTCAATGGCCCTCTCAGTAATTGGTAGATCCATCAGATGGAAAATCAGTAAAGGTGTCATTGATGAGTGAGTTGACCTAATTGACATTTACAGAATATCTTATCTAGCTACAGCTGAATATATATTCTTTTTAAGCATAAACTATGGCCCAAGATAAACAACATTTTGGGTCATAAATAGAAAAATTTATAAGCATAGAAATCATACTAAGTATGTTCTCAGACTCCATGGAGTTAAACCAGGAACAGATAATAAAATGATAACTAGAAAATACCAAAATATTTAGAACTAACATAGCGCACTTCTAAACAACACCTGGGTCAAAAAAAGAGGCCCCCAGGCCAGCGCGTGGCATGGTGCTTTAGGCACTGGACTTTGGCATAGCCGACCATGGCTTGAGTTCCAGACTTGGTACCCTGAAAATCACACAGCGAGCATGTGCACGCATGCCCAAAATCGCAGGAGGAGAATGGATTGCAGTGCCGTCATCATCCCTCGCAGGAGGTGATTCCTCACTTTTTCTCTCTCTGTCTCTCTCCAGCAAGTGCATGAGCCCTGTGACAAAAACCTAAGAAAAAGAAGAGACCTCAAAATAAATTTTAAAATATTTTGAAGTAAAAGATGATGAAAATAAAATTTATCAAAATGTGTGAAATTCAACAAAAATAGTGCTTACCAGGAATTTGACAATCAGTAAAAATCAGTAATCTAAGTTGCTCTATATAAAATTAGAGAAACAAGCCATTTTAGTTAAAAGCAAACAGAAGAAAATAATTGAAATAATTAAAATTAAAGAAGAAATCATTAAAATTGAAGACAGAAAATCAATATATAAATTAAAAACAAACAAACAAAACAGAAGCTGTTTTTAAAAATAAGGTCAATAAAGTTCATATACCTCCTGCAAGGCTAACCAAGAATAAAAGATAACAGACACAAATTACTGATGTCATAAATGAGAGGGAACTCACCACTACTGATACCATGGATGTTACAAGGATAATAAAGAAGTATTATGAACAGCTCTGTGCCCTCAAATTTGATAACTTAGATGAAATCAGTTCCTTGAATAATATAAACTATCAGGAGCTTTATGCATATTGAATACATTGAATCAATATTACCTTCCACAAAAGAACGTCGGGCCTTTTCTAGGCCTGATATCAATTCTCCAGTTCTTTTCTTTTTTTTTTTTATTTTATTTTGAATGTTTTATTTTGAAATAATTTTTTTTTTTTTTTTTTTTTTTTGGAGAGGTTTTTCGCTATAGGGCGCGTGCGCTCGCCAGACAGAGAGAGAGAGACATGGAGACAGAAAGTGAGAAATCACCCCCCAGGGGGGGATGGTCACGCTGCAATCCCTTCTCCTCCATTCTCCTCTCGGGATCTTGGGCACGCACGCACACGCGCCCGTCGTGAGTTTTAAGCCACCGGGTCCGGAACGTGAACCGCGGTCGACTACATGGGAGTCCAGCGACATAGCCATTACGCTAACTGCTGGTTCCCTTTTTTTTACATTTAATCATTGCACCTCTTTACCGTGTACAACATGGTTTTTCCCAGCATGAATACAGTGAGGAAACACTTCCTAACTAATTCTTTAAGGCCAGTACTAGTCCACTACTCAAACCAGACAGAGACATTTAAAGAAAAAATGCAAAAACAAAAACTGCAGTCCAATATCCCACATGAACATCAGTGTAAAATTCAACAAAATATTGACAAATCAAATTCAACATGTACTAAAATAATTATACATCATGACCGAATGAGATTCATCACAGGTAGGCATGGCTGACTCAGCATGCAAAAAAAAAAAAAAAAAAAAGAAAAGAAAAAAGAAATCAGTGTATCTACCACATTAACAGAGTAAAGAAGAAAAACCATAGGATCATAAACAGCTGATGGAAAAAATTCATTTGATAAAAACCAGCATCTATTCACAATAAAAGCTCTCAGCAAACTAGAAATAGAGGAGCATTTCTTCAACTTGATAAAGAACATCTATAAAAACCATATAGTTAAAATATTTATGATGAGAAATTGGATGCTGTCGCCTTACTATGGGGAAGAAGTCAAGGATTTTCCTCTTACCACTCATAACCAACCCTGTATTGGAAGTCCTAGCTAGTGCAATAAATCAAGAAATAAAATCTATACGGATTAGGAAGACAGAACTAAAACTGCCTTTGCGCAGATGACATGATTACTTATGTAGAAAATTCCAAAGAATTGACAGCAAAATTTTTGGAATTAAACAGTTGCAGCAAGGCTGCAGTATACCAGGTTCATATTCAAAAATCAATGGATTTTCTATGTAGCAGACATGGAAAAATGGAATTTGGAATTACAAATATAAAACCATTTACAATGGCACCAGAAAAATGAAGAACATCAGGATAGACCTAACAACACATACAAGATTTTTATGTGAAAAATTGCAAAACTGTGATGAAAGATATCTAAATAAATGGAGAGATGATTAAGTGAATCATTGAAAAGGAGCTGAAAAAGGAGTTTGTTGATAAAGGCCATTTCCTATGACAGCTTTAGAAAATCCTTTTTATCTAGGGAACAATGTTGGATATGGAAGGGACTTGGTTATAATGCTGAGTAGAGAACACAAGTGCACGTGTGCACACACACAAACGCACACACACACAGAGTTCCTGCAAGTCTCATGTGGAAAACAGGAATTAAGCAACATTATTATTTAGCTAAAAGTAGGAAATAAACAGGCATGGCTGAACCAGCAGATGGCATAATGGTTACATTGTTGGACTTTCCTGTGATCCATTGTGGGTTTGAGTCCCGGACCTGGCGGCTTAAAATTTATGCCAGACAAGTGTGCGTGCATACCCAAAATCCTGAGAGAAGAATGGAAGATGGGTGATTGCAGCATGATCATCCCCCCCTGGGGGGCGATTTCTCGCTTTCTGTCTCTCCAGTGAGTGTATACTACCTATAGCAAACATTTCTCTTAAAAAAATATATAAAAACAAACAAACCAAACAGGCCTGGCTAAACAATGAACAAGCAAAAATCCTCAGGCCTTCCAATGCTCAAACTGTCAGAAGATGACAGAGACAGTATAAGATGTGTAATGTGAATTACATGGTTTTATGTTATATAATCAGTTATGGTTCTCCCACCTTCCTGTCCAAGGCATAATTTTCATTCAGACTGTCCTGGGCCTTTTATTTCCTTAATGTTGAACAGAAGAAAACAGAACCTAGGAAACCATCCTCAATGCTCTGGACGTAGCTCTGCTTTTTCTAAAATTTCAGATTGTTTCAAATGGAAAGTATTTAGTAAAGCTCATTAAAATGTAAGATCTCTGATTTCTGTGAGTGTGACTTGATAATCCCATCCTGTGGATCAGCTTACATGTATATAGTAAGACACAACAATTCTACTCCCAGGTAAACGCCAAAAAAATCATTCACAAGTTCAGCTAAGACTTACAACTGTAACATTACTCTGAAAGGTCCTAAACTGAAAAAATGTCAGATATCCATGAAGGAGAATGGGTAAATTGTGGGATATTCACGCAATGGAATTTGATTCAAGAATGAATAACTTCAACTACATGAATCAGTATGCATGTATCTCACAACGCAATATTGATTGGATTAGGTCAGACTCAAAGAGTATGTATATTTCTATTAATATTTACACAAAAGCACCCAAAAATCAGTCCCCAAAATCAATCTGAGTAGTTTAAACTCGGGTACTGTTACCCTTGTTGGAGGCAGGGAGAACTGAAGGGGAGCATTAAGGGACTTCCCTGTGATGTTCTATTTTTTGGTGAAGGTGCTGGTAAATTCAGTTTCTAAAAACGTGTTGGGCTTTACACTTATGGGATATAAACTAGTGTCTAGAGGAAGAGAAACATTCACTGCTGGGAGCAATGTAATGTAAATAAATGAGCTTTGAAGGTTAAATGGTTAAGAAAAGTCTTAGGAAGTTTTACTGAATATTGAGTCATAGAATTCTTCCATTGCTGCCTCTTCAAGAAGTGTCTGAAGAGATTTAAATAACTTTCAATGGTTTTTAAAACCAGATTGCTTATCTATTCAATATGACAAAATGAGATGAGTGATGAGATGAGAACAAAAACATACTAGAATTACAATGGAAGAGAAAAAAAACACTGGTTGAACAGATAAAAATGTTGGAGATAGCAACTCATCTAATTGTTATGGTTCCAATTATATATATATATATATATGTATATATATATACATATATATATATATATATACACACACGTATATATGTTTTTTTTTTTTTTTTTTCAATTTGCCAGCGGACATATGCACTTGCCATAGAGAGAAAGAAAGAAAGAAAGAAAGAAAGAAAGAAAGAAAGAAAGCAAGCAAGCAAGCACTCCTTTGGGATATGACCATGCCAAAAATGTGTTCTCCTCCATCTCGCCCTCCTTTCAAGGTTTTTGGCACACACGCATATATATATATATACATGGTGTGTTTTCAAGCCACTAGGTATAGGACTTGAACCACAAGGTTGGTCATGTGGAATCCAGATCCCAAACCACTAGATCATGAGCTAGTCCTATGTGTGGTTCTAAGAAAATATTCTTGCACGGAGTTTCATGAAAACAATCAATACTATCACACTTTAATATGCTTTTGTGTTGTTGCTAGTGAAAATAATCAAGTAAAAAAACTGACTTATACTGCTTTACTCCCATCTGATGACAATGATCAGAATTATAGGCATGGTAGACTTGGAATCCACTTTTTCATCACTAACAATTGAATGGGTAATCAATTGTAAAAATTGGGTAATTCCATATATAAAAAACAAAACAAAACAAAAAACAGTAGTTTATTTAGCACTTGGCTTTGGATGTCCAAAGTCAAAGGGCCACATCAGGTGATGGTCTCCTCATTGAGAATTGTGCAGGATCCTGAAGCAGCAAAAAGTGTCACATGGCAAGAGTAAGAGTTTGTGTCTGTATTTCTGCATTGGTCTCACTCCTGCTCTTTCTAAACTCTACAATATTCAATCACAGGGACTCCAACCTGATGACTTTATTTAATTTTAGCCACTTCCCAAAGACTCCATCTCTTAATCTCATAGTCAAATTAAATTTCTACCCTTGATTTTTGCTTTTGTTTTGTTTTTGCTTTTGCCATAGGGCACATGCACTTGCCTGAGAGAGAAAGAGAGATACAGAGAGAAAGAAAGTGAGAAATTATCCTCTCCCCCCATGCCTCAATCCCTCTCTTCCATTCTCTTCTCGAGATTTTGGTCACACACATGCATCCAGCATGATTCTCAAGCTGCCAGGTGCAGGACTTGAATGGTGGTTGGCGATATGGGAGTCCAGTGCCCCAACTACCATGCCACCTGCTGGCTCCAAGTTTCTGCCCTTTTAATACTATCACAACCAAATTTCAACACAACACATGAATTTTTTTTGAGTAAGGTGCTGGGAAATTCAGTTTCTAAAATTGTATTGGGCTTTATACTTATGGTATATAAACTAGTGTCTAGAGGAAGAAAAACATTCACTGACAGGAGCAATGTAATGTAAATAAATGGGTTTTGAAGGTTAAATGGTTAAGAAAAAATTTATTAAAGATTGAATCATAGAATTCTTTTTTTTTTTTTTTTTTGGAGAGATTTTTTTGATATAGGGCGCATGTGCTCACCAGAAAGAGATTTAAGTAACTTTCAATGTTTTTTTAAAACCAGATTATGTTCAAACCATAGCACAAGATAGACCCTGATGCAAATACTTTTTGAGATCTACCATCTTAGGGCCTGTGCCTAAGTGAGTCTATACTATTTAGGATTGGCAAACATTAATATATGGCATGTCATATAAATTATTTGCACAATACCTACGATCATTAGTTTATAATGATTAGTTTTCACTTAAGTTTTGAAAGATAATACTTGTATGTTGATTATATGAAGGTATAGCTTAGGAAAAATATCTTATTCCATATGGTTAATGAACACTTAACTTCTTTTTGAATATCTCCTAACAATCTTAAAACATTGTCACTAAATTAATACTCCTAAATACATATTTTTGTCTTGTGAAATGACTACAATGGAAATAATGATGGTGTTTACAACAACCTAAAATTGCCTTAAGCACCTATTTTATAAAATAACTGTGCTAAACCCTCTAATAATGGGCTTATTAATTTAGAGTTCAGTAGACTCTGGCAATCAATAAATTTGAATGGGGAAAATTGTATCTTCATAATACTCACTTTTAGCTAAAGTTCAACATTTCCTTTGATAGAAGTTTAGTACTTTTTGAACAGGAATCACAGATTTTCATTTTCAAAACAGTTTATGCTCATTAATTCATTGAAATTATGAGTTATTCAATTAATCTTCAGGTCTTATTAATTAATGAACAAGAAGCAACTAACTATATTACTGTCCCATAATATTTAATGTTTTTATACCTATCTTTCAATATGATTTGCTTTCTTTATAATCTCATGTATGCTATTTTTTCAATAGCACCAAATGGTTTCATGACAAAGGGGTAAGAACCTGTGATATATCTCATTTAATTCTTATAACCTGATGACACTGTTATTATTCATCCCCATTTTAAAACTAAGGAAAGTGAAGCATAGTAAATTAAATGACTTATGCAAGCTCACACAATCAATAAATCCCAGGGCCAAGATTAGAACCTAGACTTATCTGGCTTCAGAGCTCGATCTCTTCACTGACCTAGTGTTTTCTGTCAGGGATTTAAATCATAGGGTATTGACTTTCAAACTGTCTACAGAACCCTGGGGTATTTTGTACATGCCCTAGCAGATATCATGAAGAGGACATACTACAGGCAGAGCAGACTCTAGTTAATCATTGGAGTTCGATTAAAAACTTCTGTCCTTAGGCCAGCTAGTGGCTTGAGGGTTAGGGTGGCTGAATCCAACATGGTCAACTGCACAGTTTGAGTCCCAGACCTGCTGGCTTGAAAAGGGTAAGAATATGCTAAGTATGTATATTTGCAGGCCCAAAATTCCAAAAAAAAAATGGAGGAGAAGGGATTGTGACATGACCATCTCCCCTGGGTGATCCTTTCTCACTTTCCCTCTCTATCTCTCTCTGTCTCTCTTCAGTGAGTACATATAACCTCTGGCAATATTAAAAACAAAAACAGGGAACCAGGAGTTAGCATAATGGCTATGTCGCTGGACTCCCACATAGTCGACCACGGTTCGCGTCCCGGACCCAGTGGCTTAAAACTCACACCAGGCGCATGTGCGTGTGTGCCCAAGATCCCGAGAGAAGAATGGAGGAGAAGGGATTGAGGTGTGACCATCCCCCCTGGGGGGTGATTTCTCGCTTTCTGTCTCTATGTCTCTCTCTGTCTGTCTGGCGAGCGCACGCGCCCTATAGCAAAAACCTCTCCAAAAACAAAACAAAAACAAAAACAAAAAAAACCAAAAACTTCTGTTCTCTAATATAAGAAAGAAGAAAGTTCTAAACAGTTGCCCTAAAATAATATAATAATACCTAAATCTTAGTCACAACAAACTTTTAAAAATTAGATATGGGGGCCAGCAGGTGGTATGGTGGTTGAGGTATTGGACTCCCACATGGTCAACTGTGGTTCAAGTCCTGGATCTGGTGGCTTGCTTTCTCTCTCTCTCTCTCTCTCTCTCTCGAACACACTTGTTCTATAGCAAAATTTTAAAAAGTAATATTAAAACCAATAATTAAAAATAATGAAATTAGATATGATAAAAGTATTTTCATCATCAGTCAGTTCAGTCAGTCAAATAAATCATTTCACTGGGTAAAATATTTGGGGGGAGAGATTTTTGCTATAGGGCATGTACGCTTGCCAGAAAGATAGAGACAGAGAGACAGAAAGCGAGAAATCACCCCCCAAGGGGTATGGCCACGCTGCAATCCCTTCTCCTCCATTCTCCTCTTGGGATCTTGGGCACGCACGCACACGCACCCAGCATAAATTTAAACCACCGGGTCCAGGACTCAAACCGCAGTCGACTACATGGGAGTCCAGCGACATAGCCATTATGCCAACTGCTGGTCCCTCACTGGGTAATTTGATCCTACAGTTTTGTTTTTGTTTTTCAGTTTGCAATATAGTGACTGCCCTTAACTTGAGAGAGACAGAGAGAGTGGGAGAGAGAGAAATCATCCCCTGGGGGGATGCCATAGTCCCTTCTCTTTGGTTCTCCTCTTGGGATTTTGGGCATGTGTGGAAGTTCCCAGTGTGATCCAGCTGCCTTAACCTCAATGCCACCTGTGTCCGAACTCTACAAAATTTTATCTGAAGACTGAGTCAGTTCAGCACATGCAGACTGATGCTGCTATTCAGCAGATGTAGGCCACATGGGAGGCCTGAGGTGATTCTTGGTTCACCTTAAAAGCCAGACATGGTAAGGATCATGACACAGAGAAATCCTGTCTTTAAAAACAAACAAAAACACACTGAGAACCAACCAGGTTTTTACAGACCTGGAAGAGTATTTTCAGTCCTGACTCTTCCAATTCAACAGTGAAACAAGGGGTGGGAGTATGGTAGCACCTCATGAGATTAACTCACCCCACACATCACAAAACCAAGACCCTCAGTTTATTGTATATTTTTTATGAGACTTTAAATTGGCTGCTAGATATGCTGAAAATATTTGATGAATGCAAGATGCTAGACTTGGCTGTAGTATATGTTTAATATATAGTCACTCAACCTCATTTCTCTCTTATTTTTGTTAAATTAAACTACTTGGCTTGATTACTTCCTGTGGGATTTCTGTGAGTTCTGTGGAACAATTTCAAGATTATAAATGAGGCAGAATTTTAGTTTTATGAGGCTATGTTGTATGTTTGGAAATGCTGCCATATTCAATTAGGAAGGCTTAAATTGAGACAAGAAAGCTTTTCTGTTGTTGTTAACGCTACAAATTTCCTTTTAGGAATGTTATTCAGGTTCACAAGGAACAGAGATGAGTTAGGAGGAAAAGAGGAGCATTTTAAGGTTCCTCCCTTTAGTGATTGTTCAGAAGGAAGTGCAGGACCTAGAAATGTATGAATTAGAGGCAGAATCTGTTCTACCTTTTTTTTTATATATAACAAATTTGTCAGAGTGAACAACAGAGATGTCATGTAGCACTATTCACTTTTCCTGAAAAATATTAAATAGATCCTTGAACATCATACCCCAGAACCCCAGGATATAAATAAATAAATAAATAAATAAATAAATAAATAAATAAATAAATAAAAAAACTTGGAAAACAGATGCTGCTAGATGAGGGAAAGAATATAATAAAATTGGAAGACTAGAGAAAGACAGAACTATAGCTGTGGAACTTGTCTGCCCAAAAAACTTGTGAGTAAAATAGAGCATCCCTATGCAGGCTCTCACTGCTTGTAGTTTTTTTTTTTTTTTTTTTTTTTTTTTTTATTTTGGAGAGATTTTTGCTATAGGGCGTGTGCGCTCGCCAGAAAAACAGAGACAAAGAAACAGAAAGTGAGAAATCACCCCTCCCCAGGGATGATGGCCATGCCACAATCCCTTCTCCTCCATTTTCTTCTCAGGATCTTGGGCACGCACGCACATGCGCCTGGCATGAGTTTAAGCCACCAAGTTTGGGACATGAACCGCGGTCGACTACATGGGAGTCCAGCAACATGGCCATTACACCAACTGTTGTTCCCCTGTAGATTTTTTATAACTGCAACAGGACAAAAGCTTCTTTATTCTCTAACTTGCCTGTAGTTTCTTATCTACTTTCAGATGTAGATCTCATTATCTTGTAATCTCTCCTTTCCAACCCCCATTCCCTCCAAAACAACTCCTAGAAAATATAAATGATCTACACGTGACACTGCACATTTTATTTGGCACTTTCAGCTTAGATTACTCTTCATAAACCATGCAGATTGCTATAATATAAACAAAAACAGCATATGCAGTAGATTTCATTCCCCTAGCCTCCCTTTCCTTTAGAGAGTCCCTCTGATCAGTAATTACCAGTCTTAAGAATGGTTAATCTGGGCCATTCCATGGTGTGGTGGCAAAAGCAGCTGGATCTCAGATGGCACACTGAGGTATGAGCTCCAGACCCAGTGGCTTGAGAAGCACACTGGACACACATGTACATGCCCCAGATCCCAAGAGGAGAATGACAGAGAAGGGATTTTGCCATGGCCATCTCCTATAGGGGGTGCTTTCTCTCTCTCTCTCTCTCTCTCACACACACACACACACAAGCACACACACACACAAGCACACAAGTGCATGCATCCTATAGTAATTTTCTTTAAATTAAAAAAAAACAACAACAACTTTTATCTAACCATTTCCTGAGAGATGGAGAGAGATGAGTATCCTTGGCAAGGCCCTCTTGCCCTCTCTTTCCCCTGGCCGACAGTCAGCCAGGAATACAGTTGTACATGTGGGCATATACAATATGTTGACATAGGCCCAGGACACAAACCTGGAACTTTCCATATGGTCCCCAGCATCACGAAACAGTACTCTTGTAAGAGGTCTGTAGCTCTGTAGCGGGGCCAGGAATGCTGAACTGTTGCTCTCATTCTCCTTCTTCCTCTTTCTCTTTCTTATGTGAAAAGAGCAGACACATATCAAAAGAGAAACACAATTTAAACAAACATCTGAGTCACAGTGAAAAGTCCAATAAGTGCCCTAAGCATGAGTGATGGGCGAAGGGGACAGGCAGGGCCGGGGGCGGAATTGTAGTAATGAGACAAGGAAGCGAAACCTAGGCTGCCGAAGGGAACACGGTGCAGCAGTTCATGACTTGAAAGAACAATACCTCAGGCCTCCCTGTAACGTAATCAGCATCTCTACTGCCCACATGAGCTATCTCACAATTTCAACATCAAGAATTTTCCATCCCCATCTTTCCACTTTCCTATCTCACCCATATATTCACAAGCCCAAACTGCCATGGGGTGAAACACACAGAACCTCAATCTTCCGAACGCAGCCGCTTTGTTCGCTGTGACAGCCCGTGGCTTAAGACAGCCCATGGCTTATGTGTCCGGCACACAGCGCATTCTCAGTGAGTCAAGTCAATGACTGTTTCCCCACTCACTCAACATAACTGTTGATTTCCCTGAACACTTATATTTATATCGTAAATAAACCCACCATCAATTATGTGCAAGTATATATTAAGTGGAGATTTGTGTAGGGCAGTTTACGTGGACGGCATTGTTATTATGAACATTTTACCTGAGGACTTACAACCTAAATGGAGGGAAGGTCACACGCATGGTAAGTTCGGCCACTATCGCAGTATGTGCTATTTGCTGAAATGAGTGATATGCTCCTTTCATGTTTACAAGAGAGAAAGGTTGCTGATGGGTGACTCCACGAAGGAGTTTCATGATAATAACAACAGCAATAATTTATCTGCTTTTAAGCAAATGCTCTATGTATATAGATAATTTCCCACAACCTTATGATGTACTGTAAGTACTTCCATAGTACACATGAGGAAACTAAAGGTCTGGCAAGTTAAGGAACTTTTCCCAGGACACATACCTAGCAAATGTGAGCCCAGCTCTGGAGCCTTGCTCCTTTTTTATTTTTAAAGAAATATTGGGACCAGCAGTGGGTGTAATGGCTCTGTCACTGGACTCCCATGTAGTCGACCATGGGTCAAGTCGTGGACTCGGTGGCTTAAACTCATGCCGGGCACACGTGCATGCGTGCCCAAGATCCTGAGAGGAGAATGGAGCAGAAGGGATTGTGGTGTGACCATCTTCCCTGGGGGCGGGGGGGGGGGGGTGATTTCTCACTTTCTGTCTCTCTGTCTGTCTTTCTGGTGAGCGCATGTACCCCTTATCAAAAGCCTCTCAAAAAGTATTTATTTAATTTTATTTATTATTTTCCAATTTGCTATAGGGCTCATGTGCTCACTACAGAAAGAGAGATAGAGAGAAAGGGGGAAAATGAGAAAGCAATCCCCAAGTCCCGGACTCAAACCACAGCCAGCCATATAGGAGTCCAGTATCTTAATCAGCTTACCACCTGCTGGTCCTGGAGCCTTACTCTTAACTACTGTGATGAGCATAAAGGAGTAAGCATGTACCTCTTACTACTACTACTACTAAAGAGGATGGCTTCTAAAATTTATTGAGTCCTTCTTATGTGTTAAGAACTGCTCTAAAGAGTATGTGTATGTGTGGGTACATATATGTATATACATATATAATTTCATTAATTCATACAACAATTTTATGAGGTTGATTTATTTATGATTCCCACTTTACGGAGGAAAAAACTAAGACTTAGAAAGGTTAGATAATCTGGGACCAGCAGTTGGCGTAATGGCTATGTCGCTGGACTCCCACGTAGTCGACCGCAGTTCACGTCCCAGACCCGGTGGCTTAAAACTCACGCCAGGCACGTGTGCATGTGTGCCCAAGATCCCGAGAGAATAGAGGAGAAGGGATTGTGACATGGCCATGCCCTCTGGGGGGTGATTTCTCGCTTTCTGTCTCTATGTCTCTGTCTGGCGAGCGCATGCACCCTATAGCAAAAATCTCTCAAAAAAAAAAAAAAAATCTTCACACTTAGCCATTACACAACCAAGGCAAATTGTACTTGGAAGGCAGCGTTGGAGATCAGTCCATGCAGTGGCAACAAGTACAGTACTATGTGAGCGTTTAAACCCAACTATATTTTCTACTCCTTTTAAAGCAATGTGAACTCTCTGAAACTTCTATTTGAATGTAGACCTTCCCCTGCAATTGAAAGAGACTGGCTTTTGGCTGTTAAATAGAGATCTATTTGATACAGAATTCATTGTTGTAAAGAGGCTGTTGCTGTAGAGTTCTGAGATCTGGACTGAGGGGCAGTTCCCAGGAGTTCCTTCACAGAGCAACATGGATAGCACTTGAAGCAGGTAAATGTCAGGGAAAAAATGAATGTTCCTCTTAGAACATGTGTGGTCATGTCAAAATAAGACATGACAGAGATATCATCAAGATGGCTGACTAGAGGGACCTGGGGCTCCTGCCTGTACAAAGACGAAACAAAGCAGCAATAGATAGATGCACTTTAAGGAGAAGTTCTGAAGAGGAGCACTGGAATCCAGCAGGGAAATTATAGAAGCTTTCTGAAGCACAAAGAGTTGGCATGACAGTGCAAAGGGGAAAGCAAAGCATGCTGCCAGATCAGCCTGGAGCTGAGGAGAGACGCCCCTTGCTGGGAAAGGGTACTTGAGATCCTCAGCAGTGCCCATTGCCACTGCAGATGATAATGTCCTAGCTGCATCAGGCCCTGAGGAATGTAAGGAATGTAAGGAATCTCTTGAAGTCCCCGGGGCTACATGATTACAGAAGGATCATATACAGGGTTACCCCAACCCTTGGCCCTAATGCTATGGCATGTGCTTTTAGGAGAGCAGAGCCAATGTTGTACTAAAGCTTGTCCTCAGAGCCAAGAGTCTCCATATCTCCATATCCTCCAGGTCCCATGGATATCATGTTATGCCTGCACAAGCAGCTACAGTGCTGCCACTTCAGTGGATCGAGCACTATGACTATGATCCTGGCTCCAAGGTGCACACAGTGCCATGCACCCTAAGACCCAGACTGTCCAGTGTGGTGCGGAGGCCACCACCAGACCTTGGGGAGACTATGCACCTTCTCCTTGACCCCTCACCCCTGCAGAGTCACAGAGATTCATGTACTCTTCAGGAAATGACAGGACAGTAATTACTATCATTAGAAAACAAGTATAAAACTCACTGATAGAGTAGATACAAAATAAGAAATAGAAAGGAATCAAACTTTATCATTATAAGAAGACCACTGAACTGCAAAGAGAAACAATGAGAGAAAGAAATAAACAAAGGGAAAATGGTATGAAATCTTTTATTTATATAAAAAAAATGAGTCATTCACTGTGGACAAAATGCACTGTCATGAATGAAGGAATGTCTTCAGTGAGTATGTGTTACGTATTCAACACTAAGTTTCTATTACTGAGAAAATGCCAATCCTGAAATCAAAGCAGAGAGAATTTTAGATAGATTTCACATTAGAGACCAGTCTGGGAAAAAATAAATATTGACCAATAAAAACTGTAAAACATTTTAACACAGTTTAGCAAATCATCAGAATTTTGAAAAAAGAACTATCATTGAAAAAAGAATGTGGTTTATAAAAGATAGTGAGGTTATCTTGGTATATTAAATGCTGGTTTCTAAGAAATTAGATTCAATTTCAAATAGGTAAGATTAGATCTGACTTGCATTTATAAATTAGGTCAGTTCTTGCAAATATCTAACCAATAAAATGTGTTGCTTAAAATGCTAAAAGTAAAGGAAGAAAGGGAAATATAAAATACCCAGAAAATAATTAACAAATTAACAAAATTACAGGAGTAGGTTCTTATCTATTAAAAATAACCCTGAATGGAAATGAGTTAAACTCCTCAATTAGAAGATATTAATGGGCTGAATGGATATAAAAAGAAGAACCAATGCCATCTATAAGACACTCACACCACCTGTAAAGACACACATAGACTGGAAGTAAAGGTACAGCAACAGATATTTCATTGACATGGACACCAAATAAAAACAGCAATAACTATATACAAGGGGACTTAAAAAAATTCATGAGAAAATAATGGAATTAAAGTACAAGTTTATTTTGGTGCCAAAAGTTTTTGAAATCCATGGGCAGTAATTTTGTAATACACATTTTGCATGAACTTTGAAGACTTCTCATCATTATATCAAATAAAATAGACTTCAAGTCAAACACTGTAAAAAAGAGACAAAGAAAGTCATTATATAATAAAGAAATCAGTTCTGAAGAAAATTATTTATGCACCTAACATTGAAGCATCCAAATATATAAAGCAAATATTATTTCATATAGAGGGAGAAACAGATTCCAGCACAATAGTTGGGGACATTAATATTCTACTTTCAGTATAGGATAGATTATGTAGACAGAAAATCAGCAAAGAAACATAGGACTTAAGCAGCACTATAGACCAAGTGGATCTACCAGACATTTGCAGAACATTCCATTCAACATCTGAACAATATTCATCCTTCTCACCACATAGAATGTTGTCTAGACTAGCCCATGTGTTAGGAAACAAAACAAGTCTCAACAAATTAATTTTTTTTTAATTTTTGGGGAGAGATTTTTGCTATAGGGTGCATGTGCTCACCAGACAGAGAAAGTAAGACATCAGCCCCCAGGGTGATGGCCATAGTGCAATCCCTTTTCCTCCATTTATCTCCTGGGATTTGGAGCATGCATGCACATGTGCTGAGTGCAAGTTTCAAGCTTCTGAATCTGGTACTTGAACCACAGTCAGACATGTGGAAGTCCAGCACCTTAACCACTACATCACTTGCTGATCTCTCAACAAATTTAAAAAATAATTGAAATGATGTCTGGTATCTTTTCTGACCACAGTGTATATTCAGACTAGAAATCAACAAGAGGAATGTCAGAAACTATACAAATATGTGGACATGTTTCTGAACAACTACTGGGTCAATGAAAAAATTAAGAAGGAAATTAATAAAAAAAAAAGTTTTGAAACAAATGAAAATGGAAACACAACACACCAAAACCTCTGGGATACATCAAAAGCAGTACTAAGAGGGAAGTTTATAGCAATAAATGCTTACATAAAAAATAGATTTTAAATAAACATCTAATGACACCTCTCAAGAAAATAGAAAAGCAAGAAAAAAAAGCCAGATTGAGTCTAGGGAAAGAAATAATAAAGATCAGAGAAGAAATAAACAAAATTGAAACTAAAAATAAGAGATCAACAAAAGAAAATGAAGGCATTACAACTAAAATCACAGAAATATGAAGGAGACTATTATGAACAACCAAAGGCCAATGAACATGAAAACTTAGAAGATACGGATAAATCCCTCATAAAGCTTACCAAGTCTGAACCAGGGAGAAAGAGAAGACCAGAACAGAATAATGAGCAACAAGATTGAATTGATAAGAAAAAGTCTTCTAACAAAAAAAGGTCCATGACTAGATAGCTTCCTTGCTATATTCTTATGAAATTTCTGAGGAACCAACATCAATTCTCCTCAAACTTTTTTTTTTTAATAGAAAGGGATGAAGTTATCTCAAACCTATTCTACTAGGCCTGCATTGTCCTCATCCCATAATCAGGCAAAGACACACCAAAATAAAACTACATGCTAATATTTCCAGTAAACTTTGATGCAAAAATCCTCAACAAAATCCTAGCACACTGAATTAGAACATCAAAAAGATTATATACCATGATCAAGTAGGATGTATTCTAGGAATGCAAGGATGGTTCTGCATGAACAAATCAATAGATGTGATGCATTACATCAACAGTTAAAGGACAAAAGCTAAATGATCATTTTAATAGATGTAAAAAAAATTCAATAAAATTCCACTTTCTTTTATGATAAAAATTTTCAAAAATTAGTAATAGAAGGAACATACCATCAACACAATAAAAACCAAATGCACAGTTAACATTATACTGAACAGGAGAAACTTGAAGCCTTTTCCTTCAAGAAATATGGAAGGAAAAAAGGATGCTTACTCTCCTCACTCTTATTCAACATGGTAATAACAGCTCTACCTGGAGCAATTAGATAAGAGAAATAAATAAAGGGCATTAAAATTGGAAAAGAGATGGGACCAGCAGGTGGTGTAATGGTTACGTGGCTAGACTCCCACATGTCCTGGCGCAGTTCAAGTCCCAGATCCAGTAGCTTGAAACACGCCTGGTGCATATGCTTGGGCATTTTGCATGCCCCAAATCCTGAGAGAATAGAGAAGGGATTGTGGCATGGCTTTCCCCCCAAAGGAGTGATTTCTTGCTTTTCATCTCCCAGTGTCTCTGGCAACTGCACGTACCCTATTACAAAAATCTCTCTCAGAAAAAGAAAAAAATTGATGAAAGAAATCAAAGAGAGTACTCACTAAAAATTGAAAAGCTATTATCATATGTACATGAACAAAAAAACATATAACCCAAAGCAATCTATAGATTCAATGCAGTCCCTATCAAAAATATGACATGCTTCACAAAATAGGAAAAAAAATTCTAAAATATGTATTGAAGGGTCAGCCAGTGGTGTGGTGGTTAAGGCAGCTAGTTTCCACATGCTAACTGCCTGGTTTGAGTACCAGACCCAGCTGCCTTGAAAAACACACCAGGTAACATGTACATGCAAGCTCCAAATCCCAAAAGGAAAATGGAGAAGGGACTACATCGCATGGGAGATGTGCTCTCTCTCTCTCTCTCTCTCTCTCTCACTTTCTGTCTCTGGTGAGCACACTCATCGTCTAGCAAATTAAAAATTTTAAAAATTGTACTGAGGACTGAAACTGACAAGAGGCCTGGGAAGAGTTAGGCTAGTTAACAAGCGGTTAGCCTGACTAAAGCAGACCACTTTGGTCCAGTGACTGTGAGATCCTCCCTGCATCCTGACTGGCACAGAATTACACAAACATATAGCAAAGCCTTCTTATCACTGTTAAAGTTAAACTCGGACATTCTTTTCTGCTGACGCTGCGTCTTTTTGAGACAAAACCAATTGCTAACCTAAGAAAAAAAAAACAATTGCTAACCTCAGAATTACTATATCCACCTATAACCTATAAGCTTTCACTTCTTTTTTTTTTTTTTTTTTTTTTTTTGAGAGGTTTTTCGCTATAGGGCGCGTGTGCTCGCCAGACAGACAGAGAGAGACATAGAGACAGAAAGCGAGAAATCACCCCCCAGGGGGGATGGTCACGCCGCAATCCCTTCTCCTCCATTCTTCTCTCGGGATCTTGGGCACGCACGCACACGCGCCCGGCGTGAGTTGTAAGCCACCGGGTCCGAGACGCGAACCGCGGTCGACTACGTGGGAGTCCAGTGACATAGCCATTACGCTAACTGCTGGTTCCCCAAGCTTTCACTTCTAGATGCTTCACATTTTGGGGCCAGGTCAATTTGAAAACTCTGTGTGTTGATTTACAGTTCTGCTTGGATCTCCTGCTTTCAGACTAAATAAAAGAGCTATGGGATCTAAGCCACCCAGAACACTTTTTCAGGGCTACCAAAGAACATAATTCCAGGCAACAGTCATTTAAATTTAGCTATGAATAAAGTATTTAAAATATTTTTACAGAATTTCTATTGATAGTTTGGAACCACAAAAGACCCTAATGGCCAAAGCAATCCTGAGTTAAAAAAAAAAAAAAAAAAAGAAAAAAAGGAAAAAGAAAAGAAAGGAAGGAAGAAAGCTAGAGGCACCATACTACTTGTCTTCAAAATATACTACAAAGCTATAGCAACCAACACAGCCTGCTACTGGCATTTAAACAGGCACACATAAGGTATCTCATATAAGTGGACTCATACAGTATTTGTTCTTTTGTGACTGGCTTATGTCACTTAGCATAATGTCTTTCAATTTCATCCATATTGAAGTACCTGTCAGAATCCCCTGTTAAAATCTTTAATTTTGCAGGGGACAGCAGGTGGCGTGGAGGTTGAGGCAGTTGAACCCCACTAGACCAATTGCATGGTTCAAGTTCTAGACCCAGTGGCTTGACAACATGCCGTGTGTGTGTGTGTGTGTGTGTGTGTGCCCAGAATCCCAAGAGGAAAACAATAAAAGGGATGTTAGCAATCCCCCCCCCCCTCGAGGGTATTTTCTCACTTTATCTCTCTGTCTATCTCTCTCCATGTCTTTCCAGAGAGCACACACACCCTATAGCAAAAAAGCAAAAACAGACCCACAGACCAAAGGAACCCAATAGAGAAGCCAGAAATAAACCCATGTATATACATCCCACTGATTTTTAACAAAATTACCAAGACTACTCATTGAGGAAGGGATAGTCTCCACTAGAAGTGGTGCTGGGAAAAATTAGATATCAACATGTGGAAGAATGGAACTAGTCTTCTATCTTTCACCATATACAAAAATCAACTCAAAAGTGAATTAAAGACCTAAACACAAGTCTCAAATCTATGGAACTACTAGCAGAAAACATAGGAGAAATTCTTCAGGACATTGATACCGGCAAAGAGTTTTGGGTACTCCTTCAAAAACACAGTCAACAAAAGCAAAATGTGATATATACACACAATAAAATTGTATGCAGTCCTAAAAAGGAAAGGGATTCTGACAGGTGCTTCAATATGGATGAAATTGAAAGACATTATGCTAAAGTGACATAAGCCAGTAACAAAAGAATAAATACTGTATGATTCCACTTATTTGAGATAACTTACGTTGCCAAAACTCACAGAAAGAGAACATAGAAAATCAGTTACCAAGGGCTGGAGTTAGGGAAGAGGAGGAATTAACATGTAATGGGCAAAGTGTTACAATTTTGTAAGATAAATAAATTCAAAAGATTGTACCACAATTTGAATATACATAAAACACTGAGCTACCGATTTCTACTGCATGTTGAAATCCATATTAAATCAAAATACTCTATTGAGGTTTTGTTGGCAATATTTTTCCACACAAAAATAATACTTATTGTAAAAACCTAATAATGTAGAAGTATGTAAAGTAAAATATGAAGTCCTTTTTCTAAGATCTTATAACCCACAATTTATAATCGGATTTGTATCCCTTAAATTGTTTTCTGTGTAACTTAGGAAAGTAACACTGACTGCATTAACAAAAATGGAATATCTGGGCTTAAAAAAATTTGAAATGCATCAAGTGGTAAAATAGTAAGATACTATAATGAGCAGATCAAATGACACTGCCTAGTCAGTATAAACAGTGGGATATAAAAAGGCTTTGCTTTACTATTGCATAGTGTATAATGTCCAAATAACTAACTTTTGTTAAACTTCTCTGTGCTTTAGTTGCCTCCTGAAAGTGGAGATTAATAATACCTACTTTTCAGGGTCAATGTAAGGTTAAATAAAATGTCTTTAGGTACTTCATATAGTTCCTGACACAGAACAGCCGTTCAGTAGATGATATCATGAGAAATATGTATGATTAACCTTACTAAGATCCATCACAATAATTAGAAATATAATCACACTATATATGATCATGCATACCATAAGAACAAGAGGTCCTTTCAATTGAGGGAGAGAAATTCAGGAAGAAAATACTTTGGAGGGAGTGGAGGGAATTATAAGCAGTGTAAAGAATTTAGAGAATAAAAGAATGTGATCCAGAAGAAAAGAAATGATCACATGTTAAAGGCAAGTTTAAGGTATGGGTAAATACACACCTTCTGGGGAATTATTAGGTTACCCTATTTAATGAAATATCCAGGTACTAGCTGGAAATTGTCAACCAGGAAGGGAGAGCTAAATCATATTTTGTCATTTTCTGTTAAAGAATAATTATGAAGTGTTCCATCTCATCTTCCTGGAGCATTCTCTTGGGGGAAGCAAAGTAATCCCTCTGTTATTAGACCCATACCTTGACACCTCCTAGACCATCTTAGATAATAATATTGAGAAAAGGAGAGGTCAATTGTAATGAAGTTATAGACACTTATTTTTTAAGAGTTTTGTTTGTTGTTTTTTGTTTTTGCCTTAAGACATGTACACTCACTAGAGAGAGAGAGAGAGAGAGAGAGAGAGAGAGAAACAGAGATAGTGAGAGGGAAAGGGAAAAATTACCCCCAGGGTGAATTGCCATGCCATAATCCCTTCTCCTTTCTCCTCCCCAGATCTTGGGCACGCACGCACACACGCCTGGCATGATTTTCAAGCCATCAGGTCTAGGACTTTAATCACGGTAGGTAATGTGGGAGTCCAACAATGTAACCACTATATCATTTGCTGATCCCTCCACCCCTTTTTTGTGGTTACTGGGCACAAACACTAGCCAGAGACAGACAGAGAGAAAGAGAGAAGGAAAGTGTAAAATTAGATGAGGCTAAGCTTAATTCCATGTGTCTACAAATCTAGACTCCAGATTTGTGAGTTCTGACTCATACTACTGATAGAGTCAGTCATATTTGTGGCAACCAGACATAGACTACTGTTTGAACAGGCTCATGTGCATCAGTAATAAAGTAAAACATTGGGATTGACACTTCTCAGTCCCATATCCAACTGGTTTGAACATTTGAAGCCCTCACAGAAATGCACAAAAGAAAAAATAAAATGAAGAGTTCAGGTGAAAAGCAAGAAGTTCCTCATCCTGTGGCAAAATCATGTAATGTCTGTTGTCTCTCAAGTCTAGATTTTTAGATAAGCAATGCAGCTACATGGGACTTTCCTGGTTTCATGGACTTTAGAGGTAATTGTCTTGAGTAAACAGGAAAAATGCCTAAACTAGAGAAAAGCACATCTTCCTCAAGAAAGCCGGAACATTCAGCCCTTCTAAACTAGCTGACAGACACACTCATGAGATTATGATTTTGGCAGCACAGAGGAAGAGATGTTGCCAACTTCACAGTCAAGCCATTGAATTGATGTTGCTTTATCTTAATTAAACTTATCATTATAACCATTCACTAAGTGTGGCTGTCCTGTCTTTCCAATATTCTCAAGAGAGCTAGAAGGAGGAATATGCCAGCCAAGCAATATTCCTTGAAATTGATTGCCTACAGAAATGGTGGTGCTCTAGCATGAATGCTTTTCTTGAATTCACTCTTTGGATTTTAGGGTTAGTTTTTACATTGGTTGGAGCTCTTTTAAAGAAACAAATTTTGAATGAAATCCCTGAACAAAATGCACTGCTTTAATTTTTTAATGTAAATGTTAATAATCAACTCATTTGATTCATGAGTTTTATCAGGTGATCGTTATTTATCAGAGCCTTGTGAAACCTGTTTCTGCCAACCAAAAGTATATTATTAGTATTTCTCTTGTTTTATGCTGAAAATATGTAAGTTTTCAGCAGATCAATCCCATATCTCCCTGAGTTACAATATTGCTGAATGATTATTGACTGTATATCATAGAATCTGAAAATTACCCTTCCATCCTGAAATGATCTGCATTTAAAAATTCTCCAGAAGACCATATTTTTCAAGTGTTTATGTAAATTGTTAAACTTCCTTATTAAGAATGGTTGTCATTTTACTGAGAACATAACCATATACAGCCTCTTAATGAGCAATTCATTTACATAGGTAGATGTATTACCCACTTCATCATCCAAAAGGAACTTCACATTTCTAGAGCAAGTTTTATTTCCCCAAAACTAAAGCTGTTTTATACATGTCATGTCATAAATTGAGGATGCTTACAAGGTAGTTAGCAATAACTATCATCAGCAAACTACACTCAGGGAAATCAAAGCTATGAATAATAGGACAATGGTGGTTAAACTATAGATAAATAATCTTATATTTAAGTACATGCTTTTACCTAAAGATTAATATCATAGTTCAAGACTTCATTTTTTTTTCCCCCCTTGGAGAGGTTTTTGCTATAGGGCGCGTGCACTTGCCAGACAGACAGAGAGAGACAGAGGGACAGAAAGCGAGAAATCACCCCCCCCAGGGGGGATGGCCATGCCGCAATCCCTTCTCCTCCATTCTCCTCTCGGGATCTAGGGCACGCACGCACACGCGCCTGGTGTGAGTTTTAAGCCACCAGGTCTGGGACACAAACCACGGTCGACTAACGTGGGAGTCCAGTGACATAGCCATTACGCTAACTGCTGGTCCCAGTTCGAGACTTCATTTGCCCTTTTGTGTCTTTGCTTATTTTTTGTTTGTTTGATTTTTCCTAGTTTACTTCTTTAATTAGTACTCAGAGATTTGTGCAGCAAGAGAATATGAAGGAGAATCCTGAGTTTTCTGTGCATCTTAGATAATGACTCACCATTTGACTTTGAGCTAAGGTTCACAACAACACAGTCCTCTACATGGTCAAGATTACTGCTCCATAAGAAAAATAGTATTTATTTTCTTCTCAAGAGAGCTACAAATTTTAATTAATGCTTTTAAAAAGCTTTTGACCTCCTTGAATGTGTATTAGCCTTTGTGTAATGATCTCTATTTTTGGTTTGGTCATATTTTTAAAATCACCTTTAAAATGACTTCTATGGCAGATATTGTAATAAAATGTTAGTTAAATTAAAATTAAAAGAAGACTGCTTATTTTAATGTTAGACTACATGACATTGTATATAAGAAAAAGATGCCCTGTGCCCTTTTACAAAGACATAACAGAAATCTAAGAATTTCATTTATTTAAAAAGAGGCTATGACTATCTCCTTGGCATTTCTGCAGAGCACTGCTCTCTGCGACCTGAATTTTATCATTACCAAACCAATAACAGAAACAGCTGTATCCCAAGGCATGTTCCAAGGAAGTAAGCTACCACTGATTAGATACAAATCGGTTATGAATTTTACTCAATAACTCGAATGTTGCTGTTTTCTCATAGGAATTTAAGACTTGGAACAATTTTCTTATCCCACAAATCCATGATATGGGCATCATTTTTGGAGGTCATGTCTCAAAATTTAAACTCATCATTTTAAAAGATCGGTTTCTCTAATATTTGCCACCCTCATCTCTTTTTATCACAAAGGCAATCTCGGCCACAAATAACTTTCTCTTTTATGTCTAGACCTCACACAATTACCTACTTCAAGTTTTGTTTTCTTAAATAGCTTTTGTTTTCTCTCTCCCTAAATATTATGGAACGCAGCTACAAACTAACATCACAAACAAACCATACTCACAGCCATAATTCTAAATATAGGTATTTATATAAATATTAACATTTACTTAAAAGACAATTCTCAGCTACCTATTTTAACTAGATCACATATACAATTTACTAGCTCTAATCTGCAAGTTATGTATGAGTATGGTTTTCATTATACTTTTTTCAAGTTATGTTTAATTATGAAATATTTAAAATATACAGAGAATAGTATGGGAGAAATATACATATTCACTTCCTAAGTAAGAAAATATTCCCTTTCAATCATAATGTCTCAGTCTGCTTTTATCACTCCTTTCTGAGAAGTATTTACCATTGAGAGATTCCTAGATAGACCTTCCACCCATGTTTTCATATACGTGTTTCCAAAAACAATTTTGAGGACAAGTTGGCAAACTATAACCTGTGTATCAAATCCAGCCATGGCTTGTATCATATGACACATGAGTTAAAATAGCTTTTGTATTTTTTTTATAGGGCATGTGTGTCTGCAGGTGAGAGAGAGAGAGAGACAGTGAGACAGAAAATGAGAAATCATCCCCCAGGGTCAAAGGCCACACAATTCCTTTTCTTCCTCTCTCCTCCTGAGATGTTTGGGCATGTACACACACACACACACCTATCATGATCTTCAAACTGTCAGCTCTGGGACTTAAACCGTGGTTAGCCATATGGGAGTTCAGTACCTTAACCAACATGGCACCTGTTAGCCCCTAGTTTTTGCATTTTTAAAAGGTTGAAAGAAAGAGGAAGAAGATGTGCAATGGAGACTACATGTAGTCCACAAAGCCTAATTTTTTTTTTTTAGAGAGAGATTTTTGTTGTAGGGCATGTGCACTTGCTGGAGAGACAGAGAAAGAAAGAGAGGCAAAAAGTGAGAAGTAACCCCCCCTTCCCCTGAAGGGATGGTCATGCTGCAATCCCTTCTCTTCTATTCTCCTCTAGGGATTTTGGGCATGCACACACATGTGCCTGGAGTGAATTTTAAGCTGCCGGGTCTAGGACTCGAACCACGGTCGACTACGTGGGAGTCCACTGATGTAACCATTATGCCATCTGCTGGTCCCAAGCCTAAAATACTTATTACCTGGCCATTTATAATAAAATTTACTAATCCTTGATATAGCATATTGTTTCTCTTATTTTTGAAACTTACACAAATGGTGTCACATTTTAAAAGATCTATAATTTTCATTTTCTCACTTAACAGTGTTTTTAGAAATTATTAATGTTGGTACCTAAAGGTCTAATTCATTATTTTAAATGGTTGCATAGTTAAAATACCACTGAAAAAATCCCATAATTTGTTGTGCAATACCTCTACTGATAAACATTTAGGTTGTGTCCAATTTTAGGTCACTAAAAATAGAGCCACAATAGATACGCTCAGCCACATCTGTCTGTACACAAGTACCGGAATTAATGTGTATGTACTTAGAAGTAGTTGTAGGCTATCAGGTAGGCGTATCTTCAGTCTTGCTCAGGATTGCCAAATGATTATTCAACTTAGCTTTGCTGATTGCACTCTCACTAGCAACCAATGAGAGTTCTCATTTCTTCTCATCCTTGACAACACTTGGCCTTTTCACACCAATTTAATTTTTGTCATTGGTATTCCCTTATTATTTGATTTGCATTTTCCTGATTACCAGTGTGTCTGTTATCAATTTATCAACTCTCAGTCCAGATCCACCTTTCTCTGTGGTATTCTGTGATATTTAAGCAGAACCCTATGAACACTTGGCATTTTACGTTAGGCTCTGTCAACAGAGGGAATGCAGAGTGGTAGTGTGAAGGGGCTTCTCTAACTCAGTCCATCATGTTTTCTTATTTGACTCAGTAGCCAGCAACCGATGCTCAGGAAGTCAGTGGTGTACTAGCTTAGCAGCCTGCATGGGCCTACCCTAACCTACCCATGCCCTCTGGCAAGTTTTGAAATGTTCTAGAGTAAATAAGTACCTTGGCCCCCATATGGTCTTAGCCTGCTGAATGAAAGTGTCCGTCCTGTGCTACCATGGCTGAGGTTCAACTGGTTTTTATAATATATGGAAATACTATTAATTTTTTGTGTAATGATGTTTGTATTCAGCACAGTTTTTGATCTAATTTCTAAATTCTAATAGTTTGCCTGTAGATTCTTTTGGATATGTCTATGTAGTTTTAATCCCATCATCTGTGGCATTTTGCTTTTCATTATATTTCACATAGAATAGTAGGACATTCCATATTTACTCATATAAAATAGTTATAAAATTTTAATTTCAGTGTTGGTTTTAATTTGGATGCTTTAGAAGCAAGAAGATTAACAGGAATTAAGAAAATGTTTGGGTGCAGGGAAAAGGTACTCTTTCAAAATTCCTATACCATGTATAAATTGGTGAGCAATTTGGCAATAGTTCTAAAGTAGCTCTAAAATAGTAGATCTAAAATAGTCTCTAAATCATAACTTCCATTTGATCCAAGAATTACCCTCTCTATATTTTATCTTATTCTAGTGGTTTTGCTATTATTTTTTAATTTGTTAGAGAGTGTGTGCCTTCACTGGAAAGAGACAGAGAGAGAAGGTGACAAAGCACTCCCTGAGGAGGATGGTCACTCCTAATCTCTTCTCCTCAATATCTCCTTTTGGGATTTTTTGGGACACACGTACATATGCCTGGTGTGTTTTTCAAGCTGCTGGGTCCAGAACTGAAACTGTTCAGTCAGCCAGGATCCAGTTGCACCACAGGCTGGCCCAATCTGTCTAATTAAAGAAAGAGTCAGATCTATGGTAAAAATTGAAGTGAAAGGAGGTTAATTGTGCCATAATTTCTCATTTCAAAAATAGCACTTGCAAAAACATGTGTTAAGCAAATTGTGATACATGCATGTCAAAATATAATCTTGCTATTTAAAATTATATATAAAATGCTATTTTATGAACTGGAAATAATTTTCCTAATATATTACTAAAGTATATAAATAATATGTATGATGTAATCCCAATTTTAATCAAATTATGTATAAATATGTTATAATAATAGAAATAGTTTTTATCTATCGCATGCCAGATGTGCTTGTACATGTATTTATTTAATTTTCACAACAATTTTATAATTATGCTATTATTTTAATCATTTAACAGATCAAGAAACCAAGGTATAGGGAGATTCAGTAACGTGTTTAGGACTAGGCAGTAAGTGACCAAGCTGGACACACAGACACACATGTTCCTATCTATGTTAGAAAATAACATGATAGTCATCTCTGAGAATGGAGACTCTGGGTTTCTGTTTTCGCATTTGTGTTGATTTGTATTCTCCAGATTTCCTGCAATGAGCAGTTATTAATAAACCCAATAAGTAACATAACTACAGATATTAATATTTATTTACACTGGAGGAAAAAACACTACTTAATCATAGATTAAGTATATTAAAAAAGAAAGGTATATAAACCTCTTCAAGTATATATTTTTGTACCAAATTGATGCATATTTTCCTGTGCATATTAGTTCAGTAAACAAAACCAACAAACTGTAAATCACTGGAAGCATTTTTATTTTCACTCCCTACATTTGATGTTGGGGGAAATTTCCCACCCCTCACACCCTGAAAATAACTGATATCAGACTACAGTTCTCCCTCTGTACACTCATTACCCTCAGCCAGAAAGCCATGGGTTGTGTAAGAAAAAATATTGCCCCATTAAACAAAGTGTCATCATTGAAGAACGATCATTCATTTTTATTTTTCCTGTGAGGTTATCTTAATAACTCACTCATAACAGTTATCTCCTAGGAAACATCTAGTTCATAGAAGAAGACTGTTAAACAATATGAGTCTGGTACAAATAGCACAGGATGAATGTGTCTGAGCATGAAGGGCCCATATTTATTAAAAATCTATACAAGACAAAGATGATTGCAGCTGCCTACCATTGGTGGAAAACTAAATTATTCCTGCTTTCCTAGGACTTTTCCCTCCACATATGCAGCATGTCACATTAGAAGCTATCTTTTATCACACCAATGAAAGCTAAGTAAAACCTAATTGGCCAACTCAAATTTCAATTTATGAGAAATAATGAGAAATTTGCACTTCAGACAATCATCATTTTAATATCACTGGACCATAATTCTCTAAAGGAGATGAGAGAATTCATTTTATTTCTCTTTCTTCCAACATGAGATTGGAGAATTTCCAAAGACAATTACAATGAAATCTGTGTAATATTCACATTCTTGTTACTATAGAGACTCCACACACATATACATGCAAATGCACCCATGGGATGAATCACTAGATCCGAGACTGGGCCCAAGCAACTGGGCCTAAGCCAGCTACATTCTTGCTCTTATATTTACTGTTTTATGCTCAACTGCCATTTCCCTATAATATAGACTTACTGACATCATTAAGCTCAAACACAAATTTGTGTCATTCAGTGCAGAACACAGAGAAACACTGTTGAGAACATTTACCAAAACTTGGCACTTGACAAACCCTGAGCATGGAGCTCAGTGGCCTAAATCTTGAAATAGTTCATACAGTAAACTGATGCTTATAAACACACAACATCTTGGTTTTCCAAGCTAATGCTAGTTTTTCACCCTTTTCAAGAAAGGGATGGGACTAGCTTTATGGTCTGGTGGTTATAGGAGCCGAATTCTACATGGCCAACTGCACTGTTGGAAATTGCAACCCTTGTAGTTTGAGACCAGGGTGGACACATGTGTGTGCATGTTTCAAATACCAACAGAATAGAGAAATAAAAGAAAAGAGATTGTGGTGTAACCATACCCCTTTGGGAGATGCCTTCTCCCTCTCTCTCTCTGTCTCTCTTTCTTGTAAGTATACACACTCTGTGGCACATTAAAAAAGATGGGAGATAGGACCAGCAGTTAGCGTAATAGCTGTCGCTGGACTCTTATGTAGTTGACCACGGTTCGAGTCCTGGACCCGGTGGCTTAAACTCACGCCAGGCACGCGTGTGTGCATGTCCAAGATCCTGAGAGGAGAAGGGGGGAGAAGGGATTGTGGTGTGGCTATCTCCCCTGGGAGGGGGGGCATTTTTGTCTCTGTTTCTCTCTATCTTTCTGGCAAGCACATGCGCCCTATAGCAAAATCCTCTCCAAAACAAACAAAAAATATGGGAGAATGTCTCACAGGAAAAATAAATATCTACATTGCTTATCAACCATCTGATACGGAATGGCTATTATAATGTCCAAAATAGGGTTGCATTTCATTTTCTTACATATCTTGCTTTAGTTATCACAGTGTGCTATTATTTGTTGCTGTGTAATAAATTAATCTCCAGGTTTAGTGGCTTCAAACAATCCGACAGTTACCAGCTCTCTCACAGTTTCTCTGGGTAAAGAAACAGGAAGCAGTTTAGCTGCACTCCTTGCTTCAGGGTCGCTCAGGTAGCAGTCCAAAGGCTGCTGGACTCTAGTCATCTCAAGGAAACCTAGGGAAGAATCCACTTCTAGCTCATTTACATGGTGATGGCAGAATTCAGTCCTGGTGATTTCTTGAACTGAGGGTCTCAATCTTTTGCTGATTCTTGGCCAGAGGCAGCCTGAGCTTTCTTGGCATTTGGGCCTCTCCCACATGGTAGCTTGCTTCATCAAAGCAAGGAAACTGAAAAGGCAAGAAAGCATCCTGTAAAGATGGAAGTCAGCCTTCAGTAACTGAATCATGAGTGTGACATCTCCTCCCTTTTGATGTATTCTATTCTTAGAAAGAAGTTACTAGATGCAACCCACGCTCAAGAGATGACACAAAAGCGTGGACACCATCTTAAAAGTCTGCCATTCACGTATGGTAATGAACCGTGAATTAGAATCATGCTGAGATCAAGAAGTATTACAAACCAAATCCTCATTTGGTTAATTTCCACTTCTAAAGTAGTTTTTCTCAGAAGTATGCAGTGGTTCCAAGGTATTGCAGAAAGAAACAGAAAAGTTAACTTGGAATTTCAAGTTCCCAGATAAGAACAGAATAAAGCATAGCATTCCTTAAATTTCTTTAAGTGACACTTAGGACAGAGATCTAAACTGCCTAACATGCATGGCTGCTCCCTTCTGTCGCAGCAAAGTATAGTCATCAACGGGCTCAGCTAGTGCAGCAGCACTGAGCTTGATCCCATCAAGGGATCCCAAACAATCATGATGCTTGTAGCCGCATCAGAATTGCTTCCCAAATTCTCCTTGCTTATGTTCCCAGAGTATAAGAGACCACTCTGTGATGGGGGTGAGACCACAGTAAGGGTGTGGGCTAGAGTTCTTTGTGGCCAATCCTAAAGGGTTTATTTTTTTCCTCTAGGTGAGAGAAACAGGATCCTGGTCTCAAGTTCATTTTCCAGTCTATTGCTTATAGTTTAATATGATCATCTTCCCTTCACAAATAGGGATCCCAATATTTCCAATCAACGATCTGAGGTATACTAGTTGGTTTATTTTGGTTTTGAAACTCAAAATCACAATACGAAGATTTTTTTTTTTTTGACTGCCATGTCTGCTTCGATTTCAAAGAATTCATTCAGGGCTTTCAATGTCCCTGTTTGTTCCATGATCTATGCATACTTACTTGAAATAACATCTATTCGATGTGCAAGAAAAGGAGAAAAAAGCATGAAGTCAGGGAATGATATTAATCTGGCACATAAGTTTTAGTTTGAGATGTGAAGATTGTTTTAAAACTCAGTAAGTGGGGAACTAGCAAATGGTGTAATGTTTACTGGACTCCCACATGGCATACTGCAGTTTGAGTCCCAGACCTGATGGCTTAAAACTCATCATGTTGGATGCATGTGCCTGCATGCCCAAAATCCCAAGAAGAGAATGGAGGAGAAGGGATTGCAGCATGGCCATCTCCAAGCACACACGCTGTATAGCAAAAATCTCTCTTAAAAACAAAACAAAACAAAGTTCCAGCAAGTGACGTGCTAGTTGAGGTTGCTGGACTCCCATAGCTCGAGTCCTGGACCTAGCTAGCAGCTTGCTTTCTCACTTTCCATCGTACTCTCTATCTGTCCTTCTCTGGTCAAATTAAAATAAATAAATAAGGCTAAAATAATTCTTTTAAAAAACTTTGTAAGTGATTTTAATTCATAGTTATCTTTGGGAATCTCTGATTTTCAGCACCTATTTTGTGGCTAGCATAGTAGACGGCTACTGGAATTCAGCTCAGTGCCACTAACTGAATGCTGGGCAAGTTATTGCTTTAAACCTTGATGTTCATAATACATATATTATAATAATACATATGGAACTCTTACCTCACAGCTCACATAATAAAAGTGAGCTGTGATAATAATTAGAACCATATATTAGAATATGATATACATTAATATTTATTATCAGTGATTCTATTTAAAGTACCTCATATACCTCTGATGATACCCCAGGTTTATTTTTGGGGTATATTCCTGAATTATTTTGAGGATTTATATTACATTTTAAATTATGTAAGTACCTCATGTAAATATAAGGGCACAGTTTTATTCCATTCCTTTAAAAAAAAAACTTGTCAGAGGGTATGTGTGCTCGTTAGAGAGAGGGAGAAAGCACTCCCTAATGGGCGTGGTTATGTCACAATCCCTTCTCTTCCATTTCTCTATACTGTTGGGATTTGGAGCACACACACATATATACCTGGCTTGTTTTTCAGGCCATTGTGGCTGGGATTCGAACCATGATCAGCCATGTGATATCTGGTTCCCTTAACAGCTAGGCTATTAGGCCAGCCCTTGTTTCATTCTTTCATTCATTTGAGCACTGTCCTGGGCACCAGAGACACAATAGTGAGCAAAACAGACAAGGTCCTCACCTCACGGAGTTCCCTCTGTGTGGGGATGACAGACAATAAGAAAACAGTATTTATAAAATTATGTCAATCGTTCTGGGCAGAAGGACACATAACTATAAAGTGTGAGTGTAAAGGGGGCAGGGGTTGTCTACTTCAATGGGATAGGCAGGACAAGTCTCCCCAGGAAGATAACAACTGAGCATATTGCTGAAGGAAACGGGGTGTGAGAGGTGGAAAATTCTGGGAGCAAAAGCATTCCAGGAGAAGGTACACCATAGCAAATACCCTGAAGAATGAAGTGAAGAGCCTTCCTTTCACAAATATGGATTCCAATATTTCTCATCAAGGATCTGAGATTTATTAGTTGGTTTAATTTGATTTGGGAACTCAAAGTCACAATACAAAGATTTTTTTTTTTTTTTTTTTTTTTTTTTTTTTTTTTTTTTTTTTTTTTTTTTTTTTTTTTTATGTAAAGAATACCACAGAGGCAAAGGAGAGTGATTGGGAGCTAGGCCATATCCTGCTCTTTGAACTATAATAAAGAATTCAGATCTCTCCTATGAGCACATTAAATGGTCTTTATAATAAGCTGCATGATCTGATTTACATTCTTATGCATAAATATACATAACATTAAGTTCACTATGTTAGCCGTTTATTTTTAAGGTTCTTGCCATAGGGCACGTGCACTTGCCAGAGAGAGAGAGAGAGAGAGAGTGAGAGAGAGAGAGAGACAGTGAGAAATCATACCCTATGGTATGGCAATGCTGCAATCCCTTGTCCTCCATTCCCTTCTTGGAATTTTGGGCATAAATGCACACGTGACTGGCATGATTTTCAAGCTGCCAGATTTGGGAATTGAACCACTGTTGGCCATTTGGGAGTCCTACACATTAACCACTAAGCCATCTGCTAGTGGTTGTACAGTTTTAAGTGTGCAACTCATTGGCATTAAGTACATTTATAATGCTGTGCAACCATCATGACTATCAATTTCAGAACTTTCATCATCCTTAACAGAAACTCAGTACCAGTAAATAATAATGCCCTACTTGCCCCCCCCCTCACTTTGGGAACCACTATTATACTTGCTAGTTCTATGAATTTGGTATTCTAGGTACCCCACATGAGTGGAATTATATAATACTTGTTTTTCGTATCTGACTTCCCACACTTAGCATAATGTCTTCAAGGTTTATTCATGTTGTAGAATGTATCCATAATATGATTTACATTTTTAAAAGATTATTCTTGTTGCTATGTTATGAACCCACAGTAAGAGTACGAGATTTGAAACTAAAGAATGAGACAGAGAATGCTGTACCCTCATGAGAGATTATGAAAGAGTAGTTCAGGATGACAGCAGTGGAAATGGTGAGAAGAGACCAGATTCAATATAGATTCATATATGTATGCATACATGCATTTATCTATCATCTCTCTATCCATCATCTATATCTATTTATCATCTATCTATCTATATCTGTATCTATCATCTATCTATCTAATCTATCTATCTATCTATCTATCATCTATCTATATCTATCTATCTCTATCATCTCTATCTATCTCTATCATCTATCTATCTATCTATCTATATCTATCAATCATTTATTATCATCTATCTGTCTATGTGTGTGTGTGAGACTCAGTCAGCCAACTGTGGTGCATTTGGCCAGGCTATAGGCAAAGCTGTGACTAGCTTTCAGTGAACATTGTCCTCCCCATGCTGCTGTCCCAGTGTCTCAGGCCCCAAACCTCACATATATTCAAACACACACCTCATACATCAAGAAGCAAGTATTAATGAAAAAATTTTAAAGGTTAGCAGCAAGGGCTGGCCTCATAGGCTAGTGGTTAAGGGAACTGGATCCCACATGGCCTACCACAGTCTGAATCCCAGCCCTGCAGGCTTGAAAAACTCACCAGGTCCTTTTGTGTGTATGTGTGTGCTCAAATCCTGACAGGATGGAAAAATGGAGAAGAAGGCATTGTGGTATGATCAAATCCCATTGGAGAGGATGCTATCTTTCTCTCTTTCTTTCTCTCTCTGTCTCTCTCTGTCTCTCAGTCTCTGGAGAAAACATACACTCTCTAGCAATTAAAAAAATGGTAATCAGCAAGTGCAGCCACCATAAAACAAAAGAAGTGTGGAAACTCCCAAGATGACTGTTTAGTAGGACTCAATTGGATGTTTAGTTCAGGGTTTTGCTTAGAACACCAGCCTTGTGGTTTTGTTTTTGTTTTTGTTTTTTAAGACAGAATTTATGGTACAAACCCTTCTCTGCTAATCTCCCAATGAGTGTGTGTTTCCTGAGTCACTTAGATGCCCAGCACTTTGCCCATTATTGTGAGTGGTCAGAAATCCTAAGATATGGTCCTTACCCTCTTGTCTAGTTTAGGGGATAAGGCAACACACTTGAGAAAATAATATAAACTTACTTAAAATTAAATCTAGAATACTGAACTATACACCAGCAGATCCCCTACTGAATGTAGTCAAAATAATATGCTGCAATAGTCTTTTGTTTCATTCAAAGTAAACTCCATTGGGCTAGACTTTATTTTCTGGAGATGACTGCAGTAATACCTTCCATTCCACATCTCTTCTAGAATTCTGACAATTATTATCAAGAGATACTATTAATATCTCTGCCCTTAAACCTGGGTAAGGTTTCAGGCTGACTCAACCAACAGAGCAGGGTAAAGTGACATTATATGACTTTTAAGGCAAACTCATAAAAGTGCCATGCACTTTTGCCTTGTTTCTTGGTACATTTGCTCTTGGAAAGAAGTCATCATCTGTAAGAAAGCCCAGGCAGTCTACAGAGACTCCCATGAAAAGGAAGCAAGGCCTCCAGCCATGCCCCACCTCCACCCTGTCTCCAGGCCCCCTCCCTAGCTAAGCTTCTAGCCAGTAGTCTGCACTACCCATCCTGAAAGAGGACCCTCTCACCCTCACTGAAACACCCCTACAGACATTGAGTGGACCCATCTGGCAAAGCCACCCAAACTGCAGATTGAGGAGCAAAATAAATGTTTGTTTTAAGCCACTAAATTTTGGCTGATTTGTTTCTCAGTAATAGACTAAAATACCCCATATAACAAACTTCATTTTTACTAGTAGTCAGCTAGGCATTCTTAAATAAGAAAGCAAGAGTTGGAATTACATTAAAATCCTGGAAAAGGAACATAATCCAAAACCTGTCTTAATTGGGCACAATTTCACCAAGAGTAACCGTTACTGGTATACCATTTATAGTTGCTCAACACACATAAAATGATTTTATAAATACTATGCGGCAAAATGAGCTTGCAGACCCAGAAAATGCCTCTAAAGTTTTGTCAAAATCTGAGTATGTCTGATGGGAGTAGGTCTTGAATGTTAGTAACATCCATCTTGTTTAACAAAGGGAACAGATGTTTCATACTATAAGGGTTTAAAGAGGGGGAAATAAATGACAGCTGAGGTAGGCAGGGAAGACATCCTAGAGGAGGTGGAATTGGGGTCGTGGGTTGAATCAAGATGGCGTTTGGACAGTCAAAGTTCAATGTGGACTAGGTAAGGAAAACACCATGCACGCATAGACACCATGTGGTGGAATACAAGCCCAGAGTCTTTAAAGGACTGACTTAACTAGAAGAGAGTGAATAAAAGTGAATAAAAAGGAGTGAATAAAAAGGTAAGCCCAAATGGCTAAGAAAGCTGAAGTGTAAAATCCTTCAGGATTGATTTTAAATCTGCTTGGCAGTTTCCAGTAATTGCTGTCATTTTGCCTATTGTAATTATATGCATTAAGTAGGGATCCAAATAAATCTATTGTTCACAGATTTTCTCTCTGCTACGGAGACAGGCAACAGTATAACTTTTACTAAAAGGAGCTTAGCTTTTCTTTCCAAACAGCGCCTCAGAAGTTAAAAGACATGCGTTAGTTATGATTCTTGCTTTTAAAGTTAATTCAGCATTTCTTTTTCTCTCTGTTCAGACTGCCCTGGAATCAGAACCCGAAGCTTCCCCGACATGACTCCAGTATCGTGCAGCAGTGCCCTCTCAGCAGGGCACTACCTTGTCTTGGTTGTAAGTTCAATATTTTTATAGTAAGAAAAGTCTAATGACATAAATTAAATTCTTAGTTGCCTCAGTCTTTCTTATTAATAGCTTAAGTAAAAACGCATTGACAACTCTATGAGTCATTGGATAGGCAGTTTTAAAACTGCAGGAGTGGGGACCACCAGTTAGCGTAATGGCTATGTCGCTGGACTCCCATGTAGTCGACCGCGGTTTGAGTCCCAGACCTGGTGACTTAAACTCACGCCGGGCGTGTGTGCGTGCGTGCCCAAGATCCCGAGAGGAGAATGGAGGAGAAGGGATTGTGGCGTGGCCATCCCCCCTGGGGGGTGATTTCTCGCTTTCTGTCTCTCTGTCTCTCTCTGTCTGTCTGGTGAGTGCACGCACCCTATAGCAAAAACCTCTCCAAAAAAAAGAAAAAAAAAAAAAAAAAAACTGCAGGAGTGTAGCCTATTTGGTGCAGTCAGCCTTCCTCTGCCCCCTGCTTCATCTCTGCATCCTATTTTTAGCATCAAGTAAGACTTTCCTATGCTTTAGAATTTACATTCTCATTTATTCCCTCATTGGTTAATATGTTCCAGGCACTCTTCAAGTCACTACTGTCTATGGCTGAAGAGTGTCTAGGGACTCTTTCAGCCATTGAAGTCTCTGAGACAATGACTTGTTGGTCTCTGGGAACAGATAATAATTCCCAAAATATTTGAAGGAGCCTGATAAATAGTCCTTTTACGATCCATAGTCTGAACCAAATGAGATCAATATATTATGGGCCACAATATCACTTAGCTAAACCTGGGTGGGAGGATGTAGCACACATCTGTAGGTAAGTGAACAGCCCAATACGGAATCTCAGAAATTAACAAACATATGTATGATGGGCCAGAGGAGCCTTCCCTCTCCAGCTCTCAAGTTGAGAGAGTCTCTCTACAATGGAAGAGAATGGAGTGTGCACCTAGATCGTAAGAAAAAGGAAGCTGAAAAGCCGGAGTTATGTGTCTCGAGTTTTTCTGCCCAGATTTCCAAACAGAGTGAGACTGTTCAGAAAGATCAGAGTCTTATTATTAAAGAGTTGCTCCTGCACAGGATCATGTGAATTCTGGCCCCTGGTGTCAAATCTGGCCCATCACATGTTTTTGCATAGCCTATGAGGTAAGAATAGTTTGCTTTTTTTTTTTTAATTTTTAATGGTTGATAAAAATCGAAGAAGAAATTTTGCAAAACATGAATGTTATGTAGAATCCAAACTCCAGTGCCCATAAATCAGGTTTACTTAAAGCAGAGCCAGGCTCCTTTGTACAGATCGTCTTGGGCTGCTCTCATACCACAATGACAGAGTTAAGTAGTTGTGACAGAGACTGTATGACTCAGAAAAAATATTTGCTATTGAGCCTTTACAGAAAGTTTGCTAACCCCTGACAGAGTGAAAATAACCAGGCTGGGGAAGAAAAAACCTTTCTGGATTACAATTGGAGATGTTTCTGTCTTTGATGTGGGAACACTATTCTCTCAGCTCCTTTTCTCCACTCAGAACCTAGCAGGCATTTTGTGACTTTCCTTAACCTCTTACCTAATTAATCACATTGATTTTTTTTATTTTTCCTCTAAAATGTCCTTGAAATCGACTTTTCATTTTCTTGCTATTATCCTAGCTTCACAATTTCACATCAGGATTCCTGAACAAATTTTCCAAATAGATTTAATTCCAGCATCTCCATAGTCTTTAGAATTAAAAATAACTTTAGAAATTCTGCTTTATCCTCTCATTAGCAAAATGAGCAAAAAACTCTGTAAGACAAAATGATTTTCTCAAATTTGCAAATCTACCTTGGGTTAGACTGGGACTAGACTTCCTCCCACACAATAGCTCAGTGATTCTTTTTCCATGGCATACTTTCTCCTCATGTTGCCCTTACCATGAAATTTTCAAACTCCCACTGATAAGTCAAATTTATAATTCAAGCCATAGATGGCTATTTATTGCCTATATCCATTCTTACCTCTGCTTTTTCAGATAAGCACATGGCATCCTAAAATGAAGGCCAGTTTCTCTGTTTCCTTTGTATCTTATAGATCAAAGGTGTCAATAAGCTGTCAGTGAACTTGTGTATGAGACTTTCACAGAGTATCTGTGAGTAGGTGTGCTCTCTCCTTCCTCTTTCTCTTTTTTCTAACTAGAATAATGCTGGGATAACTGGAAAAAATATATTATACAAAGATGATCTTGAACATGGAGTAATACATGGCAGAGCATTCAGAGAAAAGATCCGGGGTCCTTGACATCTCTGTTTCTAGATCTTCAGATAATGCACTTCTGAGTTTCCACATGAATGAGAAATTTAATTCTTTGTTAAACAAGCATTGGTTAATTAGGATTTTTCTGTCATTCTTGTTTAATCCTGGGTAATAACACTTCTCAGTAGGAAATTCTCTTCCACACTTGCCTTGGGCACATATACTCACCAGAGAGAGAGAGAGAGAGAGAGAAGAGATAGTGAGAGGGAAAATGAAAATGAAAATGAAAAATCACCTGGGGGATAGCCACACTGAAATCCTTACTCTTCCATTCTCCTTCCAGGATCTTGGGAACTCATGTACATGTACCTGTAGTGATTTTCAAGCCATCAGGTCTGGGACTCAAATTGTGGTTGATGGTGTGGAACTCCAGCCACATAACCACTAGGCCATCTGCTGGCCCCCAAGCCAATATTTTTATAGCTTGCTAAATTGACTCTCTCTCTATATATATATTCCTACATCAATTCTTTTGCTGATCCTAGACTTCCTATTCCTTCCTCCTCTATTGGGCCACGTTTTATTACTCCTTTAAAGCAATCGAAGTTCTAAACTTACCCTGAAGTATTTTACTTTTCTAATTTATAATTAATTGCAATATATTAGGTCAACTGGGATTACATATAGTGTTACATTCTTTGAATCATGTGTGTTGGTCTCTTACATCTAAGAAAATAATTTTTTTTGTTTTGGAGAGGTTTTTGCTATAGGGCACATGTACTCCCCAGAAAGATAGAGAGAGACAGAGAGACAGAAAGTGAGAAGTCACCCCACAAGGTGGGATGGGCACACTGCAATCCCTTCTCCTCCATTTATCTCTCAGAATCTTGGGCACACACACACACACACACACACCCAACATGAGTTTAAGCCAATGGGTCCGGGACTCGAATTGCGGTCGACTACATGGGAGTCCAGCAACATAGCCATTACACCAACTGCTGGTCCCTAAAATAAAGATTTTTTTAAAAGCTAATATTATTTTTGTTTGTTTTATCTTCATTTCCAGTGTCCCTATAGCTATAGGTAGCTATAATATTGTTGATGAGTTTATTTGAATTCATTTTGGCAAAAGTGAATATATACCCATGAATTCACAGATTCTCACACTCAGGTGTCTTCCAACACCTGAGACCTAATGTATAAATCAGTTAAAGCAAGAGCTGTCCCATGTGAGATCATGCAGCACTACAGATGATGGACATTTAGGCAGACTCGTGGGCGCCTAGTGAAGCCTTCGTGACTCAGTGGACATTACTATCCAGTATGGTAAATGGAGGAATGCCCCATGTTCTCTGTTTCAGTCCAATTCTACTATTATAACAAAATCTCACAGACTGGGTAAATAATAAAAACTTATTCTCCCAGTTTTGGAGGCATGGAGATCCAAGGTCAAGGTGCAAGCAGGTTTAGTGCCTGGTGAGAGCTGCTCTGCGCTTCCAAGAGTGTGTCTTGTTACTGCGCCCTCAAGAAGGGATAAAGCCTGTGTCTTCACAAGGCAGAGGGATAAAGGGCAAAAGGCACACGTGTGCTCCCATCAACCTTTTTTTATAAAAGCTCTGAACCACTAATAATGGAGACACTCCATAGCTAATCACCTCCCCAAAGGCCTTACCGCTTAGTACTATCACACTGGATATTCGTTTCCAGGGTATGAATTTTGAAGGAACACATATTTAAACTACAGCACTCCCCTGCAGTCAGTGGGTTGAATTCCACATTTAAGTTCTTCCTTTATTATTTGTGAGATGCTTTGTGGACCTGGAAGGTATATAGCAATACCGTCTACATAATGAATAGCCTATTAGATGGATATATTTAAACTAAAGAACCAAAAACGAGTAAGTTTCTGTTTACATTTGTCATAATTCATGAAGCAGACAGAAAAGTACTTGCGTGTCAAGGGCTGAAATGTCAGAGCTCAGACATTTCCTGAAACAACATCCAGGCAGTTACCCCTACGGAACTGTATGTCTTGTTTATCTACAAGGTGTAGGGCCATTTGTAAACCCAGCCTGCAGCTCTTAAACCACGATATGTAGTCTGTCTGTTCACATTAGCCTATGGTAGAGCTCTTAGGACAATCTTACAAATGAATTGATTCCAGTGTCAGCCAAAAACCTACCTAGAGACAAGTGCCCGAAGCTGCTGAAGAGAAAATTGAGTTAGAGCCAGATGGGCACTGATTTTTACTTTCCAGAGTGTGTGAAGGTTGCTTGATACCGATTCCTTGTATTTATAATTTAAGGTGGCTCTTTGGCCAACTTCCCCTAGGGAGGCAGACAGTTGCCTTTCTGCAGAGGGAAGTAAGGCTACAGGATAAGCAGAAACTTGTCAGATGGCAGGGGGACAGAGTGACTCTCAAGTCTTTTGTTTGTTTTAATCAAATTGTTCCTGTTCATATCCCCAAAAGCTTGTTCTTCCAGTTTTGCTGAACATGCTGTTCAAGTCTTTTGAATTTTTTTGTCAGGATTTCTATTTTGAAGTTCTTATCAGAAATTTCTTTCTTTCAAGGAAAATGTGTTAACAAGCTAGATATATCTGCATCATTTTCACCAGCGTTGATTTGAGAAAGAAATCCTACTCCTTCACCTTACTTTGTGTCCTCAGCCCAGCCCTGTCTGCCTTGACAAAAGCCACAGCCTTCAGAGGTCTCTCCTTCCTTTGCTCTCAACTAGAAAGTAACTCTGAAAATAGTAGCAAAAAGCACGGCTTTCTATTTTAGGATCGTTCCTGATAGGTCTCTTAAGTCACCTCTAAATTTCTGCCCTGTCTACTCCTAGGTATTCTAGCACAGTCCACTTCAGTACATTTCCCCTTCCTGTCTTCTTCGGGTTCTTTCCAGTCATTCAAACTTCTCTTATTCATGGAAAACGCTGTTCCCTCCTTCCTTAATCCTACCTTTACTGATTATGTTGGGTAAATAGAATTAAAAGTAAAAATCTTTCCATACCTAGAATTCCTCTCCAAAAAGGTAGTAGAGATAAAAACAAAACAAAAAAAAACAACAAAGGACAAACAAACAAAAAGCAAATTGACTAAGTATTAAACTGGAATGTGATGCATGCACGTCACAGGCAAGCCACTAAGAGACTGCAAAAACAGAAAGAAACCTCACCCAAAAGGTGTCTACAGTCAAGTCGACACAGCCCTGTATATGTATGGAGCGAGATGAACAAGAGCTAGTCTTTAAGGAAGATGCCTTGACAGTTCTCTTTGTCCCACATAGTTCACCTTCATTTTAGCTGGTAATTGGAGTACCATCTGGTTAGTTAATTGATTTTTTTTTTTCAGAGAAAAAAAGCAAACATATACTTATGACAAGAGGCAGTTTCACATCTTGGAGCAAGCACCTCACAAAGTAAGGCTCCTACCCTCCCCCAGAAACAGGGAGACGGGCGTACCATTTCTCTTGATGTTTCATAGAGATGGCTCCCAGGCCCCTAAGAAAGACATTGCTGGGTGATAAAGCTGACAAGTTAGTTTTCAAAAGGATTTGTATACATCATAAAGAGAGGAGAAAGAAATTACAATTCCAAGTTTTCTAAGACTAGTGCTATAAAAATATGGATGGAGGAGCGGTAGCTTCTCCTGTTTTCTACAAGGGAATTAAGCCTCTTGTTTTTCTTTTGCATATGTCCTTGAAAATTACCTTGACATCAGTATCCTTATTCTACCTTGAGTGATGCTGTGTAATGAGGCAGGGCAGAGGAGAGGTCTGGAGGCCAGTTATGAAAAAGCTCCAAACCAGGAGTTGTGGAGAGAAAGGCATAGACCTTGCTGTGAGGGAGGAGAAAATATGGATCTTGGATGCAGCTCAGAAACACCACTGATCATAACAAAAAGATGAAATATTAGGTGGACCTCACCTCAGACATTCTCATTCAGTAAGTTTTGAGAAGTTAAGTTCAGGTTCCAGAAAACATAATTTTTAAAAAAACTCTCTCAAATTATTTTGCTGTGTAACCAGGATTAGGAATTGCTGCTTTGTGATTTAACGATATGAGCATCTCTCTAATTTTCCCTTGAGTTAGTCCTAAGAGAGTTTGAGATATCAATGAGGGGCCAGCAGGTGGTATAGTGGTTAAGGTGCTGGATTCCCACCTTGCTGACTGTGATTTGAGTCCTGGATCCGGCAGCTTGACAATCATGCTGGGCATGTGTGCATGTGAGTGTGCCCAAAGTCCCAAGAGAAGGAATTATGGTGTGGCCATCTCCCTACACAGAGATGTCTCACTTTCTATCTCTTCATCTCTCTCTTTGTCTCTGGCAAACACGTGTGCCCTATAGCAAAAAAATCTCTTAAAAAAAAAAAGATATTAATGAAGGGCCGTCCTAGCAGCCTAGTGGTTAAGGGAAGCTGGATCCCATATGGCCAATCATGGTTTGAATCTCAGTCTAGCAGTTTGAGAACTACACCAGTGGTATTTGCATATATGCTCCAGATCTTCACAGGATGAAGAAGTGGGGAGGAGAGTGCAGAATGGCCATGTTCCATTAGGGGGTGCTTTCCCCCTCTCTCTGTCTCTCTCTCTGTCTCTCTCTCTCTCTCTCTCTCACTTTTGCCAACACATGAGCTCTCAGACAGTCAAAAAAAAAGTCTTTCTAAAAAGATCATAGAAATAAATAAAATATGTAACATTAGTAGTTTATAAACAAACAAATAAGCAAGGACCATCACATTTGAAATATTTTTTAATGGAGTTTGAAAATCTCCCACCATACAAAAGGAGAGCTGGGCTATTGCTGCCGTGAGTGACTCCTCCCTCTCTCCCAGCTACTACGTCATGGGTTCCGATTTGGGCATCAGAGAAGGATCCAGGGCTGCAGGGGAAGCCGACAAAGTAAGCAAATGCAGGAATCTTTATGAATCACAAGCAGAGGCTACTTTCAAGAGATGAGAGGGACTTGAAAGGGAAAAAAAACAAACAGGGGTATCCACTGGGTTGTGGGGAAAGTCCTGACGCATTTTTGTATAGAAAACATAGGAAAATAGGTCATGACTTTCCTGATCACCTAATAGATTTTGAGATCAACCTGTCATTATCTTTACCTTTATTCTCTTATTGTCTTCATTCAGGTTTATAGACAACAAAATAAGAAAGCTAAAGGTTAGCACACCATTTTTGCTGACAGATGACTAACAGCAATAATTAAGCACATAGCTTGGCTGAAGGCTGGGTTTTCCAAAAAACTCATGGACATTTGAGGTTGAGGAAACATAACTTTCTTTGCACCTGCAGGTAAACTGGAAAGCTATAGAGATGTTTTCAAGATTTCCTGGGAGGTGTGCAGCACTGTTTGGCAGCAGGGTTCTGTCCAAAGATGGTCCAAAAGAAGCATCTTAAGCACAGTGGAGATGGTTGGAGAGACGGGAGGGCAAGATAAAAGCGCACAGGAGTATTTCTATAAAGCAGCATTAATAAACAGCAAAGGGAAGAATAAAAGGAAGATAATGTCTGGTAAAAGGATTTGAGATGTGAGATGGACTGGGATCAGATATCAAATTAAACACGAATGCGGTAACGCCAGTCTTTTGTAACCCTATCCACTGAATAGAAACGAAGCCCTCTAGACCCATAAAGTTAGAGTCAATATCAGCTCCGGTAACCGTGGTAATGAAAATAAGACAAATAAATGGGGAGGCTCCCATACTCAGAGGAAATTCATCCTCATGTGATAATTACTGGAAATTCAGTTTCTCAATGACATCACATTGAGGAAAGTGCCATAATAAAAGCTGTCAATTGTTGAGCACCTACTGTGTGCCAGGCAGGAGGCCATCTTAGGCATATTGTCTCAGAAATGTTCAGAATATTGTAAAGAAAAAAAAAGAAGAAGGTGCAATTTGCATTTTATTCACATGGAGTCTGAGTTTCTGAGAAACAAATCGTCAGATTAACCCACTGGGGAATGGGAGAGGCAGGACTGAGAGAGGCCTGCAGGACACAGCCTTTGCAGTTCACTCTGGATTCTGGTGGAGACTAATTCTGTTTCCCAGAGGCTCCGTGCTGTAATTGGATTCCAAACAGTCCTGAGACAGAGGGGCACTCTGAACAGTTCTTTCCTCATTCGACATGCAGCCCCTGGATGACTTCAATCCCCCAGTTATCTACAAAAGGGTAATCTCTTATTCTAACCTCCAGTTTTCTACTGAATCAATGTTATCCAAGTTTTCTGTTCCACTCCCGGTATAAAAGTGTTGCTCATACAGTACTAATACGTGTATATTTATTTGGTTGTAATTTTCCATGACTATGCTAATATATCACATACTTCATAATATTTATACAAAGGTAGAATAATTATAAAATGAGATAAAATAAACATTATTTTTAATATACTATTTTTAGCACTTTTGAGTTTTATTTATTAGGTTGCCCAAATATATTGGATGAAATATGATTAAATATGCTGCTTTGTTTTGTAAAACCTTGGTTTGATATTTTATTATACATTAATTAGGTTCTAGGTTAGTTTCCAAAGGCAGTTTGTTTTGACACCGCTTTCGTTTGACTCTGACAGTCATTAAAAGCAGTTTGCAGCTTGTAAATTTCCCTGCTTTCTCTGATTTCTATCAGCTGTCTTTGAAGCCTTTTTAGACAGTGTTTTTTTAAATATATATATATTTTTAACAAGTAGGTTCAAATAGCCTCTAATATTTGAAATATTTTAAATGGTTTAGAAAATTCTGTCTCTAAGTTTTTAAAGATGAGTGTGCACTGCACGTATGTGTATGCATGTGTGTGTCTCTATACTGCTGGCACACTTATGTTTATTGCTGAAACGATGAAAGAAGTCTCCCAATGCCCATTTTTAATATAATCTTTCTATGGTACAAAAGGCAGTTATTTTCTCTTTTTTGTTAATATGAAACATATACGTGGATAATTGCGCCTGTATTTGGTGAGCCTTGTCAGATCTGAGCAGACAGTCGTCATTTTTAGCCATGGAATGAAGGATTGAGGGTAAGCAGAGGGGGACCAGCAGGTGGTGTAGTGGTTACAACTCTGGACTCCCACATGATCCACCACCATTTGGGTCCCAGACATGCTGGTTTGGAAATTGCACTGGGTGCGTGTAAGTGTGAGCCCAAAATCTCAGGAGGAGAAGGGATTGCAGTGTGGCCATCCCTTCTGGGGTGATTTCTCACTTTCCCTCTGACTATCTCTGTATCTCTTCAGCAAACCCCTGTGCCCTAGGGCAAAAACTTAAAAAAGACCAGCAGATGGTGTAATGGTTACATTGCTGGACTCCCATGTAGTAAATCTTGGTTCTGGTCTGAGACCCTGAGGCTTGAAACTCAAGATTGGTGTGTGTGCTTGAGTATCCAAGATCCTGGGAGGAGAAGGGAAGAAATGGAGGAAAAGGGACTGAGGCGTGGCCATTCCCTCACCCCCACCTTCGGGCGGGGGTGTGTGTGTGTGATTTCTTGCTTTCTGTCTCTCTGTCTCTCTAGTGAGTACACATGCCCTTTAGCAAAAACCTCTAAAAAAAAGGGGAGGGGGGTAGTCAAAGGGCACAAATGAGTTGAGAACTGAGTCCGGCCCCTTTGAGGTGCTTTTCCAGAAGCCACACAAGAACATATCTTGGCCACAATTATCGGCAAGCTAAGAACTGAAGTTTTCACTTAAGCATATGTTGCTGCTTGGAGCACATTCTAGGTTTTCTCCTAAGGAAGTATAAAAGAATGGCATTTAAACAGGCAATTAACAGTTCCTGCTATACTTGCAATAATAAAACATCTCTTTTATTTTTTTAAAGTGTATTGATGGCTGAACAACTCCAAAAAATAATCTGCATGAGAGAAAATGAATATAGGAGAAAATAGGAGTTACAGAAAAAAGTCGAGAACCACAGAAATAAGAGATTATTCTGACATCTATAGGAGAGAGAGGAGGCTCGACAGTGCATTCAACTATCAGCAATGCAAGGTTTCAAACAGACTGCATTTCACCTCCCACGGTAATTTCAAAAATTAATGAATTGAAAAAGAGAGAGATCTATGAAGGACTTCAAACCTGATATGCCATTCTCTCTTCCTTATCTCTTTCCAGGATTCTCAGGAGTTAAAGAAGAGTTCAGAAAGAAGGATATTGGTAATTGAGTCAGTTCTTTCCGTTTCTTCCTTTATAAAGCAGGGATGGCTAGAATTCCTGTAACATAATGTGTATCTAGAATACATCAGTGCTAGGACCAGCAGGTGGCACAATGGTTATGTTGCTGGACTCCCACATGGCTGACTGTGGTTCAAGTCACAGATCTGCTAGATTAAACCTCACGCTGAGAGCATGTGCAGGCATGCCCAAAGTCCTAAGAGAAGAATGGAGGAGAAGGTATTGTGGTGTGGCCATCTCCCTTGGGGCTGGGGGGAGGTGATTTCTCACTTTCTGTCTTCTCTCTCTCTCTGTCTTTCTGGTGAGTGCATGCACTCTATAGAAAAATCTTTCTCTGAAAAAGAATACATCAGTCCTATGTGCTCTGGTATTCTATGAGGTTAATATCTCATATGCTACTTGTTGCTAAATACATTTCTTGCTTAACGAAAGCATAAAAATGTAGATATGTGTAATATTTAAATGCATGTGTAATTTTAAAAGATTATAGACAAAGACACAGACATAGAAAAGTGTTAAATATGTTCTCTAGTCATGACAAACCATTCTTCACAGTTACCTTAAGGTTTGTTATGAAATTATAAAAATAAAAATATTTTAAGTTCATTTTGAACTTAAATCTCTTATCAGGCACATGATTTCAGAAAAGTTGGAGTGAGAGGAGTAAGAGAAAGCCCTAAAACTAAGTAAACACAAAAGGTTATCCCAGTTTATTCAGTTAGATAACAGAAAAAGTAAATAAAATACAAAAACTTATAAAAATTATAGATTAACCTATTACAAGGCTTTAACATTTCTGAATAACCCAATATAATCAAAACTCCCAAGAGAACTTGATGCCTGGGTGTAAAATGAAATCACATAGTTTAAAGAGAACAATTAGAGGGACCAGCAGTTAGCGTAATGGCTATGTCGCTGGACTCCCACGTAGTCGACCGCGGTTCGAGTCCCGGACCCGGTGGCTTAAACTCACTCCAGGCACGTGTGCGTGCGTGCCCAAGATCCCGAGAGGAGAATGGAGGAGAAGGGATTGCGGCATGGCCATCCCCCCTGGGGGGTGATTTCCTGCTTTCTATCTCTCTGTCTCTCTCTGTCTGTCTGGCGAGCGCACGCGCCCTATAGCAAAAACCTCTCCCAAAAAAAGAAAAAAAAAAAAAAAAGAGAACAATTAGAAGATGCTTTGGGGGGACTAGCAGATGGCATAATAGGTACATCACTGGGCTCCCACGTAGTCAACTACAGTTCAAGTCCCGGATCCAGTGGCTTACAACTTGTGCTGGTCGTGTGTGCGTGCATTCTTCAAATCCCAAGAGGAGAATGGAGGAGAAGGGACTGCACCCCTATGGGGTGATTTCTTGTTTTTTGTCTCTTTCTGTCTCTTTGGGGAGCACATACACCCTATAGCAAAAAATCTCTCAAAAAATATAAAAAAATGAAGATGCTATGGGCCAGCAGGTGGTATAGTGGTTGTGGCACTGGACTTCCACATGGCCGATGCAGTTTTAGTCCTGGGCCCAGTGGCTTAAAACTCATGCCAAGCACACGTGTGTGTGTGTGTGTGTGTGTGTGTGTACCCGAAATCCTAAGAGGAGAACAGAAGAGAAGGGATTGCAACCTGGCCATCCCTGCTGGGGGATGGTTTCTCTCTTTTTCTCTCTGTCTCTCTCTGTGTTTCCAATGAGCACATGTGTCCTATAGCAAAAAAACTCTCTAAAAAACAAAACAACAAAAATAGTTATTCCACATTAATATAGAGCAGGGAGACCTATTTCTCCTGAGCTGAAATGGGATATATTATCTATCTGTCTTATATATGTTTGCAGAGTCTATTTTGCTAAGGCATACTGAAATAAAGTTGTCTGAATAGCTGTTACATCATTCCATATAGAGGATCTCCATGTTGTCCCCCTAAGAGGGAGAGTCTTTTCCTGTTCTAAGCTATCAGGTCTGTTATCAGAATCCCCACTCTTACCAAACACAGAACCATTCTTTTAAAGCTAAGCAATCGGATGTCAATACCCACAAGAAACAATTTCCTCACTCAACCGTTAGTATACTAAGTAAATTTGGTTAAGACAAGACAATACCATTATCAAGAACAGTTAGCAAAGCATTAAAAAGCTATCAGGTTATGCCATAGAATCTTTGAGTTGCCTGTTGCTTTACTTTCTCCTGACTGTGGCACCAGAAAGTTCCTGATTTTTGAATCCTTCTTAACTTATGCAGAATCACACAATTGAACAGTGCTTATCAAAAGTCTCCGAGCACATTGTACAGTACAACGAGATTTTACCAGGAGACATCTTCATAAATACACACTCTGACTTCTGGAAGTTTTCTTTAGAAAAATAAGACCTTGGTAAAATTTTGAGAACAAGATGAATTTTAGCAGTTGCCTATTGTTCTATGTTGGTCCTTGTCACAAATTGTACTAAATGTGTCACAATAACCCAACAAAGTAGGCATAATTATTATCTTTATTCTACAAATGAAGGAACTGAGTCTCAGAGAAGTAAAATTTTGGGCACAAGGTTACAAAACGAATAATAAATGCCACCAACTTTAAACATAAATAGCATTACCTTGAGCCTGCATTGGAGCATAAAAGACCAAATTATCTAAATTCTGTATAAATTTACATTTTGTTATGTTTATATTAATACATGAAGTTTATATGGATTTATAACATCAGTACAAATGTTTTATAGTTGTGTGCAAAAAAAAGAAAAACTTTAAAATGAAATAAGTCAAGTTGATTAACTTGACCAACTAAGTTAAGATTTTCTTAGTGTTCGATACATAATATTTTTATTTTTATTACTGCAAAGTAGTGCCTGTGTTTTAAGCGATAACTGAATAATATGAAGCGTAGGGACAAGAGTGACTCCCTGATTCAATACCACTTTCTTAGTCTGAAACCCAAGCCTCAGATCCAAAATACATGCATTTTCCCATTTTCCCCCAGATAAAACTAGCATCCAGGAATTATTCAACCTGATTCCCCCCCCCCAAAAGGTGTAAAAATTAAAATTCATCCTCAGTCTTTATTACATGATAGCCAGATACAATGCCAGCCATTGATATAAGAGGGTCTTTGCTTCCCTCGGTTCTAGTTCTTGATTAATTTTCTCAAACCTAGGAATGAAATTCCTTCAGGGTATCTCTCCGGCCTGGGTACTTTGTCTCCTAGGTCTCCCTGGGTGAATTCTAGCTGTTGCTATTGAAAAGTCCCATCGTCTGCCTTGCAGAGTATGTAGCACTAATCATAGGCAAGGAATGTATCTGAAAACATAGATGTCAGCTCTCATGGGATTAACTAGACTCTTCTGGATCTGAGAGTAGCTTTACCAGTGATGTTCAGGACACAAAATAACGGGACTAAACTATACTCAACATTTTCATATCATCACATTTGTCACTAATGTAAAATAATTCATCTAGCTTAGATAATCTCCATAAATCATCCTTAGTTACAACTTCCAAAACAAAAACAAAAGGAAAATACAGCCTCTAGTCTGAATTTATGGTTTGTCAGTGTCGTAACACAAAAATGTATCCTGACAAGTTTAGGAATTTTCAGTTTATTATACTGCTGAGCCTTTCAAGTGATTTATCTTTTGGGTATAAGGCCAATATTTGCATCTTGACTCATTTTTATCAGTATATTACTGAATCCTTGTGACCCAGAATCCAGAATACCAGTAGAAAAACAATAAACTCTTGAAATCTTGTATATATCTTATTTCTATTTCTTCAGAATAGCTAGAAGGTCCTAATTTTACAACCATTTTTTGCACAGTTCTGGTCACATAAACTTCAATACCAAAATGGATAAAACACTTTGGAGTACAAGTATCAGAAATAGCAAAATACCATACTGGCAATGCCTATATAGTTTGTCTATTAGATTATTAACATATTTTCCTGGGAAAAGATTTGTTTAAACAGACATCATTAGAAAGACAACTTACAATTGTCCCTCTATACACTCCCCAAAAAAACTTCAGATAAAACAAGACTAATACATAATTTTTAGACTCAATTATTTCTCTTTTAATATTTAATATCTACAGTTTTATTAGTTTATATTTTGGCTAATTCTTAGATATACTTAGTGATAGTGTATGCTAGAATATTTGTATTTTATAACTACTTTTGACTTTAAAAGCACTGTATTTTATAAAAATTAAGATGTGGGGGGTCCAGAAAACGGTGTAATGGTTATGTTGATGGACTCCCACATAGTCAACTGCAGTTCGGGTCTTGACCCGGCAATTTAAAACTCATACTGGGCATGTGTATATGTGTGTGTATGTGTGTGTGTGTGTGCGTGTGTGTGTGTGTATATGTGTGCCTAAGATTCTGAGAGGAGAATGGAAAAGGGAATGCGGCGTGGCCTTCTCCCTGGGAGGTGATTTCTCTCTTTCTGTCTCTTTCTATCTGTCTGACAAGCGCACGCACCCTATAGCAAAAATCTCTCTTAAAAAAAAAAAAAATTAAGATGTGGAATGATTTTAAGCAGGAATATATTTTAAATTCACTTTACTTAGATTTCATAACATTCCAACTTGTCATCTATACTTACTAATTTTTTCACTTAAAGTTAATTCTAAATACTTAAATATGAACAACATAGGGAATGAAATAGCTTATTTAACTAGTCTGATGATTTATGGAGGCAACTTGGTGTGATTTAAGAGAGGATCATAAGTTTTAGATTTAAACTAATCTGAAACGGGAGGGAGGAGGGGAGATACGAAGATAGATCAATATTTTGTCAATGTGTTATGAATTGTAAACTTTTAATTTATGCTTTGTATTTTAAACAGTTATTTTAACATTCTTTTCATATTGCTCTATTATTTTCTGTTCTGTGGGAACTACATACCCCGTCTCCTACTGGTCAATTGATGTATGCTTTAAAATTTTGTCTTTACATCCAGTAGATTGTACATTCCAGGGGGTCAGCAGATGAAGTAGTGGCTAAGGCACTGGACTCCCACTTTGTTGACAAAGTTCAAGCCCCTGACCAGTGGCTTGAAAAAATCACACCAGGTGTGTGTGTGTGTGTGTGTGTGTATACCCAGAATCTCAAGAGTAGAATGGAGAAGAAGGGATTGTGGTGTGGCCATCCCCCCAGGGGGTGATTTCTCACTTTCTCTCTCTCTGTCTCTCTCCAGCAAGTACATGCACCATATGGAAACACACACACACACACACACACACACACACACACGAAGTACGTCCCAGATTATAGAGGCTTCTCTATGACAAATTATATTCTGTTTTTAATTAAGGTGCAATCTACATACAACAAATATGCAAATCTGAAGTGTTTAGCTTGATTATTTTTTTGCATATATACATCCATGTAATCACCATTGATGAAGAATAGCCCAGCACCCTCGTGCCTCTTCCCAGTCAGTATCCTCAAAAAAGGTAACTGCTATTTGGTAGCATGTTTCCCGGGATTTTTCTCTCTCTTTTTTTCATTTGCCAGAGGGTACATGCACTCTCCAAAGACAGAGAGAGAGGAAGAGAGAAAGCACCCCTTAGCTGGGAATGGTCACACTGCAATCCCTTCTCTTCCATTTCTCCCTGCTTCAGGAATTTGGGGACATGCACACATGCACCTAGCTTGGTCTCTCCCTCTCTGGGCTCAAACTGTACAGTCAGCCACAGGAGCTCTAACTGCCTTCGCCACCACACCACGGACTGGCCCTGTTTTTCAGTTTCGTTCATCTTACAAATTGCCTTTCTGATTTTAGATCTTTTTAATTTCTACTAAAATTTTAGAACCAGCTTGTCAAGTTTTACCAAAAATTTGATGGGATTTTTAATGTGATTGATTTTAATCTATAGATCAATGGGGGGAAAAATGGACATTTTTATTAATATTAAATTTGTCCATTAACATGACATATCGACCCATTTATAGTGGCTTTCCTTAATTTCTCTTAGCAATATTTTGTAGTATCTGATGCACTTTTCCTAGATTTATACTAACTATATGACTTTTTTACTATTCCAAATGATATTAATTAAATTTAATTTTTAACTGTGTATTGATTATAAATAGAAACAATAGTTTTTGTATATTGACCTTGTATTTAGCAACCATAGTAAGTTCATTGATTATGTCTAATATTTTGTTTATAGTTGTTTTTAAGATTTTCTATTAATACAATCATGTTTTTCTTCTTCCTTTCTAATCATGCTTTTTCCTTTTATTTCCTTTATTGTATTTCTAATACAAATGCTAAATAAAAATGTAGGAGCTGACATCTTTGTCTTGCTCAATATTCTGTTACTAAGTTCATTGTCATATGAAGTTTGTTTTTATTTAAGGGATTATTTATTTAATTTTACTTATTATTATTCATTATTATTATTATTATTAATTTGCTATTGGGCACACACACTCACCAAAGAGGAACAGAGAGAGTAAGAGGGAAAGTGAGAAAGTAAGCCTCTGGGCCCAGGATTCAAACTGTGGATGGCTATGTAAGAGTCCAGTTCCTCAACCACCGCACTATCTGCTAGCCCCCATAAGGAGGTTTTTAAATTAGGTACCTTTTTAAAAATTTAGAGAGTTGTCCTTTATTCCTAGTTTTCTGAAAAAAAAACCTGTGTTAAATTTTTTCAAATACATCCACATTTATTTGATTATATTGAGGTAGTTATATAATCTTCATCCCTAATTGTTAATGTGGTGAATCCTACTTATTGATTTAAAAATTATAAAAATCAAACTTGTATTTCTGAGTAAACCCACATGGAAAAATTTCAAATTAGCTGTGTCCGAGTTCACTGTTTCCAGTAGTTTATTATACTGCTTTCTCAGCTAGGGTTTGTAATATCCTGAAGATTGCCCAAATGAGAATCTAGATACAGTGTTCTGGAATCATTCCATAAATTGATAAGTGATATATGATGGATTTATAGTATTCTCAGTAACTCAATTATCTAAACAGAGTGAGAAAGCTTAATAAAACTAGCAGGGGCCAATAGTTAACATAGTATTTAAGGACTCCCACATAACTGACCTTGATTCGTGTCTCAGACCTGATGGCTTGAAAACCATGCTGGGTGTGTGTGCATATGTGCCCAGAATCTCAAGAGGAGACTAGAGGAGAAGGGAGAGGAGAAAGGATTGTGGTATGGCTATCTGCCCTGGCAGGTGATCTCTCACTTTGCCTTTGCTCTCTCTCTGATGAGCATAAGCACCCTATGACGAAATAAAAACCAGCAGATCAGTATGTGGTGTAGTGATTAAAGCACTGAACTCCCACATGGCTGACTATGGTTTAAGCCTTGGACCCAGTGACTTGAAACTCATGCCAGGCACACATGTGTGTGTACACACCCAAAATCCCAAGAGGAAAATGGACAAGAAGGAATTGCAGCATGGCCATCCCCCCGGGGGTGGTGGTGGTGGTGGTGGTGATCTCTATTTCCATTGCTCTATATCTCTCTGTCTCTCTCTGGCAAGCACACCTTTCAGAGAGAGATTAAAACAAAAAAAAATAAAATAAAAAAACAGCAAGCAAAAAAGCAGCCAACATACATTTACATGGTTATAACATTCGTGGACTTTTACTCAGTAAAGTTCCTTAAACGTTGACTTAGTCTGATGAGACCAATGAGAAATAAAGCAAATGAAAAAGTTAAGGAAAGAGTAGAAGGCAAAGAAGTACTGTAAGTAGTAGAAGTCCAGCCCCTGTGGCCTTCTTGTGTAGAAATCAGAAGACAACGGCATGGCTTCTGGCAGGACAGCCTCACACTGTAGTAGAGCAGCACACCAGTGAATGTAATGTCGATCTTACATCATCGAGAAATGGAAAAATTACATTTAGTTGGATCGGATTGAGAAGATGGAATGTATTTTCAAAATATTTTACATAAAATGGTTGATAGTCTAAGCCTGATAAAGAGGCAAACCTTAATATATATATCCTCTATAGAGTTACATATATTAATATTTATATGTTCTCTTGATTATATATGTAGATGGTTGTGTATTTACAGAGACTAGAATCCAGCTACTTAGGATTCCACTCTCTCACCCTTTGGGAAAAGTGAAGTTTAACTTCCCTATAACCTATAATCAAGGGCCAGTCCCGTCCTTGCCACCCAGTTCTTTAAAAAGCAAACTCAATGTTCTCACAAGCTAAGAAATGTCACCTAGCAAATAATTTCAGTGATGGTTTGAAAAAACAATAGCTGTCACAATGGCATCAATTTACCTGTGCTTCTGTTCTTGCATCTATAAAATCATTTCCTTTTATACAAGAGTGTACTGAGGAATAATGAATGTTTTAAAACAATTTGAAAGAATAAAAGATTACTCCAGAATGTTAGTTGTGATTATTATTATAATAGGCAAGAGGCAAGAAGAATTCACAGCGAGCCTAAGTGGTGACTTAATAGAGACCATGTCCTTAACTGTCTGTGAAAGGAGTAAAGAAATACAGACACACACATACGTACATGCACACACACATGTACACACACGTCCATCCATCCTCTGGGCCCAACAGCAGAAGAAAGCAAAACTAATGAGAACTAACCTTTGCCTTGCAGAACATGCATAAACATTTCTTACCTAAATAATCATGTTATCTTTCTATTCGTAATCCCACTTACTTTGTCTCATCTCTCTTTAGTACAATAGCCAAAACAGTCTTTTCAAAATGTAAATTTGATCATGCCACACTCCACCTAAAAACTGTTCAATGACTTCTCATCTTACTCAGAACAAACAATATTTTTTTAAGGTGGCCACAAATCTCTGGATGATCTGTCCAATCTCATGTGTCACCATCCCTTCTGCCTGAGCCCTGACTTCTAGCCACACTGGCTTTCCTGAACTTCTGAAACAACTCAACTCGCTTCTTTGTAAGATCATCTCGAAGACTCCTCAAGAGGAAAGACTCCTCTTTCCCCTGACAACCAACTTTTCTGATTTTATGTCTCATCTCAAATATCACCTCCTTTAAGAGGCTTCTGCTCTCATTCTGTCTAGTTGTCTCACCCCTTATATTTCCATATTGTCTCTCTTACTGTACATTGCTACTCCCCCCACATACCACTATCACTACTTATAATGATGTATTTGTTTGTTCCCTTTTTTCTTGTATCCTTACCTAACTAAACTAGAAGCACCACAAAGACTGAGACTATCACTATATTGTTCATCATTGTAAACACACTACTATGCAATCGAGAATGCATGTATTGGAATGCCAATGGATATGTGTTTGGGGAAAGAAGAGTCTCTTCTGTTAAACTTGTTTTTCATTGCACTTAATGCAGAGACCTACTCAGGTGGAAAAATTAACGGTGGGAAGTTAGAGTTACTGACATGTTTTCTGTTGGGTTGAGTGTTCACCGTATGCTAAATTTCCTTTTTACTTTCTATATTCCCTTGTCTTAGCAAATAATTACTTCTTCATTTGCTGCTGCAAAAATTATCTTCTGCTTCAAAGGTTCAGGAGTACTCTATCCTGCATTGCTAATCGATTTGGGTGCCTGTGTCACTCTCTAGTTCGCCTACCTATCTTTTCCATCCTTTTCCCCACCTGCTTCCGACACACTAATCAAGAAACACCACTCATCTTCCCTTCTGTCTTTCTCCTCTATATCCTTTACAGGACTGTGTCTGCTATTTCAAAAACCCAGAACAAGCTTCCATCTGCCATCTGTTAAATCATCATTTCTTCTTCATTAAACATTTTTCTTAAATTCAAGTTTACTTCAGAGTTTAGAAAGGACTGAGACATTTCACATTTAGATTCCTGTACCTGACAATGCTCTGTGTGTCTACCTGGGTTTTCTTCATTAAAAAAATACATGAAAAGCAAACTCCAGAATGGAAAAGCCCAATCATGGCATTTATGTATTTAAATACATGTGAACATATTTATACAGATGCATATTCTATCTGTGACATGTGATGATATTAAAAGTGATAGGAAAACAAAAAGATATACTTCCCTCTATACAATGCCTACCAAATTGAGGATATGTGATAAACATGCATATGTGTTACTATCATAAATGCATTAATATACAAGTTATATATAAATAAGTAAAAAGCTTGAGTAGCATTTCAGCTGGAATTTTTAAAAACACAATGTGTGGCTTAATTTTACTTATTGGGAAGATATCTGTGGAGATTATTTTTAAGCATCAATCTGACTGAATTAAGTAATGCATAGACCACAACTGACACTGCCAGTAAGATATATGTATCATATATATATATATATATATATATATATATATATATAATATGTATATATATACACATATACATATATATATATATTTTAAAAACAGGGTGAAAATGATAAATATGATATTATCCTTGATTTGATGACCACACACACTGAATTCATGCTTTGAAAAATCTATGTTATATCCCACAAAAATGTACAATTGGGTACAAATAAGTTATAAAATAAAATAAAATCGAAAAGCAGAATAAAAAAGAAAGAAAAGAAACACATGGACAGCCGGTAAGGTATCGTGTCCACATGTATCTCTGAAGGTGTGCCCAGAGGAGCTGGGTTGTGAGTCTGTGGACTGCATGGGGAAGATCTGCTCTAATTCTAGGCTGGCACTACTCAATCATCAGTGGACATAGATAGAACAAAAAGGCAGATGAAAGGTGAATTATTTTCTCTTTCTCCTGAAGCTAAGTCACCCTTCTCCTACCGAAGGACAAGAGAACTCCAGGTTCTTCAGCCTTTGGACTCCAGGACTTTTACCAGTGACTCCCAGGTTTGGTCCTTTGGCTTCAGAGTGAGAGGTAGACTTTCAGCCTTTTTTGGAGCTGAGCTTTCAGACTGGGACTGAGCCGTGCAGCTGGTTTCACTGGATCTTCGATTTGCAGATAGCCTATTGTGGGACTTCTCAGCCTACATAATCATGTGAGTCAATTTCCCTAATAAATTCCATCTTTTTTTTTATTATTGAGAGAAGTTTTTACTTTAGGGAGCATGCAGTTGCAGGAGTGCTGGGACCATGCAGTTAACACAGGCTGAGTATGAAAGAACTGCCCCTCGTGCCTAGAGCAAGGACTCGGCTGAGGAGAACTGTTTGCAAGGCCAACAGTTTTACGAGTTCTGGACCTCACGAATTGTGTTGCTGTACTGTCCTACACTCAATTTCTCTGCCATGGGCCTTATTGCCATACCCCAGTACCCCATAAAGGCACCCCCAGCCTTACTATAATTTTTACAATAATCCTGAAAGAATGCGGATCCACTAAGGCGGCAGCTGGGTAGGACGGCGGCTGCGAACAGGAGTTACTCCCATTAGACTCACCCCACCTTCCTAGAAAATGTCAACAGAGAATGTTACATTCACTTCTCCTACTAGGGATTACATAGATAAGCATTAGAAAGGTCTGAGTTAAAGCTACTAATGGGCAAAACGATCTCAGTAGCCGAGAGGGACTCGGGGACTCATCCATGAGGTGCTGTTACCCCAAAGACCATAAGCCACCCTTACTCTCAGGACAAGGGCAAATTGCCATTCCCCAAGCCACAGTCATTAGCAGCATGTAGAGGGTCCCAAGTACACAGCAACCTTCAGCTACTCACAAGACCACATTCCTTTCCTATGTAGACTCACCCTCTTAGCTGTAGACTACCCCAGAGATAACATAAGTACTTCACTTTAGTATATACTAACCTTGTCTTTACTAAACCAGACAGGATTTATTTCTAGTAATTGCTACCACCCTAGCCTGAAGCTAAAGTTCTCAAAAAGCTGACCTGAGGCCAATCTGGGACTAAAGTGATCAAGCTGGTCTGACTGAAGTGGTCAAGATTCCTGGGAGCCCTCTCATCCAAAGACCCTCCCTGGTAATCAAGATCAAAGAAGAGAATACACCCGAAAAATGGACTTCCTTGTTCTAAAAATTATGACTGTTTATACCTAAACAAAACAGACGTCATGTTTTATGATTATTGTTCCTATACTTTGAATGCCTTACCTTTTAGAGCAAAATGTTTCACTTACTTCCCCTCACCCATCCCACTACTGTAAAAACTCCTTCTATAATAAATACGCATGACTCCTGGCCATCAGGGCTGCAGTCTGGAGTTTACTCTGGCTGCAGTCGGCTGAGAACATGCTAAAGGGGCGTGAGGTCTCAGTCTGATTCCTGTTCACCCGCGTCACCTCCCTGTGCACCCACCCCGGCTGGGGCACGGCTCCCGGCACAGGAGAGACAGAGAGATAGAGACATAGAGAGAGAGAGAGATGGAAAGGGAGGAATCACAACTCCCTCCCCTCAAAAGGGGATAGCCAGGCCACAATTCCTTTTCCACTATCCTCTCAGATTTGGGGCACACAGGTACATAGGATGGGATTTTCAAACCGCTGGGTCGGGACTCAAACCATGGTCAGCCATGTGGGAGTCCAGCACCTAAACCACCACACCACCTGCTGGCCCCTTAAGTCTCATCTTTTATATCTTTATCTCTATCATTTTCCTATATCTATCTTATTGTTTTTATGTGGAGAAGGCTATTACAGCATGTCTACATAATAATGTCAAGTAGTTTGACAAATAGCTTTCCTCTTCCTAAAGTATTTAAACAATTTCATGTTCTTAATAAGGTCATTTTCCCCAAAGAGGAATAAAGAAATTTGACAGTTCCCCAACAAGGATATAATATGTCATTCATGCTAGGCCAGAGAAAAGGAAGATTCAACCAGTTATCTCTAGTCTTTTGAGTCCTAAACCAAACACTACTCTAATTTTAGAAATTGTTGGCTAGACACTGGGCCTACAATTGGTAAAAGTGGAAAATGATAATAGACCATGAGTTTATATTAGTCAGCAGTGGGTTATTTCAAAACTCATATGCAGAGGAGCTGACCAGATGAGATTAAACAATAATTGCCCAATATTTGTATAGGCTTAATGTTGATTTCTGTAGTTTAAGAGCAATCTGGAAAATTTTTAAAGGAGTCTGGGAGGCAAGCCAAAATGATGGATAGGATGGCAATAGAGCCTATTTAAAAAGGGTAAACTAATTGGGGTTATTTAATCTCCCAAACTAAAAGTAATACAGTAATGACTAATTAAAAGTAGACATTTTTATTAAAAGGATACTTCCCAGGTTTTCTCATACTACAAGGACTGTGTAAAGTGGGAAAAATGGGTTAAAACTGTGATTGCACAAAGGTTTACACTAGAGATAAGGGAATATTGTTGGTAAAGATTGTAACATTCATAAACAGGCATCTGCAGAAATTGATAGTTTCCATCCTCAGAGAGCCTTAGAATAGAATGCATAGGAATCTATCTAAAGTTGCTTTGGTTTAAAACAAACAAAATTATCCAAGTGGTTTGCACACAGGTAGTCACTTAAAAATTAGCGTCCTCTGGGCCAGCCATCCCACATGACTCAGCGAGCAGTTTGAGTCCCAGACCCAGTAGCCTGAAAAACATGCCATATGTGTGTGTTTTGTGTGTGTGCATTGTGCATTTCCAAAAACCTGAGACAAAGGAGGAGAGAGGATTGTGGTGGTATGACTATCCCCCCTGGGGGTGACTTCTCACTCACTCTATCTCCAGCAAGCGCAAATACTCTATAGCAAAAATTGAAAAAAAAAATTAATAGTAAGACTCGGTCTGGCTGGTGGTATGATGGTTAAGGCACTGGATCCCACATGGCCACCTGTGTGGTTTGAGTCCTGGGCATGGTAGCTTGAAAAGTATGTCAGGCACATGTGCTTGCATACCCAAAATCCCAAGAGAAGAAGGGATTGCATCCCATGGGGGTGCTTCTCTCTTTCTCTCTCTCTCTCTCTCTCTCTCTCTCTCTCTCTCTCTCTCTCTCTCTTATTCTCTCTCACCAGTGAACACACATGCCTATAGCAAATTAAAAAAAAAAATTAGGATCCTCTTATTCTACTTTTAGTGACTTTGGGAAGCTTTTGCCCTAATGATAACAACTTCATATTTCAACTGTAGATTGAATACTATTTTAAGAAACTAATGTTTATTACTAGAAATCTCTATGACGTAAAGAGAGCAATGTGAAACCAAGGTGAAAACAAAGGAAAGTAACTGTCTTATGATTCCAAGTTAATTTGACAAAAGCATATATCTTTCTCATTCTTTTTCCTCCAAAATTCTGAAGGTCACTTCTGATACAAAACTGAATCCTGAGAGCGAGGAATTAGAGCAGCTATCACTAAATTTAAATCTTGGGAAAATTTAAAGATGGAGAACTTCATAAATTGAATATGTCACAAATATTGTATGCTGAAGAACTGGCATTCATTAGACACAGAGGTGTCCTCATTACCAATTTGTAGTACCATTCAAGAGTGATGGGGTCACCCCTGTATCACGGATATAAATTCCACTATCCTCTGTCTGCTTCTGACATTTTCTATCTGTATAAAGAGTATGATGACTCAGGTCTACTACGACCTTGATTTTCTCTGAAACGATGCAACTGAAAATAATATCTCAGAGTCACAGGAAGTTCCTGAGCTTGACCTTTTCCTATCACGGGAAGGAGATTGTAATAGAACTTTTTTCAAACATGTTATACTTATGAACTAATAAACCTCTCATTCACAAGGAAAATGTGCTTTCAGGCTATTATTAAGCATTATGAAGAGCTCATGAGGTCCAAATAAAGGCAGTAAATAGGTGCAATTATGCCAAGTTATCAAAAACATGACCCTACTTATAACAGATATTTTATAATTATAGAAGGAGGGGTGGCATAAACATAAATATATTTATCTACTTAAGTTTTCAACTTTGTGATCTTCCGTTTCTCTAAGTAGGTATTTATATTAGAGCTGATTTCTGAGATCGTTCGAATTAAAAAATTAAAAAGCTCAATTCAGGGCTGCGGTTTTGATTAGTAGTAGGATATCCCAGAGACCACAAAGTGCCTCCTTCGTTAATTCTTTCTTCTGCTTATTTTGGCCAGAAAAGTTTATTCAGGAAACTGAACTCTAATGCAAATGTAATGATCCAAGGAGCACGTTCACACACCCCACCGCCCCATCTCCATCACCTCTCATAATGAAGGCTCTTATCCTGGAAAAAGGTGGGGGTGGGGTGGAGGATAATACAAGCAATAACAAAATAAAACAAAAACTCTACCTGGCTTAAGATTTCTAGCAATGACAGGAAGCGTGAGAGAATGATTGAGAAGAAAAATGTTCTAAAAATAAAGCGATTTATGAATTAAAAATAAAATAAATAAATAAATAAATAAATAAATAATAAATTCTCCTACATTATATTATATAAATTTTCAGTCATCCAATTTTGTTTCTACAAAAGCACAAATAATTGGCTGAGTTAAATCATTTTTAAACACATTTACAGGGTCATTTACTTAAGGGAGCTTGAGTTTTTGATAATATATTTCTGTTTATCTGTAAGAATTAAACACAATCCTGTTTCTTATAAACAATTTCAAAAAAATTGCAATTTAGAAGATAAAGCCTAAATGTCTCAAGGGAAATAAAATCAAAATACAAAAGAACACCCTAATACTCACCTTCTATTTCATGCCATCAATATTCAAATATTCCCAGAAAAGATAGCATATTAATTTACTTTCAAAACAAAGTTTACATGAATTTTTGTCGAACATGTAGTTTCATAAGGGAGAGCTATGGCTGCCTCAAGTTTATATTGTAAGGAACTCAGGGACAAAGAGGAAGGGGGGTTAAAAAATAGCAATAAAAAGGGCCAGCAGGTGGTGTGGTGATTAAGGCGTTGGACTCCCACATGGCTGATTACAGTTCTAATCCCTGACTTGGAGGCTTGAAAATCATAATGGGTGTGTGTGCATGTGTTCCCCAAATCCTGAGAGAATAGAGGAGAAGGGATTGTGTCATGGCCGTCCTCCTGGGGTGGCGGGGGGAGTGATTTCTCACTTTTCCTCCCTCTATCTCTCTGGAGAGCACATGTGACCTAAGGGGTGGGAAAAAAACCCTAAATAATAATTAATTAATTAGCAATAAACCTCTGTGCTACTCAAGACTATTGGTGGCAGGTAACAGAAACCAACAATAAGTAGCTGAGCACAATTGAGATGCAGCATTAGAACAGATAACTAAGAAATCCTTGACCTATTTCAGGCATGGTATAATATTATCATATGTATAACACTACAATATCTTTGACTTGACTTCTTGCATGCTTGGAAAAATCATGTTTCATGCTGTAAAGATGCACAATGATTAAATGTAAATTTTAAAAATCTATGCATAGGATTTTGAATTTTTTTTTTGAACCGAAATAAACGCATATTAATATGAACTTTAAAAAAAAAAAAGGATGAGTTTTTCTTTCCCTACCTTTTGGTTTTCTCTGTTGTTGTTGTATTCCAGGAAGACTCAGCAGCTTCCGGTTAGAGCTAAGGAATCCCCCCCCCCCCAAAAGAATGAGATACACAGTTCTACCCTAGTATCCACATCAATGAGCTTCCATCACTGAGCCAATTACTTCATCCAGCATCATGAGAAACCCTATTTATTTATTTTTAATTTTTTTTTATTTTATTGTATTTAAAACATTTATTTGTACTTTATTTTATTTCAAGTTCTTTTATACATTCAATCACATTATTTAGCTGGCAAAGTGAATATTCTAACATGTGTGCATTTCTCCCCAGTCCAGTTGATAATACTATAAAAGTTATCGTCAACAGATAATACCACATTTCTTTGTCCCATTAATGCTATGACTCTCTATTTTTCTACTCAATGTTCTTCCTCAGACTCTGCTCTTTCACCCACCCTCTTCCCATCCTATATCTATACTGTGTTTCTATATCCTTTAGTCATTCGGTTTTGGTCACAGAGTGCCCCATGTAGCCTGGGAGTGCATACTTCCTCTCTTTCAGGGAAGGTGGGGCTGGCTGGGTGTTCAACTCTCTCACTGTAATCACAAGAATTTTGGAATCACCTTCTAAAATACGGTACATGTTAGACTACCCTTTCCTCTCCACCCCAGAAACTGCCAACACACACACAAAGAACTGATCCAGCCTACAGTTTAAAGCACATATCACTTTATTATTCACCATAGCTGCTCTTTTCCTTCCTCCTTGCTCCATCTTCCTTTCATCACTCCCTCCATCTCCCCTCCATTCCTCTCTTCCTTCTTCACTTCTTCCTTTCATCTATTTTCTCCTTCCTACTTTTTTCATTTTCTCAAAATAATGAATGTATACATTGTAAACATTCAAATACTAATGTAAGGTTTGCAACAACAAAAAAATACGAGCATTTAAGGAAAGTTGAGTTAAAAGAAAAAGAGATTTTCAGACTCGATAATCATCATTAGACATGAAGAATGAGGAGCAAAAAAGCTACTAGAAACATTTAGAATGATGTATTGTAAACTTCACTGCAGAGTAATACGATAGGAACCTTGCCAAATAATTGGGGAAATCTCAATTGTCAGAAATTTTCTCTTAGGATGAACAGATTCCAAAGAGAGTCCTACAAACTCTTTACTGGAAAATGATAGATACAAAAAAGCTGGTATTCTGGGAGCTAAAAAAGGACAGGATTTGGGCAGGGATGGGGTTTTCTTACCATTCATTACATATATTTCCACTTATGTTTCATATTTTCAGTTCAGTGCCTCATCCTTTAACTGTGCCCTCTGCTCTTCAGGCCAGAACTTCTCTGAGCCAATTGCCAAAATGACAACTCTGTCTCTAGCTGGAGTAGTTGCATTCCTGTGTGAGGTAGGAGAGGTCAGCTAGAGAGTTTAACGGCTCTTTTATATAGATTTTCTAACAAAATTCCTGTTTTCTACTGTACCTTTCACTCCATGTTTGATGTATATGATATCCTCAATTGTCAAGAAAATAAAAGAAAAGCTTTTATTACATATTAGTAATAATTTAGAGAGAAGTTTCCTTCTCCTGTATATTGGCTTGGTAGGGCTACCAAAACCAAGCACCACCAAGTGGCTTACACAACATAAATGCATTGTCTTATAGTTCTAGTAGCTAAAAGGCTGAGATCAAGGTGTTGGCACAGTTGGTTCCTTTTGAGAGCTTTGGGGAGAGTCAGTTTCATGCCTCTTTCATGTCTCTTTCCTAGTATCTGGTGGTGTGCTGGCAATCTTTGGCATTCTTTGGCACATAGAAGCATCATTCCAACCTCTACACTCATCTTTAAACTGCATTTTCTATGTATGTCTGTCTCTGTGTCCGAATTATCTCTATTTTTTAAACACACAGTCATACTAAATTAGGGCCCACCCTATCATCTTAACTTGGTTCTCTTCAAAGGCCCTATTTCCAAATAAGGTCATATTAAGGGTAGTGGGTTATGACTTTAACATACGAATTTAGGGGTGACATAATTTAACCCATAACACCCTTATGTCATTATGATGAGAGAGAAGGAAATCTGATGATTTCCTAAAGAATGAAGCAGCTTAGGTCTGAAGATCCTTACAAATGGCAGGCCCTTCATTCCCAGTGAAGGAATCTAGCACACTGAACCATAGAAGGAGGAAGCTTCTCCAAAAATGGGGAGAGGGATAACCAAGAGGTGGGAAATACTGATAGTCAATTCCTAATGTGATGGGCTTTTCTATGAAATGAGCCTATTGTTATGTATAATTTGTTCTGATTTCAGGCTTGACTGTATTATTTGTCTTTTGCACAGCTGACTACATCACATTGTCTGCTTACCAAGCAGAAGCAGTTGCATTGTCTTTCTCACCCAGGGAAAACAAAAAAACTTTAAATGTCTCAAGTGTTACCTGGTCCCTGCAACTACCTCTTGACTCCAAGGCTAATAAGCAGTGTTCTAGAGACAAGAAGCTGTCACACCTACTAAATTCCTAGTTCCAGACCTGGATCAGAATAAAAGCATAAATTTAAACTGGGAATTGCCATCCTATTCTTCCTTAAAGTGATCATTAGATTTAACAATTACCTTCCTCAAATGGACAGGAAATAGTTTATTATCACCCTGCCCCAGTACAGAATCAATGCTAACAGCGATAACCTATCTAGAACATTGGTTTCTCTGTCACGTTCAACTCTTGAATTGCTTACAGGGTGTTAAAGGAACTGCATTATCTTTATGCTGTATTTGAAATTGCCTTTCATTAGAATTCTGGTATTCACTTAGGTAGTTCACAACTGTATACTTCTGCTTGTGTTGTAGGTGAATAGTACACATGTGCAAATAAAAAACCCCACAAATTATAACAGCAATAGCTCAAGACCAAGGTTAAAATAAATATAGTTTGAAGTTTGCAAGGAAGCAGTAGAGTTGATTAATCACAGTTAAAATTGACTAGGAAGAAAAGCAGTAAAAAAAAAAAAGCAAATAGCACATAATATTATTAAGAATGTCAGGCCAGCAGGTGGTATGGTGGTTAAGGCGCTGGACTGCCATGTGGCCTACTGCAGTTTGAGTCCCAGACCTGGCACTTGCTTTCTCACTTTCCCTCTCTGTCTGTCTGTCTCTGGTGAGTACACATGTCCTATAGAAAATTTTAAAAAGAATAATAATAATAAAATAAATAAATAATTCTTTAAAAAAGAATTAAGAATGTCTATAAGACACATTATACAAATTCATAATTCATAACATAAATAATATGCCTTTCATTGCCATTCCAGTTACCTTTTCTCTTCTTCTGAGCTCCCAAATCTTCACCTAAGTGAACCTTCTACTTCCCTAAGAAAAATAAAGTCACCCACTGTTTTTTATCTTTTTCCATCCATTGACCACTAATCAGGAGTAACAATATAGTAACAATATAGTAAAGTGGCTAGAAAAGACTAAGGACCAACTCTTAAAGCTGCAGTTGCAGCGAGCACATTGGTTTTAACTTTATCATGTTGTTTTGGATTAATAATAAAATGTCTAACAGCTTATTCTCTCAAATTTTATACAATGTTAAGAAAAATCCATTACTCATTTTAAAGACTTCAAGGCTTACTCTTGTTTGCAATGGTACTTCTGGAAATTAGGAGACAAGGCTGAAACTACTCTAATCCATCACTGCTATCACCCTAACTCTTCTGTAAACGTCTCCATTCTCATATTTGCTTTTCTCTCTCAAAGAACTATGTCCTGCTTCCTTTTCAAAGACGTGTTCTTAAGATTCCTAGCCTGCCTCTAAGAAGAATATAACTGAGAAGTTAATCTTCTCATACTTCAAATATATTCATTTAAACATAGTGCACCAACTTTTTCTGATAAATCTACAAATACTAGTCTTCTTAAAGTTTCTGTAGGGGTAAAGGCAGTTAGTGATGGGTCAGAAGGAGACTGAGAAGCTGGGACTCCAACCTAACCGTCATCCATCACCGCTGTCCACAGCAGCAGATAGAATTAATACATGTTGGATTTGGAGTTCCCAGTGGGTTTTTGTTGTTGTTTGCTTATTCATTTCTGAGAAGAAATTTTCACTACTATAAGGAATGTTTGAGAAACCCTTGTCATAAAAACATATTTACATTTTTCCTATATTTTTACTTAACACGATTTCCTCAATAGGACCAATCCTTTACTTTGCTTTAACCTCCAAATGATCTATAATCTATGATCACTATCTACTACTGCTAACATTATGTGATATTCATAATTCTTCTCCTCATCCCATATCCTCTATTTTCCTCTTTTTCTTCCTTTTTCCCTCTCCTTTCTTTTCTTCTTCTTTACTTTTTTTTAATGGTTTATCTCTCCACAAGACTATAAGTTCAATGAAGACAGGGATTTTGCTCTGTCTTGTTCATTGCATGTTATCTAATGCCTGGGACAGTAACAGGCACAAGGTCAACACAGACCTGTTGAGAAAAATGAAAAAAAAATTAGAAAAAGTGGAAAACTTAGATTAAAAAGAAACAAAAATAATTATTTAATTGCTACAGGGTATGTGCACTCACTGAGAGAGAGGGAGAGAGAAAGAGGGAACTCACTCCCCAGTGAGATGTGGTCGTGTTGTAACTCCTTCTCCTCCATCTCTCCATCCTGTTGGGAATCTGAGAAAACATATATGTATCTAGCATGTTTTTCAAGCTGCTAGGATGAGATCTGAACCATAGTCGGCCATGTGAAGTCTGGCTCCCTTAACCACTAGGCTATGAATGTGGCCCAAGAATTTCTTCCAAAGGATCATAAATAATCACACTCTCCCAAACTAGTTGTTGTTAACACTTTAATGGGATCCTGTCCTTGCAGATAGTATTCCCAAAAAATGCTCATAGTCCATTTGAAGAAACAGAAATAAAATTACAACACAGTAATTGCTAAAACTAGCAAAATGCTATGGAATAGCAAAGATAAATAAATAATTCTGTGTGGTAGAATTAGGGAGTATATTAAAGTTTAACTTAAAATTTGAGCACAATTTTTCAGATTGCTGCAGGAAATTTTAAAGAAAGTCCTCAAACCTCGGATCACGTTGTTATACAACATCATTTCTTTTTCTTAATGGTAAAAATCAAAATATGACTTTCAGTCCCAAGAGGGACATGATGAACATTATTGCATTCATTTTTTTCTTTGAGATGTTTGCATGCTTTCAGTGAGTTGTTTTTATATTTCCTAATGAAGGAAGACTAATGCATCCAAATTCCCCTGCATAAGGTTCCGTTTTCTATGCCCTGATGGCCAGTCATCCTCTAGGAGTTTAAAGACTAATTTGTAAGTCGGCAGGTGGCATGTTGGTTAAGGATGCTGGACTCCCACATGGCTGACCATGGTTTGAGTTCCGGACCTGGTGACTTGCTTTCTTACTTTCTCTCTCTCTCTTTCTCTGTCACTCTCTAATAAATTTTTTAAATAAATAAATAAAATTAGATAAAATAATGATTTAAACAAAGGACCAATTTACAGCTTAGCCTCCTGATATAAATTAGTGGGATTAAACATCAAGGAAGATGCAAATAATTTTACTAGAGGCCACAACTTCTGCCTTTTTATCCCCTAAAGAAGAGAGTAAGAGAGAGAGAGAGAGAGAGACAGAGAGAAAATCTAGTCATTTTCTCAAGTTGCTGGAGTTGAGGGTTTGTAATTCTTTTTTTTTTTTTTAGAGGTTTTTGCAATAGGGCGCATGCGCTCGCCAGACAGAGAGAGAGAGAGACAGAGAGATAGAAAGCAAGAAATCACCCCCTAGGGGGGATGACCATGCCACAATCCCTTCTCTTCCATTCTCCTCTCGGGATCTTGGGCATGCACACACATGTGCCCAGCGTGAGTTTAAGCCACCAGGCCCGGGATGCGAACCGTGGTCGACTACGTGGGAGTCCAGAGACATAGCCATTATGCTAACTGCTGGTCCCATGAGGGTTTGTAATTCTCAGCTTTACTATATGTCCTGTCTTCCATGCCCCACATTTATTGTCCCAAACACAAGCCACCTCACATCTGGAACTATGATGATTCTACTTTCTACTCCTAGACAGAAGACCAAGAACGTGATGATCATATCTGAGTATGTTCTGGACATTCATATGATGAAAAAAATAAATGGATATTAAACTCTTTGACCAGTTTTCTGACCTCAAAAGCCTGAAGTTTTGTAGCACAGAAAAGAAGTAAATCCAAGTGATACATGATCTAGGCCATAGACCGATGCCACCTCAAATTTAGAGCAGATCCAAACACAGAGATTAAGAATAGGGGGAACCAGCAGTTAGCGTAATGGTTATGTCACTGGACTCCCACGTGGTCGACTGCAGTCGACGTCCCGGACCCGGTGGCTTAAACTCACACCAGGCGCGTGTGCATGTGTGCCCAAGATCCCGAGAGGAGAATGGAGGAGAAGGGATTGTGGAGTGACCATCCCCCCTGGGGGGTGATTTCTTGCTTACTGTCTCTATGTCTCTCTCTGTCTGTCTGGCGAGCGCATGTGCCCTATAGCAAAAACCTCTCCAAAAAAAAAATTAAATTAAATTAAAAAAAAATAAAGAATAGGGAGCAAGAAGTCCAGTTAGAACAAATGAATGGAGATTAGGTGAGGCATACTGGGGAAGGGTGGGAGGTTTGCTGTGGCATAAGTGAGACACACAGAGAGTTTTGAAAGATGGGGTGAGAAGGATAGGTGAAGCAGGACTGGGAGAGGCATTATATTCTAATATAAGGAATATGAAATGCACATTATGCAATAATAGAATGTTTTTATTATCATTGCTAGACAGGTTGGCATTGCAAGTGGTCCTATCACAATGATGTGATCCATCAAATGAGTTAAAGGATTGATACATGTTGAGTATATTTCCTAGGGCCAATTCCACTTTCAATTCTCTTATATTTTGTTAAGGTCTGAGTGTGGCCTCAAGTTTGTTTCTCCGTTTGTTTGCACACACAGGAGCAAAAATGGGGGTAATGGGCTTGTCTTTAAAAAGTTCAGATAAAGGGGGGAAGCAGATGGCATAGTGGTTAAAATGTTGTACTCACATGGCTGATTATGGTTCTAGTCCTGGAATTGGTGGCTTGAAAATCACTCCAGGTGTGTGTGTGTGTGCATGCCCAAAATCCCAAGAGGAGAATGAAGGAGAAGGGATTGTGGCATGGCCGACCCCCTCAGCGGTTGATTTTTTACTTTCCCTCTCACTGTCTTTCTCTCTCCAGCGGGTGTGTGTGCCCTATGGCAAAACCTTAAAAAAGAGTTAAAATAAGACTAAAAAAAAAAGTTTTGCATAGTGAATGATGATTAATAATGTAGGGTAAAACTTCTAGATGAACAAGAAAAGAGTGAGTTGATAATTCATACAGTATATTGATTTTTATAAACTAAGAGCAAGATATTACCATTGAAACAATTATTAGAGGTCAACAAATTTTTTCCGGTAAAGGTCAGATAGTAAATACTTTAGACTTTGGGAGACATATGGTCAACCTTTTGCATCTACTCAGTTGTGCCGTTGCTGTATGAATGTAGCTGTAGTCTACACATAAATCAAAAAACCTTATTAATGAATATTGCAATCTGAATTTCATTTAATTTTTCTATTTTACAAAATATTATTCTTTTTTTCAACTATTTAAAAAGGTAAAAAAAGAAAATCATTGTCCTGTGTGGTCGTTAAGGCACTGGATCCCACATGGCCGATGGTGTGGTCTGAGTCCTGAACCCAGAGGCTTGAAAAACACATTGCGTGTGGACATAGATGCCCAATATCCCCAGAAGAGAATCAAGGAGAAGAGATTGCAGAGCAGCCAACCCTCCTAGGGGGTACTTTCTCACTTTTGCTCTCTCTCTCACTCTCTCTCTCTCTCTCTCTCTCTCTCTCTCTCTCTCTCTCTCTCTGTCCCTCTCTGGTGAGCACACACATCCTGTAGGAAATTTTAAAACAATTTTTTTTAAGTAAGAAAAATTTTTAGCTCTTGAACAATTCATCATTTGGCTGTTTGGAGAGTCCCATGTAGATGACAATAGGTAAGATTATTTTAATGGCTTCCTTTCTTTTTCACTCCCAACTCTTTTCCTTTGGCCTTCGGTTTTGTTTTGTTTCATTTATTTCTAAGTATAAGACAAATATAAACTAAACGATTATAAAAATACAGAAAAAATATATCATAAACATACTTGCTTAGCATTGTATAAGATTTACAAAGTATCTTTTACAAAATTTGAGGGGGAAGTTTGTCTTAACTACAAAAAAGGTAGATCCTCAATCCTGGTGTCTTTTAGAAAATTACAGTATAGCACCAGTTATCTCTTGAATTCCATAAGCGTGTGTGTGTATTCCTAGTGTTCATTTAGATTTTATCCCATGTCATTATGGAGCCCTTGTCACAGGGCCACTCAAACATGAGACTACAAATGGGGCTGACTGAATATATTCTATTTTGGTGCAGCAAGAGGAGGCAGAGATGTCCCAGTTTAGTCAATCCCATTTTCGTTTTTGCAGGTCACACACCAGCCCCGCAGTTCATGAAGTGTCTCTCTATTTCTGGAATAAAAGCTTCCCTTGCTCACAGAGCACTTCAACCATGTCAACTCTGTGAGGAAAGAGCTGATGGGACCGATTTCTCTGCTGGATGTGGTGAGCAAGACAGCGTAAAACTGACAAGCTAAAGATTCAAATGAAATACCCCAATTAAGTGCAGTGGAAATGCAAAGACCTCAAGCAATACACTCACACACACACACACACACACACACACACACACACACCAAGAAGAAAGAAAAGAGCATGAATGCAACCAATGTCACACAATAAAGAGCATGGGGAAAGAATTTCAAACGAGGAGTTTTTAAGCTATAAAAAGAGGTTATGGACAGCAGAACAGAAATGAGAGATAACTTAACTCTGCAATCAACATAATGTATGTTACTAATGAAACAGCTAGTTAGGGCCATAGAACTTCTAATGAGGATGAAAGGAGGGGGGGAATGGTTCTTCCAAGACTGTGTGATTCCCCTCAAAACAATATTTTATGCTCCCAACTTACTTTCAAAAGTCCTTCCATTTCAGCATATGATCAGTTGCACACATTTTATCTCTCTCTCCTCCTCTACCCAGTTTTATTCTTCAGCTGTGCCTATTTGTCCCTTCTAATTACTTGTAAGCTTGTGAGAAAAGACTAGAGAATAAGCCCCACTTAATAAAGTGGAGACCAGAGTATGACCAATTTGCGAGAGATCCAGAAAAAGGAGCAACGGTGATCAAAGTCCAGAGTTCCAAAACATGCAAATGAGTAAAGGACTCAGTAAATTCCAAGTCACAAAATGGTAGCCACAGGGGGGCCACATTCAATGTATAGATATTTTGTCTTTGATCTGCATTTTGTTGATTCACATCATTTAAATTTATTTGAATTAGTTGCTTTTATTAACAAATGTGGAGATTTTACCAAAAAAATACAATATTCAGATTCACTTGGGGCTGTACAGATAAACTCCTGGTTCCTCTAGCTGAAGGACCTCTAGCAAATTACCCTGTTTGTGCTTAAATTCCATTAAATATAAAATGGGAGTAAAAACATAACTTATTTTCTATAGTTTTCTTGAAGATTAAATGACAATATACTGAAGGTACTCCTAGCGATATAGTTACGTCATATACAAAAAGTATTAGTAGTACTAAGTAATACTGATGGCGTTGGACAGACACACTAACCTTTGGAGTTTTGAGGCACGCATCATAAAGAACTCAAGAAAATGAAATAAAGCTGACCGACAAGTTTTATTTTATAAAGCAGGTAAATAAATAAGTTATATTAACTCTCTGCTTGATGATTTGTTTTCAGAGAACATTGCACACACACAGTAACTTGAAGAATTATCTTTTGAAACATTTTAAAACTAAACATTTTAGTTTGAAACATATGAAAGTAGAAGTAATTGTGAACAAGACAGCAGAATTTTCATCTTGAAAGTAACTAGAGAAAAATATTTCAAACTACAGCAGTATTATATAAGTGAGTTCTTAATAAAAGAAAACGTGCAGCAACATTCAGGAGGCAAAATATTCTTATCCCACAACACAAGTTTAGGATAGAGTTTCTAAAACTGATGTAAAAAGTTCAACAAAGAGACTTAAATAATGCTACTTTGAAAAAGATATCATAGTAAATTATTTTCCTTTTCCTTTTATAGTATGAGCTAAAACTAAAGCAAAATAATATATAGATAAGCATTTATAAGAAAGTGAAACAGTGTGTGTGTACACATGCATATGTAAAATTCCAGTGTTTAAAATGATTGATATATATATACACACACACGAATGTATGCATACAAAATCCAGGAGAAGTTTTTGGTTGTCAAATGTTTAGTGTCTTACAAGAGTAACAGTTAAAGGATTAATAGCCTTACCATATAATGAGTACTTACAAATCAGTAATAAAAGTCAAATGCACAACATTAAAATTTATTTAAGCACACAGTCATTTTGTAAAACACTAAATACAACAAGAAAAATATTTTCAGCTTCACTAATAACTGATAGATGTAAACTATACCAACAATGGGATATTTCACATATAAATTGGTAGAATTTCTTAATTTGTCAGAGGGCAAGTGTGCTCAGCGGAGACAGAGAAAGAAGGAAATGGAGGAAACACCCCCCAATGGGGTATGGTCATCCTACAATCTGTTCTCTATCATTTTCCATTGGCATTTTGGGCAAGCACGCACATGGTCCTAGAGTGTTCTTCAAGTCAGCAGAGCCATAATAAGAGTGGCAAGGTTAGCCATGTGGGATCCAGCTACCTTGAGGACCAGGCCATAGGCAGACCAAAATTGGTTGAAAGTTTAGACCTTTAACACTTGGTTTTAATAAGGACTTTTGAAAAGGGGCCTCTCATATGTTGTTGGTACCAATTTTTACAAAGGAATTATTTAATTTGTTTTATTATTATTATTATTATTAATTTAACCAAACAGAGACACACAGAGAGAGAAAGGGAAAGTGAGAAAGCAATCTGTCAGGTCTGGGACACGAACCATGGTCAAACATGTGGGAGTCCAGGACTTCAACCTCCATGCCATCTGCCAGCCTCAGTACCAATTTTTATAAATTATGGAGAGCATATATGAAGAGGTCTCAAAGGATTTAAAATATGCTTACTTTTGATCCAAAATATTACTGTTAGTAATTTTTCCACAGAAAATTAGCCATCAAGTGGGGGGAAGTGTATGTATAATAATTTAAATTCTAGTATTATAAAAACAAAATCCTGGAAAAACATAAATATTCAAATAAAGAGACTAGTTAATTATGTCATCAAAGACTTTGTGAAAGAACACTATATAGCCTTTCAGATAGTGCCATGGGAAATGAGCTAATAATATATTTATTTTCTTCTTGGAATTTTATCTGATTTTCAAATTCTCTAAGATTATTTTTAAATGAATATATTTTATTAAGTTTAATGTTTCTGTGGAAAAGATCACAATAAAAAAAATCAGCAAGTTAGGGGTGGAAGGGTGCAGAAACAAGATAGAAAAAAATTTGTTGAAGAAAAAAATTAAAGTTTAATGAAGCAGTTCCAAGAACAGAGTTTCCATGGATGAAGGGAAAAGAAGGCTTACAGCTCATATCAGGTCTACTAAGAGAGAAAAGAGAAATGAGCCCTTTATTCCTGTATACAAAATATAAATCTATCTTCCTTAATATACTTCCTCAGTACTGCAGAAAAACTATCCAAGTGCTCTATATTTTCTTATCCAACATTCCCTTCAGTAAGGTGAACAATAAACATCACAAATAGTTTCAAGAACATTGTTAGGACTCATGCACTAAAGAGAGACTTTCTCTGATAAGCAAGTGAGAGGCATCATCTCTTTCCTGTATCTACAATAACACATATTATAAATATATATTTTGCTGTGACTCCCCCCACACACACACACATTTATGCATTCATACATACAAACAAAAGTACTCAAAGACAGAGAGAGATAGAGAGAATTTACCCAGTCTCTGGTATGCAATGGAAAACTTAGACAAAATTCTAATGACTAAGTCCAAAATACTAAGTTATAGTTCATACCTATGAGTTGTACAGTCCTATCAGCAACCAACCCTCTTCTAGAGATGTGAAGTTCTCTCCCACGACAGGAATGACAATGATTACTTTCACTGCACTCCATTACTTTAATCTCCTGATGACTTGCTGTAAAAGCTATTAAACTGCATTGCCTCATGATCAGAATGCAAATATTTAATTTCTAACCACTGTTTTTCCTTAGCCCATCTAAATATCAATGTTACATAGAAGATCCAGAGAACAATAGACCTTACCCACTCTCAAGCTCATGATTCAAAAGAGAAATCAAAAACCAGTAACAAAATCCAGGAGAAAATTGACTACCCAGTAACGTTAAATCCCTATATACATAGATAATTTATTCAGATAAAAAAAAAGTATAGACTTTGTAAGAAAAAAGTGAAGAACTGGGAAAAATAATTGTCACATATATATCAAAAAATATTCTTAACATCCAAAAACTCTTATAGATTAATATGGAAAAGCACAAACCTCAATTTAAAATGTGCAAAAGACATTCATTGACTATTCAAATAAAAATTAATACAATTTTAAAACAAATTGAGAAAAATTGACCTTATTCAGAGTTCAGCAAAAGCAAATTGAAACCATGAGATACTATTTTTCACATCTAGACTCACAGTTTGATATTCTTTTATGTTGATACTAATAGTGCATTGATGTAGACTCTGTCCCACATTGTTGATGGCTGTACAAGTCGATATCATATTTAGGGATATTAAGTCAAAATACTTTGATCTAGTAGTTCCATTCCTAGAAAGTGATGAATGAACACATACTCTCTTAAAGATACATGAAGACAAGATTATTCACTGCAAAATTGTTTATAGTAGCAACAGTCCAGAAGCAATCTACAAATACTAATTAGCACTAAACTATTAAAATAAATAATACTTTCAATGGGAAAATTGCACACTTTGCTTCCATTTATTTGCATAATCAGTGTTTTTGTCTTCATTGACTAAATGGATTTAAAAGAAGTTTTTGCTAGTAATAGCAATAGCTAAGTTTACAGCACAGTTACAATAGGCTAGATGTTGTTCTAATTTATTTATCATCAAAATAATTCCATATCTTAGATGCAATTATTATCTCTATCTTCCAGATGAGGAAACTGAGGCATAGAGGGCTTGAGTAATTTGCCTAAGGTGATACATACAGTTAGCAATTTTGGTGTGTGTTCAGAGCCAATGTTTTTAACCAAGTATTGAGCTTGTCTCTGAGGAAAGAAAACTAAGGATAAGGGTTATTTACTTCCCCATCTATTTTTTTGTCTTTTTGCCATGTACATGTGCTATTTTTTTTTAAACAAGGAAAGAAAAGTCATTTTATTGCTATAGATTCTAAAGCATATCTAAGAAAACAGGAGGAAAAAAATCAAAATTCTAATAATGTCTAATGAAGAACTGGTCCTACCAGATGGTAAAGCTGGATATAAATATGGAAAAATTTAAACAGTGAAGAACTAACAGAATAATTAACAAAGAGATCAGTGTAACAAGAACAACATAAAAGCCAAATCTAACAATAAGCGCTTAATATATTAAATTAAAGCATAAAATAAATTGGGAGATTATTCAATATATGCCATTGGGTAAATTGATTAATTTTTTGGAGAAAAATTCATTTAAGGTGTTGTCTAACTTTATATGTTAAAACTATTACAAATGAATAGGAAAATAAATGTAAAATGGAATTATAAAAATCAAGGATAAAAGAAAATATATCTAGGAGGAGCTGCTTCCTAGATAAGGTGGAATTTCTTAACATAAAACACAATATTAAGAATAATCTAGGGAAAATGGGTGGAACAGTTTTGTGAACATCAAAATTCTAAAACTTCACATTTAAAATATCATAAACTAAATGCATGACCATAAATTGAGGGCCATTGTTCCCAATAAATAAAATAAGGAGCTATTAGCATTATATAAAAAAAACACAATTTTAAATTAGCAAGTAACACAAGATTTTAAAATAAAAATTAGCAAAGGAAATTAACTGACCACAGAAGAAAAATACAAATCACACATAACAAATCTAATTCTATCTTTGATATACATACAATTATTTCTCCCATTTACAGATGAAAATTGACACTCAGAGGTAGCTAACCCAAGATCACACAGCCAGTAAATAGTGAGCTGAGATCTGAACAAATTATTTTTCCCCAAGGTTCATGCTTTTGTAACCCTTGCTCCACTCTCTAGCTATTGATGTATACCTTTATAGAGATATACAAACAGCAGTAAGAGTGTGTCGCTTTCTAAAGCAAAATTAGGAAACTGCAGGTGGTATGCTGGTTATGGTGGCTGGGTTCCACATGCCCAACTGCACAGTCCAAAATTCATAACCAAGGACCAGGAGTTAGCATAATGGCTATGTCGCTGGACTCCCATGTAGTCGACCGTGGTTCGCGTCCTGGACCCAGTGGCTTTAAACTTATGCCAGGCGCATGTGCGTGCATGCTCAAGATCCCAAGAGGAGAATAGAGAAGAAGGAATTGCGGCGTGGCCATTCCCCCTGGGGGGTGATTTCTTGCTTTCTGTCTCTCTGTCTCTGTCTGTCTGGCGAGCTCACATGTTTCATGGCAAAAACATCTCAAAAAAAAAAATTCATAACCAGAGGCCTGGAAAACATGTGTGCATGCCCAAAAATCCAGAGAATGGAAGAGAAGGGATAGCAGCATGGTCATCCTCACTAGGGAATGATTCCTTACTTTCTCTCCCCCTTCCCACCCCTGCAAGCACACACACTTTAGAGCGAATTATAAAAATTTTAAAAATAAGGACTAGCAGATGGCAAAATGGTTACATCGCTAGACTCCCATAGAGTCGACTGCAGTTTGAGTACTGGACCCGGAGGCTTGAAACTCATGCCAGGCACACGTGTGTACGTGTGTTCCCAGAATTCTGAGAGGAGAATGGAGGGAAGAGATTGCAGCATGGCTATCCCCCATGGATGATCTCTCACTTTCTCTCTCTCAATCTCTGCAGCGAGTGCATGTGCCTTAGAGCAAAAATTGCCCTAAAAACATTAATAAATAAATAAATGTTAAATTGAAGAAACCTGTTTTCATGCATGCGGCTGATGCGTAGGTATAGCACCTCTCTGAGTCTCCTTGCAAGAAGAGGCCATTATACCGAATCAATTCACAGCATGTCCCAACCTCTTTCTTTTTTTTTTTTTGAGAGGTTTTTCGCTATAGGGCGCGTGCGCTCGCCAGACAGAGAGAGAGAGACATAGAGACAGAAAGCGAGAAATCACCCCCCAGGGGGGATGGTCACGCCGCAATCCCTTCTCCTCCATTCTCCTCTCGGGATCTTGGGCACGCACGCACACGTGCCCAGCGTGAGTTTTTTTTAAGCCACCGGGTCCGGGACGTGAACCGCGGTCGACTACATGGGAGTCCAGCGACATAGCCATTACGCTAACTGCTGGTTCCCTCCCAACCTCTTTTGCTAGTGAAATAGTTCAATGTTATCCTTGTGAGAGTTTATATTTTAAAAGTACAAATAGAAAAACAAAAGTAAATATCTCAATGGGAAAGGACTAAATGCATTTCTGGCTGAAGAGTGCTCCATCCTGTAAAGCGCAGCCTATTAGGAAGCCAGAGGTCAAGTCACAAAAAACACCTAAAGAATTCTGAACCCGCAAAAGCACTGCCAGGTATGTATTACTCTCAAGAAGAAATTAAAATTATAATAGCATTAGCAATATCCAATCTGAATTTTTCATTTGTTTGCATTATTTAAAGTAACATTATAACCAGATAAAAACCTAAGAGTGTTTCTGTTTAAGAGTTAATATCTATATTCTGAGTTAAATCAACTTTCTTGCCAAATCGTAGGCCCCGAATGGTATTATTGCTGAAGTTAACTGACTGCTAGACAAGGAAAGATAATGTCAACTTTGGTAGGACAGGTTATCTCTGAAGCTTTATAGATTCTTGCCAAATCCAAGATCTATTTCAGTCTTAAGACATCTGTTACTCTGCAAATGGCCTCTCTCCTCTCCCTTCCTCCCTTATTTTTTACAGAGTCACCAGTTTCCTTCAGCTTAAAACTTTCATCACTCCTGATACCAATGTTTTATGTCTCCTATTGCTTTCTTCTGCAGACTTGATCCATGTAATACAATATTTTCTATTCCAAAGCTCATAGGCAGTGTTGGAAAGGGTATTCACCTTTACCCCAGAGTCTACCCATCACTATCTGTAAGATAGAGAGGAAGAGATGAGGGGTTTGCAGGAGAGAATGAAAGGGACAGGAACTCTCTATGGATGACTGAACTCTTCAACTCTATCCACTCTAGCTCACGGACATTTATTTGCGGACAAGTATATACGTGGTAGGGGTAGAGAAGAGGAGGATGTTAAGTGCCAAATTTCAGCTTCAACAATAACTACTGCAGCCAGTTGGCATGACTTCAAATATCCCCTCATCAAACAGATGGTATGCAAGTTGTATCAGTGAAAAATATGACTCTCTTTTAAAATGCATACAATGAATTAAATATTATAGGATTGAACCTCAAAGTTTAAAATGATTTTATCTTATAATTATACCTCTATTCATAAAACTCTACAGAATGTAGAATATTATTAATGCATCCACTTAGCCCACTGTAGCTCAAGTTCTTGAAATATACTAAAAATGAATAGGGGAATATATATTTCTATAGAACAAGTAAGCTAATACACTGAAAAGGAGCTCAAAAAGGAAACAAAGATGTTCTGTATTTTTACTTTGTCTGTTGTTATATTTCCTGCTTCATTGCAGATTTGATTCACCTAGTTCTTTGCTCTCTTCTTCTTATTAAGTCTTGCTAGTGGCATATCAATTTTGTTTATCTTTTCAAAGAACCAGCTTTTACTTTCATTTATCTTCTGTATAGTTCATTTATTTTCTATTTCATTTATTTCTGCTCAGATCTTTATTATTTCCTTTCTCCTGGAGTTTTTTTTTTTTTTTTTTTTTTTGGATCTTTTTGCTGTTGCTTCTCCAATTCCCTGAGGCATGATGTTAACTGATCCACTTGCCTTCTTTCCATCTTCCTTTTATGTGCACTAATTGCTATGAACTTCCCTCTTACGATTGCTTTAGCAGTGTCCCAAAGATTATGGAAACTCGTGTCCTCAATGTCATTGGTTTCCATGAACCTTTTGATTTCAGTCTTTATTTCTTCAGTAATTGTGGAGTCATTCAGGAGTAGGTTATTAAGTTTCCTTGTATTTGAGTATTTTTGAGGATTTCTCTTGAAATTAAACTCAAGTTTAATTCCATCATGGTCAGAGAAGATGCTGGGTATAGTTTCTATGCCTTTGAATCTGTAGAGGCTTGCTTTGTGCCCTATGATGTGGTCAATCTTCGAGAATGTTCCATGTGGCAGTGAGGAAAAAAAGTGTATCTCGAGGTTTTGGGATAAAAAGTTCTATAGATATCTGTTAACAATAGACAAAGTAGAAATACAGAACATCATTAGAGGATACTATGAACAACTACATGCCAAGAAACAAGACAATCTGGATGAGATGGACAAATTCCTGGACAGGTATAATCTACCTAGATTGAGCCAGGAGGATATAGAAAGTCTGAATAGGTCCATAACAAGCCAGGAGATTGAATCAGTTATAAATAACCTCCCAACAAAGAAAAGCACTGGCCCTGATGGATTCACCTCTGAATTCTACAAAACTTTCAAAGAAGAGTTAACCCTCATTCTGCTCAAGTTATTTCTAAAGATCCAAAAGGGTGAATCTCTCCCTAATTCATTCTATGAAGCCTCTATCACCCTTATCCTTAAAACAAATAAGGACAGGACAAGGAAGGAAAACTATAGACCAATATCCCTGATGAATATAGACGCAAAGATTCTCAACAAGATATTAGCAAATCGTAAACAACAGCTTATAAAAAAGATTATACATCATGAACAAGTAGGCTTTATCCCAGGAATGCAAGGTGGGTTCAACATATGCAAAACCATAAATGTAATACACCATATTAATAGGAAGAAAGATAAAAACAATATGGTCATATCAATTGATGCAGAAAAAGCATTTGATAAGATATAACATCCCTTCATGATCAAGACTCTCAGCAAAATCAGCATAGAAGGGTCATTTCTCAACACAATAAAAGCTATCTATGAAAAACCCATAGCGAACATCATCCTCAATGGAGAAAAGCTGAAAGCTTTTCCACTAAAAATGGGTACAAGACAAGGATGTCCACTTTTTCCACTCCTCTTCAATATAGTACTGGAAGTCCTGGCCATTGCAATCAGAAAAGAGGAAAAAATAAAAGGAATTCAAATAGGAAAAGAAGAGGTGAAACTCTCTCTATTTGCAGATGACATGATTGTATACATGGAAGACCCAATGGTTTCCATAAAAAAATTTCTGGAAGTAATACATGAATACAGTAAAGTTTCAGGATACAAAATTAATATCCAGAAATCTATAGCATTTCTGTATATGAACAACAGGCAGACTGAGATAGAACTGAAAAAAGTTGTTCCATTTACCATAGCCACAAAAAGTGTAAGATACTTAGGGATAAATCTAACCAGAGAAGTTAAAGACCTTCACAAGGAAAACTATGAGAAGATAAAAAAAGAAATTGAAAATGACACAAAAAAAAGTGGAAGGACATCCCATGTTCCTGGATTGGAAGAATTAATATAATCAAAATGGCAATTCTACCCAAATTAATCTACCTATTTAATGCAATGCCAATCAAAGTACCAGACACATTCTTCACACATCTAGGAAAGACAATCATAAAGTTTGTCTGGAATCATAAGAGACTCCGTATTGCCAAAGCAGTTCTGAACAAGAAGAGTGGAGTGGGTGGCATCTCACTCCCCGACCCAAAAATATACTACAAAGCTGTGGTAATCAAAACAGCATGGTACTGGCACAGAAACAGACATGTGGACCAATGGAACAGAATAGAGTCCCCAGAAATGAATGCTCAAACTTACAGCCAACTGATTTTTGACAAGGGGTACCAGTCAATCCAGTGGGAAAAAGAAAACCTCTTCAGCAAATGGTGCTGGCAAAACTGGATCTCCACTTGCAGAAAGATGAATCTGAACCCCTACCTTTTGCCTCTGACAAAAATAAGGTCAAGGTGGATCAAAGATCTAAATCTAAGACCTGAAACTATAAAACGGCTCCTGGAAAACACCGGGGAAACACTGGGAGACATTGGGGTAGGGAAAGACTTCGTAAATAAGACTCCCAAAGCAGAGTCAATAATCCCCAAAATAGACAAGTGGGATTACATCAGACTAAGAAATTTCTGCATGGCAAAAGTGATTAGTGTGAATAGACAGCCCTCAGAATGGGAAAATATTTTTGTAAACTATGCATCAGATAAGGGACTGATCACCAAAATTCACAAGGAACTCAAGCAGCTGTTCCGGAAAAAGACAATCAATCCTATTAAAAGATGTGAGAGGGACCAGCAGTTAGCGTAATGGCTATGTCGCTGGACTCCCACGTAGTCAACCGCGGTTCGAGTCCCGGACCCAGCGGCTTAAACTCACGCCGGGCGCATGTGCGTGTATGCCCAAGATCCCGAGAGGAGAATGGAGGAGAAGGGATTGCGGCGTGGCCATCCCCCCTGGGGGATGATTTCCTGCTTTCTATCTCTCTGTCTCTCTCTGTCTGTCTGGCGAGCGCACGCGTCCTATAGCAAAAACCTCTCCAAAAAAAGAAAAAAAAAAAAAAGATGGGAGAATGAGTTGAAAAAACCACTCTCTAAAGTTGACATACAAATAGCTAAAAGGCATATGAAAAAATGCTCAACATCCCTCATTATAAGAGAAATGCAGATCAAAACAACAATGAGATATCACCTAACCACAGTCAGAATGTCTAAGATTAAAAAAACAAAAAATGATAAGTGCTGGTGAGGGTGTGGTGAAAAGGGAACTCTCTTACACTGCTGGTGGGAATGTAAATTGGTCCAACCACTGTGGAGAACAATTTGGAGATTCCTCAAAAATCTACAAATAGAACTACCATATGATCCAGCAATCCCACTCCTTGGTATCTACCCAAAGGACAGAAGAATACTTTATCGGAAAAGTGCTTGCACATCGATGTTTATTGTGGCACTTTTCACGATTGCTAAGTCATGGAAGCAACCCAAATACCCACGAACTGATGAATAGTTAGAAAAACTGTGGCACATATATTCAATGGAATACTATTCATCCATAAAAAATAACAAAACCTTGGCTTTTGACAGGAAGTGGATGAATATGGAAGACTTGCTGCTGAGTGAAGCAAGCCATGCTATGAAGGAGAGGCATTGTATGTCCCCACTTAATATATACCAAGTGTCTGCACTCTATGACTGAAACTAATTGTCTAAAGGATATAGAAACGCAGTATATAGATGTAAATACCAGATATAGTGTGTGTGAAAGAGGAGGGTCTGAGGAAGGACATTTGGAGGAGGGACAGGGAGGAAAAGCATTAATGGCACAAAGAGGTGTGGTATTATCTGTTGAAGATATTTCGTAGGTTTATCAACAGTACTAGGGGGAAATGTTCACCTGCTGAAATGTCCATTTTGTAAGACAAATAATAATGTGACTGAATGTATGGAAGAAAATGAAATGAAAAAATAAATAAATAAATAAATAAATAAATAAATAATTTTTTAAAAAAAGGAAACAAAGCGCCATACTGAATTGATTTTTCTTCTGGGTATAAATAGAAAAATAGAAATTGTGGGAAACATTGACATAGTAATTAAACTAATACACAGATACACATCCCACTAAAAGTAACACAAACATTTTCTTTTCTCATAGGCTCTAACAGATTATAGTTCAAGTACAATTTACATTGTAGGTCGTGGGGCCTTTTTAAAAAATCATTATATCGCAGCCGACTTTTCAAAAATTTGCTTCATAAATATACAGTTTTTGTTCATCAGCATTACTCATAGTAATGGCTGTGATAAGAAGTGGACAAGGTTTAATTTTACCAAATGATATCTTGAGCAACACAAAATAGACAATTTAAGAAGCACCAATGAGTTATGAGTCCCATCATTTGGGATCTTTTCTTTGCTCACATTTTATGTAATATTTTAAATGCCCATCATTTGTAGAAGCATGAGTGGTCATACTGTATGCAAAATAATAAAATAGATATCACTGCTCGTGCACAATAAGCCCAAACACACTTGGCCCAACTAAGAAAGGACAAATTTCACCTGGGAGCATCACAATCTGTAGGACCCTCATATTTAAGTAATCATCAAGGCTAATTACTCCACCTTAGCTCCACATTTTCCCAAAGGGAGAGATTCAGAGATTATAAATCTCATCATGTTAAAACTCAGATAAGAAAGAGCAAAGGAAGCCACAGAAACAAAAATCAAAAACCCCACAAAAAGAGTTAGAGTTAAAATTTACCATGTAACATAACTTTTTATCCCAAATGTAGTGCTTTTTTTAAAAAAAAAATACAAATTCAAAGTGCCCAAAGAGAAATAGAAAAATAGCCTCCGCTGTCCTCCAGTCAGTTTCCTTTGCCAAAATCATCCATTCTTGGGGCCAGCAGGTGCCATGGTGGTTGAGGTGTTGTACTCCCACATGGCTGACTGTGGTTCAAGACCCAGACCTAGCATTTTGCTTTTTCACTTTCTCTCTCTCTGTCTCTCTGTCTCTGTCTCTATTGAGTGCATGTGTTCTGTAGCAAATTAAATAATAATAATGATAAATAAAAATTAAATAAAATAATTCTTCAAAGACATCCATTCCTGTGGCTCACTCCAGCTATATTTCTATGCAACAAGCAAGAAAATATGTAATTTTCTTTCTTTTTTTAACCAAAGAGAGAATATTAAATGCATTATTCTGCACGTTGCTGCTTTCACTTAATTTATCTCAGAGATCATTTTATGTATAAGGGAAAGCTTTTTTTCATTGTCTGATATTTAATTGTACAGATAGCCAATTCATTGGCAAAACCTCCTTGTGATAAATATTTAGATTTAGATTGCTTCTCATCTTGTATTAATATAAACAATAAAGCAATATGTGTAATAGCCCAGGACTCTGCTTAGATCCTAACGCTTATAGTTATTTAATACATTTGTTGAAATAGCACAGGGGCACATTGTCATGCCTGAACCTGTTTCAGTTGATGATGTTTACCCTTTACCACCCTTTCCAATGCTAATTGCCAAGTATCGTAGTAGGTTCTCAGTGAACATTAATTAAGGGTGATGTAGTATATTAGAGCTCATTAAAATTTTAAATGACATTACAAAGAATCAGAATATTGCTTTCATTTGAGGATCTTTTTTATCTTAATTAGTAAACTAAACCTGACTTTTTTTATATTTTCTTGGGAGAAAAAGAAAAGTGGAGTAAATCCTCTTAATTTTAGATTTGTAACACCAGTTATGCCTGACCTTCCTTGTTTCACAACTCTCTTGCAGCTTCAAGTATCAGGTGGGTTAACACTTACATAGTCTATATTAGAACATAAGTCAGAGTCCTTGACAAACTAATATGGTTCAATGATGGCTCACTCTGGCAACAAAAGAATTTACTGGAAAAATAGTGGAGCTTATGAAACTGCCTATAATACAAGGCTTGGAAAACAGTCAGAAATCAAATGTCAGAAAGCCGAACATCTGAAGAAAATACCAACCTGGCTAATCCAGACTGTGGACCTGGGGCGCTCTGTGGTCACTATCCCTGAAGACGTTCACAACAGCCACTGATGAAGCCCTGTGATCTCTTAGCAGTGGTTTTCAAACTTTCTTATCTGTGTCCCACTTTAAGGAGTATATTTTACATAGTATTCAAGTAAACACATATATATTTTACTAATTTCATTAAAACAAGTCTCATTTCTTGTGCAATGCATTCTAATATTATATATTTCTTTTTACTTCATCTCTCTCTCTCTTTTTTTTTTTAATTCCAAAAGATGTGTGCAAGCAGGTGCATGAGAGAAAGTTCACTTCAACAGGGATAGTGTTTACACAACCATGTTCTTCAAGCCCACAGGGCCAAGAATCAAACCCTGGTCGATCATATGCAATCTGATTCCTTTGCCTGGTGCCTAACCACTATGCCACAAGGCTGGCCATACTTCTTTAAAAAAAAAATGCTGGTTGCAACCTACTAAATTGATTTTTAGACCTGCTGATAGGTCAGGACCTGTAGTTTGAAAAACACCACTCCAGAGAACTTGATTTGGGTGGTTTTGTACTGTTGACAAATAAGGTAAACAACTCTGTGGAGAAAGTAAAAGAAAAAAATATACTACTCTTCATTTGGAAGGGGACATGGTAGAAGAATGGAATATGAAGATTGCACACACATTCTTTATCAGGAGAATGAAGCCAGCCTGACCCTAATTCAATGCTATATCAAAGATTAGCTCCCACACATCACCCCTTAGCAATGAAGTACTACAAATAGTGACTTTTCTGACAAGAAAGAAGAGATGAAAGGAAAAAAATGAGGAAGCAGAGAAGGAAGGGAGGAAGAGCCAAGTTTTTCTGAATTCAAAACAACTGCTCTGAAAAATCCCCATTTATCTTACAGGCAATACTTGCTTTCCTGAGGCCCTTTTAAGTTTCGCTTCACTAGCTCTTTTCCCCCATCATTACTTAGGCTGGAGTCTGGTTGTCTGACATGAGTGGTAAGCATAGTAAGAATCATGAAATTAAAAAGAGTAATCTTGTAAGATTCAGCTGCTTCCATACACATTCTCTTAACCCCTAGACTAAATTCTTGCCATACTGCTTACCAAATAATAAATCAAAACTCAATGCTGAAGTTACATGTTGAGACACACAACGTTCCTAACCTTCTGCTTAATCTCATGATCTGTCTGTGGTTGGATGACATTCTCCTCAGTCTCTCTTGTTCTCGTCTAGTGACAACTACCTCTCTTCTGGGAACATTAAGCTTCCCTGCCAGGTTTCAGCCTTGGCATTTATCCCCTCTACAGTTCTAAAGTTAGGAGAGAAGTAGAAATATTTCAGTTGCTTGCTTATGCCTCCACTGTTTCAGATTACTCCCAGGAAATGTCACAGCCAGAAGAAATATTTTGGAGACAGTGACTGAATTAAAATTGTGCAGAAAAGTAACCTGTCTTAATAACATTAGGCAGGACCCACACGTTGGCTGGTGAGTCTTTTTAGCTAAAGGAAACCATTTCTTCTCTAACTTTCCTGCACAAGGGACAACCTCCCCTCCTTGGCTGTGTGGAGGCCCTCAACAGTGCAGGGATGACCAGCTGGAATGTCGATGTCAATTAGCCATGCCCTGGGTAGCAGGTGCTCCTCACTGTGATTCCTTTAGCTGTGAAGTGAAAAACCGGAGTTCTCCTTCTATTTTTAGTCCCATTTGTAATCATGGAATAAAAAATAAGTGACTTCTTGAACTCTTGTTGCGTGTCAGTCAGGGAGAGCAAATATAGCTCACTCTGACAGTTACTAACTTAGAGCTAAAGAATTTCTCAGCAGTTCAGGGGTGTGAATTTGCACATTCTTTAAGTTGCTTGTTTCCTGGATGCACTGTCTCTGCAGATAAAATATGAAATGTGGTGTGGAAGAATATTTGGCATTCACAGGTGACAATCAGATCCTTCTAAGTCTAATTATAGAATTAAAGATTATTCCCAGAGAGCTGGGTTCTTACATGCGGTGGGTGATGAGTCCATGTCATTCCCAGAGATTTTCCTCTCACTTCCTTTCAATCAACCCCCATAAAACTCTACACCACAATGAAGGCTGAAAGAATAGTATTTTACAAACATAAAATGTATCAGACTCGGGGGTCAAAAAGAAACAGAGGGCAGACTAGAAGTGTGTTTTCTTTTACAAAGCAAAGGACATAAATGCAAATTATTACTAAATGTTACTTCTGCTTCTTTAAATCTGTAAAGAAAAATCTTAATTCTGGGCCTGCTCCATGGTCTACTGGTTAAGGCAGCTGAATCCCACATGGTCAATTGCATAGTTCGAGTCCAGGACTTCACAGTTTGAGAAACATTCCAGGTGTATGTGCATGTGTGGCCCACATCCCACAGACCCCTGATTTCAAGGACAAGTTGCAAAAATTGAAGAGCTACAGAACATTTTACCCAATATATATCAAAAGTCTTTAAAACATGCTTATTATTTGACCAAACAATGCCCTTTTAGGAATATATTCTATAAAAATCATTATGCTTGGAAAAAAATAATAAAAAATAAAAACCATTATACTAATGAATGACAGTATTTATCAAGAAATTCTTTAATAGCTAACAGTTTTAGATTAACAAACTGCTTTAAAATAGATGACTGCATCATACCCCAGTTATATCATAGGAAAAAAACCTAATGACGTCTAGGAATGTACAACCAATTGGGAAAAAAAAGGTTTCCATAGAGTATGACAATTTGACCCTAAATGCCACATATGTGCTCATGCTTGTACGCACACACATGTACACACACATTGCATAGGTTAACAGGATCACAAATTAGGCTACCTATATTCAGCTTTAACTTTTTGTATAAACTTGGTCGAGTCATTAACTTTTCTTTTAGTTTGGTAGAGGATGTGTGCACTCACCAGAGAGAGACAGAGATAGAGAGAGAGGAAAAGTGAGAAATCATCCCCCAGAGAGGATGGCCATGTCACAATCTTTTCTCTTCCATTCTCTCTCGAGATTCTGGGCATGCAAGTAACACGCCTGCCTGACGTGTTTTTCAAGCCACCAGGTATAGAATTTGAACTACGTAGTTGACTGATAGTGTGGGATCCAGACACCCCAAACTCCACAAAACCTACTGGCCCTCATTTAACTTCTATGATCCTCATTCTCCTCATATGAAAGGGAAAGCATAAGTGTACTAACTCGCTGAAGTGTCATGAGAACTACATAAAACATTTGAGTACCGCCTTCACCCATTTGATCTTCTATAGCAAAATACCATAAAACTAAAATTGTCTCTCACCATTCTGAAGACTAGGATGTCTAGGACCAAGGCATTTGCAGATTTCAGTGTCTTGTGAGGTCCTGCTTCCTGGTTCATGGAGAGTCTTCTTCTCCCTGTGTCCTCAAGTGGCAGACGGGACAAGAAAGCTCTCTGAGTTCTCTTTCAAAAGGGCACTAATCCTGTTTGTAAGGGCCCTGTTTTCATGATCTAGTTACCTCTATAGGCCCCACCTCCAAGTACCAACACACTGGATACTAGGTTTCAATGTATGAATTTTGGCGAGACACATACACTCAGTATATAGCAAATACCTAAAATAAACACCGTATCTAAACTATCCAATCTATAAAATATTTTTATTATCGTTGTGGTACGTTCATGTATTTTCATTTTCATACAATGTGTGTACTATTTTATTTTGAAATTATATAAAAGTGTTAAAATTTTGCCATTGAGAATTCCATAAGCTGTCTTCAATCTCATAGTAAAGTGAAGTAGTCTATGAGCAATAACATTTTCAAGAATTGTGTATATTCTAAGGAATATTGAGCTAGTTCAAAAAAAGCAAAACCCACTTTTGACTCTAAAGAGGCAATTTCATAACCTGCTTATACGCTTTTTTCCTCCAAGGCAGAAATTTAGAGGTGTTTGTATTGGTCCAGCTTATAGTGTGGTGGTTAGGCAGCTAGAACCCAACATGACTGATTGCATGATTGGAGTCCTGACCAGGCAGTTTGAAAAAGATGCTGTTGTGTGTACACATGCCCAAAATCCCAAAAAGAGAAATGCAGAAGGGAAGGCAGCATGACCATCCCCCATGGGGGATGCTTTCTCACTTTTATTTTCTCTCTCCCCGCATCTCTCTCCCCAGCAAGCACATGCACCCTCTGGCAAATTAGAGAGAGAGAGAGAGAGAGAGAGAGAGATAATTTCATCTCAGGTAAGGCAGATGTAGATCTTGGGCTAGTAGAATATTGTCTCACTGGTAACTAGCAGTTGGAGGACTTTGCCTAAGGCAAGAACATGAAACATTAATCTAGTTTCAAAACTCATGCCCTGGCAGGAAATTCCTCTGAGAACAAATCTATGTGTCTTTCGTTGTTTGAATAAATCAGTAAATCAGTAGATCCAAATAAACTTTCTCTAGAATTTTTTTTTGAAAGAGATTTTTGCTATAGGGCATGAGTGCTCACCAGAGACACAGAGACAGAGAGAGGAACGGCCACACCACAATTCCTTCTTCTTTATTCTTCTCTCAGGATTTTTGGCATGCACGCACATGTGCCCAACATGAGTTTCAAGCCACTGGGTCCACTGGATTTAAACCATGGCTGATCATGTGTGAGTCTAGTGCCTTAGCCACTACACCACCTACTGGCCCCTCTCTCTAATATTTTAATCCAGAAATCTCCCTACTTTGAAAGACTCATTTCCTGACTCCAACCACATTTTCATTTAGTACAGGGCAATCCTTCTCTTCCATGTTTACATTTATGGATTAAAGGAATAAGCATTGAAACTCAAGTTAAGTCCAGCAAGAGCTATCTAAAGTTCTACTAAGTACTTTCCAAGTCCACTTCATGATGGGCTTTCTTTCTTCCTTTCTATTTTGATTTTTCTTTCTCCTTCCTTTCTTACCTTACTTTTTTTTCCTTTCTTCCCTCCTGCCTGCCTACCTACCTCTTGTTTCTATCTTCCTCTTTCTTATCTATCTCCTTTATTTTCTTCTTTCTTTTTTTTTCTTTCTTCCCCCCTTTCTTTCCTTTATCAACAATGAAAATTCATTTATCATAGTTTGGGATGTTAAGAAGACTAAAATCAAGGTGCTAGCACATTTGGTGTTTGGTGATGACCCACTTCCTAGTTTATAAATGGTGTTTGGTGATGACCCACTTCCTAGTTTATAGATGGTGTTTTCTAGTCACGTCCTCACAGGGTGGAAGAAACAAGTCAGTTCTCTGGGGTCTCTTCATAAGGGCATTAATCCCAAAGAAGAAAGCTCTACCTTTGGAACCTAATCACCTCTCAAAGGCCTCATTTACTAACATCAACATCCTGGGGATTAGGTTTCAACATATGAATTTCTGGGAGACATAAACATTCACTCCATTGTTCTTTTTTTTAACTATTAAGATTTAATAACCATTCTAATATGTTTCATGCAGATCAGTAACATTCTTCCTTATAAACCAATACTTCTGTACATCATAGCTGCTTCATTCCCTCATTCCCTGTATTCTAGCACACTGACTTTTTTTCAGGTCTATAAATACTCCAATACTCTTCTCAACATTGAAACCAAAAAACTAAATTTACTGCAATAGTGCAGGCATGTGACTGATTCTGCATTCAATATGCATGAGGGTTTGTTTTAGAAGTTAGATAAATGAGAAGATAAGAGGGTGTAGGGCCTCTGTTTTGCTGTTGTAGATGGAAGAGGAGGCAGTGTGGCTGGGTACAATGAGCAACAGAAATGTTGGCCCCACAGTTGGCATCGGTGATGGCTTCTGGACCAAGCAGTAGTGGTAGCAGTAGCTCCTTTCCAGGCCAGTTTTGTAGTGTGATCAGCCTACAGTCTTTCTCCACCCCTACCATTTAGTCAGTCACTTCAGTTTTTCTACTTAAAATAACTGGAGTGGGTGCTATATGGTCTGCAGCAAAGATTCTGCTTATGATTCTCATTATAAGACTCTGCATTTCTTAGATATTATTCATAAGAAATTTGGCAAATTACTGAGAAGTTTTTATGGGCTAAGACAGGAGAAGTAGGAGGCACAGAAGTGGGCAAGAAAGGCCATTATAAACGTTTAATGACCTGCCATAATCCTGTCATTTATTCAACACTAAATTGTCTTTTGCCAAATCAAGGTTCATTGGCTTAGGTTCATGAAAATATAAACACAAGGGACCAGCAGATGGTGTAATGGTTATGTCACTGGACTCCCATGTAGCTGACCATGGTTTGAGTCGCAGACCTGGCAGCTTAAAACTCACATCAAGCATGTGCGTTTGCATGCCCAAGGTCCTAAGAGGAGAATGGAGGAGAAGGCACTTCGATGTGGCCATCCCCGCTGTGGGGAAATTTCTCACTTTCTGTCTCTCTGACTCTCCAGCAAGCGCACATGCCCTACAGCAAAAATTTCTCTGTTAAAGAAAGAACATATAAACACAAATAGAGTTGGCCCTTATAATTACAGATTATAAAATGAAAAAGGTAATACTAAACTATAGGAATAACTATATGTCATATACGTTATCTCATGTGTCTTTAAATTAACTACATATATGGCTGCTAGTACCTCCATAAAACAGACAAGGCTTAAAGAGATCGAGGGATTTGCCTCCAATCACAAAGCCAATCAATATGGAATTTAAGCTGAAATCTGACCGTAGAACCCTAGTCCCCTAAATACCACACAGCGGCAAAATCTGTAGATGTTTATTCCCTCATTCAGTGAATCATTATTGACACTGAGTCTCAACTCATGATGACAAGAAGTCAGGGAAACTGATGCATAGTAAGTGACTAGAAGCAAAGTGAGTACTTGATATGAACACAAGCACACAATTCCAGACTTCATATACACCAAAGGAATTCAATGGAATCAAGTATATTCACTGAGTATCTCTAAGTTCCAGAAACTGCTTGGAATAGAAGACAAATGAAAGTCGAGTCCCTGTGAGTGCCAATTGTATTCGTGCACTGCTGTAGCTTCAGCACCAAACTTCAAATGTATTTGTGTGAAGAAGAGGGGAAAAAAGAAATGCGATAAATTTTGTTGCAGTGTAAAGGCCGTTAGAAAGTGGACAGGGGAGGTCAGAAACACTTCAAAGTAAAAATAACTGAGTTTTAAAGCATGAGGGGCCAACAGGGGGCGTGGCGGTTCAGGTGCTGGACTCAGACATGGAAAACTGCAAGTGGAGTCCCAGACCCAGAGGCTTGAAAATCACACCAGGTGCATGTGCCTCTTTCCCCTAATTCCCAGGAGGAAAATAGATTGTGAATGGCTATTTCCCCTGGGGGAGGAGGGGTGATTTCTCACTTTCCTTCTCACCGTCTCTCTCAAGAGAGTGCATAAACCCCAAAACAAAACACAAAAAAGAGAGATAGAGAATAAGATGTTATAATTTGTTTTATACCAATCCTCCACTTCTAGTTATTATACTTGAATTTCTTGTCACAGTCTTGTATTGTAGGGGTTTCTTAAGGCTTTAATCTATTAATACAATTTAGTAAATGTAAGGGTAAGCATTAAGTCTTTAAAAACTGGAAAATAATATGTATACTTTTACCATATTGTTCTGGTCTTCATATTTAAAGAAAAGTACTTTATGAAGTATTTATTATAGATTATTGCATTCTATGAAAACCTCAAGGTAGTTGTGTATATACACATATATACATATGCACACATTTTAGCTATATGTACATGAATATCTATACACACAGACACTTGCCAACCTCGGCATTGTGTGAAATATGACATAAATAACATCAATGTTAATACTAAACATAGGTTTTCACATAATAGTCAAATCACTCCTATTCCCTTCTGAGTAGGATGCCTTAGTGCAGGCCTGCTCACTGCTATTCCAATTCTCTGTAGTCCACAGGTCCTATTCACTTTCCTTCTCTTCAACAAAATCCTGGCAGAATGTAATTCCAATAAGCTGGTGACTCAGAAGTCACAATGACAGATGAGTTTTCACATGCATATGTACAAAAATAGTTCTCATATTTCCTTGGGAAAGTATATATTGGACATATTTTTCAAAGAACTTAAAGAACTTCCACAAGCATTATATCAAAACATTCTAGGGAGGAATGTAGTGGCAACTCATCTACTCCCACTTCACAGATGAAATTTGGCAGAGGAGGGTTATGACAATGGTTCAAAATTATGCATAATGTCAAGAAACTGGGCTATGTTCCCCATCTTGGATTTTTTCTTTTCCCTCTGTAGTTAAACACTGACCCTTAAGATCACTGAATATATAGATGAGAAAAATAACATTTTGTTTGCTGAAATAATTCTTAACTTGATAGACATATGTTGTTAAATGTACTCGGCAATTTTTTTTTTTTTGCTTTTTATTCAGAATTAGTGAAAACTAAGTCCTGAAAAATTTCCTTTTTTGAATTTTTATATTGTTGCAAAATACCAGTGAGTTGATTTTGTTAACTTCAGAAAACCCATTTGCGGGGCCAGCAGGTTGCATGGTGGTTAGGGCACTGGATTCCCACATGGCTAATCATGATTCGAGTTCCAGACCTGGTTGCTTGATTTCTCATTCTCTCTCTCTCTCTCTCTCTCTCTCTCTCTCTCTCTCTCTCTCTCACTGACTGTCTCTCTCTAGTGAGCACTCATGCTCTATAACAAATTTTAAAATAATAATAATAGCAATAATAATAAATAAAATGGGGACCAGCAGTTGGCATAATGGCTATGTCGCTGGACTCCCATGTAGTTGACTGTGGTTTGAGTCCCGGACCCGGTGGCTTAAACTCATGGCCAGGCGCATGTGCACGAGTGCCCAAGATCCCGAGAGGAGAATGGAGGAGAAGAGATTGTGGCATGGCCATCCCTCCTGGGGATGATTTCTCACTTTCTGTCTCTCTGTCTCTCTCTGTCTTTCTGGTGAGTGCACACACCCTATAGCAAAAACCTCTAACAAAATAATAATAAATAAAATGAAGTAATTCTGAAGAAAACCATTCTCATGTTTTTTCATAAATCTATAGTGATTATTTCAAAATACAGGTTGTCTTATTTTACAAGTTTTATGACATCAGTAAAATGTCACATGTTTATTACTCAGACATTTGGTCTTTCTCAGATGATAAATCATATTCTTTTTTAAAGTTTATTTATTTTACTCAAGATCATGTATGTGCACACACAAGAGAGAAAGAAAGAAAAGCATCCTTGCTAGAGTCTCGTTATGCTGCCCGGCCCTCAGCCTCACCGGGATCATGGGCAGGCTTACACACTGCCGACATGCTCTCAGGTGAGTCCAGGGATCCAAACCCAGAGCAGAAAGGGGAAAGAGTGCGCAGGTGTAGGACTCTAGCTCCGCAGCTTGATAAGCTGTGGACTGTGCCACCAGCCTGGGCCAGTAAGTCACATTCTTACGCTAACTCTGTCACTTCATGCTCCTCTAAGTGGAACAGCTAGGTAGTTAATGAATATGTGACTCTATAGGTAAGCCTGATCTGAAAATAGGCAAAGATGGTAGCACATTGTAGAACACCTTGGTAGTGTCAACACAACAAAGAATGTCAACATTACAGGAATAAGGTGAGGATGTGGGACAAGTTATCCCTACGATCATTCAACTACCATGAGGATCAGTCAGTAAATGGTTCCCACCTCACCTAGTGAATTACTCTGCTAGGACTGCCCTAACAGCACTACAAACTGAGTGGCTTATACAACAGAAATGTATTGTCTCACACTCCTGAAGTCTAGACTTCTGAGGTCAAGGTGTCCACAGGGCTAGTTCCTTCTGTGGGCAAGAGTCTTGTCCACCTTCTCTCCTAGAGCCTCGTGGCAATCTTTAGTGTTCACTGTGTCTGCGGCATCATCCCGATCTCTGCCTTCATATCTACAGAACGTTCTCCCTGCACGTGTGTCTGTGTTCAAATGTCCCCTTTCTATCATTTCCATTAGATTAGGGTCCACCCTCCTCCAGCATGACCTCATTTTAAATAATCACATTTACAATGCCCCTATTTCAATAAGGTTTGGGTGTTAGGACTTCAACACATAAATTTTTGAGAGACACAACTCAACTCATGATATCTGGGAACAGAATTCTTGTTTCAGACAAAAGTTCCAATGGATAAGACTCTGTGAAAGAGGCAGGAATCTTTAGTCCAATGTCAGGGAGCCAGTTACAGTTACATAAAAGAAAAATCAAAACTGTTCTCTGTGGCCACAGAGTCTCTGTGGTGAGAAAGGTATGGCCCTGGTTAAAGTATAGGCAGATGAAATAGCATGTACAGTTCTGTAGATGCCATCATCATCGTTAAGTCCAAATGCATGACCTTCTGAAGTGGTTCAGACTTCTCTTATTTATGAATAGAGCAACGCCATTGTTGTTCAAGGAGTAGTAAAAGTCTCCTGAAAAGATGTGAAGGAAGCCGTTTAGAATTCCCTGGAACCATGTGCTTTTTGACAATAATGAATGGAAATTGCTGCTACTCTTTCATTTCAGCAGTCAGGACAAGGGTCACATGAATGAGGCTAAGAATGTGGTAAAGAAAAAGACCGTATATCTCTTCTTTGAATTTCATAGAATGAAAAATGTACAGATCTGCACTCATTTTCTCCTGCTGTGTAGCAAATGATCAGAAACATGGAAACTAAAAACAGCACTCGTTTACTATCTCATGTAGCAGAAGACAGGCGCAGTATGAATTGTTTCTCTGCTCAGGGTCTTCCACACTAAAACCATGGTATTAGGTAGGGCTGCAATCTTCCTCTGGAATTCAGGCCTACTAATGGTTGACAGAGTTCCTTTTCAAACTTGTCATATCTTCTCCATCTTTTTTGGAGGGGGAGGCTTGGGCATGCCATACACTCACAGTAGAGAGACAAAGAAAGACAGTGAAAGAGAAAGTGAGAAATCCCTCCCCTGGGGCATGTCTACACTGCAAATCCTTTCCCTCCAGTCTCCTCCTAGGATTTTGGGCATATATGCAAACAACTGGCATGATTCTCAAGCTGTCAGGTCCAGGATCAAACCATGGTTGGCCATGTGAGAGTCCAGTGCTTGTGACCACTATGCCACCTGCTGACCTCAGCTACTTTACCTGTGAGCCTACGATGGTGCACTGAATCAACATACTCTGAATTCTGCTGGCTATTCTATCTCCTTTCTGGCTTTAACAAATATTGATGTGATTACACTACTCCCACCCAGAAAATTTAGGATAATCTCCTTATCTTAAAGTCAGCTAATTACTAGCCTTAATTATATCTGCAAAGTCTCTTCACAGAAGGATCTAGATTAGTATTTAATGGAATAACTAGGGAATTGGAACTTGAGAGGACATCTTTGATATTCTACCTACCACCAGATCTAAAAATATTCAGACTAAAGGCACTAAGGTGTAAGTGAGTAAGATTCAAACCTGCTATTTCAAGCAACTATGAAGAGAGGATTAAAAAAGATCAACATAAAAAGGTAAAAAAATAGGACTAACTGGTGACATAGTGGCTAAGGTGTCTGGGTCTTGCTGCACAATTAGAATCCCAGACCCAGAGTCCTGAAAAACATGCCAGTGTGCCCAAAATCCTGACAGGAGAGTGGAGGAGAAGATATTGTGGCATGGCCATCATCTCTGGGGGAGAGGGGTGCTTTCTCATTTTCTCTCTCTCTCTTTCTCTCTCTCTCTCAGAAATGCTGCAAAACAAACAAATAAATAAACGTAAAAATACCAATAACCACCTTGAATTTTTTTTTTGAGAGAGTTTTGTTTGTTTGTTTGATTTTTGCTATAGGGTATGTGTGCTCCCCAGAGAAAGAGACAGAAAGCAAAAAATCATCCCCCAGGAGCAATGGTCACTCCACAATCCCTTCTCCCCAATTTGCTTCTCAGGATTTTGGATGTTCATGTACAGTGTGAGTTTCAAGCCGCTGGGTCCAGGATTCTAACAATGGCCAACCACGTAGAAATCCGGTGTCTTAACCACTATGCCACCTGCTGACGCCACCTCTTGGCCCCAAATTTTGTTTTTAAAAATCCTCCACCCTGGTTTTGAAAATAACAAAGGTAGGTTGGGAAGACAGTTTAGCTCTGGGAACTCTTAACTTTACAATTAGTGGTGATATTGAAGTAAGTAATTTAGTTTTTCTGAGACTCAACTTGCTTTTTTCCCTGTGGCCACATCTGATAAAATGTTTATAACACTAATGTTTCATAAGGTCATTGTGAGAATCAAACAAGATAATTTCTAGAATGTGCTTTGTAAACTACGAAGCCTAAAGCAAATGTTAAATTATCACAGAAAGTTTAAACTTAGTTCAGAAAGAACCAGAGTCCTCAACCACTCCTTCTTTTAACAAAATGAACCATGGAGCATAAGTGAATTCTGACACCAAGAAATCCAAACTTTAGTGGAAACTTGTCCAGTGCTCCTGCCAAGGGATATTGTCATGCATGCATGAGTGTGTGTGCATGTGGTTATATGGTTTACAGGGCTGCCCCGTGTTTAAATCCTGTTACACTAATTCAGTCAGCAACATAATCAGGATAGGGCACGTTCTGATTAAAGGAATTTAACAGGAAAACCTGAAGGAAAAAATCTAAAAGGAGTGCCTAAAACCAAGCAACCGGAAGTGGAGCCCTAACAAAGGAAAAACAAACAAACAAACATAAAAGCCCAACAAAGTATTTTCAACTCTCAAAAAAATCTGGTGTCACACTCTTTCTAGAGAAACCTGCCTGAGTGGTTTGGGTCGACAAACATAAGTAAACACAAATAAATGTCAGTCGGGGACAGGTGCCACTGATGGCTTAAAGGTGAAATACCTGAGGTCAGCAGGTGGCATAGTGGTCACAGTGCTGGACTCCCACAGCCAACTATGGTTCGAGTCCTGGACCTGACAGCTTGAGAGTCATGCCAGTTGTGTGTGCGTATGTGCCCAAAATCCTAGTAGGAGAATGGGGTAAAGGAATTGCAGCATGTCCACACCCCAGGGGAAGGATCTCTCATTCTCTCACTGTCTTTCTCCGTCTCTCTCTCTCGGCACATTACCACGAACATTTATTTTGACTCTAAATTACTGCATCTTAAGAATTATTTTATTATTTATGCACTTAACGCACACTTATAGAACATGAGTTATGTGTGAAGCATTGTTCTAAATTCTTCAGTAATATTAACTCAAAGTGATAACTCATCTTTATAACAACCCTATAAAGTTGAAACTATTATTATCTTTATTTAGAGCAAAATAACTATAGTTATTTGTTTCAAAATCTTTATCTTTGTAAAAAAAGAGGGCATTTTTTTCCTCTCAAGTGGTTTTCTTTTGTAATTTCACCATTTCTGTAATTCTCACCAAGAAAGGATTTGAAATGAGATTGCTAAAGCCTTTATCTTAATAAAAACGACAAAGCACAGACTGGTTTCAGTATAATCTTTGAAGTGAATGGAGTAGGCCCACACAAACTACACTGAGATTAGAGGTGAGATTTGCGATTTTTTACATCGTGTCAGTTTTAATGAGGAAAGTTCTCTTCCCACAAAACAAAAGGCACCACATCATCTGTGATGTATTTTGTCTCTTGCACAGGATAACTCTTTTCTACATTTTAAGGTACAGATAGTTCAATACACTTAGATGTAATTCCTACTGTTTTCTGATAAACATGATGAAAACCTGGCATTCCCTACTCTTAGCAAGAAAGACATGCTTTGATATCTTTTCTCACATTTTATTCCTCTAGCAAAATTTTCTGAAATTTTCCTCCATTTATTACACTATTTTATGGTTAAGCTAAAAAAACTAGAAAAAAATATTTTGACGTAGTAGATCGCTCTCCCTTATTCTCACCTTAGAAGGCACACAATTAACCTACTTGTGACACTGTCAAATAGGCTGAACCTGGATTTATTCTGAAAGCTTCTAAGTGCAAGTGACAGAGACAGTCAACAGCCAGGAGCAGAACTGGTAGTCTCATTTAAACAGAAATTTCTATCTGAGAAAGGTTTCTGTACACTTCAATTTCCTTTTGTGTTTTTAAATCCAAGTTATGTATATGTACCAGCTGTTTAAATTTCATACAGAATTGTCACCAACATTATGCGATTGGTCAAAGTTGATCATGGGTAAAGACGTGATATTTGAGATCAGATCTCTTTGAGAAGCTAATATATCCAGTGCTAAAATTATATAAATTTCCTTTAAGATTTCATGGGGAAATGTGTACTGAGAGTGAAGATCTCATAAAAATGAACATTTTATTATCTGCTTCCCACACTAGCATGTCTGAAGTTGTTCTTATGATAATATTTAATAACAAAAATTACCACAGGTCTAAGACCATCGACCCCAAGCACTACAGAGTCATGATCAGCTCCAAGTTGTGCCTGCTGGGGACCCAGATGACGATACCTCTTAATGTTTCATTTGAGAAGTCATTCACTGGGCTCCATGCTTTCTGAAAATGTATGCTGAGTGTTTTGTAAACTTAAATCACCGTCTGAGTGTGAGGAAATACAGTTTCATAAACAGTAATAATGCTTAGTGTTCCAGATACTCTAGTAAGCACTTTACAACTATTAATTATTATCTTTGTTTTAAAAATGAAGAGACTGGGGAACCAGCAGTTAGCGTAATGGCTATGTCGCTGGACTCCCATGTAGTCGACCGCGGTTCACGTCCCGGACCCGGTGGCTTAAAACTCACGCCAGGCGCGTGTGCGTGCGTGCCCAAGATCCCGAGAGGAGAATGGAGGAGAAGGGATTGTGGCGTGACCATCCCCCCTGGGGGGTGATTTCTCGCTTTCTGTCTCTATGTCTCTCTCTGTCTGTCTGGCGAGTGCATGTGCCCTATAGCGAAAAACCTCTCCAAAAAAAAAATGAAGAGACTGAAGACTGAGAGGTTGAGTAAATTTTTCAGGGTCACACGGCTAGTAAGTGAAAGAGTCAGGACTGGAACTCTGGAAGTCTAGTGCAAGAACCCATATGTAAACCACACAAGTCTGAATCAAAATTCTGCATTTTACACAAATAACAGGACTCTTCCCCTTCAAGTGTACAGCCAGATCTTCTACAGATTATCTATAACAATTCACTCCTGTATGATTATGTGTATCTATTGCTGCTTAACAAATTAGTTCAAAATTTACTGTTAAAACAACACGCACATTGTTTTCACATAGTTTCTGAGAGATAGGAACTGAAAGCCATCTATTGAGTGGTTCTGGCTCGGAATCTCTCATGCTCCTGTCAAGCTCTCATCTTAAGACTTGACTGGGGCCAAGGATCTGCTCCTGAGACCGCTCATCCACATAGCGATTGCTAGTAGGCCTTGGTTCCTTGCCATACGTTTTCCTAAAGCTATTAGGTCACCGGGAAATCATGACATATTTTTCTATGTTGTTCTATGCAAAAACATGTCATGGCTTTCCCAGTGATTCAATATTTATGTGACGTGTCATTTGACTTTCCCCAGAGTAAGTGATCCAGAAGAGAGAGCAAAGCAGAAGCCATGTGCCTTGCTTCAGGGGTCACATCACCATTATTTCAGTTTAATCCTGTTCATTACAAGTGAATCACTAACTCCAACCCAATCTCATGAAAGAAAACTAAGCTTTACCCTTAGAAAGAAATGTAAAAAAGTGTAGATATACAGTTATTCCTCAGTGTCCACAGAGGTTTGGTTCTAGGACCTCCTCAGATACCAAAATTCAGAATGCTCAAGTCTTTTACATGTAATGACATAGTATCTGCATATAACTCAGGTACATTCTTTCATATACTTCAAGTCATCTCTCGCTTACTGACAATACCTAATGCAATGTAAGTATTACATATAGGTATAAAAATGACAAGAAAATGCTTGTGCACGTTCAGTAAGAACATGACCATCACACAGGCCTAACTACATAGTACATGTCAGTAACAACAAACGTGTTCAACCTGCAGTTGCTTGAGTCCTGTAGATATAACTTGTAGAACCTGTGGATATAGAGGACCAACTGTATTGGAAACCCGCCACGACATTTAATGTAGTTCAGCTGAAGAATTTACTATGTTCATTGTCTAATCATTACCAAAATTTGATTTGATCTTGTAATTCTCAGAATGGTTCTGCTTACTTATATCTTATCTCATTCTGGATATTCTAAACAATACTGGTTTTATGCTACCTTTTTTTCCTAAACCTTCACTACCATTGCAGCGTACCCCAAAACACTAAACTGATCCTCTCTGAACACCAATTTGTTGTTCCAGATCATCATTCATGTTTATTGGAAAGATCACATGAGAAGAAAAACAGTCATTTACTCAATCCCTACCCTGTGGTCATGTAATTCCCTGAATATTCTCTTGTTACCTTGACAAAATGGACAAATAAGCAGAGTTGGTTTCAGACTCTGATGGACAGCCATTCTCCCTGGTGACAGGATTCTCCTTCCTGCTCTGGGGCACAGTTCCCTACCCAGGTGCACCTAGCTAGCCTTTCCCTCTGTTCACCCTCGAGGGCATCTCTTCAGAGCCTCATGATCCAGCCCTGGCAGTAATGGGTTAGACTGATTCAGTCCAAACCATTTTCTCAACCTCAGTATTACTGGCATGAGTGTTGGGTAACTCCTTGTTGTAGAGGGTCATTCTGTGAATTGTAGGATCTTTAGCAACATCCCTATCCTCTACCCGTGAGATGCTAGTAGCCCTTCCCAGCTATGAAAAACAAAAATGAATCCAGATATTGCCAAATATTCCCTGGGGGGCAAATTGTCCCTTGGTTGAGCACAACTGATCCAAGCTATTTTGTCTGAAATTGGCTAAGTAAAATATGTGAGCCATATGAGATAAACATGCAGAGATGTCTCATGTTTTATTTAAGAGTAATGATCAATGAAATTTGGAAATAAACAAGAAAAACTTCAATATGACTTACCTATTTAATTTAGCTGGTTGTCTCTTTAACTGCTATTGAAACTTTGGCTAGCTTATTTCTGGGAGAGCAGAGTTCTGTACAGTAGATTACAGAGTATTTTCTCAAAGTTAAAAATACTCAAAGGATCTGGAACAAGATGAAGGGAAAGAAAAATGAAGAGAAGGAGAATTTTAAAAGAAAATCAGAGGGCCAACAGGTGGTCTGGTGGTTAGGGCACTGAACTCCCAAATGGTCAATCACAGTTCAAGTCCCAACATGGCAGCTTGCTTCTCACTTTCTCTCTCTCAGTTGAGTGCATGTGCCCTATAGTAAATAAAAGTAGTAGTAATGATAATAAACAAAATTAAATAAATAATTCTTTAAAATAAAATAAAAATAAAATAGAATAGCTGAAAAATAAACTTCCTATGTTAAAATTATTTTAGAATGTCTATCAGATGTAAGTCCTTATCTTTTTAAGCTAACTATGATGAAACAGTAATCATGGACTAATCACTTTGCTAAATATTTTGTCAAAATATCAACTCTGATAATATTTTTAACAATTCCATGTATTAGATACTGTTAGCTTCCTTTTGATACATGAAGAAGCCAAGGCAGAATAATATTATCTTGCTTAATAAATAGGCTTTTTAAAAAAATGTGTTAAAAGATCTTTCTCCCACTTCATGTTTTTGTTCTTCTAGCACTTCTTACTTTTTCCTATAGTGATTCATGCTAAGCACCGAAAACTAAAAGAATTCCAGAATTCACAGATCTATCTAACATGCCATTATCAAGAGGGGGGAAAAAGTGGAATCTAACATCAGGAAGGAAAGAAAAGTGAACTGAACAGAGATACAAGCACTAGAGTGACTAGGAAAGTAACCTAGTCTTCAAGAAGGCTAGAATACAAGAGGATAAAAGGGATAAAAAATGGAGGGTGCTATAGGAGAAGACTGGGTGAAAAGTACTTCTACAAGGAAGAAGACAGGTATATTTTAATGCAACTGGATTTTAGTAGAAACTCGACCTATACATTTAAATAAAGATAAGGAAACCATCAGTACTAAAAAGTACCTGAGAATATGTGATCCATTCCACTCCATGAATAACTTTTTAGTGCTTGTTTTGTATGTGACCATGCTTTATGTAATATCATCCTTTATCCTCAAAGGCCTTCAGCAGCTTTCCTTTGCCTCCTTTACCTGGTAATAAAGGTCTTCTATTATCAAACCCATCTTACCTTCTCAGTCTCCATCTTTGGCCTTGATACACAAAATTGAGCTACCTTGTATTTGCGTTTTCCCTGAATTGCCTTTCCCACCTTTTGGGTCACAGTTTTATCTGCTTAAAATGTCATTTTCTCGGTATCTATTAAAATTTTGTTATTCACCAAGGATATTCATCAAATAGCCTCTCCTCCATGACTGTATTGCTAACTCTAATAGAAATATCGTCTAATTCTGATATCCCATGGTACCCAATGAATATATTTTTGAGGAACTTTTGGAATTTACTCTGAATTTTAATGAGCTGTGTATCTGCCTATCCAGCTACTAAACAGTAAACCCCATAAGGATAAGAAATAAGTTTACTTATCTTTGTCCTACAAACTTTGAAAACTATATGTACTCAATAAACTTTTGTTGAATTAAATTGAAATTTGATTATTAGACACCTTCATTTTTAAAGATTAAACAAGACCTAAGCCAGCATAAAATTTTCCACTTTTTGGTACACACTGCCAAATATCTTAATAACTTTGGCATTTGTAGAACTTTTTTTTCATTTCTAAGTGCATTATAAATATTCTCTAATTAACCCTTAGATGGCCCTGGTCTTACTCTATCAAGTAATGGAGTGATGATTTCAAATTGCTTGAAGTAACTCTGCAGAGACTTTCCAAGAAGGGGTAAAGCTGGATACTTTCCAGAGTATGGGGAATAGCAGAAAACCAGCAGGATTCAAATGAAATGCTCTGCCAGTCTCCACAGAGGAGCTAAGGCAGTAGAAATAAATATCAAGAAAGTAAAGACTTTCTTTTCTGTTTTTAGTTTTCCTTGTTCCTGTTGATGACATTATATTCCTACTTCTATATGCTAACATTTTTTTTAACAATTCTAGAATGTAATTCAAGTCCTCCATAGTCTAATAGTATATTTTTGTATGAACTAAATGTCTCTAATCAAAACATATAAGTTAGTTATATGGTTATGTTAAAAAGACAATATTATGGCTTGAATAATGGTTTGTCTCTCTAAGATGCATGTGTTGGAATTTAGTCCCTCATGAAATGGCATTGGGATGTGATGAAACCTTTAAAACTGAGGTCTTGTGGGCAATGATTGGATCATAGAAGCATCACTCTCATGAATGGATCAATTATGTGCTGAGTCAGTAAATTCTAGTTCTTGAGAAGGGGTTAATTTTCACAAGAGCAGATTGTTAAAAGGAAGATGGCTGAAGCCAAGTCTCTAGCTTTCTCTCTCTCTCTCTCTCTCTCTCTCTCTCTCTCTCTCTCTTTTCTCTCTCTCTCTCTCTCCACACACACACACACCACACACACACACACACACACACACACACACACGCTATCATATTGAATGACAGCCTATGCCTTTGGACTTCCCAGTCACCAGAATCTTGAGTCCAATAAACCTCTATTCTTTACAAATCATCTAGTCTCACTCAGGTATATTCTGTAAGCAATACAACAGTATTGCTAAAATGGGAAAGAAAAAGCAATTTTAAAAAATGCATTAAGGAGCATAAGGCAGGAAAGAAAAATCTTTTTTTTTTTTTTTTTTTTTTTTTTTGGAGAGGTTTTCGCTATAGGGTGCGTGCACTCGCCAGACAGACAGAGAGAGACATAGAGACAGAAAGTGAGAAATCACCCCCAAGGGGGGATGGTCACGCCATAATCCCTTCTCCTCCATTCTCCTCTCGGGATCTTGGGCACGCACGCACACGCACCCGGCGTGAGTTTTAAGCCACCAGGTCCGGGACGCGAACCGTGGTCGACTACGTAGGAGTCCAGCGACATAGCCATTACGCTAACTGCTGGTTCCCAAAAATCAATTTTTTAAAATGCATTGAAGAGCCTAGTATTTCACAAATAACCAACTCTAAACCAAACCATTATGTAAACATCTAGATGTGGGGGATAAAATGTTAAAAAAAAAAAAAAAAAAGAATTCATTTTAACAGAATTGTTAAGCTTATTCTCTCTACATCACTTATAGTATTTAATTCACAAATACAGTAGATTCCACATAATTTTTCAGGAACATATCTATTAATACTAACTAAATTAGGACACATCTGTACCTAGACTTTAAGAAATAATTTACCTGATATAACAAACCTTTCAATGTTTATTGTGTATTCTAGGGTTGTATTTGAGCAAATTTACAGCTGTAACAAATCCTTTTCCTTGAGAGTCTCCACTCCTGGGCCTCTGCCATGTTATTGCCCCTGGTGTTGGGGGTGGGGGGCATGAGGTGGCTCTTACAGAAGAAGAGTTTCAAGACCAGCTGCTATATGAAGCTTTCTCCAGTCTTCTCCTGGTCAGAAGCACTCGCTCTTTCCTGTGGAGAATCAAGCACATGCAAAGAAGTATGGCAGCTGAGAGAGCTTACTTAGAGCATAGGTCCCTGGAAAAGTCTGCAAGTGCCATAAACTTACATGGTAATTTTGACAGATTTGATGGAATGCACAGTGCGACCAAACAAACTAACTGTATTACATTCTATGAAACAGCCTCACCTAGTGCACTGGTCTCATAGCACAGTGGTTAGGCCCTGTACGGAAAGACAGGTGCCACAAGATTCAAATGTGGGCCTGGTGGCTTGAAAGCATGCCAGGTGTGTGTGTGTGTGTCTGTGTGTGTGTGTGTATCAAAATCCTGGCGGGGGAAAGAAATGGAGGAAAAGAATTGCAGTATGAATATCCCATGAGCACTTTTCTTCTCTCTCTCTCTCTCTCTCTCTCTCTCTCTCTCTCTGGCAAATGGATGTGCCTTCTAGCCATGAAAACAAAAAAGTATCTTGGAGTCCATGATGATATAAATTGCTTGAATAAATTAATAAGTGAGAGCAAAGAGACAATTATTCCATACAGAAGACTTCCAAATAATTTACATAGAAACTCTGCCTCAAAGATGGAGAGCATTACTCTCCACTCTGTCAGTGTGGGCTGTACATAGTGACTTCTTTCCTGAGGGTACAGTATTAAAAGAGAGGAAAGAATTGACAGCAGAGAAACTGGCAAACACTACTTCAGCCAGGTCATCAAAGTTAACATAAACAGCAACAAGTCACATTAATAGCGTATATTTTTAATATAACATGATAAAAATATCACTACCTCTGTGATCTTCCTTCTGAAAACACATAACCTCAAACTAATTGTGAGAAAACAGACGAATTCCAGCAGCAGGGCATCCTACAATTTACTGACCACTTTGACCACTATTCTTCAACATTCTCAGGGTGAAAAACATAAACTGTTGGTGCCAGAAGGCGACATGGTAGTTAAGGCACTGGATTCCCACATGGCCAACCACAGTTTGAGTACTGGACCTGGTGGCTTGAAAATTATGCCAGGCACATGTGTGTGTGTATACCCAAAATCCCAGGAGGAGAATGAAGGAGAAGGGATTGCAGCATGGCCATCCCCCCTGGGGGGTGGTTTCTCATTTTCCTTATTTCTGTCTCTCTCCACCAAGTGCATGTATCTTATGGCAAAACTTTAAATAAATAAATGAAAAGTCTGCCACAACCAAGAGGAGCCTAGGGAGACAGGGCAACTGAATGTAGTATGATAATAACCTAGGCAGGATCCTGAAACAGAGAACGAACTTTAGGTAAAGATGAAGGAAATCGGGACCAGCACTTGGTGTAATGGCTATGTCGCTGGACTCCCATGTACTCGACTGTGGTTCAAGTCCCAGACATGCTGGGCACATGTGCATGCATGCCCAAGATCCCAAGAGAAGAAGGGAGGAGAAGGGATTGTGGCGTGGCCATCCTCCCTGGGGGTTGAGGGGGGTAATTGTTCCTTTCTGTCTCTCTCTGTCTTTCTGGAGAGCACACGCACCCTATAGCAAAACAACAACAAAAACAACAACAACAAAACTCTCCGGAAAAAAAAAAAAAAAAAGAAGGAAATCAAACATGAGTGTTAATGAATATTAGCGTACTCATATAGGCTCATTAGTTATGACAAGTCTGCCATACTCATATAGGATGTTATTACTATAAAGAACTGGATGGGCAATAAGCAAAAGCTGTATCATCTCCACAATTTTTCTTCTAAAAAAGTTCAGTTTTAAAATAATTTGCACCACAAGGCAGGGATGAATATTTGTGATACCTATATTTAGGAAAGGATTCATATATACAATATATACAATACATACATAAAGAATACATGTATCAAAAAAAGAGTACATGTATCTAGAATATTTCTTCTTCAATCTGCAGAGTAAACACCGTCCATTTAATTAAGTAGTTCACAAAACAGGATATACAAATGGCCAGTAGCTTATGAAATATGCTCAGCATTACTATTCATCAAGAGAAAGTAAATTAAAACTATAATAAGAAACCACCTCATAGCTACCTAATAGTTATAATTTTGAAAAGAAGTAGCAGTATGAATGTGGGTGGGGATGTGTATCAACTGGAAGTCATAATCACTGTTGCCAGAAAGGTATATATGAGGAGTCTTTTAAAAAGTTCATGGAAAATGCATATTATGAAAAAAAGTGGGGCCAGCACGCGGCATGGTAGTTAAGGTGCTGGATTCCTACATCGCTCATCTAGTTTTGAGTTCCTAACCCAGCAGCTTGAAAATCATGCTGAGCATGTGTGTGTGTGTGTGTGTGCCCCGAACCCCAGGAGGAGAACGGAGGAAAAGGAATTGCAGTGTGGCTATACCTCCGGGTGTGGATTTCTCACTTTCCCTCCCAATGTCTCTTGATCTGGCGAGCACACACACCCTGTGACAAAAAACATTTTAAAAAAATCAAAATTAAATTTCAAAAGAATGATGACTAAAAACTGAAAGTAACATAAAAATATACTGTGTATTCAGTTGATATCATAACCATACAAAAACCTAATCTGACTTTAAAGAAGCACTGTAATTTGTTAGATTCCCGAAATACTCAGACAAGAAGCCATTTTAAATCTGAGGTGTGTCCTGGCGTGTTCAGGGACCAAGGCAACTAAAGTTATGCTCTAAACCTCATCTTCTAGTCTCTCAAAACACTCAGACAAGTAGAGGAGAGATTTATTACAGGATGACCACGAACCACCACAAAGGGACAAGAAATATGAAAAAAAAATAAAAGGAAAAGGGAAAAACAAGGAAATATCTCTCCCATAAATGAAAAGAAAAATCCTTCATCATCCACAGACAGTACATGGAAATGTCTGATAGAGAATTCAGAATATTCATAGTGGCAAAAATAAACAAAATTCAAGAGGTGAGCGACAATGAACTCCAGAAGATGCAGGAGAAAAGAGACAACTAATTCCAGGAGGTGGAGAAGTTCTTGCACGATCTGAAAGAGGAAATACACCCCATAAAAAGGAATCAAACGGAGCTGTTACAGATGCAATGGAAAAAATCAAATGCTCCCTTGAAAGTATTAAAAGCAGATTAGTCCATGCAGAAGATCTAATCTTGGATGTTGAAGGCAACACCTCTGACATAGAAAAACAAAACAAAACAAAACAAAAAAAATGAGAAAAAAATGAGAAAGACCAGCAGTTAGCGTAATGGCTATGTCGCTGGACTCCCATATAGTCGACCGCAGTCCAAGACCCGGACCCAGTGGCTTAAACTCACACTGGGCGTGTGTGTGTGCGTGCCTAAGATCCGAGAGGAGAATGGGGGAGAAGGGATTGCAGCATGGCCATCCCCCCCCCCCCGGGGGGGGGATGATTTCTCGCTTTCTGTCTCTCTCTCTGTCTCTGTCTTTCTGGTGAGCGCACACGCCCTATAGCAAAAACCTCTCAAAAAAATAATTTGAAAAAAAATGAGAATACTGTACGAGAAATACTAGATATCTAATGATACTAGCACCCAAACATCAGATAATTGGTATCCCAGAAGAAGCTAACAAAGGCATTGATAATTTATTACATGAAATCCTATAAGAACACTTTTCAAATCTAGAAAGGCATTCAAATATACAGACCCAAGAAATACAAAAGAACCCTAATAGAATCAACCCAAGAAGATCTTCTCCAAGACACATCATAACCAGATTGGTCAAATCCACAGACAAAGACAAAATACTAAAATTGGCAAGAGAGAAACTTAAGGTTACTTATAAAGGTTATCTGATCAGGCTAACATCAGACTTCTCATCAGAAACAATCCGAACAAGGAAAGAATGGGAAAATATACTCAAAATGTTAAGTGAAAAACAGTTTCAACCAAGAATACTATACCTAGCAAGATTATCCTTCATATGGGACGAAAAGATAACATTCTCAGATAAACAAAACCTGAAAGAATTTACCAATAGCAGAACAGCTCTTCAAGAAGTTCTGAAAGGAGTGCTTTACCTAAAACTAAAGGCACAGACAGAAATAAGAGAACAAACAGCAACCAAGGAAAGGACCAACGTAGTGCTAGGGACAAGTAATATCAATAATAACGTTGAATGTTAGCTTCTAGGACTGAAACAGAAAGATCAGATCACAGTAACACTGCAAATTCAACGAAAGAAAGATTAAGTACATGAGACTGAACTGGGGAAATAGAAATTTATGACTTCTGAGTAAAACATCACTGTGTTTTTCTTTACTACGCTTTGTTTTCCCAATTTAAGGAGTTTGCTTTCTTTTGAGCTGTTGATAGGTTTAGCAATTTGTTAAAATGTCTTTCTTGTTTGTTTGTTTCTTTATATGGAAACATCAACTTTTCTCCTTTCCTGATCTCTCTGGAATTGGAAAATATTTGGGAGTATTCTTATTTTGTGGAAGTATGGTTATCTGCATAAGTTCAATCATACCTGTTGCCTTGAATCAGAAATTGGAAATATTTGTTATTGGACAGGGCTTTGACTGGAATGTCATATTTGAAGATTAATCCAGAAAACTATGGAGCTAAGATGAATCTCAAGGAAGCCAACAAAAGTTCTTGGAAAGATGGCCTGGCACCATGAACAGTTCTGCCTGGCAGAGAGGATTAGACAATCTATATGAAAGAATTTGTACCATAAAATAACCTGGACTTTTCCAGTCCTGCATTGTAATCAGTAGAGATTGCAAAAGAGCAGCCACAACTAGAGGTTTATCTGGAGGAAGACTTTGAAGGAAGAAAAACAGACTGATCTTTGCTAGCAGGTGGTATATCACAGAATACTTGGTAGGCAGGGCTGAATTGAGGAGGTTCATGTATGAATTGTGTGCTGGGTGTTTGCTTTTCAACAGTCTGAATAGTTGACATATAAATATTTTCTCAAAAATATTTAAAACCACACCATCTCTGTTACAGAGTCACAAACAAAATTGTAATAAATATTTTGATAATTATTTTTAAATTAAGTTTCTTGAATTCTTGAAAATTGTTTATTAACTGTCAAGAACTATGGAGTGTGAGGAAAACTTTTTTGATATGTAAAGTGAATGTGGGAAAATGTAAAAATAAATAAATAAATGTAAAGAAAGCACAGTAATTTGTTAATCATTTGTATGTTTTTCAAATGCAAAAAAAAGTCATATTTATCACATTTAATCTTATTTCAGTGGTAGTCTTGGTATTTTTATTCTGAGACTTGCTAGATGAAGACAATGGGTAATTCTGTTGGTGTCAAAGAGAACTGGAATATAGGATACGGGGAAAAGAAAATACAGTTGTAAGTAACATCAGTAAAGTTAAGTAAAAACCCTGTCACCTTGAATTTGAATTGGAAATGTCAGAATAAATTTATCGTTTGATTTTGAATGTTCTGAAAATACCTCTTGGGAAACAGTAATTCGTAGGTGTCTCACAGGCACAGGTCTGCCTATCTGTCTTATGAGCAGAAGCGTAGACTACCCATTGTTCTTATCACTGCAAGGATGTTTGTGTGGAGAACAGCCTTGGAAGACATAGTGTCTCCTTTAAGATCAAAAGGCAGTCCATTAGAAAACATTCAGGTTCTCTAAACTCAGGGGTCCTCTCCTGTGATACACCCACTTCATGTTGAGATATCTCCTGGCCCTCTTCACATCACTTTGTGGGAAATGGGTTTGGGGTACCAAAAGTCCTGATCCTATAGTTACTTCTTTTTTTTTTTTTTTGAGAGGTTTCCACTATAGGTCGCGTGCACTCGCCAGACAGACAGAGAGACATAGAGACAGAAAGCGAAAATCACCCCCCAGGGGGCATGGTCACGCCACAATCCCTTCTCCTCCATTCTCCTCTCGGGATCTTGGGCACGCACGCACATGCGGCCGGCGTGAGATTTAAGCCACCAGGTCCGGGACGCGAACAGTGGTCGACTACGTGGGAGTCCAGCAACATAGCCATTACGCTAACTGCTGGTTCCCCCTATAGCTACTTCTGAAGTAAGTAAGTAACTATTTTTCATCTTTTATGTAGTAATCTCTTATTGTCCACCAATATCAATGAAACTGTGGAAGGGCAATTTTTTTTACCTTACAGGTGGATAAAATCTCAGACCCTTCGTAGCTTTAAAAATATTTAGAAACAATACCCTGCCTGGTAGCAAAGAATAACTTAACACACCTCTATTGTTATCTCTAATTATTATTTCCACTAAAAGGAACTAGGGCTCCTTGAAGAAATGGCTAATTCCAGGTCTGTAACAGAAAACATTATGAGGACCCTGGGATATATTGGCATTCCAGGGGAAAAAAATTACTCAAGGCGACTAGAATCATGTCAGAAGGACTCAGAAGTGAATTTAAATAGGCTTCCACTAGAACAATTAGAACATCAATAAGGATATTAACTATAATGGATTAAAAGACATAAATATGCTTGAATCCTTAGTTAAAATGACAAATGAAATAAAAGGAACTTATTGACCACCTTTGAAGTATAGTGATATACCAAAACCATTTTGAAAACTGGTGAATAAAGAGAAAGAATCTAGTAATTTTCTGCTTCCTTCTTTATGTGCTATACCTCAGCATAAGCAAATGAGTATTGAGGGGAAGTTTCTCTTTGTAGAACTATTCCAGCTATGAAACTAATTTTCATCTCAATATTTCTGTTTTTGTTTTGTTTTGTTTTGTTTATTTATTTATTTTTTTGCTATAGGGCACGTGTGCTCGCCAGAAAGAGAGATAGAAATTGAGAAATCACCCCCCCAGGTGGGATGGCCATGCTGCAATCCCTTCTCCTCCATTTTCCTCTCAGGATATTGGGCATGCACACACACGCACCCGGCGTGAGTTTAAGCCACTGGGTCCGGGGCTTGAACCGCGGTTGACTACATGGGACTCCAGCGACATAGCCATTATGCTAACTGCTAGTTCCGAATTTTCATATCAATATTTCAAAGCCTTATTTTATAGCTATCATGACACAAACAAACAATCAGACTTTAGGTACTTTCTGATAAAAGTACATTACCTATGAAGGGATTTTGCCAAAAGACTTAAACCTAACTCTGATGAAGCCTACAGCTCTACAAATTTACAGAAAATAGAGGACAAAAGAACATGATAAATGATAATACAGGGACCAGCTCTGTGGCACAGCTGTAACATGTTGCTTAAGAGAAGCCAGATCCCACATGGTGCCTGCTGTTCAAATCCCCAGCCCAGTCAAGCCCGAAAAACACAGGCGTGCACACTGAGTGTCCAGAATCCAGGGCTGGAGGACTGGAGGAAAGAATCACGGCTTGACCAAAACCTACTGGAGGATGTTTCTCTCTCTCTTTCCCTCTCTCCCTCTCTCTTTTACTCTTATGGGCACAGACATACATTCTATTATAAAGACTGTTAAACTAAACGATTCTGGCCTAACATGGCCATTGTAGTCCCACACTTGGATTCTTATGGATAAGCCATTTTAGGCTGTTTTTCTTGAGCTAGTTAATAAGTTACAGCCAATCACACTTCGGTCAATCACAGAAAGCCCACCTTTGAGGCTATTTGTGCAGCCTACCCTCCAGCTGTAACCTGTGATTTCTCCACCTCACTCCCTCACTTACTTTTTTTTTTACGACACTTTCCCTTTTATGGTACATATCACTTTCCCCTTCCATGGACTTACATACCTTGTAAACCATGTGGCTAGCCATAGTCTCTCAAAAGCTATCTTCCAGAGGGTGCCCAATTCAAATTGCCCACTCTTTGGTTAAATAAACTGTTAAATTTTAGTTTGACTAAATTTGTTTTTAATAAGACATAAAATTTCAAAAATAAAATGATAATACAGACATGCAATCAGCCAGTTCTACTGGACAAATACCTTGTTACCAACGTCAACAACAAAAAGTAAGTTTAAAAAAAAAAAGAAGAAAAATAAGGACGGGACACCTATAGATTAAATGAGACCTTGTTTTGATATCGATTGGAACAAACTACAAAAAAAAAAATATTTAGAGAACAATAGAGAAATTATTTGATATTGTATACTAAAGAATCTGGTGGAAGGTGTTGTAAGAAAATAGCCCAACTGCTTCATTTTCAAGAAGAACTTAACAAAAGTTGCTTAACCAGTTTGCAGATGTGACAACCACAGAAAGTATATATTCCCAGAAATTTCCTGAATTCCAAAAACAACACATTGCCCTTGAGAAATGACTTCTCGGGAACCAGCAGTTAGCGTAATGGCTATGTCGCTGGACTCCCACGTAGTCGACCACGGTTCGCGTCCTGGACCCGGTGGCTTAAAACTCACGCCGGGCGCGTGTGCGTGTGTGCCCAAGATCCCAAGAGGAGAATGGAGGAGAAGGGATTGCAGCGTGGCCATCCCCCCTGGGGGGTGATTTCTCGATTTCTGTCTCTCTGTCTCTCTCTGTCTGTCTGGCGAGTGCACGTGCCCTATAGCAAAAACCTCTCCAAAAAAAAAAAAAAAACGACTTCTCAAGCTGGCTGGTTACCAGTCCTTCGCTCCTTTTTACTTCCTGGTTCTTCTCCCTTCTGAGAACATTTGGTGGGCTTTTCCTGAGAATGTCAAACAAGAGAGAGAAAGGGACAATAAATGCCTAAGAAGAGTATAATAAAACTTAGGCAATGTCTTGGAAGACTGTACACCCCATAGACTCAGCTGGGGTGAGAGATTTGTGCAACAGAGAATAAATTACTTGTTAGAACCATTCTGGGTGTGCTTACTCATCACACCCTGGCCCTTGTAAGAGTGCCATTAGTCTCATTTTGCCATACCTCATTTCTCCATGTCCATCCTTTGCCATTGGACGAGTGATCACATTTCTCACAGGTGTGATGATCTAAAAGAGAAATATTTGTCTTTAAGACACATTCTGAAATACATAGATGTAAAATATGACTTCTAGAATTTTTCAAAATTAATCTGCATAGGAAAGGGAGACAAAAAACAAATACTAAAACAATTGGCTATGGGTATACATGAGTTTATTATGGGTGCTCTATTTTCATGTTTGATATCTCCATATAAAGAGGTTTTACGAACAAGGGTAAATTTTTACATGAAAATAATGATGGTGAAATAACCAAGATAAAAAAATTCCAAAGTATAGATTTCTCAGCTTAGTATTCAACTCTGCCATTTACCACAGATAAAACTTTCCCATTTTTATATGATGTAAAATATGGCACAATGAAGTGAGTTAACCTCTTGAACAGTTTTCTTTCAGTGTTTAATTTAAAAATACAGACAAACAAACAAACAAACAAAAAACCCTGCTGATGTGAAACACAGCTCTGGTATAATTCACTTTACAATTACCCAGGAGGATTTCATAGCCCAAGCTAGTCTAAGTTCATAGGAATAAGTTACTGAAGGAATTAATTACCATTCAATTTATTGCTTCTATCATCTGAACTGCTGAAGAAGCTAGTTACCTGGAAAATTACGTTATTTTTGGAATACTTGTCAAATTTAATTTTGTTGAGTTGTAAAGCAGAATTAACAAGTATTTTCCTATTTCTTGTGCCTAAAGAGCCACCGGTGTGTCTTCTACAGGACAGTTGATTTTAATATGTTGGAGTGAGAATATTCTCTGCAGATGTGCAGTCAAGACTAGTAGAATTTAACATCTCAAAGGACATAGTTGTAGGAGTCTCTACTGAATTTAGCAGCTGTCAACAGCTAATTGCCTGGGAGCATACCTGGTTTTCTAACATCAAGGATTGATTTGATATTTGGACTGGTGGTTGATGTGTTACATCAAGAGTATACCCATTCCTAAAAAAAAAAAAAAAAAAAAAAAAAGACCCATATTAATACAAAATCAAAGTGTCTTCTGTTTGTTTTCTTCACTAATTTGCTAGGAATAAATGTGGCTGTCCTGACACCAAGAAAGTGACTCAGGAGTATCAAAAGATATCTTTATGTTTTATGTCAAAGTATAAATGTAAGTACTGACATTCAAATACTGTCTTCTGATTTCCCATTAATTTGTCTCATTTAGGTTTTGCCCTCCCTATGCACCTGAACTTCAGAAGAGCAATGATTTTTTAACTATAAATATATTATGTTGACATTTTGTATGTGTATGTCTTATGCAATATTTGAGACACACTTACACTGAAAAAGTATTTGTTGTTTATCTAATATCCATATTTAATTGTATGTCTTGTATTTTATCAGGCATCTTTAGCCCTTACCAAAATCAGTATTAGAGACAAAGCTGAAATTTACAAAGAAAATTAGCTTTTCTTTTTTTCTTCATTATTTCAGTTGTTTCTATTCTTGCTGAATGAAAAACTAGAATATTCTAGTGCAATGTCTCAATAGTAACATTGTAAACAGCCAACTACATGCATTCTTCCAAAATTAATGTCAAGAACACATTTTCACCTGAAAAGCAAAATCATCAGACGTATCAGCTTAAGTGATTTTACAAGTAGATTCACTTGGAAAGAGTTTCATTTGTGTCTGGGAAACTTGGCATCTTGTACAAAGTGTGTCACTAACTTTACTGTGTGGCTTGGGGCAAACGCAGTCTTGCTGAAGAAATCAAAGTAATCTTTACTAGAGAATTGCTTCTCAAACTTTAAAAGTATGCAAATCACTTTAGAATCATGTAAAAATGCAGATTATGGTTCAATAGGAATGAATTCTGCAGTTCAAAGAAGCTCCCAGGTGATTCTAATGCTGTTGGTCCATATACCACTCTTCCAAAAGCAAGGGAACAGAGTAAAGCAATCTACATGAAAGATTCTGTGCAAGGTTTGACACCAAGAAAAGCTGCTGAATATCAAGGACTCATGTCTCAGAAGGGCCTTGAGAATCAGAGTAAGTGAATTCTGCTTAAAGCTGGGAATACAGCCAAAATTTGATTAAATGATGATTGAGAATGTACTGAAGCCATCTCTAATTGTATACAACCCTCGTCTGAGATAACACAACAAAGTAATAGAAACCTAGGTCAGAAAATTGATATTTATGTAAAATAGTTACAAAAGCAGTCCACATCTCCCTTAGACTCTGGATCAAGGGTTCTTACTTAAGGTCTCTGGTTCCTGGGTGGTCCTGGAATAGGTGTAAGGGAAGCTCAAGATCCTGTAGGCGGGAACCAGCAGTTAGCGTAATGGCTATGTCGCCGAACTCCCACGTAGTCGACCGCGGTTTGCGTCTGGGACCAGGTGGCTTATAACTTACGCCGGGCGCGTGTGCGTGCGTGCCCAAGATCCCGAGAGGAGAATGGAGGAGAAGGGATTGCGCCGTGACCATCCCCCCCAGGGGGTGATTTCTCGCTTTCTGTCTCTATGTCTCTCTCTGTCTGGCGAGCGCATGCGCCCTATAGCAAAAACCTCTCAAAAAAAAAAAAAAAAAAGACCCTGTAGGCACTTATGCAAAATTTGATGCTGATTATCAGTACTCATATTTTAAAAATTTAGCAACCGGTATAACTCAGACACCATATGATTGGAATGTATGTCTGACTGAAACAGCTACCAAACAGTACTCATGTATGGTATGTCCCACCTATATCAGGAGCCTGTTTTCTCTAGGGTTTCAACTTTCGCTAGACACTTAAAGGAAAGGCTCTGGATTATAGTTTTCCATGGATCACTTCAGGCAATGGAAAGGAGTGCTCATCAGTAACTGAACAGTAAAAATGATTGATGAATATTACTATTTTATGGTTATTAGTATTTTTCCAAAACTGTTAACACTGAATTTGGCTTGAGATAAAAGAGTGTAGAAGACACAAGTTAAAAATGGAAAAAATCTGAATCCCTGAATCATAGCTTGGCACAATAGCTACACGGCAATCAGAAACACTTGCTTTGGACTTTATGTGAGCAAGAAGTAAATTCTCCTTGAATAAAGCAACTGAAATATGTGGGTTTACTTGTTATAATAACTAGCAGTGTGCGAACTCAGGCACTAAATTTTTCTTTCCATCTGTGTCTCTCAGAGTCCTACTCCTCCACTTTATTATTTCCCCCCTTGATGCTCTCCTTAATTTCTCACACATTTTACCAGTCTCTGGCTCCTGGTCCTAGTGTAGGTTTGAGAGCAATGTCACTTCAGTTCTTATAAAAAGGCCTCTTTTTTCCAACAGTACACATGTGGCACCGTATGTAGAAGGAAGAAAATTGATCAGACCCTTGCTGAGGGAGGCTATAAACCCAGATTGAGCTCCTGGGAAGCAGAAAGTGGAGCAGAAATGGGAAAGGAGAGGCTGAGGTTCACAGGTTCATTGAGGGCTAGGGGCCATTCTGCAGACATTTGTGGCTGCAGTACAAATACTGTAGGAAGGGGCTTGCCAAATTGTCCAAGAAAGGAAAACCTCAACTCTTGTGGCTCAGGTCAAGTCTGTTTCTCAAGGTGAGGTGAGGCTTTGTTACTCTAGGTGCTCAGGGCTTATGATTGCTGCAATTTTCTTGTTCTTTTCTTTCCTGGAACCACCTGGCCCACCTCCTTTTCATGAACCTATGAAAGGAAAAACACAGAACAAACAAACAAACAAAAAATACACCTCTCTGCTATAGGGTAACCTACTCAACCTTTAAATTAAATAGCTACGAATTTCCAATAGGCTGCCTCTGACTGTTCTGCATGCAGCCTGACTCCCTGCTGATAGGAGTGATTCAGGAACTTTATCTTAAGAAAGAAAGGTCTGGAACATAAAAGCAGCAAAGGATATAGAGAAAACACAGTAGACCATGAAAAGAAGTTGGGACGAAAAAAGAAAAAAGATTTAAGCTTACTGGTGTCACCTGTGGATTCAAAGAAAGAGAAACCAGCTTCGAAGTGATGTGACTGTTTTTAGTTATTTTTTGGTGGATAATCAAAGTCAGTTTGAATGCAATTTTTTAGTAAGTTTTGAGAAAAAGGTGATGTATGATTCTTTTTTTAAAGAATTATTTATTTATTTCATTTTATTTGTTATAATTATTTATTTTGACCAGAGAGAGAGACAGAAAGAGGGGAAAAGTGTGAAAGTAAGCCTCTGGGACTGGAACTCATACCACAGGTGACAATGTGGGAGTCCAACACCTTAACCACTATGCCACCTGCCAGCCCAATGCAGTCTTCTTTAACAAGCAGCTGATACATAGTAGGTGCTCAATACACTGTCAATGAAGGAATATAAAGAAGAAATCAGGGCAATTTTTCTTATAAAGGATTATTTATTTATTTATTTATTTAATTTGCTACAGGGCATATGTGCTAATCAGAGAGAGACAGAGAGGTAGAGAGAGAGAGAGGCGACCAGATCTAGGACTTGAACCACAATCAGCCATGTGGGAGTCCAGCGCCTTAACCACCACACCGTCTATTTTAATTTAATAAATTAAAAATGTAAGATAGCTACGGATCATTTGACTTTAAGATTGTTTTGTAATTCTTGGAAGAGTGAGTCCAATAGTTTCCTTTTAATATGAAGAAATCTTATTAAGTCATGTTTGATATAGCAAGTTTATTTTAGTACCATATGTTCATAAATCAAAGGTTGGACTGGCATAGAAGGGAGTACAAATTAATAATTAAAACAGAGCTAGCCAGCTACCATGTAGACTAAATAATCTTTCTTTCCTCATAGAGCTAAAATAAAATTCTTCTGGTCTAGTCTCAAATTTTCTCGTTAGTGTTTCGTTGGGACCTATTATTGTTTCTTCAGTTCTTCCAGCTTGATATAGTTATCTATCTGGCTTCAACTTTGGATTAGAAACCTGTTTTGATCTAAAAAAAATAAATAAATAAAAAATAAAAATAAAACAAGAAAAAAAAGGAATGCTATTTTTAAAAAATAGCATAATGTTCCAATCCATAGTCAAAATTACATCATAGGTATCAAATGACAAAAATTACAACAATATAGTTTAAAGACGTTAAGTGGCTTTAATTGCAATTGTAGCATTAGGCAATATTTCATTCCATGAAATAGAATAAATGTTCCAATGAGCTGAGCAGAACAGGTAATTTTCATAGACAGAGAGGGCTAACCAAAGAACACAAAGGAGTCTGAATCTGGTCATTTGGAAGTTACTTTCCTTGTAACGTAAGGACAGAACAACAGAGAAATAACTGATTAGTTAACATCAGATTACTTAAAGTCACTTTTAGTAGGGATTAAAGGATGTCAGGATTAAAGGCAGAAAGTGTTTTATTAGCATCATTATTGAAACTGGCCCGCTTATGAAACTTGGCTATTATCACTTTCTCCTTATTTCTCTGGAGGTGGGACAAACAGCTTATTTTGGGCTTGGTGATGTGGAACTGTAGCCTGAGTGATTTTATTTTGAGTTTTAGTCTGGTCTGTTGGGGCTCAGTGCAAGAGTTCAGTCCAAAAAACATGGTCTCCTGTAATTTGTATTTAACATAGCTGGTGCACTAGTTCCAGAATTAGCATCACACGCAAAAGATAAGCCTAGGCAGATCCAATGCAGATGGCTTCTGCCATATGCACCCACTAAGAAAGACCACTGAAATATAAATTATTAGTCCTGGATACTTGTGCTAAATCCAAGGATAATTAAATTACTGTGTTGCCTTGGGTTTCTAGTTAGATTTCTGGGCCTCAGTTTCTCATCTGTGAAATGAGTTTCTAGATTTTAAAGTCCCTTCTAGTGAAGGGAACTGACTTAACCCAATTTGGAGCTTCAGAATCTTTGCCTGAAATAGAAATATTGATTCAAGTATTGTCATATGAAACATAATTTGCTTATAAGATACCACAACCAGATTTGAGCCTTTCAGAGTACAGAGTCATTAAAGAGTTGTTTGTGAAAAACCATATAGCCAAGAGGCAAGTATGTACATTTTTCCCTGAATTGTGACTATCTAAATTGACATTGTTGGAAAAGTTGTATTAAATATTGTTTGAATCACTGGAAAAGTCTTGATGCATTTTCACATAGAAAAATGTGTCATGACTTTTCTGACAACCTAGTATTTCTATGGTAGTTCCTTTAAACAGGTCAAATTCCACTCCAGTTTGCTTTCTCCCTTGCCTGACCCCCCTTCTCTGCTTCTTTTATATAATTGCTTGTGACCAGAAACTATATTATGTACTGTGAAGGAGAACAAAACCGATTTTAATAAGGGCTCACTCTTAAGATACTTAGAGTTGAAATTTATGTATGTGTATGTGTAAATATATATATATATATATATATACACATAGTATACACCTATACATATGTAAACATACATATATTTCAATGGACAAATACACACATACTCACATAAATAAAGCAGAATATATTTTAAAGTTTTATATATGACAAGTTAATGCCTTTATTAAATACACCCACAGGAGCCTGCAGGTGGCATAGTGGTTGAGGTTCTGGATTCCTACATGGTCAACCAGTGGCTTAAAAATTATGATGGATGTGTGTGCATGCATGCCCAAAATCCCAGGAGAATGGAGAAGAAGGGATTGCCATGTGGCCATTCCCCCAGGACGTGATTTCTCACTTTCCCTCTCACTGTCTCTCTCTGTCTCTATCCAGCAAGCTCATGTGCCCTATGACAAAAACCTTAAAATAAACTTAATAAAATAAAATAAGCATGCATACAAAATCACAAGGACTGTATGATGGAGATAATGTTAAAAAAATATACAGACCTTTTTGAAGAGGAAGTCCTTAAGCAATTCTGGAATAAATTTTAATTCTGAAATTCAAGAATGAAAGCCAGTATGTAATAGAGATTAGGGCTAGGCAAAGCAAGAAAGAATCAAAGAAGAAAGTCGTATGATTACCTCGCATAGAAATATTAATATGATGCCACTGGAAGATGGTGTAGTGGTTCAGGTGCTGGACTCTCATGTAACCAACCATGGTTCGAGTCCTGGACCTGACAGCTTGAAACATGTGAGGCATGTGTGTGTGTGTGCATGCCCAAAATCCCGAGAGGAGAATGGAAGAGAAGGGATGGTAGAGTGGCAATGCCCCTGAGAGGTGGATTTCTCACTTTCTGTCTCTCTGGTGAATGCACATACCCACAGCAAAAATCTCTTTTATATATACATATATATATATATATATATAAATCTCATTTTAAAAAGAGATTTTTATATATGTGTGTATATATATATATATATATATATATATATATATATATGGTATTTAAGTGGTTATATTTTAAACATTAGAAACAAGTATAGGCTCAGGAGAAGTTGACATTGTCAGTTTTTTATTACTTGTTTTTAGATTTATCAGTAATTACTTCTATTTATTGTAATGTACATTTATAATCTTGTATATAAAAAAAGCTCCTCGAGTGGCACCTTTTAAAACTTTTTTCATGAAATAATCTGCAGATACACAATGAAAAGCATGAAATGCTGTTGCAGTAGAGAAATGCTACAAAATTTCCATTGCCATGGTGAAAATTCACAGCGTACAATAGATACAAAGAAAATTCTACCATTTATTAAGCTTTTCCTGTGTGAGGCACCCCTCAGCCCCTGAAGTTATCTCACTTCATCCCCAGAACAATCCCGTGCCACAGGTGATAGGATTATCTCCATTTTCCGGATCTGGAAATTGAGGCTCAGGGAAGTCAAGCAAACTGCCAAGGTCATGAAATTAACATGCAATCATCTTTTGTTTGTTTGTCTGTTTGTTTTCTCTGAACACCAATTCCCTGAAGAAACAAACACACTTTGGGAACTGCGGCTCTGGGCCGGTGGGCGTTCTTAACCCAAAGCCACTCACTCCTACTTCTCTGTGCAGATGACTCATCCCAAATCGGAGGTAGCACTTTTTGTTTTTTCTTCATTCTCTTTCCTTCTTTCATTCTTTTTCTTTTTGGGGGGATGGGTGGAGAGGGGACTGACATTAGGAAGGTCATATTGCAAGAAAGACACAAACTAACACCCTAAATCCTCAACAGGGGCTGTAAATATCAACTTCCATGTCCCCTTCTCTTGTAGCATGCTCGAGGTTTAGACTACTTCTGACGAATTTTATAGAGGCTCACCACTTTGGATGCACCCCAATTCAGCAATTAGAATAATAAGATACATTAAATGGGCCCACACTTGCATTTTTCTACCAAACCGAACACATAAAAATAATTGCCCCTGCTGGAAATGACCAGATTTTACATTCAAAGAGGAAAATTAATGAATCCGCTCTTTATAGGCAAAGAATAGGAAGTCCAAGGAAAACTACCCACATCCACACTTTAATTTGCAGCCAAGTAATTAGATAACAATAAAATGTGTCCTAAGTCACTACTCCAGAGCCCCTCTGAAGCTACCAGCTCACAAATGACTCAGTAATTATTGTAGGAGAGAGGTTGAATGTTTGTGTATGTGCTAATAGTACAATCGAAAATAAGCCCCTGCTCAGAAAGAACTGCGAACAACTCAGAATAGCCTATAGAATTCCTGTGATGAAGAGTAATATAAAGAAAAATGTAGTTTTCACAAAATTGTCACTATCAGAGAGCAGCTGCTCTGCAAATGGTAAAACCTGGAACTACAGATCACTCGGTTTTTAATCTCCATTATATTATTTGTTCAGAATCTATCAAAACAATGCTTTGTTTTGTACTATACAAGATTAGCTTCTTGAAGCTTTAAAAAGAATATGAAAACTTGGATGTCAGACATCTCATCAAATGCAGAATTTTACTTTCAGACCACAGGTTACCTTTTCAAATTGGAGCCTGATATTCTTATTAAGGAACTGTAGTCTTACATTTAAAATCTGAAGTAATAAATGTATTCCATAGAATAAGAATAAATTATATATTTTTCTAAAATATTTTTGCACTGTAATTATATAGAATTAAATGTGCTTACTGTTGGCATAATTGTGATTTTTAGAAAGAAAATTGGGTCAAATTGTAGGCTGACATTTTAAAATATGTATTATATACAAATTTCATGTAGAATAACATGTATTTTTCTATTTATTGAACTATGGTCTTTTGTATTTGGGGCAGGAAATGTATTCTTGTATCATCCAAAAAATACCGTGCATATTGTCAGTTATGTAGATGTAATAACTACCAAGCACATTTATGCCACAGTTTCATTTATACTTCACATTTTTGGCTTCCTAAGATTTATCATCTATCCACTTTAAATTATGTTTTAAAACCTTGACTAGATGAATGTTTTATTTTTTTAGGAACTCAATAAGTTTTGTGGTTTGTTTTTTAATTGTTTTAATTCTTTATAGAGTGTGTACACACATGTGAGAGAGAAAAAGAGAGAGAAAAGTGAGCACCTCAGTCCCTGATCCCCTTTCTGTAGTCCTCCAGCTTGTTGGATCTTGGACACTTGATTCAGGCTGACCGGACCAAGGACTGGAACCATGGCCATGTGAAATCTGGGTTCTCTTGAGTTGCATTTTACCACTGCACTGTGGAGCCAGCCCAAGAATTTTTAAATGGCTAATTCCATTTGTGGATTACTAATTATCTTGGCTTCTCTTTTTACTCTCTTGTTTAATCCTCTCTCTTCCATCCTATCTCCTACTCTTATCTCACGTGGTCTTACATTTTCATAAAGACATGAATTTTGGCTTCTGTGGTTCTTGTTCTCATTGACTCTTTTGCCTAACTATCAATTACAAAGGGTGGTTTCTTGTGTTTATACCGTGAAAGTATGGTTGTCCTATCCCTGAACAGATTTCTGAAAAGTATGAAATAACAAGACAGAAAAATTTTAAGTATTAATTAAAGGTCAGGAGAACAATATTTGAAGTGAATTTTTAGAAGGTCCTATAAATATTTATATTAACTAAAAAGGCAAAACAGACTTTACATACAATTAGCAATAGTTTTGTACAATCAATATCCAGTGCCATCCATTGTTGGATTTAATCCTTTATTCTTCTAATAAAATATTATGTAAAAAGGTATTTTTGCCTGGCTGCTGCAGTGTAGACTTAGGCACACACCCACATATATATATTTTTAAAAACTTTATATGAACAGGAACTCTGTTTTTTAACTAAGAAAAAAAATGGATAAAATCCAGGCATGTATACATCATTGATCTCTGGGATGTAATTTTACATGCCCCCTAGACTAGTAGAAAGTTAGTGGGTTTAGTACTAGACCTGCTGAGTGAGCATTAACAGATGCCTAGAGTAGAAGAGATTAAAAAAAAAAAAAAAAAAAAAAAAAAAAAAAAAAGGCAGCTTCAATCTGTCTATGTGGATTATAAAAGGGCTTCAAAGGATCTTAGACGGCTCTGTAATCTTACAGTTGTTGATGAAAAAAGACCTTGGAAACAAAGCTGGTGGGAGTACTAACTGACTTAAAATGCATCAGTGTCCTCATCGGACCTTGGAAGGCACTGGATATCCCCTCCGCTAGGCACTAGGCTTCCTGGGATTTGGGCCTTTGATAAATGTCCATTTTGTAAGGACTCAAGTACAGTCTAAAGCATATTGGAAAGTTACAGCCAGAAATGAGCTTCAGTTCTGAAAAGATGGCACTGAACCCATGAGTTAGAGGTATTTAAAAGTAGTCCTGGATCCTGTCTTCCATGGGAATTTTATGAAAAGCATTCCAAGAGAGTCAATCACCCTTTTGATCCAACCTAACTACATACTGTGGAACAGGGGTGTTGATGAGAAAGAGGAAACCCTAAACCAGGACCTCAAAGTCAAGGACTTGAGAAATGTTTAGGTTGAGGGCCTGTAACTAAGCTGCTGACCTAGCAAATGATTTATCATATATGATACTAGTTCTGAAAGCTTAGGGACTAGATCCTGCCAAGATGTTGAAGTCAGGAAGAAACCTATAATAAAAGCTAATACTTATTGAGGAATACTAAGCATTAGATACATATTAATTTGTCTAACTTGTTGAATCCTCTCAACAAACCTCTCATCCCATTTTACCTGCAAGGCAATTGATACATTCAGTTACACAACTAGTACACAAAGGAACTAGCTTTCAGCAGCTGTTCAGCTCCAGTGCCCAGGGCTTTAATCAGTATGCTGTACTTCTCTAGCTTTTGCTGGAAAAAAATAAATATTTGATAGAAAAGTCAGATAGTCTGTCAGCACATCAAAATTTGGGGTTTTCACTGCCAATTTAAATAGGGGAGCTATGCTGGGTCTTCCATGATATCCTTCAGATCCTCTTTACCTTTTAAAGATAAAAATGGGGGTCAGGTGATGGTGCAGCAGTGACACACTGCACCTATGCAGGAAAGGTCCTGGTTTGCATCCCAGGACCACACTGAGGGCACACACATGTGCCCATGATCTGGGCCAGTGAGACTGGGGGTGGATTATGGTATGGAGATTCTGTTGGGGGCGCTGGTCTCTGTCTCTTTTTCACAGAAGCAATAGATGAATAAACCTTTTTGTAAAAAATGGGTCCTGATAGTGGTCCAGCAGTAAAACATGATACTCTATGGAAGGTTCCAGGTTCATGTCTGGAGACTCCAGGCATGCGAGTGCCCCGATCTGGGCTGGCTGAAGCTCAGGGTAGATTGCAGTGTTGAAACCCTGTTGGAGGTATTGCCTCTCTGTGTCTGTCTTGCTCATGGAAGAAATAAATAAATAAAAACTGTAAGACAAAATGCATTCTGAGAGATTTGTGGTGCTTGTGGCAAACTAGCATACACATTTGCAATTCCTTGTGATTTGATATCTCAGTTGTAAATTTGCTAGTCCTGTGCCTGAACTTAGCATTCAAGATGCATAAATGCAGAGTAGCCTATATACTGACCAGAAAAAGGGAGACATTCTTGCTGAAGCTCTGGTGTAAAGGAATAAGAATATTGACAGAATTGAAAATAGCTGGCCAAACCCTAACAAGCTCAGGAACTAAAAAGGGAAAATTAAAAGCAAAAGCAAAGAGGTCATGGTCTTAGAGGGCCTATGGGAATTCTGTTATCTATTCTGATTTTTACTTATTAACTGACATTTTTAGGGCTGGAGAGGCATTGTTGAATGGTCAGATGTAGGTAACTCTGGGGAATGAACAAATAGTGAAATAACTGGGTAGCAGTTTAGATATTTGGGATATTTCGAGAATTATTTCCTCAAGGGTTCTCTCCAAATCACATACATATGTAGTTTAGCTAACTCTATGAAAACGTGCTAGCAGCACCACTGAGCCTCCACTCAGTTATACAACCTACGGTTTGGTTCATCTTGCCAAGGTTTTTGTCATGGAATATTTTTCCCTCTATGCCATTTCCTTTACCTCCACTCACTGTTCATAAATTTCAATTGCTATTTTTTTCCTGTTTATCTCCAAAAAGTAATGAACAATAGCTAACATACTAAAGACATAATTTAGTGTAGCAGCATATATTGGAATTTGTTTTTAAGAGAGAGATTTTTGCTATAGGGCACATGTGCTTGCCAGAGAGACAAAGGGACAGAAAGTGAGAAATTGCCCCCACCCCCCCCACCCCCCGAGGGATGGCCACACCACAATCCCTTCTCTTCCATTCTCCTCTTGGGATTTTGGGCATGCATGCACATATGCCTGACATGAGTTTTAAGCTGCTCTGTCCAAGACTAGAACTGTAGTCGACTAGTCCAGAGACATAACTATTACGCCATCTGCTGGTTCCCATATACTAGAATTTTACATAAGAGAACTCTACTGTGGGGAAGGTGACAAATCTCCTTTCCATTTAATTCCAGGTTCAAGTCTTCCTAAATTCTGTTGTCTTATTCCACCTAAACTGCCCTAACCAATACACATAAGCACCACAGGATTTCTACAAAAACACTGACACATGAGGTCTTCAATGCCATGCACATTGCTTTTTTATGAGACCCATTTACTGGGTCCTTGCAGTGAGTCACTATGCAAGTTTGGTTAAGGTGAAGATGGAAACAGCCTGTCATAGACATTGTTATTAGTGAGTACATTATCAATCACTTCATCCTCTTCATCCCTATTCTGAGATTTTTCACTTTTTTTAGGTTTTTGCCTAAAAAAAATCATATGTGTGCTCAATGAAGAGAGACAGAAAGAGATAAGGACAGTGAGAAATCACCCCCCTGGGGAGTATGGTCACACTGCAATCTCTTTTCTTCCACTCTCTTCCTGAGATTTTAGGCACACAAGCAAAGGCACCAGGTGTGATTTTTCAAGTCCCCAGGTCTGGAACTCCAACCACAGTAGGCCTGTGGGAGTCCAGCGTTTAACTACTACGCCACTTCCTGGTCCTGGTTTGTCACTCTTCATCCCTCAGTTCTTCATACCTCTTTTGCTATTTTGTCATTATTTCTCATTATGTCTTTTTTTTTTTCTTTTCTCATTGCATCTTATAATGAATCTACTCAAGGTCCTTGTCATGCCTGCCCGCCTAGTTGACATTTTGAGGTAACCTTCTTCACACGTTCAGCAGGTAATGTACCATAGTAGATTTAGTAAACCTGCATTTTACTGCTTATACATGTCCCTGGAGAGCAGAGATCTATCACCCAATTGAATTTTGGCTAAATATTTGGATTGTTATATTGTTTAAAAGTACAAATATAAGTAAAAAGGGCTTCATAACTTTTGAGTCACTTTGTTGAAATGTACTCACCTTTAAGACTTAATTCTCTTTATCAATGAAGCAACCCTGATAGGTTGTAAATAGGAACTGGAAAGATATCATGAGCTATTCTCAACTATTTTTAGAGCAGTTGGACAGTAAAAGGAAGGTGGAAATGTAGATGCCATAAAAACAAAATTGTGTCTGGGCACAATAGACAAATGTTTTTCTTTTTTTATGCACTAGGTTAAAGTGATTTTTATATTTAGGCTTCATTTCCCTAGCAGAGAGGACTTGTGTGACATACAACCAAGCCATCAATTTCCTTTTACCTAAGTCACTGGCCAGGAACGTGCAATCCTGATTAATTTAGTTTCTTTTTTGCTCCAAGCTAAACATTTTAAAACAAAGCAGCTTAAGTGCACAAATGGAGTATTCCTCCGGTACTATCAGATAGGCAGAAAATTTAATAAAATAAGCCCATATCCATTTTGAAGAGATATCAGGTAAGTGGATACTTTGCAGGTTGTGAGCAGTGTTTTTATTCATGGTATCTTGACGAAATCTATGGAGAATAATCTAGTTTCCAAAATAAGGCAATCTCCATTATTTGAAAAATATTTATTAGGATGTAGAATTTAAAAAATGGTATTATTAGAAAGAACTTGTTTGAAATGACAAGATGCTAGGCCCGGCTGCAGTGTATATGGATGCAGTTGGTTGCAGGCTAGGAGAGGCCCAGGTTTGATTCCTAGATCATCCTAAAAAGCTGGACATGGTGGTGTGCACATGTAGTTCCAGCTGCTTAGGAGGCTGAGGCAGGAGGACCCCGACATAGCAACATCCTGTTTTAAAAAATATCCCATGTGGACGTGCACACACACACACACACACACACCTCAAAAAGAAAAAGAAAGAAACTAAAAAAACTCACAGAATGCTAATTTTCATGTGGAATACTGGCCTAACTACATGTGGAGTTGGGTCATTTGAGAAGCCACAAAAAGAATATTGTTTTGTCAAGGGTTAATTACCCTTTTTCAAAAACATTAGATTATTAATATAAGCTTTGGGAATTCTCATGTTATGCAGATGTGCATTTCTCAAACATAAACAAACAAGCAAACAAACAAAAAATTATAAATAGCTACATTTGGTTTCTGTCTTAAAGAATCCTATATGACTATGAAACAGCTGACGCACAGATGATTTTGAGCAGAAACACAAAGCTCCACAGGTTAAATTCAAGGTAGTGGGAGAAAACAAAAAATAATAGTAATCTGAATCATTGAAAAACTTTTGCTTTTCACTAAAGCATTTTGTACTAAAGTAGAACAAAACCGTAGGAGCTTGAGATAAGCATAACCCTGAAATAGATTTGCTCCAAGAAGATTTTAGAAAAGGGATAAAATCTATTCTTAAAGAGATAAAAAGGGACAGGACATCTATTAAACGAGAGAAGTCCTGGATAAAATAAAAACAAAATGAAATCTGCAATAGAACAAATAAAATCATTGTTGGAGGCAGCTAGGAACTGGTTATTTTGGGAAGCTGTGCATGAGAGTGAGAAAGTTGGAGCCAGGAATGCTTGGATTAAAACTGATTTATTTATTCTCTATGTGATCATGAGAAAATCACTCAACCTTTTTGAGTATGCTTCAGTATATAAAATGAGATAAATGATATGTTCTGGGCTGGTCAAAAAATCCCATTGTAGGGGCCAGTCATGGTATGGTGGTTAAGATGGCTCAATCCTACATGGCCACTGCACTGTTCAAGTCTCAGACCGATGGCTTGAAAAACACACCAGGTGCTTGTGTGTGCGTGTCCGAAATTCCAAGAGGAGAATAAAGGAGAAGGAATTGTAGTGTGGCCATCCCCCTTGGGGTGTACTTTCTCACCCCCTTACTTTCCAATGAGTGCATGCACCCTAAGGCAAATTAAAAAAAAAAAAAAGAAATGAACAAATAACTGGATAGAAGTATAAATGATTTTATAAATTTAGAATCTAAAAAATGCATTACATTTTAAGGGCTAGAAAAAGAAAAATCAGAGACATTTTTCTCCTCCTGGATCAATCAAGGCTATGTGTGAAGCAATCTCATCTATAAACAGTCAGAAAGAATGATTCAAGGTGATCTTTGTGTGGAAAATCATAAAAATGAAATCTCCAGAACTGAGTGAAAAGATATCTCAGAATACTAGATAGGAAGATTAATTTTTGGATCAAGATGACACCATTGAAAACACTTATAATCAGTGCTGATATAGATTAAGTTTAAGAGGAAAAAGTAGAATATATATAGAAAATTATTATTCAAAAGGATTTTTAAAAATCCTGGACCCTGGCATTCCAGGAAGGTAATGACCTGACTGTAGCACTCCTCTTCTCCAGTACCAATTCTAATAATCGGCCCCACTTGAGATACGTGGCTGCTGGTGTCAACAGGCAAGCAAATGCAAGGGAAGCCTTGTGCTCACTGTGCCTGCCATGTGAAAGAAATGGTACGGGCTGCCCCTGGAGACCAGCATCAGTAAACCCCAGGGAGCAAATCATAGCCAGGGCTGTCTATGCATGCCAGGTGGAAAGGTCAACAGCAACCCAGAGTGTGCACGTAGAGAGTCTCTCTGGTCCTGAGGAGACCAAGAAGGAGCTAAAATTGAGTTCTCACCGTCCTGGATCCCAGAAGAGCATAAAGACACCAGGAAGTAGGGAGGCTTCCTCTAAGTGTCTTGGATGGGAGACTAAATCTGCCTGCTTCTGCACAAGTGGACCTGGGCTGGTACAGTTTTGCTTCCTACAGCCAGTGGGCTGGCAAAGAAAAATAGTAGCACATTACAAAGGGCCCAACACCGACAACCAGACGGAGAAATACCAGACAGGACAGAGTACTCCACAGTTAAGGAGACTCAGAAGTGCACCGAAAAATTTCTGGAGTTAACCCCCTACCACACACACATATGCACACGCACACAGGAGCACATACACAATTTTTCGACTAAATATTTTAGTTGAAGAAGGAAAGGAGAGGTTAAAATTTTTGGTACTTGAATTAGAAGATGGATGATCAGTACAAAAAATAACTCAATTAACAATTTAAAAATATAAAATGGTGGTGTATTAATTTCCTATTGCTACTGCAAACCTAGTAGCTTAAGACCACACATTTTTTTTTTTAAGAAAGATTTTTTGCTATAGGGCATGTGCACTTCCCAGAAAGGCAGAGAGAGACAGAGAGACAGAAAGTGAGGAATCACCCCCTAAGGGAGATAGCCATGCGCAATCCCTCTCTTCCATTCTCCTCTTGGTATCTTGGGCAGACTTGCACATGTGCCTGGTTTGAGTTTTAAGCTGCCAGGTCCAAGACTCAAACCTTAGTTGACTACATGGGAGTCCAGCAACATAACCATTATGCCATCTGCTGTCCCAAGAGCACACAATTTTATCATCTTACAGTTATGGAGAGACGAAGTCTAAAGTTAGTCTGCAGGGTTGTGTTCCTTCTGGAGGCTCTAAGGAACTTTATAGAGGCCACTTGTGCTTCTTAGCTTACCTTCAAAGCCAGCAGTGCAGTGTCCTCTCTCCACTTCACCATCCTGCTTTCTTAGTAAAGGGGAAGATTCCCATAAATTGCTCTTTGTGATTACATCAGACCACTCAGACAATACAGGGTAATCTCCCCATCTCAAAATCCTTAACTCGAGGCCAGCAGGTGGCATACAGGTAGGTGATCATGGTTTGAGTCCTGGACCCAGCTGCTTGAAAGTTATGCCAGGTGCATGTGTGTGCATGCTCAAAATCCCAAGAAGAAAATGAAGGAGAAGTGATTGTGATATGATCATCCCCCCTGGGGGGTGATTTCTCACTTTCCCTTCTCTCTGTGTCTTTCTGTTAAGTGTATGTGCCTTATGGCAAAAACCTGGGGGGACAAGTCCTTAACTATGTCTGCAAGGTAACATAGTCACAGGTTCTGGATATTAGAACATGGATATCTTGTGAGGGGGAGGTGGAGAGCAGATATTCAGTTCTCCACAGTGGAATAAGAGAGTCGGATGAGTCCGGAGATACGGCACGAACATCAAGTTTCCACTAGGAATAAAAAGAGCACGTGGAGGATAAGACATTGTTTAAACATGTAATAACAAAATAGTTACCTAAATTAAAAAAATATTGAACCTGCAAATTCAAATGACTTGATAATGGGGACAGACACACCTAAAAATATTCTGGTATAATTTTTAACTATTTGGACCAAGAAAAAATAATCAAACCTTTAAACAAAGTAGTAAGTTACTTAGAAGATTAAAGTCTCATGTTAGCATGGGATATATATATGTATATATATATATATATATATATATATATATACACACACATACACACACACACACACACACACACATATATATATATACAGGTACTGTGAGAACACAGGAAATCCATCTAGACTCCGTCCACATCTTTTCTGTCAGCAGTGTTGAGAGAAGCCAGTGTTAAACTGGGTGCTAAACAGACTAAGGGAGTTGAGTATTGCAATCCAAATCCTATCTCCAGCCAAAAATGATCTGCCAGAGAGCCTGGAAGGTATTTGTGTATATATATATATATATATATATATATATATATATATATATATATATACACAAGTATGTGGAAAGTAGATCATATACTCTAAAAAAAAATACTCTAGAAAGGACATTGCTCAAACTGAAAAATGATGTGAAACAGAGACATTGAAGTGGGCTCTATGAGAAAGAAAAAATTAATAGAGAAGATAGATGAGTCAGAACAGATTTATCTCTAAAACTTTGTGATAAAGTGTTGTGTAAATATACTAAATGTTACTCTATTATAATTGTGAATTAATATTTAATATTTATTTTTAATAGTAGCATTATTAATGTTAATATTCTTAAAATGTGAAATAAGCAACCAAAGTAGTTTCTGCAAATGTAATGAAAATACTAATATTGATCTACTCTGAAAAATAACTATTAGCAATGTAGCAAAATCTAGTAATTGATATGGTGGGAAAATATTAGCAATGTAGCAAAATCTAAGAATTGATACAGTGGGAAGAGGATGAGGAAAGTAAAAGTTTTCCAAATGTCTCATGGAGTTGAGAGTGATGTAGGTACTCTGTCTACAAAATTAGGTAGACAGAAATTAAATTTTATAACTTAGAAATTAAGATATTGTAAAGATTTTATCTAAAAGAATTGAGAGCAGAGGTAAACAGAACATCCGAGCAGACAAAATAATTGGCAGTTATTTGTTTTTGTTTTTAAAATTTTGCCAGAGGGTGTGTATGCTTGCTGGAGAGAGAGAGAGACAGATGGAAAGTGAGAAAGCACTCCCCCGTGGAAGATAGTCACACCACAATCCCTTCTCCATTTCTCCTTTCTGAATTTGCAGCACACATGCACACGTGCTCAGCCTGTGTTTCAAGCCACCAGGTCCAGACTTGAACTGAGAAGTTGACCATCTAGAATCCAGCTACCTTAACCACCATGTCACCAGTTGACCCAGCAATGTATTTTTTTTTAATTTATAATTTATTTTTTATTTCTAAAATTTTATGCATTTAATCACTATACATCACTGCGGCTTATAAAGTGAATTTACCCAACATGAATACACTTCACACCGGTCTAGTTGAAGGAACCATACATGTTGTCATCAACAGATAATCATCCATTTCTGTGTCCCATAAATGTCTTGCCTCTCTATTTTCCCCTTGATTTTTTCCCTCTCACTCTCCTCCTTCTCCCAACCTCTTCCTACACTGTCTCCAGTATCCATAACCATTTTGCATGTTTCTAATCCTCTGATCTTTTAGTTTCCACCACAGAGCGCAGAGTCGGTATTAATTGGAGACATACAATGTCTCATTTCAGAGTCTGGTTTGCTTCACTCAGCAGTAAATCTTCCATATTCATCCACTTTCTATCAAATGCCAGGGTCTTGTTATTTTTTATGGCTGAGTAGTATCCCATAGAGTATATGTGCCATACTTTTTCAATCCATTCAACTGTTCGTGAATATTTGGGTTGGTTCCATGTCTTAACAATTGTAAATAATGCCGCAATAAACATAGATGGGCAAGCAGTTTTCCAACTGAGTGTTTTCCTATTTTGGGGGTAGATATTCAGTAATGGAATTACTGAGTTATATGGTAGTTTTATTTGTAGAACTTTGAGGAACCTCCATATGGTTCTCCATAGTGGCTGGACCAATTTACATTCCCACCAATAGTGTGGGAGAGTTCTCCTTATTTCAACACAGCCTCACCAGCACCTACTTTTTTTTCTTTTTTTTTTTTTCTTTTTTTTTAATCTTAGCCATTCTGACTGGGGTTAAGTGGTATCTCATTGTGATTTTGATCTGCATCTCCCTTATGATAAGGGATGTTGAGCATTTTTTCATATGCTTTTTGACTGTTTGTAAATCTTTCTTAGAGAATTGTTTGTTCAGCTCATTTTCTCATCTTTTAATTGGGTTGACCATTTTTTTGGGAAGGGAACCACTTGAGTATCCTGTGTATTCTGGCTATCAGTCCCTTATCTGAGGCATAGTTTACAAAAATATTCTCTCATTTTGAGGGGTATAGATTCACAGTAATTACTGTGTCTTTTGCTGTTCAGAAACTTCTTAATCTGATGTAATCTCACTTGTCTATTTTTGGGATTATTACTTGTGCTTTAGTGTCTTATTTAAGAAGTCTTTGCCTACTCTGGTGTCTCCCAGAGCTCTCCAGAGTTTTCCACCAGTAGTTTTATATTTTGAGGTCTTATGTTTAGATCCTTGATGCACTTTGAATTGATTTTTGTTAATGGTGAGATATGAGGATCCAGATTCATCTTTTTTGCAGGTGTACACCCAGTTTTTCCAGCACTATTTGTTAAAGAGGCTTTCTTTTTCCCACTGGATTGACTGGAATCCTTTGTCAAAAAATCAGTTAGCTGGGGAACCAGCAGTTAGCGTAATGGCTATATCGCTGGACTCCCACGTAATCGACCGCGGTTCGCGTCCTGGACCCGGTGGCTTAAAACTCACGCCAGGCGCATGTGCGTGCGTGCCCAAGATCCTGAGAGGAGAACGGAGGAGAACGGAGGAGAAGGGATTGCGGCATGACCATCCCCCCTGAGGGGTGATTTCTTGCTTTCTGTCTCTATGTCTCTCTCTGTCTTTCTGGCGAGTGCACGAGCCCTATAGCGAAAACCTCTCAAAAAAAAAAAATCAGTTAGCTGTATGTTTTGGTATTTATTTATAGGGTCTCTATTCTGTTCCATTGGTCCACATGTCTATTTTTGTGCCAATACCATGCTATTTTGATTGTCACAACTTTGTAACATATCTTGGGGTCAGGGAATGAGATATGTCCTAATCCACTCTTCTTGTGCAGGATTGCTTTGGTAATACAGGGTCTTTTCTGAATCCAGACCAATTCTATGGTTGTCTTTTCTAAGTCTGTGAAGAATGTCTCTGATAACTTGATTAGAATTGCATTAAATATGTAGATTAATTTGGGAAGAATTGCCATTTTGATTATATTAATTCCAGAAACATGGGGTGTCTTTCCACATTATTGTGTCATCTTCAATTTCTTTCTAAAGATTTTCATAGTTTTCCTTGTAGAGGTCTTTGACTTCTTTGGTTAGATTTATTCCTAGGTATCTTATACTTTCTGTGGTTATGGTAAATGGAATTACTTTCTTCAGTTCTACTTCAGTCTGCCTGTTGTTCATTTATAGAAATACTATAGATTTTTATATGTTGATTTTGTATCCTGCCACTTTACTATATTCATTTATCACTTCCAGGAGTTTCTTCATGGAAACCTTTTGGTCTCCTATGTAAACAGTCATGTCATCTGCAAATAGAGTTCATTTTACCTCTTCTTTCCCTATTTAAATGCCCTTTACTTCATTCTCTTTTCTGATTGCATTGGTTAGGGCTTCTTGCACTGTATTGAAAAGGAGTGAAGAAACTGGGAAGCCTTTTCTTGTACCAGTTTTCAGTATGATGTTGCTATGGGTTTTTCATAGATGGCTTTTATTGTGTTGAGAAATGACCCTTCCATGCCAAGTTTGCTGAGATCCTTAATCAGGAAGGGATGTTGTATTTTATCAAACACTTTTTCTGCATCGAATGATATGATCATATGGTTTTTACCTTTCTTCCTGCTAACATGGTGTATTACATTTTTTGTTTTGCTTATGTTGAACCACCCTTGCATCCCTAGAATAAAGCCTACCCGGTTGTGATGTATAATCTTTTTTATATGTTGTTGATATGATTTGCTAGTATCTTGTTGAGAATTTTTGTATCTATATTCATCAGAGATATTGGTCTTTTGTTTTCCTTTTTTGAGATGTCCTTATCTGTTTGGGGGATGAGGGTGATAGTGGCTTCATAAAACAAATTTTGGAGAGTTATTTCCTTTTCGATCTTTAGAAATACTTTGAGTAGAATGGGGCTTAACTCTTCCTTAAAAGTTTTTGGGGACCAGCAGTTGGCGTAATGGCTATGTCGCTGGACTTTCATGTAGTTGACCGCGGTTCGAGTCCTGAATCCGGTGGCTTAAACTCATGCCGGGCACATGTTGTGCGTACCCAAGATTCCAAGAGGAGAATGGAGAAGGTATTGTGGTATGGCCATCCTCCGTGGGGGATGATTTTTAGCTTTCTGTCTCTCTTTCTGGCGAGTGCACACTCCATATAACAAAAAAAAAAGTTTTTGTAGAATTCGGAAGTGAAGTCATCAGGACCTGGCTTGGCCTTTTCTTTATTGGGAAGTCTTTTATTACTGATTTAATCTCATTGCTTTGAGTCTATTCAGGCTTTCTATGTCCTCTTGATCCAATCTTGGTAGAATATATGTGTCCAGGAATTTGTAAATCTCCAGGTTTTCTTTTCTTTTTCTCCTTCTTTCTATTTCTTTCTTTCCTTCTTCCTTTTTCTTTCTTTTTTCTCCCTTATTTTTAAAAGAGACTTTTGCTATAGGACTTGTGTGCTCACTGGAGAGGCAGAGAGAGAGAGAAAGTGATAAATAACCCCACAGTGGACATGGCCACACTTCAATCCCTTTTCTTCCATTCTCCTCTTAGATTCTTGGGCATAAACGCGCATGTGCCCAACATGAATTTTAAGTCTCTGGGTCCAGGACTTGAATCGTGGTTGATTACGTGAGAATCCAGTGACATAACCGTTATACCATCTGCTGGTCCTGAGGTTTTCTTGTTTGTTGGCATATAGTCACTCATAGTATTCCCTAATGATGTTTTGTATTTCTATTATCACTGTTGTAATGTTGCCTGTTTCATTGTGAATTTAATTTATCTGGTTCCTTTCTCTCTTCTTCTTAATTATTCTAGCTAATGGTGTGTTGATTTTGTTTGTCTTTTCAAAGAACCAGCTTCTGGTTAAACTTATTTTCTGTATAATTTGTTTATTTTCTATTTCATTTATTTCTGCTTGAATCTTTTTTATTTCTTTTTTCCTGGAATTTTTTGGATTTTTTTTTTTTTAATTGCCTGAGACATGATGTCAGATTGTCTATTTGCCACCTCTCCATCTTTCTCTTATGTGCACTAATTGCTATAAACTTCCCTCTTATAACTGCTTTTGCTGTGTCTCACAGATTGTGGAAACTCATTGTTCATTATCATTAGTTTCCATAAATCTTTTGATTTCAGTCTTAATTTCTTAAGTAGTGTGAAGTCATTCAGGAGTAGGTTGTTTAGTTTCCATATGTTTCTGTATTTTCAAGGTTTTTCTCTGAAGTTAATAACGAGTTAATTCCATCATGGTTGGAGAAGATGCTGGATATAGTTGCTATGCCTTTGAATCTGTAAAGACTTGTTTTGTGCCTTACCATATTGTCAATCTTCAAAAAGCTTCCATGCTGGGGTGAGAAAAATGTGTATTTTGTGGGTTTTGGGTGAAAGGTTCTATAGACATTTGTCAAGTCCATTTGATTAATGGCATCATTTAGCTCACATATCTCTCTGTATACTTTTTGTCTAGATGATCTGTCCAAAGCAGATAGTGGGGTGTTAAGATCGCCAACAATTAGTGTGTTGCAGTCTGTTTCTCCTTTTAGATCTAGCATTCTTTCCTGCACATATTTGGGTTCTCCTGAGTTGGGTTCATAGATACTTGTAAGCATTATATATTCTTCATGTATTAGCCCTTTTACTACTATATAATGTCCTTCTTTGTCTCCTTACAGTTTTTGTCTTAAAGTCTATTTTGTCTGAAATTAGTATTGTGACTCCAACCCTTTTTTGTTTTCTGTTTTCCTGGACTAATTTTTTCCAGTCCCTCATTTTTATTCCATACATGTCTTTATCAATGAAGTGTGCTTCTTGTAGGCAACAGATAGAGGGTTTCTGCATTTTTTTTCTAAAGAGAGATTTTTGTCTGCCTGCTAGATTCTATCTTCTTCAAAATCTAATGTGCTTTTAATACTTTTGAGCACATGTGCTCACCAGAGAGACAGAGAAACAGAAGCAGGAAATCACCTCCACCCCCAGGGTGATGGCCACACTGTCATCCCTTCTCCTTTATTCTCCTCTCGGGATTTTGGGCACACATGCACATGCGCCTGGCATGAGTTTTAAGGCACAGGATCTGGGACTGAATCGTGATCAACTACTTGGGAGTCCAGCGATGTAACCATTATGCCATTTTCTGGTTTCGGTTTCTGCTTTTTTATCCATTCAGACAATCTATGTCTCTTGATTAGAGAATTTCACTCATTAACATTCAGTGTTATTATTGATATTTCTGACTTGTCCTTACCATTATGTTAGTCATTTTCTTGGTTGTTTTTTTTTTTCTTTTATTTCTGGGTTAAATAAAGTGGAACAATTCAAAGTCCATATAAAGCATCAGTTATATTACTACATACAGACTATCCTTGATTTATGATAATTTGACTTGTATATATATATTTTTTTTTCACCTGATCATGGAATAAAAGCAATATGCATTCAATAGAAACCATACTTCAAATTTTACATTTTAATCTTTTCCTGTACTATTGATATGAAGTATGACACTCTTACAATACTGGGTAGCAGGAAAAAATCCTTTAGCTTTTTATTTTCACCACAGTATTTAATAAATTACATGAGACATTCGACACTTCATTATAAAACAGGCTTTGTGTTGCATGATTTTGCCCAGTTGTAGGTTAATGTAAGTGTTCTGACCGCATTTAAAGGTAGGGTAGGCTTAGTAGGTTAGTAAATTAGGTGTATTAAAAGCACTTTCAACTTAGAAATATTTTCAACTTACCATAGGTTTATCAGGAAGTAACCCTACAGTAAGTCAATTACCTCTGTTCTGGCAGCAAACTATCAAAAATTTAAATTAGGGACCAGCAGATGGTATAATAGTTATGTTGCTGGACTCCCACATCACTGACCATGGTTTAAGTCCCAGACCCTGTGGCTTAAAACTCACACTGGGCACATGTGCAAGCATGCCCAAAACTCTTAGAAGAGAGTGGAGGAGAAGGGATGGCAGTGTTGCCATCCCCCTGGGGGCTGATTTCTTGCTTCTCTCTCTGTCTTTCCAGCAAGCACACACCTTGTAGAAAAAAAATCTCTGTTAAAAAATTTTTAATTACACAAAGAGTATCATTTATAATAGCATTAAATATATGAACTATTCAGGGATAAATGTAACAAAAAAGTACAAGACTTGCTAAGAAAACTACAAAACAGGGACCAGCAGTTAGCATAATGGCTATGTCTCTGGACTCCCACGTAGTCGATCGCGGTTCGAGTCCCAGACCCGGTGGCTTAAACTCACGCTGGGTGCGTGTGCGTGCGTGCCCAAGATCCCAAGAGGAGAATAGAGGAGAAGGGATTGCGGCATGGCCATCCCCCCTGGGGGGGTGATTTCTCGCTTTCTGTTTCTCTGTCTCTGTCTGTCTGGCAAGCGCACGCACCCTATAGCAAAAACCTCTCCAAAAAAAAGAAAAAAGAAAACTACAAAACATTGTCGAAAAAAAAATTAAAGACCTGGGACCAGCAGGTGGTATGGTGGTTAAGGCACTGGACCCCCACATAATTGACAATGGTTCAAGCCCTGTACCCAGAGACTTGAAACTAATACCAGTTGCATTTGTGTGCATATCCAAAATCCCAAGAGAAGAATGGTGGTGGAGAATGGATTGTGGTATGGCCATGCCCCCTGGGGGATGATTTCTCATTTTCTCTCTCTCCATCTCTCTCTATCTCTCTGGTGAGTGCCTGTGCCCTATAGCAAAAACCTCTTTCACGGGAACCAGCAGTTAGCGTAATGGCTATGTCGCTGGACTCCCACGTAGTCAACCGCGGTTCGCATCCCGGACCCGGTGGCTTAAAACTCACGCCGGACGCGTGTGCGTGCATGCCCAAGATCCTGAGAGGAGAAGGGATTGCGGTGTGATTATCCTCCATGGGGGGTGATTTCTCACTTTCTGTCTCTCTGTCTCTCTCTGTCTGGTGAGCACACGCGCCCTATAGCGAAAACCTCTCCAAAAAAAAAAAAAAAATTAATCTATAGATTTAGCAGAATCTCATCAAAATCCTAGCAAATGTTTTTGTAGAAATTGATAAGCTGATTCTAAAATGTTTATGGAAATTCAAAGGACCCAAAGGTTTTAAAATAAGAACAGAAATTGTGGAACTTATAGTACTTTCCTCAAGGCTTATAAAGTAATCAAAACAGTGTAGTATTGGCAGAAAGACAGAAAAATTGTTCAATTGAAAAAATAAATACATCTAAGCACATATGGACAATTAATTTTATGCAAAGGTGCAAAGGCAATTCAATAGCTGAAGGATACTCTCTTAAACAAATGATGCCAGAACAATTGACTATACTTAGAGGAAATAATGGACCTAATCCATGGTGTGCACCATATATAAAAATTAATTTGAAATGGATCACAGACTTAAATGCAAAAACTGAACTAATGAAATTTTTAGAAGAAAACTTAGGGGAAATCTTTGTAAAAACATATTAAGGCAATAGTTTCTTAGGTGTAACACTTAAAGCATAAAATAACAGTTTTACAAATAAGTTTGTATTAAAATTAAGAAGTACTTCAACTTTAAAGATACTGATGAGTAAATGAAAAGTCAAGACACAAACTGAGTAAAAATATTTGCCAGTCACATAAAGGATTTGTATGCAGGCTACATAAAGAACTCTTACATTGTGAATAAACATATGAACAGTTACTTCCACTGCTAGTCATTAAAGAAATTTCCTCTTCCAGAATTTAAGCAGATATGCAATGACTGGCCACTTTTGTCACCAATAGCTCACAAGAACAGACACTGCTGACAGAGGTAGAGGGTCTGAAACAACCTGAATGTTGAAGGAACAGGATCTCTTGAGCAAGCAAATCAAAATCAGAATACATTTACTATTGCCTACAGCATACCTTGTATTATTGTGAGTCACTTTATTGTGTATCACAGATAGTGTGCTTTTTTTCACCAACTGAAGGGTATTTTTGGTCAACCCTGCATTAAACAAGTCTATCAGTGCTATTTTTTTTTTTCAGGTTTTTTGCCATAGGGCATAAACCAGAGAGATACAGAGAGAGGAAAATGAGAAATAACCCCCTAAGGGATATCACCGATTTTTCAAGCCATTGAGTCTGGGACTTGAACCATGGTTGGCCATAGGGAGTCCAGTGCCCTAACCACCATGCCACTTGCTGGCCCCCATCAGTGCCATTTTTCCAACAGCATGTGCTTACTTTGTCTCTCTGTGTCACATATTGGCAATTCTCAAACTATTTCAAATTTATTGTTATTGTATCTGTTAGGGTGATCTGTGATGAATAATTTTTGTTGTTACCATGGTAGTTGTTTTGAGGTATCACAAATTGGACTCACATAAGACAGAAAACTAAACTGATAAATGTTCTATGTGTTTTCACTACTCTATTGACCAATTATTCCCCCATCTCTCTCCCTCTCCTTGGGCTTTCCTATTCTTTGAGAAACAACAACATTGACATTAAGCCAGGTAATGGCCTCTAAGTGCTCAAGTCACACATTCTCACTTTAAATCAAAAGCCTGAGATGATTAGACCATGCCAAAAGCTGAGATTAAGTGAAAGCTAGCTTCTTATGCATGCAGTTAGCCAAGTTGTGCAAGCAAAGGTAAAAGTTCTTGAAGGAAACTAAAAATGCTACACCAGCAGACATGTGAATGATAAGAAAGTGAAACAACATTATTACTGATAGGTAGTCCGGATAGAACATCAAGCCAGCCACAACATTTCCTTAATGTTAAAACCTAATCCAGCAGTGCAACAGTGCAACTCTTCAGTTTTATGAAGGCTGAGAGAGGCGAGGAAGCTGCAGGAGAAGTCGGAAGCTAGCAGATTGTAGTTTGTGAGGTTTAAGGAAAGACGCTGTCTCCACAAGAACATGCAAAGTGAAGCAGCAAGTGCTGATGTGGCAGCTGCAGCAAGTTATCCAGAAGATCTAGCTAAGATCATTGATAAAGGTGGGCTACACTAAACAACAGACTTTCAGTTTAGATGAAACAGTCTCATACTGGAAGAAGATGCTTTCTAGGACTTTTATAGCTGGAGAGGAGACATCAATGCCAGGCTTTAAAGTTTCAAAGGACAGGCTGATTCTCTTATGAGAGACTAATGCAGACGGTGACTTTAAATTGAAGCCAATGCTCATTTACCATTTTGAACATCTAAAGCCCTTAAATTATGTCAAATCTTTCCTGCCTTTTCTCTATAAAGGCAACAACAAAGACTGAGCAACAGTCTACCTATTTATAGCAGTTACTGAATTTTTTAAGTGCACCATTGGGATCTATGGCTCAGGAAAAAAAAAATTCCTTTCAAAATGATACTGCACATTGACAATGTACCTGGTCACTTCATCTCTGATGGGGATGTACAAGGAGATTTATGTTGTTTCCATGCCTGCTAACATAGCATCCATTCTGCAGCCCACAGATCAAGAAGTAATTTCTATTTTAAATCTTATTTAAGAAATACATTTCATGAGTCTACAGCTGCAATAGACAGTGATTTCTGTGATGTATCTGAGGAAGTCATCTGATAACCTTCTGGGGGGAAAATTGCTACTTTAGCTGCCATTAAAAACATTTATGAGGGACCAGCAGATGGTGTAACGGTTACGTCTCTGGACTCCCACATAGATGAGCGCATTTCTTGTCCTGGATCTGGTGGCTTAAAACTCATGCCATGCACGTGTATGTGTGTCCAAAATCCTAAGAAGAGAATAGAGGAGAAGGGATTGCAGTGTGGTCATCTCCCCAGGGGGTGATTTCTCTCATTTTCTGTCTCTGTTTCTATGGCGAGAACATGCGCCCTATAACAAAAATCTCTCATATATATATATATATATATATATATATATATATATATATAAAATGATTATATATATATAATTTGGGACCAGCCAATGACATAATGGTCATATCACTGGACTCCCACATGGCTGACCACAGTTCGAGTTCTGGATCCAGCGGCTGGAAACTCATGCTAGGCATGTGTGTGTGGTTGCCCAAGATCCCACCAGGAGAATGGAGGAAAAGAGATTGTGGAGTGATCATCCTCCTAGGGGTTGATGTCTCACTTTCTGTCTCTCTGGTAAGCATATCCACCTATTCTATAGCAAAAATCTCTTTCTAAAATAAACAAACAAACAAAAGCAACAAAAAGCACTTATGATTCATGAGAGAAAGCCAAAATACCAACATTAACAAAATATCAACATTTACAGTCTGGAAAAAGTTAACCCCAGCCCTCACGGGTGACTTCGAGGGGTTCAAGACATCAGTGAAGGAAATAACTGCAGATGTGGCAGATGTCTGCAAGAAAAAGAGAATTTGAGTGGAGCCTGAAGAAGTGACAGAATCACTGCAATGTCACAATAAATAAACTTTAAGAGATGAGGAATTACTTCTTACGGATGAGCAAATAAAGTGGTTTCTTGAGCTGGAATCTTCTCCTGGTGAAGATGCTGTGAGTAGTGTTGAAATGACAGCAAAGGATTTAGAAGGTTATGTAAACTTAATTGGGAAAGCAGTGACAAGGCTTGAGAGGATTGAATCCAATCTTTAAAGAAGTTCTATGGGGGGTAAATGCTATCAAACAGCACTGCATGCTACAAAGATTTTTCATGAAGGAAACTGTCAGTCAGTTGTGGCAAAGTTCATCATTGTCAGTGTAGGAAATTGCTTGGACCAGCCAGTCGTGGTGGTTACAGCTGCTGGATTACACATGGCTTACTACACAGTTGAGTCTTGGACCTGGAGGCTTGAAAGACAGTGTGTGTGTGTGTGTGTGTGCGTGTGTGTGTGCGCGCACACACGTGTGACCAAAATCTCAAGAGGAGAATGGAGGATAAGGAATTGCAGCATGGTCTTCCCCCGGGGGGTTGATTTCTCACTTTTCCTCCCTCATCTCTCTATCTCTTTGTCTCTGTCTAAGGAGTGCATGCCCCATGTAGCAAAAATTTAAAGAAAATAAATCCCTGCAACCACCCCAGCCTTGAGCAATTACTGCTCTGATCAGTCAGCAGCCTCTATGCCCAGGCAAGACCCTTCACCAGTAAAGATTACCACTCACCGGAGTTTCAGAGGGTCATCAGCATTTTTAAGCAATATAGTGTTTTAAAATGAAGAAATGTACACTGCTTTTTAGGCATATTGCTCTTGCATACTTAAAAGACTATAGGGTAGAAAAAATACAACTTTTTTATGGACTGGGAAACCAAAAGATTTGTGTGACTTGCTTTATTGCAATAGTCACTTTATCGATGTGGTCTGGAATGGAACCTGCAGTATCTCTGAAGAATGCCTGTAATTCAAAAAAGGAAGGTTGAACTGATCATATGAATATGGAATTTCCTTTGAGGAAGAAATGAAGACTCAAAGAAGTTAAAAATAAATATTAAAGAGATGAAATTAGAGCACAGACTGTCTAAAAAATGCACATAAAATTAAATTAAATTACTTTAATCTATTTACCAAGGTGTGTTTTCCCCACTGACCCTTTACAATTTTAACTGGAGATGCTTTTCTTTTAAAAATATTGATTTCAAGTCTTAGCAAAAGTGGAAATGTAAGATTGAATATTTAGACAAAAGTATGGTTTTGAAAAGTAGATGTGATTAATATCTTTTAGCACTGTTTAAAACAAAACACAAATTATACTGTCCCCAAACTGCACTGCGGTAGAGTTTGAGGAACATGAGAGAGAGCGTAGGGTTTGAAATACTGTTTATACTTTCTACAGCTGCATGTATTTCTCTCTGCTATGAATGATTCTATTTATTGCCTGCAAATATTTATTTTTTAAATCCTAACATCATAAGCCAAATCTTGGTATTAACATTTCCTAATCCTGTACTTTTGACAGCGTTTACTTACTTTTTGGTACTTAAAAGGATCCTTGCTTTTAATTAATTGGTAAAAATTCTGACTTCTTTGATTCTTGATTATCAATGAAGTAGAATAAACAGTCCCAGTTGGTATTCTGAGGAGAAAAATGATCAGGAGTACTGATGATCAGCATGTTGGGTACAGCTATGAGTTTAAACGAGTAATACACAAATCCTTCACAAGGTGGTTTCCAGGATACCTGCTGATAAGCTGAGAAACATCATTGTAGATCAAGTGTATCCCAGTTAAATAAAGGACTTTCAAGCAAAGGTCCATAAATTATTTGGAGCAATGATAATGAGGGACTCTAGAAGCAGTGTCTATAATCACCAACCCGAACTGGACAGGGGGCTCGGCAGTGAGAGCTGTGATACTATCAGCTCTCCCTCTGTCATTCAGAGTCATTGAGTCTGTGCTTGCCCGAGAGCTCACGAGTGAGTCCTTTTATGAAACGAAACTTCCTCAAAAGTGTGAAAGGATTCTTCTGTCTTGTGGTTCTTGTGTGTGTAATCTCAGCATTACCCAGAATTTGGCACTCACTAAAAGTTCACCACATGATTATGACTGAAGGAGAACTCTGCATTTGGTTAGTAACTACGACTCCTTACAATTATTACTGCTCTTGGGCAAATATCATAAGAAGGCTGCTGTGTGGCCCGTAGATGGCACAGTGGTTACATCACTGGACTCCCACCTGGTCTACCATGGTTGGAGTCCTGGATCCAGTGGCTTAAAAATCATGCCACACACATGTGTATGCATGCCCAAGAATAGAGGAGAAAAGATTGTGGCACACACTGTGGTACAACCCCCCCTTCCCGGGGGGGGGGGGGCGGTGATTTCTCACTTTCCCTCTCACTGCCTCTCTTGGGTGAGCTTGCATGCCCTAAGGCAAAAGCTTCTAAAAAAAAGAAGACTGCTATAAATGTAAAGATAGATTTATCCTAATTTATCCTAATGTTCATATAGTCAAGTTACAGCACCTCCTCAGTGTCTGTTAAAGATTGGACAAGGGAGAGCCAGCAGGTGGTGTGGTGCTTAAAAGTGCTGAACTCTCACATGGTCAACCATGGTTCAAGTCCCGGACCTGGCAGCTTGAAAATCACATGTGCGTGCATGCCCAAAAATCCCAGGAGAAGAATGGAGAAGGGAGTGCAGTGTGGCCATCCCCCCTTGGGGTTGATTTCTCATTTTCCCTTTCACTGTGTGTCTCTGGTAAGCACACACACTCGAAGGCAAAACCTAAAAAAAGAAATAAAAACGATTGGACAAGGAAGTGACTAAGGTCCTTACACTCTCAAAAATTATATGACTCTTGTAACAATTGCAAAACTTTCTTTTCACAGAAAACATCTGCTATGCCTAAATGCCTAAACATCTCCCACAGAGATCATTTTTATCCAAAGATTGGGATGAGTGTGAATTGAATCAATCAGCAAGCCATTATTTCAGCTAAAGACATAGAGATGGCTGAGGAAAATTAGTTCTGTTTGGAGGAACATCAATGTGTAAAATAATAGCTACTACCTTTTATGGAACTGCGAAAAGTCGAGGCATCCCACTAGATGCTTTACATAAACTATTGCTGCTTCTCATAGCAATCGCCCCAGAAGACAGAGTTAATGAGCAACTGAGCCGAATATAGATCCTCAGGTTCCCAGATGCCGCAGTCTTCCAGGGTGGCAGAATTCTCTAGTGGCCATTTCAGTAAGGCGAAGGTGAAGGGGATCAAGTGAGGTTGCTTAGTAGCAGCAAACCAAAGGAGCATAGGGCTAAGGTGCTGAGTATGCATGGAAAAGAGGAAGACTGAGACTGAGACTGAGACGCGGAGCGAAGTAAAAACCAGGTCTAAGGAGAGTGACAAAGCCAGGTTGTTCATTTTAGTTTGTAAAAAATCAGTCAAGCTTGGGGTCTGCAGGTGGTGTGGTTAAGGTGCACGTGTGCCCAAAATCTTAGAGGAGAATGGAGGAGAAGGGATTGTAGTGTGGCCACCCCCCTTGCTTCCTGTCTCTCTGTCTCTTTCCATCTCACTGATGAGTGCACGCATTCTATAATAAAAAGTTCTCAAGAAAGAAAAGAAAAGAAATCAATCAAACTCCTGGGACAGCTATGTAGTGGCTACAGCAGAACTGTGAAAGCCCCCTGGTGGGGCTCCAGAGGTGATAGCTGGGACATTCCCTCTGATTCTTTTTTATGGGACCTTCTGCAAATTTTTATAGATCCTAATTATTTTCCTTTTCTTTGATGATTCTTATCAAAACCTAAATAACAGACAGATGATAAATGCTATAAAAGAAAACTACATTTATTCAGGAATAGACATTGCAATGCAGATTATGTGGAGGTATATTTAGGGAGCCAAGAGGAAACAATATTTTTGTTTATTTTGTTTCAAGCTTATTTTTATTTCTTCCATGAGAGAGAGAGAGAGGGAGAAAACCCCCCCAAGGATCCTGATGTCAAGATCCATCCACAGCTTTCTGCTGGCCCAGGATATTGGGCAAGCGCATGGTTGGGTTTGAAGAAGGAACCATCCCATGTGAGATTGTCATAAAGGGCATTGTATTTTACTGCTTTGTCACCACCTGGCCCGGTGACAAAGTATTTTAAGGGAAAAATGAGGAGGGATACATAAATTCTCTTGGGACAGTTGTCCTTGGCAACAAAGATCAATAACAAGGGTAAAGTCAGCCAAGGTTGGATCAACAGTAGCTGGGCACGTGCTCCCTGCAGAAGGATGGTTTATGTAAGATTGCAATGGCCCCTGTGCAAGGCTGCGGTGCTGGCACAGTCCTTGTGATAGTTCCTATTACCAGGCATATGCATGGATGAGATTCCCTCCCTTGATGGCCTTCCCAGGCTTCATTTCGTCAGGGTTTGACACAAATTGACATAAGAACTCTTTCTATTTTGGTAGCTTTTACATTCTAAAAGTCTTAATCTTATAAATACATACTATTTATATTTCTATTTCAAATTGATTTGGGGTCATGAGGATGCAGGGATGATTACAGCAGGACGCAGGTTCGTGTTCACGGCTCATGAAGAATTAGAGACGAAGATGTAGGTAAGCAAGCAGAGTTTATTAAGAGAGAGAAGGAAAAACAGAACCCCCAAGCAGAGAGTAGTTCCTGAAAGGGTTGCCTAAGAGGAACTGAGGTGAGGGGGTTTTATCTGGGTCAGAGAGGCTTTGTGCTTTTTTTCATTTGAACTTGTGCTTGCGTTTCCCTCGTGTTGGGAGTCACATGCTGGATGGGTCCGGTTATTTTTCTTTTACTTTTGAAGTACGGACCAGAAAAAAAATCTTTGTTTTAGGTCAGTCATTAAGTCTTCGCTGCAAGCTGTCTCTGTGAGTAAGCAGCTCAACGACAAGCTGTCTCCATCCCCAAACTTAGCTATTTTGTGATTTTATCTTGGGCCCGTACCCTAACTATATTCTCAAGAGTTCCTGTTTCCTACCTCACATGAGTTTTTATAAGGCTTTTAGAAAGAAGTAATAGTTAATGGTCCCGAGAATTCTCATATCATTTAGGCTCATGGTATGGGTACCCTTTGGCCCTAATTGTGGCCCTTTGCCACCAGGAAATGCTATTCTTTTGATAGCATCTTCCATGAATTTGGGACCTATTGACATATCTCATAATCTTCACTGGGCCTAGACTCTTTAGATTTCAAAGTGAGGAGTTGTCTGGCCCTTGGACCCTGACTTTAGTTGTTTCACCTACTGCTAGTTTTGGCTAGAGGAACAAAGCGCAGTGAAGAATCTGACTTCCATTAGGTTAAAGCGGGTTGACTGGTTTCACGGTCCTTTTTTCCCTCTCTGTGTTCGTCATAACTCCTCTTCTGTTACTTATTCTACCGGACTGCCAAGCCAGAGTCTGCCTCAAAATAACAGTATAGGAAGTACAACTTTGAAGTTACGATTTTAATGTTGCAAGAGCAAACTATTTTTTTGGTTTCATTGGTTTTTAATTTTCATTTAAAACTCTAGGGTAGGGGGCAAATTCATAGATGAGTTGAGTCAGTGAGATGCTTTCTTCATTATTTCATATATATTTGGGGGAAAGTATGACTTTTACACATGAGCAGCCTGGATCAAGGCAATAATGTGCAATAATCATGAAGAAATCCAGAAGAGCTGACTGTGGGTCAGAAAAGGTGAAAAATGACTTTTACTAAGAGGAAAAATAGTCAAGCTGGGGCCTCCATAGTTGACATTTCTTCTTTTTCTGTCAAACCAAAGGGAAGAGAGAAAGATAGTTTTGAAAGAGAGAAGCAAAATAATCCCCTGGGGAAATTACTTCAACAACTAAATAGCGGTTGAGATAACAGACAGCTACTGCATGGAGAAGAGCTACTGGAGGTTGTTTTCAAAGGTAGGTGTGAAACCATAGCTTTTGCACCTAAAATCGACACTGAAAGTAGTTTAGGTGGAAAATGAGAGATTGTTTGCTTTTCTCTTTAAATGTTTATCGTAATTTATGATTTATATATATAATCATTACACACCTTTGGTCTTTAAAAGCATGTATATGGTATATAATAAATCAAGGACATAAACATATTCATCGCCTTCAACATTTAATATTATGTTGTTAACCTTTGAAGGGAGACTTTATTGTCCTGCAACACATTTTTTATCTCCAGTTCTTTTCTTGATTCTTTTACAGTATGCCTATCTCCTTGTGGAGTTCCTCCTTCATATCATGGAAGGATTTTCTCATCTCTTGCAATTGGTTCTCTGTTTTCTCTCGCATCTGTTGAGCGTTGTTGCAATTAATACTCTGAATTCTTTTTCTTACATTTCTGCAAGCTTTTGTGTTTTATCCATTGTTGGTGAGGAGTGATAATCCTTTGACAGGGAAATATTTCCTGGTTTTCTCCTATTTTGGGGGGCTCTGCTTTGATTTTTAGTCATCCTGTGGCATATTCACTTCTTCCTAATTCTTCGGAGTGTGTTTCTGTAGCTGTGTGCTCCTGCACTTCTTTATATGTGTGAGCTCTGTGCCAATTTCCTGTCTCCACTGTGGATTTGGGGTTTGGAATCCTAAGTAGGAGTTTAGGATTCAGGTATTCAGAGGAGAGTTTCTCTCCTTTTGTTGCTAAGAGAGTTATGGGGAAAGAATTCCTCCAGATTCTTCTATTTTCAGGTGTTTGAGTCTTGTATACCCAAACCCAACCGCTCCCAGATGGACGGAGGTCGTACTGAGAAAGGTAGAAAGTCGGGTGGCAGACCACTTTGCATGGTGCGCAAGCACACCATACAGGCTGGAGAGCCCCTCCTCCCCCACAGCAGGTTGGGCAGGGGTCCCTGCTGATGAGCTCAAGCTGAGCAGCTTGCCTTGGGCCTGCCTGTTGGTCCTTCTATCTCTGTGACTGCAGGGTGTTCCTGTTGCTCTTTCTTTCTCTCAGGGTTCAGTTTTAAATACACCAGGAAAAAGAAAAAAAAGCAGGACTAAGCCTGAGAAGAGCAAAAAGGCAGGCCAGAAATTAAATCATTATGGTTTAATATTAATATGCCTTTAAGTTTTGCTGCACTTATTTGCCCTGGCTATCTAAGTAATTTTTAGAATTTGTTTCCAAATTTACTGAGGTATAACTGACAAGAACTATACATATTCAAGGTGTACAATGTGATGTTTTGATGTGCATATATAATGTGCAACAATTACCACACTCAGGCTAATTAACACAGCCATTCCCCTATACCCTAACCTCTGGTAATCCCCTTTTCTTCTCTGTTTTCATTAATTTTGTACAATGTAATTTAATATCAAAATTTCAGGAAAAAAATAATTCAATGGGAACACTTCTTTTCCATGCTTTATACACTTTTGTACCTCTCCTCTTTGGATCAGTCAGATCACAGGGAAAATTCAGTGTGTGTGTGTGTGTGTGTGTGTGTGTGTGTGTGTGTGTGTTGTGTGTGTGTATTTGGTTTCTACAAGGTTACTTCAAAAGGTTTGCAGAGAGATGTAACTAAAGAGTTCATTTTGGTGCAAAAAAAATGAAATTAATAGGTATTTCCTCAATATGCATTTACCATGAACTTTTTGAAGACCCTCATATCATGAGATCTCATAATGTGTTTTTCATTTTTAGTTTTACTCCTCCTTGGGGAGCTTATTCATTTGAATTCAAGGAACAGAATTCCAGATCCAGGGACAACTCAAAAGCCTCCTGGGATATGCATTTGTAAATGTGTAATGTTCTATTGTGTGGAGAGTGTGGCCAACTGGAGTATTTATATATCGTCCAAGAGCATTCAAACTCATTTTAGGTTGAAAACCCTGTGTTTTCCTTAGGCTGTGTCCTTATGCAAAGTGGCCCTTGGTAGTATCAGCTGAGTGCCTAGTGTGTTCTGGAGGCCATGAAACCTTTTGATAATCAGAAGGGTAGGTGATGCACATTTATCTTATAGATGGTATAGGCATATGGAAGAAACTTGCCTAAAATTACTCAGTTTTTAAACAACTCAGGGTGGATTTGAATCAGGTTTGTCTTTGCTTTCTACTTCAGTCTGGATGGCTTTTGGAGGTATGATTATGAGGAAACAGAAGCTTCGCTAACTTGCAAATTCTAACCTCTAAAGTGCCATCAAATGTTGCATTCAATTTTACTTGTTTTTGTCCTCTGCAATGATGGTACATATACAATGTTTATGTATTCCTAAAGAAAAAATGCTTTGCCAATGTTATTTTTTGAATTCATAAGGTTCCCATGAGGAATTTAGGAGAAATCCGTCATGCTGTTCATTAAAATAAACAGGAGAAACAAAACCTGTGAGACAAAGACTATACTGCAGTCTCTTCATAGTGACCGAGCAAGAGAGCGACGTGAAGTTGGAACACAATGGCTTGCCCTTCTCTGTCAGGTGCTCTGACCACCTTGATGCGCGACACAGTTGGGAGGTGTTGCTCTTGCATATTTCATTATCTGAAATTATAGATGTAGTTTGAAGGAAATAAGATCTCTAAACAGAAAAAATGGTGATGTTCATAGCGATAATTGGCATCACAAAAAATTTTGTCTCAAAAAAGATTTACTCTGTAGGGTTTCTTTCACTCTGAGCACTGCTAGCACAATTACATGCTTGATTTTTGACTCATTAGGTACTTAACCTCAGGTGATGGTACAGGGATATTTTTTAAATATAAGGTATCTGGTGCCCTGGTGATTAAAGAGCACTATTAAATAAAGATAAAATATCTTAGAAACAGTAACAAAAATAGCTAATCCATACTGAGAGTCACCCAACAGACACTACACTAACGACTTCATTCTAATTTAGTGCCTCTTCCATTAATCCATTGAAGAAGTATTCTTCTTCTTCTAATTTTACAAATGAGAAAACTAGCACAGAGAGGAAAAGCACTACTCACATTTTTTAACCATGGAGTCTCATTTGTAATTCTCTGTAACCAGAAGAGATGAATAGGATACAAATTTTAGCAGTGGAAGGCAACTTGTAGATCATCTTGTTAATAGTTTCTCCTACTGGGCTCCATAGGAGAAGATATGGGACCAATGGCTGGTAAAACCAGAGATCACTGCAAATTCAATACACTCTCTCGCTGGTCGGTCACAATTTCCAAATGTTTCAATTCTTTTACAAATTTGTATCACCTTTAAATTCAGAATAAAAGGTGTCTAGTGTTTAAAACACTGTAAAGCCCAGCTATAGCGGTAAGACCCAAGACACTGCTCAGCAGATTAGGACACAGGAGGCCTGGATTCAAACACTGGTCCAATCTAAGCACCGAGTGCAGGGGCATGTGCCCTGTAATCCCAGTGACTTGAGAGGCTGAGGCAGAACAAGCTGGAAGCTGGCCTAGGGAATGTAGTGATACCTTGACAAAAACTGAGCTGAGCTGGTGTGGTGGTGCATGACTGTACTGCCCGTAACTCAGGAGGCTGAGGCAGGAAGATCAACGACATGGCCAGACTGTCGGAAAAAAAACAGATCACCTATATAACAATATTCGAAGGCCAGCCTAATAGCTCGGTGGTTAAGAGAGTTGGATCCCATGTGACTGGCTGCTCACAGAACGAATCCCAACCCTGGATGGCTTGAAAGACATGCTGGTCACATGTGCATGCATGCCAAAATCCTGAGGGGATGGGGAAATGGAGGAAAGAGGGTAACCACACTGGGCTGGAGTCACTGTATTTCTCTCCCTCTCTCTCTCTGGCAGACACATGTGCCCTTGGCAATAATACAAAAGACTCATAAATCTAGCCCACTTTTCTTTGGCAAAGGCATTTATTCAATGTTAACATGCTTTATGTAAGAATTCACAATGTAACTTCCTTCGAGATTTTAATGCCAGAAAAAATTATCTATAGGCAAACCTGTGTGCTTTTTTCTTCCTATTGCTATAGGGTATATGAGCTCACCAGAGACAGACAGAGAGAAAGAAAGTGAAAAATAACCCCCCAGGAGGACAGTTGTGCTGCAATCTCTCCTCTTTCATTCTCCTCTCAGGATCTGGGGCATACAACATGCACCCAGGGCATTTTCTTTTTTTTTTTTTTTTGAGAGCTTTTTGCCATAGGGTGCGTGTGCTCGCCAGACAGACAGAGAGAGACAGAGAGACAGAAAGCGAGAAATCACCCCCCAGGGGGGAGGGCCACACCGCAATCCCTTCTCCTCCATTCTCCTCTCGGGATCCTGGGCACGCATGTACACGCGCCCGGCGTGAGTTTAAGTCACTGGGTCTGGGACTTGAACCGCAGTAGACTACGTAGTCAACCGTGGGAGTCCAGCGACATAGCCATTATGCTAACTGCTGGTCCCCCAGGACATTTTCTGACTCACTGATCGGTTGGGGACGCAAACTATGCTGTCATCCATGTGGGATCCAGCTGTCTTAACCACCACTCCACCTGCTGGCCCCTGTGTGCTTCCTTTTAACAAATGTAAAAAAATCCATTATCTGGGCCAGCAGGTGGTGTAGCTGGTTATGGCACTGGACTTCCATATGGCTGATCACAGTTTGAATCCCAGACCCAGCAGCTTAAAAATCACTTCAGGCATGTGTGCCCCAAATCCCAGGAGAATGAAGGAATTGAAACATGGCCATCCTCCCTGGGGTTGATTTCTCACTTTCCCTCTTACTGTCTCTTTCTGCCTCTCTCCAGTGAGGGCATGCACCTAAGGAAGAAACTTTAAAAGACAAAAAAAAAAAACCATTATCTCTTTTTTGTCTTGGTTGGCAAAAAATTCAGATATATTTATGTATAATTGTATTTTATATTCTGATATAATTTCCCCTTTAAATAATATATGACCTTTTAAATGTATTTGTTACAGATTTTAATATATTGCTATTTCTATATTTATCCATTTAAAATATTATTTTCTGGCTTCCTATGGGAAGAATGTTCCTGCTTGAGACATTTTCCCCTTTCTTCCTTCTTCTCCTAACATTGTTATATTACCATTTAAGATGTTCTATTGATTACATTTGCATTCATAACTTTAATAAACTGTATGGAAGGGAAAAAATCTTCTCTTTATTCATTTTAGAATTCTGTTTGGGGCTCTGTTACAAGACAGATTAACAGAGAAAAAGCATACAAATTTGCTTAATGTAAGTTTTGTGTGACACGGGAGCCCTCATAAGGAAATGAAGACCCAAAGAAGCAGCTGGAGTTGAATGCTTAACAACTGAATCGGGCAGAAGAGTCGATCATGAAAATGTAACACGACAAAGCAGCTTTGGGCAAGGGCAGCAAATGCGGAAAAGTAACAAGGAAGATGAGGGTAAAACAGTTTGTTCACACAATTTTTCAATCTTGGCAATAAGGTTACTTTCCTTCTGGTATAGGGAGGATATCATCCACGTGGGGGTTTTCTCTCTTGCTCTTAGGGAAGGAAAAGGGGAGATCAGTGCACTGTTCTTCCATCTGCTGATTTTAGTATTTTAGGATATTTTTTAGAATCATTTTTATTTATTGTTAGTATTATTTTGACATTTGCTATAGGGCATGTGCACTTATGAAAGAGAGAGAGAGAATGAGGAAGCAAGCCACCAGGTCTGGGACTCAAACCGTAGTTGGCCATGTGGGAGTCCAGCACCTTAATCACCATGCCACTTGCTGGCCCCATCTGCTGATTTTTAAAGTGTCTTTAGCTCAAAATAATTCTTGTGCCTAAATAGCATATTTTAGGATGGCATGTTTTTACATCTTTCAATACTCATTCTCCTTCTACTAGAGACAGTGTTTCTCGACTTTCCTCTTCCTCCTTGTAAAATGAGGATTTTAACATTCCCGCTCAGGTCTATTTCCACTTGTCTTCTTCTATCTTCTCTCTTAATAAACTTGTTTTTGCTATAGAACATGTGCATTAAAGAAAAAGTGAGAAAGCACACCCCGGGGTAGATGGCCACACTGCAATCACCTGTCCTCTATTTTCCTCTCAGGGTCTCAGGAATGCACATGCATACATGCCTGGCGTGTTTTTCAAGCTGCTGGATCCAGGACTTGAATCACACAGTCAACTATGTGGGATCCAGCTGCCTTAACCATGCCTTGGGCAGGCCCCATTTTTATAAACTCTTTTTAAAAAGTTTATATACTTCTCCCATGAAAGAGAGACAGACAGAAAGACACTCCCAATAGGGTTTTCATGCTGTGATCTACCAAGTCTCAGTCAGCCTGGCTCATGGCACAGACAAAGGTACCTGAAATGCTCAGAGGGGTCCTGGGACATAAACCCAGAACCTTTCTCATGCAGGTCTAGCTATGCCACTCCCTACCTCTATAAATTACCTTTCTATATGGTCTTTTTAAATTTTATTTAAAAAAATTTTCCCACAGGGTGTGTGCACTGGCTGGAGACAGAGAAGGAAAGTGAGAAATCACCTCCCATGGGGAATGGTCACACCGTAATCCCTTCTTTCCATATATTCCTCCTGTCAGAATTTTGGGCACACATGTATATACACCTGGCATGGCTTTTTGTTTTTGTTAGTTTTTTCCTTTTTTTTTTTTTGGAGAAGTTTTTCCTACAGGGTTCATGCACTCGCCAGAAAGAGAGAGACAGAGAGACAGAAAGCGAGAAATCAACCCCCAGGGGGGATGGCCATGCTGCAATACCTTTTCCTCCATTCTCTTCTCGGGATCTTGGGCATGCATGCGCACGCACCTGGCGTGAGTTTAGGCCACTGGGTTCAGGACTCGAATCGCGGTTGACTACATGGGAATCCAGCGACATAGCCATTACGCTAACTGCTGGTTCCAACCTGGCATGGTTTTTAAGCCACAGGGCCTGGGACTCAACCACATGGTCGACCATATAGGGTCCAGTGCCTTAACAAGCACTATGCCACCTGCTGGCCCTCTAGTGGTTTTAAATTAAATGCTATAACCAATGTATGTTGTGCTTTATCTATGGATTGATTTTATAATAGCATGTTATTGTAATTATGTACATAACATTCCTTGAAGAGCTCAGTATCTTACTATGAAAATATTCTTTCTTCTACGGAGCTTTTTATTTTCCTGGAGTTCCTAATTGATTTTCTTTCCTTCTATTATACATATTTTTCATTTCCTTTGTTACAGCAACACCTATCTAGAAGCCAGTTCCAGGGTCCTCATCTTTGCCAGTGCCTTGCTGCATACATTAGTCATTTATATAAAGTTAGAATAGAACATGAGGGCCTTAGTTTTTTGGAAAGTTATTGTTCTAGATGATTTCTAGTTTAGCCATTTTCAGAAGGATTTCAAAAAAAGTTTGTCCTTCATTAGTGAAATTCATATGCTTAAATTACCTTCATGAAAATACAGAGTTTGACAATTCCCTTATACCAGAAGATTTAGAAAAAACTTTAGTGTTAGAATAAAAGTAAACTTTTAAATATGTAGGAAGCAAATTTTTAGAATCTAAGAAAAAGATATAGGAAAAAAAAGCAGTAAAAGAGAAGAAAAACCTAAGAAGTTGGTCTGACAAAAACAAAACATTCCTCTAAGTAACGAAACATATATAAAGTATTCAAAACAAATATACTTCTAAACTTCTAGGTAGCAAAATAAATCTCAAAAGCAGGCTAAATATACATTCTGCCTCAACCAAAATATAGTTTGTATCTTACTTAAGCCATACAGACAGGCTTAAAGCTTCTAAGTAGAAAATTTGCCTGCCAACAGAGTACCTTTCATGTACAAGGAGCTATTCTAGGCACTGGGGACAAAGTTGAAACATCAGATGTGTTTCCAAGGATTTGAAGTCTAGAGGTGACAGACGTAAATGCAGTAAATGACAACACCCTGGACAGGACTTGCCAGTAGGGAAGAGCCAGCATCTAACAGCCTGGGGAACCTAGTGGAGGAGAGGTCTGAGGAGAAAACGCTATGGTTCAGACTTGAAAACTAAGGATTTTCTTCAGAGACAAAAGGAAGGAAAGGGCCAGAGGGATAGTTCAGCACTGGAGATGTGAAGAATCAGAGCCATGTGGATATAGGCAAAACATTCATTAGTTTGGCTCATATAAATGATGTGAGGACAGCAGAAGAAGCTGGAGTGAGCTAAGAAACACACCAGAAAAGGCGTTAGATATCACATGAAGGCTTATGGCTTTCATTCTAAAATAGCTGGACGTTTTTTACAGAGAAACAGAATATGAAATGATAAATGTGCATTTTAAATGTCAACGAAAGAATGAAAAGGGTCTTGACTTGGCAGAAAGGAGAGTGAGAAAGCTCAAGGACTAGTGAGTATTAGTGGCTTGAGCTGCCGTAACAGAATACTATAGATGAGGTGGCTTAAACAATAGAAACTTATTTTCCCACAGATCTGGAGGCTAAAAGTCCAAGATCAAGGAGCTGGCAGGGTTGGAGTCTCTCCTCCTCTCTCCTTGACATGTACACTGCCTTCTCACTGTGTCCTCACATGGCCTTACCTCTGTACATGAATATTCCAGATATGTTTTCCCCTCTTACAAGTCATATGGGATCAGGACTCTACTCAGTAGCCTTAATTTACCTAAAGGCCCTATCGCCAAATACAGTCATATAAGGAACTAGGGAGGTCAAGATATTAATATATAAATTTTGGGATGGATGCAATTGAGTTTATAATAGTGAGTGAAAGTAGGAATGAAAAAAAAGGGGAGCAAATGAAAGGACAGTAAGAAGTAGAAATCAACATGACTTTGATGAATAAGGTACACATAATAGATGAGGAGATTTGCTTTGTTTTCAGTCTAGGCAATCAGGTATGAATTGATGCTCTTCGTCAAAAAAAAAAAAATACAGAAGGAGGCTTAATATGGACGAAAAGGAATTTCAGTTTGCAAGGACTGACACAGTGATTGTAATTAACAAGTAAGTAAAAGTTTGGAGCTTAGGGGAAATAATATAGATGGAACCCAAGGGTATGTGAGATTGTCCACAAAGAAAATGTTAAATAAGAACAGAAGAGAATGAAATTTTGGTGAATAACAGTAAAGGAAAGTGAGAAAGCAGAAGTCAAACATTACAGCTATGAAGGTACCTGAAGAGAGGCAAAGAATTGAAACAGAGGTAAATGGCAGGTGGTGTGGTGATTCCAGTTTGAGTCCCAGACCCAGTGACTTGAAACTCACACCTAGTATGTGTGCATGCCTGGTTTGTGTGTGTGTGCGCCCAAACCCCAGGAAGAGAATGGAGGAGAAGGGACTATGGATGAGTTCTCACTTTCCCATTCACTGTCTTTCTCCTTCTTTATGGGAGCTCATGTGTTCTATGGAAAAATCCTTTAAAAAAAATTAAAACAGAGAAAAGTGGTACAAAACTCATAGAGAATTAAGTTGGAGATGGCTGTTAATTCTTAAATCTTTTCTGGAAACACAATAGTTGTTTTTCTTTAGATTTTTGCCAAAGGGCACATGCATTTGCTAGAGAGAGACAGAGACAGAGACCAAAAGAGGTAGGGGAAAAGTGAGAAATTACCCTCTGGGTGGGGATGGCCATGACACAATCTCCTCCTTCCATTTTCCTCTCTAGATTTTGGGCATGCATGCCCACGTGTCCAGTTTGTTCTTCAAGCCACCAGGTCAGGCACTTGAACTGTGGAATTGGCCATGTGCGATCCAATGCCTTAACCACCATGGACCACGTGCTGGACCACATGATAGTATTTCACGACACGGATCATTACATGTACTGTTTTATGAGTTCTAATTTACGTATGTTAGTAAACTATCACTTGCGATTATTTTTCGCTATCTAGAAAGTGTTCAAAACACTCTACTGATAGAGTTTTCACTTGCAAATTGTAAATTCCAAAACTTTAGAACGAAAAAGTATCTAAAGCCAAAATATGTTGCTATATATCCTACACTGATAAGTAAACTGATTATTTTCAGGATTAATTATTTTTGAAAATTTTGATACTTATACTGGAATACAAATTTTGTGGTCAGATATCAACGAAAGCTACCCATAACAATACATATGCCTTAAATAAGGTAGAGATAGTAAGATACATAATGGATTAATATTTGAACAACAAAACATATCATAGAATGCCAAGGTCTTAGAGCAGTAAGTAGGTCTGAAGTCCTTTCATAAAATCTACTTGAGCGGCACTAATGATTTTATGTAGAAAATTCAAAACAAGTTGCATATTAGAGTAACATTTATTTGGCAGATATATTGTGAATATTATTTTTAGACAATCAGATATACTTTAAACTTCCACATTATTCTGGAGACCCTAGGGTATAGATACAATTGATTTATAAGATCTTTAAAAAGCAGCAAAACAGAGTATTAATTCTGGAAGATTTTTAATCAATTTAACACTATTATACATCAGAGAAAAAAATTTTCCACAAACATTTCCTCACAAAGATGGTAGTTTTATATTTACATAGTATTATAGCAATTTTAAATGTTAACCTATGATACAATACTGTTACTTCAGAAAAACATAAAAAATATAGATTTTTTTAATAGCCATGCTCCCATTTTGATGAAAGCTAGTTAGTTCATCCTAATGGTAGTTTAACACTTTAAAAATGCATAATAGATATCCAGTAAGCTTTATAAAACCTTTAAGACAGAAGGTTGTCAAACAGAATAGGCGGAGGGCTCATCATCACTTATGTCTGAATCTTCATCTACTCCTTCAATGACTGATTTCTTCCCTTTACAACAGGATACAATTAATCCAATCAAGAATACCTGTAGATTTCAATGAGTCATGTGTTATTTTTCAAATTTAAAATAATCCAGAGGCAATGCATTTAAAATTCAATGGCAGGACTCTAATACAAATAAACTACTAAAATACAAACCAAGAGTTTATATATTTAACTTTATAAAGGAAGGTCAAATTATCCCTGGATATTAGTACTTACCCCAAGAAAGGCCCAGTTACCAAAATAGTACGCAGCACTGAAGAACCAGAACTTGTGAAGAAACAGGTATGTCCGGGTAACAGTACACTGATCTGTAAGAGCAAATAAAGGACTATGATGAGATAGCCTCTTACTTAAAATTAATAACACTGTATCTAAAAGGTTACTTATCAAAGGTCAAGCTCACATAGCTACTAAGTCTTAGGAGATGGAATGAAATCTAGGTCTCTCTCCAAAGCTTGTTTGTTCAATCATCATAATACAGTGTCAAATGCCCAACTAATATGACATGCTTTTTAAAAGTAAAAGCCATCAATGCAATCCAGATCTTAAGAACATAAAAAATTATACTAGCTAGCTCAATTTATTTGAAATGGAGAAATTATTTTAACCTGAAGTACCATGCATATCCTAAAACAAAAAAGAGAAAGTTTTCCTGATGAACACCAACAAAAAATGAACAAGATAAATCAGGTGTGGTTAATATTAAGGTGCACTTTTCCAAGATGACACATTCTCAGAATAGCTCAAACATAAAAGTTTTTCTTTTCTTTTCTTTTTTTTTTTGGAGAGGTTTTCACTATAGGGCGGGTGCACTCGCCAGACACACAGAGAGAGACATAGAGACAGAAAGCGAGAAATCACCCCCCAGGGGGGATGGTCACGCCGCAATCCCTTCTCCTCCATTCTCCTTTCGGGATCTTGGGCACGCATGCACACGCGCCCGGCCTGAGTTTTAAGCCACCGGGTCCGAGACGCGAACCGCGGTCGACTACTTGAGAGTCTAGCGACATAGCCATTACGCTAACTGCTGGTTCCCATGTTTTTCTTTTTTTTAAGACTGCTATTAAAAAGATGGTTGTTCTTTTTGGAAAATATAAACATACTCATTGATATGTTTCCTGATACAGCTAAAACTGAAAATAAGCTATATATTTTTCTCTAAATAAAGCATAACTCTGTTTTTAAATTTTTTTCAAGGAACTATGCATTTGATTTTACTTATTAGTAGTAGTATTTTATTTGCTATAGTGCACATGCACCCACCAGAGAGAGACACAGAGGGAGAGAGAGAGGAAAAGTGAGAAAGCAAGCCACCAGGTTTAGGACTTGAACACCAATTGCCATGTGAGAATTTAGCGCCTTAACCACAACACCACCTGCTGGCTCTAAATGTAACTCTTAAAGATAAAATGGCAGACTTGTTACTGACATTTATGTCAGACTCCATACTCATTTTATCAAAATGCATATTTCCTTTAAGTTATAAAGTTACCTATATAAATTTAAATACAAACCAAGGCTAAGAAAATACTTGTTTACTCAAGCCATTTAAAATGATCTGGGCAGAATAAAACATAACTGAGTGAAAAATTATGTTACAGCTAACATAAGGTATCAGCTTCAAAAATTCCAGAGGGCCTTTCTTTTTTCTTTCTTTCCTTTTTTTTTTTTTTTTTTTTTTTAACTGCCAGAGGTTGCATGTGTTTACCAGAGAGTAACAGAGACAGAAAGCAATCTCCACCTCACCAATGGGGTGTGGTCATGATATAATCCCTTTTGTTCCATTCCTCCATCATGTCAGGACTTGGGCACATCTGCCCACACACCTAGCATGTTTTTCAAGCCCCTGGGCCTGGGATTCAAACTGCAGTCAGCCATTTATGATCTGGCTCCCTTAACTAGGCTATGGGGCTAGCCCAATGGCGACTTGAACCATAGTCAGCTATGTGGGAGGGTCTGGCACCTTAACCACTATGCCAGCTGCTGGTCCCACCTTTATTCTTTATACAAGAAAATATATTTTTACAAGGCAACTTCTTTTTAGTCTGTTAATTACAAAAGAGATTATGATTTCTTCATATTTTTAACCAAAATGGACAATGGCAAAAAATTCAACAGGCATTTAAGAGACCAATATCATATCCTATTGCTAATGAAGAAAATACACATTTTACTTGTTTTATGAACTCTCTTCTCAGCTTCAATATGCAAGTGCTGTTTTCTCTTACAATATAAAATTGAAGTGGGAGCTTTATAGTCCAGCTTTTATATGAGGAATCTAATATACTTCATTTATTTATTTTTCTGGCTGCCACATGGTTTTCTGAAGAGTAGAATTTAGGGCTATATTTTATGAAACTACAAGATCTGTTACATAAAACTTTAGATATGTTATATAGAGGTCTAATCGTCTAAATCTTATCTATACTACTGTAACATTTATTGCAGAGTTGCTTGATAGCAAACTGGACAAAGCTGACTCTTTTACTGGCTTTCCTAAGCAGGGAGTTTAATAAAGAAGCGACCTCCTCTTTTCACTGGCAAGGACGAACAATCTAATGACAATCTACTGATGCTTCATGGGCTTCCTTCATGTTCTTTGCTCTCTTTATCAACAGAAAAGCCTAACAGGAATACTCATAGTTCACTAAGGAAACTGAAAAGCCTTCAGCAGCAGTGGCTGGATGAATGGTTCCGCACCAAGACTATGGCTGTAATCCTAGGTACTGGGAGTCTGTCTAGCAAAGGAGACTCCTAGGTAGGAAATTCCTTTATCATTTACTCTGTACTGCTACCTCATTTTGTTCTCACTTTTTAATAGAACTTACTTCATAGTATTTTTTTTTTGGGGGGGGGAGAGGTTTTTGCTATAGGGTGCGTGCGCTCACCAGAAAGACAGAGAGAGACAGAGAGACAGAAAGTGAGAAATCATCCCCCCGGGGGGGGGGAGGGGATGGCCACGCCACAATCCCTTCTCCTCCATTCTCCTCTCAGGTTCTTGGGCATGCACACACACACTGTGCCCGGCGTGAGTTTAAGCCACCAGGTCCGGGACTTGAACCATGGTCAGCTACATGGGAGTTCAGCGACATAGCCATTATGCTAACTGCTGGTCCCATAGTAATATTTTTTGGAAAAATTTTTAAGAAATTTTTGCTGCAGGGTATGTGTGCTCAGTGGAGAGACAGACACACAAAGTATGAAATCAACCTCCCACCCAGGGTTGGTCACACTGCAATCCCCTCAGGATCTTGGGCACACAAGCACATGTGCCTGGTGAGAGTTCTTAGCTACTGGGTCCAGGACTCGAACTGTGGTCGACTACATGGGGGTCCAACAACAAAACCATTATGCCATCTTCTGGTCCTACTTCATAGTTATTTAACTATTTGATTGGTCGTTTTTTTTCCTCCATTAGATAAGCCTAAGTATTCTAAAGTACCCAACAGATACATTCATTTATATTCAACATGACTGTTGGTTGAGGTAAAATAAATTCAAAAAGGAGATATTTTATTTAAGATTTATATTACTTAATAGTACATTTTCTAATTTTAAAAATTAAAATCTGGTAAGATTCCAAGGATGTCAAAATGTGACCCTTGAATGTCTTAAAAAATGAAAGTATAACTAAAAAACATTCAGCATGTGAAGGAAAAGCTAGGCTCTACATGCTCAAAGATTTGGAAGGGAGTATCATTTGGCTATTTCTCTGCCACATGAATGGGCAAATCTGAACTGGGGAGCCTATGCACTTGTAAAATGGTGATATCATCATCTTTCCTCACTGGATCGTTGTAAAGACCAAATAAGGTATATTAAAAGCATCATGTAAAGTTAATATTAATTTTCTCTCTTTTTCATTGACAAGATATCACTAAACCCATGAGAACACAGTGCCAAAGACCTGTTCAAATGGTTCCAAGAAAAATAGCTAATCTTAATGTTTAGAAGTATGTATCTAATAGTAGTAAGGAAAGTAAATGGTTAAATATTAATATGATTACTGTGTGCATTTCCATTATATTTTTGTCTCTATAGTTAAGACAGATTCAAATAGATTTGAAAAAATTTAGATGTGTATACTCAGTAACAGGACATACCTGCTAAATAATAATATACCTTTAAATAAAAATATCCAATTTAGGGATGAGCTGATGGGGTAATTGTTACATCACTGGACTCCCACATAGTCAATCATGGTTTGAGTCCCAGACCCAGAGGCATAAAACTCATGCCAGGCACGTGTGTGTGCTTGCCCAAAATCCCAAGAGGAAAAGAGAGGGAAAAGGGATTGTAGTGTGGCTATCCTCCCGGGGGGTGATTTCTCACTTTTGGTCCCTCTGTCTCTCTAGCAAGTGCATATGCCCTATAGCAAAAATCTCTCTCTACAAAAAAAAAAAAAAAAAGGAAAAGAAAATCCAATTTATTTATTTCAAACCCAAAGAGGAACAGTCGAGAATCTGTGCAGAAAAAGGCCTATTCATAATTTTTTCAAAAACAAGAACAGTATCTTCCGTGGGTTAAGTATTACATGAGCTCCACTGTGCAAGTATAAACCTGTTTGAAGAAACTCACTCAGTCTTAATCCTGTTAATACTTTCAACTTAAAAAAAATTCTATTACTCATTTCCATTCTGAAAGATATTTTGGGAGTCAGAACTTGATTCAATTAAAAATTCCAGGGCAGGAACAGAGATTATCAGACTGAGGCTGAGCTGGCAGAAGCAAGTAAAATGAAATCATTCTTACCCAGAGCTCTAATAATCCAGTCAGTGACATTTTAAATTGGCTTATATTCTATGATTCTTCTGCCCAACACCAAAACTATATCTTAAATATTTTTCCTATCACATTTTGTTACATGGTTAAAAATGTTAAAAAAGTTTTGGACTTTGATATAAGCCTTCTAAAATAAAATTAAAAGGTAAAATCTTTGTTACTACTCAGCTTTATTGATGAGAATGATTCTAGACTAAAAATCCACGTAAGTATGTAACAGCTCTCTACAGTTTTCCTTGTATGTATATTATATACCATTACAGTTATATAAATTAGCATATATTCACATAATAATTTTTAATAAGCTCCTGCATATATGTCATAATCAAGTGAGACTGGCTAATTGGAGGAAACTTCTTGATGCTTCAATCTACCCCAGCCTCAGCAAGCCCTGGAACATGGGCACATGTGTGCTAGGCATACTCGAGGTCTCCAGATATGAACTGGAAACCTTCCCACATGGGTCAGCCTCACAGAGTACTCCGTTTTACCACTGCACCACCATTAGGTCCTGGAGGGGAGTATCTTTTTTCATTATCTGCCCTCTTCTAGCTGTTTACTTGAATCACAGATATCTAGGAGAGCTATAGATTTCTTTCTACAGTTATTTAAGAAAATTAGAATAAATATTTTGACCTTGATTTGACCTCCAAAGTAGACCTTAAATTGTTAGATGTTTCATTTAGGTGTTCTGTTTTAAAATCAGAAGTGTTCAGGAGAACGCTGTTGTGCCAGATTAAAACTTAACAATGAAAGCTGAAAACAATAAATGGCTTTGTTTTCTGATGATAGTGACTATAAACAAACAAAAACAAAGAAAAAATTAAAAGAGACACCTGCAGTATATATAACACTGAAAATTCTGACTCCTCTATTACTATCCTTCCATACATCTTCTCACCCATATCATCAAACAGAAAACAACAAGTAGAAAATGCAATTAAATCATCTTTTTTTGTTGTTGGTGTAACAGCAGATTTTATTGATTTACCTGACAAGTTCTGCAATATGTTTCTTGTTTCCTTTTAGTACACCTGTTATGTCATTTTTAGTGTATGTTGATGGACACTAAGGTAACTTTGGTTATTAACTATGACAAATAGTACCTTTTACTTTAAAAACAAGGGTTTTAAAAACACTAGGTGTTGATTTAAGCCACAACTGATCCATCAAAATGTTAAGCATTCATTTTAAATCAGCTAAATTACTTACTTCTATATTTGCATTTTATTTATAACCCAAATCCTCATGCTATGTATGTATATTCAGGGAAGCTGTTTTGAGAGAATTCATGTGCCATGCAGAACAACATTATTTTTAAAAATTATTATTATTATTATTTTGGAGAGGTTTTTGCTATAGGGCACATGCGCTCGCCAGACAAAGAGAGACAGAGAGGTAGAAAGAGAGAAATCACTCCCCAGGGGGATGGCCATGCCACAATCCCTTCTCCTCCATTCTCCTCTTGGGATCTTGGGCATACACATACACGCGCCCGACATGAGTTTTTAAGCCACCGGGTCCAGGACGCGAACCGCGGTCGACTACATGGGAGTCCAGCGACATAGCCATTACGCTAACTGCTGGTCCCTACTTTTAAAAATTATTTTATTCTCACTTATTATTATTATTATTTTAAATTTGAACAGAGACAGAGAGAGAGAGCGGGAAAGTGAGAAAGCAAGCTGCCCAATCCAAGACTTGAACCACTACTGGCCATGTGGGAGTCCAGCGCCTTAACCACCAAGTCACTTGCTGACCCCATGCAGAACAACTTTAAAGCCAGTATTTTGTTTGACTAAACAAAAAAATAACTTATATTTATTTTAAATGCTTTATTTAAAAAAATGTTTCACTAACATATCATAATTGTACATATTTGTGGAGACAATGTGATTTTTCAGATGATTAGATTATTTACAATGTCATTTCACATCTCATAATTATGCTAACTTTGGTTTCTGATTAGGGTCTTGCAATGATTAAATATTTATAATAGATAGATAAATCTTAACTGTATATAGGCTACAGAGCTTAGACTTCATTGTGATATGATTGAGAATCATTTATCAAGGGGTTTTAAGAAAGGAAGTAATGCTAGTACAGTATATACTTGAAGAGGGATTGAGAGTAGAGAGATTCATTAAGCTAGGAGGCTATTTAAGAGAACAACAACAAAACCTGTAGTAATGGAAGAAAAGAGGGGTGATCTGAGAGATTTTTAGGAAGTAAAATCTTAAGCATCATCCTACAAAGAGACTTAGAGCAGACAAAAAAATATACATTAAATTATTTGAGAAAATAGCAACATATATCCAAATAATGAAAATATGGAATAAAATTAAAAGTTGTAGATCTTAAAATCTGACAAATGGTGGGCGGGTGCCATGGCTTGATGGCTGAGGCAGCTGTATCCCATGCGGTCAACTCTATAGTTTGAGTCCTGGACCTGGCAGCTTGACAAACACATTTGGTGTATGTACATTTGTTCCCCAAATTCTGAGTGGATAGAGAAGTGGAGGAAAGAGGAGATTGATGAAGGGTGCTTTTTTCCTTTCCCTCTCTCACTTTTTGGCAAGAGTATGTGCCCTCTGACAAAATTTAAAACTTTTTTTTTTTTTTTTGACAAATGGCATGCAGTTAAATCAATGTGCTATTAAATCTCACTGCAAAAGGTGGGGGAAGGGGGAAAATTGACTAACATCAGAAATGATGGAAAGTCTAAAGGAATGGTTGTATTATATCTTAAGAATACACAAGCTGTATTGGGCTAATAAGGATAGCATTTCTTATTGTTTTTCCCTAAAAAATTTTAAGAACCAATATAATTTGTATTGAGCTCTGATTACATTTCCTTTCCTCATTTTTAGTTGTCAGAGGGTACATGCACTTGCCAGAAAGAGAGAAAGAGAGAGGAAAGGAGGGAGGGAGAGGGAAAAGCATCCTCCAATGGGGCACAGCCATGTTGTAATACATTCTCCTCCATGTCTCCATCCTGTTGGCATTTTTGGCATGTATGCACACGTGACTGCTGTGTCTTCCAAGGCTGGTGGGGCTGAAATTCAAACTGCGGTCAGCCATGCAGGATCCAGCACCCTTAATCACTAGGCTATGGGGGCTAGTCTAAGCTCTGATTACATTTAAGTAAGTTTAAGGTATTTCTAAGGTGCTAAAATACATATTGCTGCTGTTGCTGCTGCTGCTTTTTTTTAAAGGTTTTGTTTTTTTTTTTTGGCCATAGGGCACAAGCACTTGCCAGAGAGAGACAGAGAGGGAAAGTGAGACATCACCCCACAGGGAGGATGGCCACGCCACAATCCTTTTTCCTCCATTTTCTCTACGGATTTTGGTGATGCATGCACATGTGCCCAGCACAATTTTCAAGTCATCAGGTCTGGGACTCAAACTGTGGTCAACTGTGAGGGAATCCAAAGCCTTAAGCAACATGCCATCAGCTGGCCCCTATATAATTACTCTTTTAAGAAAGAATGTTCTTAATTTTCTTTTTTAATTAATTGGCCATATAAAGTTAAGAGGGCATAAAAGGTAAGCACTAGCATATAACCTGTAGAAACTGTATTATCACAAATTGTATTGGTGAATTCTAAATTTTGAGATTTACTATCTGTTAGTCTTCGTTGTCCAAGAATAGTCAAATACAAAGAAACTGTTTTCTATTGCTTTATCTTTTTCATAAAATAAAGTATTAAAATTTGAGACAGAAAATTGAGACTTACTTCTTAAGACTGCCATTAATACACTGTGAGACTCTGGGTTGAGTCCTTTAACTTCTAATGTCAGTTTCTTTCTAAGTGTCATATAGATAATGTTGTTTGTGGCAGATAACGATTAGGTCAACTTTCTAAGAATTAAATTTAGAAAGACATCTGCATTTGATTTAAAAAAAATAAGATTAATGTTTTAAGACTTAGCAACCATAAGCAATAATCTGTAAGTGAGTGAGAAGTTTCACAAAATTATTTAGGTTGCTTTGATGTAGCCTCTGGAGAACTTAGAAAACTTACAACTAATTAACTTTACTATACTGTCTTAGTTGACTTTTATTAACACAATCAAAACATCATCTAAAAAAAGGAACTCAATACCAGGGTATTTCTGGATCTCTAGCAAAATCCAGGAATAACGATGCTCTGATCAATGCTCCATTTTATGGTCTGCATGGCACCCTTGCTTGACAAGGGACACAATACACCAGGATATCTCAGCTAGCCAATAAAATCAATGGGGCCTTCTTTCTGACTCTATGCTTATATAAATACTACATTACTATACATTCGGTTTTTCCTTGTAGATTCCTCCTCTTTGGTGAGAATTCACTAAGCATGAGCCTCTAATTTAATACTTTCTAGGTCAATTGATAAACTACCCTCTTGCTGTTCAGTCTCTATTCTCTTTGGTTATAAGAAAGCCAAACATAGATGCTGGAGACCAATGTCTGGCAATGCTTAGATAATTCTGTTTCATTACTCTAACTTAAATACTGCAGTACCTATCTTACGGACTTACTAGAATCATGTCAAATTAGGTGATCAACCCAACTTTATTACTTGTCAAATAAAAGATTATAAATTTATAGTACTTAACCATGAAGAACTATTCCAACCTGCTGACAATTAAGCTTTCTGGTTCAAAATGACCTCCTTACTGTTACAGATAGGAATAAAGCTAGAAGCAATTCTTTAACAGCAAAGAAAATGGGAGTAGTATCATCAACTGATGAGGTTTCGACAATAATTTGTAAGGTGGAATACCATGTGTAAAAGGTTTCTAGTAAAACAAGTATTTCTTTCCCTTTTATTTTTTCTAATTCATTCATTCATTCATTCATTCATTTTTTAGAGAGATTTTTGCTATAGGACACTTGCGCTCACCAGAGAAACAGAATGACAGAAAATAAGAAATCATCCCCCAAGGAGGATGCCCATGCCCCAATTCCTTCTCTATTCTCAGGATTTTAGGCATGTACATACAAGCACGCAGTGTGAGTTTCAAGCCGCCAGGTCCAGGACTCAAATCACAGTCGGCAACATGAGAGTTCGGCACCTTAACCACCACCCTACCTGGAGGCCCCTTCCTCCCATTTATTTTAAAACATAGCTTGAAGATTACAAGATCTCAGCCCAATGCACAGAATTCCAAGCAATAAGGCTTCCTAGTTCCTGATACTTAAATAAGAACTGACATCAATATAAATAGATCACCAGATATATACACAAAACTATCAGCAGGAGAGGGAAAGCACAAGATGAAAAGAATTCCCAGCTAGCCCAATTGTAATTTACTTAAAGGAAACCATTAAGAAAAATGTTTAGTGTTTTCAGATACTTGAACATATTACATCCATAAACAAGAATGCTTTAAAAAGATCAGAACAATAAATTACTTGGATAAGAAAGAATTTATTACATTAAATTAAAAATTCAGAATACAGGTGATAAAGCTGACCATAAGAACTCTGATGAGATAGCTGATCAATTGAAGATATCTAGCCACTAATGAACAGTAGTGCTCCAAAAGGGAAACAGAGCAAATAAGGAGAAAACAAACAAACAAACAAACAAACCCATGAAATTAGCTTCAGAAGAAGAAATGGGCTGGCATTAGATTTCATCACTTAAAATGAAAGTAAAAGATAATATAATACCTTTAAAGTTCTAAAAGAAAATGATTTCCATTTAGGAGTCTAAGCACAATCAAACCACCTGTCAATTGTGAAGACCAAACAAATACGTTTTAGCTATATAAGGACTTTTCAGATATGCATTTCGCACAAAGATTTTTTATCACTATTTACTTGATTTTATTAATTATTATTATTATTTTGCTACAGAGTGCATGTGCTCACCAAGGAGAGTAAGGGAAAGTGAGAAAGCAAGGCACCAAGTCCAAGACTCAAACAGTTGTTGACTATGTGGGAGTCCAGTGTCTTAACTACCACGCCACCTGCAGTCCCCCAGACTTTTTTTGTTGTTGTTGTTCTAGCAAAAGTAGGGCTTAGGGGAAGAAATCAAGGAAGCACCTATGGTTTACGATGCATCAGATGTCTAATGAACAGAAATCATGGCATTATAATTTGTAATTCAAATCTGTAAAGCTGAGTAGCAGTATCAGAGAGCAGAGAACATGAAGTCAGTATGTTCCTAGAAGGAAGTCCATAGATAAAGTGAGCAAAAAGCTAGAAGATATCAGGCATATTAATTTCATGTTACTTTGATAACACTATTCCAAAAGAGAAAGACTAAAGGAACAAACAAAAACTGTGGTTCCATCTGACATATGTTGCTTGAGGGACACAAAAATACTGTAATTAAATATATATTCTTACCCATAAATGCTTACTTTCCTACATGCAGCCCTTAGGTAAAATAGATATAATATATATAAATGACATATATTAAGAGAGAATAAAGTAATGTTATAAGAAGTATAAATGCTATGAGACTTCATAGGAAAAAAGGTTTGAAATAACCCTTGTAAGGTGGTCAGGATTCTGACTGAAGAAAATGGGAGGGGTAAAGGTAGAGACCAGTTGTTGTGACATTTGAATGAGCAGATAAAATGCAAAGGTAGAAAAGATGGCTATGTACAGAAAATAGAAAAAAAGCTAGAAACTTGTTGAATGGGTTACATAAAGATAGTCTTTAAATTCTGACTGAATTTCTCAGTCAGAATTTTTTTGAATTACAGCTTTTTTTTTTAAGAAATGGCATTAATGAGAGTATTCTACAACAGCAGTTCCTATAGTGTGATTCCCAGACTAGAATTATAAGAAAATCCTAGGGTCCTACCTCAGAGCCACTAACTCAAAACTCTGCAGTGTGGATTTGACAAACCTTCCAAGTGGGTCTGATGCATGGAAAAGTTTGATAATCACAGTGTCAGAACAGTTAGCTAATAACACTATGTAACGTGGATTACAGTGAAGCTGCAGTTAAAAGGCACAGTAATTTAAGCGGTGATGCCATAGGAGAGTCATGATGGCAACATCCTTGGCAGCCCTTGATAACTGATTAGGTGCAGAGCAGGAGTGAATGAGGACAGTGGTGGCTGGTGCTTTGAACAGTCGTGGTAGCATGAGAAGTAATGAAATCAGTCCCCGTACTACTTCAGATTCCTTATCTAATAGTTTGCACTGTCTTCCCCAAGAGCTAGTCATTTTAAATGTTCTTATAAATATACTGCCAAAATAAGGCAAGGCTCTGCATCTTTATTTAACATGCTTGCTGAGTCTCATTTAGAGATACCCACAGACTGCTAGTGAGCTGACATCGTTATTTTGCTTTCTTCCTTGACTGCTAAGCTACATATCGCATTACAACTACATCCATTCTTTCAACTATAATAGAAACCTAATGAGATAATGTGCAATGACTGACTGTGACATGACACGGAGCAGTTATTAAGTTATCTTATTGGCCCTCTATGAAGGAATGCCCAGGACAAAATAAAGTCAACTAGGCTCAAAGGAAAAATGTCTAGCTTAATAGGTGTAAACAAATTTTCAAGATAAGTATTCAAGCTATTAACAAAAAAAGTGAAACATTAGGCAAATATTTTCTAACTGAAACTCTAAAAAAACAGGCATCAAGCCTGACTACTCCCCCTCAAACCCTGTACTAGGTTAATCAACAAATCCTATTAGTGGTACCTTCAAGATATGTCCAGATTCAGACCTTTTCTTGCCACTGCCACTACCAGCACTAACGCTCCCTTACATTACTGCAAAACCCTCCTGCTAAGCTGCTTTCATCCTTGGTTCATTATTGACTGTACTGGGTGGGACAAGTATTGCCCTCAGGGAGAACTGGGGCTGCCTCTATCTTTTTGAGCTTTATTGGAACATAATGGATGCATCATGAACGGCTATGGCAGCTTTCATGCTGCAGTGGCAGAGCTGAATGGCTGTGACAGACTACTGTAAATTCCACAAAGCCTAAAATATTTTCTATCTGATCCTTTACAGAAAAAGTTTGCCAAGCCCTGGTTTATATGCAACACAGTAGTCTAAGTGATCCCTTAAGAATGTAAGTCGTGGGACCAGCAATTAGCGTAATGGCTATGTTGCTGGACTACCATGTAGTCGACCGCGGTTCGAGTCCTGGACCTGGTGGCTTAAACTCACGCCAGGCACGTGTGCGTGCGTGCCCAAGATCCCGAGAGGAGAATGGAGGAGAAGGGATTGCAGCGTGGCCATCCTCCCCGGGGGGTGATTTCTCGCTTTCTGTCTCTCTGTCTCTCTCTGTCTGTCTGGCGAGTGCACGCGCCCTATAGCAAAAACCTCTCCAAAAAAAGAAAAAAAAAAAGAATGTAAGTCACACCCTGACTTATAATCTTTCACAAACTTTCTATCTCAAAAGTAAAAGCTAAAATCCTTAAAAATGATCTGCTTGCTGTTATTCTACTCCTCGAGCCCACCAACTGTACTGTGAGCTCTGTCTGAATGGCCTTCTCCAGACATCTGTGTCTGCACCTCACTTCCGTGAGGTGTTACTGCCCAAATGTCACTTTCTCAGTAAGAATTTCCTTTCTACTACTGCACTTAAAATTTGGGATCATCCTTCCTCCTAAGCATAATCTGCCTTTCTCTGGCACTTTATTTTTCTCCATAATATTTACTACCGGACATACTTACAATTAGTCTGTTCCCTTCTCTCAAGTCAGCCCCATGGACACGTGAATACTCCACTGTCCCATGTTCTTTATTCCTAGCACTAGAAGAGTACCTAGCCCATAGCACACATCAGTAAATATTTACTATATGGAAAAAGCACAGCAATATGGTAGGTAAGTTAAATTAAATGATCACATGTGATACAGAAAGTTAAGGCATTTATACATTTTTTCTTACAATTTCAAGGCAAACAGCACTATGGTTGTTAGTATTACTAAAGAAGATATGTCAACATCTTTTAAATTACTTAATGTATTCTTCAAATAAATAGACTAATATTCTTCAAATAAATAGGATAACTTTATAAATAAGGCTATAAAAATTATCACAATTCTAGTATAATTGACTTTTCCTCACCTTATACTAATTACACTTATTAAAAAACTATGTTTTTCCATCCCCACCCCTGACTTTGCAAGCTATAGAACAAAAAGACCATATAGTTTTTTAGAAGGCTAGGGCCCGATGCTCTCGAGTTTGAGAAACCTCGAGTTTGAGAAACCAGATGTTTTCTATTCCCCATTAAAAGGTCATTTTGTTAATTATAAAATTCCAAGAAGCATAAATGAATTAGCTTTACTTACTATGAGGTATGAGGTGTTAAGGTGATAGTACATATTCAAAAATGCCTTTTAAATCAAGACAGGCTGGCGCCATTTTCACTTCAAATTACTTTTATGGGCCAGCACTAAGTATACACCACCATTCACAAACACTGTTATCGCAAAGCATCAGTGTCACTTTTTAAACCTTACTCCTTACTCCTTAAGGTTTAGTTTCTAATGTAATCCCTTGGCCAGCTTTATATTCAGCATGTTAAAATTAGCTTTTCTTTAAAGAGACATTTTATCTATAAGTGTATAAGTCAACTGTCAACCAGTGCAGTAACTCAACTCATTCAGTAACATTGGTTTTCTTCTTTTTTTTTTCCTTAGAGAGAGATTTTTTTTTTTTTTTCTTTGCTATAGAGCACATGCACTTACAAGAGAGAGAGAGCGAGACAGAAAGTAAAAGTGAGAAATCACCCCCCGGGGGGATGGCCATGCTGCAATCCCTTCTCCTCCATTCTCCTCTTGTCATTTTGGGCAAGCACACACACACGCCCTGTGTGTTTTAAGTCATCATGTCCAAGACTCAAACCACGGTCAACATAACCATAACACCATCTGCTGGTCCCAGTTTTATCCTTAAGTGGTTAAGTAAGATGTGTTTCTGGGGGCTGGCAGGTGGTGTGGTGGTTAAGGTGCTGGACACCCACATGGCTGGCCATGATTTGAATCCTAGACCTGGCTGCTTGCTTTTCTACTTTCTCTTTCTTTCTCTCTGATCAAATTAAAATAAAAAATTAATTAATTAAATTAAATAAACAATATTTTTTAAAGAAATATGTGCTTCTGCGAGGCATTTTTTTTTTTTTTCTTTCCTTCCTTCCTTCCTTCCTTCCTTCCTTCCCTTTTCTTTCTTTTTATACAGACCAAATTCGGGAAAGAGCATGAAAAAACAAAAATAATCACTTCATTCCATTGTTAGTGGTAAACTATATGATTAACAGTACAGATTAGGTACCTGGAGTCCTAATAAAGAAACTTAAAAATTCAAGTAAAAAGAAATACTCCACATTCTAGGAAAAGATAATAAGAATTTAAGAATTAAGTTGTTTTTTTTTTTTTGTTTTGTTTTGTTTTTAAAGTCTCAGTAACTACTTTCCCTAATCCCAGTTTTCAATAAATTGGAAGGAAGAAATTTTCTCTAAAATCAATTTCTGCTTGGCAGATGCAGGTCACTATATTTTATCTCATTGCTTCATCCTTAAATTTTTTAATATTTTTTTAAAATTACAGAAATAATAAGTGTTTTTTTTGTTTGGTTTTTTGGTTTTTTTTTTTTTTTTGCGTCTGGGACCAGAAGATGGTGTAAAGGCTACATCGCTGGGCTCCCATGTAGTTGACCGCGGTTGGAGTCTCGGACCCAGTGGCTTAAACTCATGCCGGGCGTGTGTGTGTGTGTGTGCGCGCGCGCGCCCAAGATCCTGAGAGGAGAATGGAGGAGAAGGAATTGCGGTGTGGCCATTCTCCCTGGGGGGTGATTTCTCGCTTTCTGTCTCTCTGTCTCTCTCTGTCTTTCTGGCCAGCACATGTGCCCTATAGCAAAAATCTCTCAAAAAGAAAGGATTTTTGGGACCAGCAGTTAGAGTAATAATGGCTATGTCGCTGGACTCCCACGTAGTCGACCGCAGTTCGCGTCCTGGACCCGGTGGCTTAAACTCACGCCGGGCGCGTGTGCGTGCGTGCCCAAGATCCCGAGAGGAGAATGGAGGAGAAGGGATTGCGGCGTGGCCATCCCCCCTGGGGGGTGATTTCCTGCTTTCTGTCTCTCTGTCTCTCTGTCTGTCTGGTGAGCGCATGCGCCCTATAGCGAAAAACCTCTCAAAAAAAAAAAAAAAGTATTTTTTGTTTTTCTACTTCTTACCTGTGGTATGACCAGATTTTAAACTTTGTCTATGCATAAAAGTGTTAAAAAAATGACATAATATGCTCTTCCACCTATTGTCATAGTGCATTTATTTTTCTATGTCAAAACATAAAAAGCTTTAGTATTACATTGTATTTTTATTTAAAACATTCTCATTTAGGAATAAATATGCCATTTTTTCTTTTTGTTTTGCTATTTGTTATCTAACTCTGGTGGCACTTGGAAACTGGCTTCTTACTGGAAGTGAGGGAATATATGATTATGATTTCAACACATTCTTTGGAATAAATAGGGAAAACTAAGGAATAGAGTAATACTTGCACATCATGACTAGGGAAGGGAAGTGAAAGATAAATGGAAGAAAGAAGGAAATTAGTTTAATCTTAGACTTGAAGTTTACGGGTTGGCAGAACACGCATGTTCATACAGATAAACTAGCAGGCAATTAAAAATTAAAAACAGAAATGTACAATTCTGAATTCTTAATATTTCTCTTAAAATTACTCAGCATGACTAGCTTATAAATTGTCATTTGTCAACTCTCCAAACACCACTAAAAAACCTCACTGACTAGCAAAGCTAAGTTTATTCGTCTAACTACAGTAGAAGTTAGAAAAGAGGAGGAAAAGGCATTAAAGAGTTAGTAAAGTTTTAGGGACTGGGCTGGGCTGGACTACCTTAATCGAGGTTACACATTGGTTAGAGAAGGCTAAGTTTATGACAAACAGTTTTGGATTGGTGAGTATATGAAATGAGAAGTCTTGAAGCAAGTCTTACTGAGCAATAAATCATGATAAATAAGCAACTTTAGCTGTTCCACAGTCAGGAGTGAATATTTCCTAGAGCAAGTGGTTAAACTATGCTTGCTTGTCCTCAGTATTATTAGCATCAAGACAGGGAAATAACTCTGTGCCCAGAAATGTTTAGCATGGCCAACATTATGTTGGTGTTGATTCCCCTATTTTACGGGATTAAAAAAAACTTTTAATATTTATTAATCAGCATTTGGGAATGGTATATAGTCTTTGCTGTGAATTAGTAAAATTAAATGACATACTCTGGGATGAACAATATGCTGGAGTTCACAGGATTATCTGGAACACAACCAGAGAAAATATAGCTGGGTTGTTGAAGCTATCATATTAACCAATTCTGAATAGAAAATTTGCGTGGTTCCTGCCCATAGCTTGCAAAGCAAAAACTTCACATGGGAACATCATGCCTATTGTTAAAAATAAGTTAAAAAAAAAATCACAGAATAATCTTAAACTGTTCAATAAAGCTGAGTTATATTCATCAAATACAGAACACCATCTTTGCATTTAAATTGGTGAGTTATTAAAGAACATTCTTCAATAAGTTTTAAAGTACTCTGTGCCTTTAGAGAAGTGGTTTAATTTCTGTAGAGTTTTTATGTTCTTTGCAGATTTAAACTCTCTTTTTGCATACAGTCTAAAAAGGAATATATCCTGTAAACCTATTCAAAAAATGATTCATTTTACATGACTGATAATGTCTATAATTAAATTAAAGTTTATTTGATGTTAGAAATTAATACCCGAAATGGTAGGGAAATGTAAAAGATGAGTTATTTTGTAGCAGATTCAAAATTAAATTAAGAAAGATTAATTCATTTTCATAAGGAATTATACCTTTTAATCAAAGTACTTAAGGAATTACCAGGTAGCATTGTACTCACTCACTTTTATGTTCCCAAAATAAATTCCATCATTTTGTAGGGCAAAATGTATCATGTTAAACCACCAGGGATATAGACTTAAATTTAAGAACTTAGTGTTTAACTATTGATACTTTTCTAAAGTGTGACAGCAATACATATTTTATTTTATTACTGCTTCTCTACCATTATTATTATACAGAATAATTCTCATTTTTCCTCTTTTCACTTCCCACAAATAAGTTTGCTTTAAGCCTTAATTTTGTCCAGGTTTTTGTATTCATGCAGTTTAGTTTATCATAAAAATTTCTATTTTAGAATCTGCTAACTTGGGACCAGCAGTTAGTGTAATGGCTATGTCGCTGGACTCCCACGTAGTCGACCGCGGTTCAAGTCCTGGACCCGGCGGCTTAAACTCACGCCGGGCGCGTGTGCGTGCGTGCCCAAGATCCCGACAGGAGAATGGAGGAGAAGGGATTGCGGCGTGGCCATCCCCCCTGGGGGGTGATTTCTCGCTTTCTATCTCTCTGTCTCTCTCTGTCTGTCTGGAGAGCGCATGCGCCCTCTAGTGAAAACCTCTCAAAAAAAAAAAAAAAAGAATCTGCTAACTTGAGTCATCTTAACCATTTGTTTGAATATCATCGTATTTTCAAGATAAAATATAACCCTAAAGATCATTTGATTATTTTTAAAAATCTCTCTCTATATTAACAAACATACTTAAAAGAAATAAGCTCACATATATCAAGTTTGATTGGTAAAGATAATTCAATTTCCAGTTACTCTAATGTTCAAATAAGTAAACAAAAGTTGACTTTGAGAAATGATAAAATAATAAAGTAGGACAGCAGAAATAAGATTCCAGATTCATGGAATTTAAAAAGGAACTTCGGGATAATATTCCTTGCTTCTTCCCTCACTGCACTCTCCAAATATTCAATGCTCCTGCCAGGATTTATTGTTAGTACAACAAGCCAAGTATATTTATGTTATTCTTGCTTGAAGTATCTTCGGGTTTGTTCATTTAGATTTAACTTTTTCTTTGGATACAAATGAAATGTTATAGTACCCCCTGTGCAGAATAGGCAATTATCTCTTTCTGCCATCCAACAGAATTGTTTATAATTTCATTATAGCATAACATTTAATTTTCCTACTAGAATAATTTACTTTCATTTATTGCTTCATGAGGTTGTATGCTTTGTTTATCCTCTCAAAAAAAATCAACTTTTTGTTTCATTGATTTTTGTATTTCATTGTTCTTTTACTCTCAATTTCACTTATTTCTGCTCTAATCTTATTTTGTTCTAGTATTTTTGTGGTTGCTTTTCAGCTCCCTGAGATGTGTCATTAGGTTATCTATTTGCCACCTTTCTATTTTTTTCTTGTGGGCACTAATTATTTTATACTTCTCTCTTAGGATAGCCTTGACTGCATCCCAAATATTATGGAGCACTGTGTATTCATTATCATTGGTTTCAATGAATCTTTTCATTTCAGTCTTAATCTTTTCATTAGTTTTGAAGTTGTTAAGGAGTAAACTGTTTAGTTTCCATGTTTTTGTGGATTTTCAAAGGCTCTGTTGTTGATTTCAAGTTTAATTCCACTGTGATCAGAAAAGATGCTAGATATATTTGTGACACTTTTTAATTTGTAAAGGCTTGTTTCGATTCTATTATCTGGTCAGTCATTGAAGATGTTCCATATTGGGCTGAAAAACAATGTATACTTTGTAGTGGTTGGGTGAAATGTTATCTATATATGTCTGTCAGGTCCAATTGGTTTACAGTATTAATTAGTTCCTATGTCTCTTTATTTTTTGTCTAGATGGTCTGTCCAGTGGTGACAGTAGGGTGTTGAAGTCCCCAACAAGTAGTGTGTTGCAGTTTATCTCTGCTTTTAGATCTAGCAATCTTTCTTTTATGTATTTGAGTGCCCCAGTGTTCAGTCTGTAGATATTTATAATTGTTATGTTTTCTTGGTGAATCAGTCCCTTTAATACTATATAGTGTTCTGGTCTCTTTTTACAGTTTTTTTTTTCTTTTTTTGGAGAAGTTTTTGCTATAAGGCATGTGCGCTCGCCAGACAGACAGACAGAGACACAGAGAGACAGAAAGCGAGAAATCACCCCCCAGGGGGGATGGCCACACTGCAATCCCTTCTCCTCCATTCTCCTCTCGGGATCTTGGGCACGCACGCACACGCGCCCGGGGTGAGTGTAAGCCACCAGGTCCAGGACTTGAACTGCAGTCAACTACGTGGGAGTCCAGTGACATAGCCATTACGCTAACTGCTGGTTCCCTCTTTTTACAGTTTTTATCTTGAAGTCTATTGTGTCTGATATCAATATCATGACTCCAGCCATATTTTTTTTTAGTTTCTATTTGCATGCAATGACTTTTTCAAACCCTTCACTTATAATCTATGTTATGCCTTTATCCATGAAGTATCTATGCTGCTATGATAAATATTCCAAATTATTTTTCTGACATTTCTGAGACTTCTGCAATGATCTAATCTTTTGTTGATACTTTCAAAGAGAGATTTTCTTGTGAGCAGCATATATAGGCTCCTGTTTTTTTTTTAAATTCATTATTTTAATAATGTGTCTTTTAGTTGGGGAATTAATTTTTTTAAGAATTATTTTATTTTTTATTTATTCATTCATTTATGCTTAATTTTACCAGAAGGGGAGAGAGAGAGATAGAGAAAAAAAGTGAGAAAGCAAGCCACCAGGTCCAGGACTTGAACCGTGGTCAACCACATGTAAGTGTCCAGCACTTTAACCACCACTCCACCTGCTGGTCCCCATTAATTGGGGAATTTAATCCATTAACATTTAATATTATTATTGGTATATGTGGAGTTATTTCGGCTATTTTTGTTAGTCATTGTGTTTTTCATTTCTATTTGTCCTCTATTGCTTTCTTGATGTAGCATTCCCTTAAGCATTTCTTGAAGAGCTGGTCTAGTGTTGGTAAATTCTCTCAGTTTTTGTTTTCCTAGCAATGGTTTTATTTTTCCTTCCCATTTGGAAGATAATCTTGAGAATTAATATTCTTGGCTAGATTTTTTTCTTTCATATTTTAATTATATCTTTGCATTATTTCCTTGGTCTGTTTTCTTTCTGATGTGATGTCAGAGGTTAGTCTGATGGAATATCCTTTGTATGTTTAACTTGAAGTTTCTCTCTTGCCATTTTTAGAATATCATCCTTGTCTCTGACTTTTCTTTTTTTAGGTCTTTGTCATAGGGTACATAGACTCACCGGAGACAGACAGAGAGAAATAGTAAGTGGGAAAGTGAAAAATCACCTCCTGGGCAGGTGGCCAAACCACAATCCTTTCTCCTTTACTTTCCTCTTGGGATTTTGTGCATGCATGCACATACGCGTGGTATGATTTTCAAGCCTCCAGGATTTGAACTGCAGTTGGTCATGTTAAGTAAGTGCCTTAACCACCCTGCTACCTGCTGGCCCCTTTGTCCTTGATTTTTGCCAATTTGGCTATGATGTGCTATGGAGAGGATCTTCTTATGTTGAAACTATTTGGTATCCTTTGTATTTTCTGACTCCAGATCTCTCTATATTTGTTAAGATTTAGAGAAAATTTCACTTAAGAGATTTTTGTATGAATTTCTTCACCTTCTGGAATACCCATTAGGTGGATATTCAGCTACCTAATGGTGAATTTCTCATTTGTTGTCCTATTTTTTTTTTTTTTTTTTTTTTTTTTTGGTTTACTGGCATAGAGTGCATATGCTCACTAGACAGAGACAGAGAGACGGACAGAGAGGGAAAGTTAGAAATCACAGCCTCCCCGCCCCCCGCGCCACCATGGCCACACTGCAATCCCTCCAGTCTCCTCTCAGGATTTTGGGCATGCACATACATACATCTAGCATGAGTTTTGCCACCAGGTCTGAGACTCGAACCATGGTAGGCCATGTGGAGTCCAGCACCTTAACCACCATGCCCCCTGCTGTTCTCTCTCTCTCTCTCTCTTTTTTTTTTTTTTTTTGCTATAGGGCACGTGCACTCTCCAGAAAGAAAGAGAGAGACAGAGAGACAGAAAGCGAGAAATCACTGCCCAGGAGGGATGGCCACACCACAATCCCTTCTCCTCCATTCTCCTCTCAGGATCCTGGGCACGCACGCACATGTGCCTGGCGTGAGTTTAAGCCACTGGGTCTGGGACTCGAACAACGGTCAACTACATGGGAGTCCAGCGACATAGCCATTATGCTAACTGCTGGTCCCAGCTGTTCTCATTTTTAATGGCTATGTTTCCATTCTTTTTGATAGGTTGGACTATATCAGAGGTTTCCTCTTCAAGGTCAGAGATTGATTCTTCTGTATGGTCTAATCTGTTATACTTTTTATTTATTATCATCATATTCTTGTTTATATTACATTGAATTGCATATAACTTAACAGTGTATTACATTGCTTTTTCAAAAGGGAATGCCATGCATGTCAGTCAATACCGAGACATTAAAATCCCCATTTCATCATTCAGTATCTTTTCATTGTTTTTCCCGTTCATTATTATTATGATTCCAATTATTTTTTAACCAGTCAATCACTATTTCTCATTTTGCTTATAAAAAGACTTTACCCATCATGAAATACTTCTCAGACCAATCCAGTTGAGAATACTATACATGTCATCATCAACAGGTAATAAGCCATATCTGTGTCCCACTAATGTCCTGCCTCTCTATTTGTTCTCTTGCTATCTTTCTCTATCCTCTTCTCTTCACCCCCCCCCATTCCACACTGTCTTATTCTCCTTAAGTATTTTCACTGCTTTTATGTCCTCCAATATTTCGCTCTCTACCATAGAGTTCTGATAGTTGGTATATATTTAAGTGGATACATAACAATATCTTTCTTTCATAGCCTGGCTTACTTAACTCAGCAATAGATCCTCCATATCTGACCACTTTCTATCAAATGCCAGGGTCTTGTTATACTTTTGAGAAAAGTTTTGATTTCTGGTACAATATCCTTCATCTCCACAAGTCTGTCTGATTGCTTTTTTTTTTTTTTTTTTTTTTTTTTTTGCTATAGGGTGCGTGCACTCGCCAGACAGACAAAGAGAGATAGAGAGACAGAAAGCGAGAAATCACCCCCTGGGGGGATGGTCACGCTGCAATCCCTTCTCCTCTGTTCTCCTCTTGGGATCTTGGGCACACACGCACACGCGCCCGACGTGAGTTTTAAGCCACTGGGTCTGGGACGCAAACCGCGGTCAACTACGTGGGAGTCCAGCAACATAGCCGTTACATTAACTGCTGGTCCCTGTCTGATTGCTTTTTAAGGTATATGTCTTTTTTTTTTTTTTTGGTTTCATGATTTTTTATTTATTTATTTATTTATTTATTTATTGGAGAGGTATTTTTATATCATCATATTCTTTTTATTACATTGAATTACATATAACTTTACAGTGTATTACATTGCTTTTTCAAAAGGGAATGCCATGCATGTCAGTCAGTACAGAGACATTAATCTCCCCACTTCAACATTCAATATCTTTTCTGTGTTTTCCCCAATCATTATTATTATTATTCTAATTATTTTTTAAAACAGTCAATTGCTATTTCTCATTTTGCTTGTACAAATACTTTGCCCATCATGAAATACTTCTCAGAAGGTATATGTCTCTTTATGGAATTCCTCCTTCATGTTATGGAATGATTTTCTCATCTCTTGCATTTCATTCAACTTTGTTATGATGAATATTCTGAATTCTTTTTTCTGGTATTTCTGGTTTCCTGTATTTTAGTCAGTGTTGGTGAGGAATTATTGTGTTTCTTTGGGAGAGAGATATTTCCTTGTATTTCATATTTCTTGTGCATTAATTTTTTAGGTATGTGATAGAGTAGTATTTCCTCTTAATTTCTGGAGTAGATTTTGTAATGCTGTGGGGGAGGACAGCCCTAGGTCGCCATGTGTGCTCCTGGCAATGTGGTTCAAAAATCAGTTGCATCTTCAGATCCACCTGGAGGCTTCATAGGATAGTCCAGGAGAGCGTGGAGGAAAGCCCACATAAGAAATTCAAGACGTGGATCTTGAGTGGCCTGTGTGGAACACCTGAGAGAAGTGCCTTTCTTAAGGCCTGAATGTGGCCATGGGAGGATGACTGGGGGGAGGGGAGATATGGCAGCTCTCAGGTCCTGGGTGTGGTCCTTGGAAGGTGTTCCAGGAGGGGTCAGAGAAAGTTGTGCCGGTCAGGATCCAGGCTAGGCTTATGTACCCTTCCTCTTATTTCTGGCAGCAGGTAACCTTCCAGTTCTAAATGCAGCCCTGGCAAAGTTGTCCAGAGGCAGAGTGAACTTCTGTGCTATATGGAGCCCTGTGAAGGCTGTCAATGAGGGGTGATGGGCAAACCTATGTGTAAGGCCCTCACCACAAACTGCAACTGTTGCACATAGGGGTTCAGGGAGGCTACTTGATTTGAGCAGATTCCTGCTAGAAGTTGGTTGGCTATCTTGTGCACTCCAGGGTCAGGAGACAATCTAGGGTGGTGTCCTGTGTTCCTCACTCTGACATGGGGGGACGATTTCTTCCTCTCTGTCAGATGTGCCTCCCCTTTCCTTTGCCTACGCTTGTAGTTTAGAAGGTCCAGAAGAGCTGTGCTGAGGGTGGTTTCAGCTGGGGCAGGTAGCCATCTTCCTGGACTTGAGTCTAAAGGGAGGGAGAGTGCATGCCTGCCCAGTCTGCCAGACAGGAGTAGTGACCAAATTCCTACATCTCTGTTGGGTTTGGGGTGCTTTCTTTTGCATCCTCTGCTCTCTCAGTGCTGTGGCGTCTTAACTGTAAACAGAGCGCAGTCCACCTGCTGGTAGGCTTATAGGACAGTGCGGTTCAATTTCTGGTTTTGGGTGAGGGTGGGGTGCGAGGTCCTATTGTTTTTTCTGAAGCCTGATGCTCATACAGCTCCTTATGTTGTGTGTTAGCTCCATTCCAGTTTTGTGGATCCTATTTGGGTGAAAAGAGCTGGAATTCATGGTAGGAATATGGAGTTTGGAGTTTCAAATAAGAGTTTCTCTCGTTTACTTCTCTGAAAGGGAGGGAGTGGAGGGAAGCTGGGGGTGGGGGGGTGATGAAAGCCATGGTGGAGAATCCTCCAGAAACTCACTGGCTTTAGATTACCTTCTCCTCTAAACAGTAACTACGTGAACTGGAATTTCCTGCCAACATTTTCTTGTGCTTTATCAGTGCTGCCTAACTTCTCTTTCTGCAGGGGTACATGCAGGCAGTGCCTGTGACACAGGTACCTGCAAGGTGCAGAGGCAGCAGGGACTGGCTCTTGTCTCAGGCGGTGGCCATGTTCCTTTTTGGTTGTACACTCTTTGAAGTAGGGGCTATGCATGTCTAACCAAGAACTCACGAAGCCTATCGCATGTGTCCATTCAGGCACAATGGTCTTCCATCTTCCTATTTTGATTCAAATATTATTGTTCCCAAAAGTATATGTTCCTTTTAATAATTTTTGTGTTTCTGATGACCTGATAGTTTTCTTCAAATTCACACGTAAATTGCCTATGTATGAATGCTTATTAGATTGAGTGGCAATTAAAGAATATAAAAATGGAAATATAAAGGTCTCTTTGTGTATTCATATTAAATTTTAAAGTTTAACAATTCATTCAGTTGGCTCACATTGAACATATAAATTATGCATTACTGGTCAGGATAAATGAAGTAATATTGTCATTTTAGGGGATTTTATAAGTGTAGCAAGATAGGCATTTTTTATAAAACATCTGATAAATCATTCTTGTCTTTAACGGATTATTTAATTTTTTAATAGAATTTTAAACAATTATTTATTTAATTTTATTTATTCATTCATTTATTTTAATTTGACTAGAGAGACACACAGTGAGAGAGAGAGAGAAAGAGAAAGTGAGAAAACAAGCTACCAGGTCTGGGAATTGAACAATAGTTGGCCATGTGGGAATGTCCAGTGCCTTAACTACCACGCCACGTGCTGGTTCACAAATGGATTATTTTAAACACAGAGTATCTAAATAGTTATTAGATAAATGGCTATATTTTCAACCTTAAACATTATAGACACTTTAAACTATGGTTTCAATAATATTTTATGTGTTTAATAAATGTCTGACCATCCCATACATAAAAAAATATTAGTTACATCTGTGGGTTCTGCATCTGTGGATTCAACTAATCATAAATGGAAAATACTTGAAAAATTTTTTAAAAAAATCCAAAAATATAATACAACTATTTGCATAGTATTTATTCACATATATTTTATCAGGCATTGTAAGTAATCCAGATATAATTTAAAGTACAGAGGAAGATGTGTGTAGGTCATACGCAAATCCATACCATTTTACATAAGGAACGTGAGTATGCGTATTTTAGAATCCATGGGGATCCTTGAACCAGTCCCTCACAGATCCTAAGGGATGACTGTATTCTCTCTCAAAGAAGGGGCAGGGGGGACAGCCAGTGGTATGGTAGTTAAAATGGCTGGATCTCACTGTCTGACTGACTGAATGAATGGTGTAAGTCCCAGACCTGGCAACCTGAAAACATATGGGACACGTGTGCAGGCATGGCCAATATCCAGAAAGGAGAATGTAGGAGAAGGAATTGTAGCATGGCCATACCTCGGGGGGAGGGGGGGGGTGACTTCTCACTTTCCCCTTTTTTCTCCCTCTGTCTCTCTCTCTCTCTCTCTCTCTCTCTCTCTCTCTCTCTCTCCAGGGACTGTACACACCCTAACAAAAACTAAAAAACAAACAAAAAAACTACCTGTCACCCTAAATTTTACCATCCTCTCCCAAGTACACACAGGCAAATTTAACATTTAGAGATGTGCCATAGAATAACAACAACAACAACAAAAAAAAAAGTTGGGAAAAATAAATCAAATCATAAACCTAAAGGGTATGTTTTTGTACTGTGCAGTAACATTTTAAAGGATAACTCAACTGAAATGTTGAAGGAAAATATTCAGTAGTTCAAAGGGAGTCATTTTAATCCCTGTAAATTAGATTAGACTGCAAAAGAAAGATAGTGAATGTGATTCATAAAAAAACCTGTATTCAAGTGCATGATTTGCCAGAAGCTTATTGATCTATAATAAACAAATTAACTCAGTTCAGCTATATAAGGACATTTAAAAGCCCCATTTTCCAGTACAGAATAATTGTGGAACCTTCAATTTAGCTTTATTTGTATTTCTGTTTAGGTTTCAATACTACTGTAATAATTGGAGGAATAGAATCTATTTTTGATCTTGGGGTCATTGTTCCCTTAATTAAAAAGAAAATGCAAACCAACTCACTGCAGATTTTTTAATTTATCTTCAGCTAGGTAATATAACAACCCAAAGTGCTTCCATTTTCAACCATAATGTAGTTGTGATGTGTGCATACATTTCAAAATATGCAACATCTTGGAGAAAAGTCATTCATACAGTAGAACTAGAAAACTAAGTGTTATTTATTTATTTATAATAACATTTTAGTATTATTTCTTCAGGCAAAGAAAAGTGATCCCTACCATATTTGTTTCTCCCTACTGTCTCTTGATTTTGCCCCACAACCCAGTTTTAGTCTCTTTCCTTATTTTCTTATTTATCCTGGACTTGGTAGTTTGTCACTTTATTCTCTAAGCCCCTCTGCTTTCCTTAAGTCTCAATTATACGTCAGGCCTTCAATCCATCCCTTCTTCAAACAACCAACCTGACAGAAGACTGACAGAAGACTATTTTATCAGTTGTGCATCTCTATCCAACAATAAATATAAAATGATCATTTCGTCTTTGTCCCTTGACATATTCACATTAACTTAGATCCTTTTTCTTTTTTTTAACATTTTTTTATTTAACTTTTATTTACTTACTTATTTTAATTTGACCAGAGAGTGACAGAGTGAGAGAGAACAATAGATAGAGAAGGAGAGAGATGGAAAGTGAGAAAGCAAGCCACCATTTCCGGGACTTGAACCATGGTTGGCCATCTCCCTTAACCACTACACCACCTGCCAGCCCCAGATCCCTTTTCTAGTCCCCATCATTCGCTACTTTCTTCAACTATCTATCCCATGGCCCACTTATTTTTCAGTTGGCCTTGAACTTACAATTCAGAACAAATTGAGACAATCATATAGAAATGTCATTTCAGCCTACTCTCAAATAGTAAGAAATTATGCTCTGAGCCTAGATCTTGCTTCCTTTCTTGCAATTTAGAAAAAGAGGTATCCCTCATTCTCCCTAAAGCATTCAGTCTTAGATGTTCTTAATACTATAACCTTCACAAGTGGTGGATACTGGTCCATCATGCATCTTTTCTGACATTTTTCTTCAACCTTTCCTGCTCTACTAGTTCTATCTAATCAACCCTGAAATCTCTACTAATCTTTTATTTCATTTCCCTCCCTCTCTCCCTTTCTTCCTTTTCTCCCTCCCTACCTCCTTCTCTTCTCTCTTTCTCTTCCCTTTTTCTCTTTCTTTTTACATATTTTTCCATAGGGCATATGTGCTTGCTGGAGACAGAGAGGGAAAGTGAGAAATCACACTACAGATGATTTATTTTCCTTCACTCTCCCACAATTGCTCTTTCACTCTCTTTTTTAGGATTTTGGGAATGCACACGCATGTGCTAGCATGTTTTCCAAGCCACCAGGTCTGGGATTAGAACCACGTAATTGGCTATGTGGGATCCACTGCCTTAACCACTTCACCACCTACTGGCCCAAATCTCTCCTAATCTTCAAAAAAAAAAAAAAAAAATCTTTGACCCTATTCAATGAAATTATTTTTTATGTCCACTGTTAGAATTTTTCTCACTTTTTGGTCTTCTCTTTATCTTCTTTATCTTTATGTCCTTATATGATGAGTTTCCTTAGTTCCAGACTCCATTCTCTTCTCACTGTCAGCTGTCTGAGTTCTTTACATAAATATCCAACTACCTTCAAGATCGCCACCTGAATGTCCCTGAGATGTCTCGTCAACATCATTTCTTACATTTTGCTCAACCATTGAATGTATTTTTATCTTGGCTCATGATACCTAAATCTACCAAACTACTTAGTAACTGGATGCCATTCTAGAATATTCTATTTCTTGCATCACTGTTCTATAGCCAAGCAATTAAAAAGTATTTCAATCTACTCCCAAAATTTTTTCATCATTTCACATTCATATCACCACTGTTTAGTTCAAACTTTCACCATCTCTCTTGAATTACTATAGATAACATGCTCTCCTCTATCTAATTTTCATGCTCAAATAGAAAATTTTCAAATCCAATATCTACATAACTGTTATAATTAACTTCCTGAAAATAAATTGTAAAATAACTTCTACTTTTCTTGCTTAAAATTTTCACTGACCCTTTAGTCACTTTCCAAGACCTTTAATGATCTGACTCTTAACTCTACAATCTCATTTCTTCCCTCCCCCAACCTAGCTCTCATAATTAAAAAACAAACAAACAAACAAACAATAATAATAGTTTAAACTCTTTTGAATATAGACATTTGCAATTTAAGGTAATTTTGTGTATTTTATTCTTTGGTCTTGATATACATACCAGTTAAATTCTTCATTAATCTTGAAATGATTTTCTGGAATCTAACTTTTAAAAAAATTTCTTTCTCACTACTACTCCACAATGATCCCTGCCAGGTAGTGTTAACTGAAAACCTAAAAATTTTGTGTTCCTCCTAATGATACTGATGAATAATTCATGAAGAAAGACAATATATTTGACATATTAATTTACCATGAAATAAAGCATTCTGAAGGCAAGCCGAGGAAATTTTTTGCAACATTTGTTAAGAATAAGTTGGAAATTAAAAAATATATTAAACAAATACCTATTTAATGACCGTAGTAAGGTATATAGCATCAGCTAGGTGCTACTTTATAATATATTCATTCTACTCAGAGTTTCATGCCTAAAGTCAGACATGCATTCAGAGATATGTATATATCAGTGGAATTTGCTATTGAAAGTAGTTAGATTATTTAAGAAATTTTATGAATCAATAAAATGTGGGGAAAAACAGGAATGGAAAACAACTGTAGACACCAGAGTTAGAGTGGAAGGAGGGTGGGAAATGGCAGAGGGTGAGAAATAGGGGGAAAATACATATACGTGTGTGTGTGTGTGTGTGTGTGTGTGCATGAAACTAGAAATGGAAAATTATTGATGATAACATGTATGATTAAGCCACTATGTAGTATATTCTGGATGGAAAATCACATTTTGTATGCTGTGATGATGCTCAGTGAATGAATGTAAATTAATTAATTAACTACTTGAAAATGAGAAAAATTTCAAAAAGAATAAGTTGGAAATCCTTAGTCAGAATTAAACACCATAATATTTAGAAAAAAGACACCTTACATTCACAGAAAATAGAAAAAATGATTTTCTAAAAATACAGAGATTAAGAGCACAGAATTACAGAACACACATAAAATACTTAGTATAGTGCTTGGAACACAACTGTATATTCTTAAAAGCTAAGTACTATTATAATTAACACTATTTTTATTAACTAAAGTGATGAGGCTTAGATTAAAAGTTGTTTCAGGTCATCATAGGTACTTCTGGTCTTGGTATTAAGAATTACAGATTCTACCAAACTCTCCTGAGAATTTTTAAGAAAAAAAAATTCAGTTATAAATGATTTAATCATACTAATAAATGAAATAAATAATAAAATCTTTTGTTACTTCCCAAGTAACAAATTCGTAATGGCTCTTTCCCTAATGGAAATCATTTTATCACTAAGAAATTCTATTGAAGAGACTTACCAACTTGTACTTGCCAAAAGTTCCTTTGTTACCATGTGTTAAAAGAAATCCATCAAATAATTAACACAGCAAAATGCAAGGCAATTCTTTTCTTATAGCGTTATAGATTTTAAAGCAGTTAGTAAGAACTACTTTACCTTCAGGAGCATCTGCATCACATCTCTTTGGCACAGAAAGGGTTGAATTGCCTTTATGGTCATCAGAAGTTATATTGCTCTGAAAGATGAAAATATAATTAAAATATAATTATTATATTAATAAATACATTTGGATTTAAAAAGTAATCTCTGTAAAGTGTATACAGTCAACTTTATTGCAGGGAATACATCCAAAAACTCCCAATGTATACCTGAAACGTTGGATAGTCCTATATATACAACATTTTTTCCCTATAAATGCTTATCTAAGATAGAGTTTAATTTATAAATTATGCACAGTAAGAGTCACAGCAGTAACTAATGATAAAATAGAGCAATTATAACAATGTAATGTACTAAATTTATGTGAATATGTTTTCTCTCTCAAAAGTTCTTACTGTACTGTACTCACAAATTTTCAGACTACATTAACCACAGATAAATAAAACTGTAGAAAGTGGATCCATGGATAAGAGGTACTACAGCATTGTGTTTTCTAATAATAACTATTTAACATTCTAAAAACTAAATTTTATACAAAATTGAAATAGGAGAAAAATAATTACAATAAATTTAACATTAGGACTTTTTATAATTATCCTTAAGGTCATATGTTGAACAACAGGGTGTCTGTCCAGAACACAGTCCATTTCTAACACAAAGATGGCAGCTGCAAAGAAATAGTACTTATTTGTTTGTAGAACAGTAAAGAATATCTTTTATCTATATAAAAGAACAATCTTCCTTTATTCATAAAATAATATTTAATAAGTAAACTATTAGGTTGCTACAAAAGCAACTGTGTGTTTGCACATATGTTCTTAAATAAATGTGGCTATATTATACTCCATTTTAATGCATATTTCTTGCTAAGATGTATTACTTGCTGTTTATCTTATGTGTATTTTAGACTATGGAAATATGTTAGACAAAAAGCAAATTCAAGTGATTTTCTTATTCACGTTCAGAAGAGGTAGTAAAGCAGTGGAGACAACTCGCAACATCAACAACGCATTTGGCCCAGGAACTGCTAACAAAAGCACAGTGCAGTGGTGGTGGTTCAAGAAGTTTTGCAAAAAAAAAAAAAAAACAAAGAGACTTGAAGATACAATACCTTCAGCTGACACTGGTCAACAGAAAGGGCCCGATTCTTCTCCACGAAAACTGCACATGTGACTACACATCACAATCAATGCTTCAAAAGTTTAAGGAATTGGGTTATGAAGTTTGATTTTTTTTTAATAGATTTTTTACTATAGAGCATGTATGCTTGCCAGAGAGAGAGAGACATAAAGCAAGAAATCATCCCTGGGGGGATGGCGACACCACAATCTCTTCTCTTACAGTCTTCTATTGGGATTGTGGGAATGCACGTACGTGCTTCCGGTGTGCATTTGAAGCCTCTGGGTCTGGGATTCAAACCATGGTTGGCCATCTGGGCATCTACAGACACAGCCATTATGCTATCTGCTGGCGCCAGGGCTATAAAGTTTTGGCTTATCTGCCATATTCCTCTGACCTCTCGCCAGAGACCACTACATTTTCAAACATAATGACAACTTTTTTTTTTTTTTTCCAAAAAGATGAGCTATTTCAATTATTCAGCTCTTCAATGATGAGTACGAAAATACCCATAGAACCCAGGGCTTCTTTCCACAGCTTACAATCTCACCGTCTATTTTCCTGCAGCTTTGATCCTGTGAGAGTCACACTCAGCCCACCATGGCACTCACTTTCTCTGGCTCTTAGCAACGTTTGAAGGGAAAACACTTCCACAACCAGCAGGATGTAGAAGATACTTTTCAAGAGTATGCTGAATCCCAAAGCATGGACTTTAATGCAACAGGAATAAACAAACTTACTTATTATTAGCAAAAATATGTTGGTTGTATTGGTTCCTATTTTAATAAATAAAATATGTGTTTGAGCCTAGCTATAATGATGCACCAGGGACCAGCAGGTGGCATAATGGCTATGTCGCTAGACTCCCATGTAGTCGATTGCAGTTCAAGTTCCGGACCTGGTGGCTTAAACTCATGCTGGGCATGTGTGCGTGCGTGGCCAAGATCCTGAGAGGGGAATGGAGGAGAAGGAATTGCAGCATAGCCATCCCCCCAGGGGGTGGTTTCTTGCTTTCTCTCTCTGTCTGTCTCTGTCTTTCTGGTGAGCACACGTGCCCTATAGCAAAAACCTCTCTTAAAAAAAAAAAAAAGGAATAATCTCATAGACTAAATTAATAATGAGATTCCATTAAAGCAATGCTTAAACTAGGCCTGAAATACGGTTTTGACCTGAACTGTTAGAAAGCAGAGCAAGAAGTATTTTAGGAAAAGAAAACAAAATAAACAAAAGCTGAATCACATATGGTCAAAACATTTTAATTGTCAAAATACCCAAACTTGGACTACAACTAAAACTAAAAATAGTTGACTTTAGAGGGATCAAGAGGTGATGTAATAGTTATGCCATTGAACTCCCCCATAGTCGACTGCGGTTAGAGTCCTGGACACAGCAGCTTAAAACTCATGCAAGGTGTGCATGTGTGCAAGCTCAAAATCCTGAAAGGAAAATGGAGGCAAAGGGACTGTGGCATGGCCATACCCCCTGGCGGTGGGGTGGGGGGGTGATTTCTCAATTTCTGTCTCTCTCTGACTTTCCAGTGACCACACATGCTCTATAGCAAAAATCTCTCTCTCAAAAAAAATTTTTTTTTAAGTAAAAAACACAGTTGACGTTAGAGAGATCAACATCAAGAAATCAGTGCAACAGAAATGAGGATACCCATCATGCTTAAAGAAAACCCAGTTTGGGGCTAGCAGGTAGTGTAGTGGTTATGGTACTGGACTCCTATATGGCCGACCGTAGCTCGAGCCCTGGACCTGGTTACTTGAAGCTCATGCAGGGCTAGTGTATGTGTGTGTCCAAATCCCTAAAGGAGAATGGAGGAGAAGGGATAGTGGCATGCCCATCTTCCCTGGGGGATTGATTTCTTACTTCTTTCTCTATGTCTCTCCAGTGAGCACATGCACCCTATAATCTCCCTCACAAACAAACAAACAAACAAAAAAAAAAAAAAAAAAAAAAAAAAGAAAGAAAGAAAGTCCAGTTTATCCACAATAAAATTTTTATAAAGCCTGTCCTATGGGATTATAGTATTCAATGAAAAGACAAATCGTTCTCACCAAAATATATTTTGAAACTCGTATTATTAAAATTACTTAAAATATTATTTTAGAGGAAAGCATTATGAGTTTTAATAAAGTACTAAGAAGATCCTCAACAAGATATTAGCAAATCATGAATACAGTAAAGTTGCAGGATACAAAGTTAATATCCAGAAATCTATAGGATTTCTATATACTAACAACAGGCAGACTGAGACAGAACTGAAAAAAGTTATTCTATTTACCATAGCCACAAAAAGTATAGGATACTTAGGGATAAATCTAACCAAAGAAGTTAAAGATCTCCATAAGAAAAACTACAAGAAGATAAAAAAAGAAACTGAAAATGACACAAAAAAATGGAAGGATATCCCATGTTCCTGGATTGGAAGAATTAATATAATCAAAATGGCAAATCTATCCAAATTAATCTACATATTTAATTCAATGCCAATGAAAGTACCAGACACATTCTTCACACATCTAGGAAAGACAATCATAAAGTTTGTCTGGAATCATAAAAGACCCTGTATTGCCAAAGCAATTCTGCAAAAGAAGAGTGGAGTGGACGGCACCTCACTCCCTGACGCAAAAATATACTGCAAAGCTGTGGTAATCAAAACAGCATGGTACTGACACAGAAACAGACACGTGGACCAATGGAACAGAATAGAGTCCCCAGAAATAAATTCCCAAACATATAGTCAACAGATTTTTGACAAGTGGTACCAGTCAACTCAGTGGGAAAAGGAAAACCTCTTCAGCAAATGGTGCTGGAAAAACTGGATTTCCAATTGCAGAAACATGAATTTGAACCCCTACCTCTCACCTCTGACAAAAATCAAGTCAATGTGGATCAAAGATATAAATCTAAGACCTCAAACTATAAAACTGCTCCTGGAGGGGGACCAGCAGTTAGCGTAATGGCTATGTCTCTGGACTCCCACGTAGTCGACCGCGGTTCATGTCCCAGACCCGGTGGCTTAAACTCACGCCAGGCGCATGTGTGTGCGTGTCCAAGATCCCGAGAGGAGAATGGAGGAGAAGGGATTGCCGTGTGGCCATTCCCCCTGGGGGGTGATTTCTCGCTTTCTGTCTCTCTGTCTCTCTCTGTCTGTCTGGCGAGCGCACGCGCCCTATAGCAAAAAAACCTCTCCAAGAAAAGAAAAGAAAAAAAATAAAACTGCTCCTGGAAAACACTGGGGAAACTCTGGGAGACATTGGGGTAGGCAAAGACTTCTTAAATAAGACCCCCAAAGCACAGTCGATAATCCCCAAAATAGACAAGTGGGATTACATCAGACTAAGAAGTTTCTGAATGGCAAAAGAAACAGTAATTAGTGTGAATAGACAGCCCTCAGAATGGGAAAATATTTTTGTAAACTATGTGTCAGATAAGGGACTGATAACCAGAATTCACAAGGAACTCAAGCAGCTGTTCAGAAAAAACACAATTCTATTAACAGATGGGAAAATGAATTGAAAGAACCACTCTCTAAAGATGACATAGGAATAGCTAAAAGGCATATGAAAAATTGTTCAACATCCCTCATTGTAAGGGAAATGCAGATCAAAATGACAATGAGATACCACCTAACCCCAGTCAGAATGACTAAGATTAAAAAAAAACAAAAAAACTATAAGTGCTGGCAGGGGTGTGGTGAAAGGGGAACTCTCTTATACTGCTGGTGGGAATGTAAATTGGTCCAGCCAATGTGGAGAACAATTTGGAGATTCCTCAAAAATCTACAAACAGAACTACCATATGATCCAGCAATCCTACTCCTTGGTATCTACCCAAAGGACAGAAGAATTCTTAATCAGAAAAGTGCTTGCACATCGATGTCTATTGTGGCACTATTCCCAATTGCTAAGTCACGGAAACAACCCAAATGTCCACAAACAGATGAATGGATAGAAAAATTATGGCACATATGCTTTATGGAATACTATTCAGCCATTAAAAAAAAAAAAAAAAAAAAAAAACCTGACTTTTGACAGGAAGTGGATGAATATGGAAGGTTTACTGCTGATGAAACAAGTCAGGCTATGAAAGAGAGGCATTGTATGTCCCCACTTAATAGATACTGAGTGTCTGCACTCTATGACTGAAACTAATTGACTAAAGGATATTGGGGAAAACATAGAAAAGATATTGAATGTTAAAGTGGGGAGATTAATGTCTCTGTACTGACTGACATGCATGGCATTCCCTTTTGAAAAAGCAATGTAATACACTGTAAAGTTATATGTAATTCAATGTAATATAAAGAAGAATATAATGATAATAAAAAATAAAAAATAAAAAAAAGGATATAGAAACACAGTATATAGATGTAAATACCAGATATAGTGTGTGTGAAAGAGGAGGGTCGGAGGAAGGACATTTAGAAGAAAAATAGGGATGCAAAGCATTAAGGCACAAAGAAATGTGGTATTATCTATTGAAGATATTTTGTAGTTTTATCACCTGTACTAGGGAGAAATGTTCACCTGTTAAAATATCCATTTTTAAGGCAAATAATAATATGATTGAATGTATAAAAGAAAATTAAATTAAATTAAAAAAACAGTAGCTTAGCATTATGGGATTCTTTTAAGGAAACATTATAATAAAATTCTGTACACAATTTTAAAAAATTGAAACAAAAATAAACATGCTCAAAAATGGAATGAAAAACCAGTTTTAGCAATAATAAATTTAATTTGATCTTATGTCACCCATCACAATTAAAATCTGCTTTTAAATATCATTACCTTTAAGAAATCAAAATAATCAGATTTTAAATATCACACTTACCTCTATTAAGTAGTTTTGGCTTCCATACATAACATACTGGGGAGCAAGACTATAAATCATGTAGCTAGTATGAAGTACAATTAGCAGAAGTATCATGCAGAGAAATAAGAGTGCCTGGGGCCTTGTTCTACCTCTTCTGATTTTATATAACTGGAAGGAAAAAGACAGTGACAAAATTTAAGCAATATACTTCATGTGTAAAGCATTATGTTCTGATCTTGAGTTCTGGAGAATAATTTACATAGTTCAATCAATCATTTCTTTTTTCTTAAAAAATAGTTCTGAATCATTGTAAGTAATTATAAAAATGATAAAACTGTTTCCGTATGAAGATTTTTTTTTTAGATTTAACTTTATGTTTGTTTTAAAATAATGGCAAAGCACCTACATGCAAAGAAATAATTTATATGTAAATGATCCATTAAAAATCCAGGACCTAGAGAAATATTAATATTCACATGGTTGTTTCCACACAAATCTAAATTTACTGTATAGAAGTTAGCATCTATTAGAAGTTTATAGAACCAGGAATTGCAAACTACCTCTAGATGTATTTAAAGACTGTAAGTATGAGTTTAAACTATAAGTATTAGTGATATATTTATGGTTTATATACTTATGATTTTATATAATATTATTATATAAGATATGCCATGTATATAAATATTAATTTCTATGAAATACTCATGACAGCCTCATATGATACTGTTTTAAAATTAATGATAATTTATGATAATCTGACTAAAATACTTTCACATGTATCTATACTAAAAGGAAATTAAAAACATATGGAATTGAAAATAAAGAATCAAGTAACTTGCTTCATTTCAATAGCAGAGTACACTTAGATTTTAGTAACTAAGTTATCATCTTCCTGTTTTATTACTAGATTTTAGTACAGTGCAGATTAACAGAATTCTAATTCTGTATGGAATGACAATAAGATCACTTAGAAATTTATGTTCCCAAGATTCCTATGGCTAAGAGTGGCAACGTATTAAAATATTAAACATCAAAAGGAAAAACTGAAGTCTGCTAGAGATTTCTGGGAAGTCTTGCTTTGTTAATATAGGTTTATACCACTTCCTACTACCTGGCTTTTTCCTTATAGAAAAGGGACAGATAAATGGAGGTATAGCCACCTTACTACAATCAGGGAGACAGAGACCATAAGAATTTCAGAGGTACTGGACAATATTTTTGAGCTACTGAAGCAATACTAGATTTTTTTTTTCTCAATAGCATTTCATTGGTAAAGCCACTATTTAATCGGATCTTCCTACCTTCCTTATTTCCTTCCCTTAATTCTCTTGCTTGTTCTTTTTTCTTTAAAGACAGAGTCTTGCTGTTGAGGTTCTCCTACTTCAGCCTCCCAGCTGCAACTACAGATATGTGTTACCAAGTCAGCTGAGTTTTTTTTTTTTTTTTTTTTTTTTTTTTTTTTTTTTTTTTTTGTATGGTTTGGTTTGGTTTGTTTGTTTTAGTAGACAGATTCTTGCTATGCTGGTTGGGCCAACCTCAAGCTCACAAATCTTCCTACCTCAGCCTCCTGAATTGCTGGAATTATAGGCATGTGCCACTATGGTTGTTGGCCTTTTAGATTGGACTGGGAGTTGAACCTGGGCCTCCCCTGTGGTCCCAACCAGTGGAGCGGCATCTTAGCAACATATACCACCATTGCTGTGCCTAACTGGGCTTTCCTTGACTCATACATGGAAGTAATATTTACCTGATATGGCTTCATTCTCAAATTCTTAATTGATACGGCTTCATTCTCAAATTCTTAATTTACCTCAAAATGAATATAAGAAGATATAACTAATCATCTAGTAGTACTTAACTCCTAAGTCAGAGGGTGTCTGAATTTTAGTTCATTGTGTTTCAATGTATTTCCTTGCAGTCAAACACTAAGGAAAATAATAAAACTTCTAGACCAGGGTTTCTCAACCTTGGCACTGCTAACGTTTCAGGCTAGGTAAGACTTTGCTCTATGAACCATACGATCTTTAGCAACATCCCTGGCCCCTACCAAGCAGATACCAGTAGTATCCCATAGTTATAACAACAAAAAATGTCTCCAGACATTACTGAATGTCTCTAAGGGGGCAAAAATCACCCTTGTTTGAGAACCACTGCTCTATTTTATGTTAACATAAAGTTCAAAAAGCTAGTATTTTCATCACCTTTAACAACAAGATATATGTAACTTCTATATTCTAAATCCGAGATCATTTAAGTAATAAAGATTATTCACAGAATAGTGAAAAAAATATCAAAATTGGGGCCAGCAGATGGCGTGGTGGTTAAAGGCATTAGACTCCCACAGAGCCAACTGTCCTGGACCTGGCAGCTTTCTCTCTCTCTCTCTCTCTCTCTCTCTCTCCTTCTCTCTCTCTCTCACTCTGTCCCTCTCTGGTCAAATTAAAATAGATGATAAATGAATAAAGTTAAATAAAAAAAATTCTTAAAAAAATTAAAATAGTATTCTAATATATACTTACTCTAATCCAAAAGAACCATATGCCAATATTTCGAATTCCCGCCATTGAAGTAAAAATAAAGTACATAATAATAATTGTTATAAGAATATAATCAAGAGGAAAAACCTGAAAAAAAGATAATACTAAATTTAATAAATAAATTAAAACAGCTCTCAAAGACATATAATTGAAAACTTTATTATTATTTGGCAAAGGTGTAAAATATTAACTCTCACTTATATTAGACTACTGGGATAACTCCCCTCCCCAATCCTCAAAAACACAAACTGGTGATAAACCATTACCAAATTATTTATTACCTTTATCCTAAGAAAAATCCTAAAACAAATTAAAATAAAATTATATTTACATATAAAAGAATTACTTCATTAAAAATTAAAAACAAAATTGGAACAGCTTACCTTATACAATTTATCCCAACTCAAATTATGTAAAACATAAAAATCAGCAATGTAATAATATAATAATTTTTAAGCTAACATGCAGGAATCATATACAAATAAAAGGGCATAATCATATATCAAAGTATTAACAGGTTTATAGCATAATACTTTTTTGTGGGACAGAGTGTCAAAATTTACACTAGATTATAAAAGAACTGATATTTTACTTACTGTTTGTAGTAAGGGCAAAAGCATATTCAGTGGGTTACTCAGGTTAGCGCCAAAAATTATGAAACCAGAATCTATTCCAGCTGAATGAAGAGCTTTATCTAAACTAAAGAAAAAAAAATCATAAAGAGTGAATTTATATTATGCCATCATATTTTCAGCTTAGAAAGAATATCTTCATAACTTAAACATGCAAATTCAGTTGAGTCAAAGGAACTAGGGATAACAAATTAAACCTCACTTAAATGTCTTATAGATTACTACTGTTCAATTGATATAGAATAAAGAAATACTCTATATTTCTGGACCTCTTAGCCATTCTTTTTTTTAATGCTGAAGAACACATCAAATAAAAAAACTACTTAAGATGAATAGGCCACACTAATGGAATTCAGCACCAAAAAAGTACAACACCACAAGGTTTTTATAAGTACTTTATAAAATATGTCTACTGTACTTACTTTGACAGGAAGAGAGAAATTACAAAGAGCAGTGCAACTAAGATGAAAAATATTCCCCAAATGATCTAAAAGCAAAAACATACTCATTAAAACATAATTCTCAAAGTTGATATTAAAAACACAAAACCACTGGGCTCAATATGAGTCGCTATTGCATGACAAGGACATAACTAAAACAATCCACAATACATTTAAATTTTGTATATGATCTCAGGCATTTGTACCTAAACTTCTTTTTTTTTTTTTTCTCGCTATAGGGCATGTGCGCTCGCCAGAAGGATAGAGAGAGACAGAGAGACAGATAGACAGAAAGCAAGAAATCACCCCCCTGCCCCCGCCCCGGGAGGATGGCCATGCTGCAATCCCTTCTCCTCCATTCTCCTCTTGGGATCTTGGGCATGCATGCACACATGCCTGGCGTGAATTTAAGCCACCGGGTCCGGGACTTGAACCACGGTTGACTACGTGGGAGTTCAGCGACATAGCCATTACGCTAACTGCTGGTCCCCCTAAACTTTCATTATAAGGCTATTTGAGTGAGAACATGTAGATAAAGACAAAACATTTGAAAAGTCTTCATTTATCTTTTCAGAACAAATGCAGAGACTCAATAACTTAAACATAAACTTCAATGTTAACTGAAAAGTGCACGAAGATCAATAAACACGCAAAACAAAGAAACTCATCAGGTTATGTTCTTCTGTTAGTTAAAATAGACAGTTTGGCAAATTCTCCAACAGAAGTAATAATGTGTGTGTGTGTGTGTGTGCATGCACGTGTGTGGTAGTTAAATTATATGGCAATCCAGGAAAGTTTATGTAAGTGATACTGTTCATGAACGAATACCAAAAGAACTAAAAAAAAACGTAATATAAACAGTGTTTCTGTGGAAAATGTTTTAAGCTTTCTAACTAGTGTAACACATTTCTTTTTACTGCATAAACTTTACATTAGGGATGGTATAAAAAAGAAAAGAATGAATTGAGGTCCCTAGGAAATAATTTCAGAATTAAAAAGAGGTAAAAAAAAATCTATGTTACCAATATCCTAGGTTCCTTTTCTCCCTGACATCTTTCCCAAGTACCAGGGATGCCTGGGCTAAAGGATCCACAAAGCTGGAGCAAAAATGGAGAGTCCTATTAAACATAATTGTTTTTTTTTGCTTTTTTTTTACTGGAATGGACAGAAATAGATGGATAAAATCACGTTAGATTTTTTTCGTCTCGTTCTACCAATTTCTTTTATTTTAGTTTTACTCGAGGATGTGTATGCTCACCAGAGAGGGGGTGGGGTGGGATGTGAGAAAACATTGCCCGTGGGACAGTCACTGTAATAATCCCTTCTCCTCCATTTCTCCCTCTTGGGTTTTTGGGCATGCACACACATGCACTCGGTATGTTTTTCAAGCTGCTGGGTCTGGGACTCAAACTACACAGTCGGCCATGCAGGATTCAATAGCCTTAACAAACACACCATTAGCTGGCCTTATTCCAAATTTCTAAAGCGTATTTTAGAATGTTGAGGCAATAAAATAAGTAAAACAATGACACTCAACTGGCATATAAACATGATTTGGGGGAAGTAATATTAGGCCCATGTCCTAGGAAACTTTTCAGTTCTGACAGGGGACCTTTGGGACTCCTTGGAAAGGAAAGAGTTGGCAAGAAATGGGAACCATGAAGGCTACAGTTATCTTTTGAAACAGAGAAACACTGCCATGTATCTATTTTATATACTGGGATTTCACATGAGAGTTAATTATTTAAAAAGCGTTCCAAGGACCAGCAGTTAGTGTAATGGCTATGTTGTGGACTCCCATGTAGTCAACTGTGGTTCGAGTCCCGGACCTGGTGCCTTAAACTCACACCAGGCGCATGTGCGTGCGTGCCCAAGATCCCGAGAGGAGAATGGAGGAGAAGGGATTGCGGCGTGACTATCCCCCCTGGGGGGTGATTTCTCGCTTTCTGTCTCTCTGTCTCTGTCTTTCTGGCGAGTGCATGTGTCCTATAGCAAAAACCTCTCAAAACAAATAATTAAATAAATAAATAATAAAAAGTGTTCCAATTCTAAAAAACTCTGAAGTGACTTCTTTAAATAAACAAATGTTCATTAGTAGAGGACATAAAGGAATTCAATTTTTTTCCCCTGCTAGATTCTATTTGATAAGTAGGTAAACTAGAAGGCAGTATCCTTATCCTGAGGATCCACAAGTGAAACATTACTTCTTGATAGTCTGTTAACAAAATATAGCTTGTAGCATGAGGTGATATAACTGCTAAATGCCATTTAGTAGAGGAATAAGACACAGAAACACACTTGAAGTTAAGATTTCCTTCCCTTGATGCCCATATTTTCATACACACACACACACACACACACACACACACACACACACAAAGAAAATTCTTAGCTATCTTCCCAATCTGTTAGACTGTCAAATCAATCTGTTAGACTGTCAAATCAATTACTTAATAGAACACAGAATAAATGTAAAAAACATATTTTATAAAGATCACAAAAATGATATATATTTAAATATAAGAACCAAAATTAGTATTTACAGAATGTCACTGATGACCACTGGATTGACCTAGATGCTACATAAAAGGGAGGGGGCCCTTTAAAACGTTCATGGAAATGAATATTATGAAAAAAACAAGGCACAGATTTTAAGACTTGTTTTGCACCAAAATAAACTTGTACTTCAAATTCCATTTTTCATGTACTTTTTGAAGACTCTCATACTGTAGTTATGCCAATTTTGAAACAATTAAGCTACAGAGGCGACACCAGTAAAAACAGCGGAATAAGAACCTTTGCAAATTTCTCTTCCATAAAAGCAGTCAGAAAATTGGCATAAGTTGTCAGAATCAACTTTTTCAATACGCTGGAAATTAACCAACGACCTACAACAATTTAGGACCATTTTTTCAAGAAAAATAGCTGAATCTAAGTAAAATCACAGAGTGTTATGACATTTTAACTAAGGCTAATCCTAAGTCCTCCTTTTCAATGCTTTGGTAGCCTTGAAAAAACAGCCTATAAAGCCAAGACCCTAGCAGTCATTTAAAGAAGCAGAAAGGGGTTAAAGCGCTTTTAAAGTCTCATTTCCAGAGAACTGTCATTATTTGACCTGCCCGATGGTTCTCTGGAAGATCCCACGTACAAAGCTGTCTGTATTTGACCTGAATTGAAGTGCAGATGGAAAAAAGTCTTTTCCCAGGAGTGTTCGTGGAAAAACTTCACAGGTAATCAAAGACTTTTGTAATCACAAGAGCAAGTGAACAGCTGACAAAAATGAACTAACAAAAAGCATAAAATGAAAACCCAGAGAATGAGATGCCAATGGGAGCTTTGAAAAATTTCAACGTGTTCCTGGGAATCAAGTAGATCTTGTGCATGCCCAGGGTTGTGCACATGAACAAGAAAGATGTAAGGAGACCCAACTTCCACTGCTGGCTTGAGGTTCTGCTAAAGCAGGAAGCAAATATCAAGGCTGTAATGTAAAGTGCTTGTCTGAGTTAAGTGGTGTGCCAGCACACACCTGCAGATCCCTAGGCAAGGACTGGGAGACTTACTGGCTGCAGGGGTTTAAGAGAGTCTATGTCCAATCTCTAAGGAGAATGGAGGAGAAGGGATTGCAACATTGCTATCCTCCCTGGAGAGTGATTTCTCACTTTCCTTCACTCCCTCTCTCTCTTTTTTTCTCTATTAGTCCAGTGAGAATATGTACCTTATGGAAGAAAACAAAAAGAAGTAATTTCAGATTCTAGAGATGAAAAGTACAGTAACTGAAATAAAAAGTTAATTAGAAGGATTGAACGACAGATTTGAGCAGGTAGAAGAATGAGCAAGTTTGAAGATAAATCAAAGGAGATGATCCAATCTGAGTAACAATGACAAAACAATGAAGAAAACTGAATAGAGCCTAAACAACATGGGACATCATTAAACATACCAAAATAAGTATAATGGAAGTCTCAGAATGGAAAGGGGAAAAATACCATATGGTCATCTCAATAAAGACAGAAAAAGTATTTAATCAAAGCCAATACACTGTGATGACAAAATTACTAAAACTAGAAATAAATGGAAAATTCCTGCACACATTCAAGGGCATTCATAAAACTTTCACAACTAATGCCATGTTTAATGGTGAAAAACTAAAAAATTAGGAGTGGGAACACAGTACGACTTCCAATTACACCACTTCAACTCAAATTTGTACTGGAGGATCCAGCCAGCATACTTAAGAAAGAAAGAAATAGAAGTTATCCAGATTTAAAAGGGGAAAAAAAGAACTACATCTATTTCTAGGTAACATTTTGTATCTAGAAAAATCCTAAGCGTACTATAATAAAGTAGAGCAAATAAATGAATTCAGCAAGATTACAGGACATAAGATCAATATACAAAAGCCAGTTGTGTTCTATATATTAGCAATGAACAGTCTGAAATGAAATTAAGAAAACAATTCCATTTACAACAGCAAAGGAATAAAATACTTGGCAATAAATTTAACCAAAGAGGAACAAGTCTTATACAATGAAATCTGTAAAACATTGTTGAGAGAAATTAAGGACTTAAATAAATGTAAACACATCCTATGTTTATGAATCAGACTTAATAATTTCAAAAAGCCATACTCCCTAAATTGATCTACAGATTAAATGAAATTTCTGTTTAGCAAAATCCCAGCTGGCTTCTTTGTAGAAATTGAGAAGCTAATCCTAAAATGTATATGGATATGCAAAAACAAAAACAAAAACAGAATAACCAAAACAATATTGGAAAAGAACAGAGGGTTCCCACTGCTCAGTTTCATAACTTAGGACAAAAGCTATAACAACTGGCTACAAGGTAGCTGTACTAGGATGGACACATATATCAATGGAATAAGACTGAGAGACTAGAAATGAAACTATATGGTCAACTGATTTTTCACAAAGTCTTTTTTAAAAAAGTGTGCTAGGACAAATGGATATCCACATACAAGAGGTTGGACCAGACCCAACCTGCTATGGTGGCATGTGCTGCTAGGATGCTGTGCTCAGGTTTGAACCACATCAGAAGTTCCAGTTGGATTACCAGTACCACCAGGGCTATGTGCGGTGGCATCTGCTTATGATCCCATTGACTCGAGGAGGCTACGGTAGGAATACTGCAAGCACAAAGCTGGCCTGAGAAATAAATTTTAGACCATGCCTAAAACAACAAAAAAGACCCAGGTATGGTAGTACATGCCTGTAGTCCAAACTGGGAGGCTGAAGCAAGAGGATCTTGACAATGAAGCTCTGTCAATAATTTAAAAAGAAAGAAAGAGAAAAAAGAAATCTGACCACTCTATCATACTACATACAAAAAATTAATTTAAAATGGATCAAAGACCTGATGGCATAATGGTTATGTCGCTGGACTCCCATGTAGTTGACCATGGTTCTTATCTCGGACCCAACAGCTAAAAATACATGCTTGCTGGGCATGTGTGCATGTGTGCTCAAAATCCTGAGAGGAGAAAAAAGTAGACGGACTGCAGCATGGCCATCCCCCTTGGTGGGTGATTTCTTGCTTTCTGTCTCTTTGTCTCTGTAGCGAGCACATGCATCCTATAGGGAAAAACAAAATCTCTCTTAACAAGCAAACAAACAAACAAACATAAATAAATAAATAAATAAATTTAAAAAATGGATCAAAGACCTAACTGTGAGTGATAAAACTATAAAATACTTAGTTGAAAACAGGTGTAAATCTCCATGACCCAGGATTAGGCTATAGCTTTCTAGATTAAGTCATCTGAAGCACCAGAAACAAAAGAAAAATAGGTAAGTTGGATTTTATCAAGATTTAAAATTCTTAGGGCTGGCCAGGTGGTCCATTAGTTAAGGAAGCTGGATCCCACATGGGCAACCACAGTTCAAATCTCAGCCCTGGAAGCTTGAAAAACATGCCAGGCAAATGTGCACATGGAGGAAAAGGGACTGCAGCATGACCATGCCCTATCAGGGGTTGTTTTTACCCTCTTTTCCTCTTTCTGGCATGCGTATGTGCCTTCTGGCAACTAATAAATAAGTAAGTAATAAAAACTTTTGTGCTTCAGAGGATAATATCAAAAAAGTGAAAAGATATCCATAGAAGGGGGGAAAATGTTTGTTTGTAAAAAGAAATAGCTCTTATACTTCAACAATAAAAAGGGAACCAAATTAAAAAATGGGTGACGGATCTGAATAGGAATTTCTTTAAAGAAAAAGATATATAATACCAATAAGCACCTGAAAAGATGTTCAACACCATTTATTAATTAATGCACACTAAACTCACAATAAGGTAACACTTTGTATTCACTAGGACATGTAAACAAATAATAACAAATATTTGTGAGGATATGGAGTAACTGGAACCCTCATACTATTCTGCTAAGAATGGAAAATTATGCAAATGCTTTGGAAAACAGACTGAAAATTCCTCAAAAAATTAAAAGATATAGTCACAAAAACTGAAAACATAAGTCTACATAAAAACTTTCAGGTAATGTTCAGAGAAACATTACTCATAACAATTACTAACAAAAAGTGGAAACCCAAATGTCCATCAAATGATAAATGGATAAAGTATAAGGATGTCCATACCTGACATTGAAGAAAGGTATGATAAGAATAAAGTCAGATTTTGGAAGGACGTAGACTTCTAAAAATGTTTTGATTTAATTTCAGATAAATGCAAAAACAGTTCAAAGAATTCCAATATAGTCTTTGCCCACATTTTCCAAAAGTTAAATTTTACTTTATACTACTATTTTTTTTGGTATATACATAGCTGAACTTTTTAAAAAAAATATTTATTTATTTACAGTCATTCACTGTACCTCAATAGAGTATACAAAATTAGATTTTCTATCCAGTATACATTGTATATTGGCTCAATCAAGGATATTACCATACATGTTATCATGAACAAATAATTTTCTATTTCCTGTTTATTATATATTTTGCTTCTTATTTTTCCCCCCTTGATTCCCTACTTCTCACCCTCTGACAACTCTCCTCTCACACTGTCTCTGGTATAAACAGTTGTTTACCACGCCATTTTTTTTTTCACATTTTATTGGTTCACTATAGATCTTAATTAATTTAAAGACTTGCAATATCAAGCACATCTGATATATACATATTTAAGAACAGATATCTGACTCTAGGCATAAACCTTAGTGAGTAAAGTGAACTACTATAAAGTAGCACCTCGCTGGGGCTATATAGCTTACTGCAGTCATTAAATAGGTATTAATAGGTATTTTTTAATTTCAAAAAAAGCTTTAGTGTTAATAGATTAAAATAAAAAAATGTTAAAAGAAATTTGCTTAACACTTAAAACCAAGAAAAAGGTTAGGATTCAGTTCAAATAGTAGGTAGATGAACCTATCAACAGTTCAAGAGAAGACAAAAATCCTTAAATACGGAAATCAAAGCATTGAAGAAAATCAGTAATATTTTAGTCTCAAGTCAAAAAATTCTCTTTCACTAGTTCAGACCCATGTCATTAATCTCTCTTCTATTGAATTTGCATTGTTACTGTGGTCTGATTTTTTCAGTTAAACTCTGAAATTTAACATTCAACTCTAGACTTACCCCTACCACTAGGCTGGACATTCTTTTGGTTGTTTCTTATACTTTTATTTCTGTGTGTCCAACTTTAGTTTTCCTGATATAGCACTCCCTTCAGTACTTTTTGGAGAGCTGGTATGGTGTTGGTAAATTCTTTCAGGCTCGGTTTATCTGAGAATGCTTTTGTCTTTTTTTCCCATATGAAAGATAACCGTGCTGGGTACAGTATTCTTGGTTGAAATTGTTTTTCACTTAACACTTTGAATATATTTTCCCATTCTTTCCTTGCTTGCATCGTTTCCGATGAGAGGTCCAACACTAGCCTTATGGGATATCCTTTTAAAGTAACTTGATGTTTCTCTTGCCAATTTTATTATCTTGTCTCTGTGGTTTTGGTCAATCTGGCTATGACGTGCCTTGGGGAAGATCTGCTTGGGTTGATTCTATGTGGTGTCCTTTGTATTTCTTGGGTCTGGATATTTGAGTGCCTCTCTACGTTTGGAAAGTTTTCTTCCAGGATTTCATGGAAAAGATTATCTATACTCTTATTAGTTTCTTCACCTTCTGGGATATCAATGATACAGATATTTGGGCATTTAATGGTATCTAGTATAACCTGTATGTTATTCTCATTTTCTAGGGGGTTCTTTTCTCAGTCTTTTTGGTATTTCTAGGTCAGAGGTTCTATCTTCTACATCTGAGATTCGATCTTCTGCATGGTCTAATCTGCTTTTGATACTTTCAACGGAATTTTTGATTTCCTGTATTACAGCCTTCACCTCTAACAATTCCATTTGATTCTTTTTGATGATGTGTATCTCTTTCAGATTGTGCAAGAACTTCCTTGCTTCCTGGAACTCAGTGTCTCTTTGCTCCTGCATCTTCTGGAGTTCATTGTCTCTATCCTCTTGCATCTCTGTTACCTTTGTCACTATGAATATTTTAAATTCTTTATCTGACATTTCCATGAGTTTTCTTGTATTCTTTGTGGAGGAAAAGGAGTTATTCTTTTTCACTAGAGGAGAGATATTTCCTTTGTTTCTCATATTTCTTGTGCCTCTGCGGTGGTTTCTGGTCATCTGATAGATTATACGATTTTTCCTGGCTCCTGGCTATACCGGAGAGCAGGAGGCTGAAGTCTGGCCAGAGGGTCTTCAGTGGTCAAAATTCCTGAAAGGAACCACTTTTAACTGAGATGTAGCTGGTTGCTGATTGGCTTATCCTGGCTCCTGGCTAGACCAGGAAGCAGAAGGGTGAAGTCTGGGCAAAGGATCTTTGGTCCTTAGCTGAACTTTTTAAGAACAAAATGCATATAAAATACTTCAGTTTCTATATCTTAAAAATAAAGACATTCTTTTAAATAATCACAACTTAGAAAAATTGGGAAATTAATAGTGATACAATATTATCATCTAATCCAAAGACTTTGTTCCACTAATGTCCCTTGTAACGCTTTTTTTTCTGGTCAAAATGCAATGCAAAAAGAAAAAAAAAATGCAATGCAAGATAACATACTGCTTATGTCTTTTTAGTATCCTTTAGTCTGGAAAAAGTACAATTGCTTTGTCTTTCAATAACCTTGGCGTTTTTTTTTTTTTTTTTTTTTTTTTTTTTTTTGGAGAGGTTTTCGCTATAGGGCGCGTGCGCTCGCCAGACAGAGAGTGAGAGACATAGAGACAGAAAGCGAGAAATCATCCCCCAGGGGGGATGGCCACGCCGCAATCCCTTCTCCTCCATTCTCCTCTCGGGATCTTGGGCACGCACGCACACGCACCTGGTGTGAGTTTTAAGCCACCGGGTCCGGGATGCAAACTGCGGTCGACTATGTGGGAGTCCAGCGACATAGCCATTACGCTAACTGCTGGTTCCTAACCTTGACGTTTTGTAAAGTCCAGGGCAGTCATTTCATAGAATATCCCTCAATTCGGATATTCTATATTTTATGACCATATTTAGATTATGCTTTTCTGTACAAATGACAGAGCAGTTCTACTGAGTCTTCTCAATACATTAAATCAGAAGACAAAATTATTTGCCCCATTACTAGTAATTTTAAGTTAGATTATGTTTAAAGGTGGTTTCTGTCAAATTACTATTCTGAGAGGTAATAATTTTTATGGTGATATTCTTTTAGAATATGCAAAATCCTACTCTCATAGAGTTGCCACCAAATTTTAATATCTACTGATGTATGCCTCTTACTAGAAACAGTAGGTTGTTTTTGCCAAATGATGATATTCTAATTCTGTCATTCTTCTGATGATTATTTGTTGGTTCTACCAAATGGGAGAGCTTTTTCTTCTCTACCGTTTACTTACTCATTGAATTGTATGACTATAGAATAATAGATTCTTATTTTATTTAATGAATTGTCAACTATTACTATTGGGTCGTTGGAAAAGTTGTGATGGAATTTTGCACAGAAAAACAGAAAATATGGCATGACTTACCTAATGACCCAACATCATTATTTTGACATATATTTAGGCAGTGGAAATGCCTACAAGCTGTGGGAACCCCTACAAGCTGTGGGAACCCCTACAAACTGGTTCCTTCCATGATGTCTACTATATTAGCACTTCTCCTTGCTTTCTGGCACAAGATGATCCAATCTTATCATGCAATTTCCCAGTCCCAGTCCTAGAACTGGCCATTTCTCCAAGCAGTCCCGGTTCCTATTCATGAAGTTAGCTAGTGGTTTGCCTACTAATTAGAACTGTGTACTAATATACACACACACACAGAAATTATTCATTGACCTGTTTTTCTTCTCTCTGACCTATCACTTTCTGCTTTCATTTTCTTTCTATGCTTTCTTTTGCTCTTTTGGTAGGTTTTTGCCTTTGAAATTCAGTGTTTGGATTTAATCTTTTCCTGAGTTCTACTTTTATTAATAAGTGTTTCAGGCTATAAATTCCTCTGATCACTGTTTTAAATCCCACAGATTTTCATGTTTTCAGTATCATTAATTTTTGGAAATAATGCAATTTTTTTTCTTTTTTTTGGAGAGGTTTTTGCTATAGGGCGCGTGTGCTCGCCAGACAGACAGAGAGACAGAAAGCGAGAAATCACCCCCCAGGGGGGATGGCCATGCCGCAATCCCTTCTCCTCCATTCTCCTCTCGAGGTCTTGGGCACGCACGCACACGCGCCTGGTGTGAGTTTAAGCCACCGGGTCTGGGACACGAACCGCGGTCGACTATGTGGGAGTCTGGCGGCATAGCCATTACGCTAACTGCTGGTCCCTGCAATTTGTTTTTATTTCCTCTTTCTTTTCACCCAAGAGCTGTTGAATATGCTTTAGTGCATTGCAATCAGAGAAGAGTTGTTCCACAATACATCTACTCTATCAAACTTACTTGTGTTTTCTTCATGACCTAATTAATATATGATAAACTTTTGTATTCCATGTGTACTGGGAGAAAAGACACATTCTCTATTATGAGATATGAAAAAGTTATGATATATCTTTTGATTATATTTAGGTCCTCTATATTCTTACTCAGTTTTGTCCACCTGAAATGTCTTCCCCTGAGTATGGTGTTATGTTAGTCTTCTAGTATTGGGGGCGTCAGAAAAGTCACGACTATGTTTTTCTATAGCAAAATGCATATGATTTTCCCAATGACCCAATATTATTGTGTTTTAGTCTATATTTCCTTGAATCTACAAGTTTTTGCTTCAGAAAGGTGGTTGCTATTATGTGTTACACAGATATTCATAACTAGTATATTTTCATTGTTGATTATTACTTTCCACATAAAAAGCATACTATTGGGTCTAGCAGGTGTCGTGGATGTTGAGGCAGCTGGTTCTCACATAGCTGACTTCATGGTTTGAATCCCGGATCCAGTGGCTTGAAAACTGCCCCAAGTGTGTGTGTACATGCCTAAACTCCCAAGAAGAGAATGGAGGAGAAGGGATGTCGTGTGTCCAACCCTCCTAGGGGGTGATTTCTCACTATCCCTCTCGTTCTTTCTCTCCATTTGTCTATCTCGCTTAGAAAGGTATATGTGTCCTATAGCAAAACTATCTAACTAAATAAGTAAATAAAAATCATGTTCTGTTCATGCCATGACAAACAACTACAAACTTAATGACCTAAAACAGCACTGAATTATTATGTCATAGTTTCTATATGTCAGCAGCTGGATCTCTTAGTCTGAGAAGGCCAAAAACCTAAAGTATCATCAGGATAGGGCCAGGTTTCCTTCTGGAGACTCTAGAAAAGAAAAAAAAAAACACTTCCATGTTCACTCATATTTTGTTGGTAGAATGCAGTTCTTAGAGTTTTCGAGCTGAGGTTTTCATTTCTTTGCTGACAATTATCTGTAACCCTTTTCTGTTTCTTAAGGTTGCTTGCATTCTTTGTCACATTGCCCCCTCCATCTTCAGTAATGGCAAGTCAAGTTATTCTTATACTTGAATATCTCTGACTTAACCTTTGCCACATCCCTCTCCCTCTACTCAGAAAAGCTCTTAACTTTTAAGGGCTCATATTATCACACTGGTCCACTTGGATAATCTAGGATAACCTCTGCATCTTAAGGTCTAAAACCTTAATTATGTCTGCAAAGTTTCTTTAGTGATAATGATACTTAATGATACAGACTTGAAGGTTATAGAGATTATAAAACTACTGAGGGAAGAAGAGAGTATTCTGCCTACCAAAAGTGTCCTCCTTTGCTGCACTTAATGTTTATGGTCTTGAATTTTATTTTGTCTAATATCAGGATCATTATCCACCTTCTTATTGTTTTTATTTGCCTAGTATATCTCTGAATAGCACTTTATTTCCAGTTTTTCTGAACCATTGTTTTGGGTATGTCTCTTAAAACAGCATAGAGTTGGATTTTGCTTTTGAAGAAAATTTGAAATTTTCTTTTAGTGGTAAGTTAGGTCCACTCAACCTTTATTGATACAACTGACACATTTAGTTATAACATGTCTAATTGCTAGTAATTTTTTTTGTATGTTATACTTCCAGTGTTATTGGCTATAACATTACACACACACACACACACACACTCACACTTAAATACATATACATGTGCTGTGTGTATCTTAAGTTATATTTAAAACCTAATGAATCTATAGGTTACGCAGGCCCATTAGTTGTAAAAGTTCAAAATATGACCTTCTGTCAGGGCAGTTTCAGTATTTAATAAACACTAGAGTGTATGCTTATAAACGAACTGGATATTACACAAAAATGCTGTTTTAATGAGACATTAACTTATTCTAATTCGACGCTTATTTTTATAATTGTTTTAACACAAAACTAATCTTTCCCTTGAGTTCCATGGTAGTATTTAAGAGGCTGAAAAATATTATATATAGAACTATAAAAAAAGCAGCTGCAATTTCTGAGCTATTTATATCAAAAAGCATTGTGTTGCATACATTATTTCATTTAATTCCCATAACAAAATAAGTATGTAACTCCATTCTAACATGAGAAAATTGAGATTAAAGAGTTGAAGTAAAGAAGAAAGTACATAGCTGGTTAAGAGCAGAATAAGGAGGTATATGATAGCACCAAAGCCACTTTATTTTCAGTTTTTCTGAATCATTGTTTATTTTCATTTTTCAGAATCATGCTCTAAATCACCATGCTTCTGAAAAGGAGGTGTGGACATCTTACGTAATACAGGGCAATGTGAAACCACAAGATCAGCAGGCATCTTCTGGGAAAACTTTACTGTTCTCTTTTAAAATATCAAAATAACTTTGAACTTCTACATTTGCAAACATTTAATGCTATACATTTTATAATAAACCAAATATGGATTATAGCACAGCATTAAAAGCAACACAAAGATTTGAGATAGAACATAACTTCAAAGAAATTTTGTATCAGAAACTTCTCATAGATCTTAAATCACCTTCAGCAAATAATGAACAGTGCAGAGGAGTGAGTGGGCCTCATTCTGCCTTTTTCTACTAGGCTGATGTGGGTGCTAATGTTTAAGAAGTGAAAAATGCTTTATGCCTAAAGTCAGATATGTGTTCACAGATAAGTACTTATCGGCTGCACTTGCTATTCAAAGTATTTAATTAAGATCTTTTGTGAATCAATAAAATATTTTTTTAAAAAAGGCATGAAGAACAACTATAGATACCAGAGACAGTGTGGAAAAAGGCTGGGAAATGGCAGAGAGTGAGGGGGAGGGCGGAAGCAAAATATATACAAAACAAAGAATGGAAAATTATTCGTTGATGATAACATGTATGATAACATCTTTGACTCAACCAATATACAGATATACAGTGAATGAATGTAAAATAAATAAATTTAAAATTTAAAAAAAAATTACTCTTCTGATTAAATTATAGTAAAACCTATTAATTCCTACTCTACAAATTTGGCATTTGGGCTAATTCAGCTAAACCTAGGTAAATGTTTCCCTTGTATCATTTATAAAGAGGGAACATATTTAATGCAAACATGATCGGCACAGAAACACTTCATTTATTTATGACAGACAAAAAATGACTTTTAAATATCTTAACAGTAACCCACCAAAAATGCATGTTTTTTTTAACATTTTTTATAACATTTTATGTTATTTAATATTGAAAAATAAACTAGCATTAAAAATAAAAAAATTAAAAAGAAGCAAAAAATAAGCATGTGTCTTCCTATTTCTGAATTGTATTCACTGCAGACAAAGTGATAAGTAATATATAACTTTCATATCTCATTTAAGTAAAAAATACAGTGTTTAGCTCTTCACATACATGTTAAACTCCTATGTACAGTTTTCATCCCCAAAGATATCCTTCAGGAATAACTAATACCCTATTCCTAACATAGGATCAGACAATGGAAAGATACATAAAAATTTAGATCATAATTCGGAAATGAATATTTACATTAAAAAAATGGTAAACTGATTGCACTGGAGGTTTCAGCCAGTGAAATGAGGAAGGGAAAAAATAAAAGCAATTAGTCTCACATTTGAAAAGAGGAAGTAAAACTGACTTTTAGTAGCTGACATGATCATGTAGATAAAAATCTGTAAGAAATCTATAATAAAACCTCTAGAACTAAAAATTTAACCAAGTTGTAATATAAGTTGTAATATAATACACAACATATAAAACCAAATTTATACATACTAGTATAACAAATGTTGATAACTGACATTAAACAACACAATTTGCAAGAGCATAAAGAAGTATCAAAAGCCAGCAGGTGGTATAGTAGTTAACCTTCTGGATTTCCACATGGCTAAGCATGATTCAAGTCCCTGACCCAGCTTGAAAATCACACTGGACACATGTGTGTGAATGACCCAAACCCTGAGAGGAGAATAGAAAAGTGACTGGAGCATGCCCATCCTCCCGAGAATGGGGGTGATATCTCACTTTCTCTCTCTATCTCTCTGTAGCCATCTGACTCTCTCCAGCAAGAACATACACCCTATGACAAAAATTAAAAATAAATAAATAAATAAAATAAACAAGAACAACTACTTAGAGGTCAGTTTCTTCTGATATCAGTTAGACCTTTACACTTTACACCAAAAAACTGAGAAATTTAAGAAATTGTAAATAAATGGAAAGATATGTTCGTGAATTAGAAAGTTCAATATTATTAATATATCAATTCTTACCAAATTTACCTACAGATTCAAAGTAATCCAATAAGTATCCCAGTGAGCATTTTGTAGAATTATGAGTTGATTCTGAAATTTGCATGGAACTGCGAAAGGTCTAGCAGAGTCAAAACAATTTTGAAAAGAAAAACAAAGCTGAAGGACTTATGTGACCTGATTTCATGAATGATTATAAAGATTTAGTTAATACCACTTAGGCATAAGACATATAGATCAACAGAGCAGAAGACACAGTCCAGAAACAGACCCACAGATATATAATCAATTGATCTGACAAAGTCACTGAGGAATTCAATGAGCAAAGGTGGTCATGATAAAAAAAAAAAAAATACTGCTGAAACAACTGGCTATTCATATAGAAAATGGAATACACCTTAACCCTAACCCTAACCATTTTAAGTTAATTTATAGTATAAATCATAACATACAATAAAATTAACTTAAAATGAAACACAAACCTAAACATGAGTCAAAATTAGAAAACTAGAGGAAAATATAAGAGAAAATGCTTGTTACTTCTGAAAAACATTTCTGAAGACACAAAAATATGAGCCAAAAATAAATAAATTGAATTACATAAAATTTAAGAAACAACTGTTTTGACAGTGTTAAGAAAACAAAACCATAAAGAAAATAAACTACAAACTAGGAGAAGATATTCATTATAGGTATATTTGACAAAGTACTAGCAACAGAATAAAGAATTTTTGCAACTCACTCATAATAAAAAGAAAACTGAATTTGAAAATGGCCAAAAGATGCAAATACACATTTCACAGAAGATACACAAATATCTAAGAGCCAAACATAAATATCATTAGTCATCAAGGAGATGCAAATCAAAACCATGAAATACTACTGCACATGTATTAGAAAAACTCTTACAAACAATTATTACATAAGAGTTGGGGAGAATGCGAAACAAATAGAAATTTAATATTAATGTGGAAAAACAAAATAGCATAAACATTTTGTTAAAAATGGAGTAGAATTTTTGGATCTAATGTTCGGTATATGTTTAACTTTATAAGAAAATGCCAAGTTTTTAACAAAATGTTATACTATTTTGCTTGTGCAATAGTACATTATGGTCTTGATTTGCATATCACCCAAGAGAAGTTAATGATACATACATAGCACAAAAATGTTCATAATCATATTATACATTTTAGCTTTAAACAACTAGAAATTGGCCCAAATGTCCACTAACAGGTAAGTGGGTAAACAGAGTATAAAACAGACACACCTGAGAATACTATTCATCAATAAAACGGAATGAACTACTGAAAAAAACACATGCAACACAAATTAATCTCAGAAAGACTGTCCTGTGCCAAAGAAGCTAAACAAAAGAGTATATACATTCTATGATTCCATTTACATGAAATACCAGAAAATGTAAAACTGAATTCTAGTGAACAAAAAGGACACCAATGATTAGCTGTGGTCTCAATTCCAGGGAACAGGAGAAGGCACAAAAGTAAATCTGAGGGATGATGCAGGTGTTCTACATGTGTATGTATTTACATTTGGCAAAACCAATCTGTACACTTGATTTAAAAATCCTTTAAAACATATATTCAGGGAAATGGGACATAGCATGTTTAAAAGAAGCCAGCTGATATTAGAAATCAGGTTAAAAACATTTATAAGCTATGAAAAATTTAGAATTAAAATAAGGGTTGCAGAGGGGTTCATCAGACCTTTGATGCTATGAAAACAAATCACCTTGGGAAAAAAAACTGAGGTGGGTCTTTAAATAATTTATTCTAACAGGGTTAAAGTAGTGATCCCATTTAAAAAAAAATTAAAAAAACCTATCTAACTGATGATGGTGTATTTCTCAAAAACCCTTTCAAAAGAAGAACTTTTAAGGGTGAGCAGTTAATGCAATTCCATGCCAGTTTTAGGAGGTAGACAAAGTAGCATCACAATTCAATCTGACTCACTACTGATGGAGTTTTCTGAAACATTTCTTTAAATTTTAGCCAAAACTCACTTTCAATCTTATTGCCTAACTTCACTTGAAATCAGTCCATTTGACAGCACTTTCAGAATTAAGACATGCATAATATTTGCATTATGTTTGAGATGCCTCCAGATACAGAATAAACATATTTGAAAGTCTATGGCAAGCAATTTGGTTGCTTTTTCGTCCTAGTCATATTATAAAGTCTTTAATTCAATCTAGATACTTATATTTGGGTACTAGGCTCCTAAGAATTCAAGGCTGGTGAATAGTGATTTCCATCAAAGAAAATAATGGTCTTTCATCTGAACTAATATCTTTTTTACATACTTTCAGAAGCATCATTTGACAATGAGGCAAATTCTATTACTTTCAGTTGGGGTTTCAAATCTCCTATTTATAGGAATGTACAAACTGGCAAAATATGCTAGGAACATATTGTGTATTGCTTATCATATTTTTATTTAAATGTCCAGACTACTCTGTGATAATACTTACATTGCACATGAGTAAATGAAGCTGAGAGAGGTTTTGCACCTTGCCTGAATACCAAAGAGAGCTGTAATTCAAAAGCAGACTACTTAAACTCCAAAATCCATGCTCTTAAGTACCATGCTGTAATTTCTCAAAATGAGAACTCAGTATCTGTGAGAGGTACTATATAAACTCAGAAGAGTGGGAACATTGTTTTTTAAAACTCCATTTACCTTCAGGGGACGGAGAGCACCACAAAACTTTGTCCACCAGCTGTTTTCAATGAATTCTAAGTGTCTCTCTCTTTTCCTAAGTGTCCGTAACCTTTCTTCAAATTGTTTTAAGGCACGTTTATCCCTTGCAGGCAAAGGTCGACCATCTTTGCTCTGCAAATAATGGAAAAAAAAAAATTTCCCTTATCATTAAGATCTTAATAAAGAATTCACAAGATTTAGTAGATCAATACCCAATCTGTTTTTTAAATTACGCACTACTTAGACAAATTTACAACTGAAATGCCTAACAAGAGCAACACAACAATTAAATTTTTGAACACAGGCCAGCATCAAAGTGTAAATGTATAAAAAAATTATAAAAATTAAAAGAAAAAAGTACAAAGTGTGGATGTGTGGGAGTTTCATACTGACCTTTCTCATGATTCCTGTTTTCCAAATATGTGGTAAAATTATATAGAAAGAGAACTACTGGTAAAAAAAACACCCCATTATAAAAGGTTTTGGGCCAGCTGGTAGCATGCATGGTGGTGAATGCAGCTGGCTTCCACATGGCCAACAGCATAGTTAAGAGTCCACAAACCAGTTAGAGTACTGGACCCAGTAGCTTGAGAAACACACTAGGTGTTGTTTCTAAGTGCTCAAAATTCCAAAGGGAGGCAGAAATAGAGGAGGAGAGATTGTGGCATGATCGTGTCCCATGGGGAGTGCTTTTTCACTTTTCCCTTCTCTCTTGCAAACTCTTGTGCCCTCTGGCAAATTCAAAAGAAATGTGTTTATTTATAAGAAATGTTGATTCCCATACTCCTGCTATTCTTTATTTTAGTGTATTTGACCCCGCCCCATCCCTCTCTTTAGTCAAGTGATTGGGTTACCTGAACTGATACTTAACCATAACACTTTTCTCAAAACTTATCCATTATAATAGCAAAAGGATACAACAATTTTTATAGTTTGGATAATGGTTTGCCCCCCAAAGTTCCTTGTTTTGGAATTTGGTATTGGGAGGGGGAAATGCCTAGTAGGTAGTGATTGGGTTATGTTGCTTGCATCAAGCAGGCCCCATTCTCATGAACAGATTAACTTGTCTGCCCAGACCCAGTCAGTTTTAGCTCTCAGGAGAAGGGCTTAGTTCTTCAGAAAGCTGGCTGGTATAAAAGGGAGCTGCTCACAGCTTGCTCGCTCTCTCTCTGCACACTTCTGCTTGTCTGTGATTCCACTGGCCATGCTGTAAGCCAGCCAGACGCCAGGCCTATCCCTTCAGACTTTCAGTTACCAGAACTGTGGGTCAATAAACCCCGATTCTTTTATAAAATCACCCAGTCTTGGGTATTTATGTCAGAAATGCAATAATAGATTAAGACAATTAAGTAGTTCTGTTTCACTGATATTTTTCATTATTTTAGAAATAAATTAGTAAACTGACTTAAGGGTCCATTTAAAACAAACTCAAATTATCTTCCTGTTTGATGAATGCTTCAGAGGAGTGAGAGATGGAAGTCTAGTCTGCATTGTCAACTGACTAGAGCAATATAACAATTTTGTCAGAGAAATAAAAACTGGATGGAAACTCAGCAGTCAACCATCTATCTTATCTGGAAAAAAAATATGTAGTTATAAAGCATGTAAATATACACTCCTTGTTAAAAAAAAAAAAAAATCAAAGCTTCCCTTCATAGTGTCCCTTCTGATTGCATGATCCTGTATATACGAACACATACTTTTTAATAATAAAATTTTAATCCAACTTTCAAAAATCTATTCTACTGGATTAGTTGAAGCATCATTTCATATTTCATATTTCTGCTCAACAGTTTAGCTGTATTTCACTGAACTACCTATTTGAGTTCTTTGTTCATGATTTCTGTGTTTTGTTTAGTTCTTTTTCTTACTGACTTAATGATGCTCTTTTTAAATCACTAATATTACAGATTTTCTCCCATATATGGTTGGCCTTTAACTTTGTTTTTGATGCCCTTTTTTATTACATAAATTTTACAACATAAAAATTTAAAATTCACCAGTAATCTCTTAGTTAGTACCTGGGTATTATGTCTTGTTTAGAAAGTTCTTTTTCATATGAAGATAAAAATTTTACTTACACATTGTGCTCATGTTTTATAAATGTTATATTTTATTTGAATTCACCATCTGTTTTTTATGTGGCATGAGACTTTATGCAAATTTCATTTTTTCAACTTTCATAGATTGGATAAAGTTTATACCTAAACTTGTGAAAAACTGTCATCTCTACAATATTGAATTTTCCAAATTAGAAACTGATGGAGTTTTCCACTTATTGTGTCTTCTATTATGTATTTCAGTAAATACTATAATTTCTATCAGAAATATGTTCACATTTCTTATTATTTTGTAGTTTGTGACTATTGTAAATGGGATCATTTCCTATTAATCCTCCATCTGTTTAACAATTTTTTAAAATTTGCATATAGGCATCTTGATGAACTCTTATTAGTTCTACTAGTTTGTTGGTTGGCTCTTTTAGATTGTCTTGGTAGATAATATCTGCAACTAAGAAGGTTGTTTTCTGTTTTTCTCCTCTCCTTCCAGTGTCTATACTTAAATTCTTTCTTTGTTTTTGGTTATAATTGCTAGAAAGTATGTGTGCTCATCAGTAAGAGAGAGAGAAACAGAGAGAGAGAGTATGACAGAGAGAGACAAAACACCCCCAATGGAGAATGGTCATGTCACAATCCCTTCTCCATTTCTCTATCAGAATACTGGAAAATCTCTAAGTTCTTGATGATAAAGTAAGCAGAATTTTTGTTTTACTGCAACTAGAGCACTAATACAAATTTTCAAACTGCCAATGTCCTATGTTACAAAGAAGAAAAAGTTTTAAAAAACATGGACATGGTACTTGAAGGATATGTTGCAAAAAATTCAAAAGTGTAAATACTCATGAGTTTTCTAATGTCCAAGTCACATCAGAAAGCAGCTCAAAGACAAGAGTAATTTTATACTTCCCAACGGCAACAAAATGCTAACTTACTTTTGATTTAATTGCTTGGATGTGTTGCTCCACTTCTTCAATGTCTTCAGTGTTTTCCAAACGTTCATAAGCAGCACTTCTAGTGCCTTTTATCAGATTTAAAGGTAATGCCGACATACCATAAGCCTAAAAGAAACAAAAATTGAAATATGTTTTAGTAATAGTAATACTATTTTAAACATATTATACCAAATTTTCAGGTTAAAAAAAATAATAAGTAACTGTTGGGCCAGCAGGTTGTTAAGGTTCTGGTCTCCCACATGGCCAGTTCTTCAGTTTGACTCCTGGACATGGTAGCTTGAAAATCACACTGGGCGTGTGTACAAGCATACCCAAAATCTCAGGAGGAAAATGGAGAAGAAGGGCCATTTCCCTGGAAGGTGGTTTTTCATTTTCCGTCTCTTCACCTCCTTCTGTCTCTGTTGAGTGCATACACCCTATGGCAAAAACCTTAAAAAAATTTAAAAAAAGAAGAATGAGCAGCTGTAATTAGATATAGTCACTGAAGAAATGGAGAATGAGTGTAAATATGATTATATTGCCTCATAATTCTGTTTTATTCACATTCACATCAGTCACAACACTATTGTTCTAAGGGCAAGGTGCAAATTTAATGTAAATGTAATACTTTATCAAAGTAATAAATTACAACTTCAGGCTAATCAAGGGTTAAAATAATGTGGATTAGTTAAAAACAATTTACAAAATTATGTTCACTGGAAAAAATCCCAATTTTCTTTAAGTTTATATAGTGAATCTTGAGTACGATATAAGTATTTTAATACATACATGGTACTTACTTAGCATTACCTACATATACAGTTTATTTTAAACTTCTAAATATTTATAAGCTATGTTTTGGCTAAGGACTTTAAGTATTTTCCTACAGATGATTTTTAACTACTAATCAACACTGAGTATAAACATACTATTATACATACTACCCAATTCCATATTCCAGTCTCAAATAATAACTTTTTATTCTAACCAATAAAAACACTTAATTACATTTGCTATGTGATAATTCTTTATAATAATTATTTACCTTAAATCCTTCAAAGAAACACTGACAACTATTACCTCCTGTTTGCAGCAAGAGGTGCTAAAGTAGATATACTATATATATTTAAATCTTTTACATTTTCCTTCTGATTACACAACTGAATTACTTTACCCAGTCTCCCTTGTTGTAAAGTAGGTCCCTGAGACTGAATTCGGAGCAATGAATGTGGGCAGGGCTGATAATGCCACTTCATACATAGACTTAAACCCAAACTTCAAAATATTCTGGGTGTTCCTGAATGCTTTCAGCTAGACTCTCTACTATGTGACTGTCAGTTCCCAGAATGACCTTGGATAATCTTTCATGTCAATTTTAATTACTTTAATATTCTTCACTGAGACTACTTTAGACATTGATTAAATATCGATGACCACCATTCAATTTAAATTGTAAACATAAATTCTGACAAATCAGGGTTTTTTTTTATTAGGTAGGTTATGAAAGGGATAAGAATAAAAGGAAATCCCAAAAATTAACTAGTTCTATCAAGTAATACAACTTCATACCATGCTTTTATTCAGGTCATTAATGAGCTAAAATCACTACCGAATTATGAAAATCCTTCTATTTGATAAAGGACAGATACTTATAATAACCTTGCATTTCAATATTGTTGAAGCATTAGTTAGTGTTCTCATGATGTCACTATCATCCAAACCTGGGAGAAGGGGGGGTAAACGTTCTATTTACATTAGAAGAAAATATAATTCGAACAGAGTAGTGCAATTTTCTTTTCATTAATTCAATTGATAGCAAATGTACACTTGTAAAACAAATACCATGGTAAATATAAAAAGAAAAAATACAAAAATAAGTTTAAATTTTATATTTTTAATATTAAATTTTATATCTTCAAATCATTAAAATTGTGGAGAAAGCCCATGGGAACCAAAGTATCCCAGTTATCTTGGCCTTTCCTTTTAGGACTTTTCTATCCCTATTGTCATTCTGACCTATTTCTAACATTTCTATATCCTTTAAACATTATTGAAAAAAAAAACAAAGAAAAAAGTAACAGTAATTTAAGACTATGATGAATATAAGAAGGTACTTTAAAGGTTTATGGAAAAATGGAGTCAAAGTATGAGTTTATTATAGTGTGAAATAATTTTAAAATCCATGCATAGTTTTTTCCATAAACTTTTTGAAGATTCCCTCATTCATCATTACATATTATTTACTGATTCTTACACTTTTTTGTTGAGTGGGGAGAGGTTTTTGCTATACGGCTCATGAGCTTGCCATAAAGACAGAGACAGGCAGAGAGACAGAAAGTGAAAAATCACTCCCCAGGGAGGATGGCCACACCGCAATCCCTTCTACTCCATTCTCCTCTCGGGATCTTCGGCATGCACACACATGCGCCCAGCGTGAGTTTAAGCCACTGTGTCCAGGACTCAAACCGCAGTTGACTATATGGGAGTCCAGAGACATAACCATTACGCCAACTGCTAGTCCTGATCTTACGCACATATTAACAATCCAATACCATGCTGCTTTTTACAACCAAATGCCAAGGCAGTAATATTTTGCTAAATCCAGTTTGTACCTAAGTATGTTACCCTGTCCTCCAAACCACTTCCAAACTAAGCTTAGTCTATCTCATTGCTTATTGGTCTGAGTCGGAAGGATTTAGATTCCTCATTGTACTAATTTCGGTACTCAATGTGGTTTCCCAAGGAATCTTTTTGGTGCAGTCAATATTAACAACATGGACGTTATTCAGAGTCTGTTGTCAATAACAAGGTCATCACAATTCTCCTAACTGTTCTGTTATTCTCACGTTTTACCCATCCATCTTATATGCTATTTCCAAAGTGATCTAACACCCAAGCCAGATTATATCATTCTTCTAATTAATATCTTTTAAGATTCTCCAGAACTAGAAAGTGTTGTTTTCAAAGTGTTCTGATAAAGAGTTCTTAGGATGCTGGAAAGGTGCTTCTAGGATCACTATCGAAGATAACAAGGCAGTCAACCATGTAGGGACCTGAAAAATTCTTTATATTACTTCAGACTTTTACAAACACCCATGCTTTATTTAATACATGCCTGTATCTAGAACGCCTTCCTTCTCACCCACTTCACTTGCAAATTTCAAAGCTCTGCAGGCCTCAGCGTGATTAGATCACATCTAAGGCATCCTTCCTTACTTGGGCCAGGCCAGGCCCAGCCAAGGCCATCTGTGACTTGGGCTTTGCTTATAACCCAACTACAGTACATTAACATTATTGGCTTATACATTTGTTTTACCACTGGATCTGCCAGACTTGGCTAATCAGATTTCCAGATTAGTAGTAACTGCATGGGACTGTCTGATATATAAAGATTAGGTCCCAATTGTTTTTCCTCTTATCTTTATTCGAAGGACAATCAGTTATTAAATTAATAGCATAAGTTATCTAAAAAGATAGTATTTGGCCTAATATATTTTAAGAAAACAGAATTCTTAATTTGCATGAAGTCATTCCCTTACTTGGAACTGATACATTTATTGGAAAAGCTGAACTGAATTCCTAAATAGTTAACGTAGAAGATTTTAGAAAATAAAAATATATTTTTAGTGACCAGAGAATTTTTTTTTTCAGTTTTTAATTGCCTGGAGATAATAATTAAAAGAATGTAGCCACCATTTGGCTAGCAAGATTTTAGCTTGTTTTTGTACTACGTGGTTACGTATCAGTAACTATCAGGAAATTTAAATATAATATTTAGACTGCTATAAGCTTGAAAATTATAAAAAACATTACAACTTTTAAGGTCTTTAAACAACAATTTTTAATCAGACTTCTTTGGGGGAAAAAAGTAGTATAAAAAGACATCCTCTTCAAAAATACTTTTATTGCTTACTACTGCCCTCTAGTGAATTTCTGAAATTCAGCAAGGCTATAGATACCGCATAAAGACTAAAAAAGAAAATGCTTCTAGGTCAGACATAACTGCTTTCCATTTTATTCATTTTGACATCCAAAAATAAATCACTATTTTAAAGTCAAATGTTTCATAATCATAAATACAAACTAAAAACAATAATTTTTTTGTACTGTTGATTTTAGAACAATACCTCTTCTCTAAAAATCTCTCCTTTATGTTGAAGTATAGTTTCTTAAATGTGAACCTAGAATTACTGCAAAGGCTCAACACCAACCGGTAGGCTAAATAAATGTCTTCCACATATTTGTAAAACCTACTATTCAAGGACATACACGCTGTTACAACAAATGAAACAATGTGTCTAACTAGTGACCCGGACTTTTAAGTATTTATTGATTCTATTATATATATATATATATATATATATATATATATATATATATATATATATATAGTCTCATATGTAACACATCATTCTTCTGCATAAATAACAAGGAATTATATGAGTGAGATTTGGAAACGTATTCCTAAAACTTCACATTTGCAGTATGAGAATTCCAGATCACTTTGTCCATATTTTACTATACGAAGCATATTGTCTTTTATGCTATCAAGAGAATTAATATTACACATTTTCCTGAATACAGTGAACTCTGCATGTATCTCGAAATTAAAACTATCTTCTAAACATTGGCTAGGGAGAAGCCATGAAATAGTTGTCTTTACCTTCATATTCGCAAATTTGGCCACAGCTGTTCATATTACAGTCACCGGCATTTCATGCATTATTAGCATAACTACTAAGTTTAATTGCCACTCATGTCTTATAAGATGGTAGTGTAAATTGACATTGAAAAAAGTGTAACAAGGAAAGCAAAGAAGCATGAATAATAAGAAAAGGAGATCCCCAAAATTGAATCTATTTTGCATTTTTCTCCTCAGGTATATGCAAAGGGATTGTCTTTCATATGACAAGAAATAACAAAACAACACAACTTAAATTTACATAATGTGGATGTTAGCAACTTCAAAGACAAAATATCCCAAAGACAAGAGTTAGAGGACTCAAGAAAAACTGTTATTATCAATTCTCTCCTTTTTTTTTTTTTTCTTGAGAGATTTTTGCTATGGGACATGTGCACTTGCCGGAGAGACAGAGACAGAAAGCAAGAAATGAACCCCTGGGAGAATGGTCACGAAGCAATCCCTTCGCCTCCATTCTCCTCTCGGGATCTAGGGCACGAATATACACATGCCCAGCATCAGTTTTAAGCCACTGGGACTGGCACTCGAACCAGGGTCAACTAAGTGGGAGTCCAGTGATGTAACGATTACATCATGTTATGGTCCCTATTATCAGTTCACTGAATAGCATAAAGACAATATGGTATAGTAAAATATAGATATGCATAACCGATTCAAAAAGTGATTCAGAATTCTCATACCCTGAATGTGAAGTTTCAAGAATACCTTTCCAATTTATGTCATGTATATTTTCCTTGTTACGTATGTAGAAAAGTGGTATGATTTCTTAAAAGTATCTACATAAATCTAGGAAATTTCTTTCTTAAATATAAAACAAAGTTATAAATTATAAGAAAGCATTAGCAGGAATTTTTCCTTATAAGAGTACATAAATAATGGTAATTTTATAAACAATGGCATAGAATGATTACTTGTAATATGGTATTACATGGAAGACTGCAAAATTGTTTAAAGAGGGACTTCTGTTCTCAAATATCATTGCGAGTCACTGCTCTAATTTGTAAGCAGCTATGAAATGTATATCTGTGTCCTCTCCAAATTCTTATGTTGAAGCTGGATCCCAACTGTTATGATAATTAGAGGTGGAGCCTTTGGAAGTAATTATTCTTAAAGGTGGATTCCTTAAGAATAGGATTAGTATCCTTCCAAGAAAAGACACAAGAGAGCTTGCTTCCTCTTTCTGTGTGCTGTCTACCATGTAAAGATAAAATGAAAAGACAGCCAATGGACCAGCAGGTGGCATAGGGGTTAAGGCACTGGACACCCACAGGGCTGACCCCAATCTGAGTCACATACCCAAAGGCTTGAAACTCACACCAGGCACAGGGATGTGAGTGCATGCCCCAAATTCCAAGGAGAAAGGAGGAGAAGGGACTGCAGTGTGGCCATCCTCCCTGGGGGGATGATTTCTCACTTTTCTACTCTGTCTCTTTTTGGTGAGCACAAGGGCCCTATGGCAAGAATTCCTTAAAAAAAAAAGAAGCCAAACCAGAAAGTGGGCCCTTAACTAGATACCCAATCTGCTGGCACTTTGTTCTGGGACCTCTCAGCTTCCAGAATTGTGAGAAATTAATGTTTGCTGTTTAAGCCACCTAGTTTATGGTGTGATTGTTACAACAGCCTGAACTAGGACACGGGAACAAGGTATTTTTTGATGGGTACAACAGGAAAACATGAAATGTTTCATTACTATATTTAAATCCTTAATTTATCACTTTAGTTTTCTTCAATTTATTAGTTTATATTTAAATAATATTTATTTATAATTCACAAATATTCTGGAGGACACACTTTAAGCTTCTTTTAACTTTTTAAAAAGTTTGCTATTGGGTGCATGTGCTCACCAGAAGGGGTGGGAGGAATGAGAAAGCACCCCTAACAAAGAAGATGACCACACTGCAAACACTCTCCTCACAGGATTTTGAGCATGTGCATGCATGCGTGCAGGTGCACACATGCACACACATGCACACAGACACACAGTGACCTGGTGTGTTTTTCAAGCCACTGGGTTTGGGACTCGAACTGCAGAGTGAACCATGTAGGATCAGACCATCTTAACCATCATGCCCCTAGGTGACTCGACATTTAAAGTTTTATTGACAAAGGTATGTAATAAAAAATTCAGTAGTCTCCGCTTCCATAAACACCTTACTGGTGCATACGGTACATTTTACATAAAAAGATCATTATTCAATATTTCCCCACTTGGTGGCACCAAAAAATTAAAATATCTACAAAGATATTTGTGTCTAGAGGTTTCACTTTTTAAAATTTAAAATGTATCATTCTTTTTAAATGTAAGCTTAAAACAATATGTTGTTTGACATTTTTCTTCTAAAACTGAGCACCCAATTATTTGATTATTCCTTAAGACATGGTACAGTGGTTAGAACCTTAGTAAAATTTAAGTAATAAACTACTTTCTAAAATGAACAATAATACATATCTAAGAAATTCACACTTGCCTAACACAAAGTAAAAAGCTTCACTAGTCTCAATAAAAAATAAATTACAAATTATTTGATAAACGTAATTTTACATTTAGTAACTAAATCTTCATATTCAGGATCAAAGTACTCTAAGTTTCAATTTCCCATTTTGGGTACTTTAAAATTAAGCCTCTTCTGGGGATCCAGCAGGTGGCATGGTGGTTAAGGCACTGAACTCTCATATGGCTGAGCACAGTACGAGTCTCAGATCTAGCAGCTTGCTTTCTCACTTTCTCTCTCTCTCTCCATCTCTCATTATGAATACACATGCCCTGTAGCAATTGAATAAAATAATGATGACAAATCAAATTAAATAAATAACTCTTAATTAAACTTCTTTGACACATCATAAATATGTACTGTGTCCTCTTTCATATTATCATATTAAAAAAATTCTCAAGATTTTCTATAATAAGTTAGAAGAAAACTTTGTATTCCAACTACAAGCAAATTATGATAGAGTACTATTAACCACCTAATGACAATGCAACCACCCTAATACTGTTCCTACAGAGCTCTCTTTTAAGTATTAAAGTTTTAATTACTTCATTCATTTTGTCTACTCCCACTCCCTAACCCTCATAATTTAATTAAAAGCCACCACCAAAGTAATATCATAAAAATGATGTCAGATCCTATTACTTCTCCATTTAAAACTTTCCAATGGCTTCTAATCTCAACCAGAATTAAATTCAAAATCATAACTATGGTCTATAAGGCTCTATATGATACATCTTCTATATCTCTCAGCTAAACTTTTGTTACTCTTTTCCTGGTTAACTGAGCTTCAGCTACAATGGCTTTGCCTCCTTGCTACTATATGAATACAGCATAAAAACACCCACCTCAGGATCTTTGCACTTATTCTGCAACATGGCTTGCTTTTACTTCATTTAGGTCTCTGTTCAAACACTAGAGGAGTCCCTCCTAACCTTGGCAGCATTATCAGCCTCTACCATTGTTTGTCCCCTTATGCTGCCATACTTTTTCCTCATAACATCTACCACTCAACCACTGGTAGACAGTTCTCCAGTTCTGCACATTTTGCAAGTCAAGCACTAACCACCCTTTTTAAATCTGTACTATCTTTTCAGGGATGTTTGTATAGTCAATATCCTTGGTAAAGACAGTATCTTTCTCTAGAGCAAAGAGCAGGCATGCCTACTATCCATTATATAAGATTCCACTTCCTTAAACTTATGGTTCTCTTATAATACCCCCAACCATGTACAGACTCATTTGGTTCTCTTTACATTGTCTTATGGGAAACAGGACTCAAGAACCAGCACACAAAAATATTGGGTTGTCAGAAAAGTTATCACGTGGGACCAGCAGACAACATAATGGTTACATTGCTGGATTCCCACATGTCTGACCACAGTCTGAGTCCTGGACCTGGAGGCTTAAAACTCATACCGGGCATGTGTGCGTGCATGCCCAAAATCCTGAGAGGAGAATGGAGAAGGGGTTATAGAGTGGCCATCCACACTAAGAGTGATTTCTCACTTTCTCTCAGTCTCTTTCTCTCCAGCTAGTGCATGTACTCTATAGCAAAAACAACAACAAACTATCAAAAAAAAAAAAAAGAAAAGTCATGATGTATTTTTCTATGTTTCTCTATGTAAAAATGTGTCATTATTTTTCTGGAGACCCAATATAATACTAATTCTATGGCTACTGCTATTGCTATCATGATGTAATAAAGCTCTTATCTCTGAACCAAAAGTCTTGTATAATCAGTCACCATCCATAAAACTGTAGCAGGCTCAAGTAGGGTAAAATCCTAGACCCTTCACAGTTCTTGACACTAACATTAGATATTTATTCTTCTCTTTTTCCATTAGTTTTTCCTGACTAATCTTTCATTGACTGTTACATCCTCATTTCCTTACAGTTTTCAAAGCACTTTCACAAATAGTATCATTTGCCCTTCAAAAACCCCTGTGAGGCATTTTCTATTTCCATTTCATCAGGAAGACACTGACCCAAGAAGGTTAAAAGACAAATCCAAGATTAACATTAACAAATTGGTCACAAAATAGCAATTAGCGTACAGGTCTAACTCCTAATTTGCTATTAATTTGTTACTACTGCTTCTTAAAAGCCAAATAACTAAGATGCTGTGCATACACTGTACAACACAAAAGATGATCATTCGCTGATATCAGAGGGCAAATTTCTTATGTGATAACACATAAAAATAGAAAAATGGCAATAAAACTGTGTACCCAAATAAGCACCTGAAAGATACCGTAATACTTGTCTTTTAGGCTTCCTTTTTATACATATCGTGTAACAAAATTAGATTCTGCTATTACACAAATAACCCATTTCTTTTATTTATTTATTCATTTTTAGATTTTTACCATAGGGCATGTGCACTCGCCAAAGATATACAGAGGGAGAGAGACAGAAAGTGAGAAATAAAGTGAGAGAGACAGAAAGTGAGAATGAGCATGCCGCAACCCTTTTCCTCCACTTTCCTCTTGGAATTTTGGGATTTGGGGCATGCATGCACATTGGCTGGCAGAATTTTTCAAGACACTAGGTCCAGGACTTGAACCGCTGTCAACCATGTGGGAGTCCAGCACCTTAACCACAATCCCACCTGCTGGCCCTCACCCATTTTAGTTTTTATATCTAAAGAAAGACATATTAGGAAAGTATTCAAAAATGTTTCCTTTCTAATCAGTATTTTCCACCTTTGTACAAATCGACAATGCTCGAAATAAATTTTATTAATCTGAAAAGGTTCTAGATAATTTTAATGATTTTTCCACAATTCATGGTAGTAGGTAAGAGAAAAACATTTATTAATGGCTATAACTTGAGCAAAAGACTCAAAGAGCAGTCTGTTCACAAGTTCATCAGTCATCTATAATTCACACTTTACTACTTCCCGGAAGACTGAAAAAAAAAATACAAACTCTCTAAGAGTATAAGTTAGATCCTATATGCTAGACAAATATCCAGTTAAATAAAATACTAGATTTTAAAAGCTCTATATTCCTAAGAAGCATAAATCCCCTGAATCAGTAACAAATATTGATCTCTGGTTCAGAGTTCTTATACCCTTATAAACCCCTAAATATATTATTGCACAGTATGACCACCTTCAAGGTTCACAAGATGTAACAATTGCTTCTGAATATTAAATTTCACAAATATACTGTGAAAATGTGTCTAGGTAGTTAAAACTTTACCCTCCTCTGAAGTAAAGAAAATTGAAGAAAAGTTGAAGGAGCAAAATAAAATATTAAAGAGAAAAAAGAATTGAGGTGAACAGATTACCAAGGTAAAACATATTTTTAAAAGTTTCTTTATAGGGTGATTCTTTCATTTTAACTCAGTTATTACCCTTATACTTACCGTGTAAGTGATAGCTGCCAACATTCCAATTAAGGTGAGAGAACTAATGGAAAATGACAATGCAGCTAACCCATCTGGAAAGAAAGAAAAACACTGTTTAAAATGTACATACTGTATATTCTACTCAAAATTTTCTATTCAGCAAATCAATATAAAATATAAGAAATCAAGCTCCTCATACATTCTGAAGGAATAAAACCAATATATTTCACCAAGTCCTTAAAGTGTTCTCTCCAAGTGGAGGAAATGGTTTTTAAAGGGCTCTTCACAAAGTAATTTGTAAAAGATCATTCACACTAAGATTTGCTTTCATTCACTGCTTAAAAATTAAGAGGAAAATTACTGTTTAATTATTGGGCCTAAAATGAGATCAACAAAATGTTGGACACTCAAAATGTGATAAAAAGGATGCCTGGCCTTTCTCAACTGCAAACCCTGGGAAATAACACTACCCAGGAAAGTCAAAGACCTTAATTCTTTCTCAGCTTTCCCCTCAATCTTAAAACTTTTCATTTCTTTACTCTTAATTTTCACATACAATTTTATTTATAGGCTAATACTAAAATCTTGAAGAGTTTATTCTACTTTTAACTTAAAGGACTAGCCTACCCACTTGGGAGCAAAATAAAAGCAAACATAAACAGAGATTGAAATGTAATACCAAAAAGTGAATATTATGTAAACAAGTGAAAGTTAAGAAATTATTTAAAGAAGAAACAATGAATGAGAGGCAATGATGATCCTTTCAAAATATATTAGATTACATAATAAAATATTGTGCAAATTTGAATATTCTTAAATGAGAGTCATAATTTTTCTAGTTTTAATACCGGTTCTATTGGACTTGTATTGATCAAGTTTATACCCAAGTCCTATGGGACCAAATACAAACGATGATTAATTTCATGTATTAACATTAATGTTTCATGAATATTTATAAAATTATAATGATCTAGCTGCTTAAAACTCATGTCTCAGTTTTATATAGCACATTATGAAGGCCTTAAAAAGAGAATAACATGAGAGCATATGCACAAATTCACAAAGTATAGAAGGCAAATTTTTAAGCCATAATTTCTAAAACCTATGTTTTATCAAATCAAAGACATTATGATGTTGTCACTTTCTTGGTCTTACCAGAAGTCTTAACAGAAGGTGTTCATACAACTAAGATAGGTTTGGCATCTGGCTGATAGAAATTTTAAGATACTATGAACTTACAAAATACATTCTGAAATTAGAGATACAAAAATGTAAAAAAAAAAAAAAGAAAACCTACATAAAAATATTGTGCCTTAGAATCTATAAAAGTGATAATACATTTGGGTAAAGAATGAGTAATATGTGCTAAAGACACTAAAGATAAATTCTCTTGATATGACAGAATCCATTGATTCCAAGCACATACATATTTATGATATTATAAATAAGTCTTATCAATAAACAAGTTGTAGTATATTCATAAAATGTGCTATTGTGCTTCAATAAAGAGTCAACTACTCCTACAAATAAACACTAATAGTATTTAGTTAAATAAAGCCAAACATATATAAAAGAGAATAGGGGAGGGTGAAAGGAAGGGAATCAAGGGGAAAAAGAAACAAAACATTTAAGGGACACAAAAATGGAAAATTACCTGCTGATGATAATATGGTACTATCTTTAACTGGACTAATATACAATGTATTTTTGCTGGAAAAATTCATTTTGTATATTATAATGATATATAGTGATTGAATGTATAAAAATAATAAAATATGTATTAAAAAGGTTTTGTTTTTGTTTTTTCTTGAGAGGTTTTCGCTATAGGATGCATGTGCTCGCCAGACAGACAGAGAGAGACATAGAGACAGAAAGCGTGAAATCATCCCCCAGGGGGGATGGTCACACCGCAATCCCTTCTCCTCCATTCTCCTCTCGGGATCTTGGGCACGCACGCACACGCGCCCGGCATGAGTTTTAAGCCACCGGGTCCGGGACGCGAACCGCGGTCAACTACGTGGGAGTCCAGCGACATAGCCATTACGCTAACTGCTGGTTCCCTAAAAAGGTTTTTTTAAAAAAGAATTAATGTGATTCCACTTACAATATTTCAAAAAAGGCAATAATCTATAGTGGCAGAAATTATAACAGTGTTACCTCACATAGAAGATGATAAAACTGGGACCAGCAGTTAGCGTAATGGCTATGTCGCTGGACTCCCACGTAGTCGACCGCGGTTCAAGTCCTGGACCCGGCGGCTTAAACTCACGCCGGGCGCGTGTGCGTGCGTGCCCAAGATCCCGAGAGGAGAATGGAGGAGAAGGGATTGCGGCGTGGCCATCCCCCCTGGGGGGTGATTTCCTGCTTTCTATCTCTCTGTCTCTCTCTGTCTGTCTGGCGAGCGCACGCGCCCTATAGCAAAAACCTCTCCAAAAAAAAAAAAAAAAAAAAAAAAAAAAAAAAAAGAAGATGATAAAACTGAATAGGTGCACTATCTATTTTTTAAAAAGTTAAATATCTTTGATGCCTAAAAAATGCAGAGAGGTGGGTAAGGAACAATAAGACTAGAAATTAGAATAGTTGATGACTGTTTTGGCTCCAATCAGAAAGCTGATCTAGAATTATATGCAAAATATAACCAAGAATTTGATATTTAAGACTGAGACAAAAAATAAATGAAGACTAAAAAGAATAAGATTACAGAAATTAGAATGTTATCTAGTCACTGCTTCAAATTATAGTCAAAGACTAGTATAATTTATTAAATAATATCTACAAGAAAAGAGTTAAGGGACCTGAAAAAGTTAACTGCAAGAAAAGCAATTCATTTCCCAGCAACAGGATCAAGGCGCATAAATCCTGAGAACTCAGTACTAGTAGATGCCAGGCCTGCTAACCTATTCTTGCCAGTATCAGCAAGATATTAATGGACCACAATTTGCAAGATGAAATCTTAAGTGGGAAGCAAGAAAATTAAGAAGTTGCACAGCAGACTCCAAGACTTAATTTAATCATCATTTAATATACTATCTGAGTAAAAAGAAAGAAGTGATCAAAAAATGTACACTACCTAGCAGAAAGAATAAATACAAAAGCAGTAAATATTTTCAGCATATTTATAAAAGTGTTCTATGCCTTCTGGAAAATAAAGTTACTGATTTCAAATACACATTAGATTCTGAGTAACAGAAACACATTCTTGCTTGATACCACTTTCTAATGCCAAAGCTATTTTTCAATGATTAAGCTGCTTCTCTAACCTGATCCCTTGAACCTGCCTACATTTTTTTTTCCTCTAAAAACATAGGTCACATTCAGTTAAGAAAACTTTATAGAAAAGCAACACCAAAATGCTTTGGTGAGATAAATTTATAATAAAATACTATTTAATTCATACTACACTTCTGTAATTTGTATTCTGTCTAAAATATTTTCAAAGAATAGAGCTCTCTAAAATCAATATACTCATTATATTTCTTTAACATATTATTCTATATTACCCTATACGAATTAAAGATTATATAGAAACTATAAGACCCTCAGTAAAGTATTTTCAAGAAAAGATGAAAATTTCTTTCAATATACTAATATATGACAAAATCAAGAAAGCAACTACATTATAGTTAGATGGCCAGAAGGGAACCTTAACACAAGCTCCTAATTTGTCTAGCACATGTTTAACAAGACAGATACATTTGTAAATTTTTTTAACCAAGTAAAAATAGGTTACTTCTTTAAAAAGTCCAAGGACTATAAAATACAAATTATTACAGAATTTTTTAAGGGAATACTTACGACTACTTCCAAGTTCCTCAAACAGAAACTTCACTTTTTCCCACTCTGTAGAATTTTTGTTATTGGGAACACTCAATGGAACAAAAGCACTACAAAGGAGAAAATAACTCTGTTTAAAGGCTTGAAGTTTAATATGTTGAATAAAAAGAAACAATCTAAATTTTTATTTTTAGTAATTCTTTAAAACAAAAATAAACTCTGCTCACCCAGGAATAAATCAACTCTGCACTGTATAGAGGTGTGTGAGGTTTCTAATTTATATACTTATTACTTTATTGTGAATGTAAAAATGATTTTTCTTAAAATTTTCTTTCTTCTATGAGACAGAGAGAGAGAGAGAGAGAGAGAGAGAGAGAGAGAGAGAGAGGGGGGAGGGAGGGAGGGAGGTGGGGGGAATCCCGAAAGGATCTTCACACTGCAATCCACTCCCAGCTTGGATTACAGGCAGATGTACACCCAGCATGCACAAGAAGGCCTCGGGATGTGAACCTAGGACCTTCCCATGGAGGCCCAGTTGCCTTATCACTGTGTCAATGTATGACCCACAGATTTGTTTCATCATTTTCATTACTGCATTCAATAAAACTAGTGTCCACTGTAATTACATTTATTTTATTATTTGCATTTAAAAATATTTTGTCAATTATGCCTGGACAAAGCTAGAAATAAATAAATAAATAAATAAATAAATAAATAAATAAATAATATTCTGAGAAGGGATCATAGGTTTCAGACGGTCCAAAAGATCCATGGAGGGACCAGCAGTGGCATAATGGTTACGTGACTGAACTCTCACACAGTTGACCATGGTTCGAGTCCTATGCCCACTGGCTTAAAACACATTGGGCATGTGTACGGAAGTACCAAGATCCTGAGAGAAGAATGGAGAAAGAGGGAATGTGGCATGGCCATCCCCCACAGGGGGTGATTTCTCACTTTCTGTCTGTCTGTCTCTCTGGCAAGTGCATGCACCCTATTGCAAAAATTTCTTCAAAAAATAAAAAGATCAATGGCATAAGAAAAGGGTAAGGCTGGACCAGTCAGTGGCATGGTGGGTAAGGTGGCTAGATTCCACAGGGGCAGCTGCACAATTCAAGCCCTGTGGCTTGAAAAACATGTAAGGAGCTTGTAGGTACATGCCAAAAATCCTGGGTGGAATATGGAGGAGAAGGGATTGCAGAGTGACTATCTGTCTGCCCTGGGGGTACTTTCTTACTTTCCTTCTCTCTTTCTCTCTCTTAGGAAAGTACACATACCATGTAGCAAATTTTAAAAAACAAAGAAAAGATTAAAGGCCTTAGTGGTAAATTGGCAGAGCAGAACACAAATGTCCAATTATTTCAATACAGTTATATTTTAGGAAAGAATAGAGAGGAAATACATCCTCAATAGAGAATAAACAATAAGAATATCATTGTGCACGTAGGGTTGATTTTTATTTTCTCAGTATTTTTATATCCTTTAAGGTTCTACCCAAAGACTTACTAGAAGCAGTTTCTAGTTGTTTTTCATTCACAAATAAAGGAGGACCACAGAAATAACAGAGACATTGGGACCAGCAGCCGGTGTAACAGTTGCGTTGCTGGATTCCCACATGGCCAACTCGGTTTGAGTTCTGGACCCGGAAGCTTGAAACTCACAACACCAGGCATATGTGTGTACATGCCCAAAATCCTAAGAGGAGAATGGAGGAGAAGGGATTATGGTGTGGTCATCTCCCGTGCGGGGTGATTTTTTGCTTTCTATCTCTCTATCTCTCCAGCAAGCACACATGCCTTAAAGTAAAAATCTTTCTATCTCAAAAGAAAGGAGGAAAGGAAGGAAGGAAGGAAGGAAGGAAGGAAGGAAGGGAGGGAGGGAGGGAGGGAGGGAGGGAGGGAGGGAGGGAGGGAGGAGGGAGGGAAGACCAGAGACGTGGCTAGCTTCCTAGAACTCTAGGAGCTTAGATGGGGAGAATACAGAAAAGAGGCAAATAAATAAATGCTCATTTTATTATCTAGCCCAGGTCAACTAACAAGATAATCCAGAGATTAGGGTAAAGGACTGTGTAACCCTTAGACTGTATATGTGAAGAATCAAACAGGAATGTAAGAAGTAAATCTAACGCTACTTCTAAATACTAATTTTAACTGTAAGGAAAACAGTAAGATTTATCCTCTTTTGGAAAAACGAAATCCTAAATGAGTTCAATAATATATTAAGGTACCTGCTCTGAGAATGATTTTAAGAAAAACAAATTAGCTGTTTTAAAATGTTTTTAAATTTAAGAAACCTTTCTCCTTGGTACTTCTGATAATACTTGAAACAAGATAAATGGGCAGAACATGCCAGGAAGTTTTTTTTTAATTTCTAAGTATTTGCATACATAATATGAAAAATTGCTTAGTGAAAGTATTTTACACCCAGTCTGAGTAACTGAACAATCTTAACACAGACTATCTCTTTAGAAAGATGAAGAAAAGGCTAATGAATTTCAGTAGATGTGAAATTGAAATGATGAATTTAACAAAATTGAAAATAAGATTTTCACCTCCTACACTCAGTCATCGAGTAGGTAATATTTATCTTCCAAATAGCTTATTTGTTGCTTCCCCTCTGCTCTCTAACTATTTTATAGCTCCCACCATCATTTCTTAACTGAACTATTACAATGGTTACCTAGCTCATCTTCCTACTTACAATTTATTTCTCACTTTTCCAACTCAAATGTCCCTTTCAATGCATCCTTCACAGTGCTCTTACTTTTAAACAAAGTCACTCATATTTACTTCCTTGCATTAACACACACAAATGTGTACCTATCTTCACTGTATTTAAACTGCTCGGTAAGAAAAACCTTGACATTTCTTAAACACTGTATGGAAGACCCAGAGTCTACCTATCTGGCTAACATGACATCCTATCACTAGCCCACACATGGAACGTGAAACATCACATTGTACTCTTTTGTCTGGTTGTTTTTGAAGCAGAGGAACGGTTTAACTTTATATATTTTTTTCTTTTCATGTAGGATGTGTACACATGCATGTAAGAGAAAGAGAGTTAGGCACCCTCCACAGTCTGATCATTCCATGATCTGCTTTCTCCAGTTCTCCAGCCTGTTGGATCTTGGGTATCCACATGTGTGCCTGATTATTTCAGGGATTTGAACTCTGGTTATCACGTAGGATCTGGCTTCTGTTGAGCAGCATAGTGGTAACTGCACCACAGAACTGGTCTTAAAGTTCATTTATGTTACAGAGTGAAGTGTGCCCCACCCTCTGCCAAATCACATATTGGAACCCTAACCCCCAATGTGACAATATTTGGAAATAGGGCCTTTAGGGAGGTAATTAAGGTTAAATGAGGTCATAATAGTGGTACTTTAACGCTATGGGAATGGTATACGTAGAAGAAGAAGAAAAGATGATCAGAGTGTAGTGTCTTTGTCTATTCTTTCCCTCTCTTCTCCATGTAAGTAAAGAGGAAAGGCCATGAGGGAAGACTGAGGAGGTCCCCATCACAACCAGCAAAATATCCCTCAACAGAAACCAAATTTGTCAGCACTTTGATCATCAACTTCTAGCCTCTAGAACTGTGAGAAAAGAAATGTCTTCTGTGCAAATCACCCAGTCCATGGTACTTCATTATAGTAGTCGGAGTACACTAACATACAACACGTGCTACTCATCTCCTGTTTTCTTTATCAAGTCAGCTCAACAATTCCTACTCCTTCAAATCCCAATTAAATTATTACTTCCTCTTAGGTCTTCCAATTCTGCAAGGCAGAGTAAGAACTTGCCCCTCCACCATCAATATCTGTTATATATCATTCACTAGAACACTTAAACATTATCATTCAAGTTACTTAGTTGCCAATTTCTCCAGTGTAAACCTTGAGGACAGAGACCATCTTTAGTCCAAGGCCGAGCATAGTACTCAAAGCACAAGTGCTCCAAAAATGTATGCATTATATAAGTTAGTTAAACCTAGACTACATCTTGGCTATTAATTATGTCCCATTAAAACACACACACACACATAAAAGAAACTGGGAGTAAGCCACCTTCAAGAAAACAAGAACAAGAAACATATCCATCACTTAACCTAAAAGTATACTTCAAATATATACATATAGTCATGGCTAGGACACTGCTCTGAGTGACTGAAACAGACTAGTCTTTAATTCACTCTTCTTTTACTCTGGCAATGCAAAGATTTGTTGTCCTATTAGTGGTTCTCAGTCACATCTAAATCAGGGCTTGGTAAAGTAGTATTGCTGCCTATGTGAGTAAATAAAGTTTTACCAGAATACAACCATGTCTTTTAACTTATATATTGTGTATGATCACTCAAAGCTACAAGAGGAGAGTTGAACCACGGACACTATATGGACCACAAATCTAAAATGCTTGTCATATTCTCTTTTAAGAAAAGTTTGCTAATCCCTATTACAGGTAATTTAGGTTTACCGATATGGGACCTAAAAAGCAAAAAAACAAATGAACATAACTAGATTTGGATCCCTTTAAAAAGTCAAAAAGACCTTAAAAGCATATTTAGTAGCTAAAATAAATAGCAAAACCTGTAAAAGAGGAGCTTTCAGCAAGTACTCTTTTTATTTTTTTTGAAGAGGTTTTTGCTATAGGGTGCGGGCACTCGCCAGACAGACAGACAGAGACAGAGAGACAGAAAGCGAGAAATCACCCCCTAGGGGGGATGACCACGCCACAATCCCTTCTCCTCCATTCTCCTCTTGGGATCTTGGGCATGCACGCACACGCAGCCGGCGTGAGTTTTAAGCCACCGGTCTGGGACGCGAATCGCGGTCGACTACGTGGGAGTCCAGCGACATAGCCATTACGCTAACTGCTGGTCTCTCAAGTACTCTTTTTCATGACACATCACAGAAGGAAAAAGGAATTAGAAGCATGACTATAAAACAACTGTATTCTAAAACCTGGAACTGCAAAATATTATTAACCAGTTTAAATTCCATCATGAATTACATTTAACAATTTAATGTTTTTACTTGTTGAAAGTTATTGACTGAAATCTTTGAGATCAAATTATATACAGAATTGATTAAAGACTTACTAGCATTTAATCTATTTTCTAACATAAAAATTAAAGAATTAAGACCTATTTTAACAAGGAAAAATGCTTTCCATTAACAGGGACAAATTTTAGATGTATAAACAAATGTGTAAAACTTCACTGACATTAGTATAAAAACCTAACAAAGAAGAAACTCATTGACAAAGATCTAAAGACTCATGAGTCAAATCTGAAAACACCCATCGACAAGGATTTTTATCGTGCTGTTTATAATGAGAAAACATCATTGCTAAGGTTCAGATAATGGTTTGTCTCCTAAAAGTTCATTTGCTGAAAAAAAACAGGGAGGTTGGTGAGATCTTTAAGAGGGGCCCGCCTCAGTCACAGGGGATCTGCCCTCAAGAAGAGATCAGTGCTGTCTCACAAGAGTGATTCCTGCTCTTAAAGGATGGGTTAGTTCCTGAAAGAGCTGGTTGTTTTATAAGACCTGCCTCCAGGTTCTCTCTACAAATGTGCTCATGTTTCTTTCTGCTTCCATCAGCCATGTTGTAACACAGAACCAGAGGCCAGCCTGATGCTATTATCATGACTATAGACTTTCCAGCAATCGTAATTCTGAACCAAATGAACTCGTGTTCTTTGTAAATCACCCAATCTCAGGTATTTCTTTTTAGAAACACACAGTAACAAACTAAGACAATCATAAACATCCAAAAGTTATCACCAGAATATCAAGTAAATCTCTGTAACCTAAGAAAAGAATGCAGGGCCAGCAGATGGTGTAGCGGTTACATTGCTGGAATCCCACATGGCCAACCACAGATCAAGTCCTGAACCTGGTGGCCTGAAAATCATACCAGGCATGTGTGCGTGCATGCCCAAGATCCTAGGTGGAGAGTGGAAGAGAAGGGACTGCAACATGGCCGTCCCTCCATGAGGGCGATTTCTCACTCTTCCTCTCATTGTCTCTATCTGTCTGCCCGTCTCTTTCTCTTCCCTCCTTCCCTAGCACATATGCCCTAAGGCAAAACGTCTAAACACAAACAAACAAACAAACAAAAGAATGCAATACACACATAATTGATATATCTATACTTATTATCCTGAAGAAATGCCCATGATGAGTTAACAGACTGCCAACAATATTAGATGAAATATAATTACATCTGTGAAAAACTAAAATAAGGAGGGTTCCAGCAAGGGAAGAGGAACACTCTGCATGCACTAGAGCATGTATAAAAAGTCCAGATGGAACCATGTAAACAAAAATAGTAATTGTGGCTACTACTCAGTAGTGATAAAAAAAGGTATTTTGTTCTTTCTTATTTAACATTTTGTTTTTTCTTTTTTAGATTTTTCTAAATGAACCTTTTATTAGTATTATTAAAAAACTATATTCCCATTGACAGTAAAAATATCAAGACTTACCCAACTAAAAGAAGAAGTGCACAAATCACAGCAAATCCCAATGTGTACTTGAGTGCCGTTTTAATTTGCTAGATAAAGGGGAAAAAAGAATACATTCAGCAAGCACTTTAAAATATAAAATATTCTTCAAAAAGTAAAATAATACTTTAATTATCAACTACACATGTATAATCAACAATATAAAGTTTTGCATGTTGAGAAAAAAATCCTTAAAGAACAAATAACATATATTCTACATCTTAAGTATCTTTGCAAAAAAAAAAAAAAAAATACAAGATTTTAAAATCTTTTCAATAGTTAGCCCCTTGTAAAACACAACACACCTAGAATACAGTTAATTTTCCAGTGGATATATTTTTATCTTTTTTAGTTTGCAATGGGGGCATGTACTTGCCAGAGAGAGACAGAGAGAGAGAGAGAGAAAATGAGAAAATAACCCCCCCTGAGAGGATGACCACGCCACTACCCTTTTTACTCCACTTTCCTTTCATGGTTTTGGGCACACGCACACATGCCCAGTGTGCTTTTCAAGCTGCCAGGTCTGGGACTTTAACTGCACAGTGGGCCATGTGGGATCCAGCCACTTTAACCTGGGCATCATCTCCTTGCCCTCCAATGGGCAACTTTAAGTAAAAGTATCAGAATAGTCCCCCAAATAGAAAGCAATCAGAACCTACAATGTTCCTGACCCAATTCATCAAAATGTGCTACAATATTTTAAAAATACTTAGTGTGTATATATGTGTGTGTACATACATATACACAAATATAAGTGTGCATACATATACACGCATAGTTATGTAAATATGTTTATTTTCATACATATTTATATTTATGACATAATATGCCAGGCACTGTTTTAAGAACTTTACATATGTTATCTTATTTAACTCTCATACCTATCCAAACATAGGTCCTCTCAAGTGTACTTTACAGATAAAGAAACAGAGGCCCAGAGAGATAAAATAATTAGCCCTAAGTCACTCAGTTTACAAGTGATTAAACAAGGACTTTGAAATCAGGAACTTGGGAATTAAATGTCATGCTTTGCTTGGTACCCCTAAACGTAATCCAAAGGCAAAAAACCACAATGCCAGACATTTTGAAAGTGTATAGAAGAGTTAATAACAGTCTCAAAAAAAGTTAAATCGATCAGAAATTATATTATTTGTCCTCTCATACTAATAAAACGGTTCTCAAAGTCACCTTTAAAATTTTCATTGATGTTTTGGAGCCAGCTAGTGGTGTGGTAGTTAAGATGCTGGACTCCTACATGGCTGACCATTCATTGTTCAAGTCCCGAACCTGGTAGCTTGCTTTCTTGCCCCCCCAACTCCCCGCCTCACTCCATGTCTCTCTGGTCAAATTAAAAAATAATAATAATAAATTAATTAATAATTTTTTAAAAATTTTAATTCATGTTTCATATGGTAAGTTCTTGTTCATGGAGGACGTAAGATAGTCTTTAGAAAAAAGTCTAAAGAAAGTATAAGTAGAATCCTAAGATCAACCAAAGGATGAGTTTTAGAATAAACAGAGACAGCAGGTATCTCACTGAGATTTTTACTAAAATTTGTAACAAGCCAGCTAACCTTACATACCTTGGGTTTTAGAGTTATGGTATCTGCAAATAATTTTACGTTCTTCACAAATATTTAAATATCTATTTTTTTCCCTGACATACTATACTGATTATCACTCTAGGATTCATTCCAAGTATTATTGATTTACTTCCTCCAAATCTTAATCCAATTGCTCTTAAGGTTTTAAATATGTTTAAGCACAATACTGGCTTCTGAGTGAATATATGCATGCTTTTGTGTTTAAGTAAACAAGGTATACATTTTTTTAACTCAATAAAAAGACAAAACATACACTATTATACTGCTTTTTTTTCCTTAAATTAAAAGGTATGTGTTCAATTTTGGGGCAAGCAGTTGGCATAATGATTACGTCCCTGGACTCACATGTAGTCAACTGTGTTTTGAGTCCAGGACCCAGTGTCTCGAAACTCACACCGGGTGCAGGTGCGTGCATGCCCAAAATCCTGAGAGGAAAATGGAGAAGGGATTGTGGTATGGTCATCCCTCCTGGGGGCTGAATTCTTGCTTTCTGTCTCTCTGACAAGGACATGCACCCTATAGCAAAAATCTCACTGAAGAAAAAAAAAGTTCAATTTTGACAAATATTTTTCTGTTTTTGGAAAGAATTATTTAATTTTATTTACTATCATTATTTAAAATTTTTCTATAGGGCACATGCGCTCACCAGAGGGGCAGGGGCAAGAGAATGAGAAAACAAGCTGCCAGGTCCTGCACTTGAACTGTGGTCAGTCATCTGAGAGTCCAGGGCCCTAACCACCACGTGACCTATTAACTCTTGACAAATACCTTTCAACACCCAATTTCTTCTTTGACCTTTAATTATTACATATTAATACATATACTGATTCTAAACTATGCATATTATCTAGAGATAACCCCAATTTGGTTATACAATATTAACTGTATCAATATTTAAAAATTAATTATTTAAAGGTACTGAATTAATTTACTAGTTGTACTTAGTAATACATTTACTAATTATATGGTTACTGAATTATATTTATTAGTAAAAATGTTTACTAATATTAGAGTTAAGATTTTTATACCAATACTTAAGTGATACTGGTCTTCAGTTGTGGACATGCGTGCTTTACGTGTCAGGTTTTTTAACAGTATTATCCAGGATTAGTGACAACATCCAGCAAGTGTTTCTTCTTCATACCCTAAATAGGGGTCAGCAAACTACAACCTATGTGCCACATCTCCCACCACCTGTTTGACTGGATCACAAAACGTTCATTAAGTATGTTTCGGATACTTTAACACTACAATGGCAGAGTTGAGTAGTTGAAATAGAAACCATAACCCACAACTCTAAAATAATTACCACCTGCAAACTCTAAAATATTTACTACCTGGCCTCCACAGAAAAAAGTTTGCTGACCCCCATAGGAATTGCTTTCCTGAAGCAATGGTCACAAGGCATATGAAGCTACTGAGCACCTGTGACTACTGCAAATTGCTGCAGGCATAAAATGCAATCTAAATTTCAAAGACAGTGTTAAAAAATTTAATTAATAGTATGGTTTGCCTATTTCTGAAATGACAGTATTTGGAATGCATTATATTAAATATAATTTAATATATAATTAAAATTAACTTCAACTGTTTCTTTTAAATTATTTTAATGTGGCTACTAGAACAATTTAGAATTTCACATCTGGCTAACATTACACTTCTATCAGACCACATTGTTCTACAATAAATTCAAAGACAGTCATGTGGTCTTTGGAAAAGGAAGAAATAATAATTTTCCCCTAAATTAAAAATTCTAAAATTAAATACCAAAACTAGATACTTACAGTGCATTTACCAGTATCATCATCATCCTTTTCTTCATAGTAGAAGTAGACAAAAGGGATCCAGAAGAATACACAGAACAATATAACAGAATATAAAGCTGTGGAAATAAATAATAAACTGAGTTATACTAAATCCATACATATTTAATCATATTTATCTATCTGTGTGTGTGTGTGTGTGTGTGTGTGTGTGTATCCACTTACTAAATTTATTCTCCCACCTGATTCCTTATACTCATAATTCTACATGTATACATGTTATTGAAATAGCCATTTCTGTCCCCTGTCCCAAGAAATCAACAGCATTATTAGAATAATAAATCATAATTCAAGGTAACCATAAACAATTTCTAGAATAACAATAAATGTGCCAATAACAACTGGCTGCTAACATCTTAGCTCTTAGCTGTGTACTAACTACAGTGATAAGAACATCTTGTGAAACATTTCATTTCAATGAACTTTAATTTTGTATTCATTGCAACTTAAAATTGAGTGTAGTTGACAGAATATTTGCCAATAATTCTGGTTAGTTAAAGAAACAGCTAGAAATGATATTGTTTTTAATAGAAATAATTTCTGGGGACCAGCAGTTGGCGTAATGGCTATGTCTCTGGACTCCCATGTGGTCGACCGCGGTTCGAGTCCCAGACCTGGTGGCTTAAACTCACGCCAGGTGCGTGTGCATGCGTGCCCAAGATCCTGAAAGGAGAATGGAGGAGAAGGGATTGCAGCATGGCTATCCCCCCTGGGGGGTGATTTCTTGCTTTCTGTCTCTCTGTCTTTCTGGCAAGCGCAAGCACCCTATAGCAAAAACCTCTCAAAAAAAAAAAAAAATTCTGTATGCTGTTTAAGATATGTAGTATTATGAAACTGATTGTAACACAAATCAAGAGAAAATGGTAAAAACAGTATTAGATACAGATTTAACTAATATAAATTATATTTATCTGCTTGTAAATGCTTTATATTTAAGATACTTTTAACCAACATTCAAAATAGTTATTTTAATTCAATATAGCCCTTAAATTAAAATTTGAACAGCCAAAGATATAGTATATTTAACAATAAGGCAACATAAACAGCTTTTTGGTACTTAGTAAGTTTAAGAAGCCTTTATTATTATTATTATTTGCTAGAGGACTCATGTACTTGCTAGAGAGACAGAGAGAGGGAGAGGGGAGAGGGAGAAAGCACCCCCAGTGGGCGTGATCATACTTCAATCCCTTCTTTATTTCTCCATCCTGTAAGGATTGGAGGCATTTAAGTGATACAGGAAGATGGGGTGCCCAGGTCCACCACAAGGGCCAAATTCAGAACTGCATGATGACCAGGTTCTTTGTCTCACACTCACAAAGAATTAGAGATGTGGACACAGAGAAGGGATAGTAAAGTGGAGCTTATTAAGAGAGGAGGAGAAACAGAGCTCCCAAGCAGGAAGGGGTCCCAAGAATGGGTTGCCAAAGAGGAGTTGGGCCAAGGGTTGTTTTTATCCCAGCAAGGAGGGACTGGTGCATGTGTTTCCCTCATGGGGACTACATGTCAGGTGATTTATGTCTTTCTTCTTCTATTTGGGAGTGGGCTCGCAAAACACAAGACTTTAGATACTCAGACCTCCATTAATTAATATTCAGAAGACTTCTGTCTGAAGTGTGTGGCCCATGAAGTTTCTAGTTTTTAATCATGCATTCTACAAGTCTTAAAATGAAGCTCTGTCTTTGATATAATTTCCCCTAGTGCTTCCAAAATGTAATCTCATGCAGATCACCTTATCTTGCAGGTGCAAACCTGCATGTCATGCTCCCATTTTTCAAATGATTGCTCAAGGTCCTTTGGTCTCTTGCTCTCCAGATTAGGAAAGACTACATTCTTTGTTTGGAATGTAATAATGATATGAAAAATGCGAGCTTCAGTTGTCATTATCTCAAGCAGGCTGCAAGCGGCTTTCTGTGTAAGCAAGTAGTGAGAGCTAATAATTGATTTTTAGCAAGAGCAGCAAGTGATTTTTATTAAAGGTTTGACTACAGTGACTCCATTTTTTCTCAGATTCTTCATTCTGAGGACTCGTAACCCTATCTACCTAACTCGTAACCCTATCTATCTAACTCCTATCTCATAAGTACATCTGTCCCATCTTGTTTTTCAGACCCTGGGCTAGAAACTGAACTGCTTAGTTGGTTAAGTGAAATTCAGCTCCCTTAAGCGGTGGGCCACAGGGCCATCCCAGAAACCTGTTTTTAAATCTGTGTATTCACATTTATTTGAATATATGTAAGTTCATGGAAATAATAGTACCAGTATAATTATATAAAGAAATTACAGAATGATAATCATTATATTCTTTGTAAAAGCAAGCATTGGTTACCACCTCAAATTCATCAGGATGGTTTCTATTAAAAAAGTAATAACAACAAGTATTGGAAAGGATATGGAGAAATTGAAACCCTGTGCACTGTTAATGGAAATGTAAAATAGTGTAGCTACTATAGAAAATAGTAGAATGTTGGAATCAGCAGATAGCGTAATGGCTATGTTGCTGGACTCCCATGTAGTCAACCATGGTTCAAGTCCCGGATCCGGTGGCTTAAACTCACGTCAGGTGCGTGTGCACGCATGTCCAATATCCCAAGAGGAGAATGGAGAAGGGACTGTGGCATGGCCAACCCTCCTGGGGGATGATTTCTCGCTTTCTGTCTCTCTGTCTCTCTCTGTCTTTCTGGCGAGCACACGCACCCTTTAGCCAAAACCTCTACAAAAGAAAACAGTATGATGTTTCTTCAAAAAATTAAAAATAAAATCACCATAAATTAAAAAGGAAATAACCATATGATCCAGCAATTCCACTTGTGGGCATATACCCAATTAAAAATAAGTTTTTGAATGTTTATACACCCATGTTCATTGTTGCATTATTCACAATAGCTAAGATGTGGAAGCAACCCAAGTGTCCACTGATGAGTAAATGAAGTAGCGAAATGTGGTATCTACATAAAACATTATTATTCAGCCTTAAAAAGAAATTCTGACATATGCTACAGCATGGATAAAACTTGAAAACATTACACTATGTGAAATAAGCTAGCCACTAAAAGACAAATACTATATGATTCTATTTATATGAGGTATTTAGAGTAGTCAAAATCTTAGAGATTTAGTATAATGTTAACAGTCAGAAGATACGGGGGCGGGGAGGGAAATGGAGTGTAATTGTTTATTGGGTAGTTTCAGCTTCTTTTTTCTACAGAGAGCATGTACTTACCAGAGGGAAAGAAGGAGAGATAGAGAGACAAGATGAAAAAGCACCCCTCAGGAAGGATGACCATGCCACTATCCCCAGAACCTCCATTCTCCTCTTGGGATTTGGGGCATGCACACTCACCGTGCCACCTGGCGTGCCCATGGGTTTTCATTTTTATAGGATATAAAGAGTTATGTGGTGAATAGTGGTAATGACATTATGAATGTGTTTAATGCCATTGAAGTATACATATCAAATTGTACACTAGGCACAGTGGCACTAGTGATGCTACTGAGGGTACTAGCACTAGGGTGCTACTGTGAGAGAAGGTTTAGATCTGGGACCAACCTGAGCAGGCCAGGTGCAATGGCATGCACCAGTCATCCTAGCTAACCAGGAGGCTGGGGCAGAGGAACACAAAATGGTGAAACCCTGTCAAAAATTCCTCTCTTCTTTATTCTTTGTTCCTACACTATTTCTCTCTCACTCTCATTAAAAAACAGAAGTGTATATTTTACCACCCACCCACACACACACACCAAAAAAAAGGGGGGGGGGGAGAAAGCCTTTATTAGTAAATTTAAACCTCAATTACTCTATAAGTTATACACTTTTTAAACATGACATTACTGCCTGCTAGTACTATCTTATTTACCTAGAGGCAACTTATGTAACAGCCTCCTACTACATACAACACAGATACAACACTCAGAACGAACAGGGCCCTAAATAACCAATAGAAAAGTCAGAGTTAATTTACACTGAGCAATCACAAAATGAGTATCAGCATACTGAATTCAGTACTATAAATATTTAATAAAACGTATGCAATCTTTTAGTATTATAAGCAACTAATAATGACAATAAATCTTTTAGAGTAATCAATATTGATTTTTCTACTACAAACCAAAAAAAAAAAAAAATGAGTATTACTATTTCTATTCCAAATCTAACAACCAAGGGAAACAAATATATTTTAAAAAAGTAACCAAAATAAGCATTCCAAAACTTAGGAAATTACACATAAAAATGCTAAGATTATAAGTCATCCTAAATGCTATATCTATATTATTACTAAAATAATCAAATACTTTACATAAAATAGGAAAACACCAGACATAGCACAAATGACTTTAGTAACTTCAATGCCAAAAAATTTTATATATAAAATATTATATGTAAAAACTTTAATAAATTCATAAACAAAATAAGATGTGGTCTATCTTGTGCTGCTACATGAAGCCTTGCATTTCTGACAACCAAAGAGCCTAATAACATTTTTAAAGAATTATATCATTTTATTTATTATTATTGGGTTGTTGGAAAAATCATGACACATTTTTGCATAGAGAAACACAGATAAAATGTAGAGTCACATCATGACTTTACTGACAACCCAATTTTTTGTAATTTGCTATAGGACACATGTGCTTACCATAGAGAGAGAGAGCGACAAGGAAAGTGAAAAAGCAGGCTTCCAGGTCTGGGACCCAAACCAGGGTTGGCCATGTGACAGTGCAGTGCCTTAATCACCACACCACCTGCTGGCCCCAAGCCTGATAAATATTTAATAAACATTCCTGGTGTTTCTGACCTTGAGTGATCAATGATCCTGTGACTGCATAAATTACCATCACAGTCAATTAAAATATATTTCTGTAACTCAATAAAAAGACAACCCATTTTAAAACATGTACAAAAGACTTAAGCAGATAATTCACATATACAAAAAATAACAACAACAATGAAAACATGCACAATGGCCAATAAGCACATTTTAAAATGTGCTTATCATCATTAGTTATCAGGAAAGTGATAAACTCACAATGACATGCTACAGATCTATGAGAATAGGTAAAATGATTATGGCAATAACACATGTTGTCAAGAATGTGGTACAATTAACATTCTCATACTTTGCTCGTTGGAGTGAAAAAAAAAGTACAAAACTCTAACAACTGTGTAGTAGTTTCTTAACAAACATACATGTACTACATGACCCAACAATTTTACTGTCTAGCAATGAAGTGCAATAACATATATGCAATGTGTTGTTGCCCAGAGTAGGCTGCTTGACTTGGAGAGTCCATGGCTTTTTTTTTTCTTTTTTTTTTTAAGATTTGTACTACACTTACCTGCCAACCAGCTATAATTCCCAAGATACAGAACCCAAGAAGGAAAGCAAGAGTTCATAAACCATCATGTTTTGTATAAACAATCTACACAAGATGTTACTTCATGGTTCCATACCCAGCTGTATGAATACCCAGCTGTATGAAACCACCTTATCAATTGCTAACATAAAAGACATCCTAAAAGCTAGGCTCCCAGAAGTTTGTCAAGGGTCAGCCACATAACAGGCCTTGTCGAAAATAGACAAGAATTGAGTAATATCAGATCTACAGCATTAATTCTTTTACAATGAGAATGTACAAAGCAATCATCTGCCATAATCAAAGACTGGAAATGATCCAAATGTCCACCAAAAGGTGAGTAGATAAGCAAAGTTAAGCGTATGCTCATACAAAAGGCTATCACACAGGAATAACAATGACATGAGACAACATGCTCAGAAACAAGTTCTATGATTAAACTTAAAGAAATGCTAGAGCTGACGAAATTCATGTATTACGAGAAGTCAAAAAAAGTGGACGAGGCAGCTACTAATTATAAAAAGATAAGAATGTATGGCATCCAAAGTTCACAATGTCGCTGGTAGGAGGACCCAGAAAAAGCCTCAAACAATTAAGACTTGGAAGAAGGAAATGGGGGACAGACAAAACTCTGAAGAGACTCTATAATAGCCCCCCCCAGTACTTAAAATAGGTTTAGAATAACTGTTTTCAATCTTTGTTTCACTATAACTACATTCTAAGATATCTCTGATTACCTGACTGTTCCTTCTCAGTGCCCTTAATGATTTCTTCCTTTGGCTCACAAATGCCAAACTATAAAGACAGAACTAAATTAACATTTGTTACATATGATGGTTCAGTTTTAATGTCAGGTTGGAGTTTCATATGTGTAAGCAGAAACAAAATACTGTACAGTTGCCATCACAATCCTGAAACAGAAAAATCACTTCTTTTAAAGTTCTATTTCAATATTACAACTATTTTCAAAGGAAAATTATTCTTAACTCCAACAGTTATGACATCCTCATATCCTGACGTCTTTATAAAGAATGCTTTTACTTGCAAATGTTTTTATTAAAAGATTGCTACTAGCAAATAAAAGACTTTTAGTTTAGCAGACCAATTAACATCAAAGAACACATTAAGAAAAAATTTTAAAACCTTAAGGCCCCAAAAATAGACAAAAATTAAACTCATTTCAAAAGTTCTTTTTAAAAAGCAACTTATCAAGAACTAGCAAAACTAAGTGAATAAAGAGTCAACAATTCTTCAAAGGCCATGGATAAAAATTTTGGAAAAAAAGACATAATTCCTATGATTTTTAAATATATACAAAGAAAGCAATTTACCTCTTAAAAGTTGTGTTTCACTAAATTATAACTCACACAAAATTTGGAAAACATTAGGTTTTTGAGTGGTTAAAATTTTTTAAATGTATTCCTCCTGACTACTAATAAAAACAACTAATCTTTCAAACAAAATATTATGACAAAGAATAACTTAGTCAATGTTCTAATAGAATAATTAGTTATTACAAAGCTTTTTGTTTTAGAGGATCAAAGTATAAAGATATTCTGGGAACTCTAAAAAAAAAATTCTTAAATTATCCATTTACCAAACTGAAGACATCGGTCAAGACTGACAGTTGTATACCCAATACCCATTATCCTTTCAGTGGGCATTCCTTTCTTATTTGGTCCTTCTTCCTGCTTAATGCTTGGAAGTGGCATATGACGGCTTACACTGTAGAACCATTTTGAATTCTACAGTAACCTTAAGAAGGAAGTATGTGCCTGTCCGTTCTGTTGCCTACTAGGAGAAGCTTCTCCAGGAGGTTGAACAGCCAATGTGAACAAAGGAGTGGGGAGGGGGTGCTGACAAAGAGGAGGATGCCAGGAATCTTCTCTCTGGGGTGAGGGAAACAGTTGGGTATCACATTGCCAACTTTCCAGTCCCATGGGCCTGGTCCTGCAGGCTTGCTGGCAGCTCCCACTGGGCTGCAGCCAGGCACAGTTCCAGCTGTGCAGATGTGTATGGTCCCACGCAGCTTGTACCAGAATACTTCCCCATGGAAGCACAAACAGATTTACACAGTACAGTTAACACCCTCGCCCTGCAGATGAACCAGCTACAGCCCTGCTACCAAGAGAAAAGACATGTACAGGTGGGCAGACCCATGCAAGTTCCATGGCTGGACACAAGCCATTACCTCATGGTCTAACAGCCCAGCACTGAGCCTTAGTACTAGAACATATGTAGCTCCACAGAGGCACAGATGTGCAACACCTCCATCACTGTGGCCCAAGCTGCATGACAGTGGTACATGGTTCCCACCCAGACTAGCAGTCATGCAAAGTGGATGTGCCCAACCAATGCCTCCTGCTATGCTTGCCTGCTATGAACTATCTGCAGAGGGTAGCCGTGACATTCCCTCTGCAGGTGGAACACTAGTTCACAATACTAAACTCACCTAGAACCCAAAAAAAGACTAGTCCAGAGGCCCTCCCAGACCTCCCAATAGTATCTCTCAAACCATGCAAAATGGTCAATAAATAGAGGATTGAATTTTAAAAGAACAAAATTAAGTTCTACCACTATAAAATCTAACTCAGAAACTAGAAAAAAAAGTAAGTACTTCATCAAATGACAAATAATCAAACAAATAAACACAGTGATACAAGAAACGTGAAAAAACAACAAAATACCTCTATCCCAAAGAAACATACCAACTCTACACTAACAATGAATAAAACATAGGGAATCACAACAATGTTGGAAATGACTTTTAGAATACAGATTAAAAGACCTCAATGAGATACAAGAGAACACAGATTCACAATTTCAGCAGGTGAGAAAACAATGCATGACATGAAAAAGAGACTCGATAGAAAGAGATTTTTTTTTTCGCTATAGGGCGCGTGCGCTCGCCAGACAGAGAGAGAGACATAGAGACAGAAAGCGAGAAATCACCCCCCAGGGGGGATGGTCACGCCGCAATCCCTTCTCCTCCATTCTCCTCTCGGGATCTTGGGCACGCACGCACACGTGCCCGGCGTGAGTTGTAAGCCACCGGGTCCGAGACGCGAACCACGGTCGACTACGTGGGAGTCCAGCGACACAGCCATTACGCTAACTGCTGGTTCCCGAAAGAGATTTTTTTAAAAGAATCAAATCCTGGAAATGAATAAAATGCAGAAAATAAAAAAATCTGTGGAGAACATCAACAGTTTAGACTATATAAAACACTAGTGAACTACAGGAACCAGCAGTTAGCGTAATGGCTATGTCACTGGACTCCCACGTAGTCGACCGCGGTTCGCGTCCCGGACCCAGTGGCTTAAAACTCACGCCGGGCGCGTGTGCGTGCGTGCCCAAGATCCTGAGAAGAGAGTGGAGGAGAAGGGATTGCGGCGTGACCATCCCCCCTGGGGGGTGATTTCTAGCTTTCTGTCTCTCTGTCTCTCTCTGTCTGTCTGGCGAGCGCACGCGCCCTATAGCGAAAAAAATCTCTAAAAAAAAAAAAAAAAAACCACTAGTGAACTAAATCTAACAACATATTAAAAAGATTATACACCATGACCATGTAGGATTTATTCCAGGTATACATAACAGTAAATGTAAAACATCACATCAACAGAAAGACAAAAGTCATATGATCATATCAACTGACACAGAGAAAACATCTAATAACATACCTCTCTTCATGATTAACACTCCAAAAAGTACGTATACCTGATGAACATTTCTTAACACAATAAAGGTCATAAATGACAAATCCACAGCTAACATCAAATTTGATGGAAAAACATAAAAGTTTTTCCTTTCAAAACTGGAAAAAACAAGGATATTCATTTTATCTACTCCTATTCAACACAGTACGGAAAGTCTTGGCCAATGGCAATCCGACAAGAGAGTGAAATACAAAGCATATAAATTGGATAGGAATAAATTAAATTGTACCTACTTGTGATTATGTATGATAATATACATAGAAAATCTACAGAATCTACCAAAAAAACTCTTAGAAGTGATAAATTTAGTAAAGTTGCATGTCAGATACCAAACCAACATACAAAATCCTATGGCATTTCTGTACCCTAAGAGAAGGAAAAAAAAAAAAAAAGCCCACATGAAAATAAATCAAATCAAAAGAGTAAAAGCTATCTACTACGAAAATGATAAAAAGGTGAATAAAGAAATTGAAAAAGACACATATGCAAAAAATGTTCATGGACTGGAACAATCAACATAGTTAAAATGTCAATACTGCCCAAAGTAATCTACGAATTAAATTCAATTCCTTTTAAAATGCCAGGTACATTCTCCACAGGGGGGAAAAAAAAATTATAAAATTTGTCTGGAATCGCCAAAGCAATACTTTACAAAAAGAGTAACGTTAGAGGCAACTCATTACCTGACTTCAAAATATATTACAAAGTTATAATAACCAAAACATAATTTTGGCACTAAAACAACACACAGACTAAAACAATGAAACAGAAAAGAAAATCCAGAAATAAACCCATATTCCTGTTAGACCATATAGTAACTCTAACTTTTAGAAAGTACCATTTTATATTTCCAACAGCAGCTTTTGAAGATTTAAGTTTCTCTATATCTATGTCAAACTTGGATGCTGTCTGTATTCCTTATTATAGCCCATTTTATGTTGATGTATCCCCAAAATTCCAAACCCCAAATGTGATGGTATTTAGAAGTAAGGCCTTTGAGAGATATTTAGGCTTAGATTAGGGCATCAGAGTGGTGCATCATGATAGGATTAAAGTCATGATAAGAAGAGAAAGAGACCAGAGTTCAATCTCTCTCGGCCGTCTAAGAATACTGCAAGAAGGCTGCTATCTGCAAGCCAGTAAAAAGGACAGAAGTTGCTGGTACCTTGATCTTGGATTTCTGAGTCTTCAGAAATAAGAAAGATAAAGTTGGTTGTTTTAGTCACCTATTTTGTTTAGAGGGCAAAGCTGACAAATTTTTAATTCTGAGAAGAGTGGGAATATCCTAACAAATACCTAAAAATGTGGTAACAGCTTTGGAACTGTATAGTGGGTAAAAGCTCAAGAAATTTTGAGGAGCATCCTAGAAAAATAGACATTAAAGGTGATTCTATTCAAGGCACAGAAAGAACAAAGGAGAGTTGGAAATAAAGCTTCCATCTTTTCAGAGAATACATAATCATAAACAAAATGCTGGTAGAAATATGGACATTAAAACCATTCTGGAGCGATCTCAGAAGGAAATGAAGAACATGTCATTGGACAATGGAGAAAAACATAGTGTTATAAATAGCAAAGAGCTTGGAACTGTGTTCTAGTATTTTGTGGAAGGTAGAATTTATAAACGGTATTTAGCTGAAAATATTTCTACAAAAGTATTGGACAAACTGCTTGGTTCCTCTTGACCGCTTATAGTAAAATGCAAGACAAAGAAACTGAAAAAGGAATTGTTAAGCAAAAGGAAACAGAACTTGAAATTTGGGGAAATTCCTAGCCTAGATAGGCTAAATACAGATATACTGCAGAAAATGAGAAAGTCTGAGCTGAAGAAAGCACTAGGGTGTGATCAAATAACCATGTGATAAACTAGTAACTGTAGGTATGCAGCACATACTGAAAACAGTTACCCTAGTAGAGACAACACCAGTTGTAACTGAAGGAGTTGGAGGGTAAAATGAAGAAAGGTTGATGTACTTCCTAGAATCTACAGGACTAGATATAAAGAGCTGTTTGTCCATAATGCACTTCTACCAGACAGGTGAAGAATGACCCTGAAGGAGGTTCAGAAATCATCAAGGCTTCTCAGTTTCAAAGGATGAAAGGTGCATTGTCTAGGTTTCAACAGGCTAGACAGTGGCTGCCTGAAGATTTGGGGATATACACCTCACCAGCAGAGACTCGGGGTTCCGCCCTGTTCTGCAGAACAGTGGAGATGGGACTGTCATCAGTGGGGCAAAAGCAGGACCACTGTCCCAGTTAGTCTAGAATACAGAGCATTATTCTCTTAAGATCAAATGGTATTTACCCTGTTAGGTTTTACACTTGCTTGGGACCCTTTCTTCTAATTTTTCTCTTTCAGGGTGGGAATGTCTATCCCGCATGGTCTAAATTACACCGACAGTGTATTTTAACTTGATAACTTATCTAGTATTGCATGTTCATGGTTAGAAAAGAAACTTGTTTCAGGATCAACTACTTTTAGTCTCACTCATTTGATTATATATTTAACACTTTGGACTTTAGATGCTAAAACAAATCAATACTCTTGGGACTATTGAGATGAAAATAAACTATTATGCATTGGGGAAGGACATGAATTTTGGAGGGGACAGGGGTAGAGTATTACGAAATCTGTGTCCATAAAATTCGTATCTTGAAGCCCTAACAACAATGTGATAGTATTTGGAGGTGGGGCTTTGGGGTTTAAGTTTAGGTGAAAGTCTATGATGGCTATGAGACACGTATGAATCTCACCAGCTTCATCTACCTCTGCCTGAGGTTCTCAGGCTTTCAGCCTTGGACTAAGAGTTACACCAACAGTGCCCTTGCTTTTGAAGCCTCTGTACTTGAACTGATCATGCTACCAGCATCCCAGGGTTTGTCTCCAGCCTGCAGACAGCCTCTTCTAGGATCTCTCTGCCACCACAAATGTGTGAGCTAATTTTCATAATAAATTCCCTCTCATATATCTATGCACATACACTATCTGTCTTGAGAACCCTGAGTAATACAGTAGTTAACACTCCTAAATATTTTAACTGAGTAAGATTACCAAAACTACTACAAGAGAGCTTTTTGACAGGTTCCCTTCTGTTGAAAACCTACTAGCATCTAATCTAGCACCTAAATTCACACACACAAACACACATGCACACCCAACATGTATAGGAAAAACCTTGCAGAAGTAGCTCTTTGAAAGAAAACGTGCACAATCTATTTTTTAATAGATTTACATTTATATTTTAATAGATTTATATTTATATTTTATTTTGATATATTTATATTTTATTTTATTTATTATTATTATTTGGAGAGACTTTTACTATTTGAGAGACTTTTACTATAGGCCACATCACTTGCCAGAGAGACGGAGAGAAGGAAAATGAGAAATCACTCCTCCCCGGAGGGGATGGCCATGCCACAATCCCTTCTCTTCTGCTCTCCTCTTGAGATTTTGGGAATGCACGCACACACACTTGGCATGAATTTCAAAGCTGCCACATCCAGGATGTAAACCACAGTTGGCTATGTAGAATTCCAGTGCCTTAACCACTATGCCACCTGCTGGCCCTTTATTACTATTATTTTTAATTAGCTACAGGGCAGGTGCACTCACCAGAGAGAGACAGAGAGAGAGAAAGACAAGGAAAGTGAGAAAGTAAGCCTCCAGGTCTGGGACTCAAACTTCAGTCAGTTACGTGGGAGTCCAGCACCTTAACCCCACACCATCTATTGTTATCACTAATTAAGCATCTGAACATACATCTTAACACTCGAGCAAAGTGTCACATGATTTGTTAGTAGAAAGCTTTCCTTTGAAGGCACATGTGGGACTTCAGCATAGAAGACAATCAAAAGCATAGCAGGTCCTACAGATTCAATACAAAGTCCTTCTATCCCCAAACTTCTCTTACTACATGTACACATAAAATATCTTATGAAAAAACTCTAACCTAAGGCCATTAATTCCTAAAGTTGGCTGTGTTAAAATCAGAATCAGCACCATTAACTTTTTAGTAATAGATTCCCAGGCTGTCTAGCACACCAGAGTAAATCAGAATCTCTCTGGACACAATCCAGCATTATTTATTATTTAAAAGGTCCCCAGACGATTTCTAAATCTGCCTCGAGGGTTCAGTACTGCTAGCTGTACTGAACCTAACCTAGGTTCATAGGTTAGATCCCAGAACATTTACTAAGTGGCAGCTCACTTTCCTAAGGTATCTTAGGGAACAAGGACTACTTTGGACTATGCCACTCAGTGAGGCAGTGATCTTTAATATCTCTAAAGATCAATTTCTTCATCTACAAAAGGCAGAAACAAACAAACAAACAAACATAAAAAGGAGAGGACGGATATTTATAAAACTTAAATAGATATTGAATGTGAAAATCTTAGAAAGTACCTGGCAATGATAACATGTTGATATATTAGGAAAGATTAGATGAACTGTAGAGTAGAACAAGAAATAGATTTAAAAAATAAAAAAATAAAAAACAAATTAAAAAAATAGTATTTTAGTTTATTTGAGGTTTGTGCAGTCCTCAGGATCCAGGAGACATCCAATATGCAGTTAGATAGTATCTAGCATTTAGGTGAAACAGCTGGGCTTGAGGACAGTGAAGATCTTAGAAGCCACACAATCCTTTCAGGCTCCCTGCTGCAAGTCATCACTGAGTTAAATACAAAGGCCTATTAGCTTTGCGCAGTGGCAGTATCGTAGCCAATGAGGTTTATCCAAGACAAAGGCCTATTAGCCATAGATGAGATGTATATGATAACAACCATTAATATTATCCAATTAAGTTTTCTTGTTTTGATTTTATAGTCATTTATTTTGGGGGCCAGCAGGCAGAATGGTGGTTAAGGCGCTGGACATGTTTGAATCCCAGACCCAATGGCTTGAACATCATGACAGGCGCATATGCGTGCATGACCAAAATCCTATGAGGAGAATGGAGAAAAAGGGACTGCAGAGTGGCCATCCCCCACAAGGTGTTTTTTAAATTACTAACTTGGAAAGTATAAATAAAATCTCTGTCTCTGGCAAGCACACACACCCTATGCCAAAAACTAAAAAAAAAAAAACCTTATTTTTGCTTTCTGTGCAGTTTCTTCCCTAGATCACTGTCTCAGTTTTCTTATAACAAGGGATTTCTGCTACAACCTAAGTTATGCAAAGAATCAAGTCCTAAGGCTCTAAAGCTTCTACTGTTTGTAGTGATTAACTCACCTCCCATGCATTTAAAATGATACTAAGATATATTGTCTTCAGGAAAACCAAGTATACACTATTCCTGGGAGGACTGAGAAAAATACTAAAACCCACTCCACAGGCTTAATTCTCTCTAAAGAACTAACTGAGAAAGGCTGCATGAACTAAACTGTGGTTTACACATCTTTTGTGACCTTGGTTACAATGGACTGGTCCATTGGCTTGGTTCAACAATAAGATATTGTTCATGGATCCAGACTTTCCTAACACATAGTTAGCTTGTTACATGTTCTACAGGATAACTAGATTTAGTGTCATATACACGACAGACATCTCCTCCAAAATTGTTTCTGAGAAAGTAATTCAGGGGAACCAGCAGTTAGCGTAATAGCTATGTCACTGGACTCCCACGTAGTCGACCGCAGTTCGCGTCCCAGACCCGGTGGCTTAAAACTCACACCGGGAGCCTGTGCGTGCGTGCCCAAGATCCCGAGAGGAGAATGGAGGACAAGGGATTGCGGTGTGACCATCCCCCCTGGGGGGTGATTTCTCGCTTTCTGTCTCTATGTCTCTCTCTGTCTCTCTGGCGAGCACATTCGCCCTATAGCGAAAAAAAAAAATTCATATCTTTCCAATAAATTTGTGCCAAAAAGGCAACGGTCTATTTAATATAGTACCATTTCAAGAGTTTTACTTAATATATCAAAGTTATTTAATATAGTCACCAGAAAATGTAAATCCTATGCTAAAATACCATAAAATTTTTTCTAAAAAATTTATACCCCCCAAAAATGAATTTTATGGGTCCTGTAGATTTTAGATCAGGAGAAATGGCAAATGTTAGAGCCAAAGCAGCTAAGTTAAAATCCAGTGAAACTCCTGAAAAAAGTTATCTTGTCAACAGAAACTAATGTAGATTTTTTTTAGTTTCTAATTTAATACTTTACTGAAATATTCAACATCTTGATTTGTTACTGAAAAAACATGTCACCATCCTTTTTATAATTTCAGGAATTATACACTTTTATAAAAACATAAATTTCGTGTTTATTCAAAGGAAAATTCTGGAAACATTTAGGTGATTATTATAAGGCTTTTATAATCTAATGGAGGAGAAGAGGGGAAGGAAAGGATAGGACAAATAACTCATAGTCTCTGAATTAAGATGGCTCTGCAGAGTACAATAAAGTGGATGGCACAAATTCTCCAGAGAGTATACACTACTGCTGTCAATACATTAAAGAACTTATAGAAAATTAAGGTTTAATGATAACAAAAGGAGTGATGTGAGATTTAAAGCAGTGATGTGAGATTTAAAGTAGTTTGATTAAAACACCATAAAGAAGCGTTAGAAATGGGAACCAGCAGTTAGCGTAATGGCTATGTCGCTGGACTCCCACGTAGTCGACCGCGGTTCGCGTCCCGGACCCGGTGGCTTAAAACTCACGCCGGGCGCGGGTGCGTGTGTGCCCAAGATCCCAAGAGGAGAATGGAGGAGAAGGGATTGCGGTGTGGCCATCCCCCCTGGGGGGTGATTTCTTGCTTCCTATCTCTCTGTCTCTCTCTGTCTGTCTGGCGAAAGTACGCGCCCTATAGCGAAAACCTCTCCAAAAAAAAAAAGAAAAAAGAAAAAAAAAGCGTTACAACTAAGCCTAAATGAACCACAGTACATTAAAAAATGTCTCAGAAATGTGAGAATAAATGCATATTACTTAATTCTGCTGTGGGTAACAGCAGCCACATATGTGATATCAAAATTTAGTTTGTGTGTAGTTTCATTCTACGTTTTGGTTAGCAGACCAACCAGGAAATGAAAGTCAAAGATACTTACTATAGTAACCATATAATACAGTGTCCTCAATCTGTCTACTGACATTAGCATTAGCCCAGTCCTAGGATAAAAAAGAAACAACAGAAATATTAATGAAACATCAACTGGCCTAAGAATTATAGTTAGGTTATCATATGATTGAATATCACTTTTAAATCTATCAACTCAAGGCGTGGTCTTGTGAGAAACAGACAAGGGAAACACAAAGACAAAAGTCACCTAACTCAGACCAAAGACTAGGATTCTCAAAAATGACTAAACTGAGACTTCAGTAAAGAGAAGCTGTTTCCAGGGAAAAAGAAAAAAAATAGGAGGAGGAAAAAAGAGAGAAAGGGACATAAATAGGAGGTTTGAAAAGACTGCAAGAAGCTAAATATAGATTCACCAGAGCTTTTGGAAAGGTAAGAAAAAGCAGGGGGAGTAAAGAAGGGAAAGAGCATATGTTTGAGGGATTTGTGAGTCATGCTAAGTATTTTGGACTTTATCCTAAGAGCAATGGAAAATAGTGACGAATTTTGTGCAGAGTATGACAAATCTGATTTGTATTTTTTATTTACATTTTTTAATACATTCAATCACATTATTTAGCTTACAAGGTGATCATTTCAATATATGAACATTTCTTCCGGTCGAGTTGATCAAAATATAATAACACTACCTCCCTGTCTCAACAATGCTGTCTTCGTATCCCTCCTCCAAATGTTCTTCCCCAGGCCCCACTCCTCCACACACACCACATCTGACATTCACATCCACCTCTTGTGTTTGTACATCCTTTAGCCCGTCAGTTTCAGTTATAGAGTGCAGACATTCAGTATATATTAAGTGGGGACATACAGTATCTCTCCTTCATAGCCTGGCTTGCTTCACTCAGCAGTAAATCTTCCATACTCTTCCACTTTCTGTCAAAAGCCAAGGCTTTGTTGTTCTTAATGGCTGATTAGTATTCCATATTTTTAAAGAATGTATTTGAGCATATTATAAATTAAAAAAAAAAAACCTTTAAAAAGTTAATCTGAACTCTTTTGCATTCATCTCACAAAGTGTTCTTTACATTACTAACTTAGAGGGGCCAGCAGGTGTGTGGTAGTTAAGGGCACTGGACTCCCACGTGGTCAACCACAGTTCGAGTCCCAGACCTGGTGGTTGCCTTTCTTGCTTTCTCTCTCTCTCTCTCACTCTGTCACTATCTGGTCAAATTAAAATGAATAAAATAAAATAAAAATAATTCTTCAAAAAAAAGTTAACTTAGAAAATATATAAATTAATATTTTCAAATAGAAAAAAAAATCCATAGATTACTGAGTCAAATCAGTGTCAACATTTCTTTTTAAAGGATAACAACATTGGGACCAGCAGCTGGCATAATGACAGTGTCGCTGGACTCCCACGTAGTAAACCACGGTTTTGAGTTCCAGACCCGGTGGCTTAAACTCATGCTGGGCATGTGTGCGTGCATGCCCAAGATCCCAAGAAGACAATGGAGGAAAAGGGATTGTGGCGTGGCCATCTCCCAGGTGAGGGGGGGAGGGTTCTCACTTTCTGTCTCTCCTGCCTCTCCTGTGCACTACAGTAAAAATCTCTCTCTTACAAAAAAAAAAAAAAAAAAAAAAAAAAAGCATCAACAAGCTAAAGATAATTACAGGACCAGCAGTTAGCGTAATGGCTCTGTCACTAGACTCCCATGTAGATGACCACGGTTCAAGTCCCAGACCTGGTGGCTTAAACTCATGCCGGGCACGTGTGCGTGCATGCCTAAGATCCCGAGAAGAGAATAAAGGAGAAGGGATCACGGCATGGCCATGCCCCCTGGGGGGTGATTTCTCGCTTTCTGTCTCTCTGTCTCCCTCCATCATTCTGGCAAGCACATGCGCCCTATAGCAAAAACCTCGCCAAAAAAAAAAAAAAAAAAAAAATTATATCTGTCCCTTTTAATTTGGTACACATTATGTAAACTCCCCACCAGTCTGGAATTTAGCATGTTTTACTATATAAAGTTCCTTTATCTAACCTATTTTTGTGGCAATAGGAGAGTTACTGTTACTACTTTAAAGCTATAAACGTGTAAAATATACACCATCACTCAAGTACTATTAGTGTATTTGACTTTTATACACAGTCTTGCCTCCATGGTATCTGATGTACTGTCAAGACAGCTTACTTTATGAAACCTTCCATTTTCTACATTTTGAGAACCACTATGCCCTTGATATGTTTTATAAACTATTGTCTCCCAAAGTAGAAACTAAAAGGAACTTTAGAGTCATTTAAGACTCAAAAGAATGTGAGATAATCAAAAAATAATACTAAATTGTAAATATTAAAGAATATTTCGGAAGAATGGAAAACAATATGAATTCCATAGAGCAAAGATATGTGGGTCACATATGTAAATTCTCTTTCCCATTCATCAAGATGACTTTTTGAAATCCTCAACACAACCACCATCTGCTCAATCCAAAACTCCAGCATGACTTTTCTCACTTTTACCTGGTAACCACACCTTAGACCAATGATTCTCATTTAGGAGCTATTTTGTATCCCATGAGGCATCTGGCAATGACTAGAGACATTAGACGGGATTGTGAAGGGTATGTGTAAGTCTGCTACAGCCATGTAGCTAGAGGCCAGCGTCTAAAATAAATAGAACTGCCCACAACAAAAAAGAATTCGCCAGTGCAAAATGTCAATGGTTGAAAAACACTGACTGAGAGGTGTCTTAGACAATTTGAAGCCAAAAGACAGGAGATCACTCAACTTACTACCGAAATGTAAAACCTATGTCCATCTATATTCAAATTCTAGGCCTGGCTTCCTCCAAAGTTCATACTCCAATTTATGGATAATGCTTTTACTTTGAAAGCCCCAACCCCTTAATCTTGTCAAGGTCATGATACCTGCCTCCCCTCTCAAACATTTCTCCCACTCTACTAAATCTTAAAGTATACAAAGTCTAATAACTTTCCTTAAACACAAAGAGATATATACAAACAATCACCACAAATAAAAGACCCTACTTCCACTCTCCTAGAGGATAAAACTTCCTGCAGATTATTCCCTAACACTTCTTTCTCATCTCCTGTCCACATTTAACCCATCCCAGTCTGACGACCCCAAAGCGCCAATGAAATACTTCATGGTCACCAATGAACAAAGCAAACAGTTACTTCTCTACTAGTTTCATATTACTTCTCAATATCACTGAAAAGCTATCATGCCCTCTTCCTAAAATTGTTATGAATTCCATGAAGCCTCTCTCTTCTATTTTTCTTCTTATCTCCCCATTTGGCTGGCCTCTACATAATGGAGCATTCCAATTCTTAGTCCAATGTCAAGGCTACTTTGAATACTCGACCTCCCTAGCTACCGTCATCCATGGCTCTAAATTCCATGACATTCTAAATGACATCTGAAGAATGAATCATTAAATCCTTTTACCGGGCACCTGAAGAGAATTCAGCAATAACTTTCCAATGAAACTATTTTCTATAATTTATCAGGAGTAAAGATTTAAAAAATATTTTCAGTTCTATATTTAAGAGTTAGCAAATAGGGTAACATTAAATTAAAAATTCTGTGAATTTTACTAAAAAAAAAAAAGAAGGAAAGAAAAAAAAGAGTTAGGAGAGAGAGACAAAAGTCGCAAGGTATCAAGAAAAAAGTACTGGGACCAGCAGTTGATGTAATGGCTATGTCGCTGGACTCCCATGTAGTAGACCACGGTTCAAGTCCCAGACCCGGTGGCTTGTGTGTGTACCCAAGATCCTGAAAGGAGAATGGAGGAGAAGGGACTGCAGTGTGGCCATACCCCCTGGGGGGTGATTTCTCACTTTCTCTCTCTCTCTGTCTCTCTCTCTGTCTTTCTGGCAAGTGCACACACCTTATAGCAAAAACTTCTCCAAAAAAAAGAAAAAAGTATCAAAGTGTTATAGTGTATTCAGTGAGAAATAAGACGACTTCCAGACATAGCCAATAAAGGCAAAGATCACAAGTTCTTCCCCTCCGTGACATGATGATCACTAGGACAAGGTGTGGTGGGCTTGGAAGGGTAGGGGGTAAATCTTACGTGTAAAAGTGAAAGCAAACAAAAGTGCATTACAGAAGCAGAATAAGCATTCCTAAGGGTATATTCCATCCTTGTCTAAATACAATGGCATCTCACTGGTCTCCATGGCTCTGGGACTCCATGGCTGGAGATTGTATCTTAAGGCAACAAGGAGGAGTGTTAATCAATAACAATAGGAGTGTTAATCACTCTATTTACTCTTACGAAAAAGAGGAGAGGGCAAGTTTCTAGTCATAGGAATTTAACAGTTTATAATGGAGGTGCTCTTCCAAGATGGAGTCGCTCCTGCTTCATTCCCTATTTCTCTTGAAGGTGCTCCTCCAAGACGGAGTCACATCCGCCTGCTTCAAAGCACCAAAAAAAGAAAAAACAAAAACAAACAAACAACAAAAAAAAAACCTGATACATTATCTAAGCACTGAGGCTGCTGAAAGCAGAACTAGAGACAACTAACTACCCACAAATAATGAAAACGAGAAAAAAGAAGAACCTACAGTCACTGAATAAATAATACCCTAATTTTTTAAGAAGTTATTTTTAAAAAGAAAAGAAAAAACTAATAACATAAATGTTTTCTCTTTCTAATTACTGATGCTACACTTAGACTTAACAAAAATAAAGTGTGTTAATTCCAGCTATTCTACTTTTAAGAGACATTTAATAATAATTTCTTAAAAAGTAACCTAGATTTTTAAAGGTAATATTGTTGCTTCTTTAGGTGGGTAAATTATTAAAATCTTGCTAAAACAAGTATAATACAACTTCATAGGTTAATGAAACAAATCAACAACTACTACTATCCAAGAAGTGATCACTGATTTAAAAATGGGCCCAAAACAATGACTTAATACAAAAAAAAAAAAAAAAAAAAAAGTGGACAGAAGTCTGACTTCTTCCTCCTATTTTTCCAAAGTCCTTTCCAGAGGGTCTAGGTGGAGTCACACTCAAAAACATTAACAGACCATTTATTCCATTAACAGGATTCTTCCTACATCCTCTTCCTGGCATAGTATCTTTGAGATACATAGTCAACCAATTACAGTATATTCTTTTGCTTATCTCTTCCCAAAACACAGATCTTCCCTTCCAATCACCAACCTAAAAATTTTGGAACCTGGGACCAGCAGTTAGCGTAATGGCTATGTCACTGGACTCCCACGTAGTCAACCGCGGTTCACGTCCCGGACCCGGTGGCATAAAACTCACGCCAGGCGCGTGTGCGTGCATGCCCAAGATCCCGAGAGGAGAATGGAGGAGAAGGGATTGCGGCGTGGCCATCCCCCCGGGGGGTGATTTCTCACTTTCTATCTCTCTGTCTCTCTCTCTGTCTGTCTGGCAAGCACACGTGCCCTATGGCAAAAACCTCTCCAGAAAAAAAAAAAATTGTGGAACCCACCTATAACCTACAAGCTTCCACTTCACAATGTCCCGCTTTTTGGGCCAGCCCAATGGAAATCTCTTCACTAATTTTGTCTGTCACTCTCAAAATCAAATAAAGGAACCCCTATACCTGATCACCCTGGACAAAGACAAATGTTTTGCCTCTTCTCCAGGCCTAGGACACTCATATTCTGCTTGGAAATAAATCACACTAATTATTAATTTTTAGAGTTGGTTATTTTCCATCCACAGAAAGTAGATAATTTCATGAAAATATTTAACATTAGGAAGTTCAAAATTAAAACAAATCAAATATTTTAAATTCAAAACTAGGGACCAGAAGATGGCATAATGGCTACTTCGCTGGACTCCCACATAGTCAACTGCAGTTTGAGTTCCAGACTTGGAGGCCTAAAACTCATGCCAGGTACCTGTGCATGCAGGCATGTCTAAGATCCCAAGAAGAGAAGGGATTGTCATGACCATTGCCTCTTGGGGGGTGATTTCTCACTTTCTATCTGTCTCTTCCTGTCTCTCCAGTGAGCACATGTGCTCTATAGCAAAAATCTCTCTTTACAAAAAAGAACTAAATTCAAAACTAAAAAAAATCTCCTATTCTATAATTCTACAAGGGATAATTACACTATTTCTATTATATCAGTGTTGCAAAATACTAGATGCCGAGAAATGAAAAGCAGCAGTCAGAGAGATTAGGAGAACTGTTTATTACTCCAGTGGGCACAGAGGAGTTAAAACATTCAGAATCTCCAGCCCAGACTGGGGGTTGGATATGGTCTTTTATGGAGGAATTAGGGAAGGGGAGGTCTCTGGGTGGGGAATGAGCTCAGAGCCTGCCCTACACAGCAAAAAAGGGAGGAATCAGAGAAGCAGGAAGTCTAATCCATTCTGGGTACTAATCTATTCAGAGAACTAATCCATTCAAGGTACTAATCCATTCAAGGTACTAATCTACTCAAGGTTTTCAGTTTACCCTGTAGCTCTTGGGAGGGGCAATAAGTTTGCTGGAGGGTAAAAACTTTAGGCAGCTAACAGCCCTGAGTTATTTATGGATTCTGGGTCCTCTATATCATCAGAATAATCATATTAGTGGGACTTCAAAAGGTTGATGGCAAAATGGAATTAAGGTACAAGTTTATTTTCATGTAAAATGTTTTTTGAAATCTGCCATGACCCACATGGCTGAATGCAGGCTCTGAGTGAGAGCAGCTGTGGATTAGAGAATAAACAAAAATAAACACACCAAGACATGCAAGTACAGAAAAGTGGGGATCAGGTGGACCTGACTCCTCTGATGGATGCAGCCTCAACCCAAGCAGTTCCCAGGTTTACTCTTTTAAAGAGTAGAAAAGCTGGGGTGGGGAAGTGAAATTCAAAGCCAGTAGTTTTCTGATGTTAATCAGCTAAAGATGTGAAGACCTCTGGCACCATGTGGTTCTATGTACACATTCTCTTATTTTCTCAGGACTTTTCTGATTAACACATTTGGCTTCCTTTAACCAATACTGCATTGCATTTAGACACAGATACAGTTCATGTATTCTTCTGCTAATGATTTTCATTTAGCCTTGCAAACAGCTCATAGAACCCCATTTCTGCATGTGTTGTTTAAAGGTCATCATTGTGTTTGGTCAGATTGGCCATCCTCTATGAATCCCTTTTCCTTTTTCTTGTTTTTTTTTTTTTTTTTTTCCCAAAGAAAGAGTTGATCATTTTTTAAAATTATTTTATTTAACTTAAAAAGAAGAACCTACAATCACTGAATAAATAATACCCTAATTTTTAAAAAAGTGGTTTTAAAAAGTAAAGAAAAAACTAATAACATTTATTTATAAAAACTAATAACATTTATTTGTATGTTTATTATTTTATTTGATCAGAGAGGGATAGAGTGAGAGAGGGAGAGAGCAAGAGGGCGAGAGAAAGAGAGAGAGAGAAAGCAAGCCTCCCGGTTCAGGGCTTGAACCGCGGTCGGCCATTTGAGAGTCCAGCACCCTTAACCACCACACTACCTGCTGTACCCTCCTTTTTCTTTTTCTAATTTGGGTCTGTGGAGCTGGATGGCTACTGTGTGGAGTTCATGCTGGGTAATCTTCAGTTGCCTCTCAGAGCACACGTTTCTGCATGTGTTTAAAGGTCGCCATTGTATTTGACAGATTGGCCACCTTCTACAGAAATCCATACACAGTTTTTCCATAATATGCATTTTCCATTTTTAAAGTCTATGTATACAGGCAGATAGATAGACACATAAATGTGTATATATGGCTATTTAAACTTAACAATTTTCAGAGAAAAACATATCCCAGAAGCTTATAGTATGTGTTGTACATTTGGGAATACATTTTTAAAATAAAAAAAAATCCAGGGACCAGCAAATGGAGTAATGTTTATGTCGTTGGACTCCCAGGTAGTCGACCGCAGTGTGAGTCCCGGACCTGACAGCTTAAAATGCAGAAGGCTACATGTGCGTGTGTGCCCAAAATTTCCCAGAGGAGACTGGAGGAGAAGGGACTGTGATGAGGCCATCTCCCCTGGGAGGTGATTTCTAACTTTCTCTCTGTCTCTCCAGCAAACATACACACCCTATAGGAAAATCCCTTAAAATCAAATAAATAAATAAATAATAATAAAAAGACCATCCAAGGCCAGCCTGTGGAATGTTAACTAAGACATCTGGATCCCACATGGCTAAGTGCACCGTTTGAATCCCATACCTGGTGGCTTGGGAAACATGCCAGGCATGTGTGCCTGTGAAGCAGGCAGAGACTCCACCTTGGAGAGCAGCTCTATCTTGGAGGAGTGCCTCCCATTGTAAACTGTTCAATTCCTATGTATGCCTAATAGCTCAGGGCTGATAGCTGTCTAAGGTTTCCGCCCTCTTGCAAACTTACTGCCCCTCCCTGGAGCTATGCGGTAACCAGAAAACCTTGGGTGGATTAGTACCTTAAATAGATTAGTAACCTTGAATAGATGAAACTTCTGCTTCTCTGACTCCTCCCTGTGTAGGGCAGGCTCTGAGCTCATTACCCACCCTGAGACCTCCAATTCCCCAATTCGCCCATAAAAGACCATGTCCAACCCCCAGTCGGGGCCAGAGATTTTGAGCATTAACTCCTCTGCACCCGCTGGCTGGGGTAATAAACAGATCTCTTAATCTTTCCGAGTGCTAACTTCTGGTGCTAATTTCTTGGCATCTGGTTTTTTACAACACCTGAAAAACCAAGAAGAAGAAATGGAGGGGAAAAGATTGTGGTATGACCATTCCCCATGGGGGAGGCATGTAATTTCTCATTTTTTCCCCCATCTCTTACAAGCATAAACACCCTCTGACAAATGAAAAAAAAAAAAAAAGGATAGATGTTCTGAAAAACGTAAAGATCTTTTTTGTAAGAAACACAACTATATGTATACAGCCCTAGAAATAAAACTTTATTTTATATAATTTAATTCTAAAATGGGACTTTTATTTCTCAGATTAAGTGACCTCATACAATCACTTATTTTTTGCCATGTGGTACATGCACTCACTGGAGATAGAAACAGAGAGAGGAAAGGTAAGAAATCACACTCCCCTCCCCCCTGGGGGAGATGGCCATGCTGCAATCCCTTCTCCTCCATTCTCCTCTTTGGATTTTTTTTTTTAAATTATTTTATTTATTTATTTTAATTTGACCAGAGAGGGACAGAGAGAGAGAGAGAGAGAGAGAAAGTGTGAAGGGAAGCTGCCAGGTCTGGGAATCGAACTATAGTCGACCATGTGGGAGTCCAGCGTCCTTAACCACCACGCCACCTGCCGGCCCCTCCTCTTGGGATTTTAAGCATGCTGGCAAGTGCTCCCAGTGTGGTTTCCAAGCTGCCAGGTCTGGGATTCAAATCATGGTCAGTTACATGGGAATCCAGTGCCTTAATTGCCATGCCATCAACCATTTAATGATCTATGTCTAAAGTTATTAAAATTATATTGTTTCTTGCCCAATAATAAAAAGCAAAGAAAATCCAATGATATCACTAAATAGTCATTTTCTCCTAAAATAATGTTTCAACCCAAAATATAATACAAAATGTGATTTAAGTTTAAATGAAAATTTAAGTGTCACAAGCTATATACTGGAGAAATGATAACAGTCAATTCCTGGTTCACAGAAGTTTAGGCTAATAAGAAACTTCAAAGTAATTTGCATAATTGAAAGGGAACTTGAAACCTTACTGTCCACACCCTTTATTTATAAAATGAGGAACCTGAAGCCCAGAAAAGTTTAGTCATTTGGCCAAAGGTATATAGCTAGAGAGTTGAGAGTCAACAATACTACAATTCAGGTCTTATAATTCCCAACTTTGTGGCCTTGTCACTATATGATACTGAGTCAAAGAACTCAATATGAAACAGATTACCACTAACAAACACCTTTCTAAATTAATTATTTATTGTGTTTGTATGAATCAAATCAAATCAAATAAGCTCAGGGAAATTGTGAGAGATACAAAAATTAAACCTATTATGACTACTTAAAATATTTTCAGAATAATAAAAGGCATTCCTTGCATTTGCAGGGCTGTCAATTAATAGTTCAGCTCTCAGTTAATAATCTGCTTCTAGTCCACATTGTTAGTTGTCACATTCTCCACCCCATGCTGCATTTATTCCCAGATAGCAAGAAAAAAATAATATTAATTCGAACACAAAGTTTAAACATTTGCCAAGAATTTTAAAGAGAAAAATCACATAGTGTATTTACCTTAAATGTGCCATTTTGATTTTTCATGTAAGAAACCAAAAATATATCCACTGGCAGAAGTGCTGATGTGATAAGTGCAATTGCTAGAGAAAAAATTGCTGTTATAGTAGAGACAACTTCACTTTCCCGCTGACTTTGGTATTTACGAACATATATCCAGCAGAATGCCAAAATAGCCTGAAAAACAAACCAAAAAAAAAAAAAAAAAATGTTACTAACATGCACTCTTGAACACTAACTTTAGTATGTGTTTAAAAGTTTCCTGTAGGAAATTTTATGTTAAGATTCTTTTAGATGTGTAAAGAAAACCTATTTCCCCTTATAAATTTGTTAAATATTTAGAATTTTCAGTGTATCTCATGAATGCAGGCACACACACAAACACAAACACACATGCACGCGCCTGGCATGAGTTTCAAGAGGCCAGGTCTAGGACTCAAACCACAGTCAGCCATGTGGGAGTCCAACGACATAACCATTAAGCCATCTGCTGGTCCCGACCAATGCTTTTCCTTTAGAGAGCATCCGAATCACATGAGGGTTTGTCAAAGCAAAGACTTGGAACCAGCAGTTGGCGTAATGGCTATGTTGCTGTAGTTGACCACGGTTCAAGTCCCAGACCTGGTGGCTTAAACTCACGCCGGACGCGTGTTTGCACGTGCCCAGGAGGAGAATGGAGAAGAAGGGATTGCAGCATGGCCACCCCCCCGGGGGGTGATTTCTCACTTTCTGTCTCTCTGTCTCTCTCTGTCTTTCTGGCGAGTGCACATGCCCGATAAGAAAAACCTCTCCAAAAAAAAAAGAAAAAAGGAAAGGCTCTTGCACTCTACCCTCAAAGTTTCAGATTCAAGAGGTCTGGAGTGAGGTCTGAAATCCTACATTTGTAACAGGTTCAGAGGTGAGGTCTGCTGCTGACCAAACGAATTTCCAGAAACTCTGCTCTACTCAATTATAAAAGGTTGTAGACAGATACTGTAATAAATCAGTGGTTCTCAGCTTTGACAACAAGCTTGAACCCGTGGGTGGTTTTAAATACACTTACGATTCCAGCCACAACCCACCCCTCCCCACACACACCCCCCACATCCATCAATTCCCTGTGAGGCTCCCTGACATCAGTACTTTAAATGCCTAGAGTCCAAACTTGAGCAGCATTGTTTTAAATAAGCTCTATTATAGCCCCGGGATAAAAGCCTGTTTTGTCCTTTCACTTATTCAACAGATTCATCTGTTATCCCTTTTTAGGCATCCTAGTTCAGGAGCCAGGGTAAAACTAATAAAATCACCTAACTAGTTTCACAACTTCCAAATTCTCTTAAAACAATCAAGGTATAAGAATGGATCTTTCACCATCACCACCCCCCCCAAAATAAATTTCTCTTGGGTTTCCTAGTAATTAATCCCTTTCTCCAACCCAGTCAGTGACAACCTCTATCTACTACCTGCCCCTATAGTTCTGCCTTTTCTATAATGTAAAAATGTATTCATATACTATGTCATCTTTTTCACCTTTTCATTTATCTATTTCAGGAGGAAGCGGAACAGGGGAAACAGCACGCCACAGCCGACAAGGTATTAACACTGTGCTTCGCCGCTGACCTTAACCAGGCCTGCATCGCGGGCACATGCATGTCCAGTGTGCTCAGGAGGTCTCTGTGTGTCCGCCTCACAGAGCATCCGCTTTGCCCTGTGCCACTGTCCCGCCCTGTAAGTTAACTTGAGTCTGGCTTCTTTCACTTGGCAAAATGCATCTGAACTTCATCCAAGTTGTTGCATGTCCTTCCTTCATATGGCTGGCATTTTGATTGGTGACAGAACAGCAAGAAAAAATTCAGTGAGAAGGAAATTAAGACTTAGGGACCTGGATGTTAGAAGTGGGGAAAAACTAAACAAACTAAGCTCAAATTCCTATTTCTTTGCTAATTTTTTGGTTTGTTTTAGAAAAGCTATTTTTTAAAAAATACTATTTACATTAGCATTTTAATGGTTTTAATGAATTCATAAATATTTAAACAGTCTTCCAATTTATTTTGAAGTCAACAGAAGCTGAGATTATACACAAAGTATTAAATAAATTTCTTAGTTAGACGTTAAGAATGGTAGAAGATCTACACTTTTACAAAGTTCAAGGTGGTAAGTATTACTTCAAAAAAGTTTGTCAGTATTAGGCAGACTAGCTGGGAAGGGGCAACCAGGAAGAAGAGTTAAGCCAGGAGTCCTTAACTTTTTGGTCTCAGAATCTCTTCATAGTTTCAAAACTGAGAACTCTAAAAATACACATGTAGGTTATACCTATCAATGGTTACGGTATCATAAAGTAAACAAATGTTTTCATTTATAAATGGGAATAAGAACACTTCATATTAGGTTATAAGGATTAATTAAGATGTAAAAAATTTAGGGGGAAAAAAAAGCTTGGCCTATTAACTGCCTAACAAATACAGGTCGAGTCTCTTAGCCAAAACTTAGAAACCCCAGGTGCTCCAAAACTGGAAACTTTTTGATCACTGTGATGATATCAAAAGTCGAAAAGTCCGTAACTGACCTCATGTGACAGGTCACACTCAAAACACCACAATAAGAAAATACTGTATAAGAGTACCTTCAGGATACATACAAAATGTATATGAAACATATAAATTCTATGTTTAGACTTGGTCCCATTCCCAAGATATCTCATTGTACACAAGGGGACTTCAAAAAGATCATGGAGGGGGAACCAGCAGTTAGCGTAATGGCTATGTCGCTGGACTCCCACGTAGTCGACCGCGGTTCGCGTCTCGGACCCGGTGGCTTACAACTCACGCCGGGCACGTGTGCGTGCGTGCCCAAGATCCCGAGAGGAGAATGGAGGAGAAGGGATTGCGGCGTGACCATCCCCCCTGGGGGGTGATTTCTCGCTTTCTGTCTCTATGTCTCTCTCTGTCTGGCGAGCGCACGCGCCCTATAGCGAAAAACCTCTCCAAAAAAAAAAAAAAAAAAAAAAGATCATGGAGGGCTGGATCAGTAGCTCAGCAGTAATACACTGCTCAAGAGATACTAAGTTAATATAAGATCACAGGTTCAATTCCTCAGTTGATCTGCAAATGCTGGGCAGGAATGCCCATAATCCTGGCTGTTTTGGAAGGCTTGGAGGGAAAGGGAATCATAGCATGAGACCTTGGTGAAGCTGCCTGTCTCTCTCCCTCCCTCTCTCTCATTTACATGAAAAAAAAAAAAAAAACTTAAAAATGTTTTATGGAAAATGTGTATTATGAAAAAAAACCTATAGATTTCAAAATTTTTTGCACTAAAGTAAACTCATACTTTCATTCCACTTTTCCATGAACTTCTTGAAGTCCCCTCATATATACATATATTTCAAAATCTGAAAAAATTCTAAATCTGAAACATTTCTGGTTCCAAGTATTTCAGAAAAAGAGAAACTCAACCTAAAGTAGCAATGTCATATAAAATAGCATCTTATGAGCACTGCATAAAAGAAATTAATATATAATTTTGTTAACCATGATATAAAAAGTTTTGAATATTCCCCAACCCCTTGCAACAGATTTTGATTTAGTTTGTCTGACTGTTGGGATCTTAAAAACCCTCTAGCCGTTTTTAACAAGTGGCCATGGTTGAGACTACTGAGATGGAGGTAGGAATAAAAAAAATACATGAGTATTTGCTAAACTAGTGAAGATATCTATGGCCTGGATGTTTAACTGCAGATTCTGATCCAGAAGGGCTGGGGGTTTATATTTTTAATTTCTAACAGGTTCCCAGGTTAAGATGTCCACAATTTAAGAAACAAGAGTAAACATACTTTATAGAAACAGAGACAGACTGGTATAGTAATGGGAGAAGTAATGAAAAGGTAGTGTGAGCCAAATTATTGAAGAGTTAGGTAAATGACATAGATTTGGTATTGTAAACTTGATTAGATTATAGGCAAAGAACCAAATCTAACCATTCTTTATATGGTAGGACAAATTAAGTCCATTCTGTTTGCTCAAGATCACAAAAGTAGACAGCATTTGTGTTGCTGATTCTTCAGCAGATGACTGAGAACACTTCCCAAAGTGTAAAGTCTCACACCTCTGGCCATGCCCCAGGCTCTTTCTGGAGATTCAGAAGTCGAAAACTATTTTAATTATACGAAAATGTAATTTGCCTTTTTCACTATGCCGACATTTGCATTCATGGTATGTAGGCCATAGTGGGCAAACCACAGGTGCGTTAACATGGATCAAGACAGTGACACTAAACTGAGCCAGAAGTATTGCATTCTTCATCACCATACACAAAAATGGACCATTTAACTTAAGACTGTGCTAGATGAAGCAATGAAAATTAACTTTATTTAAATGCTTCATTCTTGGATCCTTTTACTACTCTGTGGGATAAAATATGAAGCCTGAAATTTATCTGCTGCACTCCAACATGTGACAGCTATCTCTAGGAAAAGCACCTCAATACTCAAGTAAGTATTGAAAGTCAAACCAACTACTCACTTCAAGAAACACCATTTTGAGGGACCAGCAGTTAGCATAATGGCTATGTCGCTGGACTCCCACGTAATCGACTGTGGTTCGAGTCCCAGACCCGGTGGCTTAAACTCACGCCGGGCGCGTGTGCGTGCATGCCCAAGATCCCGAGAGGAGAATGGAGGAGAAGGGATTGCAACGTGGCCATCCCCCCTGGGGGGGTGATTTCTTGCTTTCTATCTCTCTGTCTCTCTCTGTCTGTCTGGCGAGCACACGCGCCCTATAGCAAATACCTCTCCCAAAAAAAAAAAAAAAAAAAAAAAAAGAAGAAGAAACACCATTTTGGGACCAGCAGTTAGCGTAATGGCTATGTCGCTGACTCCCATGTAGTCGACCATGGTTCAAGTCCTGGACCCAGTGGCTTAAACTCACGTCGAGCGCGTGTGCATGTGTGCATGCCCAAGATCCCGAAAGGAGAATGGAGGAGAAAAGATTGCAGCGTGGTCATCCTCCCTGGGGAGTGATTTCTCGCTTTCTCTCTCTCTTTCTGTCTTTCTGGTGAGCACACGTGCCTTATAGCAAAAACCTCTCAAAAAAAAAAAAAAAAAAAAAAAAAAAAAAAAAACACCATTTTTACTTATAAGAACAATTGACAAACTATGGTATTCAGACTTGAGTATTTGAAAGAGTTTACCAGATGAACAAAGGAAACTTATCACTTCAAGAAAAACTAACAGTATCTATTACTAATGATAAAATTAACACCTTCCCAAAAAAAAAGGTAGACTTTCGGGGAATTTGTATCTATGACAACTTCTCAATACTAAGAATTTTCAGAGACATTTCTGATAAGATTGGTAGTGCTTTAATGAATGTGATATTTTAATACTGTGTAATGGAATACATCCATATTTGGAAGGTATTTATAACTCAGTCAACCAACATTTTCTAAATAACTAAAGCATAACATTATAAAAACATGCGTGGGTAAAACACCTATTCAAAGTACGAGATTGACTAATGGATTTTAAAGTAACAGAACAAAAGTACATTGATAGGTTTGCAGATTCCATATTATAACTGACCTTTGTTTTCAGACTTATTTATTTAATTTTATTTATGACTACGACTATTACTTTTTAAATTTGCCACCGGGCATATGCGTCCACCAGAGAGAAACAAGGGTGGAGGAGTGGAGGGGGAGAGTTGGGGAGGAGGGAGAGAGAAAGTGAGAAAGCAAGCTTCCAGGGGGTCAAAATCCATGGGCCATGTGGGAGTCCAGAGCCTTAACCACCAGGACACCTGCCGGCCCCCTGACTAACCTGTAAGAAGATTCCACATACTGAAATTTGGTGTAGAATCAAAAAACATTAACGATTTTCTGCAAATATTCCTCTGCTTTTGCGTACATACTGATGAAACTAGATTTTTCTCATACACCTTGACCGAAATAATGTATCCCAAAAGGCTGAATGAAGCAGCAGACATGAATAATTAGCTGCTCTCTAATAAACCGGGAATTACTCATTTTTCTCCACTCCAACATCAAGTTTCAAACTCTCTTCTAATTCTGTTTCTGCTGTCATATCACTTTTAATGACTTTCCTTCTTCATTCACAATTCTACCACAATTACCGCTTTCCTTCAGTACAGTTCTCTCTTCTCCCAAGTACTACTTTGTTTATAAAATCATACTTTGGTCTTCAGGACTTAAATGTTTTAAGAACTTTAGTTTCCCCATCTATCTTCGGACCCTCCATATTTTGTTTCATTTGCATCCTCCTGCAATTTACAACACAACTACTGTACCTTAGATGCCTATTAACAACTGGAACTAGTCTTCAACCTGGGTCACATGCCTGTTTGCTCTCTTCTACACAAACTTAATCTGACGGACTGAAGAGAGTAGGGAACACCCCACGAACAGTACTGGAGAACATAGCCCACATTCACGGTTTCAGTTTCTTCCATGAGAGGAGTAAAACATGTTTTGTAAGAGTTAAGGTAGTAAGAGGAATCTTTTTTAAAGTTTTCACATAATCACCTTTCTTTTTCTAATTTGGAGCCTCTGTTTCAAAAATTTATTAGCAGGCCATACTACATAGGTATCAGATATCCTAGTGAAACCTAATAAAAGTATTAATAAAATCAAACAAGTGTGATGCCAGAACTGAAGGTTTGTTTGCTGTAACGCAGAAACAGGAAGTTAACAGGACAGGATGGAGACATGAGGAAAGAGAGGTTCTGAGAATTTGGAGGAGTACAAAGAAAACAAATTGAACTCCCAAATATAGTAAACCCAAGGGTTTTTAATATAGGGTAGGGAAGTAATAACCAGGTCACTCTGGGCCAATACAGATCACATTTTACTCAATGAATAAGGAGAAATGACGCCGGAAAGGAAGGCATCTGAGATCAGTCAGGCCGTGGTATGTATACCTCCTGACGCTGCAATAAACCTGCCCTACACAGGTTTTGGACACCCACCAAAGATTGGAAGGGAATGTGACACCTGGAAGTCAGAACTAGCAATTCACGTCATCAAGGCAGAATCGCACAATGGGCACAGAAGACTGGAGCCTCACTCATCTCACGGGTAAGGAACAGGACAAATCATTCAGAGGCGTCAATAACGCCAGCTCCTGAACTTGCAAAGATCCAGAGCCACTGCCCCACGAGGTGTGCTCCTGCTTTACGCAGTACCAAAGTCTCCCACACCCCCACTCAATCCCGAGGGTCTCTCCCGCCTCCAAATCCCATTGACCCCAGTGGCCAAGTGAGGGATGAGGTCGAGAGTTTCGAAAAAGAAAATCTGCAACATTAGACGTCATCATGACAAGAAAGCAAAAGCGGCCGGAAATCGCCGCACAACCCCCCCCGCCCCAACGCCACCCAGCGCCACCCGAGTCCCCAACACAGAGGAGGCCCCCACAGTCCAAGTGAAAGCGGGGCGGGGCGAAGAGGGTCTCCCAGGCCTGGAGAGGCCAGCTGCAGGGCCGGCCCCTCCCTCCTCCCACCCGTCTAGCACTGAGAAAACTCCAAGCACCTCCCCTACCAGTAGTAAGAGGCCGAATATGCACCAGCCGATCACCAGCTCTGCAGAAGCCGCGCCAGCAGCCGCCGCCGCCATCTTCGCTTCTGGTCCGGACAGGCCAGAACGAAGGAGGTGGGAAAGGGGGAGGGGAAAGGGGCGAGAGTGCCACGGACTCGGCACCCGCGCACCCTAAAGGTTAAAGGGGCGGAGGGGGCGGAGCTAGCGGTTGTCTAGGAGACTGGACCCACGAGCGTCCCCTGGCGACGAGCCGGGCAGGGGCGGGGCTGCAAAGGCTGCACGGACGGAGCGCGCGGCACGCCGTGACGTCACCTCGCTGCTCGCTCTGGCCCAACGAGATGCCAGGTGTTGTCTCAAAGCAACGCGACGGTGTGGGAGTACAGTATTTGGCGATGGACTGAAAAAGCCAGGGGAACGCCGCAGGAATGGACTAGATGGCTCTGGAGAGCGGAGGCTAACTTAAGGCGATGTTACTCTCCCCTGTTTCCACCCCAAACTAAGTTCATCTCTAGTACCCAAGGCAGAATGGACCACGTGATTAGTAAAACTTCTCACCAGGTTGTAGCAATAGTGGACTCTAAATAAAAGTTTACCAGATGTCCAAATGGCTTTCTGATTTGCTGGCACTGGTGTCAGTCTGGGTAACTGCTTGGCTGGACATTGTCTCATCATGTGATGTTATGGCCTTTCTATTTAGATCTATGCATGCCTGTGAAATTCCATGCTGGAATTTGTACCCTAACAGTGCCTGCGGTATCATCATAATGAAGTTGCAAGCTTTCGTAATACTCAACAGTGAACAAAACACACACTTCAATAGGCTGATAGTGAATTAGAAGGAGAGAATTACTAGAATGGTGTTTCTGGGTCCAGGGGAGTGTGGGTGCAGATTTAATCATTGAATATAAGAAACATAGCTCGTGGTACAGTCAAAACACAACTGTATGAATACCACCATCTCTTTACAGTTTATTATGTGATAAATTATTCCCAAACTAGCACCTACTTCCGGCTAAAGTCTGCAATAAGAGCAGAGTGATCCTCCTTGACCGGAAAAAATAAAGAAGAAAAGAATAAGGGAGAATAAAATATTAACATGAACTGGTACCATCATAGGCTTAAGTTTTCTAGACCTGCGAATGTTTGAACTTGACTCTTTCTATATAGTACATTCGTATTTCCAGAGACTGTTCCCATAAGTCTCCTTAAAATGAGTAGAGATATCTTGATCTCTAAGTAATATTATCTGTGTAGTCACAGAATTCTTCAAACAGCCCCAGGGCATGCCGGGTAACACTTAGAAAGTGGGGTACACTTCCTCCTAAAGTCTTCCCATCCAATGAGTTTGGAGGAGAGAGGTCTACGACAGCTCCCAATTCTCCCAAAACTACCCAGTAGGAAATGACCATATATACCTTATGACCACAACTTGGAGATCTCAAGCCAGTCCAAATGTAACTGAATTATCCTAGCTCAACCATCAAAGAAAGCTTTTCTTGGATGTTGTCTAGGGAGTTAGCTCCAACTCCAATGCTAGCTATAGTTCTATGTGGCCTAGTTCAGACCCAAGCTGTCACTCAGTTTCAGCTGTGTCTGAGATTCTCTGTGTAGCTCGTTTGAGGCCTTCTGAATAAGATGGGGGTTAGAGGATAATATCCTCCCCAGTCTCCCCGCCATCATTCTTCACTGTTAAGGATGAGGTCCCACAGATCCATAAACAGTTCTCATTAAAGAAATCTCTTCACCAATTCCTTCTTCTCCCCTGTCTGATCCATTCGTTGAAATTTTATTTGGCTTAGGGTGTCCAAAAATTATAGAATAACTTTTTCTTGAATCCTTTTAAAAATCTTTCTATAAGGGAGACTTAATAGGAGAGAAACAAAGACTATAAGATTATAATTTCCCCAACTGCTTTAATTTTATGTGAAATTGGAGTTTTTAGAGTGTCTGGACTGAAGCCGTTAAATATCTGATGTCCCTTCCATCGAATTAAGCCCATTTAGCAAGCTAGTTTAACCTCTTTCCTATCTCTGACCATCAGAATATTGAAAGAGTATCGGGAAGTTGCTTGATTTTCAAGTTGGAAAAACCTTACAGGTGTGTGTTTCTGATAAGAGTGACTAGTTACAAGGAGAATAACTTTGAATCAGCAAAATTGGAGCAAGATAAGAGAAAGCAAGACATTTGGGCAGGTAGAGGCATGCATATCAACCCTTTCTATTATACAGAAAAGTCAGGATGTATTATTCATTTAACATATAGACCAGACCAGCAAGGGCTAAACACATTGTCCTGTATGATGTTCTGAAATCTAAAAAGCCTCTGAATCAGACCAGAGGTTTTTAGGCTTGTTTGTTTTTAATAACAATATATTTATTGGTTGTTTATAATTATAAGGGAAATATGTGTTTATTTATCAATATTCCAAACATGACTACAGAAACAGAAAAAGTCCGTGTAGATTTATACAGTCCTCCTTGCCCTAAGATACTTCCCTTTAAAAGCTTCAAGGTTATTGGTGCGCACATTCTAATGTGTTCATCAAGGATATAGAAAAGCAGAAGATAGTCTTTTCCTGCTCTGGAATTACTGTTGAATGTGTTTCATACACCCTGGTTAGTGGTTTGGATAATGGTTAGTGCCCCAGAGGTTCGTATGTTGGAATTTGGTCTCCAGTATAATGGCATTGAGAGGTGGTAAGACTTTCAAGAGGTGAGACCTAGTGGGCAGTGTCTGAATTATGGAGGAATAACCATCATTAGTGAGTTCAGTCTGTATCACCAGACAGAATGAGTTCTAACTTTCTTGAGAAGTGGTTAGTCCCTGCAAGAACATGTTTTGAAAGGAAGATGGTTGTCCCAGATATCTCTCTCTCTCTCTCTCTCTCTCTCTCTTTCTCTCTCTCTCTCTCTCTCTCTCTCTCTCTCTCTCTCTCTCTCTCTCTTTTTGTACACACCCACCATCTTCTTTGCTTCTACTAGTTATGTTGTGACAACACTGGAGACTAACCTGATGCCAGCCTTATGCCTTTGAGTTTTCCAGCCACCAGAATCATAAGCCAAATAAACTTAAGTCTATCTCTATAAATCATACATTTTCAGGTATTTCTACTTGCAATACAACAGCAGACTAAGACACCCTCCCCACCCACCCAATAACTCTTGGAAAGGTACCAAGATTTCTATGGACTCTACTCCATTTTAAGTTTAAAGTAATGACAATAAAAACCCAATCGACTCCAAAGGGTTCGATCATAGGAGGTATTCCAGAAAACATTCTATCAAAGCGTAGATTCTGTTGGCTATATTAAGAGAGCTAGAGACCTTTGGAGGAAAACAAATTTTGTGAGGATTTTATGCTGGTTCTTCTGTTCCTCAGCTTTTGAATAGTATCTCTCCTCAAAAGCCAATTGAGGGGAGACACATAAGAAAATTACCCATAAAGTTGGAGAATGTGACCTGAATTTAAAAAGAGGCCCTGTATTTTGTTCAACTGCTGCGGATGACTGATGCCTAGAAGAAATTGTTGCTGAAATACATAAAGACTTGTGCTGAGGAAAAGCTCGGTGCCAAACTCACACTGAAGGATTTGATGGACTGCCTCTGAAAATCCCCCGTCTATGTTACTTATGCCAGTGTGAGGCTAAGGAGAGATGCACAGCCTCTACTGGAGAAGGCCTTCCTGAGAATTCTATTAGCTTAGACCAGAAACACATGGACAGCACAAAGTTGGAGAGCAGTCCCATGTAGAAAACCAGACCAGACCAGACAGTGATGGCATACAAAAAGGTCACTTTGATACCAAAACCAGACAAAGAATCTATGAACATAGATGTGAAAATCCTCAAAAGAATGCATGAAGCAAGGACATTAATTCCCCTTGCCCCTTCCTTCAAGGACATAAAAGCAATTCCCCTCTCTGAGCCGGGGGGCTTGGGAGTGGATCTCTGAACTGGGAGGTTTCATGATAGTTTCTCATTCCCTTTATGAGGTGCTTTAAGAAAACCAAAAATAGAGTTATGATCAGATGACAAAAAAAGAGAGAGAAATTTGTTTATTTATTTAAAGAGAGATTTTTTTTTTTTTCTATAAGGTACATGCACTTGCTGGAGAGACAGAGAGACAGAAAGCAAGAAATCACCCTCCAAGGTGGATGGACATGCTGCAATCCCTTCTACTCCGTTCTCCTCTAAGGATTTTGGACACACACACTCACCCAGCATGACTTTTAAGCTTCCGGGTCCAGGATTTGAATTGTAGTCAACTCTGTAGGAGTCCAGTGACGTAAACATTACACCATCTGCTGGCCCCAAGAGATAAATTATAAAAAATTATCCTACAGAGAAATTGATAGAGCAAAAATAATATTGAAAATATTAAGAGAAAAGAAGAACAGGCTAGATAAAAGCTAAGCTAGTGGGATACAAAAGAAGTAAAGAGAGCAAGAAAGAGACTGTTCTCAAAACCCTCAAACCAAGGAACAGGGCATAGAGCTGGAGTAAGCCTACATGGAGAGAAGAATGGGTGACTCGGGCCTCCTGGAGAAGTCTGCAATCTAAAGAAGCTCCATAAAAATGACATCAGAACTTGGTTCCTGAAAACAGAATCAAGCTAACCGCATGGGAACTGTGTTAATGGCTATAGTTTGTACCCTGAAATTACTGAAGACTGCAGTGAAGTTTAGTTAGGCATCCAAATTAACTGTGTGTATTATACCACTGGACGTTAACATAGTGTTATATGTCAGATATTAAAAATGTGTTACCTTTATGGAAGTTGAAAACATGGGGCTGGCCAAGCCCAAATCAGACACTTGGAAAACCTCAAAATTTTTCTTTCCAACTGTCATGTTACTGGAGCTTCTATTGCTAACTGACAATCCTTCTTCGGATTGACAAATTCTTTCTTTAGCTATTTTAATTCCTTCAGCCAGGTACAGTTAAGCCTTGCTGGACTCAAATCCTAGCAACTTTGCACATGTCTGTCCTGATCCATAATGTGTTTATTTAGAATTTAGCTCTCTGCTGTGTTCTGCGTACCACCTATGCTTAATCTTCTGTCAAAAGGGTTTAACAGTGATCGGGGGTGAGCATTAATGTGGGTCTGAGATACTAGAAGCACTCTTGCCTTTTCCTCCAATGCTATATTACCTCCTTTTACTGTCACCCGACTAAATGGGTTATCACAGCCCTAAGAAGTTTGTTTTCTTTGTGAAAGAGCTTCAACGGTGGCACATATGGTTGAGAGGCTCATTTAGTTCTGCTGGAACATTTGCTCATTTATATATAACCCAGTTGGGAGCCAGCGAATGCTGCACAAGAGCCAATCCGTGAAAAATTAAATATTTATGGTCTACTTTCTTTCATTCAAAATCAAAATAGCTTTTTTTTGGAGCCCCAATCTATAAGGTATATTCAAAAACATAGTTCATTTATTTCCTTGACTAGAAAAAAAGCCAAGACAATGCCACGGAGATGTTAATATCTTGGTATTTTTGATTTGTGGACATAGAGGCAACTTTCCAATTTGTCATCCTAAAATTAGATTGCATACAATACCATAATGTGGATTGTGAAATTCACATTTCCATATTTCTTCAATTATAAGCTCTTAATGGATACCATTTATAAACTGCTTTTCTTCTCATGGAACAAACATTTCCATATGAACTGGTAATACATGTTTGGTTTCTTTAAGGTTTTTTTTTTTTTCTGCTGCTGTGAAAGCAATGATTTATTCATATTTTGGACATGTTAAAATATCATTAAATACCTGCAAGTGTTTTTTGCTGTGTCAGTTATGAAATCTGGTCTTTATGTACTTTAAGGTATAAAAAAACAAACTTGTATGTACTACTCAAACATAGATAATGTCAAAATCACTTTATGACTTAAAATTAAAATAAAAACTTTCAAAATTTATGAAATATTAACAAAGGATATCTATATATCTATCTTTCTTCCTTTCTTCCTTCTTCCTTCCTTCCTTCCTTCCTTTCTTTCTTTCTTTCTTTCTTTCTTTCTTTCTTTCTTTCTTTCTTTCTCTTTCTTTCCTTTTCTTTTCTTCTTTTAAGATTTGTTCCTATGTTGCTCCTTTCTAGCAACATGGTTTCTTTTCTGACTCAAACATCTATTCTTTTTTATAGTGTGCTTCTTGTGCTTCTTTTTGCTTCATTTCTGGGCAGTTTCTAAGTTTCTATTTGAATTCAAAGTATGACCTTTCATACTCAATTCCCACATGTTAATGATTTATAAGTCATAAAATTTTATGAAAACAATTGTTACTGTTTGAATTTATGCCCTGAAGTAGCTCCTGCCTAGATAGCAATATCTATAACATAATATGAAATAATTTAAAAATTGATCTTTAAGTTTTTAAACAATTTATACGCTAAAGACATCTTTGCACTTTCATTTGTTGCCAAATATATTCTGTAAATGTTTATATTGTGTTTTTAATCAGAGGATGAAATGAAGTAGAAAAGTTCAACCATTATAGCTGAAACTTGCTTTTAAAAATATGTTAAATTAACAATATAAAATATATTCATTGGGGTTAGAAAAAGCTTTTAGGAGGAGATAAAAGTTTTAAAGGATGAAAAATAATTTATTGAACAGACTAGGAAAAGAGTGAGCCAACATTCCATCAAGGGAGCAGCATGTGGAAAGGTTATTTCATAAATGTATATATGAGCCCCACTAAGAAACTTGGGCTTCATCCTGTAGGTAATAAGATCTAGTGGAGAGACCAGCAGGTGACATGGTGGTTAAAGGCGCTGGACTCCCACATGGCTGACCGTGGTTCAAGTCTTAGACCTGGTGGCTTGCTTTCTCACTTTCCCTCTCTCTCTTTCTCTCTGATCAAACTGGAAAATAATAATAATAATAATAATAAATAAAGATAAATAATCCTTTTTTTAAAAAAAGAACTAATAGAACATTTTAAGCAAAGGAAAGAAATAATCAGGCTTGTGTTTTAGGAAAATCTCTTTAGTGGGGCCAGCAGGTGGTAGGGTTGTTAAGGCACTGGACCCCCACATGGCATAACTGCAGTTAGAGTCCAGGATCCAGTGTCTTGAAAATCATGTTGGATTTGTGTGAATGTGTGCTCAAAATCCCAAAAGGAGAATGGAGGAGAAAGGATTGTAGTGTGGCCATCCCCCCAGAAGGTGATCTTTTCACTTTCCCTTTCTCTATCTCTCTCTGGCAAGCTTTAGGATAACCTGAATGCTGAGTTAGAGATGAACATACTTGAAGCAAAGATTTCTTTCATGAAGACACTTTCATTGTGCTTGAGTCAAAAGCTGATGAAAGCTAAACCAAGATTGTCACTATGAAATGAAAAGGTAAATATATAAGGTAGTAGTAAAGATTAAATTTTAAGACATGATATCCAGATGTGGAGGGTGAAGGAAGGAATTGAGTTTCTGGATTACTCAGGATTCTACCAGAGACATTGAACCAATAGGATAGAGCTAGGTAGGTAGGTAGGTAGGTAGAGGATAGATAGATAGGTAGATAGGTAGATATAAGAAAGTCAGAGAGAGAATTTATTGCAAGGAATTGGCTTATGTAATTGTGGCTGCTACATAGGAAAGTCTGAAATCCATAGAACAGGTCTTCATGAAGAGGAGGATGAAATGACACTGACAGTCCTTGGGGAGCTTCTTCTTTAAACATTGACTCTGTTTTTAGGCCCTTCAGCTGATTGAGCTAGACCCATCCAGATTATTGAAAATAATTTTATTTACCTAGTCAAGTGATAGTAAACATTTATCACAATTACAAGGCACCTTCACAGCAACACCTACTTAGTTTTGAAATAATTGAATACGATAGCCCAGCCAAGTTGATACATCAAGCTATTACAAGTGCCTTTCGTAATTGCAAATTGAGAGGCGTGGAGGATGATGATGCCACTAATTAAGATAGGAAACATATGAGGAAGAGCAGATTGAGAGTGAGCAATGACAGAAATATGGTGTATTATGCAGATTCTAAGATGCACTTTTTTCTTTACATTTTAACATCTTTGATGTTAGTGTGCATCTTAAAGTTGATGAGACTTATTACTATAACTAGCAATATATGTTTATTAATAGTTGATAAAATGATCGTGCATCTTATAATCAATGACAACTTAGGTTGAAGAAAACCAGATAGTGGATTTGATTTGGTATATGAAACTTGAAATGCCTGACAGACATTGGTAGCTCTACAGTCTCAGCATGTGCAGGCAGGAAACTAAGACAAGAAACCTGCTACAGAACGTGACTTTTGGAGTCATCTGTACTCAAGTGAAAGTTGAAGCAATGAAAATGACTAAAATTCCCAGGAAAATGATAGAAATGAGAATAATAGCTCAATAGACAACCCTAAAAAGTAGCAAATGTGGGGGCTGTGTTCTGAGAGGTTGACCCACGTGGGACTGTTTTGTGTCCAGAGATAGGCCAAGTGTGTGTGAGTCTGTGATCCAGGACTGGGTGAAGCTGGAGGTAGATCACGGTGAGAAGACCTTGCTGGAGGTTCTTTCTCTCTCTTTCTCTGCCCTACTTGTGGATGGAAAAAATAAATTAGAAATAAACAAGAAAATTCATCAAACTTTAAGGGAGAACCAAAGGAAAAGGAGCACTTGGAAAAATATTCAGAATAGTCACAGACACGAAGGGAAAACATAACCTGGAAAAACAGTGAGCAGTTGCCAAGGTCAAATGCAGTGAAAGGAGCAACCAATCACGAGTGTGGCACTGTGGCGATTATTAATGACTTTTTCAGAACAATTTCAATGATGTGGTTAGGAAAAAGATAAGTTGCACTCGATTGAGGAAATAGAACATCAGAAATTATAGTAGTAAACTATTCTTTAAGAAAGCTTGACGGGGCTGGCAGGTGGCATGGTAGTTAAGGCACTGGACACTCCCACATGATCCACCACAGTTTGAGTCCCAGACCTGGTGGCTTGCTTTCTCACTTTACCTCTCTGTGTCTCTCCCCCTGGTCAAATTAAAATAAATGAATGAGGGAACCAGTAGTTAGCGTAATGGCTATGTCGCTGGACTCCCACGTAGTCGACCGCGGTTCACGTCCCGGACCCGGTGGCTTAGAACTCACGCCAGGCGCGTGTGCGTACATGCCCAAGATCCCGAGAGGAGAATGGAGGAGAAGGGATTGCGGCATGACCATCCCCTCTGGGGGGTGATTTCTCGTTTTCTGTCTCTATGTCTCTTTCTGTCTGTCTGGCGAGCGCACACGCCCTATAGCAAAAAACCTCTCAAAAAAAAAAATAAATAAAATAAAATAAAAAATAAATAAAAAATAAATGAATGAATAAATGAAATTAAACAAATAATTCTTTTTTAAAGAAAGCTTGATTAAAGAGGGATAAAACAGTGAAAAAAGTTAAATAGAAGAGATGAGGTTAAAGGTGACTTAGATATAATTGACTTAGACTTGAACTTGTTTCTTTTTTTTTTTAGAATTATTTGTTTAATTTTATTTATTCATTCACTTATTTTAATTTGACCAGAGAGAGACAGGGAGAGGGGGAGAGAGAGAAAGTGAGAAAGCAAGCCACCAGGTCTGGGACTTGAACTGTGGTTGACAATGTGGGAGTATCCAGCGCCTTAACTACCACATGATCTGCTGATCCCTTGAACTTGTTTCTAAGGTAAATAGAATAGATGTGTACCCCCTTGGCATATCAGCCTAAGTTTGGTTATCAGGTTGTTTTCTGACAAGTTGAACTCTAAAGAAATGAGGTGGTCACGTGAGAGGGAGATGATAAGTCAGTCTGTCAGGATTCTGGCAGAGAACAGAGAATACATCCAAAGGGGCAATTCAGGAGAGTATAATCGCTGGACTATTTGCAAAGAGGTGAGCAGAGTAAAGGAGAACTAACTCTAGGGTTGTCAACAGCAGGAAGTCACTACCACCTCTGAAAAGATATTCCCTTTCCCAGAAGGAGTTGCAGGAATCTGGTAAGAGCTTCCAGCAGCTATTGTGAATCCCCAAGAGAGAGAGCCAGAGGCTTATATCCAGACCTATCTCTGTCTGCCTTCTTATCTCATGCCAGTGCCTCCTTTTGAATAAATTTAACAGAAAACAGGAGGGCCAGGGAGTCTATCTGATGCAAAGCAAAATGATCAGCCTCCTGAGACATACAACAGAGCGGAAAGTACATCTAGTGAAGCAAATGACAGATACTCACTAGAAGAAGAAAGACTTGTTCAAATGGAAGTAAAGTAAAACCCAGGACAGTGGGACTCCTGCTGAAGAAAAACAGGACATTTTTCACAGAGTATAGATGTTCTAGCAAGAGTGGGTGGGAAATGCTATTTTAATTTTTGGGCTATTAATTAAAAACTGATATTTCTAAATAAGAAAAGGCCCAATATCCTTGTTTTAATTAAAGTCTATTGTTCATTGTGTATTGTATAAAAAAAGGCAGCCAATGATATCTATAGTTGAAAGATTCTAATTCTCTGCAGAATAACTAAACTACTCACATAATATTTCATCTTTATATTTAAAAAAACAGCTTTCCTATTAAAAGATTAAAAGGATGCTTTTCATTTCAAAAATAAGAATAAATCAATGTTATTTTTTTTAAGAGGTTTTTGCCATAGGGCGCGTGTGCTTGCCAGACAGACAGACAGAAACAGAGAGACAGAAAGCGAGAAATCACCCCCCGGGGGGATGGCCACGCCGCAATCCCTTCTCCTCCATTCTCCTCTTGGGATCTTGGGCACGCACACACATGCATCTGGTGTGAGTTTTAAGCCACCGGGTCTGGGACGTGAACCGCAGTCAACTACATGGGAGTCCAGCGAGATAGCCATTACACTAACTGCTGGTCCCAAGGAATAAATCAATGTTTTTAAACACAACTACTACTGGATGAGTTTACTCTGAAAAACAGGAACAGTGTTAAAATGGGTCTTTAGTATTTCCGTTCAATTTTTAAATAGATTTATTAACTAATTTTTTTTTCCCTGTGTGATATAATTAAGTCTTGGTGGACCAAGTGATTTCAGTAATGTTGACTGGAGATCTGTTTCATTTTTACCACCAAGTGTAGAAACCGCTAGCCAGCAGACTACTTGATGCTGTACCAATAAAAAGCCAATGCTATTTATACAAATGAGACCTTAGATTAAAAGGATTCAGACACAATAGAATATCAAATTTTGACTTTTGAAATTACTTTTACCAATATGTAAATATGTGCCCATGTGCATGTTTTATGGATTGATTTTTATTTTAGAGGAGCCTTTTCTCATATTGAACTGGAAGGCAGATTGGGTAGTAAGATTTGACAGGAAACCCTCAAGAAATTTCTTGCCATAATGTAAACAAACACAAAAAAACAAAAACAGAAACACCATAATATGTTTTCCTTGTTAAGCCATTATGATAATTCATATCAGACCCACGCTGGAATATGTTTCATTTTGAAGGAAATATGGAGCTTTGAAAAGACTTAAAATTGTCCCATTTCTGAGGATTACACTCATTTTTCCTCAGGCTAGATTTTTTTTCAATAATTTTGTGCAAATTCAAGGTTTTTCAATTTTTTTAAAAACATTTTACATTTGACCCAAATCAACCATTTTTTAAAACTATTATTATATTACCTTGTAACCATGTATGAGTCTAGGGCTGTTCAAAATCTAATCACATGGACTCCTATTCATAGAAACATTAGTTAGGCATAAAGATATAAATAGAAGTAAGTTAAATCTTTATTCAGGCCCTTGAAAATTACCAAAAGATATTTAAAATAATTAAACTTTTAAAAAGTCTTCTTTAGACCTTACTCTCATTTTCTGTCACTTGTCTGCAGGGGCGGATTTACCATGGTGCTAACGAAGCTTAAACTTCAGTAATTTTTTTCACAGGTGTTTTCTACGGCCCTAAAAGAGGCCCTAGTAGTATGTTCATATGACCCTATGTATTTTGTAAAATTTTTGTGAATAGTATACTTTCACTTCAATCTATTCCCATTTTGAATCTCCCTCTATCACATTTCCCTTCAGGTGAATGTCACTTGAGGGACCATGGCATTCTGAAAGTCCAGCTCAGGGTAAGTTAGGGTAGAGTTGTATTTAGTTTAGACTTAGCGAGGGATACTTCTGTATGGCACATGCTTACTCTCATGTATAGTTAAGTCATCGTTAGGTGCCCAGATATTGATTCCGGTTCCGTAGGCACTGTGACACAAACAGCAAGACCAGAAGTTTGTGTAGAGAGAGGAATAAACCTCAAACTTCAACACCAGGAATTTAGGAATAGTGAGGATACCCGAATTTTGAAAGTATAGAGTCAGAATTTTTTTCTGGACTTTATGGTATCTGTGGTATTCTTCAGCTGCTAAATTTTTAAAATTTGGGCCTAGCCTGGCAGCACAGCCAGTAGCACATTGAACTGCAGTGCTGGAAGCTATATGGCTGACTTTAGCTGCAAATCCCTGGGTCAGCTTTAAAACACACCCGGCTCATGCTCATGTATCCAAGATTCTGAAGAGCTGTAGGGCTGCAAGAAGGAGATTATAATGGTGATAAGACCCTATCAGGGGTGTCTTTCTCTCTGGCTCTAGTGAGCATACATAAACTCTTTATCACATCTAAATGAAAATTTACATATGAGTCTAATTTTGTACTCATAATTTTCTATTCTTTTTCTTAGAGGACCCTCCACAAAGCTAAAAGTTTTAGTCTCCTGGATTTGTGTTGCAGGGAAGAAAAATATTCTCACCTCTCTCTTTCTGGCTTCTTTCCAGAAAACTTTCCTGACATCCAGACAGGCAGGCTTTTCACCATGAGCACCACCTCCTGTTTAACAGTGTCCCCTTCACCTCTTCCATCTCCCTATGGAATTTGTATATACACTGTTCCCTCCTCAGAGATCTTCTGCTAAGTGTCTGGGTTTTCTTTTTCCCGTCTTTCGATTGACTTTTTTTTTCTTCTTTTAATTTTAAGCTCTCTGTTTTGGAACTAAACATGAATTAAATCCCCCATCTTTTTACATGATTAGTCTATGTTTCTCAAACATAAATAATATATAGATAGATTCATTTTAAAGGAGAAATCCAGTGTCAACTTAATTATTTTTACAATGCTATTTAAATAAGTGAAATTACAAAACTATGTAGACATGCCTCGAGTTTCTAGGCTTATGCAACTTGAAAACGGAAATTCAAGCAACACTTAAAAATAAGATCAAATCCATGTTAATAACATTGTTTTAATGTAGCGCATTATGATGTTTTGCTGAAACTAAGTCATCCAGTCCTGGTTTTAATAACAGAAAGATGCAGACTCATGTCTGATTTTATAATTAATCTGTTTTGGGATTTCAGTTTCAGTAACTCAAATCTAGAAAATGTCTGTTTCCATAAGTATGTGGTACAAAACAGTATTAATAACTTCAAGTCTTTGTTTGCTAATTAAACATAATCAGACTTTATGCTTAACCAGATCTCTGCTAGTGAGAAATCCTTGAGTGTCAGTTTTAAAATGAACTCACTTGATACTTGTGTGAATTTTCTTCTTCACTGGGAGATAATGTGAGCACTGGCACTACTGAAGTATGCGTTAAATGAGTATGTAATCCACTTATTGTTGGAATTGGAAATAAAACTATTTATCATTGCATATGTTGTGCTTCTGAAGTATCACAAAATAGAACGTGCATGACAGGATTCTTAAAACTATTCGTTAACCATGTGAATTTAACATCGACTAACCAAAAAGGTTCTCGTGAGGTTTGTAAGTCTGCAATGTAATTTATCATGGGAATCTATCAATTCTACCACCAGATTTTTCTGTCCCAATCGAGGAATCACTTTCATGCAGTTTGATTGTCATCTGAACTTTATTCAGTGCAAATGGAACAGGAAATATAAACTGCAAGATACTATCAGTTATCAGATGATCTAAATGATTCAATATGTGCTTATATTAATTTTGTAACATTTTTATGAAAATAAAAATGTAGAATGAAAAAAATTGACTTAGGGATTTCTGTTATTATTTGGTTTTACAAAATTAAATCATTATAAAAAAGTTTCTTATAAACAATACTAAAATTATGACTATGAGTTTAACCTGTTATAATAATTATGCCTACCTATCTTAGAGTCTCCCCCAAACAATTTTTTACATATTTCTTCACATGTATGTACACATTAAACAAGATAGAAGAGAGTATCTGAATAGCCGAGAATTATAACACTAAGACTCCCATAAAGCCACTCAAATGAAGTCATTCACCTGTGGCTTCAAGTTAATAGCTTGGAATCTATAAGGCAGATGCCTAGAAGATATTAGGCAACACCTTATTAAGGTTTCTTGACAGCCTCTGTATAACTACTATGTTTTCAACAAAATTTTGTGATCAATAATATGCATGTTATTGTGAGTATTTCATAACTTATTAGAAATATTGACATTTATTTTTCTCTTGTGCAGACCTAGTCACCAGGTGTCCACAGGTCCTCTGAGCCCTGCCCATAGCACTTTGCTGCAAGGATTAATAGTGTACACTAGTGGCTATGTTCTTTCCTGTATGATTGTGATTCCTTGGCCAGAGGATGAGGCTGGGGAAGAGGAGAACAGTCAGTCTGTAAATGGAATAATAGAAAATGAGTAGAATGGGCCTATACCTTTTGCCCAATAATGACAATGGTGATAAACTAAATATAAATGGAAGAAGTTATAATTCCGCAAAAAAAGAAAGAGGTGGCCTGTAATTTCGCAGAGGAGAAAGATACAAAAGAAGGCAGAAGCAAACGTCGAGCAATAGAGGTTATTAGGTAGAAGCAGTAAGCAAACACAAACCCAGGAAAGAAGCCTGAAACACACACTCAGAATCAGAAAGAAGTGAAAAGCTAATAGCAGAAGTAGACTAGATAATAGATGAAAATATTTATGCACTGGAGGAATTGACTGGATCCTGAATGACTTTCTATGTGATGATCTTTCTGAATGATCTGAAGTCCACAAAACCCAGCCCTACCAAAGACAATTCCAGTTCTTCTGTGGGGCCTGATTTGGGAAAATCTTCTGGATTCTCAGGAGGTTGGGACAAATGATCATGATTTCTGTTCACTTACTTATTCATGGGGTCTTTTAATAAACTACACATGACCTAAGACATTCTCAGGAAACCTCTGTCTCTGCAACAACAAGAAAGGGCTAATTAATAAAACCTTTTCATAATTGCACAACAATGTACATATTAACTAACATGTGCACTTACTATGTTGTATTAAATTAAAGTATTTACTCACTAATTTCTTCCACTTGAGGCCTGGGGCTGTGTCTGTTATCTATATCTTCAGTGTCCATGCATAGGAAGTTGTCCATAACCTCTTGTAAAGTAAATTAATAAAACAGTCATGCTGAAAAATTACAAGTGCACAAATTAGTTTTTTATTTAAAAGAATTATTTTATTTGACTTTATTTATTCATTTTAATTTGACCAGAGAGGGACAGAGTGTGAGAGAGAGAGAGAGTGAAAAGCAAGCTACCAGGCCTGGGACTTGAACCATGGTTGGCCATGTGGGAGTCCAGCAACCTTAGCCACCATGCCACCTGCCAGTCCCCACAAAATAGTTTTTATTTACTTCTGTGTATAGTGCTTCATTGGCAAATAGGATGCCTGGTATCACAAATAGTTTAGACACACACATGCACATTTTAATATGAGAATTTTCTGTTCTTTCTGGTAACTTCAGATAGGATGAGAGAAAGTCACTCTCAGTGAGCTATTTTTGTCTAGAAAGAATTACTGAGGGTCTCTCTCACTTAAATAAAAACAGAAAATAGACTCACTGGTGTTCACCATGGGAAAACATACAATGGAACCTCTTATCTTTGATCATTACTGTCCCTTCCCTAAAAGTCCTATATGCAAAAAAATACCAAAGAGGAGAAATTAGTATCTTCTGAGAGGAAAGTGAATCAATTCCTCCAAACCCTGATTCCTGAGATACGAAGTTGGGAAATAGCTGTGTGGACCATCACGGTAGGTAAATAGTCCTCAGAGTTTAAGGAAACGCAAGAAACCTTTGAAATCAAGTCATTTATTGACAATCAGGTGGCTCAAATTACATGCCTAAACTGGTCTTCAAGAATTATGTGAGGATTTATTCTGACTGGGTCAAGAGGGTAACTCCTGACCCACCACAGTGATTAGGCTCTGGAAGATAAGGGTCAACAGCAAAGCAGAGTTAATTTAAAAGAAAGGCCACCCCATCTCTCAACATGAAGTGCCATTATGACTTTGTGCATGGTCTCTAACTAATATGAGCATCCCTACAACGATGGGCCAGATTCTGGGACGAGACCAAACCAGTTTCCAATGACAATACAGAGCAATCAGAACAAGTATCAGAGCGGTGAGGTACTTGTTCTCTGGCCCTGGCTCTCCAAGGTTGGAAGCAGAATTGAGTGCTCTCAGAATGACTATGCACTTGGGATTATCGGATGATCAGTGTGGAGGGTGGATAAGGAAATGTCTCAGTGGGTGTTCCTCAACTTCTTGATCATAGATACACTGGAGATTTAATAACTTAGCATTAAAAGAGACACAGCTGTAAGGATTGTACCTCAATTTTTTTTTTCCTTTATTCATTCATTTATTTTTTAAATTTGACTAGAGAGAGAGAGGGGGGGACGGAAAGTGAGAAAGCGAGCAAGCAAGCCACCATGTCCAGGAACTGAACCATGGTCGCCCATGTGGGAATATCCTGCACTTTAACCACCATGCCACCTGCTGGCCCCCCTCAATTTTTTTGAAGCAGGTTATTTAGGCATATTTCTTTGTATAATTTTTGCCTTTTTATAAATATGTTTCATCTTTTCCTTCTCCCACAGTCTCTTCTGCTTTACTCTTTTCTTCCTGAACCTGTTTGTAAAAGGAAATGTTATCTCTCTTGCTTGTGATATGCTACTCAGTTTGTTACTCCCACACAGCTTGGGCCTGGGCCAGAGGCAGCCTGGCTGCCCATTTCCCGGTACACTCTCCCACTACTGTCACATGCCCATCTGCTCTGTTTGCCTTTTCTGGGGGTAACCCAGCTGCCACGTTTTAAAATTCTCAGAGCCATATGTTGTCTTCCAGGCACACTTGCCTGACCTCCTGCTTCATCAGTGGCTGTAAAGGACAGGTTGGGACTCTCTACATTCCAGATTCCAAGGAATTTGTTTTTTAATTACCAGAGAGTATATGTGATCACCAGAGGAAAGAGAAAGAAGAAACACCTGCAATGGGATGTGGTCATACCTCAATCTTTTTTTCCTCCATATCCCCACCCCATCTGGATCCTGGGCACATATGCACATGAACCCAGGATGATTTTCAAATTGCCAAGTCTGTCTGGTCTTGCACCACAGTTATCTAGGTGGCATTCAGGGCCCTTTACCATTGTGCTACAGGGCCAGTCCTCTAAGACATTTCCGTCATTGCTTTTTATCTGGAACTATGTCCATCTATCCCATTTTTCTGTCTCAAAGGATGGTGTAAGCGGTGTTTGCCTGCATAATGATTATCTCCAAAGGTTAGTGCTCCACATCTAATATCTTCATTTTCCTCAATAATATATTATAGAAGTATTATTATTCTGTAGTTTAGCCATGTGGAACAACCCCTATATTTGTTAAATTAAAAGCAACTTACTACTTCACAATAGGATAGTCTTTTTACCACTGGCTAGAAACTGTTGATGTGGGTTTTAACAAATACCTCAAGTAAGTATTTAATTCATTTTGGAGGGGACTAGTTTCATATTACCCCTGCAGTCAAGAGTGATTACATAACTTACTTGTCAGATCTCTTGCTCAAAAAGGAGAAAGGCAACATTAAAAAATACCAAACTATAAATCTTTTTTGTTTCTTCTACTTATCTTCTCTGCACATACACATGCTTCATTTCCCCTTTGAACTTGACTTAAAGAAATTTGAAGTTCAAATGTGTTTTAAAAAAATATAATCATTGGGGCAAGCAGGTGGTGTGGTAGTTAAATTGCTGGACTCCCACATGGCCAACTGCAATTGGAGCCCTGACACAGTGACTTGAGAAGCGCACCAGGCACCGGTGTGTGTGTGTGCCTAGAATCCTGAGAGGAGAATGGAGGAGAAGGGATTGCAGCACGGCCATCACCCCTGGAGGGTGATTTTTTACTTTCCCTCCCTCTGCCTCTCTCCAGCAAGTACATGTGTCCTATGACAAAACATATATATATATACACACACATATATATTTACACATAAATGCACACATACACATGTATGAGCACACACACACACAATTATCAAAATTTTTAAGGACTGACCCTGTTGCCTGGTGTTTAGCTAAGCTGGATCCCACATGGCTGACCATGTGGTTTGAATCCTGGCCTCAGGGGCTTGAACAATATACAGAGTACATGTGTTCACATGCCCCAAATCCCAAGAAATGGACAAATAAAGAAGGGATCGTAGTGTGACCATACCCCATTGGGGGTACTTTTTCTCTCTCTTCCTCCCTCTCCACCCCTCTTTCTATCTTTCTCTGGCAAGCTCACATGCCTTCTGGCAAAATTTTAAAAAGAAGAAAAGAAAATTTGAAGGCAGAGACAGCAGAGTATTAAATCAAACATGGAGGCCCTTCCTAGCATGGGGTCTGTATGACTATACTGATAGGATTCCCCTAAAGTGGGCCTTAGCTGTACTCTTTTATTAGCATTTTGTCTGTCCATTCATCAGCATTACTGAAATGTTTATTTCCAAAAAAATTTGCAAGTGTCTCTACAACAAAATAAAATCCACAAATACAATTACATTGTTGTCATCTGGGAATCCTGTCCACCCAAGCACTAAAATACCAGTAGGTAGCTGTGTGAATAGCTTTACTGTGCCAATGCCACTTGCAGGTCATTTTACTATATACCTTACCATCATTTCTCAATGGTGGCTTCAGGATCAAAGAGCAAAGACAGCCGTCAGAGCACCAGCTGGTTCTCAAAAGTCTCATGGGCAGCATTTCCATTTGCACATCTTATCTATTTTGCTAAGTGTCTATACAGAAGTGCCATGGAACCATGAACACTATACTTATTTTCCTATGTGTATACATGATTGTACTTAAGAAAGTGTTTCCACTTACAGATTTTTTTCACCCATGTACAGCCAAACCTAAGAAAAAGTCTAAGCACAATGTATCAGAGAGAACTCTGGTTTTAAATATCTAATAGCACAGCGGCCAGGAGGTTATGCAGTAGATTCCCACATGGCCAACCATGGTTCAAGTCCAGGACCTGGCAACTTGAAAAACACTCTAGGCAAATCTGGGTGAATGCCCAAAATCCTAGGAAGAAAATGAGGCTTGAGGGGTCAGTGAGTCCCATGATGTTGCCCAACTGATCAGGGGATCCCAGGCCTGTCTGCTCCAGATCACATGCTTTCCCTGGAGGAAGAGGAGGAAGAATGTAGAAGGAAGAGCACCATGAGCATCCTCCTGGGGGGTGATTTCTCAATTTCCCTCTCACTGTTTCTCTCTGTCTCTCCCCAGCGAGTATATGTGCCTTCTTGCAAAAATCTAGGGGGAAAAAAAATCTGGTAGCACAAATCCCACTTGTAGCAGGCCCCTGTGTAACAACTGAAATCCTCAGGCTCAGCTTTCCATCTGTGGTCTTACACTGTGCTGACTCAGACTAGATTACATTTCCTGCATTCCTCTAACCTTTTAGATACAGCTTTATGTTGGCCACAAAGGACATTTTACATGAGATTAGGAAGTTAGAAGAGCAATAACAACCATATTTGTTATGCTCATAAGTTCTGTGCAAGGCAGAAAGCACTGTTGCAGTTGGTGTCAAACCTAAGCATTTCCATGGCTCTCTAGACATATACTATGGACATTGCATTTGGAGCATCACGGGATTACATATCCAAATCTGAACTCTCCATCTTCTCCCTGTAAGTTCTCAGTGAGCTCATGGCATTACTATTCACTCATTTACTATTCATACTATGATGAATAAACTAGTATATATGTTGTGATGTATTTGTGAGAATTAATCTATATCATAAATTCCAAAAGGTGGAATTAGTAGTAAAAAGTAAACCTTTATATCTTTTTCTTTAAATGTTGCCAATTCCCCTCCATTGAGAATGTACCATTGAGTACTCCCAACTGGCAGAATGAGCACGTCATCGATAGAATAAGTTGACAAGTGTTTGAATGTTTGCTACCACTCTGATAGGTGAAATATATCCCAGTATAGTTTTCATTAGTATTTTTCTTAGTATGACTGAGCCTGAGCTTTCTTTTCATATGTTTAGGGCCATTTTAATTTTTTAAATTTAATTTTATACCTTCAATTACTGTATATCATTACAGCTTGTAAAATGAATTTTCCCAGCATGAATACACTGTATATTAGTCCAGTTAAAGATATTATCATACATGTTATCATCAACAGATAATTTTCAGTTTCTGAGTCCTTAAATGTTTTGCTTCTTTCATTTTGCCCTTAATTCCCTTCTTCTAGGGTCTGTTTTTCTACTGGTTTTATTCTTGTTTTCTGTATTTTTTAAAAGTTTATTATGGGGACCAGCAGTTAGAGTAATGGCTATGTCGCTGGACTCCCAAGTAGTCGACCACGGTTTGCGTCCCGGACCTGGTGGCTTGAAACTCACGCCGGGCGCGTGATCTTGAGAGGAGAATGGAGGAGAAGGGAATGCGACATGGCCATCCCCCATGGGGGGGGGGGGGGTGATTTCTCGCTTTCTGTCTCTCTGTCTCTCTCTGTCTGTCTGGCGAGCGCACGCGCCCTATAGCAAAAACCTCTCCAAAAAAAAAAGTTTATTATGTACTTAAGAAACTAGCTAGCTAGTAATATATGTGCAATAGCTTTCTCTCATTCTGTCATTTGTCTTTTGACCTTGCTTATTATGCTTTTTTGCCAAGTAAGTTTTACAAAATTTAAGTAATCAACCTTTTTGTTTGTTTGCCTTTTTAAAGAATTAGAAATGCTTTCCCCATATGCTGGTTCTAAAACAATTCACCCCATAGTATTTATATGGTTTGGGTTTTTTTGTATTTGTAATAAATATCAGATCCCTTTATAATTTGTTCTGGTACGTGGTATGAGATATAAAGCCAATTTTCCTTTATCCAGATGACTATCAGTTGTTCCAATATCATTTATTTAAAAAGATATTTCCTTTATGATTTGAGACGCCACCTTTATCATACACTAAATGTGCTTCTACTTGGGTCTATTTCTGTACTTACTATTCTATTGCATAGGTCCGTCTATTCATATCAGTATTACATTGGCTTCATGACGTATTTTAACACTTGCCATTGCTCATTTTTCTTTGTTATGGGCTGAGTTATGTCTCCTCAAAATTCATACATCAAAGTTCTAATGCCCAACACCTTAGAATGTCATCTTATTGAGAGATAGTATCTTTGACGGGATGTGATATTAAAATTAAGTCAGTAGCTGGGACCAGCAGGTGGCATGGTGGTTAAGGTGCTGGACACTCCCACATGGCCGACCACAGTTCGAATACTGGACCTGGTGGCTTGCTTTCTCACTTTCTCTCCCTCTCTCTCTCTTTCTCTCTCTCTCTCTCTCTCTCTCTCTCTCTGTGTGTGTGTGTGTGTATCTCTCTCTGTTCAAATTAAAATAAGTGATGAATAAATAAAAATTAAATAAATGATATTTTTGGGGGGAGAGGTTTTCACTATAGGGCACATGCGCTTGCCAGACAGAGGGAGAGAGACAGAGAGACAGAAAGTGAGAAATCACCCCCCAGGGGGGATGGCCACGCTGCAATCCCTTCTCCTCCATTCTCCTCTCGGGATCTTGGGCACGCACGCACATGCGCCCGGCGTGAGTTTTAAGCCATTGGGTCCAGGACGCGAACTGCGGTCGACTACATGGGAGTCCAGCGACATAGCCATTACGCTAACTGCTGGTCCCAATAAATAATTATTTAAAAAAAAATTAAGTCAGTAGCATGAGCTCTTATTCAATATAACTGGTGTCCTTACAAAAACAGGAAATTGAAGATAGAGATATGCATAGAGAGAAGAACATGTGAAGAAACTTAGGGAAAAGTCGACCATCTATAAGCCTAGAACAAATCCTCCCTTTATAGCCCTCAGAAAATAACTAATCCTGATGACGTGTTCATTTTGGATTCCTGCCTCCACCATTGTAAAGTAATACATTTCTATTGCTTCTACCATCCAACTGTGGTACTTTATGGCAATGCTGACAAGCTATTACGATCATACACTGCATAATGGTGCTTCCGTCAGCAACAGACCAAGTATGTGACAATGGTCCCATGAGTGTAATGGAGCTGAAAAATTCCTGGAGCCTGATGACATCACAGCATCCTAACACTGTAGCACAACACATTACTCAAGTGTTTGTGGTGATGCTGGCATAGACAAACCTACTGTGCTGCCAGTCGTGTGAAAGAATAGCATGCACAGTTATATACAGTACAGAATACTTAGTAATGGTCATAGACGACTCTGTTACTAGTTTGTACATTTACTGTAGTCCTTATCATGATTTTAGTATGTATGTAAAATTTACAGTATAAAAGTATGCCATGTTACATTGGCAGCAGACTCACACACCTCGTGTTTGCCAAATCTCTTGATTGCATCGTTTCCAGTTGTGCTTGATTTAATCTTGTATTGTTTTCTTCGTTATGGGCTTTCATCTCATAGGACAAGATGCAGTGGTGGATGAAAGTGATTTCATCCCATGTTGGCCTAGGTAAATAAATATGCTTTTGTCTTAGTTTCTAACAGAAAAACTTAAAAAGTTCTAACAGTCTAAGTCCATCCCATATCGTAGGTTTCTGTTTGCCTGCTTCCAGAGACCAGGGAGGGGTCTGGACTTGAAACAGCAACCTTCTCATGTGGAAGTGCCTTGTAGTGTGTTGCATTTTGCTGCTTTGCCACAGTCTGGGCCCTCAACAGAATTGTAAAACTTCATTTTGTAGGCTCAGTGATGTTTAAGAGTTCATTTTATTGTCCTTTAAAAAAATGTACTTATACATTACATATACTTAATCTATGTTTGATATCATTTACAATTATGAAACAGTTTTTAATACAATTATCTATTGAAACAATACAAGTAACCATGTGAACACACAAATAACATTATCAGTTATGCTAGAGGAAGGATTAAAATCACATTAACATAATTAAAGTCTTGTAAGATGTTAGTATTTTTTTAATTTGTAATTCATTTATTCATTCATTAATTTTTTGAGACAGATTTTTCCTATAGGCATGTGCACTCACCAGATAAACAGATAGACACAGAAAGACAGAAATTGAGAAATTACCCCCTGCATACTGGGGAATTGCAGGATGGTAATGCTGCAATCCCTCCTCCTCCATTCTCCTCTTGGGATTTTGAGCTTGTGCACATGCCTGGAGTGAGTTTCAAGCTACTGGATTCAGAAATCAAACTATAGTTGACCATGTGGGAGTCTGGCACCTTAACCACTCTGCCACCAGTTGGCCCTGAACTTAGCATTAACTTTATTATTTTCATTTTTTTAGAATTATTTTATTATTTAACTTTATTTATCCATTTATTATTTATTTTAATTTTATCAGAGAGTGATAATGAGAGAGAGAGAGAGAGAGCATGAGAAAGCAAGTTGCCATGTCGGGGACTCGAACCGTGGTCGGCCATGTGGGAGTCCAGCACCCTTAACCACCATGCCACCTGCTGGTCCCAGTATTAACTTTAAATAATAAAAATATTTATTAGTGTTATACTTTGAGAAGTCATGCACAATGTACTTTATAGAGTAATCACAAAATAAATAAGAGTTTATCATTTTCAAGCCAGAAGTGAAAAAAATGAAACACTAAATATAATCAACTTAAGGATACAAGTGAAAAGAATTATGGCTACCAAAAAAAACCATGCTGCAAATTAAAAGCAGAAAATAAGATGATAAATTAAAACCCTTGATTCCAACATTATATTCCATGTGTATGGGCCAAATACTTTCATGAAAGATCAATGTTGTTAAATTGGATTTTAAACATTCTAATTACAAGCTCTTTATGGCAGACACATATCCAAACTAAAGATACAGGTAGAATTAAAGTGAAAAATGAGAGCAAAATCTTCAGCCAGCAGGTGTTAAATGAAAGAGAGCTAGTCAAAGCATATATTTAACTGGATTAAATTAATATAACAATAAAAATTATGTTTAATGTAATTAATATTACCTATTCATGTGAACGATAAATTTCAATTCCAAGATAAAAAGAGTAATGTCATTATGGTAAATGTCAAATTTTTAAATGAGTTATCAAATATAAGAATTAAATTTATATGTACTAGTTAGTTCAAAATTTAGAAATCAAAATTCAATAGAAAGACCAGGAAATATAAACAATGTCTACATAAATTGTCATAAAATGTATGCAATAAACCACAGAAAGAATACAGAAGGCGTGGGCCATGGTAGTTAAGATGCTGGATTCCCATATGACTGACCGTGGTTCAAGTTCTGGACCCAGCAGCTTGAAAATCACAATAAATAAATAAATATTTAAAACAAAATAAAAGAATACAGAAGGTTTAAAGAATGCAGTTAGCACACTTGACCTAGTGGGCCTATATAGAACAAGATAATCAACAAATGCAGAATATATCTTCTCTCTAAGCACTTTAGGGGACATTCACAAATGATCTCTTCTGAGAACTTCAAGCTTTCCCATTTATCCCAAAAATATTCAGTTTTACTCCAAGGAGGATGCTAACAATTGTTACTATAAAGTTTTGCTTGATAATTCCAACATGTGGATCATCTTGGAGTTTCCATTTGCTGATTAGCTATTCCCTCAAAAATACATCCTTTTAAAAAATATTTTTTGCATGTTAGGTAATTTTGTGTTGTATTCTGGATATTTTAAACATTGTGCTGTGAAACTCCGGATTCTGTTAAAGTTCTCTGGAAAACATTCATTTTTTCCCCTTGTTTTTACAGGCAAAGGTCTGGCTCATTTTTTGTGTGTAATGTTGGCTTATTGTATCTGCCCCTCATCTAAGTCACTTAGCAGTGACTCTGAGACTTGCACTGGGATTCATTTTAGAATTTAGTCCCAAAGTCTTGGTTATGCTCCTTTGGCTGTATTATGTTCATGGAGCTAGAGAGTGAGCCTGAGACTTCTGCCAACCCTGTACTCTCTGGAATTTATCTCACGTTCTCAGGCTCATGCAGCCCCCTGGTTTCTCTAGCCAAATGTTCAGATTGCCTGAGTTTTAACTCCCTAGGATGTCGTACAATTCTGTGTAACTGGGGCACTCTTGATGTGAAGTTTCAAGAAAATCCAGACAGAAATTCCCATCCCTTATCCTTTGTACAACAGGGTGCCTTTTGGATCCTTGATTTTTCAGGATTTTAGGTGCCTGTGACGATGGTCGCAGCATGTGGCGGCAATCACTTCAGAGTGATAGACAGTGCTTCATCATAGAGTTCTAGCAATGGCAGTTCAGTTTTGCTGGTCTCAGGAGAACTTGGGGGTGGGGAGGGAATAAGAGAGAAAAAAAAACTACAGATTCCCACCCCTAGTGACTCACAGGGGCCCATTTTTCTGATTTTCTAGTTATAAAGACCATCTTCGTTCTGTTTCAAAACCAGGAGGGAGGGAGGGAAGGAAGGAAGGAAGGAAGGAGGGAAGGAAGGAAGAAAGAAAGACAAGCCAGGAAACCTAACTCCCAGTAATCTAGTCTTTCTTGAAGTTTTGATTTTCTTCTTTAATCTGCTTGTTTTTATTTACTTTTCACAGTTCTCAGGTAGTTTCTTTTTATATTTTGTCTAAACTTTCTGAGTTTAATCAGATAGAGAGATAAATATGGTCTAACTTGGCTAGAGTTAGAAGTCCAGCACAGTATCTGCAGAGATGCTTTCCTTCTAAAGAACACTATAGCACTGCCTTACTGCCAAGAACACTACGGAAAACATGACCTGGAGTCATTTAGAGCTATCGGAGATACTGAGATATTGTGAATCCCCAAGAGCCAAGGGAACTGACTGACAGAGACAAGACGAAATGTCTCTAGAAATTTATTTCCTTCTCCTTCAGTGGGTGGTCAGAGACCTGATGCTGCAGGTCAGAGTTTAATGTAACTGAAGAACTGGCTGAAAACAGATACTAGGTTCCAGAAGTCACCCCTTTCTAACAAGACCACTTACTCAAATAGGAGCTTCCTCTGTTACGTGATCACACAAACATTACCTAACCCTATAAATCTGTAGAACATGGAGATAACCTTGCTGGGCTGTCTGGAATTCTGCATGCAGACTGTCTTGGTCTGGCCTAAGCCAGGAGAGAGCGTTCAGTGGTTTATATACTCTCTACTATTTCTTTCTGTCAGTTTTCCCCTCGTAATTCCTATCCTATACCTGGACACATGGCATAAGTGGTATGTGCTTATGATCCCTTAGCAAAATACAGACTGAAAGGGTAGCAATTTTTTCGTCTTTTACAAAGAGTGGACATCCTTTTTCTGATGTTGTTAATATTGTTTTTACAACTATAAACTTCATAGTGATATAAAGTTCCTCCTGATACCTAACCATCATTTTTCCTGCTATAGCTTATTTCATTCTTTTCTGACTACCCTAGTGGAGATCTTTACTCATTATCAGAGACTATATTTGCATATATTCAAAAATAAACACGTCACTTGACAGCCTGCCAATGTATTAGAAGCTAAATTTCAGACATATTTCTTAAAATACTTAATTATAAAGCATAATCTCTTTTGTCATCCTTTGCATTTCAGAACTCAATGTAATTAACTTATATGTGTTGACTTCTTCCAAATAAGCCTTTTTCCTTGATAGCATTACATTGCAGTTTATCTATTATGCATATTAAGGAAGCACTAGCATCATAAATACACTAAACAATCAAAATGCTGCTAAAGGGAACTAAAAATGTCACTTCTACTAATGGAATTATGATCCATGTCTCATATTTTACATTCTTTTGTGTTAGTAACACAATAAAACCCATTAGCACTGAAGTATTTAATTAATAAATATTAAAACATTTAATTATTTAGAAGCAATCTTAGATTTATTTGTATTATAAGTCAAGTGCATATGCCTAAATTATTACGGTCAAGGGAGGAAGATTCAGGATACAAAAGCATGGTGAAAATTTAAATATTTATGTACCCACTTTAAATAAACTTCACAAAACAGACATTTACTGAATATCACCTGTGTGGCAAGTATGTTGCAGAGCACTGCAGAGTACAAATAAGAATATTCGTAGTTCGTATTTTTTTTTTTTTGAGAGGTTCTTTGCGTGCGCCTGATGGAGAGACAGAGAGAAAGAAACTGAGAAATCACCCCCTCCAGGAAGGATGACCATGCCATAGTCCCTTCTCTCCTTGGATTTTGGGCACACATGTACATACACCCAGTGTGTTTGAAGCTTCTTTATCCAGGACTTGAACCATGGTTAGCCATGTGGGAGTCCAACACCTTAATCACTACACCACCTGCTGGCCTATAGTTTGTATTCTTAATGTCCTTATAATAAAAAGGTGAAAAGACGAGTTCAAAAATACATAACAGGGACCAGCAGTTAGTGTAATGGCTATGTCGCTGGACTCCCACGTAGTCGACCGCGGTTCGCGTCTCGGACCCGGTGGCTTACAACTCACGCCAGGCGCGTGTGCGTGCGTGCCCAAGATCCCGAGAGGAGAATGGAGGAGAAGGGATTGCGGCGTGACCATCCCCCCTGGGGGGTGATTTCTCGCTTTCTATCTCTCTGTCTCTCTCTGTCTGTCTGGCGAGCGCACGCGCCCTATAGTGAAAAAAACCTCTCAAAAAAAAAAAAAAAAAAAAAAAAAAAAAAAACCAAAAGAGACATAAAAACGATTACAATTTAGTAAATGAATATTACCTTTTGTTCAAAGCAATCTTTCTGCTGTTGAAGAGATGTGACATAGAGAGGTTAAGGAATTGACAAGGAAAAAAAAGACATTTATTTATGGGGAATATCTACAATGGTCTGGTATGTTCCTAAAGAAGGTATGATTTAAATAGGGAGAGATTGTTAAGAGAGGGCATTCCAGGGGACCAGCAGTTAGTGTAATGGCTATGTCGCTGGACTCCCACGTAGTCGACCACGGTTCACGTCCCGGACCCAGTGGCTTAAACTCACGCCGGGCACGTGTGCGTGCGTGCCCAAGATCCCAAGAGGAGAATGGAGGAGAAGGGATTGCGGTGTGGCCATCCCCCCCTGGGGGGTGATTTCTTTCTTTCTGTCTCTATGTCTCTCTCTGTCTGTCTGGCGAGCGCACGTGCCCTATAGCAAAAACCTCTCCAAAAAAAAAAAAAAAAAAAAAGAGGGCATTCCAGAAAAAGGGAGGAGCATGAATGAAATGAATGAAGAAGAAAAGGCAAGAATGCATAGGACATACTTAATAATGAGCAAATAGTCAACTTTGAGTAAATTTTGGATAATGGTTCTAAAACCTTAAAATGCATAAGAAAGTCTTTTAAGCTGAAAATGTTAAACTTTCACTCCTAGAGATTTTGCCTCAGTAGATAAAAAGTGAGCCTTGGAAACACAAATTTTAACAAGTATCAATCTAAAATAGGAAATTGAGGCAAAATATGTAAAGCAAAAAGAGTTTATTTCAGCATAAATATGAAGACTGTACTCAGCATGCATTCCAGATGAGCATATTTAGTTTGTCCCAAACATATTCACAGAGGTCTTATGTCTTCAAATTTTAAAGAGGGAGGGAAAGGAAAGAGATGGCTGTACTAGTTGTTTTGGAGGAATGATGCTCATTTACCAGGATCTGTAACAAGCACGGTGTCAGCCTGTTTGGACAGGCAGTGCCTGAGCAAGATGTCCCTGTAGGACTAGTCCTCATTGAAGATGGATTGGAAAGGTAGGAAGGATGAGAAGGTGCTACCAAGATTCCAGGCAAGGAGCTGGCACTGTAGCACAGTGATTAAGCCTTAGGCAAAGGGAGCCAGATTACACATGGCTGACTAGGGTTCAAGCCCCAGCAATGATGGCTTACACATCAGGTGCACATGTGTGTTCCTGGGATCCTGGCAGGATAAAGAATTAGAGGAGAAAAGTATTGTGATATGACTGTGCCCTGTGAGAGTACTTGCCCTCTCTCTTTGTCTTTCTCTATCTTATGCACATACACACATCCTATGGTGTAATAATAGTAATAATAATAATAATAATAGAAAACGAATACAAGGATTTAATATTGAATTTGGTAGACCATGGGAAGCCATTTAGAATATAAGGATGAAAGTGACCTGATTATTCCTATGCTATAAAACAAAATGTTATAAGAATATATAACATACTTTAAAGCTTGGGGATCCAATAGAAAACTGTCATAATAGTTAAGCAAAATGGGCCTGACCTTAGAAGTAGTCTTAAAATGAACAAGAGGGGCCTAACATATGCATATATATGGAGAGATAGATCTCATTATAGAACTAGCAGATGATGTAGTGGTTACGGTGCTGGACTCCCAGGTGGTCTACTGTGGTTCAAGTCCCATAGCTGGTGGGTTGAAAATCATACTGAGTTCAGGTGTGTGCACGCCCAAACTTCCAGGAAGAGAATGGAGAAAGATTGCAGTATGGCCAGCCCCCTAGTGGTGGGGGGGCAGTTATTTCTCACTTTTCCTCTCAGTGACTCTCTCCATCTTTCTTTGGTGAATGTACATGTTCTATGGCAAAAATCTTAAAAAAGAAAAGTCAGTATTTTACAATAGGCTATATAGTCTATGACAAGGGAGAAAAACCCAAGCAAACAAAGAAAAAACGTGAGCTTGAGCTTTCCTCTTAGTAAATGGGAATATAAGAATTAGTGATGCCACTTACAAACAAGAATTTTGTTTTGTTTTGTTTTAATTGGAGAAGCAAGATTTCCTTCTTTTATATTTCTGAGAGTTGAGAGTCTGAGAATAGAGGGTAAGTTTTAAAAATGTTGAGTTGAATGCTTTGTCAGGCAACATAGGCAGTCCAAATAGCCAATCTGAAGTCAGGACTAGAAATGGGAGTTGGAAGTAATTTTCTCAGAAGAGGTGGTAGGAAACACGAAATTAAATACAGTCATCAAAACAGAGGGTTGGTCATGGCAAAGGGTGGCTGAAAGGCAGTTCCTTGGGGAAAGCCAAACTTTAGTAAGTTGGAAACAAGAACAACAATAGAACAAATAGAGAAAAAGTTGTATGGGGAAAATAGAAAAATGGAAGTCCAAGTGGAAAGTTACACTTTAAAAATTGTGTTTGCCCTACAAACCCAGGGTTGTAGAAAATACAGATGGATGCCTACCACCAGTAGGCACAAGTCTAGGACCTAAACCTAAAATGAGCGAAAGCCCTGACGTTAACACAGCATCTTCCATCTTGGCTCTCATCTCATGTTTCCTTATGAACAGGTGGACTTTTATCAGAATGATAAGTGGGGGACTTTTGAAGTCCCATTTAATATTTGTGACTTCTACTTGTGTGCATGAACTATCATTAGCCTGGTAAAAGTTTCAGAATCTCCAAGGCACCAAAGATCCTGCATTCCAAGTGTACTACTCAGGATGAATGTCCACATATCAAAGCAAGAGGAGCAACGGGGTCACCAAACACACTCACAGAAATAGAGGAATTGCCATCAAAGTTCATTCTTATCAAAACCTGTAAAAAGAGAAAGCAAAATGTCCTCCAGGTGGTCCTGTCTTCAGAGGAGACATTTCAGCATGTTGGAAAAAGTATTTTTCATTATAACACATCTAACAACGTGAACAGAAGGGTGCCGTGAAATGCAGGTCAAGGCAAGATAAAAATCTCAATTCCACCTGATTCTCCCCCATCAAAGCCTGCTTAACAGAAGTAACCGTGATGCAGATATAAAAACGATGAAAAAATGGAAAACCATCAAGTTACCTGATGATTATATACTCTTAGTCACATTAGCCCCATCTTAAACTGCCCTGCCTAAGTTATATTTCTACAAAAATTCATACATAATTGATGACCTTAATACTTGAGGACATTTTTATAGTTAGAAAAAATAAGTTTTGACTTCATATTTAATGTATAATATCTCTCTGAAAAACCCAGACAGTTAATTTCCATACTATATTACTCAATTAATGTCTCACTAACTTTTCTATGGAACTATTGAAAAGGATTTGAATCAAATGCTTTGTTCAATTCAAGATTACCTACATGTGTGGTTTTTTACTTGACCTACTACCAGTAGGTTATCTCTAGGTAATTTTTCAACCCTTGCTTTGTTTTATTTTCTTCAGTTATCTTAATACCATACAAATGGATGCCATGCAATTTTCAAAATCAGTATCACTTGTAGTTTTGAAGAGTTCATTTTTATAGTTGAAGCAGGAAATATTGTTACAGGGACTTTGGAAATATCCTGTTTCCTATATTAAGAATCAGATTGCACTACAAAATTGCTGGAAAGAGACACCTGTGCTAGTTAGGTCCCTATGGTAATACTAAATCGTTATAGTCCTTAATCAGCTTCTGTATAGATTGGAATTAAATGATTGGATTCACACATTCTATCTATGTATTAGTCCTTAGTTGTCTTAGTTCTTTTTTTTTTATCTCAACTAATATAGCCTCCTGAAACATCAACTTGAACCAAAAGCAGTAGCTGACATGCTATTGATTTAGCTAATTACTGTAAATCTTCCCTAGGAAATGTTGAGGATCCTAGTAACTTCCAAATTGGACAACTAACAGTCAATAGATATCTTTGCTACTGAGCCCTGCATTTGAGATTAAATTGTTGTTAATGCTTATTTGAACTTGTTTGAACCTTCTTTCAGTGCTTGCTCCTCTCATTGGGGCTAATATTTACGTCAGGTTAGCTTCTTCCAGTTGTCAAATCCTGTATACTCGTGCTTAGGGATGAATAAGGTGCTCCTCATTCCTGGTTCCCAACTTCTCTATGTCACTCTGTGTTTTCAAGAACTGAAGCATTCCTTCCCTTAACCTGCCTAGTTTATAGCATAATTCACTTATCTAACCCTGGAAATTTGAACATACTTAAGGGTGAGATATTCTCTTACTTCCTCACATTTATCATCATTTATTGATGTCTTTTAGACACTTTCCAATATGAGGAAAAAATAATGTAAAATTCATTTTGTGAAAGGGGCAACTAGTTATAGTAGTGCTCTATCAGACACTCATCCCATCGTGCATTTCCTTAAGGAAAAATCCATGTCTGGGGAACAAAGTCAGGCAAATGCATAAATTTCCTCCAAAAATATTAAACAAATATTTTTGGGTAACCATTTTTATCTTGCCACTAGTTTTACTATAACCTGTATGGTACCGGTAGACATAAGCACTCCTTTCTAAGAATTAAACCCTTTAATCCTTCAAGCCATTCGTGCTTCTTCAAGGGATTGGCTACTTGATGCCCTTAAAGCCTTGTCTTCGGTGGGTATTTTATCCTAGGTGATCCAATAAATATTTCAATGCGCTGAGTTCTGACAGTCCATCAATTAGTATAAAGTTGATTTTTCATTCCTCTCAATTCCAACCAGGCTAGATATTACACCCCTAGCTTTCCTCTTTTCCCATAATAGATTATGGTCTGTAATCATGGTTCTTCATTGCCTCTGTCGTATAGCAAATGAAACTAATTCTGCTTGATTTAAACAGGAAATATGGGCTTGTTAAACAGATACTAGGTAACTCACACAGCTTCTTCAAAGCTATATGACAAGTAACAGTGATTAAGTCATGCCATAAAAGTAGTCTGGTGAAAACATTACTGTCACCTGTATTGTTCACCGACATAGTTAAAAGAGCATCTCATATTCCAACTTTACAGCAGGAGGCAGATTCTACCTCATGTGGTTGCAGTTCTGCAAATACAGAAAAGGAGCCTGTGTGTTGGGCAGCCATGAGGTCCACTGTACTGTCTTCATTTTATATTGTGGCAAACAAAAGAAACTGTAATTTTGGTCTACATTCATTAACAGTATACATTAGTGGGACAAGCAGGCAGGGTGGAAGTTAAGGCACTGGACTCCCACATGGTTGACTGTGGCTTGAGTTCCAATCTGGTGGCTTGAGAATTATGCTGGGTACATATGTGTGTGTGCCCAAAATCCCAGGAGAAGGTAGAGGAGAAGAGATTATGGCATGACCATCCCCTGGGGGTAAGGGAGAGCATGATTTCTCACTTTCCCTCCCTATCTCTGACTCTCTCTGGTGAGCACATGTGCACTATAGCAAAAAAAAAAAAAAAAAGGTACATTAGAATATATATTAATTTTGAGTGATTTATATACTATCCAACAATTAGTAAAACATTCTGTGTGTCACAACATTTATAATAGTATAAAATGTGAACTATAACGAGTTTTAAAATGGTAGAGTAACGAATCAAAAGTATTACAGGGATGAGGTGGAAATTTGATCAGTCTTTTTGTTTCTGTTCTATAAGCCTTAATTCTAGAACCACTGAACATTCCAAAAAAAAAAAAAAAAAAAAGAACACAAAGGAGAAATAATTCAATTTTACTTGGTAGACCTGACTTTTTTCACTAGCCTTACTGTTTTAGAGTCTATAAACCTAAATTCTGAACTGCTGAACATTCCACAGATATGAAAAGAATACAAACCAAGGAGAAATAATTCAATTTCACTTGATAGATCTGACCGTTTTCACTAGCCTTAGTGTTTGGGAGTTTATTTTTTCATGTTTCATTGAGTTTATTTTTTGTGGAAAATCTAACAGATAAAGTGTTTGGCTAGAATACCACAAGTTTGCAGTGTACTGCGTGTTGTAGGTCGTACAGATGCTAGAAAGCAAAGGGAAACCGATTCCACATTTATGGACTCTTCTGTTTCTCAAGAGATGTCATAGTGCATGACATCCTGCTACGCCAGCCTTCCCCACTTGTCAGCTACGGCAGGTGGCTCAGGCTGGCCTCTGCCCCTCTTCCAGCTCTCTACTTTAGCCAATTCTTTCTGCTTTCCATCTCTTCCTGTTGTCTGTCAGTAGCAACTTAACACTAATGGGCAAGATTCCATGTAATTCAAGACCTGAGTAGTTATATCATTATAAGAATCAAATATTTATCACACAACACCTTACCTGGCAATTGATTAACATTTTTACTAAAAGAAGTTACTGTCCTGAAAGAAATTTAGGATTAGAGAAACAGTCTTCCTACCAATAGAAATAACCAGGCATATGATCCAATTTAAGAAAAAGAGGGACGTGCCCAACATAAAATACTTGGTTCAGGATTCTTTCTCCTCAGTTATTGTAAGATGACTCATCCTGAGCCCAAGAGAAACAATTTTCGATCATTGATCAGAGTTCAGGTGTTTGCGCATTTCATTCTCTATTGATGTAGTCTGCTTGTCTCATCTGCCAGTTGTTGCTGTAGTTTCCTAAGAAAATTTTTTTCCTGGTCCTTTAAAATTCTCTTAATTTGTTTTTCTTCTGATTCTAAGAAATATACACTTTTGGATCATTCATTGTATGATGGCATATAGTTCATATATTTGATTTTTTATAAAAAAAATATAAATACAAATTTTTAATAATGATCTTAAGGAAGTTGGTGATTCAAAGGTAGCTTCCAAAATGTAGAAAACCATAAATGAGGGCAATTCTATCTTGTATTTATGAATTAATTATCTTTTCAAATATAATACATTGAGTAACTCTTTGCAATGTAAGACCTATTTTCATATTTGTTAATTGGTTAACAAATAGCTTTAGCCCTTAAATATTTCAAACATTTGCTTTGAATACAAAGCTCCAACTTGAAAATAAAATTATATTAGGATATTTCTTTCGGATGTCCAAAACATTCCAGTTTAATTTTGACACAGTTCATCAGATCCACATTTTTGCCCTTTACTAAAACTGAGATCTAGTCTTATCAAGACAGCCTGTGGTTTGACCATTTTCCCCTTAGCTTCCCCCCTGAATTTGCTTCCTGATTCTCTGATAGGAGCACTTTTTACCCTAAATTGACTCAGTAATGGTGCTTTGGATTAGAGCCCTAAGCAATATTTTGGAGAAGATTGGAAATATGGTTTCTATGGAAACTAACAATATGATGTAATCTTAAAGGGTTAGAACTGAAATAAAGGTGATTATTTAAGAAAAACTGACAAACATATTGAATACTCTTAAGACCAGAGCATGACTGAATCAGATGGGATGGAACCAATTCATTCAGGAAGTAACTATCCTAAACAGTGGTTTATTTTGCCTTTCATCAAGTTCAGTTTTACCTAATTATGTTTCAGCTCCTGAGAAGCTTCGAAGACTGTGTGGCCTGAATACTAGGACTTCACTGCTTCACATCGTTACTGAATCCTGGCATCAGGAGTTGAACATATTTTAACTACAATAACAACAAATGATGGCCCAGAAGTCTAATTACTTATAGACAGTATAACTGAAGAATAGAAAAAGTTAGGATTGAAGTGGTTGTAGTTGTCTCTTCCATAAAGCTTATAGAACTATCAGAGAAATGGTTCTTCTTATTGAAATGTGTTACTTGTTAAATAGTGTTTTGAGATACCACTATGCCGTATAAATTCAAAGTGTTATAATATTGAAGCATTGATGACTTATTATGTGTTTTTTCCCCAAGGTGAACTTTTAAAAATATTTTTGGTCAGGCTATAAGTGATTATCTTTATTATATCTAATGACTAGTTTAAAAACTTACACAGAAATATAACATGACTCTTACAGTGAGTTTTCAAGCACAACAGGTATCTTTTTATAAATGAAGTTGAAGTTGACTAAATCAATCTGTACTCTTATTCTTTTAAAAATCCTATTTGTAAAAATTTTATTTCCTTCCTTAAATCATTTCTAGATAGTTACATATGTACAATAGACTCAACTGGAGGAATATTTAAACTGACCAAAATGGGTAGAACACATAGTTAGTTGAGATATATAATGTAATCTCTTGCCAAGAAAAAATGAAGATAGATTAAACACTCTTTGTTTTAAACTATTTTCAGAGAACTGTCCTTAATTCTTTATTTAATATTAACAGATGTTTTCAAAATTAGAACCGTTGGGATAAGTGGAATCTTGTTCTTTTTATAAATACTGACTTCACTAAAAATTAGATTATTTCTGGGTCAGCAGGTGGCATGGTGGTTAAAGCACTGAATCCCACATGGTGGACCACAGTTTGAGTCTTGGACCCAGCGGCTTAAAAATCACATTGGGCACATGTGCTTGCAAGCCCAAAATCCTGAGAGGAAAATAGAGGAGAAAAGATTGTAGTGTGGCCATCCTCTCAGGGGGTGGGGGTGGGGGCAATTTATTACTTTTCTTCTCACTCTTTCTTCTTGTCTCTCCATTGAGTACATACACCCTACAGGAAAATCTTAAAAAAAAAAAAAAAAGAATGAGATTATTCTAAAATACATTTGAGCTCAATATACATCAAAATTACACTTACTATAGATTTATACAACTGAATTATAAGTTCTGAAAAAAATTAATAATGACAATACTGGGACCAGCAGTTGTTGTAATGGCTATGTCACTGGACTCCCATGTAGTTAACCATGGTTCAAGTCCCAGACCCAGTGGCTTAAACTCACACTGGGCCCTTGTGCGTGCATGCCCAAGATCCCAAAAGGAGAAGGGATTGCGGTATGGCCATACCCCCTGGGGGGGTGATGTCTAGCTTTCTGTCTCTGTCTCTCTCTCTGTCTTTCTGGCAAGCACACGTACCCTATAGGAAAAAATCTCTCCAAAAATAAAATAATAATAATGACAATATCAACCACCATCTTAAGTATACATAAACTGTGATACTATGATGTATTTTATATCTCATATTTGCACATGGATCATTTAATTTTTTCTAAGAAACCCTAATATGTCAAATGAACAGCAGCTGCTGCAAAGCATGGTTATTTTTTCTTAGGGAAGCAACAGCTATAATTTAGAATTTTAATAGTTAAAGAATTCAAATCACTAAAAAATAAGTTTCCCACTCTCATGAGAATTTACTTTACCTGCCTCTGGGAGACAGAAGACTCAGTTGCAGTTTCAGAGGCTAAGACTAGATGGTGCTCTGCAGTTGTCAGTACTTCAAGTCTAGTTCCAGCCAGTTAGAGAAGTCGGATTTAAGGGCTTATAGATGTATTTCAGGAGTTTTAGATTTGACCCCTCCCTCTTTCTTCTTTCATGGACTTTTAAGGAAATAAAAGGCAGATAGTCCCTTGTTTATTTCCATGGCTATTCCTTACCTCATCTCTCAACCCTTATTAGTCACTTGTGAAATTATCAGGCTTATTTGTGTTAATTAAGGAAATTTAAGTCCTGGCAAAATTGTTAAGGAAAATTCAACCAACGCTCCAGATCTGTGGGTTCTACATCTGAAGATTTAACAAACAGTGAATCAGAAATACTTTTAAAAAATAAAAAGCGACAATAAAAAGTGATACAGATAGAAAAATATAGTTTATTTACGTAACATTTGCAATGTGTTAGGTTTTATAAGTAATCTAGAGAGCCAAGTTATACACAAATACCACACCATTTTATATAAAAGACTTCAGCATTTTTATTTTAGTATCTGCAAGACCCTAGAACTAATCCCCTGTGGATACAGAGGGGTGACTGTATTCAGTTATACATCAGCCAAACTCTTAACTAGAATATCCATTCAGGTCCTTGACCTGTCAATACTAGCTACCTTACCTAACAAAGTAAGGAAAGATAGGCAGTAAGACTTAGTTCATTAATGGAAAAAGAAGAATTGAGAGTAAACCCTAGTCGTTGCTGTTCTTTCTATCATCATAGTAGGTTTTTCACCATTCCCTAAATATCCTCATTGTCCCCTATCCACCTCTGTGTGGATCTGTTGATAGAAGAGAAGGAAGAAAGAAAAGAGAAGGAAGAAAGGTGGAGAGACAGCTCACAGATAAGCGTATTTCATGTGCCAGACATTGATTCAATTACTTCCCATATGTTCATTTTCTGAAGCAAAGGCTGAATGAATGGACGACCTCTGTTTTACATATCAGGAATTTGTCACTCAGATTTCCAGCTCATGTCAGTAGGTGGCAGGTTAAAGATTTGGTCACAGCTCTCTAATTTCAGAACCAGTGGGGTTTTCTACAAGGGCAATTATGACATCCAAGAAAATTGGTAATAGTTTCTTTTCTAGTGTCTGTAAGTAATGAGCATTCTATAATTCTAGGTTTATAGACACAGGAAACTCTCTATATATTATTTTATTCAATCTAACAACCAACACTGCTTTACTATGAATAGAAAGTAAAACTACCAAGCTCAAATTAGTAATAACTGGCAGATTTAAGAGCTTAAATCTCTTGATAATTTCTCTTTTAAGGCAGAACTCAAGTATATGAAAATGGTCAACTCATAAATCTTTGCTGTTTATTTCTTACAATTGATATAAAATATCTTGATTCACAATCTTCCTAGTGAATGAATGATGAACAACTTATGTTTTGACCATAAAGTAATTTCTAAAAAATACTAATAAAAACTCTTTCAACTAAAATTTTACTATAGTCTATGTTTATTATACCATACACGCTGTGAAGACCATGAAGAAATAGGAGATATTATTTCTGCCTTAAAGTTCTTCATATGTTACTGAATAAGACACATAGAAGAATGTATTTAGATGTTTACTGGGCACTATGTGCCCAACTATCCCAAGCACTTCAGGAGACAGAAGGTGGCTAAGTCAGAGTTTTTGAATAGAGATAAGAAACCAGGTCCTGCCTAGGTATTGTCATACTCAACCAAGGATGCCTTTGGGCACACTCCTAGAGAAACCATTAGCCATTTGGGAGAAATGCCATTGGCTTTTGGATAAGACCTTCATTTTCTGCCTGTTATATAAAAGACTCATATCTATGTAGAAACCTTTAAAATTGTCCCTTCACCAAACTTAAACCTTTCTTTATTCCCTCAACTTTTCACCTAGTTCTGCCTAGCTTGTCAAGTTGAAGAAAAAGTTTACCTTTAAAGTGTAACCATTGTTGATTTTATTGCATTACTTGCTCTTTAGTTTGGTCCCTGATTTCTGAATACTATTCATTTTCAGAACCTGAACAACAGACCTTTACATGATCTTGGTTATGCTCAGTGAGACATTTTCTGCTGGCTAATTATTAGGTTAGTTTTATTTCAACCAAGCTCTCCTTTTTATTTCTCAAATTTGTTCCATGAAAATTAATTTTACAGTTGACATTTCATAGTATTTCATTAACTTTTCTCAACATTTGATTACAGTATTATCACATAACTGAGAAAGATGTTCCTATTGAAAAGAAAAGCTATCATCCATATGTAACTTTTGTCAGAGGCATAATTTTTAATATTGTCATTTCCCATGGTTGATGTGGGTTAGCTTGACGGATTAATGATCAGTTTTACTGAAATTTATTATCAGACCAATCTGGAATGTACTCCCAAAGTAAAAAAAAAAAAGAAAATATTAGAAATTAGGTAGATTAGGAATATATATGTATATTTGATTTTTGACACCAAAATTTCTTAGCTATCTTAATCAAATTTTATTTCTTATAGATTATGAAGAACCATGATGTATTTTACCTCATGAAATCTTCATAACACCTCTATGAGATTTCTTTTAGCTTTTTTTTTTTTGAGAGTTTTTTGTTATAGGGCCCATGCACTCACCAGAAAGACAGAGACAGAGAGACAGAAAGCAAGAATTCACCCCCCAGGGAGTTGGCCATGCCACAATCCCTTCTCCTCCGTTCTCCTCTTGGGATCTTAGGCATGCACGCACATGTGCCTGGCGTGAGTTTAAGCCACAAGGTCCGGGACTCAAACCGCGGTTACTACATGGGAGTCCAGCGACATAGCCATTAAGCCAACTGCTGGTCCCTTGCTTTAAAAAAAAAATCTCTAAATGAATTAAAGAGTAAAGAAAGGGTCAGATAAACAAAGAGGCTTTCCAAGGACACACAATTAGTAAGTCCCGTGATGCTGGCATTCAAAATTAGGTCCAACTTTAAACAGAGTACTAATAGTTTCGACTTATGCAGGGCCTACTGTATACCAGGCATGACTCCAGGTACTTTGAGAGAAGTACTATTTGTGTTCCTGTTTTACACATGAGTAAACTGAGGTGCCAAGGGGTTAAGCGACTTCTCAAACTCCCACAACTATTAGCAGTAAGTGGCAAAAGGTTGCTTCAAACCCCAGTTGAATTCTATTCTGTGGGTGCTCTGTGAACTACATAGTAGGTTTAATAACCACTTTGGCATGTCATGGAATTATTATTAGGATTTAATGGCATATAATGTATTATGACTTTTTATGATCTGTAAGGAATATCCAAGGGAAAATGTGAGGTAAGCAATAAAGGACATGTGTATTATATTGGTGAGGTATATACCAACCAGTTAAGGAAAATAAAGCTGTAATCAACAGACAGAATCGTAGACTATGTACTGGTAGTCATTTTTCCTCTCTTTTATCATTTCCTCTGAAGAATTTTCTTCAAGTGGTTAAAAAAATCAAGATCAGAAAGTTAAGGGCAGAAAAAGCACTATTAGAAGTCATGGGCCTATTTTATATTATTATCTGTATAATTTAATTCTGCTCCCCAAATTTTAAATTAAATTTTAATTCATTTTAAATTAAAGTTTAAGTTATCACATTGTTTCAAGACGGGCTTAATCAATTACTGATCTGGAAATTCAAGAGTCTTGCAAATGAAATTTTGAAAGTAAAAATTCCATTCAGATATTACTTTTTCCTCCTTATTTTAGGTCTTTTTTAAAACATCATCTCCATTCACACATCATTTTAACTTTGACAATACTTTTACATTAAGCTTTTCAGGACACTTAGTTCTGATAGACTCGTCTTCTGAAATAGTCGTCTGTCCTGCAGTGGAAACTCACTTATTGCTCCTCTGGGGAAACAGCTTATGTCCCTTTTATAACTCAAAGCTGCCTAAGGAATTGGGTGATTATCCAGTGAACCGGATCAATATAAGCAACCAAAGTAGATAAGAAAAGTTGGAATAACTTTTAAAAATTAAACTTCTAGTGCCCAATCTGTCTAGGGCACAGTCCCTTTTTAGCACTTTTTTCTTTCTGTGGATATAGTTTAAGGGCCCTTAATAAATGATCTTAAAGAAAACATCCCTTTTCCTTATTGTACTCTTATAATACTGCTGTGCTGTGCTTCCTCTATATATAACCTGCCTACACAGATGTCCCTCCGCTATTGTATTTTATGAACATGCTGCCTCTTAGCAGAGTCCACCAACTCTCACCTGGTTGATGAAACATTCAGTCTACATTCACAGCTGTCTAAATTCCTTTCCACATCCTGCTGTTGTATATTTAGAAATTCTTAGGATCTAGATTAAAAATATTTTCACAAAAAGCTCTATTTTCGCGGCCGGCAGGTGGTGTGGTGTTTAGGGGTGCTGGATTCTCACATGGCCAACCGCAGTTCAAGTCCCAGACCTGGCAACTTGCTTTCTCGCTTTCTGTCTCTCTCTGTCTCTCTCTCTCTCCCCCTCACTCTGTTCCTCTTTGGTTAAATTAAAATAAATAAATAAATAAATAAATAAATAAATAAATAAATAAAGTTAAAAGAAAAAAATCAAAACAGCTGTATTTTCATAATATGTATTAGTAAGAATTTTTAAAAGAATTATTTATTTATTTCCATTTGTTATTATTATCTTTTTAAAATTGACCAGATAGAGACAGAGAGAGAGAAAGAGAAAGTGAGAAAGCAAGCTGCCAGGTCTGGGACCTGAACTGTGGTCAGCCATATGGGAATCCATCACCTTTAACTACCATGCCACCTGCCAACTCCAAGGAGGATTGTTTCTTAATGGAGACACTTAACATAGTCCAACTTCCATAGTGAGGTTGAGTAAAGCAGAAATAAGGAGTGAAAAGGCAAATACTCTTAGAAATCTCAAAACTATTAAGAGCATAAATCATAAGCAGATTTTCTTCCTTAATTCCAGCAGTGTACCCCAAAGGATAGACTTACAGTCTTTGTAATTTTATCTATTAATATAACTGCTGGTTCTATTCTTAGCTATAAAAATGTATTAATGTCTTAATTCTCTTGCCTGAATTTCTTCTGAGATTGGTTTTGCTGGATTTCCTTACTTTTTTATTTTTAATATATTTTTTCCTATTTTCATTAGAGAGCAGCGGATGTGCGTAGGCTGTTATGTTAAAGCAAAAATAGGTACTAATATATAATTATTCACCCAATGTTGGTATCCTCAGTTTAGAAAAATACATGGATGCTTATTAATAAGGCTCATAAGCTAGTCATTATCTGTATTTAAATTGAAAATTTTACACTACAGATAAAGATAGGTCAGCATGTGGAACCTTTGTAGAGTTAGAATTAGCAATATTAATTGAAAAAAAAATGGAACGAAGTAAAGCTATGATAAAATAGGTTAATACAAAGGCTAACAACTGAAATTCTTCAGCCACTTATTAAACAAACACATGTTCAATCCACATTATCTGAAATCACTCAGAGACATATTAAAGATAGAGAAAACTGAAAGAAATCTGGCTTTCAAGAGCTCACGATTATATTAAATTTATTTACTCCTGGCATCACATAGATGTGGGAAAAAGATACTCTACACTGATATTAATGAATTTTTATGTAGAATAATAAAGAGATATTAAAGTCAGGGCATTTTATTATCTAATGAATTATGAAAGATTAAAGTAAGGAGTATGATTTAAGGCTGTTCTACTTGGAGGTAACTTATTGTTTAGTTCTAGTCCTCTCAGAGAGCCATAGAAATTTATTCTTTTTTTTTTCTTTTGGAGACGTTTTTGCTATAGGGTGTGTGTGTTCACCAGAGAGACAGAGAGAGACAGAGAGACAGAAAGTAAGAAATCACCCCCCGGAGGGATGGCCATGCCACAATCCCTTGTCCTCCAGTCTCCTCTCGGAATCTTGGGCCCGCCCGCCCGCCCGCCCGCACACGCGCCCAGCGTGAGTTTAAGCCACTGGGTTCGGGACTAGAACTGGGGTCAACTACATGGGAGTTCAGCAACGCAGCCATTATGCCAACTGCTGGTTCCGAGCCATAGAAATTTAAATCTGGAAAAGCAAAGATATCATCTAGTCCAACTTCAAAACTTTACAGTTTAGAAATCTGAAATTCAGAGAGGTAAAATGATTTATCCATATCGGTGACATGTAACTTCCAAGAGTTTAAACTTGAGTCTTCTTTTAAGTTTATTCATGTATTTCTTCCGTGAGCGTGCACATGCGATCGAGAGAGAAGAGAGCAAGAGAACCCCAACAGGGTACTGACACCACGACTCACCTCCAGCTGGATTATGGGCGTGTTCATGCCCAGCATACTCAGGGAGGTCTCTGATGCAAACCTGGAACTTCTCCTTCCCATTGGCTCTGCCTCCAAGAGGCTCTGCCTTTTACTTTGCCTTTACTGCTGTTCCATCATCCCTCCACCTTTTTATGACTCTTCCTTTCTATCTGCCTATCATCTCTTTAACAAATATTTGAATAGGTCCAGTCCATAGAAACCAGATCCCACATGGCCAACTGTAGTGCTAAACTTTGCCCATTTGGCTTGAAAAAAAAAAAAAAACACAGGGTATGTGTGCGCGTACCCTAAATCCTGATGGGATGAAGAAATGGAGGAAAAGGGATTGAGGCATGACCATGCCCCATTGAGGGTGTTGTCTTTTTTCCTTTGGTGAATGCACACAGTCTTTGACAATAAAAAAATAAATAAAATAAAAATAAAAATAAAACAGCAAGGAAGAAATACTTTAATAGATCTGAGAATAAAAAATACCATAAATAAAAAATAAACACATTATCACTTGTCCTCAAAGGGTTCTTAAACAAGCTAAAATTAACAGGATAACGTAATACGAGATTAAACACAGCACAGAGGGAGACATAGATAGAGACATCATGTTGTGTGTGGGAGCTTCCCGTCAGTGCTCTTTATGCACTGCCAGATAGTCCCTCTAAGTTGAAGAGGAGGCTGAGATCATTTCAGAATAATTTCAGTAGATTTCTAAAAAATGCTGTCAACAACATTTTAAGTACACAGATAAAGATTTTCACTTTATACTTCTTATGTTAAAAGAGTGGGTGAAAAAACAAGTTTTACTTGAAATATTTTGTTTCTTTTAACATTTTGGCTTGGATTAAAAACCAATTTATTTTTATTAAAAGTTTCAGGACAGAGACCAGCAGATGGCGTAATGGTTATGTCACTGGACTCCCACTTAGTTGAGCATGGTTTGAGTCCTGGATCTGGCATCTTAAAACTCACACCAGGCACGTGTGCATGTGTGCCCCAAATCCTGAAAGGGGAATGGAGGAAAAGGAACTGCAGCATGGCCACCCCCTCCTGGGAGGTAATTTCTCATTTTCTGTCTCTCTGTCTCCCTCTGGCGAGTGCACATGCTGTATAACAAAAATCTTTCTAATAAAGTTTCAGGATGGAGCTTTATCAAAAATAAATAATTAGGTAAATGAAATGCTACATTTTACTGTGTTTTCTTATTTTATTTTTCTTTAAGAAAGCTTAAAATTTTTTTTTTTTTTTTTTTTTTTTTTGGAGAGGTTTTTGCTATAGGGCGCGTGCGCTCGCCAGACAGAGAGAGACAGAGAGATAGAAAGCAGGAAATCACCCCCCAGGGGGGATGGCCACGCCGCAATCCCTTCTCCTCCATTCTCCTCTCGGGATCTTGGGCACGCACGCACACGCGCCCGGCGTGAGTTTAAGCCGCCGGGTCCGGGACTCGAACCGCGGTCGACTACGTGGGAGTCCAGCGACATAGCCATTACGCTAACTGCTGGTCCCCCAGAAAGCTTAAAATTTGAAGTGGGACTAATTTTGTTGGTTCATTTGATTATAATTTGTAAGCTATATATAGGCATAAATGTTGTTTATATCAATTATTCACAAAAAAGTACATTCCAACTCTGACAATTTTTATTAAAGGAAGATAATGAAGCTATTGTTTATCATACATTGCCATCAATGAAAAGAAAGCATCATATGGCTTTATTAATGAGTTGAGATACTCAGTTGGGTCCAGGTCCCTTTAAAATGAAGTGGCATGGGGACCAGCAGTTAGCATAATGGCTGTCACTGAACTCCCATGTAGTCGACCGCGGTTCGAGTCCCGGACCTGGTGGCTTAAACTCACGCCAGGTGCGTGTGCGTGCATGCCCAAGATCCTGGGAGGAGAATGGAGGAGAAGGGATTGCAGTTTGGCTGTTCCCCCTGGCGGGGTGATTTCTCGCTTTCTGTCTCTCTCTGTCTTCCTGGTGAGCACATGTGGCCTATAGCAAAAACCTCTCAAAAAAAAAAAGAAAAAAATGAGGTGGCATGTGTGTGTGTGATACATGCTCTGCTCCTTGAAACAATACAAATTCAAATAAAAAATTTTTAAATAACATATTATATTTAAATTTTGCTAACATATTCACTCTCCATTTTATTATTACTTTGATTCCTTTGTTATCTTTGAAAAACATAGCTAGCAATAAGGAGTCATGAAAGCTTTCTATTTTTGTTCTTAATGAGACCACAGAATTATTATACTTAAAGCAGACTTAGCATATCTAACAGGCCTTGCATAGATAATTTTTAGAGCAGAGTGTACATTGTTTTATACACATTGTCCAGGCTACAATTACATGGTAAATATGTTTAGCCTGTCAAAAATTTTTGGTAAGGATACAACTAGATTATTCTCCCTATGCCCCAAGATCCCAAATATAGAATATACAGTGCATTTTTTTTTCTTTTTTTGGAGAGGTTTTTGCTATAGGGCACGTGCGCTCGCCAGACAGACAGAGAGAGACAGAGACAGAAAGCAGAAAATCACCCCCCAGGGGGGATGGTCATGCCTCAATCCCTTCTCCTCCATTCTCCTCTTGGGATCTTGGGCACACATGCACATGCGCCCGGAGTGAGTTTAAGCCACCAGGTCTGGGACTCGAACCACGGTCGACTATGTGGTAGTCCAGCGACATAGCCATTACGCTAACTTCTGGTCCCTACAGTGCATTTTTAAAGATAAATATTATTTCTTAGATACTACAGAATCTTAAAATTTTGCTGGTAGTTATGTTTATAACTTGGATGCCCTACATCTTTATCATTGAATTATTTAAAATGGAAATATTTACTTCTGCAAAATTTATAAAAACCCTAATCTAGATAAGGGCCATTTTTCTGCTATGGTTAAAAGCTGTTGGTGCTAGTAAAATTTAAAAAATAATAACAATCTTCACATAATCTTAGAATCTACAAAAATGCTCTAGAATAAAAGTTTTAAGAAAATACTACTACAAACTACGAAGTTACCTTTCAATCCACCATTGTATTTAAATGTAATTTATAGGGGCCAGCAGGTAGCATAGTGGTTAATTGCAGTTCGAGTCCCAGACTTGGTGGCTTGAACTCATGCTGGATGCATGTGTGTGCATGTCCAAAATCCCAAGAAGAGAATGGAGAAGGGACTGTGACATGGTCATCCCCTCATCGGGAGTAATTTCTTGCTTTCTGTCTCTTTGTCTATCTCTGTCTCTCCAGTTAGCATACAAGCCCTATAGCAAAAATCTCTCAAAAATGTAATTTATATTTTATTAATATTATTATATTTAAAATATTGTAGTAGATTATTCCTGCTAATGATAGAATTTCTATAACTAAATTTGCATTTATGTTAGGAGTAGCAAAAGCCTATTGCCTTTTTATTTGTAAGTGATAGAATTTTAAATTCAAGTTGACAAAAAACAAAAAAGGGAATTCATTGACTAGCCTCATAGAAAACTAAAAGATTTGATCCTTCTTCAGGAACTGTTAAATTTAGAGGCTCAAATAAAGTATCTTCCTCATTTTAATTTCCTAGCTCTAACTTGCTTTATATTGGCTGTACTGTTCAAGCAGGCCATCTACCTGAGGCAGAATCCAGAAACTCTAGTCTGACTGCTAGCTAGTCCAGTGAAAGGGGTTTCTGCTATGAATAATTCTAATAAAATTCTAGTACTGTAGACCACTAGATGACTGACTCCATTCAGACATCCTTGAACCAAGTGCCAGGATAAAGGGGTGGGATAGGCTCCCTGTTCAGAGTGTGGTCCCTTGACCATGCCGGAATGACAACACTATGCATGCATTGATTGCAGTCTACTCAATGCTAGATAACTTCTGACTCATCTTCCCCACACAGCATATTTATTTTGTAAAGAGATTTTTGTCATAGGGTGTGTGCACTCGCTCGCTGGAGAAACAGAGGGAGACAGAAAGTAAGAAATTGCCCTCTAGGAGGGATGGCCATGCTGCAATCCCTTCTCCTCCATTCTCTTCTCGGGATTTGGGGCACACAGGCACACGTGCCCTGTGTGAGTTTCAAGCTGCCAAATCTGAGACTGAAACCATGATAGCCACATGGGAGTCCAGCCCCTTTACCACTATGCCACCATGAGCCCCTTGATTTGAGTTTTAAATGACTACTAGTGTTAATAACAGATTCATCTTGAGTTTTACGGTATCAGAACGAAAGTGTCATTGAAAGCAAGTTTGTAAGGAATCCTCTCTGTTGCCTCAGGTTGACATGAAGGAAACAAGGATTTTCTATATCTCAGTTCATTATTTTATAGCTTATATAAAGTACTGTTATTTGGTATTTATATGACACTACTTTTCCTATTTTGTCATTGCGTATGATGTAAGTGTAACATTGTTTGGAAACCAATTTCTAATTTTTTTCTCTTGTTCATAAACTGATTTCTCTCCCTACATGAAGATCCCTTTTCCAGTTCCAGGCCTAGAGGCATGGGAGGGTAGATGTCTTCTCTTGTAAAAGAGGGCATATTTAATAGGAGTCTCCCTCCTTTGTCCAGGGGTTTGTACAGAGAACTGAAGAGACAAAGTCAGGAGAGGGATTTGCAGCACCGGAGTGGGGAGACCTACACAGCTGAAAGAAGCCAATGAATCCTGACTAAGCTGAGATGGGATTGACAGGGGTTTATTAGCGTCAGACATTAGCAACAGGTGCGGACTGTGAGGCAGCCAGCAGACACAGAATGATTGTGCCGATTGTTTATAGCTAGCGCCTGTATTCTTAGGTGACAGTATTGTACTGGGCTTTAAGTGCTTTTACTCTCGCCATCAGTAATAGATCATTGGGCCAGCCAGTGCTGTGGTGGCTAAGGCCTCTGGATCCCGCATGGCCAACTGCACAGTTTGAGTCCCAGACACATGGCAGTTTGAAAAACACACCAAGCATGTGTGTACACTCAAAAGTCCTAACAGGAGAATGTGGAAGAAGGGACTACAGCATGGCCATTTCCCACTGTTGGTGGGGATGGGGGTGATTTCTCATTTTCCTCTCTCTCTTTCTCTTTATCTGATGAGTGCATGTGCACTATAGCAAATTTGTGTGTGTGTGTGTGTAAGCATCAAACTTCAGTGGCTTTTCAGTCAGTGAGTATCTAAAGACTAACACGAGGTTATTCAGCATTCCTCTCCTCCCCAATGCCAGGAGGTAATTTACATTCCTCTCCCATATCCAAATGCACATTGAAGAAAGCATAAGAAAAAGAATGATCCCTTTTTGCAGGATTATTTTAGGATTACAGACTAAGTAGTATATTAAAACAGCTGGACTGGACTAATATTTGAGGGCAAAAAGTGCTATTTCGACCCCACTTCCAGTATGTGGATGGATAGTGTCATGAAGATTAGATTAGTTATAAAGAAATGAAGGCATATTGTACATACATCCAAGTTGTGATATGTGTAAATTTGCCATCCTGAAGCACATAAAATGAGTTAGCTTTATTTTTTATTTTTTAAAAATTTTATTCTAGGGTATGTGAGCTTACTGAGAGAGTCAGGAAAGAGGGAGAGATAAGGAAAGTGAGAAAGCACCCCCCAGAGATGATGGCTACCCTGCAATCCCTTCTTCGTTCTCTTCAGGATTCTGGGCAGCACATGCATTTGTGGGCTGGCCCCAGAATATATGTTTGAAATAGCTGAAGTATATAAAGAAAGAAAAGAGCACCATCTGGGTGTGAAGAACCATGGCTTCTCTCTTGGCCATGACATCAACCATGTTAGTGACTGAGGACCAAAATTAACACATCTGTGAGCCTGGTTTTCTTCACTATAGATGTCATCCAGTACAATCCCTTCATTCAATTCTTTCTGGCTCTAAAATTCTTTGAGCTATGGTATATAAATAATGAGCATAAATAGAGATTTAGTTTTAGATTTCTTTCAAAATATTGTTACTAAGATTCTATGGACATGGAACATTACCATCTGGTGAGATAGCTTATAAATAAGAATATAAATCTATTTTAAAAGTTTGTCTCATGCATAAATACTTCACAAGTTACAGAAAAGTTATAGAAAATAGAAAGGATTGAACAAAAGCAGAGTTTTGAAAATACATGCTTTGTGCAAAGTAAAGTGGAAGTGAAAAATAGAGTCCATATAGAGAAAATTCTAGAATACAATTACATTGAGATAAAGCAAAGTTAAGTCCATTTTTATTAGTGTATTTAGTTGAACTTGATTTTTTTTTGGTTTGTCTGTTTCAAGTCAGAGATTGTGTGCACTTATGTGAGAGACAAAAAGATTAGGGGAAGAAAGTCTTTTCTTATGGAGTGCAATCTCACTTAAATTCCTTCTCCTCCATTTCTCCATTCCATCAGAACTTTGGGCATTCACACACATTCACTTAGTGCATTCTTTAAGCCACTGTGGCTGAGATTCTAATTATTGTCAGTTTTATGGGATCTGGCCCCCTTAACCACTGAACAACCTGGCTGCTCAAAATTCATTAAAAAAAAATATATGGTGTCAGGGCCAGCAGATAGTATGGTGGTTGAGGCACTGGACTCCCTCATGGCCAACCAAGGTTCAAGTCCCAGACCTGGTGGCTAACTTTTTCACTTTCTCTCTCTGTGTATCTCTCTGGTCAAATAAAAAAATAATGATAATAAATAAAATTAAAGAAATAATTCTGTTAAAAAATATGGTGTCATGTAGGAGGCACTTCCTCATCACTTTTTGAAAACATATTCTGATAGACTCCCCCTTCTTCATTACCTTGCATGCTACTTTTGACCTAAATTATGTGTATGTAAATTTGTCTCTAGATCATCTTTTCTGTTTATCTATATTTGCACCAACGCCTCACATTATCTTTTTTTTTTTTTGAGATATTTTTCTGCTAGATCATGTGCACTTGCCAGAGACAGAGAGACGGGGAGATGGCCACACTGCAATCCCTTCTCCTCCATTCTCCTGTTTGGATTTTGGGCATGCATACACATGCACCTGGCATGAATTTCAAGCCACTGGGTCCAGGATTCAAACTGTCGTCGGCCATGTGAGAGTCCAGCAATGTAACCATTACATCATCTGCTGGTCCCACTGATACCTCACATTCTTAATTACTGTAGGTTCACAATAAATCTTGATATTTGGACATGGAAATCTAACTTTCATCATATTCAAGATTGTTTGGAAATTTACATTCTTAATTACCGCTTGGTATCCACTTGTTGATTTATGCTCATATGCCTCAAAAATTACTTTTGAAATTTTGATTGAAACAACACTTAAATAGATTAATTTGAGGGAAAATATATCTTTACAACAAGTTTACTAAATCATGAGAATGGGATATAACATAATTTATTTCTGCATGTAGAAGTAGCTCTATGAAATTTTGTAGTGTAGAGGTCTTGCACAACCTTATTAAAATCATTCCTTAGTATTTTATGTTCTATTGTTATTGTAAATTTCTAGAATATAACATATAATTTCCTAATTATATGTTGCCAGTGAGGACATACAATTTTTATATATTAATGGTATCATTGCTGAATTTACTTATTAATTCTAGTAGTATATCTAGAATTACTTAGAAATTTTCTACTACTTGATTTCTGCCGCTGAAAAATGAGTTTTATTTATTTTTCATCCTTGTGTCTTTTATTTCTTTCTTGCTTATGATAAATTATTCAAGTACTTATGAATTTCATTTTCCCTTTGTTACCCCATTAACTATGTAGTCTTTTATTATTCTTTCAAAGTGTATATCCGAGTGCATTAGACATGAATACTTAACTTATTAGGATTCTCTTAAAAGTTAGTACTTTTATGACCCCCAAAACAATTCATTAACCTTTACCTTATTTTGTGATATATATGTATGTATTTCAACAAGTTCATGGGAAAATAGAATTAAAGTGTAAGTTTATTTTGATGCAAAAATCTTTTAAAATCTACACATAATTTTTTCATAATATGCATTTTCCAGAACCTTTAGAAGGTCCTGTGTGTGTAACTGTGTGTATATTTAACGTGTATTAAATATATACATGTGTGTACATGTATATATTTCATACATACATTATAAATTAAAAATTCACTACATACTGATTTTTTAGTCAAAGTTTATTTTGACCAATTTTTAAAAATTGACCTTCCTCCTTTCCTGAATTTTTGTGCTATTGACTAAGATTATCTTCCTTCTGTCTCTTCAATATTTTCTGTTAGAATGTATTGATTATAAAGTAATCCCACTTTTTTTTTTAGATGCCATGTTTTTTCTTTAGCCTAAAGGATAACTTTTAGAGCTGGACTTAGAGGTGGGTAGTTATTTCTTTCAAAGATTTTTCAAGATTTTACCTCACTGATTTCATTAATTTCTTCTCAGAAGCAATTTGTCAGTCTTATGGCCCTCTGAAATGATGTCTGTATTGCATTTACTGTGTACCTTTACGTTACTGTTAGACCCATTTGTTTTTATTATTTATGGTCTTTTATGCATGATAAGAAGTATGGGTACATGAGCGAGAAAGAGAAGCCCCCCAAGAAGGTTTCACCATGCCATGATCCTCTCCCTTCCATCTCCCAGCTTGTCAGGATCCTGGACACACATATGTGCATGCACATCTAACATGTTTTGGGTTGACCAGGCCAGGCCACTCAACCTGTGGTCAGCCATGTATCTGTTAGCTCTGCAACTGTGCCATTGTTTAAACCTATTTTGGAATTATCTTCAATTACTGTGTGTATTTTTTTTTTACTTCTATAATTTCTACTTGATTATATAATTCTATTGTTGCTAAAAATTCTGTCTTTTCATCTAATTTCTTGAACATGCTATTTTAATTCTTTAAAAATATATTTCTGTTAACCCCTATAGTTTTCAGTCCTACTTCTGACCCTAGCTATCTTTCTAAAATTAGCTAATCTAAGTCCCTTATGTTACTGCTTCTCATCTACCAAATAAAAAGTTCTGTGATTATGATAAACAAAACTGCTTTGTTCTCACTACCTTACAAAGTTTGTGACTAAGAATAGCCGCAAACTTTGATTAAAAGTAAGGGGTTTATACAAGATTATCTCTAAGAATAGCCATAGCCACAAACTTTGATTAAAAGTAAGGGGTTTATACAAGATTATCTCTTTTTAATTCTACAAGACTAAGTCTATGGCTATTTTGGAATATCCCTAATGTTTGGCACTGTGCTAGATACTGTGGTGATATTTTATCTAAATTTGGTATTCAAAACATTGTAATTTAGACTGAAGTCAATGACATCTCACTGTTTTTTTTGCTGCTCTCTTGCTGTCCTCATTCAGTACCTGGCACAGGGCAGGTGCACAGCATATACTGGTGAAGTGAATAAACGAGTGGTTCAGTGCATTGTATTAGTCACACAGATAAAGGATCACCTTTTCTGGTGAAGGACTAATGAAAAATGGTGATGAGCTGAACATGACAACTGAAAGATTATGGAAGGGGTAAGGAAATAATAATTACTCTATTGAGCATTTACTAGAGACTGGAAATTATGCTGAATATTTCACATACATTATTTCAAAAAATCTTTTTAGCTTCTCTGTAAAGTAGACATTTAGACCAAAATTAAATCACCTACTAAAGAGTGGCAAAAGTTGAATTGAAACTCTGGTCTCTCTCACTCTGAAACTTTTAACCATTATTCTATGATACCTAAAGTTTTAAGTATCAGGACAGAAAATAAAATGTATAAACCTGAATATATAATATAGATAGATAAGTGCAGATACAGACTAACATACTTAAAAACTAAATTTTTTGCTTCTTGAGATTTCTTTTTTCTTTTTTTATGTTTTATTTATTTCTCACATGAATGAGAGAGACAAGAGAGACAGAGAAAGAACTCCCAACAGAGTCTTGGTGCCACTATCGGCCCCAGCTTCAGCCAGCCCCTGATCATGGCATGAACATAGCCAGCATACTCACAGAGGTCTCCGAACACGAGCCTGGAACCTTCCATGCGGGTCAGCCTCACTGACTGTCATATCTTAACTACTGTACCTCTGTCTGATCCTCCTGTCCTTTTTTGGGGGCGGTTTTCCCATCCTATTAAAAAAATTTATTATTTTCCCCACCAGTCCATAACCCAACTGCCAATGAGTATAGAATTCTTAAAGATTTTTGTGAAACATGAGACAGAATTAGACTTTTCATATGCTAGGAGTAGGTCTTTTAAAGGTAGGCATATCAATGACATATCCATACTTACACAGATACAGAGGATGGAATTAATATGTTTTCTTTTACACAGGTTAGTAAGAACATTTTTCACCTGTCTAGTAACTAAACATATCATGATTTCCCAAATTGGAAGACACGCTCTTGCTTCTTTGAATAATGCTTTGATATATGCTATGCCAAAAGTAAATGTTTTAAAATCTCAGGAAAGTAAAGTTAAAAAATCTTACTTTACACACTTAGTCTAAAGATGACACATTTTTAGCATGAGGAGTAGACATAAAAAGCCTGGAAAGAATTTAATAGGGTGAATAGACCAACATGACCACTTCTCTTCATTGCCAGCTCATTTTCTTTTTTTTTTTTTTTTTTTTTTTTTTTTTACATTAGATCTCTAGAACTTTTTTTTTTATTATCTATTTTTTTATTACATTGAATTACATATAACTTTACAGTGTATTACATTGCTTTTTCAAAAGGGAATGCCATGCATGTCAGTCAGTACAGAGACATTAATCTCCCCGCTTCAACATTCAATATCTTTCCTATGTTTCCCCCAATCATTATTATTATTATTCTAATTATTTTTTATGATAAACATGATTTTTTTTTCCAATTATCAGATCATAAAGTTCCCAACAATAGGAAACGTAGACTGCACTCAGGGCTGGACCAAGGGTGGGTCTCGTGCAGCCCCGCAAATGTAGGTGAATCTCCATGGAACACAGTTTCAGGAACGCGGCTCAGGAAAGCAGAGATGGCCATCAGCGGTTGCGGCACGCGGGGCAGATCCCGGCCACGGCCCGCAGGGGCAGAGCCCCGGCCACGGCACGCGGGGCAGAGCCAGGCCACGGCACGCGGGGAAGAGCCCCGGCCACGGCACGCGGGGCAGAGCCAGGCCACGGCACGCGGGGGCAGAGCCCCGGCCACGGCACGCGGGGGCAGACCCCGGCCACGGCACGCGGGGGCAGACCGCGGCCACGGCACGCGGGGCAGAACCCCGGCCACGGCACGCGGGGCAGACCCCGGCCACGGCACGCGGGGGCAGAACCCCGGCCACGGCACGCGGGGGCAGGCCCCGGCCACGGCACGCGGGGGCAGAGCCCCAGCCATGGCACACGGGGCAGAGCCCCGGCCACGGCATGCGGAGGCCTGCCCCGTGTGCCAGCTCATTTTCTACTGCCGACCAGCTCTCAGCATTTAGAGCCAACAGTCTCTCCGACGTCATCTTTTCCTCTCCCCTCCCTGCTTACTTCATGTCAGCATCACCGGCACCCATGTTGTTCTTTGAATCCATTAAGCACAGACAGCCTTAACTCAGGGTTCTGGCACTAACTTTCGTTCTGCCACAGCATTGTTCACCCAAGAGATCTCCAATGTATACCCCTTCACTTCTTCCGGGTTTCTGTTCAAAAGTTACCTTCTCAGTGAAGCTTCCTGACCACACTTCATAAGAAGGCCATGTCCTACTCTATGCCCAGGAGGTGCCCTGCCCTGCTTTATTTTTCTTGATCGCATGTCACCATCTGATAAACCATATATTATTTATTTCTGCAATTACTACCCGTCTCTTCCCTTGGGCTATACACTCTGTGAAGGAAGAAAATTAATTATGTTCACTTTTGTGTCTCAATGATCCCAACAGTGCCTGGCACATGGTAGTGCTCAATAAATATTGGTTGCATAAATAAATGTTGAAAGCATAATCAGGTAGCATTTTCAGGCAGTTTTCAACTCTGATAGACTGTAAGAAGATCTTACAGAAATTAAATTCAACCTTCTAAGTAGGATACAGCATTGGCTCACATGGCCATGAATCCATTTCAGCTAGGAGAATCATGATACATATCTATAACTAGTTACGCCAGAAGTACTGATGAAAATTCAAAATTAGCTCTATCTTGGTTAGCTTTTCCATCACAATTCATGTAAGGAAAATGAAATCTTGTCTGGCTTGTTGATGGCTACATCCAAAGAAGTAAAAGCAGTGTAGGATCCTCAATAAATATTTGTTGAACTAGAATATGTATGCTTATACACATAGATAATGTGTATATCCTACTGTCCACAATGTTCTATGACATTAGTACTTTCCCCTTGATTATCTGATGAAGAAAGATTCTGTTTTCTCTTGTGCCTGCAATTAAAACAGAAAAGCAAATGTGCCAGTCTTGTAAATTACCAAGGTATTAACCAAAGTCAGCTGCATCTTACAAATGCCCCCTTTTTATAAGAAGTCAACTTGGACATGTGTTCTCCTTGGTGTTATATAGCATTTAATCTCTCCTGTATATGCTTTCCAATTTTTTTATAGTACACAATCCATCTTTATGAGGATTCCTTAAGCACAACAATGTATTCAACATTCTCTGAAGAAAACCTAAACACATACATAGGCATATATTTTGAAGTCAATTATATTTACACAGTGTGTAGTAACTGAACATAGGAATAAGGTTTTTACTTTCTGTATAAAAATGTACCTATGGGACCAGCAGTTAGCGTAATGGCTATGTCGCTGGACTCCCACGTAGTCGACCGCGGTTCATGTCCCGGACCCGGTGGCTTAAAACTCAGGCTGGCGCATGTGCGTGCGTGCCCAAGATCCCGAGAGGAGAATGGAGGAGAAGGGATTGCAGCATGGCCATCCCCCTGGGGGCTGATTTCTCGCTTTCTGTCTCTCTGTTTCTCTCTGTCTCTCTGGCAAGCGCACGCACCCTATAGCAAGAACCTCTCCAAAAAACAAACAAAAAAAATGTACCTATGATACTGGGACCAGCAGTTGGCATAATGGCTATGTCGTTGTACTCCCATGTAGTCAACCGTGGTTAGAGTCCAGGACCTGGTGCCTTAAACTCATGCCGGGCACGTGTGCGTGTGTGCCCAAGATTCCAAGAGAGAATGGAGAAGAGATTGCAGCATGGCCATCCCCCCAGGGGGTGATTTCTCGCTTTCTGTCTCTCTGTCTCTCTCTTTCTTTCTGGCACGCACACATGCCCTACAGCAAAAACCTTTAAAAAAAAAAAAAAAGTACCTATGATACTAAATCTTTCAAATGGGTATTAATACTCATTGACATAAAGAAGTTGGACAACCGTGTTAAAAACTGTAATATTGCCTTTAGGATACAGCAACAGCCAAAAAAAAAAAAAAAAAAAAACATTAGAACAGGAACTAGCAGTTGGTATAGTAGTTAAGGCACTGGACTCCCACATGGTCAACTGAAGTCTGAGTCCCAGACCTAGCAGTTGAAACTCACACCAGGCGTGTGTGTTTGCATGCTCAAAATCCTGAGAAGAGAATGGAGGAGAATGGATTACAGCATGGCCATCCCCCGGAGGGGTGATTTCTCACTTTCAGTGTCTCCAGTGAAAATATGAACAGGACATTCGGTTTCGTTTAGGGCACAAATCATGTTCTCAGAGGGCTCTTTGTGATGTTCTTAACTCTTGCAAGCATCCAGGGTGTTGTTTTAGCCCTGTAAGATACACAACACAATAACAAAGACACTGAGGGAGTATTAGGCCCAAGAGATAACGTGGCAAGTTAGCAATATTCACACAAAACCCTACAATACTAGAACTTGGATCACGGCTTTCACTGATCCATAGAAACTTCGGTCTCAAATCTGATTCTTGGAAATAGATCTTAAGTATAAAAGTAAACCACATTAGGCCTTTCTGTCTTTTGACACTTTGTTGGTTTGCTGTATGCTTTAAATCTTGCCACCATATAGACATGCCTATTGTCATGTCGTAATATTCACAAGGTTCCCTTTATTCTCGAAAATGTCCCTGTTTGGAACTAAATTATCTGGTCACCTAATTTAAACCACTCTCTATGGAGTCAAGTGAAAAGCTTCTTTGTCTCAGAAGCAGGAGTCATCTCAGATCTTCCTCTTTGTGGACCACACCCTGTGGAGAGAGACATTAAGATGAAAGACACAGAGAGGCCTAAAAGCTGACTTACTTTTGACTACTTACAGAATTACATATTAGTATGTAAAAATAATTTCAAAATTATGTTTTTGTGTGTGTATAGAAATGACTTTAACATATGAACTTTTTTTTACTTTAATATTGTCTTATTCATATGAATACTATTGGGACATGAATATTAAAAATATCAGATGTCAGTTTTTCATAACTGGGTTATTATTGCCTTCCTTTTTCTCTCAAATAAACCCATAGCTTCCCAGACATTGAAAGAGTAGTAAATAAGGGAAGAAATGTTAGGCAACGGAGTCTATTTTTTTCCACTGATACAAGCTAACATTGTCAGAGACACCATCCTTTACACAGACCTTGAACTCTTCAGGATCACTGAAGGTGCTCAGTTGAGCAACTCAGGCCTCAGCCACTTACTAAATAATTTCCCTATTGTATCAGGAAGTTATGTGAGTAAATATGGTCATGTACATAAATTTTAAAGACACGGGATTTAGGAGTCAACTCACTGGATTATTAAAATAATATTTTGCCAAGTATTCTTAAAGAAACTTGAATGTGGATCAACACAAGATTTTTAAGATCAATTTATTTTTCTAAGTCCATAAAAGAACTCCAAAATATAGTATTTAATTTTCCCATTTTCTGCATATTTGAAGAGTCTTTGTATTCATAATCGTAACTGTGAGTCCATTACCTAAATTCTTTTTTGGGAATCCCCTCCTCCTCTCCTCACTGTCTTCTTTTCCTCTTGCCTCAGTTTATCCAAGATGCTTGGACAGGAGATACCCAAGGCTATAACAACTCCAGCTCAATTTTATGGACCAAGAAAAGCTATTTTTAATCTTACCTTCTGCAGGGAAAAACCTGGTTTTATTTGCAGAACTTGCGGTTTCAGTCTGTTTAATCTTGGAGAAGTTCATGAAATTCTAGGTCACCCCCGCTACTCCCTGCTCCTCTCCCCTATCTTGGGAATCCCTTGGATGGACTTTTACTTTTCCTTGGCACTCTGATGCAAATTGTAACACGTGAGCTTGTCTATGATTGTACAGGAAATTCTACCTTTGCCCTCTTTCCTGTAGGATAAGGACTAAAAGACAAAGCAACTTTTAATTTCATTTTTATTGATTAAAATGACCATAACAGATAATTGGTTTAAATCATTTTTAAAGTTCATTGTATCCCTGAGATACAAGTTTATTAGGTTCTTATCCTGTAGAAAATTACTAATGTCCACATTTCTTCAACCCATTGTAGCTGTGCTCTTCGTAGTGTGACTGAAAATTCTCCCGTCAAGGAATGAGTGTTGCCTATGACCTGACCTTGTGACTTGCTGTAGCCAATAGAACAATGTGCCAATTCTAAATCTAAGCTGAAGAGGCCTTGTGGGATTCCACTCTGTCTTGAATCCCTATAATCTCTTGGAGCAAGCTAGCCTTTAGGAGGATGAGAGAGCATGTGGAGGAGAGATGGCTTGTCCCAATAGAACCACCTCACTCCCAGCCAATCCTCTCTGGCTTGTCAGCTGATAGCGAACACATGAGAGGACCCATATAGGATCAGCTGAGCCCAACTTAGGTCAGAGGAACTTCAACCAACAGACTCAGGAGCGATAAAAAATATTGTTTTCTGCTACTGAGTTTGGGCATAGGTTATTATATTGCAATAGCTAATAATACATGGGTAAAAAATTGAACACTACCTGAAAATACCATTGTGTCACCTACAATAAGACTGTTGTTTAAACAGAAACCACCACTATTAGATTGATCTCGATGAAGAAAATAGATCCTTCCTCTGCTCCTTAATTCATTTGGGCTGCTATAACGTAATACCATAAACTGGAAGAACAAAAAATTTATTTCTCACATTTTTGAAGCTTGGACGTCCGAAATCAAAGCAGCAGCAGATTCAGTGCCTGGTGAGAGTCTGTCTCCTCACAGATGGCCCTCACTGCTTTGGCCTCACATTATGGGAGCAGGGAGGATAATTCTGGGGCCTCTTTTATAAGGGCACGAATCTCACACACGAGGGCTCCACTTTCATGACCTAACAATTTCCCAAAGGCTCTGTCTCCTAATGATACCACATTAGGGGGTAGAATTTCAATGAATATGTGTTAGAGGAATGTAACACTCAGATCACAGCATTCTGCTTAAGATGGCAGTTGGGGGAACCAGCAGTTAGCGTAATGGCTATGTTGCTGAACTTCCATGTAGTCAACTGCGGTTCGTGTCCCGGACCCGGTGGCTTAAAACTCACGCTGGGTGCGTGTGTGTGCATGCCCAAGATCCCAAGAGGAGAATGGAGGAGAAGGGATTGTGGCGTGACCATCCCCCCGGGGGGTGATTTCTCGCTTTCTGTCTCTATGTCTCTCTCTGTCTGTCTGGCGAGAGCACGCGCCCTATAGCAAAAACCTCTCAAAAAAAAAAAAAAAAAAAGATGGAAGCCAGCTCCTGGTGTAGCCAGCACCCCAGAGCCCAGACTGAATGGTGGCCTACAGCAGAACCAACTGGACAGTAACCATAGTCAGGGACAGGATTAGGGTGACAGCATCTATATGGCAGCAGTGCAAACCAGTCTTTGATACAAGATAACGGTTTAGGAGATTTTAATGTGGCTATTGGTAACACTAAATGCTATTATGAGGTTTTATTAAAAATAAAACCATTCTACATGAAAAACAATCCTATATTTAGGTTTACATCTGAACTAATTTAAAGTAAGTATAGATGTATGAAGTATCATTATTTCCTTCACTAGCTATGTTTTATGACATCTCATAATTACTCGAAAGGGATTTTATAAACATAGACGTTTACATTTCAGATGGATAAAAAAGGGTTTATAGTAAAATAATTTGACAGCGAGAATGTCCTCGAATATCAGAAGCACAGGTAAATCTGTCACTTTTGAGAGAGAACAGAGTCTAGTCAAATTTATCTTACTTAGCCTTGGTTGAATAAGTCAGCTAAGCAAAGCGCTTTGCCGACTTTGCTATCTTGTGATTTTTTTTTTTCTTCTAACTCAGCCCAGATGAAAGCATGTTTCAACACCTCACCTGAATAAATAAAATAATTTCAGGCTCAATTCATTCATTCATGGCATGTTTTTTCCTCATTAATATTGATTCCTATTTTAAAGAAACTTATGGTATTATTTCATATTTCTCTTTTTCCTACTATCTTATAAAGAAAATGATGCAACTTCGCCAGGAATTTGAAGTCTCTGTTTTGCTCAAGCACCTACTGTGCCATTCTTTGGGGTGGTATGAGTTACGAGCAGGTGCCTGCAAAATCTTTATTGTAATATTAAAGACAAGGTGTTAGAGCACAGTGTATAAGATCCTGAACTTTGGAATGAGACAGACCTGGGTGCAAATTCTGACTGTCAGGAATTTTTCACAGCTTTATTCTTGGGTTATAAGAGACAGGATGATAGAGTTGTCGAAGAATTTTATAAAATGATAAAATATATAAAGCATTTGGCACTGTGCTTTGCATGAGGCAATCTCTTTTTTGGTACAATATTTTGTTTTCTGATGTATTTATTTATAACTGCACTTTATATTTGTACATATTCATGGAATGCAATTTAAAATTTTGATACATGTTTAGATTGTGTAATGAATCTGGATAGTTAGCATTTCACCATCTCATCTATTTTTCATTTATCTTTTCAATGATTCTATGAGAATCATGCAATAAACCAAATAAATTCTAAATTTAAAACAAACATTCTAACAGAGGCTGCCACAATGAAAAGAATCACAATTTTATAGACATAAATTGGACATGTTAGCTGACTTATCATTTATGATGTACCAATGTTGAATTATTCTTTTTAAAAAATTATAGATAGGGGACCAGAAAATGGCATAAATGTGACATGGCTGACTGAGGTTCAAGTCCGGGATCTGGCAGCTTCAAACTCACCTTGAGTGCATGTGTATACATGACCAAAGTCGCGAGAGGAGAATGGAGAAGGGATTGCGGTGTTGCCCATCCTCCCCCCAGCAGGTGATTTCTTGCTTTCTGTCTCTCTGGTGAGCATGCACACCCTCTAGCAAAAACCTCTCTAAAAAAATAATATAAATTGGATTGGTTGTTTATAAATATTCAGGGGCCAACCTGATTAAAGACATCAGATCCCGGGACTAGTAGTTGGTGTAATGGTTATGTTGCTGGACTCCCATGTAGTCAACCGCAGTTCAAGTCCAGGACACGGTGGCTTAAACTCACGCCGGTTGTGTGTGCGTGCATGCCCAAGATCCCGAGAGGAGAACGGAGGAAAAGGCATTGCAGCATCGCCATCCCCCCAGGAGTGGTTTCTCGCTTTCTGTCTCTCTGTCTCTCTTTTTCTGGCGAGTGCATGCACTCTATAACAAAAAGCGCTCAAAAAAAAAAAAAATAGACATGAGATCCCACATGGCCTACTGAGGTTCAAACCCCAGGCTCAGTGGTTTGGAAAATGTACCAGGTGTGTGTGCATGTGTGCCCGGAATCCCGAGAGCATAGAGAGATTGCAGTGCATCATTGAGAGTGCTTCCTTCCTTTCTGTCTCTGTCTTTCTCTGGCATTTAAAATATATATATTCAAGAGTTACAAAAAAGGTTTAATTAGAGGTTATCTTTCATGTTATAATAGTAATAAGAGATTAACAGGATTATATTCCAATTTTTGTTAATGTGAATGTACCTTAAACTTAGAAAAGAAATAAAGAAGACGTATTATTAGGATGTTCTCAACTAATGACAATATTCTCTTGATGTGTTGCTATTCTCAGAGTCCCTGTTTTGGGAATCTTTTATAGATGAGAATAATGATTCCTGTGATTATTTTATTATTGATATAATTTCCTTAGGCATAATAAAAAGTGAATGTGCCATTTTTTTTTATACAAACTCTGAAACTCAGTCTCTATTTTGTCATTCGAAAACTGTATGTTCTTGGTTATTTAAACTCTGCAGGCCTCATTTCAACAAATACTCAAAAAGTATATTAAGAAAAAATAACTTACTGTATTAGGTGTTCTGGGCATTATTAAAAATGAGAAAGCACGACTCCAGTCCTCAAGGAGCTTACAAGTCAGAGGCTAAGTACAGAAATGTTTGTGAAACAAGACAAGAGAAATGTGGATTGTCCTTACATAATCACAAACAGTACTCTATGCTGTTCAAAGAGTGGAGGGGGTTTGTTTGGTGGGAGGAGACCAGGAAAGGAATCAAGTTAGAGACAACACTTGAAATAAGCCTTGAATGATTGGCAGAATTTCAATAGCCACTTTGCATTTCAACTAGAGGCAGCAACAGGAGTAGATGTGAGACATGCTAATTCCATGGCTCTAAGTCATTAAGTCTGGTTGCACTGAAAATGTACATTTAAGGGAACTGATAAGAGTTGATTAGGGTGACCTGTTTAGAGCCTTAAATTCCAGGGAAAGGATTTAATTTTGCAGGAAATAAGAAGCCTCGGTTGCTTATCTGAGTAAGGAGAAATTTGGTGAGCTTCTATCTTCTTCACTCTTTTCAACAATTATTAAAGAAACTGTAAACCCATAACTTTACAAATAATCATTTACTTACAATACCTCTCCCAGTAAAATGATTCTTTAATGATTCATCAATATATTTATTTACACTGACAAAAAATTAGATGTGTTATGGCAGGCTGAATTATTTTGATCCCAACTCTTCCACATGTGAACATAGTTTCCCCTTTCTGAACTCTCTATTTTAATATTTCCTTTGTTCATTGCACTCTGCATTTTCATTTCAAATTATCATTATATACATATGCATGTCTTGTTTTTCAAACCAAATGTTGAACTCTAGGAGGTGGGGCCCATGCTCAATTTAACTTTGTATACTTTACCATGCTCGGCTCAAGAGGCATTGAAATATGTGTTGGATGAAGGAATGGTTTAATTCATATCCTGCTATCTAGTGAAATCATTAGACTCAGTTTAAATGGCTTAAATTATATACTAATTTTTACCTGGAAGATTTTTATTTGAAACAATCGAGAACAGTTCATGAGAGGCTAATTTCTTTGATCACGTAAGAACACTGCATTAAGACCACTGGAGATAAAACACCACGCATTTTCATGTTTCTTGAATTTTTATTACATGAGGAATACAGGTTCACTATAGAAACTTTATGTATTTACAGGTAAGCAAAAGGAAAAATCAGAATTGTCATAATCCTACCCTAGAAATAACCACAAATATTATTTTGTAGGAATTGATGATGCAGCATCTACATACTTTTTTAAAAGTATTTAATATACATGGATAATTTTCCCTTTAGAAACAGACTGAATTATTTTATACTTCTTTGAGAGGTGCTGAGAAGCCTTTCACTTTTGCCAGCACCATATATAATCACTAATATTAATTCTGAAAGAAAAGATAGGATAAAATAGTTTCTTTACAAATGTGCATTTCTTTGCATACAATTAAATATTTTTTCATGAGTTTATTGACTTTTTATATTTCTTTTTTAAATTGTCTCTTTTTATTTCTTGCCTATTTTCCTATTAGGGTATTACCTGCCCCCTTTTTCTCTCAAATGATTTTGAAAACTAAATGTATTGGGTTATTGGGAAAGTCATGACACATTTTTGCGTAGGAAAATACGTCATGACTTTTCCGACGGCCTAATATATTAATAAACATTTTCCAGTCAGCCATTTGTCTTTTACCATATTTCCTTTCAGAGTCACTGATCTCTTGGAAGAGGGTCTAATAAACTAAGTGAAAGTCACATCTCTGTTCACATCCTCCTCTTATTTCTAAACTGAGTGAATGTCATGAGCTAGAATGTCTTCCAGGAATGGAAGCAAACACAAAAACAAATGCGATATTATTTTCTGTACGATAATTATTTTCAGAAATAATGATAAAACAACAGTTAAGATTAAAATATGCCCTCACTTACTTCTGCCAGTTATCAAGAATTTAGAACTTGTATGACTATGGTCTTACCCTTAAAAATATCATATGTCGTACTGGCTTAAAAAGGAGTATAATGAGAAGTGCATGCTAGCGATGACAAGTCAGATTTGGTAATTACAGTTAACAGTAACGTCTGTTCATCCACTATGGATGTATTGAAGTATTTCCACGGGTTATGTATGGGAGTCATGTATGGCTGTGCCCCGTAAGCTCAATAAAGAATGAACACTCTTATAGCTTGGTAACTAAGAAGCTAGCTAGGGGCAATGCTGACATTCTTTCTTCTTGGAAAATGGAAAGTATGAAGGGGGAGAAAAATAAAAAGATATTACAAAAGGGAAAAAGAAATGCTACACCAAAGGGAGCAGAAACCTTCCTTAAGAGGAAGGAAAGGAAAAAAAGAAATAGCTATGAAACAGAAGAGATGACATGAAAGACTTAGAAAAAACACATTCTTTAAATTGATTGTATCCAAAGCATCAACATATACTGCAATGTTCATTTTACACTGTTTAGTTTAGGTATAGTGGGGCATTACAAATGTGGAACAGACTTTCTAAAATTCTTTAAATGAAATATATCTCTCTTATAATATAAAATAGTTCACTGTGACTTCCATTGGACATAAACACTGAAAGAAGTTTGTTTCAAAATATATACATATATATTTTTAAATTTTGAGTACATAAATGCACACAGCTAAGCTGGGTGTTAGAGTCGCCACAAGCTGTTAGTCAGAAATTAGAATCCTATCGGATTCCCCTATTATTTTCAAATGGATGTTCACCAGTGGTGGCTTAAAAAGCAAGGGAAAAGGATGATAATTTTTCATTGTATTTGGCTTAGATAAATAAAAAGGTGTTCGGTGAAGGGTTCTTTCTGCTTGAAGTTACTTCAAAATTCAGTACAAATAATTGGATTGACTAATAGGTATACAATAGTTCGTGATCATGAAACCAGCCTAGATTCAAAAAGTTTCCTGAAACAAAATAAAGAAATCTTATTGATCTGGAGATATTGCTGTACCTAGGCAAAAAGTGAGCAAAAGATAATTAAAATGATTATATTATCAAATTAAATTTCATTTATTCATTTCTCATTCTCTTCCAAAATTCCATTTGGCTCAATGTTATAAATAAGAAAAGAAACATTCTGAGATGAAATAAAAATATAAGTATTTATCTCTTTCATAAATATCTTAAAGATTATGAATTTATTAAAATGTTTAAGAAAACAATGTTAATATAAGTTAATTTACTTGTATTAAAGCACAAATCAGAGGCAAAACTGGGGGCTTTCTGTTAGGTAGTTTTAAAATCTTATCTTAAATAGTATCAACCAAACATAAATAAGGTGATTCTATTGATCTGTCAGAGAAATAAAGCCTGGATGCTCTTAGTTCAATTTACTAGCAATAAAAAGGTATATAAAAAGTATAATTGCTTAGGGAAAGAAAAAAAATAATACAGGGATAATAATATTTTTTAAAAATAGAGAAGGATAGCCAAAAATCTAATAAAGATTTGTGAACCATGTTTCTCAAATGGCCATTTGAGCTGCGTGACTCACGTGATAACCTCCCTTCTTGGCCTCTTTCCACAGTCAACCAAAAATGTGCGGTGAAAAACAGACGGGAAGGAAACAGGCGGTATCTATAGTAGCACCACAGACCTGCACACCAGACCTGCAGGTATCTTGATAAAAATGAAAGACAAGTAGTTGACCACTCCTTGACACATCCATAGTTTTGCTCCAGGTGGAAACAAACTATATTTAAATTTTTTCTTCACAATTTTTTTTTTTGTCAGCTTGATTTTGTTTTGTTCTCTAGTTTGTGAGCCTTCTATGTAAAGTTTATTTCTATGGTCATAAGGTTACATTTAAGTTTAATGATTTTCATCATTATGAATCAATACTACCATTTATCTCACTTCCCCAACTGTGGCAATAGTTAACTTAAAATCATTAAACCAATTTATCAGCTTTCTGATCCCTGACTTACTTTTCTGAATGCTGTATGGGTTTTTTTTCCATATAAATAAATATGAAATGCAACACACACACTGTATGTCTACATGTATGTTAAACTACTATATAGGTACATGAAGGGATCTTCCCAAAGTTCGTGGAAACTGTGTATTTTGAAAAACTATGTATGGATTTCAATTTTTTGCACCAAAATAAATTTGTATTCCATTTCCACAATTCTTGAAGTCCTCTCATAATACCTTCACACATATATCTACAAGTATATCTACATGTATACCTGCCCTGTATGTAGTTTCCTACATACCTACAATTTGTATATTAGATATACACTCTCTCTACATACACATACCCTCTTCTATACAGACATCTGCACACAAAACAATGTCATTTACATATTGAAAGCGATCCCAAAGAATCCAAAAGCCAAGATTTGCAGCACCAATCCATGGAAAGACATGATATTCAAAATAACAGAATACTTTTTTGGACTCTTGAGTCAAACTAAGCCACACAAACCTGTACACAGGAACTGATTAAAAGGTGGGCAAGCTCTCTGGTTTACTTTATATGAACTCCTGACGTTAAAGCAAACGTGAAACATACATGATACTTTTTTTTTTTTAGCTCAACTGTTAAAAAGCCAGTTCTCTACCTGTGAATGAATACCACCTACAATACTTTGAAGACATTTCTTCGTAATCGGAAGTGAGAAACTGCGTCCAACCGTCCTTGTAGCTGTGAAACTGCTAATAAAATGTGAAAGGCATTATCCCTGGCTCTAACCGACATTGTTACAATTAAGGAAAACCTGTGCATGAGTTGGCGGAGTACTGTCTTGCCGAGTTCTCCGTCCTCGCGGAGTGGGAGGGTCACACTGGGAGAGACTAATAAGGGCAGAGATGCGTCCCCCTTCCCCACTCGCAGGGAGCTCTCAGGCCACTCCTCGGCGGTGCGGCAGCCGGGTCCGGACTCCACTGCGCCTCTGAGGGGCTCAAACGCAAAATCAAGGTAAGCTGCGCAGCTTGGCGACCGGCCCTTTCCACTTGATCTCGCGCACACACGCCCGCGTAGGTCATCTGCACATGTGCGGTCATTGCGAGCATCTGCTTTTCAAGAAAATGTAGACACTGCTACACTTGGAAATGTGCTTCGGGGGATAAATAATGCACACCTGCAATTACGCGTTCCCATAGGTAGCTCAGTGACGGGACCGAACACCGTGCCACTTTAATATGCTACATACGTGTAGTTGGGGTTCATGCGCTCACAGAATGCATGCTTTAGGCATTCCACTTTAGTTATAGGTGGTTTTCCCGGCTATGTTTGTGAAGCGCAACTATAATCACGGCTGATGCGGGGGAGAACGGACATCAAGTAGATAAGACAAAAATATCCGCGGGGTTAAAAGCACAAAGCAAATAAACTCAATATCAATTCATGCTGTTAGAGCTTTTCTTTTTAGGGGGGGGTCTCTGTCTAGGGATGTCACCCCCTGGAAGCGAGGGAGAGACGTGAGGTTCCGGTGCCTTGCTCTGCGGCCGGGTTACCTATCCGGAGCTGCGGGTATTTCTTCCAAGTGCAGCTTCGGGGTGGGAGTCGCGGGCGAGGGCCCGGCGCGAGCGCGGGCGGGGGTCTCGGGACACCGCCACCCCAGCCTCGGCTGGTCCCGGGGCGTCCGGCCCTGCTCCCTAATTACCCTGCAGCAGGCGCAGCGCGGCGGGACCGAGCGCCGCCGCCGTCCCCGCAGTCCTCGCTGCCGCGGCCGCCGCCGCCGCCACCGGAGAACCGTCCCATTCCCGGCGCTGGGAGAACACGGCCCGGGTCTCCGCCGCCTCCGCTGCGAAAACGTAGCCGCCACCGCGGTCAGCGCGCCGGCGCCGCAGCCACAGCGGCCGCCAAAAGAGAGGCGGCGCCGGCAGCCCAGTTCGGGCGCTGCGGGGTCCCGAAGAAGTTTGTTGGCCCGGAACCAAGCTGGCCGCCCGCATGCCAGCTCATTCTGAGCAAGCGGCGGTGTAAGCAAAGCCTGCCGGGTATAGGTTATGGAAGGAGCAAGAAGCAGACGAGTGGGTGGGCAGACGAGCTGCTGGACTGGCTGGGGTATTTTACGGAGCCTCAGAGGCACGGGGAGACGCCACTGGGTGGAAGGAGGAGGGCAAGAACGGTGCTAGAACATATTGCCAGCCGCAGGCGATAGGGTCAGGACGTCAAAAATTGAAGAGGGCCCAGATGGAAGTGTGTGGAGCTTTTATAGAATCATCCTGGAATGGCTTTGAGAGCGTGAGCCACAGCTCGAATTAGGGAAGTGGAAGAGTAAATGAAATAAATCGTGTTGCGTCCTCCTACCCCCAATTCTAAGACCACATGGTCTCATCTTCTGCTTGGAGAAGTCTGAGGATGAACAAGGTGTGATGACTGGATGATTGGAAGGTTGGAAGGCCTCAGGGAAATTTGTATCTGTTTGATAATGATAACCCCGCCAAAAATAAAAAAGAGAAAAGGGCAAGCGAAAGATGCTTCTCTTGCCCATGTCAAGCACTGCTGTAATTCTTCCAGAGATGAAAGAAAAGAAAACCCCCTGCCCATATGTGTGGTCTTTCAATCTCCTTGGTGGGTGGAGTCAAAACCTGCAGGACCCTCTCTAAGAAGAGAGATCCGTGGTGCTTGCAAAGGAGGACTTGAGTTGTTGAGGTGTTCAGATGGTGCAAAACACGCCAAGTACCCTTCTCGAGGAGGGGCTGGTAGGGTTCTTTGGGTTGAAATGTATCTTAGGGGTGGGAAAGAGGAGGATGGTCCCCAGGGATAGAAAATTTATTTTCTCCTTCAGGGATAGTAATGGGGAAAGTAAGTAGCAGGTGCACCTATGAGGTTTTGTTCCGCTTGATCACTCAAGGTTGTAGGAGAGCTAAGTATGGTTTCCAGAGGAGGAAGGGAGAAGGTGTAGGTGAGCCTGACCTGATAAGGACGATTCTGAGGAAGAGCAAAACGATGAATGAAAGCCAAATAACATTGTCACCACTGGGACAGCGTCTCTGTATCTGAATCATTGTCACCTGAGGAAACCATCCGGAACAGATGGAGCCTATAGTATTCTCCAGGATGGAAATTTTCCATCCACTTTCTGGTCCTCCAGTTTAAGCTCTCCTGCTACAATTTTAGTTCATTTTCTCCAGTAGGAAAAAAATGCCCAGTGGGTACCCAGAATAGATGATTCTAGAGACAGAAGAAAAATCATTGTGGTGCTACCAACTGGCATCATGCAGCCAAATTCAAGTGAAGAGTAGAAAAGAAACAGAAACACAAAGGAATGTTGGATGCAGAATAGTTCATATGTGAAACTGAAAGCATGCTGGGGGAGAAAAACCAAAATGAGTAGGACCTGAGTTTGGATTAGCCAGGGAAGGCCACATTGAGGGCGTATGTCTTAAAGAGGCAGAGGGACACAAGGGTTAGCAGAAGAGAGCAAGCAGAGAGCATTCTAGCCAGAAGGAATGACATGTGTGAAGTCTTAGAGGTCAGAGGGAGCAATCATGTGCCTGTGAGACAGAGAATCCAACTTGGGGTGCAACTTGAGATGAGGAGAGCAGAGAACACCTGCCACGAGAGATGGAAAAAAGAGGCTAAGAGGCCATGGGCTCCTTAGTGTGTTGTTTTGCAGGCCAATAGTAAGATAATCAGGTGAGGAAGTTGCCTATGGAATTTGATAGGAAGATGGTGAAGGCAAGAGTGGACAAGTAAGCCTGTCTTAGTCATGTAGAGGCTGTGAAGTACAGAGAGTCTCTGGCCTTCTGTCTTTGAAAGAAATGAAAGATAATCATGAGGTTGTAGCATTCTTAGATCAGAAAGTAACAGAGCCCATTGCATGGGAAGATTAGAAAAAGTTGATGAGTTAGGGAAAATATACATATATATTAATTTAGGATTTTAGGTGACATTAATCATGGGTAAAGATACTATCTGGGGGCAACAGAACTGGAGAATTGTAATCAGAAAAAATATAGACAGGTCAGTTCTGATAGTTGAAAATGAAAATACTATCAGAAAAGTTCATGGAGACAACCATAGTTCAGAAAAGTGAGTCAGTGAAACAGACACATTGTTGAGAATGGAAAGGATTAGTTAAGCAAGCTCAAAGGGAACCTGAGGTTTGAAACCCTCTGGTAAGTACGCACTAGTTTTGAGTGATTTGAGGAAAAATAATTTTGAAGAAGTGTCTTAGAGTTGACCAGTTTTGCAGTAATACGAACATTAGGGATATGTTTTCTATACAGGCAGAGAGAAACATCCATAGTATTGGTGTTGTTTTACTAAATAATCGATGGCCAGCCATGGTGGTGTAGACATGACACAATGTTCTCTGCAATGCTGAGGCCACTTGGAGAGGTCCCATTTTGGGTACTGAGGTCTCTTTGTACACTCCAGGCATGCATGCATGTGCTTGTGATCTGGGCTGACTGAGGCTAGGAATGGATAGCACATGGAAACTCTGTTTGGGACTCCTATCCTCTGTCTGTCTGTCTCTCTCATAAAAGAAATACAATAATAATTATAATTATTGTTATTATTTTTGTCATAGGCGTGTGCCCTCTCCAGAGAGAGACAGAAAGAGGAAAAGTGAGAAATCACCCCCCTTCTCCTCCATTTTCCTCGCAGAATTTTGGGCACACATGATGCATACATGCCTGGTCTGCTTTTCTTTCTTTCTTTCTTTCTTTCTTTCTTTCTTTCTTTCTTTCTTTCTTTCTTTCTTTCTTTCTAAGGGAGTTTTTTTAGCTATAGGGTGCGTGTGCTTGCTGGAGACAGAGAGAGAGACAGAAAGCAAGAAATCACCCCCCCCAGGGGAGATGGCATGCCACAATCCCTTCTCCTCCATTCTCCTCTCAGGATTTGGGGCACGCACACACATGTGCCTGGTGTGAGTTTTAAGCTGTCAGGTCTGGCTGGGAATTGACTATGTGGGAGTCCAGCAATGTAACCATTATGCCATCTGCTGGCGCCTGATCTGGTTTTCAAACCACCAGATCCAGGACTTGAATCGTGGTTGACCATGTGAGAGTCCAGTGCCTTAATCATCATGCTATCTGCTGGCCCCCAAGAAAACACGTTTGAAAAAATAATATATATTTCACTTTGAGTAATTTACTCATACTTTTCTGTTATTTACTTCATACGTACCCTTCTATAAATGTTAATTCTATATTTGGACATATTATTTAACAGTTCCCAACCTTTCATTTGTTCAGTTTTAGTCTAAATATATTGGCTTAGTCTATATTCATCTTCCAAACTGATCTTGTGAGTACCTTTGCAATGCTAAGTTTAAGAAAAACACAGATAAATAAAATGCAATATTTTTTCTCCAAGATGGTTAACATATAGAAGAGACAGAAGTCAGTGACCTGCTACAGTGCAGCGGCAAAGCAGATGTAGCTATCGAGCTGTGCTGGGCCGCAAGGCAGTTTGTAATGAATTCTTTCTGGGCTGGTTCTTGCAGCCTTCTCAGGACCTGATATGTTGAAGGCAGAGTAAGTGTTCTCTGGATGGAGAGAGGATTGAAGGACCATTACAGCAGCCCAAAAAGCACATGCAGAGAGCTGGCATGCTCTGGAAATTGAGAATAGTTGGGTAGAGCAGCGTTTGATCAGAGAAGTCTGCGGCTGGGCAGATGAGTTTAAGCCCCATTGTAAAGACACCAGAAGATTTAAATAGGGAACTAAAACGACCAGCTCTTTGTTTTAGAAAAATTATTTTTGCTACTTTATTTCTTCCTTAGAAAAAGAGGCAAAGATAGAGCGAGAAGCATTCATTCCCAACAGGATTTTTACACTGTGATCCACCCCACCTTCAGCCAGCCCAGATCACTGCATGCACTCTAGTGCATACAGGGGTGTCCCAGAATGTAAACCAAGGACTTTCCCATGTGGGTTCAGTTGTGTTAGCCCATGCCACTGACCAGCCCCTAGAAGTAGAATTCTTGAGCGCTAGGGAGATAGAAATAGGGGAATAAAACTGGAGTAAGGGCTAAGGAATCTAGTTAGCAGTCTTCCCTAATTTTCCAGGTTAGAAATGGTGAGAAAGTGGAGACTGGCATGTGGCATGGTGGTTGAGGCACTGGACTGCCACATGGCTGACCATGGTTCAAGTCCTGGACCCAGTGGCTTACTTTCTCACTTTTCCTCTCTCTTTCTCTGTCTCTCCCTAGTCAAATTTAAAAAAAAATAATAATGATGATGAATAAGATACAGTAATTCTTAAAAAAATGAAATGGTAAGGAAATGAACTAAGGCAGTTTCAGTGAGCATGAGAAAGTTGGTATGGTTTAGAAAGACATTTGACAAGTTGATTTGATACACTTCAGTAGAGATTTGATGTGGGGAAGATGGCTTAAAGATGATTCTAAAGTTTCTAACTTGAGTTTTTCAATTCATGATAATGCCTATAATTAAAATATGAAAGTCAAGATGTTTCTGCAGGGGCCCAGCAGTTGGTGTAATGGCTATGTCGCTGAACTCCCATGTAGTCGACTGCGTTTTGAGTCCCGGACCTGGTGGCTTAAACTCATACTGGGCGTGTGTGTGTGCGTACCCAAGATTCCAAGAGGAGAATGGAGGAGTAGGGATTGTGACATGGCCATCCCCCCCCAGGAGGGTGGTGATTTCTCACTTTCTGTCTCTCTGTCTCTCTCTGTCTTTCTGACGAGCGCATGCAACTTATAGCAAAAACCTCTCCAAAAAAAAAACAAAAAAAAAAACAAAAAAAGAGGTTTCTGCAGAATGACAGTGAAAACCTTGGGTAAGCTGCAGAAGACCTCCACAAACTTATTTCAATTTGATTACTCAGTCAATGATAAAATTGTGAAATAATGGTAAACCTACTCCTATGCTCTTAGAGATATTTAGCTGATTACTCGTTGAAGTTTTTAACTCTATAGGTATGGCCTTTTAGCTATTTTATCTAATAGTTTAGGAATTCTACTATAGTTTCACTAAAGATAGATTCTAGAGATTGGTAAAAGAACAGATGTGTAACACCTGTTGTTTTTGCTTATTTACACGATGTGTCACTCCATCACAGTATGAGCAGAGTTTCCTGGTGCAGTTATGCATGGGCAGGCTGGAGCATAGTCAAGAAGGTTTGACTTAAAAATCGACCTCCTGCCCAGGCACACAGCATTTCTCTTAATAATGAACTCTCCGAAAACATGGATTATTTCCATCATTTAATAAATCAAACCTACTTTTGTGAAAGTTGAAATGTGGTGTTAAACATTTAACACTGATGTAAAACGAACCAGTGTTTCTTTTCTGTTTTCTCCTTTTTTATTTGTTGCTTTCATGTTATTTTCTATTTTGGTGTTGGCTCTGATGCTTTGACCCCTCACCTGATACCAAATTTCTAAGATGCAGAAAGAACACAGTAAAATGTTAGATGGCATCACAGTTAAAGTATTCATGTTCCATGAATAGGCAGATTTCTTTTACTCAAAAGCTTACTGTGAAAGAGCCCTGCCCATCTTACCTAACACACCCACCATTCCGCCATTATCTACTTATCCTGCTTTCCTTTACCTTCTGGTGTCTGACCCTCAAAGATAATGTATGTGTGTGTTTGTCTCCAGAATTCCTGCCTAAAGTGCCACCAGAAGCTTCTAATTAGCTCACTGCTGTATGTTTAATGACTGGTACTTATTGTGAATCACATCCTATCAATGGACTAAGAGATGAGGATTTCCTTATGTCCTTTTTTGTGTTTTCTATACACAAATGTATATATATATATATATATATATATATATATATATACATGCATATATACACACACACACACACACACACACATATATATATATATATATACACATATATTTTTTGGGAGGAGAGGTTTTTGCTATAGGGTGCATGCGCTCGCCAGGCAGAGAGAGAGAGACAAAGAGACAGAAAGCGAGAAATCACCCCCCAGGGGGGATGGCCACGCCACAATCCATTCTCCTCCTTTCTCCTCTCGGGATCTTGGGCACACATGCACACGCGCCCGGCGTGAGTTTAAGCCGCCGGGTCCGGGACTTGAACCACGGTCGACTACGTGGGAGTCCAGCGACATAGCCATTACGCTAACTGCTGGTCCCACACAAATATATATTAGTGAGGGATTTTTTAAAAATCTATGTCCTAACTCAAATATTCTTAGTTTTGATAGTTGCTTTTATAAACATCGAGAAATGGATTAAGAAAATTTAAGGGAAAGTGACCTTTTTTCATTCTCTTAGCAAATCAATATCCTAAACTATTCCAGTTAGCACAGGATAATAAGAATAACAGGGGAGAGGAAGCAGGTGGCTGTATTATGGTTCAAGTCCCAGTCCTGATGGCTTGAAAAATCATGCTGGGCCCATGTACCTGCATGCCCAAAATCCCAGGAAGGGAATGAAGGAGAACAGATTGCAGCGTGGGCATTCCCCTTGGTGGTGCTTTTTCACTTTCCCTCTCACTGTCTCTCTGGCCAGCACATGTGTCCTATGGCAAAAACCTTAAGAAAATGAAAAGAATAATGGGTTGGGGGATCAAGGTCAGGGTCAGTCCTGTAGACATCCACTATACTTTGTTTTCATGGCAAGGAGAAATCAGTAACAGAGCGTATGGGAGATTTGAGAGGGTTCATAGCTCCATTAATGTTGCCTGCTCAAAACTGTACTAGGCACACTCCCAATTATGGCTTATGGCTTTGGCACTTTGTAGGGCTGGAAAGAAACTGTCTGTGGTCTGGCTAGGATCTTGATAGGGAACAGCTGAAAATTTAAGAGGAAGTGTATAGGAATTTGATAAGTCTGCCCTATGTTCTGATAGTCAAAATCATGTTGTAATAGCAAAAGCTTTTGAGCCAAACATACCTGGACTTGAATCTTAGGTTTTGGGGTCTTTCATGTGCTTAGTGTTTTCTTTCTATAAAACAGATAACTGGTACTTGCCTTCAGTACCACCCTTAGGCCAGGACAACAGGGTCCATGCTCTGAGTCCTGCATTATAGAAGAAACTGATATGGCTTTGCTCTAGATGTGAAACAGCTCTAAGGGTTAGGAGTTCACAGAGCTAGGGAGACCTGCCCATCCAAAGCACCAAGCTTCTAGACCAGGATCAGGATACCCAAGACCTTGAAATTGTATGACTGAATGATTCTTAGCCCCCTGAATGACCTATTGACTACTTTCTTGGGTCTGTGTTCCCAGGGGCAAGCTAAGCTATTAGTATAAACATTCATAGGCCAAAGGGCAGTCAAGGGGTGGCTGTTTGAAGGTGCTATGGACAGAGATTAGACATTTTGGTATGTTCATATATGTGTAGGTGAGAACCTTTATGCTGTAGATGGAGCTAGGAATGGAAAAAAAAATGAGAGATGAGCTTTGGTTGAGGCCAGAAGCAAGAGGCCAGCGACCAGTTCATACTCTGCAGCCTGTTTTGTTGAATTCTAAATTTAAATTGGACATTCAGGCCTTTTTGAAGGTAAAAGGTGAAAGAATATGCGTGTGTGTGTGTGTGTGTGTGTGTGTTGTATCAGTGTTATTAGCTTTGTTTTTTCTTTTCTTTTTTCTTTTTTTTTTTTTTTGAGAGGTTTTTTGCTGTAGGGCACATATGCTCGCCAGAAAGACTGAGAGAGGCAGAGAGACAGAAAGCAAGAAATTGCCTCCTAGGGGGGATGGTCACGCCGCAATCCCTTCTCCTCCATTCTCCTCTCGGGATCTTGGGCACACTCGCATACGTGCCCGATGTGAGTTTAAGCCACAAGGTCTGGGACTCGAACAGCAGTCGACTACATGGGAGTTCAGCAACATAGCCATTATGCCAACTGCTCATCCCATATTAGCTTTATTTTTAACTTAAAATGTTTATACATATGGTATGTGGACCTCTTTCTCTACACCCTGCAGTTAGGGGAAGGCATGACTGCCTCTCATGATATCATGATATTAGAATAGAATCCATGTATAAAAGAAACTCAACTCCAGAAAATAAGACCTTGTGTAATCAATATTCTCCAGATTCTTCTAAAATGGATCATGAGCCATCTTTGTACAAGATTGTAAAAAGTAAGTTGAGGACCTTAAGAAACTTCAGCAGCTACATGCATTATTCTGAGATTCTTTATTTGTCATTCGTTGGAAAGCATTGAAGATTGGTGTTAAAATTTAACTTTGATCTGGGAAGAACAGCACACTAAATCATGAAAACATTGACTTGGATTTGTTTATAAAATTATCTTGCTTCTGACCCAGCTGAGACCTGAGGAGACAGGAGAAAAACCTGGAAAGTTCTGATGAAGAAAGAAGTTGTGGATAAAGCCAAAATTTTGGGAAATCTGAGAGGACACAGGAGGTGTGTTCAGGGCAGCAAGAAGCTGCCTGAGAACAGAGGGTACATGTGGGTAGTGCGAAGGACTGGGAAAAGGAGAGATTAAGAAAAACTCCCACAGCCATTATACAAAATAGTATGGATGTTCCTCAAAAAACAAACAAACAAGAAACAAAACAAAAAAAAAACAAAAACAAACTAAAGATAGAACTACCTTAGGCTCTAGAAATCCCATTACTGGGTACATACCCAAAGGAAAAGAAATTGATATGCACACTACTATATTAAATCACAGCAGTATTCACAAGAGAAAGATATTAAATCAACCTAAATGCTGAGAAATAATGGTTAAAAAGTAGTGATACGTGATAGAATACTATTGTACATAGAATGCTGTTAAACCATAAAAATGATGACATCCTGTCATTTGAGGAAAAATGAACAAGCCTGGAGGTAAGTAATGCTAAATGAGATAAGCCAGGCTTTAAAAGACAAATACTGTATGTCCTCCTTCATTAGTGGAAGCAAAAAGATTCAATTGCACAGGATTAGAGAGCGTAATGGTGGATGCCAGAAGCTGGAAAACAGAGAAGGGTGGGGAGATTGGGGAGAACTTGACTACCAGCTTGCAAGTGTCTCTAAATAAGTGAAATGGGTTATAGAATATTATAGTACAGTAGAATCATGTTGGTGACTAGTCAGTATATATTTCAAAATAATCACAAGAGTAGAGTTTGAATGTGCACAACAAGAATAATGATAAATGTTGGAAATGGTGAATATATTTTCCACCTGATTTGATCATTGTACATTGTATTCATGTTTTGAAAAATCACACGAGGGCTGGCAGGTGGCATGGTGGTTGAGGTGCTAGACTACCACATGGCTGACCACAGTTCAAGTCCTGAGCTCGTGGCTTGCTTTCTCACTTTCCTTTTTTCTCTCTCTCTCTGGTCAAATAAAAAAAAAAAATGTAATAAAATAAAACAAATATTTCTTTAAAAAGGTCACATCGTATCCTATAAGAATGTACAGATATTTATAAACATACTAGAAATAACAATAATAATTTTACAAATAAAATTTAAAGACTCCAAGGAAAGTTGCCTTTGACAGTTTTCTTTTTTTTTTTTTTTTTTTTTTTTTTTTTTTTTGGAGAGGTTTTCGCTATAGGGCGCGTGCGCTCGCCAGACAGACAGAGAGAGACAGAGAGACAGAAAGCGAGAAATCACCCCCCAGGAGGGATGATCATGCCGCAATCCCTTCTCCTCCATTCTCCTCTCGGGATCTTGGGCACGCACGCACACGCGCCCAGCGTGAGTTTTAAGCCACTGGGTCCGGAATGTGAACCGCAGTCGACTACGTGGGAGTCCAGCGACATATCCATTACGCTAACTACTGGTTCCCCACCTTTGACAGTTTTGAAGACGCCAACTCTGACAATACCTCCAGCAGAGGATAAAGATATGGAAAATTTGTCTTTTAAATGTATACAAGAATTTGTTTTGAGATCTTTATTAAAATTTTTTTTCAAATATTCCTGATTGAAGTACATTTCCATTTAATAAGGATCTGAACAACAGAAGCCTCAGAAAGTAAACCCATTCTAGATATGCACAAAGAGAAAAAAATGTTCGTTACAATGACTACTGAAACATCATAAGATCTTGAAATGCCTTAAGAGTTTTAAAAGTAAGATTGACTAAGAATTATAAAAGAAATTATAAAGGACAGATTATCATCACTGCAGCTCCAGATAAGTGTATCTCACTGTATCACAAGATGCCTTCATTGCCAATCTCTTTTTTAAAATCAACAAGTATCTATTAGCTCTGTTTTCAGGTACTGTGTTAGGCAACCTGAACACTGAATGACAAGACAAAGGCAGTCTTGCCCTCAGGGAGCTTAGAGTTGAGGAGGTGGGATAAACAAACATATACAAAGTCTGAGCTAGAGAATAACAGAGGACGGACTCTTTCATATATTCAGCTTTAAATTGAAAGAGGAAGGACTGGCTCAGCTGCAGTGGTGGAAGATGGAGGCCACTGCTGTACATTGGCTGAGGTGGTTCCGTTTTTGGCCCACACTTTAAAAGACAAAAGCTGCATAGCCTCACCATTAGTGGAAGCTAAAAGGTCCAGTTGCACAGAAGTAGATAGATAGTGTGAGGGTGGACACCAGAAGCCCAAAAGGAGAGAAATATTTAGGCTTGTGGCTCCAGCTCACTGGGAAGCTGGGTCAGGGGGATCACAACATGGTGAGAATCTGTCAAAAATATCTAACTCATTTTCTCTCTCTTTCAAAAACAAATAATAATAGTGAAGTATTATCAGGACCCAGAATGTTCCAGGATGAGGAAACAGCATGCAAAACTGCCCTGAGATTGAAAAGATTTCTGGAGATTTGAGGAACATGACATCAGTGAAGAGAATGGTACCAGATGAGTCTGGAAGGTGGTTAAGGGCAAGATTATTCAGGGTTTCTAGGCTATACGTTGTATTTGTACGATACAATACAATACAAAGCATTTGAAGTACAGTAGAAAACCATTAAAGAGCCTGAAGCAGGGAAGTGGCATAATACAACTTTCATTTTCATAAAGCTCTTCTAGCGCTGTAAAGAGAACAAATTTGGTCAGGAGTCAATAACGGACAAGGAAAACCAGTTAGGAAGCTGTTGATGGATCGAGACCAAGGTGATATGAATTAGAATAGTGGCTGAGGAATAGAAAAATGGATGGATTTAAGATATGTGTGTGGTCAACTGACATGACTCAGTGGTTTGGGATGTGGCAAATGCGGATAAAGACAGAATCAATGTGAGATTTGGGTTTCTGAATTGAGCATTTTAATGAGTGATTCTTAAGACTGGGAGGAGCATGACAGGAATAAGCTGTGAATGGGAATCAAGAGTTTAACTTGGATGTATTAAGTTATGGATTATCTCTGAGACATCTGAGAATGGATATCACGTAGGCAGTTGAATACACACACAATCAAATGTTCAGAGAAAAGGAGTGGACTAGAGATGTAGATTTTAGATTCACCATCTCACTTACTTAAAGCCAAAAGAATGATGAGATCACGTAGGCCACAATATTAAGATATCTGGTGGATAAAAGGTTTCAGAAGAGTTAGAAGGAAACCTCGAAGAGTGGGTGGCCAGAGAGGCCAATAAGAGTGGGAGTTCTAAGAAGGAGGGAATGGTAGAATCTTGGAAATGTCTTTGAGAGTTGAGTTATAAAGGGATAGAAAAGGATTTTTTTCAAGTTTTTGCTGAACTTGGTGAGAGACATTTGGTGGCTGGTAGAATAGCAGTTCTTCAATAACTAGAACATTTAGTCAACTAACCATAAAATCGTATTCTTCAAACATCATAGATAAATGAAATTGAAGTACTATCATCCTCTAGGTGGCTCATGGAAAGAGTTGGGAGATATAGACTTTGAATTTGTGTGTTTATGGCTTTATAGCTTGCTCACTCTTTGTTGTTGTACCAGGGGCCAAAGCTGCAGTAGACGTAAATATCTAGGCTGCTTTAGGATTTCTCCATTGTCAGATATCAGTGGGCACCTCAGACTAAGGAGGCAAGTATAGCTGTACATTCTTACTAATTATTGTCTTTAATGTGTAGAGTAAATAATTATAAGAATCAATACCTTATAACACTTACCATGTTTAAGGACCTGCACTAAACACTTTCCATGTACTAAATAATTTATTCCTAGTTTGAAGATGAATAAATTAAGGCTGAAAAAAGTTACACAACTTGTTCACATGCAGCAGAGCCCAGACATAAAGTAATGATTTCAACCACTACACTCTATAGCTAATTTATCCATAGGTAAATCACTTTGGTTAAAAATGCAATTAGATGGACCAGCATTTGGTATGGTGGGTAAGGGTGCTGGACTCTCACATGGCCCACCAAGGTTCAAGTCTCAGATCTGGCGGCTTGCTTTCTTACTCTCTCTCTCTCTCTTGCTCTCTTGCTCTCTTGCTCTTTCCCTCTCTGTTCAAATTAAAATAAGTAGATAAATAAAGTTAAATAAAATAATTCTTTGAACAAATACACTTAGATGGATCTTTCTGGAAAATTTGATCAGTCTTTTTGAGTTTATTGATTTAAAATAGAAATAATTTATTTTTATTTTTTAACTGCCAGAAGGTACATGTGCATACCAGAGAGGGAAAAAGAGAGAAAGAGGGAGATAGCACCCCCTAATGAGGTATGGTCACACCATAATCCTTTCTCCTCCATTTTTCTATCTAGTTAAAATTTGGGTCACACACACACAAGTACATGTTTTTCAAACCACTGTGGACATGATTAAAACTGTGGTGGGCTATGTGGGGTCTGGGTCCCTTAACCACTAGGCTGTGGGGCTGGCCCTTGAAGTAGAAATAATTTCTTTAACAGCTACTAAATGACTTTAAATAATAACTACAATAAGTTTTCAAGGTCATATGAAGATTGGGACTGTGTCTAAATGAGATACTTCAAAAGAAATAAGGCATAAAACCAACTGTTTGATATTTAAAACCACACATGCAATTTTAATATTGCAATTGCTAGAATAACTTCTAGCCATTCATCTAGAAAGATCTAAAAGCTTTAATTAATTTTAACAAGCAGATCTCAGAGTATCTGGCACATGCAAAATACTATATAGGATGGTAGCTTTAGTTTTTTAATTTTTCCTAAAGAGTCTCTATCAATAGAATTTAGACATTGGTATAATTAATTCTTTTAAACTTGATTCTCAATAAAACTTGAATGATGGAAAATACATGATATAATGCTTATTGATATATTTAGAACACTTAGAATAGCTGTTCTAATAATACTGCAGTAGTCAAATACACTGAGGAAGCATGATTTTTGCTGGCAATTTATTTACATATTAATTACTTCTCTATGAAACATAAATACTAATGTTTATTCTCCATTACAAGAAATATATATATTAAATCTTTTATTTAATACCTTTAGAGTAGAAGTATTAATTTAGTAAGACAAACAATTATGGGAATAAAAAATTAATATAAAATATGATTCCAATGACAGGTTCAGCAGAGGTAGGCATTGCATATATCCATATTTCTCTTTCTTTTTTAAAGAGTTATTTTATTTCATTGTATTTATCCTCATTATTATTATGTTTTAATTTGACCAGAGGAGGGGGGGAAGTGAGAAAGTAAGCCACCAGGTCCAGGAGTCAAACCATGATCAGCAGTGTGGGAGCCCAGTGCTTTAACCTCCATGCCACTTACCAGCCCCCATTTTTCTCTTTCAATTGAAGAAAAGATTACTTTTACAAGTGCAGTAACCAATCTGGTAATAATGATTATTCAATCCAATAACAACATAGGTAAGTGTATAGAAAATGTAATATCAATTAAGCCAAAACATGTAAAATTAATATTCAGAAGGTAAAAACAATTCTGAATAATAAAGTTATATTTTAGAAATATGAATTCTTGTTTATGACACCAAAAATATAAAACACTAAAAAAATGGATAAAATGAACTACATAAAAATGGAAAATTCTGTGCATCAAAGAACACAACAGAATGTAAAGACCATCCACAAAATAGGAAAAAAATGTTTGAAAATCATAATATGATAAAGAGCTAATATCTGGTATATATAAAGAACTCATACAATTCAACAGCAAAAAGTAAATGACTGGATTAAAAAAATCAGCAAAGTATTTTAATACATTTCTCCAAAGTAGGTTTACAGATGGCCAATAAGCACATGAAAAGATACTCAATATGACCAATCATTAGGGAAATGCAGATCAAAACCACAGTAAGATACCATCTTACACCTGTTAGGATGGAAAATTATCAACAAAACCACAGAAACTAAAAAGAAGAAAGACATAATGCAAAGTGAAATAAAATCACAAAAAGAAATGCTGAGTGATTCTACTTATATGAACTACTGCATTTCTTTTTGTGATTTTATTTCACTTTGCATTATATCTTTCCTAAAGGTTCATCCATACTATAGGATGTGTCATAATTGCCTTCCTTTTTAAGGCTGGTTAATATTTTATTGCATATGTACAATACATTCTGTTTATCCATTGATTCAGTGCCAGGCACTGGAGGAGAGAAAAAAGGGAAGTTTAATGTGCACAGAGTCTTAGTCTTGCAATATCAAAAGCATTTTTTAGGGTCAGCAGGTGGCGTGGTGGTTAAGGGCGCTGGACTACAACATGGTTGATCGTGGTTTGAGTCCTGGACCTGGAGGCTTGCTTTCTCACTTTTCCTCTCTCACTGTCTCACTCTGTTTCTCTCTGGTCAGATTTAATAAACAAACAAAAAAATAAATAAAAGTTCAATAAAATCATTCTTTAAAAAGAAAAAAGAGTTGTGCATATGATGATGGTTGCACAACAATGTGAATACAGTTAATTTCACTGAACTGTATGTTTAAAAATGGTTAAGGATATTCATTTTATGTGTATTTTACCACTTTTTAAAATAGAAAAATACAAATCATTGAAGTGGTGTGACTTTTGAAAAATGTTTACATGGAGAGAAATTTTAAGTTATATATCTTGTTAGGGGATGCTTCTCCTTTCTCTGTCTCTCTTATGCATACGAGCACTCTCTATCACAAATAGAAAAAAAATTAAGAGGCTGTATAGTCATAGATAATTAACTAGAAAGAAATGTGAAAATGTTTTTGGAGCCTTATTGTTCTGAGAATATTTCATACAGATTAAAGTATATATAATTACATATATAATTCTATGTCCTATTAAATAATTATACATAGCGTAAAAATCAATTGTTTTCTACTTGATGACGAGGATTTTTGGGAGAGGATGAAGGGAACTACATGCAATAAACTCACCTGGAATGTTGTTTTTCTGTTGCAGATTTGTGGCCACTTGTTCACATGGTTTCAAGGTACAATGAGGCACGCTGGCACTTGGAAACATTGGCTTTGGGTAACAATGTTCCTGCTTCCTGCTTCCACTTCTGTGACCGTCAGAGACAAGCCAGGTATTCAGGCCGCTTCTTTGGCCAATCACCAAATATTATTTAGAGTCTTTAACATATTAAACCATCACTAAAATAAATCTTGTTAAAATGGAAGAGGCTAGAGATTAAACCTACTGATACAGAATCAGTGGTACTTTATTATTTTCCTTTACAAGACATTCATTGAGAATTTCTAAAGTTACTTCAGTATCTTATATGCATATCAGCTTAGTCTCACCAGCCTTTCCTGTCACTGATGTTTACAAATACAAATATATGCGTGTATGTCTGTGCGTCTGACATTATATGTCTCTTTTTCTTTTAATGATTACTCAAGCTATAAATAGGGAAATTCATCACTAGTTAAGATGAAAAAGGACATATCTAATCTTAATTAGAGAAAAGTAAAAAACAGAACAGTATAAAAAGAAATGTAGTTTAATTATATGTCAGTATTGTAGTATCTCAGAGGAGGGATAAAAAGGATAATAGATCTTTGGAACACTTGATTTTTTGTAATTTCTTATTTACATTTAATTGTATATGTTTATGGTGTACAATATGGTTTTTCAAAGCATTCATGTGATATGTGATAATCAATCTTTTTTTTTTCTTTTTTTTTTTTTGGAGAGGTTTTTGCTACAGGGCACGTGTGCTCGCCAGACAGACAGAGAGAGACAGAGAGACAGAAAGCAAGAAATCACCCCCCCCAGGGGGGATGGCCACACCGCAATCCCTTCTCCTCCGTTCTCCTCTCTGGATCTTGGGCACACATGCACACGCGCCTGGCGTGAGTTTAAGCCACCCAGTCCAGGACGCGAACCACAGTCGACTACGTGGGAGTCCAGCGACATAGCCATTACGCTAACTGCTGGTCCCAGTATGTGATAATCAAATCAAGGATTTTCCTATAGCCATCATTTTCAACAAAGAACTTTACATTCTTGGGTCTGTTAAATGGTTTTTCCCCGAGGCCCTCCCACCCATTCCCTCACTACCCTCTTCTTGCTCCGCCATCCCACATACCCCATGCAGTTTCTGATATTGACACTTCCCCTCTCTACTATTATTATTTTTTTTAAAGAGAAATTTTTGCTATGGGGTGTGTGCAGTCACTAGAGAGATAGAGAGAGACAGAAAGTGAGAAACTATCCCCCAGGGAAGAGGGCCATGCTGCAATCCCTTCTCCTTCATTCTCCTCTCTGGATTTTAGGCACACAAGCAAACACATGCGGCATGAGTTTTAAGCCACAAGGTTCAGGACTCAAACTGTGGTCAACTACATGAAAGTCCAGTGACGTAACCATTATGCCATCTGCTGGTCCCTTGGCCTCTCTACTATTATGTCTTCACATCTTTCCATTTCAGCTGTAGAGTGCAGACAATCAGTATATATTGAGCAAGATATACAATGTTTGTCATTCATATAGCACTTTTTAAACCAAATAGACACTATTTATTTGTAATTGTTACGTTTTTCAGTCTTCTCATAAATTCTTTAGAAGAACTTAAAGGCTATTTGAAATATTTACTTCCACCTCTGATTTTGAAAATTGATTATGAGAAAGACATTTTGTAAACATTGGGTATGTATAAGTTACTGACCTAAATGTAATTTATATTACAAAGTTGAATTAGACACATTAGAGAAACCATTTGTTAAGGAAAGAAAAGCATCAATTTTTCTATGCAAAAGATCACATATAAAATATTCAGAAAATAATCACATAAGATGAGGCATTGTGAGACTTGGAGAGGTTTTGTGCTTATTTTTTGAATATTTCTATAATTATTTTTGCTGGACAGGTACAAATTACCTCTAGTAGAGACTTTCGAGTTTGAGGCAAACATAAAATTAAAACAATCACTCATAAAAGGTATACCAAATCTTAGACATTCAGAATATTATCTCTTTATGATTTTTCACTAATTTGGCAGGAGGTTCATTTCCTACAACAATCCACATTAAAGTTTGAAATTCTGTTACTGTATAAAGGACATCATACAGATTGGGAAAAAAAACATTTTTTATTCAGAAATAAATCAACAGTGACTCATACCAACAATAGAACAAAAGAGAAAAGAAAAAGAAAAAGAAAAAGAAAAAGAAAAAGAAAAAGAAAAAGAAAAAGAAAAAGAAAGAAAGGAAGAGAGAAAAGAGAAAGAAGAAGGAAAGAAACTATTTTATAGATTAGTTTAGTTTGTTCTGGTAATGTTGGTGCTCATTTCTTGTCTATTTATTTCTTTGGTGAGCGAGAGAGAGACAGACAGAAACCCCCAACAGGGTCATCATGATCTACCCCAGTCTTAGTCAGCCAGTATCACATACACTTCTGGCGTGTACACGGGAGACCTTGGACATGAACCTGGGACTTTCCCGTGTGATTTCAGCTTTACAGAGCATTCATTGAGTTACCACTGCATCACTGTGGCTGGTCTATTGCTGCTTTTATTAATTTCTTTATGTGTCTTCATTGTAAGAAACATAGGGGGGCCAGCAGGTGGTGTGGTGGTTAAGGGCACTGGATTGCCACATGACCAACCACGATTTGAGTCCCAGACCTGCAGGCTTGCATTCTCTGTCTCTAGTCAAATAAGAAACAATAATAATAACAAATGGAATTAATTAAATAAATAAATCTTAAAAAAGGAAGGAAGGAAGGAAGGAAGGAAGGAAGGAAGGAAGGAAGGAAGGACGGAAGGAAGGAAGGAAGGAAGGAAGGAAGGAAGGAAGGAAGGAAGGAAGGAAGGAAGGAAGGAGGAAGGAGGTAATATGCTTTGCAATTTAATCAAAATATTTTTTAAGTTAGAAAGGAGAAAGAACTTTTGGTTGATAAGGTAAAGTTTTTAGGCATATGCTAGTGCATAATAAATATTACTGATGATCAGAATGATTTGAAAGATCTATAGTGTGGTTCTCCACTCCCATTTTGAGCAAGATTCGTGAGTCTCTACCCTATTTCCATTTTGCAGGTCAGGCTGCAGTGGGCTTCAGTAATTTACATCTTTAACAAGCTCCCCAGATGAACTTAATGCATGATATCTAAGGGAAAACTTGGAGAAACACTTTGGGATAATTAAGTGAGGTTTCATTTTTCTGTGTTTTTTTCCTCCTTAGTTGTCTATCTTGCATTTTATGCCACCATCAGACTTATTTTACCTTTTTTTTTTTTTTAAAGAGATTTTTGTCTCAGGGAGCATGTACTCGGCAGAGAAAGACAGACAGAGACAGTGAGAGAGAAAGTGAGAACTTGCGCCCCCGAGAGGAGATGGCCATACCCCAGTCCTTTCTCTTCCATTCCCCTCCCAGGATCTTGGGCACACAGGCACATGCACCCCGTGTGATTTTCAAGCCACTGGGTCTGGGACTCAAACTATGATTGACCATGTGGGAGTCCAGTGATGTGTCTGCTATGCCATCTTCTGGCCCTTATTTTACTTTTTAAAATTTTATCTTCTTTTTATTTAATTTTTCATTACTTTATTTTTTGCCCTTAGTAACCGTTTTGTTGTTGTTGTGTTAAGAACACTTAACATGAGATCCGCTCTCTTAGTTACTTTTAGGTGTGTGAGGTATAAGCACGGTGTTGCACAGCAGAGCTCCAGAACTTAATCCTCTTACATAGGGGAGCGGTCCCCATTTAGGGATGCGCCTGATGTGTGTGTGTTTTTTTTTCAATTTTTAAAAAATGATTATTTAATTTAATTTTATTTTAGCTTGACTAGAGAGGGGGAGAGAGAGAAAGTGAGAAAGCAAGCTGCCAGGTCTAGGACTCAAACTGCAGTCAGCCATGTGGGAGTCCAGCGCCCTTAGCCACCATGCCACCTGCCGGCCCCTAGCCTGTGATGTTTTGTTTCTGTAGCTTAATACCTCAATTCTTTAATCAGATTATATTGTTTATAAGACCACCAAAATGGACACATTTTGGTCCAAGTTACTTTACCAAATTGATCTCTGAGAGATTTACCTTAGAGTGCAAATTCAAGACATATCTGAATTAAATAAAGACTCACAGTATGCAAAGCACTCAAAAAATTGAGTTGATGTTTTTCATGCCATTTGGTAGAAGGTGCTCACAAAGCAGCACGTGCTGAACGTGCCGTGGAAATTGCTTAACTTCGAGTATCATTTGCAGTAATTGAAAATGTCAGCAGAGCACCGTCAAAAGGATTATTGAGGAATATGACTGACTCGCAGGGCATGGCCTGGCAGGAGTCCTTCTTATGTCTTGTGTATCTGATTCACAACGCAAGGTTCCCTTTTTAGTTCCCTCATGTGCAAACCTGTGTGTGTGGTCACTAACTGTTTACCGGAGGGAAGTGATTGCATCTAAAAATAAAATATAACAAATCTGAGGGAGAAGCTAGGGTTTCAGCTCTGGAGTCTGTGAAGTTGTCAACAGTCTACGATTAAACCTAAATATATGAAGGACAAGTTGAGATTTTTTGGTGCTCTACACAATCAGAGAATCTTCTCTAGTTTAATTGCTTCGCTTTAACTCTGTGGTATGTTTAATGATCACTTAGAATATTGTCCCAGTTGGGACAGAATTGAAGAGTAATATGGAGAGATTCAATCACAACTTGAATTTAAAAATTTTGTACTTATTAATAATGCAGCCATTTCATGTCATTTAATTAGTTTTACTATTATATTAAGTTATGGAATAAGTCGTATTTGTATATGTTACTACAGATGAACTTCAGTTTGAATGTGGCAGTTTTAATTCAGTTGTCAGAAGATGGAGATTAGAATTGTATTGAAATATAACCAATGCTAGGTAACCTCAAAAGTTGTTTTGATCTGGGAACCAGCAGTTAGCGCAATGGCTATGTCGCTGGACTCCCACGTAGTCGACTGTGGTTCGCGTCCCGGACCCGGTGGCTTAAAACTCACGCCGGGCGCGTGTGCGTGCGTGCCCGAGATCTCGAGAGGAGAATGGAGGAGAAGGGATTGCGGCGTGACCATCCCCCCTGGAAGGTGATTTCTCGCTTTCTGTCTCTATCTCTCTCTGTCTGTCTGGCCAGCGCATGTGCCCTATAGTGAAAAAACCTCTCCAAAAAAAAAAAAAAAAAAAAAAGTTGCTTTGATCTGTCACTTAAAACAGTTTTTACTATGATAAAAACCTACATAGCAAAACTTTCTACTTTCCTTAGTCTATTCTAATGAAAAAGTACTAAATTATCAAGAATAATTTAAAAAAAAACAGTAAATAAAAGTCTAAATAAACAGCGATGACAGAATGCCATTTAAATAATTTTTATTTATGGCAAACCTTCAGGTAAAGTGTCTAGATTGAACTGATTATAATGTTTGGCCCAGAACTACACACATTACACCTTGTAAGCTAGTTTTCTATTATTTACAAGGGGAAACTATTATTCTGAAATTTTTTCTCTAATTGATAAACACTCTTAGACTCAGTAAAAAGTATACTGTCATATAGAGAATATTGTTTTTAAAAATTCCTGTGTTCAACATGGTATCATGCAAACATCCTGGTATTGATAAATATACTTTGTAATTTCTAAATATTGAAAGTGGAGCAAAGCTTCACAATGATTAAAGGATATTGCTCCTAACCAGGTATTTTCCTTTGAGGGATAATCTTAAACAAACATAAGCAATGAAAGTTCTACAACCTTTTGCAACCTCTCTGTTGAAACAGATGGGTTCCCGTTTTTGTTGTTGTTGTTGTTCTTTTGTTTTTCTTGTTTGGTCACTTTTTCTTATTATTTTTGTTATATTCTGGTCCAGGGTACTTTTCCTGATTTTGTTAACACATGTTTTTCTTCCAACCTGGGATACTCAATGTCCCCTTATCGGAGGTTCTGGCAAAGAATGAGGTGTGGAGGATGTGGGAGCTAAAGGCTGCCAGTAACAGTGAAATTAAGAGGTTTTTTTTTTTTTTAGAAAGATTTTTGATATAGGGTGCATGCGCTTGCCAGAGAGACAGACAGAGAGAGAGAGAGAGAGAGAGAGAGAGAGAGAAAGTGAGAAATCACCCACCAGAGAAGAAGGCCATGTCGCAATCCCTTCTCCTTCATTCTCCTCTCTGGATATTTGGGCATGCACATGATCACATTGACCAGCTTGTTTCAAGCCTCCAGGTCCAGAACTTGAACCACAGTTGACTATGTGGAAGTCCTGTGACGTGATCATTACGTCATCTGCTGGTCCCAATAAGAGGCCTTTTTAAAAATGCAAAGTAGCTGAAAGATATTGTTTTGATCCATTTATGAAAGGATAACGAACCAGGTTTTTTTTTTTTTTATCTGTGGTAAGTCATTACTCTTCACCTCCCACAACTCTAATCTTGAGAGAAGTGCTCTGTCTTGAGTTTCGTTACTATAGGTAAAGAAAACAATTTTCCTTAATGCATATTAGAGAATATTGATAAATAAAACTTTTCTTGACCTGTGCAGATTTTAACTATAACTTTATAGGTAATGATAATAATTTCACATATATTATGTGTACTCCTGAGGATAAGAAGAAATAGGAAAACCAAAGCTGGAAAAATGGACATGAGAAGAGAAATGTTGTAGTTTCTCAGGGATAGTCCTTGTCCTTCTTCACTTTGTTTTTCCTTTAAGTTTACTTACTTATTTCCTCTGAGAGAGAGAGAGAGAAAAAGAGAGACTGTAACAGGATCTTCACATATGATCCACTCCCAGCCTCAGCCAACCTGGATCATGTGTGCACACATGTCAGGGCGGCACTAGGACATGAACATGGGCCTTCTCATATGGGTCCAGGTGCATGACTGCTGTACCACTGCCTGATCCTCTTCTTTTCCAGTCTTACGTCATTCAAATTCACGATTTAGGAATTAAAAATGATCTCTATGTCAGTCATTCTCAAATTTACTCCACATCCCGGACCTCTTTTCAAGTTCTATATCTATATTTCTAACTGCCTATTCAAACTTCGCCACTAACATCTTCTAAGGACCTCTCCTACTTGGTATTCATAATGCTTTCTTTTCCCACAATTAGTTAATTTACTCCTTGCTGAATCTCCTATTATTTTGCTAGCAGCATTTATTTCAGTAAACTAAACCTTTACCTAGCTAAGCAGGCCAGCTCTCTCGTCTCCCCGCGGTTGATCCATTACCTCATCCTGTTGATTCTTGTATCTCAATTCCTTCCCCTTTTGTCCATCTTCAGAATTATTACTTTAGTCCAAGCAATGGTCATATTCTGGCCTCACAGAGTATAAACATGCAGCTAGTGCTGCCAGTTAAAATATATGCCACCCGGTGAAATGACCTCACCTCCTGGGTCTTCTTTTATTTAGAATTATTTATTTATTTAATTCCATTTGTTATTATTTTTATTATTTAATTTGGCCAGAGAGAGACAGAGAGAGAGAGAAAGGGAAAGCAGGAAAGCAAGACGCCAGGTACAGGACTCAAATTGCAATTGGCCGTGTGAGAATCCTGCGCCCTGACCCACCAGGCCACCTGTCAGCCCCTCCCGGCTCTTCTTAAGACTGGCGGCCTCTGAGGTCACATAGAGTATCTAGGCCATTTTTTCAGTGTGAGCATCACAGCATTCACAAGTCTTCTAGATATGAAAACAGTTGTAAAAATGAAAAACTAAATAATGGATTTAACTGGTCTGGGTTTCTCAGATATTTGGGAGGAGAAAGAAAATTCAATATGCTTTCAGTGAATACTATATAAAACTGAACACTTTTGTAAGAGTGATTATAGAAAATACTAGAACAAAGGTAAGAAAAATAAGCACCAAAAGACTTGATCTAAGCCAGCTGTGGTGGTGCAGTGATAATGCAATGCTCTGCGATGCTGAGACTAAATAGGAAGGTCTCAAGTTCAAGTCTTGAGGTCTCCTTGCATACAACAGGTACACGCCTGTGATCCAGACTGGCTGAACTGGGGGGGGGGGGGGTGGATCAGGGTGTAATGACTCTATTGGGGAGCATTATCTCTGTCTCTCTCTCTCTCTCTCATGGAAAAAATAAGTATCTATTATAATAAATAAAAAAATTTTAAATGTAATGTAATCTCAGGAATTATGAATCTTGCAGGATGTAACTACTGGGACCTTTTGAGCCACTCTTTCTCTGTCCTCTCAGGCCAGACTCTACCTCTCAGGAGTGTAATTTCACTTTTACTTAATAAACTACCATTTCTGAAAAAAAAAAAAAAAAAAAGAAAGAAAGAAAGAATAGGATGCTTGGCAATACAAGATGAAGCCAAGGGAGTAGATAAAAACATAGTAAAAGGATTTAGAGATTAGGGAAAAAGTGTGTGTGTGCGTGTGTGCGTGTGTGTGTGTGTGTGTGTAATTTATTTTTTGTTTTTTGATGGTTTTTTGTTTGTTTGTTTTTAGATTTTTGCCATAGAGTGCTTGCACGGGTCAGAGAAAGAAAGAGCAAGGGAAAGTAAGAAATCACCCCTAAGAGGGGATGGCCAGACTGCAATCCCTTCTTTTCCATTCTCCTCCTGAAATTTTGGGCTCACACGCACACACACCTGGCATGATTTTCAAATCACTAGTCCAGGACTTGAACAGAGGTTAGCCATGTGGGAGTCCAGTGCCTTAACCACCATGCCACCCACTGGTTTCAATATTGTTTGTGTTTATGAGTACAAGTTTAAAACTGAGAAGGAGAGCAAAATGCATTTCTACTAAAGAATGAAGAGTGGCTTAGTTATACAATTATTTTGTTTAAAGTATATTTTTGATAAGCAACGTTCAATACCAAAGAGGAAAAATGTTAGTTTATAGGAAACATTTCGGCTCTGCCATTGAGTTCACATCTTAGCATAAATGTGTTAAAGATATTTACATTCACTTAGAAAAGATCTGTTGGTTAGGGTTCTCCAAGCAGGGTGTCTTTCATGGTGTAATTTTATTCATTATTTTTGGTATATTCAGAGAGCCTTTGAAGTGACACTGCTACAAAATGCTTCACCTCTGTCTACCTGACAGAATTATTTCCATATTGATCTGTAGATCTTCAAAGTACACATACATTTACTAAAAGATGTACTTTACTTTTTTATTAAAGTATATATCGCAGTACCCAGAGAAATGAACATACCTAGCTTGTGTTAGCTACTTATACTGCCTTACTCATTTTATGTGGTAGATACATAAGCCTCACACATTTAGACTGTTGTGCCTTCCATCTTACCTACAAATAAATATAATTACTTTTACTTGGTTTTGTTCATCTTTTCACAATGAAGCATTGCTAAGGATATAAAATGGCTTTTGATTTTCATAAAGACTTTTAGTGGAGAAATGCTTTCATAAAGCTTGCTGGAAATGTTAAATTCCATTCATTTCAAAGTGACAGGTTTATTACTTTGACATCATCAGATATTCACTAAGTCCTCAGAAGAATTTAAATAAGATATATACTATTTCCAACTTGGCAGCAGGCCAGCATACCTCCTCCTCATTACCACTGTTGTCAGAGTGTGCAAAGTCCCTTTTCAACTGTCGTGAGATTTGTTTTGCCAGTCATGTATGGGTATTTTACTGCACGCATTGTGAAGTACTTAAAGTTAATCTTATTTATTGCAGTCATATAATCATTCCTAGTCATTATAAAAATTTGATCAGAATTGTGTATTTTTTAAGTTTTATGAGAATTACTTTTAGCTTAAAATACTTTCTCACAGAAATACTATTTTCCCACTTTTGTTGAGGTGTTTCTGAACACACCAAAGTCACCAAATCTTAAGTGCACGAGACCATGCACTTTTACCTATGTTTTTAGATACCTGTAAAACTATCACTCAGATAAAAATACAGGACATTTCCAGAACCCCAGAAGTTTTCTTTGTACCTATTCCCAGTTAACACCCCACAGATTAGCTGCACAATCACTTGAACTTCATATATGTGGAATTATGCTATATGTACTCTTTAGGGAATAGTTTTTTTTTCCCACTTAGTATTATATATGTGTTGGCTGTTTGGATATGATATTTTTGTGAGGTGTTTAAGTCTTTTTGCACATTTTCAACATAAGATATTTAACCTACTGCTTTGTGAAAGTTTATTGTGTGTTCTGGATATGACACTTTATTGAATATAATCATTGCAAACACCTCCTAGTCTATGACTTTACTTTTCATCTGTTTAACCTTGTCTTTTGATTAATAAAGATTTTTATTTTAATGAAGTCCAATTTATCCATCTTTTCTTTTGTGATTAATGCTTTCTGTGCTCTTTTCAGGAAATGATTGCTACCTTAGGTTGATGAAGATTTTATGTTTTTTTTGTAGATGCTTTATTGTTTTCCCCTTCACATTTATGTGTTGGATTAATTAATTTCTATTAGTTAATTAATTATTTTGTGTGCATTTTGTGAAGTAAGGGTCAAGCAAGGTTCAGTGTTTTTCTATGTGGATATTCAATTGACTGAGCACAGTTTATTGAAAAGACCATCCTTTCTCCACTGAATTGCAGTGGCCCCTTTGTGAAAATGAAAAAATCATATGTTCATGGCTCTGTTGGTTTTTTTTGTATATATATATATGCACCAAAACTACAGTCCAAAAATTCCTATTTGATTGTTTTTCTCTAGCTATTCTTTAATTTTTATTTCGGCTATGTATTTTAGGGTTTTTTTTTTTTTTTGTGTGTGTGTGTGTATATAATTCCATATAAATTTGAAAATAAGCTCAGTGTTTACACACACACACACACACACAAACACACACACATACATCCCACCCTTTGGGGATTTTACTTGGCACTGTGCTGAACTTAGAGATTATACTGAGAATTGACATCTTAACAACATTGAGTTTTCCTATCTAAGTACTTGTTTTATTCCTTCAGTTATTTAGATGTTTAGTTCTCTCAGGAATGTTCTGCAGTCTTTGGTGTAGAGATATTAGATGAGATGTGTGGTTTTCGTAAAAATGACTACGAATTCACATCAACAACTGATAATGTTTACAAAGTATTCAATAATTTGATTATTTTTATACCCATATTCACGTTAAGATATTTAAGACGGTAATATCCAAAGTAGCCAAGCAACCTCTAAAACTAGTAATTTCACTCAATTTACAAATTGTATATTCCAAATGTATATTTTTATTTATTAGGTTTTTACTTCTAAGTTTGATTAAGTGGTAACAATATTTAGAAAGTGGTTTATTATTCTGGTTAAATATATTGAGATGATGCCCTGTAGCCAGGCTCAAGGTCTGTGATATATTGATATTTATTAAATGAGGGACTGAAGAGCTCAGCAGTTGGACTGGAGAATCGGCAGTTTCTACTTTCCACAGATCAGGAGATTGATTCTGTTTTAAACAGTTTATCTACTCTCTGTATTTAAAGCTTTTAAGTCACTAAATTGAAACAGGGATTTTAGACATGGAGAATTAAAATTGTGATTGCATGAGGCCAAAATATTTAATCAATTTAGTTTAAGATCCTAAAATATAGATCTTAACTGTCCAATGTGCAGTTACCTTAAGTAATTTGAAAATTGACTGCAATTTCTAAACTAACTATTAAATTTGTAGCATCTTGTCTGGATTAGATTTAACCATAACCTAGATAATAAAAATTGAGGGTGTACTGTGTCTGTATTGTGGTTGCACTGAGCATGTAAATTCATTGTAGACTAATTCATTGTAGACTAACTTTATCTTTTATTTCTTTGATTATCACTAAGTGTCTTAGAATATAATTAGTACTTTCTCAATAATTATTATCTCATGGTTTTTCATTATAGTCCACTTTTCTAGGACGAAGATCTTTCTGTCATTTTTTCAGATCTTATTTTAGTAACTTCCATCTATGCCTTTTTCTCTTCTCAAAGCTTGAAATAATCTGATATCAACACTTCAAATTTGTTTTACAATGTAGTAAGATTCTTTTGTTTCATATTAGCATATACCTTGAATATGAAAGTTTAATGATGCTGCTAAATCCAGCTAATTACCTAATGTTGAGTATATAGCAATAATAAGAGTGTTAGAATAATATTGATAATAATAATAAAAGCTAAAACTAACACGAACTCACTGTGTACCCGACAGTGTTCTAAATACTTGACTTGAATACCCATTAGACCCTCACAAACGCACTATGAGTGGGGAAAAATCTTATCCTCATTTTACAGAAATGTAATAAAACATTCTAATTTATTTCCATTTTTATCTTAAATTCCTGATTGTATTGTATGACTCAAGTTTATTTGAAAAAATCTGATATACAATGTGGTACAAGTCATCTATGATCTTTTTTTATTAATAGAAAAAATATGTCCTATTCTGAGAGCAGAAGGACATCAGCTTACACAAGACGACAGAAATAAACTCGAAGTTTCAGGTAAGCATTATAATCCTTTGCAAAGTGGAATTTCCTATAAAATTACCACCATATATGTAAATACATTACAGATGATTCTTTGACATCACAATGTAAGATCATAACATCAATATGAAATTAAAACTAGATGATATCGGGGCCAGCAGTTGGCATAATGGCTATGTCGCTGAACTCCCATGTAGTCGACCCCAATTTGAGTCCTGGATCTGGTGGCTTAAACTCATGCTGGGCATGTGTGCGTGCGTGCCCAAGATCCCTGGAGGAGAAGGGATTGCGGCATGGCCATCACCCCTATGGGGTGATTTCTCACTTTCTGTCTCTCTGTCTCTCTGTCTCTGTCTTTCTGGTGAACTCACACGCTCAATAGCAAAAACCTCTCAAAAAAATAGATGATATAGAAAAACTGTTGGGAATAGAGTTCTATATTGTTTAAGATTAAGTAATACTTCAACTTCTCAGAGAAATAAAGTTATTTAAAATTATAAAAATTGTATCCATTGTAGAAATTTTGAAATAAGAAAATTTATGAGAAGATGTCACCAACCAGATATAATCATGCTTAACATTTTGATGTAACATTGCTTTCTTCCTCCTTCCTTCCACCTCTTCTTCCTCTCATTCTCTCCCTCACACACTCACACACACACACACACACATATATATACATATATATATTTTACATATATATATGTATATATATACGTATATATGTGTATATATATAATTATAGTAAATATATTGTAAGGAAATCCAAGATTTACCCTCACCAATATACATTCTTTTAAAGCATATTTTTTTAAAGAGATTGCTTAGGTTTTAACCAAACCTATTTTTCATCTATCTAATATTCTGCCTTTAGACCTCAAAACTGCTACAATGAGCTAATTTAATTATTTGTTTAGGATAATTCATAGGTCAAAAAAATTTCTATTTGAATCTTTTGTAATATATTTGTGACTTTTTCTCCAGAAAGTTAGCTATATATTTTATATGCAGGATGAATTTCATTCTCCTATACCCTGAAAGAAAAAAAATATCAAGAAATTTTATCAATTCCAAACAGCAGGATTTAATTTTAAATAAGCCAGTCTATAGATAAAAACAACAAAAATATCTTGTATAAAAATCAATGTTTGTGTGAGTTTACTAAATTTAATAAAACTGCTTGATTAAATCATGTGTCATATTTCACAGGTTTTGATCTAGGAGAAAGCTTTTCTCTGCGACATGCATTTTGTGAAGGTGATAAAACCTGTTTCAAATTGGGAAGTGCACTTCTTATTAGAGATACTATGTAAGTAAAGTAATACTTTTTAAAAATTTTTAATACTACACAAATTATTTTCTAAGGAAATTCCAAATATGTTTTTAAAAAAAGTCTTCTCAATAGTATCATCTTCTCTTTAATGCTGTGATAAAAATGCTGCTTTGCGAATATATTTTTTATAAATATTTTTCTAATCTGATTTTCTCTATAGTGTAATATATCATTTGCATGTTCAGTGAAAGGCATAAGCTTTTGAGGAAAGATAGTTAAATCACTTCTGAAGACATATATTTTCATTTAAAATAAGCATAACCAATATTAGAGGTTTTATTTTTCTTTCTTTTTTTTATTGCTATATGGTACGTGCTCTCACCAGAGAAAGGGAAAGTAAAAAATCACCCCCTGGGGGGATGGTGACACTGTCTTCTTCAGCAGTCTCCTTCTCAAGATTTTGGGCATGCACACGCATGTGCCTAGTGTGACTTTTAAGCCATCGGGTCCAAAATTTGAACTGCACAATCAGTAATGTGAGATTCATTCTACCTACAGACACAACAAATAGTAGGTTTTGTTTTTTTTTTAATTATTCCTTTAATTTTATTTACTGTCATTTTTTTTTTTAAATTTACCAGAGAGAGAGAGAGAGAGAGAGAGGGAAAGCAAGAGAGCAAGCCGCCAGGTCTGGGACTCAAACTACAGTCAGCCATGTGGGAGTCTAGCGCCCTAACCACCACATTACATGCCAGCCCAGTACTAGGTTTTAAAATGTGAACACACAAAATTCAATGTAGACTCTGTGATGAAAGACTGATATATATTTTATTTATTTCAAAATTTACTGTGCTTCATGATAAATTAAAAGAACTTAGCCCTATGGTGTTCATCATACACCTTTTGTAGATTCTGTAGTAAATAAAAACTGTTTTGCAGTTCTTGATACTTGTTACATTTTTGAATGGAAAACCTTAAGTTGAAGATCTTTGGATTTACCAAAACTTTTCTTTGTTATTTTGCATTTCTTTTTCCTGCTGATATATTTAGGATAAAAAAAAAAATCACTTGCCATTTAAATATTGACAATCAGTGAGCAATTACATGGGGCAAAGAGTTTCCTATCTGGTTGGCAATAATTTGGGGATGAATTGGTAATAATTCAGAAAGTTGACCCACCAGGAAAACAGGTAGCACAAATAGTTTTGATAGGCTTTTAAAAGTTTATTTGCTCATTTCTTCATGAGAGAGAGAGAGACAGAGATCGAGAGAAAGAAGAGCATTCCCGACAGGATTTTCTCCATGTGTTCCAACCTGGTATGAGCCTGGCATGCCCAAGGATGCGCCAGAGTGCAAACCTGGGACCTTCCCGTGTGAGTCTAGCCTCCCATAGAGTTGTTTACTGTATGCCTCCAGGCTGCCTAGCGGTCATGATATTTATTTCTGTAGTGTAACATGAACATACCCATGTATGAATACATAGTGATGAAAAAAAAAGCATCAAAATTCCATTTGGTTTAATGTGCAACACAGATGATTTTGTGCGAAAACATATATAGATATTTTTAGTTCCTGATGGGTAGTTTAATATTTACATTACAGACAAGATATTTTTAAATGTCAGCATTTGAATTCTCAAAGGGAAATATTACATTAATCATCTCATTGCCTATCCTGACATGCTCTGTAACAAACTACATTTGTTAGTCGCTTTTCCTTGTGAAAAGTTTTGTCTTTAGCTCTCTATTTTGGGGACCAGCAGTTAGCGTAATGGCTATGTCTCTGGATTCCCACGTAGTCGACCGCGGTTCGCGTCCCAGACCCGGTAGCTTAAAACTCACGCCGGGCGCGTGTGCGTGCGTGCCCAAGATCCCGAGAGGAGAATGGAGGAGAAGGGATTGCAGCGTGACCATCCCCCCTGGGGGGTGATTTCTCGCTTTCTGTCTCTCTGTCTCTCTCTGTCTGTTTGGCAAGCGCACGTGCCCTATAGCAAAAACCTCTCAAAAAAAAAAAAAAAAAACTCTCTATTTTGTGATACTCGAGGTAATTTTAGTTTAATGTTTTAGTTTAATGACATGATTCCTTAAAAGTAAACTGCTCAGGGCGCCAGCAGGTGGTGCAGTGGTTAGGGTGCTGGTCGACTGTGGTTCGAGTTTCATAGCTGGTTGCTTTGCAATCATGCCAGGAGCGCCTGTGTTTGAGTGCCCAACATCCCAGGAGGAGAATGGAAGAGAAGGGATGTGGTGTGGCCATCCTCCCTGGGGGTGATTTTTCACTTTCCATTTCACTGTTTCTTTCTGGCGAGTGCACATGCTTTATAGCAAAATCCTTAAAAAAAAAAAAAAAAAAAAAGTGAACTGCTCAGGCCAACAGGCTGTACCCTACATGGCTGATGGTGTAGTTGGAGTCTTGGACTGGTGGCTTGAAAAGTCACACCGGGTATTTGAATGCATTCCCAAAATCCAAAGAGGAGAATAGAGAAGGGAATGTGGCGTGTTCATTTTTTCTGGAGGGTGATTTCCCACTTTTCCACTCATTTTCCGTCTCTCTCTCTCTCTCTCTCTCTCTCTCTCTCAAGTGCTCTGCAACCAAAAAAAAAAAAAAAAAAAAAGGAAAAGGAAACTGCTCATTGGGACCAGCCAATGGCATAATAGTTATGTCACTAAGCTCCCACATGGTCTACCGCAGTTAGTCCTGGACATGGTGGCTTAAACTCATGCTGGATGCATGTGTGCTCAAGCCCAAAACCCCAAGAGAAGAATGGAGAAGGGATTGCGGGGTGGGGCCACACCCCTCGAGTGGTGATTTCTCGTTTTCTGACTTTCTGTCTCTCTCTCTGTATCTCCAGCTAGCACACGTACCTATAGCAAAACAAACAAAGAAACTAAAAACAAAATTCTCTCTCAAAATAAATAAATAAATAAATAAATAAAAAGTAAGCTGCTCATTAATTGGTTAAAAACAAAAGTGTTAAGAAAAAGAGTAATTTGGGATCAGCAATTAGCGTAATGGCTATGTTGCTGGACTCCCATGTAGTCAACCGCGGTTCGAGTCCCGGACCCAGCGGCTTAAACACGCCAGGCGCGTATGCGTGCGTGCCCAAGATCCCAAGAGGAGAAATGAGGAGAAGGGACTGTGGCATGGCCATCCCCCCTGGGGGGTGATTTCTCGCTTTCTGTCTCTCTGTCTCTCTCTGTCTTTCTGGCAACCTCACACACCCAATAGCAAAAATCTCTCCAAAAAAAAAAAAGAAAAAGAGTAATTTGACATTGGAGCATGTAATGGGTGGGCTACTTCAGCAGGTGTAAACTGGACAGATCTGTGCTGTCTTGTCGTGTTTGGTTAGACTCCTAGGTGGGCACTGAGTCCTCAGGCCATAATAGTTCCATATTTGGGTATGTTTATATCATGAAATAAAGCCACATGTGTGTACATAGGTATGTCTAGATGTTTCTTAGCTAGTTGTAGGTAAGTTTGATTAATGAATTTAAGGCAATACATCTGTTCCAAAAATTAAGATGCATATTCTCTGCCTTCTTCCTGCTGATATAAATCCCTGTAATTCTTGCCAGGTGGCAAAAGGATTGGAATGAAACTTTTTAAAATTCATTAGACCTATATGTAAGAAGGCTAAGCTAATTTTAAGTAGCTATATTGGAAAGTTTGCTTCACATTTAGGCAATGCCATTCTCCTTTGAATCTGTTTGATTATAAATATCAGGCATGACTTGATATTTATTTTCTGACCTTTGGCTCCAAATCATCGCCCAATCCCTGGGCAGTCATTGTAAGTGAATTCTCTGGCTGGGTAGAGCAAAAGCCTGGTACCTTCACTACAGGAAACTAGAGGGTATCTGGTTAAGCTGACTAGCAGGTGTCAAGTAGCTTGGCTCATCTCCACTTACATTTCACTCATTGAGCCAAGTATGCTAGGATGCTTCTCTTGCATGATGCCATTTTGATTTTTCAATGAGACTGGCATAGCATTGCAGCTATTTATATATTTGTAAATAAGCTGCCTTGCAGAGTCAGCATGGGAAAAGGCAGATGCTGTTTTACATGGAAAATGGGATGCTTTCTAAGCCTGAGCTTGCTTTTCTCCTTCTGGCTTATTCCAGTGAGATTCGTGAGTGGAGAGATTTAACGAGTGTGTAGATCAGGCACCTGTTGGGCACACTCATTGCCATGAGCCTGACTTAATGTGGGACTTTAAAGGCTGTGCTTGCAGGGACCTCCAGATAAACATTACTGTACACCTAGAGGTGGCATGGGTTCAGGGGACATCTGAGGAGTCCAACTTAATATATTTACTTGTTTGTTTTTCTTTTTAAATTCACGTCCATCTCTTCCATATCCCTTAGGAAAGTCTTGGGAGCCGGCTTGGAGCCGGCAAATGGCATGGTGGTTAAGGGCACTGGACTCCCACATAACTGACCATGGTTCAAGTCCTGGATCTGGTGGCTTGCTTTTTCGCTTTCCCTCTCTCGCTTTCTCTTGCTCTGTCCCTCTCTGGTCAAATTAAAATAAATAATAATAAAAAATAGTATTAAAAAAAGAATTATTAAAAAAAGATTCTGAATTGCATACCACTTCATTTTCTAGAAGTAATTTTTAGAGGAAATTTCCTTGATTTCTTATATCTACAAGTGTCCACAGTTATGTGAAAGTAGTAATTTGTTCTTTGTATATATATTGAAAACTATAGCCTAGAAAAATCATACATTTATTATTTAAAATTTTTGGTTTCACAATTTTCTGGGTAAACTAGTAAAGATTTCAGATAAACTACCTACACATTAACATTTTTAAGGAGTCTTTTGACTTCTCTGGACCTTAACAGTTTCCATGGAAATAATCCTAAATATGGGCAAGACTGTTATGTATCTTGCAGCTGCTGTACCTGTCTTTGCTACTGTTAATGATGCACCTTAGTCCAGCCTGTGGCCTGGTGGCTAAGGCAGCTGGAATCCACATAGTCAACTATACAATTCGAGTCAAGTACCCCGTAGCTTAAGAAACATGCCAAGTGTGTGTGCATGTACGTGTGCCTAAAATCTTGAAAAGGAGGGAGTAATGGAGGAGAAAGGATTGCCATGTTATTATTCTCCATAGGGGAGGGTGCTTTCTCTCTCTCTCTCTCTCTCTCTCCCTCTCCCTCTCCCTCTCCCTCTCCCTCTCCCTCTCCCTCTCTCTCTCTCTCTCTCTCTCTCTCTCTCTCTCTCTCTCTCTTTCTCTCCCTGGCAAACATACGTGCCCTCTGGCAAAATTTAAAAAAGGAAAAAATAAGATTTGTCTCATGGATGTCTTCTCTATAAGAACTTTCACAATACTTCTAGATTTTTATTATTATCAATAATGCTACAACATACAACCAGAACCTTCTCACCTGCACCAGTTTCCCAGAGCAATGCATGTACTGCCTTGCCATCATTCACTAGTCTTTTACAAATGCTGAATTTCGTTAAGCACCACGCACAAAGCTATTTTCAATATTTTCATTTCTGCCCTCATAAGGGCCCATTTTCTAACTCATGTTTCATTCTTATTGCTCTTCTTTGGGTCCTCTCCAAATTCTCAAAAATACTTGAATTCTGAGACTAGAAGCTATGTTCAGAACTCTGATACTGAAGCTTCTAATTGAGCATTTTAGGAGGATTTACTTCAAAATTCCATTAAACTACAGAGAATTACCATTTATGTATCCCTTGGGTTTTAATCTGTGGCAGTCTATCATTTTGTTGATAGAAGGTTTCATATATAAAGTCATTCGACTTAGTTTTAAAAAGTTGCCCAGCTGCTCTATGAGATTGACTGACTGTTACACATAATTCTTTAAGTCATTGCTGAATTTCCTTAATTATAGTTAGTGTACTGAAAATGTGAGGTGAGTCATTAAATTTGCATTCTTAAAATTATAAGGAAGTCTTGTGAGATTCACAGTTACTGAATAGTTTTTTCTTTAAGGAAGATTTTGCCACAGGACATGTGTGCTTGGTGGAGGGAGAGACAGAGACAGAGACAGAGACAGTGAGAGGAAAAATGAGAAATTACCACCCAGTGGGGATGGCTATGCCACAGTCCCTTCTTCATTCTCCTCTCAGGATCTTGGGCATGCAAAAGCACACACCCAGTGTGAGTTTCATGCTACTGGGTCTAGGACTCAAACCATGGTTGAACACATGGAAGTCCAGCAACATAGCCATTATGCCATCTTATGCCCACCCCCTTTCATTTTGTAGAGATTTTTGCTATAGGGTGTGTGTACTTGCCAGAGAGACACAGAGACAGAAAGTGAGAAATCACTGCTCCCCCCGGGGGAATGACCATGCTATAATCCCTTCTCCTCCTTTCTCCTCTCTGGATTTTGGTCAAGCTAGCACATGAGCTGGGCTTGAGTTTCAAGCTGCCAGGTTTGGGACTCAAACTGTGGTCAACCATGTGGGATTCCAGCACCTTAACCACTATGCCACCTACTGGCTCCCAGTTACTGAATTTTTTAAATCTTGCAGTTTAGCAAAATCATATATATTAAGTAGAACACTATTTTAAGATTATCATTATGCAAATTTTAAAGATGTATGCAAATATTAACTTCTCAATAATAGCAAAAACCTATCTTATATTTCTCTTGAAAATTCAGGGATATTAATATGCACCAATAAATTACTTAGTATAAATATGGTCACTAAGATGTGGTATAATATGTTTAGAATTCTTTCATAAGATTGATTTTTAGAAGTGGAATTACTAGCTCAATATAAGGGATCTTAATGTATGCTACAGAATGCTACTATGTATTTAATATCATAGCCATCAAATTTAAGTGTGTTGTGATCTTCCCTTTCTTCTTCTAAGAGTACTTTTTAACCATTAAGTTATCCCCCCAAAAAAGCCCACATAAAATAAAATGAAAGCAAGAAGCTGAGATTTATTTACAAACCTGTTCATTTCTATTCTCAAATGTCTATATAAACTGCTTAAGGAAAAGATAATAGGTTCTTATCCCTGAGGAAGAAGAGGAATTTTTTATTTGCCTTGCTGAAATACAGGACAGAACACTAGCATGGGTTCATGCTCATCAATAGTGAAGAGTTTGGAGATGAAAGTGTAATATGGTTCTTGCCTCTAGGGAGTGTGATATCTCCCCTTAGAACAAGGAATGAAAAAAAATTATTCTAAGCATACACTTAATGCTTGAAGTGTTCAGAGGAGAACAAAATCCCTTAAAGTTGGGAGACTACAGAATTTGAATTGGGCTTTGAAGATTTAAGGGAATGCTGAGAATAAGAGATGGTTCCAGTTCTGAGGAGAGGGGAGCCACCCCAAGTGAACTAATCCCTTACACAAGTCATAGAGCCCTATAAAACCCCATGTGGAAAAATTTAGTATTATTTATTCTGTGAGATAATTGCTTTGCTAGAAAAACACTGACAACTTGGGAACCAGCAGTTAGCGTAATGGTTATGTCGCTGGACTCCCACGTAGTCGACCGCGGTTCGTGTCCCGGACCCGGTGGCTTAGAACTCACGCCGGACGCGTGTGCGTGCGTGCCCAAGATCCCGAGAGTAGAATGGAGGAGAAGGGATTGCAGTGTGGCCATCCCCTCTGGAGGGTGATTTCTCGCTTTCTGTCTCTATGTCTCTCTCTGTCTGTCTGGCGAGCGCACGTGCCCTATAGCGAAAACCTCTCTAAAAAAAAAAAAACAACAACAACAACAAAAAAAAAACACTGACAACTTAACTTCTCCCTATCAAAGGTGGCAGACAGCTGGGTTTTCTCTGATGTTCTTGAGCATTACTCACAACATCCAGATAGCTCAAGTTCCTATGAACGTCTGTGGACATCAAAATCTCTAAGGAGTTTCTGTGGTATCATATGATTACAAATGTACTATTTTTCTTTAGGCCTCATTGCCCACATCAAAGCCCTCATTCTTTGGGCAGGACAGATAAATATTCAGATTTATGAGCCAGACAAAGTAGAGATTATATCCAACTGATTCACGTTTGTGTCCTTCATGGTGCCCCACACATAGTAGTACTTCATATATGCTAGTTGAATTGACAAGACCTAAATTAAAGCATTTCAAGGTATATTGAAATTTTATTGGTAGATTGGATAGCTATGTGCGTATTTTAGGCAAACATTTTTTTTTTCACTAGGACATAAAAAAATGGAAAATGTGTATTGTGAAAAAAACTGCATTGATTACCATTTTTTTGCACCAAACTAATGTTTTTATTTCATTTTTCCGTGAATACTTCTTGAAATCCCTTCATGTAATATGAGTTTCTAACAATAATAATAGTCCTTATATACCATTCATGGTCACAAAATGTTTGATGATTAATGAAGTCCTTTTATTTTCTTATATCACTTGATACAAAGACCTCTGTGGTGTAGATCTCACATAGCCATTTTATAGATGGAAAAACTAAGGGTCAGTGAAATTATACAATTCCAAAATAGTAAATGGAACTGTTGGGTCTTCTAAAAGTTGGACTTTTTGCTTCCAAATACGAAGCTATTTCCTATTTAACAATGGCTAACTAAATGTAAATTATCTTAAAATTTCCATATGCTAGACCTTAAAAGTAGGGAACACTGCTACTTAGAAGTCATAATAATGCAAATATCATTATAAAGTAATAAAATTAAAGTTATCTATTTTGGAAATTACTTGGGTCAGTTTAAATGATACAGGTTAATCTACCTGTACTGTTGGGTTGTATATGTTAAACTTTTTCTTTTTTATCCAATGGTTAGATCTCATAAGGGAAAGCAGTTTTTTTCCTTTATGAGAGTTGTATCATTGAACCTGTAGAGCACACACTGAAGGTTTTCCAAGTGTACACAAGAAAGCAAGCGTATAAGCATGTATATTAATCATCTTTAATCTTATTTGGTTGCTAAAAAAAAACTGCAAGGATTAGTTAGTTATTAGCCTCATGTGGTAAAATGTAGTTAAATGTACTGCTTTTACAATGTCTGTAAACCTGTGAACAGAAAAGTGTCACCTTAAATTTATGAATTAGCCAGAGAATTGAGTGTAGTCATGTGTGGAGTTTTGTTATACTAGTGTTTAAGAATAACTTTATAGGAACTCTAGAGATTATTCTGGTGGTTGAAAGGACTATATGTCATAAAATAGCATTAAAAAATCTAATCCTCATTCATAGACATAATCAGATAGAATACAATTATGATTTTAATGATAAGTTCAAAATTGTATGTTAACCAAGAAAGAATTGAGCCAGATAATAAAATATTATTTTATTCTTATTTAATTATTTAAACTTAGCCATTAAGGCTAATCAGAACATACACATGGTAGTAAAAAAGCAGCTTATGTTATTTTATGTGACTTACATAAGCATGGCATATCTTGTCTATTATTGCATTTTATTGAATAAATACATTTTCTAAAATACATTTGCTCCAGATGAGGTATAACTTTTATCATTTTAAACTAAAAAAAAAAACAATTCAAATAATTGACTTGGTTGATTCCTGTAACCATGGCTTATCTATGTAATTTGGAAGTGATCACAAATTCAGAGAAAATTTTAATTAATATTGACGTGTGGTGGTGCTGTGCAGAACTAACATCTGGTTTACTGAATGTGAGATTGAGTTGACCAGATGTTTTTTTCCCAAATTATTCTTATTTTAACAATCTCAACTTTCTCTCTCTACCTCAGAATTTCTCTGCTTCCACTCTCTTCTCTGGAGACTACACTCTTACTTTCGGAATTAACCTCTTCACTCGTACTCTCATCCTCTGCTAGGTGGCCTCCTCTAAAATGCTGATTGATCCATGTTCCCTTTACTCTGGTTCTTCAAAGCCCCTCTCCACAGTATCCTGGCCTTTTAGTTTACAAATACGTACTTAATCCTTATCTAGTCTAGAAACATTTTCCCTTGACAGTCTGTTCTAGTCCATTGCTAATAAAAGAAAATATATGACTATCTTCTGGACATCTCAGGCTGATCTTGAAGCAGGTGCCAAAGTCAAGAATGAAACTTCAGAATTCAAAGGACTCTTGGGGCTGGGTTAGATGTGACCAAAGAGTTTTTGATCTTTTATGGGTGGGGGGTAGGGGAGGAGCCTCATGATCAAAGAATTCCCATTTCTAATTATGGGAAATTTATAACAATTCAGCTCACAGTTTAGAGGTCCATAGTCCAGGATGATGGTCTTCTTACCGTATTATAGCCTGGTGGAGTATAGTCACATGACATCTGTGTCTGTGTGTCTCTGTTCTGTCTTGTTCTCCCTCCTTATAAACCCACCAGGCTTCAATCATGGGGACCTTTCCTGGCCTTAATCCCAATCTCTTCCCAAAGGCTCCACCTTTTAATGCCATAGTTGGATTAATTTTTTTTAATTTATTTTACATTTATTCCTGAACATCATCACAGCTTACAAAACATGATTTCCCATCAAGAATACAGTGTATAGTGGCTTAATCATACACGTGTTATTGTCAACGAATAATTTTTCATTTATGGTTTCATATATATGTGTGTGTATATATATATATATATATATATATATATATATATATATATATTCATATAAATTTATTTTTCCCTATTTCTCACCTTCTGCCATTTCCTACCCTCCTCCCACATTATCCTTGGTATCTACAATTGTTTTCTATTCCTTTTCATCCCACATTTTGTTGATTACCAAAATATCTTAATCTAAATACTTTCAATCAAAAGTTCAGCATATATATATATGTGTGTGTGTGTGCGTGTGTATGTGTGTGTACACATCTGTGAACACACGTGTGATTTTAGGCATAAAACTCCATGAGTAGAATGAACATACTATAAAGTAGCACTTAGATAAAGCTATATAGCTTACTACAGTCCTTAAATAGGTATTATTTAACTTCAAGAAAAGCAGTTATAGCTTTAAAAACCAAAGTCAAAAAATGTTAAGAGTAATTAGCTTAAGACTTAAAAGCCAGGAAACAGGTTAGAATTCTGTTCAAATAGTAGGTACATGAAACTATCAACATCTCAAGAGAAGATACAAATCCTTAAATCTGGAAAAAAAATAGCATAGAAGAAAATCAGTAATGTTTTAGTCACAAGTCATAAAATTCCATTTCATCAGTTCAGTCTCATGCAGTTAATCTCTCTTCTGTTGTGGTCTGATCTTTCCGTTTAACTTTTAGAAGATAACATTCAGCTCCGGATTTGATCCTACAATTAAGCTGGCCATTTTCTTGGTTGTTTTTTTTTTTTTTTTTTTTTTTTTTTTTTTGGAGAGGTTTTTGCTATAGGGCGCGTGTGCTCGCCAGACAGAGAGAGACATAGAGACAGAAAGCGAGAAATCACCCCTGGGGGGATGGTCACGCCGCAATCCCTTCTCCTCCATTTTCCTCCTGGGATCTTGGGCACGCATGCACACGCGCCCGGCGTGAGTTTTAAGCCACCGAGTCCGGGACACAAACTGTGGTCGACTACGTGGGAGTCCAGCGACATAGCCATTACGCTAACTGCTGGTTCCCTTTCTTGGTTGTTTTTGAACTCTTATTTCTGTGTGTGTGTATTTAGTTTTCCTGGTATAGCACTCCATTCAGAACTGCTTGGAGAGCTGGCCTGGTGTGGATAAATTCTTTCAGGTTTTGTTTATCTGAGAATGTTCTTGTCTTTTCTTTCCATATGAAGGATAATCTTGCCAGGTATAGTATTCTTGGTTGAAATTGTTTTTCACTTAACATTTTGAATATGTTTTCCCATTCTTTCCTTGCTCACATTGTTAATTATGAGATATCCACTGTTAACCTGATGGGATATACTTTGTTAGTAGCTTGATGCTTCTCTCTTGCAAATTTTAGTATCTCGTCTTTGTGGTTTTGGTCAATCTGGCTATAATGTGTCTTGGAGAAGATTTGGGGTGGATTCTATTTGGAGTCCTTTGTATTTCTTGGGTCTGGATTTTTGAATGCCTCTCTAGGTTTGGAAAATTTTCTTCCAAGATTTCATGGAATAGATTATCAATGTCCTTATTAGTCTCTACACCTTCTAGGATATCAATTATACAGATGTTTGGATGTTTAATGGTATCTAGTACTTCTCGTATATTATTCTCATAGTTTTGGACTATTTTCTCAGTCTTTGTGGTGGATTTTTCTAGGTCAGTGATTCTGTCTTCTATATCTGAGATTCGATCTTCTGTATGACCTAGTTTTCTTTTAATACTTTTAAGGAGATTTTGATTTCCTGTATTAGAGCCTTCATCTCTTAACAGTTCTGTTTGATTATTTTTTAATGATGTATATTTCCTCTTTCAGATCATGCAAGAACTTCCTCACCTCCTGGAACTCATAGGCCCTTTTCTTCTGCCTCTTCTGCAGTTCATTGTCTCTCTTCTCTTGCATCTCTGTTAGCTTTGTCACTATGAATATTCTAAATTCTTTATCAGACATTTTCATGAGTTCCATTGTATTGTCTGTGGATGCAAATGAGTTATTCTTTTCCCTTGGAGAAGAGATTTTTTTCTTCATTTCTCATATTTCTTGTGCCCCTGTGGTGATGTCTAGTCATCTGATAGGTTTCTTCCTAATTTCTTGAAGTTCAATCTGATCATTCAGAGATGCGTAGGAGGAGGTGATCTACCATCTCTCTGCCATTCTATTTTTCTCCTTTTGTGCATCAGATTCAGTGGGAATTGAAGAATATTCTGACACTAATAACATTCAGATGTTTAGTATGGTTTACTTAGACCTGCCTAGACACTCAGTGCTAGGAAGCTGAGCAGCAAAGTGATGAAGGTAAAAGAAAACAGAGTAAGAGAAAAAAAAATAAAAGACAATAGAAAATTGTCTTTTTTAGGAAAGCAAAAGATGAAAACTGCACTCTTTCACAGCTCAAGTTCAGTAAGCCTCAGAAGATCTGAGTTTCTGCCTCTCCTAAATGGGAGGGGAGTAAGGCAAGAATTAGAAACATAGAGGAGAGACTGAGATCCAAGAAAATACTTTACCTTACAATAAATAAATAAATAAATAAATAAATAAATAAATAATAAGAAAAAATTTTACAAACTTGAGCAAGACAGAGAGAGACAGAAGGACACAGAGGCCCTACCACTTTCAAGATTTCTGGATTTTTAACCCTCTTACTCCAATCAAATCTCACTACATGAATTGAGGAGGGCATGTTTAAACTATAGTTCTGTCCCTTTTAGCCACAGACTTATCAAAGGAATAATGTTATTTGGCCACTTTTATTACTTAACCCATTTAAATTTGACTAGAACTTCTTAAACATTGTGGAAATTTCCCTTTCAAAGTGGTTGGCAACAACTGCCCTGCACCTACTACCCATGATTTAAGTGTTGCATTAAAATGACCTTGTTAATCTATTTTTTCCTCTGTCATATCTTGTCTACCTTTTCTGTCCACTGAGATCCTGGATGTACTAGAGAGCTTGGTACACATCCTACATTCTACATACAGCTCTATCTGATGTCTTCTGTTAAATTTCCTTCATTTTGTGGTCCAATAACACTTTTCTATTGTCTGTATATAATTTGTATGTAATTCTGATCTCATTATGGCTTGTATAAATGTAAAAGTTCCCAAGCCTTATAAGTATGTGGGTTCAAATATTGCATATTAATAACTGAGCCTAAATTCTTAAGATTCTTACTCTACTTGCAGAACTACAGAATCTCAGCCCCCTCTTAATGGTTATTTTCATTATTATTAGGAGCCCCAGTAATGTCATATATGTGTTCATGCCTAAAAGCATGAATTACACTTCTGTTCTTGTTTTCTAATGTCCTTGCCAATGCGTGTCACCTGTGTTCCACAAGGTCCAGCCAAAGTCTACTCATGGCTTCTCATCCTTGGCTGCAGGTGCCAGAGTTGTCCTGTGACTTATAACTGCATGGGGTATATGTATGCTCTTCAGATGGTGGTGACACGGGTCTGATGTTCCTCTCTCTAACTGTCCTCTGGGCCCTGAGGTAGAGTTTCTAAGGCAGAGAACCTCACAGAGTGTTTAATAAATATGATTTTCTCAACTCTTGGCTCACGTTTTTTGTGGGGCTTTAAAACTAACAGATATGGATGCTAACAAACTTCTCTATTACCCTCATGTTGTCTATCTCTAGTTTGATTTACCCATGATAAGAATATAAAATTCCCTTTCCTTTAGAGGGCTATAGAGAAAGAAATATTTTGATACATCATCACTATTATTGCTAAGTTTAACTTTGGTGACAATGAAAGAAGTAATTCTGCAAAGTATTTCATTCAATTCTTAAATGATAATACTCAGTCTGTGCCAGATCTTGAGAATTTAAGAATGAATAAAGATGTGGTCCCTGCCACTGAGTTATTTCCGTCTGAGAAGACAGATGTGCTAACAATTAGCTATTGTGGAATATAGCAGCAGTCCTTTGATATGTGTATGACAAATCCTGAGAGAATAGAAGAAGCCAAGATTTCTTTCACAAAGGAAGTGAAAATTTGAAGCTTGAAGTATAAATTTGCCAGGTGAACCAGGGGACCAGTGCATATTATGGTAGTTGAAGGGAGTATCTTGGTGGTTTTAAAGGTCAAGGCAATTTGAGGAATAGTGAGAAGTCTCATGCAATTATAGTGAACACAGGTGGCAGGAGTGTTTGAAGGTGCAAAAGACTGAAAATGTGAGCTCTTCTGAAAGGTATTATTATGCTGGCCTGAGAGATTTGAACTTTATTCATATAAAAAAGTAAAGGTGTGAGAGTAATAACGTTATATTCTAGAAAAATAGCTGAGTTATGTGCCCCTGGGAAAAATCACAGATTGCAATAAGTTTGGGACTTCAGAGACTGATCCCAAAGCAGGTGTCCCAAAAAAGGCACTCCAGAATTCAGAGGACCTCTTGGGGGTAGAGTTGGATTTGACTCCCAGAGTTTTTTTTATTATCTTTTTTGAGTGGGGGTTGCTTGGAAAAACTAACCTTCCAAGAGCAGCTTTTCTAACTCATTTTTTATTTTTATTATCTAAATGGTTTCTAGTAAGAGGGCTTGTTTTTCGATAGAAAATCATTTCCAATGTCACCATGAACAAGTGCTAATCAGAACAGGTGTGAGATTATTAGAGTCGTCCAAACTTTGTTTTCCCATTAACAACCTATCTCTCTGAATCCCCTCGCAAACACAAAAGGCTAAGATTTCAGAGTCTGTGTGGCTGCAGGATTCAAACATCATCTTCTAGCCTGGAGGAAAGGCATTTCAGACAAACCCTCCAGCCCTGCTAGCCAAATTGCTTCTAATGTGACAGGTGATGGTGGATGTCAGCTGGGAAAGAAATGACTTACTATAAACTCCAAGCATCTCTCACTTCGCTCTCAGGAAATGTAACTTGTATCATATTTCTCTTCCTGGAAGACATTCAGCAAGTCAGAGGCCCCATTGACACTTGTAAATACGGAAGTTCTTCATAAACTCTGCCTCACGCTTATTCAGAAAGGAAGAATTAATTTAGAAGCCAGTGCTTGATATTTAAAAATAGATTTTTTCCATTTAGCCATTTCATTTTAAAAGAAAAATAAATAAATAAAGGTTAGTCTTGTTAAATATGATCTGGAAAAAATCTCACTTTAGCTTTTCCAAAATAGCACTTTTAAAAATAAAAGAACTTTTCTTTAAGGCTTGTACTTTGAGCGGTTTTAGAATTACCTCTGGGACCATTGTAATTAGAAATTAGAAACTTTTAAAATACTTTGCTATACTTTGCTATATAAATATATATCACATTCAATTTTGGAGGATCATTTATAAAATAAAATTTGTCTAGAATCATGAGTCATCCTGTTTTTCAGTTTATGAATACTAAAATTGTGGAAGTTTAATCTTTTTTTTCTTTTTTTTCCCTTTCTCTTTTCTTTTCTTTTCTTTTCTTTTCTTTTCTTTTCTTTTCTTTTCTTTTCTTTCCTTTCCTTTCCTTTCCTTTCCTTTCCTTTCCTTTCCTTTCCTTTATGTTTTTAGAGGTTTCTGCTTTAGGGAAAGTCAGAAATCATCCCCGGGGGATGGGCATGTATGCACATGTGTCTGGTATGAGTTTCAAGTCACAAGGTCTAGGATTCAAACCGCGGTCAGCCATGTAGGAGTCCAGTGTTGTAACCGCTATGCCATCTGCAGGTCCCTAGTCTTCATTCTTTTTTATATTTTACTCCTTACCTCATACCCCTTACTATTTAGTTAAATTCAGAGCAAAATTAAAATTGGAAAGCATAGGTTTTTCTTTCTAACCCTCTCTTGTTCTGTAGTTGGTTTTATCCTTATTTTTTCTGTATTTGAAAGAGAGGTTACTTGCTACATCAAAAACTGTGTTTCTTTTAGGAATACTAAACAAATATATCAAATTAAACTTAGCCATACAAGGAAGTTATTAATTATTTATATACTAAGATGTAAACAAATTTATGAGTTTCATTTTTTTTTTTTTGACAACAAACCACAATGGCCTAGTTATTGGGAATAAATGCAATCTACTCCTTGCTTCCATATCCCCATAAAATAATTATCTATAAATATTTGCATGAATTATTTCTTGGGGTTTTTATTTTTCCTAGCTTTGCGATGCTTGCAATGCTCACCATCTGGAGGGGAATGTGGAAAGCAAAGTTTACTCTCTTAAGACAGTTCTTGCTGGTTTCTCATTAATTGGACAACCGGGAATGCCCATTATTTGTTCAGTTAAAACTCTCTGTCCCTGAGAAACCAGACACTTCGCCTTCAATAAGTTAACTTCATGTGTAGGAATACCAGGCACTGATTTCACAACTCAGGAGCTGACAGGAATGGACTCTGTATGCCAGGAAAGCAAAAACATAGATCAGCCCAAAGGATTCTCTTTCTTTCTACCATTATTAGAGAGTCACATTATGATTGTTATTTTCACATTTTAAAGAATTGCTAATCTAGGAGACCAGCAGTTAGCGTAATGGCTATGTCACTGGACTCTCATGTAGTTGACCGCAGTTTGTGTCCCGGACCCGGTGGCTTAACCTCACACCGGGCGTGTGTGCGTGTGTGCCCAAGATCCCGAGAGGAGAAAGGGGTGATTTCTCACTTTCTGTCTCTCTGTCTCCCTCTGTCTGTCTGGCAAGTGCACACGTCCTATATCAAAAACCTCTCCAAAAAAAAAAAAAAAAAAAGAATTGCTATTCTATTTAATTAAGTCACCATTTTCTTTCTTAAGTTTTATTTATTTCCTCAATGAGAGAGATAAAGAAACAGAGAAGAGAGATGAGCACCCTACCAGAGTCCTCATGCCACAATTCACCTCCAGTCTCAGTGGGCCTGGATCCCTGCATGCTCAGGGAAGTCTTAGGACATGAACCCAGGACCTTTCCCATATGGGCCCAGTTTTGTCCTCACTGTACCACTGTAACTAGGGTACCTAACCCCTAGTTAGATTACTATTCTATTGATGTTCTTCCTTAAGTATTAAGATCCCAATATGTTACTTATTACCAATAAAACAAAGACATATTTATTTTTTCTTTGAGAGATTGTTGCTATAGGGCACGTACACTCGCCAGAGACAGAGAGACAGAAAGCAGGAAATCACACTCCAGGGGGGATGGCCATGTTGCAGTCCTTTCTCCACCATTCTCTCAGGATTTTGTACACGCATGCCCTTGCACCCATTGTGAATTTCAAGCCTCCAGGTCTGGGACTCAAACCATGGTTAGTCATGTGGGAGTGCAGCAGTCCAGCAAAGAAACCATTACGCCATCTGCTGGTCCCCAAAACACACTCGTTTTTTTTTGTTTGTTTGTTTGTTTGTTTGTTTGTTTTTGAGAGAGAGATTTTTGCTACAGGGCATGTGTGCTCACCAGAGAGACAGAGAGACAGAAAAGGAGAAATCACCCCTGGTGGGAGGATGGCCATGCTGCCTTTCTCCTCCATTCTCCTCTTGGGATTTTGGGCATGCACTCACATGTGCTCAGCATGAGTTTCAGGCTACTGGGTCCAGGACTCCAACTACAGTCTACCACATGGGAGACCAGCGACATAACCATTACACCATCTGCTGGTCCCCATCCTTTTTAATAGAACATTTCATACCCTTCTTCACATTATATAGTCATTACTATTTATACACTGTTCTTGTCTTTATTTCTTTTGGAAAAGTTATACTCATTTTTAAAGAAATGCTTGGTTAGAAAAACTTCTAATTTTTCTAGGACATGATCTCTAAAGAATACTGGTTTTTCATCTGATCTTTAGCATGTATCTTTCCCAAAATCCAACAAACAATAATTCTATTATAAAGATATTACTGTCTTTTATAATATCTCCTGATCTATGCTCAAAAAATCTTTCAGAGAAGGAAGTGTAATAATCTACTTTTCAGGGCTCCTGGTCACCTATGATATGCAAATATCATAATTACTACTTTGCTGGGAGCCTGAAATGTGATATAATGTTGTTAATATTATGGCATGATTGTGAAAATTTTAATTATCTATTTGTTTCCTTAATTTACTAGTTTGTATTTTATTTATATTCCTTCCCAATACTTAAAAAAAAAAAGATTTTTCTCTCCCTTATAGTCCCAAAAGATCACTTTAAAGTAAGGTCAGTTACTTTGAGGGTAATTTTATTCTTAACCCAGGGGAGGCAAGCAACTTGATGTAGTGGAAAAAACTGACCTTGGAATTAAGAGTTCCAAGTTTAAGTTCCATCCTGATTGCTGTCTGGCAGAGTAATGGTGAGATAGTGATTTAACTACTGTGCTTTAATTTCTCATTACGATATGACATGTTTGATCTAAATTACTATCAAGGTTCCTTTTAGCTTTGGGAGTGTAGAACTACAGGAAACTCTGACCTGCGATTTCTTATTACTGAAATATTTCCAAGGACTCAGACTTCTACTGAAGGATGTTCCTGGTGAAATCTTCTTAGACCAGCTGTTCTATCTTGCTATAGCTTGTAAAGATTTTCAATGTCTTTTAGAAAGTAAAACTGGTTGTGTTTGTCCTTTGTTTTCCCTCAGAGTATTTTATTAATTTGCTTTAGGATCACATAAGATGTGATTTTTTTTCTTCTACTATTTTCTCAATGAATGTGATGTAGTACAGTCTTATAAGGCTTCAACTTAAAGGCATTTTTCAAAATAATAGATTTTATGTTCAGTACAAATGTTCAGAACCTATTTGAACTGGTCATAAGCATCACTGCATCATTTTCCATGAATGAAACAAAAGTCTGTGTGTTTCCTATATGCCAAAGACTAGTGTAGATGCTTAATTTATAGTGACACATGCTAGTGATTGGAAACAGGCAACGAAATGTAATCTAATAAATTTCTAACAAGTCAGGTAGTTACAAGCCTGTAAAACAAATAGAACAAGGTAATGCATTAGTTACCAGAGTGAGGACAACTTTAGACCTTTTAGAGGAAGTGACATTTGAGCTGAGACCTGAACAGTGAGGAGAAGCCATCTAAATGAAGACCTCTGAAAAAGACCGTCCCAGGAGAGGAAACAGGAAGTACTAAGGCCCAAAGTCTCAACAAGCTTGTTGTGTTCAAGGAGCAAAATTCTCATCATTTGACTTGCCACACAGAGACTGGAACAGGAGATGATGTATCAGAGGAAGGCAGGAGTCAGATCACATCCAGCCTTATGAGCCATTAGCAGGGATGTGCACATCATCCTCGGAATCATGTGACACTTTTAAAAGGTTGTAAGAAAGAAATGGGGGACCAGCAGTTGGCGTAATGGCAATATCGCTGGACTCCTATGTAGTCGACTGTGGTTCGAGTCCTGGACCCAGTGGCTCAAACTCACGCTGGGCACATGTGTGCGTGTGTGCCCAGGATCCCAAGAGGAGAATGGAGGAGAAGGGATTGTGGCGTGGCCATCCCCCTGGGGGGGGTGATTTCTCGCTTTCTGTCTCTCTGTCTCTCTCTGTCTTTCTAGCACACGCATGTGCCCTATAGCAAAAAACTCTCAGAAAAATAAAATGAAATAAGGAAAAAAAAAAGGAACAGACCTGATCTGGTCATAAATGTTCATGCTAGGTGGTATGTGTAGGTCAGAACCAAAGAAAGAAAACATAAGTCAGAACATTCCAGCAAGAGTTCTGGGGAAAGATGGTAGCAGCTTGAACTAATATGGCGACAGTGGAGATGGAGAGAATGGAGCAGAGTCCAGATCTATTTCAGTGATGAAAATAGCAAGACTCACTAGTGAGGGGGTCATCAAAGAAAGGCAAGAATCAAATGTGACTTTTAGGAATTTGGCTGGAGCCTCTGGGTGACTGACTGTTTTTCAATGACATGTGGCATATAGAGGGATATATTTAGTTGGGAAAACAAACCATTTAATTTCAGTTATTTAATTAGAGATGACTTTAATCTCCAAGTGGAAATGCCCATTGGGTATGTGAGTCCAGAGTACAGAAGAGGGAAATAGACAAGGTTAATCTTGGTTTTATCTCTCCACTTGCATCCTCTCCATTTGGAACTCTGCTCCCAGTCTCTCAGCTCCTTCAGGTGACAGTTTTGCTGCTTGTAGCTCACACCAGTGATGTGTCATTGTGGTCTGACTAACACGGGAGCATTTCCTGCTCTGGATTTATTCCTTCCTCTCTGTGTCTTCTCTCTTGGACCTTCTTAACTTTCTAACATCCACATAGATCTCAATTCTGTACTTTCTAAAATGAGGATTGATTATTAGACAATTTGTTAACAAACTGTTCCTGGTTTGGGGGACTATTTTAATGCTAACAACACTCATGCTTTATAAACACAAATATTCTCCAGAGGGAAAGAAAGCTCTAGTAGTAGATTATTAGGTGTTTTGACTTGGTAGTGAAAGCACTTCAGAATTAGGGAGGATGCTGGCATCTTAGCGTTCATATCACATTCACAAGACTGAACATGATAATCCTAGTTAATAATAATTATGCATACATGGAGTGATTAAGTGTTTCCTCTATCTCATTCCAAGATCTTTTCTATAATGCAGAAATACTTTTAATTGTATCACTTTATTTGTATTCCTTAATGGTTTTCAGATAAATTCTGACCAGGAAAAGATTTGTCATTAATAGAGTGAGAAAGAAAATCTGTACAGTGAAGTTAATATGGAATCTGAACAAATAAAACCCAATATTAATATAGTGATTTTTTTCATGGTTAATAATGTGTTCATTTTGTCTTTTTCCAAAGTTCTGAGTCCTTTGTAATTAGTTATAAGTATATGGAGGAAAAATATTGGTATTGGTGTGTTGTAATCATTTGAGGTTTTGCCCATCTTCTCTTAAAGCTTTTATGATTTTTCTCATTATACAGGCTTTAATTTGGAAGTAATAGAAGTTTGTAACTATTTTTTTTAACCCTATGTAACAGGAAAAATATTATGTCTTCTTACCAATTTTTTAAAAACTTGCATCAACACTAGCTTATTGAGATATATGGCTTTTTTTTCCTTTTGTCGGCTTTAATTTTTCTTATCTCTATATTTAACTTTTACTCATTAATACAGGATTGATTTATAGGTCATTTTAGAGCATAGAATTATTTTTTCCAAAAATGAAAATAGTTGTGCTTTTTAAATGATTATTAGTGCAATTTAAGCTCATTGTGAAAACTGAGAAGGTAGAGAAAATATAATACAAAGAAAAATATTTGAATTATAACACCAAGAGGGAAACATTGTAATATTAACATTTTTATGAAATAAGCTTTTTAATTGGTGTGAAATTCTCACAGTATGGGTGCTCTAGTCTGGACCTAGGCTTTGTCATAACTAGTGTTTTTTTAAAGGATTATTTTTATTTAATTATTTATTTTAATTTGACCAGAGAGGGACAATGCAAGAGAGAGAGTGAGAGAGAAAGTAAGAAAGCAAGCCTCCAAGTCCAGGACTTGAACCATAGTTGGCTATGTGGGAGTCTAGCGCCCATAACCACCTGCCACCTGCCAACCCCAGTAGTAAATTTTTAAGCCTCATTTTTGATCCTCTGCCACTTCCCCCTATATTTTATACTGTTTTCTTCTACTTTTTAATTGAAGGGAAGGCTACTGTACATGAAGGACACCAGAGAGCAGATAAAAAATACATTCTAGGATTTTGCAACATAGAAAGCAGTCTAAAATATGTGAATGACAAAGCTTTATAGACACTTCAGATAATATCTAGAATTACCTTCCACTCTCAGGGACCAGTGTATAGAGAACTTCAAAAATAGCAAGTTGCTGTCACAATTTTAGGTAACTGGAAATGACTAGTTTGGCTGGCTATAAATTTTACTCAATTATATTTTTTAAATATCAGTTTCATTTTGAATAATTTGTTGATTTGGTATACTTGGCCCTCATCTGTTCATGAATATTTGGGTAACTTTTATTAATTTGCAGAAAATCAGAAAATGGAAAATAAAATATTAATTGCACGTAAGTTTTACTAAGTTGGGCTCATCAAATATAGGTAAATATTAATTTATGTAGATGAATTTTTACTTACAGTAATTACATAGATTCAATGTGTGTACAATAAAAAGAAAGCAGAAAATGGCCTACTGAAAATTTCTAGCTCTCTTTCTATATATGTATATAAACTAAAATTCAGAAAGTATGGGCCAACAATATTTTTCTTAATGGGAGTAACACTGAATAAGCAATGAATAAGATTTCTTGTAGGAAATTACACTTCATTAAAAAATATTCAAGAATGATTTTCTTAGACATAGCAAGTTGTCATTATATCAGAGAATTTGAAAACAGGTCCATCACAATGTTTCAGTCTAAGGAATAAGGGAACAAATAATGAAGAAAAATGAACAGAGCCTCCTGACCTGTGTGGCACTGTCAAGCACACCAACATGCTTGTAAGAGATTCTCACAAGGAGAGGAGAAATAGAAAGGGGAAGAAAGAATATCTGAAGAAATGATAGCTGAAAAATCCCTCACATTTGGTGAAAATCACTAATCTATACATTTAAGAAGCTCAACAAACTCCAAGAATAAGCACAAAGAGATTCACAATTATTCACACAATCACACAATAATCAAATTGCCAAAGTCAAACACAAATAATCTTGACAGTAGAAAGAGAAAAGTGGTACACTATGTACCAGGGGTTCTCAATATGATTAAGCTATTTTTTTATTTGAAACTATGGAGGCCAGAAGGCAATGGGATGACATTGTCAAATTTCTGAAAAAAAAAAGACTGTCATTCAAGAATATGGAAGATTTACATGCTGTGTAAGCAATTCTTCAAAAAGTTAAACATAGACTTAGGTATGACTTTGCAATTCCACTCCTGGGTATACATGCTACAAATTGAGAAGAAATACTACAAGTACACAAACATGCATGTCCGTAGTACCCCTATTTAAATAGTTAGAAGGTATAAACAGTTGAAATTTCCATCCATGGATAAATGGAAAAAGAAAATGGTGGCATTTATAGTAAATTATTCATAAACTATATACATGTAAATTTTTATGCAGTTTATAAACTTTCAAAGCATTATGTGAAGTGAATAAAGTCAGGCACAAGAAACCACATATTGAATAAATATTTGTATGAAATATGCAGAGTAGACAGATCTGTAGAGAAAATCCAGTTTAGTTATTGTCAAGCAGTGAGGGGGCAGAGAGAGACTATTCACTGGTTAAGGAGTTTGAATGATAGAGGAGTTTTGGAAAAGATTTGGAACTAGATATAAGTGGTGGTTGTGAACACTGTGAATTTACTAGCTACCACTGAGTCATTCACTTTAAAATAGTTCATTTTATTTTGCATAAATTTCATCTCAATAAATTCATTTTCTTAAAAAAAGAAGAATAATCTTAAATAACTTCCCACCTAAAGAAACTGGAGACAAAAGAGTTAACTAAACTTAAAATAAGGAGAAACTAGAAATGATAAAACTTAAAGAGGAAACAAACAAAATAGGAAGCAGAAAACAATAGAAAAAATCAGTGAAATTAAAGTTGATTCTCTAAAATATAACAATAGAGGCTGGCACTGTGGCCTGGCAGGTAAGAGATCTGAATCCCACATGGCTGAGTACCCAGTTAAAATACCAAATCCTCTGACAAACAAACAGTCAAACAGAATTAATAAACGTTTAGTAAGATGGATGTGAGAGAAAGCCAGTCTCTTCTTTGCGGGAAACTCAAATGACTAAAATCAGAAATAAAAGAGGAACATTATTACTGACTATGAAATAAAAAAATTATAAGAGGATACCATAAACAGTTATATGCTGATAAAATATATAACATAGATGAAATAGAAAAAAATCCTAAAAAGACACAAGCTATTGACTGACATGAGAAGAAATAGAAAATTGACTAAACCTATAACAAGTAAAGAGACAGAATTACTAATCAAAAACTTCCTACAATGAAAAGCCCAGGACCAGATAATAAATTCTACCAAATATTTATAGAAAAATTAGTATCAGTCTTTTATAATCTCTTCCAATAAAAAGAAAAGGAGAAAATATTTTGCAACTGATTCTACAAAGTAATTATTGTGCTGAGACCAAAACCAGGCAGACGTCACAAAAAAATTATGAATCAATATTTCTTATGAATATAGATGCAAAAATCCCCAACAAGGTATTCACAAACTGAATTCAGCAACATAGGAAAAAAATTGTATACAATTAGGAGGATTTATGCCAGGCATACAAGATTGTCTCAACACACAAAAATCAATCAATGTTATATGTCATTCATGAATATGATAAGGGTAAGAATTATGTGATCATCTCAATAGATGCAGAAAAAACATTTGACAAAATCCAACACTTTTTTAATGATAATAATAATAATGCTAGTTATAAAGAACATCATTGAAAAAAAAACCTGCGGAAGACAGCATATTTAATAGCGAAATGCTGCCTGTTTTCTTTCCAAGATCAAGAAGAAAACAAAGATGTCTATTCTCATCACTTTTATTCAAGATTTTACTGGAAGCTATAGCCAGAGCAATTAGGCAAGAAAAGAAATAAAAGAACCCATATTGGAATTGAAGTCTATCCGTATTCATAGAAAACATGCTTTTGTTTATAGAAACTCCTAGGAATTTACATAAAAATATTAGAAAAATATACAAGTATAAAAAGATTGTAGGATGTAGATCACTTGAAAAAATATATTACATGTATTTTCTAACATACCAGAGGTACATGTACTCACGAGAGAGAGAGAGGAAGGGAGAGAGAGAGAGGAAGGGGGAGAGGGAGAAAGGATCCTCCAATAGAGCATGCTAATATTGCAATCTTTTCTTTATTTCACCATCCTGTGGGGAATTTGGGCATATATTCACATGTACCTGTTGTATTTTTCAACCCACCAGAACCTGGATTTGAACTGGTTGGCCATGTGGGATCCAGTTCCCTTAACCACTAGCCATAGAGACAGTCTAAAATCTATTCATTTTCTATCTACTAAAATTGAATACTAAAATGAAATATAAAAAAACAATTCCATTTAAGATAACATGTAAAATTAAAATACGTAAAACTAAATATAGACTTTCATGCTAAAAACTGCTATACAATGCCATTAAAAGTCATTTTAAAAGACCTACATATATAGAAAGACATTCATGTTCTTGAATTGGAAATTTTAATATTGTTAAGATGGCAATATTGCCCAGTTGATCTACAAATTCAACAGAATCCCTACCAAAATTACAGTTGTCTTTTTCACAGAAATTGACTAGCTGATCTGATTCATATATAAATGCAAAGGGTCAAATTTTTTTGACCCAGGGCAGTCAAAAAGATCTTGAAAAATAATGCAGCTGGATGACACATATCACGATTTCAAAACTTACTACAAAGGTACAATAATCAATGAGATGTCTCGCTTACATAAAAACAGAAATATATGGTCAAACATCAAAGGAGTGTAATTGAGATACTACAAATAAACTTATATTTAGAGACATAATGATTTTTGACACAAGTGTCAAGACAGTTCATTGAGGAGAAAAACTAGTCTTGAATTTCAACTGATGGCACTGGGACAAATGTACTTCCACATGCAAAAAAAGATAAAGTTGTATCCCAATTCACACCATACACAAAAATTAATTCAAAGTGAATCAAAGATCTAGTTGTGGGAGCTAAAAATATTGACTGTGTTTCAGAAGCAAATGTAGATTTAAGACTTTCATATCTTAGATTAGACATCAAAGCACATGCAACAGAAGAAAAAAAATGGGTAAATTGGACTTTGTAAAATTTTAAAACTTTTGTGCTTTAAGGGATGTTATCAAGAAATTGAGAAGTAGGGGTCAGTAGGTAGCATGGTGGTTAGGGTGTTGGACTCCCACATAGCAGACTGCAGTTAATCCTGGACCTAGCAGCTTGAAACTCATACTAGGTATGTGTGCATGTATGCTCCAAGACCCAAGAGGAAAGTGAAGGAGAATGGATTGTGGCATATCCATCCCCCCGTGGGGGCTGATTTCTTGTTTTCTCTCCATCTCTTTCTGTCTTTCTAGAGAATATACTCACCTTTTAGTAAAAATATCTCAAAAAAAAAAAAAAAAAGAAAAGAAAAGAAATTTAGGAGGGCATAAGAAAATGGAAGATAATACCTGTGAATCATGCATTTGATAAAAGACTACTGTCCAGAATATATTAGGAACTCTTAAAACTCAATAAAAACAAACAAACAAACAAAAAAAAACACAATAGCAACAACAACAAACAACAAAAGTCACCAGACTGGTTTCCAGGTCTTAAATAGCTCAAGCTACTAGCCTAGTAAGGTCTGAATTTGGAAATTTTAGACAATCATTTCTGACATAATAAAATATTGGTTAAAAAAAAGTCTTGATGCTATCAGAGTCAAGGTGGGGGGAAGGAATTGACTCTATGTCTTGATGAGACAAGTGGTAATAGCTCCATAAAAGTCATATGTGATGGTTGGTACGGTAATAATTTTTTGGACCCCCTCTACAAAAAAGGGAAGCATCATCTTATGTTCATAAGATCATCTATAGCGTATGCGTCTAAGCTGCATGCCGTGGCTATTGTCTTCCAACCACTTCTCTCTGCGCGTTCTTACTTCATTGCTGTGACCTCTTTAGACATGATGCTCAAGTCTGCCAACTCCAGATTTAACATAGGCACTAGAACTCAGGCTCTTATTTCAGTGCACCATGAACTCTGTGAGCCTGGACTCACTAGAATGAAAAAATGGGCAGATTGTCTCTGATGAGAGTAATGGAAAAGACTTAATAGAGGATATGGCTTTACACTGAGTACTTGGAATATAGGTAAGATTTGAACTTATAGATAGGGTTGGGTAGGATTGAGGAGTAGTTTTCTCTAGAGGAGAAAACAGTGTTTTTAAGGAAAAGAAAAAAAGAGGAAAAAAAAGAGAATGGAAGGAAATTAAAACAGGTATTTGCTTTTACTACACTCTTAAAACTTGCTAGAGAATACCTGGAAATAAAGTTGGATATGGAGTCTGAGATTGGAACTCTGAATACCTTGAATGCCAGACAAAGGAGTTGGGAGTAAAAAGACCCTGCAGCAAAGAGGAAGTGTGCAGAACTCTGTTGATGAAATATTCTGTTGAGTAATTTAGAACGAACTACAGGGACAGAGTACAGAGGCAAGAGAATCCATGGGAACGTGAATGTGGCTGTTCAGAGGAGAGTTCAATGTAGTCAGAACCAAAGTGGTGGTTATGGGAGAACCATTCAGGCATATTATACAGGCCAAGACACAAAACTGAAATTTAGAGAGGCTGATAGCTGATTAAATGTGGTATCCAGAGCCAAAGAAGCAATCAAGAATGACTCCAATGCTTCCAGTTTGCATGAGTGGTAAAATGGTATGTTCATTGTTACAAGCAACATGGGAGAAGTACCACTCGGAGAAGGGAAAATAGAGAGGGTCTCTTTGAGCACATATAGTAGAGGTGCTTTTCAGACAATCTCTATGAGTTGTGTTACTGCAGCGTGACTCTTCTACCAGACCATGACCTCTGCAGACGGAGAGGCTGTGTCCTGTTCGCAGAGTTCATGGTGCATTGAAATAAGGGCCTGAGATCTAGTGCATATATTATGTCTGGAGTTTGCAGACTTGAGCATCATGTCTAAAGAGGTCACAGCAATGAAGTAAGGACATGTAGAGAGAAGTGGTTGGAAGACTCTTGCATTTTGGTGGAAATGGTGAATAACAGCCACAGCAGGAGATCCAGAATTATGAAGTAGATGGAAGCTTACGGATCGAGTTTGCATCCACTTAGTGCCCATGACTTTCAGATGAGATCTTTTCAAACATCTCCACCTCATCTCTCTTTATGTAGCTGATGCTCTTTTCTCAACCTGTGTAGGGTATTCTAACATCTACTCTCCTGCTGTTACAGGATAGGAAAAGCAATCCTATTCCTTACACTGGGTTCTGTTTACAACCTTTGGCCATGCTCCATATTTACCTACTCTTCATATCACTTCTTCATATTACTTATAGATGTTTTCCCTCTCCCAACCAGTTTTAAGAAACAAGAAAGATCTTATATTTCCATCTTGTAAGTCTCATAGTGCTCTGCATACAGTGGGTCTTCAGAAAATGTTTGTGTAAATTCAAGGTTGCCAACTAAGAGTCATTGTTTTTGTTTGGCTTGCTCAGTCATGACCTGGACAGTGTTTGTGAAAACCAAATTAATAGCCAAAATTTTAAATTCTAAACTTTTCAGATAAAATCTAGATTTTTGGCTTCTCTTAAAAAATAGGATGATCTGGCAACACTGTACCCACATTCCCATATGGTAACAGTTGGCTGGAACTAAACAGCAGCTGCCCCCTGTAGATGGGCTGGGCTCTCAGTTTCCCACAGTCCACACATGTGTCCTCTACACAAGGATGAGTGTCAGTTGTTGTTACCAACTCACTCGCTCTATTTGTTTTTCTTAATTGAAGTGCTAAGAAGAAAATGAACATTTCTTACATGCATATTTCTGTCCAAGATGGAAACACACACACACACACACACACACACACACACACACTAGATAGGGTCATGTGTTTTTATTTAAAAAAAATACTTCTGTCTAAACTCTGTTCATTCGTTTATTGATTCATTTAATATTTAGCAAGTACCTACCTTGTACATGCGTTGTTTTAGATGCTGCAAACGAAAAGGAAATAAGATAGACAAAGAAACTCAGGGAGCTTGTATTCCACTTCCTGGCTGGGACATAAAACCACTGTGATTGTGACTCTCAGTTTATGACTTAAGAAAGGAGACCTGCAGTGTTAAAATGTGCAAAATGATTGAGGAGGACTGAGAAGAGGCCAGTGGGTTATCTGATCAGGAATGCTTTTAGAACGCAGTAGGGTTAAGGAGAGAGTGGATGGTGAAGATACAGATATTCAAAGTATTCATTTAAAAAGCGTGGTAGATAGATGTGATGACAACAATGTTTTAATAGGTTTGGAGGAAGTTTTGCCAGTTTTACAGTAAGGAAAGTTGTGTCTATCTGTCTATTTGAAAACCGAGAAAAGGGACCATTGCAGAGGAAGAGATGAAAGAGTGAGAAAGAGATTTCCCTCCCTAAAATGCAAAAATGTCTGTACCAAGGAATATGAAACTACACAGAAAGATTGCAATACTTCTAGGAGACACAAAGTAGTCACAAGACTGGCAACCGATTTAACAGACAGGAAGAAGGGTCTGCTACTGCAGGTTGGGGAGCCCTGGTGACAGTGGGCCAGCTTGCCTCACCAGAATCCTGAGAGAACCCTCATTGGAAAGAACCAGGCTGTGCAGAATCTGGTAAGGGGAGGGTGTGTGGGGGATGTTTATGTGTAGCGAGTCTGAGGCCCTTAGGTCCTTCTCCTCCTTCTCCAACCAGAGTAAGTGGAAGGTATATGATCTAGACAAATTAAGACAGAGAGCCTCCGTATGGGGTAAGAAGGAAAGCAAGGACAGTAATGAGGCACTGCCCTAAAAACAGAAGTCTTCAGTAAAATTTTCTAGCAAACCGTGGGACTTCCGTGTATCCAACCTGTCTAGAATGCCTGTAGCAGGTGCTTATTGTTGGCCCCAATGGGAAATAGAAATTCTTCTTTGGGTAAACTGAATATCTCTAGAGAAATTATTGTGGTTTATTGGTATTTGAGAAACTCTCAGTGAAACCCCAGCTGATCATGCTATTCTGTGAAGGTTGCTCATCAGTGTATGTGGTTTATGGTTAGTTTCAGTGCTTCAAACTTAGATAAGAATAGACTGCCAAAAATCACACGAAATTAAAGTAAGCCCCAACATGGAAGAGAGAGGCCAAACTGTCAAAATGAGGAAGACAAACCTGGAAGAGGTAGAGATGTCTGAGGATGCAAAGAAAAATATTAAACATCCATGTAATTGATACAGTCAACGAGATTTTAAAAACATAATGTTTTCAGTATTTTTGGAAAAGAGAAGAAAGGAAATCTTGGAGATAAAAATCTATATATTTAACAAATTGATGTCAAATATAGGTATTAGAAAATATATCAAGGACATATCCCAGAAAGTACAGAAAATTATAAGGAGATAATTATAACTGCAACTATGTGTGTGTGTGTGTGTATAAATGTGTGTGGTGGGTGGGGAGTGTGTTCTGTTTAACCTACTTAGTAAGAACTGTAAGCAAGCACAGCTTCTCATAAATTTTCTCAATTTCTCTACAACATGTGGATTTGTCTTTATCCCAGAGTTAAAATAAAATTTCAGCATTCTCTTTGACAGTTTGGTTGTCAATTTTAGTTAGTTGGTTGTCAATTTCAGTCGAGTTGACTATGATATTTGAAGTTAGTAGTTACTACCTACATGTGTGGTTTTATTATGTGTGTGTGTGGTGTGTGTGTGTGTATGTATGTGTGTGTGTGCATATATATATTTATGTATATATATATTTATGTATATATTTATATATAAATGTATATGTAAACATATATATTTATATATATATAAACTAAATACATATATAAATAATATATATACAATAAATACATATATAAATGCACACACACACACACATAAATAAATTTTGGCTATGCTCATCTTTAAAAGGAAAAGAATCCTGTTATTTTACATGACATTTTTTTTTTGAGAGGATTATGCTATAGGGCACATGTGCTCACCAGACAGACAGAGAGAGACAGAGAGACAGAAATTGAGAAATCATGCCCCCAAAGGGCATGGCCACGCTACAATCCCTTCTCCTCCATTCTCCTCTTGGGATCTTAGGCATGCACACACACACATGCCTGGTGTGAGTTTTAAGCCACTGGGTCCTGCTCAAACCGCAGTTGACTACATGGGAGTCCAGCAACATAGCCATTACACCAACTGCTGGTCCCTATTTTACATGACTTTTTAAAAGAAAAAAAGAAAAGCAAGATATCTGCCTTGCAGACTTTTCACATACAGTTATGAATAAATTTAAAGATCAGTTTGGTAGAATGTTTTTCTCCTTGTTTTCAATGAAAGTTAAATTTAAGATATGTTCATTGTGATTATTTTATCCACGTTTATCCATGGTTCCAGTGAGATCATTATTTTTGAAACGAGATTGAGATAGAAGGATATTTGGACACTCTGCTATCCAGAAAGAATGTTTCTGTTGCAAGTTGTCCTACAAAGTATATTTAGTACCAGTCTTTTATTACTACTAGGAAATCAGTATTATGAACTTATCTGCTAGAGTTTAATATGATAAAACATCTTTGGAAAGTATATGTTTACTTATTATCAGTGTTCTTTGAAATTTTCTGTACCTCTCGCTACCAATGAATTCAGGTGCATTATTTATTTCCTTGATAAATCTCTACTGTTTCTGAGACTATAATGAATTCAGAGATTTTCCTTGATCTGAACACCTTTTTGAATTACAGAATATGACAACAGAACACTGTAACCTATACTTGTCTTTACATACCCCGTCCTTTAAAATCATATCAGAAAATTTAAAAAGACAGAGAATGAGAATAAAAATTATGCAGGTAATGTAGGCACAGCTGCTTTCTTATTTCCATTATGGCTTCCCCACAGTAGTTCATTGTTTGCCTCCCACAGTAAGATATTTCCCAAAGGCCTTCCTGAAGAGTTCTCTGTGGCAGCCATGTTTCGTGTACGAAGAAGCACCAAGAAGGAACGGTGGTTTTTATGGCAGGTTTTAAACCAGCAGAATATGCCACAGGTAAGAACCACAAGAGTTGTGCTTATCGCTTTTCCTTTGTGTGATTAAGCCAAGTGAGTCTTTACACTGTGTGTGCACCACTTAGGGAGTATATCCAATATTCAAATATGCTGTATTTGAGAGGACTCATCCACAGAGAGTTGCAAGTATTCTCATAGTTGTTGAGATCTATGTGAGAGTCTGGTGGATAAAAGGGGGTTAGTTTTTGTTTATCTTTGATTTCTAAAATCATATTTTGTCTAAAGACACTTGAACTACTCTGTCTTCACTGCTGCTTTATTGACTAATTCTACCAAACTAACAACTTCTTCACCTCTATCATCTATGATGTGGTATATGATTTTTAAATAGCTCTTTGTTTCATGGTGAATGAATCAAGAAGTGAGACATAATAAAACAATATATGGAATAAATGCTGTCGCTAGGTGATCACGGGGATAAGGGTTTAAAAAACAGCATTCTTTTCCTCAGGGAACATAACGTTTAAGGGGATGCCATGTCAGAGAACACAGAGCATCAGAATTATAACACAGTGGGACTGGTGTAGGCCAGAGAGAAGGTCAGTGTGGGGTGCCCACTCTGAGAACACCAAAAGGCCTGCACAGCCAGACTGGGGGCTGGGGACAGCAGGGATCTAGGGAAGCTGGTGGAAGAGGCGCATTTGAGTTGAAAGAGGTGGGCATAGGTACTCCAGGGAAGGGAAATGGGCCTCGGAATTACTGGTGGGCACCACACATTTGCATTTCCTTCTATGCACGTCCATGGAAATATTTTTAATTTTCACTGATTTTTCACTCTGTTAATACAGTCACAATTTTATGATGAGGAGATGAATTGAACTGAAAGTGTATGTCCTCTCTAAAATGTATTATCTCTGTACCATGCAAATGATAAGAGATTGAAGAATTTAAATCTTCTTAGATTAGTTACCTTGAATTCCTCATGCAGAACAACAATAAGATATATGGACATGGAGAAAAATTTACATTATATATTACATAACTTATACAGACATATGTTAAAGTTACCTATTTCATATTTACAATGATAAAATTTTAAATTTATAATAAAACTATAAGCTATGTAAAATTATATATGTATATGTATGCACACACACAAACACACACACTTACATGTTCTCACAAGTAAGAGCATATCACATTCACCAGAATTCTCCCTGTCTAAACTATTTTTGTAGTTAGGTATTTGTTCTTTTACGTCACAAACCCAGAGCACACAGGTGTCATCTAAAACATTTTAAGCACTCCAGTTATACTAACATGCATCTTGAGCTTTTATTTGTGTGCTTTAACAATCTTGAACATTGATTTTTAAAACAATTAAAGATGGTTCTCATTTTCGCAGGTTTCTATTGTAGTTGATGGAGGAAAGAAGGTGGTGGAATTTATGTTCCAAGTTGCCGAGGGAGATGTGTTGAACTACGTTTTTAAAAATCGAGAACTCCGTCCTTTGTTTGATCGTCAGTGGCATAAACTTGGCATTGGGATACAGTCCCGGCTCATTTCACTCTACATGGATTGTAAATTAATTGCCAGCCGACAGACTGATGAAAAGGACACTATAGATTTTCGTGGAAGGACAGTTATCATGGCACGAGCTTCAGATGGCAAGCCTGTGGATGTAAGTTGGGATGTTGGTTGTGAAAAAAACCCAGCAGCATTTCTCAGTTAAAAATACCGTATTAAAATCATCTTCTTCAGAACCAGCATGTAGCATAGTGATAAAGGCGCTGGACCCACACATGATCAACTACAGTTTGAGTCTTAGACCCAGTGGCTTGAAACGCACGCTGGGTGTGCCCACGTGTGTGCCCAAAATCCCGAGAAGAGAATGGAGGAGAAGGGATTGCGGCATGGCCATCCATCTTGAGGAGTGATTTTTCACTTTCTCCCTCTCTGCATCCCTCTGTGTCTCCAGTGAGAGAGAGCACACAGCCTTTAGCAAAAATCTCTATGGCCTAGATTCTTTCCTCATCACTGTTTAATTTGTCATCAGATGTGTGAAAGAGAAATGTATTTCCAATACTTCCACATATATTATCTTCTACTTTCATCCGTTTTCTCCAGCCTATGAATTTAAAAGAACTAGATCATGCCTTTAAAAATAAGGTTATTAAAGGTAAATTTTAGTAAAAAAAAAAAAAGAAAAAGACATGATATAAAAGGTCAATTTGGTCTACAGAAAGGACTAGAAAAGATAAACTTCAAATTAAATGGTTCCAGATTAGCTGGTGTTTTCGCCTCAGAACAATAGGCTATTTATTTATCCTCACAATCTCAATTGCTTCCTATTGCAGACTATTTTTCATAATGGTTTTTAGGGTCCTAGTAAATAGAAATACAGTCAATACATGTGTCAGTAGGTCATTTGGATGACAAAAACTGGCAAGTAAAAACTCTTTTAGATAAAAAAATCCATTAAAAGTTACATTTGAAACCAAGATGATATATAAATTTATTATTGATTCCCTAGAGAACAAGGTTTATACTCTTACAAAAGTAAGATATAGCTTAATATGATGACTGAGTATTTTCTTATGGATGGCATAATAGGAAAACCCATAAAAATAATGTGAATGAAGATCATCAATACAAAATGCTGATGTTGTTAAGACAAAGCACTTAAGAGTTCAGTTTTATTTTGAAAGTACAACTTTGTCCAGATACATATATTTGACCAGCTTACTATTTCTCAAGGCCCCTGAGGAACGACAGAGATTATTTTTTCAGTAGAATATAATTTTGTAGGTATTTTCTTTTAGAGACAGTGAATGAGTTTGTCATGACTCAGATTCAGTGATGACCAGAAGCACAAGCCAGAGCAGAAGCCACCAGCTTAGGGGACAAGACATCGTGGCATCATGGAGAGCGAACTGGTTGGGGGCCAAATGGGCTTTTAAATCCTAGCTCACCCATTTAACTGCTGCGGTCTGTTAGCCTATCTTGTTAGCTGTGAAATTACTGAGCCTCAATATCCTCAGTTATGGAGTCAGTGTAGTCATCTGGCAGTAATTGGTAGAATGTGTGCTATAGTGCTAAAGACATGATCAGTTCTCTGTAAATTAATTGATCTATTCAGGGTCAGACTCAGCATTCAACCCTGCCATGAGAAGATGGAACAAAAGAAAATAAAGCAAAACTGCTGCCCCTGCTCTCGAAATCTCTCAAAGGCTAAAAGAAGGCTTGAAATCTATGTCAGTAAATGGTGGCTGTTAATATTATTGATTATGACAACACAGTAGTACTAGCAGAACCGTTCAGAGAGGTCTCTCCAAAGGCAACAGGAGAGAGGACCAGCTTCCAGAACATCAGAGGTGTGGTTTCCTGTAGCAGATGATGGAGCTGTAGACAGGAGGGGCCATCTTCAGGGAATTCTAACAACAGTAGTTGAGGGGGCAGTGGTAGTACCTGCTTCCAGTACTGAAGTTTGGAACTGGAATCTGGAATCTTGTAAGATTGGTGACAACAAAGTGGTCTTTGGTTCCAGAATACCAAGTACAGAGGTAAAGAACAAACTGAGACAATGTCATGGGGAGAGGGGGGACAATGAGAGAGGATGCAAGCATGGGGTCTAGGTTTAGAGCTCATCCTCTAAAGGATGAGTGTTCTGTGTCTTCTGTCTGTTTGACTTCTCACCTAAGAAGAGAATTGACACCAGCACTTGAGGCTGCAGGTGTATCCTTATAAAAAGATATGGTGTGGCCCAGCCTGATGGTGTGTCTAATGGCAAAGTGGACTTCAGTGCTGGAAGCCATAGGGTAGATTGAGGATACCCCAATGGCCTTGGAAATATGCTGGGCACATGCACACATGCCCAGGGTCTTGAGGTGCTGGAAGTGTGGGGAGGATAGGTCAGACCTGTCAGAACCCTGTTTAGGGTTCTCTCTCTCTCTCTCTCTCTCTCTCTCTCTCTCTCTCTCTCTCTCTCTCTCGACACAGATGTACTCTATCATGAATAAAATGAATGGATATTTTTTAAAAGGACATAATGTGAACATTATATTATGGTGGCTTCATCATTCAGTTCTTAGATCCTTTGAAGATAAAATTGAAGGTGTCACTCAGCTTTTTCAGGATATAATCAGTATTTTAGTTATACGAAATACATTTTTTTAGAGATTCTTGATCTTACTAAAACTTCAAGTAGACTAATTTTTCATCATCTTGATCCACTTCTGTAATTCTAAGTTCTATCGCAAAGCAAAAGTATTTTATTTATTCAAGATGTGTGTGGTTGAAAAAGCATTCCAATGTTTGGGTTTTATTTTACATATACTACCTTTGTGCTTTCGTGAGAAAGCATTGACAAAACTGTTATACAGGAATTTGTTTTAATGAACAAATCTTCAATGTGAAGTCAGTATAGACTTAGCTCTAAATATTCTTCTTTTAAAGCACTGTATCAATGAAAGATTCTAAAATAACTAATGAATAAAGAAAACATGATTAAACTAGGCTGACTGTAGTTTTAGTGTCGGGTAATTGATAAGGTTCTAATCCTTCAAAAATTGATAATCTATTTATAGTTAAGTAAAATAACTCATATGAAAGACCCAACACAGTGGATGGTACATAATAAGATTTCAATATTTATTGACTATTTTGATAACAATGATGATGATAAATAAGCTTTAGTTAAGAAGAATATTAATTGATTGGAGTTCCCATTCTTTATTCTACATAATTGGTATGTTACTGCCAGTATTTCATTAGACTGTTTAAGACAGTGTGTTTAAATTTTATAAGGAAAAGTTAACATCAATAACTATGCAAAAGTTATAGGCTAGAAATCATTAAATCTCATTTAGTCTCAGAATTTTGTATTGCCCATAAATCTTACATTGCTCATGAATCTGCAAGATGTAGGGAGTTCTTAATACCTTCTGATCCAAATTGATTTTGTTCATTTCAGTGTATAATAAAGTTATAGCTTTTTGTTGTTGTTGTTTGGGTTGAGAGACACAACTAACCATGTATGCTTTCTATTATAATTGTATTAATTATTATAACATTATAATGAGACCTTTCTGTAGAAAGTACTTATTGATTTCAAATTAATACATAACCTAGCTCTGCTACATTGGGAGACAGAAAAAGAGGTAGAAAGAGGTAGAGAGAGAGAGAGAGAGAGAGAGAGAGAGAGAAAGATGGGGACAAGAAAGAGGAAGAAAGGGGGAGAGATTTTCCCTGACCTAGGTCATATTTCAGATGATCATATATTTAAGTACTAATTAAATTATTAAATTCTCAACCACAAACTAATATCAAAGCTCCAATTAATACCTACTTACATAAACATTATTTAATACATTTCAATGATTCCAAAATTCAAACAGCCTATTTAAATAGTTATCATATTGATAAGTTATAATTAGCACTTTCACTTCTTCTTAGTTGATTATTTAATCTTGCATTTAAAGGAATGATTATACTTTCCTTAAACTATTTTTTTAAGAGAAATTTTTCCTATAGGGTGTGTGTACTTGCCAGAGAAACAGAGAGAGATAAAGAGATAGAAAGCAAGAAATAAGCAAAAAATTACTCCCGAAGTGGTGTGGCCACCCGCAATCCCTTCTCCTCCACTCTCCTCTCAGGGTTTTGGGCACACACTTACACATACCCAACATGTGTTTCAAGCCACAGGGTCCGAGACTCAAACCACGGTTGGCCATGTAGGAGTCCAGAGACATAACCATTACGTTATCCACAAGTCCCATCCTTGAGCTACTTTTAATTTCATTTTCAAATTAAAAAAAATTAAATAAGGCTGCAGAGTAAATGAAAGTGATCAATTTTTATTATTATTATTTAGTTTTTGCTATAGGGTATGTGCACTCACCAGAAAGAGATGAAGCTGGAGGGAGAAAGAGAGAGAGAGAAAGTGAAAAACTGCCCCTGGACCCAGGGGCAATCCCTTCTCCTCCACTCTCCTCTTGGGATTTGGGGCGCACACATACATGCCTAGTGTGATTTTCAGGACTCAAACAGTGAGGTCAGCTATATGGGATCCAGCTGCCTTAAACACCAGCCACTGGCTGACCCAATAATCAATTATTTTTATTAAAAAAAGAGTTATGAGTATTGCTCAGGTTTGTATCAATATAATATAAAATTCATGGGTTTTAGACAGAATTTATGAACTATAGATAAGAACTAAATACTGTTCCTTTTTCCTCCTTATTAGGAAGTGTACATCTATGAAGGGTCTTCAAAAAGTTCAAGGAAAATGTGTATTATGAAAAGATTTTGCATAGATTTCTATTTTTTGGCACCAAAATACACTCATACTTAAATTTTATCTTTTTCATGAATGTTTTGAAGTCCCCATGTATTTTATTAAATAATACCTCAAATAGGAATAGTCTGGAGCTGCAAAAAAGGCTGTCCCATCATGTGCTCATACCTTTGACTTTGTTTTTCAGAATTGTTTACTTTGATATGTCCTCATTTCGTGGGTTTATTTCAGTGTAGCACATAACAATAACTTTACATAGTTAAAAACTTCTTTATTACTTGCAAAAAATTAGCCATGGTTATAGTTGCTTTCTGATATCTAACTTTATTGCTTAAGTGGTCCACAATGAAATAAAAACATTAAAAATATCCCCTAGAAATTTATTTTGTTTAGTTTCCTTTGTCTTTCTGGTTAAATTACCATAGTCCTTACCTGCCTAACTGTGACTGAACAAAAACTAATGAAATCTGTTATTTTTAATTGTTTTAATAGATCGAACTCTACCAACTTAGAATCTACTGCAACACAAGCGTCATAGCTCAAGAAACCTGTTGTGAAATATCAGACACTAAGGTAAGTGAATTGTTTTGGCATGTGAAGAATGAAGAATGCCAGTTATCTTTCAGTTGTGTAATCTGTACAAGTCTGAGTGCAGAAAAGCACTAAGTATCTTCTCTTGAAACCAAATGAGTATTTGCTTCCAATTAAGACAGGCTTCTTCCTTCTCTCTCATGGTCTCTTTTTATGATTTTTCTTTTTTAATTCGCCGGAGGGTGTGCGTACTTGCCGGAGAGATACAGAGAGACAGAGAGAGGTAGAAGGAGAAAGCACCCCCGAATGGGATGTGTCACACTGCAATCGCTTCTTCTCCATTACTCTGCCCTGTTAGGATTTTGGGCATACACGTGCACCTGGTGTATTTTTCAAGCTGCCGGGCTGGGACTTGAACTGCGTCAGTAGCCAGGTGGAATCTGGCTCCTTTAAACCACTATGCCATGGGACTGGCCTTCTTTTTATGACTTTAATCCCAGCATTTCACCCTGAATTTTGGGTGTGATATGTCCTCACTTTGGACTCAACATGACTAAAGAGAATTTATATCTTTGTCCCTAAATTATGTGCTCATGGTATGATCATTATTTTTCAGTTACAGATGTTTACATCTATGATCATACCTTATTCTCATTCATTTATTTTTTTCTAGCCTGTCACCCATCTTCAGTAGTTCTTAGTGATACACTTTTCATTCTCATCTTCCTTTTCTTTGTTACTGCCAAAGTCAATGTTACCCTATGCCTAGAGTTTTCCATTATCATATCCACTGTCTTCCCCATCCAGTCCTTTCTCTTTGCAGCATTATCAGAATAAGTCTCTGAATCACTGCTTTGTGTATTCATGCACTTTCTCCCAGCAAACATGTATTATTCAAAACCACTGATCTTTCAGACACTGTGCTAAGGAACAGGTTAGTTCATGAACAAGGTACATTCTCCACCCTCTACTTAACTTTCTCAGGTGACTCTTCATTGGCCACAAAATACAAATCCTACTCTACCTTTCATTCTAAATATCTCAACCTAACTGTACAACTTTTATTTTATTTTGAAAAAGATGTAAAATTGGCACCCTTATAAAGTTCCTGTCGTGCCCAAATCACCCCCCATCTCTAAGCCTCCAACTAGCCAGGATCATGGACACATCCACAGGTGATCGGCATGTTTCAGGTCAAATAGGAATACGAACCCTGGTCCTCCACATGGCTCCAGCATTGCAGAACAATGGCCCTGTGGCCAGGCCTACAACTATTACTATCATATACCAATGTCACATTTTAAGAAAAACACCAGATTTCACTGCATGCCATCTCCCTTTGTAATGGTCACGTGTGATGTCTTGTATTATTAGGTATAATTATATTTGTTTTCCAGTTATTCAAGTACAATTTAGACTCACAATGGTGAGTTTTACCTTCGTACTCTTTTTATTCCTACGGTTTTGTTTGGAGAAGGTAGCCAGTCATCCTTTCTTGCTTTGTTGACTTATCAAGTGCTAAAGATACATGAGGCAGAAAGATGCTCAAAGTGACTAATTCTGAAAATGTACAGAAAGAACATATGGAGGCTGTTTTTTGGTGGTAAAGCAATGCTCTGAGTTGCTGACCCACATGAGGAGGTCCTGGGTTCGCATCCAGAGGTCTCCTCTGCTCACTAGGTGTGTGTGTATGCCCCTGACCCAAGTGGCTAAGACTAGGGAATGGATAATGGCATGAAGACCCTGTTGGTGATGCCTATCTTTCTTTCACTCACTTTCTCACAGAAGACATAAAATTTAAAACCTTAACAACTTAAAAAGAATGTAAAAAACATAAAAGGTAAATTTTTTCTTTAGCTCTTAGATTTCCCAGAAGTTGTAAACTTGTCATAAAAATTATAAAAAACTTGGGACCAGCAGTTAGCATAAGGGCTATGTCACTGAACTCCCACGTAGTCGACTGCGGTTCAAGTCTTGGACCTGGTGGCTTAAACTCATGCTGGGCACGTGTGCATGCATGCCCAAGATCCCAAGAGGAGAATGGAGGAGAAGGGATTGCGGTGTGGCCATCCCACCTGGGGGGGGGGGTGATTTTTCTCTTTCTGTCTCTCTGTTTCTCTCTGTGTCTCTGATGAGCACATGCGCCCTGTAACAAAAACCTCTTCAAAAAAAAGAGAAATTATGGGGGACCAGCAGTTAACGTAATGGCTATATCACTGGACTCCCACGTAGTCGACCGCAGTTCGCGTCCCGGACCCAGTGGCTTAAACTCACGCCGGGCGCATGTGCGTGCGTGCCCAAGAGCCCGAGAGGAGAATGGAGGAGAAGGGATTGTGGCGTGGCCATCCCCTCTGGGGGGTGATTTCTCGCTTTCTATCTCTCTGTCTCTCTCTGTCTGGCGAGCGCACATGCCCTATAGCAAAAACCTCTCCAAAAAAAGAAAAAAATATTTTAAAAAAGAGAAATTATTAAAAACTTGTGTCAATAATTATAATTCAAAAATATTTTTAACTTCTGTAGTTTTTTGGGTAGTAGAGTAAGAATGTAACTAAGTGATTCAAAGCATTGCTAAGTCTTTCAACTATTTTATGTTTTGCTTAGGTAACTTGGCTTTGTAAACCATATTTTCTTTGTAAAGCATATTTCCAACCCAGTTTATAGCTCTCATTCCAGATAAAATGAAAGCCAGCCAAATATCTTTCTATAAATATCTAGAAAGATAATTTAGAATGTCAGTCCCCAGACTTGAAATACCTAGACTTCCAAGAGCTACATGTTTAAAACTTGAAGATATTAATTCTCCAAAAACTTTCAAAATTAATTTTATTTGATGTAGTAACACTTAAAATAATAATTGTCTCTAATTAAAAAGTAATATGATATTTTATTTTATCTAAAAATTGTATTATTGACCAATAATCACTATTCTGTATACTATGTAATAGATATTTTCAACCCTTATTATGAGGAAACTAAGTTTAGGTGATGGATTGGATGGAGTGATTTGGAAATCAAAAGCAGTGATATGACCTCACACATTATGAAAATTTATATCATTTTTTAAAAGATGATTTAGGAGTTAATTTCAAAGAGTAGAAAGTAAGATAGGAATTCATCCCCAGATATGAAAAAATAATAAAAGGTTGTACATTTTCCTGTTGATAATTGTTTGGGGAAGACATCACCATCCATTTAATGGTTAACAGAAAATAGAGACATGCTACATTTTAAAAATGGGAATGTATAGTTGGAAGAAAAATAATTACATAAAAGCCGTTTAAATGCATCTGTTGTTTTTCTGATGCCAGCTGCAATTTTTTTTTTTGTAAAATGTTTTGAACTCAGAAAATTTTAATGTACTCAACTATCTAGTTTTGTCTTGGAATTTCAAATCACACATGTTCTTTGTTTTAATATTTTATAGAGTATTTCAAAGGGAAATTCATTCAAAGTCATCTTACAACATACTTTCTTACTTCTATTAGATTTTCAGTTTCTGAAGCACACAAGTTTTATAACTACAGACATAAACAGAATGAAAAACAAATATGAAAGAAGGAAGGAATCAGCAATGCTTGCTGAGAAGAAATGAGAAATGTGATTAAATTTTAAAGGGCTAATTAACTGAATATGTGTTAAAATAAAACCAGAGTTTTTATGGGTGGAGTCCTAACTTGTATATTTCATGTTGCCTTTCGGCACTTTTTAGGAAGTGTGAACAGTTTTATAATGAAGTCTCAGACATACTTTTGAGGTTGTTTAGATCCTCAGTTTAACATAGTGACTCAGATACCCAGAGCAAAATTGTGAATTTTAAGTGGATCTTGGTTATCTAATTGGAAACTCATGAGGCAAAATCGGGCTGTGTCTTAATTAACTATTGTGGTGATAATATGGTTTTATTTGAATGTAGTTTTTAGACTTTTGGACTTGAAAATTTATTAGGATAATTAAATAATCACTAAATCTAGAGTAGATAGGAAAGAACCAACAGTGAAGACAGCAAACAAGTAGCAATATGTTTGGGTGTTTGTTCGTTGTTGTTTTTATTGTTGTTATCGTAAACATTAGAGTACTTCCCAGGTTACAAAATAAATAATTTTATTACAAAAGCTATAAATGTTTACTGTACAAAACTTGGAAAATATAGCTAAATTTAAAAAAAAGAAATAAATATCAAGGATGATATCAACCACAGAAGATAACCACTGACAATTTTTTAGTAGAATATATCGAAAATATTTTTCATTAACATATTATTTGTAGTATACAAAGGAATACAAGAGTTGTATCCTCTAATACTTTTACTTCATGAAAGAGCAAATTCAGAGTTATAAACCCTGATGAGGAGCCTGGTACATGATGTTGAAAGAAAAGATGCATTTATTTTGTTCAAAGTCCATCTGGATTAATTTGAGGGAGAAAAATAATCCATTGCTTTGTAACCAAATTTCACTTCATGTTGTTTAGTGTGTTCTGAACCCATTGGATAAGTACAAAATCTACCACTTATCTGCTGTAGTGGAAATTTCTTAAATATCTTTAATGGACAGTGGACTAGACTAAAATATACTTTGATTTAATAAATACTGTCTTAGCATGTAAAGTGTGTTTTTCTACTTTACATAGCTTTGTGATCATTTTGTTGAAGTAAATTATACTTTATTTTTTATTTATTTATTTTTTGAGAGGTTTTTGCTATAGGGTGCATGTGCTCACCAAAAAGACAGAGACAGAAAGTGAAAAATCACCCCCCGGGGGGATGTCCATGCCGCAATCCCTTCTCCTCCATTCTCCTCTCAGGATCTTGGGCATGCACACACATGCGCCCGGCGTGACTTTAAGCCACCGAGTCCGGGACTTGAACTGCGGTCGACTACATGGGAGTCCAGTGACATAGCCATTACACCAACTGCTAGTCCCAATAAGTTATATTTTAAAGATTCAAATGGCATGCTTTAATTTAACATTTCTTCCCCAAAATACATGTACACATATCGTTTGTATAAGTCATTTTATTGAAACAATGTAACTGTCACAGAATATTATTTTACTTGTCACAGTCACTTACTGTAGCACGAGAATTCCTCACCAAGACCGTTCTTGTTCTTGTGTGCCATCAGTGTTCTAGAACACACAGAGTTCAGCGAGCGAGCAAAGGATGGTACACTTTCCCACACTGGTGTCAAGTTTTGGTTAGCAAGGTGGCAATTCTTACAGGCAGCCTTTGCCATCCCTGGTTTGGTGGAAACCAGTTCTCAGAATGTCAGAATGTTTGGAATTATCTCCATTTCTTAAAGTTTCTTTTTGGATTTTAGTGCCCGGAACAGCATGGCTTTGGAAGTACTGCGTCCTCATTGGTAACTGCTCACGCCAGTAAACTCTCTGCATATCTGCCAGCAAAGCAGGGACTCAGCGACCAGTGCCAGTGTGTTCCGAACAAGGTATGCTGCTTTTAATCTGTGCTCACTGAGGAGTCACTCCAGATAGGGGGCCAGGCTCCCTGAACGTGGCCCGGAAGGTGTCATGCCCTCAGTGCTAGCTGAATAAAATGCCTAAGTCACTCTCCTTGGGTGGGTTAAAAGGGAATATGGATGGTAGGATTTCCCAGCTCTGTACCTGGATAGCTCCGAGCCCATCTGACCTTCCTTCCAGAATGTGAATTAGAATAAGTGGTGAAAGGCAGAACCACCTGGACCTCAGGTAAGCATTTAATACTCACCCTGTGCCAGGAGCAGGCCGAGGTTCTGGGGATCCCCAGTTGAAGGAGACACCATGCCTACTCTGCAACAAACACACACAGAGATACCCGACACAGTCCTTTTTCTGTGGGAATTGTGTCTGTCTAGTATCCCCAAATTTTCAGCTAGTTACTTCCCTCCATCAGAAGTCTCAGCCGGGAAATGCGGAAGGTCTCTGTTATTACCTGAGTTTTTATTTCACCTGTACCTACACGGTCCCTGGTCAGGGAGGCTGGGTTCGTGGGCCTACATGAACTTGATTCATGAATGTTAACGGTGGCCATAAGGCCTGTCCTGAAAAAAGTTGGAATGCTTTTGGGGACTTTCCCCTATGTCCATGTCTCGTATGCCCAAGGAAACGAGAACTTCTTCCAGTTCCTTGAGCAGAGTGTTCCCCAGCACCATGACCTAACCTAAGACAGGCTTGTAGACTTGGCTCATTCACTATCACTTCCCTCCTGTCTGAACCAGAGGGGATGGAGGTGGAGTGAAAGTTTAGAGGAGATTTCCATTTCCTCTAGTGACTAACGTTGCATAGTAAGCTCCGTGGCAAGGGAAAGTATAAGGCTCAGGGGATTAGAGAGCAACAGCACACGTCCCACTCTTCGGGAGATCTTTGGAAGGAGACAACATCAGTGTTTGGAAGAGTGAGGAACTGCGAACCTCAGGAGTCAGGAAAGGACATGCCAGCGGAGGGACTAGCATCTGCTCAGAGGAGAGCAGACCTGGAGCTTATCACCGCTGGCTTCCAGTTTACAAGCTCTATGGCTTTAGATCAATGCCTATAGGATGTTTGCTAATACAGAGGTTCACTTTCTGCTCAGGGAGAAACAGGACGACCAGGAGCTCCGGGTTCACCTGGGCAGAAAGGAGATAAAGGAGAATCGGTAAGACATAAACACATATTTTTGAGATAAAAGGGACTTTGTTTAAAAGTGACTTAAAAAATGTGTACATCTCATTTTTCTATGGTCCATATATATACATATATATTTTACATTTCTGTAAAAGACTATCAAGGATTATATTAAACATTGATCACCGAAATAAGAAAGACTACAATAACATTCTCGTCTGTTTCTGAGTTCACGTTGGAAGACTGGAACTACTAGATTTGGAAAGATCTGGAACTGCAAGTCTTTGTACCTAGAAGAGCCAAGAAAACTGTGAGGCAGTTTGTTTTCTAACTATGCCCTAGCTTTCTTCAATAGCCGATGAACTCCTGTTTCTCTTGTCAGCTGACATGGCCCCATTGAAGAGTTTTCTTTAGCTCCCTCCCCCTAATTTAAACAGTCAGCCTTTGTTAACACTCTCTGTGTGTGAAATATGTAGCTGGGTACTGCAGGAAATATAAAAACTAGGCAACAAGGGCTGATCCTGTAGCCAGCTGTTAAGCCTGTGCATCGCGAGCCAGATTCCACAAGGCCAACCACAGTTCACATCCTGGCCTCAGAAGCCTGGGAAATATACCAGGCTCATGTACCTGATTACCCCAAGTCCTAATAGGATGGGAAAGTGGAGAAAAAAGAGTTCTGGGATGACCATGCCCCATCAAGGGGTGCTCTCCCCTTTTGCTCTCTCATGAGCAGACATTTCCTCTGGCAATTAAAAAGGAGAAGAAAAAGAGGAAGAGAAGGAGAAGAAGAAAATTAGGTTAATTTCTTGTTGTCAAGAATTGGACATCTAGGGACCAGCAGTTAGCATAATGGCTATGTCACTGAATTCCCATGTAGTCGACTGCGGGTCAAGTCCCGGACCCGGTAGCTTAAAACTCATGCCGGGCACGTGCACATGCGTGCCCAAGATCCCAAGAGGAGAATGGAGAAGGGATTGTGGCATGGCCATCCCCCCGGAGGGTGATTTCCCACTTTCTATCTCTCTGTCTCTCTCTGCCTTTCTGGTGAATGCACGTGCCCTGTAGCAAAAAACCTCTAAAAAAAAAAAAAAAAAAAAAAAAAAAGAATTGGACATCTAGGACACACAGAGATGACACAGGGCTACGTGACAGGTTCAGTATGAGAGGTTAAGTGTTCTGAGAGGAGAATCTTTGAAGACTGAGAAGAATTTAATGGCGACAACGAGGGAACTGAACCTCTGAGTGTATACTTTGAGGCTTAGAAGTTTGTCTTTCCCTTCTCCCACCTCTATCAAAACTTCAAAGTAATGTTTTCCCCTCTTTTGAGTCAATTTTCTGGTTGTGGTTGGTTAATTTGGTAAATTAACTTGAACTAAGATTTGGAGTTGATCATGATTTTGTTATCTTTCCAAGGTGAAACAGATTTTAATTCCTTTCATGCTTTATCTTGGAAGTTTACAGTTCTAAATGATTTACATAATCTGGTTGCTCCTCTTTTTAAAAGGAAGGAGACCAATGCCTGAGAAGTGACTGCTACTACAAAGCTAATCATTTAATTAAAAAAAAAATCTTCCCAATGTACCTTATATAGGAACTTAGGGCTCTGCAGCAGGTGTTTATGGCATAATGCTGTCATGTTTAAGATTGGGCCAGTAGGCTGCATGGAGGTTAAGAAGCTAGATCTCACATGGCCAGCTATACAGTTCAAGCCCCAGACCCAGTGGCTTAAAAATCAGGTGGTGTAGTGGTTAAGGCACCCACATGGTTGACTGTGGTTTGAGTCCCAGATCCAGAGGCTTAAAACTCATGCCATGCATTTGTGTGTGCATGCCCAAAATCCTGAGAGATGATTGGAGGCGAAGCGGCTGCAGTGAGGCCATCCCTCTGGCGGGAGCGGGGGAGGTGATGTCTTGCTTTCTGTCTCTCTATCTTGCTCTGACTTTCTGGTGAGTGCATGAGCCTTATAGCAAAAATTTCTCAGGAAAAAGAAAATCATGCCAGATGTGTGTGTGTGTGCCCAACATCCCGAAAGGGGACTGGAAAAGAAGAGATTGTGTCATGGCTATCCCCTTTTAGGGAGTTATTTCTCACTTTCTCTCTCTGTCACTCTTTGGCAAGCACACATGTCCTATAGTAAACAACTAAAAAAAAAAAAAAAAAAAAAAAAAAAAAAAAAAAGATAAATATCATAGAAGTAATTTCACATGTTCATTTTTGAAGGAGTAAAATACTTTTTACTCCTATTCTTTTTTAAAAATATTTTTGCATCAGAAGCATGACCCTATTTGAATTATTATTAAGAAAATTATTCTATTTTTAAATTAAAAAAAAGATTACATACTAGGTAACTCTTCTAGAGCCTATACAAAAAAAAAAAAAAAAAGAGTCAAAAATTATCACCCATGTGCTCACCAGATAGAGACAGAGACAGGGATAAAGTCATACCACAATCCCTTCTCCTTTTCTCCATTCTTTTTTTTTTTTTTCTCCATTCTTTAAGGATTTGGGGTGTGTGCATCTGGCATGTGTTCAAGTCACCAGTGCTGGGATTAGCATTGCAGTCAGCCATGTGAGACCTGGCTCCCTTAACCACTGGGTAATAGGGCCAGACCAAGTGCACACTTTTTTTTTTTTAAGAGAGAGATTTTTACTATAGGGCATGTGTGATAGCCAGAGAGACAAAGAGACAGAAAGTGAGAAATCATCCCCCCAAGGGATACGACCATGCAACAATCCCTTCTCCTACATTTTCCTCTAGGGATTTTGGGCATGCACACACATGCACCAGGCGTGAGTGTAAGCCTCTGGGTCTGGGACTCGAACCGCAGGTAACTATGTGGGAGTAAACACAGCAATGTAACTGTTATGCTATCTGCTGGTCCCAAGTGCACACTTTTTAAATACACATTTTTCACTCCAACTCGTTAATTATAAGTACACAAAACTCACGATTACAAGTGATTTTGGTGCCATACAAAAACAGCTGGGATTAAATAAATTGAAAGTCTACAAATTAAATAAGTAATCCATGTGCTTTCTTTATTTTTTTCTACACATACACCCGCATTTGATTAAACCAGCATAAACCTTGCCTTGTAAAAATGACTTCAGATGACCATGGCTATGAATACATTCAACTTTCCTGGAGCTTATAATAAACGTAGATGTACTGTTTCATTTTAAGGGGTTGATGATTAGTTTATTCCTGTTCCTATTGCCCTATGTGATCTTGCAAACTTAATGTGCAATAAATAAAAAAGAATTTCCTCTGCATTTGATTCTGGCATATAATTTTCATTATTAGAGCAGGTGCACAAAATAATGTCTACATAACTTGAAGATCGAAAGTCATTTTGCTCCCAGGCATATTGAAAAGTTAATTTTGTGAAGTGATCAGAATCACAGCGTTACTAAGGGAACCAGATGTTGTCTAAAGGTTTTCTTTTTGATCTGTAAGACCAAGAAATAATGTGTACAGGAGGCAGGACAGGATATTAGAATGAGTACCACTTTGGAATCTGAACTACATAGGATTTTAGTTTGAGTTTAATTTCATATGTGGCTTGATTTTTTGAAACTTAATTTGTAAGGTAATCCCTTAGAATTTTTAATTGACGAGATGTTTTACTACATAAAAAAAAGTCCTGAGTTATTATGTTCTACTCGTGGTACATATTAATGGAATCCTCTCTCCTTGTTCATTCCTCTCCAAGTTCTGTGTGTGGAGTTAAATATACCTGGAAGGTGCTTCTAGAAATCCTCTTGCCTCTCCCAACCATTTAGGTCCTTGCTCAAAACCTACTTCTAAATGAAGAGGTCAATTCTGACATCTCTTTATAAAAGACCTCCTTCCATCCATCTGTATTTCCTTACTTTTCTTAACACTTTATGGTTATCTGATAGATTATCATTATGCTTCTGTTTATTTCCTCATTAGACTATGAGCTCTGGAAGCTTCATATACAGAATAACACATAATAGAAGCTAAAACCGTGTTGACTGAATGAATGAACAGTATACCTCATGCAAAGTATAAGTCATCAATTTAACTGTTTCTAGAACCTAAACTTCTACTCCTCAGTTGCCCAGAGGACTCTTCCAAGCAGGACCAAGAGTGATTTTCAAAGAAAGAGCTAAATGAGCTAATCCTAGAATATATTATTCACTACTAAAGTTTTTCCTTTAAAGAAATGGAGCTCTTTTCATATATTGACCTGATCAGTTTTAGCTTGATATTGCAGATTAGTTCATGAATAACAGAAATATTTTGGAATAAGACATAAGGTTTGACATGATTTGATTTTTTAAGCTTATTTATTTTATTTACTGAGAGAGAGAGAGGCCAGCACCCTTAATAAGGTCTCCTCATGCTATAATCTCTTTCCCCAGTATTCCAGCTAGGATCTGGGGTACAAATACACACCCATATATTTCAGATAGACTCGGATCTGAACTTGCAATAGGCCACGTGGCTTCCAGCACTGCAGAGCGGCAAATTATCACCCTCCCCACTGAAGCTGGGCCAATGTTAACTTTATTTGCCTATTTTCTCATCCACGCTGTGACGCTTTATTAATATGATTTATTGTTTTGTTTTGGTTTTATAAAGCTGATGACCCTCCTTTCATGGAAAAACATAGTTTGAAATACCACTGTTTGAATTTAGAAACCTAGTAGTAATCAATATTCTATATCAAGGCACCTAATCAAAGCATTTTAATCATGCCCTGTAGAGTCCAAGACTAAACTCTATATGACATTATTTGAAGTAATAATTAATACTTTTCTTTTTACCAGGCTCAATTATTGTAATTTTCTGAATCTTTTAATTCCCTTTTCTTAGCAAGGGTAGTTAGCAACCTAATTACCTAGCAACCACATTATTTTCTCAATTCTTTAAGACCCTTGCTAATACCCTCACTCACTTCAGCACTGAAATTGTCTTGGAATTTTATGAAATAGCAGCTCAATTTCAATGGTCCTGAACCTAAGGGAGAGTATGATCTGAGCTCTATTTTGGGAATAACTTTTCAACTTATTTTTGTATTATTATCTTCTACATCTCCAATTAATTTCCCAAAACATGTTGGCTTTATGAAACAATAGTTTTGCTGATGTACTTTGAAAAAATATCAAAATAATTTAAAAAAATGTTTCTAGAAAAATTTTTGCAATAGTGCATATGCACTCCCCGAAGAGACAGACAGAAAAAAATCCACCCTCCAGGAAGGAATGATCATGCTGCAGATCCCTCTCCTTGAGTCTCCTCTTGAGATCTTGGGCACATATGCACACGCGCCTCGTGTGAGTTTAATCTGCCGGTCCTAAGACTTGAACCATAGTTGACTGTGGGAGTCTAGTGACGTAACCATTACACCATCTGCTGATCCTGTCAAAACAATTTTAAAAGAAGTTAACATATCTTGAGACCAGCAGATGGTGTAATGGTTGCATTGCTGGACTCCCAAATAGTTGACTGTAGTCTGAGTCCTGGACTAGGTAGCTTAAACTCACACCAGGCCCATGTGCATGCATGTCCAAAATCCTGAGAGGAGAATGGAGGAGAAGGGATTGTGTCGTGGCCATCCCCTCTGGGGGCCGATTTCTCACTTTCTGTCTCTGGTGAGTGCACATACCCTATAGCAAAAATCTCTCTCTCTCTAAAAAAATAAGAAGTTAATATATATGACTCCTTGTTAAACACTGGAAAACTGGAATTTCTTTTTTTCATCTTCTCCCAATCTCCAATCTCACTGTGGAATTTCCATTTTAAGCAGTCTCATGTGTTAACCCAGATGTTATTAGTGAGTTTCCTTTTTCTTCCTAGTCTAACAATACTCTCTATACCCATTGTCTAACCATAAAATACCAATAAAATTTAATTGATCCAAAGTATGTTCACATTCTTTTAAAAAAGGACTACCATCCCTTAGTAATAACCTCACAGCAGTAAAATTTAATATGTCTTTGACTTCTTTGCTTATGTTAATTTACAAATAAGAAATATTGGGCCAGCAGGTGGCATAAAGGATAAGGCAGCTGGATCACATGTGCAGTTCAAGACCTGGACCTGGTAACTTAAAAATAACACCAGGCACTTGGCATGCATGCCCCACATCCCAACAGGAGACTGAAGGAGATAGGATCACAGCATGGTCACTCCACCAACGGGGAGATTTCTCACTTTCACTCTTACCTCTCTGTCTCTCTCCAGCAAGTGCCTGTGCCCTACAACAAACAAACAAAAGATTAAAAAATGGTTAGTCATACTACTATACCATGTTGAGTATATTCAATTAATTGACAGATACTTTTTATAACAATTTTACCCAACCTAATATATATATATATATTCCATATATATATATTCCATATATATATATATATATATATATATATATAAAATCACCTACTCTATAGAAACCTGAAGGTGAAATTCACTTATATGTGATAAATCTGAAAGGGACAGTATAAAAAAATGGTATTATATACTCACAAAATTATATTTCCTAGTCTCTACCAGCATTAGTGATAATTAGAGTAATTCATTTTAAAAGTCAGGACTAGCAGATAATGTAATGATTACATTGCTGGATTCCCACATTGTCAATCGTAGCTTCAGTCCCAGACCAGGTGTCAGTCTCAGACCCAGTGGCTTAAAACTCATGCTGGGTGCATATATGTGTGTGCCCAAGATACTGAAAGGAGAATAGAGACGGGATTGCGGCGTGGCCATTCCCCTGGAGGTGATTTCTTGCTTTCTGTCTCTGTCTCTCTGGCAAGCACATGCACCCTATAGCAAAAATATGTCAAAAAAAAAAAAAAAAGCTAATATCAATTTCCACTCTTTCTGAATAAATTTATTATACTAAATTTGTGATAGAGCCATCACCCATAGGGGATGCATAAACTTCATTAAACCTGTTTTTCCAATGCTGTATGCAGTTTAGGTAAAAGAGCAGAAAATTTGGTAATTGAATTGACTCAGTTTCAGAGTTTTTTCTTGAAGGGCACAAAAAAGGGTCAGGCATACTATATTGAAAAATATACATATGGGTAACTTGGAGTTTGAAATTTTATACCTTATTAAGTTAAAAGTATCATGTAGACTATAGCTCTTAATTCATTTAAACTTATTTCTGATATCGAGGTAAAAGCAAAAAAATCATTCCTTACCTTCAATAAACAAATGAAAAAGTTGAATTACATATTTCTGTATGCATAATGTCTAGATTGAGTTTTGTCCAGCACTTTGATACTTATTCATTGTTTTTGCTGGTTGTCAAAAATGACAGTTTTATAAAATGTGGAAGTACAAGGAAGGAACTTGAGGCACAAACTTTGAAGCATGTAAAAGCAACTCACATACGAAATAGTAGATTCTTTTTGATAACATAGGTACTAACACACTTTTAAAAAATATATTCTAATGAGCATTTCTATGTTTTAGGGTGCAGTTGGTAATAAAGGTGAAGTTGGTGCTCCTGGAATTCCTGGGGAAAAGGTATGCTGGTTTGCTATTTGATAAAACTTTGTGGCTCTTTTATAAAGATACACCATATAATAAGGAAAAACACACAGACCAAGTCTGATATTTGATGGGTAGGCGAGCTGTGGCCCCACAATAAGGCTGCCAAAAACTCCCATTGTAAGATTTTGTGTATAAAGTTCTACAGGGACATAGCTACATTCACTTGTTTTGTATTGTCTAAAAGTTACTTTTTTTTTTTTTTTTTTTTTTTGAGAGATTTTCGCTATAGGGCGCATGCGCTCGCCAGACAGAACAGAGAGAGACATAGAGACAGAAAGCGAGAAATCACCCCCCAGGGGGGATGGTCACGCCGCAATCCCTTCTCCTCCATTCTCCTCTCAGGATCTTGGGCATGCACGCACACGCGCCCAACGTGAGTTTTAAGCCACCGGGTCCGGGACGCGAACCGCGGTTGACTACGTGGGAGTCCAGCGACATAGCCATTACGCTAACTGCTGGTTCCCTAAAAGCTACTTTTATGCACCATGGCAAGGCTAAGTAATTGTGGCAGAGACTGCATGCCCTGCAAAGTGAAATATTTACCGTTTAGCCCTTTGCAGAAAAAGATTACCATCCTCTTCTCCAGAGCATTGACCATTATTCTATAAACCCTGAGATTTCTTACATTTACTGTTTTATATATAATATAGTATATTCGTATATATTTCATTACAGAAAAATTAATATATATAACATAATATAGAACTGTGTGGAACACTGTAATTTAAAATATAAGAAACACATTTTGATCCACTAATACAGTGCTATAATGCTTAGCTTATAAAATGAATAATTTTCATTGTTTCTTCTTTAATCCCATAAAGGTGATTCTAAATAATAATTTTATTCACAAGAAGTTAGTGTTGTAGTTTAGCATCTTATTTAAGTTGAGTTTTCACAACATCTTTACAAAATTGTGATATTTGCCTATTGCACTGCAATCATCTTATCATATTTTTGACTATGTATGTATATAAGTACTAATAACTGTGCTGAATTACTGAAGTTTTCACATGTTCATGCTAAGAAAATTCTCTTCTTCACTAAAATCAGTGTAGTATCACCTGCCTATTCCAGTGGCAAAAATTTTGGAATAAGTCCATTGTGGCTCATTATTTAGAAGGCTATGAACTTTGTGGTTTTATTCACCTAAATTTCACAAAGAAATAACTGAAGCTAAAGTGGTTTTGAGAATATCAGACAGATACTTTTTGAGACCTTAAATGTGGTTTTGATATGCGATATCTTCATTGTTGCTGCTTTTTTCTTTCAGAAATTATTTAGCTTTGGGACCAGCAGATGATATGGTGGTTAAGGGTGCTGGGCTTCCTTATGGCTGACCATGGTTCCAGTCCCAGACCTGGTGGCTTGCTTTCTCAGTTTCCCTCTCTCCTTGCCTCTCTGATCAAACTGGAAAATAATAATAATAAATAAAGTTATATTAAAAAATTCTTTAAATATAAAGAAAATAAACTATTAGCTTTATATGCAAATTATTTACTCCTTTAAGAACAAAATTGTTAGACCCCAAATCAGACAATTTTGTTGAATAATAGTACTTTGCTTCAAGTTTACTTGGGCTGTTCTCTTGTTTAAGCTTGCTGATGGCATTATTTGAAACCTTTTCATCATAAGTAAAAGTTTCTTCACAAACTTGTTCAAAGGTCTAACTTCTTCAAAATACCTTTTCCCTAGAGAATACTATGTAATTGCCAATTCCTAAAGAGATGCTCAATTCAAAATTGCTTTACACAGCCTATTAATCTCTTCCTAAAATACATCAAGATAACTTGATTGGTTAGATTTCGGATCATTAAGATTTTTCAAATTTGGGGACCAGCAGTTAGCATAATGGCTATGTTGCTGAACTCCCATGTAGTCGACTGCGGTTCGAGTCCCAGACCCAGTGACTTACACTCACGCCAGGCGCGTGTGCATGCATGCCCAAGATCCCAAGAGGAAAATAGAGGATAAGGGACTGTAGCATGGCCATCCCCCCGGGGGGGGGGGGGGTGATTTCTCACTTTCTGTCTCTGTCTCTCTCTGTCTGTCTGGCAAGCGCACGTGCCCTATAGCAAAAACCTCTCAAAAAAAAGAAAAGAAGATTATTCAAATTTGGGGGCTAGCAGATGGTGTAATGACCACATTGTTGGACTTCCACGTGGTCAACCGCGGTTCAAGTCCTAGACCCAGTGACTTGAAACTCACACCAGATCCATGTGCATGTGTGCCCTAAATTCCAGGAGGAAAATGGATTGCAGTGTGACCATCCCCTCTGAGGGGTAATTTCTCATTTTTCTTCTCACTGTCTCTCTCTCTATCTGTCGAGCACATATGCCCAAAGACAAAATCCTCTACAAAAAAAAAAAAAAAGATTATTCACATTTTTTTCTTCATCTTTTCTTTTATTAAAACAAATGGAAGAATTACTAGAGAATGCTTGGGCTATAAAATAGATTGCTGGGTGGCAGCAGATGACGTAGCAGCAATGTCGCTGGACTCCCACATGGCTGACCATAGTGTCCCTGGACCTGGTGACTTGGGCATCTGTGCATGAGTGCCCAAGTTCCCAGAGGAGAATGGAGAAAGGATTGCACTGTGGTCTAAGGCAAAAACCTTTTAAAATAAAAAAAATGGATTATTGGACTTTTTTACTCTGGAATATAAAGACATATATGTTTACATGATAAATCATGGGGCAGCAGTATAAAATAGAATTTGTTTAATAAGATTGGTATAAAATATCATTAATTTTAATGTTTTAAATGAATTCTTATTTGTGAAAACTAGGTGTAAACTGCTACTAGGTGGCTAAGGAACAGGTTCTCAACTCCTTAAAAGATGAAATTAACAGATCAGATTCATGCATGGACTAGATGGAATAATCAATAGACTCCATCTTGTCATGAGTTGATCAAATTGTAGTCCAGGGCCATGACCATAAGAAGATAACTGTCTAGGGACCAGCGGTTGGCGCAGTGGCTACGTCGCTGGACTCCCATGTAGTTGACCACAGCTTCAGTTCTGGGCCCAGTGGCTTAAACTCACGCCGGGCGCGTGTGCGTGTGTGCCCAAGATCCTGAGAGGAAAATGGAGGAGAAGGGATTTTGGTGTGTCCATCCCCCCTCGGGGGTGATTTCTCCCTTTCTGTCTCTCTGTCTCTCTCTGTCTTTCTGGCGAACGCACGTGCCCTATAGTGAAAACCTCTCCAAAAAAATAAAAAGGTAACTGTCTAGAAAGTTAAGTATCCAAGCCAAGAGGATCTCTAGAAAACAATTTCTTAGGAAAGAGAGGGTGTTTGGGGGCAATTTAAAGGAATGGCAGAAGACTTATATAGAACAAACACTACTCAGAAGTAAAGATTTTGTTTGTTTTTCTAGAAGCCACTTTTATAGAAAGAATCTCATGTGATGTTTCATCCATGTACTTTAAAAACCTTCACTGATTATAAAGGAATTTACCAGCTACTGATAATCTTGTTGGACTAAGCCATTCAGGGAACTGGAAGGCTCAACTCCTGAGGCACATTTGGTCAAAATGGCAAGTGAGCCTTGCAAAGTCAGTTAATGAGCATCGGTGTCCATGTGAAGACAGTGTCTCTAGAGAACCTAAGAAGTTACTGTGATAAAGAAGAAACTGTATTGTCGGTGCTCTAAACCCTGACGAAATTGCCCTAGAAAATGCTCTCCCATGTTTCCTTAAGCAGTTTTCTTCTGGGTCTAATTTACTTGAGTTGTTCTTAAAGAGTCTCACAGACAATTAAAGAATTCAGGCAACTTCCACTAGTGCTGAAAGTCCTATCAGGTTACAGTTAGCTCTTGGCTTCTGGTTTCATTCTTGTTCAGAGACCCTACTTAATGGCTAATATCCTCCCAATATCTGTAGAAACCCTGCCCTTTGACCTTCTCTCCCCCAGGTCTCAGTCACTGGTGGTGCCAGTTCTGCTTCTAACTTGTCATCTCATTTAGCTGTCAATGGGCGGTAACACTCAAGAGTGAAAAAATAGCACCTCAGGAGTGCTCTCACTTTCATAATCTACAGGTCACTATTTACTTAAAATAATTAGAATGAATATAAGCAAAATGAAAATAACAAGAAAGTTACTATTATTATATGGTCAATAAATTATAAACTATTTTATTTTACAAAGCAAATATCCATTTTTTATTCAAAAAGTTTTCTAAATTGGGTCCAGCAGGTGACATGGTGGTCAAGGTGCTGGACACCCACATGGCTGACCATGGTTCAAGCCCTGGGTCCAGTGGCTTGAAAATCATGCTGACACATGTACACGAGTGCCCAAAACCCCAAGAGAAGACTGGGAGAGAAGGAACTGCAGCCAAGCCATCCCCTAGGGAGGTGATTTCTCATTTTCCTTCTCTGTCTCTCTCTGACAAGCACACAAATCCTATAGCAAAAAAAAAAAAAAAAAAAAGAGAGAGAGAGAGAAAGTAAAGCTACTTGTGAAGTTGCTGTTTTGGGTGAGATATTGTCATTGTTTTTGTTTTATTTTATTTCTGCCGTAAGAGAGAGAAACAGAGAGAGATAAAGAGACAGAGAGGTACCAAAAAAGGGTTTTCATACCAAAAATCTACCTCAGCCACAGCAACCATGGATTATGGGAACATATGTGCATGCCAAATGTTCATAGGGAGACCTCCAGACACGAACCTGGGACCTTCCCACGTGGTCCTCCCAGAGCATTGCATCACCACTGTGTGACCACTCTTGGCCCCAAAATAATTAGTTCTTAAAGTTTATGTATTCTTAGATCTCTATCTCCCAAATTTACCTTAATGTAACTTACGTGCATCTCTCAGAGTTACTCACACAACATTCCTGACCTTAACTTTGATTGTACTCCTCAGCATTTGCAATTCTTTTTTTCCCCTCCCTTAAAATTAGAAGTGCTTAAGAGTACTATTAAAAATAAAGTTAAAAGATGAATGCTATTAATGTCTCACTTGGAGCAATAACATATGCAAACTGCCATAGAACATATATTCAGACACACTATTCTCAGTATTTCAGCTAGAAAACTGAGTTATATTAATGGAGTGTTGCCTATTCTGAGCAGTATAAAGTAGAATTTGTATATTTGCTGCACTTTATACTTACACCCTAATGCAATACTGTAATAAATTAAGTGATTTGCATTTAAAACCCATTATTCTAAAATAAACCTACACTTTGAGGTTTTGCTAGGTGATGGCAGTAAATTTTTTTGTCAAGGCCCTGAACAAAATATTAGTTTACTGAGGCAGCATGTTTCTTGTGAGACCCATAAGAAATATAGTTCACTGAACAACAGTATTTTATATCTATTTATGGAATATAGAGTCATGGGTACTTCAAGAATGAAAAAGTATAGTACTTAATTATGTCCTTTTGTAATTATAATACTTATCACCCAGTACAGACTTGCATTAGGCATTCTTAACCTAATATATAGAGCCTTATTGTCAAACATCACAGCAAATTAGATGTCTCCTTTATATTTATCAGCACAACTACCGTTTTGCCTAAGTGACTTGGTAAATTTTGTTATGAGCTGATTTAAGAAAATCTATTCCATGTAGAAAGTGTTTTTAGGTAGCTAGTATGAATGAGAAAAAATAAACTGTCACATGTTGAAATAAATTTATTCTAAGCCAGTATAGAGTGACTGTGGTTCAGGAAAACACTAACTCAAGATGCCTGGTGAAAGTGCTCTGAGGCGGCTGGGTTACAGCCACTTTTTTTTATATGTTCTGGGAAAGGAGAATCTGCAAGTAAAGTTGTAATGTAATACACAGGTGTTACATACTGGTTTGGTCCAAACAGGCAGGATATCTTGAAGTGGAGGAGTGGAGGAGTATAGGTCACAAATGGATTCAGAAATTCTTCAGTTTGTTATTGGCCAAAAGAGCAAGGATTTGTTTAAAATTTGGGGTCAACTGAAAGGAATGTTTTAGCTTATCCTTAACACAGATAGGACATTTTACTAATCTTCATATAATGTTACGCCGGAGTTGAGATATGGGAAGTCAGTTAGAACTACTGAGGCAGGACGACCCGATTAGTAAGATGGAGGGTATATGGGTGTGACTCTCCTAAGCTCCTTTAGGGAAGAGTTTTAGAACAAAGAATAATGGCAAGAGTTTATTCCTTATCCTTCTGACACGTTTGAATGGCAGAAGCCACTGCTAGTCAAAACCAATAAACTGATGGTTCAATTTCCAGTGGAAGTAAATGATTTCATGCGTAAGATCACACACGTGCATACACCCATACATGTGTGTGTAATTTTAAAAGTAAACACTTCGATGATTCTGTTATTTGAAAGTCTGATTTGTTATGAGAGCAAATTAGTACTCACTGAAGGGAACATATATGACTTTGTCAAAATATATTCAATTGAAAATGTTAAATGAAAGTCACATTGTGTATAACTTTGACCTCTTAAAGCAAATTGAATGTTGATCCCCACCCAAAGGATAATACGTGTAAGAGACAAATTTTTACAGTAATAATAATAGCAGCTATTCACTCAATAATTATGTGCAAAAAACTATCAAGAGTCTTTTTTACATTATATTATTCAATTCTTACAGCACCTCTATGAAGTGATATTTATTGTCACTATTTCACAGATTAAGAAACTGAGATCTAGAGAGTAGGAAAACTTTCCATAAGTGTCACAGACTGCAAATGGAAGGCCAGAATTTGCACTCCATCCTTCTTTTCTGTAGCTCTTTGACTGGCTGTGTTACCTCCTCTGTATAGCTCCCCACATGTCAAGGTGTTCTTGAGACAGGCAGCTAGTACTTGGATCATGACATTGTTTGCCTGCCAGTCTAATGGAGGAACTGTGCAGTTTGTTTCCTACCTTCTGCTCCAGGAAGAGCTGTGTCCCTTCTCTTTAAACCTTTGTCCTTTTAAACTCTACCTAATCTTAGAGAATCTGCCTTCTTCACCAGCAGAAGATGATGTCCGCCTACTAAGAATCACCATGCATATTTGTTTTTCACCAAATGAGAAGATTTTATATAGTTTTACCCACTTAAATAAGTATTATGGAAAAATCTGATTTTATTTGGTTTGGTTTATAAAGTGAAAAATCACATTTTAAATATGGTTTCAAACTTCCCAAGCCTGCCTCTCTGGAGATTCTTAAGTTCTCTGCACACCCACCTGTAGGCAGACCCGTGGCCAGATTAACTTTAACTCATCACCTAATTTAGAAAATTCTCTCTTCACATTCCCCACCAAGTAAGCTTTTGGTTGTATATTCATTTTATCTAAAGCAAAAGTGTTTAACTTAGTACCATGATTTTATAAAAGTAAATAAATCTAGCCTCTAGAGGTTAGGGGAAAAAAGCCGCATGCATTAAGGCACTTAAGAAGTATAACTTGATAACGTGATGAGAGAGTTTGCCAAGTCGTGTGTCTTAAAAATAGCCGACTAACTACCCTCAGTAGGAGGTGCTTTGTCTGTTGGTCTGTTCCCCGTAAACTCTGAAGCTTTCTTCCTTGCTGTGGGTTGGGATGGAAGGAGACAAAATCCATTGTTCTCTAATAGTCTTTGTATTTCCTTTGTTGGAAAATGAAATGACTATGATCTTTGAATCTCGATTTTCTATAAGACATTTTATGAGAAGGCAATAGCTTCGGGAAATAAAGGCAGATGTTACAGTTTATGGACGCACAGACAAGGCCAGTAACTGCTGTGAATTATAACGAATTCTGTGACAGCCCTGGTCCAGATGTAGCATTAAAGCCTCAAAGACTCAAAACTTACAAGCATTTAGGGAAAAAGCTGTAGAATTTCTATGTCTTTTGTCTATTTCTATGCATTGCTAGTTTCACCTAATACTTCCATGGAATTTCATAATTAAACTTAATTTTAGAGTTCTCCCAACACCCGTTTGCATATGACAATTTCTTGTTGAAATCAAAATCATTAAATGAGGAGAAACAGGTAGGATCACCCAGCTTTATTCTAAAAATAAAATTATCCCTCTGAGGATTTCATCAAGGTTTATTAAATAAGTATGAACTCTATGTTAGAGACAATACCTCTTAACCAAAGAATTCCATTTATGTCTGTGTATTTAAAAAACTTCTATTTTGAATGAAGGTATAGTCCAATTAAGTATAGGACTGATTTTTTTTTTATCCTAAACAACATTCACAAAGAAAACAGTTTTGTCTACCTGCTTCTTGACTTCTATTATTAAAGTTATATGAATGAAACTTAACATTCAATGAGAAATTACTGCTTTTACAAGGAGTGTCATTTAGTCATCTTATCTGTAGGCCTGTTCTGACATAATCTAGCACTAAAATAAGCAGAAACACAAGAAGGACAGAGGTAATAGAAGGACAGGAAAAAGAAAAAGAAACTTGCTCACTCTGCAGCTGATTTCATTTCTTAATGGTTTCTTATTCCCTTCTAATGCCTTCCACTCGCCCCGAAGTAGAGCAGTTGGCAGAGAATACAACAGATGGATGACAAGCTCAGCACATGCAGTGGATCTGGCAGCCAGGCACTTGACTTTTATTTGCTAAACAGCTAGCCAGATTTCAAGAACCTAGTCTGCTAATGCTCCCATTTGGTTTAATGCACTATCAGCATCTAACACATCAATATTAAAATATTGCCATAAAAATATCACACTCTGTTTCTCTGCATAGTTTAGTGGCTAATTATTTTATTCTTGAGTAGATTGTTAAGGGGTGAACAGTGGATTTCAATATATAAGCGACATTTTATACAGATATCTACAATTTAGTTCTTAGAGTTTTCTTACAATGACTCTGTCTGAAGAAGCCTTTAGCCTGCTAAGCCAGGACAACCGTAGCAGGTGTAAAGTAGTAGAAGAATCTGTCAGCTATGAGGTGAAGATTTGAGAAAATAATCACAGATAACTGGCATTTTTTTTCTCCCTAAACTATCACCGTGTTCTCAAATTACTAAATTCAAAGCTCATGAATCTTTTTTACAAGGTTCCCCTGGCCATCAGGCATAATGAACAGCTCATGCACCCAGCTCACGTGGCATTTTACCTACTTTACGATATAGAGTGTCTCTATCCCCTGCTACAGTGTGAGCTCCAGGAGAGGGACCTGGTGTCTCTCTTGTCTGTAACCCCAGCACCTGGCCTATATATGTCACTTGATTGGTTCTGGATAAATGTTTGTTGAGTTATTCAGAAATCAAGAGGACTTACCCCTAGAACTAGAGAAGAGAAATAGAGGAAGGCTGTTAGAAACTTGTGCTAAAGGGACCAGCAGTTGGCATAATGGCTCTGTCGCTGGACTCCCACGTAGCCAATCGAGGTTCAAGTCCTGGACCTGGTGGCTTAAACTCATGCCGGGCGCATGTGCGTGCATGCCCAAGATCCCGAGAGGAGAATGGAGGAGAAGGGATTGCGGCGTGGCCATCCCCCCTGGGGGGTGATTTCTCGCTTTCTGTCTCCCTGTCTCTCTCTGTCTTTCTGGTGAGCGCACGTGCCCTATAACAAAAAATTTAAAAAAAAAAATCTCTCAAAAAAAAAAAAAAAAAAAAGACACTTGTGCTAAAGGGAGATTGCAAAGCAGCCCCATCAACAGCAGTGCTTCGGGGCAAGTCCTCCATACTTCCTGGAGAAGCATACTTCAGGGAAATAGAAGGGAAGAAGAATTTCTCTACCAAGCAAAGCCATGGTGTTGCTGTCTAGAATGATGTAGAATAAAATATGTAAATCTCCAGGATTTGTTTCTCATTTTCTGTTGAAGAAATGATGTTCTCCCTTCTCTCTCAGACACAAATCTTCAAGTTACCTTGCTCTGTCCTTTTTTTTTTTTTTTTTTTTTTTTTTTTTTTTTAAGAGGTTTTTGCTATAGGGCGCGTGCACTCACCAGAAAGACAGAGAGAGACAGAGAGACAGAAAGCGAGAAATCACCCTCCAGGGGGGATGGCCACGCCACAATCCCTTCTCCTCATTTCTCCTCTCGGGATCTTGGGCATACACAGTCATGCGCCCGGCGTGATTTTAAGCCACCGGGTCTGGGAATCAAACCGCGGTCGACTACATGGGAGTCCTGCGACATAGCCATTACATAACTGCTGGTCCTCCTTGCTCTGTTCTCATCCACCTGGGTTAGAAAATCTGCTTGTTTTTCACCACAGTGCCAGGATGTGTTCTTTCTCCCTGTCTTCACACTCCTATACTTGAGGACTGAAGATAAGTGGCCAATGGCTTTAGTGCATTGAAGCCACAGTGGAAGTAATTGATACGGCGTAGAACTATAAATTACTCATCACGAGGAATACTTTGAACAGGAAATAGTTCACAGTGACGATATTTCACTGTCCTCAGTTAGGAGCTGACTGATGACACTGTCCTGCTCTTCATATCTTAAATCATCTTTCACTTGCTGGAAAACTTGATTCTGATGTTAATCACTGTAACTTCAGCTATTTCATAGGTGACTCACATGAAATGTTTTCTATTTCCTTAGTACTTTTACCCCTTTTAAAGACTGCCTTACAACTAGTATCTCAATAAAGTTTGAAAAGCCTTATTCCCTGTAGACCCACCTTAAGAAAATTATCACAATTTTGTAGATGCCCCAATTTTGTAATAGGTTTTAAAACATGTTAAGACTCAATTTTCTGACTTCACTATCTACTGAAAGGCATTTTTACCTCTCCAATTCATTGGCTTTTTTGTTTTCTATTTTAATAACTTTTTTTTTCTAGGTTTTTTGTCGTAGGGTGACTGAGCTCATATAAAGAGACAGAGAGTGGGGAAAATGAGAAATCACTTCCCTTCTTCCCCAAAAGGGATGGCCATGCCACAATCCCTTCTCCTCCATTCTTCTCTCAGGATTTTGGGCACCACAAACATGCACTTGTCATGATTTTTAAGCCACCAGGGCCAATACTTGAACCACAGTCAGCCAAGTGGAAATCCAGCACATTAACCACCATGCCATCTGCTAGTCCTAGGAATAACTGTTAGTACAAGGTATATTTAATTAATTTGAAAAAGAATTGTAAAGTAAAATCCCTTTTAAAAAACTTTAAATTGTAGCCGACTATAAGCGCAATACATGTAAGAGATTCAGTTTCTTAAAAAAATAATTAATTATTTATTTATTTAATTCCATTTGTTATTATTATTTTTAATTTGACCCAGACAGAGACAGAGAGAGAGAGAGAAAGGGAAAGCAAGAAAGCAAGCCACGAGGTCCAGGACTCGAACTATGGCTGGCCATGTGGGAATCCAGCGCTCTTACCCACCATACCACCTGCTGGCCCCAAGATTCAGTTTTAAAAAATCAAGTCATAGGTCAGCTCCATAGCCTAGTTGTTATGGGGACTGATCCCACATAGCCAGTCATGGTTTGAATCCCAGCCGTGGAGGTTTGAAAAACACACTAGACACATGTATATGCATGCCCCAAATCCTGACAGGACAAAGAAATGGAGGAAAAGAATCCATGTGACCATGCTCAATTATGGGGAATGCTTTCTCCCTCTCTCCTCTCTCTCTTTCTCATACATGCACCCTTTTGCAATTAGAAAAAAATCAAGTTGTATTAATAGAAGTACTGTATACTCTCCAGAAAAGTGTGTGTGTGTGTATGTGTGTATATGAGGTATCTGTGTGTATTGGGAGGTTCTTCTCTCTATTCCGTGTAAGACTCTTTCTGAAGTGATGTGCTGAGTTTTGAGTGTCATGGTTTAAAAGACATCTTGGCTAACCCGTGTGTGCCAAGAGAATAGAGACCATGATATTAAGAGACTCTAAACTATCATTTGACAAAAGAGTTGACTGGATAGCAGGTTTGATAGTGGCACAAAGCAGTATCATGTATAAGATCTATGAAGGGTTTTTTTCTGATGTATTTTCAGACAGCCTAAATAAGAATAATGGACAAAAATTTGGGAAACATTAATTTGGGTTCACAAAGCATTGATCTAGGCCCAGGCTTGGTGTACGAGAACACCACTGCAAAAGGCCACATTGAAGGCCCAAGTCTGGACCTTGAGCCAACCTTAACAGGCTGGGTGTGGTAGAGTCCCCATAGTCCCTGCCAACAGGGAGGCTGGGCAGGATTGCCATTGCAACACTGTCAAAAACAACTCTCTCTCTCCCCTGTCCCTCCCCACTCCCGTCCCCCACCCTCCCTCCACCTCCCACTCTGAGGATTCTGAGAGACAGAGAAAAAAATAAAATCATTGATTCATAACCATACACAGATTTTTTTCCCCCTTTTGCTCTCCACAATGCAAATTAAACAGCGAAAGTGCCTGACCTTAAGAAGCTTTCATTAAAAATCAGTAGCTCATCAGACTCTTTGGTAGAGTAGGTAGGTATAGTGTAAGGATTTGTACTTGTCCTTGTATTTAAGAATATCCACATCCTGCTTGTTTTCTAGCCATACGTACATACATATACTTGTGTACGCACACATACCTTTTCCCTTCTTTGAAATGATCCATAAGAACAAGTAATCTTAGGTTCTCATTTATCTTATGAGCAAGACTATTGTAAGTTGGTCTTATTCTGAGCATTAATATGATAAGACAGTATTAAGGTTCCAACAAATACAAAGAATTTTAGTTCTATCAAAATTATCAAAAATTTAGGTCTTCAAAAATTTTGAAGTTTTGGGGGTCAGCAGGTGGCATGGTGGTTAAGGGCACTTGTCTCCCACATGGCCGGCTGCAGTTCAAGTCCTGGGCCTGGTGGATTGCTTTCTCACTCTCTTTCTTTCTCTCTCTCTTGCCAAATTAAAATAAGTAAATAAAGTTAAAATTTTTAAAAAAATTTTGAAGTTCTAAACTCTATGTAATATGTGTGTATTCTTACTTATTTATTAAGGTCTCACTATGTTGTGATCTTCCTGCCTCAGCCCCTAGCTAGAGTTACAGGCATGCACAATCCTGCCTGGATCTGTCTTAGACAGGATCTCATCATGTTACCTGAGTTGGACTCGAACTCACAATTTTCCTGCTTCAGCTTCCCTTGTCACTGGAATTACAGGCATTCACCACCATGCATGACTCTAGGTTGGACCAGGAATCCACTCCTGGCCTCTCATGTGGCCCCAGCCTACAGATCATAGCATCTTAGCAGCATGCCACTGTGGCTGGACCAGTTTATTTATTTTTTACCATGACAATTTATTTATTGAAATTATATCCCAGAATTTGGGGAGACAAAATAATTCTCTTCCCTAGAATAAAAGGACATTGATTCAATAAGATATCCAAAAAGAAACTAAACGGTTTTTTCTTCATTTTTTTCAGATATTTAGTAAAATTGTGAACAATTTAAAAATAATGTACAAATTCAGTTTCTAATGATTATGGCTGAGTAAAGCAAAATCACAGTGAAAGCTGAAGCAGTCTCATTAGTGATACACAAAACCAAAATTAGATTTACTTTTTCCTGCCTATTTTATTAGTGTTCATGCTGAAATTCTGGCATTCTGCTTCAGATATTTCTTCTAGCTGTTACGTTCAATGTTCACCTTAGTAAATTTTCTTTTAATGAGTAAAAATGACAGTGCAGAAATATTTATATATTTCCACATGTACACTAAATTCATATGGAAGATCATCTTCTGGAAAATGTACTCTAAGTAAAATGATAGAATACTTTTTTTAAATATGAAAACAAAGTTAATGGGACTTTTTTTTAGTTTTATGCTATAGGGCACATGCACTTTTTGGAGAGAAAAGAGAGAGAGAGAGAGAGAGGGAAAGAGAAAGTGAGGAATCACTCCCTAGGGAGGATGGCCCACATCATAATCCCCTCTTAAATCTCAGACCTTTTAATCAAAGGCTGAATACCTAACTTTTTAATGAAGTAATCAAAACATAGTGTAGAACTTTCTGCTTTCTAGGCTGAATTTTAGTTATTTACACATTTGGTTTACTCCTCACTCTGCCTTTCTTTGCTTGGTCTCATCGGTACCAAGCTTGCAAACTGCAGCCCTAGAAAGTGTGATTCCTTCTCACACGTCTTTCGGACAACATATAGTTCCTGCATAATTAGAGAGACATTGATTCCAATGTCAAAGGAATCCAGAAAACTAATAATTTATATTTACGCCTAGCTATGCTTACTGCTGGAAAATGTGCAGTGATAAAAAAGAGGTAAAATGACATCCTTTGATCAGTTTTTCAAAAAGCTACCAGCTGGCTCTAAATCTCATCTAAGGTTTTTACCAAAAGCTTTTCAAAGAGGTTATTTTGAATTCCAGAAGGGGTGCTTTCTTATTCTGTGAAGTTGAAGACATGGTATGTATTATAGCAATAACAGAGTCAACAGTACTATTGTGTTAGCAGCAAGTTTGTTTATCTTTCCCATTTTGTATTTCACATATTTACTCATTTGCCCTTCTAATGCTAGAATTTGTAACTGGAAAGAGACACAGGACCTTTGATAGAAAAACCTGCAATAGGAAGTAATATATGTCTCTGAAATCAGTTTTGAAAGTTATGGTTGCTGTGGAAATCATTGTAATTTTCTCTCAATAATGAGCTGAAATGTTGCTTGGAAGCCAAAGAAGCAGCATTTTCCTTCTGCCTTGGGCTGAGGCTGAAAGGAGAGACAGCAGGATTTTAGAAAAAGCCACTGAACTGGTATGCCCTTCCAACAATTTTAGGCAGGCATTTATTTGGTAGATAGAATTAAATTTGACCCAAAACTGCCTGGGACACCTAGAGCTTTGAAACTGCACAAAGAAAGGCTTATTCTATTGACATAAATTATGTTTTAGATAAAGTCCTGACAGAAATATCATCCATTAATCTGTTAAACACAATCTTGCTCTGTAGGACTATTTTCTTCTTTAGTTTTTATGTTAATTAATAAGTCTCCCCTCTTTTTTTTTTTTTTTGAGATGGAGACAAAAGCAAATATGCTAATTTATCTCCTCAGAAACTAGAATAATGACATCTTTTTAAAAATGATTATAAGTTTCTCAGCAGAGAATCTCTGGTAACTTTGAGAAAAACAGGAGAAAATAAGCAGATTTCTGAATACCAAAGTTGCAAACTTAAGTTTCACAAATGTCAACAGTATTTCAAAAATGTTTACCCATTGCTAGGCTGTATGAGGCTGACTCATTTCCTATGAGATAATCGGTAATGTTTGTTGGGTTATCTTGGAATCTAGAATTACGTTTACTAAACAGTCAGGAAAGAATAGAGTCCAATTAACACTGGCTGTAGGAGAACACAGTATTTTAATTACAACGGTCATAAAACTTGTGCTCATTAAAGACACATTCTCAATATCATAGTCCTAGAGACTTTGGGTGTGCAATTGACAGCGTGTCTGGGAGTAACACTAATTTGACACACGCCAGAGATAGGGCTTTACTCAGAGCACATGGCACAAAAGATGCACTGAGGTCAAAGGAAAAGAGGAAATGCTCTCTCTGTTTTTTTTTGTTTTGTTTTTTTCAAAAAAAAAAAAAGTATTTTTGACATACTGCACCAGTCTGCTTTACTGGATTACATGCTGTATCTTGTTATCATGTGTAACGTGATAAAATATTACACTAGGTCAACTGATGAAAATAATTCTACCCCTTAAGAACAAGTGGACATACTTTTGTCATGAGTAACAGAAGCTCCGTTTCCATAGAATGTTCCCTGGCATCAAATACTTCATGGGCTTCCACTATTACTTTATCAGATGACATTGGATGTTTCTAATAGATGTGCATGATGTGGGAAGTTCAGAACTGCAATAATTTTTTAAATGCTACAACTGTATTTATTACGTAAGTAATAAATACATACATTGTATTTTATTGATGCTTCAACAGTTGATTACACTTAAACAAGGTTTGCCTTCAATGTTTATTATACTGTAGTAATAGCAGTTAGAGTATAGAATACTTTGATAATCATCTAATTTAAGAAAAGCCTTAGTGTTTTACATAAAATGTGTTAATGTATATGATAGTACACCAATGGTAAAAATCATTGAAACTTCACTCCAAAATGTATCCATTAAAGAAATAAATATTTAGACAGAATGTATTCTCTTGGTTTATACAGATTGTATTATTACTATTTTAATGTCTGGAAATGTAATATTTTTTCTTCATATACTTGAATTTTGTTTAAAGAATTTGAAGAAGTTATATCTAATTGCTTTCTAGGAAGTGCTTAAAAATGTTTACAAATTAGTTATAAATGTTTGATAGAAATAAAACAGGTCAATGGAATTGTGAGTTTATCTTGTGCTGTCTAAACATGAAAACTTAGGAGCCAAAGTAAATTTCTATAGAGCAACTAAATTCCTAAGGCTCCATTGGGAACTTGCACATCCTCTCAGAGTATCTCATTCTAGCTGGTGTGCTGTTTACAAAGCAGACTTGTCAAAGAGATGACCTGTGAATTCCATAATGGGAACTGATAGGCATCTGCTGAAAACCTTTTAATCTAAGACAGGAACCAGATGAATAGAAAAAACTAAAAATTCTTCCAAATAATTGTTTTATATAAAATGACATGGGAATGTCTTCAAAATTCATCTACAGGCAATTAGCAGATACGGGTAAAAAAGTAAACATGCTTTTTATACATTATATATATACACACACACACACACACACTTTATATATATATATATACACACACACACACACACACACACACACATATATACCTTATATATAATATATACACACACATTATATATACATATATATTATATATAATGTATATATAAAATGTGTGTGTTTATATATAATGTGTATGTGTGTATATATATATAATGTGCGTGTATGTATAATATGTATAAAATGAGAGATTTGTTGTAAGAACAGTGGCTGGCCCCTAGGAAGAACTCTTATGCCCAGAGGTTTGAAAGAAAGAAAATGAAATAAGGGATACTAAAGAGCATGTGGGAAAACACGCTGTGGTGTTAGTGAGACCTGACTTGAAATCTAAGGTAATGCTAATTGAGTGACTTGAGCCTGTTACTAAACCCCTCTTTACTTATTTTAAAAATCTAGGTGGGTCAGTCTGGTGGTACAGTAGTAACCCACTGCTCAGATGATGCCAGATCCAGGTTAAAGCTCAAGGGTTCAGTTCCCCTGTCAACCTTAAACACCTCCAATGTGTGACCATGATCCTGACTGGGAAAGTTGGAGGATCATGGTGTGAGACCCTGTGGAGGGTCCATCTCTTTCTTTCTCTTTTTTCTTTTCTTTTTTTTTTTTTTTTTTTTTTTTTGGAGAAGTTTTTGCTATAGGGCAAAAGACAGAGAGAGACAGAAAGATAGAAAGTGAGAAATCACCCCCCCCAGGGGGGATGGCCACACCACAATCCCTTCTCCTCCATTCTCCTCTCAAGATCTTGGGCATGCACAAACAAGCGCCTGGTATGAGTTTAAGCCACTGGGTCCAGGACTCGAACTGTGGTCGGCTACTTGGGAGTCCAGTGACATAGCCATTACGTTAACTGTTGGTCCTATCTTTCCCTTCATTCTTAAGAAAGAAACAAACTTAAAAAAAAAAAAAAAGAAAAAGTAATTAACACTGGAGCTGTGGGATAAGGGGTAAATGGAAAGCCCTATACATGATAGCTATTCAGTATTGGACGACCTTTTCCCACAACTCTGGAGTTAGTTGTCAAGAATCACAAAGAAAAAAAGAAAGTAGAAGAAGGAGAAGGAGGTGGAGGAAAAGAACAAAATAAAGAAAAAAAAAACCTTGGTCCATTTGTTGTTGTGGCTAATAAAATTTATTCTGTGTACCTCTTTTAGGGTGAAAATGGTTTACATGGTGCTCCGGGCTTACCTGGTCAAAAGGTAAAAAGCTTTTAAATGTTTCATATGGGTTAAAAAATTGAAAATTAAACTTGCACATAATGAATATTCAGAAATATATTTTATAAAACTGACTTCCTTCCAAGACTCTCAGAAAGCTACCGACTGATCATTCCAAGGAAGATCCCTGGAGCAATCCTCTCTCGAAGGGATCACTGTGAGAGAAAGCTTTATCAGGAAGCTTTAGCAACGTGCTGCTTCCAGGAAGTCAGCCTTGGTGCTTTCTGGGGCCATGGGAGTGTATAAAGCTGCTCTGGAAATATCCTCACTGTTATTAGTCAGAGTATAAAATGTAGAACAGAACAATTGTTTCCACCTTTGACTACATTTGGGTACTTATTTCTTATCTTCTTTTTTGAATATTCCAGATTGAGCTAAACATAATTTTTGCAATAACATAAAATATTAAATATTACAGATTACAAATATGTTACAGATAACTGATCCCTTCAAAAATCTCTTTGAGAAGGGAAAATTCTTTTTTTATTTTTAGAGGTTTTTTTGCTATCGGGCAGGTGTGCTCGCCAGAAAGACAAAAAGAAACAGAGACAGAAAGTGAGAAATCACCCCCCGGGGGGATGGCCATGCGGCAATCCATTTTCCTCCATTCTCCTCTTGGATTCTTGGGCATGCATGCACATGCCCCCTGCGTAGGTTTAAGCCATCGGGTCTGGGACTTGAACAGCAGTCAACTACATGGGAGTCCAGCGACATAGCCATTACACCAACTGCTGGTCCCGAGAAGGGAAAATTCTTAATAAATCACACAAAATAAGGAGTTCTGCATGAACTGGTTTGCTTCTTTCTGTACCTGGTATCTTTCTCTTTACCAAGGTGAACTCTTTGCACTGCTTTACCATCTAGGAGCTGCTTTCTCCTTCTGGGAAGGGGAATGATTATATGTGACCAGCATTACTGGAAACACAGAGCCTGCTCTTTTCCAGTTTCCTGAAGGGATGGGAGCCACTTCAGGTGGGGCCAGCTGTCATGATACCCGCCAGATCATCCCCCACAGGGGAGAGGATTACCGATGCAATATTAAATGCCTACCAAAGCCCAGCGTATCATTTCCTAGAGAAGTGTTACAGGGTTTAGCGTGATGTCAGAAGTTCCTATGCATCTAGATTTTTCTCTGTAGCTTGAAGTATCATTTTAGAACATGTGCACTTATTTATAGTTACAACTTTTTGGGAGAAAAATTTTCTTTTCTTGGCCTGAAAAAGATAATAAGATTGAAACTGGCAGCGATGAAATGGCAAGCTTCTGAATTTCTTCACAGCAGTTCTAGACAAAACCCATTGATACAGCATGTGCTGCATCTGCGAGTCGAGTTGCAAGCCAAGGGATGTGCAGATTTATCTGCCGGGAAATAGTTTAGGACTTTCCAGCAGCTGTTTTGTGGTGGCTGCATCACGCTGACATTGTGGCTGTGAACTGGAGGCGTTTAGCAACTTCGATGTCAGCTTGTACGAACAGATCGAGTTAAATCTACATTTTAGGAAAAATGGTAGGAAAAAATAGGCCATACATTCAGTAATTAAAATAAGTAAGTAAGTAAGTAAATAAATAAATAAATAAATAAATCTAACATTTTTTTTTTCTGGTAACTATTTTGAGAGTACATAAAGCAGGGATAATTATTCAGTCATATGTGTGTGTATACCGTATACGTGTATTTCATCATGGATATATATAGATATCAAGGCGTACACTTTGATATGTGTGTGTGTATATATATATATTTCTTATATATATATTATATATATATATATATACACACATATACATACACATAAATATATAGGATTGTTGGAAAAGTCATGGCACATTTTTCATATAAAAATAGTCATGACTTTTAATGACCCTATATGTATACATGTGTCCACATACACACAATGTATATACAGATACATAGTAAATATATATAATATATATTATATACATATATATGTTTGATCATTTGACTTTATATTAAAAAGCTGTGTTCCTTTTTATATAATTAAGATAAATTTTAATTATATCAGAGGTCACCTTGTGGAGATATTACAGAAAAACTGGAGATAAGAAATCCTTCATTCCTCATCTCTGTGCACTTGGAAATGCTTCTTATGCTCAAGCTGTCCATGCGTACAGGGTGCACTGGGAATGGCCCCAGCACCCATTTGCAGGCTCTGTCGTCATAAGTACCTTCCAGGTAGCAGGTGCACAAGGAGTGATTGCTGCACCTGAGTGGAACATCACATCTCTAAGCCATAGCTCTAAAACATCAGTTCTCTATGCAGAATTCAGTGGGAAATTAAGCCTGTCATATCAGAGAGGGTTTAGTCAAAGAAAAGGGGACTTAATGCCTTTCAGAATAAGTATGATGACTGAGAGCCAGCAGCCCTGCAAACACTAATTCTCTTTCTAGGAGGCAGGAGAACTGAGTGGTTAAGAGTAAGTCATAGGTATAGGCACAGGAGCCAGAACTTGTGGCTCAAACCTGAGCTCTTGAAAGTCTCACTAGAATGGTATCTCAGAGAAGTCAGCTTGAGAAACCTGCTTCTACTGGATCTGGTGTAATGAATAGTAATAGTAATAATAATAGTAATGGCATAGTGGTTAAGGTGCTAGACTCCCACATGGCCAACATGGTTCGAGTCCCAGACCCAGTGTCTTGAAAATCACACAAGGTGCATGTGTGTGCCTGCCTAAAATCCCAAGAGGAGGTTGGAGGAGAAGGGGTTGCAGCGTGGTCACCCTCGGGGAAGGAGGGAGCGGGGATGATTTCTCAATTTCCCTCTCACTGTCTCTCTTGCTTTCTGGGGAGCACACATACCCTACGGCAAAAAACTTAAAATAATAATAACAGTAACGACTAATAAATATAGTCTGCTAGTCATTTGCTGATGGATTCAATTCTCAAAACAAATCATTGAAGAAGAGACTATTATTAATTTATTTATACATGAGAAATTCAGGTTTATGAAGATTTAATTGCCTTGGAAGTTGTAAAGCTGTGGCTTATTACCTTAAAATTTATTTCTTTAGTATTTAGAAATATTTAAATCTTGTGTAACTTAACGTTGGTTTAAAGCTTACATATTAGAAATGTTTTTCACTTATAATAATTGCTTTTTATTGTTAGAAACACTATCATTATTACTATAAAAATTATACATTGTCTTAGTCTGTTACTGTGTTGCTAAACAAAAATACCTGAGACTGGGTGATTTATAAAAAAATAAGAGTTTTACTGGGACCAGCAGTTAGCGTAATGGCTATGTCGTTGGACTCCCATGTGGTTGATCGCGGTTCGTGTCCCAGACCCGGTAGCTTAAAACTCACACCGGGTGCGTGTGCATGCATGCCCAAGATCCCAAGAGGAGAACAGAGGAGAAGGGATTGCAGCATGGCCATCACCCCTGGAGGGTGATTTCTCGCTTTCTATCTCTCTGTCTCTCTCTGTCTGTCTGGCAAGCACACGCGCCCTATAGCAAAAACCTGTCCAAAAAAAAAAAAAAGAAGAAGAGTTTCATTTGATTCATAATTATGGTGACTGGAAAGTCCAAGAGCATGGCGTTGGCATCTTGCTAGCATCTGGTCAGCTTCTGGTGTATTATAAGAAGGCAGAGAAAAACAGAAAGTCAGCAAATGCTTTCAAAAAGAGAGGAACCTGTAGGCAGGTCTAAAACTGATAAAAACCTACTCTCATGGGTACTCACCCCTTCCGGCAAGAACATGAACTCACTCCATCTGACAAGACAGCACTAATCAATACATGAGGTAGGTGCCCCCATCGTCCAAACACTACCCATCAGTCTTACCTCTTAAAGGTCTTGGGGCCAGCAGTTAGCGTAATGGCTATGTTGCTGAACTCCCATGTAGCTGACTGCGGTTCAAGTCCCAGACCTGGTGGCTTAAACTCATGCCAGGCACGTGTGCATGGGTGCCCAAGATCCCGAGAGGAGAATGGAGGAAAAGGGATTGCAGGGTGGCCATCTCCGCTGGGGTGGGGGGGGGGGGGGGTGATTTCTTGCTTTCTATCTCTCTGTCTCTCTCTGTCTCTCTGGTGAGCCCACGCACCCTATAGCAAAAACCTCTCCAAAAAAAAAGGTCTCACTGCCTCCTGATGCCAGTACATTAGGGATTAAATCCAATGCATGAACTTTAAGGGACAAACCATTATCCAACTCATATTCCAGTGGTATAAATATTGTTCCTATTCACATTTATTCCTCTTCTACAGGGAGAGCAAGGTTCTCAAGGGAGCAAAGGAGAAACTGGTGACAAGGTAAATATCTCTCTTTACATAGGCATCAATACAAATAAATTGTTTTTAAAAATATTTTGAAATTGAATTTCTAATGTGTTGGATGTGTTCTATATAAGCAATTTAATAATTTTATAAAAATAACTAAAGTATTTGCTTCAATAAGGGTAAAATTAACGTGTTGATGATTGTCATAAATCTTTCTAACCTTTTTTGGATGGTAGTTAGACATTTCTAGTTAAATTCATTCCATTTATAACTAAGGGGGTCATACATTTATTAAGCATCATGTTTCTAAGTTATGACATCATTGCTCTTCTAATTGGTGAAGTGGAGTTTTTCCACAAGGTATAAATAAGAAATAAATTTAATAGGGTCTCACAAAAAAGAGATGGCACACTAAAATTAGAATAATTTCAAAGAGTTTCAAAAAGGGATGCTTGAAAAGGTATAGCGAGGTATAAGAAAACCATACAGGGGACCAGCAGATGGCAAACATCACTGGACTCCCACATAGACCCAGCAGCTTAAAAGTCATGCCGGGTACATGTGCGTGCATGCCCAAGATCCCTGGAGGAGAAAGGAGGAGAAGGGATTGTGGCATGGCCATTCCTCCTGGGAAAGTGATTTCTCACTTTCTGTCTCTCTGGCAAGAGGACTGGCCCTATAGCATAAATCTTTCTAAAAAAAAAAAAGAAAAGAAAGAAGAGAAAGAAAGAAAGAGAGAGAAAGAAAGAAAGAAAGGAAGAAAGAAAGAAAGAAAGAAAGAAAGAAAGAAAGAAAGAAAGAGAGAGAGAGAAAGAAAGAAAGGAAGAGAGAGAGAGAGAGAGAGAGAGAGAGAGAGAGAGAGAGAAAGAAAGAAAGAAAGAAAGAAAGAAAGAAAGGAAGAGAGAGAGAGAGAGAGAGAGAGAGAGAGAGAGAGAGAGAGAGAGAGAAAGAAAGAAAGAAAGAAAGAAAGAAAGAAAGAAAGAAAGAAAGAAAGAAAGAAAGAAAGAAAGAAAGAAAGAAAAGGGAAAAGAAAACCATTTGGACTGAGCAGTATCCCAGTTCAAGGTCTGGTAGACTCCTTAAACCCACATGATACTCAGACCCAAAGGTGAAAAAAACAGGTGGAAAGGAGGCTGTGGGTGGATCTGAGAGCAACGGTCACCCCAAGATCAACATATACAGGGCGAGCCAGGACAATGAATACCTCCACCTCCCTGTCCTCTAGTCTTCAGCTCTCCTGTTAGAAGTTCCAACTAGCCAAACAAATTGAAAGCCAGCGAGAGGGAGGCCAGCTGCAGAGGTCAGCCTCAGTGCCCAGAGCAGGGTGTGAGGATGGGCAGGGGCTCTGCAGGGACTAGAGAGGCCACTAACAAGGGGCATCATCTCGAGTCACCGTCTTACACCGCTGAGTTCTGGGTGGTGAATTCTGCACTTTGAAGAGAGCATAGTTTTTAGTAAGTAACTACTGACTTCATTTGATAGTTATTGAAAAAATATTTAAGTAATTGCTTCACAAATGTACAGCTTTCCATGGAAAATAGAGAGAGCAGAAATGCCTGGACATCCCAAATGTCTGTTCGGGCAATCATTTGAGTCATGTATTTCAAAAATCTAGTTTTGTTTTGGGACCAGCAGTTAACGTAATGGCTATGTCGCTGGACTCCCATGTAGTCGACTGCGGTTTGAGTCCCGGACCTAGTGGCTTAAAACTCACACTGGTGCGTGTGTGCGCATGCCCAAGATCCTGAGAGAAGAATAGAGGAGAAGGGATTGCAGAGTGGCCATCCCCCCGGGGGGCTGATTTCTTGCTTTCTGTCTCTCTGTCTCTGTCTGTCTGACGAGTGTACACAGCCTATAGCAAAAACCTCTCAAAAAAAAAATCTAGTCTTGTTTTTAAATAAAACAAAAACAGCACCATTCCTTTGTTTCATTACTCTTGTAAACATCAAATGTTATTCATTGGACAGCCAGAAGGAGGATTAAAAGGGGGAACAGATCATCTCGATTTAGACAGGATTGCCTGTGTTTAGCTTTCTTGGCAGTGATCAGTTATTTGCATCTTCAATAAGTATTTATAGAGAGAACGCGCATCTATGATCATTGTAAGGCAAATTATACATGTTGTAAGCTACATGATAATTACGTAGCTTCACGGAATTGTGAGGGAGAAAAAAGGATTGCCATATCATAACCTTACAATTGAGAATTCCATTAAATAATGAAATTTTAAAAGTGGGATCTAAGAGATTTCTTCTTAGAAATCCGTTCAACAATTTTTTTTTTTTTTTTTTTTTTTTTTGAGAGGTTTTTGCTATAGGGCGCGTGCGCTCGCCAGACAGACAGAGAGAGACAGAGAGATAGAAAGCGAGAAATCACCCCCCAGGGGGGACGGTCACGCCGCAATCCCTTCTCCTCCATTCTCCTCTCGGGATCTAGGGCACGTACACACACGCACCCGGCGTGAGTTCTAAGCCACCGGGTCCGGGACGCGAACCGCAGTCGACTACGTGGGAGTCCAGCGACATAGGCATTACGCTAACTGCTGGTTCCCAACAATTTTTACTTCAAAAAAAAAAATAAGTTATTGCAGGGCCGTACTTTTAAATAAATGCTTTATTATATTTCTAATTTATTAGTGAAATTTTACCTGTAGGAACAATTGGGAATAAGCAACAACAGATATATTCTCTGTAATTTAAAGTCATCACACTTTTAAATCTTAGTGGTTATTCTGATATATACGTGGTTGGCATTGTTTAGAAATAAATAGATTCTCACAGGCTATGAGACTAGAAAAAGCATTTGCAATATTAGATTTTGAATATTTCCCTTTTGGTTCTTTGTGTCTCTTAACTGCTATATTCAAATAGCCAATTTCATCATCAGGTAGAGAATATTTATAGAGAATGATTGAAAGATATCAGAAAGAAATAAAGCATCAGACAGAAAAGACAAAGTCAGAATTCCAGGGGTCAGTGTTATTCTGATCCCTAACCACATATATATTTTTTATGAAATACATAATTAAGGTTGTGTGGTTGACTTTTATTTCTAGATTAGAATTAAAAAAGAAAAGTCTGTGAAGCACTCACTTTGGTGTGATAACAGCATGAGAATCTTGGATTACTTATATGGTTTATTTTCTGGACAAAGTCAATCTTATCTTAATTTCAATTCTTTATGGGAAACATAATATCTAATTATAAAAAGACCCACTACTTGTCTTTAATTACTTTATTGTGAAGTTTACTATATTTAAGTTTTGTTTTGAGTGTCACAATTCACTAGTTGCAAAATAAAATAATTCAGGAAGTCGTTATTGGTCAAAGGTTTTATGTCTACCAAGAACATATGGTTACTAGTGAAAAAATAAAAATTACTTAATCTGTGAACAATATGGACCAGTAGACGGTACAATGTTTATGTTGCTGGACTCTGACGTAATTGACTGTGGTTCGAATCCCATAGCCAGCAACTTAAAACTCACACCAGGCATGTGTGCATGCGTGCTCGAAATCCCAAGAGGAGAATGTAGGAGAAGGGATTGCGGCATGTCCATCCCCCTGGGGTGCAGGGTGATTTCTCGCTATCTGTCTGTCTGTTTCTGTTGAGTGTACACTCCCTAGAGCAAAAATCTCTCTCTAAAAAAACAAAAACAAAAACAAAACAAAACTGTGAATGATAAAATACTACATGACAATTTTCAGGTGCCGGGTATTTCTGTAATCCAGTGGAAACCAAGAAGAGAAATCTGTTACTTGTCATTATGTCTGGGAAACTAGACTTATGGCCAGTTAACATATTAGACTGACCAAGTGGTTCCTCAAAAAAATTGAACATACTGTCCTTAGTTTAGAGAAGAGCTGATGGAACTATAACAAGTTTAGAAGAACTCATTTGAAAATATATTTCTGAATCTATAGCCACTTGTTAACATCTAGGCAGAGCCTCATACATTAGTGAACAAACACAATTCAGTCAACTCAGTTCTGAAGTGAAAGCTATTTTAAGGGATGTTTACTTTTCTCAAAAATTAGTTACATATGTTAATAGCTCTCTCCCAGAAAACAGCTGTTTTGAAGTTTACCATGCTCTGATTTATTATTTAGACACTTAGAAATAACCCTCTCGTATTTCCTCATCTCTGCTAGCAAAGGTAGGTGTGCATCGCTCAAGGATGCTTGGACTCTCTAATAGTTCATGAAGCAAGAGGGATGGATACTCTCCCAAGATCTGAGATACATTTTCTGGCTTCTCAGTTTTGCAGGAGTGATCCTGGGAGGCTTGGAGAGCAGGGGCTGGGGGCGAGGTCCCTTAGACTCCTTTAGTATGGCATACATGTTACGTGGGCTGCTATTTCTGGTGAATGAAAGAGAGTCCACAGTTATCCCCATACTGTCAACCTTCACAGCAATGATTTAGTCAAACTTTCATCATATAATTAAATGTAAATGTGTGAACTGAGCTCTCAACATCATATTAAGACCATTTATCAGGGTGCATTGAAGTGGCTTTTACTCAGGTTTTTACTTAATGTTCTTGTGAAACTAGGAAAATTATTTGGTTACTTTTATGGAAAGCAAATACAAAAGAAAACATACATTTCTGCTTTAAAATGGAATTCAATATTTTTAAGTAATTGCTTCAAAACTATAATGTAGCTTGCTTTTTAACTTTTTTTTAATTGCCAGAGGGCATTATGTACTAGCCAGAGAGAGAGAGAGAGAGAGAGAGAGAGAGAGAGGAAAAGCCCCTCCTGATGAGAAGTAGTCACTCTGCTATCTCTTCTCCATTTCTGCCTGCTGTTGAGTTTGGGGGCACACACACACACGTATACACCTACCATGTTTTTTAAGCTCCAAGGCCAGGATTCAAACTGCAGTCAGCCATGGGATCCAGCTTTCTTAACCACTAAAATATGGAGCTCGCCCTTTAGTTTACTCTTTAGATGATCTAACGTAAAGTTCAAGGACTAATTTTCTCCAAGTTAAACTTGACTCTGCTGAGCCTACCATTATGTATAATTTGATCATGAGAGAAAAACATCAGAGACAACAGCTACCTCTGTCATACTTTTCTTGTTTTGTTTTGTTTGTTTGTTTGTTCATTCCGTTTGCCTGAAATGTAGTCGATTTTAGTTTAGTCCAAGAGCAACATTTAACACGGGCATAAGTAGTAGCAAGCCCTTCCTAAGGATCTAAGGTGTTTCAGCTAGTTTGGGACTTTCCCATTTAGGGAAAATGATCTGGTTTCTTGAAGGTCTCTAAAGTTGAATATGGGCCACCCCGTAGCTTACTGGTTTAGGGATCCAGATCCCACACAGCCAACTGCATTGGGAGCACTTTCTCCTTCCCTCCCTCTGTCTCTGTCTGGTGAGTGCATATGCCCTCCAGGAATTAAAAGAAAATTAAGCATAAAAAATAAAAGTAACTTTACTGAAAGATAAAACAATCACTCTAAGTTTGCTTCATGAGCCTTGTGACTCAGTAAGGTGTGGAAACATTCGACATTTCACATAGCCAGGAGTGTTTATAATTTATCAAGACTGGCTTAATTATTATTGTTATTATTGTTTTGGTACAGTGAGCATGCCAGAGAGAGACAGAGAGAGAGAGAGAGAGGGAAAGTGAAAAATAACCACCCCAGGGGGTATGGCCATGCTGCAATCCCTGCTCCTTTGTTCTCCTCTCAGGAGTGTATTTGTGGAGTTGCCAGATTTGGGACTCGAACTGCACTGCTGGCCATGTGGGATCCAGTCACCCTAACCATCACACCAACCTGCTGGCCTTGGGATCTGCCTTAATCTTACTCTGACTTAGACTTACAGGGATTATCTATTTTGGTCATTTTACTGATCTTTCCTTCCAGTCTGGGTTAAATTAATAGCAATAAACACACCTACAAAATTAACTGATGCATATAGTTCCTGCTTTAACTCATGTCTTACAACTGTAGTGAGGAAGCTAGTTGTCACAGATTTCCAGTGACTTATGATTTTATTGTTTTCATAACAGAGTGTTTTGTAGGTGTGAAATACCATATAATTTAGTCAGAATTAAATACCATATAATTTAGTCAGAACTAAAATACCATGTATTTTAGTCAGAAGGTTATGCTTAGATATTTTTTACTCTGGTTTTATAGTAGTCAAAACTATTTTTATCTAATAGAATCTACTGATCCCTATTCTTAGCTGATTTATTTAACAACATGTTATAGAATTCTGCATAAAAATGTAAACCCAAATGAATAAAACTACAAGAATGTCTGTTATAATCTATGATAAAATACAAGTATACTTCATCATCCCCAAACTACCTGAAGTTGTTTATAATTAAGTTATACATCTAAACGTTTGCATTTTCTCTATCAGCAGCCAACATTGGGTATAATTCTGGATGAAATAATTTAAATTTTTGTAAGCCAGCCTAAAATAACATATATTTAGTCTTCGTATTGATTTTATTAGTGTTGATTTTTACTAGTGTTAATTTCATATGTAGACTTTTGTCTTTGGTGCTTGCTTTTAAAGATGTGATAGGAGAAATGGAAAATGCTTACTAGAAATGTCTTCACTTGCCATTTCCTAGCTTACTCATACTGGTTTTTTGTCAACTGAGTATTAAAGAACAGCATCGAATCCATACCTTGTTATTCTGGTGCTTTTTGTGTTCAGTACTAAGAATCTATCAGCAGACAAGCCTGCAGCCTGGTGGTTAAGGCAGCCAGATCCCCCATGGCCAACCTTGCAGTTCAAATCCCAGACCCAGCAGCTTGAAAAAACATGTCAGGCATGTGTGCGTGCATGTCCAAAACCCCAATAGGAGGGAGAAGCAAAGGAGAGGAATTGAAAAGAAATAAAGGAGCATGATCATGCCCCATGGTGTGTGTGGGTGGTGCTTTCTTGTTCATTCTTGCTGTTGCTCTCTCCGTCTTACAAAATGCATGGGCCCTCTAGCAAAATCTTTTAAAATTTTAATATGTCATATATAGCCTTAATTTATAAATACTAGGCTAATAAGCATAGTGGGCAATTTCCTTGGTATCATTTTGTTTATTTATTTTTGATAGATTGATTTAAATTTCATATTTTTTGTATTGACTTAAATTTCATATTTTACTCAACAACCAAATTTGGAAGTTAAAACTTTATATTTATACTACTACCACATATAAATTATGTTGCTTATCAGTAAATAACTAAAATAATAATTTGTAGCATTATATATCATGAGATTTAGTCAATTAAACATTCAATAGTAATAATTTGCTTAGAAACAACAAATAAGACTTCAAATAAATTAGGACCTCTTACACTGGAAAATCACTATAAGCTAGTCAGTTTTAGTTTTCAATTGCCATATGGTAAATCTACACAGAACTTGAAAACTTGAAAGAGTAGCTGTGATTTTTGGCCATTTAAAATTGGTTTGGAATGACAGAAAGTCCAAATGGGAAATATATATAATACGCATTAACTATTCCTCAAAGCAATTCTAGACTACCAGTTGGGTTTTTCAGAAGAGAACTTACATTCCTAGTTTCGGAAGTACAATTCCATAAAGAGCCTATACTTGTCAGCTCATTGTGGAACTGAAAATGATGGTGACCTATCTTGGAATAAATCGATTCACATATCCTTCAGATCTGTGTTCAAATCCAACTCTGCTATATCAGCTGTGTCAATCCAGAGATATCCCCTGCTTTCTTTACCATTATATCCTTTTTTAAAAAATACATTTATTTCCAGTACCAGCAGTTGACGTAATGGCTATGTCGCTGTACTCCCAGGTGGTCAACTGCAGTTAGAATCCTGGACCCGGTGTCTTAAACTCATGCCAGGCGCATGTGCGTACATGCCCAAGATCCTGAGAGGAGAATGGATTGTGGTGTGGCTATCCCCCTTGGGGGTGATTTCTCACTTTCTGTCTCTCTTTCTCTCTCAGTCTTTGGCAAGTGCATGTGCCCTATAGCAAAAACCTCTCGAAACACACACACACACACACACACACACATACACACATTTATTTCCTAATTCATAGGATTATTATAGGAATTAAGTACTTGATAAATAAAGGTGCTCAATAAATGTTGATAGCCTCAACAGCAAAATTTGGAAAATAATATGAAAAATAGATTTAACATAATTTTGTTTCTTTTCTTACTAGTGCAATATTACTTTCTAATTTTTTTTCTAAATAAGTAAAAAAAGACAAGAGAATACAGTAGTTAGCACTGGTATTTAACAAGTCGCCACCAAAATTAGTGGCTTAAAACCTTTATTTAGCTTGTGATTCTGTGGCTCTGTGATTCTGTAATTTATACTGAACTTAACCCAGTGATTCTTTGGTCTCAACTGATCTGATCTGGGTTTTCTCATGTATAGCCTTAGTTGACAGAGTAGCTAAGGGTGGCTGATCTAGACTGACTTCTGCTAAACAACATGTCTCTATTCCAGAAGGTCTCTCTCTTATTCTCAAGCAGTTATCCTGACTTGTTCTCCAGGCGAAGCAGAGATTCGGAGATAGCAATCATATGTGGCCTCAGGTCAGAACTGGCATGCCATCACCTCTGCCATATTCTGTTGTCAAAGCAAATCCCAAACCCAGCTCAGATTCAAGTGTGGGGAAAATAGATCCCATCTCTTGATGAGAGAGGCTGTATGGTCATATTACAAGAGATACTGATATATAAAGGTGTCACTTTTATAGTAAATCTAACACAGATCTAGCATAACTTAGATAAACTTTTCTTATTTTAACTCCAATCAGAATGGCTATGGTTAAATAAACAAAGAACGATAGTGCTGATGAGGTTGTGATGAAAAGAAACACTCCTATACTGTTGGTGGGGATGTATATTAGTACAACCACTGTGGGAAACGATTTGGAGGTTCCTCAAAAATCTACAAATAGGTATGACTAGTAATCCCACTCCTTGGTATTAACAAAGAACATGGAAATAGTCAGTTGTAAAGACACTTGCATGTCCATGCTTATTACAGCCCTATTCACAAGTGGAATCAACCTAAGTTGTGGGCATATACGCTATGGAATGATACTCAGTCATAAAGAACAGTGAGACTGTCAATTGACTCAAAGTGGATGAATATAAAAGATTGAATGCTAAGTGAAATAAGCCAGACTATGAAAGATAAACATTGTATATCCCTGCTCAATATATAGGAAATGTCTGTACTCAATGGCAAAAATTGAAAGATTCAAAGTTATAATAGTAGGGAAGGCAAGTATAGATACCAGAGACTGTATGGGGGTGGCAGTTAGTGAGGAGTAAGTGGATGAAAAGGCACTTAACAGAAACAAAGATGTAAAGTTCTTTGTTGAAAATGATGTATATGGAAATATCCTTGATTTGATTATCAGACACACCTCAGGCATGCTTTGAAAAAAACCACATTATATACCATAAAGATGTACAGCAACTAAATATAAATAAGAAATTATAAAATTAAGTTAAATTAACAAAATTTTAAAAATTTTAAATTAACAGTTAAACTCTCCTTGAGATAGGAAGATTAAATAGATTATCAGCTTTAATTCATTCTCTTTTTCCCATGACTTGAAGTATAATTCTTAAAGTTATGTTTATGTAGTGGGACTAGGAGATAGCATGAAAAGATATTTTTGAATTTGAAATGGTAAACACTTTATAGGGAAAGATTTTTTAAAATGCTTAATTAGGATGGAATTGAGAAATGCAACATATCAAATATTTAAGCCAAAGAACAATTTTGTTCTTTTATATAGTTACATAAAACTGAGGGTAGAATAAATAGAAAAAGCAGGTCAGAGTGGAAATGTATTTTTAGGATTTCATTATTAAAGCTGTTTTGGCAATTATGCCTTATACTCAAAACTAATGCAAGAATGTTAAATACTGTTATTATAACTCTAGTACTTTCCCATCATCACCCTAGAGCAACCATCTGCATGTTACCTTACTTCCTAAAAATTCTCTCTTTGTTCACCTTGTACAATTCCACTAAACACTGGCATGTTATATTTATTTTATTTACTCTAGTAACATGTAAAATTCCTACAACTTTTAGGAAGAACTTATTTGACAGCTGACTTGAAAAATGAAAAGAACAGATGGAGTAGAATAATAACTATGATTTCAAAAATCATAGCAATTTATCTGTGGCCAATGACAATTGGTCTGGGAGTAAGCATGCCAACTTTCAATTATCCATGGTAGCAAGCAATTGGGAAAGGGTAATGTTAATCCTACAGGCAAGCCAAAGGCTTAATGTTTGCCATTACAGATTTTGTATTTTTTTTTATTCTTTACAGTGGTAGGAAATAACTCTAAATTATGTAAAATAGGTTTAACCCTCTACTGCATTATTTAATAATAGTTAAAGAAAGGTGAAATGGCAGAAAAAGAATACTTATCAAAGGTTATAATATTTTATGACTACTAAATAGCCTAAGTGCTATTTTTAATGATTACAAATATTTCATTTTATGGATATATAATATTTAATTTGGCTATTCCTTTGTTGGAAATTTAAGTCTTTCCCATTTGTGTCATTTGTGACTTTGGCAAAAGCCCATTTCCATGGAATAATAAGAGTAGAAGTCAGTTTGCAGTTCGTTGAAGAGTGTAAGGATCAAATTAAAGAGAACACGAAGAAAACTCTCTTAAGAATTGATTGTGAAGGAGCCACAGAAATAGGTCAGTAGCTGGAGAGGTTGTAGATTGTTAAGGAGGAAAATCTTATTACACCAAAATCCAAAGCAAACATAAGGTCCTTAATAGAAAATATTCTTGAACAAGATAAGTCCCAAAATAAAAGTACTAAAGTCACTTATGCCAAGAATTGAAAATATCTTATACTTCCTAAAGAACATCAGACTTAAGCTAGTAATAATATCATATGTAAAGAAGTCCTATTAAAATAAAAAACAAGACAAAGATGTCATCATTATTATTATAACAATACCCTGGAATCTCTGGCCAATATTGATTTTACTTTCAAACAATAATTTGAATCTTTCCATTCTTGTCCATCAATATAATCAAACCATTATCATTTATTAGTCATTTCCTAACTAATCTCCCTGTTTTCACTCTTGCTCTCACATCCATTCTCTAAATTATAGCTATTAACAGATGGATCTTTATAAAACTAATCAAGTAGCTCCTGGCTTTTCTATTTTCCTTATATTTATTTATTTATTTAATATATCATTACCATACATCTTTACAGCATACATAATGATTTTTCCAGGATGAATATATTGTATTGTATGAATGTATTGTAATAAATTGTAATATATCATCTAGTGTAAGACATCATCACCATACACATTATCATCAATGAATATATTTTCATCTTTACGTCTGTTGAATGTTCTTTCTTCCCTTGATTGCCTACCTCCCATCCCTCCATCCATTCCATCCTATATTGTTTCTAGTATCTACAGTTGTGCCTCACCTCATCTGTACCTTTCAGTTGTGCAATTTCTGTCACAGAGCAAAGATATTCGGTGTATTTTAAGTGGGAACATACAGTGCCCCTCTTTCAAAGTCTGCCTTGCTTCGCTTAACATTAAATCCTCCATACTTGTCTACTTTGTATCCAGTGTCAGGGTCTCATTTTTTTTTTATGATTGAGTATTAGTCCATAGAATATATATGCTAACAACTTTCAATCCATTTATCTGTCCTTGAACATTTGGGTTGATTCCATGTCTTACCTATTGTCAACGATGTTGCAATAAACATGGATATACAAGTTTTTTTCCAATTTTATGTTTTATTGTTTGGGCAGATACCCTAAAGCGTATTTACAGGGTCATATGGTAGTCCTATGTGTAGGTTTTTGAGCAACCTCCCTATTGTTCTTCACAGTGGTTGTACTAATTTATATTCCCACCAAGGAGCTCCTGTTTTTAAAACATGTTAGTTGTTTGCCATTAAGTTAAAATTCAAAATCCCTAACACCCTATGAAGTCTTACAATGTCTAACTTTTACTTGCCTCTCAAAAATTCTCTCTCCCTGCACACTCATTTGCTGTTTCCGTTCCAGTCATACTTATCTGCTCTCAGTGTTTTGGATTCACCAAGCTCCTTCCAGTCCTAGAGTTGTCCGCTGGCATCCTCACTTCTTGGAATACTTTTCCCTTCACTTGAATCACCTTTACCATTTGCCACATCTTATAAATAATTTCCTTGGATAACTCATTTCCACAGCAGACAAGTGTAGAAAAGGTTAAATGATGTTTCTTATCAGCCTCCTGAAATATTTAATCATTCTTTTGATCATTCAATTCAATATCAATTGAACTTTTTTTAGATTCCTGCTATTGAATCTGTCAGGTTGTGACACATATTAACGTATCCATGTATTTAATGTACTAAATTAATTTTACATGTCTGATCCTCAAAATGGTGTTCCAAAAACTACAACACATAAAAAACTACTAGCTTAAAATTTGCGCTGAGAAAGTTGCTTATCATATTCATTTTTTTATTACTTGTGAATCACATTCCCTTTTGGAAGGCACAATTACCTCCTTATTCCATAAACGAGAATAATAAAATTCTTTCAATACCAGAAATTACAGGATTGTTTGAATTTAGTAACAGTGTTAAAGGTCGTCTACTGACTCCTGTGCCATAATTTTTAGTTGCAATTACAGTGGTATTTGGGGCTGTTGACTGTAGTGACCTTGGGTTGGTTTTGTTAAGGAAATTTATTCATTAACTATTTTATGTAATTTAAGGAGATATAAATATGGAAATTCGGGGGCACATAATAAGAGATCAGTAGAAAAGTCATGATCCTCATTTATATAAAGATTAAGGCAGTTTGACTTTTGATAGTTTCTCCTTCATCAATGCCGAATATAAAAGGGTGGTTTTACAATTTGTCTAAATTTTACTTTTATGTTGACCTTTACTCCAATTATCCTATTTCTTCACTCCAGGCTCTGGAGCTGCCTTGGGTATCTACTTTTATGCTTTGGTTCTCCTTGTCTCCTTTCGCAGGTTCTGCTTGTGTCAGAGACGCAACTTCTTTGGCCCGCCACTAAGCTACTGTTGCTTCAGCTTCCTGTTAGTCACAGCACCCCCACAGCTTTCTGTCCACTTCTTTTGTTTTCATCTCATCCAAGTCTAATTTCCTCTTCAGGTTACTGCTTTTCATTTTTTCATCCAGGCAGTTCAAAGAAAAGAAGATAATTTTTTACATAAATATATGAATTCATAAGTAGGTAACCCAAGAGTATTTTGCATTCAAAACAAAGAGAATATCTAATATTATGCAGTTCCCCCAACCACCACCCCTGAGCATTTCTAAAAGACTGAGTTGGGTTTTTTTGTTTTGTTTTGTTTTGTTTAGAGATTTTTGCTATACCGTGTGTGTGCTCGACAGAGAGAAAGAAAATGAGAAAACACTACCTGCGGCCATGACCCTGGCTTAGTCCTTTCTCCTCCATTCTCCTTCTGGGATTTTGGATATGCACACACACACACCCAATGTGAATTTTAAGTCACTGGATTTGGGACTCAAACCATGGTCTACCACATGGGAGTCCAGCACCTTAACCACCACACCACCTGCTGGCCCCAGTGAGACTGAGTTTTAAACTAATAACACAAACAACCCTCATTTTGGGAACAGAGATTTAGTTAGGATAAAAAGAAGTAGCTTAAAAAATTTATCAAATATTCATAATTTCAATAACTTTCAGTAAATCTCAGTTCATAAATGTATTTCATTAACCAAATCTTTCAGTTGGAGGTGCATTCTCAGTGGTAGAAAGATAATTAACCCAACATCACCAAATATTAGATGACAGGCATATTATTTTTACTCAGAAGCCCCTGGCATGTGAATTTCATTTGCAATCGGTGTAAAAGTCATTCATTCACTCTATAGAAGTTGCTAAACAAGTGTGTTCCATCAGATCAAAATGGAAGGATTCCACTGCACAGAAAACAGAGTTGTTAATGCAGCTGCTGTTCTAAGTGGAGGATGTGCAGTGACTGGCCATGTGATAAGTTATTGTCTAGGCTTTTGATCATCTCCTGCTTCTCAGTCTAATATCGTAAGGAAATTATCCTTGGTTTTTATTTTCTCTTGCTAATCCTCACAATCCCTTTAAGCCACATAAGTAATTTCCCATCCATGATCTGTTCTAAAGTAAAGCTGAATCCTAGCAGTAGAGGATGAATGAAACAAGACACAAAAAGCAATTAATACTTGCTTTGTCTTTTCTATATTTTCCCCAATGTTCTTCATGTTCTATTGATTATAATACTATACAATGAAAAATAAAGATAAAATGGTAAAGCATTAATGCTTTGGGCAAACATTTTTTGTGGAATGCTATTTTAAGTACCTGCACTTGTCCGGCTGTGGGAGGAGTGTGGCAATGCAGATGACTTCAGCTGGCTGTGCGCCAGGAGCTACTGATAGTGATCCTGCAGCTACTGAAGGTTTACTTGTGCTTACAGATGAATCAAGCAGTTAATGTCTTACTAAGAACCATGGGGCTGGGGCACACAGTAGCACCCAGTAAACGGAGATCAAATTGAGATTTCTTCCTTAAGTTAGTGGAAGCTTAGGAGGGCATCTTTTTTGGTTCTCACCTTTTATTGGGGTTTTTGGGAGGTGGTTCACCAGGCTCTGCTCATTAACAACACTAAGAGCAGACAATTTTTAATTCTTTATTTTAAGCCCAAATCTATCTACTGCTAGTTTGATCAATATGTTCCACTTCTAACCTTTTGGAACAATACAATCTCAGACAAGTCTTTTTCCAAATGACTGACAACCTTTTGAAGAGTTTAAGATAGCAGATGCAGTCTCCTGAACAGTTCCACTTTGGTGTCTCAGGATTAAGTCAATATCTCTCTGTAATTCATGGATCACGGTTTAGAGATCCCTCATTTTCCTCATGGTCTTCGTCTCGTGATGCTGTAAGCCATCAGTATTCTGTTAGTGTAAGTCCAGAAGTGGTTAGAATTATTCTCATGTGGTTCGAGCAGTGAATATTAGAGACAGTGTGACAGAGTGGAGGAACTTGGATTTGTAAAGCTGAATCCTAATCCTGGCTCAACTCCAGCTGGGTGCATGGCTGTTTCAAAGTCTTCATCTGTAAAAGGAGAGGGTGAGGCCAGGTAAACTCTAAATGGCAAATGTTTACAGCTAAAATGAATCGCAGAATATATAGGATCTATAGTATCATCCGGAAATTGTTTTCCTGACTCAAAATCTAAGCATTTACATTTATATGTACTAACCTTTTATGAAATTTTTAGTCTTGTTTTTGCACTTGTCAACTTTTAACTCTTTTTTTTTTTCTTTTTTTGGAGAGGTTTTTGCTATAGGGTGCGTGCACTTGCCAGACAGACAGAGACAGGGAGACAGAAAGCGAGAAATCACCCCCCAGGGGGGATGGCCATGCCACAATCGCTTCTCCTCTATTCTTCTCTAGAGATCTTGGGCACGCACGCACACACGCCTGGCATGAGTTTAAGCCACTGGGTCCGGGATTCGAACCGCGGTTGACTACATGGGAGTCCAGCGACATAGCCATCACGCTAACTTCTGGTCCCTCAACTTTTAACTCTTGATTCTAACATTTATTGTAATAGCCATCTTTTTTGAGCTTTCTAACAGTCTTGAAATTTTTATGTACAAATTTTGGGTCCTTCAGTAACTAGTATCAAACTGAGTCATATAAGGCCTGGAGCACAGGGCTGTGGCCATCTGAGTACTCTGTCTAGGTGACAACCAGATATAAATAAAGGTCCTTACCTTACTAAAGTGTACCCTACATTTATCCAAAGCATCCTAAGAAACTATGTTAACTATCTCACTGAATTAATTAAACAAGTCTCCTAACACTTAGCCTGATTTTTATTTTTTGACATAGTATTTTCTCTTGATAATCATTTTCATTCTTTACTAGTATCTTAGAACTCATTTGTTTAATAATTAAATCTAGAATTTTACAAGGGATCAATATCAAACTTGTTCACCATTCATGAGTAATATAAGAAATGTGATTGTATCTGGCCTTTCCTTCTCCAAGATTCTCAGAGATCTGTGTCAGTGGCTAATTTCCATAAGCTCTTAGCTATCTGTCCTTAATCTGGTCTTTCCTATCTTAATGTCTGTCTTGGTATCAATGGTGGTTATCTGGAAGCAGTAAATTAAAAGGCCTTCAATTTATTTTCGATGCAGTTTGATGCTAAGCTGGAGGCCAACATGATATCAAATTTTTCAAAACACATGCTAGGGTTAGAACACATTTGTTTGTTCAAGCATGCACTTGTCTGATCATTTAGTTACCTACCCTGTACAAGATCCTGCGCTCAGCACTAGGATAGCAGAGTTGAAAGAACCAAAGCGTTCTTCCAGACAGTATGTGTGAAGTGTTTGATGGGAAGTTGCTCAGGAGACAATGGGAAAGGAAAGGTGGGGTGCGAAACTCTGCCAGGAAAAGGAAGGAGACTTTGGGTAAAGATTTATTAGTGAGTCCTGATGCGTAAGTACAAGTTCTCCAGATCGAGGAAGAGGGAAATGAAAGAGTTCATTCAAAGAGACAGAGCAGGGCAAAGTACAAACGTTTAGGGTACCAGATGGGGTACATTGTGTGAAAAAATGAAAAGCAATAACCAACAGAGGGAAAAAGAAAACGATTTTTTAAAAAATGGACTGAAACTCAACTTTGAGCAGAAGGCCCAAGGAGGGACAATTTCTAGGAAATAAAAACAAGAGCATTCTGAGAGTCTCTCAGCATGTAGTTGACAACATATTTGGTTACTCTGCCCTAGGGGTGCCATGTGACCCCCAGGCAGCCATATAGAGGGGAATCGTGGTGATTCTGGGAGACTCCCCGCATGAGAAGACTCAACTGAAGTCTCCAGACAAAAAATTAGAAGCTGGGGTCCTTTTAAAAGCCTCAGGCTAGCTTAGGAAAAACTTGAGTGAAGTTTTTTGCTTGGTAAAGATTTTCTGAAGCTTCCTTTTTTTCATTCCTGCCACTTATTGAAACCAAATGTTTTAATCTAATGGGGGAAAACACATTTGGTCTCTAATCTGGGTTTATTCTGGCAGTTAAGGCTTTAAGGCAACTTAGTCCAAACTATTTTGTTTTCTCTTTTTTGTTTTTTGGAGAGGTTTTTTTCGCTATAGGGCGCGTGCGCTCGCCAGACAGACAGAGAGAGACATAGAGACAGAAAGTGAGAAATCACCCCCCAGGGGGGATGGCCACGCCGCAATCCCTTCTCCTCCATTCTCCTCTGGGGATCTTGGGCATGCATGCACACGCGCCCGGTGTGAGTTTTAAGCCACCAGGTCTGGGACGCGAACCGCGGTCGACTATGTGGGAGTCCAGCGACATAGCCATTACGCTAACTGCTGGTTCCCTTGTTTTCTCTTTAGTTAAAGAAAGAAAAGAAAAGAAAGAACATGAAATATAGCCTCTTCTTGTAAGAGTCAAATGAAATTGAGCAGTTGATCATTAAGTGTAAGTGGTTGAGTTCCTAGCTTTATCTGCTAATAGTTACACAGCTGACCACATGAGAGTCCAGTGCCTTAACCACTTCGCCACCTCCTGGCCTCCAAAACAGAAATTTTAAAAAATAATAGAAGTAATAAACAAATGAAAACTGGTTAGTAAATAAACAAAGTGAAGGAATAAAATTTAGTTACTCAAAATTCAGAATTTAATCAATTAGGAAAGCAAAAAATAGAAATAAGACAAATTAGGAATAAGAAAACACAATCATGAATAGTAGATGTATAAGAGTTTTGAGAAACTTTTATGTATAATACTAGAGAAATAAATTTGGTAACCTAGAGAAAATAAATTATTTTCTCCAAAAGATGTAAAACATTGACCTAGAAAATATGACTAATTACTGTGGAAGAAAGTTGAGAGGTGATTCAAGATGTACCATTGAACAGAGCACCAGGACTAATTGCATCTTTCAGCTGTTTTTCTAGCCAGTGTTATTTAAACTCTTCTAAGCCTATGGACAGCTTCCCAAAAGTCAGCATAGTTTTCATATCATACTTAATTTAAAAAATCAAAACAATGGGGGTCAGCGAGTGGTTTGGTAGTTAAGGCACTGGACTTCCACATGGCCAACTGTGGTTTGAGTCCCAGACCCTGTGGCTTGAAAATCACACTGGATATGTGTGTATGCGTGCCCCAAATCCCAAGAAATGGAGGAGAAGGGATTGTAGCATGGCCATCCCCACTGAGGGGTGACTTCTCACTTCCTCTCTTTGTCTTCCTCTGTCTCTCTAGCAAGTGCCTGCACCCTCTTTTAAATTTTAAAAAAGAAAAAAAAAAGAAAACTATATGCAGATGTTATTTACAAATATAGATACAAATATTTAAAAATAAAACATGAGCAAATCTAATTTAATCATTCAGTAAAAGAAAGATAAGACAGGATAATACTAATCAAGTGGGGTTCTACTTAAGGAATTACTATCAACATATACAGTACATCAACCAATTTAAGTATAAACATTAAATGATGATATAGATTCTGAAGTTTTTGATAACGTGCAATAATCACTCCCAGTAAAATCTCTAAGTAAAATAGAAATTGATGAAATATTTTTAGTAAAACCCAACAGTAAATATAACTCTATAAAGGTGCAAAACTAGATTAGACCTACAGTGGCAAAATTGCCATCACTAGGAACCAGCAGCTGGCATAATGGCTGTGTCGCTGGACTCCTACGTAGTCACTGCGGTTCGAGTCCCGGATCCGGTGGCTTAAACTCACGCCAAATGCATGTGCGTGCCTAACCAAGATCGTAAGAGGAGAATGGAGGAGAAGGGATTGCAGCATGGCCATCCTCCCTGGGGGGGTGATTTCTCACTTTCTCTCTCTCTCTCTCTCCCTCTCTCTCTGTCTTTCTGGTGAGCACATGAGGCCTATAGCAAAAACCTCTCCAAAAAAGAAAAAAAAATGCCATCACTATCGTTTCACAAGAAAATTAAATAGTATGTATAGTATTGGATTAAAAAAAAAGATAAATCTATACTATTTTACTAAAGATTTCAGCATGTAAGTGGGAAACTTTTGGTAGAAAAAAATATTTGTTGTTGTTTTTTGTATCTATTTCCATAGCATGTGTGCACACACCAGACAGAGAGAGAAAGTGAAAAATCACCCCAAGGGGGATGACCTTGCTGCAATCCCTTTTCCATTCTCCTTTTATGAGTTTGAACACACACATGTCCCTGGCATGATTTTCAAGTCACTGGGTCTGGGACTCACTCTACGCAGCTGGCCATGTGGGATCCAGCACCTTAACCGCCATGCCACTTGCAGGCCCCCCAAATCATGTTTTAAATACAAAAGAATTTTAGTAATTGCTTGTATACTAGAGATACATCAAAAATAGTTTTTTTAAGGGGAGCATAGATGTCTAGAAGTGTGTAAGAGAAGTAGCCTATTAATGTAAGTGATAAAAGCAGTTAAAAATTTGGAAAGGGACCAGTGGATGGCATAATGGTTACATTGTTGGACTCCCACGTAGTCGACCAGGGTTCAAGTCTCAGACCTGGCGGCATAAACCTCATGCCGCGCATGTGCATGCATTCTCAAAGTCCCCAAAGGAGAAAGGAGGAGGGAGATTGCAGCGTGGCCATCCCCCCGAGAGGTGATTTCTTGCTTTCTGTCTCTGTCTTTTTGGAGAGCATGCATGCCCTATAGAAAAAAATTCTCCCTAAAAAAATAGGATTTGGAAAAATAGTTGAATAAAAAAGGGACATAATATTTAAAAAAAGCAAAGGCTATGCAATGAGATCTAAATGAATATATATAGATACAATTTTAAAAGGATAATAAAAAGTTTAGTAATTCAATATTAATATGTAAATTTAATGTAACACAACAGAATTCCTTTATGATTTAAATTGTGTTGATTTAAATGAAATAATAGAAAAGAAAAAAAAATTGAAATCAGTAATTAGTGTAATGGCTATGCCACTGGACTCCCATGTAGTTGACTGCAGTTCACGTCCCGGACCTGGTGGCTTGAAACTCACGCCGGGCGCGTGTGCGTGCATGCCCAAGATCCCGATAGGAGAATGGAGGAAAAGGGGTTGCAGCTTGGCCATCCCCCCTGGGGGGTGATTTCTTGCTTTCTATCTCTCTGTCTCTCTCTGTCTGTCTGGCAAGCGCACATGCCCTATAGCAAAAACCTCTCCAAAAAAAAAAGAAAAATACTTTGAGAAAGAACAGTAGTAAAGGTAGACCTGGTTTAACACACATAACATTTTAAAAAGTCCTCACAAGAATATAAATATTATATTATGTAGTATAAAGATAAGAGGAATAAAACTTAGAATCTAAAAACTGATGTTAGAATTTATGTGAATTTAATTTAACAAATTTTGTATTTTAATTCAATAGGAAAGGATAGATTATTCCATAGATGTTCAGGCACTACAGATTCTATCCATGTGAAAAATATCTACACCCTATACAAAAATAACTTTCAGACAGATGAAGGACTTAAATCAAATTTAAACAGAATGATAAATATTTTGCATTTGTGCAATCCAAGACAAAGTATAGCTAAAGAAGATTTAAAACCTCAGAACTATGAAGTGAGAGCTAGATGCATTAAACTTTAAAAATTAAGCACTGCAATGATAATAGTTCATAATCAAAATCACTTCAAAAATTATACTTCTGGTAAAATTGTATCACAATTAACATGCAACCAATTACCATTTACACTTTCCATAAAAATTTTTAATTGATAAGAAAAGGCAAATAACTCAACTTGTTAAATGGAAAAATATGCATGACTAAGCGGTTCACTACGGTGCAAACTCACAATGTTGACAGATAGGTAAAAGGCTCAGGTTCACTAATGGTCAGTGATATTTAATTTACAACAGTTATGAGATATGACTTGACACTCATCACACTAGTACCTGTTGCTGGATGTGATTCAAGGACAAGGCACCCCCCCTACATTGCTGGTGGTAAGTGTAGAGCTACAGTCTCATTTGGAATGCAATTTGACATCTATTCAAAAATGAAAAATACAGTCCTTTTACCTAGCAATAGCCTTCTTGAGACTTTGATCTGTATAAAGAATTACACATGCATGTGATGGGTTTTTTTAAGTGGTGAAAAATGTAATACAACTTCTCACACAAATTCAATAGAATTCAAACATTTCCTGAGTTTCTAAGACAGTGTTTATACAGAGCTGACACACACATGTTATAAATATTAGCTGTTAAATACACAAACGTGAGCCTTGCAGAGTTCTTACTGACATGGAATGTAATGGTGTTCATTTCAGCATGATTTGTAGCAACAAAAATCTGGAAGCATTAACAGGAAACTACTTGAATAAATTATGATATAGCTATATCATAGAGTATTATGAAAGTCAGAGAATAAATTAGGACTGTACCAGATAATCTAAATTGATTTATAGGAGATAATCTTTGAGGGAGAAAATAGAAAAACAGAAAATATATATTTTGTAACCGATTTTAAGCACAAAAAGACAAAAAAAATGTATGTTGTGTGTATATCCAGTTATGATTATATGAGTTTGGAAAAAGAATTTGGAAGGTTACATATAAAGTTCATATCCAAAGTCTGACATCCAGAAAGGGGGTAAAAAATAAATTTAAAAGTGAGGGATAAAAAGTATGATTTATAGTTACTCTTCAGACCTTATACATATTTTTTATACAATCATCTCCTCATATTCACACTTTGTTTATCCACAGTTATAGTTACCCATAGTTACCCAGAATCTGAAAATATTAACTGGAAAATTCAAAAAGCCTACATAAAATCTCGTGCTGTATCGCTCCATCCCACACAGGATGTCAATCATTCTTTTGTCCTTTTGTCACTGAGTAACCATCTTAGTTATCTGATCAACTGTTGTGGTATCTTAGTGCTTGTATTCAAATAAACCCTATTTTACTAATGGCTCCAAAGCACAAGAGTACAGAGGCTCACAATTTGAATATGCCAAAGAGAAGCAGGAAGTTTTCTTTTAAGTAAAAAGGTAAAAATTTTTTACTTTAAAAAAGGGGAAAAAATTTAAAAATATGCTGAAGTTGCTAAGACCTACAGAAAGAAAGAGTTTTTATCCATGAAGGAGGGATTGAATCGGTAGGTGGAGCCTTTTGGTTGGAACCACCAACTTCTAGTAAATCACCAAAATGAACAAAAAAGGGACAGAGGAGAGGCACCTGATACATGTTTTGTACGCTTTTTAGAAAACTTACAGCCATTCCTTTGACAACATACATGTGTGTCTATAAGGAGATATTGTAGACATTGAGGGAATGAGTACTGTTGAAAAAGGAATGCCCTACAAATGTTACCTTGACAAGACTGAAAGTCTACAGCGTCACCCAGAATGCTGTTGGCATTGTTGTAAACAAATTAAGGGCAAGATTCTAACCAAGAGAATTAAAGTGTGTATTAAGCTTCTTTTTTTAAAAAAAAATATATTTATTATATTTTTTTATTGACTAGCACTTATGGAGCTAACGACAGAGCAAGACAGAGGGCAGGTGAGAAATCACTCCTCAGTGGGGTTGGCTATGCTTCAATCCCTTCTCCTCCATTCACACAAGATTTTGTACATGCATACTCCGCTGAGCCCAGGATTCCAACTGTGGTCAGCTATGTGGGAATCCAACACTTAAACCATTACCACCTGCTGGCACCATGTATTGAGCATATTAAGCATTCTAAGAGTAGAGACATCATCCTAAACTATGTAAAGAAAAATAACTAGAAAAAAATGAAACCAAAGATAAAGGTACCTGGGTTCAACTAAAGTGCTAGCCAAGAAAAGTGCACTTTGCAAGAAACAAAGGAGCCTGAGCTTCTAAAACCTATTCCCTATGAATTAATGTCATAAGAAGTGTTAGAAATAAATGGATACATTTAAATAAACTTATGGATTGTACAAATAAATGTTTTTCTTAATTGAGTACAATTGTGGTATTTCCTCCCCCAAAGCAAATTTTAATTGGGATCTAATTAATTTTGTAATATCTTTATTCAAACTTAGTGGTTTTCTAGCTGAAAGACATAAGGTAGCTTAATATGCTACAAATAAAATTCGGTTGTTTAGAGAAAAATTGTAGATACAGGACATAAACAGAAAAATGTTTCAATTGATGGCAATCAGGTTCTGTACTACACATGGTTTCAGGCATCTGTTGGAGATCTTAGAATGCAATCTCCATTCATAAGAGGGAGCCATTGTATTTATAAAATATTTTATTTTACTTTGTATTCTTATAAATTCTATATACATGAGATATATGCATAAATGTATATATGCATATTTATTGTACTATAAACATTCATAGATAAAGTGTGTATATATATATGTGTATATATATATATATGTATATATATATATATATGTATATATATATATGTATATGTATATATATATATATATATATATATATATATATATATATATATGTAGGTAGATAGATAATTAAAAAACATTTTATAATATGTACTGAAGGGCCAACAAGTGGTGTGGTGGTTAGGGTAGCTAGATTCCACATAGCCAACTGTGCAATCTCAGTCTCAGACCCAGCGGCTTGAAGAACAAGCTGGGCACACATGTGTTTACATGCTCAAAATCTCAAAAGAAGAAATAAAGGAGAAGGGACTGTGTTATGGCCATCCCCCATAGCGGGTGCTTTCTCACTTTTCCTCTCCGTGTCTCTCTGGTGAGTGCACTCACCCTTCAGCAAACTTGAAAAAGATATATACTAAAATGTATGCTTTATGTCCTTAGGCACTTGTGTAACATTATGTGTATGTTTTAGATAATGTTTCATTTACAAAAGCACAAAAAGAAATGGATTAAAAACAACTAAGTAACCTCTACAGTAACACAAAAGGGGTAGTCCAAAGGTCCATAGAAAATGAATATGATTAAAAAACAACTATGCAGGGACCAGCAGTTAGCGTAATGGCTATGTCACTGGACTCCCACTTTGTCGACCGCGGTTTGAGTCTCAGACCCGGTGGCTTAAACTCATGCCAGGCGCGTGCGCATGCATGCCCAAGATCCCAAGAAGAGAATGGAGGAGAAGGGATTGTGGCGTGGCCATCCCCCTCTGGGGGGTGATTTCTTGCTTTCTATCTCTCTGTCTCTCTCTGTCTGTCTGGCGAGCGTACGCACCCTATAGCAAAACTTCTCCAAAACAAAGAAAAAGAAGAAAAAGAAACTATGCAAAGGTTAATTTTAAAATTATGGTTTCTGGTTTATGTATATTTGTTGTACATCTTTGTAGGATAAAGTATTTTTTTTCCAAAGAGCACATACAGTGTAATAATCTAACAATGATACCGACATAGTTATTTTCTTCAACATGAAAATTACAGTAGGTTGTGCACATTTGATAATAATTCTACTTAGTTTTGTTTATAAATATGTATTGAATTATTGACACTTTTTGTCCTTCTGTGCTACACCATTCCATAACCTATTTCAGTTATTTACATGCATTCTATTTATTTTTAAAGTTTTTGCCATAGGGCACATGTGCTCACCAGAGAAACAGAGGGAGACAGTGAGAGGGAAAGTGAGAGACAACTCCCAGGGGGGATAGCCATGACACAATCCCTTCTCCTCCATTCTTCTCCTGGGATTTTGGGCACACATGCACACACACCTGGCATGAGTTTTAAGCTGCCCAGACTGGGACTCAAACCATGAATGACTATGTGGGAGTCCAGCACCTTAACTACCATTCCAACTGCTGGCCCCTACATGTGTTCTTTTGTCTGTTAATCATTTTCTCCCTAACTCCATCACCTACCTTGTGTAGCTTCTGGTATCTACCATTATCCTCTCTATTTCATTGCCTTTGAGTCTTCAGTTACCCAGAGAGCACATTCAGTGTACGTTAAGTGGAACATACAGGATTTGTCTTTCATATCCTGGTTTATTTCATTTGGCATTATACCTTCTAGGTTTGTCCACTCTGTAACAAATGACTGTAGATAATTGATCTTTATGATCAAGTAGCATTCCATTGTGTATATGTGCCACATTTTCTTAATCTAGTCCTTGATTCTTGGGTATTTAGGTTGATTCTATGTCTTAGGTATCTACCCAAAGGATTGCTACAATAAATATGGACATGTCAGTAGTACTACTAATAATGTCTAATAACAATCAATATGTCTCTCTGACAGATTGATTTCCAATCCTTTGGGTAAATACTCAAAAGTGAGATTTCTAGGTCGTATAGTAGTTCTATTTTTAGATACTTGAGGAACTTCTAATATTGTTTGTCACAGTGGGCTATACTGAACTACATTCCCACCAGCAATACACAAGTTTCTATGCAAACTCATTAGCATTTGTTATTCTTTCTTGTTTTTCATCATAGCCATGCTGACTGAAGTTAGGTGATAATGTATTGTGGTTTTGATTTGTATTTCCCTTATAGTAAAAGATGTCGAATATTTTTAAAATTTTTTTTATTTCTTTGTATGTCATCCTTTGACAGATTTCTGTCCATTTTTAAATTGTATTATTAGGTTGTTTTGTTGTTGTTTTGGGGATTGTTTGTTTGCTTGCTTTGTTTCTTCTTTTTTCTTTTTTTCCTCAGATGATCTATTTGAGCTTTTTATATATTCTGGCCCCAATCCCTTATTTGAAGTGTAGTTGGAAAATATTTTCTCCCTTTTCTTGGCTGTCTCTTTAATCTGTGTATTGTTTGTTTTTTATTTTTAATTTTTGCTTGTTTGCTTTTCTTTGCCTTGTAGAAGCTTTTCAGCTTGGTGAGTTGATCCCTTTAATACTACATAATGACCTTCATTTCCTCTTTTACAGATTTTTAACTTGAACTCTATTTTGTTTGACATTTAGGTAGCTAATCCTGATTCTTTTGCATTTCCATGTGCTTGGAATGACTTTATCCAATCTTTCACTCTCAGTCTGTGTGTGTCTTTATCAATGAGGTGTGTTTCTTGTAGGAAGTAAATAGATTTTTAAATCCATTCAGTCAGTCTACATGTTTTTTTTTTTTTTTTTTTTAGAGGTTTTCGCTATAGGGCGTGTGTGCTCGCCAGACAGACAGAGAGAGACAGAGAGATAGAAAGCGAGAAATCACCCCCCAGGGGGGATGGTCACGCCGCAATCCCTTCTCCTCCATTCTCCTCTCGGGATCTTGGGCACGCACGCACACGCGCCCGGCGTGAGTTGTAAGCCACCGGGTCCGAGACGCGAACCGCGGTCAACTACGTGGGAGTCCGGCGACATAGCCATTACGCTAACTGCTGGTTCCCAGTCTACATGTTTTGATTAAAGAGTTAAATACATTAGCATTGAATAATATTATTGATATGTACAGAGTTACCACTGAGATTTTGTTGATTGGTTCCTAATTGTTTTGACTTTCTTTATTTCCTCGTTTCTTTTTTGCCCTTCTGTTATTTATCTTTGCTGTTTGGTAGATTTCCATAGTGGAAGAGGCTGAATGATTTCTATTCTTTCTGTGGTTGTTATACTGGTGAGTTCTATAACTCCATGTGTTTTCATGGTTATATTTATCTTTCTTTTATTTCCAGATGTAGCACTCTCTTAAATATTAGGTCATTGGGAAAGTCATGATGTATTCTTTTGCTTTTCTATGTGAAAATGCATCATAATTTTCCCAAGAAGCCAATATTTCTACAAGAGGCAGTCTAGATTTTGCAAATTCCTTTACTTTGTGTTTGGGAATGATTTTATTTCTCCTTTCAATTTGAAAAATAGCTATGTTGGATACAGTATTATTACTGCAATTTTTTTTGCAAAAGTTTTAATATGCCAACCCATTCCCTCCTGACTTAGGTTTCTGTTGAGAAGCCTGCTATTAGTCTAATGCATATTTTTTATATGTAACTTGGTATTAATCTCTAGGCATTTTAAAGATTTTATTTTTGACCTTCGACATTTTGACTGTAATGTGCTTTGGAGAAGATCTTACACTGAATCTATTTGACATCCTTCGAATTTCCTGGATCTGGGTGCTTGTGTCTGTCTTTATTTGGGAAGTTTGGGGTTAATATTTTATGAACTACAGTTTAAATGTTTTTCTCTTCTTTTTACCTTCTGGGATACCCATTATACCAACTCTTTTCTTATTTCATTTTATGTAATTGCAAAAGGGTGTGTATACATGCAAAGGAGAGAGGGAGAGAGAGAGCAATCCCTAATGGGACATGGTCAAGAATCAAGAATCTTCCTTAATTCTTCCCCTCCATTAGAAGATTGGGCATGCACACACACACATCTCTAGTATATTTCTCAAGATGCTAGGGCCAAGATTCAAATCACATTTGGCCATGTGTGATCCAGCTCCCTTAACCAACCTGCTAGGGGACTGGCTGATATTGGATTTCTTAATACTGTCCCGATTTATCTTGTTACCCTAAGTTTAAATTGTTGTTTTTGCTTTCTTTTTTTTGGGTGGCTTTGGCTATTTCAAATATGCCCTTAAGTTCAGAGATTCATCTAACTTGTTGATAGTGCTTTCCATAGACCTTTTTATTCCCCGTGCTATATTCTACATCTCCAGAATTTCCATTTGATTCTTTTTAGGATGTATGCCTATTTACTGAATCTCTCATTCACGTCATGCATTGTTTTTATCACATGCCAAAATTGTCTGTATTTGCTTGCCTTTCTTTGAGTTTTGTTACAATCAATATTCTGAAATCCATTTCTAACATTTCTGTAATTTCCTGCATGTTGCTCATAGTGAGGAGTTAGCATATTCTTTTGGCAGGGAGAGAGATTTCCTTGCATGTTCATGTGTCTTGCATTGATATTTCATTATCTAGCAGAGTATTTGTTTCTTCCTAATTTAAGGATTTGGTTTTAAAGTGGCAGCATTTTTTTTAATTGCTTTTTTTTCCCTAGGTCTATGTCCTTTAGTATTAGTTGGTAGGGTTACATTGGTTTTGGTTTTGATTGGGCTCAATATAGAAGACTATATATTTTCAGACACCAGTCAGGGCTACAGGTACCCTGGGTCTGTGTTTTCATGGTGTAGGTGAGGTTAGTGTTACGTACTGGCATCCACCTGTAAAAGGCATAGTTTCACTTGAACTGACGGCAACTGCTATCCTGTCGGGTGATTGTCCGAGTTCTCAGACCCTGTTTAGGAGAGAGATCCTCTTCCAGGGGAGTAAGTAAGTAAAAATATCAGCTGAAAGTAAGCAATATCCATTATCTCAAAACGGTTGCCCACAAGAAGGATGTAGGTGCTGGTTGAGTTGTAACTCAGGTAGTGGCCAGTTTTTTAGCTTGCCATTGTGTGCACTCCCTAGAGATGGAGGAAGCTGTCTGCTCCAGTGCCTGATTCTCTACACAACCATGGACCCCTGCACAAGTGGTTTGCTGTAGAAAAGCAGTGCGGGTGTTGGTGGTGGTGTAGGTGAGGTCTGCATGCACTCTCCTGTGGGGCAGGGAAAGGGGACTCATCCAACTGCACAGCTGCAGGGCAGGGCAGGAACTGGGACCATTCACCTATGCACCTGGGGAAAATGCCTACATTTCATGGGTTTTGGTTTTGTGTGTGTGTGTGTGTGTGTGTGTGTGTGTGTGTGTTTTGGTCTTTTTGGAGACCGAAATACACTTATATTTTGATTCCATATTTTTGACATTCCTTTGTATATAAATGAGATTGAACTAGGAACATGATAAGAACTAATAGCAGGATCATTGCTGTTATCATTGCCATCGTGACAATGAAAGTGGGAAGGCTCATGGCAAAAACAGCCAATTTAACAAGAATAAAAATGAAACTATAGAAAGAAATAAAGGGTGGGAATTTTCTGTTCCGATTCATTTGTCTATTTATTCACTGCCTAAATTACTGATATCTGTAGTAAGTATTTAATAATGAAGATCCTCCACTACGTTCTGTAAGATTACCCTAAGGTGTTGGCCTTTCTATGTCAATGTTAAAATCAACATGTCAACTTTCAGACACACATACAGTCTGCTGAGATTATGAATAAGTTTTTTTTCAAACTGTAGATTGTTTTGGAAAATTTTACCTCATAACAATATAGAGTCAACCAATCCGTGTGTGTGTGTGTTTGTGTGTGTGTGTGTGTTTGCGTGCGTATTTTTTTTCTATTGTTTCTTAGTAAAGTATTGTAGTTTTCACTATGGAGATTTTCATAATTTTTGTTAGATATATTACTAGGTACTTGATATTTTAAGTGATATTTTAAATAATTAAAGTTTTAACTTTTGATTGGTGCTAGTATATTGAAATACATATTTTTATGGACCTGTATCCAAAGACCTTGCTTAATTAAATAATTAATTTTAATAACTTTCACTAATTAATTCTAATAACTTATAAGTTACCATGTATATGTGAATAAACAGTTATACTTCCTTTACAGATTTTATTTTGTGACTCTCTCTTCCTGCCATATTTTCTGGCTAGGATCTCTACTGTACTATGGATGGAAGTGGTTATAGTGCACATATTTGTTCTTTTTCTAAATTCAGGGAAAGAACATAATATTTCATTTTTAAATATACTATGTATTTTTGTAGAGAGCCTTATCACAATAGGAATATTGAGAATATAATTTACTGAGTTTTTCTTGAATATCTATTATAGGAGTAAAGGAAATTTTCTTCTCTTTAACATACCTGAAAAATCATTATAATAGGCAGATTAATAAGAGAAATATCATACAAGTTTTAGCATATATGTACATATATGGGAGCCATAGAAAATATGAACTCTAAGATGGTTTGTAGCTTAAAAACCCTTTCATAGCTAAGAAGAAAATGGGGATACAGATAATCTTAGAGTAAATTATCTTTAGTAGGAAAGAATGGATTCACTGCTCAAAGAATGGTGAGAAAATAATTGTCTTTGGGAGCTGAGTGAGCCTGGGGGAGACAAAGAGTAGCTGATGACAAGAATCTGTCCAGGCATATTGACATTCCTCCATCTTCTGCAATATGACTTAAATTAGTGACACTTTGGGGAAGGGGGTGAAGGCAATTGTTTTTGTCTTTGAGCGGGTAATGAAATATTAGAATAAAGCCCTTTTTTGCACCTTGGGGAAAAAAAGAGGATTCAAGATAATTGAGAGACCTGGGATGGTATTGGAATCAGAGAGAAACATGATTCTGAGGCTACCCTTCTAGCTCAGCATGTCAAAGTGGACACTATTTGGACACTGTTCAGACATTGAATTTTAAGAATGCTTTTCAACATCTAATAAGACAATAATATAATTTTATTTCTTTCTTGTTAATATGATGAGTTATGGCGTTTGATTTTTCAGTTAAGCTAGCGTTGTATTCCTAGAATAAAACGTATTTATGATGTAGATATTATCCTTCCTGTAAATGACTAGATGCAGTTATCAATGCTCATATCGTAATGAGAATTTTTACATCTAAGTTTATGAAAAACTTAAGACATTTTTTTCTTGTAATTTCTTTGTTAAATTTTGGTATCAAAGTTATGGTGGATTCATAAAATGAGTTGAAAACTATTACTTCTTTTCTGCTCTCTGATGAAATGTGTAATATTTATATTAATTTTTCCTTAGGATTTTTTAAAAGAATTCACCAGAAAAGTCAAGGTCCTTTGTGAAAAAAAATATTAAGCTGTGGATTGAATTCTTTGCTTTGTTTAATTGCCTTGTTTGGGTTTCTCTTTAAAATCTGAAAATTTTTGTTCCAGTGGTTCTATATATATGAGAATAACATGAAATATAAAATTCTCTATTTCTCCATTTTCTGGAATGACAGAATTAATATACTTCGGCTTCTTCCATTTCTGTCTCACTTCAATGAATTGGGTTTCTTTCTTTCTTTTTTTTTTTTTTTTTTTTTTTTTTTTTAGCTTTTACCTTGATAGTATCAATAATATGCTTATCTCTACTTAATTTGTTTGTTCAGGTTTTTTTAAGAGAGATATTTACTTTAGAACACATGCATTTGTGGGAGAAATAGAGAGAGAAGGAAATCACCCCTGAGAGGATGACCACACCCCAATCCCTTGTTCTCCATCCTCCTTTCAAGATTTTGGACATACACACATATGCACCTGGCCTGAATTTTAAGCCCCTGGGTTCGGGACTTGAATCATGGTCAACTACATGGAAGTCCAGCAATGTAACCAATAAGCCATCTGCTGGTCCCCTTAATTGGTTTTAAAACCAACTTAAATTGGTTTTAAGGATAATCATTCGATACTTAATTACAAAAGATAATACATTTATTACACCTATATCGTCATCTTCTCTTTCTCTCCTTGTCCCTTCTAATTTTTGTTAGGTAAATAATCTCAACATTTTCAGTATCTGTAATATTTAGATTTTGTTCTTTAACCACATTCCCTAATTTTGTAAAACAATGGTTTTATTGCTACATGGAAACTAAGTTTATTATTAGTCCTTTGGAAACAGTTATGTTATTATTCTATTACTTAACTAATATAGTTTCTTCACAAAAAGTTGATGAAAAACATATAGACAAAGTATCTGGAGGTCCCTAAAATTTTGCTTTTATTTTATACTTTAATGATATTAAGTTGGGTTTATATTGGGTCATAAGAAAAGTTATAATGTATTTTTCTTTTGAGAGACTTTAGCTATAGGGCATGTGTGCTTGCTAGAGAGACAGAGAGACAGTAAGAAATCACCCCCAAGTGGGGGATGGCCACATCGCATTCTTTTCTCCCTCATTCTCCTCTCAGGATTCTGGGCACACACATGCATCTGGCATGAATTTCAAACCACCGTGACTGGGACTTGAACTATGATCAGCCATGTGTGAGTCCAGCAACATAACCATTATGCCATTTGCTGGTCCCTATAATGCATTTTTCTATGCAAAAATATGTCATGTCTCTCCTGATGACCCAATAGTTCTTAAGATTATTCTTTGTTTCTTTGGGGATATTTCAGCCATTGGTCTACCATTATAGAGTATTGAATATTGTTGTGCAGTTATGAGACTAGCCAGACTCCAACTTTTCCTATAGGAGATTGATCATGTTTTCCACATTAAAAGAAAGAACAAATATAAATATAATAACCAAATGTGTAAATTTAAGAGATGCATTTAAGTACTGATAGTATTGAGAAAGGGAAAAAAATTAGGCTAAATTTTATTATTAAGTACAAAAGGTTTTATACTTACTTTTGCTGGGGTCAGAAATAAAGTATACCTCATAGCATGTTTTATAATTTCCTTGGCATTTTGAGACTGAAAATAAATTCCTCATTATTGAAATTTCAGTGGCACAGTTGGTGGCATACTGAAGTGTACTGCTGGAAGCCCCAGGACTGACCATGTGTCTTGATCCTCCAGTCAGACTGGAAACGCACTGGGCATATGGGTATATGCCTAAGATCCTAACAAGCTGAAGGGCTGGGGAAAGAGAATTGTGACATTATGAGACCCTATTAAAGGTGTTTCTCTTCTCTGTTTTGCATACTCATGTGCTTTCTACTGTGAATGAAATATATAAATTTTTAAACATTGTATTTAAATTGATTTTTATAGAGAAGATTGGTTCGAGGATCTATGGCTGAATGATTCCACTTATATGAATGGCTGGGCTCTAACTTTCAGAGGAAGATACACTAAGTAAATTCATGGAAAATGTCTAAAATCAAACACAGAGGCAGTATAATCAATCTTTAAACTCATTCCTCTGAATAAATATCCTTCATACCATCCCAGAAGTCCATGGTCCAATGGTGAGTTTAGGGCTATTAGAAAGTAGACAAAGGATGAGAGAAGACTCAAACTTTTCATTTAGGTCTGTTAGAGAGAGTTTAATTGAAAAAGATAGGACCACTTGAAAGTGAATACTGAGGGACCAGCCAGTGGTGTGGTGGTTAAGGCAGCTGGATTCCAGATGGCCAACTGTGTGGCTCGAGTCCTGGATCTGGTGGCTTGAAAAACACACTGGGTATGTGTGTTTGTGTACCCAAAATCCCAAGAGGAGAATGGAGAAGAAGAAATTACAGTGTGGCCATCCTTCCCCACCAGGGGGGTGATTTCTCACTTTCCCTCTTTCTCCTTCTCTCTGTCTCTCTTCAGTGAGTACACATGCCCTATAGCAAACCTAATTTAAACAAAAGCAAAGAAAAAAATAAAGAAAATTAGTATTGAAAATGAAGGGAAGAAACATAATATTAAAATGTGACATCTATTAAAATAGCTAAGCATACATGCAAATAGCAAGGAGCCTGGAATTTAAGTTTCCTTTACCACCACTAAACCTTTTTTTAAAAAAAACCCTTAATCTTTTATTTCTTTCTTCACAAATTATAGAAATTTTCCTTATTCCAAAAACTTCCCTCAGAATGTCTCTCCTGGGAGCCTTAGAAAGTTTAGGCCATTTAAAAATGCATATTATTAATTTTACTGAGTTAATAGCCATTGTAGTCTAGCAGTGTGTATAATATATATCAGGGGACATCTTAAAATGCATATTATCATAAAATGCATATTTAAGGACTTTCCACCTACATAAATTGAATTTAATAGATTATAACAACTCCAATGGGCCCATTAGGGTCTTTGGAAAACACAGTTCAGGGCCTTGTTAAAACCTATATTAGCCTCATGTCATATTCTACTTAGAGTTTATTCTAGTTACCTAGAGCTCAAATATGTTTGTTTTGCTTAGTTACAAAAAAATAAAACTAGGGAAGTAAATTTTTTCAAAAAGATAGTCTACTAAGTCAGGAAGAAAACAAATTTTAATTACGTTATTTTTCATTTCAAAGAACATACATAGAAAAGTGTCAATTAAAATAATAGTTGCTAGTAAAAGTGTTTAATCACGAATTATTCCACTTTTTACTAATCCTCCTTTTTCAGAAATGTAAAAATATATCTGCTTCAGTTTAAGTGGAGGTTAATTGCCAATCATCAATGGATATACTTTAATGAGAAGCATTGGATATAAATTATATCCAGTGTTTTTCCTAACATGGTCTGCAGACCACCTACATCAGAATCATGTGGTCTGTAGACCACCTACATCACAGCCTTCTGGGTCTCTGAGACCCACTCAAGAGCAATTGGATCAGAAGTCTAGGCATATGCCTTTTAATAAGCTCCCTCAGATCTTTGCACAATAACTGAAGTTTGAAGGCAGTGGTTATTAGACTCCATAAACCTATCTACATAAAATAGTGAATATGCCAAGCCCTGTCTACAACAAACTCTGTTCTATGGCATTCACTTAGGCTGCATGGTTCAAAATCAAAAAGCAGCACCCGAGATATTTACTCAAGGTCTGTGACTGTGTGGTGATTATGTCTGACTCTTACCCACAGCATACCACTAGCTACATCAATATGAAACAAAAGTCGAGGCATGTTCTTTTATTCTATAGTCTTCCTTAAAAATGAAAGAGTCAAAGGTGGAATTATATTGTTAACCAATTACTCTTATTTCTAAATTTATTTTTCCTGTTGTCTCTCATTTTAGAAATACAAACAATAGCTCCTTCACTCACTGAAAATTGTACTTTCCTGTGGCCCAGACATAAAGCTTCCCTGAAAGAAAATTCTTCTTTTACCCACTGAGAAGTATCAACTCCAATAGTTGATATAAATTTAAAACAAATTTTACACTACAAGCTTAAAGATATTAAAAGGATTGCCTGGTTTCACAAACAGCACAGTGTTTATAATACCTAGAATTACCAAGAAGTTCTTAAGTGCTTGTGAAGTTTTACAAAAGTTAAAGACATAAGACCACCATTTGTATCAGAGCTCTCCCATTCATTGGCTTCAAAGCCTTGAATCTAACAAAATGACTCCCAGCTGTGCTTAACTGCATTGTCGGTTGAGCCTTGATTGTTGGTAAGGATCCCCAGCTGTGCTCAGTAAGGGTCCCTAGGCCTTACATTCTTCCATCTCCTGTAGAGATCCCCTACTGGAATAGAGTTGTTAATATCATGAAAGGGTCCTATAAAATCTCCCAGTAGCGGTTTTTCTCAACCTGAGATGGCAATAAATGGAAAATATAAAAGCCTGAAATTAAGTATGAACATCCAGTTCTGACATGGGAGGAATAAACTATGTTTTAAAAAAGAGAGAGAGAGAGAAATAACTATTTGAATCCTTAAAACTTTAAATAATTTGACTCATATATTAATAGATTCCGGCGGGGGGGGGGGGGGGTTAAAAATAGCTAGCTTTTGGCCCTGCTGTAAGAAATATACCTTCATTTTCATTTTTAAAGTTTTGAAAATTTAATTACAAATTATTTAAATACATAAGAATGCAACATAATTAGTTTCTTTGCCCCATTCTTGTAGGTTCTTTCTCAATTAACCACACATTAATTGGTTATTTATTAAACCAAAGGTAGGAAAAAACTTACATGTTATTGTCTCTACTTTGCATATAATTCAATAGTGAATTATAACACAACTTCCACTTGAGTAACACAGGCCAGAAAACAAAGATTACTCAGCCTAAAGTAGAATTTTATGTGCGAATGTGTGAAAAGTGTTTCCTGTCCACACCTATAAGTGGAGGTTTCCTGTTAGCTCCTAGTTGAGAAAGCACAGAAACAAACTATTCTGACTATTGATAGAGAAATGCTATATTGGAATGATTTGGGAGAGCAATCACCACTTAAGAAAAGACCCCTCTTCAACTTCTTCATAAATTGGACAAGAAAGTTATGCTGAGTTCTGTGCTAGATGCCCTGGGGGAACACAAAAGAAATGGAAAACACCATCCATATATTAAGAAACTCCTAACACTGTGAGATTCATCATTTCTCTTAGAATCCTGTGTTCTTCCCAAACCCAGAAACTTGCTGATCCTTCTGTTTGTGCCTTTCCCTGTACCCTTCCCTTGATCTCGAACAGCCTTCTTCTACTTCTGGAGATTTATATCCTACCTAAAACATGGACACTTGCTTAATAACTAGCTCCAGAATTAGATAGAGAACAAAGTTTCAGAGACAAGCCAGAGAAAAGGACTGCATGGTTCAAATCTCAATTCTGCCCCTCATTAACTATGTCAAAGTACTTCATTTTCTTCCTTTATAAATGAGAAGATAGAAGTGTCTAACTCGTAGTGCTGTGAAGAGGTAAACTGGTTAAAGCTCTTACTGTATCTCCTGCATATAAGGTCTTACATAAATGCCAGATGCCAATTGTGAATGACTGATGTTTGCCTTAATTTCTAGGTCTTTATCCCATTCGGCAAATTTTTACATAGGTATCAAGAAGTTTAGTGATAAATGTGGATAAATGACATTTCTATATTGTGGTCACGTTAAACATACTTTATTAATCTTTATATAAAATAAAGAACTTGTACTTAGCCATAATAAGGAAGTTGTTATAGGCAATTTCAAAGAAACACAAAAGTATATAGAGTGGGATAATGAACCAGTATGTATATACCAGCTGTCTTCAATTCAGAGCCAATTTTGTTTCTGCTAGATCCCACCCTGTATTAGTTTCAGGCAATCCCACACTGCTCATACCTCACTTATAAACAGTTTGGTATGTAACTCTAAATGATAGGGTTTTTTTTTGTTTTGTTTTGTTTTGTTTTGTTTTTACATAACTACTATGTCATTGTACTTAAAATTATTTTAGATAACTTTTTAATATCATTAATAGTCATTTGGTGTTCATATTTCCAATAATATCATAAATATGTTTAACAATTTGCTTTACTCAGGATCCAAATAAAGCTCACACAATCCAGTGGGTTGCTGTGCTTTTAAGTGTCTAATAATCTGTACTATCTACCCCTCCTATCTCTCTGCCATTTAGTTGTTTGTTTTTTATTACAGTATTTGTTAAAGAATCAGGGCTGTTGATCTGCCTGGCTAGTATGGTGGTTAAGCACCATGAATAAGGAGTTCTATACCACGTGGTTGACCGTGGTACAAATCATGGCCCCAGTGCTTCGAAAAACATGCTGGGGTTCATGTACATGTGCCCCAAATCCTGATGGGACAGAGGAATGAAGGAAAAGAATTGTGGCATGACCATGTCCCATCAAGAGGTGTTCTGTTTCTCTCTCTCTCTCTTTCATGAACGTGTGTGCTCTCTGGCTATCTTTTAAAAAAAAAAAAAAGAAAAGAAAAAGAATCAGGGTTTTTCATCCAGAAGAGCTTTCCATAGTCTAGACTTGCTGATTGCATCTCTATGTGTAAGTTAATAGATTCCTTTTTTAAAGGGTAGTTCGATCAGATTGGGGTGTGATGTTTTGGGGAAGACTACTTCATAAGATGTCTGATGCTTTTTTACCAGAGGCCACCTGGAAATGTCTTTATTTGTGATGATAATCACCATTGAAATTCATATGTAGACCCATTACTTCATTTAGGGTTGCAGAATGGGAATTTTTAATTTTCTCATTCCCTCTACATTTATTGGCTCTGATAGTTCTATAAGGAGGAACTTCCCTTCATCTAGTCTCTGCTTACCCACAAAGGAAGGTCCTGATCAATCCTCGATTAATCCCATTATTTTCATTTTTCAAAATAATGACTTAGTGTTGTAGCATTTTTAAGTGGTTACCAATCCTATTTCACTCACTTTGTTTTGATTTTTTAGTATTATGAACCAGTTTTAATTCATCACAAGTGTCTTTCTTGATCCTCAAATTGTCACATTTTTGGTCTGTAAGATCCTCTTCTCATTAACGTCTGAGTCCCTTAAAATGGACCATACATATTTCAAAGCTTCCTTTTGGGTTAAAAAAACATGTTCCAGGCTCCTACATATTTTTCTGGTTCTCACCATCATTCAAGGACCAACTTAGCTTTTGCCTGCAACATGAAGGCTCCCTGACACAGCTACCTGCAGTACTTTTCTTACCCCTGAACCCTAGGACTTCCAATGTTGTGGGCTCCTTTGGCAATTATCAGCGGTAGGTCTTTCCCAGGTAGCAATATTGAATCTTTATCTCACCAGTGGGAAATAATCTTTATCTCGTCTTTATCTCACCAATCAATTTTTTTGATTACTTAACACTTCACTATTTAATTATAATTATTGATATTTATTATATAATTATATAAACCTTCCAACAATTTAATAAGAAAACTCTTGCTAATTATGACATTTGAGAATCTAATATATTTTAAGATATTTTCTGGTCTTGCATGTATAATTAGATGAGTTTTCTAGTCAAGGTTCAGTAAGTAAAATTAAGTGACAAACTTTTTAATAAGAAGGCCAACAAAATAATCTTACATTTTATATTTGGAAATAAGTAAGTTTAAATTTAGAAAAAGTTTTAAAAACAAAGATAGTACAGAAAAAAAAAAACATATGGAAGAGCTTTGTAAAAGTGCATGAGGAGAATGAAATTAGAGTCTTAGGCCAACCCTGTAGCACAATGACTACTGCACAAAGGAAGCTGGATCCCACATGACTGAACTAGATTCAAATCCAAGTCCTGTTGCTTGAAGAAAACATTGGGAACAAACAGGATCCTGATGAAACAGAAGTGAAAAGTCTTACAGTTTTAGGTCAGCAAATGGTATAGAGGTTAAGGCAGCTGGATCTCACATGGTCAACAGCATGGTTTGAATCCCAAACCTGATGGCTTAAAAAATATGCCAGGTGTGTGTGTGCATGTCCAAAATTCTGAGAGGAGAATGGTAGAGAAGAGATTGCAACATGGCCATTTACCTGGAGGTGATTTCTCACTTTCTATCTCTCTCTGTCTCTGGAGAGATCACACACCCTATAGCGAAAAAAAAAAAATAGTATGTCACTGTGACCAGACCCCATTGGTGATGCTTACTCTGTCTCTCTGTTTATCTTCCTATCATGTGTGCATGTGCCTTCTGGCATAAGAAAATTTTTTTTAATCCAAAAAATTTTTAAATCCATGCATAGGTATTTTTTTTTCTTTTTTAAGGACTTTTTAAAATTTGTCCTAAAGTCATCAAAGCAAAAATCATGATAAAACATTCTGCTTTTCTTTATAATTGTCCAATGCAAAACAAACAAACAAACAAACAAAAACCTTATTTGTAGGAAAAAATAGTTTTGTACGTACATGGGATGAAGCAATATAAATTCAAAACTTACAGATAAGGGTTAGCTCTATCGCTCATCTACTTAAAAAGTTTATATGAATATTCAGTTAAAACCAATAAGAGTATCCCTCTTGAACGTTATTTCTATGGCTTTCTAAGTAGACCAAGGACTGCACGCTCTCTTGGAATGTCCTCAGAAGGCTGTCAGTGAGCAGGTAACAGAGTAAAAACACCAGAGTCCTTTCTTTCAAATGGAAGAGGGAAGACAGAGGGACAGAGAAACTATTTAAACTTCGTCTTCTTTCCTTGTGGCTTGTGGTCTCCTCCTCCTCTTCTGCCTCCTCAGAAGCCACCTTGCCCTCCAAAGCCTCCTCTGCCTCCACCTCGACCCCCGAAGCCACCTTCACCCTTAGGCTTGGTCCAGTCCAAGGTAACTTTGTTTCCATCAATTTCACCATCTTCTATGTCCTCCTTGGCAGCTTTGGCATCTTCTTCACTGTTGAAGTCTACAAAACCAAGCTCTTTGGAGGATCCTGTTTCCCGGTCACTGACTATCCTTGCACAGATAGAGCCGTCAAAAGACTCTTTTAATGTCTCTTCAGTGGTATCCTCGGACAGACCTTTGACAGATAGAGTTTTGGAGGGCTGACTTCTCACATCAGGTGATCCCCTGGGTCCTTGCAGCTCCAGCCTGATGGCTCTGCCTTCAATTTCCCTTTTATTACAGGAATTTAAAGCTTCTTTAGCGTCTTCAAATGAAGCAAATTCTATACACGCATACCCTTTAGATTTGCCATTTTGGCTCTGAGGCACTTTGATAAAAGTTGCCTTCTCAAATACTTCCTGAAGTGTTTCTTCAGTTGCACTGTGGGAGAGGTTGCTCAAAACCAGAGTTTTCGATTCACCACTCCAAGTGCTATTCTTTTCACCTCTGTGGTCTTGATTTTGACCTTTCCCTCCAGTGTAGTACAGAGAAGTAGATCGCCCATCAATCTCTGTTCCCTGCTTTTTTTCAAAGGTTTTCTCTGCATCAGCTTCTGTCTTAAATTCAATATAGTCAATCCCTTTACTTTTTTCATCTTTTCTGATTATTCTGATCTCCATGACATCTTCAAATACTTCTTTTAATTCATCTTGAGTGACTTTGAAGGGGAGAGTTTTGGCCAAAAGTGTTCTTGCATCTCGATCTTTCTTACTGTCTTTTTTTTTTCCTCTAGTTTAATTTCACTGCCAAAGATATTTAAACCAGTGAGTTCCAAAGCTTTTTCTAGATCTTCAGCAGATTCAAAGTCAACATAGCCGAACTTCCTAGACGTACCAATTCTGACATCCACGACAGCAAGATCATTTTTAGCAAAAACATCACTAATACCAGTTTTTAATTCAGGAATAGATTTGTTATTGTTCAGGTTTCCAACAAACAGATGAAAGGATGTAGTTGGTTCTGTGGCTTCCACCTTCTGTTTCTTAGCCTCAGGAGCCACTTTCTGTTTGGTCATTTCCTTCTTTCGTTTTCCAGGAACTTCTTTGACAGGCTCTTCTACCTTCTCATCTCCCTCCTCCTCATCGTCTTCATCATCATCTTCCTCCTCATCATCCTCTTCATCTTCATCTTCAGCCACGGTCTTGGCTTTCACAGGTGCAGCTTTTGCAGGAGCTTTTTTTTCCTTTGGCTGGTGTGGTCTCCATAGCTGCTGCTTCAGACTCATCTTCCTCATCCTCATCTTCCTCCTCCTCCTCCTCCTACTCTGAGGCTGAGGCGGCAGCTGCTGCTTTCATCACTGCTGGCTCAAATTCATCTTAATCTTCATCCTCATTCTCATCATCTTCCTCACTGTCATCTTCTTCCTCCTCATCGCTGTCTTCCTTCTTGAAATTCTGGCCATTCTTTGCCCCCTTGGCTGCGGTGGCAGCTCCTTTCTTACCAAGAGTTGCCACCAGTGCTTTGCCCGGTGTGGCTCCCTTCTTGCCAGGTGTTGTGACTGCTTTGGCTGGTGTAACGTTTTGCCTGGGGTGACTGCTGCCTTCTTGGCAGGTGCAGCAAGTGCAACCTTTTCTGTTGGAGGAACTACCACCTTTTCTGTTGGAGCTGTGGCAGCCTTCTTACCTTTTTTTCTGAGGGATGATAACCTCTTCTCCACTGCTACCATCTTCTTCATCTTTTTGACAGTTTTTCATCTTCACTATCTTCTACCTCCTTTGGAAGAGGAGCCATTTTGGGGGGGTCACCTTGATTTTTACCAGCCTTAGCGAGTTTCACCGTGATGGAAGCTTACAATGGCAGAGTGTGTGGCAGCTGTGGGGTGCAGATGAGTCTTGAGGAACTCCAGCGACATTGATGGTGGCCGCGAGCACTGGAGATCCCGGAGCGTGTACACTCGGCAGCCAGCTACAGCTCGAGACTGAGGCAAAAGTCATAGGTTTTTCATAATATTCATTTTTTATGAACATTTTGGAGGTATCACAATATATATATGTGTGTGTGTGTATGTGTGTGTGAGTGTGTTGTGTGTGTGTGTGTGTGTATATATGCATATCTTGGTGATATATAACTAAGCTTTGTAGAAATAACAATTAACATGGTTTATTCTAAGCACGATTTTGAGTGACCAGGCCTAGAGAAATACAGAAGGGTATATCGGGCTGCCCAGATGCAGTAGTTCTTTTTCATTTATGAGAGCAGGAGACACAAAGTTGTGAATCAGAGTAAGGAGTCTCTCCATTGGCCTGGCCCAGAAAGGCAGAACATCTGGGGGTGGACACTTGTAAGTTACAGGTGAATTTAGAAATTCTTAGGTTAATAATTGGTTAAATATGCAAGTCTTTGTCTAAAAGAGACTTGGAGTCAGTAGAAAAGAATGTCCGAATTTAACTTGAATGTAGATAATAAGGACTTGTCATTTATTGTTGATGCTATGCCAGGGCCAATACGTAAGGAGCTGCTCACAATCACTAGATCAAAGCAGTCGTTACAGCAACATTAACGTTTAGACACTTGAGACTTTCCCAGGTCCCTTGAAAAGCATCTTAGTCCAGAGAGAATAGTCAAAAATCTGTCTTTAATCTGTGTACACACACATGCATAGATATATATCTATATCTATAGATGGTATATATATATAGAGAGAGAGACCTAGATATAGATATAAATAGATATAGATATGGTTGGTATAGATAGATAAATAGATAGATAGATAGATAGATAGATAGATAGATAGATATGGCTGATATATATATACATATATATATATGTAATTTTTTCTATGTAATTTGAGAATCATGACCTTTTAGCAAACCTAACTCTGTCAGTGTGTCTTTTCTAAGAGACATATTCTCTTATATAGCCACAGAACAGTTATCAGCTTCATCAATTTGCAGTAATACACTACATGTTTAAATTTTGACAAAAATATGTAACATGTATGCATAGATTATAAGCACCTTTCACAGGCAGCAACTCAATATAATGCCAAAAGATAGATGAGACTATAAGGTTACGTTTATTGATAAGGAAACTTAAGCTCAGAAAAGTGCTTTTACTGGGACCAACAGATGGTGTAATTGCTACGCTGCTGGACTCCCACGTAATCAACCATGGTTCAAGTCCTGGACCCAGAGGCTTAAAACTCATGTGTGTGCATGTGTGCCCAAAATCCTGAGAAGAGAATGGAGGCAACAGGATTGCAGCATGGTCATCCCCTTTGTGTGTGTGTGTGTGTGGGGGGGGTGATTTCTTGCTTTCTACCTCTCTGTCTCTCTTTCTCCAGTGACAGCACGCATCCTACAACACAAATCTTTCTAGAAAAAAAAAAGAAAAGTGATGTTACTAATTTATATTTTTCTCTTTATATCTTATAACTCCAATTGAATGAGAATTTGTAGAAAAGTCTATAGAAACCTTAATGCCCAAAAAGGTTAAAAATGAAAAGTCTTTAATCCATGCATTCAGGACAAACAAAGAACTAAATTGAGATGGCAATGTGAGCCCAGTCATTGGACGTAGTGGGGATTTGCCTTTGATGATTGTGGAGAAACTCCTTCTCCATGTGTCGTTCTCAATGGATCTCTGCACAGCAACTGCAGCAGACTGAATTGTCTCTCTCAGACAGATATACCATTTCATCTTCCTTCTTCCTCAACTAAAGGAAATGAGGTGAAGAATTTTGGAAAGGGCCTGAAATATCATTGCAGACATTGCACTAGTTTGGACATCGTCACACTAACACACAGACGATTTAGCTGTTTCAAGAATTTATTCTAGATGTGGCACTAGATCTAAGTTAGTCTCCAATACTGTCATTTAAAATACCATTATTGGGGCCAGCAGGTGATGTGGTGGTTTAGGCACTGGCTTCCAACATTGTCAACTATGGTTCAAATTCTAAACCTAGCAGCTTGCTTTCTCACTTCCCCTCTCTCTTTCTATCTCTCTCTGATGAGTGCACCTGCCCTATAGCAAATTAAATAATAATAACAACAAATAAAATTAAAGAAATCTTTTTAAAAAAATTTTTAATGCTATTATTTTACTCAAAATTCTTCCTGATGCATTTTCATTCAGGGTACATTTGTGGGAGACTCATTATGTGTCTCTGCATATGTGTATCTGAAAAGAGGCTGACAAGCCTAATGATTCTGAGTAACAGGCTTATACTAGCACGTTTGACATCCTGTTCTACCCTATCCTTGTCTATCCACCTCCTCAAACATCACCTTAGGCTTGGCTTCTGCACAGAGGCACCTTCCTGTTAGTGCTCCACCACAGGACTTAGGACTGCTATGTCACTTCCCTCCTTTTTAAAATCAAATGTGTTTTCCCTCTCTTTCTCTCTCAACTAATCTGAAAATAACCTGTCTCTTTTAGTTGTCACTTCTTAATGCAGTAACCACAATTTTGGGCAAAATGAGAAGGCTGGGCTATGGCGTACCGCCTTGCCAACATGTTACATTAGGACCTTTCCTATGGGTGCATTAGTTTATGATCATGTGTTAACATACACAGAAGTTACAGCAGTGGTTCTGGGAATGCCTCTTGTCCCTGTACCACAAAATTTGTTTCTAAGAAGTCTGAACATTCTGAGACTACGTTAGTTAACATGAATGACCACAGCCTCATAGTAAATTCCCCAACAGTCTGTCTTTTAAAGGGTTCTTGAAATTTAGGCTGTCCATAAAAATGTCAGTTAGGTAGCTTTCCTGCCACATGAATTAACCAAGTTAACTGAGTATACAAGACTAGGGAAACAATAAGAGATGGTTTGGCTTTAAGTAAAATTTTGTGGGATTTTTTTTTTCTTTTCTTTTTTTTTTTTTTTTTTTGAGAAGTTTTTGCTATAGGGAGCATGCGCTCGCCAGACAGATAGAGACAGAGAGACAGAGAGACAGAAAGTGAGAAATCACCCCCCAGGGAGGATGGCCATGCTGCAATCCCTTCTTCTCCATTCTCCTCTCGGGATCTTGCACACGCACGCACATACACCCGGTGTGAATTTTAAGCCACCGGGTCCGGGACGTGAACCACGGTCGACTACATGGGAGTCCAGCGACATAGCCATTATGCTAACTGCTAGTCCCAATTATGTGGGAGTTTTTGACCAGAACTATGGGTAAGTCAGCAAATGAAAGCAAAGACAACGATCTGCTTTGGACTCCGAAGATTATCGAAATTCTTTATACTGATATTTTTGTGTTTAAAATTAAAGTAAAGGCTATCAACTAGAACTTGGAAATAGTTTGTGATACATCAGTGGACGTGTTTCTTGAAGATTTGTTCTTTACATACAAAATATAAACCAAATAAAATTTATAATCTATAATTATTAAGATATCTGCATTTGTAGTTACTAAAGAAAATTGATATAAGCTGATTTTATAGAAGTTAGTTTGTTAGATTAAGTTCTTTTTCCAAGGAGAGAAAGAACTTATTAATAGTTCTTTCTCCAAGGAGAGAAAGAACTTAATGAGGTTTATGTCACAAATGTAATTAGGTGAATAATCTTGACTGTAATCCATTTAGTTGAAAGAATTGTAATTTTATGACATAACAAACGGGTTTTTATCCAAAGTCTGTTTGAGCTGCTCCATTTAAAGAGTAGGAACTTTAGTCTCTGAAAATGAATTTGCTATAAACCTTATTTGAATTCGTCCTGATAGCCTTATGAAGTCATTCTTTTAAGAGAATTTACGTGAATATAAATATACCACCTTACATATAATTTTTAAAAATATTTTGCAGAGGGTATATGTGCTTGCCAGAGAGAGCAGAGAGAGAAAGTGAAAGAGCACTGCCAAGGAGAATAGTAATGCACAATCCCTTGTCATCCATTTCTCCCTTCTTTTGGGATTTTGGGGACACATGTGCTGGCCTGTTTTTTACAAGATGCCAAGTCCAGAACTTGAACTGCACAGTCAGCTCTATGGGATCCAGCCACCTGAACAACCATGCTACCTGCAGGCCCTAATTTTTTTAAATCTCAGCATTTCAACAATGCTATTTAGGTAGGTTTAGGTGTTACTTGCTTTTTTCAGTATCAATATCAAGGCCAATAATAAAAAGTATGTATGCATATTCAGGTAGCTACAGACACAGATTTGTGATTAAAATCAGGCCTCCCGTTTGTAAGCACCAGACTTAATTTACTAGATCACAATTAGAGCCTTATACTTTGGCATGGCAATTTTTGAAAGCTTATCATGTTCCAAGTCTATGTTTAACTATGAGAAACATAATCAGTTTATCACTTCTTTAATACCATCATCAACAAAGCACTAAATTAGTCTTGCTCTAAACTATATTGAGATGGTAAGCTACAGGTATCATTAAGTAAGAAAATAATTTCTTATTTGGAAAAGAAAACTTCTATTTCATAATTTCCTTTGCTTAACTGATCTTTATGTACCAGTCTGTACACTATATGTAGTACACTGTGTACACTATACATAGATTTCTTTTTTTTTAATTTTCAAACTTGCAGTATCTAGGTGAAGGAGTTTTGCTTAAAATTATATTCCTTGACTGATTTTTAAAAAATTATTTTTATTTAACTTTATTCATTTATTGATTTATTTGTATTTGACCAAAGAGGGGCATAGAGAGAGAGAGAGAATGTGACAAAGCAAGCCATCTTGTCTGGGACTCGAACCATGATTGGCCATGTGGGAGTCCTGTGCCCTTTAACCACCATACCATCTTCTAGTCCCAACTTACTGATTCTTAATAATGAATAAAAAACCAATATATTTGAAAGATTTGAATTACTAAAAAAGTAGGAGTTTATTTGGAATCTTTAAACATCAATGCTTCATAAAAGAAATGTGTTTTCATTGTTTCCGATTTCCTGTATCAAGTAGATTTACTTCCATCCCAACAGACCAGAAACTAGCATGAAACAGATACTTCCGATGCTAAATCTATTTTGTTAAAAGTGTGCACCAATTTTATGTAGAGTATAACAGGGTAGACAGAAAAAGAATGAAACTAGCTTTTACTGAAAATATCCTTATATATTATTAATATACTATATAATAACAATAATATATAGTATTATATATCTATGTGTGTGTTTGTGTGTGTGTGTGAATATATATATATGCATATAATATATACATATACTCACAGACTAATAGAATAGAAAGATGACCAGGGAACTATGTGCATATGTGGGAAGACCAACTAAGCCAGCAAAAAGAGAAAGCCAAAGACTTGAGAAAGGGCTGTATCTTCGAGCGCATTCTCCAAGCCACCCACACAGATTGATTAGAAGATGATGGAAGCCTTATGGATTTGAGATATTTATATAGCTTCTGCTCAAGCCATTAGAAATGACTAAACTATTGGGACACAAGGATTATGCCAAGGAAGCGGTTGAATAACAAAAGTGAGAGGGAAATAAATGAACAGAGACGTTAGTGACTACTCATCATATGAGACAGATTCCATAGTTCAGGCAAATGACGCCAAAAGTTACAAGATGTACAAAAGAAAAGAAAATGTATCTATACTCATGGGACATAAATCACTAGAAATTGACTCTCAGTGAGCAGACGGGTTCCTCATATTAAACTTAGAAGAAAAAGACTAGAGAAATATTGTAAATATTTTTTAAAACCTTAGAGAAAACTTTGTTTAAATCATTAAATTTAAAATGTGATGATTATTACCCATCAATAGAGCATCTCAGTAGAGAAACAGACACATTAAAAAGAACCAATTGGGGGTTTGAGTGATGGTGTGGCAGTACAAGGCAATGCTCTGCAAAGCTGACCTGTGTGAGAAGATGTTCAGAGTTCATGCCCACCTCTCTGAGTTTGGTGGGCATGCACGTGCCCATGATCCAAGCTTGGCTAAAGCTGTGGGTGGCTCATGGCATCAAGACTCTGTTGGGAGTGTCTGTTTAATCTATCTTTTTCTGTCTGTCTTGCTCATGCACTCATGGAAGAAATAAGAACGAAAGGATTTATAAGTGAATGTTGTAAACAAATTTATACTAACTACTCCTATAATATAGATGAAATGTATTCCTAGGAAGAATAAAATTGCCCAAACTGGCCCATGAACAAACGAGAGTTCCAAAAAGGCTGCTGAAGTGACGGATCCTAGTTATGGACAAAAGGAAGTCATTGGGAGCTGATAGACATTGCCTTTCACCTGGGTTCCCCTAAAACAAGGTTCGAGACAATGACAAGGACAGATTGTTTATTTGAAAGGTATCTACTATACAAGCATAAGGAAATGGAGAGGATAAATCAGGAAACAACGAAAAGCTGATTCTGGGTACATTTTTGAGCTGCTTATCATTGTGGGAAACTGTAGATGAGCTCTACTGAATGCCCCCTACGGAACCCTACACAATGTGGGTTGGGGCTGTCCCTCTATGGACAAAAGCTGACACATTAATCCACTAATTTCTGTTATCCTTTGTTAGAGGATTTCTTCTAAGATTGTTAAAGCTCCCCATCCTGCCTTGCCAGAGTTGAACAAACTCCCCGGCTTCTGAATAATCCAGAGGCAGAAGAGGGGGGTTGAACCTGAAGGCAGAATGTGAATAGCATTCAAAACTCCCTGGAAAGGGTCTGCTTGGCTTCATCTGAAAAACAATGTAGGCCTCGGGCACTTGGCACAAGGTGAAATTAAACCAGTTGAAATAAAGTCCCTATACAGTCAAAGTAATTGAGTAAATAACTTGGGGTAGTAGGAGAAATTCTTTGACAATATGGAAGTTGCCTATATCCTGTGAGGTATTGATTTATCACATCAGTAAATCACACTTTGTGTGGTTACTGCAAGAATTAAAAGAAGACATTATTATGTAAAGTGCTTAACACAAAGTTGGGCACATACTAAGGCATACAGAATAAAAGCTATTATATTATTGCTACCATCAATTGAAATATTTGTAATATTAGTAGCTATCTGAATTGTTGATAATAATGGATGATTTCAAAGTCTGTGAAAGGATTTCACTACTTAGCTGAATGTAATATTTTACATGCCAAGACATTGCAATTGTGTTTGAGAAGATATTAAATTTTGGTAGTTTTTAAATTAGTTTGATCAAAGAATGAGTACTGGGAAAATCTTAAATATAATCTAATTCTTGTGTATCATCTTTCCTTTGGTTACAATTGCATTCAAGTTTTCATTGGACTAAAGTAATTTTATTTTCAAAGAAATCTGCAGAGACATTCTGTTGCATTTGCTTTTGAATCTTTTCTGCTTTTAAACTTATGAAAAAAAAAAAGAAAGAAAAAGAAACAATCTATAAGTGTGTTCTACTCTCTAACAATCTCAGATGTCAAATAAGTTTTCTCTAATTCTAGCTTAAATCTTCAGTAATGCAGTTTTGGTTTTACTCATTTTCTTCTCAGTGGAGAAAAAAGAAACAGCTGGTTACTATTGTCAACTTTCTATTGTTTGGGATTTATTAAGTATGCAACACTTGAATATTTTTTGTCTTTTGGATATGGAGCTTCCATTGATATTTTTTTTTAAAGAATGATCAAATTAGAAATGGTGAAGCTTTAAAGCTCAGTGAGTTTCAATATATTATCTGACAAATTAATACCAGTTGAAATATTGTCCTGATAGCATTTCTTTTTTATCTTTTTGTGGTAAATTGCTTGAAGTGGGTTTTGCTCAACTATCAGTTGAAACAAATGTTTCTTATAAATGATAAAAATATTTTCCACATTAATAATACAATTTATACCATATATTTTTTCCCAATTTGTCATTTGCATTTTAGTTTAGTTTATATTATTTTTGCCTTATGAGTTTGTAATTAATATTTTGTCAAAAATATTCTTCTTTTCTCTCATGAATTTCTATTTGTATGTCAGTGCTTTGAGATGTCCTGTCCATGATGAATGCTGAGCTGTGTTCACCTATATTTTCTCTGAATCCTTTTTTTTTTTAAGAGAGGTTTTTGCTACAGGGCGTGTGCACTCGCCAGACAGACAGAGACAGACAGAGAGAAAGAAAGCGAGAAATCACCCCCCAGGGGGGATGGCCATGCCGCAATCCCTTCTCCTCCATTCTCCTCTCAGGATCTTGGGCACACACGCACACACGCCCGGCGTGAGTTTTAAGCCACCGGGTCCGGGATTCGAACCGCAGTCGACTATGTGGGAGTCCAGCGACATAGCCATTACGCTAACTGCTGGTCCCTGAATCCTTTAATATTTGTGAGTCAACTATCTAATCCATCCAGAATCAACTAAAGATGAAAGATTGCATATTTCTAATAAATTTCAAGATGTTTATTGTAGCATGTTTTTAAAGTCTGTTGTAATATTCTCTCATTATGAATCTGTTACATTTATATTCATAATATACGCCAGTGACTCTCAACCAGAGGTGATTTTGCCCTCTAGGAACAATGTCTGTATGTATTTTGAGACTACGATAGATATTTTTATTATCAATACTTAGGGTAGAGGGTGTGAGGGAGAGACTCATTCCTGGCCTCATGATGTCTGTCCCCAGGGACATTGCCAAATATCCTGCAATGTGCAGGACAGCCCCCCAACTCAGAATTATCTATAATCCCAGGATGAAGAGCCAATGAGAGATATTAGTTGATAGATGATAGACAGATAGCTGTATTGGATACCATTCCTCTGCCAGTTATATACTCACCAGTAGTAATACTCTCTAGCCTATATTTCTGTTCTCTACCTTGAAGAACATTTTGAGAGATTTTGACTCCTGCTTTGCAGAAATCCAGATACACTCTATAATAATAAATATCATTATTATTAGTGAATATTATCAATTCTTATTATTTTAATCCCTGGGGTGTTTTAAAAACAAATGAGTTCAGGGAACCAGCAGTTAGCGTAATGGCTATGTCGCTGGATTCCCACGTAGTCAACAGCGGTTCGCGTCCCGGACCCGGTGGCTTAAAACTCACGCAGGGCACGTGTGCGTGCGTGCCCAAGATCCCGAGAGGAGAATGGAGGAGAAGGGATTGCAGCGTGACCATCCCCCCTGGGGGGTGATTTCTCGCTTTCTGTCTCTATGTCTCTCTCTGTTTGTCTGGTGAGCGCACGCGCCCTATAGCGAAAAAACCTCTCCAAAAAAAAAAATAAAAAAAACAAATGAGTTCAGTAGCTTTATAGAAAAGACTGTATACCATACTGTCTGGGTTGAATCAGGGTTCTACCCCCTCCCAAGCTGTGCGACCTTGGACAATTAACTGAAGTTTAGCTTCTTCGCCTCTAAAATGAGGGTACTCGGCATGTCTTTATTCTACATTGTCATAAAATTGTAAGATACTGAAAACAGTGCCTGGCACATAGTAAATATTTTAGTGGTGTCTGATAAAATTGATGATAATAAAATAACATTTTACAAACCTTATTTGATTGCAGTGACACCCCCCCCCCCCCATGTTCTTTTTATATTAAAACTAAACTTGTTGGCCTAGTGTGTGGCTAAGGCAGCTGGATCTTTCATGGCCGACTGTGTGGTTCAAGTCCCTGACCACAGCTTGAGAAACATTTCGGGTGTTAAAGCATTGTGTTTCTTCTTTAGTCTCCTGCCACTCCTATTATCCTCTTGCCATGCAGCATAAACCCCATCAGAACATAAACTAGCTTCTCTATGTTAATTTTATGTAACTTTTATTGCCTCATTAAGCTTACAGATTTCCTTGTAGGTACGTATCTCTTTAATATGTAGAGTTACTTATTCTTCCCATCTCCGAGAGTCATTATTTTTTAATAAAGTCTATATTCACTCTTAGTGAAATGCTGAAAGTTAGTGTTGATATCCATGGAATGGTACTTGTCTTTTTATGCCAAAATTTTGATTCATTCTATTACCTTGTGCTGAACACATCTTATGTCAACATCTAAACACTGGATTGTTTCTGATCTCCTTATCAGAAAGATATTTTCTTCTGTGTATTTCTGCACCTCTTAGTTCTTATTTCCTTCTGTCATATGTGACATGCTCTATATCAGCAATGTCCAGTGGCATTTTCTCTGGTGATAGAAATGTTCCAATCTGCACAGAACAGTACAGTAGGCAATTCAAATGCTCGAAATGTGGCAGTGAGAGCAACTGATGAATTGAATGTTAGATTTTATTTTACTTTTTTAAAGAATTATTTTATTTGACTTTATGTATTTATTATTATTTTTTAATTTGGCCAAAGAGAGACAGAGTGAGAGAGAGAGGGAAAGTGAGAAAGCAAGCTATCAAGTCCAGGACTCGAACCGCAGTCAGTCCAGTGCCCTTATCCACCATGCTACCTGCCAGCCCCAGATTTTATTTGTTTATTTACTTTTAAATATACATATTTGGCTAGTGACTACTATATTGGACAGCACAGCTGAGGAGTGACTGCTAAGTCCTCTGTTTCCAGTCATTAAAATCCTCAGCTTCATTCTAACTTGCACGTATTTCAGAGAATGTGTTTGCCATGTGCTTTTTTTTGTCCTGTATAAAACATATATTATGTGTGTGTGTGTGTGTGTGTATGTGTGTATCTTACACGCCAAAGAGCAGATGAAGTTATTTATCTCATTTCCTGTGTTTTCAGTATAGTAATAGTACATATCTTTAGATGATTGACAGTGCACACATGTATTTCTTGTCATAGATCATTTTATGTATTATCTCTTAAAATCAAATGCCTGAATTTCTTTCATTCTTCCCCAAGTAAAAATTAATAATTGTCCTTATAGAACAAAAGTAAGAATACTAGATAAGACTAAAAACAAGAATAAAAATGATCATACTATCAGAAAGCAGAGATTGCTACTGCTACCAAACACACACACACACAAACACACACACACACACATGGAGACAGACTTTCTACACATGGTAATTCTGTTTTAAACACTTTAGGGATTATATAGAAAATACACATTTTTTTGGAGAGATTTTCACTATAGGACGTGTACGCTCGCCAGAAAGACAGAGAGAGACAGAGAGACAGAAAGCGAGAAATCACCCCCCAGGGGAGATGGCCACGCCGCAATCCCTTCTCCTCCATTCTCCTCTCGGGATCTTGGGCACGCACACACATGCGCCCGGCGTGAGTTTAAGCCACCGGGTCCAGGACTTGAACCGCGGTCAACTACGTGGGAGTCCAGCGACATAGCCATTATGCTAACTGCTGGTCCCAGAAGATACACATTTATTGGTGGAAAAAAAAAGGAAGAGTAAAGGGGAAAAACATTCATAATCACAGAATATGTAAATTAACCACTTTTTCTTTTTTTTGTTTTTATTCTACCAAAGTGAATACTAAGACCTGTAAGTAGATGAATATGCAAGCAGGAAGGTAGATAGATGGGTAGGTGACTAGGCATTTTTAAAAATTACATCGTAGATATGCAGGGTGTACCAATTAAAGTAGATACCTTTCAGAAAGTAATCAAACAAAAAATATATATTACTTTGGATATGTGTGTCATCTACAATGGTGTTAGAAGCCGTTTGAACATTTGTAACTTTAATACAAATAGATACTATTTGCCATTTATTCACTGAATTTGTCGATCTGCTCATAGAATCTTACTCCTTATGGCATGAGAATTGTTCCATAGTACAAAGTACAACTTATAAACATGGTTTAGTGGCTACATTATAGCCCATTCTTTGTTTTCTATATCCTGTATTTTATATAACCAGTTCCCTATTATTGGATATTTAAAATACTTCTCTTTTTTACTACTCTAATTATCATTACACTCTTTATATGAGTGCCTAAAATTATTTATCTCTGACTGTTTCCTTAGGAAACCTACTCAGAAGCAAAATCACGGGTCCAAATAAAATGAACAGATTTAAGCTCCTTGCTATACATTGCCAAATTGCCCTTCAAAATGTTCTTTGCTGCTTTATAGAAAATAAACAATACTTGCTCTATTTCTACCCTTTAATCATTTTTATACAGCTTTTCTTTGAACCTCTAGACATATCTTTGGTTTTAGGACTCAGAATCGTTTTTTAATAAATGTTTCTTTCAAGGGTTTAGCAAAGTAATCACGTTGTTGTAAATACCCAAACAGCAAAACACTCCTGTTTTTCCTAGTAAAGATTTTCAGATATAACATTTTTCACTGTATTAATTGTTTCTTCTAGGGTGAGCAAGGAGCAAAAGGAGATCCCGGTCTGGCTGGCCCTCATGGACAAGATGTAAGACTGACCCTCGATGTTCTAGTATTCTGCTTACGGGATGCCGTGAAATACGCTCTGCAGTGCTCTCAGGGTTTTGCTCTCCTTGGCAGAACGAGGCACAGTTGAAGGGAAATTAAGAATCAGATGGGTTTTCCACATGGCTTAGTAGGGCCCAGTGTTCTGTTTCTTTACAGGTAGTTCTATGGTTTTGTACATTTTGTACTTGTGCTTATTCTTCACCCTTTCTTCTTTGCTGTTTCTGACTTGGGTTTTTTTTTTTTAATCTTCCTTTCTCTGTATTTTTTCTTCTCATATATGTTCTGCTGTAACCTGTGCTCTTACTCAGAGTTCCCTTCCATTTCTCTCCAAATCTTCATGTAGTGAGGGATCTAAATTAGCAGAGTTTCAATGATTAAAAGAAAGAAAAGAGGGGCCAGCAAATGGTGTGGGGGATAAGGCAGTAGATGCCCATGAGGGCGACCACAGTTCAATTCCTGGACCTGGTGGTTTGAAAATCACGCCAGGCACGTGTGCATGTGTGCCTAAAATCCTGAGAGGAGAAATGGAGGAGAAGGATTTGTGACATAGCCATTTCCCTCAGGGGGGTGATTTCTCACTTTCCCTTTCACTGTGTCTTTCAGTCTCTGGTGAGCACACATGCCCTATGGAGGAGAAAACTTTAAAACAAAAAGAAAGAAAGAAAGAAAGAAAGAAAGAAAGAAAGAAAGAAAGAAAGAAAGAAAGAGAGAGAGAGAGAGAGAGAGAGAGAGAGAGAGAGAGAGAGAAAGAAAGAGAGAGAGAGAGAGAAGAAACAGAGGGACTATCTGTATTGCTCTCCTCCACAGGCCTAGTTCTTCAGACTTCAGCTGACATTGTCAAGTTCCAATCATCTCCTTTCCTACCCATCAGGAAAATGATCTTCTCTACCTGTTCCCTCAGGAATTCAGTTCTTAGGATTAAATTTTAATAACAACTCAAATCTAGGTTTTCCTCTGAAAAAAATGTATATAATCTTATTTCAAGTCATCAAACACCCCATCATCAAACACCCCATTTGCTACATCTTAACTTTATTGAAGAAAGAATAGTAAGAAAATAGAAAATAGAAAGAAAGTCTGTAATAAGAATTAGACGGGTTTTTCCCTCACTTTCCTTTTCTTATTTGCATAAATATGCTTGAGAAAGGACCTGAAGAGCCACACTATCTGCTTCATGAATACAACAATAAAAGAAAACTGTATGAGGAAGGGGCCAGCAGTTAGCATAATGGCTATGTCACTGAACTCCCATGTAGTCGACTGCGGTTTGAGTCCTGGACCCAGTGGCTTAAACTCATGCCGGGCGCGTGTGCATGCGTGCCCAAGATCCCGAGAGGAGAATGGAGGAGAAGGGATTGCAGCACGGCCATCCCCCTGGGGGGTGATTTCTCCCTTTCTATCTCTCTGTCTCTCTCTGTCTTTCTGGCGAGCGCACGCGCCCTATAGCGAAAACTTCTACAAAAAAAAGAAAAGGAAAGAAAAGAAAAAAAGAAAAGAAAAGGAAAGGAAAGGAAAGGAAAGGAAAGGAAAGGAAAGGAAAGGAAAGGAAAGGAAAGGAAAGAAAAGAAAAAGAAAACTGTATGAGGAACACTCTATTCAGTTCCTTAATGCCTTAGGAATGTTACAAAACCCATCTTTTGTGCTAGATCATCACAGTGGAAAAGGAAGCTGAAAAGCAATGTTGGGAGATATGGACAAAAGAAGGGGGATACCTGAGGAGGTTTCCTCCCAAAGAGAAATAACCCAGGAGTTAACAACAGTAGTTCATGCTGGCAAGAGGCTCTGAGATACCCCTACCTTCTCAATTTGACTTTCTTATTTTGCTCTTGATAAGCCCCATTCACATCTTCAGTATGACTTCATTTTTCTTCCTCTCTTCTTTGAATTTATTTTTCCACACCAGAGAATAGGCAGTAGCACCAATGGCTTGTAGCTAGGGGAATCTCTGCATCTTCTTTACCACCTGTGGTTCGTAGGGACACTGAATGGCACAGCCGCAAGTCCATGTATCCTTTTTTTTTTTGAGAGAGATTTTTGCTATAGGACGAGCATGTTCTTCATAAAGACAGAGAGAGACAGAGAGACAGAAAGCAAGAAATCATCCCTCAGGGGGGATGGCCACGCCACAATCCCTTCTCCTCCATCCTCCTCTCGGGATCTTGGGCACGCATGCACACGTGCCTGGTGTGAGTTTAAGCAACCAGGTCCAGGACTCAAACCGCAGTCGACTACATGGGAGTCCAGGGACATAGCCATTACGCCAACCACTGGTCCCAAGTCCACGTATCTTTTTTTTTTTTTTTTTTGAGAGGTTTTTGCTATAGGGCACATGCGCTTTCCAGACAGACAGAGAGAGACAGAGAGATAGAAAGCGAGAAATCACTCCCCCCCCCCCCCCCCCCCGGGGGGGATGGCCACGCTGCAATCCCTTCTCCTCCATTCTCCTCTCGGGATCTTGGGCACGCAAGCACACGCACCCAGCATGAGTTTTAAGCCACAGGGTCCAGGATGCGAACCCCGGTCGACTACATGGGAGTCCAGCAACATAGCCATTATGCTAACTGCTGGTCCCCCAAGTCCATGTATCTTAACAGAGCATCTCCCTACCCCTGTCACTGAAGGTACTGTAAGGGCGCCGGCCGCCTGGCTTGGCGCGCTTTCTGTCCAGAGGATACGCGACCCCCAATCAACCACAAGAGTCGGTTCTTGATGCAAAATGCAAGAGGTTTTATTTTTCCAGCCGGCTGGGGTCCAAGCAAACACCTGACGCAGCAGGCCTGAGCGAGGACCCGTTTTTAGAGTTATAGGTCTTTTTATATGCAGGAGAAGGTATGCGGAAGTTTAACAGGTAGTTCATTTCTAGGGGGAAGAGTGGCAGTCTTGTGACACACGTGCATGGGTTGTCTTTCTAGTTCCTTGTCCACATTCCATTTGCTCCGTTTCTGGAGGTTTGCATAATTAAGTCTGTCGGGGCAGTTTATCACAAGGGCGGTTTATCACAAGGGCGTCCGGCAAAAGCAAAGGTTAAATTTTATCTCTACAGAGCAAAAAGGCATAATTTAAAATTATTCTTACAGTACCTTGTGAAGTGGTAAGAGCTCTACGGTAGAAAACTAGGACCCAGTTTGTGTCCCAGCCTGTCACTTACCAGAGTGTGTAAAGTGATGGATTTGAATAGATTTACAAGTCCTTACCACTATCATAGCCTATGATTTTATGCAAGTACATTATTAATATTATAAACTTGAGGGGACAGGCGGTGGGACAGTGGTAGCACAACTACACCTACATAGGAAGAGTGCTGGGTTTGTAATCCAAGACCTCCCTGGGCATGCTCAGTTCACGCAGACATGCTTATGATCCAAGCTGACTGAGACTAGGTTGGATCATGGTATGGCGACCTTGTTGGAGATACCTATCTTTTTCATTCATTCTCTTTCTTTCCCTTTCTTTCTTCTTTCTTCCTTCCTTCCTTCCTTCCTTCCTTCCTTCCTTCCTTCCTTCCTTCCTTCCTTCTTCTTTCTTTCTTTCTTTCTTTCTTTCTTTCTTTCTTTCTTTCTTTCTTTCTCTCTCTCTCTCTCTCTCTCTCTTTTCTTTCTTTCTTTCTTTCTTTCTTTCTCTTTCTTTCTTTCTCGTTCTTTCTGTCTTTCGTTCTTTCTCTCTCTTTCTTTCTTTCTTTCTCTCTTTCTTTCTTTCTTTCTTTCTTTCTTTCTTTCTTTCTTTTTCTTCCTTTCTTCATTTCTTTCTTCTCTCTCTCTCTCTCTCTCTCTCTCTCTCTTACCTGTTTTAGGTAAACAAACCTTTTTTTTAATTACAAAGTTGAAAAGTTTGATGAAATTTTAAGTATTCATTAGGTATTTTTGAATTCTATATTCTCCAGGAAAGGAATGGCCATGTCTTAGAAACCCTAGTATTTAGTAAACGTTTGAGGCAAGCTCTCAATAACTATTTGATGACATTTAGTTTGAAAAACTGAACAGTTGTTATGACAGTTTAAAATATAACCAATTAAAACCTCAATATAACAGTGGAAGAGAGTGTACAGAGAATGATATTGCAGAGATAAGCCATGTGATTTGGCACTTGATTACAATGAAAACTCTAAACTAATCCAACATTTTGACCATTGTTTTATGGGAAGGATGTTAACTTGTAAAAAAGATGAAAATTAAAAGAGATTAACTATAATGTTGCCAAAGATAACCAAGCTACATATATATAGGCTCTCTGAGTAGGGGAGCAGAATAAAAAATTTTAGACACTCACAAAGACAATGTTCTAATTGAAATAGAGAAATTGACAAAGGATTTTTCCTAGAATGAGATATGAAGGGTTAGACTCTGAAATATATTCACATTAATTTAGAGATTTGGAAATTTTTATATTGTCTGAAAGTAAGGTGATTTGGCTTTTAGTATTAATCAAATTGGTAATACAGATAAATTTGAGTGCCTACAACATGCTCTCCTGTTCTGACAGCCATGGTAAAAGGGTACTTCTAAAAGTTCATGGGAAATTGGAATTAAAGTATGAGTTTATTTCTGTATAATTTTTTTAAATCCATACATAGTTTTTTCATAACATACATTTTCCATGAGCTTTTTAAAGACCTTTCATCTCAGTTCGAAATCTGAATAAGACCAACTTGCTGAGAAAATCCACAGCATTCAGGGCAATGTGACCTCCTCCTCAGAAAGGATCCTGGAGGACTCCTTCACATGCCCCAGTCACAGGGGTGCCATTTCTCTAACACCATAACTGTTTAATGTAGCTCGTTAAGTACTCATAAAGCATGGGAAAGGACATTAACTTTTCTCACTTGATTACTTAATTAATATGTAGATGATGATGTTTTCCTTTACCTAGATTTGCCAAAAATATTCAGCAGTCATAATTAAGGAGAAATAAGGAAAAGTAATGAAAATTTCTCTCTATTCCCTCTACTATGGCAACAAGTAAAAAATCAAACACTGTGTTAGTACACCATTGGTACAGTATTGTTACATTTCGTGATAGTTCATAAGCTGTGTTCATGAAGAATTTGAAATTTGATTCCTTACCCAACTTTATAGGGTATAGAGTAGGCAGTGATAGTATCCCTATTTTCAGAGGCAATAAAGAGAGGCTTGAGAAATAAACAGCTTTCTTCTAGAAAATAATAAAATGAGCCTTTAACCCTCAATATTTGACTGAAAAGTCTGATTTGCTCACTAAATCAGGCCATATGTCATTGCCTGTTTTTCAATGCTAAAAAAAAAAAAAAAAAAAAAAAAAAAACCAACTGTGCAAACTAAAGTAATTCAGCCTTCCTGACAGGTCACTCTTACTTTCAATAAGCACAGGTTCACACTCCTAGGGAATAAAGAGTATTATAATGGGGATTTCAATTTGAATTAAAGTCAAGCCACAGTAGGGATTACACTTGGAAATATTCCATTAGAATGCATAGTTAAAAGACTCAATGGGCCAGCTCCTTCTGGCTATTTCTAACTCAGAGTAAATTGGAATGATTTCATATTCCAACTAAATGAATTCCAGCAGCCTTCTCTTTTTGATAATCTTTATTGTTGCATATGGCGCATATCTTGGTGTCAATGAATCTTATAGTATTAAGTTGTTGGAAAAATCATGATGCTCTTTTGCCTAGAAAAATACCATGACTTTTCCGACAACCTAATGATTTCTACTGTTCCAGCTTTCCCACAAAATGGGACAGTCACTTTGGAAAATGTAAACTTCAATTTCAAAGGAAATACGTAATTGTTCAGTCTTTCTCAACGGGGCACTATTGGTATTTTGTATAAAACATTTCTTTGTTGTGTGGGGACTATCTTGCCAGAGTGAAATTGTTAGCATCCTTGAGGCTCATCAATTGGAACTAAATGTTACTAGCAACCCCTCCTCATTGAGATGCTAAAACCATTCTCATATCTTTCTAAAGGCTTCTTTGACAGTCTGTGACACACTGATCTCCATGGTATTACTAAACAACATGCATATTTGTAGTTCCCTTATAGTTTAAATAATTCTTTTAAAACTGTGCAAAAGAATTGCTACAATTTAACCTTCAAAATACAAGACCTCATCTTTACACACATTCTAGCATATAATTAAATGACTTTGATTGCGGCCTAATATGAGATATATTCAACAATGGTATCTTAGAACAGACTTGAGGGGGAATACTGTAAAGTTGGTTTGTGACCTTTGAAGCCAAACTACCTGGGTTCAAGTTCCAGCTATGCCACTGAATAGTTTGCTACTATTAATGCTTGGGGGACCAGCAGCTGGTATAATGGCTGTGTCTCTGGACTCCCATGTAGTCGACCACGGTTTGAGTCCCGGACCCAGTGGCTTAAAATTCACACCAGGCGCGCGTGCGTGCGTGCCCAAGATCCCAAGGGGAGAGTGGAGGAGAAGGGATTGCAGTGTGGCAATCCCCCATGGGGGACAATTTCTGACTTTCTGTCTCTCTCTTTCTAGTGAGTGCACCCACCCTATAGCAAAAACCTTTCCAAAAAAAAAAAAAAAAAAAAAAATACTTGGTACTTATCCTCTCTGAGCCTCAGTTTCTTTGTATGAACAATTAGATGATAATAATGTTTACCTCATAGATGTTTTGGGGAAGATTAAAGGGGTTATCATACCGAAAGCATTTAAAACAGTTTCAGGCATATAATAAGAGTTATATAACTATTTGCTGTTATTAGAAACTAGGTTAATCAAAACATGTTTAGCTCTAATCGATATTTTTTTTTTCATTTATTTCCTTTTGTGGAGTTGTGTAATCTTAGAAAAGTAGATGTCAATCATTGAGTTTAGTCCTCCTTCTCTGCTTCTCCATCCTGCTCTTGCAAACACCCTTTATCAGAATTACAGCATCTGATGCTTCTAAAATAATCACATTAATCTCCTTATGTCAATGTAATCTGTACTATTGAAAATAGTAAATACTGAAATCACAAAATCAGAGATATCAGCTAGTGACAGCTGTTGCCATTGCTGGGAATAAGATGCAGTCAGTAGAGGCTGGAGCAGAGTTAATTAATGGGTTAAACTTTTTAATAAATGACATTAAGCAACAGCTCAAGAGTAGTAGGTGTTCCAATAAAAATTAATTTCATAGTCCATTGCTTTGCTAATTCTAGTTGTAATACTGTTCTTCAGCTTCCTCTTACCTTTAGATACGTTTATGTGTCCACATTCCATGCAGAGTAAAGTGCACAGTAGTTTGCTTACTGTGATTTTGAGAACCTTTATAAACATGAATCCTATTGAGAACTTGGATACAGATACACTTGCTTCAGGGCTGTATACTTCTATGATGGTACTTAATAATCACGTGGACTTATAATTTGTTTTATTACTTCTTTGTCCCCTTCTTTGTCAGTATTTATTGAACCAAATATAGTTAGATACTCATCTTATTCCATATTGAATTCAGAGTCTGTCCCATTTGGTTCTTTCTGCTTTATAGTGAGTGCTATGGCTTTTTCCCCCAGCACTCAATAACCATGGATAACAACAGCAACGCGTCACCAGGAGAAAAATTGCACTTGAGAAAAGCATTACTGATCTGTTTCTCAGAGACTATTACAATGCCCTGGCCTTAACAACATTGTGCTTTGTCACAGGAGGACATGAGTTACATGGGTCTACTTCAATGGCCATAAAAGTAGAAGCTTGACGAATGTCGTGCTTCTTGATTGCTTTGCTTCCTCTGTGAGTTAAAGCACAGTGGTTACATATCCATCAAACTGAGTATAAAACTGAAAAGAAAGAACTATTAACTTAAACTTGGACTTGAAAAGTAAAAGCAACATTTATTAAGTGCCCACCATGTACTAAATGTTTTTACAACCTATGATTCTCCAAACAACTTTTCAGGATACCTATTACTCAGACCTGTTTTATAAAGGTGCTTAAATAAATTATCTACGATTTTGAGTGAAATGCCATTACACTCCTTACTCTCCTAAACTCCACATCTCTGAAACCTGAACAACTCCAGTAGAATTAGGCATTCCCAGGGTTGACTGTATACTTCTCTAATGGTACTTAATACTCACGTGGACTTAGAATTTATTACCTCTTCATCCCCTTCTTTGTCAGTGTTTATTGAACCAATTATAGTTAGTTGAATCAACTGCCAGTAAGACCCTTTCCTAGAAGTTATAATCAAAGTTAATTTTTAAAGTAGGAATCTTCAAAATTTTTAATGTATTATTCTATGCATAGGAAATAATGTATGCAACCCATATATTGGTTATGAATCCTAGTGATACAGGAATACCAGTGTAAGGACTCAGACATTAGTCATTACCCTTCCCTTAGAATCTTCCTACACAACTCATCCTATCATGTTCTCCATTTGGAGTTAGCAATTTTTCTGAATATTGTGCTTAATATCATCTTTTATTTAAAAAACTTCTATTTCCATATAAACTTGTTTATAAGGAGCATAGAGATGAGTCTTAGATGTTTGTACACATTCAATAATATTGATAAGATAAATGGTATTCAGGATCTGTATCCCTCTTTTATCATGTTTCTTTTCTCTGTATGGTTTTACATGAACAGGAAAGAAAAAGAACAATATTTAAATAAATTTTTAGCTAAGTAAATGGCATGACTCTCTAACCACATATGAATTAACCTTGACCTCTTCCTTTCCCTGCCCCCATTTCCAACCTACTTGCCTCCCTGATCTGCCTCCCAATTGCCAACTCTGACCACTTCTCTCCATCTCTTCCACCACCACCCTGTCCCAGCCATTCTGTTCTCTTGCCTGGAAACCTGTAATAATCCCCATTTTCTGCTTCCACTCAGGTTGCCTACAACCTATGTTTCACGTTTAGAAAAAGTGATTTGCTATTTTTTTAAACAGTCACATCATGTCATTTTCCTGCTTAAAATTGGTTAGTGGCTGACTGGCTTCCCATTGTACTTCAAATAAAGCCCATCTTCCTCAAGATGGCCTGCAATGCTCTTAGGCCAGGACTGTTGGCTAACTTGAACTTAATCCCCTACTTCTTGCTCACATACTCATGACACTCATTTCATCATAGGACTTTCGTGCTTGCTGTTCTAGCTATTCTCACACTTTTCCCCAGGATCTTCACAAGGCTGGATCCTTCCAAAACAATAACTATCATGTCCACACAGAGACTGTTTCTTACCACCCCACCTGAAGAAGCAGCTCTCTTCCCCTTTGCTCTTACCACATTCAGCCTATTGACCTGTTGGCTGTCAGTTACCTTCTTCATATAACATATAACATATAATTCATATAACATAAGATCCATGAGGGCAGAAATCTGGACTTTGTTAAAGAAAAAAGGTATTCTGACATTTGCTTGTGTTTTTTTTTTTAATGATAAGACTTTTTATTCAAAACAATTGTAAAAAAGGAAAAAAAGTCAGGTTCATCTCCAAGTACAAGGACAAATGGGAATACATAGCCAATGCATAGAGTGTGGGTGGAAAATTACTAAGAGGAGACATCAGTGGTAGGGTAATTCTTACTAAACTGACTTAAGAGGATTCTTGCTAAAAACAGGCCAAGGACTTAGACCTCAAAGATAGGAGATGAAGAACTTAATCTCCTTAAAGACAGGGGATCAAAACCAGATATCAAGGGTAGAGTATACTTTCTAAACTCATTTAGCAAGACTCTTGTTATAACTGATCTTTGGGCAGGCCAAAGATGGGAGTGGGGCCAAAGTCCAAGCCTTACCGAGAAGAAACCTCAGAGAAACCTGACTAAAGTTTGATCAAGAAGAGAGTCTGGGGACCAGCAGTTGGCATAATGGCTATGCCACTGAACTCCCATGTAGTTGACCACAGTTCGAGTCCCGGACCCAGTAGCTTAAACTCACACCGAGCGCGTGTGCGTGTGTGCCCAAGATCCTGAGAGGAGAATGGAGGAGAAGGGACTGCAGCATGGCCGTCCCCCCAGGGGGTGATTTCTCACTTTCTGTCTCTCTGTCACTGTCTTTCTGGCAAGCGCACGTGCTCTATAGAAAAAGAAAAAAAGAGAAAAAACCTCTCCCCCAAAAAAGAAGATGACAGTCTGTTAACTTCTTGTTCTTTTTTGTATCTCTAAAGAAGTCATACCCAAAAGAAACATAATCAAAACCACAGGTTCAAGAAAAATAAAAATATGTTACATTTTCTCATAGCCACATTACAAAAGTAAAAAGAAACAGGTGAGGCCAGCCGTAGTGTTTCAAGCAGTAGGTTGCCATATAGGAGGTCTGGGGTTTGGATCTTGGGTTGACCGGAATCTATGTGCCTGTCCTCCTGGCTGGTTAGAAAGTTGGGGGAGGACCACAGCATGTCAAAACCCTGTCAGGAGTCTTTCTCTCTCTCTCACTTCCTCTCTCTCTCTCTCTCTCTGAAAAAATAAATAATAAACTTACAAAGAAGTAGACAAAACTAATTTTAATATTTTATTTAATATGATATGTCTAATATATTACCATATAAACATGTAATCAATATAAAAATTATGAATGATATAGTTTACATTTTTTGTACAAAATATCAGAAACTCTATGGTATCTAACACTCACCGCACATCTGTGATTTAAACTAGTCATATGTCAAGGACCCAAAAGCTACGTGTAACTCAGGGATCCTGTATTGGGTAGTACAGTTCTAAAGGCTAGGAGAGTGACTGCATAAGAGATATACAATAAATGTGTAGTCAATAAGTGGATCCATGAATGAGTGAATAATAACAAGATCTATTCACAAATACTCGAGGTTCTTTCCCTGAGTGTTTAGAATATATGATTGTGGCACTAAAACATGGAACCAACCCAAATGTCCACAAACAGATGAATGGATTAAAAAAGTGTGACACATATCTCCATGGAATACTACTCAGCCATAAAAAAAAAAAGAGGCCCCTGGAATTTGATAGAAAGTGGTTGAATATGGAAGACTTGTTACTGAGTGAAGCAAGTCAGGCTATGAAAGAGAGACATTGTATGTCTCCACTTAACATATACAGACTGTCCACACTATGGTAGAGACTGAAAGACTGGAAGACATAAAAGCATTAAAAATTGTTCTGGACACTAGAGACAGTGGAAGGAGAGTGTGGGAGGGGAAGAGCACAGGAAAGGAAATTTGGGGATAAAAATGGAGAAGTAAGATATTTATGGGACACAGATATGGTTTATTATCTGTTGATGAGGATGTGTATAGCTTTCTCAAATGTACTGAGATGTATATTATGCTGGGTAAAGTCTCTTTACAATCTAAATGATGCATAGTAATTGAATGTATGAATACTAATAACAATAATGATGAAATTTTAAAAAAGATAAATGATTGTCACATTTCACTCTGGAAGCATGTAGAAATATAGTATGTGTTGCTTGATTTGGGAAGAAATGGATAGTTCATATATTAAAAGAATATCACATCTCATATATTTTTAAATTTTTCACTCCATCTTTTTGTGGGTATATTTCAAAGTAACAGTGAAAAAAGAAAAAACAGAAAAAAATAGCTATGAGTTTTGTCCTTGAAAGCATTTATGCAGCTGTAAAATTTTTTTAGCCAATTTTATATTGTTTTCATCTATTAAATTGTTTTAAGTACAAGACTACAGTTTTCACATACTCTGCCCCAGATTATCTTAAATATCCAATTTTCTTTTGTTTCTTTCAACTCATTATTGGCATCTATATTGAATAGCTACAGGTGAAGGCATTTGGCATTTATTCACTGCGAATTGTCAGGGTAGTAATAGCTGGATCCTTCAGTCTGGAACAGTAAGATGCCTGAATTTATTAGGCAGAGTGGAGCTTCAGAACATTTTTTTTTCCAATACTGTTCTTCCCTCATCCACTGTGTTAAATTAAGGATGAAAGAAGTTTTTTTCCCCCATTTATCACACGCTCTAACTTTCTTTCCGTTTACACCATGAATACATTCTGCTGCAGAGCTTCTTCAGTGAAATCTGCTGTGGTGTGTTTTTCCCAAAAGCTGTCATTTCTGAGTTGGATCCACTAAATACCCATTAAAGCACCCACGAGTCCAGAAGTCTCATGAAAAATATTTACCTGATCTTCTGTATATGCCTTATATAATTTCATCTGATACCTTATACATCTAAGTTAAAAAGAAAATAGACATTAGAGAATGAAAACTTACTTTAAAACAGGAAGGAGATTGTTTTAGCTCCAGCTTTGTGAGTTACAGAAAAAGAATACATCCTTCATTCCATCCCCCACACCACACACATTTAGATTTCATAAGAAAGATGTAAAAATATTTTTGATTTAACTCTTAAATTTTGGGGGGCAAGCTTTATAAGGCCAAATCAATGCTAAATCAGAGGTATTTACAACATCCACAAATTTAAGCCAAGTGGATACTTAAAAGCTCATATAGATCTAAATGATGTTCTCCCAGATGGTGAATTAATGTAATTTTAGCAGGAAGCAAAGTTGCACAAATATGCATATTGAGGATTCGCACTGATTTAATGTATCTGTACCCACCACGGCACAGATGTTGCTTATCATTTTAGTGCCAGTTGTCTCTATTTCTCTCTATACTACAAAGGGAAGAATGGGATTTGGGAGCTCAGCAAATTATGATTTATTTTGTCACTAATGACTTGTTAGAAGTTGAAGTTTTCTGTGACCTGTGTATAGAAATCATATTGGTTATATTCTTTGTACAGGGTTTGAAAGGTGATTGGGGTCCTCGTGGTCCACCTGGTCCAAAAGGAGAAAAGGTATTGTATTTGCCCTGCAAAATGCCAATCTTTTCTTAAGAAAACCCTGAAAACCTATGCAGTAACTTAAAACAGTTTGTCTCCCAAAAGCATTTTTAAATTAACCAAAGGATGTTATGTTAAAAGCATCAAAACCAGAAAAGGGTTTTTGTTTTTTTTTGCTGTTGTTCCTTTAATTAGTTTGAAGAAGCTAAATGCGCAATTGCTAGTTGAGATTAACTCATGTTTATAAGATTTCCCTTTTTTCACTCTTGCTTAACAGCATTAGGTATTCAATTGCCAAATTAGCAAACATGCACTGTATCAAGGAACTTTGCCAATGGCACTGAGCTGCTACTGTAATGATGAAGCAGGTGGCTTTTAGGGGAAGGAAGTTAGCTTTGTGTCTCAGTCTTAATCTAAATGCTCCCTTTCCTGCCACTTTGCCCCATATGCTATTTCGTAATGGCATGTTGACAGTGACCTTGAAAGAGAATTGAAAAATAGTAAAAAGCAAATTTTTTGAATATAATCTTCAGGCAATCCCAATTTGATGAGAATTATATGTGTTTTGCACTGTATTTTGTTTTCCATTCTCCTTGTCTAGCTTCAATATTTACTGTTACATTAAAGGTGATTTTTGTGGAGCCAGCAGGTGGCATGGTGGTTAAGGTGCTGGACTCCCACATGGCAAATTGTGGTTTGAGCCCTGAATCTGGTGGCTTGAGAAATCATGCTGGGAACTTGGCATGTGTGCCCCAAATGTTGAGAGAATGGAGGGGAAGAGATTGCAGCGTGGCAACTATGGGCAAAGATTTCTCATTTTCTCTATCTCTGTTTCTCTCCAGTAAAGCACATGTGTACTATGGCAAAAAGTACTATGTGTACTATATGTATGTACACACGCATATACATACGTACATACGTTTAATGATTTTGCAAAGCAGTTGTCAGTGACCGATTTAAGCTACTGTAATGTTCCTTAACAAATATTGTTTATATTAATTCAATTGTTCTAGAAAATAATGATCACAAAATGCTAAATCTCAATTTTTGAGGTGGCTATATTAGGTGAGAAAAAAGAAATCCCTAAAGATGATCACAACCTGTGAATATAACATCCCAGTGCCCCATGCCACGTAGTATATGATCTCCATAATGTCCACCGCAACAAGAAGCATGGAAGGATGTGTAGTCTTAATGTAGAGATCTTACAAAATAAATAGAATTATTGAGATAATAAGTCCAGGAGGTGAGAACAAAATTCTAAAATTATCAAAATTTTTAGATAAACCATTTTTTAAATATTTTGAATTATTTTTTTCAATATAGCTACTTGGTCATTTGTATTCATGTAGGTCAGCAAAGCAGTTTTAATATTTAAAAATACGTAAATATAGGCAAAGCCTCTTAGAGTTGACGGCAAGTGCAATGCCATTTCAGCAGAGTTTTAGAGGAGGCCATAGGACTGCATCTCACAGCTGGGAGGCATAAAGTGGGGAGATCCACTTAGTATTTCTGCTGATCCTCTTGCTAACTTTGTCAGAAAAATGATCTGTCGCTGTGACATTTCCCAGCTGCTCCATTGGCAAGTAACCATGTTTGAAAATGTATTTTTTCTAATTTTGAATTAATAGACAAAAGAATAAAAAATCAGATTATTTTAACTTTTCAAAACAACTTCTGCTGCAAAAAGCAAGGGTTGCACAAGGTGATTTCTTATCATGAGAGCTAAAGACTTTTTCAAGATGAAATTTTATTTTTCTGTCCTTCAAGACTTATCTACAGAGATTGCTTCTGTTCGCTCAGAAGTTTATAAATAACATGGGTGGAAAGGAATGATAGTAATTGCAATTTTTCTTGGTCTATTTTAGGGAGATACAGGACCTCCAGGACCACCAGCCTTAACTGTAAGTATACTTGAAATCAAAATGCAAAATTGAAATATGTTATCCTGGTTATTATTCATACTACATCATGGCTAAACCAGAATTTAAATTAAAGAGTTGAAAGTGACCTCCGAGTGCTTCTAGCTAAACCTCCACATTTTAAAGATGGGCCTTCTGCCCATAACAGTGAAGTATTTGACCCAAGGCCATGCAGGTAGTTACTGTGAAAGTCTGGATTTGGTACCTATCCTGAGTCATTTTCTCTCTCCTCCAAGTAGTTCATAATTTTGTCTCTTAAATGTTTGATTATATATTATTGATGCCACATTTAATGTAAATGGAAGCATAAACACTTCCACTTACTCGAATAACTATAAAATAAACAACAACAATAAAACAAACTATAATCAACCAATGAGTGAATACAGTTACCTGTTTAACTTGATTTTTACATTACTCCAAACCTGTGGGGCTGGCAGGTGGCATGGTGGTTAAGGGTGCTGGACTCTCACATGGCCGACTGTCATTCGAGTCCCAGACCTGGTGGCTTGCTTTCTTGCTTTCCCTCTCTCTCTCTCTCTCACTCTGTTCTTCTCTGATCAAATTAAAATAAATAAAGTTAAACAAAAATAATCTTTCTTTAAAAAAAGCCTATACAGGACTATTATTATTTTCCTATGTGATTTGCTTCTAATATTTGCAAACAATAAAATTGCAGTATGTCAGTAGCAGAATTTATGAGAAACGTTTATAATGGGATTGTCCTAAATGAAATGGTTCATAACTTATTAGTCATTTAATCATAAATACATAATTCTTTCATATTTAGATACAGTTTACTATTACATATTTTCTTCATGGACTACTTTTTTTTTCAAATGAGGCAAACATTCACCTCAGAATTTTATTGTCTTCATAATAAAACAAAAGACGAAGCTCAGAACTAGATCACTCAAACCTTTCTCTTATCTCCTCCCAGTTCAAAATGTTCGCATCTCTTAATAGCCAGCATCCTCTTAGACCTGCAGTTGAGCACAACACATTCAAGCCTCAGCACAATCTTCTTTGTAGTTTTTACCTTTTTCTAGAAAATGAGCTTAGTCTGTCCACCACAGCCATTCTGTTTCCTGTCATAACACGATTTTCCCTGGGCTTAAAGAGAATCCTTGACCTGTCTATGCTGTGTCACTTTGTGAGGTTGGTGCATGACACTTCTTACAGAAGGTCCAGTGGGTTTTAGGGACATCCGCCATGTTTGCAGGCATACTGTTGGCAAAGAGAGAGAGGCTGTGCTGGAAGCTGAAGCATCTCTTCATTGACTGTTAAAGATTCTCACTTAACTAAGAGATTCATCTAAGAATGACTTTAAGCCTAATGTGATAGTGGAACATGATTTTAAGAAGATGATTTGTAGCCTGAGATCTCTCAAATTTTATGTTGATGTCATCTAATGACATAAATTGAGCATTTAAATCAGTGTCCACAAGCCTGTCCTGATTCAGAAAGGTCAGGTCTAGAGATCTTCCAGTAATCTGAATGGAACTCTTCCCATCAGGAAGCGCAGCTATGTGGCTTTGATGACATTTGTAGCTATCTTTGTACTTGAGAATCCCATTATGGGGGCCAGTGGATGGTGTGGTGGTTAAAAGCACTGGATTCCCACATGCCGCAGTTCGAATCCTGGACCTGGTGACTTGCTTTCTCCCTTTCTGTTTCTCTCTCTGTCTCTCTCTGGTCAAATTAAGAAATAATAATAGTAACAAATGGAATTAAATAAATAATTTTTTTAAAAAAATCTCATTATGCATGATACTTTAACAATGTTTAATGCAAATAATCCTTGCAATTCTTAATTAAAGGACAAATACTTTTAATAAGTGGGAAACCTAAGGAACCAAACAGTTGACTTAGGGATAGTCAAATTCAATTTGCAATGGGATACTATGGTTTTTGCTTTGTTTTGTTTTGTTTTGTTTTTGAGAGATTTTTTGCTATAGTGCCTGTGTGCTCACCAGAGAAACACAGAGATAGAAAGCAAAAATCACCCCCTGAGGGGATGGCCATGCTGCAATCCCTTCTCTCCTTTTTCCCCTCAGTATTTCAAGCATGCAAGCATATGCACCCAGCGTGAGTTTCAAGCTGCTGAGTCTAGAAATCAAACTGTAATTGGACACGTGGGAGTCCAGTGCCTTAACCACTGCCACCTGCTGGCCCGAGAATTCTATACCTCAAGCTTTTATTTTCAAGATAAAAGTAAAAACTATTTATTTGAAAGAAAATTACCTGTATATTATACCTTTTTTTAAAATCCTTTGTGAAAAAAAATTTAAATGCTTTGGCAGTGATTTAGTTAAACCTCATTTTACCTGCTGCATGTTTGCTTTTCTTTAGCCGAGTGGTGGGCTCAGTCTTCCACCTAGTTACCCGATTGCCTACTCATTTCCAATTCATGCTGGAAGACCAGTGTGCAATCTATGAGTCTTATTTCACCTGAAATGCAATTTTGACCCGCAGCCAGAAGAGTGTATTGTACTACGTTTATTCTGTGGATTTACAAATGACAGCTGATTTCTTTCTGTCAAGGAATACTTTGAAGATATATCTCTTTGAACCATTCAGCTGGCATGTACTTAGGGAATACAAGATAATTTTTATACTCATCTAAAGATTTGACATGAGAAAAACACTATGAAATGTTTTATTTCATAAAGTAAAATGTTAGTATTTGTTGTTACTATTTTGTATACTCTCTTTTGCTTCTTTAATAATGTAGATAATCAGGTATTATATATGAAATAGGAATAACTGGGACCAGCAGTTGGCACAATGGCTATGTCGCTGGACTCCCATGTAGTCGGCCGCTGTTCGAGTCCTGGACCCGGCGGCTTAAGCTCACGCCAGACGCGTGTGCGTATGTGCCCAAGATCCCGAGAGAAGAATGGAGGACAAGGGATTGCGGCATGGCCATCCCCCTTGGGGGGGGGGAAGGTGATTTCTCGCTTTCTGTCTCTCTGTCTGTCTCTGTCTTTCTGGCAAGCGCATGTGCCCTATAGCAAAAACCTCTCCATAAAAGGAAAAAAAAATGAAATAGGAATAACTGAAATAAATACCAACTTAACATGTTCTAATGCAGGTTAATTCATTATTAATTTAAGTGATTTACGACAGTCTTCAAGGAAGCCAAATTACTGACTGCAGTCTATTTGGACTAAATGAGATAATGATATACAGGAGTCAATAAAGTTCTCCCATGGTGATCTTCCCAACTAGCTGCACACTAAAACGCACTGGGGAGCTTTAGAACATATCAGTGTTGGGGATCTACCCACAGAGCTTCTAATCAGTAGATCTGATGAAGGACCAGCATATTAAGAATTATTTGTTTAATTTTATTTATTGTCATTTTTTTTTTAAATTTGCTTTAAGGCATGTGTGCATATGAGGGAGAGGGGGGGAAAGAGAGAGAGAAGTAAGCCATCAGGACTGTGATTCGAACCACAGTCAGCAATATGGAGTCCATGACCATCGCCCCTGGGAGGTGATTTCTTCCATCACCATGCCACCTGCTGTCCCAGACCAGTGTAATTTATAAAGTTCCTCAGGTAGATCTAAATATGCAACTGGAACAGAGAATTGTTGTTTATGGAAACTATAGTGGAATGATCTTACTGCTTACTCAGAAAATTCTTCCAGACTGTTAAAGAAGTTTGCCTTTCATTTGAAACCCAACTTAATGCACAGTAATGAAGAAATAACTCTTTCCATTAGGGAGACATACTAGTAAAACTAAATTAAGATTGAAGCTTGTTTGGTTAAGTAGAGGAGATTAGAGCTAGGAATGTGCTTTTTTTTTTTTTAAGAGTTTTTTGCTATAGGGTGTGTGCACTCATTGGAGATACAGACAGGAAGGAAGAAATCACCTCCCAGGGGCGATGGTCATGCTGTGATCCCTTCTTCTCTATTCTCCTCTCTGGACTGGGGTAAAGCTTGAAATTCTACATTTCTTTTGAGTTTTGCTATAGGATGTGTATGCTCTCCAGAGAGAGACAAAAAGAGGGAAAGTGAGAAATCATCACACCACACACACACACACACACACACACACATACACACGCCCCCCAGGAGATGACCATGCCACAATCTCTTGTCTTTCCTCCTCTAGGGATTATGGGATTTGGGGCACTCGCACACACTCAGTGCGATTTTCAAGCCACTGCCCAGGGACTTGAACAGTGTGGCTTGCTGTGTGCAATCCAGCACTTTAACCTCCACACCACCTGCTGACCCAAAATTCTTTATTTCTAGCAAGTCCATAAGGAATGCAGATGCCACTGGTCCTCATACCATACTTTGGGTCACAAGAATTTATCATCTCTTTCCAGCTTACACATTGGAATCATAACCAACAAGGTGCTTGCAAATATCTAATTCCCAGGCTGCTTCATCTACCAAATAAAGCCAGAATCTCTAAAGTGGGACCCATGCCAACAATCCTATTAAATTCATCCCAAACAATTCTAATGAGCAGCCAACTTTGAGAACCAAGGCTCTGAAAGCCTTGTTCATTGCATCAATACTTGTATCAAAACACCCAACCTTGGGACCAGCAGTTGGCGTAATGGCTATGTTGCTTGACTCCCATGTAGTTGACTGCAGTTCAAGTCCCAGACCTGGTGGCTTAGTCACACTGGGCACGTATGTGTGCCTGCCCTAGATCCTGAGAGGAGAATGGAGGAGAAGGGATTGCGGTGTGGCCATCACCCCTGGAGGGTGGTTTCTTGCTTTCTGTCTCTCTGTTTTTCCGGCTAGCACACACGACCTATAGCAAAAACCTCTCAAACGAACAAAAAAAAAACCCCAACCTAATTACTTTCAGGCACTTCAATCAGAGACCAGGCTTTCTATTAATATTTATTATTTGGTTTAATTACTTAATTATAGAGGATGAACTTCAGTCACTGCAATAGCAAGTCCTACAGCATTCTTTTCTTAGCAGGACCACAAGTGTCAGCAACTCCAGTGCATGGCATTCTAAAATCTGCCTAAGCATTTACAGCTGAACTGCCCTCTAAAGTATACATGCTCTATTTGTTTTACTTTCATTTAAATTTTGTTTAATAAGAAATATTAAAATGGGACCAGCAGATGGCATAATGGTTTCATCACTGGACTCTCACATAGTCAATTATGGTTCAAGTGTCAGACTTTGCAGCTTAAAACTCACGTCAGGTGCATGTGCAAGCATGCCCAGGATCTCAAGAAGAGAATGGAGAAGAAGGAATTCATGCATGGCCATCCCCCTGGGGGATGATTTCTCGTTTTCTGTCTCTTTGGTAAGTGTACGTGTCCTCTAGTAAAAATCTCTCATAAATAAATTAAAAAATAAGAAATATTAGAGCAATTGAGTGCTCTGTAATACTGAATTTGCTGATGTAAGGATAATCCGTTTTTTTTAAAAGAATTATTTTGTTGGGACCAGCAGTTAGCGTAATGGCTATGTCGCTGGACTCCCACGTAGTCGACCGCGGTTCGAGTCCCGGACCCGGCGGCTTAAACTCACGCCGGGCGCGTGTGCGTGCGTGCCCAAGATCCCGAGAGGAGAATGGAGGAGAAGGGATTGCGGCGTGGCCATCCCCCCTGGGGGGTGATTTCCTGCTTTCTATCTCTCTGTCTCTCTCTGTCTGTCTGGCGAGTGCACGCGCCCTATAGCAAAAACCTCTCCAAAAAAAAAAAAAAAAAAGAATTATTTTGTTTAACTTTTATTTATTTATTTATTTACTTGTTTCAATTTGACTGGAGAGGGATAGAGCTAGAGTGAAAGAAAGAGAGAGAAAGTGAGAAAGCAAGCTGCCAGGTCCAGGGCTCGAACAATGGTTGGCCATGTGGGAGTCCAGTGCCCTTAACCACCACACCACCTACCAATCCTGGCAATCCATTTTTAATGTGGTATTTTGTGTAAAATTGTGTTTGTTGCCATTATTTTCTTTAAAAAAATTTTTTTGCCATAGGGTACAGAGAGAGACAGAGATAGAGAGACAAGGAAAGTGAGAAAAAAGAGGGGGTGATGGTTATGCCACAATCCCTTCTTCATTCTCCCCTTTGGATTTTGGGTGCACACACACACACCCAGTATGTTATTCAGGCCGCTGGGTCCAGGACTTGAATTGTGGAGTCAGCCATGTGGGATCCATCACCGTAACCACCATGACACCTGTTGGCCCTCCATTATTTTCATGTCTCTGTAGATTAACATACTTTATTTTTCTGAATTTTGAACATTACATAGAACCAATTTACCGGAAAATCCAATGTAAAAACCATCTATCTTCATTAAATGCTACTTGTTTTTCTTAGTCGTCCTTTGTCTTATAACTGGTTATATATAATTGGGTCTTGTGGAAGATATGGATAAAGAAATGAGAGAAATCAAGTTGAAAAGGAATAAGAAGAGGTAAAGTTGAGGAAATGGTATAAAGCACAGATTAGAGTTTTAGAAACAGTTTTGTTAAATTCAACCACCAGGCTCTTATCATTCTTTCCCACTTTGAAGTATTCTTTTTTTTATTGTTTGAGAAGTTTTTGCTGTAGGGTGTGTGCTCTCCCCAGACAGACAGAAGGGAGACAGAGAGACAGAAAGCGAGAAATCACCCCCCAGGGGGGTGGCCACGCCGCAATCTCTTCTCCTCCATTTTCCTCTTGGGATCCTGGGCATGCACGCACACGCGCCCGGCATGAGTTTAAGCCACTGGGTCCGGGACTCGAACCGTGGTCAACTACATGGGAGTCCAGCGACATAGCCATTACGCTAACTGCTGGTCCCCCCACTTTGAAGTATTCTTACTGCCAGTGATCAGGCCCTCCTCACTCTTCAATAGCAGGAAAAGCTTTAATAAGATAACCACCCAAAATACTGCCTCAGTTTGTAAATTCAGTGTGTACTAAACTCTTATTATTTGAGGAAATGGGATCCTATTTAAAATTCCACAACTGAATCCCTTTGATAACATTTGAAGCATTATGATTCACATTCAGAGCTAATATGGAGAGAACTTCAATGTTTTTGCCTCAGGGAAGAAAGAAGTTCAAAAAAGGAAGAAGATGAAAAAGGGGAAAGAAAGAAAAAAATATATATATAGTCTGGAGTCTATAGAAATTTCACAGAGATTAGAGTAATAGTTATGGCATTAATTTTCATTCTATCTTTTAAATTTTAAATATTCTACCAGTTACTTGGCTTGAATAATACTTACTTTTTCTTTTTCTTTTCTTTGGTTTATTTTTGCCAAAGGGTGCATGCATTTACCAAAGAGAGACAGAAAGAGGGAAAATGAGAAAACTTCTCCCTCAAGAGGGGAGGGCCATGCTGTATTCCCTTCTCTTCCATTCCGTCTCCAGAGTTTGGGCACACACACACACACACACACACACACACACACAAGCCCAGAGTGATTTTCAAGCCACCAGTTTCAGAACTCAGACCACAGTGGGCCATGTGGGAATCCAGCGCCTTAACCACCACCATGCCACCTGCTGGCCCCACAGTACTTTTTATATGGTATTAATAAGCTTGCCAATCTGCCCAGTTACCTCCTTTATTTTATAGCATTTCCAGTTTATTCTGACAGGAGATTAATGAATAAACTCAAGAACAATTCCATGAATATATAAGTGGAACTTCTGCAAAGTAGTTTGTAAACAGTATCCAGGAATCTCTCTAAACACTTTTTTAGGAAATGTCCTCTAGAGCAGTGTTAAGAAGAAATGAAACTCCTTTCAGCTCAGAAGATGAGAATGTTATTGAATCACAAAGGAAAAAAAAAAAAAGGAAGAAAAGGAAAAACTATACTTACCACCTTAAACCCACTCTATGTATCTCTTGTTAGGAATATTTTCAGCAAACACAGCTGTTAGAAAATAAAAACTTTAATCAAATCACTTTGATTCTTTTCAACCTCTTTTTGGATGATACCAAATTCACTAATTAGTTTGGTACTAAATTGACTATTGTGTAAACACAGTAAGCCATTATAGAAGCTTACAACAAGTATAATATTAAAAAAATAAATAGATCCTTCTACCTGATTTAAATTAATTAATTGACCATTCTTTATCCTTTTTATATATCAGACTGATAACCATTTTTAAATGCCACAACAAATTATTAGAGCCTAAGTAATAATAATAATAATAATAATAAACTATAAGGATTGTTTTCTGTGTTATCTAAACCACTCCTTAACCCTGTGAAGTATAAAATAATTACCACCACATCACACTTTGAGAGAAACCAAGGACTAGAAATCTAAGTAACTTGTCAAAGGTTAGAGATAAGTGGTATGGTGGTTAAGGTGCTAAACTCCCACAAATGATCAACAGCATTTCAAGTCCTAGATCTGGTGGCTTGCTTTCTCACTTTGTACTTCCCCCTCTCTCTCTCACTGTTTCTCTCTGGTGAGCACACATGCCCTATAGCAAACTTTAAAATAATAATAATAATAATGAATTAAATTAATAATTTTTTTTAAAAAGAGATGGTAAGTAACAGAGAAAATATGCAAATGTACTTTTGACAGACTCTAAAGCCTAAGCTTTTAACTTCCTCAAGCATTATTTAAATTCAGATTAGGAAATGGCAAAGAAATATTAGGGAAGTGTTCTAAATTATTACAATGATTACATTTTTGAAATCCAACTCTCTTTTATTTCGAAGCCAGAGGTAAGATAAAATCAGATGCCTACCAGAGCTGGGGCAGTAACGTAAATGTTTGATACACCAGGCCATAGAGCATACTGGGAGCTGGAGACCAAGATCACTGTGTCTGTCTCAAAAGACACAACTCAAATTTAAAACTTCTTAGAGAGGGCTTAAAACAGAACATGTAATATAATAAATCTTTTGTGTTTATTATCCAAAATAAAATATTAATAACTTGCAATATTTGCTTCAGATTTTTAAAACAAACAAAAATATTATTGTATTAGATGCCTATTTTCTCTTTCACCCTGAGGGAGCTACTATATTGATAATGAACTTAATGTTACTAGATGTTTACTTCATAGATATGCAGCTAAAGTAATATACCCTGGGGTTTTGTTAGTAACATAATTCATATTCTTTTATAAATAAATGTTTGTACATTTTCCCTCATCATACTGTTTCTTTGAGACTCACCCATGTTGCTGTTGTACCATAGATTAAGGTCGTTCTTTTACACTGTTCTGTTGCCTTCCAACACATAACCATCCCACTAGGTGTTTTTATATTTGGTGAGCATTTGGGCTTTTCCCTGTTTTTTCTTTTACTAAAAATGTATGACAAATATATTTCTGCTTGCCTCTTATGCATGTAATTGAGATTTCTTTTTTTACAGGTTATAAACCTAGAGATGTTATTAGGTAAAAGGGTATACCTTTTTTCAACTTAACAAGATATTGTCAGATTGCTCTTCACAGTGGCAGCAATATGTATCAGTATATCTATTAATTTATGAGCATTCCCCACCTCAACAATATTTAAGATTCATACATATTCATACACAATTTAGTTTTATTACACATAGAGCCCCAAAACAGATACAAGGAATTATAGAACTTTGTAGTGTGATAATGGAAACTTCATAAATCAGTGGGGAAAAGACAGACTATTTAATAAATCATGTTGGGGCAACAGGTTTTACAGAGACAGGAAAATCCATTCTTTACACTAATATTAGTTTCTGTATATTGTCCTTTATTCACAAATGCACTAAACTATGAAAACAGTTCTAATCGTTTATCTATATATTTCTTTATTTTAATATGCATATAACCACATTGCTCTTGAATTATGACAACATATCTTTCCTCTTCAAAATGTTTGCTTCCTGTTTCTTTACCTGATCATATTACATAGGGATTAAAGTTGTTATCCTCATCTTTTCCCTGACCCTAATGTGAAGACTTTGAAGTTTCACATAAATATGCCTTTTTCTTTTATTTGTTTGTTCTTTTCTTGGTGGGGGCAGGGCAGGAATAAAGAATCTCGGGCAAAGAAAGTAGTCGTATTGGTCTTTTTCCATGTGTGTATTCTAAAGTTTTATGTTAAATGTGGACTTGCAGTATTTTTTTTATTTCCATCTGATTAAAAAGAAATTTCTTGGGACCAGCAGATGGCATAATGGCTATGTTGCTGGACTCCCATGTAGCTGACCATGGTTCAAGTCCTGGGCCTGGTGGCTTAAACTCAGACCGGGTGCATGTGCATGCATGCCCAAGATCTCAAGAGGAAAATGGAGGAGAAGGGACTGCAGCATGGCCATCTCCCCTGGGGGGTGATTTCTCACTTTCTGTCTCTCTTTCTCTGTCTTTCTGGCAAGCTCATACACCCTATAGCAAAAACCTCTCCAAATAAATAAATAAATAAATTTCTTGAGGCCAGCAGGTGATGTAGTGGTTAAGGAAGTAGACTCCCACATGGTTGATTGTGGTTCAAATGCTGGACCCATTTGCTTGAAACTCATGCCGGGTGCAGTGTGGGAGTGCCCAAAATCCTAAGAGGAAAGTGGAGAAGGGATTGTGACATGGCCATGCCCCTGGGGAGTGATTTCTCACTTTCTGTCTCTCTGTCTCTCCAGTGAATACATGTGCCCTATAGCAAAAATCTCTCAAAAAAAGAAAGAGAAAGAAGAAGAGAGAAAGAAAGAGAGATTTCTTCCTGTCTCTAATTTTTCAAGTTATTTACCTGGACCACATGTTGACTTTTATAGTCTTTTTCTGCATTCTATTGAAATAGGTGCCCCTCCCCAATACCCTAGTGTACCTTACCTATTTTCTGACTGTGAATCATCCTTTTTGTCCTGAGACAAATCCTAATTGGTCACAATGAATACTTTTATCTTCTTATTGAAGGATGGAATTCTAGATCATTGTATTTTTCTTTCAGTACTTTAAAGATTTTTCCCTGTGTTCTGATTTCTATTATTTCTTTTTTTTTTTAGAGTACTTTTTTGCGATAGGGTGTGTGCGCTTGCCAGAAAGACAGAGAGAGACAGAGAGATAGAAAGCGAGAAATCACCCCCCAGGGCGGATGGCCACGCTGTAATCCCTTCTCCTCCATTCTCTTCTCGAGATCTTGGGCATGCACGCACACGCGCCAGGCATGAGTTTAAGCCACTGGGTCTGGGACTCGAACCATGGTCGACTACATAGGAGTTCAGCAACATAGCCATTATGCTAACTGCTGGTCCCTCTACTATTTCTCTTTTAAAATAATTATTTATTTTATTTTATTTATCATTATTATTATTATTATTAATTTTTTTTGGAGAGGTTTTTCGCTATAGGGCGCGTGCGCTCGCCAGACAGACAGAGAGAGACATAGAGACAGAAAGCGAGAAATCACCCCCCCCAGGGGGGATGGTCACGCGCAATCCCTTCTCCTCCATTCTCCTCTCGGGATCTTGGGCACGCACGCACACTCGCCCGGCTTGAGTTGTAAGCCACCGGTCCGAGACGTGAACCGCAGTTGACTACGTGGGAGTCCAGTGACATAGCCATTACGCTAACTGCTGGTTTCCATATTTATCATTATTATTTTTTAATTTGCTACAGGCATGCATGCTCACCAGAGAAAGACAGAGAGAGAGAGAAAGAGGGAAAGTGAAAAAGCAAGCCTCCGGGTCCAGGACTCAAACCATGGTCAGCCATGTGTGAGTCCAACACCTCACCACCATGCCACCTGCTGGCCCCTCCAATATTTCTGAAAAGAACTCATTCAAATAATTGTTCTATATATGCAATACTTCATTTTTTCAGGCTGCTTTGACTATTTCTCTTTTGGTTATTGAATTTTTAGCAGTTTAGTAATGATCTAAATGTATTTAATTTTAAATTTGTCCTGATTAGCTTCTTGAATCTGTAAATTTAATATCTTTTACCTAACTTGGTGAATTTGGGCTCTTGTTTTATAAAATATGTTTTCTGTCTCCATTATCATCTTCTTCTCATCTGGAACACCAATTTTGTATGTTAGATTTTTAGTAATGTCTCAGTTGTCCATAATACTCTGTTCATTTTTGTTTATCCAATTCCCTCCTCATAGGAATGAATTATTTCAAGTGAACTGTTGTCAGATTTACCAATAGTTTATTAATTTCCATTATGCTATTAAGTTCTTGATTTAATTTCTTATTGAAGTTACTATTTAAGTTAATGAAGTTTCTTTTAAGAAAAAAAAAGTCTATAACATTTTCCTGTCTTTTCATTCATTATAAGCATGTTTTCTTTCCTGTCTTTAAGAATGGTTTATTTTATTTTGTTTTTTTAATTTTTTTTTTTTTTTAGGTTTTTCCCATAGGGCCCATGTGGCTTACCTGAGAGAAACAGACAGTATGAAAGTGAGATATCACCTCCTCCAGGAGGATGGCAACTCAGCAATCTCTTCTCTTCCACTCTCCTCCTAGGATTTTAGGCATGCATGGGTCATGCCAACTGCTGGCACCCAAAAGAACAAGTTTTGTTTTGCTTTGTTTTGTTTTGTTTTGAAGAGGTTTTTGCCTTAGGGCTCATGCACTCACCAGAGAAAGAGAGGGAGAGAGAAAGAGATGGAGATGGTGAGAGGGAAAGAGAAATAATCCCCCCACACACACCCAGGAAGATGGCCATGCCGTAATCTCTCCTCCTTCATTCTCTTCTCGGGATCTTGGGCATACACACACATGCATCCGGCAATAGTTTCAAGCTGCCGGTTCAGGACTCAAATCACAGTTAGCCATGTAGGAGTCCAGAAACGTAACTGCTACACCATCTGCTGGCTCCCAAGAAAACAGTTTTAATGGATGTTTTAAAATGTTTGTCTAATAATTCTATCATCTGAGTAATGTCAGGTTGGTCTTTGTTGATTTTCTTTTCATTTAGAATGTGTTGTCTTTCTGCTTAGTTGTTTATCAAGTTATTTTCTTCTGTATTTTGGATATGATGAATGGATATTATAAATGTTTTATAATCTGTTATTTTTGTCTGAAAAGGATTAATCTTTTTTAAAGCAGGCATTTAAATTGGCTGGATTAACATTGGAAATTCTGTTTCCATATAGTTGGCAACAGCTAAAATCTCAATTTTGTTCTTATAATCTAAGCCAGATGTTTTCATCTGTTCTCTGTTGCTAATAACAGACATATCTGAGTCTGGAAGAATTGTAGAGGTAGAGTCAGCCTCATAGTGCAGTGGTTAGATGCTGCACACAAGAAGCCAGGTCGCACGTGGTCAACTGGGGTTTGAATCCCAGTCTCATTGGCTTGAAAAACACACTGAGGGGTATGTGTGTGTGTATGTGTGTGTGTGTGTGTATGCCCAAGATCCTGACAAGATAGAGAAATAGAGGAAAAATGATTGCCTCATGACCAGGCCCCATTGAGGGTCTGTCTGGTCTGTCTCACTCTCTCTTTCTTTTTTTTTTTTTTGGAGAGGTTTTGTTTTCACTATAAGGCGCGTGCACTCGCCAGACAGACAGAGAGAGACATAGAGACAGAAAGTGAGAAATCACCCCCCAGGGGGGATGGTCACGCTGCAATCCCTTCTCCTCCATTCTCCTCTCGGGATCTTGGGCACGCACGGACACACGCCCGGCGTGAGTTTTAAGGCACCGGGTCCGGGACGCGAACCGCGGTCAACTACGTGGGAGTCCAGAGACATAGCCATTACGCTAACTGCTGGTTCCCTCACTCTCTCTTTCTATCTCCATGTGTGTGCACACACATCCTCTGGCATTAAAAAAAGGGAGAGAGAATAAAGATTTATTTAGCTTGTGATTTTGGAGGTCCAAGATCAAAGGTCCACATCTGATGAGGATCTTGTTGGTGGAGACACTGCAGAGTCCTGAGGCAGTGCCGAGCATCATGTGGCAAGTGCAAGTGTGAGCCTGTCTTCACGTCTCATGCCTCTGTCTCTCCTCCTAAACCCATCAGGCTACAACTGTGGGAGCCAACCCTAACACCCTAGTATTAGCCACTTCCCAAAAGGCTCACCTTTCAACATTAAAGTCGGGTTCACTTTTCCCCCTCTTAATCTCATTACAAACAAATTTTAACACATGAATTTTGGGGATACCTATTCAAGCCATATCACTGGGCTACTTGGAGCTTGCCCCATACATGTATGGTTAAGGGTCAGCTGGAGATTTGGGCGGTTATTGCACAGAACAGGGGACTTCCTTTCGCTTTCTGAGATTTTGAAAGCTGGCCCCCCCTTTACTTTCAAAAATTACATTTCTTCTGAACTCTATCCTCAGATTTTTCAGTCCAACAAGACTGCAGGCTTTCCATTTATCCACCCCATGCTCCATACTCAAGACCGTACTTGACTAAACATCTTAAAAACGGGAAACTGATCCTCATCCTACTTAATTTTTCTAAATATTTGCTCTCCTTCACTATCTGCCTATTTTTGTTGAGTTTTGTTTGTTTGTTTGTTTGTTTGTTTTGAGTGTCTTAGGTAGTTTATATATTTAGTCCAGAGTTTGTTGGTGTTATCTGTATACTGATCTGATAGGAACTACTATACCACTGTGGAAGCCCATGGCACTTTTAAAATGCAATACTAGGTTACATATAATTTACTTAGATATTTTGCATCTGTAAAATCAAGTGAGATATTTTTACAAATTTCTTGACTTATGCTGTTGGTTTTACCTTCAACAAATATCTAGAGTCTTGACCAATCCTATCTCTATTACTATCACTCAGTTCTAGAAACCAGCATACATATCTTGACTATTTCAGGAGTCAATTAATGGTTTTTCCACTTCTTCCCTGGCCCTCCTTGAGTCTTTTCTAAATACAGAAGCCAGAATTGTCTTGGTCACTCTTCTGTTCAAACTCTCCCATGTTTCCCTATTTGAATTACTGTTAAAGCCAAATTCAATACAATGGCCTATGAAGTCACAGGATTCAACTCTTCTTGCAGTTCTGACTTCATTTCCTATTCTTCTCTTTCTGACTTCACTCTAAAACAACCATTCTTTCTTTTTTTTTTTTAGAGGTTTTTGCTATAGGGTGCGTGCGCTCGCCAGAAAGAGAGAGACAGAGAGACAGAAAGTGAGAAATCATCACCCAAGGGGGATGGCCATATCGAAATCCCATCTCCTCCATTCTCCTCTCGGGATCTTGGGCACACACACACATGCACCTGGCTTGAGTTTTAAGCCACCGGGTCCGGGATTCGAACCGTGGTCAGCTACATGGGAGTTCAGCAACATAGCCATTACGCTAACTGCTGGTCCCTAAAACAACCGTTCCTTTTGTAGTTCCTCAAGCATACCAAGGACACGCCTCCTCAGGGGCTTTCATTTGCCGTTTCTTCTTTAGGCCCCTAGATACACGCAAGGCTAACTCCTCACTTCACACTTCCACTGAGATGTCACCGTCTCAATGATGGTCACACTGGCTACCCTATTTAAAATTATGCATGCTCTATATTATCTTTTTCCATACCTCATCACTTTTTAACATGTCACTTAAACTACTTTCTAAATGTTTATCATTTGTCAATTTCCCTCTCCCTTTCAATATCAAAGCCATGAGGAAAAGATCTTTGTGAGTTTTGTTCACTGGTAAATTCAAGCATATAGATCTGCTTGACACATAGTATTTCTCAAAAAGTCATTTACTTTTAATGGATATTGTCTACATCAATTTTTTAAAAATCTTCGTTGTATTAGTGTCACTAATTCAGCTTACTCACTTTCTCCACTCTGATTTTGCATAACATAAGGAGTAGCTTTTACCAGTGATTTGATGAAACCATTTGGTCTGATGTCTTTGACAATATGAGATTTTTGTGCCACTGATTCCATTTTCAGTGTTTCAAGGTCATATGTTTATTGAAGTTTTCTATTTCTTCCTAAGTCAGATTGCTAGAAAATTGTCCAATATCAGTTTTTTAAATAGCAGAGTACTGACCAAGTGCATTAAATCTATTGTTCTGATTAAGAATATTGGCTCATTGACATTGCTTATGTTTCCAGGGTTGCAGTCAAGAGTGAGTGACTGTTAAGTTCTAATTTCTGTGATTTATCTAATGATTATTATATAAAGTAGTTGTTATAAAAAATAATTGTTCTATATTTTATTTTTACCATAACCTGCCTTTATAACTTACCCATTTGTCAGTAATTTGTTTAACTCCCAGAAAGTAAAATGATATTATAATCCATAGAAATATTAAATAATTTGGTACTTTTGATTTCAATATCACAACTGAAGCAAATAAAGTCACAAAAGTCAAATAGTACCAATTATAGCTAATTATCTCACTGACATTCTCTAAGCAACTGACTTACTAACAACAACAAATATATAAATAAAATTTGCATATATATGTGCTAACCTTTTAAAATTCTAAGTCTTAAAAGTCATCAAATTACATTTTCCCAAAAGTTCTTTGGTCATAATCCTACCTGGAATTATTGTATGGCTAATATCACTATCATACATTGAGCCACAGTAATAATTGGGTAGAAAAGTCATTTCTGAATCGTCTTCTAAAGAATAAAAACTTATTTTTAAAATTATTTAATATAGTATATTAATAGATTCAGAATCAGTACTTTTTTCTCTAAAATGTTATATTCTCTTGTGGAAAAACTAAGTGCTTGATGTCACGATGACACTTAGCCAGTGAGTCACTGGTAAATTGAAAGTATCTCTTCTGCTGATATTTATAATTTATAGAGTAGGTTTATGTGAGCTAAAACTAACAATAAGAAAAACATATTTATCATAAATATCCCAATTTCTTTGATCAAAATGCAGTTTATCTAATTACAATAAGATCATAATGAAAATGTATGTTTAAGGTAGATTCGGATAAATCATTCTGAAATCATGAAGATTTTCACATAAAAGTCTTCTACTAAAACTTATATTATGGTTTGTACATGGTATTTGAATGATGGTACTTAACACTAGCTTTTTTAACGCTTAAATATTAGATATAACTTCTTACATCTAAATGCATGAGTATAATAATAAACTCAATTCTTCGACTTTTTTGTCATTTGCTGTTTAAAATCTTCATTTTATGTAATGTCATTATATATAAATGTTGAAATTATTTTCTATCTTTCTTTTATTCCCGCTTTTAGCACAGTCTCCTCAGTTAAATAACACGCTGCTGTCTTCACAATACACGTTTACTGAAATGCGTAACTGAGGCTCCAGAACAGAGGCAGGGGCTGTGACTGAAATGAGACAGTTGGCCCATCTCTCTGCCTCCTTCCTTCTTTCCTCTTCTGACCTTTGCATATCATGTCAAAAGAGAAACAGGTGAAGGAAGGTAGTACAGTGTGATTTCATGTAACATATCCACTCATCTTAGTTCCCAGGAAAATGTTATGTTGCTTTAGCCCTGCTTCTTTGGGGAGTTATTAAATACTCATCCAGATGGCACCAAATGTTTACCCAGAAGCCAAAGGTTAAGCCAGTCTCCAGCAGAAGTGCCTTAGACATGCTTACTAAGTAGTACTTAAATGCCAGTTCCTCAGGGCTAGATTAATCCAGCTTAAGTGAAAATTAGGCACAGAGAAAGAGCATAGCTTTCACACTATGAAAACTACCTTAAATACCATAAGCAACTGAGAGAAAAAGTCAGCTGGTCATTTATAAATCAAATGACACTCAATTAACAGATGGTCCCAATGTACAAGAGATCATATGGTATTCACAAAAGAGAAGTCTTGAAATAATTCTTTTCCTAAGTTCAAGATAGAATGATTGTTCAGTAAGTGATATGCTCTCTTTCATTCCTTTCTGAATCTTTTTTTTTTTTTTTGGAGAGGTTTTTTTGCTATAGGGCGCGTGCACTCGCCAGACAGACAGAGAGAGACAGAGAGACAGAAAGCGAGAAATCACCCCCCAGGGGGGATGGCCACGCTGCAATCCCTTCTCCTCCATTCTCCTCTCGGGATCTTGGGCACGCACGCACACACACCCGGCGTGAGTTTTAAGCCACCGGGTCCGGGATGCGAACCGCGGTCGACTACGTGGGAGTCCAGCGACATAGCCATTACGCTAACTGCTGGTTCCCTCCTTTCTGAATCTTTTGTACCCACACACTTGGTTGGGTGCTGACTGAGTGCCGAACAGTGTACAAAGCACTGGGATCCAAAAGTAGACAACATCCACTGTCATTGCCTCTGTAGAATCTATTTGGTTTAAGAAAAAGCAACTGCAGGGACTAGCAGGTAACTGGTGGTTAAGGTCCTGGACATTCCCACAAGGCCAACCATAGTTCAAGTCCCAGAATGATGGCTTGCTTTCTCTCTTCCTCTCTCTCTCTCTCTCTCTCTCTCTCTCTCTCTCTCTCTCTGTGTGTGTGTGTGTGTGTTTCTCTCTGGTCAAATTAAAAAATAAAAATGAATGAATAAATAAAATTAAATAAATAATTCTTTGAAAAAAGAAAAAGCAACTGGTTGGTTAATTGATTTTTTAAAGTTGATCATTTTTTATTAGTATGTAGCCTACAAATATTTGGACAACAGTAGCTATATTGAGATTATGTTTGAATAGCTAATGATTTCAGAGAAAATAATTTTTATGACTAAATATGTTGTAATTTAAGTTATTCACTTTAAATATATTTGAATCACACTCAACTACTGAATGATGCTTTCCTATTAAGATTCCTAAGGAATTATAAATATCTCTTTTTAGGTGAATAAAAATAGAAAGTTTTGTGTTATATACACAGAAAGCATAATGCTTCTTTCTGATCTGATTACAATTAACATATGTTCTATAGCATATCTATATTATGTATATTCATATGTATATATGAATATATGTCATCTTGCACAGTAATCAACTGGCAATTTATATAAAATTATTTTAAATTCCTCACATAACAAATATGAGTTACTTACATGTTCTAGGAGTTGCCTAAATTTGGATCAATACTATAGCCTAAAAGTTGCATAATTCATTTAATTCACTGTTAACTTTCTGAAACTAGCGATTCAATTTGATACAGGGATTTTGAGGGTACTAGTAGGGAAGTAGAAAGAAAGCTGTTGAAATAATTTTAAAAGCAATCTTTTTTATACTTGTGGGCAAAAGGCTTATATAAATGAATTAGTTGATTAAAATAGAATCTGTTTCTATAATATAAAGCTATTTTTATCTACTCTTTGTAGAAATACAGGCGAGTTGATGCTTAAGGCCCTAGAAAGATTTATGTTTTAGCCTCAGAGAAGATTTATGTTTTGGAAAAACCTACAGTCAGCTCATTGGACATGGAGGTGATTTATATATCTTTCATTAGATGAATGATTTGAAAATAGCTCCCTTGCCCTTCTGTTTATAGTTTGCTTCTGTTTCCAAAGACATTTCAAATAGTTTCCATCAAAAGTATAAATTATGCATTTTAGGCCTCAACAGTAAAACTTTCCTAAAAGTGTTATGCATTGACAATTTGGGACTTCTATGAAAAGAGTTATTTCATGTTGAAATGCTCAATGACCTAGGAAAATAAAATGTATCTTAAACGCCATTAGAAAATTACAAAATGTGTAAGCCTTTAGAAAAATCATATGCAACAGAGCCAGTCTATATGAAAATTAGTAGCCTTAGTTTATATGTTTAAACCACAGTCTATATGAAAATTAACTTAATTAAATTCCATTCTACTTAAGTACGTTGAAAATCTTTGTGGTAGTACCTTATATTGATCCATAAGATAGAACTCAAAAATGACTGCTCTCTACAAGTGATTAAAATTGAATTTATTCCAATTAATTAGTCCACTGATTTAAGAAACCAAAAACCCAAGCAGGATAGCTTAGAGGTTATATAAGTAATAGAACCTGATTTCCTTGGCTTGAACCTGCTCATGGTTCTTGACCATTCTGCACCTTAGTTTAATCACCTCTAAAATGGAATAATGGTATCTCCTATTGCATGTGCTATTGTGATGATTAAATGAGTTAGTGCATATTAAGATTTTTAATAACAACTGGATCCTAGTAAATACTACTTAATTCTCAGCTATTGTTATTATTGTTAATATGTCAATGTAAGTAGCAAAAATATCAATAGGAATGAACCTAGAGGCCTTTGTGAAGTAATTGCTAAGAAATGTTTAGAGAATTTTTGTGAAATCTCAGTGCCTTTATGAGTAGAATTCTTTCATATTTTTTTAAAAAAGAATTATTTTATTTCATTTTATTTATTTATTATTATTATTTTCAGAAAGAGACATTTGATCAGAAAGAGACAGAGAGAAAGAAAGTGAGAAAGCAAGCTACCAGGTCTGGGATTTGAACTGAGGTTAGTTATGTGGAGTCCAGCGCCTTTAACCACCGTGCCATGTGGCAGCCCTAGAATTCTTTCACCATAAAAAGACTATTAAATATAAACTGAACTCTTTTTTTTTATAGTACAGTATAACTCCATGAATACAAGAACCTTGTCTAACTTATTTACAACTGTATCCCGGAGTACTTGTTGCAGTATAGGTACTCAATAAATATTTCTTCTTTATAGGTAGAAGAAACAAATATTTTTCACTGACAAACATTATTAAAGTACAATATCACTAAATCCTACAGTGAAAATATCTCCAGAGAAAGAGAAAATCACGGACTTGGACATCCTCATGTGGGCCAGATCCTCTCTTTCTGACGTCCTAGTCTAATTAATCTACGGCAGGCGGACACCTTGTCTGGTACTGAAGACTTTGGGCAATACCAATTCTGATACCACTTTCTACCCTTGATCATTTTTTTTTTTTTTATCAATTTGAGAGTTTTCTTGTCATGAGCAACTGCAATTGGTTCCTTCAGTAAATAATCCTGCCTTCTGTTAAATACTCTACAGACATGAATAGAAACTTTATAGAGTTAAACTCATTAATAGACATCTTTTGAAAAATAGTTGAAGAAACACTAAATGTCAGGTCAAGAAACCAAGATTCTATCCTGAAATACACAACTATGTTTGCTTATTTATTTTTACCTTGGGCATGTTACTTACTAATATTTAAGGGTCAAGCAGAAGGTCAGTAAGGCCATTCCTATCTCTATATTCTACTATTTTCTCCTTTCTTTTCCCTAAGGAATGCTTGTGAAATCACAGGAATTCTAATTCCTGTGGCTACTTCCATCTAATATCTAAGTCTTTAATAATTTTTTTCTTTTAAACACTGTTTCATCACATTATTTTGAAGGGATAGAGAATATATCCAATAATATTTTAGTTAAATAGATGCCCAATGTAAAGAAATTATTTGACTTACCTGTGTCAAGAACTGTAAAGGGAGTGAGATTTTACCTTCTTGAAAGATAACAGTTTAGTCTGACACAGTGTCATGGATCATGGCAGCAAACGAGAGACTCCCAAGTCAGAGAAAATGGTATTATTGACTCAGGACAGCAAGCAGCGGGAGCTTAGTGTTTGCCTTGTTTGTACCTGCCCTCCCTCCCGCCCCCCAGTTCCAGGAGCAACCCAGGCATGGCACATGCAGAGGGTTTGCATCATAACTAATTATAAGAATCCAAGTCTTTTATAATGTTCTGCAAAGAAACTTGCCCTTTGCCCAGAAGGTGTCATTATCTTTAATATTCTGAACAGTAAGCAAGTCTGCCCTTTGCTTTGCTATATAAACATCCTGAAAAAGGTAATCCAGGGACCAGTGTTAGCATAATGGCTATGTCTCTGGACTCCCATGTAGTCGACCACAGTTCGAGTCCTGGACCTGGTGGCTTAAACTCACACCGGGCATGTGTGTGTGCGTACCCAAGATCCTGAGAAGAGAATGGAGGAGAAGGAATGGCGGCATGGCCATTATGTAAATCATCTGGGTCTACCTTAGACTACTAGATGAGTTTTCTTCTTCTTAAGTCTCTGCATTGACCTTTTTCCTCGACTTTGAGGCATTAATGTAGGAACATCAACAAGGACATTTTCTATAAAACTTCAGAGACTCATTCTGTCTCCTACTTTGGCCCTAGTGGACCACTACGGGGTGTTGAGCAAGCAGTGTACTAAACAATTAGTTGTTATCTTTTTTTTTTTTTTAATCTAGGACAATAGATTGAAAAAACACCCATGTGGCTTATTCAGAGTTAAGATTGAGTCCTCTAGATCCCCTTTTTGGATGGACATCTATCTGAAGGTGAAAAGATAGTTCAAAACATAAGGAAATTAGTGCTTCACTCCTAAGACAAATAGATACACAAAAGACTCAGAGAAATATTACCAACAACCACCTCTTATGCATTCCCTCACTTTTTAAACAAATTCTAACAAATGGTTGCTCTTTTGTTTAACCACACCACTGCTAACTGAACTGTTGACTCATTCAACATTTTTTTTTTTTTTTTGAGAGAGAGAGATTTTTTTTCACTATTGGACACATACACTCGCCAGAGAGACAGAAAGCAAGCAAGAAATCATCCCGCAGGGGGGGTGGCCACACTGCAATCCCTTCTCCTCCATTCTCCTCTCAGGATTTTGGGCAGGCACACACACGTGCCTGGCATGAGTTTTAAGCCGCTGGGTCCAGGACTCAAACCACGATCAATCATGTGGGAGTCCAGTGACATAACCATTATGTTTTCTGCTGTTCCCAACTGATTTAACTTCTAATCAACTCAAATCCTCAAATATCTTTCATTTGGTGCTTTGTTATTCTTACTTCTCTTCAGTCTGTACTGTTGATTTTCCATAGACTGCTATCTGATTTACAACCACTTTAGTCTCCTAATCCTGGAAAGTTTAATGCCTTCATGTATCTAAAATGCCAGTGGTCATCCACATCTTAAATCTGATAATACTGACCCATTCATAGCTTAAAATGAAGCACACTCAAATATATCTTATGTTCCAAATATATATAAGTAGAATATATTAGAAGTAGAATAGAGTTTTGGGATCAGACACATTTAAGTCAGAAACTCAGCTTTGCCGCTTAGTTACAACGTTATCTTTAGTGTTTGTTTTTTCATTCATGTATAAAAAAAGTTCTATTTCTTAGGGTTGTTAAAAGTAAATAAGATCTCATATGCAAAGTGGTTAGTGGAGTGCCTGACACTAGCAGGCATGTCAATTTTGTATTAACTTCCTAGTGTTCTGTTGTGAATTCTGGAAGTCATCAAAGGATTCATTGAAATAAAGTGTTGTGCTAGGGCTTCTATCTTTGGGTTCCGTGAAAATATGGGAGTTTTTTATATGCTGCTCTCAGGATCCTTTTTCTCATGATCGTTTGTTTGCTATGACTCTGTACCTACTCTGCATATTTGGGAACACATTGTTTCTCAAATTATCTTGATCTATTCACTAGATACACTAGTTATTCCTTTTTAGAAACTTGAAAATAGTATTACTATTTCTTCATTTCCTTAAAATATTAAGAAAGCATGAATTGTAATTTACTTTCATGCCAACTCTCTAATGTTGGATAGGTAGACTGAAAATTAGGTTTGTTCCTGACTTTGATAGCTTCACCATTTGATGATTTCTGAAGCACATTTAACCCAGATTACCAAACTCACAGGCTGAAAAGTGACCCTGGAACATTGTAGAGGTCTCTGTGACACATCATGATTAATCTCATTAATACTATTTGCACTCATTTGAAGTTACACTAACACAGCCTTAGCTTATTCGGTGCATAAAATAGATGTGTTATGTAGCTTGACAGTTTAACCTTTTTTTCTATAAACAGTTGTGTTTTAAGAAATACTTATACTACTTACAGAATAATTTTTCCATAGACCTGCAAAATAATTTCCAGGGAAACAAAGTTAGCCCTCAAATGTATTTAAGTCTCAGTACCAGCAGTTAACGTAATGGCTATGTTGCTGAACTCCCATGTAGTCGACCGCGGTTCAAGTCCTGGGCCTGGTGGCTTAAACTCATGCTGGGCGCGTGTGCGTGCATGCCCAAGATCCTGAGAGGAGAATGGAGGAAAAGAGATTGTACCATGTCCATCCCCCCTGGGGAGTGATTTCTTGCTTTCTGTCTCTCTGTCTCTCTCTGTCTTTCTGGCAAGCGCAACTTTTCTTATTAAGTAGTGAACATATTAACTAAAATTTCCCATATAACTAATTCTTAATTCATATGGACTTCTACAAATTAAGAATTAGCCTGTTAATATTTATAGGACTACTCTGGCATGTTTTCAAATGTTTACCAAGGCTTATTCAATCTGTAGAAGTCCATCTTCTTTGTTCTGTCACCTTTAAATACAAATTCAGTCTAACAACAATAATGACGTAAGAAATATTTTAGATGGGACCAGCAGTTAGCGTAATGGCTTTGTCACTGGACTCCCATGTAGTTGACTGCGATTTGAGTTCCAGACCCGTTGGCTTAAACTCACTCCGGGAGCATGTGCATGCGTGCCCAAGATCCCGCGAGGAGAAAGGAGGAGAAGGGATGATGGCATGGCCATCCCCCCTGGGGGGTGATTTCTCGCTTTCTGTCTCTCTGTCTCTCTGGTGAGTGCACGCACCCTATAGCAAAAACTTCTGCAAAACAACAAAAAAAAAATTTACATGATACTAGTAATCATTCTGTGTTACCCAAATTAGTGATAAAGTAATGAAATTTCAATATAGCTTTTGTTAACAGTAATTCAAGTTATCTTTGCTCTAGAATAAGTTGCCAGATAAGAAAATTAGAATTGTTCTTTACTATTTCAAGTTCAACATTTGAACCTACATGTAGTAAATAAACTTTGAGAATCAATTTATTTGCCTTAACTTATTCAGTGTTGTAGATAGAATGTTAATGACTTCCCAGCCAATATTCAGGCCAGCCCATGGGAGTCGTGGTTAAGGTAGCTGGAATCCCACATGACCAACTGAGCACTTTTGTTTTAGACTCAGAGGTCTGAGAAACATACCAGGCACACTGAATAGAAATGGAGAGTGACGGTGGATATCAGAAGCCACAAAGGGAAGAGGGTTGAGGGAGAGAGGGTGAACTAGATTAACAGATTAAAAAAACAGGCAAGTAAAGAAGTGGGATGAGGTCTCGAGTATTTACAGTATAGTAACTATAGTTAGTGACATTTCAATGTACATTTCAAAATAGCTAAAAGAGAAGATTTTGAATTTTCACCCCATAAGTAATGATGAACATTTGATCTGATGGTTGTCTATTGCCCTGATTTGACGATAATGCATTTTATTTGTGTATTGGAAAAACCACATTGTACTTCATAAACTTGAATGATTCAAACTTATCAATAAAAATTGCTTATAAATAATAAATAAATAAGAAAGAACAAAGCACCAGGCACCATACTACCTGACTTCAGGATATACTACAAAGCAATGGTAACCAGAACAGCTTGGAAATGGCATAAAACCAGACACACTAGAACAATGAAATAGCACAGAGAATGCAGAATTTTTAAAAATATATATTTTTAAAATTTGATTCTTAAGTTGTCTTTAAATTTATGCTAGTACAGTCTTAATCCTCCTGAGAAAAATGGATGCCTTTGGCAGAAAGGATGGAGGCCAGGGGAAAGAAGTTAAAAAGAGGAAAATATTTGAAAATATGTTTTTAACACTTAAAAACTCTTCTATGACAAGTAGCAGTTTTCCCCTCATAAAAGTTTGACTTTTATCACTTTACTCAATACAACTTACTTGGCCTGATATTATATTAACCATCTTCATATTTACCTGTATTATACACCTTGATCTCTCATATGTTGTGTGACTATCTCTGTACGGCTTTGTTTTTTAATCCTAAAATTACTAGATCAAAATTCCTGGAATCTAGTCACAGTCATTCATGTTGCATAGCACAAATGTAAAAGTTACTGATGGCATCATATCACTCCTTTTCTGAAGACATTAAGAGCAGTATGTTTTAGCTTATCCCTTCTGGGTGCAGTAGATCCAGGTCTCCGTGTGGCCACCGACCTATAGCAAAGCCAATCAAAAATACAGACTGTTATGATCAAACTAATCATTAAGGCTGAATCAATCATATGCCCACTCACATAAATCATGATGACAGATGATATAAATGGACTTGACAGACCATAGCTTACCAATTTTTTACTTGTCAACAGAGCCTGGAGTTAACTGAAATCAAACCATTTCATTTATTAGGATAGGGACAAAATAAAGCAAACCTACACAAAGTTTTTCGTAGTCAAGAATAATGACAAATATAAAATTACCACAATATGAAAGTGATTATGATAAATGAAATAGAACCCAGAGTAATTACCAAATGTGAAACTACATTATTTAAAATGATATAAGCATCTTAAATTCCTTTTCATTTCTTTCGTTAATAATTAATGGTTTGCATAAATACCTTAATCTTTTTAGTTCATATTGTTTTTCATACGATAAGCTCTTAATCCTCATCAATGTGAAATAAATTAAAGAGCACAGGTTATACTTCTTCTTTTAATGAAGGGCAAACTACTCCAAATGGAAGTATATCATTTATTTTGCAATTCTACCACATAAGAAATAAAAATAGCTTGGATTATTTTTGTATCAAGTGGGATTTGTGGATGAAGAATATAATTATTTAAATTGGATTTTCAGTAGCTATGTCAATTAATATTCTCATTACTGTAAAAGTACCAGGAAAAGTGTAAAAAATCAGAATCTTAGCAGTCATTCATCTACTCAGCACCTACTAAATGCAAGGCACAAGGTCAGATCATATGCAAAGTGGGAAGGAACAGAGGATATATACAACTTCACAAAATAGAAAATAAAAAATTATAATAGGAGCAGTAGTCACTGTTAGAGGAAAGTTTCTGGGAAGGACAGATTTCCCACATCATTCTAGATTCACAAACTTTATATTCTATTATTTAATTTATAATATTTCTAGTTTTATTTGCTGAATCAATAATAATTGATAACAAGTTATTTAATATCCCACATAATAAAAAAATGTGTTCTGAGTTCAAAAAACATTTTAAAAATTATTAAAATGTCTCTCTAGGGCCAGCCCCATAGCCTAGTGGTTAGAAGGGCTGGATCCCACATGGCTGACCATGATTCAAGTCTTGGCCTGCCTACTTGAAACACATACCAAGTGCATGTGCCTACATGCCTAAAATCCCAATAGGATGGAGAAATGGAGAAAAGATTATGGCATGACCACACCCCACTGGAGGGCTTTCTCCCCGTCTCTCTCTCCTTCTCTCTCTCTCTCTCACTAATGGGTGGATACACTCTCTGGTGAGTGCACATGTTCCCTCTGACAATAAAAAAAATATTTAAAACATATATCTCTAGGGACCAGCAGATGGCATGGAGATTAAGGTCCTAGCTCCCACATGGCCGATCACAGTTCTGAACCTGGCAGCTTAAAAGTCACACCAGGTGCATGTGCGTGCATGCCCAGAATCCCCAAAGGAGAATGAAGGAAGAGGTAATGTGGTGTGGCCATCCGCCTGGGAGGTGATTTCTCACTTCACCCTCTCTGTCTCTCTCAGGCAAGCCTACGTGACCTATGACAAAAAATAAAAACAAAAGAAGAAAAATCTACCTCTCCAACCATGTGAATTGGTCATAATTAATTGTGTCCCATGTTTGAAATGCTTCCATGGCTTTCAGATGGAAGTTCTATCTTTTGAAAGCACTAATTATGACATTTTTTAAAAAAATTGTTGAAAACAGAATGAAAATATCTAATTTGGAAACTTGTTTACAATAACTTATAATGATTAAATCGTTCCTACTAACATCAATAACTCATAACATTTTCTATTTACACACCCAAAAATATTCTTTCTTGCATCAAAATAATTCTGAAATAATATAAAATTAATCAGTCCTTCAATTTATTAATATAAACAGCTAAAATTCTAACTCTCAGAACTAACATAAAAATCACTTCCAGTGACTGGAATATATGTCTATTATATTTTTACTTATTTCTTTTATCTTTATAAAACTCATTTTCTGTCACAGGGCAATTCATTTTCAAAAGAATCAAGTATATATACAAATAAAATTTATTCCAATTTCCCCACTTTACAATATTTATTCCCATCATTCTTACTTTTAAAAATGCCATTTTTGTGTGTGGACAGATAAAATCAGTTTTCTGTTTCAGAAAATTCCCTAATAGTATTTTAAAATACTTTGCAGATTCTGTTTAATCTTATGTTTCAAGTCTATGAAGCATATTCTAAAGCAATAATCATAACACTTAAAATACACTTACTTGCAGAACATTTTTGTTGAAGTGGGTATTAGGTATCATATGTACTACAACATTCCTGGCAAGGGAGTGCAAATAATACTCTAAAATAAAGCTTCCCTTTTTGCTTCAGCTGCTTTCCTTGATCGAGAAGTTATGAATATATCTTGCCTCGTTCACAAATGAAAATATGTTCAAATGCAATTAATCTACCCTATTAACTCTACTAAACATCTGCTGTATTTGTTAAACACTTCAAAATTCTGTTCTGAATCAGTTAATTCTAAGTAATTTCTCAGTTAAATATTTACATGGGCTTCCATGATGATAAGCTGTAGCTTGTCTTAAATAATCAGCAGATTGTCCAGAGAGAGCCATGTGAAATATAGCACATCATAATAGCTATCCACTGGAATTTAAAATAGTTTAGCTGGCTGGACTATTTTTTGCATATTTTTATTCTAGCTAAAAGAGATAATGATCTTATGATTTCCATTCTTTGTCAACATTTCAATGTCCAGAATTCCACTTTTCTAAAAAAATGAATGCCCTATATATACATATGCAGATGTTTAAACCATGAAAATCCTAAATATGTTCTCAAGCATCTCTTTCAGAAAAGGGCTAATTCTATATGTTTGTAGAATTTTATAAATAACTCAATTCAAAGTTATTTTAATAGCACCCTCAGTAGATGGGAGAAATAGGAAAAGCAGATAGGCATTTATTATATGGCAGATTAAATCAAAGAAGAAAAATACACAAACTATGCAAATAGACAATGTGTACAAAGATAATTAAGAATATGATTCCCTAACTAGAAAAATTGTCTAAATCTATGAGATGTCAGATAGTGGTCAAAGATTTGAATAAGTTCCAAAGAGATATGATGTTGCAAATGGAAAATGATTATCTTAAGGCAATTTTACTCTTAGACTTGAAAGAATGGAATGATCACTTGACACTTAGGAAAGAAAGTTCTTTAATATAGTGTGTAAGTTCAAGATTTAATAATGAAAAGGATCTTATATAAAGAAGATACCTTTTTCCTACCACTAACACCCAGTATTGTTCTAGCCCAGTGATTTTTTTTTTTTCAATAAACCAAGTGTTATATTGAGTTCTTTTAATAACTTACTAGGGAATAGGGAAAAAAAAATTGTCGTTATGCTATGGAATTCACAGCTGAATAGGAAGATAATGAAGTACATGCAGGACCAGCAGTTAGTGTTATGGCTATGTTGCTGAACTCTCATGTAGTCGACCACGGTTCGCGTCCTGGACCCGGTGGCTTAAAACTCACGCCGGGCGCGTGTGCGTGCGTGCCCAAGATCCCGAGAGGAGAATGGAAAAGAAGGGATTGCAGCGTGGCCATCCTTCCTGGGGGGTGATTTCTCGCTTCTGTCTCTCTGTCTCTCTCTGTCTGGCGAGCACATGCGCCCTATGGCAAAAACCTACAAAAAAAAAAAAAAAAGAAACAAAAAACAAAAAAGCAAAAATGAAGTACATGCATAATGATTTTTTAAAAGAATAAGAAAGAGTCGTGGAAAGTATTCTGAGATAAATGCTGAGCTCTATCCAAGTTTAATTTAGAAAAGCTGAAACTTAGGTATGTCTGTGATTTTTATAATAATTGATATATAAAACCATTGTTTGACTTTACTAAATGGGAGGGGTAGTGACTCAGATCATTGTAAATATTGAATCATTTCCATATTTTAAATTCTTAGTTTGAGAAAAAAATATTACTGTTTTATAGCTGATTGATTCATGTTTTACTAAGGACAACATTAAAATTATTATTAAGAAGAGTTTCCCATCTTTAATTTTCCTACATGGGCCCTGTACTTAGAAGTGGATGAGGTTTATTATTTTAGAATAATGAATGTTGAGGCACATCGTGGACCTACATGTGTGAGCTGATACTGTATCCTACTCCTTGAGCCTCACATGGAAAGCTTCTCATGAACGGTTTTGAACCCATTAAATACAGTCTAAATCAAATGTGATATTTTTGCATTCTTTCCCAACTAGTAAAGGGTGTGGATCTTTTATTATAATTAAACTTACTCCCTTGATGAATGTTTGGTGCATGTGTTTTAGTAACTAGTTTAAAAACACTGCAAGAGCTGTAAGCATTTGGATAACTACCAAAAATGTTATATATTGGTTTGACTAATCATGAAATGATAATAGTTTTCCTGAGGATAACAGGGGAGACTTTAATCTAGAGCCAAGATTGTGGCAATTTTCTAAAAAGTAAGACAACTCTCTGTGATGGTATTGTAATTAATACTCTGTATGTTTGGATTTCAACATTTGTTTTTCTTATAAACATTAGGAATTTACTAGCCTCAAGTTGGCCTAATTAGTCAACTTTTCTTGGTTACATATAATTTGGCAGGTCTTTTTTTTTTTTTTTTTAACCATAAACAGAACTTACTGATCTTTCATTCCCTGGTTTTTATTTCTGCCTAAATTGATAAAACACCATACTTCATGTGCCCCTGTAATATTAATTTGTTCCAAAGTAGATAAGAGCAATGAAAACGACAAATACATAAATTGCATTCATCTGTGGAACAGAGTCAGAAAGAGTTGAGGAACACTGAATTGCGGACACATGCAGTTTTTTGTACTAATGCTTTTTGAAAATGAGTTACAATAATTTATACTGAATTTTGATCACTTTAATAAAATGAAAGCTATCAGAATAAAAAATTAAAATAGGGTCCACAAACTGATGAATGGATTGGAAAAGTGTGGTATATATACTCTATGGAATACTACTCAGCCATAAAAAAATAACAAGACCCTGGCATTTGATAGAAAGTGGTCAGATATGGAGGATCTATTGCTGAGTGAAGTAAGCCAGGCTATGAAAGAAAGATATTGTATGTATCCACTCAATATATACCGACTACCCACACTCTATGGTAGAGAGTGAAAAATTGGAGGACATAGAAGCAGTGAAAGTACTTAACGAGAATAGGACAGTGTGGAATGGGGGGGTGAGGAGAAGAGGATAGAGAAAGATAGCAAGAGAACAATAGAGAGGCAGGACGTTAGTGAGAAACAGATATGGCTTATTACCTGTTGATGATGACATGTATAGTATTCTCAACTGGATTGGTCTGAGAAGTATTTCATGATGGGTAAAGTCTTTTTACAAGCAAAATGAGAAATAGTGATTGACTGTTTTAAAAAATAATTAGAATAATAATTATTATTATTGGAAAAAACATAGAAAAGATATTGAATGATGAAGTGGGGACATTAATGTCTCTGTATTGACTGACATGCATGGCATTCCCTTTTGAAAAAGCAATGTAATACACTGTAAAATTATATCTAATCCAATGTAATATAAAGAAGATTATGATGATAATAAAAATTAAAAAAAAAACCATTGGCATAAACAACATGCCAAATGTGCATGCATGCTCAAAATTCAGAGAGGAGAATGGAAAAGGGATTGTAGCATGGCCAACCCCCTGAGGGGTGATGTCTCACTTTCCCTCTCTCTGTCTCTATCTGCATCTCTCTGGCCAACACACACACCTTGTGATGAAAAAAAAATCAAGATGGTAAATCTGGTTGTATGTATAAGGGAGCCATAATAGTTCATGGGAAATATGTATTGTAAAAAAAAAAAAAATTAAAATAGGTCTGTCACTTTCTTCTATTTGAAATAAAATTATAAACTGAAACTATCCATGTATAACATAAAAGTTTAGTTTCTATGAAAAAATTTAAAATGAATATACACATAATAAATAATTAGGGGTCACCATGAGCACATCTGATTCTTTGGTTTAAAGGTAGCCACGTTTTTTTCATTGCCAGAGGGCACATGTACTCTCCAGAGAGACAGAGAGAGGTAGAGAGAGGGAGAAAGCAACCCTCCCGCCCCCCCATGGAGCAGAATCACACCACATTCTCCTCCCTTTCTCCATCCTATTAGAATTTGGACACCCATCCACATTGCCTGGTATATTTTTCAAGCCACTGGGGCTGGGATTGAACTATAGTCAATCATATGGAATCCCTAACCATTAGGTTACAGGACTGGCCCAGCCATGTCTTTTTTTTCTTTATCGTGCAGAGGAGGGGAGAGGGAGGAGAAAGTACCCAGCAATGCGGCATGGCTACACTGCAATCCTTTTTTCCCCTCCATTTTGTCAGGATGGGGGACAAGTCAGCATGGTTTTCAAGATGCTGGAGTAAGACTTGTACCATTGTCAACCACGTGGAATCAGACTCCCTGTATACGGCACTTAACTGCTGCCCTATGGGCAGGCTCCTTAATTATTTTAAAATAAGGTAGCAAAATAATGTTTCTTTTTGAATAAACATGAACTCAGATCTATTTGAATTAGTATGCAGGACCTTCAAAAGTTCATGGAAAATGAATATTATGAAAAAAACTACACGTAGATTTCAAATTTTTTTTGCACCAAAATAAACTCATACAATTTTTAAATTCTATGTCATGAACTTTCTGAAGTGGCCTCACATTATTAGATTTTAAAAATTTATCCCAAACCATTGAAGGTATTTGATATAATAATATGTTAATCAGAAATATTTGGAAAATCTTTTGGAACTTACTACTTTTCTTCTAAAGCTTTTACTAGAGTAGGTTGATTTCCTGATGTGAATGGTCCTTCAGCCGTTAATGGACACATACCACGATACATACAGCACAGACTCTATCTGTTGTAGCTTAGAGCCTGGAATGTGAAATAAATTGCTATATAAAAAATCATTTAAACAAATTTGTGACCTTTTTTTTTTTTTTTTTAAAGAAAAGTACAAAGCACTATAGAACTGAAACAAGGCATTCTTCTTTTGGTGTGGTGAATCAGGGAAGGTCAGGCTAGGTTTCTTTTTTTTTTTTTTTTTGGAGAGATTTTTGCTATAGGGCACATGTAATTTTTTTTTCTTTTCTTTTTTTGGAGAGGTTTTCGCTATAGGGAGCGTGCGCTCGCCAGACAGACAGAGAGACAGAAAGCAGGAAATCACCCCCAGGGGGGATGGCCACGCCGCAATCCCTTCTCCTCCATTCTCCTCTCGGGATCTTGGGCACGCACGCACACGCGCCCGGCGTGAGTTTAAGCCACCGGGTCCGGGACTTGAACCGCGGTCGACTACGTGGGAGTCCAGCGACATAGCCATTACGCTAACTGCTGGTCCCGGGCACATGTAATTGCTGGAGAGACAGAGAGAAAGAGAAAGAGAGAGAAAGCAAGAAATTCTCCCTTAGGAGGGATGGCCATGCTGCAGTCTCTTCTTCTCCATTCTCCTCTTGGAATTTTGGTCATTCACGAACAGCACCCAGCATGAACTTCAAACCTCTGGATACAGGATTCAAAACGCAGTCAGCCATGTGACATAACCATCATGCCGTCTGCTGGTCCCAGGCTGGGTTTTCTAAAGGTCAGTATGTGAGGTAAAGAATGGAGGGAGAAGTGAGGAGAGTCAACTTAGGAAACTCCTACAGATGAGCAAGAAGTGGACGAGCAGTTAGTGTAATGGCTATGTCACTGGACTCCCATGTAGTCGACCTCGGTTCGCGTCCTGGACCCGGTGGCTTAACACTCAGGCCGGTCGTGTGTGCGTGCATGCCCAAGATCCCAAGAGGAGAATGGAGGAGAAGGGATTGCGGCGTGGCCATCCCCCCTGGAGGGTGATTTCTCGCTTTCTATCTCTCTGTCTCTCTGTCTGGCTCGCGCACGTGCCCTATAGCAAAAACCTCTCCAGAAAGAAAGAAAGAAAGAAAGAAAGAAAGAAAGAAAGAAAGAAAGAAAGAAAGAAAGAAGAAAAGAAAAGAAAACAGATGAGCAAGAAGTGATCATGGAAACAGCATGAATGGAGTGAAATAGAATCAACTAGGTTTGGTAACTGAGTGTGAGGGAGAAGTTGAGGAAGTATGGGCAATGCGTTCTAGATTTCTGGTCTGAGCACTCAGAGGGTGTTGTACAGCTATATTTAACTGGGGGATGTGGAAGAGGATCTGGTTTTGCAGGGAGGGTTCTGAGTCCAGTGGTTTACATGCTAGTTGGATGCCTGTGAGAAGGCTGAGAGGGGTATGTGACACCGGCAGCTGGGTGTGCACCTGTATTCACCCCAGAAGATAAACCAAGGTTATAAATCTGGAACCACTGCCTTGAGAATCTCAAGCCCACAAGTATGTGACAGAATGTGACCTAAAAGGAAAGTGAGCCTAAAATCCCTCACACTTCAAGGTTGAATAGGGAAGAAGGAAGCAGCAGGAAAAACTAAGAAATGACGGTAGTAACGGCTGAAGATGAAAAAGAATAGCAGTAGTATCATTTTGAGTTTCCTGTTGAGTAGGAATGTCTATATAATAATAACGATCTGTAACAATCAGGAGACTCTGATTAACAACACTCGGGATTTCCTGGGGTGTTTTATGATCTAGAAAAAGTAAATATTTTCCCTACCACTTGACAATATGATGAAAAAACCGTTAAAGAACGTTTATGATACTAAAAGTTACATGTTATAAATAAACGTGTTTGAAGGCAACATCATAACCATGTGATTTCTTAGAAGATACAGAACTACTCTAAACAAATGGGATAGTCTGATCTACAGAATTTAAACACATAAGGAAATATTTTTCTACTTGCAATTCTTGTTGCCATTTATTGATGATAGTCTGGTAAAATGTGGCTCTAACCATATGGAATTCTTCAATGGGAGTGAACCTTTGATCTCACACCTGTTTTGAAACTGCTTTCTTTTTCGGAGTTAGCTATAAAGATAAACCAGTCAAAAAAGGGCAATTCATCATTATTAATGTACCTCGTAGTTTTACCTTGGAAGAGCTCAAATTCCATTGAAAGTAAGTTCAGTCAATGAAATAAGTATTAATTTTCACAATATTCTTTGTGAGGCAAGTGTACTTGAAACAGTCTCTTACCATGTGTCTCTTTTTCCTCTTAGGGTTCACTGGGAATGCAAGGCCCCCGAGGTCCTCCTGGAAAAGAAGGACAAAGGGTAAGTACATCTGGAATAACTGGCAAGCGTTACAAACTCAGGGGTGCCTTATTTCTGAACACTAATAGAGATGAAACCAAAATATCATAAGCAGATGGGCATGAGGAGAGTATCAGCTACCCAAAGGCTGAAATGTGAGACTGGAGGTTTCGACACAGAGGTTTTACGATTCAGATAACTGTATATTTTCAAGATCGGTTGCACAAATGTAGAGGTATAGTTTGGGTATAATGAATTAGCTGTAATTTGACCTAGAGTACTTTGGTCACATTTTTAGGTTTCGAGTTAAATTGATGAGTATCTGTGAAGGTCTAGCCTGTTTATGAATTCTGTAAAGAGTGTGGATATTAACTACATTCTTTAGCCGAATTTAAAAGCTGACATTAGTGACTCTTTTTAATTCTCCTTTATTGCTACTTAATTGCCTGTCACGGAGATAAAATAGTAAGCAAATAAATTGTAATTACAATTGAAAATATAACAATGACCTTCCAGCTCTAGTCCAGTTCAATCTCATCATCCACCAGCGAAAGGACCCCCTACACCGTTGTCACAACTGGTCTGCTTCACTTGAACACGGACATCCGATTCTTGTGGATTGCTGTTGTTATTACTGTTTTCAAATCAGTTTAAAGTCTCAGCACATCTTTATGTGTGCTTTCTCATAGGATTATTCACGAAAAGTCTGTGTGCTAAATAGAGCAGTGATCAACTTCTGCTATAGATGAGGATACTGTGACTGAGCAAGTTTAGGCGACTAGCTTAAACCTGGGCTTCTGGGCTGTTATTATGGCCTAATGATAAGGGAAACCAGATTCCACATGACCAACTGAAGTTCAAATCCCAGCTCTGGCAGCTTGAGAAACATGCCACACATTTGTGTGCATGTCAAAAGTCCCAATGGATGGGGACCAGCAGTTAGCATAATGACTATGTCGCTGGACTCCCACGTAGTCGACAGTGGTTCGCGTCCTGGACCCGGTGGTTTAAAACTCACGCTGGGAGCATGTGCATGCATGCCCAAGATCCCGAGAGGAGAATGGAGGAGAAGGAATTGCGGCATGGCCATCCCCCCGGGGGGTGATGTCTCGCTTTCTGTCTCTCTGTCTCTCTCTATCTATAGAAAAAACCTCTCCAAAAAAAAGAAAAAAAAAAAAAGTCCTAATGGATGGAGAAGGATTGCAGTATGACCACGCCTCTTGGGAGGTGATTTCTCCCTCTTCTTCTCACTCTCTTTGTCTCTCTCTGGCAATTAAAATAATAATAATATTAATTAACTTGGACTTATGACTCTAGAACCCATGTTCTTTTTTATTGTTCCAGTGTGTGAGAGATTTATTGTTCCAGAGAGAGACTTTTGCTATAGGGTGCTCACCAGAGACTGAGAGAGACAGAAAGTGAGAAATCACCCCTCAGGAGGGATGGCCATGCTACAATCCCTTCTTTCTCATTCTCCTCCCAGGATCTTGGACACACATGCACACACGCCTGGCATGAGTTTGAAGCCTCTGGGTCCAATACTGGAACCGTGATTGACTACGTGGGAGTCCAGTGACATAACCATTATGCCATCTACTGGTCCCTTGTTCCAGTATTAATCCAACCTGTATTTTTAGTATTCCTAATTATCTCAAATTATTCTATCTGGCAAGTAAGTCAGTTCACTCAAATACATCAGAGTCCTTCAAATACGTGGGGTCCAATGGTGCATTTTACTAAGGCTTACCGTTGGGTAATAAAATGCCAATTCTCTTCAATCTTTCTTTTATCCACTGAATTCTTAACTGCCCAGCATGCTAATAGTTTTCCCAGAAAAATTTAATTGAACTGCTGGAGGTGTCAGGAAGATAGTCTAATTTATAAGGTAGTCTAATTTATGATACATGGTCTAATTTAGGGAGAGTAAAACATGGCAAGTACCCCAGGCACCATGCTTCTGCCACAGTCTAGGATTGAACCAGTGCTTCTTTGACGCATGTGGTCAATTTAATGCTCTTCCCCTTTTGTTCTAATGAAAACTCTGCCAAGTCAGAGCTTCATCTATCCTGTTGTTGTACTATTGCCATTTTAAATCATAAGGCAGGAATCTGTCCCTGTCACTGGTAGTTAAGCTCTGTGTATAGGGAGCCAGATCCCACATGGCCTACCCTGGTTCAAATCCTGGCCCTGGTGGCTTGAAAAACATGCCAAGCACATGTGCATGCATGCCCACAATCTTGACGGGGATGGAGAAATGGAGAAGAGATTGCAACGTGACCATGCCCCACTGGGAGTGCTTTCTCTCTCTTTCTCTCTCTCTGGCAAACACGCCTCCTCTCTAGCAATATAAATACACACACATAAGAAGCCACTGAATAGGATTTGATCCTTCTTGTAGTTAAGTTTCACATCGGAAATTTTGCTCTAAAACTATTCTATTTTTTCAGGTCTTTTTGTTGTTGCCTTTAGAAAGTTTGAATCCTGTTCTACAGTGAAATCACTCCTAGCTTTATGTCACTTTAAAATTTATAAGACTATGTTCTGTTTTTATTCATATCATTAACAAATCCTGAACAGAATAGGGCCTGACTATCACATAACATAAGCATAGGCTGTCATTTTTCTCCCATTGATGTTCTTGTGGCATGATAATCTAATCATGTACAAATGCATTTGAACTCTGTCTCCTCTCCACCCACAACACTTAATCTGGTTTGTACGATAATTATGAGAGACTTGTCAGATACTAGCTGAAATGAAGAAGTATTAAAATGAGGCTTTTTAAAAATAATAATGCTTCAAATTGAAATTGTACCCCATAAAAGCTTGCATTTCAGAAAGTGGGTTAAAGAATAATTTAAACTTATGTATTTTTCATGATAATTATGGAGGAAATTATTTAAATTGTAAAGTTCAACCACTAGTTTATGCAAATTTACTCCATTTATAAATGTGTATTGTCTGGATAGTTTTATATCACTTTTATTTTATCTTTTATCTAGAGTAACATAGTGTCAGAAACAAAAGAATGCAATAGAATTTTACAGACACTGTTAGGTATAGTTTGTCGTTATCACTACTGCTCTTTCGTAAATGCCGTATTTATCAAAGGATAATGCTAGAGCAGGCATTATTGGCATTATCTATATTTACAAATGAGTATTTCCAAATATGTTTAGTGATTTGTTCTACTTTATAAGCTATTTGAAGGAGAAGCAAATTAATTTAAGAAATGAGCATACGTTCTTTTTTTTTTTTTTTTTTAAAGTTTTCTGCTGTAGGGCATGTGCTCTCACCAGAGAGAGACAGTGAGAGGGAAAGTGAGAAACTGCCCCCAGGGAGGATGGTTGCATGGCAATTCCTTCTCCTCCATTCTCCTCTTGGGATTTTGGGCATGTATGCAACACACACCCAGTGTAATTTTCAAACCACTGGGTTCAGGACTTGAACCATGGTAGACCATGTGGGAGTCTAGTACTTTAGACACCATGCCACTTGCAGGACCCTTAAAATTATTTTTTTAACCCATTGTCAGCCAAACTTTATATATATATATATATATATATATATATATATATATATAGAGAGAGAGAGAGAGAGAGAGAGAGAGATTAATATAGATAGATTTTTTTTTTTTTTAAGTTTGCTATCAGGTGCATGCACTTGCCGCAGACAGAGAGAGAGAAAGTGAAAAAAATTACCCCTTGGGGAGATAGTCATGCCACAATCCCTTCTCTTCCTTTCTCTTTGGGATTTTGGGCACTCAGGCATACACAGCTGGTGTTTTTCAAGCCACCACGTCCGGGACTCAAACAGTGCAGACAGCTACATGAGAGCTTTCTGCCTCAGCTGCTGGGCCATTTTATAGTGTTCTTTTAAAAAGGGTAAAAGTATTGTGCTTCTTCTACTTAAAACTGCTCTGAACCTCAGCGATGGTTTGTGGCAATATATGTATCTGAGATTCCTGGGGTTTTTTGTTTTTTTGTTTTTTACTTTTTTCTCAGTCTCTTGATGTTCTTCTCTGAATCATTTATATACCATTAATTTTTTAAACTTTATTATTTTTTAAAACCCTGCAAATAAAATATTTGATTTATAAGTTTTTTAAGTCTCATTTAAGATGAACACAATTTTTGTATTTTTGAATACTGACCCTAAGTACAGATGGGACTGTATCAGACAGCAGTAGGGGGACTAGCAGGGAGGTCACCTACCTGGAGGCCATGAGGATGTTCAGCCCGTGATGAGGACAGAGACGACCAGGAGGAAACCAGGGCACTGCAGAGCCAAGAAGTCAGCATCAGAGAGTGTCAGGACTCGTGGAGGGCTCAGCAGGATTAAAATGTGCAATAAAGTCAGTAGGGAGATACTGAAAAATGAAAAAAAAAGTGGTCGAGATTAGTGCCAATTGAGAGAGACATTTTAGTTGAGTAATGGGGAGGGCACTGGATGCAAATGGCAAAACAAAAGGTGCAGGAAAATTAGGGGATCATCTGCGAGGAAGGAGAGAGGCAGCAATGAGGAATCTGGTGGGGGGAAAAGAACAGGCCCTAGGTGGAAGCACAAAGAAGCTTTTAGCAAAAAGTGGAATATTTCAGGTAGCTGAGCATGTGTGTAAGTGTTAACATGAAAGATCTAAAGAACTGGCTTTTGTAAGAATTTGGTCCAAGATGCAGATCTCTTACAGGATTTCTTAATATTGCTAACAGAATCTCCCCAAAACATAAAAATAAGTATTATTATTTTAATGTAACCTTGGATTGGTCCTTTATAATTACACTAGATGCACATTAATTAGTATGGAACAACCCCAGTCTTTCAAAAGAAAGTGCTCTTGGTCTCCAGAAAATCAGAACAAATCGTTAGTGCTAAGTCACCTAGATACCGTCCCAAATAGAAGTTCCTGTGCTTGAGCCAAGATGGCATTTCACTCTTGCACTTTGTTGCTATATCCTAATTTAGAGCTTGAATAGAAATTACGTTTTAAATTCCCTGTAACTTACCCTCTCTCCTGCTCTGTCTTGCCCCCCAGTTTATCCTGCCTCTGCCTGTCTTTTTCTCTCCCTCCAGGCAACCATTTCCCTGATTGCTTCCTTCAAAGATTTTTGTGCAGATTTTACTTTCCCTTGAAGTGCTTGCTCAAGCTGGCTTTGAAGCTGTGTCTGGGTCAGGATTCCTTACATTCTAAACAGCAGAGAGCCTGAGCCTGCTTAGCTCCCACTCCTGTCATGATGTGTCCTTTTGTACCAGCCCAGACTTGATGGCAAAGGAACTGGGTCATATTTCCTTTAGGAGGTGGGAACTCACAAAGAAGGACAGGGCAGGCAGCATGTCTGCTTGCCTCTTAGGGCACAAGCAACTTGGGGTTTAGCAGGCAGGTTGTAGCATGGCTCTAGGGCCAGACCACCTGCATAAATCCCAGCTTTACCACCGATTCTGTGTCATATTAGACAAGTTTCTTCGCCTCTCTATGCACCCGTTTCTTTAGTTCCAAAATGGAGATTATGGGCTGGCTCCATGGTCTAGTAGTTAAGGCAACTGGGTCCCATTTGGCCGAATGTGCAGTTCAAATCCCAGGCCCTGCCACTTGAGAAACATGCCAGGTACGTGCGCTTGTGGAGCCCTAATACAGAAAGGAGGGGAAAATGGAGGAGAAGGGATTTCGGTGTGACCCTCTACCACAGAGAGTGCTTTCTCCTCTCCCTCTCTGTCTCTGGTGAGTGTACATGCTCTCTAGCCCAAACAACAAACAAACAAAGGAAAATAGAGATTATAATACCTGCCCCAAAAGGCTGTTTTGAAGAGTATGCCCTGCAGGGAACCTTGTCATTTGTTCTCAGGCCAGCTTCATCATCTGAAGACGTCTGTAGAGTGGTGGGCAAGTGTACAATATCAGAATATTAGAACGTGATTAAAAAAGAATTTGTAACTAATCAAGAAAAATTACTTGAGGTAAAATGATCATTTTCACTATTATTTTACCGAACTCCTTTTATTGGTTCATCGGAAAAGTCGTGATGTATTTTTCTGTTTTTCTATGCAAAAATGCATCACGACTTATTAGACAACTTAACATTTAACTTTTACCTGAATTCTTATTTTATCTCAATGTTCTTACTCATGTTCTAATGTTCCATAGGCTTTCTAAGGCCAAGTGTGTATTCTGCCTGATAATAAGACTAAGTGTCTTTAAAAATGTACAAATGTGGAATAGATCATTTCTTTTCTCTTAAAGGAGAGATGAGGATTGGTTCCCTCATTGTAGAGTAGCTGAGGTCTCAGTATTTGTTTATCAATAAATTGTGCTGATCATGTATACATTTACTAGGGCTTTCATACAAAAACACTGCTTTTCTTTTGGCTTATTTGTTTCTGAACAAATTTATGTACTTTACCTAAGACAACACAAATAACATAAACTATGTCCTAATAATTACTGGGCTATATTGATCCCATTAGAAAAGGGACATCAGAAATATTGCTTCTAGAAAATCAACACCTACTATCAGACTTTTCTAAGCAAAATTTTTCTTAAGCTCATTTGTTTTTATAGGACTTGGTATATTTTTCAAGTAAAATTATGCCCCTGTAGCCTATCTCCTCTTAGGGAAAACTTTATAGAACAGCAAGCCAGTAAAGAAGTTCAGTATATAAGAAAAAAAAAACTTCTATAACTCACAGTATAGAAGGAAAAAAAAAAAGGTTTTTTTTTTTGGATTCATATATAAACATGTAAATATACGTGTCATAAATCACATCTTAGAGATTCTGAATTACACATGTTATAAACTTTGTGGCACATAGAGGACATAGTTTCCCATTTACTTATCAAATTTTTTTAGGATGTCTCTGTGAGGATAATCTTGAGAGTTTACAAGAGGTACCCCTTTTATCCTCTCAGCCATTCTACCTGGAAAACTGGAAACTCTGTACCTTGTTCAGGTCCCAAACAAGAGTGTCAACTTTCCCCCAACACGGTGCTTGAGTTTATAAAACCCTCTTTGAGACTCAGTGGATAAATTAACTGTATCTGTGTTTATCCCTCCATTCCTGTTTGGGGAGCTCCACTCCAGACCTTAGGAACCTAGTGCCCCGGAGCTGGATCAAATGTAGCTGCCAAAGCAATGGAGTAAGACAGGAAGAGGGAAAGCAACTAAAATATGCAATGGTGTTGCTGTGTAGCAAGGGTAAGAATTCTCTACTTGGGACCAGCAGATGACACAATGGTTATATCGCTAGGATACTGTGTGGTCTACAGGGCTTCGAGTCCTGAACCCAGCGACTTAAACTCATGCCAGGCTCATATGCATGTATGCCCAAGATCCCAAGAGGAGAATGGAAAGAAGAGATTACAGCGTGGCCATTCCCCCTGAAGGGGTGATTTCTCACCTTCTGTCTCTCTATATCTCTGACAAGCACACATGTCCTATGGCAAAAATCTCTCTCTAAGAAAAAAAGAAAAGGAATTCTCTGCTTTTGCCTCACACTCTTACTGGGGAGTGTGAAAGACAAATCAAAAGCACAAGATACAGAGAGATAACTTCCAGCTCAGTAGCTCAGTACAAATAGGACCCATAAAAAAGAGACCTAGCATAAGAGGTAGCCTAGACTTTGTGAAAATAGGCCACCACTTAAAGTCAGTCACTGCTAGTTCAGGACAGTGCGCCCACCGTGGTCCTCCCTTGTAAACTCCACTCTAATTAGCGGTCTCTGAACTGCACTTGATGCAGAGGAGACAAAATGCCCTTGGAAGACTGTCAAGGAAAGGATTGTAACCTATGGTTTTGTCCCAGTAATACTTCTACAGAGAGTAAAATCACAATGAGCTGAGGTTCTTACTTATGCTCATTGAAATGATGGGTCAAATGGTGTCATTAGTAGTTTAACAAAATAACTTGGAGCTATCGCCGTTGTTTGGATTAGTAAAAAGGAAATGTTTCGTATTTTCCAAATAGGACGCTGACTCTGTATGGCTTACGTATTGACTAGATCCAAGAGCCGTACTCTGCTATGGAAGAAGCACACGGGCTTCTGGTGTTCTGGGGGACTCCTTCAAACTGGAGACTCCCTGTAACTAAGGCCTAGCGAGCCTAAGAGCTTTGGAGGGATGCACCTGGGGAGGTTGGGGGATGGGGTGGGTGCAGACAGCTTTTGGAACTAAAAGGGAATTGTGGTGTTATTCCTGTCCACCAAATGAGAAAACTGAGGCCCAGAAAAATTCAGCATTTTTCAAGGCTGCAGGGCTTTTTTTCTCTAACTATTTGGGATAAGAAATACCTGCTATCTATTTTGTGGTCCCACAACAAAGCCTAGATTCACATGTCTATACAATGAAGGATATTGAGAATTTAACCAAGCAAAATGCCACTTTAGGGCCAGCCAGATGGTATGATGGTTAAGGTGGCTGGATCCCATATGGCAAGTTTGCAATTCCACTCCCAGACCTGTTTATGTAGAAAACACTCTGGGCATGTGTGTTTGCATGCCCGAAATCCCAAGAGGAAAATGGAGGAGAGGAGATTGTAGCATAGCCATCCCCCTGGGGGATGATTTCTCACTTTCTGTCTGTCTGTGTCTCCAGTGAGTGCACATGCCTTGTAGAAAAAAAAAAAAAAAAGAATAATTAATAAAAAAAAATGTGCTCGCTCTTGGGGCCAGATGGTGGCAGTAGTAAAGCAACCAGGCCTGCATAGGCATGGTCTAGGCTTACACCTTGGCGTCCACTTAGGCCAACTGTGTCCACACCCACACCTGTGATCCAGGCTGGCTGAGAGACCAGAGTGGACAAGGGGCCTCTGCTGGGAGTGTCTGTCTCTCAGTCTCTCTCTGCTCCTCTCTCATGAAAGAAAAAGATGAATAAATTTTTTTTTAAAAAAAAGTGCATATTTTGTCCCCGTGGATCCTGTCCCCATGGCTTCATAATGTCATGCCAACAGTCAGGAGCCAGCACGGCCTGATCAGTTGAGAGCTGGGCATGGGAGTCGGCACTGTGCTTTTCCAGCTGTGAGAGCGAAGTAATTTGGGACTTCAGTCAAATGACTCAAGATTCTAATCTCAATTTATCGGCCTTATCACAATTTAGCCCTCAGGTATATTATGGGATTAAGGCAGAAGCACTTTGAATGCGCTCTGGCGAAAGGTGTCCTGTGAAAGTCTTACAAATATTACCTACTTAGCCACAGAATCACTTAGGGACAATGGAAAAGGAGAAAGCACTTCCTGCCAGAGTGGTGATATGCTTATATGCCCGCACTGATGTCTGTATTCAGAACGCCACACTGAACACGTTAGCAGCTACTTGGTACATTTACCACTGGAAATGTCATGTAGGGCGTTATTTATCCATTTGGGACACGGTGAATGTATGTGTGGATGACTGCCAAAACCAAGAATTAATCACAAGTTATTAATCAATTTGAGATATATAGACATGTAAGTTTTCTGAAATGCAAAAACATTTGGAACATGAAGCATTTTTATGGCCTAATGACTTTGAAAGTCAACAAATTATATTTTTAATAAGTAATGAAGATGTTGACTTTGTAAAACTCTATAGTATTTTGAGTTACTGTAGGTAATAGCACAGAATCTTCAAAGCCAGTTTCGTTTTATAGCATTTAGCTTTTCAATATATTGTATTTCAATTACCAGAAGAGAGTAGCTAGCACAGAATAAATGTGATTCCATGATTCTAATAAAAGTTGGACATTCTCTTCTATGAGATATAAGTAAAATATACAGTGTTCTTATTTCTAAATTTCTTAGCATTATTTCTTAGAATAATTCTTGAATTCTTCTTTTTTGGGAGAGGTTTTTGCTATAGGGCACATGCGCTGGCCAAAAAGACAGAGACATGGAGACAGAAAGCGAGAAATCACCCCCCCGGGGGGATGGCCACGCTGTAATCCCTTCTCTTTTATTCTCCTCTCGGGATCTTGGGCATACACACACATGTGCCTGGCGTGAGTTTAAGCCACGGGGTCTAGGACTCAAACCTCGGTCAACTACATGGGGGTCCAGCGACTTAGCCATTCCACCATGTGATGGTCTCTCTTGAATTCTTTTTTTTTTTTTTTGGAGAGGTTTTTCGCTATAGGGCGCGTGCGCTCACCAGACAGACAGAGAGAGACATAGAGACAGAAAGCGAGAAATCACCCCCCAGGGGGGATGGTCACGCCGCAATCCCTTCTCCTCCATTCTCCTCTCGGGATCTTGGGCACGCACGCACACGTGCCCGGCGTGAGTTGTAAGCCACCGGGTCCAAGACGCGTACCGCGGTTGACTACGTGGGAGTCCAGCGACATAGCCATTACGCTAACTGCTGGTTCCCTTGAATTCTTTTTTTAACTATATGTTTTTGAAGTTTATTTCTCCCATGAGAAAGAAACAAAGAGAGAGAGAGGGAGGGAGAGAGAGAGAGAGAGATCATCACCCCTAAGAGGTTTCCCATGTGTGAACTAGCCTGGACCAAAAGCACATGCCTGTCATGCTCAGAGAGGTCCCAGGACATGAACCCAGGACCTTTCCCATGTGGGTCCAGTTGCATAGCTACTGCACCATCACCTGGCCCCAGTGGTTCTTGAATTCTACACGAATAGCTTAGGACCTATTTTTCCTCATTTTTCTAAGCAAACTTTTACTTATTTTTTTTCTTTTTCTTTTTTTATGAATAGTTACAACTGCTACTTGACACCCTTTTGACACCTTTAATATGTTTAGCATATATACATACAGGGGGGCCTTCAAAATGTTTATGAAAACTGAATATTATAAAGATCTATGCAGGAATTCAAAAATGTTTGCACCAAAATAATTGCATACTTAATTCCATTTTTCCACAAGCTTTTGGAAGTCCATTCGTATATGTATGTGTATGTATCTGTTTTCTATTATGCTTTTAAAAATCACAACCATATAAAATATATGCTATGATAACCATATTGTGTTGTCAATTGAGGTCCTAAAATCACTAAACATGTACCTGAATTCTAGGAAGGGGTGTTACTTGTTTTGCTTAAGTGAAGGGTGTTAACAACACATTTATATGACCATGAAAAAGAATAACTAAAACATATTTGAGGCCAGCCCACGGCATGGTGGTTAAGGCAGCTGGATCCCACATGGTTGACTGCATGGGTGAAGTCCTAGACCTGGTGGTTTGAGAAATATGCCAGGGATGTGTGTGCATGGGTGCCCAACATTCTGAAAGCAGGGAGAAACGGAGATGAAGGAATTGCAATGTGAACATTGTTCTTCATAGTGGGGGAACAGGGGTGCTGTCTCACTTTCTCTCTTTTTCTATGTCTCTCTCCAGTGAGTGCACATACTCTTTGGCAAAATAAAGTATTTTTAAAAAGAGTATTTAAAGGTACATTTAATAATTTAAGGTGCATAATTATCTTAGTCCACAGGAGTTGCCTTAGTCCATATAATATTCAATAATATAAACATATTATTATATGAAATCAATGGTAATAATATATTTTATTTAATAATGTTCCACATTAGAAAAGCTTTAGAAGGAACCAGCAGATAGCATAATGGTTATGTGACTGAACTTCCACATGGCCAACAGTGGTTCAAGTCCCGGACCTGGCAGCTTGAAAGTTATGCTGGGCATGTGTGTGTGTGCGCACCCATAATCCCAAGAGAAGAATGGAGGAGAAGGAACTGAGGCATAGCCATCCCCTTGGGGGATGATTTTTCACTTTCTGTCTCTCTGTCTCTCCGGTGAGCTCACACACCCTATAGCAAAAATCTCTCAAGGGGGAAAAAAAAAAACTTTAAAAATGAAAAGAGCAAGATACCTTGCAAAAAAAAAAAAATCACATTTCACACTTTTTTTTCGTACTGAAGGTTCTGGCTTCACACACTCCATTCACCATGTTGTTTTACACAGTACACCACATTCTTTTGCAGAAACATTTCCATAGCTTTATGCACCTATTCAATCACATTATAAATTATCTATCTACAGATTTTATTTGTAGTCAAACATATCTCTCTACACTGGGAAGAAAAAGCAAGGTAATTAATAGTAAGAAAAAGAAAGGAATATGTAAAAACACTAATACTGAGCAAAGCATCTACAGTTGAATAAAAATTCTCCCAGAGATCTGAGAACCTATTTATTTACTCAAAAAACATGGGAGTGCTTGTTTTGTTTGAGGTGCCATGGAAGTTGGCTTAGGTTGAGTTTTCTTAAAAGCAGAACTAAAATGGGATTCTTGTGCAAGTGATTTATAGAAGAAATCTGCAAGGGAGGGAGCAAAACAGAAAAAGAAAGAGTAGAAACAGACCCAAAAAAGTGTTTTCAAGAGAAATCTAGTTTCTGCCTGATCCCACAAAGCACTCTGGGGGACATGGAGTTTATCACCTTGAGGCAAGTGGCTAAGCTTGTCCTGCCCGGGTGAGGCCATGGGCAGTATCTTCCCAGCTACCTCCAATAAGGCAACTCCTTGGACTAAAATAACCCTCTATGAAAATGTGCAGGTGACAGCTGGTCACCATGCAAGCCTGGCTCTAATGGTATCCAATGCAGTCTTCGATGGCGGTTGAGCAGAAGTGAAGTTGTGATTAAAACCTTTGATAATGTTAACCTCATAATGAAAGAGTGAGAGAGAGAGAGAGAGAGTCTTTTATACTGGAGTAGATGATAGAACTATTCTATTAGTCTAACAACAGTAATAAAAGGCTAAAATCAAGACAAGCTTGTGAAAATAAGTGAAATGGCCACATAGGACAGTTTTATCAAGGAGACTAGAAGAGCAGAGAGACGAGTTAATAGTCTTAAGTATCAAAAAGGATTACTGGCATATCAAATCTGAAATGATGACAGCTCCTTTAAACAAAGTAGAAAACACTGGGAGGAAATCAGTGTTTGGAGAAGCCAGTTTGAAGCTTATGGCACTAGAGCTGCTGAAGAAATCCATAATTAGAATGCACTACTCCCCTAATGCCTGGGTTGAGGTCATTTGAAAAAGGACAGACTTTAATAGTAGGAAGTCATCAAACCACCAAAGTAGATGGGGTGGCAATGAAGAAGCTATAGAAGGAAAACAATGAGGGTTAAACCTTGGAATTCACATAAATCCATATATTGGAGTTGGTGTGGACAAGAATGAAAAAATTTAAAGTATAAAGAAATAAGATAATAATAGGGAAGTTTAGAAAGAGAAGAGCTAGCTACCTGATTGGAAATTCTTGAGACATCAAGGAAGAACTGGTCTGAGAAAAAGCCATTGGTGATCTTGAAGGAGACTGGTTTCTAGGCGTGGCTGTGCCGGGCAGAGGCACATGTAACATTTCACAGGTCTTGGAAGTCTGTAAGAGGTGTGTACAGAGAATTTTAGGGGATTGTGGACTATTACTTTCAGAGGCTGAGGTGTAAGGAGAATTAACATAAGACCATATTTGTAGACGTAAAGACTTGGATTTCTTGTTTTTCTACTTTGTTTCCATACTTGACTTCATTTACAAACTGAAGGGAGAAAGTCAATGAGTAGATAGAAATTGAAGATACAAACAACAGGAAACTACAGTAAATAATCCATACTTCACAGAGGAATTTGAAAGAGAAGACTCCATTGCGTATGTGAGTCAGCACCTCTACCTGCAGACAATTGAGAAAGGGAGGCGGGGCATGAATACTCAGTGTGGGGGCAAAGTAGGAATAAAGAGAGATCTCACCTCATACAGAGAGATCTTTCGGTAGATATTGCTTAATAGAAAAATTGCTGTTCATGGAAGACATTGATCTCAAGAATGTTCATTATTCTTAGGACAATTAATTATATAGCTACTACTTTCTTCCTTCATGACAGGTAAAAGCAGAAAGAAATGTAGAAGTAGGGGAAGTTAAGCTAATAGAAAGTAAAGGAGACAGGGCATTGGGGGAAGTATTATTATGGCAGTTTCAGAGTCTTGCTAGATAATTTAGCTGCTAATGAAAATGTAGGCATTTTTTGTTTTATCCCTTCTTTCTATGCCTCTTTTTCTTTGTAAATTGTCAGTGGTATCTCAGAAGAGCATTTTTGTTATCAGCCATTTGTCTGAATTCATTTATTTTGTTTTACAAATCCATTTTGATAGAACATAATTCTTGGGAAAGTTTGTTTTTCTTTTATCATGCAAGAGAGAGAGAGAGAGATGGATTCAAAAGCCACAATCTTCCAGCCTCCATAGGTTTTCGCCATAGGGCGTGCACAAATGATGTCAGGATAAAATATTGTCCAAATTAAGTTGTTTGCATCTTCATTGCTTTTGACAATTTTCACTTTTTATATCTTGGTGTATCTGTGTGTATATTTCTGTGTATCTCTGTAAACTGTCATTTTTTTCCTCAAATGATATAAAATTTCTGAATCATGCTAATTAAGTATCATTCCTAATCTAGGAAATGTCAAAGGACTGGTTTATCATATAAGTAGTTCTGCCTGTGTCTTTTTATAAATAAATCCTTGTGGTTAGTTATACATTTTTGTATACTGCACAGCTAACTTATTCTATGCCTAAAAATCTTTTTCCCTGGGAGCTGATGGAAATGAATATGGTGTATTTCTTTGCAGTTGTTGCCATAGAGATAAAAACCTTTTCAAAGTAAAGTGGGATGGCATAAAAATGACTAATTCAAAAGATGTTATGCTTCTAATTTAATATTGAAAATGGTGCACTATTCCTTTTCTTTTTTATTTTGTCAAAATTGCATGGCTTTAGTGTGTCTAATATACTTTTATTAGATAATTTCTAGTATAAAAAATCAAAGCAAAAAATGAAATTGGTGAATTCCCCATAGCGTTTAGTAAGCTGGGGCTTTCATTTTTAATCCTTTATTCTTAAGACAACATTTCTAATTATCTCCCTTATGCTCTACCTCCATACTCCTTTATATCTTGTGATTCAATTTCAAATCTAATTACCTATAATTGGTTTTCTTAAAAAACAAACAATTTATTTGCTTTCTTCTTTTTCCACATCATTTTCAACAATTAGGCACATTTTCTAGCATTAACACAATTATAAGATGAACAAATATATGAAATTTTCTCAGCTCTTATTACTGTTTATGTTCATATTTTGAAAGTCTCATAGACTTGCTTGAAAAATCAAATTAAGACAGCCAGAAAATATTCTATGACTTAGAATTACTTTACTTAATCAACCCTAATTTGGTTCTATTACAAAAATGTTGGCATCATCGCTTTCTAAAGACAATGCAATGATTAAACCAATGCTAAGACTGTCCCTAAGGACAATAGTCTATGCTTTAAAAGAAAACAAACACAGTTAGTTATGAGCAAAGGACAGGTAAGATAGGGTATATTTTCCTCAGTCCTTGCCCCTTTTCTTCTCTCTTCATCACGTAGTTCCCACAGAGATTTCGTAGGCACAACATGACAATCTTATGTTATTGGCTGATTCTTTTCCACTTAATTAATCATGATTGGGTACTGGTGGTTTATAAGGAGAGGAAATGAGGCAGATAGAGGCCCACGTGGTTACAAACTATGTTCTGTTCAAAGTTGTGCCTTCCATCACTCTGTGACGCCTTCGGACTTTCCAGCCATCAGATCATAAGTCTAATAAACCTCTATTTGCAAACACACACACACACAAAGATTTAAAAGAAAGTGGAACTAAGAGGATTGCCCCTACAGAAGAGATATAAGTTAATAAGCCATCAGTGCAGTGAAGTACAACTCCACTCCAGTGTGGTGCTCGGACCAGCAGTTGCCAGATTGTGATCAGTAGGGGGAATGGAAATTTCAAGCTTAGAAGCTTCCCTAACTACTTAATATCACTGTGTACTCTAAGAATGCGATTATTGGATTTTCCCAGTAGATCAAGCCAAAGGTGAGTTGGTCTATTATCCAACTCACATGTAGAGCCACAAGAGCTGCTAGATGCCTTAGTCATGACCAATAGGATCACATCACATGACCTTTTTTTAACGCTTTTTGTTAAGGTGCATGTGCTTACCAGGGAGAAAGGAGGAGAGAGAGAGAGAGAAAAATTAGAAATCACTCCCCGGAGGATATGACCACGTAGCAATCCCTTTCCTTCCTTTCTCTTCCTGGAATTTTGGGTGCACACACACACATCTGGCATGATTTTCAACCTATCGGGTCTGGGACTCAAACCATAGTCGACCATGTGGGAGTTCAGTGCCTTAACTACCACGTTATGACATTTTAAGGTGAAAATTTAAACTTCAATCCACAAAAATCTAAGAAGATATAATAATTTGTTTTTATAAATTATTTTTAATTATTTTAAGTTTTAATCAACTTAGAGAGATAAAATTTGTATTTCTTTTTTTTTAGAGAGAGATTTTTGCTATAAGACACATGCACTCGTCAGAGAGACAGAGAGATAGAAAGCAAGAAATAATTTCTCAGGGGGATGGCTATCCCACAATCTCTTCTCCTCCATTGTCCTCTCAGGATTTGGGGCATGCACATACACACGCCCAGTTTGAGTTTCAAACCATCTAGTCCTGGACTCAAACTGCGGTCAGCCATGCAGGAGTCCAGTGACGTAACCATTACACCATCTGTTGGCCCCAGGTAAAATTTATTTTGAAACTTAACTAATGACAAAATAAATTTCACTAAATATTTTTGACATAGCATAGTAGAAATAAAGTAAACAGTATCTGAAAATGAGTCCAAACAAATGAAGACCCAAAAAATTGATACTAGTTTTCCTAGGAAGTACATTCACTCATATATTGAGTTCTGTTAATTGATGGTAAAGCATTAAATCACAGCATGGTAATTGCAGTTATGTAGTGGCTAATGAAGCAATTAAATCATAAATTTGTAAGCAACATTAGACACAATACATAAATAAGTTCAAAACTGAAAGAATTTTTGAATGAATGAACACTGATTTTAAAAAGTCAGTTGAAGTAAGGACAAGGTGATGGTTCACAGGTAATGCAATTGAATTTCTCATGGGAAAGGCCCTGGGTTCTAGTCCAAGGATCTCCCCAAGCACAAGTATACACACATGTATATGGTATACTATATACCATATACATGTGTACTGTACCAAGACTGGCTGATCTTGGCAGTGGATCACTGTTTAAAGACCCTGAAGGGGATACCTGTCTCTCTCTTTCTTTACCTCTGTTTCTTTCTCTCCCTAGATGAATAAATAAAATTTATTTCCCCTAGTTTTGCTATAGCGTGCATGGACAAAGAGAGATAGAGATAGGGAAAGTTAAAAATCACCCCACAGACAATATGGCTACACTGCAATCCCTTCTCCTCCAGTCTCCTCTCTAGATTTAGGCACGCATGCACACTCACCTGGTATGTTTTTCAAGCCACCAGGCCCAGAATTTGAACTGTATAGTCAACCATGTGGGATCTAGCTGCCTTAACCATCATGCTACCAGCTGACTCCAATAAATATACTTTCCTACAAAGCCAATTGGAGCAAACAAAAGGAACTAAACAAAATGCTTGGTAACATGGTAAAAATTATGACTTCGTCAAGTCAAAGACATTACCATATATGCAGCATATTCATGCTGGGGAAAGTATGCTGTACACTGTAAAGATATACAGTGATTAAATGGAAATAAATAAAAGTAGTAATCATAAATTTGTAACAATACATTAAATTTGAAATCTTTTCATTTTGAGATAGAAAAGCAGTCACATCAGCTATTATTCCATGCTGATATAAAATGATTATCAAGCATAATTTTGTTAAACATGTTAGAATTACAGAGTGAACTCATTGCTTCTACAGGTTAAGAAGCCAGTTTGCTGGGGCCAGCAAATGATGTAGTGATTATGTTGCTTGACTCCCACATGGCAGACCACAGTGGCTTGAAAATCACACTGGGCACATGTACATGTGTGCCCAAGATCCTGGGAGGATAATGGAGAAGGGATTGTGGCATGGCCATCCCCCCAGGGGGATGATTTCTCACTTTTCCTCACTGTCTCTGTCTCTGTCACTCTCTCTGGCAAGCACACAGACTCTAAGGCAAAAGCCTCTTTTAAAAAAAGGGATAGAGAGACCAGCAGTTAGCGTAATGGCTATGTCACTGGACTCCCACGTGGTCAACCGCGGTTCACGTCCCGGACCCGGTGGCTTGAGACTCACGCCGGGTGCGTGTGCGTGCATGCCCAAGATCCCAAGAGGAGAATGGAGGAGAAGGGATCACAGCATGGCCATCCCCCCTGGGAGGTGATTTCTCGCTTTCTATCTCTCTGTCTCTCTCTGACTGTCTGGCAAGCGCACACGCCCTATAGCAAAAACCTCTCCAAAAAAAAAAAAAACTAAAAAAAAAAAAAAGGGGATAGGGATTGTGGCATGGCCATCTCCCACTGGGAGGTCGCTTTCTCATTTTCTCTCTCTCTCTCTCTCAAGCATTTGTGCCCTATAGCAAATTAAAAACTAAGCTAAACAATGAAGCACTTTAGATAAAGCTGTCCCCTATAACAAATATTGTCAATTGAACTTAGTTTAGATATTTTAGCAAGCAAGAAGCAAGCTCATTTTTTATCATTAAAAACTTTGCATATTAATATAGTACTGTTCATTTTTTCCAGGAGAATATACAGAAGCATAGTATAAGGAATTATTATTTCACTCACAACATTTTGTTGCATTATGATTGCAAAATAACAAAATTACAAGCATAATAGAGACCTTTATTAGCCTGTATGACCACTTGCGACACAATTGTGCAGTTGTTATCATTTTTTTCTTTTTTTCTCTATTATGTTTCATGTATTTATTAAGTATTATTTTATGTCTTTTGACTCCAATAATAAATATTGGGACTTGTACTTTTTTAATTTCTTTCTTTCTAGTAATCAGTTTTATTATAGTTTATGAGGGGACTCCAAAAATTTGTAGAGAAATGGAATTAAAGTATGAATTTATTTGAGCACAAAAAAGTTTGAAATCCATTCATAGTTTTTTCATAACATGCATTTCTCCACAAACATTTTGAATACTCCTCGGATCAAAGTACTGATACACAACAGATTGGAAATTGTACAAGACACTCCTTCACCATAGGGGTAGAGAAACACTGATACGGGACGTTTCATTGATGATAGACAAAAAATTGTACTATCAACAAAAACATGAGCACCAGCAGAAGGAGTATTTTCTATTACAGTTTAACTAGTTAGGGTTCTTAAAATAAAATGAAGAGAAATGTGTATGTAGGCAGGTCAGCTTTACAAATTGACCAATTAAATATGCAATGAGTTTTCTGCTCTGCAACAAGGACTTAGAATGCAAGCTTGTCCCATGGACAGGAAGCATGACCTGCTTCACCGTTCGTTCTGCTTTGCTCCTGGCTACCTTGAATAGCTCTCCTGGAGTCTACATGCAGGTTGAGATAACCAGTGGGGTTAAAAATGATTTAGTAAATGGAGTCTCTGGAAAAAGTATTATACGAGGAAAGCCATTTTCTCTTTCAGTCTTTTGATTTTTCCCTCCCCCTGGGAAGAAAAGAAAAAATGAAGTTAATGGATAAAAGGTGAAGAACAGCCTTAATTACCTTTTTAAGATCTGAGAATCTTTTTAAAACAAAGAATTTAAAGAGACGATTCATTATATGACCACTCAGATTTAAAACATCTTAAAGCTCAGCTAAAGGGCAATAATGTAATGAATTTAGTATATGACAGGCAAACCATAGGATACCGTTTAAGACATCCAGGTGAGAGTTATGAAGATTACTGATTTTAAGACTGAGTTTAGGGTCACGCAGCTGGCTTTTTTTTAGGTAAGATGAGCAGACCTAATTTTGGTATAGTGAAAACTATTTGGTCACAGAACTGCCAAATTTCAACCATCTTATCAGCCATGGGTGATAACAAAAATTTATACAATATTATAGCAGTAAAAGTAACACGTGTGATAATTCTGTATTATCCTACTTACTCACAAACCCCTTCAGTGTTAAGTACTATTGTCTGATCTTTTCAAATGAGGACTTGTTAGTGACTCGTTCAAATTCACAAAGCAAGAAATTGTAGAGTCAGGTTCTAATCCACGTCTTTAAGCCTTGCTAATAGAAGGATGTCCATCCATCTTCTCATTGGTTAGTGCCTTGTTTGAGCAGCTGGCTCCTTGACTTCTTTATTAATAAAATACGGATCTCTGTATAACTTCACTAAAGCATAAGGTGTGAATTCTAGAGTCATACAGACTCCTGGATGAGCCCCAACTCTGTGGCCCAGGGAGTGCTACGTTGCTTCTCTGAGTCCCGGTTCTTCAGTTGTACAACCAAAATAATACTGATACCTAGCTAAAGTGATGGTTAGAAAAGTGCACATGTAAAGTAGCCCATACCAGGTCGATCGCACAGTAAGTGTTCAGTAACTACTAAATATTATATCATATTTACAATATTAATGTCTATGTATCTTGAGTATAATAAAATTCTCAGGCACTACAACCATGGAGAAAAAAATAGCATTTCTTTTAGAAACCCACAGACTACAGTAAGTGAGGCGAGGTACCTTTTTCTCATAAGTACAAAAGCACTATATCTGCTATCCGGTGGCCCTGTCTCCTGGGTCAGTAATGTCAGTGAGTACTATCCTATGGAAGCCTGGAAGTGCCATTTGGTGGACTTTTCCATTTAACAAAGTGTTAGATAAATAAACTTTTACTGTAACTGTAGAAATATTTATATTTCTAATGGCATTCTAGAACAGTTTCAATCGTTTCTTCTCTTTGTCATTGTGGAGATGCTTGTGACACCAGTAGCACATCAAAACTATACTATTTATAACATCGCTTGACACAGTACTTTTTGAAACGTTATATGGACTACAAATATCTCATAAGGATTCTCCATTCTTTTTTCATCCATTCCTTGATGTTATAAACTATGTCAGAAGGCTTTTTTAAGGTCACTATATATCTAGCCTCATGAAAACATATACTCTATTTTGGAGCTGTAAGAAAGTGATACATTGCATCAGTAGACACAGATTTAATTTCAGCTTGCTCAGTTTACATGTTAAACGCCGTTTAGAAATATTTGCCATTCCTGTGCTATTAGAGAGATGTTCCATATGCTGCCCAATTTTGTATTTTAAAATTCAGCTGGGTAATTTGAAATATTAAAGGTAAGTTATGCTAGTCCAACTACCACAGGTAATAATTGAACTGACATTTTACAAGATAAGGTTTTTCTAGCAGAGAAAGGTAAAATGATGCTAAATTTCTGGATTATTGATATTTATATTGGGAGAAAGACCTGAACAACACTAGATTCCAAACTAGAAAACCTCAAAAAATAATTAGGAATTTGTCCTATAAAAAAAAAAAAAGATCTTATACTTTTTGTACTTCTGCATTTTGATACTTTGAAAATGTTATCTACTCACAATAGAATTCATCATTGACAGCATTTTAAAATAATAAACTACAAACACACACACAAACCGAGACAGATGTTAGAATATAATATTGTGTCCTAGCCATAAAAGCACGCCCTGTTGATGCTGCTACTCAGCAAGCTGAGGTGACATGAGATGCTAAGTTCAATTCCTGGCCCACCCTAAAACCCAGACTTGGAGACAGATACCGGTAGTCCCAGCTACTCAGGAGGACTGCATAAAACAAGACTGAAAAAGGAAAAAAATAATAAGGCATGAGGGGTACAAAACATATGTATAAGGTACATACACGCACACACATATGTGTATGTATAATATGTCTCATTGACCAGAAGAATAACATCGAATTTCTTAGAAGTTACCTTAAGAAAGAGGTGAGGGTAACAGGACTAGAGGCAGTCACAAAGGATTTCCAATTAATCTTTAACATTTTATTTATTTTTTAAAACACTGGAAGAGAATATTGCAAAATTTAACAGTGATCAAGTCTATACTATGGGAAAATAATCATTTTCTATGTTAATCACTTTACCTATCTGCATTTTTTTAATTTCTCAGCAAAATAATTTTAAACTACTTACAAAGATTTCTATGTGTGTGTGTGCTCTACTACAACATAAACAAAAATAACAACAAAAAAAATCACTGGATCCTAAAGAACACTCAAAATATAATTAGTCCCACAGCTTTGATGTCAAAATGTGTCTAAAAGTATAGCAGTGAATATGGTCACACTGTTTCCTTCATTACTATAAGGTCCTCCTTCGTCTAGTACCTTTTCAAAAAGTTTTATTTAATGTGATTCTTTTTTTGGAGAGGTTTTGCTATAGGGAACGTGAGCTTGCCAGAGAGACAGAGAGAGACAGAGAGATAGAAAGCGAGAAATCACCCCTCAGGGGGGGATGGCCACACCACAGTCCCTTCTCCTCCTTTCTCCTCTCAGGATCTTGGGCACGTACACACACGTGCCCGGCATGAGTTTAAATCACTGGGTCTGGGACTCGAACCACAGTCGACTACATGGGAGTTCAGGGACGTAGCCATTACGCTAACTGCTGGTCCCTTTAATTTCATTCTTACAGTGAGCTCAGGCCAAAAACAAGTCTATGTTGAGTACCCATTGTTTGCCAGACAGAGCTGTAGGCAATGAGGACAGAGCAGTGAGCACAGTAGGCTGGGAGTCAGCAAACTGAGATCTTTACGCTAAATCTAACCCAGCACCTGACTTTGTAGATAAAGTTTTATTGGAACACATCCATGCCACCTGGCTTACACTTTGTGAATGGCTGCTCAGCCACAGCCAAGAGGATAGTTATGACAAAAACAATAGGACCTAAGGAGTCCAAACTTTCAAAGTTCCTGTCTTTCTCTTTACAGAAAGTTTGCCAGCTCCTACAGCTGATAAAAATCTTGTGATGCTCACATTCTATTGCAGAGACAGTAACAAAGTAAATATGTTTTAGTGTGGTCAATGGTGAGGACTACAACCAAAAATAAGAGAACCAGGGGAGGGGATAGGGCATGTTGTGAGGAAGTCAGGGAGCATCAGTGCAAAGACCTTTGACAGAGATCTAAAGGAGTTGAGGGAGCAGCCCTGTGGATATCTGTGGGGAGCTCTTTCCAGTCAGGAGAAATGGCAAGTACAACGGTATAAAGCGTACATTTCAAGGAACGTCAGGAGGCCAGTGAGACTGGACCGGGGTGATCATGAGAAAGAGAAGGGTCAGAGAATCCACGGAGACGTGTTGAGCACAGCCTTGCAGATCATGGGAAGGAGTTCCACTTTTACTTTGAGGAAAGGTCCTTCTTTGTTCTTTGTGAGTCTAGAATATTCATTTCATTTAGAGTTTAGGCCAAAGCTACAAATACAACCTGTAGATAAAACTCTGGTCAAGCCTGACAACTTCAGTTCTAAGCCTGCCAGCCACCCTGCCAGTCCTTACCACTGCTGAGAGGACAGGAGAACAGCATAGCTGGTGACTGCACGGTACCACTGTTTGAAGAGCATTTCTGTGGCGTAGCTTACCCACGAGTTATTCACATTGACACAGTAGTGTCAGAGAACACATTCCATGTAGTGCTTTATTTTAAGCCAGTAGGTTGGCCTTACTGACATGAAATTTCAAATTGAGCATTTGGGGTATGTTTTTCTTAAGTATTGGCCTAAGAATGTAGTTGATCCACTAGTTCCATATCCGATTGTGCTCAACCGTCTTCTCTGTGCTTCTGTGCATTTTACTCCTCTGGGAAAGCTTGGAAACCTTCTGTACAGAAGAACGGGTAGACATTTACACAGAGCATACTCCTTGGCAAGCACCAGTGTTTAGAGTGATAATATGGAAAGGGTTATAGAAAACTCTTTTCAAACTTCAGTAATTCTCTTAAATTCCTCTCAGGAGTTCATATATTCCTGCCCACTGTCTTTAGGCACTAATTTTTTTATATAATTATTATATTTAACTTTATTTATTTATTTGTTTTAATTTGACCAGAGAAGAACAGAGAGAAAGAGAGAGAGAAAGTGAAAAAAGGAAGCCTCCAGGTCCAGGACTCGAACTGCAGTCAGTCATGTGGGAATCCAACACATTTAACCACCATGTTACCTGCCAACCCCTAGGCAATAATATTTTTATCCTTTTTTCCCCATCAAGGTGGAAATAGCTGAGACTGAGAGATGGTGACTTGGTCAGATTTGCTTAGCTAATAAATAAGAGGACATATAGTGGCCAGGTCTCTAGCTTCTTAATATGGTATATGTTCTTTTCCATTCTATTTTTTATTATTAAGCCAATGATCAATTATTTCATTATGAGTTAGAATCTGTATTTGCCTCAACTTAATGTATATTTTTCTAAAATATAAAACATGACCAAAACAAGTATACCACATGTTTAAAGTATGCCAAAATAAAAATAGTGCTACTCAATGGTCCAAAGTCACTCAGTTTCCAGTTTAGTGCAACTTACAACAAAAAGGTAATGGTGAGGTATATTGTTCTTTATGTGTCTCTTTAAACAGACTTATTCTGTGTGTGTACAAAATAAAACTGATACATAAAAATATTCTAATACCAGCGTATAAGCCCCTCAAGGGCAGGATCTGTATATAATTTGTCTTTAATGTCTAATATCTAGCATATAGTAAGCACTGAATCAACGCACAAATGTTGATCATAGATACAAGATTACTCGTTTTCTTTATTTTTCCATTCATTTGTGTTTCCCACTAACAAGTGAGTTCTCATTAAACTAGTAAACAAATCTGAAATGTTGATTGTTTCCAATATTAGGTCTTGTAGTTTTTCTGATTCGTAAATCTGAAAGATTTGAAACCCTGTCTTCAGGACTCCAAACATCCAAATGAATGTATAAATACCAGCACATAATTTCATGTTTAAAATCCCATAAACAAGTCATTGGGTTTTTCTCATTGCTTCTGAGGATCTTGACGTCAAATAGATTTTGCCTATATGTGTTCTCTCCCTTGAATGGATTTAAAGCATATTTCTTCAGTATCACTTTCTGCAAATAATTACCTGATAAAAATATTTCATTACTTGTAAGAAAAATATAATAGCATAACTTCACTTAAATTTATACTTTTGTGCTGGTTGTTGGTTTCTCAGCAATTATCTAAGATTAAGTCCTTTTTTTTTCTTTCATTAGCCTCTCAGAGTTCTCGTTTGCAAAGTCTTTGTACCTTTAGTCATCTATTACTGTAGGGCATTTTTGTAGCTTCGATCCTATAACTTAAAAGAGGTCCAAACTACCACATCATTCCCCAGAAAGACTCTAAGTTACTGGTTCATCATAATGTAAATGAGATTATAAACTACGTTTACATATTCCTATGTATGAGTTGAAGCATCTTTTTATTTTTTTCCTCTGCAAGGTCTTTTACTCGAGTTAGGCCAGCCAAATGACATATTGCTCATTAATCATACATATTAACTGGAGTGGTTAATGCTTTAAAATCCAACTTACCATTCTGTCCACAGAGACTAGTACTTGTTTTCTAAATGTGATGACATATGCCTCAGACATTGTTAATTAGGTCTTTCCCTTGAAAATTCATCTGACATGTTTCAAGAACATTCCCCCCCCCTGAGTACAAGTTCATTAAATTATTAATATCCTTGTATAAGTCTTGTAGAATTACTTACACAATGCATCTTTGTCTATTTTTAAAACTATAGTTCATTCTGAAGGATGAAATAGATCTCATTTCCTTATATACTTTTTTCCTGTCAAGAACAATGAATGTATAAATATCGTAGAGTAATAGATATTATATTCAGGAATATAAAAATATCTTGCCCATGTAAATGGAAATATACATATAAGCAATACCTGATTTTACGCACAAGTAGATGGAGATCTTATTATAGCAACCTTATCACATAACCTAAAATCAGTTCTGTTGAGCTTCCGTATTGAATGATGAGTTAACAGTAATTTTACTTTCTGGGAGGCTATTGTCTACCAAGGCAGGTGCTTATATCAACCTATATTATATGACCTTTTAAATTTTATTTACATGTTTCTTCTGTGACAGAGACAGAAAACCAGAGAGACAGAGATCCTGAATAGGGTCCTCACACAATCCACTGCCAGTCTCCGCATGGATCACAGCCACATACAGGCCCAGCCAGCATGCTCAAGGAGGTCCTGGGACTCAGATCCAAGACCTTTCCAATGTAGGTCCAGTTGTGTTACCACTCTGCCACCACCTGACCCATTTATCACCTTTATAAGACAAAACTCCCAATGGCTTTCCATCACATTCAAAATAATAAGACTCAGAGCCTTCACCATAATCTGCAAGGCCTAGCATGATCTGACCTGGCTACTGTCTAACCACTCACTTTTCCTTAGCTGCCTATGTTTCTTGCTAGTCCTCGAACAAGCCCTACCCTGCACTTTATTCTTGCTGTGCCTCCTGCTGGCTGCTCTTTTGCACACTTTGCATGGCCAACAGATTCATTTGCCTCAGGTGTCTACTGAAGCACCCCCTGATTTTTGCATATAAAATAGCACAACCTCACGGGGCCAGCAGGTGCCATGGTGGTTAAAGGTCCTGGACTCCCACATGGACGAGCGCAGTTTAAGTCCCAGACCTGGTGGCTTGCTTTCTCACTTTCTCTCACTTTCTCTCTCTTTCTCTTTCTTTCTCTTTCTCTCTCTCTCTCTCTTTCTCTGTCCCTCTTTGGTCAAATATAAATTAAGTTAAATAAAATAATTATTTTTTTAAAAAGCACAACCTCATATATAATTCTGTATCCCCTTCCGCTATTTACATTTTTAGAATTCTTATCATCACGTAGAGTTCACATCTTTATTTAGTTCTGGGATATGCAACAAGTATAGCATAGTAAGAGTGATCAGAGATGGAACCGCAAGGTTGCCTGGATTCGTGTCCTACCTCTGTGACTTACTAGCCACATGACTTTGAGCAAGTTATTTTGTCATTGTTCCATGTGTAAAATAGAAATCTCTCAGAGAGTAAATGAATAAATACGTATAAATTGGTTTGAACAGTTTCTGCCATTAAGTAAGGGCTTTGTGTTATCTGTTACCGATATCCCCTTTATTGGAATATAAGCTTCATGAGGACAGGATGTGAGGTATTTCCACCATAAGGAAACATCTAACTCATAGTGGAAACTCAATAAACATCTTTTGAACTCATTAATGAATAAGCCTGAGTGCATGCCAGCTGAAAGTGGGAAAAATATTCTTAAAAAGAAAAAGTAGTAAAGAGGTGGCAGGTAAACAAACATCAGCTTCAAAGTTGTAATAGAAATTGTGTATCATCAAGAAAGCTGAACTGATTATGTATGTTTTGTGTATGTCCTAAATGTAGCAAGGATGCTGAGAACGTATATGGGGCCTCTGCATATAGGATAAGATCCCTGCAGAGGAACAGAACAAGTCAAAAGACAACATGAAAAGAATCTGGCAGTGATCTGCAGTTGGGCAAGTGACCCCCAGTTAAGGCTGGCAGGATCCGCTGAGACACCGGCTTTCTCAAACAGCACTGACCTCATCCTGGGAAATGTTGCATGGATATAGGATAAGACTAAGAGGAGGCAGACTGATAAGGACAGACTCCAGTTTATTTTATGTAGTTACAGTTTCAAGTGACATTGGATATTCATTCACTTTCAGGAAATCAAAAGCAGTATTCAAATAAAGAAAACATATACCCAGTCTTTGCTCCTTGGTGTGACCCCAAAAGTTCGGTTTTTAATGTCATCAATACATTTTCCCAATATTTAAATTAATTGTACAAGAAGAAGGGTTAGAGGGCTAGGAATGCCTTCTGAACACAATTCATCTAGACGTTGGTGACTGGTATCAGAGAGGACACACATGTCTAAAACACATTGGTGTAGAAGGGTCCAGGGAAAGTTGGCTTAGACTCTAACCTGTCTGATGATTGTTAATAAATCTCACTACACTGTTTTCATTTTTGACGTTTCTATTAAATAAGACACTATTGTTTTGTATGCATCATTTGTCCCTCTACATGTTGGTTTTATCAACTCTAAATCTAAAAATATAACAGTTTTCTTACTAAAGTGAAAGATAAAGTACATTCATAAGGCATTATGAATGTGCTTGGTTTGGGAGACGTGGAAGCCCGGTGGTGTAATTTGCAGACAGGAAGGCAACATTTGAAGCCAAATTCTCCTTCTCCAGTTCGGGAGCATGTCTGCTAGGAACTCCCAAATATGGAGGAAACATTTTCATAGTGTGCTTCCAACCTCCCCCCTGTGCACATGGCACAAAGAGGTTAAATGTATCAGTGCATGTTCAGGAAATTGGTAAGCCACACCCTACCACAGCCCCACCCACTCACCAAGATGAATCAAGTGCTTTGGCCAGTCTGACAAAGACAGGCATAAACAACAGAGCCAGAAATCAAGATGCAGAGTCTGTGGTTTGGTAAGGCAATTAGTAATCCCAATAAATGTAAATAGGAGGTCTCAGTGGGCTGCAGAGTACAAGGTGCAGGCAAGCAGAAATCAGTCAAGCAGCAGAAAAATAGAAAGACCCAAATTCCAAAGGAAAAGGTCATTAGCAAATGGGACATCTTAAAAAATCGGACATGGAACAAGTAGGTGGCATAATAATTCCATTGCTGGACTCCCATGTCGTTAGCCACTGTTCAAGTCCTGGACCTGGCAGCTTAAAACACATGCTAGGCATGTATCCCTGTATGCCCAAAATCCTGAGAGGAGACCGGAGGAGAAGGGATTGCAGTGTGGCCACCCTCCCAGGGGGTGATATCTCACTTTCTGTCTCTTTGTCTCTCCCTGTCTATCCAGTGAGCACATGCACCTGATAGCAAAAACCTCTCTTTAAAAAAAAAACAGACATGAGGGCCAGCAGGTGGCATAGTGGTTAAGGCGCTCAACACCTATGTGGTCGAATCCTGTACCCAGTGGCTTGAAACCATTGCTGGGCATGTGTGGATGTGTGCTCAAATATCCCGAGAGAAAAATGGAAGAGAGGGGATTGCATCATGGCCATCCCCCCGCCCCAAGAGGGAGGTGATTTCTCACTCTCTGTCTCTTTGGAGAGTGCACACATCCTATAGCAAAAAATATCTCTCAAAAAAGAAAGAAGAAAGAAAGAAAGAAAGAAAGAAAGAAAGAAAGAAAGAGAGAGAGAGAGAAAGAGAGAAAGAGAAAGAAAGAAAGAAAGAAAGAAAGAAAGAAAGAAAGAAAGAAAGAAAGAAAGAAAGAAAGAAAGGAAGGAAGGAAGGAAGGAAGGAAGGAAGGAAGGAAGGGAGAGAGAGAGAGAGAGAGAGAGAGAGAGAGAGAGAGAGAGGGAGAGAGAGAGAAAGAAAGAAAGAAAGAAAGAAAGAAAGAAAGAAAGAAAGAAAGAAAGAAAGAAAGAAAAAAGAAAAGGAAAGGAAAGGAAAGGAAAGGAAAGGAAAGGAAAGGAAAGGAAAGGAAAGGAAAGAAAGAAAGAAAGAAAGAAAGAAAAGAAAAGAAAAGAAAAGAAAAGAAAAGAAAAGAAAAGAAAAGAAAAGAAAAGAAAAGAAAAGAAAAGAAAAGAAAAGAAAAGAAAAGAAAAGAAAAAAAAAAGAAAAGAAAAGAAGAAAAAAGGAAAGGAAAGGAAAGGAAAGGAAAGGAAAGGAAAGGAAAGGAAAGGAAAGGAAAGGAAAGGAAAGGAAAGGAAAGGAAAGGAAAGGAAAGGAAAGGAAAGGAAAAGAAAAGAAAAGAAAAGAAAAGAAAAGAAAAGAAAAGAAAAGAAAAGAAAAGAAAAGAAAAGAAAAGAAAAGAAAAGAAAAAGAAAAAGAAAATCAGACATGATAGTGACAGAACAAGAACCTCAGAAGCTGAGTAGAAAGATAACCTAAATTATGAATGATCGGGATGCTCACACTAAGGCAATCTTAATGCTGTTTTAATAAAGTCTTATTGTTTATTCAGATTTTGTAGTTCAAAGGAGTTAGATGATAATGTCACATCCTCTAAGTTGTTTTGAAGAGCACATTTGTTACTGTATAGGTCATCTGAGGAAAAGAAAGGAAAGGGGCAGAGAAATAAGGAAATTGTGGACTGATTTACAAACTTCACGGTCCCAACCTAGCTGAGAACGGTGACAGTGTGGATTTATCTTCCCTCAGCTTTCAACCTATTTCAAGTCATTTGTTCGTGTTCATAGCGTATTGCATTCTCTTCCTTGCCCTCACAAGAATCTCTTGCCTGATCCCTGAAGTCAGGAGACCTTTATGACTAGGTCATTGCTGTCATAGATGTATTTTTAAATATCTAGTTTAAAAACTAAAATGCACTTAGGATCTTATGCATTCCTCACCTAAGTATCCCATTCCCATTTTTGTACATATCACTGATTTCAAAATGTGGTAACTCTTGACAACATCAGCCATAAATCTTATTTCCGCTCACAATGTAAAAAAAGGAAACTAAACTTTCCAGATCGTCTGTAACGTTTTCCTGTGTAATTAACACCTCACCCACAGTTGTGTGTGCCAGTCAGGCCCTGTCTCCTCTTCCTTGACATTTCCTTGATACCTTGTTCAAGCTGAGCTGATGGCTAAGGGTGTGTGAAATGCACACATGGGGACAGGGAAATGTTTGAGAGGAGTCAGCTGTATCGGCAAGAGCTGACGACTGAGAGAGACTACTTAGACACATGTTCCCTCTTGCGGGTCTGGGGTCTGTATACCGTTTCTCTCGTCGATCTGATTACCGCTGTAGCCTCGTCTTTATCATCACCCTCCTCACTGACAACAAAAACCATCTGTCAGATAAGTACCAATAGTCCATTATTTGCATTCTTCCCCTCTTAAGGCTCCAGGAGGGCCAAGCGTTTATAAATCAAGTGTCTAATTTAAGATACACATGCTCACATACTGCAAGTCATGCTGGAAGCAGCAGGTTATTTTTACCATTGAAAATTTGTAGATGACATTTATTTAAATAGATTTGCTTTTATTTTTTTTGCTTTCTTTTGATAATAGTGAACCTCTACAGCCTTTTAGACGGTGAGTGCCGATGTATAAAATCATCAGGTCATCCAAATAAAATCCCTTCATTGTGAAAAATCTCCAGTTTCATTTTTTAAATTTTCATTAAAATATACATTCAGGAAAATGTGTATGTCATACAGGTATAGCGTGGGACCAGCAGTTAGCGTAATGGCTATGTCGCTGGACTCCCACGTAGTCGACCGCGGTTCGAGTCCCGGACCCGGTGGCTTAAACTCACGCCGGGCACGTGTGCGTGCGTGCCCAAGATCCCAAGAGGAGAATGGAGGAGAAGGGATTGCGGCGTGGCCATCCCCCCTGGGGGGTGATTTCCTGCTTTCTGTCTCTCTGTCTCTCTCTGTCTGTCTGGCGAGCGCACGCACCCTATAGCAAAAACCTCTCCAAAAAAAAAAAAAAATACAGGTATAGCGTGATACTTTTTCACTGAACACACTTATGTAACCAGCACACAGTTTAAGAAACTAAACGTTGCCACCCCCAAACACCTCTCTCACACTTCCTTTCAGTCACTCCCCCCAACACACTTGATTAACTTGCCACTTCTAATAGCATGGATTAGTCTTGTATGTGTCTTGGTTCTGTATATAAAGTGATTAACATTATGTTTATAAGAAACATTCCAATTGTTGCATTTAGTTCAATTCCATTTGTTTACATTACTATATACTATTGTATTATATAAACAAACTGCAATTTAATATTTTTATTTTTACTTTTTTTTTTTTTTTTTTAACAGAGAGATTTTTGCTATAGGGCATGTGTGCTTGCTGGAGAGACAGAGACAGAAAGACAGAAAGTGAGAAATCATCCCTCAGGGGGATGGCCACACCACAATCCCTTCTCCATTCTCCTCTCAGGATTTGGGGCACAAAAGCACACACACCTGGAGTGAGTTTCAAGCCACCAGGTCTGGGGCTCTAACTGTGGTCAACTACATGGAAGTTCAATGATGTAACCTCTGTGCCGTCTACTGGTCCCTATTTTTATTTCTACTTCTAATAGGCATCTTGTTATTTTAGGTATTTTTTTAAAATCCTTATGCATAGTTAAAAAGTTTATTGCACTTTTTAAAAGGATGCACACTATATATTTTAGAAGATTTTCTTGAGACATTATCAAACTTTTAAAAAGTAATTATTTAATTTTTTTTTAATTTTGCTATAGGGCAAATTTTCTGGTGTGCACTCACCAGACAGAGAGACAGAGAAAAAGGGAAAGTGAGAAAGCAAGCCAAGGTCTGGGACTCAAACCACGGTCAGACATGTGGGAGTTCAGTGCCTTAACCACCATGCCACCTACCGACACTTTTTCAAACATTTTTACATAAAAAAATAAAGAATTGGATAGAAGGTGGTAAAAAAGCAGGGAGGAAAGAAGCTAACATTTATTATTATCACCATGTACTGGACATGAATAGTTCCATTTGATTTTTTAGTTGTGGTAAAAGCATATAATGAAAACTTACCATCTTCATTTCATTTTTAAAAACTTTGAATTGTTTATATATTTATTTTCTGCCAGAGGGTTCGTGTGTGCATGAGAGAGAGAGAGAGAGAGAAATCATGCTCCCAATAGCTCCTGTATACTCTGGAAATTTCATCCAAAATCCCTTCCATTCACCTCTTGCTCTGTCCTGTCAGAGTCCCCTCTACAGATCACCAAGGCCTAGTACTTAAGTTACAGGGGCTCTTCTTCAGGTAAATCCTGTTCTTAGTATATATAAGGGATTTTCAAAAAGCTCATTAAATTTCATGTTATGAACAAAAAACTATTCATGAATTTCTAAAAACCTTTGCACCAAAATAAACTACTTAATTCCATTTTCCACAAACTTGTTGAAGTCTACTCTTCTTTTGTGCCAGAGCTGAGAAAGAGATGACTGGCTATGTTGCTTTATAAAACACATCTTTCAAAACTGTTCACATCTGCTTTAGGGTGTTACTAGAAATTCAAGCCCAGAAACCAGGCTTAAACTAAGAATATGTGCCAGCTGAACTTACCCGTGCACAATAGGTTCCAATTACTTAATGACCCTCAGAAATACTTTTCCTTCACTCTCATGCGCTCTTAGCAAGAACATATAAACAAAAAGCAGCCTCTCGCGGCATACACATCCTTACAGTCTAAAAGCGACAAGTCTGACAGTAGTAAGTCAGCAACGACGTGCAAGAATTTGGATGCTTGCCCGTCCCATATCCTGAATCGTGAGTGTCTTTTACTTCTCAACTGCACACATGCCAGTGTTATGCTTCAATATCTGATCCTCGGTTTGGCTTCAACATTAGCTCTGTGATAAAAGTTGATCATTAGTCAGCCTCATTTTCCCCACTTCCTGCCCCAATCAATAGACATGTCTCCTTTGAAGAAAGAGGAATGTAAACTAAAGTTGATCCTATGGTTTTAACTTATCTCAACCTAATGCATGCTAAAGAAAGAACCAATCTCTTACTTAGATAGTATTGATTTGGCTTCTTTGTGCTCCTGTGAATTAATAAATTACAATGCTTCCACTTTCTAAGTAAACTTTTTATCATTGATTAGTCCTCAGAGACTAATTGACTTACATTTGCTAAGATTCAATGTATTGATTTTTGGAAAGTGTAAACTACAAGACTAGAAAATAGTGTACATGTGTATAACTTATCGAATATTAAGTACACAGAACATTATATATTCAGGCTGACCTCATGACACAGCAATAATGTGCTTCGGAAGAAAAGTTAAAGCCCATATGTGTCCACGTTCAAATCCTGGTCAACCTGAAACCCACCTGAGAGGCCCAGGATCCAATGGGCTAAAAGAAGAGTATCTCAGCATGACCAGATTCTGAGGAGGGTGATTCTCTCTCTGTCTCTCTCTGTCTCTCTCTTTCTATCTCTCTCAATGCTTATATACACACTCATCATAAATAAAGAAAAAAAAGAAATAATTTAAAAAATCAATTGTATATTCATTCCAATCTTAAAATCCCCCAAAAGAACTCTAAGATGTCAATCTCTAGAATGAAATGTACATGAGCACTGCTAATTATATTTCCTTTTTTAACATATATAGATATAGATATAGATATAGATATAGATATAGATATAGATATAGATAGATGTGTATATATATATATATATATATATATATATATATAATCTTTTTTTTTTTTAAGGAGGGATTTTTGCTACAGAATATATGCACTCACTGGAGAGACAGAGACAGAAAGCAAGAAATCACCCCCTGCGGGGACGACCACACCTCAGTCCCTTCTCCATTCTCCTCTTGGGATTTTCGGCACACATCCACTCATGCCTGGCGTGAGTTTCAAGCCACTGGGTCTGGGACTCAAACTGCAGTCAACTACATGGGAGTCCAGCAACATAAGCACTACACACCATCTTCTGGTCCCTAGTATATCTTTTCAAAAACTGCCTGGACCTAAGTTAGGTTTATTTATGGAAAGGCTGCTGTTATATATGAAGTTCTTGATAGAATGTCCTTAATTTGCCCTACAAAAAAAAAGATGCATTTCTCACCCAATCTCAGCATAGTATTTGCTTACTTACCTCCTAAAGCTTATTTTGTGGTTTAAGCTGCTTTTTTTGACTTTCTACTCAACCCCAAGCCTAGATAAACATCAGAGAGATCAAGCAACTTTGCCTGATCCTTTCAGAGCAAGAACATTAGTGAGTGAAATGGACCATTCTTTTTATGCTTATAATTCTCCTTAAAAAGCATTAAAAAAGATCACGATCCAACCGACATTTTTGCTCTTTAAGCATCAATTAGCTTTAATAGGTATTGATATTCCACCAATATGATAATCAAGTAGCATTATTAGTAACAATTAATTAGAGTAATCATATTTAGAAAAACATGTGCTCAGAAATGCTTCTCATTCCAAATGCATACCTTCTCTACTTCTGTCTGTTAGAAAAAAAAGAATAAAATAATTTTATAATACACAGCTAAGTGCTTTTTAAATGTTATTGTATACACAGACGTTATGTTACTTAGTGATGTTAGCACAAGCTTATTTTTCTAACTCTTGCAATTGGAATTTAGGTAATTGTGAATTTAGGAGAGTTACCTTTATGTTGCAATAATGAAGATTAACACAAGAATTATACATTTTTGTTCACTTACAAAACGGCTTAACCACTCAAAGGGAAGAAAAGAGCTAGTTAATGTGCTTTATATGGCATATATAATTACGATAGAGCCTAGGGCAATACTTTTCAAATGTTAGTGAGCATAAGAATTACCTGAAGTGATTTTTAAAATGTAGATTCAGGGCTCACATCCTCAAGGCTCCTAATCCAGTAAGTCTAGGAAGAAGCCTCCAAATATATATGTTTCGTACCCAATCGCACCTTCAGGTAACTCCTATAGTATTAGAATTCAGGTCCTTCTTTGAGAAACAGCAACAGAAGATGACAGACGCGTTTGTTATTGCATCTGAAACCACAGAATCATCAGACAAAGTGTTTCAGATACATTTTATTGCCTTGCCGGAGTATCAAAGTAGACAACAGCAAAAGGGCTGCCAGAAGCAGTGAAGATTTATTTAGTTCAGGTGCTTTATTTCTCTTCATGGTCATTAAGCTTTTGGAATTCATTGATGTTTAAAAGTCATGTGGAATTTGAATTATTTTTCATTAAGTTTTACTGTTTTCAATATTGCCATGTTACATTGTCTCTTCTTAAGATAAAATGGAATCACAGCATTGGTTATCTGCTTTCTTTGGTTTCTAGGGAAGACGAGGGAAAACAGGCCCCCCAGGAAAGCCAGGCCCCCCAGGACCGCCTGTGAGTAAACACGGGATCCCTGTCCCTGTGGAGTGCTCCTCTTACTTCTGCATGTCTCCGGGTTACTTTACTCTCCTGTGGATGCCGGTTTCCTCCTTTCTGCAGTTTAGAATGTTTGGTTTCGGCACTTTAATGAATAGTATGTACTCTTACACCCCTCACCACCATGAACCAAGACGTAAGGGAGGAGGGGCTGTCTGCACGCCTCACTTACTTTGTTACTGCATGGACAAGAACAAGCATATTGGCTGCGTGAGCATCCCTGTGCCCAGTGTCCAGACAAATGTATCCTGTTCTGAACCTACCTAAGGGCCTCTCCTCAATTTATTTTTCTTCTTTTTTGTTAGAGATTTTTGCGATAGGGCATGTGCATTCACTGGAGAGACAGAGAGAAGCAGAGAGACAGAAAGTGAGAAATCACTCCCCAGGGGGGATGGCCATGCCACAATCCCTTCTCCTCCATTCTCCTCCCAGGATCTTGGGCACACACGCACAAGCACCCAGTGTGAATTTTTAGCAACCGAATTGGGGACTGGAACCACGGTCAACTATGTGGGAGTCCAGCAATGCAACCATCATGCCATCTGCTGGTCCCGCCTCAATTTCTTAACATCCAAGCTAGTAGTAAATTAGAATCTGGGGAAGTTTCTTTTTCTTGATGCAGAGCCATTTGTTCATAGAATGTCATAAAATGGTGTTGCCAAAGAGAGGTACAAAGATCTTCTAACCAGTTAGTTTATCTTGTTTCTTTACTCTAAGCTTCTAGAAAAAGGATTCCATTTCTGTGTCTCCACTCTTCAACCCACCAGAGTTGGCTTTGTGTCCAAGCCTTTTCAGTGACATTGCACACTCTCTATGGTCACCTGTGATCTTTGAGTGACCAGATTCCCTGAACACTTTTCAGGTTTCGTCTTACTTCACTGCTGCACAGAATTCACAGGGTTGGCTGCGCCCTTTGAAACTCTCTACCGTCTAGGTTCAGTGACATTGATTATTTTTTCTTTTACCTCATGGGCCATCCTTTCTGTCTGATACACCAAGAATTTCCCTCTGCCCCATGTATGTGAGGTGGTTTAATAAACCCCAGCCTTTTATTGCACCCCAGACATTCCTCCAAGTTCGACGCTTCTACATCCCTTTGCCTGCAGTGTTTCCACCATGACATCTCCTAGGTACTACAAAAGCAGCGTGTCTAAAACGAAACACTCACGGGTCCAGCAATTAGCATAATGGTTATGTCGCTGGACTCCCACGTAGTTGACCACGGTTCGTATCCCGGACCCAGTGGCTTAAACTCATGCCGGCCATGTGTGCGTGCGTGCCCAAGATCCCGAGAGGAGAATGGAGGAGAAGGGATTGCGGCGTGGCCATCCCCCCTGGGGGGTGGTTTCTCGCTTTCTGTCTCTCTCTGTCTGGCAAGCACACACGCCCTATAGCAAAAAACTCTCAAACAAACAAAAACAAAAACAAAAAAAAAACCGAAACACTCACAATAGCCCTATATTTTTTCTCTCCACATCTAACCATCCCTTACGTATGTCAGTTCTTCATCCCAGTAGCTCATGAATCCATCTCGTCCTCTCTCTCGTCCCTGCCACTGCCCCAGTCAAGGACTTTGTCAAGTCGTATCTGTATGTAACCATCTCAGAGCTGGTCTTGTGCCTGTACCTTCTGAATGGAGATAAACAGAGAAAAGAAGCAGGGGGGAAGCAAGCCACCAGGTCTGGACTCAAATCAGGGTCTACCATGTGGGCATCTAGCGCCCTAACCACTACGCCACCTGCTGGTCCTGTTTTGTTTGTTTGTTTTTTAACCTCTATTTTCTCACCATAGAAAAGTTTCTGGCCACTAGTATGTGATTAATGATTATTTACTGAATGAGAAAACAAATGAATGTGTTTGTAGATGAGAAAATAAAGACCAGATCAATGTCTCTTTAAAGACCAGAACCACCCTGCACCACCACTGGAGAGCTCCAGACTTAGCGTCTTAGGAATCTCAGGACATGATCAGGTGCCCAGAACAAACATGACTGCTGTCCTTTCATTATTGTCATTTCACTTTAGCTATTTAAAGGAATTGTCCTACCAGCAAGGCAATGGTGTTCATTGATATCAATTTGATATTGATTATAAAGGCAAGTGGGGGGGAGGATAAGGGAGCATAGACTGGGTATCCTGGGCTGCATCGTTAAAGAAATCTGCTTGGCTGGGTTTTTTTTCCCAAAATGTTGGATAAAACAGATGATATATTATAAGATTTTCAACAATTGCTTTATGCTTTAAAGAAGAAAAGCTAGTGAATGCTAACGACAAGATTAGACCTTCGTGTTGTTTTCTAAATGAATGATACTGCTTTTAAGACAGGATAATTGTCTCAAAAGAGGAATTGGAATGATGAAGCCCTTTATGACAAGCTTACTAAATGTCTGGGAGAGAAGAGGATTACACCAAATTCTGGAACGAGTTCTCAACTATAGATCAAATGAGTTTACTGAAGAATTTAGAAGATTAAGAAATATGTGACTATATGAAAGGATTTCTAACATTCACTTCCACAGGTTTTAGTTTATTGCCAGAGTGTTTGGGGAAGAGAGGTGCTTATTTTATTTCCAGTATTAGATTTAGAATTTAAACTCAGCCCTTGGCCTGGTACACAATGTTCATTAAATCCTGAATATACAGCATTTGAAATAAAAGTGGCTTCATAACTTTTTAAATATAATAAAATACCCAACTTTTAAGTCTAAATAAATACAGGAAAATTTATGCAGAAAACAAAAAATGTTTTTATTCAAAGGTCATTTTTTGCTTTAAAAAGAGGATTGGACTATACCATCAGCTCATTTTCTGTTTAAGAACCATGGTTTAGGGAAACTCTTTGTCTTTCTGGTTCTAGGGTAACTCTTCTAATTGAATAAAATATATTTTCTTTCATACAATTATTATCAAAACTTCACCTCAGGGTACATCTTTCATTAGCTTTTGAATTTTTTAAAAGCTGTTAACATCTTAAGTGAAATTGATGATGTACATATTGGTATGCTACAGAAAATCCTTTGGAGCACCTACCCATGCCTACAGAGCTTACTTAAGGACAGCATTGCAAAGAAAGGTAAAATAATTGGCTCCCCACGTCTTTCTGTGCCACTTAATTTTTCTAAACATAATGTACTTTACCAAGAGGATTGTTATTTCCCAACTGGTTAGACAGGAACACAATTCATCAAACATCCTTTATGGTCCTATTAACTAACATTTTAAGAAAATGAGTTCATAAAAATATAGCTGCTCCTAATTCACATTGTTCCACCTTTTCCAAACATTTATTTTGAGCCTTGCTACATTCCTAACACTGTTAGGAACTTGCCTTGCAAAAATGAATATATTGTACTTGCTTTCTAGGAAGTTCAAGTTTAGTTCACAAAAATATGAACAGAGGAAGAGAATTCTGTAAAGATAATGGTCAGGAGTGGTTGCTAGAGTAAAATAAATAGCCGGCAGGAAGGAGGGAGTTAAGTACAGCTAGCAGAAGAAAGCAGCCTGAACACACAGAGTCCAGAACCGCTATGGAGTTGGGACACAGGGCAGGAGCCTAGTGGTGATGAAGTCAAACCAGGGCGGGGTCCTGGAGAACCTCATATGAGGCTGCACAAGTCTCATGAGGCAGCAAAAATGCATGAAGAATTCTGAACTGGAGATCTTCATGGCCAGATGTCATTGGAATTGGACAGTTCAAAGAGTAAGCAAGATTCATTGTAGTTATCATAGAAATTACTTTTTCCAAAAGATCGGCAGAGTAGTTGTTAATCCCGATAGGATATCCCATGAAGCTATTTGTATTTTATTGCAACTTATATATAGCTTAAGAGATGTCACCCTGAGTCAGCTCGGGGCATGGTGGTTAAGGTGCTGAAAAGCCACATGGCCGACTGTGGTTCGAGTCTCAGACCTGGAGGCTTGAAAATCATGCCGAGCACATGTGCATGCATGCCCAAAACCCCAGGAAGATAATGGAGAAGAGATTGCAGCACAGCCATCGCCCATGGTGGGTGATTTCTGACTTTTCTTCTCTCTGTCTCTGGTGAGTATACGCACTCTAGGGCCAAAACCTTAAAAGAGAGAGAGAGAGAGAGATAACCCCCTTTATTTGTGGACATTTTTAAGATTAAAATACTGTTGTTTTTCATTTTTTGTCTTTTACAACATTGTCCACTTGAAAACGTGAGCTCTATTTTATAGACAGAAGGAAGGTAATAAGGAGGTCAAGAAAAGAGTTGGTGGGGGCTAAAGTGCTTCTAATTGAGGTTGGAGATGGAGTGTGGCTCACCCTAGTGGCCAGCATGTGAGATTCCTGAAGCATGTCTTAAATTTCTGTATGTCAATGTAGAATATTTAAAAATTCCTGATTTTATCTCTTATCAAACAATAAATAATATGTCATATTTATCAAATAATGAATATGTCATATAATTTTAACAGTATGTTTGAGTACTTCATTTTTAGAAAAGTTGAGATAAGGAAAACTTTAATCAGTTTAATTGTGTGATGAGAATCAAGGAAAAGGAGTTATCAGTAGGCACAAATCCTTTGCTAGCAATACACTTTTGCTCAATTTCCTCAAGAAAATGCTCTTCCCTTTGGGGATTTAGAGGTGTCCCCTAAATCAAAGGTAATGTTGTTGTTAAGGAGAGTGTCAGTGAAGATTAGAAGAAATGTAACTGAAAGGAAAAGTCTCTGATGGCCTGGAGCAACTCAGGTAATTAAAATGGTTTAACCAATCCTTCTCCTAGTGATTCTTTGTTCTGAGGCTGAATTTGTATTTTATTACTTTCTTAAGAAATGTTTGTACCCAAAGGACAAGTTGTTTACAAAGAATAATTTCCTAAGTGTTCTATTAAATGTGCGTGCATGTATGTGTGTATCTGAGAGAGTGAGAAAAAGAGAGAGAGAGAGAGAGAGAGAGAGAGAGAGAGAGAGAGAACATCTCCTGGGGAGAAAAAACAAATTTCTCCTAGTGGAACATTTACCAAAAGTAGATCTATTGAACTACTGCTATTAAATTATCTTTCTAAACCAGTGTTTCATAAATGTCATAAATATTACCCCAATTTAACTCCCTATATTAAATAGCAATGTTTTGTGTATCTTTAGGGAAGACTTAGTTGAAATTTACACCCATGTCATCTGCATATAATACAATTATTCTTATTCAGAATGCTTATAATTAAGAAGCAGCTACACTGGGACCAGCAGTTAGTGTAATGGCTATGTCGCTGAACTCCCATGTAGCTGACCAAGGTTCAAGTCCCAGACCCAGTGGCTTAAACTCACGCCAGGTGCGTGTGCATGCGTGCCCAAGATCCCGAGAGGAGAATGGAGGAGAAGGGATTATGGCGTGGCCAACCCCCCATGGGGGGGATGATTTCTCGCTTTCTGTCTCTCTGTCTTTTTGGCGAGCGCACGTGCCCTATAGCAAAAACCTCTTAAAAAAAAAAAAAATGACGCAGCTACACTGGTCAGCAGTTAATGTTGAACGTATTTTTATATACAGTATTTATCCAGTTTCCTGTTTAAAGCAGAGTTGATCTTACCCATCCAAACGAAAAAGCTCCCAAATTCTCCCAAACGAGTTCTGCCATCTTGTGATAAACAAATGTTTTTCAGTGGAGGGAACCATTATGTAGGGATATCTTATATTGATAAGCCTTTCAACTACATACAGATTATGACTGAGGGAAGTTTCTCAAAAATAAAACATTATGACACCACTAAGCATCACCCTGGGGAAGGAAATAGCACTAACTCCCAAGAAAACAGGTTCAGAAAAGAAGGGATGGGCCAGGTTGAAAGAGTTTATTACAGCCATAGATGTATATGATACTCGTCCTCACCTGTCATAAGAGTGATAACCAGCATACCTATTACAAAGGGCACATTAATAAGAGAAAAGCATAATAAATTTATTTAACCAAAGTTTAATATGACATGAGACCTTCAGAAATGAAGACCCAAAGATTTTTATGTTAGGTTCAATGAAGGATGAACAGCTAGTTATAAATGTGATGGGGCAAAAGAGTACAATCCAAGGGTAACAAGCTGAAGGCGGAAACCCAGTAAAACCTGCCTGTTCAGATTTTTCTAGGCCTCTCTGTGTAGCACCCTTCCTCATAGGAGGGGCAGGACTCCTCTGGAATAAGGATCTTCCAGGGATAAGGAAGAAGGGAGAGAGTGACCTTTCTAAGTTTTATGGCTTGCTTTAGGGGATAAGAATTCTAGCTCCTATGACCCACCTTGGGGAAGAGAAATACAGGTTTCTATGACTTGCCTCGGCAAGAAAAGAGGGCCTGGAGGAAGGAGGGTAGGTCAGAGAAACCTTATTTTTGAGGCCCTGCTAAAGTCCTTCAGTTCAAGGTATTCAGCATGCCAAAGCACCACACGTAACAGAGCTGTGTTCGAGCTCTAACCCAGCGTTGGCTCGGCATCGGGTCCTACCCATTCCTGCATGTTGGGGACTCTTCAAAACTATCTCAAGAAATAGAAATTATGCTCCTTTATAATCAGATGCTTAGACATGTTAAGTAACTGTCTGAGATGGCACAAATAGAAGTGGGGGAGCTAGAATTGAAACCCAGGCACAGAGCCCTAACCCCACCTTTTCTCTCCCTAGACTGTAAAAGACAAACTATTAGTTCATGACTTGATCGCCATCAGCCTTTCTGAAATACCACACATAGAACACTGACTTCGCCGTTGTGATTTATGGCACTGTGTTGCCTCAGGACTTCGAGAGGTACAGGATGACAACAAGGAGCCGAATCAACCTCACTACCCTTCTTAAGACAATTCTCTTGACATTTCCCCATCTTTGCAAATTGCAAATGATGATGCCTGCCCACCTACTTCCCACAGTTGCTGGAGGGATCAAATGCCGTGTGTGCAAAAACACGTTCTTCCAAATGAAAAGCTCTAGCTAGATGTAACCTAGATCCTTTACTATTCTTGGGAACATCTGTTCCTATCGGAGGTAGAAGATTTTTTATCTTAAATCTATAATTGAACCAACATGTTTCTCTTCTCGCTTTACAAATTTCCCAAAACCCAGTTAACAAAACTTTATATGTCTATCAATGAAATCCTGAAATCAAAGATCCCTTTACATATGGAATATTTATTCTAAATATATAAACCTACTATTGAAAAAATACACACAAAAAAAATTCCCAAGCAAATAACAAAAACAACTGTGTCTAAGGAGTCAGTGATTTTTTTTTTCCCTCTCAGTTTACAGGCTCTTGTGGGGCTTGTTCATTCATGATCTGAGCTGTTACATTTGATTTATTGAGATGTTCTAGAAGTCTCTACTATTCCTCACACTCTAATAGAAATTTCTTTTTTAAAAAAGTCTTCCAGATATCTAAGTAACATAAGCAATGGAAGAGAGTGGCCTTGCATTATGATAATGAGACTTGGAATGCCTTAGTTTGTTTCAAAGTGTTCTGTTTTTTAGTTACTTTAGGAAAAATAAGAAAACAGCTGGAAATGAGGCGAACAGGAGGGAGAGCAGGAGAATTTAACTAATGAGCCATTAAAGGAAGTATGTATTAGCCCACCCGTTTGACATTAACTTTCTCATTCATCGTCACTGTAAAAAGTGTTTCTTAAAAACCACATTAATTTTAAAATGTGTTATTATTTCTTTCTGTCACAGGCAAGGCTTTTGATTTTCTTTCATTTTTTTTCTGTTATTGTTTTTGTGCATTGTTTCATTATTGCAGTATGAGAATTGAGCAGTGGGCACCAATGTGTCACATTTCAGTGCATAGCAATTTAGGTTGAAAACAGTTTCAAGAAGTTTGTAAAATGGGGCAGCAGCGCCCTCTACTGACTCCAGTGAAAAAACTCTAGGCAAAGAATGACTCCACAACCCTGTGGAAAATGTTACAGGTGCGGAAATTTTTCAGTGTTTGAAGTTTTATTTCAAATCTACATGATTTTTACATTTTATTTTTAAAATTTTATTGCATTTTCTGCTTATCCTGTAGTTTCAGTATAAATATTATTTTATCAGCAGACTTCAAGGTGATGGATACTCCCTTGAGATGAAAATTCTTAGTTGGCTCATGAATCTCCAAAGTACCCATCTATGGTAAAGCACTGATAAAATCACACAGCATCGATTTTGTGAGAGCTTCCTTCAATAAAATGTGTGCTTCTTTTCCAAAACAACACTCTGATTTAAAACACATGCAACCATGTTACCATTTTTAATTCAACACAGAAAAATTTATTTTACCTTTAAAATACGAATCACTGCATAGAACTGAAGGTTATAATTATACGGCAGTTTATAGAGTTAGAAGAGTAAATTCGAGGTGTGAAATTGAATTCATTTAATTAAAAACTACTTATAGACCATCTGCCTTATGTTAATCACTATTACAGACATTGAATATGCAGTGGTTAAAAAAAGCAACAAACTGGGCCAGTAGGTGGCAAAGTGGTTATGGTGCTGGACTCCCACATGGCTGACTGCAGGCCGAGTCCTGGACCTGGTGACTTGAAACTTATAACAGACACCTGTGGGTGCATGCCTAAAATACCAAGTAGAGGGAATTGTGGTGTGGCCATCTTCCCTGGGGGTTGATTTCCCACTTTCTCTTTCTGTGTCTCCAGTTAGCACACACACCCTATAGCAAATATCTCTCTCAAAAACAAAGAAATAAATAAATAAAAATAACAAACTACACACAAGGTATCTACCTTTTTAACTTATGCTTTCTTACAGAACGGAGGTACAACAATGGTTAATAAGAAATTATATAAAAAGACAAAGCCATTTTCATTAAGGATCAGGTGCTCTAGGCGAATAACCTGGGTAATGTGACAATGCTTTGGAAGGAGGAGGTTTTTCCTCTTGTTAGGAGGTTCAGAGAGGCATCTCTGAGCAGCTGACATTAGTTGAGAAGGGCTGCCGTGTGTGCAAGAACTTTCCCATCAGGAAGATCAAGATAAGCAAGGGGCTCCAGGTGAAGAGGAGTTTGATATATTCAATAAACATAAAGGACCTAGGAGAGGAATAATTTTGGGAGGTGAGTGGCTTCTCACATAGGACTTTATAAGAGTGGCAGCAGGGGTACAAGTGGCAAGGAAGACAATCAGCCAGTCATCTCTCCCTTTTGTAAGTCTCAAAATGTGTTTTCTAAGGGGGTTAGACTTTTTTTGGTGTGATGAAATCACTATTCCTACTGATTCAAATCAATTATTCTGAAGGTGATAGCATTTTTAGCACATCATTTTTGGTCTTTGAGTAGACAGAAAATAGACTTGTTTGCTGAGAGAATATAAGAAAACCGACAAAGCTTTTATTATAGCCCGTTTAATTTCAGTCTTGACTGAATCCACTGGATACAATATTTTCAATATCAAAGATAGAGAATTCCATCAAACGGGGCCAGCAGGTGGCATAGTGGTTACGGTGCTGGACTTCCACATGGCTGACTGCAGTTTCAGTCCTGGACTCAGTGACTGGAAACTTACACCAGGCACCTGTGGGTGCATGCCTATACATAGGTTAGTCTTTTTGCCCCCCCCCCCCACCTCAAAGCTAAACCCGATGATTCTTTTCTGATAGGCTATAGGTTAAGGTAGATAAACAGTTACAGTAATGAAAACACATGCCCTCAAAACTCCACAGAGCTAAAGCCTGCCTGCACTTGTGCTCACTCGCCATCACTGTCTTCCATTTGTATATCTTCCATCTCCATCTTTATTTATTATGCACTGCTAATTCAAGGTGCAAAACTATTGCTTCCAGCATAGATCAAGTTCTTCTTCTTAAGAAAGTTAGTATCCTACAAAATGTTTTAGACTGCTGGATAAAGCAGATGACCCAAACAATGTCTGATTGAATATTTGATTTCTTGTTAAAATATCTTGTATGTGACTACATTTATTTTGAGGCTCATCATGTCTCAATGGGAATCTAATTCATATTCATAACATCCCATCTAGAAGGCTTGAACTGATCAGGGATTTGTCATGTTTCTTAGTTTTCCTGTCAGCAAAGAACCTCCATCTCTTCTGTCTGTTAAATGATTAAAGGCCATGCACTGTAATGATAATATCTTCAGGGAAAATGAATCTAACCATTTAATTGAGTCAATGAGAATAGTCATTTCATTTCTTAATAAGAATAAGATGACTTCCTCAGATTTAAAAATATAGACACATAACACCCATAAAATGGAAATACGGCCAGTTAATCATTTTTATTGCCATTTGTCCCCCACTAGGGTCATGCTCCCAGACAAAACAGCTGTTGCCAAGATTGCTAAAGTTCTCGTGTCACCTTGTGTGACCACAGCATACATAGACATCATGTGAGGCAGCTGGGAGGTATCAGGTTGAGATCTGGAAAACCAGCACTTGGGTTCCATTTCCTAATTACTTCTGTCCGCTCTCTATGAACAGCAGCAGTGGGACATTATTAGCCATGCTCTGACATCCTGCGTATTTTACTAATCGTGGTTACGCCCTGATAGGACAGAGTTTTATCTTCATTCAGCCACAAACCTCTTTTTTCTCCTTGTATCATGTGTTCAAAACCTACTATTAAGACATCTTGACTGTCATGTTGTTTATAGCCATGACAAGACAGAATATTTGAAATCCTTGGTATATGGTCATCCAACTTGTTATTAGTTGGGCCAATGCATGAATTAAGCACTATTTCTTTAATATTGGGGAAACATGAGGGTTTGAGAAGCCAAAAAACCCATCATACTTACTAGCACCTTAATGTTCAGAAAGGGAAACTCATTTCCTAAATAATCTTCTAGTTTTCATTTGATCTATAGTTTCCAAGAGAATCTCCAGACAGTAGTTAATTTACTTCTATTTAACTTTGTGAGGTAGACAGGAAAAGATTGTCTCCATTTTAGCAGTAAAAAAACTCTGGGCCCTGGCAAAGAAATGACCCAGCTAAAATCGTGCCGTCAGTTTGACCATACTGCAATCTGGTATGCTCAAAGGGAAGACTGAAAGAAGTTAGATGATGAGAGAAGAACAAGCTTTCAGCCTTGGGTACAGAACCTGAAACGTGGAAGGAAATGTAGTAGAACATAAGATATGAAGGGTTTCAGATCTATCTGTAATGATTTCCAATTAAACAGTAAAACGTTCTGAGGCAAATACGGCAAATAGTTCGTATTTGACAACATTGGACTATGGAGATTTATCATATTATTTTCTATATTTTTGGTATACATATTTAAAATTCAGTTTAAGAAGCAGGAGAACCGTCTTATGGAATTAGCAAAGGTTAGCATCACTCATTTCTTTTCTGGCCAGTGCAATGAATATCTTCTCCTTTGCCTGAAATACTTTGTAGAATGGGGCTAAGTGTTTAAAAACCAAAATCATTAATTAGTTTTCTATAGAACTTCCCTGACTGCACTTTCTATAACCGTGGCATTCAGTTGAGCCAAAAATTGTCATCTGTAGATTTATAATTAGTAGCACCTCTAGATCAGAGAGAATTCTTCATACCACAAATTCTAGTTGCAAGTGGAGATCACAATCACTCCAAACTAAAACCTGTTTCTTCCGCCCCCGCCCACAGAGCTATCCAGAATGTCTCCAAATATTAGAACTTTGCACATGCTTTTGGTCTCTGTGTAGATTGGTAGTGTATAAGCCATCACCACCAGCCTGGTCATCTTAAATCCCAGCGGTGTGCCTTGAGAATTGTATTTCTCTGCTCAGGAACTGTCATTCTACTAACACTCTTAAAGAGAATAAATGTAATCACTTGAAACTCAAAACGTTGTAGGTGCAGGCTACCTGTGGGGTCTGAATAAACCTACTTTCCTCCTGATTTGGGTTGTATAATGAGAGGTTTCAAAGGTCAGAAAAGGGAGTAGAGGCACAATTATTCTCAAAGTAAGGTTTTTTGGTTGGTGGTGATCTTTTGGGCACGCCACTGGATATAAAAAAGTCTTTCCTACATTCCCATCCATGATGATTTTCATGCACCTGTGGCTTTTATCACCGTGTGCTGGGTCACTGACGTTGCTTCTGTGGGTGGCAAGGCACTGTACAGATCCCCGCTGCTCTTTATTTTACAGAAAGCTGACAAATAATATTTTGCCTTTTTTCAGGACATACTGGGAGAGATGAGTCTGAAACATTTTATGGATGGATAAGCAGAATGACAGTATTAAGGGAGGAATCATGTTTTTATTTTTTTCCAACCATGATGCCATGGAAATCAGTCAACATGTCCCACTCTATCAATAATGCAGTGAGCTTTATACCAATTAGATTGGTGTCTGGGAAAATAAGCCCCTTTAAACACATTTTTTTTTTTTTTTTGCCTTGGAAAATAAAGCGTTAAAAATGTCTGAGCTTTATAGCATAATTTGGAAAATCTGCTTTTATGAAATGGGTTAATTATACCCATTGAATGCATTCCCTGTCACAGTCTCATCCTCCCACTCCTGTTTCAAAATGACAAGTGAAACCAGGGACTGTGCAATTTTGGAAAACAATCAGGTCACATATTGAGTATTTTGCTTATTCATACAACCATAAACTGCCTATGCTTGAGTTCCCTCAATTACACAGCTCACTGTGCGGGCCAGAAGCAGACAAGCCCAGCTCAAGTGAACACTTTCCTGGAATACACAGAGGAACGAGTTTGAAAAATGTCCAGAGTGGCAGATGTGAAAAATTCCCATTCAAGATCCAGAAGCTGCCTTTGCTGCAATCCTTCACCTGTTAATCACACTGCTCCTGAACTTCTGAACCAGGGATTTTGGCGACAACTTAGACTGAGACACACAGAAGCTGTAGATCTTCCAAAGTATGATGTGGTCATATGCCACCGTGGGGGCAAACTGGCTGTAACCAGAGAAGACAGTAGATCATGGTACTGCTCAGAATTTCCAGAAATTCACCAAGAACGAGCATGTGGCTTACAGTTTTTGATCAAATTACTTTCCCCTTTAATAAGTGAAGTCCACAAAAGATGTCCTTCACAAATCCTTAAACCAGTGTATGGTATCACTTAAACCCTTCAGATTCCTGCAATGCTAACACTTAAATCTCTCCTCTACAGCAGAATACAATGGCACTATTGTAGGTTTTTGAGAAGGATATTACATTTCTTTAGGTGTGACAACTTTCTCCATTGCTATTTCATGCTTAAAGGAGCTCCAGCCAGTCAAATCATCCCCAAGCAATATCACTCTCACAGTTGACCAGGTCTTTCTTTCACCTCCTTTGACAATTTTTAGTTTTCCTTTTTTTTTAACTAATTCATAAATGTAATAATACTCTGCCCCCCATTTGGTGCCAGTTGGACTGCTGACTTTTTCTCATCCTTTTTTTGTTCCTTCCTCCTTATGTCTCTCTAATCTAAGCTCTCAGTGATTTTGTGGCTCCTCGCTTATTCTTACCCTCATCCCATTCTGGTCACTTTGTAAATGTGTATCTATGCCATGTCTCAGAGCTTGCTTGGCTTGGCTCCTATTGATTCTGTGTCTCATTAAGAAAGAAATCCTGTGGTCTTGTACCACAGAATCCCTTGCTTGAATTTTTCTCAACCAGCTCTAAGCTGATTGATAGTTTATTTTCCTGTAATCTTTCTCACTGTGAGGCAGCGTATAGGAAAGAATTAAAAAGTCTAGGCTGTGAGGTCTGGCAAACCTGGACTGCAACCTAACTCTTGTCTACTAGTTGTATGACCTTGGGTAAGATACTTAACCTTTCATTATGTGTGAAATAAGAATGGCACGTCCTCCCTGGATTGTTCTTATTGTTAAATGCAATAAGGTATGTACCTGCCACATTTATTACTTTCAAAGGGCATCTTATTCTAAAATTGTTATCATTACCCCGTTTGATCATTCTGTGGCACGTTCTAATTATTGTCATGGTGTAGAATTTAGGACTACCGCTTCCAAAGCAAAGAAAGAGGTTGATGCTTTTCCTAATTCCTTCTTTATTATCCACATGCAGTTTTTTCTTCTGTTTTGTTCTTCTGTTTTCCTTTCTCCAAGTTTTCACAGATAAACTGTCCATCTAAGCATGTTGATCTAAATATATTCACTGGCATGTTCATCACCTTGAAAAACTCATTAGATTCTTTTTTTTTTCTTTTTTATTACAATCTATTGTAATTTTTTTCGCTGTTCTTGCTAGAGCAAATGTATGTGCACACGTGATTGACAGGAAAAAAGAGAGAAAGGGAAAGAGAGAAAGACAAAGAGAGAGAGAGAGAGAAGGAAAGAGAGAGAGAGAGATACTCTACAGGGTCTGGTCACCATGATCCCCTTCCTCCAGTCTTCTTGCCAGTCAGATCTTGGGCGCTCACACACATTCTTGATATATCTCAGGCCACCTGGGCTAGAGATTCAAACCCTGACCACCACATGGTTTCCAACTTCTCTTAAGTAACACAGTACCATTGAGCAATGGAGCCAGCCCAGATTCAATTTTCCATGTGAATGAAAGCATCTGTTTAAGAATGACCACTTTGAGCTTTTGGAAGGCAGAGGCCAGGTCTGCCTACACCACTTCAGGAGCAGGAGTTGTAGTATCCCCTTCTCTTCTGCATCTCTTGGAATCCAATAAAGGCCAATTAAGTATAAAATTTAACATTTTTTTAAAAAGAATGAGGTATTTGAATTCCATAACCATGTCTTTGTGTATTGGCCAAGGAATGAAACTTTCCTAGCACGGAGATCCTAGTTTTTCTAAGTTCATTCCTATTTGAACCCCCATCTCTTTAAATCAATGCTAATATTAAGGCTTGGCTCAGAAAAAGTTACTGCATTCCTCAGCACTCAATGCCAGAAAGTGAAAACCCTTGGGTTGATGGTAGTAATGGCAAAGAATCAGCCTTCAAGGTCTGCAACCATCCTTCTCTGTACATCTTTTCTCTCTTTTCACTATCTTCTCCTGACCCTACTTCCCAAATACCAGCCCTATATTCTTCTCCTTCGCTGTCCCACCCAACTTGCTCTTGATAAATATTTAATGAACAAGTTGCATGAATCTGTTAGACTGGAATGACTTTGGGCTTTGTTCTGCCATTTGTTTATCATGTGATTTTGGGGGGAAATCTGTCAATTTTCCATCTATCAAATGTTGAACATGATAGTACCCATCTACTTACCTGCTATGGAAATCAAATAAAATAATGTGCCTGGCAATCACACTATCCTGCCATTCACGGAAATATATGTGAAAATACTTCTAGAATCATCCTGAGCTGTAGAAATATGAAGCACTAGCATTACATCTCCCAGATGGTGACAAAAACTCAATACCAATGAATAAGCCTTTCTTTAGGAGTTTTAGGCATAAACCAGAGAGTTGGCAAGCTATTTTGAAGAAAAAGAAAAGAAAAGAAAAAGGAAAGGAAAGGAAAGGAAAGGAAAGGAAAGGAAAGGAAAGAAAAGAAAAGAAAAGAAAAGAAAAGAAAAGAAAAGAAAAGAAAAGAAAAGAAAAGAAAGCCTACTAGAATCACTAAGTTTCACTTGATTCAAGGCCCAGCCATGGGGCCACGCTGCTGCACAACGGGCACTGCCACAGTATGGGCACTACTGTACTATGGCTGGGGCAGCACTGAAGGCCGGGTTCGGTCCCCTGCCCAAGCTAAAACAGGCCTGGTGTAGTGACACACATCTGTGGTCCTAGTTAACTGGGAAGCTGGGCAGGAGGCTCATACCATGGTGAAACCCTGCCAAAAATATTTAAGGCCCATGTTCCCTAGGGTGGCTCATTGTAATTTCAAATATGAGAGCTTGAGGTTTTGGGTTGAATTGTAAATATAATATAAAAACGGTCAATGAGTCCTGCTAGATTCAGGAATCCTATTTAGCAGCTTAAGAATTTCTAGCAATTGTGTGTGTGTGTGTGTGTGTGTGTGTGTTTGTTGGACAGGAGTTGGCAGTTCTTTCATCATTAAAAATTTATAGTTCTCTCTCTCATTGGAAGTACACATGCCCTCTGGCGATACAAAAATAAAAATGAAAATACTTAAAGCTGAAACATTCTAAAAAAAATCCATTGTAAAAATGATAGCTGTTTAACTTATATAATTGAATCCCAAGAGACAATTGATCTTGAGCAAATATCAAAGGATCTTTAAGAATAAGAAATTGATTTTTCATATATTTTCTATGTAAAGAACATTGATTTTTTCCCCCTCAGAATTATGATATAACTTTATATGTTGTAATTCTGGTCAAAAATCCATCCATGAGCTCCTTTTTACTTAACTGGATCTCACTACAACTTTACTTTCAATTAACTAGCCAGATTCTAAAATAAATCTAAATCTCTTGGCCCTGTCTTCTGCAAATTTGGAAGCAGTAAGCCCTTTGCTCTGTTTGATGCCATTTCTAACTAAAACCAAAACTAACAAGCAAGAAATTGGCTTTCCCTCCAGATTTTTTTTAAAGCAATAGTTCTATTTAATTCGGTAGACATTTGGTGTTAGGAAAAGTGTGTGGAAGGGGATGAGAATTGGGAAGCTATTATGTACCACAATCTACGTTATGATGCGTTTTAAAGAATTAAAACTTTTGCCTTCAAGGAGTCTTGTTTTTCTTGTTTTTGTTTTGTTTTGTTTTGATTTTAAGGTTTTTGCCATAGGGGCATGTGTACTTGCCAGAGAGAAATAGAGCGAGACAGTGAGGAAACGTGAGAAATCTGCCCCCACCCTTACCCCCAGGGTGACCCAGCCACAATCCCCTCTCTTCCATTCTCCTCCTAGGATTTTTTGGCATTTTTTACACATGTACCTAGCATGATTTTCAAGCCACCAGGTTCAGGACTCGAACTGCAGTTGGCCCTCTGGGAGTCCAGCACCGTAACCACTACGCCACCTGCTGACCCCGCCTTCATTCCAGCTAAGAATATTGACATGTACACAGACATGTACAGATTACATACACTATAATCAGTGTGAATGTGCTTTACTGAGTTATGTAAAATGTGTTATAGATGAAAACATGTAAGAAGGAAAACTTACTTTGACATCAGATTTTGCAATCATTATTATTAATCTCATGATTCCTATGTCTGAGTTCAGGCTTCCTAATAATTTATTTTATTACCAAAAGAAAAATAATTACTGATCTCTGCCATTTCTACTAGCCATTAGAACATCGGGAATTTTTTTTTTTAATTAGTCCAAATGACTTTTCAACTGTAAACTTTTTATATGTTCTTAAAGTGAGGCTGCTTGGTAATCTGCTTTGAAAAGAGCTGGTTAGTACGACTTGCTTCACAGAGGGTTTTGGCATTTCAAAGGTTGTTTCTGAAGTTAATTGGAAACCCACAGGGCCAGCAGCAATTATGCGTAACCTAAAAATATGTATTTTTGAATCCTGAAAGGAGCTTCTAATAGGAGATTGAAGAGCATGGAGATAAGTGGCACCCAGATGGCTCAAGGAGCTCAGTCAGCAGTTATAAAGAACTGGAGTGTGCTTTCAGAGAAAACAGAGAAAAGAAAATAGTTCAGGAGCGGGGATCGGAGCATGAGCAGAGGAGCTGACTGAGGAGCCACGGAGCTCCTGATTCACAGCGTCTAGGGTGTGCTAAAGCTGAATCAAAAGACTCAAACCTGCACTTGCACATAGAGCTTACGGCAAAAATACGATTCTTTGAGCTAGGCATACCAAGGGAATTAGCTAAAAAGTGATAGTACAGATAAGACCAGGACTAAGGAAGTCTGGTTTTCAACAGAGACCTCTACTCATCTTTTAAATTTTGGAAATACGCAGCCAAAATTGAAATCCACTAAGGAGATGATAGAATGGAAGCAGCACATCACTTTTTACATTGTTCTGATGGCTCCAGTGGCAGACATCCTGGTATTTCTCTGTTTTCCACTCCCAGCAAGGTTTTAGCCAAAAACATCTTGGGCTGGCTCTGTGGTATGGTGGTAACACGCTGCCCACATGAAGCTGGGTTCACGTGGGAAATAATGAGTCTGGTTTCCTAGTGAGCATATACAAGGTGGGTGCATGTACACATGATCCAGGCTCCGGGGGAGTGGAAATTACAACCTGAGACTCTGGTAAGGCTTTCTCTGTCTCTCTCAACAAAAATAAACAAACAAAAGAAAAATAACTTAAGTGCTATTAAAACTATTGCTGAGAGTATATTCTTCCCAAATTGAATGGTGCTTTAATTTGCTCCATCACACCATATGTGATTCTTTGTGGTAGAAAATAACATGTAGATCTCTATCCCTGCTAGGTTTGTAGACCGCTGAGATAATTGCACATCAGTACAGTTGAGTCTGAACAGGTGTGTCTCCCTGGCGTTATTTAGCATTTTAGAGCTGCTCTATAATTGTGTACTCATCACATTAACCCAAGTGCCCCGTATCTCCCAATCGAATCCAAGCAGAGTGAAGCAAAGCACCATAAAAGACAGATATTATATAGCCGTGATTCCTGTACAGCCATGTTGTAAGTCACTCTGATGAGCAAGATATTGGGATATATTTCCTTTTCGTAAACCGTCAACCAGTTTTCCAAGCAGAGCTCCTGAGACCATTAGCCGAGCTTCACAGGCCCTCGTGGCTGACTTCTCATGGCTGATTTCTCTTTTCCATTGGGTCTGGATCACCTAAGTGTCTCCTTGACAGCTCCTTGTAAATGCAAACCAAAGAGAAAGTGACCTGTCGAGTGCCCTGAAACATCTACGCACACCATGTGATGCAGAGAAACTTGTAACTTACCACAAGCCTTAAACTTCTCCTTCAAGGTTGATTGATCATCCACAAGACTGACAGCTTTTGCTAAACTTTGAAGCAAATGACTCTTTGGATCTTCTCTAGCCAAGTTTCATACTAAGATAGAAGATAGAAAACAATAGTATCCCCTGGGGTGTAACTATAGGACAGCCACCAACTCCAAGTCCCCAAGGTCTCTGTTGTTTTCTAACTATAGAGTTGCTTTTGATATTTATATGCATAGAGTTTACCTATGGTCACTATCCTCTGCTTTGATTTTGTTTCTTTTCTGACAGTTTGAGAACCACCAGGTGATCATTGCTACACTGACCGCAGGACGCTAAACTGAAGTCTCTTTTCAGTCTCCACAGGGTTCCTTCAGCCTTCTGGGAGAGTTTCTATAAGTATTGCCTGCTGGGTAGACATTAGCTGTAAATCTCTGTTAGATTAAATTTGGAATTTGTGGTACCTAAAGTATCCCAGTGACTAAAAGAGCGAGAAAGAAAATGTCATCATCAATGTTCATTATCAGATTAACTAGCAGAGTCTAAAACTTCAGATCAACCCATTTGGAACATTTTATTTGCATCTGATATTTTATGGCAAGAATAGAACGTACAAAAATGAAGAAGTAACTTTTAAGAGTTTATTCATATTGCGGGTATCTGAATAACATCGTTTAAACTTTTCTTAAACTTTTCTAAAGACTCATGGCTCTTTTCAGCGGGCTGTGCTCTTGCTTTTGTTTAGAGAGAGCACTACACTGAGTACCTATGATCTCCCAGCTCACCCCCAATGACAAACTCAGTAGCAAGATTAGGATTCTGATTCAAGAACATATTCTGTGTCTGTGGAATACAGTTATAGTCTGTAGGCAGATAGCCAGTCTGCAAAGGGTCATACCCATTTCTCACCTGATTTGTTAAAAATTATCACTGCTCTATTGTTTTTACTTTCTCATCTACTTATTCCATCAACACCTACCACATTGTCTGCTCTTTGGCTTCTGTTTTCCTTATTGCTTTCCAGAGCATTTTTGAAGACCTCCCATTTCTTATGTCCTTTAACCATCTATTCTTCCAACCTCTCCAAAGATAGGATACATTTTGAATACAGTTGTAGATTGGGAGGAATATTTTGGGATATACAGGTGTAGTATCCTTACCATGGGTTGAGAACATTCATAGAGATAGATGGGAGGTTCAAAGACTAAAGGGCCTCTCTCAGCTCCACAGTTTAGGACATCTAAAGACAAAATGCTTATTTTCTCCTCTCCTGCACCAAGCAGTGTTGGCTCATAAGACATGCTAAGCACAAATTTTGTTGATTTTTTTAAAATGTTGATATGGTGGTTAGAACATGGAAGAGTGATCATTCAGTATTCTCTAGGGCATGCAGATCACCATTATATGAGAGCACTGCAAAGTGAGGTTATGCTGATATTCTGCCTTTAAACTAAGTAGAGTAGATGAGAGCTGACTTTGGGCCCAATGCTGGACCTGCCTCTTACCAGTAGTATGACCTGGGGTCAATTAACACTTTCCAACCCTCATTTACTTTGTCATTGAGTCAGAAATAATGACAGCATATTGTTCATGGTGTCATTATAGTTAAGTGAATTAATCTATATGAAATGGCTGCTATAATGCCCAGCACGGAAAACACACTGTACAAATGTTTGCTATTATTATTTGGCTGATTCTTCTGCTCTATTTGAGTCTGTGTTATTAATTGTTCTGCTCCATTTGGGAGCCCTAATAATTAAAACTCTTACTTTTAACTAGAATGACTGTATATGAAGCTCAACCTACCCAACACATCACCAGTGCTTGATCTAATTGGCTTTATCAACAACACATTGACTGAATATGGGCTCTGCATAAACCACTAAGCTCCCTGTTAATGCTCCTACATACGGTGCCCAATACTCCTCCTAGTCTTATCATATATTTTCAGAAGTATCAAAAGATATAGAACTTCATGTCTCCTGAGTTACAGGAATGAGTCCTTGGGCCCAGACAGTGACACAGCAGTAGTGCACATGGTAAAATCCCAGGTTTGCACACTGAGGCCTCCTTGTTCCTGCTGGGCACCCACATGCCCATGATCCAAGCTAGGGGTATATCATAGCATGAGGACCCTGTTGGGGGTGACTCTCTCTCTCTTTATGCCTCATTGTCTTGTAAAAGAAATAAATAAAAACTATTTTTTTAAAAAATGAGTTTTTAACTTGCATGCTCTTAGCTAGAACCTTTGTAAAACAACTCCCAACTCAGTGATTGCTTTCCTCATTACTTCATTTGACTGACCTAGAATACTTCACACAAAGCTGGCTGATGGAAAAATAGCATGAAAAATATGGAATGCCATGAGAATTCTTCTCTGACATTAGCTCTGTTTTTATTTCAGCAAGGTAACAGCATCATTTATCTTTCCAATCATAGCCAGCTCTATTACTCGCGAGGCCCATTATTTTTTCAAGAGTTACACCAACCTGCTTCCAAGCATCCATCACCACATTCTTGTGTCCTTTATATTTAGTGGTACACTGCAAAGTTTTCATATTAGAAGAGATCTTTAGTCGCAAGCAATTCATAAGAACACCTGCAGTAAATGTTAACCTACATTATTTTTTTTTCATATACCTAGGGTGTTACCTATATCAGTTAGTGTACTTTTCAAAGCTTTCAGTCTCTTTTTAAAAAACAATCTTTGGGGGCCAGCAGATGATGTAGCAGTTACATCGTTGGACTCCCACACACACAGCTAACTGTGGTTTGAGTCCTGGACCCAGTGGCTTCAAAATCATGCCAAGCACATGTGCACGCGTACCCAGTATCCCCAAAGGAGAATGAAGGCGTTGCGTCGTGGCCATCCCCCTCCCCCCCCGCCAGGGGGGTGATTTCTCACTGTCTGTCTCACTGTTTCTGTTTCTCTCTCTCTGCCAAGTGCACATGCCGTAAGACAAAACCTCTTTAAAAAAAAAAAAAAAAAAAAAAAAAAGGCTTTGTATAATAATGCTGTTTGATTTTCTCAATCATCCAACTTCTGTGTCTTACTTTCAAAGGAAAAATGTTAAGACCTTTGCCTCTATAATATATTCTCCACTCCTTGTTTTTGAGGTCTAGATGAAATAAACAAGCTCCTTTCTGAGATAACAGAGTCTATATTGGCTTGCAGTACTGGATCTAAGATAATGCTAAGTTGTGTAGTTTCTTGTGGCCTTCTACCCAAAATGTAATCCCCAATAAAATTGGAAAACTCTTCTCTTCCTAGAATCTTTAGGGACAAACTAATGTGTTCACTGGTTTCTTACTCACTCAAGCTCATCACGGTGTTAGTGACTATTTCTAAGTCAATTAATATTAAATGTATTTAAATGTCTAAAGTCTAAAGTTTTATCATAGACATCTTTTTCTGGCTTGAAAATCCATGTGCAGCCCATTTTGTAATAATACAAAATAACAAAGAATAAGTCAAAAAATAAAAAAGTAATAGGAGACTCAAACAGGAAAATAATAACATAGCAAGACTCTATCAATAATACTTCTTTCTCTCATAAACATCAAAAATAAATTTCAAAAAAACCTTACATTTCCTTCATATGAGGGCACACAGTTCTATAATACATTGATCAAAGCCCTATAGGAACTTACAAAAATAAGTTGAAGTTACATCCTCTTCCTTGGAGGAGTCTTATGGGTACAATTTCTTTCGATAAAGAATATGCTGATGGTTGACCTTCCGATAAAACATTACATGCTGCCACTTATGATCTCTCTTAGGATTCTTGCAGAATTTAACCTAGAAATACCTTTAGAAATCTGATAAATTAATGTTCATGTAATTATTAACTAGAATATTTATCTAAACAGGCTCCTCCTGTTTCTTAACTGGATAATTTCAAAAGTTCTTAGGTTTATTATTTAAATATCAAAATACGCTTTGTTTTGAGAAATGTTTACATGTTTATCTTTGTTTTATCTTTTTTAATACAGGGTCCTCCTGGAATACAAGGACTACAACAGACTCTTAGTGGATATTATAACAAGGTATGGCTTCTTCTTCTTTTATATTTTTTACAATTTATATAGATAAAGATTTTTATGTGATTGTATTTTCGAAAGAAAATAAACGTATTTATTAATAACTGTTCAGACTTTCATACATAATTACATATACTGAAATATTTTTCCATATTGAAAATTATGTTTCAAAAAAAAATAGTAGTTTGTTTAGCATCATTTTACAAACCCGGGCTATTATCTTTGTAAATTAAAAAAAAAAAGTTTACTCCAAAGTTTGCTGATGCAAAAAAATATTATATTCTACCACTGATAATGTCGAGTATCTAGTTTCTCTGAAGGCAGAAAAATTACTAATAGATGATCAATTTCTTATCAAAACCAGTAGGTGATGATATTAAAAATGTTAAAATAGGGGCCAGCAGGTGGCGAAGCAGTTACATCACTGTACTCCCACATGACAGTGGCTAGAGTCCCAGATCTAGTGGCTTAAAAATCACGCCAGGTGCCTGTGCGTGAGTGCCCAAGATCCAGGGAGGGAGAATGGAGAAGAAGGGATTGCAGCTTGACCGTTCTTCCTGGGGGGTGATTTCTCACTTTCCCTCTCACTGTGTCTGTCTGTCTGTCTCTCTCTCTGGTGAGCTCACCGTGCCCTCAGACAAAAGCCTCTAAAAAAAAAAGGTGTTAAAATAAAACAAAATCTAAATCTAAAATGTAAATGTTTACATACCATAGGTCAAAATGGGAATGAACTTCTCAAAGGCTTTTCTGTCAGAATTAGGCTAGGTGGAATGCTTAAATGAACATATCTTAGCAACAAAAGGCAAAATAGTTTTGCTTCTGATTCTAAAAGGAAGCAGAAAAAAGTGAGAATTGATGTTGGCAACTTGAAGATCTAATGAAAATATTGATTAGTTCATCATTCAATAACAAACGCGTGGGATCTGACCACTTTGTGTGAGGTATACCATCCAGCGATTAGAGCCCTTATGTCCATAACAGTTCATCACAAATACCTTGCACCACAGAAAAACTTCAACACTACCTTTTATGTCTTCCCTCAGTATGTTCTTGCTTTCCTTTCCTATACATTTCCCCAGATTCTTATGATTACTTTCTGTTTAGAAATGCCAACAAGACACTCGGGGCCAGCAAAGGCCTTGAAGATAACAAGCTCAAAACATGTTTGTTAAATGACAAGCCAATTGATTAAAACATCTGAATTCTTCTTTCATCAGATTGAGGTCAACATAAAGACCTAGAAAATTTGTGGTTGATAAATTTAAATAGAATGTGTAGAAAGTGGCTTATGCTTTATAAATTTAAGAGAGTGATCCTATCTGACATTTTTTTTTTCTCTCAGATTTTCCTAGAGGTATTAATTAGGAAGAATATTTGAGGTATATTATTTGACATTTTAAAAAAAATTTTAATAGATATGTACTAGCCTTTCAAAACACTGGAGCTTGGTACAAGTGAAAAAAAGTGAGCTGAAGCATATCTAGATTAATCAACATAATAATATCTACTGTCGTAAAATAGAATTTATCATAAAAGCTTCAAAATAATTAGAGTAAGTTGGATCTGATGTCACAGTGTCAGCTAGAAAAGAGCACACTATATTACTATTACCCTAGGTATAAAACTTACCAAGTTGCTGCTCAGCTACTTAAATATTTGCTATCCTTTGCAAAACTTTTAAGGCCCATATCTTTACAGGCCTCCCAACACTACTTCTATACATAGTTTATCTTGCCAATGAGTCAGTTTTCCCTTAAATGAAGATATATAGAGCATCTCTATAATCTACAGTTGAAAATGGAAAATTTTAAACTTTGCAGCTATATTTTTAAAACAAATGAACAAACCAGGGGCTAATCCGAGCAGCCAAGTGTCGAATCCTGCTAATAGCAAACCAGTACTTCCCACCTCCCTATTACTCACCTAACAGGACTCCAGCTTCTGCTTTTGCCATTGCACAATTGAAGACTGTGGTTAATTAGTGCACATGTGCTTGAGATGGGACTTTAGGTCATTAGAGAAGAGAAGACCACAGCTTTTTTTCTCAGATGATGAACTATAATCATTTAGTGTCAGAAGGCGTTAGCCCCTTCTGAAAATCAATGGAAGATAACTTTCCAAATGCTTTCTTCTGTTTCCTTCTGCAAGTTAAGCTCCTACACTGAAGTCCCACCAGAGTGGTTGGAGGACATAGAACTCACCTTCAGTACCACATTGACCTATGTGTCTGTATAGTAACCACCTTCTTTCTCCTCACTCTCAGCTTCTCAAAAGGAAGGGCTAAACATGTCATGATGAGCAAGATGCGTGTTTTCATTTGGCAGTGTCCCCACCATTCACCCCCATCTGCTTTTGTATACTGAGGTGGTTTTATTTTGCAATTCATTGCATGCCTGATGGTCTGGCTGTAGCAAATGAGCACAGTCATGAAACTTTGCTGAAGATTAAATGATGGACATGAATTGAGACATATAAAGTGACAGTCCAAGGTTAAAATAATCTTCTCTTTTAAATTGGCATTGATTTATGCGATGTCTACACTACAGCCCTAGAGCTCAGCTCTTCAGCTCACAGCAGCTCCAATAGTCTTGCAGCTCCAATTCTGCTGAAGCTGCTACCCAAGGGGTACGAGTAGCAGACAACTCATTTACTTCCCCTGCCTGTTCCAAACAAAAAGAGCTCCTGGTTCACTCCCTCATCTTGGAAATCCTCATATACCCTTTGGTCCTTTCCAGAAATTGATCTTTTCCCCTGAAATTTTCCCTAAGATGTCCAAAGGGAGAAGCTCAGGCATAAGACAGATGCTTTCTTCTGTCATGGCACAAATCAAAAAAGAAGTGGAGAAGAAAAAAGGACGTAAGAATAGGGAGACAGATTAAGGAGTCGGGTCAGGAAGATTATGTAAGTGTGTTTATGTGTATTTTTGCATGCCCACTTGGGGATGCAAATAATAAAAGGTAGAAGATTTCCCTCTCCATCACAAAAATAATTTGCAAAACAGCTGCTCCCATCCTGCAAGATTGCTTGCAAAGTAGCAACAAGGCTGAGCATATTCCTCCCCTTAAGGAAAATCTGCTCATGATCCAGCAGACTGCTCTTCATCATCTCTGGCTCTGGGGAGTTTAATAAAAAATTTGATAGGCTCTGTCAACTTCTGGCCCATCAGATCCAGAGTCCCTTACAACACTCTAGATGGGAGGGAAATGTATTATTTGTAGAACTCAAGTACTGGCAAATTTCACATTCTACATTGTTTTTAAAGATTCACATTGAAAATGCATGGCTGTGTTATCTTACATCACCACACTCGCTGCAATTTGCAGAGATTCAGTCTCAGCTGTGGAAGATTGACGCTGTGCCTCCCAGCATCCAATTCTAGTGTTCACTTCTCTAAATTGTTGATCCGAAAAAACCAATTCGCTAGCAAAATAATCTATTTTTCTTTCCAAGTATCAAATCACAGCTTCATTTTAATATCCATGGACTAGAAAGGACAGAAAAGCTTTATCCAATATCAAATATTCCAGGCCTTTTCAAGCAGTGACTTGAACCCAGTGGTGACACATAAAACAAAGGCTTCCTTGGAAATACTGATGGCAACCCTTCTGGGCCCAGGAGATTTAGAAACAGACTTTCTATCTCTCCTTCCCTGTGCCCCAGGATCTGCTGAGTTTGGGGAGCAACATGGACTTTCAAATGGCCACACATACTTTTGGATCTTGGTTTGATTACAGAGGACCCCAAAACTTACCTGTTTTTTTCCTCCCCCTCTCTTTCTTGGGGCTGGTAAAAATTTTTCCTGTAAGTAACTGAGAGGTTGGATTAGAGCCAGCCACAGGTCTTATTTTCAAGAGAATACAGCCCTCTTAGACATATATTACTTTTTATTTTTTTAATTGCCAGGGGCACATGTACTTGCTAGAGCGAGACAGAGTAACAAAAAGAGACAGACAGGGAGAAAGCCCTCCTAATAGGGCCTGGGCACATCTCAATCCCTCTCCTTCATTTCTCCATCTGTCAAGATTTGGGGCATGCACACACACAAGCCTAGCATGTTTTTAAACCACTAGGGCCAGGATTGAAACCACAGTAAGTCATACAGAATCTAGCTCTTATATTCACTGGGCTATGGTGCCAGTCTTGCATATTATTTTTTAACTTGCTAGGACTGTCATGGCGTTCTCCTTGTGTGTGCATCTCTGTATACAAATGTCTCTTTTAATGAAGACACAGATATATTGAACTAGAAGCCCAGCCAACTCCAGCATGACCTCATCTTCACTGATTACATCTGCCTTGACCCTGTTGCCAAACAGGTAACATTCCGAAGTACTATGGATTAGGACTTCAATTGATGAATTGGAGATGGAAGGAGATAATTCAATCCAAAACAAATAACTTAATGGTTTTTGTGGGATTTTTTTTTAAACTCTATGTTTCCTCATGCCTAGGGTATTACAGTAAGTTCTCCAAAGGCTGAACTGGATTATTTTGAATGATCCCATGTCCTTTGATTATTTCATTAGATTGAGTCATAAGAAAATGCTGATATTTGACTCTTTGGAGCCTACACATATAGCCATATCCTGTGGTTCAACACATACATTTCCAGGTGCATTCCCTTTTTTCCTGAGAATACTCTTTCTAAAACGATGAGTAATTTGAGTCTTCTCACTTGCCTGACTTTAGGTTCCAAAGTTCCGTTCACCATTTACGGTAAAATAACCAAGGATGAATTCTCACACAACCCAAATTCTTGTGATGAAAGGCAGATTAGTTCCTCTCCACATACACGACTGTCACCACTTCACCACAGGAGTTTTTAATGAGATGCATTTAATGCTATACAGCTATTGTATCTATTTCAAAAACATACAAGAACACTACTCATGGCACCGAATAACCTAGTACAATTAGAATACATCTGAGACAGAACCATAGTTCTAGATAAACAAGGATTGTGTCTCTAATTAGTTCTAAATTCAGAGAATTACCTGGTGCCATTAGCTTGGAAAACGTGGAAAGAAGAATCTCACATGTCAATGAATGAATGCTACTGAAATTCAAGTTTGAATCTGCCTTGAGTATTGTTAGTGTGAGAGTGAAGACCACCTCCAGAGGCCACTGAACACGCTGAATTAGATGGATTTACTAGCCTGACTATTGAGTGAAGCAAGCATGTAGTGCTCTGATAAGCCATAAATGGCACTATTGTTTTTCTGGATGTGAAATCCACCAGAAAACCAAAATTTTTGTAATGATAAGGGACATTGATAGAACAACTTGACTTAGTACTTCAGAGACGTTTCTTTATCTCTCAGACACAGCATCTGTCACTTCTAGGTTGTTGCAGACAGAGGTGGGCCACGCTGCAATATACACTCATAAGAAGCACTTCACATGCTCTTGTGTTCTGCAGCCCAAGAGCATAGGGCCTCTCAAACCAAAGACTATCTCTGGAGAAAGTCATATCACGAACCAAAGTTCCAGCTTCCTTTAAAATGACCGAGCACAAACACAGCCAGGGAGAGATGTTGATGTTTTGTGCACTGATCTGTGCGTACTACTCCCAAATGACAAGTGCTGTCAGGAAATCTCTAAAATGTATATACTCACGTGTAGGTAGCATCCAAGCAGCCTACCATTTTGTAGCTGCTGATCCATTATGTTTGTATGTGCCTTAGAGTTTTTATGCCAAGTTTTCAAATATGTCTTTTACTATGAATAGTGTATTAGGCTGTCAGACAAGTCATGATGCATTTACATGGAAAAATATGTCATGATTTTTCCAACGATCCAATATATCTCAGGATTGAGAGTACAATTTTCTTTTCTTTCCCTTTTTTAAAAGAGATTTTTCCATAGGGCATATGCACTCAACAGAGAAACAGAGGGAGACAGAGGGACAGAAAGCAAGAAATTACCCCCCCCACCCCCACCCCCCCCAGGGAGTGGCCATGCCACAATCCCTTCTTCTCCATTCTCCTCTTGGGATTTTCAGCATGCACACACACATGCTTGGCATGAGTTTCAAGCCATCAGATCTGGATCTTAAACCATAGTCAGCCACATGGGAGTCTAGCATCCCAACCACTATGCCACCCGCTGACCCCACAATTTTATTTTCAATTTAGACATCTCAGAACAAAATAAGAAAAATGAGAAAATATACATCATAAGGCCAACAGTAATATAAATTATAAACTATCTTTTTTTAATCAGAACATCACAAATAACATGGAAGTCACATTTAAAATATGCTACAGCAATAGTGATCTGAATGGGTGCCAACATTTTTGTTGTTTAAACATTACTTTATAGTTTTTCTTACCAAGACATATATTTTTTAAGCTTATTTATGTATTTTCTCTTACGAAAGATAGAGACAGAGAGGCAGTCCCAACAGGGCTCTCGTGCTGCAATCCGCCCCCAGTCTCAGTCAGTCTGGATTACAGCATGTGTGCATTTAGCTGGTGTGCCCAGGGAGGTCCCAGGAGGCAAAGCCAGGACATTTCCTATGTGGATCCAGTTGTATTACTGCTGTGCCACCTCCTGGCCCCCAAACACGTATAGTTTTAGTCAGAAAAACAACTTAATAAGGAAAAAGCACCTTCCTCTCCAAAAAAAAAAAAAAAAAAAAAACCCTAAGGGACCAGCAGTTAGCATAATGGCTATGTCACCGAATTCCCATGTAGCGGTTCCAGTCTCAGATCCAGTGACTTAAACTCATGCCGGGCACGTGTGCGTGTGTGCCCAAGATCCCGAGAGGAGAATGGAGGAGAAGGTATTGCAGTGTGGTCATCCCCCCGAGGGGTGATTTCTCGCTTTCTGTCTCTCTGTTTCTCTGGCGAGCTCACGTGCCCTATAGCCAAAACCTCTTCAAAAAAAAAAAAAGCACCTTCATTAGAATTATTAGCTTATTTACTCAGCAAATATTTATTGAATGTTTCCTGTATGTTAGGTGCATTGCTAAGCATGAGCAACTTAATTTTGGGTCACCATGAAGCTTAAATTATGCAGCAAGATATGCATAAATTATTAAACAAAGGCAAAAATAAAAACCTTAGTGTGATGAAGGAAAAGTAAAATGCATAATGAGAAGAAAACTGGAGGAGAACCTGTCAGTGATATCCAGAACTTTCATGAACACTTTTTACAATATTAGGTTATTGGGAAAGTCATGATGTATTTTCCTGTGTTTTTCTATGCAAAATTGCATCATGACTTTCCTGATGACCCAATAGTTGAGATCTAGAGAAGGCTAATTGCTGGCCACACAAAGAGATGAAGACAAAGAATAGTGAGTTGGAGAGTGATATGGGAAGAATCTTGGTTAGTTTGCAGGACTGAGAGAAGACCATGATTGCTGGAACTTCTGAGGGAATAGAATGGCCACAGTGATGCTTGAGAGAGGAACAAGTCTAGATCATTCAGTAATTTGATAACTGTGTTAATGTTTTGAAGGAAGGAGTCCGTAATGTGTTTAAAGATATCTCTCTGACCTTATGTAGAGAATTTATGTGTCTGAGGAACAAGAGAAGACCATAGGAAGTAAGTTAAGGAGTTACTGTAATAATCCTGCCAAGACATGATGATGACCTTCCAAGAATAAAACATGAAGAGATTAGAAGTAACAGAACCAGACTTAATATCTGATAGTGCATGAGGAATAATGAGAAGAGTGGTGCTAAGAATGACATCCATGGCCAAATGATGGCATAGTGATCAAGGTGCTAGATATCACATGGATGACCATGTAGTTCAAGTCCCAGACTCAGTTGCTTGAATAAACATGTGTGTGTATGCATGGCGCCCAAAGTCCCAAAAGGAGGGAGAAATGGAGGAAAGGGGATTGCAATATGATCATTCCCTATGGGAGTGCTTTCTCACTTTCCCTCTCTCTTTCTCTCTCTCTCTGGTGAGCACACTTCCTCGGGCAATATTTAAACAATAAAATACAAAACTAAAGGAGAAAGAATTTGTGGAAGAAAGAGGATGAGTCAGGTTTCTTTTACTTTCCTTGATTTTTTTTTCTACTGTAAAATGGAATTTTAACAAGACAAGCTACAGAGATACATTAGGAAGAAGTTAATTAACATTTCCCACTTCCAGACTAACCAGTGTTAAAGTGTAATGTAACTCTCTTATCTTTTACTCTCATACATGTGTGTATTTGTTGTACATTTTTTAGTTCGGTTTTAAATTTGTTGAATATTAATTGCCTCTAGAAGTTACAAGTAAACACATCAAGTAGAAAATTAGATGCATAGAGAGTATGCTGGGTGTGTAAGTTTGTCTTGTGTAAATGATACCTAAGCCACTGGGGTAGACAAAAATGTCTAGGAGAAAGTATTTAGTCACAAGAGAAGACAGCCTAGGCAGAAGGCTCTGGACTGCAGACGAACCTTTAACAGTTAGGTGAAGTAGGAAGAAGAGAAAACACAAGCCAAGGGACCAGCAGATGGCTTAATGGTTGCATCGCTGGACTCCCACATAATCGACAGCATTGGAGGCCTGAACCTGGCAACTTAAATCTCACGCCAGGTGTGTGTGCGTGCATGCCCAAGATCCCGAGAGGAGAATGGAGAAGGGATTGAGGCATGGCCATCTCTCCTGGGAAGTGATTTGTCATTTGCTATATCTCTGTCCCTGTCTCTCCAGTGAGCACAGGTGCCCCCTAGCAAAAACATCTCTCTAGAGAAAAAAACAAAAATCACAAACCAAGAGAGTGACAAGTGCAGTTGGGAGGTCAAGTCATGAAGAGTCCACTAGACTAAGCAAAAAAGGTATCGGAGAGCCACATAAGAGTAGTAGTTGGGGCCACAGCCAAAGCACTGGGCGCTCAGGAGTAAGCAGATCGCAACTGGGAAAGTTAAGCAGACAAGGATGCTGTTCTAGATGACTGCAATAGGTTGGAAAGGCCAGGCTCAGTCTGAGCTCAACCTCACTGAAACAAGGAAAGTACTGGAATGAGGGGAAACACACAACCTACCTGTGTCTACTAATTGGCTGTATGCATAGGAAAAGGACATTTTCTTTCTTTATGACAGGAAGAAGACTTTCAAATGGGGCAAAGCTAAAGTCAGGACCCTGCTCTCCCACAGAGGAAGATGCAATCTTCCATTTCAAAGGAGGGGCTCTAGGTTTTGAGTTGTAGAATTAACAAAGGCCTATTTTTAAAGATTTACATCTCACAGGGGTAGAGGAAGAAAGTTTATTTCAGTTGAGGCTGTCTTGGTCAATGGACATAGAAAATATTGCTGCTCTTTTCAGAAAATTGTCTACAAATGGAGGAAATAGAAGTTTCAGGGAACTATGTGTTTTGCCTGTGTTAGATTTGAAGAAGGGAGAATAGGTGGGTAGGCAGAGAGAGAGGAAAAAATGTTGAAGAAATTGACCCCAATTTTTGCTACGTTTTCTTAGTTTCACCAAATTGGCCAATTTCACCTAATAGCAATAGGTAACATTAATAAAGGAACTTTCCCAAGAAGGCAGAGGACTTCGGATCCAGAGAAACTCAAAAGGAAATGTCCCTGCTAAGAGAAGACAGCTCATTGTGTATAGCTGAGTGTGTGCACGGGGTGTGTAGATTTAATGTCAGGATCAGAAGTGGAGCCCAAGAACTTGTATTTTATCAGTGTGGTAACAGGCAAGATCATCTGTCCAGGGAAAGTAGATACCCAATTCATGGTCTAAGGACAGTAAAGAACATTTGAGAGTAAGGAGAGCAGGGAACCAGAGTATTTCTGCTGCGTAGATGGGCCGACTGAGGTAGCCAACTGTGAATGGAGTTGCTACCATATGCCCCCAGTGGTATGATGCTTCTCCAGAAGCAGGGGAAGTCAGAGATCAGAGAGATGAAGTTTCCAATGTTGGAGTTACTTAAAAGGATATTTAACAAAAATTCTTAATTTTTTTCTTTCAAAAGAGATTTTTGTTATAGCGCACATGCACTCGCCAAAGAGACAGAGATAGAAAGCAAGAAATTACCCCCCAGGGAGGATGGCCACACTGCAATCCCTTCTACTCCATTCTCCTCCTGGGATCTTGGGCATACACACACACACACACTCAGCGTGAGTTTTAAACCACTGGGTCTGCAACTCGAACTGCAGTTGACTACATGGGAGTCCAGTCATGTAACCATTATGCCATCTGCTGGTCCCTTAATAAGAATCCTTAACAAAGGTAAGAGAGACAAAAATATGTGCAGAAGTCACATGTATTCATAAAAAGCCAGAACAGTACTACCATCTGCTACTTAATTTTTCAAGGACAAAATGCATTTTAAAAATGAGATTTTTTTCCTTTTGCTATTTGTATTTGTTTAATTTTTACCTAGGGAAATGATGAGCATGGAGCTGGTGACCCAAAAGGAGAAAAGGTAACCAGATTTTCAAAGTGAGTAAAGAGGTCCAGTGTTTTTGTTCTGTTTTGTTTATTGTTTTGTTGTTGTCATTTGTTTTTGGTAGAGGCATGTGCACTTGCCAAAGAGAGATAAAGAGACAGAGCAAGAAAAAGAGAGAGAAAGCACTCCCCATGGGGAATGGCCACTCTACAATACCTCTTCTCCATCTCTCTCCTTTCGAAGTTTTGTGAATGTATTCCCCCACAATGCATACCTAGCCTGCGTCTCAAACTGCTGGTCTAGGACTCCGACTGAGTGGTGGGCCATCCCCCTGCCTTAACCTCCAGACCACAGAGCCAGCCCAAAAGATCCAGGGTTTTATCCAATACATGCATTCACATGTCAAGGTGGTCCCACCATGGCAGTGGGGCCCATCCTTCAGAAGCAGCCAGCACGCACGGGGCAGGAGTCTCCACCTGCCTCTCGATCAGGTAGCAGGATTAGAATCAGCTGCAGAGGCGTCTCCTCAGCGAGGATGGCTGCATGTCACTTGGCTACAGGAAAGGGACATCTCCAGGGGAAATAACTGTTTAAGGTCAATAAAATTAGGACACAAAATTGGGTTTATAGTGATATGTTTCATGAATCCATGTAGGCAGCATAAACGATCAGAAAACCCCTTTGGCAAAATGTCCCCATCTTGTGGGAGCATTTTTTTAATGGAGTTTTATAATATACAGTTAGTGGTTTAACCAAAGAGTTATTTAAAATAGTTTTAAAATTAAAACACTGATGAATTTCCACGGCCCCTCTCACTGTCATCATTCACAGGTCTAATTACGTTAGCTGTGAAGATGACAGATGGACTTGCCCACTCAAAAAGATGTCTGACTCCTGTTTGGTTCTGACATTGCGCTGACCGTGAATTCGGTGGGAATGTGCCATCATCAGGAAAAACAGCAACGATAACAATGCACATTAAATCTGCAGAGATGAGTAGGTTGGAAAACTCTCTAAGGGAATGTGTGGCCTCTGAGGGTGGTTGCCTTCATTCATGCAGTAAAAATTCTCTTGGTTGAAATGCAAACATGTCTTGCATTTCAACATAAATGCAGGAAAATGCGACTTCTGGGCCTTATAAATCAGTGCAACCAATCTATTAAAAAGTCATGCATCGGCCACAGGAAAATGTTGCTAAAAGGTAGTCTTACCAGAAACTAAGGTGTCTCTTAGAGAGTGACCATTGAAAATGAAATTTTCTGCAAAATAAATAAATAAAACCTTGACGTTCTGAAAAAAAAGATATTCAAAAATTAATTATATAGCATTAATAAGCTGTTTATGTGTCTTAGATTTTTACTGCTACTACATTAGTACTATTTTCTATAACCTAATATCTTAGAGAAACTATAACAAATGCTTTGCTTTTTAAGTAGTTACTACCGGGCACATGATAGCTAAGGGAGAAAATAAGGGGAGAAAAAGCTACAAAGCTTGTCACACAAGACAGCTGAGTGGAGAGAATTGTGACGCTTTTTAAGTATTTAAATGATTCATTTCTTGAAACAAAACAGCTGGCTTATGTTTTGCTATGTTCGTTAGGAAACATATGTTACTTAGGAATTCTTAAGACCTCACTGATGAGAAATTTGATTCTGTAAAACAGGTGTATTTCAAACTCTAAGGACCTTTTCTATTGCTCAAAATCTTTTCTAATTGCTTCCGAATCTTAAGTGGAATTAGAAAGAGTCAATGGCATAACTGTTCCCTCCTCTGAGCCAAATAAATAACCTACAAGAATCTACAGGGAACTTGGTGTACTACCTGATATAAATGTATAAATGAAGAATTATTTTACCATTATAATTACGGTGGAAAGACTCTGCTGGTAATAGTGCATAAAATAAACTTTAGAAGACCTGTTGGAAGAGCAAAACCAGCTCTATCTATACATATCTAGTTACTATCTATTCTGGATCAATTCATTAGTTTTTAAAATTCTAATGTTGTTTGGGTCAGTCGGTGGCATGGTAGTTAAGCAGCTGGATGCCACATGACCAACTTCATGGTGTGAGTCCCAGACCTGGTGGCTTAAAAAACACAGTGGGCATGTGCGCCTGAGTGCCCAAATCTCAAGAGGAGAATGGAGGAAAAGGGATCGTACAGTGGCCATCCCCCCAGGGAGTGACTTCTCACTTTCTTTATCTCTCTCTCTCTTTCTCTCTCTCTCTCTCTGACAAGTGCATGCATCCTATAACAAAATTTTACACACACACACACATACACACACACATATATGTACATATTTATAAATTTTACATACACACATACACACACTCACATATATATAATATATACATATATATATATACATATATACACACACACACACATACATACATGTTCATGAATCACCTCAATGAAAATTTAAAGCTCCTTCAAGCTTCCCTCCCAGATCTTTGGTTGAGCCCATGGTAGACTCCAGTGGTCTGGACCCCACACAATGTGGCTACATGTTGGAATTATTAGGAGACCTTTTAGAAAATATCCCTCTGCTTAGGCTTCAGGCACAGAGACTCTGGTTTGGGATGGCATCCATATCCCTATTACTGAAAATTGCATTAAGTCATACTAACATGCAGCCAAAGTTAAGAACCACTGAGTGATGGAAAGAGCATGGGCTTGGGATCAAAAGGCAATTGTGGGCCCAGCCACTATCATATGTGTTACATGTTGCTGTCCAGCAGGCTGAGGCCACATAGGAGGTCCAGGTTGGATTCCCAGCCCACTCTAAAAAGCCCAGAACAGTGACACACACCTATAGTCCCAACTACTTGGGAGGTTGAAGAGCACAAACGCACATTGATTGTGGCATGAACCACTCTGTCACCTTCAGAAAACCACTTCATTTCTTTGGGCATCAGATTTATCATTCATACAGTAGGCATAATTGTTTTCCACCAAGAGTTGTTGGGAGTATTAAATCAAATAAGATAAATTTATCCTAAAGTGCATACCTTTCATGTATTAAACCCTCACTAAAAATTTGTTCTTTTCTACACGACCACCTCAAACCTTCTTTCCTCTCTTCAGGTCTTTAGTTCTTTTTGGTATTAATCACTGTTGCCATCCTTAACACCTGGTCTTGCTTATCTTTGCATCTCCCACTGCAATTTTGATAGAGAAAGGACTCAATTTGTGTTGTGGAATAGAAGATTTAACCAGAGTATAATTTAAACATATTCAGCAGCCTGCCCCCCCCCCATGACCCCTTATCCACAGGAGACATACCCAAGACTCTCAGTGGAGGCTTTAAACACCAAAGTACTGACCCCTACATATACTATGCTCTTTACATCTAATAATCAAGATGGCTACTAAGTGATTAATAAGCAGGTGTCATATACAAGAGTGATTCCCTCCCCAGGGAAACAAAACATGTCAGGGCAAGATTCCATCTAGCCACTCAGAAAGGCATGCAATTTCATCCCTATGAATTGTTTATTTCTAGAATCTTCCATTTAATATTTTTGGACCACACTTTGCCATGGGTAACTGAAACTGCAGAAAGCAAAACAGTAGATAAAGGAAACTACTATAAATGATTTATTATTGCTGTCCAATTGTCATTCCTCAATGTATCAACCAGCAAACAGAATTTTACAGTCTATTGGGGCCAGCAAGTAGCATGATGGTTAAGGTGCTGGACTCCCACATGACTGACCATAGTTTGTGTCCTGGACCCAGTCGCTTGAAAATCGTACCTGGCACATGTGCATGCATGGCCAAAATTCCTGAGAGAAGAGGAGGAGGGATTGTGGTGTGGACACTCTAACAGGGTGATTTCTCACTTTCTCCCTCACTGTCTCTCTGTCTCTCTCTGGCAAGCACACATGCCCTATGGCAAAAAATCTAAAACAACAAACAAAAGTCTATCATATAGAACCCAACATTACAATGAAACGCCAGAGCAGGCACAAACAGCATTGTAATACACATATAAATCACCCTGAATTGACAGCCACATCCTGTGTCAAGAACACTAAGAAACAGGGAGAACCACCTAGGAACCCATGACTCGGACACCATGGCAGCCATGTGACCAGTCTACCAGTGTTGAAATCATGACCCCTGTTCTGTAGAATGCCTGGGACTGACAGACTGATACGGTGTGGTGACAGAATAATGTAAAGTGCTTGAGGAGAGCTGCTGCTTTTTATAGACAATGTAACAAAATGGCAGAATGTCACAGGACTCCTAAGAAAACAGCAAGTCATTTTTAGGATAGCCTATAAGGGTGAAAAGCCGAAATCTGTGGAGCAGCCAGCCTTTCAAATAGCAGGGAAAGTGTTACACTGAAAGCCTTTCCTGATGCTTAGTAAATGCATCACTTGTCTTTTATCTCATACTTACAGTGATAAATCACTGAGCATCCATTTTAGATAGAAATACCATCCCATATGTGTCCAAGATTCAAGTATGAAATACTTTTGTTTGCAGAACTTTGTATTGGGGGAAGTTCCTAAGGTTTCCTCCAAGCCCAAACTTCAGCCAAGATCCCCAGGAAGAGATGGATAATACCCTCTGTTGGGTCTTGACTCTGTATTAAATGGAGATTTGTTTACATTGGTTCAAGAACACAGCAGTTAGGAATATACTTATTCCTTCATAAGTATATTCTTTTACTCTCCCCCTTGGTATTGGTGAGATGTGGGGTTTTGAAAGTTTATTTATTTACTGTTTCCATAGACAAGAGAGAGAAAGACAGAGAGAGAGACAGTATCTCCAATAGGGTCCTGACACCATCATCCACCCCCACCCCTAGTCAGCCCTGGACACAGGCATGCCTGTGTCTGGTGTACTCAGGGAAATCTTGAGAAATGTCCACGTGGGTCAGCCTCCCAGAGTGTGACATTTCACCACAGCACAACTGCACAGTCCCTGGACAGTTGTGATTTTGAAAGTAATGTCTAGACCCCTTCCCTGATTTCACTTTTATTTTATTAGGAAAGTCTACTTAGTAGGCATATTTCCCTTCATTCCTATGCAGTGGGGATCTTAGTACATGTCAGATGGTGATATGAAGGTCACTCTGTACATCCTAAATGTATATATAGGCCAATTGCTTATTTTTTCTCTCAAACCAAGAAAAATGGGTGCCTTGGACATACTCACCAACTTCTCCCTCTTCATACTTTGCATATAATTTCCTACCTCAAGGGAGAAAAAATTACTCCTCCTGTGTGGTAAGTATATGACTGAGGTACACTAGATGTTTAAATGCTAGAAGGAAGAATGTGTATGTAATTTACACTGTATTAGGACAAAAGACATATATCCATAGATAAATTTATATATGTAAGCTTCATGTGTATTACTTCAAAGAACATATGAAGTTCATGAATTTAAAATGTGAATAATTTTAGGCTTTATATAGACATAGCAAAAACTATGAAGTTGATCTATAAGTGACTGAACTTTGAGGAATACTGTTCTGGAATATGCACAGTAAGAACTCAAATCGGCTTCTTACCCATTTGGTTCCTTGGCTCTCCCAAACAAGACTACAATTTTACTGACTAAAAAGCTTGATATTATAAAAAAAACTTGGTAATGAATCTTTTAAAACTTAATAAAAACCAAAATTAACTTTACTTAATACATTAAAATACACTCAAAAAATTGATAAGGCTGGTTAACAAAAATATGACCTTGCCTATTCATTACACAAACTCACACGACATTAATTAAGATGGAAATGTAGAAAAAAGTAAAATATTTTAGGGCTATAATAAATTAGTACTTAAATACTACAAGGTAGAATGTTAATTGAGACTTCAAAATAAACTGACAGGCACGTTTCCCCCAAGGAGACAGGAGTAAAGATGTTCACTACAGCCTTGTTTATAGTAGGGAAAAGCGAGGGACATCCCAAGTGCCTGCCAGTGGCAGTAGGTGACGCCTCGATACCTTAGCAGGTTAAAATGCTCTCCAGCACTGCAGCAAATGATCTAGATTACAGGTATCAATATAGATGAATATTTGGTGGGGGGGGAGTCACAGAATGTTATGTTATTTACAAGAGAAAACTATTCATGGACTTTGTTTTAAATATTCAATATAACATATGGGTTTTGATTCCGCATATGCAGTGAAAGTACAAAAATAAGGATTCATGAGAGGATGGGAGTAGAGTGGGAAATATAGGAGATTTGTTTACCTGAAGATTTGGCATATTCTACTGTAAGTTTTCTGTATGTATTCTTTTTCCATGTAAAAAAAAGAAGAAAAAAGCAGATGGACAAGACAGATACATGCCCCAAAACATAATGATGAAGATCCTTTTGTAAAAATATTCTTGTGGTTGGGTGGTGGGGAATGGATCTGCATTACACATCTTTTAGTGCTGCATTTAATTGAACAATTACATGATTATTCAGGGATTTTACTGTATGCTAAAGGGAGGCACAGTGCCAGGACTTTTCTGAAGTCTGATCAGTGACATATGTCCTTTCTTCTCGCAAGCATCCAAGCATTCACTCTCACAGTGTGCTTTTTGAAAGTACTCTCTATATAGCACATACATCTCTCTTGGATTTTTGACCAAAACATCTTAGACATTTCTAAGCTGCTTGTCACCACATCCACAAGGATGCCTTCTTTGTCCACAGCCAATCAGAAAGCAGCAACATAAACGCCAGAAACAGCTGAGACTCCTTTTCCTTCCTGTGACTCCTGACTCCCCACTTGTCCACCTACCTCCTCCCTCTCTAAAAAGAAAGAAAGAAGTGTCTGGAATAAAATTGGTCTGGATTATCATGTTCATTAAACAATCTGATGTCTTTGAGATCACAAAGATTCATTTATTTTTCGACACATCAGAACAAAATTATGTACCTTTTTCTTCTCTAGATGACCTGTGCTTGAAAAAATAATCAACATTTACTTCACATTAATTGTAAATAACGTAATGAAAAGGTATGGCTTTCCAATGGACCTGAAGGCATTATGGAGTGCTAACTAACAAACACATTGTTATACCAACAGCCTTGCTCTATTCAGAATTTTGCAGTGTCTTTCAGAGGCTAATAGATTGTAATCCCACAGTTATAAGGGGAGCAGGTATTCACTCTATATCTGACAGTTACAACGGTACTTATCTCATCCTTATGTAAGATCTCTCTCTTCTGCTTTTTCTTGAAAGGGTGAAACTGGACTACCCGAATTTCCAGGGTCTGTTGGTCCTAAAGGACAAAAAGGAGAACCTGTAAGTGTTTTGGCTTGGAAGGCAGAGGCAGGATATCCAAAAGATAGAATTAAAAATATTTGTCAAAATGAGCCCCTATTCCATGTACCCAGGTTGACCCTGTCATGGTAAACAACATAGATCAGATATTAAAGCAAGTATACTCGACATTTAAGCACTAAATATTGGGTCTTGGAAAAGTAATGGTGTATTTTTCAGTTTTTCTATGCAAAAATGCATCGTGGCTTTTCCAATGACCCAATATTTTACAATATAAGTTTACTAAATCCATACCTTTGTATTTTTCCAGTATTATGAAATCCATTCTTCAAATGAGGAAAATGAAGCACATAGAGGTTAAATACCCGGTGCAAGGTTGCACAGCTCTTAAGTATTGGGGCTACAGAGTTACATCTAGATGGGCTGCTTCTAGATCCCAGCGTTTACAATAACTAAGCTTCCCTGTTGTAACTAAATACTATAGCTAAAATGAACAATAAAATCAGTTATATCAAAAGACTAGTAGTAGGTAGGTACCAGCAGGTGATGTAATGGTTACATCACTGGACTCACACATAGTAGACCATGGTTCAAGTCCCAGACTCGGAGGCTTAAACTCATGCCGACATGTGTGCATGCATGCCCAAGATCCCAGAGGAGAATGGAGGAGAATAGAAGAGAAGGGATTGTAGCATGGTCGTAATTCTCCCTGGGGTGTGATTTCTCTCTTTCTTTCTGTCTCTGTCTTTCTGGGGAGCACATATATGCCCTTTAGCAAAAACCTCTCCAAAAAAAAAAAAAGATTAGTACTAATTTATCCAAAATATTGGGAACATTTATCTGCCCAAGCAACTGCTCACAGTATATTTTCTGAAGTTATTTTCCTTTCTCGGAATTGGTAAAAATCAAAGTGGCTTCCCAAGCCACTTTTCAATGTTACTGTGACCAGCTTCTTTTAAAAGTTATTTCTTTTGGTGGGGAAAAAAAAAAAAAAAAAAAACCCTATTATTTATATTCAAATGGAACCACCTAAAGAGATAATAGGAATCCTAGCTTAATGACTGTTTTTTAAGTGCTGCTGGGGAAAGGAGGAACAAAACACAAGACACAGTAACCCTGAAGAATTAGCAGATTAGGCCTAACAAATGTTTTATGTTTGTTTTCTTTTTAAAATGTAATAAATCTTTTAAAATCACTTTTACCCCTTCCCTTGCCAGAGTGAATAAGGAATATTGGTTTCCCAGGGGATAAAGAATGAAGAGGTCACTGAAATGTCTACATGACAGATAGGAACAACATTAAAAGTATTTAATGTTATAATGCTGCATTTTCTCTGTGCTTCAGCTTTAAAAAATTGAGCATCTTTAGCAATGACGGTAATTTTTCAGGCAGCTTTAGAGTTAGAGTTGTTATCTATGTACCCCAACTCTTCCTACCTTTAGGTTCTTGCCCTTCCCTGTGCAACTGCAGGAATTCAGTTTTTAATGAGTTCCCCGTTGAGTATCTCCAAGCAAGTCTAGGAGGCCTTGTGTGTTCCACAAGCCCAGCCTGGTGGTTGTTGCCTCTGCCTCCTGCCCACTCACTCCCAGGGTTCCATGGTCCCTTTTGCTACCTCTTAGCTGCCCTTCTAGGACTCCGCTAAACACTGACACCCTTCTCTTCATTTCCATGTGACACATAGAGGACCCAGAAGTAAGATTTACTGAAAAAATTCAACTGGAAAAGCAGGAAATTATAAAGCAAAAAAGAAACTTTCAATAGTTAGAGCCATGTTTCTCAAACACCAATGTGCTCTTGAATCCTGCTGATTCTAGTTCAGTAGATTTGGGGCAAGGCCTGAGAGTCTGCATTTCTTAGTCTCCTAGGTGATTCTGGTGCTGCTGGTCTGTGGCTCACACCTTGTGTAGCCAGGGCTGAGGATTTCACAGTTCCTAGAGGTGACAAGCTTTCCGCCCTAGGGGATTCTTCTGGATTTCTCTCCTACTGCCCATATTTAGAGGCAGTGCCCCAACCCCTTTGGGACGACCTCTAAGCCTGGTCTTTATCCTTTCGGGAGAAACGAATTTCTTTCTTCCTGACTCTTCCACTTGTCAGTTCCCTCTCAATTCCATTATCCCACCTCCCCTGAAGTCACATAAAAGACATAAATTTTATATTATTATGCAGAGCAGTTTGGCTCTTTATGGTATCAACCTTTCTATTAAAGAACAGTATCTAGATTTGGCTGTATTATAACAAGAAGAGCCGCCTGGAAGAGCAGTCTTCATCCAAAGTTGAATCCTGAACCATCAGTCCTGAATTTGATTCCCCACTACTGGGCATTTGGACCTATGACTAGATGTGTAACATATCAGAGCTAGAATGTGCTCAACAGATCACCTAGTTGAGCCCTGTGATTTTTTTTAAGTGTGTTTTATGTTATTTATTTCTTTCATAAGAGGAAGAGAGAAAAGAGCAAGAGACAGCACCCCCAAAAGGGTCTCCCATCCAGTTCATCCCCTGAGATCATGGGCATGTGAGCACACCACATGCTTGGGGCAGGCCCGGGAAACTAACCCAGGACCTTTTCCACGTGGATCTAGTTGCATTATTGCTGTATCACCTGGCCCTCGACTCTGTGATTTTATACAAGAAAAAAAAATAAAAATAAAGAAAGGAAAGTTAAATGGCCTGTCCCCAAAGAGTGCTCATTGGAGCTAAGACTAGATGATATCAAGTGTCTCTCTCTCTCTCTCTCTCTCTCTCTCTTTCTCTCTCTTTTTAAAGTTTTTGCCAGAGGGCATGTGTGCTCGCTGGAGAGAGACCTAGAGCGACAGTGAGAAATTACCCCCAGGGGAATGGCACACTACAATTCCTTCTCCTACATTCTTTTCTTGAGATTTTTGCGCACAAACCCACATGTGCCTGGCATCATTTTAAAGCTGCCAAGTCTGAGACTTGACCCATGTGGGAGCCCCCAGTAGGTCATGTGGGACCCCAGTGCCTTAACTACCACACCACCTGCTGGCTTCTAGACAGCCAGGCTCCTGGTCTTTGCTGCTCTTATTTTAACAACAGATTACTTTAGTCAGTGTAGCTTTCAAGCTTGCCAGCTGCTCAGAACAGGCAATGATCATACTGCTCTGAACAGAAACCAGCAGTGAGATAAGCAAAGTGGCCTATTGTTCATATTTAATTAATATTATCTCCCATCTTAAAAATTAGATAGATTTTTGGGGGCCAGCAGGTGGTGTGGTGGTTAAGGATGCTGGATTCCTGACCACGGTTCAAGTCCCAGATCTGGTGGCTTGCTTTCTCACCCCCACCCCCACCTCTCTGATCCTCTCTGGTCAAATTAAAAATAAATTAATTAAAAATAAATAAATAAATGAATAAAGTTAAATAAAATAATTATTTAAAAAAATCAGATTTTCTAAAGATGAAGACTGAAAGCAACAATATAAATAAAGCCCTGAACTAACATATAGAAATAAACTAATAATTAAAAAACTAACCGTGTTGGATAGCTATTAGTTGTATTAGTTAGTATAGGTGAGATTGTGCTCAGTAACAAATTAACACAAAATTATTATGATTTAGCTCAAAAAAGACTGTGTATTGCTCATGTTGCATGCCCAGGGGGTTCGGCTGGGAAGGGTTGGTGTTCTGCCCCATACCACACTGAGTTATCAGGCTGATTACCATCATGTGTGTACACCTTACATTATACATGACCTTCCTGGTCACTACTGAAATAGGACCAGAGGATTACGAATGGGCTTCTCACTGCCTCAGCTTGCAAGTAACACACTTCTGCTTAACAGCCCCAAGTAACTGCAAGAGATCCGGGAAATGTGAGAGAGAAGAAGGTGAACCCATAGTCCCTAACTCATAGAGCATGCGGTAGAAGGCACAGGGGCTCATTTAGTAACCACCGATCATTTATAACCACTTATGGATGATTTATTCAAGAGAATAGCAGTCCGTAAGAGTACTTTTGAGAGTAGTAATATCTACCATACTGGTTCTCACACTTTTTCTTGACTTTCATATACAGAAGTATTTTTTTGTTTTTTAATTTATGGTTTCCACCTTATTGCAATTAATTTAGTCCAAATAATAAAATAATTCAGTCCAAGTAATAAATAAAATAAATTTATAAATTCAGTCAGCTATATTGAACAAGTATAGTGTGGAATTGAAGTCAGGCTGCCTGAGTTTAAATCCTGAACTATTTCTTCTTACTAGCTAATGTAACCTTTTGGAAATTTATTTGTGCCTCAGTTTCCTCATCTGTAAATAAGTATGGTAATAGCACTTACCTCATTGACCCATGAGGATTAACTATGTTAAAATATATGAAGTGATTAGAACAGCGTTTGATACTTTATAAAAATTCAAAAAATGTTAGCTATTACTATTATAGCTGCATGATTTTAAATTCTCTAATTTAATAAACTTTGAGTATGAACCATGTGTATTGTTGGTATATATTTATATATGTGTGTGTGTGTGTGTGTGTGTATATGTATATATATGTATATACGTATATATATATATACACACACACATATAATACCAGGAATGCTATGATAGTTAAGATGAATTATATCCATCCACTCACAGAGTTTATAACCAAGATAAACAAGGAAATATAGCGTGGATGCTATTTTAGGGAACTAAAAGGGGTTATGGCAACTCAGAGTTCCTGAGTCTCTTTTCTCATCCTTGAAATGGGACAGAACCTTTTACACAGCATTGCTATGAAGATTAAATAAAATTATGGACATATAACTTTGCAAACAGAAGCTAGTAAGAGAAAGCCAGTGTGCAAACGCCTTTGGATATGTGCGGGCACATACATTCAGGCTGGGAGGCGGGAATGGCACACAGCAATGTTGGAAAGAGTGTTAGTTAATAAGAGGTATTCCTTCAAAGCTTATTCTCTCACAAGGATCTTCTTATCTAAACCCAATAATAACACATATGAACTGTACCCGATAATTAACCCCTTAAAGTCATTTTCATTATAGTAAAACTCTGTGTTTGGAAAGTGTTACAAAACAATTATTTTTTATGCTTAAGAACATAATTAACCAATTGGAACAATTCACATGAATGTCTTTCCATTTAACACTTCGTTGCAGCCACATTGATTTGCCTCTGATTGGTGTGTGTGTGTGTGTGCATCTTGCAAGTGAACCAGGCATCAGGAAGCTTTGGCCTGGGACACCATTCCAATTTGTCAACCACTCAAGAGTTTCTAAGTAGTATTAGAATGATTAACTCATTGTTCATTTGGGAATTCATTCCTACATGCCCCCTTTAAGCTACATAGGCAGACTGTATGATATTCTGGATTATTTTAGAGGCTCGTTTGCAGTGGAGTTCTGAGTTTGGTTTGCAGGGTTTATCTATACACAGCTTTGGAGAGATTGTTTCTAAAAGTGTTTCTCATTGATTCTGTTTTCTACCCATTTTCTTAGGGGGACTCTTTTACAAAAGGTGAAAAGGGAGAT